>JAQSUU010000712.1:0-2500820 GCA_038087645.1 Saccharum hybrid cultivar R570 | reverse complement strand
TAGCTTGCATTTGTTTCTGAGTGATAACTACTATCGTGTCCTTCTATCATGTCAAAGAGACTCATGAGCATATGCAAGAACAAGTAACCTGCACTTCCTCGCGAGCAGAAAAATAGCAGTGCAGAAATACAGTTATATCTCGAGTTCTACGAATCCAATGATATTGTAGCTTATACCGTTGGAAAGCTTATCAAATTTACTACAACTTCCTTATAGAATTCTTCTCCAGATTCTGCAGTTAAGGTAGTCGAAAACTGTGCACAACAGAAACTATTCCAGATTGCTGACAGCACAGATGCGTCGCCTTGTGATTTTCATAAATCCCAAACCATAATAGATATCAGGACGGTTCTTACGGTCAGAGAAAGATATTAAAGTCTACTATCGTCCAGAATTTATCCATGATTTTTGGGCATCCAAAAATATAGGTATAAACTAAGAAAGACAGACTGTTCTAAAAAAACAGGATAAGGCAGAAACGAGTTTAAGAGAGACTAGAGAGATAGATAACACTAATCTTCAAGTCTTCACACTTCTTTGATTTATGTTGATGAGATATAAGACATGGATCGAGGATAGCCAAAAGATGACAAGAAAGATAAGGTTTGATCTTGAGTTCTTTGTACCTCCTCATGCCTCGTCGCTTGAGATATTCAGGACTTACTGTTGTTGATAGCAGATGTTACCCCACTTAACAAAGATCTTGTTTCACCTGACGATGTCATTGAAGGCAACACTTTCTCTAAAGCTTGCTGCTAATGATAAGTCCTTCATGTGTTGATCATCCATTAAGATGAGATTAATAAGGTAGCATGACAACCAAGGGTAGACAGGAACGGTGTAAGAGAAAATGACATGAATTAGGATCGATTGAAAGATAAGTAAGATACAAGATGTCACTACCCCACTTAACATAGATCGAACTACTTCTCAAGACTTATACCTTCCGGGCCTACCTTTGAAACACGAGAACAAGAACAACACACAAGCAACACATCAAGCAAAACAAGCACACATCACATCATCGGTACTACACGTGCTTCTTCAATAAGGGTGGTCATCCTAATAAAAAGTATGGATGATGAAAAGCCATCGAATCTTTGAACCAGGTAAGATCAGAAAACTTTTAGTAAAAACAACATAAAACAAAATCCAAGGGAGTAAGAAATAATAGCTCAAAGGAAAACTATCAAGGAGAGGATACAACAGGACAAGGAAGAGGAATAGTCAAAATCAATGAGTCAAGGGATGACAAAATAGTTTTATCGTAAAATAAGTTTTAGAATACGTCCAGTGCTACTTGGCATACGTCCTACAGTCAACACGGCTCTGATACCACTCTGTCACACCCGGTTTTCTAAAGAACAAAACCAGGCTAATCATATGTGTGCCCAGGAAGTCCACACATATGCCAGAATGAAAACAATATCAGAAACAATGTTATTATATAACGTATACATAGCTATATTAACACTTACATCAGAGTATCGCGGAACGGTGACTAAACTTCGGGCTCCATTCTTCTCAGGGACGGATGACTGGGGGTAACATATGCCTAGCACTTCTACTAGTCTTCTGGAAACTCCACTACACCTTTGTCCTTTTTCCGAGTAGCATCTTACTACACACTGGAGTGTTGGGGAAATAGCAAGAGTGAGTCCATGTCGAACTCAACAAGTATAACACAGGGTTCATGAGGCTCAAAAAGGCTAGACACTGTTTAACTGCGTTTAGCTTTTAATCATCATATAATTAGCAATTGAGTAGCATCAAGGTAATCCAAATCCCATTAATGAATCAATGATCAATTGTAATAAGGATAATGAATAGCATTAATATGAGCATAATAATAATCAACAATAATTAAGCATGATATAATAATGGTGATCAACTATTCTGTAAGAATCCCCAAGGCCGCTCGTATCTGTGAGCACGGCTAGTATACCAGTTTTTAAACTCTGCGCAGAGGTGTACACTTTCACTGTGAGTCATGATTTCCAAATGCATGGGTTTGCAAGGCCCAAAACATCAGAGACCATATAAAGCCATTCAAAAGTTCGTCTAACAAGTTAGGGCCATTAGATTCACTCGGCAGGCAGATGTAGAACCCCCCTTCCCTGTGGCACAACAACCGCAGCCTATACACATTAGGCCAGGGGCTCGCACTACACCCAACGTGGCAAGCCATTCTTACGCCATTTAAGGTAACCTCTAACAAGCTAGAAAAGGTCTCTTGAACAACTAGAGCCAGAGCCATATAGCTCTCACAGCTGTACTGTATGTCCCGGTTATCACTTACAGGTAAGTCCTTATGGAGAGTAACTAGAGCATCAAAATAACCCACATGCTCTAGCCCCCTTTCAACAGAAATAACATCATCTTAATTGGTTGATTGCATAATCCATTAGTCAAATTACAAGATCATTGTTCATAATTAAGCGCTAGCAGTAGCTACCCAAATGCACAACCCATAGGTGACAAGGAAACAAGATATCAATAGCTAAGTTATAATCTCTATGGTTGTCAAGGAAGACACATGCATATGTATGATAATTTCAGTGAATAGGTAACAAGGATGGTCCCATGTTATACTTGCCTTAATCAAAGCTTTCCTGATGATACTGCTGGTCTGGCTCAAAATAATACTCCTGATCGTCAAGAAATTGCTCACCGTCTATACTCGATCATCAATCAACAACACACATGCATCCAATCAAACATACACGAAGCAAACAAAGAGATACAATTAGAACAGTACACCAACAATAACAAAACAGTAATAAAAGTTTATAAAACTCTTCTACACGTTACTACGATCACACAGATGTAAAGATCATGAAATTCGGATTTAAAACGTGAAAGTTATGAATTTTCTAAGATTTCCTATATATAAATAATTACTTTAATATAAACTCAAAAATTAAATCTTTCAAACCTACTGTGCAGCTACACTAACATGTAGAGTTCGCAAATACGAACCTAACGCAACTTGAATGGGTCAAATCGGAGTTAAAACGTGGAAGATGTGGCCTAAACAAGATTGTATGTGTATATGTATTTCTATTGTATTTCAGGATTTGTTTTTCTAAAGGAAAACGACAATAATGGGCGTGTGACATCATCATGACATCATTGCGATGTCATCGAGCTAGCAATAGGAATTGAGCAGCGCAGCACGCACGGTGCACGGCCGGTGATCGGACGACGCAACTGCGTTTCTTGCATGCGTGCCGAGGGAAGTACAGGGAGGAAGAACGATGATCGCAAAGCTCACCTAGGGCTTTCTCGAGATCGTAGAAAACTTGGAGTTGGCATGTCACTTGGTCCGGCAGATGGCGGCTCCCTCAGCTCTGAGCGCGGCAATAGGCCACGAACGTCGGGAAACAGCGAATGGCGTCAACAACACGGCGGGCTTTGGCTCTTCTCCGGTGAGATCCAAAACATGCACACAGTGGGCTTCCCTGGATGTAGGACTCGACAACGGTCTAGGCACGACGGTGAAGCAGGAGACGGCGTAGACTCGAACAGGACGGGCGTCGGCTTCCTGCGAAGACCGGCGATGGCTGAGCAACACAGAGATCAAAAGAGAGAGGACAAAGGGCACCTACGGCTTCTTCACCTCAACGCAGAAATCAGCAGCGGGTCGCGAACGCCGGTGGGGCTTCAGACGGCGTGCACGGCTGTGGCGGCAGTTTGCAGCTCGGCGAGATCTCGAGCGACCGAAATCGAGGCCAACGCGTCTCCTGGCTGCGTAGATCGAAAAGAGAGAGCGAGGCGGTCCTGGCGTACTTATTGGAAAGCTAGGTAGGTGCTGCAGGTAGGAAATCCCGAGAAACACGGGATGTGGCAGCGTTGATTTAACGGACTCAGAGTCCGATTCGTGCACTAGCAAGAGGAAGGTGGAGCAGCTGACATGCAGGGCCACGTCATCAGACATAGAGAAAGGGGAGCTGGCAAGCGTGGGCTTCAGAGCTGCTGCCGAGCTGGGCCTGATGCCTATGCGTCGGAGGTAGCTGGTATGAGGAGGAAAGACGTGGATTTCTTAAGAAGCTGCAGGGACAAAATTACATATTATCTACTACTACATGCATGACATCATCAGGAAAGGATCTGGGGAGAGAAATTCTCATCATCAAGAAGGAAACATCTGAACCACGTACGTGTTTGGTTTGGACTCAATTCAGTTACGTGGGAAGGTTTCCTATTTTTTTAGAATAAACTAACGTATTTGGCCAGGTTTCTAATATACGACTGATTGGATTAGAAGAGATACATTTAATATTGTATAGTTGGACCTATGTACATACACCGCAGACCTGATGCGCTCTATAAAGGGTGATTGACCGATTGTTTTGATCCATCTAACCAATGGACATTATCAATCTATTATTTTTAAAAGCAATTTAAATCATTTAGAGTTTTGGTCAAAATCGCTCAACACAAAAATACAAATGCATCAGCATGTATACACAACAATGTTTCTAAACCTTATGATGAATTTTAATTCCAATAAAAAATATTATTTTCCTATATTTAAATTAGCAACAACTTAACTTATCTAATAAATCTATTCAAATATTGAAATCATTTATTTTATTTAGTATTTTTCATGCACAACCTAAAATAGGAAATTTTGGGTGTGACAATCAGTGACCTGTATTGTTTCTAAAAAAAAATCAGTGGCCTGTATTGTACTCCGATCCTACCAGGCACGGTCACACGGACATTCCGAGTTCCATTCTCCCAAAGCCATGGCTCACCAATCATGACAGTCGATAGTACACTGCCCCTAAACAGTGCACACCACCACATTCAGTAGGTAGAGCCTAGAACAAAGGGCAGCATCAGCAGTAGTATAGTACCAGTACACCAGTAGCATAGCAGCACTTGAGGAATCGGACAATGCAATGCAGTGCAGTGCGGTGCGGTTAAGGCTGGACGAAAAACTCGAAGCTGGCTATCGGCTCGTAGCTGGCTCGACTCAGCTCGGCGAGCCGAGCCAAGCCAGGATTTTAGCTCGTTAGCTATAACGAGCCAACTCGAGCTGGCTCGTGAGCCGCTCGCGAGCCAAACGAGCCGTAGTTTTAGAGAAAAAGTCATCATAACTTATATTAGTTTTGTATTACTTCATGTTTTGCACTTCACAAATAGATGATACGTTAGCTCATATGAATATTTTATTCGATTTAAAGTTATTGAATATATTATTTTTATATTATTAATATTTTTATGCTTTAGATAAATACAAATATTATATTTTGTATTTTTTTTCCTGGCTCGCGAGCCTAACGAGCCAGCTCGAGCTCATAACGAGCCGAGCCGAGCTGGCTTTCTGGCTCGTTAAGATAACGAGCCAAGCCGAGCCGACTCGTTAGCCAGCCTTAGGTGCGGTGCAGGGTAGCAACAGTGCCCTACGGAGTACTACTACGCGCATGCGAGGGCCGGCCATACTATGCCCTTTGGCTCTCTTGGGTGCGAACACAGGGACATGACATGGTCGTCGTGTGGGGTTCCAATGCAACTGCCACCAACCACCTTTGATGTATTATGGCATGCATGGTAGCTACTGTACTACAGTACTAGCTATCTACCAGACACGGAAGCGAGACCAGCACCAGCAGCAGCACGACGCAGCATGCGCGTGCATGTTTCATCGATGCAATGCAGCTACAATACACCTCAACCCTGAGGAGCCCAAACACTTCTGCCCAGTCTGAACGAGGCTGCAATGGCATCAAAAAGTTTTGGAAACAGAGGGCCTGCCTGGTTTTCGCCTCTTCATCTTTTTTTTAAAGAAGAAATGCTCGCCTCTTTATCTTAGCACTAGTGTTTTTTTTTTTGAATAACATCTTAGCAGTAATGGTTTGAGGACCGAGAGAGATGCCTCAGGTCTTACACACATTGGCACCCAGTGGTGGGCTCAGGATTTTTCCCTTGGCTATTCAAAACATGAAGTGATGTAAATTTTTTTTTACAACATGAACTCCCAAATCCTAATATTTGGCATATATAACACCACATAGTTCTAATTATACAATATATAGCAAATCACATCTCTTTGCAAGAAATTCTTTAAATCTGTAGTACTATTCTTTTTTCTCTTCGTATATGAGACCTAAAATATTTAATCAGGAGACTAAGTAATTTGGAAAAAAAAAATTCTGGCAAACCAATTCATGAATTGCTTGCTGCTACCTGTCGCCACCCTGCCAGATGCGGGATGCCGGGCCCGGGCGCAGCTACAGTGCCACACAAGGACAGGGCACACCGCCATGGCACCCGCCAGCCCGGTGCGCTCGTGCCGCCACCGGCTCCTGCCGCTACTAGCAAATCGTAGCTAGTGTTTGGGGAAAAGAATTTGCACTCGTGCAGAAAGGGAAACAGGAGTCCGGAGACACCGTCGGTCACTCACACTAGTGGGTCCGGTAGAGAATTTAGGCCGTTAGGCCTATGGGTTGGGGAGGAAAAAGAGCGGGAGCTGTGATTTTGAGCTAATTTGCTGTACATGTGTTCGTTTAGGCTGTATTTTTCTTTTTTTAATATACATATATGTATATATATGCTATACTTATGAACTGTTTTGTCAAAAAAAATTGGCATGCTAGGCCCGCCCCTGTTGGCACCTGTATCTCCTATCTTGTAACTCTGCTCAAAACTCTTTGGCTTGACGGGTGGGGAAACTCTACCCACCGTTTATTTCAAAAACAAAAAATGAACATGGCTTGCCCTTGGCAGCAGAGATGAAAACGCTAGTGTTACAGACTGCAGGGCAATATGTAGATATACGACTACACCTGTATACTGCTAACGCTAGGAATTACCAGCCGTAGACCGGGTTCTGTACCTGGGGCGGCGGGAGGTGGAGGTCCAAGCTATGCTGCTTGTTGTAGTCCCGGGTTCCGGGGACAGCGCCGGTCGACAGCCTCAGGAGCTCACTGCCGGTGAAGCAGTAGTGCACGAACGCCAGGCCGCCGTCCACGACGTCCGACATGTTCGGCGCCGAGGCAGATCTCCGCATCCTTGTGTCCCTGCTCTTGCCGGATTCAGTGGTGACAGAGCTGGCGCATTCGCTGCTGTCGCTGTTCAGGACCTTGTCGAGCTCGGAGTGCTCCATGAACCGCTGGGTGGCGGCCTCCCAGGACAAGTTGTACCGCTGCTCGGGGGTCAGGGGCTGCGGGTCGCGGGTCATGGCTTCCTTCACTCTGGCGACGAAGTCCTCGGATGTTTTGTAGGTCAGGCAGTTGGGGAACGACCGGAAGAAGTCGTTGGACGGGTGGTCGGCGCACACCACGAACTTGCCCATCGCTAGTGCCTCCGCGGTCGCGGTGCAGAGGACGTCACTGATGCTCGGGTTTATGAAAACCTTGTACCTGGAAATGGAACAGGAGGACAGACATTCAAATTGACAAGAGAATAATGATATAACATCATCATATATAGGCAGAGAATGTCTAAAAAGGGCAACTGAGTAGTTCTGGTCTTTTACCCATGAAGAGAATCATCTGCATGGTCCCGGCCTTTATGAAAGTTGAGGTTCAGATTCAACTTCCTGGCAGCTGATTGCACCTCGTGTGAATCCTCACCGTTTCCATAGATGTCCAGGTTGAAGCCTTCCAAATCACTCTTATGCTTCGCAAACAAATCTATCAACTCTCTGTAACCCTTGGCCCACACCATCTTCCCTAGAAAATAAGCTCCTTTAGAGAAGGATTGCTGGCCAGACTCTTGCTCTGCTGCTATTCTCTCTCCGACCTCCAGAAACTTGGGGTTCACACCATGCACATTGCAGATCATTGACTTGGGCAGATCTTGAGTAGCACCTGACAGCCGCAAGATCTACATAGCATAGACACCATCAGCCCACAAACAAATATACAGCTTGTAATATAGTCTACAACCACACATCACGCCGATGGCTCAAACATCAGAGGAATAACATAATTTGTTAAGTACCTTATGGCAATAAGCTCTGGCGACCAGGTTATTAATGTGCTTAACGAAAAAGGCCTGGATAGCACCATTCTTCTCCCTCTTGATGTACTCCAAATAATTTGTATGCACTACACCGACGACATGATTGAATTTGTCTGTCCAACGTTTCCCATGATGATACCAGTTGAGGTGCTCGGGCTCTTCCAAGATTGCAATATCAGCTTCCTTTGATGGTATAAACTGTGAGGTGTCCCCAGCAGGAATTATGCTTCTCCTTTCCTTCTGAAACTGTTGTTGGAAAAAATCACGACTACATGAGCTATGCAGATAGTGTTGAAATATTGTGCTGAAAAAGGAAAAGTTACCTTTCCAGGATAAAATGATATTTTGAAGTCTGTCTTGAAACCAACTCTTTCCTCCAGCCAATTCCTCATATAAGTTTCTTGCTCCTGTGGTGAATTAAAAGTCATGCTATTGGGGTACACAAGTTCTTGATCCGACTTACAAAGCCAGGGCACTACCAAAGTTACATCTTGCTTGGAAGATTTAGCCAAGTATGCAGCTCGAAACAAAGGATTCACAGCTGTTCCAGTCATCCAGGGAAGACTGGCAGTGGTGACTATGGCAACATGTCTCTTGCCAGATATGTCTGAGTTATGCCCATCACTCCAAAATCCACCTTCATAATGGTGTCCTGTGCTCTGTAGGACACTAGCTATTCTTAGGTCAAGTTCATCCCCAACATTGTCATTTCTCAATGAAGATGGTTCACTTGCTGACAAAAACCTATATGCAGGGTGGTCCTTGCGCTTGCTGCATAGAGACTCCACCAACTTGTCACATACATCTAAAGCAGATGAGAAAGAATAATCAGCTCAATGCAAGCTAAACATTATAGCTATTGTAAACAAAAATCAAGCATCTTACCTCTTTTTATACCAAGTTGGTCGAATAGTGGTGCAGATTGCTTTACAAAATAAGCAAGAAGTTCTCCTAAATCCAGTGGTGGAACATCCTGCACAACAGCGATACTGGTTATGAAAATGCAAAAGTGGACAAGATTGATTAGACTGTGTTCTAACAAATCTTTTGCTTAATAAGGGTTTTACATAGACAAAAGAGATTAGTTGTACCAGGATTTTCGGAAAACTGTTACATAGTGACCATATTGCTTTACATAAGTAATGTATTGAAAGCAACATTTAACATAATGATTTTTATTTAGATTGAACATTCTTGCAAAAGTCAGTGTCAGAAGTCAGTAATTAAATATAGGCAAATAAAAGACGCCACTATGAGAAAAATATTTCAGAAGTGAATCTCCTTGACAGGACTGTGCAACAAGAAGTGAATCAAGAGGACTAACCTCAGACGCATCAGGCGCAAAGGTCATTGATTTCTGCAATAAGAAGTGCAATGGTGCGTCAATTAATCTGCTACAGGAACAAGAGCAGTCTGCATCATGTATATTCAAAGATAAGCTTAATTAAGATCGACACGTTCCAAGCAAGTGTAAATTACGTGAGTATGCAGATACTAAATCTATTGAAGAGTGAAGACTATAACTAAATTTCCAACTGCTGACTTTTCATTGTCGAATTCTAGTAGTCGTCAATGTCTATAAGTTCCCTTTTATATAAATCTAAACATTAAGAAAATAAAATTGGTTAGATTTGTAGACTTCACATATTTGCAATTCCAATTCCATCAAAATTCTATTATTTGGCATGGCACATAACAGAAATATCAAATTTATTGAGCACCTAACAGTCATAGAGTGTTCCTTCTAGCCTCATTTCTTCCAAATATGGGAAGTACTATCCAAATTCTTGATTTTTTTACACCTTGTTTTTTCGAATTCTCAAGTACTCTTGATCATAAAAACTAATGTTTAGCAGATCTACTAAAAAAATATGGATGTTTCCACATTAAATTTGTGTCCACGAAGCAATTCAGTTCAAATAGCATGAGAGTTTATTCCCATCCAAATTGAAACAAACATCTCCATTTGACACCCAAGGGAACTGCACAATTTCCACAATCAACTTCTTCCAATTGAAAGACAAAACACACACGCTCAAGTAAGTTGAATAGTCCTGCTCAATTTGAACCGTGTTGGATTTTGGGTTGCGTTTGCTTGCTTCTCGAGGTTTAGTATATCCTCTTCCTAATCAACAGTGAACTATACCAAATGTTTCTAGAAGCTTACCAAGCTGAGCTTGAGCTTGTGCAGCATGTCGCTGGGCGACTGGGCCTGCCTCCTCCGCTCGAGCTCCCTGAGGCGGACCTTGACCATCCTGACGGGCTCCCACTCCTCGGCCTCCTCCGTCTCCCACCTCCACCTGGCGGCCCTGGCGCCCCTCCACGCGTCGGCCTCGAACGCCTTCCCGAACGCGGACAGGTCCAGCCGCGTCCGCGCCGAGGACGCCGAGGAGGAGTAGGCGCGGCGGAGGCGCGCGAACAGCTCGGGCTCCGGCACCGGCGCGCTGAGGAACGTCTCGAGCTCCCCGGCCCGCGCGCGGATGAGGCGGAGGTCCTCCCGCAGCCCGCGGGAGAGGAACGAGAGCGCGCCCTCGCCTGTCGTCCCCGCCACGCCGCTACCGCTGCCGCCGCCGGAGGCCGCGGCGGCCGGGCGCGTGTCGACGCCGAAGCTGGCCATGTGGACGGGCGGCGGCGAGTGGGGATAGGGATAGGGATAGAGATAGTGCTTTGCGCGCTGCGGGAGGAGGGAGGCGGTGGTGGCGGTGGATGATGGGTGGAAAGGATGGGGGAGGACCGGAGGAGGAGGGGCAAGAGAAAGCAGCGGTCGACGAGATTTCGCGGGCCCCGGCGCCGGCTGAAGTGGCGGCGCGGAGGCGCTGAGGTGGACCCTGTCGGGCGCCAGCGGGAAGGCCACACGCGAAAGCAACGGCTCAGATGAAGGTTGTGAGGAAATCGACGGTGCTGGATGCTTCCACCTGGCATTTGGTCTTCGCCGCTGAACGAATGGTTGGCACCCGCGGGGAGGACTGTCGGCTGCTCCACGGGCGCCCATGAATTTCATTTGAAAATTGGAATAGATGGGTTTTACAAGATCTGTACAAAATACAAATGTTGAGTTCCTCTTCGTCTGAACCTTGAGGAGCCGTTTGAAATGCTGGAATCAGGAAGTTAACAGGAATTTGTTCAACTTCATAGGAGGAACACATAGAAATCATGAAACTTCCCGGCCATAAGTTACAACAGAATTTGGCATACTTCCTCTAAAATTTGGCTTAGCATAGAACAACTGTTTTATCTATCAGCATTCAGCAGGGAGACAAAGACAGAAGTGCACACATCTTGGCATGTACAGGCAGATTAGAATAGAACCAAGACTGAAAGCGACGCTCATTGGAGTTCGGCACGGCAGCTGAGTTGGAACCTTGCACGGTTGGCAGTGCTGCACTAGTAAAAGACCGAAAGCAACGGCCATGCGCTGTTCTTGGCAGACAGCCCGCCGTGAAGCAAACGCCACTGCGGCACAGCCGCACAGGTATCTGAATCTGGTAAATTCCTCGAACCTGTACTTGTAGAGTAGCCTGTACAAGTGCACGGTGACAGGTTCTTCGTCAGATGCCACTATGGTGGTCGGGCTCGACTTCAGGCTTCAGCTACCTGCCAACCTCTGACTCTGGGGTGCCTCTCCCTGTCAGCGATCAGCATCAGCCTACAAATGTCTGGCACAGGAGATAGTCGCCCTGCCAGCCGTGGAATTGTCGATTTATCATCGCTGGACATGAAAAATGCCATGAGAATTCCATTCGTGAGTTGCTTTGGATGCAAGGAAGGGCAAAGATGCTGATGCTTATGCGTTTATCCGTTTCTTGTGCCTTACCTGCTATTTTGTTCCAGCCCTCAGTTGATTTGTCTTCAGTCAGGAATTGAGGATCAGTATCAGAATCTGTGAAATACCCTGGCCCAACTTTCTACTAGTCTCTATTACAACCAAATGTGACTTATCAAACGATGTGATGTCTGAACTGCTCCAATCACACACCAGGCTCTGCTAATTTGTTCCAGACCTCAGTTGAATTGTCTTCAGTCAGGAATTCAGGATCAGGATCAGAACGCCATGAAATTTCCCTTCGTGAGTTGCTTTGGATGCAAGGAAGGCCAAGGATGCTGATGCTTATGCGTTTATCCGTTTCTTCTGCCTTACCTGCTAATTTGTTCCAGCGCTCAGGTGATTTGTCTTCAGTCAGGAATTCAGGATCAGTATCAGAAATTCAGAATCTGTGAAACGCCCTGGCCCAAATTTCTACAAGTCTATTACAGCCGTATGTGAGTTATCCAAATGATGTGAAGTCTGAAGTGCTCCAATCACAGGCCAGGCTTAATGTCAACTCGACATGAAACGGCATCGACTGGTAAGATTGCCAAGCATTGTGCAGTACCAGCCTCCATTGCTACAATGGTCCAGGTTTCAAGCTTGCTATTTGAGTTGTTTTTTTTTTGTCAGCAACAGTATCAGAATCTTTGAAATTCCTAGGCCCAACTTTGGATTCTGACACAGACTAACAGCCATATCCTAGTTATCATAAGAATCTTTAGAGCTCCAGTCAGATGACATTCTTCATGTTAACTCAGGAAGTATGGTACCGAATATATCTGGATGTTACGATTCTTACTTCAGACATATCTCCATTATACTACAATACCGAGTACTGGCTTTCTAAGCACAAGTGGCCATTCCATTTCCAACAATGTCAGCAAAATACATTCCCTACCACAGAACATATTGGAAACCCAGCAGCTTCTAGACCTTAATTTGAAGCATGCCTCACCACAATTTCCCAGACATGACAGCAACGCCTAATTTGTCAGTTTCATGGAAGTCTCAATCAGACCCTTGTTGCACAAAACTTGACTATAAGTTAAGCTTTGTAACCAAGCATCCATGTTTGACAAGTCCTGACTGTGCGCTAGCTCCAGCAAAATTGATGTGAAAATTTACAGCCAGAGACAAGAAAATTGGCATGACAATCTCATGGGCATTTGTTGCATTGAGGCGCATTGTTCATGTGATGCCAGAACTGACCTGAAGACCTTACCGCCCACAGCAGACAGATAGTCAACAGATTTCTGATTTTACCAGCTAGGAGGGGCTCTTGCTGCATGAACGACTGAATAAAATCCAATGTACTAACAGGCAACACTAGGTCATTACCACATAGTCGGATTCATGTCCAAGCAATCATCGCAAAAGAAGATGCACGATGATGGATGATCAGGATCTCGGCTCTGAACTGCATTTCAACTGCTGATACATTAGTCAGACCGTGAGTTTTCACGCAATGCCATACCGGCGCATAAGCCCGGTCACCCGCTCAGCGACGTCGACGCGGCCGTGCACGCGGCACGCGGCGAGGAGCGCCGCGAAGATGACCCTGTCGGGACGCGCCTCCATCCGGGCCACGAGCCGCTCCGCCTCCTCCACCTCCCCGGCGCGGCCCAGCATCTCCACCATGCACGTGTAGTGCTGCAGCGCGGGGCGAGGCACCCTGGCGAACACGCGCCTCCCCTCGTCCACCATCCCGGCGCGCGCGCACGCCGCCAGGAGCACCGTCACGGCCCTGTCGTCCGCCTCCGCCTCCGGGACGGCCAGCAGCGCCAGCGCCTCCGCGCACCGGCCGTGCGCCGAGAGCGCTCCCGCGAGCGCCGTGCGGGACGAGAGCGTCGCGGGCGTTTCGTCGAACAGGGCCCGCGCCGAGGCCAGGTCCCCGCAGGCTGAGTAACCCTGGATTAGGGACGCCGCGAGGAGGGCCGGGATCCCGCGCACGAGCACCGCGGCGTGGAGGGAGGATACTAGCGGCAGCGACGGCAGCGCCGACGCCCGGCGCAGGAATTCCGCGTAGCGCCGCCGCAACCGCATCGCTGGATGGTGCTGCTGCCGCCTGCCGCCTGCCGGGTCGACGGAATGGGCCACAAGAGGATAACTAAACATGTGGATTGAGGTCCGTAGGCCCATGGGCCGTGAGCGGCCCGTGGGCTGGAATTGGACCCACAGCATATATAATCTCCGCGGCTGTACCCGACGCCGCCGCCACATCTTGTTTGTGCGCGGTGCGTGCGTGCGTGTCCTCGTCGTCGACGATGAGGCACCGGCGGCGTTTCCTGAACGTGGTGACGCGGAACTGGGTCACCGGCGCGCACTCCCTGCACCGCATCGACCTCCACTCTAGCCACAACAACCTTTTCTACCCAACGACTGCGGCGGCGGAGGAAGCGGCGGCGGCGGCGCAGGATCCGAGCGCGCTGTTCCGCGGCGGGACGACACGGAGGCACGTGGCGCTGAACGAGGTGCCGCAGATACGGATGTCGGCGGCGGCACAGAGCTTCCTGCAGCGGCAGCTTCCGTCGTCGCGCACGCGCTACGACCCCGCCCCAGTCTGGTGCGTCGCGTTGTCGGAGAGCGAGACGGTGTTCCTGGACGGCAACTCGAGCGGCGCCTTCCTCTACGACGCCGACGAGCGGTGCGTCGTCACGCTGCCGGACCTGCACGAGAGCAAGCGGCTCCCCGTCTGCGTCTCCGTCTCCAGCGCCGGTAACTTCGGCACCAGAGACGACACCATCTACGTCATGGATCGGTCGCACCGCCGCCGCCTCCCGGAGACACCGCCATCGTCCATCTAGCTCCAGGCCTTGGTCCACCGCAAGATGCACACGTACGGGTGCTACCTAGATAACTGGCGCTGCGCGCGACGAGCTCCCGCCGCCACCCTACGTCGCTGCCAACGGCGGCGACTACTTTATCCTCTCCCACGCACTGGTCGGCGGCGGCGCGTCCGACGTGATCTGCGTGTCCACGTCAGACGCCGGAACCTATTGCTTCGACACGGCGACCCGCTCGTGGAGCAAGGCCGGCGACTGGGCTTTGTCCTTCGAGGGCAAGATCGAGCACGACGTGGACCTCGGCGTCTGGGTTGGCTTCTTGCACTATCGCCGGAAGGACGAGGTCCAACGTCTCTGCGCCACCGCCGACCTCTTTGCTGCCGTAGACAGACGCCGGGTGACGACGCTGTGCCACGACGCGGCGCGGTGGCTGTGGGCCGACGACGGCAAAGACCTGGAACCGCCTTACGGGTGGTACCAGGGCCATGGCCTTCCCAAGCTTGTCAGCCTTGGCTCAGGCAAGTTCTGCCTCGTCCAGTTCTTCGAGACCAGGGAAAAAGTCTGCAGCGACTATGGGCAGTACGAAGAAGTCGTCGACAAGTTTGCTGTGTTCACTGGGGTGGAGGTGGTGCGCTGTGGTGGCGGCGGCGACGGTAAGGATGGCGACGACGAGCAAGTCGGCAATGGCAGTGCCGACGGCGACGGTGCAGGGGACCTTCGGGTGATTGTTCACAAGAGCAAACGCTATATGTTGACAGACAGCGAAGCTACCATCGCATTCGTACTTTAAGTTGGGAATAATGATGCGTTTGTTCTTTATTAATCACCTTCCAGTAGTCCTGTGATTTATTAGACATCTACTATGCCTAAATAGGAGACCCCACTACCTTATTTTCCTGACTTCTCCTTAAGCCACGTCATCTTTTATTTAGACCACCGTTCCTTCTTGCGAGTGCACTGACTACCATTCCTTCTTGCGCGTGCACTAAACAGCCACACGTAAATTATTCCACTGTCCATTCCTCTACCACGACGCACCATTGAATCCTCTACCAGGAACTGCCACTGCATCGGCGCTGCAGCGAGTTTGGCATGTTTGGATGCCGGCCACAACTAGCCACACTTAAACTTAGGTATCTGCTACACTTGTGGCTTGCCACACTCTGTGGCAAATTTAGAGTGTTTGGTTGATGACTAAGTTGTGGTAAAATCATTATGGCTGCTGTTTGGTTTGTTGCTACAAATGTTAGGTAAAAAGATATGGTAGGTATTTGGATTGCAGCCACATGTTAGTAAAAACATCCCAATAGCTGTCATATTTCAGCATCAACCAAGTCCATATGTTTAAACAATTATCATAAACACATAAGAAGCTTACTGTTCAGTGAAACAGTACAACTACAACAATAACATATATTATTAGCTTCCGACCTTTACAAAATCAGCAACCAGGCTATACCAAATCAACAGCCGGCTGTTCATTCTTCATGACTACACAGGTAACCACACCATCTTCTAGCCATCATTCATTAGCACACACAACTAAAAGTTCCTGAACATATTCACAAAATAGATACATGGCCAGACACACAAGAATACCAGCAATCAATCTTCGCCTCCACATATAATGGCAGTAGTCCATGTAATACTTCAAGTACAATTTCCTTTGACCCATCTAAAATATATGTTCAAAAGAAAGATGGAATTAGTAATATAATAAACTGGAAAGGATGAAGCAGTACACTCCGAATAGCTTGGAACACAAATGTACCGTATGAGCTTATTTTGTCAAGAAAAAACTATGTTACACCACATGCCAAATCTCAAGGTTTCGTATATATAAGTTCACAAAAAAAATATTGTCTAATACGATATCACATCGTGCCTAGATTAAAGAAAGGAAGCACCTGTAATGACTTGTCCATGTATATTAAAGAAAGGAAGCACTAAATAGCAAGACAATAGATGGATTCACCGCATCAGCCAGGATTTATTTCTCCTTAGAAAAATCAATGAAAAGGGGAAAATGGAAATACCTTCGCTTGCTGCAGGGGGGTTGCTGCGCCTGAACCTTCTTCCGCACGTACTGGCTGCGCATGAATCAGTACCGGGAGATGGATGGATCATTGGATCTTCACCTGGCTGATTGGATTTGCCTCAGTTGTGGCTTCCGATTCCACATCCACATCCACAAGACCACTGCCTGTACAAGATCCAAAGTATTTTTCAGATGAGAGGCCATCAGATGCGTCCGCGAGTGAGGGCGTCAGGTAATGTCGTGGATGATTTTTTTTAAAATTTTTTATAGGTCCGAAAACATTTGTTTCATAGGGATGGAAGATACAAGAACGATTTTGGAGACCAAGACGGTATCTGAGAAGCCGCAGAATGTCGTGTGATGGTTTTCTTTGGATGCCTTCCTCTTCTCTCATATACCAGATGTGTATATTTCCTTTATCAAGAAATGTATTGGATTGATAGACATTCTATTAGGCTTTATTAAAGATCGCCATTGTTTTTTCCATTAATATTCTAAGCTACAGTCATGAAAAAACATAGAAATATTTCTCCCACAGTGATCACGTACAACGCTACAAAACCCCCGCAGCAACGCGCGGGGTATCATCTAGTGTTAGCAAATATGGCCGTGCATTACACGGTAGTCTAGACGATTTGTGGCTTGAATATTTATTATTCAACTAGTTAAGTGCCTGTGCGTTGCTACGGGTATTTAAATTCACACAATCCTATAAAGTTTTCAGCTAATCCATATACGAAAGAAGTGTCTTATATGCACCATGGTTTCAATTTGAGTAAAAGCGTGGGTAACAGAAAAAAAAATTGTATGGTCAAACGTCTTTGCAAGCACAGCTTGTAGATCGCTTTACTAAGCACCTCCTTAGAAGCCAATGATTGTCTACCATCAATACCAAAGCTGTTTAGATTGCAGTGGAGATATTTAGATCCACCTTCAAACTAATAATATATATATATATATATATATATATATGTATATGTATATATATATATATATATATATATATATATATATATATGTATGTATATATATATATGTATATGTATATGTATATATATGTATATGTATATATATATATGTATATGTATATGTATATATATGTATATGTATATATATATGTGTATATATATATGTGTATATATATATATATATATATATATATATATATATATATATATATATATATATATATATATATATATATATATATATATATATATATATATATATATATATATAGACACTTCCATAAACATACATGGTCAGATAAGTCCAATCTGTAAGCTAAGATCTTTTAGCTGGGCCATGATCAATCTCTGCAACTAAATCTACTAAAAGCAATTGACTTATTCAAAATAAAAATGGTCTGGTAAATACAATAAGAATGCAAGGGCAAAACTGTTTCTTGAGATGTAGCAGTTTACATTTGGAACATGCTCATTCAGCCCTTCTCTTCTTATTTCTATCACTTTTTTATTTGCACCCTGCAGCCAGCATAAAGGACATATTGCATACATGCAAAATTTATAGGACGTCACTGAGACTTTCTTTAAATGTGTTCTAAGGCCAATAAAATCGAACCATCCTACAAGGAAGAAACACTTGATGAGACACAAGCAAATGTAAGGGATTGAAAAAAAGATTATTTTCTAGTTCAAAGTTCAACCCTAAACCCTCTCTACTTAAAAACAGAAGTGCAAATTTATAGACAAAAAATTCCCAACCTACAACATGCTATGGGTGTGCACTATACACGGATGCCCATGCTGATACATCAGAGTGGGTGACAGCAGCATCTGTTGCTCAGGCCAAAAAAAGGCATGCATATGAAAGCAAATGCTGCAGTGTTGCCAGTCTACCAAACATACAAATGTACTGAGAAAGCCTCAATGGCTCAATGTGTATTTGATGACAATTCCTATTGCTGTTTTCAGTTTAACAGCATTGCATTTTCAAGAAATATTCTGTAAAATAGAAGATGGGAATAAAATGTTCCCTTGGCATAAATCAAGCTATTAGGTGTAGAACATGGACCAGAACTCCAGACAACAACAATAGAAAACAACTCTGTACATCCCCGATCAGTAACACCACTTAACCAAGGCATATACATCAACCCATCGTGTTACTATTAGTGACTGCAACTATGTCTGCTTATTTCCTTGAGAGTTGAAACCTCACGAAAGCAATTGAGAAAATAACCAATTAATGACACCAAGTTGCTATACATATGGACTGCAAAAAAAATCCTAATAGAAGAGAGAGAGCTGCAGGTACCAATACTGCTGGTTGTGGAAGCCGTCCTGAACACCATGAGGGTACCAGTACCGCCGGCTGCGGAAGCCATCCTGAGCACCACAAGGGTACCAGCTTGTGAGCAGATAATCAAATGGTCATGCTAGCTTATAACAACGCACAGTTCTGTTGATGCCATCAGAGATCTCTTGCTGCTTTGTCAGGTCTGGAAAGTGGAAACAACAGGTGAAATTTCCACTGATCAAGTGTTAAAGAACCGACTGAAATGAACATATATAGTTTCTGAAATTTACATGTCAACAAACTTACAAGATGATCTCATCATCCTTTCCAAAGATCCTTGACACTTGCTCAAGAAAGTGTGTGCTTTTCATCAATCTTTTGCATGTGACAGAAAGTTCAGAATGGTTCATGACCGAACCACAACTTAATCATAGTGCAAATTAAATAAAGAGTACACATTGGTGATCCAGGCAGTATGCTAGCTCCTCATTCCAGTAGCAGTGGAGCACTGAAGCACCCCCAAAAGAAGCCTTGTCTTTTGCTTACATGGGATTTTAAAAGAACAAGGCACATATATGCTAATATAGGATTATATGCCTTTCTCACGGGAAGCATTAACTTGATACTGATGTCATCATATGTTTACAGTAACAGCACATGGGATTTTAAAAGAACAAGGCACATATATGCTAATATAGGATTATATGCCTTTCTCATGGGAAGCATTAACTTGATACTGATGTCATCATATGTTTACAGTAACAGCACATGCTCAGATGGGCTACTTTTTAGAAGTGAAATTGATCTTCAGATACAAGGTAGTACTGCACGTTAAACGCACGCAATGAATAGCGCAGTCATGCTCAGATGGGTTACTTTGAGAAGGAAAACTGCTCTATGTGTGCGTGATTATCTTGAGATACAAGGCACAACGTGTTTGGTTTGACACCCCAACCCGTCTGGATCGGCTCCACTCCGACCTCGTCCTTTGGTTTTTGGCCGGACGAGTTGGCTCCCTACGAATGAATTGCCGCGAGGGCACGATGATGCGGGACGAGTCGGCGTCGCTCCTCAATCCAAACAGATCGTAGGTTCGGTTTTTGGATCGGTTGACTCCCGAGCCAACCGATGCCGCAATCCATCCAAATACACTATAAATGTCAAACACAAATCAATGAACACTGAAGAAATTGATCTCTCTCATTCCCTCTTCTCAGCAGTAACAACGTGACATCTCATCAATTTACCAATGATCTGTTCCACGAGGGGAAGCCTTCTTCGTTGGGAGGATTCTCTTGGTGAGACCTCATCTTTTAAAAGCAAGTAAATAATAAAATATTTGGTGCACTCTGGATAACTACTGAAAGAATTATAGTGCCTTTGATTCCCCGAATTATGCAATAATCAGTAAAATTGTATCATGACATACCAACATAATATGGAGAAAATACGTGCAAACAAGAGATCAAACATATTTATTACCTAGAAGGCCTCTGATTATCGGGAACTTTCCACTAGCTGCTTGAACACCACCAAACAAGACCCTTTCTGATTGGAAAGGGCCACTCTTGTGCTTTGAGCTTGGCCAATCACCTCATCAATCATCTGATCAAACAAAGGTAGTAAATTAGTACCTCGAGCCAGAGTGCCAGACAAAGAGTTCTGTACGGCTGGCAACCTATCTCTTTTTTACTCTTGATTTTAGAATTCATGAAAATAGCATAATGCTGCTTCAGTGGGTAGTGAAGGATAATTGAGCTTTCGCAAGTTCCCACATTAGATCAAGTGCAATTGAAGGATGTTCTAGTTCACACAAGAGATCATCGGCATCAGCTAAAGATGAACATTGAACATATTAAACTAATTTCTCCAGGGCCCTGCTAAGCAATCTAATTATACCCAAACCACACCAGGCAAATTCTGAATGTTTGAACTCAACGCACGGGCACTCCATTATGTAGCTCGCGGGATGGCACTATGGCACTGGTGGGACACCATGAACTCGCCGGAGCTATTTTTGGCGGCGGAGAAGAAGCAACGGCCGCGGTCCTTGGCAAACAACAGGATGGCGGCTGTGGCGGCGGTTCTGGATCCAAGCAATGGAACACAAGAGAGAAAAGGTAAGGCAGGTTTGGGAAAAACTCCTCACCTCCATGCGGGCTCGGCTGCTCAGTCTGCGGTCAGTGAAGGGTGTGGATGGTGGGAGCACCTTGGTCGGCTCCTGGTTGCCTGGTTGGAGTCCACCAGGAGTCAGCCTCGTCCGAGGCGGCGATAACAACCGCCGCCAACACGCTGAGGCTGAGCGGGCGGCGGGTGGCGATGGTCCAACGGAGGCGCGGAGTGCCGGAGCCGTGACGCCGCGCGATGGCTGGGATGCTGGGATAGGGGCGCGGGCGGCCCTCCAGCGGCTCACCGTCGACGCCGGTGCCACACGCGTTGTCTGCCGCGCACCCTCGCGACAGCTGCACGAATCAGATCGGGCAAAGAAACCGTTGACCTCGGGGCCTCCAGGTGGCTCACTGTTGACGCCGGAGACCTGCGCGTCGTCCGCTGCGTGCACCCCGTGGTAGCTATGCACTGGTCAGATCGGACGAAGCAACTGCGGTTGTGCGGGCTTGAGGAGGGCGTCGGTTTTGCTGGAGGCCACGCGCGAAGGGAGCGGACGTGGAGGGGATAGGCCACGGGGCGGGTGAAAGTCCCTAGTTTGGTTTTGGCTAATTGATGAAACCTAGGACTAACATTTGTATCTAAGTGGATGATTTAGATAAAGGTGGTCATTGCATATGAGACATGACATTGACTCATATGACCAAGATGGTGAAGACCAAGATGAGGCTTGGCTCGATGGACCGGTTGTGAAGGTGAAGGGCAAGTCGAGGCTTCGAAGCGAAGGACCATGCGATGGTGAAGCTTGAGCAAGACTTAGCGCCGACGGACCGATGCAACGGTGAAGAGCAAGTGAAGTCAAGGTCGATGGATCGAGACGGTCATGTGATGATATGAAGTGGATCATATCATTTGGAGAAACAAAATGGGCTCAAGGCAAAGGTATAACCATAGGGCCATTTTGTTTTACACTCAAGACACCATAGAGGGTGTGAGTGGTTTAGGATCGATAGCCGAACTATTAAGAGGGGAAGTCTTATCGGTTATTCGATGCACGGGTGCCACTAGGTGAATTCATGAAGTGCATTGCATGTAGGGCCTAGTGAGCTAATAGGAAAACCTTTGAAAATGTTTGAGAAAAAGCTAACACACAAGCACATAGAGATGTACACTTGATGGTGTTGGCACATTTGCAAAGGTGGCGTTGGTCGCGCTATGGTTTGCGAGTAGAGAGGGGTTTGGGTTCCTCTCTCCCTCCCGCCGAGCGTGTGAGCGCGGGATTCAGGCAATTTTGGGGAAATGAAATGCCTATTTTCCACTACGCCGAAAGTCAGAAAAGAAACGGAGGCGAACGGGGTCACTGCGGTGACCGGACGCTGCACCGAACGCGGTCACGGTGTGACCGGACGCGTCCGGTCAGTACAGCGCGGTTTCGGGCACGCAGGCTAGGGTTTGCAACCGGCGCGTCTGGTCACTCGCGGGACCGGCGCGTCCGGTCAGTAGCCCAGAGGGAACTGCGGTTCACGAGGATGATCGGACGCGAGGCGCGTCCGGTCATACATGATCAGACGCGTCCGATCGTTGAAGGAGCTTACTGGACTCCGACCGGACGCTGGCACTGTCGCGTCCGGTCGTTGTTTCGCGGGCGCGGGTGCTGTGCGGATCGACGCGTCCGGTCGTTGCGAGGAGCGCGTCTGGTCGTTGTGATCGGCGCGTCCGGTCGTTGCGAGCTGTGCGACCGGCGCGTCCGGTCGGTTGAGCAGCGCGTCCGGTCATAGCGTTTGACCGTTGGCGCGCAGTGACCGTTGGAGGATCTAACGGTCGCATTTGAATTTTGAGGGACACGTGGACGTCGCAGGGCGACCGGACGCGGTTGAGCGCGTCCGGTCGTCCCGAAAAACGGTCAGTGGAGTGGCAACGGCTCTATTTGTTTAGGGTGCTTATAAATACTCGTTGGCCGACCCTTGGGGAGGTAACTTGGCATTTCTAACACTCTTGTGCATCCTTTGAGCTAGAGCTACTCCTCCCACTCATCTCTCTTGCTTGATTGCAAATCAAAAGTGAGATTGAGTGATCCCAAAGTGCATTGCATAGCTTGAGGGCATCTAGTGGCACTTGTGGGTGGTTTAGCCGGTGGATTTCTTATTACTCTTGGAGAGTACCGCTCCTAGCCGGCTTGGAGATTGTTGGAGGCGTTGGCAAGAGAAGGTGATTGTTCTTGGCCACCTCCGGTTGTTTGTAAGAGGTTCTTGTGCTTTCCTCGGCGGGATGCCAAAAGCAACTCTATTACATTGCGCGTGTCATTGAGTTACCTCACTTGAGAGTGGTGTCTTGCGGTGCCTTGCGGGGCGTGCCTTGAGGGGCAAGTGACTTGAGGGTCGCACCGAGGAACCATCTAAGTGTTGGTCGACACAACCGGTGACGTAGCTTGTTGGTGCACAAGTGAACACCGGGTGAACAAAAATATTGTGTCTCTTGTCTCCGGTGATTGGTCTCCATATTGTGTTGTTGTCAATATTGATTGATTGTATATCATCTTGGTGATTGGAAACATCTTCACTCCACCGTTGGTATAAGATACACAATCCTATCTCTTGCATTTACTTTTACTAGATTATCTTGTGTAGCTCTAGTAGTAGCCTTTACTAGTAGTTGTTAGCTTGCTCACTAGTGTTTAAATAGTGACATAGCTCTTGTGTGAACTAGAGATCATAATCTACTAGACTTGTGGATAGGAGGCTTGCATCACAACCCTTGGCTAAGCAAAACTCGCTTTACGCCGTTTGTTATTCTAACAAGTTTGCTTAGTGGCTTGTGTAGAATTTTTAATAGGCTATTCACCCCCCTCTAGCTATCTAGGACCTTACAAGTGGTATCGGAGCCGTGGTCACCGTTTTAATCAAGGCTTAACATCATTCGGTGTGAAAAATGGCTCAAATTATGTTCAATCATGTTGGGGGCAAGCCACCGTTCTTTGATGGTGTTAGTTCTTTTGCTCATTGGAAGAGAAAAATGACAATGTACCTTGGTTCTATTCATGAGAGAGTTTTGCAAGTCACCGAGAATGACTTTGCTATCATTGATCCCGATCATCTCACCGATGAAGATAGAGCAAATAGAACATGCAATAGAATGACACTCAATACACTTTACCATGGTATTGACACAAAAGTATTTGAGGGCATCAAGGACTTAGAATTGGCATATGAAGTATGGACAAGGTTGAGTGAAACATATGAGGGCACTAAGGTTGTGAAGAGTGCCAAGCTATATGGGCTCAAGAGTGAGTTTGAGAACTTCAAGAAAAAGGATGATGAAACAATCATTGAAATGTTTCATAGATTGCAAGTGATAGTCAATGATCTCAAGAGCTTAGGGCACAAGACTCAAGATCAAGATTTTTGTCACAAGTTCTTATTGAGCTTACCTAGAAGATTCAAGATGTTGATCATGATGCTACAAAGAGATGGGCTTGAAACAATGAAGCCAAATGATTTGCTTGGAGAGGTGTTAACCTTTGACAAGTATGATCAAGATGTTGATGAGAAGGAGGAAGAAAAGAAGAAGAAGACCGTGGCATTCAAGGCCATCTCCTCCAAGGGCAAAGCTACCATCATTGAAGAAGAAGAAGACAATGATGAAGATGAAGATTATGAAATTGATGATGAGGCATTTGCTTTTGTAGTCAAGAAAATGGGTCACATGTTCATTAAGAGAAGAGGCTTCAAAAAGAGAAATGACAATTTCAAGAGCAATGAGCAACAAAGGAAGTGCTTCAATTGTGATAGCACCGAACATCTTCAAGTCGATTGTCCCTATGACAAGAAGAAAAACAACAAGAGGGGCAAGTTTGAGAAGAAAAAGAAAGAAGCCAAGATAACATTCAAGAAAGGCAAGAATGGAGTCTATATGGCCACTTGGGAAAGTGATGATGATGATGAAGAAGAAGAATCATCCAACAAGGCTTTTGCTTCCATTGCTATCAACAAGAAGCCTTTACTATTTGATTCATCCTCTTCATGCTTCATGACTAAAGAAGCTAAGGTATTATATGATGAAAGTGATGATGAAAGTGAAATGGAATATGTTCATGATAGTGATAATGATAAATATGATAATGAAAATGATGATGATGATGAACCAACTAAAGAACAACTATATGACTTGTTGCAACAAACTAGAGACATAGTTATTGCCAAGAACAAAGAGTGCAATAAGCTTTCAATGAAAGTAGCAATGCTTGAGAAAGTTCTTGGTGAGCTTAAGACCACTCATGAGAGTCTAGTGGAAGACCATGAGGATCTTGGTAAGGCTCATTCCAAGCTTGAAAAGGCTCACACATTGCTACTTGAGCAACAAGAAAAGAAGGAGGTTGTTGTATCATGTGATATAGGTGTTACATGTGATATAATTGATGAATCTTTTTATAAACCTATCATCATGACAAATGCTAACCCTTCTTGTAGCTCTTCATCCACCACCACCAACTCTACCTCCACTACTAGTGATGGTTTCACTTGTGATACTTCACTAATGGTTGAGAATGAGACTCTTAAGAGAGAGGTGGATGAGCTCACTCACGCCCTAGGCAAGGCCTATGGTGGTGAGGCCCGCTTGCTTAAGTGCTTGGGTAGCCAAAGGTTCTCTCTTAACAAAGAGGGATTGGGCTACACCCCCAAGAAAGGCAAGTCGGCCTTTGCAACTTCAAAGCCTAGCTTTGTGAAGAGCAATGGTCGGTTTTGTAATAGATGCAAGCAAGTTGGGCACTTAGAGCATAATTGTAATAAAAAGAACCAAAGCAAGAAATTTGTTAATGCTATACCTTTTGATTCTTGCTATGTGCTTACCAAAGGTGTGAAGGGTGTGCAAGCTAAGTTTATTGGTACACCAATTGTGGGCCCAAAGAAAAAGGCTATTTGGGTACCAAAGAGCTTAGTTACTAACCTACAAGGACCCAAGCAAAAATGGGTACCTAAGCTTCATTGATTTGCTTGTAGGTCAATTACAAAGCCAGAGGAAGGCATTAGATTATTGATAGTGGGTGCACTCAACACATGACCGGTACATCAAGAATGTTTGACTCAATCAATAACAATAATAGTGGTGTTGATTCTATCACATTTGGCAATAACAAGAAAGGCAAGGTTATTAGATTGGGCAAGATTGCAATATCAAATGACATGAGTATCTCAAATGTGTTGCTAGTTGAAAGTTTGGATTTCAATCTTCTATTCGTGGCATAAATATGTGATCTAGGCTACAAATGCATCTTTGGGGTTGATGATGTGGAAGTTATTAGTGTGGATGGTTCAAATGTGGCATTCAAGGGCTTTAGATATGAGAATCTCTACCTAGTTGACTTCAATGCTAGAGAAACTTCTTTGACAACTTGCTTAGTCTCCAAATCAAGCATGGGTTGGCTTTGGCATAGAAGGCTTGGTCATGTTGGCATGAAACAATTGAAGAAGCTTACAACTCACAATCTTGTCAATGGTTTGAAAGATGTTGAATTTGAGAAGAATAAGCTTTGTAGTGCATGTCAAGCTGGGAAGCAAGTTGGAAGCTCACATCCAAAGAAGAGTACAATGAGCACATGCAAAGCATTTGAGTTGATGCACATGGATCTATTTGGACCAACAACATATACAAGCATAGGCGGTAACAAGTATGGCTTTGTCATAGTGGATGACTTCACAAGATTCACATGGGTATTCTTTCTTAGTGACAAAAGTGAAGTGTTTGACACCTTCAAGACATTTCTCACTAGAGTTCACAATGAGTTTGAGATTAGAATCAAGAAAGTGAGAAGTGACAATAGAAGTGAGTTCAAGAATACAAGAATTGAAGAACTTTGTGATCATTATGGTATTGGACATCAATTCTCGGCCAAGTACACTCCACAATCAAATGGCCTAGTTGAGAGAAAGAATAGAACATTGCTTGATATGGCTAGATCAATGCTTCATGAGTACAATGTTAGTCAATATTTTTGGGATGAAGCAATCAATACCGCTTGCTACTACATCAATAGATTATATTGTCATCCATTGCTAGAGAAGACCCCATATGAGTTACTTCATAGAAGAAAGCCCAATATTTCTTACTTTAGGGTGTTTGGTTGCAAATGCTATATCTTGAAGAAGGGCACTAGATTGGGGAAGTTTGACAAAAGATATGATGAGGGGTTCCTACTTGGTTATTCAACTACAAGCAAAGCTTATAGAGTTTGGAACAATTCAAGTGGCATTCTAGAAGAAGTCCATGATGTGCAATTTGATGAAACCAATGGGTCACAAGATGAAGAAGAGAATCTAGATGATGTTGGTGGAACTCAATTGGTGGAAGCAATGAAGAACATGGACATTGGGGACATTAGAGCAAAGCAAGTAATTGACATTCAAGATGATGATAAAGATCAAGTGCTCAATTCTCCATTCAAGCTAGCTAGTGACTCTCAAGTACAAAATCATGGTGCTAGTTCTTCTCAACTAGATACATCAAGTGATCAACCAAGCTCAAGCAATCAAGTGCAAGTACTCCAACCACAACATGTTGCAAGAGATCACCCCATTAATAGTGTTATTGGTGATATTAGAAGTGGTGTGCAAACAAGATCAAGATTGGCTATGTTTTGTGAGCATGCATCATTTGTGTCAACCATAGAACCAAAGAAAATAGAATAAGCTTTGAGGGATGCCGATTGGATTATGGCTATGCAAGAAGAACTAAACAATTTCACAAGAAATAATGTTTGGGAATTGGTAGAAAGGCCAAATGACTACAATGTGATTGGAACCAAATGGGTGTTCAAAAACAAGCAAGATCAAGATGGCATTGTGGTGAGAAACAAAGCAAGACTAGTTGCTCAAGGTTACACTCAAGTTGAAGGTCTTGACTATGATGAGACATATGCTCTCGTGGCAAGATTGGAGGCAATAAGGATTCTATTGGCTTATGCTTGTGCACACAACATCAAACTATATCAAATGGATGTCAAAAGTGCATTTCTCAATGGGATCATCAATGAGTTAGTATTTGTTGAGCAACCGCCCGGATTTGAAGATAACAAAAAACCCAACCATGTCTACAAGTTGAAAAAGGCTTTATATGGCTTAAAGCAAGCACCTAGAGCATGGTATGAGAGGCTAAGGGATTTCCTTCTCTCTAAGGGATTCAAAATGGGCAAGGTTGATACTACTCTATTCACTAAGAAGATTGGAAATGATCTATTCATAGTGCAAATATATGTTGATGACATCATCTTTGGATCAACCAATCAAGCTTATTGTGAAGAATTTGGTGCTATGATGACCAAAGAGTTTGAAATGTCTATGATTGGTGAACTTAGCTACTTTCTTGGTCTCCAAGTCAAGCAATTGAAGAATGGAACATTTGTGAGTCAAGGGAAATACATAAGGGACATGTTGAAGAAGTTTGGAATGCAAGATGCAAAGCCAATTTCAACTCCAATGGGCACAAATGGCAATTTGGATAGTGATCTTGATGGCAAAATGGTGAATCAAAAGGAATATCGGTCTTTGATTGGAAGTCTACTCTATATCACCGCATCAAGGCCGGATGTCATGTTTAGTGTTTGCATGTGTGCTAGATATCAAGCCTCACCTAGAGAAAGTCATCTCACGGTGGCAAAAAGAATATTGAGGTACTTGAAGCAAACAAGAAATGTTGGACTATGGTATCCCAAGGGGTCAAAGTTTGAATTGATTGGATATTCGGACTCCGACTATGGGGGTTGCAAGATCAATAGGAAAAGCACAAGTGGCACATGTCAATTACTTGGAAGATCACTTGTGTCATGGTCCTCAAAGAAACAAAATAGTGTGGCAATCTCTACCGCCGAAGCCGAATATGTGAGTGCGGGGAGTTGTTGTGCACAATTGCTATGGATGAAATCAACTTTGAAGGATTATGGCCTCAACTTCAAGAATGTGCCGTTGCTATGTGATAATGAGAGTGCAATCAAGATGATACAAAACCCGGTTCAACATGGAAGAACAAAGCATATTGACATAAGACATCATTTCATTAGAGATCATCAACAAAAGGGAGATATTGCCATTGAAAGTGTTGGCACCGATGATCAACTTGCCGATATTCTCACTAAGCCACTTGATGAAAAGAGGTTTTGCAAGCTAAGGAATGAATTGAACATTCTTGATTTCTCAAACATGAGTTGAATGCACCCCACCCACTTATTGACATGCCTCTCCTTCGACATTGCAAGGTAAAATTGATTGACATGTCTTTCATCCTATGCTAAGGACTTGATAGAGCATGTAGACATAATAAATGGTACGCATAAGCATTCATGGTAAATCAAATGAATTTGATGGATATATGTTACCACTATTGCTTCTATGCTTATTTTGATCTAGTGGTGGCATATGACATGTTTGTGAGCTTGTAAACCTAGTGTTGAATCTAGAAGATTTGCTATAAGTGTTTAATTCAACATAGGCAAGATAACCCTTATTTTGAGGAGTGAAGAAGCTTGTCTTTGGTTCAAATCGAATTAAATATCTTTGGCAAGTATTCTAGGTTAAACCAAATTTGATAATTTTTTTAACCTTACATGTGGTATCGAATTAATTTCAATCTACTCCATCAAACACTTTTCCTTCTCTCCACAATTTGATCCCCTTTTTTGAGTAAGTTGTTGACAAAGGGGGAGATAAAAAGATGATTCAACTTGATAAAGGGGTAAATAAAATTTATGATGAGAAAAAGATGATTCAACTTGATAAAGGGGTAAATAAAATTTGTTGATGCACACAAGTAAGGGGAGCAAGCTCATAAACAAAGTTGTTGCATTTGTTTGTGCACTCTCATATGACTTGCTCATTGCACATGTATTTAAATTCAATATACATGCTTGTGTGGTGCAATGCTAGTATAGAAATTGGATGATGAAATGATCTACTAGCATGCATAGGAATAGTTTACATGTGGTATCTAGACTTGCCTAAAGCTTTACAAGTGGTTAGCTTTACAAGTGGTCCAAGAACCTTTACATATAATGTTGATCTCACGGGGTTCTTGAGTTTTGATGGATGTCTAGTTACTTCATGATGCTAAGGATGGTGTAAAAGGCAACTCCGATTGGTATCACGCTTCAAAGGTCCATTTCTTACACCATAGCATCATTTTGGTAGAATTACTCTCCCAACACTTCTATCCATGCGTATGTGCAAAGCCTTCAATCCAAACTCTATGCACATATGTAGGGGGAGCTAATGCTACCAAAATCAAGCTTGTGATAATTGTCCAAACTTTACTTATGAGCAAAATGATTGGACAAGTATGACAAGTTTAAATCTTTTATTATCAAAATCATCTTTGTGAGGGTTGTCATTAATTACCAAAAAGGGGGAGATTGAAAGTCCCTAGTTTGGTTTTGGCTAATTGATGAAACCTAGGACTAACATTTGTATCTAAGTGGATGATTTAGATAAAGGTGGTCATTGCATATGAGACATGACATTGACTCATATGACCAAGATGGTGAAGACCAAGATGAGGCTTGGCTCGATGGACCGGTTGTGAAGGTGAAGGGCAAGTCGAGGCTTCGAAGCGAAGGACCATGCGATGGTGAAGCTTGAGCAAGACTTAGCGCCGACGGACCGATGCAACGGTGAAGAGCAAGTGAAGTCAAGGTCGATGGATCGAGACGGTCATGTGATGATATGAAGTGGATCATATCATTTGGAGAAACAAAATGGGCTCAAGGCAAAGGTATAACCATAAGGCCATTTTGTTTTACACTCAAGACACCATAGAGGGTGTGAGTGGTTTAGGATCGATAGCCGAACTATTAAGAGGGGAAGTCTTATCGGTTATTCGATGCACGGGTGCCACTAGGTGAATTCATGAAGTGCATTGCATGTAGGGCCTAGTGAGCTAATTGAAAAACCTTTGAAAATGTTTGAGAAAAAGCTAACACACAAGCACATAGAGATGTACACTTGATGGTGTTGGCACATTTGCAAAGGTGGCGTTGGTCGCGCTGTGGTTTGCGAGTAGAGAGGGGTTTGGGTTCCTCTCTCCCTCCCGCCGAGCGTGTGAGCGCGGGATTCAGGCAATTTCGGGGAAATGAAATGCCTATTTTCCACTACGCCGAAAGTCAGAAAAGAAACGGAGGCGAACGGGGTCACTGCGGTGACCGGACGCTGCACCGGACGCGGTCACGGTGTGACCGGACGCGTCCGGTCAGTACAGCGTGGTTTCGGGCACGCAGGCTAGGGTTTGCAACCGGCGCGTCTGGTCACTCGCGGGACCGGCGCGTCCGGTCAGTAGCCCAGAGGGAACTGCGGTTCACGAGGATGATCGGACGCGAGGCGCGTCCGATCATACATGATCGGACGCGTCCGATCGTTGAAGGAGCTTACTGGACTCCGACCGGACGCTGGCACTGTCGCGTCCGGTCGTTGTTTCGCGGGCGCAGGTGTCGTGCGGATCGACGCGTCCAGTCGTTGCGAGGAGCGCGTCCGGTCATTGTGATCGGCGCGTCCGGTCGTTGCGAGCTGTGCGACCGGCGCGTCCGGTCGGTTGAGCAGCGCGTCCGGTCATAGCGTTTGACCGTTGGCGCGCAGTGACCGTTGGAGGATCTAACGGTCGCATTTGAATTTTGAGGGACACGTGGACGTCGCAGGGCGACCGGACGCGGTTGAGCGCGTCCGGTCAGTTTCGACCGGCGCGTCCGGTCGTCCCGAAAAAACGGTCAGTGGAGTGGCAACGGCTCTATTTGTTTAGGGTGCTTATAAATACTCGTTGGCCGGCCCTTGGGGAGGTAACTTGGCATTTCTAACACTCTTGTGCATCCTTTGAGCTAGAGCTACTCCTCCCACTCATCTCTCTTGCTTGATTGCAAATCAAAAGTGAGATTGAGTGATCCCAAAGTGCATTGCATAGCTTGAGGGCATCTAGTGGCACTTGTGGGTGGTTTAGCCGGTGGATTTCTTGTTACTCTTGGAGAGTACCGCTCCTAGCCGGCTTGGAGATTGTTGGAGGCGTTGGCAAGAGAAGGTGATTGTTCTTGGCCACCTCCGGTTGTTTGTAAGAGGTTCTTGTGCTTTCCTCGGCGGGATGCCAAAAGCAACTCTATTACATTGCGCGTGTCATTGAGTTACCTCACTTGAGAGTGGTGTCTTGCGGTGCCTTGCGGGGCGTGCCTTGAGGGGCAAGTGACTTGAGGGTCGCACCGAGGAACCATCTAAGTGTTGGTCGACACAACCAGTGACGTAGCTTGTCGGTGCACAAGTGAACACCGGATGAACAAAAATATTGTGTCTCTTGTCTCCCGGTGATTGGTCTCCATATTGTGTTGTTGTCAATATTGATTGATTATATATCATCTTAGTGATTGGCAACATCTTCACTCCACCGTTGGTATAAGATACACAATCCTATCTCTTGCATTTACTTTTACTAGATTATCTTGTGTAGCTCTAGTAGTAGCCTTTACTAGTAGTTGTTAGCTTGCTCACTAGTGTTTAAATAGTGACATAGCTCTTGTGTGAACTAGAGATCATAATCTACTAGACTTGTGGATAGGAGGCTTGCATCACAACCCTTGGCTAAGCAAAACTCGCTTTACGCCGTTTGTTATTCTAACAAGTTTGCTTAGTGGCTTGTGTAGAAATTTTAATAGGCTATTCACCCCCCTCTAGCCATCTAGGACCTTATAGCGGGGCACTTAGCGCGGAGAGGAGCGGTCCGATGTGATGATAACATTTGGCTCCTTTTAGTTGCAGAGATAATTGTATCATTTGTTTTGAAGGATTTGTTGATCCGTCACCTGAGAGTAACGGATCACTCGATTTTTTTCTCCTCCTGACGAGCCATCACCGTGGCACAGTAGGGTTTCGCTAGAGATTCGCGGCCATAATAGGTTCGCAATAGTACAACTTCTAATTGTTCGCAATAGGGGCGTGCGAGGAGTAGTCCATGAGTAATCAGACTTGGATTGGAGTCACAAATGGACCAAGATTCTTGTTCCACCATTGGTGGGATTCTTTTATCTAAAGAAATACCTATGGTGTAGATATAGACTCTTTATTTAAAGAAAGTGCCTGTGGTTCGACTCCCCTTTGCGTGCTCCGGTGCTAGTGTCGTTGTGCCAGTGCCGAAACAGTTCCCACAACAAGCAGAGCTAAATTTTGGCATTTCGTCTTCATACATGTAGGGCTAGTTTGGCGCCACTTCTAACCCACTCTAACTCGCTCTAGTTCTCGCTACCCGTTGCTCCTGCCCCCTCGTGCTCCAAACTCTCGTTTGGTAGGGCTTTTCATGATTGCTCCAGCTCCCAACCATAGAAGGCTGGAGGAGGGTCGGCTGGATCGACGGAGAAAGAGCACGAAGCGGGGAAAAAGCGAACCACTTCATTTTAAAAAAGAGGTATTAAAAAAGAGGGCACCATGGGTAGCAATAAGGAAGGAGAGTGGCGAGAGGAAGAGAAGGGCAGACTACTTCTTGGCAATGGGCGAGAGCAGAGTGGAAGGGCATGGACAAGAGGGCGTCCGTCAAGCGCCTTGGTAGTCCTAGCGATGACCCCACCTCCTTCGTTGACGGCAAGGAGGGCACATGCGATGAGATCCAGGGATAGAGACGGCGGCTCCAGTAGAGAAGAACGCGAACTACGTCGGCAACGCAAGATGATAGATGAAAGGAGCCACGTGAATTGGCGTGGTGCATTTTTTTCGCTCCCCATGCAGAGTGCAGAATGAAACGGAGCAGGGGAGCGGTTCCTGGGCAAATCTGCCACTTTTGGTTTCTAGAAGCATGCTCTACCTTTCGACATTGTTTGATGTGACCTTGTGACATCATCGTTTGATGTGGCCCCATCCATTTTGATGCTAAAGCTAGTGCTAGAGATACATCAAACAATGTAGTATATACATTGTCATTGAACTAGAAGGCCAACTCAAGTGTAGCTCAACTGGTCAGGTTCCTTATGGTAAAACCTGCCCACTCAGGTTCAAACTCCACAGGTGCTCGTATTTTTTTGATTTATTCTAGGATTTAGGGTGACTTTGCGCTCGTGTGCTAGTGCGATAGAACACGAAAACATCATGAAAAAAAGGCATACTCTAACTAAAATATTACCAAATTTGCACCTTATAGCATAACTATCTTATTTTAACTTGCTTTAACTTGAGTTTCCTTCTAATTCCATCAAGTATCAACTGTCATTTGCATCCATTTTTTTTACTCTACTACTCCACACCCTGTGGTTATAGTTAGGACTTCCTCAACACACCACTATGGGTATATACCCCTAACATCCACATAAGCACTCCGCGTAGTTATGTGTTCTGGTTGCTTCACAAATGCTCAGAGTAGCCTCTAGGGGCATAAATGACCTGCTCAGACAAATCAAAGAAGCGCAAAGTTACGGAGAGAAATACTATGTTCCTAAGAGAGAAATACTATATAGTAAGAGTAGAGGCAGAATATTGAAGCGACATGTTATCAAAAAAAATAGTTAGCGAACATAAACATATGTTTTCGTAGGCCCTTATGCCGTGTTACAGGAGTCGTATTACAGGTAGGGATGAAAACGGTACGGATATTTTTCGACCGTATTCGAGACCGAATCCGTTTAGAAGGGTTCAGATCTCTCCGTATCCGAGTCCGGATATCCAACATCCGATACCGTATCCGTATCCGAATACTTAAATCGCATATTTATGATGTCGACATCCAATCGTATCCTATCCGGCATGGTTGACACTATCCGTATTCGAATCCGAATCCGACCAAAAATATAAAAACAAATGTAATATCAGTCATATCCGTCCGTATCCGATCCGTTTTCATCCCTGATTACAGGGTATCTATTCAAAAAGGAAAAAAAATACTGAAAAGACAATTTTGCCCCTTACCTTGCTCTGAAGTACCTTCAGCCATCTCTCCAAAAGTCCAACCTCACAAATCTCAAATCAGCAAAGAAGTGGCCATGAACATGGAGCAGCAAGTCGAGCACAGCCATCTCCCAATCCGAGGCCTCAGCCTCCACGTGGCTCAAGCAGGCAAAGGTTCGCATCTCCTCTCTTGCTCGCCGGCGGGTTCAAGTTTCCTCTGTGCTCGAGATTGAAGCATAGCGTGATAACGACACCTCTCCTGTCGCCGTCTCGTTTTTGGCTGCAGGCGAGCTGGGCACTGTGGTGTTCCTGCACGGGTTCCCGGAGATATGGTACTCGTGGCGCCACCAGATGCTGGCCGTGGCCGCCGCCGGGTACCGCGCCGTCGCGCCGGACTGGCGAGGGTACGGGCTCTCGGATCAGCCGCCGGAGCCGGAGGCCGCGTCGTACGACGACCTGGTGGAGGATCTCCTCGCAATCCTCGATGCCCTCTCCATTCCCAAGGTAATGCTGATTTTTGTTAAGCACTGTGGTAAATTCTTGGGTTTGGTCTTGATTGGGGATTTTTTTTTCTTGGTAGTTATTGGTTCAGTACTTCGGTGCGACTTGTTACTGTTAGCTTTGTCTGATATGAGTTATGATACTGCGGTTGGCAATGGTGGGTGGACAGGAACCATGTAAGAATGTTCTGACATGGCTATATGTTTTGAAAGATTTGGAATGAATTTCTCATACGTAATGCAAGGAAAGTTAAAAAAAAATGTGGATGAAATAGGTTCTTAATGAAAATTACTGTGAAAGTCTGCAGTTCTTAGGGCATGTTTACCATCCGAAAGTTACAGCATGTAGAATCCCTTCACCACTGTTTTCCATCTCATGTGACGATATGATTTGTCAGGAAAACATACTTAGTGTATATTTTTAGATTGAAGAAAATAAGAGGAACGTTTTTAATCCAACCTCTTGGCAGTTTTTTATTTTATTCAAATTAATGTGGGAAATTTAAGGGAAAAAAAGATAGAAATTCCTGTGTATTTCTTAGAGAAACCTTCTTGGCAGTTCTATTCTCCAATAGACTAAGCTTTGCCTATCGTGGTAGCTTCTACTAAGTCATTAGTTCAATTGAATCAGATAATTTCCAATCACAGTATAATTTCCAATCTTACCTTGTGAGTTGTGCCAGGCTTTCCTTGTGGCGAAGGATTTCGGAGCCATGCCAGCCTATCTGTTTGCTCTTCGTCACCCTAGCCGCACATGTGGTGTTATGTGTTTGGGGATCCCCTTCCTTAACGGTGGCTCACCTTCAACCGGCTTGCCAGAAGGCTTCTACATTTTGCGTTGGCGGGTTGTTCTCTAATCTAAATCAATTTAACCCCCATTGCCAAATTGAGTAGAGCGGCTGAAAAAATTATGAGGAGTCTTATTCTTGTAGGAACCAGGAAGAGCGGAGGCTGATTTTGGCCGGTATGATGTCAAGAGAGTTGTTCGGACCATCTACGTGCTCTTCTCTAGGAGCGAAATCCCAATAGCGAAAGAAGATCAAGAGATTATGGACCTTGCGGAATTGTCAACACCTCTTCCAGAGTGGTTCACTGAGGATGATCTGGCTGTGTATGTTTCACTCTATGAGAAATCAGGTTTCCGGTATCCAATGGAGATGCCATATAGGTAACAATAGCAGCTGGGCCAACCATACTATTTGTTTTGTGGTTTTTGAAAAGTCAAGGTGTAATATGCTGCATTTGGCAGGTCTCTCCATAAAACGAAGCCAATTGAAGATCCAAAATTTCAAGTCCCAGTGTTTGTTGTCATGGGGGAGAAAGACTATGTGTTCAAGTTCCCTGGGGTTGAGTCCGTGTTGAAAGATGGCATCATGGAGAAATCCGCACCGGACCTGAAGATCACCTACATCCCTGAAGGAAGCCATTTCGTTCAGGAGCAGTTCCCGGACAAGGTGAATGATCTCCTGGTCAGCTTCTTGAAGGACCACCCTGTGTCTGCATAGATGTGTTCTAGCAGTCCATGTTCACTGTCACAAGCAACAGCTACGATGGGCAAAACTGCTTTGTGTAGTGTCGCCAGTAAAGGAACAATCTGATGAGTGAATTCAGCTTTCAGTGTTTTGACTCCGTTTGCATCTCGCGTGTGAAACAAGTTTTAAAAATCAAGCAGTATTGATTGCATAGAGCATCAGTGTTCTTGTAGAAAATGATTGGAGATTGAAAACTCAAGTATTGCCTTAAAAACTGTCATCGCAGGTTGCAAACTGTCAAACTGAGTAGTCGAACCTGATCAGTCTGGCGTGGCAAGGAGAGTTCTTGTGAGCGGCTTTGATGGTCACTTGCTTGGATGTGCTCGACTATATAAACCGCACACATAAAAATTTAGTGGTAAAAAACTGAATTCAGGCAGGCAGTGACCTAGAACCAGCAGAAGATGCGTTATGCCCAACGTTTTAAATCTCCAGCCATGGTATTTAGCGAATGACATCTAAAATAGCTAATAGCGAAATTAATTGGGGCTATAGCAGACTATAGCCGCTAAATTGTACGTTAACAAAAATATCTTGATCTACCCCAAAATAATCTTTCAACAGTACAATACACACATTGGATAGAAAAGATCAATTAATTTACTAATTCAAAGCACACAAACTCTTCATCTCATAGGGTAACCAAACAGATGAACTTTGATCTAACAGAAAGCCACTCATCACCATTGGCTTCAGAGCATACAAACTCTTCATCTCATAGGGTAACCAAACAGATATAACTTTGATCTACCAGAAAGCTACTCATCACCGTTGGCTTCAGATGAATGTGTTAACCAACCCAAGAAAACATACAAGAGTCTATAGGTTTACGACAAATTGCAATCTTACTACATAACGAAAGAGAATTTTTGAGTGCCTAGGCATAAATCCACTACAATCTCCCTCACAGGTCACAATCAGCACCAGCAGGCCAGAACATATAGAATCAACCCTGCAATTAGATGAGAAAAATCAGTATTAGTCAATGCAATGTGACATTTATGCTAGCATCAGGTGCTGTTAATTAGGATGTTACGAATGCTTACTAACCAACCAGTGCATCCTCATGCCAGAAAAACATAATAAAACAGCAAAACAGAGTAATAGCTTAACTGAGTAACAACAGCCACTATATAGTCAGTTCAGAATTTTCAGATGCACCGGCAGAGAGCAGGTCAAAGTAGCTGTTGTTCTGTTAGGTCTCATTGCATGAGTCAGTGTGCATCTGAAATTCTAAACTGACTAAAGTAGTAGCTGCTGTTCTGTTAGGCCGCCTAACACTAATTAATTAACAACACCTCTGTCCCCAGAACCAGCCAACATCCAACTCAGAATTTATAATTCATGGTAATGTTACAAAAATGGATTTGAGATGCGAGCTTCAGCTATCCCAGAAAAATACATTTTAAAGAAAATTAATATATGCATCACACACAAGCTTTCTCAGTTCCTCGACACTAGTATAACCAAACTAGCAGGATCACACAGAGCACTGACAAGCAGAGCACTGAATAAGTGAACAGAGCACTGACAGCATGCACATGAAAAACCACGACTAACTAGCAGGCTCCCCAAAAGGAAAAGAAAAAGCAAATGCACTGAGCAGACACAATGATCAAGAAACATTGTCAACTTACTATTCAGATATAATGAAACCAAGAGCTACTTTCAGCTCTACTGCATAACTGTAGCTAATGCTCACATAACATTTCTGAAAAAGAAGTGGTCACATAATACAGAAACATTGTCACAGTACTAATTTGTAATCTCCTTAGTCCTTTGGTTTCACGGATTTATTAAGTGTATAAACAAATGGTCTCATCTACAGAATATGGCCTGCTGAACAATCAGCTGCCTGCATGCATGTACAGTACATATGTGCTATATCTCCTATCCTGCTTTCATGTACAGAGGCTGAAGGAGAACAACTGAACAAGTTTAGGAGGAAAAACCAGATAAAGATTGCTACTACCTATATCTCATCCAGAAAACTTATCTTAATTCCTTAGGCAATGGTTAAATACTTAAATCGTATATGCATTGATGTTTATGTTCAGCTCAGTAACTAGCTGTTGTTTTGCATTATTTTTGTCTTACATATGAAACTTGTCTTTGTAGGTTATGGTTAACAGGCTATTGTCGATGATGAAATATATGATGCTAGGAGGAACAAAATACAAATTAATTAGGTAATTATTTTTGTACTGGTCCATATTTCATCTAGTGTGTTGTACCGCAAGAATAGAATTATCCTTCTAAATATGCTTACAGTGAGCACCATGGATTGTAGGCTACCAAGGTAGGCATTGCAGTTTGCAGAACAAACTACAAATACAGCAAAATTAAAGAATCTGAATCCGATGCATCTACATCAAAATATTCACATATGCAGATATATGAGTACTAGACCAAGAATGCACAAGTGATGTGCCATTGACCTAAACACGCTCCAGTGGAAACAAATCGTCACGATTGCACCTAATAAGAAACATAGAACAATAAAAAACCACCAGACTACCACACAGTTCCCAGCAGATCCAAAAGAAACACAAATTCACAGGCGTTTCTCCACACGCGGATCGGACGGGGATCCCGGCGGGCGTCGTTGCATCCAAAGGAGCCCTCAGCTTGTTGAGAACTCTTGTACTCCAGATCATATGGCAATTTAAATCCAATTCATTTGCACAAGGAGTGAAAGCAGCCCTCACAATGACTTCAGGGACACCCTTTTTTTTTTGCTGCTTTTTCTCTTTTTTTTTGGATTATAAAGAAATATATTATGATGATTGAATGTGGATGGGGATAAAATAAATACAACAAGTAAAAAACCACGTATTAACTGGCTGCCCAAAGACAGACATAGGATATGTCGGTTAGACGGTTAACCACTGTAAAATCATCACTAGAATTCTAGAAACTACAATAACTCAAAACCCAGCCATGTTGTCAAGTGGCACACAACAATGCCTTAGTCTCTGTCATTCATGCAATGCAGTCACACAGATCAGTAATAACACTAGAAATATATAGAACACAAGTTTGACACCTACATCAGACTGAACAGAGTTCAACAGATAATATCAGTAGAGTACAGAATAACGAGGAAAATCTAACTAAAGGCCTCTGCATCATCATCACCCAGCTCCACTACCCCAAACAAGCAGCATGGCACTTATGGAACCACTGACCAGGACTCAAAACTAGTCCTGCAACTGAATGGATGAAGTTAGAACTTAGAAAATCGCCACTGAAATACAGAAATAGTTGCTTTTCAAACTTTCAGTTCCACTGCGTAGTTTTCTTTTCTTTCATTTTTTTTTTTTGGAAAAGGCCACTACGTAGTTTGAACTTCTGAAAGCATGGAGAGCAAAATTTAACTAAATTGCACATATGTAGTACTAAAAAGCAAACGTGCATGACACTTTTATTTTTGTTTCAGAGAACCACAACAAAATGGATTGCAGTAAGAATTATGGTCATTTGCAATTACAGAAAGTGACAGAAGTTTGAACTGACATAGCTCCAACAAATTGACTTCTGCAGCCAACCCTAGATAGGCAGAACAAGGAACAAGACTCCGCACATGCATTAGAATAACTGACTGAAGTTCATTATAAACAAAGGCTTATTTGGCTGATCTTAAGCCTATCTCATGAGCCAGTTTTTCTCACGGAAAATCTGCTCAACATGCCATCTTGATGTAGGCCAACAATGCAAGCAGATTGCGATGGGTGCTTACTAATCACTCATTCACACAACCAGTGCCCAAATGTACAGGTCTGAAATGCAAGAGGCAAGACTTGGAATAAAAAAACATACCTCTCTGTTATGGTGGGAAAGGTGTATCGCCGCCGTGACAAAACCAGTGGCTGAAAGATGGATTAGGCGTGATCATCAGCCACGCAGAGTCAGCGTGCGGCGTGCGGCAGTTTTAGTCATAAGTCGGTTAGGAGTCTAATAGATATATTTTATAATTCAAAGTTTGTTAGCTGGATAGTTCAATTAGTCCCTAAAAGTAGGAGTCAGTTATCGAGTCGTGTATAAGTGCAAACAGTTTGGCATGAATACGATTAGCCTAGGATTGAGATATAATCTCCCCTGGGCGCCCAGGCGCCTGTCCCTCATCTCCCTGTTGTCGCACAGCCCTAACGCCGATCACGGCTCCTCCTGTGCGACGGCGGACCTTCAAACCTCGACCTTCCACACGCCATCAATACAACCTACGCAGCCTAAGCCACAACAATCTGGTATCGGACTTCATGTCGACCTCGGCTCCTTCCGCTCCAGTTGTGCCATCCACGTGTGCGCCGCCACCGCCAGTTCCGTCCACGGGAACGTTGACCACGGCGGGTACGACGGCACCAGTGCCCTCGTCTGGGATCCATGCTCCTTCGCCACCATCCATCGAGGCGTCCCTGGCGATTCTAACGCAGGGACAACGACAACTTACTGCGCTCGTCAACGGCATGCAGCGCCAGATGGGGGAGCTGTCCCTCCGACTTTCGTCCGTCGAAGGCGCCGCGGGCCAGTTTGCGGCCCTGCCCTACGCGGCGCCACAGGCTCTGCCCTACGGCATGCCAGGGTACGGGGGCCTTCCGGCACTGCCGGCCTCCGGGCCGGTCATCTCGAATATCTCTCTTCCGGCAGCAGCACCGTTGGCAGCGGGTGCATCATCGTCGCAGCCGGCCGTAGATTCGTTTGTCGGCTCCACGCCGCCACCGTCAACAACAGGCCTGCCGATCCAGAGCATTCCCTTTCCGCACTCGCCGTCCCCCGTGCCAACGTTCTCGTCCATCATGGGACCTGCCATCGCGACCTCCACGGTGGTGCACCATGAGCGCGCCAGTAGATCTCAGCAATCCCATCACCACCAGGAAGATCATGGCGAAGGCCCGGGCGTTCCTAAGTTTCACAAGCTCTCGTTCCCGCTCTATGACGGCAAAGAGGACCCCCTAGGATGGCTCAACCGGTGTGACTCCTTCCGTGGCCAGCTCACCAGGGAGGTTGACAAGGTGTGGTTGGCTTCGTTCCACATGACCGGCGACGCACAACAGTGGTATTACATCCTCGAACGCGACGCGGGCCGGCCATCATGGGATAATTTTCAGCTTTTGTGTCATCAGCGCTTCGGACCGGCATTGTCGACTAATCACTTGGCCGACCTTGCCTGCCTTCCCTTCACTTCTACGGTGGACGCGTATATGTCGGCGTTCCAGGCTCGCTTGGCACACGCAGGCCGCTTGGACCCGCTCCAGCAAGCCCAGCTCTTCACCGGTGGACTGCCGGAACACATCCGGGTGGACGTCGAGCTTCACGAGCCGACAGACCTTCACCGTGCCATGCGGTTGGCCAGGGCGTTTGAACGTCGCAACGCCGCCAAGGCCCCTGCACTTCCGTCCGCACCCCCGCGCCGTGCTATGACCGGCCAACTTGGGGGCACATCGTCGACCGCCTCGTCGACCGCTCAATCTTCCGGCCGCCCCTACAGATACTTGACACCATCAGAGATGGCTGATCGCAGGAAGCAGGGATTGTGCTATAATTGCGATGAACCATACGTTCAGGGACACAAGTGTGCCCGACTGTTCTATCTGGAGGCAGCCGATTACATTGTGGAACAGCCGGACTCCGACTCTGAAGCCGATGAACCCAGTGCAGATGCCGATCCGCCAAAGCCTACGATCTCCTTGGCGGCCATCGCCGGCATTTCCACAGCAACGACCATGCAGGTCTACGTCCAGGTGGGCGGCCAGCAGTGTATCGCCTTGCTCGATTCGGGGTCAACTCACAACTTCATCAGTGGCGCTGTGGCCTGTAGTGCGGGGATTCGTTTCCAACCATGCCCGGGCGCCGGTGTGACAGTCGCAAATGGGGACCGCTTGGACTGCCGCGGCGTGGCTCAGGACGTGGGCATCCGCATCGCCGAGGAGGTGTTCGCCGTGGACTGCTACACGATCCCGCTCGACCGTTGGGACATGGTGCTGGGCATCACCTTCTTGCGGACCTTGGGGCCGATCTTGTGCGACTTTGATGATTTGTGCATGGCTTTCACGCGTGGGGGTCACCGCGTGTTCTGGCGCGGCATTGGCTCCCAACGGTTCGACGTCCAGTCCACCCGCCTCTACGTTGTGCATGCTGAGCAGCCACTGCTGGATACTCTACTCGCCTCCTACGACGACGTGTTTGCCGAACCACAAGGGCTTCCGTCGGCGCGTCCATGTGACCACCGTATTCACTTGCTGCCCAACACAGCTCCGGTGGCGGTGCGCCCGTACAGGTACGCTTAATTACAGAAGGATGAGTTGGAGACTCAATGCGCGTCCATGCTACAGCAAGGAATCATTCGATCCAGTACATCAGCCTTCTCGGCGCCGGTGCTTTTAGTGAAGAAGCAAGACGGTTTGTGGCGATTTTGTGTCGATTACCGCGCACTCAATCAGCAAACTGTTAAGGACAAGTTTCCCATCCCCGTGGTTGAGGAATTGCTTGATGAACTTAATGGCGCCAAGTATTTCACAAAGCTGGATTTACGCTCGGGCTACCACCAAGTTCGGATGCACGTCGACGACATTGAGAAGACGGCATTCCGCACCCATGAAGGCCACTTTGAGTTCCTGGTTATTCCCTTCGGCCTGACAAACGCCCCGGACACTTTTCAAAGCTTGATGAACTCCGTCCTGTGGCCGTTCCTTCGCAAGTTTGTTCTCTTCTTTGATGATATACTCATCTACAGTCCCAACTGGTCTACGCATTTGCAGCACCTCAACGCAATCCTCTCGGCTCTTCGGTCGCACCAGCTCCGGCTCAAGTTGTCCAAGTGTTCGTTCGCGCAACCGAAGGTGGCCTACCTTGGCCATGTCATATCAGCTGATGGGGTCGCCGTGGATCAAGATAAGGTCAGCGCCATCACGTCTTGGCCACAACCACGCGCAGTCCGTGGCCTGCGTGGTTTTTTGGGGTTAGCCGGCTACTACCGCCGCTTCATACAAGGATACGCCGCCATTGCCGCCCCGCTCACCAAGCTGCTGAAAAGCGGTGGGTTCACGTGGACAGATGAAGCGACAGCAGCCTTCGATGCCCTCAAACAGGCACTGTCATCGGCGCCTATGCTGCAGCTGCCGGCGTTCGATCAGCCCTTCTTGGTTGATTGTGATGCGTCCGGCTCTGGCTTCGGTGCCGTTCTTCATCAAGGCGACGACGCTCTAGCGTTCTTCAGCCGTCCGTTTGTTGCACGTCACTTGAAATTGGCGGCCTACGAGCGGGAACTAATTGGATTGGTCCAAGCCGTGCGACATTGGCGACCATATCTTTGGGGGAGACACTTCACCGTGCGCACGGATCACTTCGCGCTCAAGTTCTTACTCGACCAACGGTTGTCCACAGTACCTCAACATCAGTGGGTAAGCAAGCTTTTTGGCTTTGATTTCAGTGTGGAGTATCGGCCAGGGCGCTTCAATACCGTTGCAGATGCCTTGTCCCGTCGTGGTGACGAGATCGTACCTCGGGACGCTCCGGATGCGATTCTGGCAGCGCTCAGCAGACCATCATTCCAGCTCTACGAAGTGCTGCGTCGCGAGCTCCAGTACGATCCGGCTCTTCGTTCGTTCCGTGACACGGTGGTCTCTACCCGCGGAGATCCTTGGCGCGTGGTGGATGGCCTTGTCCTTCGTGGAGACCAGGTCTTTGTGCCGGAGTCATCTTCGCTGGTGCCGACGGTCGTGGAGCTGGCTCACTCCGTGGGCCACGAGGGGATTCAGAAAACCTTGCAGCGACTTCGGCAACACTTCGTCGTGGATCATGACCGTCGTCTGGTGGAGGAGTTTGTGCGTTCATGCGTTACTTGCCAGCGAAACAAAACGGAGTCTCTCCACCCGGCCGGTCTTCTCCAACCCCTGGAAGTACCTTCTTCTGTTTGGTCAGATATTGCCATGGACTTCGTGGAAGGCCTTCCCCGTGTCAATGGCAAGAGCGTTATACTAACGGTGGTGGATCGATTCTCCAAACATGCGCACTTCATAGCGCTCAGTCATCCCTACACTGCTGCCTCGGTAGCCAAGGCCTTCTTCAAAGCAATTGTTCGGCTCCATGGATTCCCTCGCTCCATAGTAAGCGATAGGGATCCGATCTTCACAGGCAATGTGTGGAAGGACCTCTTCAAACTAGCCAGGGTGCAGCTTCGCATGAGCACTGCGTTCCATCCGCAGACCGACGGTCAATCAGAGATTGTCAACAAGACCATTGCGATGTACCTACGTTGCATCACTGGTGACCGGCCGCGTGCCTGGTTGGATTGGCTGTCGTGGGCCGAGTATTGTTACAACACATCCTATCATTCAACGCTCAAGGCGACGCCATTTGAGGTGGTGTTTGGTCGATTGCCACCTGCCCTCTTGCCCTACACTGCCGGCTCGGCCGCTACAGAAACGGTGGACAACATGCTACGTGATCGGGACGCTTTCCTGCAGGATGTGCGCGAGCGCCTTCTTCAAGCTCAGGCATATGCTAAGCGCCACTATGATGGCCACCATCGTGCCTTGGAGTTCGCTGTGGGCGATTGGGTGCTTCTTCGCCTGCTTCATCGGCCGGCTCAGTCGTTAGTCCCTGGCAAGTGCGGCAAACTGAGCCCACGTTATGTCGGTCCCTACCAGGTGATTGAGCGCATTGGCGCTGTGGCATATCGGCTTCAGCTTCCCGACGGCGCAAGAATTCATGATGTGTTTCATATCGGGATCCTCAAGCCGTTCCGGGGGACGCCACCAGCCACCTTGCCTGCCCTTCCTCCACTTCGCCATGGTCGTCTTCTTCTCCAGCCGAAACGTGCGATCAAGGCTCAGTTGCGCCGTGGCACTTGGTGGGTCCTTATCAAGTGGACAGGCCTCGATGAGTCCGAAGCTACCTGGGAACCGGTTCAAGCCTTCAAGCTCCGCTTTCCTGGCTTCCAGCTCGAGGACGAGCTGTTTGTCGGGGAGGGGAGAGATGTTATGGTGGGAAAGGTGTATCGCCGCCGTGACAAAACCAGTGGCTAAAAGATGGATTAGGCGTGATCATCAGCCACGCAGAGTCAGCGTGCGGCGTGCGGCAGTTTTAGTCATAAGTCGGTTAGGAGTCTAATAGATATATTTTATAATTCAAAGTTTGTTAGCTGGATAGTTCAATTAGTCCCTAAAAGTAGGAGTCAGTTATCGAGTCGTGTATAAGTGCAAACAGTTTGGCATGAATATGATTAGCCTGGGATTGAGATATAATTTCCCCTGGGCGCCCAGGCGCCTGTCCCTCATCTCCCTGTTGTCGCACAGCCCTAACGCCAATCACGGCTCCTCCTGTGCGACGGCGGACCTTCAAACCTCGACCTTCCACACGCCATCAATACAACCTACGCAGCCTAAGCCACAACACTCTCCATATCCTTAAATCCTCCTTGGTGACATTGATGGTGGGAAACCAAAATATGGATAGGCACCACAAGCAGGGGATCTTGTCCTACCGACCCTCTCAATACTGAAAGACTTAATCTCAAGTGAAAAAAATGCTGAATATGTTGTATCCTTTTCATCTAGCATGCATTCTATGAAAATGTATCCTTCAGCTGGACCACCAATGTTGCCTTCAAAAGTATAATGGGCAGGCAAGGGGATGGTACTCTTCAAATGCCACTCATGGGACTTCTCACTGCCATTTTGCGAAAAGGTGTAATAATCCACAGATGTGCTTTCATGAATCGTACTAAACATTGCAACCCTACTTTCCCCTGACTCCACAATGACGATTTGCCGCTTATCATGGCCAGGCGGGAGGCCAATAGTGCAAAACTGCATACTATTCATGTCAAGCTTGACCACCATGCTCATGTCGTTTAATTTCCAATAGAAGCAGTCAGACGTACATTGTTCTTGAATGAACTCATCGATTTCATCCAGGCCTAGATCGTCCCAACTGATAGACGTACTGACACTCCAGCAGTCAGAGCCCGAAGAGAAGATAAATACCCCCAACCTTGAGCTGGATTGCATCCAGCTGATCACACTGAATGATGTATCCTCCTCTGTGCCTCCTGAACAGATGGAGGCCCCTGAATGGAAAATATCTTGGTTTTGGATCCCGATGGAGGCGAGTAGGTCGTCGGTTATGGGAGGCAGCAGCAGGTATCGCCGGGACAACGGGTCGCACACCAGGAGGTCCCAGTAGTTGAGGACTTCGGGGCGACTGCGCTCGAGGAGGACGCGGCCGTCGCGGGCATTGCACGGATTCCAGTGGTCGTCCCATCTGGTGGTGCGAGGGAGATAGTTGAAGGAAAACGCAACAGCCCGGGCGACGGCAGCGGAGGGATGGGGCGCCTCGGCAGGACCGAAACCATAGGGCCTAACGAAGCCGAGGAGTAAGGGCGGGTGAATGGAGCGGTACCGGCGGAGGAAGGCGTGGTCAGCGATGAGGCGGCGGAAGGAGACGCAAGCGGTGGAGGCGCGGGCGAGGTCCGCAGGGGAGGCGACGCGGAGGAAGATCTCCTCCAGGAGGTCGCTGGTTAGGGCCGGCGGCGGCCGCTCTGGATCCGTGGCATCGGGGTCGGGGCGGCTGAGGCGAACTCTCGACGCCATATTGGGCACCTCTCCGCCGCCGGCAAAAGGAGGAAATGAACTGAGGATCGAGGAGCTGGCTTCTTGTGCTATGAAAGGGGTCGAGTTCGTCACCTGCAGCAGCGGCACGATGCTCTAACCCATCAGTAGGGGGCGGAGGAGGCGGCGCGGTAGGGGCGGAGGAGGTGGAGGCGGCGCGTTGGGGCGAGCGTCGGTCGGGAGGGGAGGAAGCTGGAGCGGCGGTATGGACTGATCCTTTTCCTTTTCCCGATCCACGAATCCGGCCCTCTCTCACGGAGAAAATGGGAATTTTGTCCTTACGGGAAGCGGGCTACAGTGCCATCAAGTTTAGGCCCCTTTGGCTCACGGGAACATCAAAGGGGAAACGTACGAATCCAACGACGTAGGAAAGAAAGCGAGTTCAATTCCTCTGGAATCGTTCCGTCGTTCTCATCCTTTCGCGAGCGGCTGGGAGCGGACACGGAGAAGCAGAGCAGCGGACGGCGGCGCTCGGCCCCAGCGCGGACGTCGGCGCTCGGCCCCCGCGGGGGCGGCGGCGCGCTCAGGCACCACCCGAGCCTGCTCTTCTTCCGGACACCGCGTGTAGGGCCCGCCTACGGCGGCGGCGGCGGCGCGTTCGAGGAAGGCGACATGGGCTACGAGTACGAGAAGCGGCGCGCCCGCAAGTTCTCCTAGGCGCTCCTCCTGCCGCGCCGTCAGCAACCGGGGACTCTCGCCGGAGCGGGACAGCCACGGCGGCAGTGGAGACGAGAGCAGCTCGCCCGCAGCAGATCCCCTGTGGCGGCCATCCCCGTCCCCCATGCGGAGGACACCCTGCCGGCGCCGCCAGACGAACAGCATGCCGTCGGGTTTTGCCGTCTACCTCAGCCCGCTCATGCGGCCCAGCCCGGGCCGCCGCCACCGCCCCACCTCCAGCCGCCGGACCCCGACTCCTCATTCTCATGCGAGCTCCGGCCGTCGCTGCTCCACAGCCTCTCGTCCGCCGCCTCCCGCGCTGTCGCTCCAGGAAGCTCGCCGACGGCCGGAGAGCAGAGCAGGAAGGGGAACGAGGAGGAGCGAGCTCGGCCGGAGAGGAAGCTCGGCCGCGCTGTGGTACCGTCGAAGCAAGCACTTTCTCTCTTCGCGAGCGAGCGACGATGGCGATTTGCCTCGGACTTCCGCCAAAACACGAGCTCCGACCGGATGTTTTTTTTCCTGCGTCGTTGTAAGGGAACGAAGCCTTTCCTCTGGAATCGCTACTGTAGTTTCCTGCATTGCCAAAGATGAGATGACGTCAGCAATTCCTATGGGATGGATTCCTCCGTTTCACCCAAAGGGGGCCTTATGGACTTCGTCCGAATGTCATTATAAAACTAGTCACGTCCGCTAAAATGCTCTGCGACAGATTTATTACTAAATTTAATAATTTTTTTTTACCGTGGCATGTTTTCTTTCCCGTTTTGCCCCTAAGCCTTGTCTGTTCGTTCCTTTTTTCATTCACGGTTGTTCATGATCTTTTGACGGGAGTTCACGGAGAGCCAGAGAAGAGAGACGCGACGGAGAGAACCTCCGCCGGCGCAACTCCAGGCTCCGCCGCCGCCTCTCTTCCACCCACAGCCACCGCCGCCGCAACTCCAGGCGGGCGCCGGCGCTGCCTCGACGCGTCCACGGCACTGCCGCGGCCGGCACGAGCAGGTCGACGCTTTCCCCGTCGCTAGATCTGCGGCCGCTGCTCCCTAGGCCACCGCTGCGCACGGCAGGCTGCTATGGGTGAGGATTCGTCTAGCCAACTGTGTGCCCTCTGGCTTACGGTACAGGCCACGAATGGTCCTTGTGCATTGCATTGCAGGTCGGGATCATGACAGGAGAAACGGGAGGGAAGGTCGGGACCTTCGCGTTGGCCTATGCCGCGCACAAGGCCGCGTCGCCGATGAGGTTCCCGCCGACGGTGGCGCTGACACCGGTGGTGGCCATCTGGATTGGCAAGATCATGAAGGGCGGCGACTGATGCACCACCACTCAAGTACAGCTCTCACTGAATCATGTAGTCTATGCAAATAGCTATATATAAGCTCTATATAGGTGTTCTACTAGGCGATGCCAGTGAATCTCTGGTGCTGCTTTTGTAAAAGCTGTTCAATAACGATTTTGAACTAGCAGTAATAATGAATGACGAGTGGGGAGTTCTGGATAAATAATTTGTGTTATGTATTGTCATTTCCACAGTTAGTGAAGAAATGTCCATTCTTTAGGTGGATTGAGGCTTACAAGGAAGTTGCCGCAAAGAAGATTAAAGAAGACATGGAAAAGATTAAAGAAGAAATGCAAGCTGCAGTGCCATACGAAGGTCATGGTGAAACTAAAGCCTGGGTCGAAATGAAGTCTAATAGGAGGATTTATGAGGAAGAGAGGATGGATCTCGAGATGGACAAGATTATCGTTCTGGTGCAGGTGTTGGTGGTGTTGTGTTTAGTAATTGCAGTCCTAGTTATTGTAACCTAAATAGTACCTATGTATGTGAACATGTTATCTGGACCTATGTTATTGTAACTTAAATGGTGCCTATGTATTGTGTGAACCTTTATGAACTCTAATATATTTCTGGGATATTATTGTGATCATGAAATGGTGTCAAAATTCTTTCCAAATTCAATTGAAATTCGGTCAAAATTCAAGCAAAATTCTGTCAAAATTTTGTCTGATCTTGATTTTCAAAGTTTGTGTACTCCTTTGCACGGCTGGTGCTTGAAACATACACATCCAGGGTCTATTTGACACTAGTAATGCTATCTGTTAAAGAATATGCAACTTTTAGTTGATGACATCTTTTTTTAGATTACAACAGGGTCTGCTTTCTGATTTTATTCACTATGTAGCTACACCTGGTTTCAAGAAAACTATGTACTGAGACCGACCGAGTTGTTTGTCGGCAACAAGTTCAAAAATCTGGTGCTTTTCCTTTTGTTTAACTTTGGTTATATTTCCTGGAAAACATCTTCTTTATTACAAAGGACTTAGATGTTCACTTACACATACAGGCACTACCACACAGACACACTTCCTGGAAAACATCTTCTTCACTTGCTAATAAGCACTACCACACCGACACACATGGGCTGTAACACTATCAAGTGTTTGCTTCAACTCTTTCACTTCTGCTTTCAATTCATAGCAACATGCACCTAATGTCTTCCAGTTGAATCAAAATGTGTACCTCCAGCAAGAGTATTGACAAGGGAGAGATTTCTGACATCAGCAGCATCCTGCAAGAACAATGAACATGTAAACAACGTGAGGATTATAGCGCAGCCACTCAGTAATAATTCTTCACTCGTTGTGCATATTGCATTGCAGCCACTGCTATTCTCACTGTGCTACACATCAAACACCAACTGCACCAGAGAATTGCCTCCAGAGGTTAAACCTGATTCACTTTTCCTTCTAAGCTAACACCAGCATAAAGTGCGTAAGGCCGTCAGATGGAGATGAAGCACTCGCTGGCCTTCCTGAGTTCCTGTCCATTTGACCCTACTGTGCACAGCCAGTAGTCCCTGGAGCCCAATCTAGTGATGGGTGAAGCAGCAAGGTGGAAGGGGTCATGGTACCTCGAAGCTGGCGCCGCAGATGAGCTTGACCCAGTCACCGCGCCGGAGGGCCGCGACCTGCGGCGGGTGGTTGCCGGCGAGGCAGACCCGACGGGAGTGGGATACGGCGGAGGCTGCGGCCCGGACGGCCGCGTGGGAGGCGAGGAGAGGCGGCGGCGGGACAGGGACGGCAACCATGGCTGGGGCGGCTCCTCGCGCGGCCACTTCACAGCGGCGCGGGGACGCGAGCTACAGCGGCGGCGCGGTCTGGCTCTCTCCTGTCTCTCCGTGACCGTGACCGTGACCGTGAACTAAAGAGATAATAAGGCTCAGGGGCAAGACTGGAAAAAAAAAGGCTGGGGCAAAAAAATTATTAAATCTGGTACTAAATCCTGCCTAGGTCATTCTACCTAGTGTGTCTCGTTTCATCAAGGCATTCTAGCGAAGCCCACATTCTTAATGGCATTTCAGCCAAACCCGCTTCCCATACGGGCAAAATTCCTATTTTCTCCTCTCTCACGAGTCACGATCGGTGCACGCGAATATGGGCCACGTCAAAGATCCAGCCTTTAAGAATACAATCTGATCTCATCTGACCCATTTCCACAGCTAATCCTTTAGAACGAAAAAAATCCACATGAGCTCCTCAACTTTCACGAAAGTCCGTTTTTTCTTTCTAAAGTTCAAAATCAGACAAAACACCTCCCTTAACTTTTAAAACCGTTCATCTTACCTCCCTGGCCCGGTTATAAGCAGTTTTGAAGACTGTTTTGTCTTTTTCTTTTTTTATTTATTTCGGCTAAATCTTTAAAAAATCATAGTAAATCATAGAAAAAATTATAAAATAGAAAATTCAATTTTGTTAGACTCTACATGAGTAGATCTACACAGTGAATATATAATATGGTATGTTTTAGCACAAAGTTTTTTTTGTTGTAGCTTTAGATCTATGCTTTTTCTATAATTAAATGGAATAATTCATAACTGCAGTTTCTATAGTCTAATTATGGTAAAAATTTTATGGTGGGCTAACTATTGTATGTTTAAACTATAGTAAAAATTTCATTCTCATTAAATCATGTATAATTTAATTATACATTTTATTAAGGTTTATGCTTGTTAAATAAAAACAAATCTATAACTGAGCTATACATGATGTAATGAGTATGAAATTTTTACTACAGTTCAATCATACAATAATTAACTCACCACAAAAATTTCATCATAGCCACAACAAAAACTTTGTATTAAAGCATATCATATTATATGTTCATTGTGTAGATTTACTCATGTGGAGTCTAACAAAATTGGATTTTCCATTTTATGATTTTTCTGTGATTTACTGTGATTTTTTCAAAGATTCAGCTGAAATAAATAAAAAATAAAAAGACAAAACCGCCTTCAAAACTGCTATAACAGGGCTAGGAAGGTAAGATAAACGGTTTTAAAAGTTGAGGGAGATGTTTTGCCCGGTTTTGGAGTTCAGGGAAAAACGGGCTTTCGCAAAAGTTGAGAAAATTAATGTGAACTTTTCCCGACCGCCCATTCAGTTGGGCGCCCGTACAGCCTTTGGACCGACAAGGCCCATTCCCAGGCAGCTCAATGAGAAATATTGAGCGCAGACCATTTTTTTTGGAATTGTGAAAAATAAAGAAAAAATTGAGATTCAAACTTATTTTATAAAGATTCATGTAAACAAAACTAATAAATTTCAGGTACACATGCACCTAGGTCTTAGTCCAAATAAATCTGCCTGCAAAATTATCTCTAATGTTTGGCGAGGAGATTGTTATCTGTGATGATTTCGACAATGGCCATGACACGATCGTTGTTGGCTTGTTGTGGTGGTCAATTTCATTGGCAGGAGGTTAGTTTGAGGTTACTTATATGTAAAGAAAATTGTGCTCGGAAAGGATGCTCACGGCACTCCCCGTGGGGATATTAACTCTAGACCATCTATCTCAGCAATTATGCCCGTATTGAGGAAATTAGATGTTGTCACACCCGGTTTTCTAAAGAACAAAATCAGGCTAATCATATGTGTGCCTAGAAAGTCCACACATATGCCAGAATGAAAAAGTATCAGAAACAATGTTATTATATAACGTATACATAACTATATTAACACTTACATCAGAGTATCGCGGAACGGTGACTAAACTTCGGGCTCCATTCTTCTCAGGGACGGCTGACTGGGGGTAACATATGCCTAGCACTTCTACTAGTCTTCTGGAAACTCCACTACACCTTTGTCCTTTTTCCGAGTAGCATCTTACTACACACTGGAGTATTGGGGAAATAGCAAGAATGAGTCCATGTCGAACTCAACAAGTATAACACAGGGTTCATGAGGCTCAAAAAGGCTAGACACTATTTAACTGCGTTTAGCTTTTAATCATCATATAATTAGCAATTGAGTAGCATCAAGGTAATCCAAATCCCATTAATGAATCAATGATCAATTGTAATAAGGATAATGAATAGCATTAACATGAGCATAATAATAATCAACAATAATTAAGCATGATATAACAATGATAATCAACTATTCTGTAAGAATCTCCAAGGCCGCTCGTATTCGTGAGCACGGCTAGTATACCAGTTTTTAACTCTGCGCAGAGGTGTACACTTTCACTGTGAGTCATGATTTCCAAATGCATGGGTTTGCAAGGCCCAAAACATCAGAGACCATATAAAGTCATTCAAAAGTTCGTCTAACAAGTTAGGGCCATTAGATTCACTCGGCAGGCAGATGTAGAACCCCCCTTCCCTGTGGCACAACAACCGCAGCCTATACACACTAGGCCAGGGGCTCGCACTACACCCAACGTGGCAAGCCATTCTTACGCCATTTAAGGTAACCTCTAACAAGCTAGAAAAGGTCTCTTGAACAACTAGAGCCAGAGCCATATAGCCCTCACAGCTGTACTGTATGTCCCGGTTATCACTTACAGGTAAGTCCTTACGGAGAGTAACTAGAGCATCAAAATAACCCACATGCTCTAGCCCCCTTTCAACAGAAATAACATCATCTTAATTGGTTGATTGCATAATCCATTAGTCAAATTACAAGATCATTGTTCATAATTAAGCGCTAGCAGTAGCTACCCAAATGCATAACCCATAAGTGATAAGGAAACAAGATATCAATAGCTAAGTTATAATCTCTATGGTTGTCAAGGAAGACACATGCATATGTATAATAATTTCAGTGAATAGGTAACAAGGATGGTCCCATGTTATACTTGCCTTAATCAAAGTTTTCCTGATGATACTGCTGGTCTGGCTCAAAATAATACTCCTGATCGTCCAGATACTGCTCACCTTCTATACCCGATCATCAATCAACAACACACATGCATCCAATCAAACATACACGAAGCAAACAAAGAGATACAATTAGAACAGTACACCAACAGTAACAAAACAGTAATAAAAGTTTATAAAACTCTTCTACACATTTCTACGATCACACAGACGCAAAGATCACCAAATTCGGAGTTAAAACGTATAAGTTATGAATTTTCTAAGATTTTCTATAGATAAATAAATACTTAATTATAACCTCGAAAAATAAATTATCAAAACTAATTGTACAACTACACTAACATGTAGAGCTCGCAAATACGAACCTAACGCAACTTGAACGGATCAAATCGGAGTTAAAACGAAGATTTTATGACCAAAACAGTTCTAGTGGCAAAACTGTAATTATCTGAAAACATATTTTTGATTAAACCGGGAGAAAATACGCTTTCAAAACACGAAACGCATTTTCAGTAGTACGCTATGGATGGCGGGTTGATTACTAAAAAGCTAAATGTCTCTTTAGAAAATTTGCCATGTGAAAAGGTATGTTCTAATCCTGATCGTTGATACATGAACGGAGGGCTCACATTGTTCCAAAGCAAAAGAAAGAGGAGAACCGGTAGGCTACAGTACCTCCGGCCGGTGGCCACCATGGACGCCGCCATGGACTCGCCGGAACTCGCTAGAAACTAAAAACCGACCACTCTCGACCAAAGAAAATAACACAGGAGAGGAGCAACGACCTACGCGAGCTCACCTAGACCACCAACCCGGGCCAAAAACTCCTCGACGGCGACCACACGCGACCCCCGCTCCGATAGGGTTTCCTGAAAGTTCGGCATAGTCAAACTAAGCACCGGAACACGCAAAAATTGATAAAGAACCTCTGAACAGCTTCACTACCTCGTTAGAAACCTCGGCAACCAAGCACGGAAGATGAAGGCGCGACAAGAACTCCCACCACCGCGGCGGCTCTATCCCGACGGCAAGAGATAGCAAAACTAGCAAAAACGCGGAGCTTAGGGCATCTACTAAAAGAAAAACAATCATCGACCGAGTCATCCACTACTTATAAGGAAAAACTTGACTCGTGGTGAATCCGGAGTCGATCCCGTGGCCACAACCGAATCCTCCTCAGAGTCCGGCTCGGTTACGCGAGTTAGAAGAAACATCCGACAGCCGGGACCCACTCGCCAGCGAAAGAAGGGAGAGAGAGGTGCGACTGCTGGCTCGGGCTGGCTGGGCTGCTCGTCTGCTGGGCCGGCCCACGCGGTCACGGCGCGAGATGGAGCAGAGAACTTTGGGCTCGGCTAGCTGGGCCGCCGGGCCAACAGGTAAGAAGGTAAGTTGTTTTTCTTTTTTTTCTTTCTTTTCTTTATTAGTCTATTTTCCAAAACCTTTTCAAATAAAAATTTCTAAGCCAAACAAAATAAAATAAATCCACACCACAAAATAAATTTAATACAACAGCATGAATGCAACACCACATATTTTTTAAAAAAATTTAATTCCCCTTCTCTAAATTATTTAAAATTTATTACTCCTAAAATTTGGGTGTTACAAATTCTACCCCCTTAAAAGAATCTCGTCCTCGAGATTGGACTGCTTACTCAAACAATTGCGGATATGATTTTTTCAATTCATCCTCTCTTTCCCAAGTTGCCTCTGCCTCTGAATATCGATTCCTCTGTACTTTGCACATCTTAATAACCCTACTTCGAGTAACTCTCTCAGCAGTTTTCAAAATCTTGATCGGAATTTCTTCATATGTAAGATCCTCCTTAACAGTCAACTCTTCTAAAGGTATCTGCTCCTCAGGCACCCGTAAACACTTCTTAAGTTGTGGAACATGGAACACATCATGCACTCCAGATAAATTTTCAGGCAACTCTAATTGATAAGCAACTTCTACACATCTAGTAATAACTTTAAATGGTCCAACATACCTTGGTGCTAGTTTACCTTTCATGTTAAACCTCTTCACACTTCTCATAGGTGACACCTTCAAATAGACATAATCACCTACCTCAAAAACTAAATCTCTTCTTCTATTGTCAGCATAACTCTTCTGACGTGACTGTGCTACTCTCAAATTCTCACGAATCACTCGCACTTGATCTTCTGCGTTTCTAAGAACATCTGTACCAACACCTGAGATTCACCTGTTTGATCCCAAAACAATGGAGTTCTACACTTACGTCCATACAAAGCTTCAAACGGTGCCATCTTAAGACTCTGTTGATAACTATTATTGTAAGAAAATTCTGCATAAAGCAAACTCTTATCCCAACTAGTTCCATATTGCAATGCACAAGCTCTCAACATATCCTCTAATACCTGGTTGGTACTTTCAGTCTGTCCATCTGTCTGTGGATGATATGCTGTACTAAAATTCAATTTTGTTCCCAATGATTCATGCACAGCTTTTCAAAAGTGCGACATAAACTGCGATCCTCGATCAGATACAATCTTCTTTGGAACTCCATGCAAACATACTATTCTTTCTATATACAAGGTAGCTAATTGTACTCCCGTGTAATTTAATCTTGACTGGTATAAAATGAGCAACTTTAGTCAATCTATCCACTATCACCCAAATAGAATCATAACCTCTCTGAGTACGCGGTAACCCTACTATAAAGTCCATACCAACTTCCTCCCACTTCCATTCAGGAATCTTCATTGGTTGTATAATCCAGCAGGTCTCTGATGCTCTGCTTTCACCCTCTGACAAGTGTCACACAATGCCACATACTCAGCCACATCTCGCTTTAATCCAACCCACCAATATTTCTGTTTAAGATCCAAATACATCTTAGTACTACCAGGATGAATGGAATAAGCTGACTCATGAGCTTCGCTAAGAATTTCCTGTCGAACAGCTTGATCCTCAGATACACACAGCCTCTTTCCAAACCACAAAATCCCATTATCATCCATTCGAAAACCCTGTTGACTTACCAATCACTATATCTTCTGCTATCTTCTTCAGTTTCTCATCCTTCAACTGACCCTTGTAAATTTCTTACTCTAAAGTAGGCTCTATCACTGATTCCATTGTATTAGTAACAATTCCTAAATTCAAATATTCAAATTCAGCACATAACTCACTAGTCATAGACAACGTCTGTATCTCATTGGCATAACTTTTCCTACTAAGAGCATCAGCTACTTTATTAGCCTTACCAGGATGATAGTGTATCTGAATATCATAATCCTTAATCAACTCTAACCATCTGCGTTGCCTCAAATTCAGGTCTGACTGAGTGAAAATATAATTCAAACTCTTATGATCAGTGTATATATCACTCTTATGTCCAATCAAATAATGTCTCTAAATCTTTAAAGCATGAACCACAGCTGCTAACTCCAAATCATGTGTAGAATAATTCAACTCATGCTTTCTCAACTACCTAGATGCATAAGCCACAACTCTGCCTTCTTGCATAAGAACACATCCCAAACCTTGACGAGAAGCATCACAATAAATAGAAAACTTCTTACTCAAATCTGGCAAAACCAAAACAGGCGTTGTAGTCAACCTCTTCTTCAATTCCTTAAAACTAGCTTGACATTTATCTGACCACACAAACTTGGCATTCTTCTCTAATAGAGATGTCATAGGTTTAGCAAGTTTAGAAAACCCCTCAATGAACTGTCTATAATATCCAGCTAATCCCAAGAAACTACGAATCTCGCTAACATCAATAGGTGGTTTCCAATTCAATAGATAAGCAAAATCTGATTTCTCTGTGCAAATTCCAATTTCAGTAACTCAGTAAAACTGTCATATCTCGAGCTACAGACGTCCAATTCAGATGATCTTTACATGGTTGGAAAGCTTACAAAATTATCTACAACTTTTATTCACAACACGTTTTCTGAATCTGTCAAATAATTGGCCAAAAACTAAACTTAACCGAAACTGTTTCAGAATTCCAGACTGTGCAGTAACTCCAACTTGGAACAGGTATATCTCTTAGCTCATAATAGATATTAGAGTGATTCTTGCGGGGTTGGAAAGATATAGAAGTCTAATTATTCCCAGTATAATTTCTTAAATTTCTCATGAACGGATTTTAAGTTATTTCTTAAACATCCCAGACTGACCTAAAAATCAGCAGAGGACAGAACTATGTTCACCTCATAACCAACTAATATATTTTGATCAAACTTAATATTCTTAACCATGGAACTTGTAGGCCTGTCTACAAAACTCCAGCACACATTACAAAGATCCAAATCACACATTATCACATTAACAATCCATCAATCACACAATTGTTCACACCACAAACTGACTCTTAAAACAATCCAACTTAAAATTGACTCGCAACTACTATCGTTCTTATTACATAGGGATTTTTCCTATTTCCTAGTTAAGCTTCTAATAAATCTTGGGACGACCTATCTCCACACTTAATTGGTCAATCTCCTTATAAGCTTGCTCCTTAAGTTCTTTTTCCTTCAGCAACTCTTATGCAATGATGATGCCACAAGCTCATAACCAACTTTATAAATGTCTCCTTTAGACCCTTACGATTCTTATAGATGGTTCTAACAGGTTACCAACCCTAAGAAAAAAAATACCTGCGCTCGATAGTGACTTTACAACCATGTAGCTAGCTGATGCTTCCAGGTGACGAAATAGAACATATAAACCTCCATCTTGTATCATCTTTTAGTTCGACAAACCCTCTTAAGAAGAGATCAACTAGAGTACACCAAAGGATAGCTTACATTTGTTTCTGAGTGATAACTACTATCGTGTCCTTCTATCATGTCAAAGAGACTCATGAGCATATGGAAGAACAAGTAACCTGCACTTCCTCGCGAGCAGAAAAAATGGCAGTGCAGAAATACAGTTATATCTTGAGTTCTACGAATCCGATGATACTGTAGCTTATAATGTTGGAAAGCTTATCAAATTTACTACAACTTCCTTATAGAATTCTTCTCCAGATTCTGCAGTTAAGGTAGTCGAAAACTGTGCACAACAGAAACTATTCAGGATTGCTGACAGCACAGATGCGTCGCCTTGTGATTTTCATAAATCCCAAACCATAATAGATATCAGGGTGGTTCTTATGGTCAGAGAAAGATATTGAAGTCTACTATTGTCCAGAATTTATCCATGATTTTTGGGCATCCAAAAATAGAGATATAAGCTAAGGAAGACAGACTGCTATAAAAAACAGGATAAGGTAGAAACGAGATTCAAAGACACTAGAGAGATAGATAACACTAATCTTCAAGTCTTCATGCTTCTTTGCTTTGTGTTGATGAGATATAAGACATGGATCGAGGATAGCCAAAAGATGACAAGAAAGATAAGGTTTGATCTTTAGTTCTTCATGCCTCCTTATGCCTCGTCGCTTGAGATATTCAGGACTTGCTGTTGTTGATAGCAGATGCTACCCCACTTAACAAAGATCTTGTTTTTCCTGACGATGTCATTGAAGGCAACACTTTCTCTAAAGCTTGCTGCTAATGATAAGTCCTTCATGTGTTGATCATCCATTAAGATGAGATTAATAAGGTAGCATGACAACCAAGGGTAGACAGGAACAGTGTAAGAGAAAATGGCAAGAATTAGGATCGATTGAAAGATAAGTAAGATACAAGATGTCACTACCCCACTTAACATAGATCGAGCTACTTCTCAAGACTTATACCTTCCGGGCCTACCTTTGAAACACGAGAACAAGAACAACACACAAGCAACACATCAATCAAAACAAGCACACATCACATCATCGGTACTACACGTGCTTCTTCAATAATGGTGGTCATCCTAAGAAAAAGTATGGATGATGAAAAGCCATCGAATCTTTGAACCAGGTAAGATCAGAAAACTTTTAGTAAAAACAACATGAAACAAAATTCAAGGGAGTAAGAGATAATAGGTCAAAGGAAGCTATCAAGGAGAGGATACAACAGGACAAGGAAGAGAAAATAGTCAAAATCAATGAGTCAAGGGATGACAAAATAGTTTTATAGTAAAATGAGTTTTAGAATACGTCCAGTGCTACTTGGCATACGTCCTACAGTCAACACCGCTCTGATACCACTCTGTCACACCCGGTTTTCTAAAGAACAAAACCAGGCTAATCATATGTGTGCCCAGGAAATCCACACATATGCCAGAATGAAAAAGTATCAGAAACAATGTTATTATATAACGTATACATAACTATATTAACACTTACATCAGAGTATCACGGAACGGTGACTAAACTTCGGGCTCCATTCTTCTCAGGGACGACTGACTGGGGGTAACATATGCCTAGCACTTCTACTAGTCTTCTGGAAACTCCACTACACCTTTATCCTTTTTCCGAGTAGCATCTTACTACACACTGGAGTGTTGGGGAAATAGCAAGAGTGAGTCCATGTCGAACTCAACAAGTATAACACAGGGTTCATGAGGCTCAAAAAGGCTAGACACTATTTAACTGCGTTTAGCTTTTAATCATCATATAATTAGCAATTGAGTAGCATCAAGGTAATCCAAATCCCATTAATGAATCAATGATCAATTGTAATAAGGATAATGAATAGCATTAACATGAGCATAATAATAATCAACAATAATTAAGCATGATATAACAATGATGATCAACTGTTCTGTAAGAATCTCCAAGGCCGCTCGTATCCGTGAGCACGGCTAGTATACCAGTTTTTAACTCTGCGCAGAGGTGTACACTTTCACTGTGAGTCATGATTTCCAAATGCATAGGTTTGCAAGGCCCAAAACATCAGAGACCATATAAAGCCATTCAAAAGTTCGTCTAACAAGTTAGGGCTATTAGATTCACTCGGCAGGCAGATGTAGAACCCCCCTTCCCTGTGGCACAATAACCGCAGCCTATACACACTAGGCCAGGGGCTCGCACTACACCCAACGTGGCAAGCCATTCTTACGCCATTTAAGGTAACCTCTAACAAGCTAGAAAAGGTCTCTTGAACAACTAGAGCCAGAGCCATATAGCCCTCACAGCTGTACTGTATGTCCCGGTTATCACTTACAGGTAAGTCCTTACGGAGAGTAACTAGAGCATCAAAATAACCCACATGCTCTAGCCCCCTTTCAACAGAAATAACATCATCTTAATTGGTTGATTGCATAATCCATTAGTCAAATTACAAGATCATTGTTCATAATTAAGCGCTAGCAGTAGCTACCCAAATGCATAACCCATAGGTGACAAGGAAACAAGATATCAATAGCTAAGTTATAATCTCTATGGTTGTCAAGGAAGACACATGCATATGTATAATAATTTCAGTGAATAGGTAACAAGGATGGTCCCATGTTATACTTGCCTTAATCAAAGTTTTCCTGATGATACTGCTGGTCTGGCTCAAAATAATACTCCTGATCGTCCAGATACTGCTCACCTTCTATACCCGATCATCAATCAACAACACACATGCATCCAATCAAACATACACGAAGCAAACAAAGAGATACAATTAGAACAGTACACCAACAGTAACAAAACAGTAATAAAAGTTTATAAAACTCTTCTACACATTTCTACGATCACACAGACGCAAAGATCACCAAATTCGGAGTTAAAACGTATAAGTTATGAATTTTCTAAGATTTTCTATAGATAAATAAATACTTAATTATAACCTCGAAAAATAAATTATCAAAACTAATTGTACAACTACACTAACATGTAGAGCTCGCAAATACGAACCTAACGCAACTTGAACAGATCAAATCGGAGTTAAAACGAAGATTTTATGACCAAAACAGTTCTAGTGGCAAAACTGTAATTATCTGAAAACGTATTTTTGATTAAACCGGGAGAAAATACGCTTTCAAAACACGAAACGCATTTTTAGTAGTACGCTATGGATGGCGGGTTGATTACTAAAAAGCTAAAGGTCTCTTTAGAAAATTTGCCATGTGAAAAGGTATGTTCTAATCCTGATCGTTGATACATGAACGGAGGGCTCACATTGTTCCAAAGCAAAAGAAAGAGGAGAACCGGCCGGCTACAGTACCTCCGGCCGGTGGCCACCATGGACGCCGCCATGGACTCGCCGGAACTCGCTAGAAACTGAAAACCGACCACTCCCGACCGAAGAAAATAACACAGGAGAGGAGCAACGACCTACGCGAGCTCACCTAGACCACCAACCCGGGCCAAAAACTCCTCGACGGCGACCACACGCGACCCCCGCTCCGATAGGGTTTCCTGAAAGTTCGGCATAGTCAAACTAAGCACCGAAACACGCAAAAATTAATAAAGAACCTCTGAACAGCTTCACTACCTCGTTAGAAACCTCGGCAACCAAGCACGGAAGATGAAGGCGCGACAAGAACTCCCACCACCGCGGCGGCTCTATCCCGACGGCAAGAGATAGCAAAACTAGCTAAAACGCGGAGCTTAGGGCATCTACTAAAAGAAAAACAATCATCGACCGAGTCATCCACTACTTATAAGAAAAAACTTGACTCGTGGTGAATCCAGAGTCGATCCCGTGGCCACAACCGAATCCTCCTCAGAGTCCGGCTTGGTTACGCGAGTTAGAAGAAACATCCGACAGCCGGGACCCACTCGCCAGCGAAAGAAGGGAGAGAGAGGCGCGACTGCTGGCTCGGGCTGGCTGGGCTGCTCGTCTGCTGGGCCGGCCCACGCGGTCACGGCGCGAGATGGAGCAGAGAACTTTGGGCTCGGCTAGCTGGGCCGCCGGGCCAACAGGAAAGAAGGTAAGTTGCTTTTCTTTTTTTTTCTTTCTTTTCTTTATTAGTCTATTTTCCAAAACCTTTTCAAATAAAAATTTCTAAGCCAAACAAAATAAAATAAATCCACACCACAAAATAAATTAAATGCAACAGCATGAATGCAACACCACATATTTTTTAAAAAAATTTAATTCCCCTTCTCTAAATTATTTAAAATTTATTACTCCTAAAATTTGGGTGTTACATATGTCCATCTTAATAGACCAAAAAGGTTGGAGATATTTAAAGGTCTTAAATGGCTAGAGGGGAATAAATAGCCTAATAAAATTTCTATAAATTTATTAGAGCAACTTGTTAGGCAATAAGACGGCGAAATAGCAATTTGCTCTAACTCTACATTTACCATTAGTAAGCCGCCTACACAATGCTAGTCTCTATGATATCTATGTTGATTTCACACAAACAAACAAGCTAGTGACTAAAGCTACTACTACAACTAGTGAGCTAGCAAAAGAACTAGTTACAACTAATTACAACTAAGGCTTGTTTGGCACAGCTCACAACAACTCATGAACATGTTGTGAGCTATTTTTTATCAAACATCTTTTTCTAAAACAGCTTCATGATTCTCCTCTCATAAAGGGATGAGTTAGTACGAAGCTGAAAAAAGTAACTTGTCCCAGCTTTATCTGCCACATGTGGGTCCCAATGTGCACAAAAGATAGCTTTTGCCTAGGCGCAGAGAGAGAGAGAGAACGCTTGCGACGGCAAGGGAGTGGGGCGACAGGGTGTGGCCGCCGAAGCGCCGTCGCCAGAGGGCGGCTCGCCGAGGTAGCTGTCGGGGACCGCTAGGAGGGCGGCTGTTGTGGCAGAATCGCCCGGTTTAGCACTCTTTAAGGGTGCTTGTCTTCCACTAGACCCTAAGTGCCCTGAAAGTGAGCTAAACCAGATGACTCCGTCGAGCACACCCGACGGGAGAACTCGAACAATCCACATTTTACACCCAGGATCCAATAATGAGCACAAACTTATAATATTTAGTCCATTTCATACAACACAGAGTCTCAGAAATAGTTATTACAATACCAGAGGTTCAGAGTGCGATAAATTAACAACGGAAATAAAATAAACATCTACGGAGCGAGATGAGAATCTGTCTATGCCCACCAGAAGAATTCTCCACATAAGGCATAACTGCTCAAGGTGCACCTGCAAAAGGGGTAAAAATAAACCCTGAGTACACAATGTACTCGCAAGACTTACTCGACTGGGAAATATATTTCCTGACTCTCAAGGATTATGATAGGCTTTATGGCTTGTGGGTTTTCTTGTTTGCGAAAAGCAGCACTAAGAGTGTGTCCTTAATTCTGAACTTTTAGAAGCCGTATTTTATTCATTAACCAATACTCTATGTAAGTACCTATGCTATAATCAAGCAAGGGTTGAGAAAATCAGGACCATTTCTCCATCTTTTCATTACCAATTCTTACTATGATGCCAGAGCGTAGTCAAGCCGTACCGTCACGCAGAAACGGCGATTCGCAAATCAATGTGCCCAGCTGGGTACCCCGAAAAACACATGCCTCGCTTGCACCCCAGACACAAACGAGACCAACCCGCTCCCCTCCTATCACGGGTTTCCAGGTCCCCGTCCAAACTTGGACTCCTAGCTCCCGCACTTGAGGCCCGACCTCAATGCGGTGCTAAGACCTCCACCTATCCCCGCCTTCAATCAGTCGGTCCGGAAAGAGCCGAAGCCCATGACAAGAGAGTAACAAGCCTTCCTGCTCCCATAAGCAAGTATATGCTCGAGATAATAAATCTATGACTTGACCAGGGTCCATGCAACGAACGGTCCAAAATTGACACGGACAGGGAAATAGTGCAACCCAATTACGCCCCATGGCCACGGGACACAACTTGCTACACCCACTAATGCTCATACCACATCCCTGTCCGGGCGCCATTTCCTTCCCATCATTTTATCCCGAAGGTAATAATAATATGAGTAACTCTCTATTATGTACCGATGAACCTAAGCAAAGCAACTACGCGATCCTATACTAGTAAGACTATATATATATATATAGTATTACTATATGGTATCTGGGTACCAAATAACTATTTAGTACCCACCCCCAGCAGCAACCCGTCCGCTCAGACTCCTAGGGCCGGCCCAGTTTTTTCCTGGCCGAGGCCCGGCCTAGTTTTCCTTTTCTTCACGCCGAGGCCCGAGCACCATCACATCTCGTCAGCTGCCCACCCACGATGCCATGATCTTTTTGGTTCCTCGGACTCGTTCGCTCGCCTGATCCGTACCACCCGCAGCCGGCACCGCTCGTCAACCCTCCCCTGCCGGCACTGCGCCTCAGGCCTCAACCCAGCCCCTACCAGCGCTGCTCCTTAACCCACCCTGTCGGTGCTGCCCTACTTCGCACCCTCCAAGGCGCGCGATTCTCTCCTTCCCAGGCGGCAGTGGTGGTGAACGGGTCCTCTTCCTCTCTCAGGCGGCGTTGCTTGTGGCTCTTCCTCCAAGCCGGTGGTTTGCGCGCGCGGTCCTCTATCTACGGTGGCGCGCGGGCCTCGCCCCCTCCCTACAGCTGTGCGTGGGCCCCGCCGCCCTTCCGACGCCGTTGCCCGCCTTGCCGCACCTCGATTCGGGAGGCAGGATGCCGATTTAGCTGAGAAGCAACGCAATCCGGCTGTGGGACCGCAACATGTTCATCAGGTATCCGGATCGAGGTATGGTACGAGCCCTGCTCCTCCCTATCCTCTACTCACGAGGTCTACCGTAATTTCAGCTCCGGATTTCCATATATATAACTCTGAAGTCTCTGGCTCACAAGATTAAAAATATTTTCAGCTCTTTATCTATTTGCTTCCGATGTAGCACTTGTTGAACTTAGGCCCGTATTGTCCGCCTTGATACACAGATCTTGCATTGTGGTTTACAGATAGTTGTACAATTTATTTTTTGCATTGTCCGATTCACTTTCCCCTTTCCAGGTTTTGACGGCACAACTGCCGACCTCGTGGATCCACAACTGCGGCCGGAGCAGGCGTCGTCTCGTGTCATATAACATATAAGCAACCCAGCAACCAGGTGCCCTGCGACCATGCTGTCAACAACCGTCCTAGGGCGTTCCGGGTGCTATGGAGGGCAGAGTCGCTTGCGCAGGCGGGGAGCTTGGATTGGGAATGCAGGCTGCCGTCCACGGGAAAAATTCCTGCAACGTAAATGCACAATATTAAATATATATAAAGACTTGCAAAATAAGGGTTATGCATCGGGGCTTGCCTTGGGCAGGCGCAAAGTAAGAGGTGTCAGTCACGGGCGGCTCCTAGAACTCCTCTGGTACGAAGATTTCCTCCTCGTACTCCTCGATGACTTCCTCGTAGTCCTGCTCCTCGGCGGCTATGTACTCGACTTCCTCGTGATCTACATGCATGCAATGATGAAAAGACACTTAACAAGGTGACCACAGTAGCTCTTACAACAACACTACTAAAAGCTAACTCTAAAGGCTAATATGTTAAACTACCATTATTTCTACTAACAATGTTGACTGATGCATTCGAAACTCCAGCAACTATCACGCACAACACCTTTTGATTTCCGATTTACCACCAAGCACCACTAGGGAACTTAGCTACCCTATCAAACAAGCTATTCGAAGGCTACGAAAATTACAGCAAGCATCTAATGACATCACGAATCTACTGTAAAAGTTTTAGAGCTAGAGCTACCCTAGGTTAGCCACAAAAATTCCTACAAGATTGGTTGCCTTAAAATTCACTACATTATGCATTGATTTAATCGACCTATCAACATCATAGCAACGCATGAAAGGAAGGTACCACTTGATAGATCATGAATTTAGGAACTCAACTAAAGTGGTTTCACGATTTTTGGACATTTACACAAGTCGGCATAAATCATCAAAGTTTGGTTCGAAAACTAATTTATCAAAACATTTCTAAAATCACTAGAACTTAAAACCAGCTCCTCCGGCGTGGCCCAATAGCATGAAAACAGACCAGCCGCGTGGCCCAACCGTGCGCAGCGCGTGCGCACGTGGCCCACACGACACGGCCCACGGCCAGGGAAGCCCGCGCGCGCTGGCGAACTAGCAGAAAACACCCCGAACTACACTGAAAACAACCTGCGCCCCGAACTACTATTTCCCACTCAGAGGCCTTGCAAGAACACCCCTCTAAAAACCCGTCTTTACCACCAGGCGGTCCCCGACACGCCTTCGCACGCCAGCGCGGCGTTGGCCGGCACTGGTCGGTTACGCCAGCCAGAGGAAGACTTCTACCGCGCACCTAAGAGGGAGACACTCACCTACAGAGTGACGTGCGACGACGGGCGGTGGTTTAGAGAGCGGAGACGAAGCAGGGTGACTCCTCCATGGCAGCGACAACCTGCAAGGGTGGCGCCGCTGTTCCGGTGAGCTACGGTCAAGGCAAACCGAACAAGGTGGCCTATGAGCATCGGTGACTTACCACGAACACGGCCAAAGTGGTGGCTTTGTCTGAGCCTACCCAAAACAACCTGGCCACGCGCGCCCGAGGGGGCAAGGCGGCGCTCCGCAGCGGCGCGAGCGCGTCAACGGCGCTAAGGGGCAGCAGGGGTTTAGGACCGGGCACAGGGTGGAGCCGAGGGCACAAATAAGGCTGTTGGTACGCTCAATTAGGCTTGGGGACAAACAGTTCGGACTACCGCGGCGGTCACGACCGAGCTCGGCCTTAATGGCCCGACGCTGAACAACTCCAAAATTGGAGCTCGGTGGGACCGCGCTGGAGGCGAGGTGAGGTCAGTCGGTGGGGCCATTAGGCGGCGAACCCCCGGGCACGGTTGATTGGGTGGTGGCGGCCTCTTCCGACCGGATTGCTTGCAGCGATGTAGGGTCGGTGCTGACACGACACCCACTGACTCCGGGCGGCAACATGCCACCGCGCGCCATGCAAAGGTGGGATAGCGGGGCGGGAAGCGCAACTCTCACGCGAGCGGCCAGAGGAGTCAACCACAACAGTGCGTCTACGAGAGGGGCAGCATCCACGCCCCATGCGCGGACAGAGCCGACCAGACGCGCTGCGCGGCAACCACAATCGGTGACCGCGCTCAGGGAGGCAGCAAGCGATGTCTGCAAGCGTGCACAAATTTTAAAGCTTTGAAAACTCCCAATAGGTGACAACCAACTTCAAACCAACCTCATCCAACTTGAGACGACCTAAGAGGCTACCAACCCAAGCTAACACATAGCAACACTTCTTAACCTGAATTCCCAACCGAAGGCGCTCAACACGGCAGCGTCAAGCTGTCCCAGACTTGGAGTTTTAATACGCCTAGGGCTGATTTACGATGCGAGTTCACTTTTCGAGCTACTGGAAAAACTAGCTAGCGATAGTATTACTTGACAACACTAGTTGCAACAACATCTACACACTTTGCGCTTCACATTTTATTTAGGGTTCACATATGTGTTTTATAGCATTCTCGTTCGATAAAAATTAGTTTCCAACCTTAGTTGATACAATCCGGTTATTAAGTCAATTTTCTAATTAACATTTTTATTGACTATTTAGGATTACTAAATGATCCTACGCACTTCAACATTAAGCGACAACAAAAGAATTGATGCTCCTGCCATGCTTAGATGCATTGAAACACGTGGTAACACCGAGGGTGTTACAGATGTTGGCCGCCATGGGGGCTCACGGACGCGAAGTAGCCGCCAGCCACCGGATGCAGGTGCTACCATTCATGAGCGTGGGCGCCGACGGACCGCCGGACGTAGGCGTAGCTGCACTGCTGGATGTGGGCGCTACCACGTGCGAGTGCGGGCAGGGGCGCCGCCAGTCATGGGCCGGAGAGTAAGCAGGTCACGGGCCACCGATGCACGCGTGGTGCGGCCGGAGAGCTGGAGCGGCTCAGCGCGGATGCGGTGCCAGAGAAACCCCCACCGAGGCCATGCGTGGACGCCCAGGCACTGCCGTCGCGGGGTCGGGGGTGGGGGCTGCCGCTGGGGGCGCGGCCGGCTAGGGCCACCGACGTCGGAGGGCATAACCGCTAGCGCGAGGCCAAGGCGAGACTGCCAGAGCGGGGCCAGAGTGCGGCCCCTCTGGCGTGAGGCCAGGGCGCCATCGCCTGTGCAGGGCCAGCGCGGGGCTAGAACACTGTAAGGTCCTAAATGGCTAGAGGGGGGATGAATAGTCTATTTAAAAAATCTACCAGCTTCACTAAACAACAATTGTTAGTATGATAGATGGTGACGCTAATTCTAGCACTAGCTCAACTATACTAAGCAAGCCACCTATACAATTCTAGTGAACAAGACTATGATCTCTAATTCATAACAATAAAGCTAAGTCACTAAGCTACTTACTCCTATGTGATACAAACTACGCAAAGCACACTAGACAAGATAAAGTGCAAGAATGAAAAAGGGGAGTGATTTGATTCTTATACCAATGGTGTAGAGATGAGATGTATCCAAAGAATCAATCACACACAATCATAAAGAGAATCCTTGGCAAGAAATGACACAAGATTTTTTACCGAGGTTCACTTGCTTTCCGGCAAGCTACTCCTCGTTGTGGTGATGCACCCACTTGATGGATCACGAGCTAATTGACTATCAAGAGTCAAACCCTCAGCGGGTGCCGCACATCCAATCACAAGATGGGGATCCTCCAAGCCATGAGCTCCAGTAGAGTAGCCAATTCGCGAACTCCCACGGGGAAGGCTCAAGAACCCCTCACAAACACTTGGTGAGGCTCGAAACAATCTCCAATCACGAGCTCAACACCACTACTGCTCCAAGCCATCTAGGATGTCGGGAAACACCCAAGAGTAACAAAAAATCCACAGCCAACTCAATGAATCAAGTGCCACTAGATGCAAATCACTAAGCAATGCACTTGAATCTCACTCAATCTCACTAGAGTATGCAACCAAGTAAGGAGATGAGTGGAGGGGAAGTTCTCTAGCTCAAAGTATGTCTCAAGTGTTCAAAGAGTCAAGAGAGAACACCCCAAACCCGACCACCATCTATTTATAGCGAAGGGGTAAGCAACTATCCGTTATAAGACAACGTAGTGAAAATCGTGATGACTGGACGCACCGGTCAGGGTGACCGGACGCGTCCGGTCACTACAGGACAAACAGCAGCAGTGCACGTCAGAGAGAGCCGTTACCGTGACCAGACGCGCTACACCGTTTGACCAGACGCGCTGCACCCGACGTCCGATTGGAGTCCAGAGAGCTCCTCGCGCGATCGGACACGTTCGGTCGCACGTGACCGGACGCGCCACCGCGCCCGATCGGCACTAAGACACGCGCTGCCTACTGGGTGCATGACCGGACGCTCTGGTTCCATGAGGGACCGGACGCGCTGGTCCGCGACCTTCACGCATGTGTCTCTGCCTGCGGTTTGAACTGACCGAACGCGCAGGTCCACCCTGGACCGCGTCCGGTCCAGCGCTCGGTTAGAGTTTTTCAGAGATAAAAACTCTAGACTTTCACCACCTTTTCCCGCCTTTGGCGCAATGGAAAATAGGCATTTTATTTCTTCAAAAACGCCTGAATCCCGCGCTCGCAAGCTCGGCGGGAGAGAGAGAGGACCCCAAACCCCTCTCTATCGCTCAAACTCCACCGCCTTCGCAAATGTGCTAACACCACCAAGTGTACACCATCATGTGCATGTGTGTTAGCGTTTTCACAATTATTTTTTAAGACGTTATGTTAGCCCTCTACTAGATCCTAATGCATATGCTCAAGATGATGACCTAGTAGCACTTGATTCACGAGCTAACCGTGATTGCCCCTCTTGATAGTTGGCTATCAATCATAAACCCGGTCAATCATTTCTCTACTCATCTTAGACCGGCAAAAGTGAACCCTACGATTATACCTTTGCCTTGATCACTTTGTTCCATGTCCATCTCCACATGCTTGATCACCTTGATCATCATTTTATGTGCATCTCCACCTCTTGTGATCTTGTGGCCATCACTTCATGCCACATGCTCATTCATCACATGTGTTGCTTATGCCTAACTCATTCCACTTGATACAATAGTATTAGCAACTTGGTGTCATTAATTATCAAAACCAAACTTGGGCTTTCAGTGACTTCACCGATGCTCGCCATGTGTCCTCGTTTGAACCAGAGCCGCACGATCTTAACGGTCACTTAAACAAAACGCTTCACAGAGAGGGAGTGACCAGACGCGTTACATGCGTCGTCCGATTTGAGTACAGAAAGGGTCAAGAGAGAATTTTTGTCGACCGGACGTGTCCGATCGTGACTGACCGCATCCGATCAACCCCTCACATTCTGTTGTCCCTCTGGGCGCCTGACTAGACGCGCCAGTTCCGTAAGTGACCAGACATGCCGGTGGCAAGCCCCAGCACTTCGCCTCGCGCGCCTACCAGTTGAACTAACTGGACGCGCCAGCCGCGTCCGATCCAGCGTCTGGTTCAGCGTCCAGTTGTCCCAGTGACTTTCTTTCGCCTCTGTTTCTTCGCCTCTGACGCAGTGGAAAAAAAGGTGTTTCACTTTCACAAAAGCGTCGAATCCTGCCTTGCAATCTCGGCGGGAGGGAGAGAGGAACCCAAACCCCTCTCTACCCCTCAAACTCCACCTTCTTCGCAAATGTGCTAACATCACCAAGTGTTCACCATCTTGTGCTCGTGTGTTAGCATTTTCTTAAATATTTTTCAAGGAGTTAGCATCTCACTAGATCCTAAATGAATATGCTCAAGGATATGAACCTAGTAGCACTTGATTCATGAAATGACCGTGATTGCCCCTCTTGATAGTCGGTTATCAATTCTAAACCCGGTCAATCATTTTCTACTCATCTTTAGACCGGCAAAAGAGAATCCTATGATTATACCTTTGCCTTGATCATCTCGTTTATTGTCCATCACCTATGTGCATGTTCACCATCATCTTTATTTTCATGCACTTGTGATCTTATGGCCATCATCATCATGCTCCTTGCTCTTTCATCACATGTGTTGCTACACCTAACTCAATTCACTTGACACAATGGCATTAGCAACTTGGTGTCATTACTTACCAAAATCAAACTTGGGCTTTCAGACACGGCCGCGGGTAAGCGGTGCCGGGGCGCGGCCGCCTCGGCCTCAGTCGCCGGCGACGTCCTTTGTGTGTGGTAGATTCGGTAAGTTCTTGGGTGAAGGATTTCTGAGGAAGAAGATGACGGAATGAGTAGGAAAAGAAAAAGGAAAGGTAATTAGGGATATAAGGGTCTTTTATTCGTTTTGTGTCTCAAGTGAAGTTGTTTTTCCAAATAATTTTTACAAAATAGATTAGCTTTACCATGAAAGCTGCTTGTAAAGCTATTTTCTAAAAAAACAACTTCACTGGTGAAGTTGAGCTGTGCCAAATAGGGCCTAAGCTACTCAACTAGCTAATTAAGCAAGCACACAAGCTCTACACAGTTATACTAGGAATTAAATGCACAAGAGATAGAGATTTGTGGCGAACCGGCAAGAGATAAAATCAATCAATTGACTACCAGGCTGAGCAAATTGGGCACCTCTCCGCCGCCGCCCAAAGAAGGAAGTGAACTGAGGATCGAGGGTCTCGGGCACATTTGTGTACGAGCGGGAGAAGGGGATGGCGCCGACAGGTGGGCTCGGGCGGTCAGTGACTCGGCGCGACCTGATGAGCAGGCCCAGGGCGCCAGCGACAGAGAGGGGGAGGGTGCGCATGTCCACTCGGCCATGGCGTGGGCCTCGATCTGGGCCTGGTGTGCGCGTGAAGGAGATAGGGAGCCGTTGGGCTTTCCAACTCGGAGAGAGGGAAGGAGAGCGGGGCGCCAGCTGGCTGAGCGCACACAGGAGAGAGGGAGGAAGCCGAGCTAGGCCCAGAAGTCGGGCTTTCGGTCTAGCAAGGGGGAGAGAGAGGCGATGGGAGCTATTGTGCTTGGCCTGGATTTCGGCCTAAGATGAGAGTCGGGTGGGCCGAACAGAAAAAGGGAAAAGAGTGACGAAAAGGAAGATTTCAGCCCAAACTAAAAGTAAAGACTTTACTATTTTTCCCAAGTTGTTTTTCAAACATTTTGACTCCATTTGAAGATACATTTTAAAATTTTCTTAGAATCTAGTTTGAAACACTTTCCAAGCTTATTTTGAAATAAAAAAGTAAAATGCATGAGAGGTTCATTAGCTTTTGAGTAAGTGTTATTTAGGTCCATCAACTCTTAAACTGTATTTTTATGTCCTAAACTTTTCAAGTGATTCACCGCAGGTCCATACCCCTTCATTTATGTTTTATTTTGCAAAAACCTCCCTCTACTTCTTTTTTCTTTCGCATGGTTACCCTGTTCATCTTCCGATCGCACGGGTAGTGCGAGCCGAGCGCCGAGGCGGACTCTGGCTCCACCGCGGTGGGCATGGGCGGGAAGCTGGGTACAAGGGTGTGGGCAGGAAGCTGCAGCAGCCCAACGGGCCATGAGGTGACACCGCGCGCGCCTACGACATCGCGGTGCAGCCACCGTCGCGTCGCCAGCGGAGGCCATGGACGGGTGCAAGAGAGCAGGGAGTCCATCGGGGGATGAGCAGGGAGATCGCCGACGAGGGACGCACGGCCGTGTGGCTGTGTCAAACTGCCAAGCTTGTTAGCTTGTACTATTTCTATATGTGTGTGCGAGCTTCTGTATGTGTGTGTGTCCCCACCACCGTAGAGAACGTGAGTGTGTGTGTTTGTGACAAACACAAGTGAGAGAGGGAGAGTGATTCCATCGCGCTCGTCGAGGCCATGGTCGTACTGCCATGCTGTACGTTGGCGTGACGGCAGAAGAGGCACGCCGGCGAGGTTGACGACGTCGAGCCGCACGCTGACGAAACTTGAGTTGTACCAGAAGGTGTCCCCGGCCCGTCGGCACTAACAGATCGACGAAAGTGCAGGGACACTCAGCGGCCAGTTTGACGACGCGCCCTTCACCTTCAAATCCGGTGTCAAGCTTATGCGCATTATATTCACGGCACCATCATGGACTACATGGCCAACACGGTCACGATGTCGTCATGCCGCGGCGGCGTGCGCGGTGCAGTCGCAGAGCGCGCCGCCCCCAGGCAGCGCCTCTCGTCGGCGTCCAAGACAGTGCTGGTGGAGTGGTGGTTGCGGCCTCGCCACGTCGTGCTGCCAGCACGTGCGTGCTGAACTGAAACGGTGGCACGTCATGAGGCCAAGATGAGATGTTCAGAGGATGGATGGAAAGGGGTAACCGTGTGAAAGAAAAAGAAAAACAAACATAGGAATGTTTTTGTAAAATATAAACGAATGGGTATAGACCTACGCTGAACCACTTAAAAGTTTTACCCAAAATTACAGTTTGAGAGTTGATGAACTTAGATGACACACCACCAAAAATTAATGGACCTACGGTATATTTAACTCAATAAAAAACCTTTGGTCCAATGGTAGGGCTGTCCAGTGGAACCCTGGTGTCACACCTTTTTCTAGAAAAAAAATAGGGTACACGCACGCATGTGCGTTCGGTGTTACCGAGCATTTCTCCACGCACTAGAAGCTAGAGTGCCTCCCAATCTTTTTCTTTGCATGTGTACGGAGACGCACATGTGTGCGTGTGGTATGAGGGTGGAGCGCCTGGGTATCCTAGTTCTTCACTCTTTCGATTTCCTTCCTCCCTGCTTCAATCCATAGATCCGTGAGCATGCTATCGATCTCGTTCCTGATCGAAGTAGTAACCATCAACTCAAATTTGCACACAACGTCCAACAACCCAAGAACCCTAGTTTGTCGTGCGCAAGTTGGTGTGGGTTGTCGTGGGCTTCCCTCTATAGGAGGCCGCGGATGGAGGGGGTAGAGGACTTGTTGGAGAATCTGAAGCTGTCAGCGGCAGAGAGGAGAAGCATCCAGATCAATCCCGAACTAGAGGAGAAGGTCGGGGAGACCCCCGCCTAGGTGGTGGGGAAGTTGATGTCTGATCGTTGGGTGCGGCCGGAGCACATCGAACAGGCGGTGGGATGGATTTGGTGTCCCGTGAGGGGGGTTGAGTGCATAGATCTGGGGGATAACATGTTTCTGTTCTTCAATCAGGCTTTGGGGAAGAGAAAGGCGTTAGAAGAGGGGCCATGGATGATCCCGAATGAACTACTCGTGGTGGCGGATTTTGATGGTTCAAAATCGCTAGATGAATTGAATTTCTCATTCATCTCCATTTGGATTCGTGTTTCACGATTGCCATTGAAGAGGATCGGACGTGGGCACTGCCACCGAGGCATGTAGGCCAGGCCACCTGCGTGGAGAAGAAGCCCACGAGGATTAGGGAAGGAAAAATTGAAGATAAAATAAGAAAAAAAAATAAAGAGAAGGACAATATAGTCATTTTTTCCCACCATGGGAAGCTGTTTTGACAAAAGGTCTAACAAAACAGCTTCAGTCTAACAAAACAGCTTCAGCTCTATCAGTAGAGCTGTTCGTGGAGCTGAAGCTGAAAAAACAGTTCCACTAATAAAGTGGAGCCTTTCCAAATGGAACTATTGTGCTCAAATTGATTCTCATGGGCCCTTTGTTTTTATACGCATATATCATTTCACAATCTGTGTTGATGCTCCTGTAGTAAAGCATCTCATTTCCTTTATGACAAAAAATTCTGACTCAGTCACTTAGACCACACCAGCCGATCAGGTAAGAAGTGTTATGTACTTTAATTTGATTATTTAATCTTATACACTCTGTTGTGGTGTTATATATATATATATATATATATATATATATATATATATATATATAAGCATTCCTGTGATTTGATTTGATGTTTGTACATCAATCATTCGGGCGTGGAAGACTGATCCAAAATATCACGTGAAGATAAGTCTGTCAGAGGACAGCGCAAAAGCAATATACAGTGTCACTACTGTAGCCAGGACAATTATTGAAGACAGCAGCACCGTCCAGCTGTCTAGGCAACAGTACTAGAAGATAATTGAAGACGCAGCATCCTTATCCTCCAGAAGATAGAAGACTTCGACTCGAAGCAAGCCAGAGGATAAGCACGAAGGCACTCCAGAAGGCTCCACTGAGTCTTTAAAAGGAGATGTCCGACGCCCGCATTCATCATCGGAAGAATCATCAGGAGGAGATCATCGAAGAGGAGATCATTCCACACACTGAAGACCAGCAGCGCTCTCTTCAGTGCTCTCACACTCCACTCCACTTCCACTCCACTCACACATACGCCATGAAGACATGATCTCAGAAGCCCTCTGAAGATCATCCACCGAATAGTAATACTCCACTTCCGTTATATTACTCCACAACCCTGTAAATTAGAGAATAAGGGAAGACTTCGTGATCTTCCTGAGCTTGTAAGGTAATCTCTAAGGTTTGTGGTAAGTGTTTGGGGTTTCCCGAAAGGAAAAGCCGTATGTAAGCTTGCTCTGTGGTAATGAATTAAGCTTTCCTGTTTTAATCCCTATTTTCCTTTAAGCTCGTTCATATGGGGCGATGTCTCTATGCTAGGGACCCTAGAGGAGAAACCTCTGCGTGTGTTGTTCTCGTGTTAGCCCTGGTAGTGGTGTTTGTAGAGAACCTTGTTTGCGCAGAGAAGTGTTCCCTTCGGGTGGAACTGCCTGGGGAGACGATAGAGCCTGAGTCCTGTGTGATCGTGGCTGGGGATAGCGAGGGAGAAGAACTTGTTGGCCCGGTTCTGAAGCGAGCTAGTGATGCATACGGTGAGTACCGAGTAGGACTGACACAAGCATAGTCTCACCACCGGCTGAATCTTTGGTCTCGCCAGCCTGCATAAGATCCTGAGAATATTTACTTCCACATACTGCATATTCGCTAATCACGCGCACTCGTTAATCACGCACGAATTCATTCAGTCACTCATCCATCCACCACTCACGAAGTGCTCCGCATAGTATCTCAAATAGTAGGCTGAATAGTAAAGCATTTGGGTGCCTGAGCCACTCGGGTGAAGTGCTCGTGCACTGTTCATATTCCGAATTTGAATAGTACCCGGTATTTTGAATAGTGCCGTGAATTTAAATAGTAGCCGCTGAATTTGAATAGTGCTATAAATAGTAACTCGTGAATTTTAAATTTAAATTTCGAGTTCGAGTTTTTTGCGTCGGTTTCCGAGCGTTCCCTAGGCAGTGGTATCGGAGCCTGGTTAATAAAATTAGAATTTAAGGGATATACTAAAATTGTTGATAATGGAAATTTTAGATATAGACAATGAAATAAAATATTACGAACAAAAGTTAAGGAAAGTTCGTGATGAATACAAAAACTCTATGATATGTGAATGGAATACGATTAGAGATAAAGAAATTTATTTTATATGAAAAATATATTATCTTAATAATATCAAGGAGGAAAGAAAGCTAGTGTATAAATATGTTGAAGCACCTGTTGTGATAAAGGAACAGGAAGCTAAGGTGAATAAGAAGGAAGAAAAGAATAATAATATTAAAGAAGTTGTGCAGAATAATAGCTTAGATTGTACTACAAATGAAGAAGTGGTGCAAAGTGATAATACTGAATATATCATAGAAGAAGAAGAGCAATTGGAAAGTAGTAAACAGTTTTTATTAGAAAGTTACGAAGAAGAAGAAGATAATGCTCAAAGTTATATTGATTTCATAAATTCCTTAGGTGATGAAGAATTATGTAATCTAGATAATACTATGGAAGGATTAGATATAATCACTAATGATATTAATAGTCAAGTAGAAGCAAAAATTAAATTAATGGATCAAGAAAGTTGTAAGCATGACTGGATAAAAGGAAGAGGTGACTATAATATAAAATGTATTTTCTGTATATACTACCCTAGTCAAGAAAATAGATTTACATGTAGTAAATGCTTAAAGCAAGCTTGTATTTCATGCTTAAAAGAAAATAATCAGAAATAGAGACAAGAGGTAGAGTTAGAACCACATGATAAAATATTAGCAAGTAGAGTTAGAAATTTAGAAAACAGAATAAATAACTTAGAAGCAGAACTAGAAGAGCTAAGAATTAAGATAGAACTTAATGAAGAAAGTAAGGCAGTAGAAAATGTTACTGGTAATACTGAGCTTAGGGATCAAGCAATAACCACCAGAAAAAATGATAAGACTATACAATTAAAAGATGTCATAATAAGCTTTGAGAGCAAATATATAGTTAAGCTACCATTTAGAGAGATAGTAGGAATAAGAATACCTATAAAATTAAACTTAACTCCTACCGTCACTTATAAAATATTAGCATTGGTAGATACTGGTTGTACTAAGAATATTATACATGATAAATATTTTGCAAGATGTCCAGAAATAGTTCATACAATAGACCAAGATAAAGCAGAAATATCTACTGATATGTCTGGAATAAAAAGGTCTCATAATCAATTAGCTTATAATGTTGAAATACAAATAAATAATATAAAATACATAATAGACGAAATTACAATAAGAGATCTATCTATGATAAATGTTGATATGTTATTAGGATTAAGATTTTTACAATATTCAGTACAAACAACGATCATACATGAACAGGGAATTACATTCATTCCTCATCAGGATAACATTCCATATATGACAGAGATACGTAAATCTATAAATTCTAATTTAGAAATTGAAGAATCTGAAAAATATAGAGATGAAGAGTTAGGCGAAAATATAGAAATATTTTATATAATAAATTCAAGTATAGAATGCATCAGTTTGCAATCACTAGCACCAAATTGGTATAGAGATATAAAATCTAAAAAAGACATAGATAAAATAGTACAAAGATTAGAAGATATTCAAATAATTAGAGAAATACCAATGAAGCATTGGGATAAGAATGGTATAGTTTGTAGAATTAATATAATAAACCCAAACTATATAATTAAGACTAGTCCTATAGAAGCAACACCTAAAGACATAGAAGAATTTAAAATGCATATAGAAGAACTACTAAAATTAGGAGCAATAAGAGAAAGCCGAAGTCCTCATAGATCAGCAGCATTTATAGTTAGAAATCATGCTGAAATAGCTAGAGGAAAATCAAGAATGGTTATTAATTATAAAAGACTAAATGATAATACTATAGAAGATGGATATAATATTCCAAATAAGCAAGAATGGATAAATAGAATACAAGGATGTAAATATTTCTCAAAATTTGATTTAAAAGCTGGGTTTTGGCAAGTAAAAATGGCAGAAGAATCAATAGAATGGACGGCTTTCACATGCCCACAAGGTCATTTTGAATGGCTAGTAATGCCGCTAGGATTAAAAAATGCCCCTGCTTTATTTCAAAGAAAAATGCAAAATATCTTCAATGAAAATCAAGAATTCATATTGGTCTATATTGATGATCTTTTAATCTTTTCAAAATCCTACAAGGAGCATATAGCTCATTTAGAAACATTTTTTAGAAAGGTAGAACAGCATGGGTTGATACTTTCTAAAAGAAAAATGAAAATATGCAAAGAAAAGATAAATTTTCTAGGTCATGAAATTGGAGACGGAAAAATTCATTTACAAGATCATATTGCAAAGAAAATTTTACAATTTCCTGATGTCGTGAATGATAAAAAGACTTTACAATAATTCTTAGGAATAGTGAATTATGCTAGAAACTATATTGAGAATTTAGCAAAGCTAGCTGGTCCGTTATATGAAAAGTTAAGAAAAAACGGGCAAAGACATTTTAACTCTGAAGATATAAAATTAGTAAGAATTATAAAGGAAAGGGTTAAAGAGTTAAAACCCTTAGATTTACCTTTAGATGATAATTATTTTATTATAGAGACAGATGCATCAGAATTAGGATGGGGTGCAATACTTAAACAAAAGCCGCACAAATACTCATCAAAGTTAGAAGAAAAAATATGTAGATATGCTTCAGGTAAATATAAGTTAAAAGCAATAAATAATACAGATAGAGAAATCTTGGCTGTTATCAATGCAATAAATGCTTTTAGATTATACCAAGGATTCAAAGAGTTCACAGTAAGGACAGACTGAGAAGCCATATGCAAGTATTATAATAAAGTTAATAGTAAGAAAAGTTCAACTAGGAGATGTGTTCTATTTGAAGATATTATTACTGGAAATGGTTATAAAGTCATATTTGAGCATATAAAAGGAAAAGATAATACTTTACCTGATATATTTTCACGATCATCTATTTTGCAGGAATGAAGAAAGGAACAAGCCCTGTCGGCGGTGAATATTTCAGTTTTGGAACTGATAATAAATTAAGAATTTTCCCACCAAATACATTTAAATTTAAGCCACGAGACCATATTGTTTTAGATGAAATACAAGAATGCATACTAGACAATTGCTGGTTTCAATATAATAATAAGAAAGAAGACAGAGGATATATGCTAGCAATACTAAATAGCTTAGCTGAATATTTTTCATATGATCAATGGGAAGCTGCAGCCAAAAGAACTATCTGGCAATATGGAGAAAAAGCCCATATATGTTATATATAGGGGAAAAACACCAGGAATATATATAACATTTGAATCAATCATAGCCCAACAAGTAGAAAGAGAAAATGATGGAGGAGTATCATGGAAAAAATATATAGATATTGATCAAGCTCTTTCATATGCGAGAAGTATTTTGGGAATAAATTATTTTATAGAACCAGCAACAAAAGACTATATTCAAAAATATAAAAGGGCAAAAGATGTGAAAATAAATTTGCCAGGAGTAAATATAAGAGAAGAAGGATCTTCAAGAATACCCACATATAAAGATGTTGTAAAAAAAGAGACAGAATTGCTGAATAATAAAATTATTGAGAAAAAGGTAAAAGAAAAGCTGGAATCAATAATTCCACAGTTAAAGAAAAATATAATGGAAGAAGTTTGCAGGAAGTAAGACATGAAATAAATGGGAAGTTTGAAGATATAAATCAAGATTACGAAGAAAATATAAAAGAGAGATTATGAAGAATATATAAAGAAAGACTATGAGTCAAAAATACAAATATCCGAGGATGATAATAATAATAATGATGACATGTTGGATGATCACATGTTAGACATCCGAGGTCATGGGCAACAGCCAGAATATTAGATGAAGTCAATATAGCTTCAATTCAATATATATAAAAGAATAGTCATTCCTTATGTTGATAAGGTGTTATCAACAATTTGACCGTGGGAAGATAATATAAGCATGCCTGTGATTTGATTTGATGTTTGCACATCAATCATTCGGGCGTGGAAGACTGATCCAAAATATCACGTGAAGATAAGCCTGTCAGAGGACAGCGCAAAAGCAATATACAGTGTCACTACTGTAGCCAGGACAATTATTGAAGACAGCAGCACCGTCCAGCTGTCCAGGCAACAGTACTAGAAGATAATTGAAGACGCAGCATCCTTATCCTCTAGAAGATAGAAGACTTCGACTCGAAGCAAGCCAGATGATAAGCACGAAGGCACTCCAGAAGGCTCCACTGAGTCTTTAAAAGGAGATGTCCGACGCCCGCATTCATGATCGGAAGAAGCAGGAGGAGATCATCGAAGAGGAGATCATTCCACACACTGAAGACCAACAGCGCTCTCTTCAGTGCTCTCACACTCCACTCCACTTCCACTCCACTCACACATACGCCATGAAGACATGATCTCAGAAGCCCTCTGAAGATCATCCACCGAATAGTAATACTCCACTTCCGTTGTATTACTCCACCACCCTGTAAATTAGAGAATAAGGGAAGACCTCGTGATCTTCCTGAGCTTACAAGATAATCTCTAAGGTTTGTGGTAAGTGCTTGGGGTTTTTCGAAAGGGAAAGCCGTATGTAAGCTTGCACTGCTGAAATGAATTAAGCTTTCCTATTTTAATCCCTGTTTTTCTTTAAGCTCGTTCATATGGGGCGATGTCTCTATGCTAGGGACCCTAGAGGAGAAACCTCTGCGTGTGTTGTTCTCGTGTTAGCCCTGGTAGTGGCGTTTTTAGAGAACCTTGTTTGCGCAGAGAAGTGTTCCCTTCGGGTGGAACTGCCTGGGGAGACGATAGAGCCTGAGTCCTGTGTGATCGTGGCTGGGGATAGCGAGGGAGAAGAACTGGTTGGCCCGGTTCTGAAGTGAGCTAGTGATGCATACGGTGAGTACCGAGTAGGACTGACACAAGCATAGTCTCACCACCGGCTGAATCTTTGGTCTCGCCAGCCTACACAAGATCATGAGAATATTTACTTCCGCATACTGCATATTCGCTAATCACGCGCACTCGTTAATCACGTACGAATTCGTTCAGTCACTCATCCATCCGCCACTCACGAAGTGCTCCGCATAGTGTCTCGAATAGTGCCGAATAGTATGCTGAATAGTAAAGTATTTGGGTGCCTAAGCCACTCGGGTGAAGTGCTCGTGCACTGTTCATATTCCGAATTTGAATAGTACCCGGTATTTTGAATAGTGCCGTGAATTTGAATAGTAGCCGCTGAATTTGAATAGTGCTGTGAATAGTAACTCGTGAATTTTAAATTTGAATTTCGAGTTCGAGTTTTTTGTATATATATATATATATATATATATATATATATATATATATATATATATATATATATATATATATATATATATATATATATATATATATATATATATATATATATATAAAGTTAAAACGACTCACAATTTTAGAATGAGTAAAGTCTACTAGCGGTCCTCGAACTTGTTTGACTATATCATCCTAGTTCTTAAACTCATAAATCGATCGTTTAGGTCATCTAACTTATTCATCCGTGTCATCTCAGTCCTTAAACTCGCAAAGTTGGCCGTTTAGGTCTTCAAACTTATAAATTCAATATAAATTATAGAATTGTTCAAAAAATTATAAATCCAATTTTGTTAGACTCTCGATAACATGTACTTTAAATTAGATTAAAAGAAATCACTCTATACTTTGTATTTTTAACTCTACAATTAAATAACTAAATAGGCGTATACATTTATATATATATTGTTCTGTGCTATAAATATATCCCATAAATTTACAGGAGTGTTTCTGTAGCCGTGCTCAATCTGCTGAGACTCGTTTATATTGGCTCTAAGACTCAACATAGATTGAGAATCTAAACGGGCGATTTACGATTTAGGGACTAGGATGCCACGACCGAAGTTTGAGGACATAAACAGGTGATCCGTAAGTTTATGGACCTGGATGACACGGTTGAACATTCGAGGATGTAAACAGGTGATTTTCAAGTTTATGGGCTGGGATGACATAAGTGAATAAGTTTAACGATCTAAATAAAGGATTTACGAGTTTAGGGACCTGGATGACACAGCCGAACGAGTCCGAGCACCGTTAGTGGAACTGTACTCTTTTAGAATAGACAGAGTATTTAAAAGTACTGTCCAGTAATGTACCTGTATCATACATATAGCATGTGACCATGCTTACATACTCGGGCGACCAGATCAAACGATTCTAGCTAGAACGTGGCGAAATTCAGAGAGCCTAGCTAATTTCCATCTGCTCATCGGTGCACCACCACTCGCCGGACGGAAGGATCTCTCTGCACCGGGGCCGGCCGGGGACGTCCAACGGATCTCCTCCCTCACATTACGTGCGGCATCGTGCCGTAGGGTTTGCTCTTGATCCCCATCATCCTGCGCGTCCTGGTGATGAAGTGGTCCCGTGGCTTGACGGCGCCGGGGATGTGCCCGATAAGCGTCATGAACGGCAGCTCCGCCAGCGCGTCGCGGTGGCCAAGCGTCACGGTCATGGACGTCCTCGGGGACGGCTTGTGCCGGTGCAGCTTCTCCTCCCGCGTGGCGCCCTTCACCAGCAGCCGGAGGTTCCGGGACACCACCATCGCCTGCCGCTGCGCCAGGTGTCCCTGCTTCGCTTCCGGCACGTCCGTGATGTCGCCGACGGCGAACACGTTCCGCAGCCCGCCGACGCGCAGGTGGTCGTCTACCCGGAGGTGGCCTTCCTCGTCCACATGCTCCCCGAGGAGCGTGCCCCTGAGCCAGCCGGACGCCACGGGCCGGCCCGTGCACACGAAGTGGCAGTCCGCCTCCACCGTCTCCCCCGCCGACGTCGTGAACTCCCGGGTGTCCGGGGTCGCCGACGCCAGGTCCACCGTCTGGTCCAGCAGCACGGTGACGTTCTTGGAGCGCAGCCACTCCAGCGCCTTGGCCGACGCCCGGGCGCCCATCACCTTGAGCAGCCGCGGCGCGCCGTGGACGAGGGTCACGCGCTTCTCGGGGCTCTTCATCACGATCTCCGCCGCCAGCTCCACGCCGATGGGCCCGCCGCCGACGATCAGCACCGAACGGGCTCCGTCGATCCGCTCCTTGTCGTGCTGGAACATCTCCAGCCGCTCCGACTGCTTCTGCGGCCGGTTGCACGTGCGCCCCGTCGCGATCACCAGGAAGTCGTACGCCACGGCGCGGCCGATGGAGGTGAACACCACGGAGTCATCCACGCCGACGGCGAACGCGGTCACCACCTTGGCGTGCGTCAGGTAGTCGGAGTGCGGGATCACCGTGCGCTCCACCGCCGCCGGGTCCACCTTGGCGCGCAGGTTCGCCCACGGGATCTCGAAGTACTCCTTCCTGCATGCACGGATGGACGATCCATGGGTCGCGCGTCACCGGCCATGCATATCAAGAGCATGGATCATCCGACATGCGCACTGAAAGTTAAAAAGCGCGTGCGTCCAAACGGCGAAATTAAGCTCACGGGTCGATGAGGACGACATCGGCGTGGTTCTGGAGCGTCTTGGCGAGGAGGGCGCCGGCGATGCCGCCGCCCACGATGACGACGCGGTCGCCGGTGGACCGCAGCATGGTGCACGCCGGATGGAGCCCTGCCTAGCTATGGTTCCTCGCGTCGAGGAAGAGGCCCCGGCAGGCGGCAGTGCATGCGACGAACAACTCAATCGATCGGTGATCGATCGAGATGGATCGACGCTCCGTCCTCTTCTGCGTCGACGTTCGTATATATGGATGGATGAAGGAGATTAATTTGGCGGGAGCTCGTGAGTTTGCTTCGTTTCGGCGTCTTTTTTTTTTTCTTCTGGTGCTCAATTGTCATGAGAAGGGCCCACATGTCAATGAGCTAATCGGCCAGGAAATTGCTAAATCGAGCTTCCCAAAAATAGGACTGCTAAATGCTAATTGCTGCTGGCCAGAAAAGTGTACTTGCTAAGCTTGTCAATTATATTTTATCCTTTCAACTTGGTTGAAGTTGGTCACCGTGGTCATTATTCATTAACGAGAACACAACATTCAACTCCGACTTTCCTAGAGTTTAAAGTGGTCATATTGAAGTGTTACACGTTTATCCTTTCATCAACTAGGCCGAAGTTTGGTCACCATGCCTCCTAGATTTGAGGCATGCCATTGCACTAAGTGTTGACGATCTCCTGTGTGATTAGAGGCCTGTTTGGTTTCTTGCCCAAGCAAGCTTGTCTGACCACGAAGCAATCTCGACCATGATTTTGACTGAAGCAATCTAGACCATGATTTTCACTGGCTGATGGATAGGATTTGTTGTCTAGTTCGTCAGAACGACAAACAAATAGGCCCTTGTAATGTGTGAGGTCACGGTTCAAGGGTTTTCTATGTCTATGCAGAAAGGGAGCGGTGAGCAAAGGAGGCAGCAGGTCTGATCTGGGTGGCGGAGGATGGTTTTTGAACAGTGTCAACGGCGAACACTTGAAATGGAGTGGATAGTGTGGCAGGAGAGGGGGGGATTGTTGGTGGGGTTGGGGGCTCCAATAGCCTCTAAGGATGAGGGGAAGGCAAGAACAAAGAGAAAAATTCACTGCCGGTCCCTCGACTTGGCTCGAGGTGTCATCTAGATCCCTGAACTTTCAAAGTGATATTTATGGGCTCCTAAACTTGGCAGAGGGTGTCATTTAGGTCCCTAAACTTTCAAGGTGATCACCTCATGTCTCTAAACTTGGCAGAGGGTATCATTCAGGTCCCTAAACTTTCAAGGTGATCACCGTAGGTCTATAAACTTGGCCGACGGTGTTATCCCGGTCTAAATATGGTCTAACTCACTCTATAAGTTAGTGTGGCAAGCTGGTTGTGAGTTAGACGTATATCCAACATGTGTCAATTAATCAATCATTATTTATATAATATTTATCATGAAATAATAATTATGTAAAATAATTTACATCAACAAAAAATAAATTAAAGTATTAAAAAAGTTTACAACAACAAATATATTAGGTTTAAACTAAAATAGAAAAATACTAAAATTAATTTAATATTTATGTATCATTAATAGTATTAAAATAATATTAAAAGTTACCTATAGTATTAAAAGTTACTTTTAATTCTAGTATTATTTTAAAGTTTGAATAGTACTATTATAGAAGTAGCTTTTCTCTATTATTAATACTATAATACCTTCATTAAAACTTCTAATACTATAATACTATTATTAAAAGTTCTAATACTATAATACTAGTATTAGAACTTTTAATAATAGTATTATTAATAGTAGTATAATATTATACAGTAATACTATAAATATTATTATTTTCTAATTTTAATATTATTTTAATACTATTAATGATACATAAATATTAAATTAATTTTAGTATTTTCTATTTTAGTTTAAACCTAATATATTTGTTGTTGTAAATTATTTTATATAATTTATAATTTCATAATAAATATTATATAAGTAATGATTGATTAATTGACACATGTTGGATCCACGTCTAACATAGAATCAGCGTGTCATACCAGCTTATAGAGTGTGTTAGATCACATTTGGACCGGGATGACACCGCCGGCCAAATTTAGGGACTTGCGGTGATCACCTTGAAAGTTTAGGGACCTGGATGACACCTTTTGCCAAGTTTTGGAACCTGCGGTGATCACCTTAAAAGTTTGGAGACCTGGATGACACTATCTGCCAAGTTTAAGAACCCACAAATATCACTTTGAAAGTTTAGGGCCTGCATGACACCTTGAGCCAAGTTGAGCAACCGGTGGTGAATTTTTCTCCAAGAACAAATGTGGATGTTAGACGAAGTGAGAAAATAAGGTACGCAAAAAAAAAAAGAGAAAGAGACAGTAGCGGCTGTCATATCTTGATCATTTGGTGGAAAAACATTGGCTAAATAAAAGCCAAAACTTAGGCATATGATCAATAGAACCTCCGAAATAATTTACACCAATGATGGGGCTCTACTACCATTGTTGTGCATGACATTTTGATGCAAATCATGCATGACGCACCTTTGTATACATTGAAATGGAGTTCCATAAAAGCTAGTGTGTTGAGTGGAGAACGGGAGCCAGGCCAAGGGGGGTAAACCCTCCTAAATTAATATAATTTCCACTGGAATTTTAAATTCCATTGAATGTTTACAAAAAAATGTATTGTTGAGAGTTTGACACCCCTAATAAAGAAAAAAATCACATTTCTGGCACCACCTCCGTTGAAGAGTACATGGTGAGCTTCCTCTTTGGACACATATAAATTCAATTAATGCAACCTTAATTTTTTGGCTTTAACAATAGTGGCAGCATATAGAAAACTATCGTGGTTGCACAATGGAAGAAAAGTCAAAAAGAATGAACTCAAGTGGTTCAGGTGAAGGGTGAAGGTTTCTCCGTTGGGGTCGAATCCCACTTCCCCATGTCCCATGCTTAGGGCTTGTTTGGAACATGGGAAACTTTTTGTTTTTGTGTTTTTTCTTTTTGTGAAATTGATCAGATATGATCTGATTCTTGTGAAATTCTTGCAAGATTCCACCAGGTTCCAAACAGGCCCTTAGAGGTAAAGCCAAGGATGTCGGCTTGCCCAACAGCAACGTTGGGAGGTTGGTAGGACAGGCGGGCAGCAAAGCACCATCAGAGCGTGGTAGGGATGACTCAAAAATTCCTCCATAAAGATGGGTTAATATGGTGATGGCACAAAGGCCATGGATCCGATGGTGATCGAGAGCTGCGGGAGACAAAAGGAGGAGAGCAGGGTGATTGCGTGGAGAAATGTATAGTACGTGCAACCTTTAGTTTAAGTGTGTAAGACACACTTTTGTGTCTGGTGAGACAAACAAGAAAAAGATGGTAACAGTTTCCTCACGAAGCACTGAGCATGAAGCCATCGATCAGCATGCAACGTCGAAGCCAAAGGCAGAGGCAGAACACACTAGACCATCATTAGAATTCACTTTACAAAATCATTAAGGTACGTACGTACAACAACGTTAATACAATGAACAAATTGTAGACACAGCTACTATCTGCATGGATCCATCATCTGGCACCGGAAAGGTCGACAGACGACAGATCATCATCGAATCGGATGCCGAAACGAAGAGCGTACGTAATGCATGTTCTAGTCTTAATCTTAACGCCGGCCGGTCTGGACAGCCGACTGATATGGCTAGAGTAATAACAGAGCGTGCGTCACTAGAAAAGGGCGACGACGACGGGCAGGAACGCGGCGAGGACGAGCGCCGCGCAAGCGCTGCTGGACGCGCCGCCGCGGGCCTTGGCGCCGCCGGAGAGGTACAGGTAGTAGTAGGGGTTGGACGACGACGGCGGGGACGGCGGCGACGAGAAGTGCGAGGGCGCCGACGAGGAAGACGAGGACGAGGACGACCCGCTGCCGCTGCCGCTGCTCTTCGGTGGCGGCGGCGGGGGTGGTGACGGCGGAGGCTCCGACGAGGACGACGAAGGCGGGGTGGAGCACGGGGACTCAGGCGCCGGCGGGCTCGTTAGTGGCATGACCGGGGGCAGGAGGTCGTTCACGTCACCCGGCGGCGGCGGCGGCAGCACCAGCTCCAGGTACGGTGGCGGGGGCGCGGACAGCGGCAGCAGCGCCAGGGCCGGCGGCGGGGGGGGCGCGGTCATCGGCAGGATCGTCGGCGGCGACGCCGTGCAGATCGTCGGGCACGTCCCGCACTTGCTCACGCACAGCTGGTTCGTGTCCGGGCTCCCCACCGCCGGCTCGCCCTCGTCACCGGCGACGACGACCGAGAAAGAGCACGAGGACACCAGCAGCAGCAGCGACACCGCTGCCACCACCGACACGGCCGCCCTTCTTCTTCCCTCCATTGCCGGCTTGCCGCCGCCTAGGCAGCTCGATCGACAGACAGAAACGCAGGAGAGGACACTGATGCGCTTGCTTGCGTAGCTGCGTTGCGTGTGCTCGCTTTCACAGGTGAGATTCCCGCGGGAGCTGGTGGACCTCTTGGTTTATAAGACGGAGCCTGGAGGCTGGAGGCCCAGCGCGGCAAAGAAATGTGCCAAACTTGAGGCGCAAGCTCCAACGGAATATTACGTCGGCTGAGTGAGATGAGAAATGCTGGCTGTAAAGGGAGATGCTCTTGAAATCGGCAGCAAGGAATTGCCGATTCCTCTTACGGCGCAGATTAATCCCAACAAATCCGCAGCTTAGGCTTAGCCTTCATGTGCACCACTTGTTGGGTGAAATGATAGGCCACAGAAAGTATTAAGGAAATACTCCCTTTGTCCCCCAAAATAGAGTCATTCTCGTTTATCAAAAAGTCAGCAACTTTAAATTTTGACCAAATATATTTAACAATTATAATAAACTTATTTGAAGATATAAATATTATATGTATTTTCTACAAATCTAGCGAAAGTTGACAAGACAAGGTGTGCATCCTACTGGTCCCTGTTTCAGTTTACAGGCAAGCAAAATGCTGGATGATTGGATTGGATCAAACAAATCTCAACTGTCCTGCATACAGGTGGGCGCCTTATCGAGGGGATTACTCACAGGATTAACCGATAAATAAATTTTGCACGGTGCAAATGGGAAAGAACTGCTGACTGTAAGGCTGTTCTAAGTTGTACAACAGTGTCTAGTGTTGTCATAGCAGTAATTACAAGTTCCTACTATTGTAACGGCAACAAAATGGGTGAATAAGCTGTACAGGCTCTGCTTTCTCCCTCCACAAACATCTAACGTGCTGTTTGGTTGCATCTAAGGTAACGCTAACGTAAATGAAACACAGCTACTTTCGTTACCAGCGGGAAATAGATTTGAACGACTTCTGTTTACATTTGCGTTACTGGGCGATGAACCAAACAGCACGTAAGTACATAGACGAAATCTGGTAACCCCCACCCCTTTCCCTCTGAACACTTGTCAATTTGATGTACTTTACAAAATAAGGCTTGAATGCCAACAAACACTAGACATAAAGACTAAAGAGTTCATCCTTGTACAGAAAAGCTAACCATGGAAGGGAAAAACTTTTGCCAGCCTTCAGTCTTACCAGTCCAATTGCCCACACCTGGTGGGAAGGGAAGAATCAAAATTACAGTTACAAATTAACGCATGTCACGAGTCAGTTTCTGCTTCTGTTGCTGTAGCTGATTTCAGCTTTTGGCTTACAAATTGTCCCTTAACTCTTGGCCTTTGCTCTGCAAGCTTCTTCCTGCTATGATATCTAACCTGTAGAAACGGAAAATGAAAAATGAAAGGTACAGTTAGATAAAGAAATCATTCAGAAGTTATTTAATGACTAAAAGGTTATCAAATGAAATACCTTTTTCTCGAAGCATCTATCTTTCCTTTTCATGCGAAACTTCATCAACGCGGCTTCACGGCAAGACCTATCACTATTTTGGATGCCACTTTCGTTACCACTCTCTAGGGAAACCATTGTATGTGTATTGATATCAGCTTCACCACTACCCGTGCATCCACTTCCTTTACAGATATCCTGGCTGCAGCTTGCACTCTGGTTAGCATGATCCATGTGAGCTCTTGCCATGTCAGTTGGTTCTCCTGATTCCCGAAGAATTTGTCTTGAATGATGCAACTGGTGGTTTTCCTCTGACTGTTTGTGCTCATCAACCTGAGATGGTTTACCAGGAGCTTCATGGTAATTAGGTTGACCAGAGGCGTGCTGGATTGCTGCCTTGTTGATTCCAGCTGAACCACAGTGCATAAGAGTACCCTGTGGGTAGTATACTGGCTGCAGAATTGCACCGTAATGGTAGGGCATCCCAGGACCAACAGGAATTGAAACAGGTATAAACCCATACGAGGGATGGCTCATGCTGTCCTTTCTGTGGGAAGAACTACTTGCACCAGCATCTTCCCTAGCACTACTGGAACACATGATGGCAGCACCCTCCGTGCTACTGTCCAAAGTAATTCGAGCTTGCCTTGTACTCTCACCTGTATTATGTTCATTGGGAGGCAGCAACACCCCATTGGGTTGGAAAACTGGGTCCTTGCCATGAACATGCTCTTGCACAGTGATGCAGAGAGAAGGAAAAAACTGCATCTCACCTGATGGTTCTACCCTTTTATTGCCATATCTGTGTCATGTTGAAGCGATGGACAGGTACAATAAAGCTAGTCAGAGTTATGCAACACATTTGAGCAGTTACTAACATTGACTTATGGGTCTATAGAAGTACTAAAACATGTAACCTCATAAAGAAACAAATGGGCATGCACAGAAAGCCATGCATTAACAGATAATTTCTGGCCACATTCAAGAACTAGATAGGCAATCAGAATTTATTTAGACTAAAGTTTATAACCCATCAGCACAAAGTACCTTGAAAAGGCAGAGGAATTCGAGTGATTGAAGATATCTTTTTCCCTGAATTCTTGGTTTTTGTAACCATTAAGATGGTGTTGCTTTCCCAAGTTGGTCTCCAGAAACTGGGAGGGGCAAGAATCAGCATGACCTATTGCAGCACCCTTTGACTTTTCACCAAGGTTATTTTCTGTGACAGCATTATTTTCCATGACTGAAGATTGGCATTTTCTGTCAGCTGCTGGCTCAGTCATAGCCAAATCTTTGCCAAGATTGCTTGGATGACGTGAACTTGCATCCGTGATCCTCAAGGCATTATCCATAATTTGCTCAGCCACTTTTGCAGAAGTAATACCATTAAGGCATTTGGAATGTACATTCTTCTCACTTCCACTTGGAGCACCTGCATGGGATGAAATGACAAATTACTATTACATGTGCACAATAGAGTGGCGCACGCTAACTCACCGATAATAGAGCACAAGTTAACATAAAATTATGTAAGCAGGTCTGAATTCCTTACCATTGCTATCTTTTGACGCATCCACTTTTGTGTTTACTCTGACATCATAAGACTTATTTTGTGATTCAGTTTTTTTGGATGAGCCAGCCACTTCATCTTCATCTCTACGAATGTCTGGTAACTTCTCAACACTCTGAATTTCAGTCTCCCTCTTGCTACCAAAGCTCTGATCAAGACAAAACAATCTCCATAATGTAACATGACAAGGAAATCCAATATGAATGTCAAGGATATATCAGAACCGCATAAAGGATGAAATGATGAACTCTAATTATTTCCATTAAACAATGCCAGTTACACTCACTACGTAAAGTCAAGAAAAGAACCATCATAGAAAAGGACATGTCTCTAAATGATATAATGTCAAACTTTATTACTTTCTATTGAACTGGCGTTGTCAAGCTAAGCAGGGATGCAAATATGCAACTGCACACATGCATTAATGCCGGTTGAACAGATAAGGTGTAAGCAAGCTTAGATACTCACTTGGGCATCACTTTCCTCATCGCTGTTTTCACCTGTCTTTGACCCATTAGCAACATTGGCACTTATATGATTGCTGGCTGCATTATTTTCTGATCCATTTGTCTGGCAATTCATCTGCATTCAATTCTTAATGCATAAGTATCCCAAAGAAAAACTATAAATCGACAGTACATAACAGATGGATGATAAAAGCTAAAGTGGCTACATGACCATTTTCAGTTTTTCACCAAGGGTCTCAGATAACTACTATATAGTTCATGAAGTTTCAAGAAAAGGGCAGCCAAACTAAATCCAGATAGGTTGACAAATAAAATCAAACAAAGCATTTGGATAAGGCTACATTTTGCCGCATGTACCGATAATATGACATGGCAAAAGGAAGCACGTTCTTAAAGACCTGCAGAAAAAACTTACTGCATGCCGCCTCCATACATGTTGCCACAAGTTACGCAACTCATTCTTTCTCACTGGTTTCACAAGGAAGTCCACCGCACCCTTCTGCATACACTTGAGCACCGTGCCAATAGAATCTTGCGATGACATCACTGCCATAGGCAACAAGTGCAAAACCGATGAAACCCATAAGAAATCTAAATATTAGATTCATCAATCAATTCTCTTAAGTCAAGACCGCTTGTGATGCACGTATGACACTATGTCAGATATAAGCACATCCCACTAGGCCGATCAGGTGATCAAGCGGTTGTGGTCACATTAGTTGATTGGGAAAATAGAGCTACAATAACGGTTGAATTCACATAAACACATCAATCACGTGTTACACAGCTCAGCTTCGGTTCTTTGTCGCAAGTGCTGTTCATATTTAGTAAAGTCTTTATTGTCTTTTTTGCGCACTCAATGTAAACATCCCCTATATTTAGCATAGATCCAGCAGTATTAAAAAAAGTATTTGATGTAGCGCTATGGCTATGAACCAGACCACTGCAATTCAATATTTTCTAATTTGATCTCCAGGAATACTGCCACCGCGCTTTTTTTTGTTAAGCTGAGGCCCTGGATATGTGAATTCAAATTGGCAAGCACCCAATGAAGTGGGATCATTTCCCAGTCAAGCTATGTGATTGATTATAGACTCTGAAAAAACTGTATATATGTACCACTCAAAAATCATGTAAACTGATAATTCGCCTCCGATCACACACACTTGGAATCAACTTCTGCAGAACAGAACAGCAGTGACCACACAAACTCTGTGAAAAAAACTACTTCCACTCCCGAATTCCAAGCACTGTAATGGCATGTTAATCCTTGAATGGCATGTACGCAACAGTTGGCTTACAGCACAAGGGGGACATCACAGAGGGGAATCTAATCTACGAACAATGATGACACAGTAACCTTAAAGCTGCTCAAACGAAACAAGCATGATGCAAGCATCCCGGTTTTAGTGACAAGCATGTGCAGAGCGTAATATAAATATCCAGGCGGAGCTGAGCAGTGAGCATAAAACTATACTGTATATATAGCCGGCGTCACCAGTCCCTTGCTTGAAGTTACCGCTTGGCTACTAGTGGAGCCTAATCCATTCCCAGGGTCGATTTGATCCAGAAGAGAAGAAATCGAGGCACGTCGTGAGGACACACGAAGCATTGCGGGGGAAAGGAAATATGAATCGGGATTCGATCGAGCATCGAGGGACGAGGGGAAGGGGGAGAAGGGCTTACTGATGACGGGGATGTTCTTGCACTCGTCGGCGGCGACGATCCTGGAGAGCAGCTGGATGCCGGAGAGCGAGGGCATGGCGACCTCGGTGAGGACGAGGTCGAAGGCGTAGGCGCGCGCCCGCATGACCTCCCACGCCTTCATCCCGTCCGCGACCGCGGCCACTGCCGTCGTCTCCCGGAGGGAGAGAGAGGGAGGGAGGGAGAGGAGTCAGAACGACGGAGCGCCGAGAATTTCCGCACTTGCGGAGGAGAAGTGAGGGAGGAGAGAGGGCGCGACTCACCGCGGTAGCCGCACTTGCGGAGGAGCGCGGTGACGACCTGGCGCGTGGAGTCGTCGTGCTCGACGAGGAGGACCCGCAGGGAGCGGCGCGGGAGGATCTGGTCCCACCGCACCAGCGCCCGCCCGTTCGCCGCCGCGGACGCGGGGGACGACGACGCGCCGGCGCCTGCCTCTGCGCCTCCTCCGCCTCCGGCGGGGGCGCCTCCACCGGCGGCGTCGGCGTCGGGAGACATTCGATTGCTGCTGGGAGGAGCGGAGCGGAGCAGGAGCCGGCGAGGACGAGGAGAGGGAAAGAGGGGAAGGAAGGAGCGGTGGGGAAAATATCTGCAATATTTTTTCCGCGCGGTGGGCGCCACGTCAGCGGCGACGGGGCGGGGATCGAGCCGAGACCGAGATCATCGTCGTGGATGAAATCAAAGCCGGAGGCGAGGCGTGGGGTGGAAATGGCCCCTGGCCCCAAACAACAAGAAGTACCACGCCACACCACCGAGATATTTTCCCCTCCCCTCCGAATTTAGATATTTCGGGTGCCCGATTTTTCTTTCATTTTTTTCTTTGTTTCCTTGGCGCGTGCGGTGCATGTGCCGCTGCAGCAGCTGGCCCGGCGGCATGCTGATGCGTCTCCTCGCCGCGGACGGACGGACGCACGGATATACATTTGGCGGCCGCTCGTGGCCTCTCGTTTCGGGGTCTAGTAGGCGTGGAAAATGCACGCTGGGGCGGGGCGATTCGCTCGGCGTCGTGGCCGTCTAGCCCCAATCTACTTCTCTTCTCCTTTTTTTTTGGAAAAACATTATGGTGATTTTGTTTCTAATAACAACATTCATAAATATAGACATATAATTATATATAAATATATATAATAACTAGAGCTACATTAAGGTAACACAGCGCTAGGAGTATGTCAAAGAACCTATAGATCGAACCAAAAATGTGCTTGTGATGGATTGCGAGGGTATGTACACGTAGGCATGCACTATTTTTCTAATTCTAAATTGTAGATCATTTTGATACTTTAAAAGTAGACATTGTATATTTGGTTGTATAGCAAAAAATAAAATTATATATCTCGAAAATCTAAGTTGTTCTCACAATTGGAAATAAGAAAAGCACTAGTTACAAAATAATGGTTTCTAAGTTTGTCGTGGCCAACTAACCAAAGTGGAAAGGAATAACTAATTTAGAATTTGGCCTCGTTCGGCTGTGCTGATAAGTCGGCTGAAAAACATATTGGCTTATTTATTGTGAAAGAAAAATATTGCTTCGACTAAAAAAACAAGCTGAAAAAGACGAATTATAAGCGAACAGAGCCTATAACCCGGATGAACATAGCCTTTGTATGCGATGGTGGTGGTGGTTCATCCGGCCCACGCGGCTTCCTAATCCTATCGCCCCAACTGTGGGACCCGTAGGGATTATGTTTGGGCATGTACACTCAACGATGCTTAGCCTATCCTCAATATATATATAAAATCAGGAGTGCGAAAAGTGAATTATTAGATGCTGTATAGGTAAAGGGAGGAGTTTAAAATCCGTGTAAAGCAGGTTCGATTAAATAAATAAGAAAATATACAACGTTGCACGAAACCTAGATGAACAGTTGAACAGCATGCAAGACACCCCTCACTTGTACTGGCCCACGCACTGGCTACTGGAGCTACTAATGGTCCAGCTTATTCCACGGCAGGAGTTTGATGTCGTCTGCCAAGAGATCAGAGTTGAGTAGTACAGTACAACTGTAGAAGGAAGGAAGGACAGCGCAATGTCAAAAGAAATCCTTGGATGAACATGCATATGCAGGATATCCCTGACGACGCATCCCTCGTCTCGTGCGTGCGTACTGAGTACGTATAGCTGCTATGTTATGGAGCTTGATTATATTATCGCCGCCAACTAATCACACTAGACTAGTAGAAGAAGAAGGGAGCAAGTGAGCAACCACTGTGTATTTTTATTAAAATCTGTGTGGCTGTTGTTCGCCCAACCCACACAGTGTGTGATATATATATCGCGATGATGCAGGAGCCGTGTCTCTGTCGCTGCTAATATATCTGTGTGCTCGATCGACCTCAGCAACACGACAGAGCCACCATGTCCAGCAGGGATCAGTTTCCAAATCTACTTATCCTCTTCGATTATTACGGTGCGTAGTAAAGTATTTACGGAAAACCTAATACGGAGTAATTATTAAACTAAAAAATCGCGACACGTCGTGTACAGTAAAACTAAAACTATACCCTTTTTTTTTTGGCTTTTGCACACCAAATTGCCAACGAGTGTCCCGTGAACTGAAAGCCTGGATGAAGATGCCCATCCCAAACATGCATGGACACGACACACACGATAAGAAAGATCAGGGACGCATATAGTGTTGTACTTGGCCGGCCGCGAGAAGTTAAGCGTTTCTATATATAAAAAAAGAAGTTCGGCGTCGGACGGCACCGGGACAAAAGCTGCAGTCTTCGCCAGATCGATCAGGACTTGGCCCTTCTTTCTCCTCCCAAAACTCACCTATGATCTAAAGTACTCATGATCTAAAGTTTAGTTGGATAAAGTTGAGAGGTAAACTTTAAACCACTATAGCTTCCTTATATGGTTTAATGAACTCATAAACCTTTTTATGAGGTTAGCTGAACTTTAAACACCACTTTCATAGTTTCATACCACTTATTTGGAGCCTTAAAAACTAAGGCGGTCCAAAATTTAGTGCCTAAACTTTGGACCATGGGATCCAAACATTGCTTATACACTTATAACAAATGAAGGGATTAGGGTGAAACGACCGATGCATTGGCCCGAAGGATAACGATAGAGGTTAGACAAACCGACATGATGGTGAAGAGGATAACGATGGGAGTTAAACCAAATTAATGGGAGAACCTAGATTTAATAAATCCATATCCCCTTCCATACCACCACATCATCTGTTGGTCTATATTAAGGAGTTGTCACTTGTTCCACCCCCAAAATTTAAAAACGGATGAACATTTGCAATAATGACGATGATAATGTGGTGTGGATAAGGATGAAAACGGAACGAAAATATCCCGAACCGAACCACATCGTTTTCTGTATTTTATCCGATCGAATTCGTATTTTTGTGTCCGACTTTACCGTTTTCGCTTTCGTTTTCGTATTTCAAATGTAAAAGTAGAAAACGGTTTAGACATTTTTCGACCGTTTTCTACTTTTCTACTTTTAATTCGGAATATCCCGAATTCAAAATTCAGTTTAAACCGAATTTTGTTGTCAATAATTACTGTCCAGGCAACTAGGTAAAGGCAAGTGTGGAGCATTGATGCTCATTGGCCGCATTATATAGGCAGCTCACCCCCATCGCGCCTCTCTGAGTCGTCGAGGTAGGACTAATCACCTCGCACGGTGCTGTATGCTTGCATGGCTGCATCTGGCTTCACGCGGCGCTGTTATTGCATTGCATGTGACTGGGCTGACCAAAAGAGAGAGAGCTAGATGGGTCAGACGTTGTTGCTATCCTTTCCAGTCTAGTACCGATGGCATCTCAAATTTTTCTCTTTTTTCTCTTTTTTCTTTTTTTTCTTTTATTTTTTCTCTTGCCAAAAACCAAATTGATAAGTTTGCTCTTTTGCACTCGAAATTTGCTACGATGACACTTGTTAATTGTTATGCATTGTGGATCGGTATTCCGTATTGATTTTTCGTATACCAACCGTGTTCGACATAATTTCGCTCGAATGGGTTCGTTTTCGAAATTCTCGATATTCCGTAAGTTCGTGTTTGTTTTCGTGTCCGGCTTTACCGTTTTCGCTTTCGTTTTCGTATTTAAATATAAAAGTAGAAAATGGTTGAGGAGTTTTCCGACCGTTTTCATCCTTAAGTGTGGAGGAGGGATAACCATGGGAGTTAGCCAAGGAGAGGATAGAGAGTAATGTTTTCGTGACATACAACACGATATTTCTTTACTTTGTCGGGGGAAACAACTAGTGGTATTCGATGTACACTATGTATGAGATATTTGTGTATCCTTAATTATATGTAATTATAAAAAGTGAAAGAATTTTGTCATAATGGGATCACAACGGTAGTTTTCTTCATATGTGAAGCATCACTGAATCTACACCACAAAATGTTTCTGCCGATGGGGTTTAATTAGAAGATCGGGACATATATATATACACTTGCATTATATTTTTATTTTTTGCCATGAACTTTTTATGAAGGTTACATTGTCAGCAGCGCGCCATCGGATGCGAACATTTTTTGATCACTCAAAATGGACTATATAAAACGTCACCAATAATCCCTCCATATGCACGGCTAATAATCTACGATGAGATAAATTGAATCCTCATGTAATTACACTTCTTGTCACAAAATAATTCACCACGAACATTTCCATCACATATATTGCTTCTTTAAAATTTTCATTCCTCACTATAACGATTTCGTTCACAAGTACTCAAATTTCTCAGCGCAGAGTTTAGAATGGCAGCTAAGCAAATTTCCCACAAAATTAGAGTGGCAGCTACGAAAAAATTCTCACAAAATAATAAATAATACAACATCTCAACATTCATGTTACCAAGAACCGTGCCCATTTGTGGAGCAAATGGCTTTAGGGCACCCAATCCGTTCCCACACGATCATTGCACTGCAACGTTTGGAGAGCAACGACCGCCGACTCCTCCATCTCCGTATCATAAAGGCAAACAATAATGTTCAAATCTTGAGGGTGCAATTCCAAAAAAGCACCCCCCCAATATCCAGAACCGGATAACGCGCGGCGGTGGACCGGGTCCACACAACTCGATCGGCTTGGCCCCAGCGGCCCAGCCTCCTCCTCCCGTTCGAGCGGCCGACACCAACAGCTGGACCCCACCGCCTCTTCTACACCCGCCACTCCACGCACCGACCGAGCCCATCCTAGGCGTCCGTTCCGTTCCGTTGCCTCCGTCCCGCGCTTCCCCGCTCCCGCACGGAACGCATCACGAGGGCACCACCACCGCCCTGCCCACCGGCTGCTCCCTTCCCTTCCCGTGCACGATGGGCGCGTCCACATCCGCGCACCGCGCCGACGAGCCACCTGCGATCCGAGCCGTCCGCGGGGTCAACGGTCAGCACGCACGCACGATTGCACGAATCTCGCGGGGGCCGTTCGAACGATTCTCCCTTTCCTTCCTCCGCTCTCCTTCCTCCACGGCGACACACCACGCGTCGCCGCCCACCGCCACCGCCACCGCCACCGAATCGCCGCTTCCCATAGACCATCGAGGCGCCGCACCGGCCCGCTCTTCCATCAGCGCGCATCCGGCGGCCGAGCCTCCCTGACCCTGGGCGCATTCTCCTCTCCGCGCCGAGATCTCCGCGGCCTTCTCCTGAGAGGCTCAGGGGTGCCCGCGCTTGATCCGACGCCCGCGAGGGGGGAGCGATGGCGGTGGGGGCGCTGCCGCAGGCGATGGACGCGCTGTCGCGGCGGGCGACCATGCTGCGAGACTCGCTGCGGCGGAGCCAGGGGAACACGGACGGCATGGTCGCCATCCTCGGCTCCTTCGACCACCGCCTCTCTGCGCTCGAGGCCGCCATGCGCCCCACCCAGGTTCGCCCCGTCTCCTCCCCCGCCATTTCGAACGCGTCGCCTCGCCTTCGTTTCGTTGGATGAAATGAAATTTGAGGCGGGGATGGCGGTGTCCTCTGTGCTTGGTGGGGTTGGTTGCAGGTGAGGACGCACGCGATCCGGACGGCGCACGAGAACATCGACCGCACCATCAAGGCCGCCGACGGCATCCTCTCCCAGTTCGACCTCGCCCGCCGGGTGCGTTCGTTGACCCTCTCTCTCCGGACGCTAGTCCTTGAGCTGAAATCGGGGTGAATTGGATAAGTTTTCTTGTAGCCATTGTGTGGATCTGAGGGCAATTGGATGTGCAAAAGGGTGCTGTAATATGGGATGGAGTTAATTAGTCTTGGTTAACACGATTAAGCTGTATGTGCGGTTAATTAAGCTCAATGCAGGAATCATTGATACAAAATGACTGTTCTCGAATGGAAGTATATTACTCCTGTTTATTTAAGGTTATATTATTTACGGGAATCTGGTCAGTGATATTTCTACCACTTATGAGATTAAGATTGAGTTACCATAATTATAATGTTTCTTTTGAATGGGATGTTGTTTTTGTAAAAATTCATCTTGAACTGTAAAATTGATGGCTAACTGAACTCCTTGCATTGAAAGTATAGTAATCCTGGAAGTTAATGTTGTTCGCTTTTGCTCAGGCTTTGAGTTCAAATGTTGCTATTCTCGCATCTTCCCTTAGTTTGTGTGTTTTTTTTTTTCTTTCATGCTTTAGGCTGAGGCAACCATATTGAGGGGTCCCCATGAGGATTTGGAGAGCTACCTGGAGGCAGTGGATGTGTTGAAAGGCATCGTTCGCTTCTTTTCTTCAAATAAGAACTTCAAGAGCAGTGAAGGAGTTCTGAATCATGTCAACAATCTGTTAGCTAAGTCTACTCTGAAGATTGAAGAGGAATTTAAGCAGCTGATGGGTACATACAGGTAAGGCCGTTAACTTATGGCTGGTGCATCTAGTGATGCTGAGGCCTACTCATGAAGGTCTCCATCATCTATTTCCCTCCATATATTGGCAAAAGAACAGTTAACTTATCATTGTGTTCTTCTAGTGAAGCAGGGGCCTCAAGTTGTTCTTATTCTTACCTAAAAATACCGTGTTGATTGTCCTTTTCTTTTCTTTTCTTTTCTTTTCTTTTCTTTTCTTTTCTTTTCTTTTCTTTTCTTTTATTTTATTTTCTTTTCTTTTCTTTTCTTTTCTTTTCAGTAAACCTATTGAGCCAGATCGCCTGTTTGACTGTCTACCCAAGTCTCTGCGGCCAACAAAAGGTGACCATGAGACCGATGGAGGTGGCCGTTCTGATCATCCATCCAAAGGCTTGGAGACTGCCGTATACAGGACCCCAACACTAATTCCTCCCAGAATATTGCCTCTCATGAATGACATAGCTCAGCAGTTGGTTCAGGCTGGAAATCAGCAAACTTGCTACAAAATCTACAGGTAGGCTTTGGTTTTCTTATTATTGTTTTACATCTATCCTGAGCTCGTTCCTTCTCCATCGCACTTTCTGTCCTTGATAGGGATTTTGGCACTTGTTTTTTTTTTAATAATTCAATCTATTTCCCCCCTTTTCCTTCAGAGATTCCCGTGCTTCAGCACTAGAAGTGAGCCTTCGGAAGTTAGGAGTGGAAAAGCTTACCAAAGATGATGTACAAAAAATGCAATGGGAGGCTTTGGAGGCTAAAATTGGAAACTGGATACACTTTATGCGAATTGCGGTGAGGGTCCTCCTTAAAATGTACTCATGTTGTGTATGTCCATTTCAGCATCAGGTTACAATGTTATGCTTTTCAAACAGGTCAAATTATTACTAGCAGGGGAAAGAAAAATCTGTGATCAGATTTTTGATGGTGTCAACTTTAACAAGGGCCATTGTTTTGCTGAACTGACAGCAAACAGTATTATAACTCTTTTCAGCTTTGGAGATGCTGTAGCTAAAAGCAAAAGGTCCCCTGAAAAGCTGTTTGTGTTGCTCGACATGTATGAAGTAATGCGTGAACTTCAACCAGAGGTATTCTGCAAGTACCTCATAGAGGCCACTACCCAAATGTTACATACTTTTCTATGCTGCTGTGATTCTAAACTATTTGATTTTGATGATGATTACAAAGATGTCAATACTACCTTTGCTTGATCCCTTGTTTTTATCAGATTGAGGAAATATTTGAAGGCAAACCTTGCACTGAGATGCGTGAAGCTGCATCAAGCTTAACAAAGCGATTGGCACAGACTGCTCAGGAAACATTTTCAGATTTTGAGGAGGCAGTTGAAAAAGATGCTTCAAAAACTATTGTTCAGGACGGAACAGTCCATCCTTTGACTAGCTATGTGATTAATTATGTTAAATTCCTATTCGAGTAAGTATCCTCTTTCTCATATTGTCTGTGAATTCATGGACATGTAAAATTATTGGTCACATAAGTTTGACTAACATAATGTCAAGAACACGATTTTTAACTGTGGCTTATGGGGCTTTATGGTTCTGATCTTCTCAGAATCATTCTGACCTTCATCTCCATTGATGAGACATATAATTAAAGACCATAGGTTTTGATGAAGTAGAAAGGATTTCCAAGTGCTACTATTAACAGGCTGGTTCTTTTAGGAAAAAAAAAATCGTACCACAATACTAAATAAGATTTTGAACAAATTTGAATCAGGGAAGTTCAGCCTATAGGCTGTAATACCTATACGAAGATATTTATAGCATCTTTTGATCTTGCTTTTCTCAACAAACTTGGGCACTTTCTAGATTCTAGAATTTATCTGGTTATGAATTAGTTGTCTTTTTCGTTTACTCATGAAGAAATGTCGCATTTGTTTATTCTTTTCCTGTTGTTGTTTCTGAAATTCCTTGCATAACAAATGTTACTCTGATTTGAACAGTTACCAGTCAACATTGAAGCTACTATTTCAGGAATTTGATAGTGGCACTGAGGCAGAATCTCAGCTTGCTGCTGTTACCACAAGGATAATGCAGGCCCTACAGAATAACCTAGATGGAAAATCTAAACAGTATAAGGATCCTGCATTGACATACTTATTTCTTATGAACAATATCCACTATATGGTTAGATCAGTTCGCAGGTATGTCTGTATTTATTACAAGATCTGTTTCGTATTATGTTATGATAGCCTGTTCATTTAATGATCTCTTGTGTTGCCTCAGATCAGAAGCAAAAGATATACTTGGTGATGACTGGATTCAGAGGCATCGCAGGATTGTGCAGCAAAATGCCAATCAGTATAAACGCGTTGCTTGGGCAAAGGTTAGTGGATCAGCAAAATCTTCAAAGATCCTGCGTGACATATTTGCTTTTTTGTTTGGCTGCATGATGTTAGATGTGCAATCCCTTTTGGCCCTTTTTAGGGAATGGATCTTTTTTTTTTGGTCTTGATCAGAGTGCTGTTTAATTAATATTCTTTAGTGGATATCACTCTGTGAATACAACATGGATGTATACTCGTTCAATCTATCATAAATCATATATGAGGGTACAATATCGCTCTCTATACATTTGCTGCAGTTAGAATTTTTTGTGAAGTTAGGCTGAGTTTACAAAAATAGATCTCTATTAAGTATGGTCTGACCCCTCAATTCAGAAATTGTAATGTCTGAAAGTCCCTCTTGTACGTCCACTATTAAGAAACTTTATGCACACACATGTCATTTTAAATTTAGTAAAGCAAAATGTGTGGTAATGTGAGCTGGCGTGGACTTAATGTTTCTAGGCATTTTTGTAGTTTTTCTCTATCTGGCAAGGTATTCTTTAATGTCCATTGGAGTTTTGGATACATCAGTTAGCATGTTCGTACACAGTTACATATAGAATTGCACTTGACTGTGGCTGCTCTGCTTCTGTTACTTTAGATTCTTCAGACACTTTCTGTTCAAGGCGCGGGCAGCAGCGGTGACCTTACCAGCAGTGGTGTTTCAAGAGCCACGATCAAAGAACGGTGAGTTCTTGGAGGCAAAACGTTTTTAACTGTCTTACGCAACAACAGAAATCAATAACCCTCCAATGTCTCTTGCCTTGTCAGGTTTAAGTCCTTCAATACGCAATTCGAAGAGCTTCACGCAAAGCAATCGCAATGGATCGTACCTGATCAAGAGCTGCGAGAATCCTTGAGGCTTGCTGTAGCCGAAGTCCTGTTGCCAGCCTATCGATCTTTTATCAAACGCTTTGGGTAACATCATCAAACAATTTCATTAGTTGGCTGCTAAGACAGTAGTTTCCTGTTGTTTTTTTTTACTAGAACTTGGAACGCCTTCTATTGCCAGTAATTTGCTACATCTTGCAACTAACAGTGCAAGTAAGATGTGACTGTAGTATACTTGTGACTTTGCAGCAATCTTGTGGAGAACAACAAGAACCCACAGAAGTACGTTCGGTACAGCCCAGAAGCAGTGGACCAACTTCTAGGCCAGTTTTTCGAAGGGCAGCAATGGGCGGAGCAAAAGCGCTGAGCAACAGAGAGTGAGAGAGACGGCATGAGTACAGCCAGATGCCAGTAAGTTCAACAGCACAGATTTCTTTCGAGGCAACCACCGGTTTTTCTCGCACTGCATACATATATAATATATTCAGAGCACTACCAAGTTTTCTTTTCTCAGAAAAAGCACGCCAAAGTTTCTTTTCTCACCATTTGGGTGGCTGACACGGAAAGCTAACGGCGAAAAAGCGTTGGTGGAATTTTCTCGATGGAGGTTCCTCAAGTTAACTATACCGTGGTGTTGACCTATATAAAGGCAAAAGACACGAGACCTACGTTGTGGCCTTGTGGGTTCACAACCAGCAAGTTCCAAAACTAACTTTTTTTGTTGGTGCTGTAGAGTATGTTTTCATGAGTATAGAACCCTATGTTGCAATGAAACTGTTCCCTAAGAAAGATGATGATGATGAAAGTGGCAATTGAAGCGATGGCATGAACCTAAATTTTCAGCGGTAGTTATGACGAGGGAAAAAGAGGTGGTAGCGTTTTCCTCTTCTTTTCTCGCGAATTGCGATCCTACTCGAAGGAGAATAAAGAAGGAAGCAAACGTCTTTGTTGTTTGGTGTATACTTTCTTTTTTTTTGATGCCATTTGGTGTATACTTTCTATGTAGGAGTAGATAAGTGACGGATCGGGCAAAGGACGTTGCTAAGCTTAACACGGTTTGAAGATAGCGCCAACTACGACGCCATGGTTTCACTGGAATAACGTAAAGATGGTTCGGAAACGCACTGGTCTGTATCTTTCGGTGTCGTCGATTTATATAAAGGGGAAATCTCATTCTCATTTTATCTTTTTTTTTGAACCAGCTCATTTTACCTTTTTGATATAAAATAATCCCACGAATCCGTCTATCTTGTGCCAATAATTGAAAAGGAAATAAAAAAATCCTCTTGTGATTTGTGACTCTTGTCATTAACCGCCACGCCTGCAGAGAGCTTGACCTGGCTGTCTCGCGTTTGGCCTCCATTTCAGCTGCTTGTCAATGGAACCCTGTAACAGGCTTGAGGGGGGGGGGGGGGGCTAGGCTAGGGCTAGGGTTTGGGGGCGGCGGCGCTGGGAGAGAGGAGGGAGAGGGGCGGCGGCGTGTGGAAGAGAGAGAGGAGAAGATAAAGGCCTTTCGGATATTCTATTCTTAATTGCAACGGTTACATACTCCTTGGGCGTGTGCCCGGCCTAGGGCAGGCCGCGAGGCCTAGCTGGCACGGCGGCAGCAACGGCGACGTCCCCTCCTTGGGCCCTAATTGGCCCGTTTTCTCCGCCGACGAGTACGGCCCGTGTTGGTTGTGTGACAAACCCTGTATGTACCAAATTCTAAGACTTTCTGGAACTTTAAGTCAGGTTAAGAAAAACTACTAAATGTCCATTTTCGCCCCTTGCTAAATTTAAAATTTTGAATACAATCGCTTCCTAATATGTTTTTTGTTATGTATTACTGAGTATTGTACTACTGTATATGATAACAGAAACACTCTTTATAGGGCGTCCAGACGGATGGATGGACCCTGCACTCGCGCACGCCGCCCCTGCCCGCGTTGCCCGCGAGCAGAGAGCTCGCGGGACGGACCCCGTCCTTGCCCGCACCGCCCCCGCTTGCGCCCCCGCCACCCGCCTGCGCTGCGCACGTCGAGCCCGACGCTCTATGTGCTCACTAGCTCACTTCCGGACTCGCGCCTCCCGTCGCGGTTGTGCTCCATCCGCCTGCCCCTGCCCCTGTCGAGGTTCGTGCTGTCGGCGAGCTCCACACCAGCGACCTCCGCTTCACTCGGCGGATTCGAGCTCCGTGTCGACGAGCCTTCATTCGTCCAAGCAGCGAGCAAATGCTATGCTAAAAGCGCACCTTGCAATATTATGTTTCAATTGTTGCAAGTGTTCTATATCGATGTTGCAAAAGTAGGTCAGGATGTTGTAAATGTTGTAATGGCTATACACGTATGTTTCAAGTGTATATTCCAAATGTTTCATCTGTTCCATACGAATGTTGTAAGTGTTTTGTCTGGATGTTGCAAAAGTAGATTTAGATGTTGCATATACATGCATGTTGCAAGCATATGCTTCAAGTGTTTTCAGGTGTTTCATACGTATGTTTGCAAGTATTTTATTTGGATGTTGCATATGTTTGTAATGATTTTCAAATGTTTTTAGGCGTTTTCGCAAGTGTTTCAGACGCTTGTTTCAAGTGTTTCTTCTGTTTTCTTTTGTATGTTATAACTGTTGCATCTGGATGTTTGAAAAGTAGATCGGGTGCTGCACATAGGATGCATGGGGAAGCGGCTGGCGGTGTGGACGACGTTCGGGGCGGCGTGGGTGACGTCCGGGACAGTGTGGGGCCACTGCTGGTGCGCTCCCCCGCGGGCCCAACGCGATAGGCGCCCGTTATGATAAACACTATGCGCGAGTGATGATGGACCTTCATTTCCACTACCAAACATCGTGAACTTAACGCAAAACTTAACTTCTTGTAAAATCTTCATGTACATGCTGTGTTGCAATAATTGTCTATGGCGTGCAACATGGCTGTGACTATCCTTTGCATAGCGGCGGATTAGTAGAGTGGGGTGTGCATGACACATTCTCGAAGGCTACAGGTTTGGCCCCGCTCAAATAGAATAGTTCAATGGATAATAATTCAGTTATCTCTAAAATGCCCATATCTTGGCTCGTGCTCACAATCGTCGCCGTACAACAAACAGGGAAATGAGCAAAAAAATGGAAACAACAAAGAAAAACTAAGGTAGGGGCGGGATGAGGATGACTTTTTATTCGGTGTTTGGTCTAGGGACGTCAAGGACTGACAATGTTCCCCAAGAGAAGTATTCCTCAAGATGTTGGGACACCTTCGTCCCTAGAAATCGGTGGGACGGTTAAGGGACGAGGTGCTGACCATGGACGTGTAGGCATGTTTCATCCTTTTTATCCGCGTCACTTCAACCAAACACAAAGCAGGATCATCTTGTTCCCCCTCAACCAAACAACCATCCCATCCTCCAGAAATGAAAATGGGTCCATTCCGTCCCACTATGTCCCAAAACCAAATACAACCAAATATTTTATTGTCGTTGTCTGATGCGCACTCCCTCCAATATTGCATAGTATTTTCTCTACGTTTATCAAATATAGGTTATTCTTATAAAAGGTCCGCTAATGCGTCTTCTAGCTTATTTCTATTTAAGTCATGTATATAACTTTACTAGTAATAATAGATGACTGTCCACCAGGTGTTTTAAGCTTTTCCCGCATTGTCAATTGATTCTATGAATTTTTAAAGTGGTTATCGATGGTTTATCTAAGCTAATTCAGGTTCATGATTGAATCTAGAGTGAATTTAGAAGAAACCACTTGAAAAGTTAAAGAATCTATATAATTACTTTAAAACTTCATGACTCAGATAAAAAATATGAGAAAGTTTAGAATAATTTATGAAGAATTTTTGTCTTCCCCTTACTCATTTGAACTTGGCAAAAATAATCTATATCTATATATCTTATACGAAGTAAACTATTTCTAATCTAAGTAAATATGCAAGCTATCCAGATCATTCTTCACTAAATATTAAGTAATTCTACATTTCAATCTCAACATGTAAGTTGTCCACGCTATCCTCTACTATATGGCAACAAGTAATCCTCCCTTTTCCAATTAACCTGTAAGCTGCGCACGTCGCTATACCATTTTTTTAACTTTCATTTTAACAAGTGGGGTATCTTTCTAAGTTCACCCAAAACAACTGGTCAACAATTAAGGAAAAATAACAATTGAATAAAATGATCTTTTGCCTAGAAATCACTTGGATTTCCTTGAATTTGAGGACAGAGTTAGAAAATATATAAAACCTATTTCTATTTGTCGTGTGCCATAGTCCAAATGAACGAGTGGGAGTAAAAATTCGTTCGAGAAAAAACGGAACGGGATTTATTCGCCGCGTACTTCGACGTCCCAATCTCCGGCAGGCCACCTGTCAGTTGTAAGGAACGGACGGACGCGCAGGCACAGCAGCAGGAAAAGGAAGCACGCAGGCGCTGCTGCCGCCGTCTCAACGTCCCACGGACTCCACAGTGAGAGTAGTGGGTCGGAGTAGTAGATCCCAAATCACCATCCATCGCCGAACCGAAAGCAAACCCCACAACGCCACCACCACCGCTCGCCTGCTCTCACCGACCAGCGCCAGTCCTCCTCCTCCGCGGCCGCCGGATCTCCAGCATGCAGCAGCCCTCCTCCTCGTCCTCCTCCGCGCACCCGCCTGACCACCCCAACTCCAAGCCCCCGGCCGGCGCCTCGCCGCCCCCCGCCATGGGCTACCCCGCCCCCAACGGGAACCCCAGCCCCGCCGCCGCCTACTACGCCGCCGCGCCGCCACCCGCCGCCGCCAACGGCACCGCTCCGGCGGCCTTCGGCGTCGCGTACCCCTACCCCGCCCCGCCTCACCACCACCCGCCGCCGCCGACGCACCACCACTATCCCTACCCCCAGCCGCCTCCTCCCCCTCCGCACCACCACCACCACTACGCGGCGACTCACTACCCGCCGCCTCCTCCCACCTGCCTGCGCCGCCTACTCGCCGCCGTCGTGGGCGCGTTCCTCCTCCTCGGCGCCGCCACCTTCATCGTGTGGCTCCTCCTCCGCCCGCGGGCCCCGGCCTTCTCGCTCACCTCCCTGGCCCTCTCCCGCGTCGCCTACTCCCGCGCCAACTCCTCCCTATCGGCCTCCTTCGACGCGGCGCTCCTCGCCGCCAACCCGAACTCCAAGCTCTCCGTCGCCTACTTCTCGCCGCTGGCCTCCGTCTCCTTCGCGCCCTCCTCCCCGCTCGCCGTCGCCTCGCTGGCGCCCTTCGGCCAGGCGCCCGGCAACACCACCACTCTCGCCTTCCGCCTCGTCGTCGAGGACGCCTACGTCGGGCCCGACGACGCCGCCGCGCTCAAGACCGGCGACGGGGGCGCCGTCGACGTCCAGGTCAGGCTCATGGCCGTGGCTGTCTTCGACAGAGGGGGCTGGCGCACGCGACGGAGGGTCATGAGGGTCGTGTGCGATGGCGTCAAGGTGGTTTTCCGCGGGAAGAATTCCACTGAGGCAGCCTTCAATGGGCCGCCGAGAAGGTGTGATGTCGTGTTGTGAAGGTTAGTAGTAGTCCTGGTGATTTTCTACTCTCCTATATCATGTATATCTATTTTTCTATCAATCTATGCCTTAATCGTACTTGCACATTCCAGTCAGGCAGTCAGTGTAATTTTTTGTGTGGATCGTAGTAGGGCCAGCATTTTGTTGTGATAGTAACTGTGCTTCTAATGTGGCTGTGTGCAAAATACAAAGCCTTGGATTGTATTATACTTATGTCCTTGTTCGTGTGCACACCTTCGTCATCTTCCTGAAAGCCAATAGGAAATGATAATGTGGGATTGTCAATGGTGGTGGCATGTTGGAGTCAAATGTCAACGGCAGTGTCATTATGGTGCTATAAACAGAGAACGGTATTAGAAAGCCCAACAGATGTTTGACTAACCCTGGGTTCACTAATTTCCTATGCTAAACAACAGAAAGCATGGCAAACTTAGAGTTTTATTAAATATAAATGTTTTTTTTGTTATTTCGTGTGATCTGTTCATGCCATGCAGTCAAATTAAAGCAAAAGACCGCACAGTGCCAGGTTGGCAACAGGTTGATACCAATATGCCAAGTGCCTAGTTGTGATTAGGCATTTGGCAGTTTGGCTCGTTGTGCCTAGGTTCCTGATTCACTTATGTACCAACTTGTTTGCCGACCCATCATTATCTTCCTTTTTCTTCTTATTTATAAAATGTGCAGTGAACCTATCGAAATAGTGTTGGATATTGGCTGATGTAGGTTTTCTGTTACACAAAATGTGCTGCCCATAGTCACAAAGTTTCTGGGTCGATGGGGTCGAGGTACGGGGTCGTGGTACGTGGTACGCTACTTGCGAGAGACTTTTACACTTCGGGTCGAAAATGAACCCGTGAACCCGGGTCGGGGTCGACGAACCTGGGTCGAGGGTCGAAGGTGGTGAACCCGTTTTATGTGACTATGGTGCTGCCTCGGTTTGGGTTTCAAGTGGTTACCATTTGCCTTCCATTCATGACCTTGTTTTTTCAAGCTGTTTATTCAAATGGATTTGAGCAAAGAGGAAATGTTTTCTTTTTTTGTATCAATGTTGGTGATGTGTTGGTTATGAGTATAATACTGTGAATAGAGACAAATATATCAAAGAACCCAGCAGATGCCTCACTGATCTGGGTTCACTATTCCCTTTGTTAAGCTACAGAGAACCTAACAAATCTGTAGTTATGACATTCCAACCTATTATTACCTGGCAAACCTTTGAATTGAAAGATTTATGGCTGTATTAAACTACTAATTTCTTTTTTCACTTCATAGAATCTGTTAGTTGTTATCCATTCTTGGTGAACTGATCACAAAAGGTCATTGCAGCGCCAGAGGCTAGGATTGGCTTATTGTTCTGTTTTCTTCCATGGTATGGTTGGCCCTACCAGATTTTGTGTATATGCATGCAATGTTTCATGCCTGTTGCCAACACGAGCAATTTTTGTAGCAATTCATACAAACTAGTAATAGTTCTGGCTGAATCACTTAGACATCAGTTGTGTTTTCCAAGACATTATTAAATCCCCTTCTTCGTATCTTTAGGAAATGATTAGTGAGAAATTTCAGCCAGATAAATATAAGGTATACTTCCTCGGTTCCAAATTATAGTTCGACTTACTTGCGGATTCCAGGCAGTGCAAGTTTTTTTTGGGGTGTGTGTGGATCGTAGGACTAGCATTATGTTGTGATAAGTGTGATTCTAATGTGGCGTGCAAAATACAAAGCCTTTGATTGTTTTATACTTATGTCTTTGTTTGTGTGCACCACTTCATTTGCATGAAAGCAGATAGGAAATGTTAATGTGGGATTGTTGATGGTGGTGGCTTGTTTTTGTTTTTTCTCTTCTTTTGTTGACCGAACTGTGTAGCAAAGCTCCCCAGGCAAAATATATTAAAAGGAACACTGTACAGGGGGTGGTTAGTGGAGAGCTAACCGAGAAAGCTACATAATTACAAGGGTAAAAGGGGCCCCAAAAGAGACAAAAAACAAAGAGGAGGAACCTATTACAAAGGGGGGAGTGGTGGCATGTTGCAGCCAAATGTCTACGGCAGTGTCATTATGAACAGAGAGAATGTATTAAAAGGCCCAACGGATGTTTGACTAACCCTGGGTTCACTAGTTTCCTATGTTAAGCAATAGAAAACATGTCAAACTTATAAGTAGTTGTATTAAACAGTTCTTTTGGAGTTTTGATTTTGTAAATTCCGTTTCCCATGGCATGCAGAATCGAATCGAATTAAAGCAAAAGGCTGCACAATACCATGTTAACGCACGTTGATGCCAGGTGCCTAGTTGTGATTAGGCATTTGGCAGGCAGGCTATTTTTGAAACAGTTAATTTGAAATGATAAAGGTGGTGCCTGATTCACTTATGTAACAACTTTGTTTGTGAACCCATTAGTATCTCCCTTATATCTTATTTATAAAGTGTGCAGTGAACCCATCAAAATTGTGTTGGATATTGGCTAATGGAGGTTTTGATTACACAAAGCCTGTTGCCTCGGTTCGGGTTTCAAGGGGCTAGCATTTCTCTTCCATTCATATCCTTGTTTGTACAATTGGATTGGATATGAGCAAAGAGGAAATGAATAAATGTTGGTAACGTGTTGGACTGTTGGTGTCAAGTGTCTTATGAGTACTGTGAATAGAGAGAAATATATTAAAGAACCCAACAGATGCTTGACCTGGCTTCACTATCCCCTTATGTTAGGCAACAGAGAACTTCACAAATCTATAGTCATGAAGTTCCAACTTCCAACCTATTATTACCTGGAAAACCTTTGAATTGGAGAGTGTTTATAGTTGTATTGATTATTTTTCACTTTTTTGGAATATGTTGTGTTACCCATGCATGGTGAACTGAGCACAAGCAGCACCAAGGTTGGGATTGGCTTATGGTTCTGTATTCTTGCATGGTGTGGTTGGCCCTATCAGATTTGTGTATATGACATGCAGTGATTTAAAAAGCATCAAATGCTACTTGGTGACAGTTGATTAGGTGGGATGATGGCTCCAATTGCCAACACAGGCAATTTTTGTAGCAATTCATGCGAAATGGTAATATGCTGGCTGAATCACTTAGCCATCAGCTTTGTTTATCTGTACATTATTAGATCCCACTTCTTCGTATTATAAAATTCCTAGTGAGAAATTTAGGCAAGATGAATATAAGGTATACTTGGTAAGGCGATACTTTAGTTATTATCTGTGTCTATAGTTTGGGTTTCAGATCCTTGCTCCATTGCAATAGATGCATTTTTTCTTGTTTTATTTCATGAATTCTTAGCAATGCTAAGCTAAATTTCTCCAACAGTGAAAATTACAAGTGTACTTTCATTTGATGTTTCCCATTTAGAATTGATTGTAGCTGTAAACCTTGATGAAGTGTGATTTGTTGACAGTTTATGTTTTGATGGATTGTAGATGTAGGTATGATGAGTTGTTTTTTTTTTCCAATTTCATGTTGAAAACCTATCACTTTAATGTTATATTTATAATGCCTCATTAGTTACAAATTCTTTTTATACGCATCAAATGAGTCTTGAGGGATGTGGCCTTAGTTCAAGCACTAGTTAGAGAACCTACTTGATCACCGGCCAGAAGACAAAGAGGAACCAGTTCTATGAATCAGTTGCATTCTACTGCTTACGGATGAATGCATTAAGTGCTTGTGTAAATTCTGAAATGCAACCTTGTTTATGTTGACGCTAGAAATTGGGAAGGAAGACATCATAGTTGCCTGAACTTGTGCATCTGACATAGTAAGAGCAATGAACAGTTGAGCATGAATTGGAACTTGGAACTTTGATAGTCCATTTCTTCAATCTTCACAAATAATGTGGTCGTATTGTTATTTCTGCTTGCTAAATATTCAATACTCAATTCAATAATTCTGAAGCTCACATGTAAATATTCTTGGCAAAGCATTTCCATGCACACAATGATGATTGTATGCCATGTTGGGTTGTTGGACGACATTTCATTGTTTTAGAGTTTTAGTCCCTATTTTTGTTGTCTCTTTGCATATCTGCATAATGAGTGCACATGTTTGTATTTATGCATCTCATAGGAAATAGACGAAGCACTTGATTCTATGGACGAACTACTTTCTTTGTTACATGTGTTTACCTCCTTAGGGATCCCATGAATGGATTGGATGCCATGTTGACGATATTTCATCGTTTTAGAGTTTTAACCGCTATTTTTGTTCTCTTTGCACATCAGCATAATCAATGCACATGTTTGTATTTATGCATCTCATAGGAAACAGACGAAGCACTTGATTCAATGACCGAACTACTTTCTTTGTTACATGTGTTTACCGCCTTAGGGAATCCCATGAATCATTTGCTTAGGTGTATATTGGAACCCTATATACCTTTATTTTGTTTTTATTTTCTTATTTTCTTGCCTTTTCTGTTTTATCTTGCTACTCTGTGTTTTGTTCTGGTGGTTATGATTCTCTTGGTGCCTGTAGAGCTTCTTCTTTGTTGTGCATAGGCTACTACTGATTCATCCTTCACCACATTATGTCGCATATGCTGAGCTGTGTTACTTTGTCTACACTATAATCTATGCTGGCGTAAAGGCCCAAACTTTATTTGACCTTTTCTTTTGAGGACACCCTAGTTTACACAAAATACATTCTTCATTTGTAACACAACGCTAGCATTTATACACACACTTCATCTGGATATAGAGGTGGATTTTATTTTTTTTTATCTAAAAAACATACTTTACACCTTGTTTTCTGATGATACCTGGGCCTAGCTAATCGTTTGCTTGTATCAGGAGTTAGAGGACCATCATACCGGGTTTGCTGACCACTCTGGATGCTGATTGGGGAGACATATTCCATAGGCACAAGAAGCTAACTGGCGCAGCGGGGGCATTCGTCGGCACTGATCTGATGAGCAATATTCCAGCTGGGTAACCATGCTTTTACCTGGCAAGTAATAGAGTAGCGAGTGAGAGAAGTCTGAAATGATTCATGCTTGGTGGTTATAATATGAGCGTCTGTGTATCTATGCTAGCTTCAACAGAAATGGTTGTGAAAGTTATGGCAAAAATTGTTGTGCATGCATGGTGGTTAACTGGTTATCTGGGCGTGTGGGACTCTGGGTGAGACGTTGCACATTGAACTAGCGCTTGGAATCAAGCTCTGGTTTCTTGGAGATGGAGATGGCTTGAAATGCGATCGCTTTATGGCTCTATGGAAGCGCGTACAAGCGCTGATGCAGTTTCACGTTCTCACAATGTGCTGCTCAGAATCCTACAACATCATCAACAGGCCATGTGTTCATCTGTACATCAACATACTTGCCTACTTGGTGGATGGCTGTAGTGCTGTCTGCTGTGTCCTATCTCGTAGTTCATGTGTTAATCTGGCTACTAATCATTCTATATCCATGGATTGAAGCTGGTGCCGGGAATTATTTGGTTTGGCAGATCCGTTGCCAGACCTCAAGTGATTGAAGCTGGTGCCGACTCCATGCGTAGCGCTCTGCCTGCCAGGTGTACTGTCCATAACAAGGCGGTATTCTTGGCATTACATCGCAACAGTCATCAAGTATTTGATTGATGTGAAGCCAAGTTAACACCACCTGGCTACGACCTTGTTTCGTTTAAAGTCGTAGGATGCCACATCGGCTGTCATAAGAATGTCTTGTTTATATACTATAATAAAAAATAAATTACAAGCATGTGTGTTACTGTAGCACTTTATTGTCAAATCATGAACTAATTAATCGTAAAAGTTTGTTTCGTAAAGTAGTCACAATCTATGTAATTAGTTAGTTTTTTAGTCTATATTAAATCCTCTATGTATGTATTAAATATTTGATGAAATACGGTGTAAACTTTTTTTTTTTCCAGAGGAACCGAACAAGGCCATAATGATGTCCGATGTTAACACCACCTGGCTGGTATACGGCCTGTCAGTTCCTAAATTCTAACCCAAAAAGTGCTACAGTACATATCATATTGAACCTTACGATACATGCATGGAGTATTAAATATAGATAAAATAAAATAAAAACTAATTACATAGTTTGGTTGTAAATCGCGAGACGAATCTTTTGAGCCTAATTAGTTCATGATTGGACATAAATTATCAAATAAAACGAAAGTGCTACAGTAGCAAAATTTCCAAATTTCCAAAACTAAACACGCGCATAATGGTGTCCGAAGTTCGTTCATTCATTCAATTCATGCTGGTGGACCGGCAGGCAGAGGCAGGCATGTCGACGATTCACAGGATGGGCCTGGCCCCTGCCTCAGTGCCATGTTTCTCCATGTGCCTTAAATAAGGAATTCGGTTACTGTGACACTTTCGTTTTTATTTGACAATTAGTGTTCAATTATAGGGCTAATTAGGTTTAAAATGTTTATCGCAATTTTTAACCAAACTATGTAATTAGTTTTTTTCGTCTACATTTAATGCTCCATACATGCATCGCAAGATTCGATATGATGACTATTGTAGCGTTTTTTTGGAAAGGCCTAATGGATGGAAGTCAAGAGATCCAGAGCGAGCCGTGCACTGCAGCAGCAAATTTCATTGGTGCTGCGATGCTGGGCGTGATTTGGTGGTGCGTCGCTCTGTCCTTCCACTGTGCTGGATAGGATAGGAGAGATGCGGCCGAAATTTGGTGACCAAACGCCTTGGATGACCCGGAGGATCTGATCTGATCGGACCGGACGAGCTCGTCTCGTCTCGTTTTCCTGAGCTCAACGGAAATAGACCTCCACTCCGTCTGAGCTTTGGTTGGTAGGTGGTCGGTCAGTTCATCTATGAAGAGGACTCGAGGAGACCCAAGAAAAATATGGGCACTAGCTAGCACCACAGGCGAAGGGAGGAGAAGTTTATTGGAATCCGCCTGCTTCAGATGGCTCCCTGTTTGGAAGGATCCTGCGTGTCAGATCGTGACGTGTGAAGGAATGTAACGCGGATGAATAGCCATGTGTGGAGGAATGAAACGGGTTCGGGAAGTGGGGGATGAGACGATGATCTCGGATTTGCCTGGGTTGGTAGCTAGGGAATAGCCTGGTGGGGTTGTATGATCTTATCCTCCTGTACTGTACGCATGGGACCATAACAATGCAGCTAGGGATATTGCATTGTACAGAGCGTGTTAGTTATCTGTAGTATTAGCTAGTTCCTTGTAGCTAGCCTAGGTAGCACCTAACAGTTTGTGCGTTGCCTTGTTGCCAGGTGCATGCCCTACCAAGTACCAAGTGCCAACAAGGCCCCGTTTCACCGGGCCGGCTTAGAGCCGATTCTCTAATAGAAGTGATTTTGTAGCTGAAAGTGACCCTTTTAATTCTTTAGCATAAGCTCTTAAAATCACGATGAAGAATCACTTTACAGAATCAGAAGAAGCAACCTTTTTCGGCTCGGGTTTCTATTGCCTCTGATCCATATTTATCTTGGGAAAAGAGAGAGAGAGAAAAATAGCTTAGCTGACAATAGTGCCGCTACAGTTGCTGGTGTAGGACACGACAGAGCCGCCACGAAGCTACGTCGAACAGACCCCTAATTAGCAAGGAGGATTGTATTAGGGCGGTTAGCTGGTGGCAGTTTTGACACTTGGGCTAGCAAGAGTAGTACCTTGTAGCTGTAGGTAGCAGCAGGATTTGTCCTTTGACTGGTAGGGCGAAGGTCAGTTGTGTCTAGGTGGTGCAAATGCACACAAAGAAGAAGAAATAATGGAGGGTTTGATTAGAATGTCATCGTGTACATATACTTTATATATACTCTCTAATTTGCTCTAGCTTTGTCATTAGTTCGATGTGAAGCAGTGAGCAGCATGGTGGTTCTTGAATCTCCCGTGTGTACTGTGTAGTAGTCTGACACTAGTGGTACCTCGGCGGCATGTGTGTTGCGTGGTACTACTGGTAATAAGCCCTAATAAGCTAGAAGAGGACACGGCACGAACTAGTAAAAGTGTCAAAAGGCAGTCAAGCTATTGGTTCCATCCCACGTTAACCGTGAGCACGACGACGTCCACGCGCGGCATGCATTCATGTGTCCTAGTATATGTTTACTGAACGGTGGGCTCTCTAGGCATGACTTCCCTTCCCCTGGGTGAAAGTGAAACAGAGTGCGAGCTTTTGCGCTGCGCGTGGTGAACTAGCTTGTCGTGCACCACCGTACGTACCCTTGAGTTGGACGGTTCCGTGTGGTGTGGGATAAGGGGTGTTGAGTCCGTGAAATGAAATTTTTTTTAGCGTGACGTCAGATGTTTCAGAGATATTGGAAGGGTTTTTAGATATTAATAAAAAACTAATTACACAGCTCGTCTGAAAACTACGAGACAAATCTACCATCATTAGCACATGTTGGTTGTTGTAGCAGTTACGGCTAATCATGACCTAATTAGGCTTAAAACATTCGTCTTGCGATTTTCAACCAAACTGTGTAATTAGTTTTTTCATCTATATTTATAATGCTCGATACATGCTGCAAGATTTGATGTGACGTTTTGAGATAAATTTTTTTAGAACTAACCAGACCTAATTGGCCCGTTTAGACGGAGGAGGAGAAAAAAGCAGACAATAAACAAGATGGCGATGAATGAGACGCATGCAATTGGACTGCCTGCCATAGTGCCAAGATTAGACGAGGGAAATTAAGGTCGCATCGCCTTTCCTTTCTCTCTCCCGGTCCATCCCATTCCCATCCCTTGTCGGCCAGGGCGCGCAAACAGAAACAGAAACTGAAACATCCCGGTCGGTCTCCACGGTCGCTATCCTCCCCACTTAATTTAGGGCTGGTTTAGTTGCAAAATTTTTTTATAAAATGACACTGTAGAAAATTTCGTTGTTATTTGGCAATTAGTGTCCGATCATGGTCTAATTAGGTTTAAAAGATTTGTCTCGTCCATTTCGTCTAAACTGTGTAATTAGTTTTATTTTTTATCTATATTTAATGCTTCATGCATGCGTCCAAAGATTCGATGTGACGGAGAATCTTGAAAAAATTTACAAAATTTTTTGCAACTAAACAGAACCTTAACCTCTGTCTAATCTGACCCAGAGCCCACTCCGTCGCACCCCAGAGCCGCGTGTGTTTATTCCATCCCAATCCCAACTAAAAATTAATGTGTGCGCCGCTGCCTTGGCGATCGATCGATGGTTGGACCGTCGTCTCGTCGATCTGATGGATCGTCTATTCGGATCCTGCAGGTGCAGGTGCAGGTAGCAAAAGAGCGAGGAGAGCGGAGAAAAAGAGGCGAGCAGAATCGGGTTCTGCACGGAGAAAGAAATTTGTTTGGGAGATGCAACGAGAGAAATTTAAAGCGGATGATGCGGCAGGAGAAATGTCATGCATATGGCTGGACTGCATCGTCATGCCACCCGCACCCAGTGACCCAGGCGGCAGGCATGGTGGCATGCATGATCTGAAGCGATCCCGTTTGCAGCCGTTGCGTGCACACCTTGCCACGACGCTCGTCTCACCTCGTTCAGGAAACACGGCCCCCATTTTTTGTCCGTCCCTTAGCTACGATCATGCGTCTTTGGGAAGCCTACTGTGTCTACTTTTGGGAAGCCTATGCTGTCTACTTGTGTTCAACTGCTGCATCATCTTGCCAACTGTTTGGTTTTAGCTTATAAGCAGTAGTAACTAGCTAGTAGTAGCACAAGTAGCTGGCTAAGATCATGACATCTCTACCAAGAGCATTATGTTTATTTTTACAAACAAAAAAGAGTTTGTCTCACTCTTACGGCCAAATGTCAGAGCCGTTCAACTTAAACCCTAGATAAATAAAAGTTCCTTTTCACCCTTTCGTCATGCATGCATACATATTCGTAGCTAGTCGAGACCCGTCTCGGACGCGAGAAATCTAACGATTTTCGTCGCGGCATAAGCTGCTGCCCTATGATTTTATTAAGCATGGTGCCCTTTTCAGATTCACTGCCAAATAGGAGTATCGTCTTTGCCAAAACATATCTCTCACCTACAATCGCACACCCATAAATCTAAAGCCCTGTTTCGTTTCTGAATGTTAAAGTTTAACTCCCATCACATCAATGTTACGGCAAATGTATAGAATACTAAATATAGACTAATTGCATACATGTCGACACAGATTAGGAGTGATTTATGAGACGAATCTATTAAGCCTAATTAATCCAAAATTAGAAACTTTTTGTTAAATAAGACGAAATTACTACCGTGTTTGTTAAACTTTAACACATCTAACCAAACAGGCCCTAAGTTGAATGAACGAAAAGCAAAAAGTGTAGGGGTTCTAGCTCCTTCTCCATCAATGATGATATATACCTCGGGCGATCCAGACACAAATCCCGGCAAAGAGAAAGCTCCTCGACATGGACCTCCATGATTTTGATCTCAACATGATTCATATTAAAACAAAGATTAGTCACCAATCCCTAATACCCTATTAATAATAAATAAAAATATATAAAGAGCCACTCCCAAACGCCCACACGCTACACAACACAAACCCCAGCTCACAGCCTCCCTTTCCCTCCAACACACACCAGCCAGCTCCGACTCCGAGCTCATCAGCCATGGGCAAGGGCTGCGGCAACCACTGCGGCAAGGACTGCGGCAACCACTGCGAAGAGGACTTCTGGAACTCCTGCCGGCGCCTGCTACTGATCCTCCTCACCCTGGTGCTCCTCGCCGGCGTGGTCGCGCTCATTGTCTACCTCGTCCTGCGCCCGACGCACCCGCGCTTCTACCTGCAGGACGCGTCGCTCCGGCAGCTCGACCTGACCAACGGGTCCGCCCCGCTCCTCTCCACGACGGTGCAGGTGACCATCGCCTCCCGCAACCCCAACGACCGGGTCGGGGTCTACTACGACCGCCTCGACGTCTCGGCGTCCTACAAGTACCAGCAGATCACGCTGGGCTCCAGGCTGCAGCCGGCCCCGCTGTACCAGGGCCACGGCGACGTCGACGTCTGGTCGCCGGTGTTGGTTGGGCCTAACGTCCCCTTCGCGCCGTTCCTCGCTGACGCGCTGAGGAAGGACATCGCCGCCGGGTACCTTGTGTTGCAGGTCAGGATCGATGGACGCATCAGGTGGAAGGTCGGGAGCTGGGTGTCGGGGCACTACCATATCTTCGTCACCTGCCCGGCTTACTTCATCAACGCGGGCGCCGGCAACGGCGGGTACGGCGGCTCGGTGGAGGCCCACGGGCTCAGGTTCCAGACCGCCACGTACTGCCGCGTCCAGGTCTAGCGACCTTGCTTCACGTGCTCTGCTTCCTCTGCTCCGGCCGGCCTGCTTCAGCCTGTCACATCTGTCCATACTGCAAAGGGGTGGTGAATTGTAATAAATGGAGGGAACAGAGGTAAAAAAAAGTGTGGGGTTAAGTTAACTAGTGTTTCTTGGTGGATACATATGTTTTTTTTTGTGGTGTTGCAATCTTTGTTCAGTTCAGCGTTCAATTGTTCATAACCAAATCTAAAAGTTGATTCAGTTCAGGTAAACTGCTTCTTTCTTGTGGTGGTGCCCTTCATCTGCTTTTAGTTATGCTGTTGGATTGTTATAGTTTAGGATATTGTCTGCTGATGGGGATTAGAAAGCTTTTAGGTAGGTTGCAAGTCGATTGCAAGCAAATCACATGGTACGTGAGTTGTTGAGCTCCAACGGAGTTTTTGGAACTACGTTGGCGTGCCAACAACCGGAACTCCCATGTCCGGCAAGGGTTTGGTGAGGACTGCTGAGTGAGGCAAGTACGGTTTGAGACTTGGGTTCCCGGTTAGGGTGAGGACAGGTACTTGATTGGTCCCTCTCTTAGCTTGGAGATCCCAAGAAACTTCTCAAAAGCAAGAGTAATCCAAAAGATTGTGCTGTCTTCTCCATGTGATCATGTGAAGAACATCTGCACATGGAATTGGTGTTCATAATCATATTGACAATTGGGGTTTCCAGTTGTGCATCTTACTGCAGTAGCAGAGCAATGATAAGTGGATGTGTTATTACTTCACTAACGAAACAATGCAGGTACAGATCCTCCGAAAGAAGTAAAAACAATGCAGCCGTTGAGCAGTTCGTCATTTACAGAGTTTATAAAAAGCTGAGTAGGATGACTGTTTTAGTTTGCAGTGAACAAACTGGGTGCAGAGTAGGTTGGCCGCCAAGTGTTCCGTGAATTTTTCAACACACTATGTTTCACTGATGAAACAGGATTTTTATCCGTTATCTAAAAAAAACAACTAGCAGCAGCATGTGGCCCAGATATTCCACTAAAACGATAGGCATCAATCCATCAGCCGTCTTATATTTTTCTTTATACCCAAGAAAAAAGAAGAGGAAAGAGACTTTGTTTGGGGCTGGCATCAGCAATTCAGCATCAGTGGACCACCAACGCTGTGGTCTCAAAAAACTACATGTCAGGCTGCAGGAGCATTCTCTCTTTGATGTAATTATCATTGTGAAATAGTAGTAAAAGAGTCACTAATACAACGCTTTGGGTAACTATGTCTATGTCTATCTGGTGACTGCTCATCCTATTATTGCATTAATTTTTTTACCGAGAAAAAAAGGAGATAAATAATCTTTTGAGGCATAAAAAAGAACCTTTTTTTAAGGCGAGGTAGATTGTAGGAGGAATCGATGTAGTAGTACCACCTAGAGATGTTGTGATTCAGAAAATGAGATTACAGGAAAGCACGCAGACATGAAAATGAGATGACAGCAAAGCAAGCCACGCAGACATACATAGCCCGTGAGATAGCATAGTGGACCAACTGGCAAGATAGATGGAACGACTAGACATGTTTAAAACGAGTTTAGCTCGTACCTCATAACGTTTCTTCAATTAGAATGTTTTAGGAATTCTCTGGATTTTTCTAAATATATTTCCTATTTTTAGGGCTAACCTATTTTTTAGAAGCTTATAGACATATTTCACAAGCTCTAAATATTTTATTTAGATTTGCTGTATTTCAATCTATCTCTACGACTTGTCATGGATTTCTTTTTGAAATTTAGAGATATTTCTGTGGTTCAAAACATTATTAGATATTACTGGAATTTTTAACCAAAAAAAATGAAACCATCTTGACAACCACTTCAAACAAGGGCATGGAGTTAATCCGAATGGTTTTCATTGTTTAAGAGGTAAGATGCCTTGTAAAGTTCAAAGAGAAAAAAATAAACGACGAAGATAGTTTGTTAAAGGATCATCTCTTGGTTAGTTAGTAAGTGTTGGATGAAAAGTTCAAGTCAAGTGACATAATTCACACAATCATCAAAACATTTCAGACAGGATAAAGTTGTGCAAAGTTGTATTCATTCTATGATCGTACTATACATGTCAGAGGAGTATTTATAGGGCCCCAGTCTTCGTATTTTACACAAAATGACTATTATGCCCCTGACTCAAATGTTTATAACCCTCCTTGACTATGAGGACGAAGTGATAATTTTCTCTCTCTAAGCCTTCATTCTTCTATTTTCAGTCTCTAGTTTTCCTAATCTTCGTTCGAATTTCAGTTGATTCTTCAACTCTTTAAAATGCTAGACGAAGTCGAACTCCTGTCTTCGCTTCTCTTGGTTTCATTTTCCTTCGACGTCTCTGGCCGGCGAAGTTGATCTTCATATAGCGAAGCCAAATTTTATCTTCGCTCTAATTTTAGTCTTCTGATTTATGTTCTTCTTTTGTCTTTGCCGGTCAGCGAAGTTATTTTTTTATCTGCGAAGTCAAATCTGCACCGTCGCTTTAATCTTGTTCTTTGATCTTCTACTTCTTGGCGAAGCTAGATTTTTCCTCGTGGTGTGAAGAAAAACGTCTTCGCCTTTCTTTTTTCCTGTAATCAAATAATGTTATAAAGTTTCATAGTCTTTTCTACTCTAGAGTTTAGAGCTGTGTTTTTTATGGCGAAGTTGAATCCCTAACAGCAGCCCCTCACGGATGAAGGCCTACTCCAAAGGTCTGAATTCCGCGAAGTTTGAATTTCAAACGAAGACATAAAACGCCGTCCCAAACTTTGGAGTTGGCCGTTGATGTCCGTCGGTTTGAAAGATACTTCTGTTTTTGAATTTATAACGGTCAAGTTTGACCAAAACCGTTTCGTCTGACTCGAAGCCACCTATATATACTGTGCTGCCTCCTCATGTCTCTTCTGTTTTATCGAAGATGGGGAGGTGTTGTTGTTTTATGGTTTGACGCGAAGTCGATTTTGGTTGTGAAGTCGATTTTGTTGCGAAGTGATCCTCTTTTGTGAAGGTTATTTATTTCTTTGAAGGTAAAAACTTTTGCTATTTTTTGATTTCTTGCTATTTGAATTTCTATCTTATTATTATTATTATTTATTTATTCTATATATGTTTTATTATTATTATTATTATTATTTTTGTCGTAGATGTCTGATCTAGAGAAGATTGCTTCTGAAAATTCTCCGTTGGAATCAATCTAATTCTGGAGATGATTTGTCTGATGTTTCTGCATCGGAGTCTGAATTGATTGATGATGACACAAAATATTTGAATGTTGGCAAGACTTTGATGGATGAAGCTGAGTTGGATTGGATGGTTAAGAATAGGATGTTAGAGAAAGCTGATGCTAGGTTGCCCTCTCAAGATGAAATGATTCCTAAGCCTAAACCTCATGAGTGTGTTGTTTTTCGAGATCAGTTTGCTGCTGGTCTTCGTATGCCATGTCAAGATTTCATTGAAGAGATTCTGAAGGCATATAATATTAGGATCCATCATCTGACTCCAAATGGAATAGCGAAGATTGGACTTTTTATTTGGGCAGTGAAGTCTCAGAGAGGGAACCTGGATATTGGTGCTTTTTGCTCTCTTCATGAAATGCATACACAATTCAGGAACAAGAATATTGATGGCAGAAGTATTATCAAGTATTTTGGTTGTTGTAGTTTCGAGCCTGCTCGAGGTGCCAAACAGATTTCTCCAGCTTCAAAGAACAAGTAGGTTGAAAATTGGTACCGTTATTGGTTTTATTATACAGTTCCTCTTGTCGAAGAAAGGAATGATTCTAAAAAAATTGTGAAAAGATATCTTTTAGCTGCGAAGATGAGTAAGAATGCCTTTGTTTGCAAACCCGAGTTTACTAGCTCAAAGGGTTCAAGAACTTGTGAGAAAATTTACAAAATTGCTGCTAGTATGCAAAGTGCTCGTGATTTCTGCAAAGAATACATTGCAGCTCGGATCTGACCGTTAAAGAAAGGTTGGAGTTTTATTCGTTTTTATAAAAAAATGGTGAGAGGGAAAAGTTATATTTTTTCGGATAACGAATCATTTCGCCCGAAGAAATATTCTGAAGATGCACAATTTGTGTCTGCTATTGAAACTAAAGCAGTTAAAATTCTTGGTAAATTTCTAAAGAAAGAAAAAGATTTGATGGACAAGATCTTAGGAAAAGATTATAAATGGTTAAACAGAGTTTTTGATATTGCACAGATTAAGTATGGTGAAAGACCTCTGCTTGCTTATACTCGTACAGTAAAACCAAGTATAGAAAATGTGACGAAGAAGAAAAGAGCTGGTGGTCAGCTTAGCAAGAAAATTACCAAGAAGAAGAAAGTTGCTACGCCTTCTAGTTCTGAGAAACTTGGAGGAGATGATGAAGAAATGGGTCAAGAGACTCTTAGCCAATTGGCTCGTGATGAAGAGGTGATGATGATTAGTTTAGTTTTTAATTCTAGTGGGTTGACTCCGTTAATGTTGACTCCGCTTGGTGATTGTTTCCAGAATTTGGAGGCCAATGTTCATTCTAATGTTAATTTGGGCGAAGCTATTTTATCTTCGTCCCAAATTAATGTTGATGAAGATATTTTGTCTTCTCCAGTTATTGGTGTTCAAGTTCCTATTGCTGCTGCCACTGCTGGGGATGTTATTATAGATTCGCAAGAAGAAGGTGAGGTTGCTATTTTGGCTTCACAGGAGACTGCTGGACCATCTTCTCAAATGTTTGTGGCTGAAACACCATCAGGGATTGCAGGAGTTGCGTCACCCCCAAAGTTGTGGCAGAAGAAAATACTAGTTTGGGAGGTGGACCTGTGGAGACTGGTGCTCCAAAAGTTAGGGTTATCAAGGGTAAAGGTACCACTACCGTTACTCTTGATTTTGATGAATCTGACGATGATGTTTTTGATGAGGAAGCCAAAAATGCTCGAGCTTCTCGTCTTTCTGAATCCACAATTGATGTAAATACTGGTGAAAAAGTTGCATGTCATCTTGAGAAGGGAGTTTCTACAGGTAATTATATATATATGTATATATTTTTTTGTATTTGTCTTTTAACTTTGAATATTCGACTGACTCGTGGTTTGGTTTTGTGCAGAGGAATTTTTCCCAGACTCTTCGTCTAATAGAGAGACGACTGTGAATGTTGGGAAGATGAAAGAAGTTGCCCAGGAACCTTCTACCCCAGCGAAAGTTTTGGAAACCATTCCTGATGGAGTGGATCCTGCTGCTTATAAACGCTGTATGGAATACTGCCAGGCTCAAGGTGTGAATTTAGACACTTTCAAATTTATTAGGATTGGTTTGGAAAAACTTCGTATTATACCGAAGAAGCCATAATTAAAGTTGTCAAAGTGCATTGATGATGCCTTCGCAGTTCCTGATGCGGAGGCCGAACTTGTTGGTAAATCTTCGCTTGAGTTGGCAGACGCCAGTGTTTCTATGATTTACAGGGTTCGTGTGTTTTGACTTTGTTGACTTTGTCATTTAAATTTGGTTAAACTTTTTATATTGATTTGTAATATATTTTTGACTTCATATATGAATATTTTGTTTTTGTAGAATGCTCTTTTACAAAGGAGTTTGCGTAAATCGATTGAGGATGATGCAAAGAATGCAACACTTCACGAGAAAAATTTTGTTGAAGAGATTAAATCTTTGAAGTCTCAACTTGCTGCTAAAGAGAAAGAAAGGATAGAGACAGTTGAAGCTCTTGATGATATGGAGTCTAAATGTATTTCTGTTGGAGCCAAGCTTGAAGCGAATATTGAGAATTGATAATTTCAAAAAAGAACTTGAGAAAATTGTGAGGGAGAAAAACTATCTAGAGAAGAAATCTTCTGAAAAAGATCAAAATTTTCATGATAAGTGTAATCACTTGTGGGAGCTTTGCAAAAATTGTTATGATAAATTTAGAGCGAAGCCAAAAGATCCTTGTTGGGAGCTTGGAGAATTTGATCCATTTTTTGCTTGGCTATGCCATCAGTATGAAGATTTACCGACTGTTGTCCAGACTAGCGCAGATTTGAGTTGTGTTTATGCAACTCGTGCGCTTTTTCATCTAATGAAAGAGGTAAAGGATCCTTTGTATGAACAAATGTTGAACAAGGACTATAAGTTTCCTTCTGTGGAGCAATTGAGTCAGGTTACTTCTCGGACTCAATTGCTCTGCAAAAAATATTTTAATCAATATTGGAACATGGGTGGAAGGGAGAATGCTTTTCTGAAGGCGATGAAGAAAATAGAGAAGGTTGGATTGGAATTTTTTTGACTCTTCTTTATTTTATTATTATTATATTATTATTATTTTTTATTTATTTATTTTTGTACTAATATTTTGTTTTGTTTTTGCAGCAGCTTGAAAAAGAGATTGCTGCCGATGAGAAGGTGCAGAGGGAGCAAGACAAACGTGAAGAAGAAAATGCAAGGGATGATGATGTTAGTGACCATCTGTTTTAGTTGGTCTTGAAGTTGTTTTTTTTTTAGTTTTTTTAATTGAGGGGTGAGACTTTCTGCAATGCTATTTGATATCTGTAAATATTAAACTTAGCAGGATAGAGTGGGTATTTTGCCATTGCTAATGTGTAAGGATAACTTTGTCGTTGATCCTTCACTATGGTTGGAGTATGCGACTAATGAGGTGGATCCTACGTTTGATACTTTTGTTGAACATAAACTGATGTAAGCATTATGTTTTGATGCTTTAACTTTTGGTCGTTATATTTTATTTGCTGATGATGTGTTGCGTTTAGATTTTGAATGTAAAAATTTTATCGCTGGGAACAAGAAATGTTGTTTGCCACGAATTGTTGACTTCAACAAAATTTCTCAGGTAGTTTATTTTGACACTAGTTTTTTTGTGGTGATGATATGTAAAGTAATTGTGGCATTTTGTATTTTCTGGTCATCATGTTTGAGTGCTTCACCAAGCTGTCTTTGAAGAATTTCTACGATGCAAAGTTGATCAAGTGTTAGATAGGGTTGTTGAGGAGTTGATTAGCGAAGCTGCATTTTTTGTTGCTTCGGAAAGCGAATGATTTTAACTTTTGTTGTGATCTTCTATGTAATAAATTACTTTGCTTTCATGATGGAAATAAGAACGTCTCAGAATTGACTAGTAGGTTTTGTTTAGAAATTATAATTCACCTTAGTGAATTTGAAAACGCCGTCCTCTCACTTTTTTTAGCGAAGGCAATGCTTTGACTTCGCTTTTGTAGTCATAATTCACCTTAGTGAATTTGAAAACGCCGTCCCCTCACTTTTTTAGTGAAGGCGACGGTAGACTTCGTTTTTTGAAGTCAAATTTCATCTTAGTGAATTTGAAAACGATGCCCCCTCACTTTTTAGTGAAGGCAACGCGTAGACTTCGTTTTTGAAGTCAAATTTCACCTTAGTGAATTTGAAAACGTCGTCTCCTCACTTTTTTAGCGAAGGCGACGTATAGACTTCATTTTTTAAGTCAAATTTCACCTTAGTGAATTTGAAAACGCTATTCGCTCTTTTTTTAGTGAAGGCAACTTGTAGACTTCGTTTTTGAAGTCAAAATTCACCTTAGTGAATTATTCGATCTTCTCTTTTTTTAGCGAAGGCAACATGTAGACTTCGTTTTTGAAGTCAAAATTCACCATAGTGAATTATTCGCTCTTTTTTAGCGAAGACAACATGTAGACTTCGTTTTTGAAGTCAAAATTCACCTTAGTGAATTTCAAAAAGGCTATTCGCTCTTTTTGGCGAAAGCAACATGTAGACTTCGTTTTTGAAGTCAAAATTCACCTCAGTGAATTTGAAAATGCTATTCGCTCTTTTTGGCGAAGGCAACATGTAGACTTCATTTTTGAAGTCAAAATTCACCTTAGTGAATTTAATAACGCTATTCGCTTTTTTTTTGGCGAAGGCAACATGTGGACTTCGTTTTTGAAGTCAAAATTCATCTTAGTGAATTAAATGTTTTTTATAATGTTTTTGATAGGTTAGCATCATTTTTTGCTTGTTCGAATAATGATGCTACCTACTTTAGTTGTTTTGCTGATGCATGAGTATATTTGAAATATACTCTTCGGCCTTTAATAGGATTATTTTTAGGGGAACTAGTTTTCTCATTTATACTTTAATGAGAATTTACAATAGAGACTGTCTCGTTAAAAAACCACTCACCCTGTGAAGGGTTTCCCTTGAGTGGAAAAAAAGTACAGCTCGTTTACATTTGAATTGAAACTTTTCGAATGTAAAAGCTAATCTATTTTGTACAAAAATGGAAATAAATTCTAGGGGTAGTATCTTCGTAGGTCTTGAATGTTGAATGTGTGATCAATTTCCTTCCCACTCATATCTGCTAGGTGAAATGCTCCTGGCTTGTTAGTTCTTATGATGAGATATGATCCTTCCTATTTTTGCTGAAACTTTCCGACTGTGTCTTCATTTCTTTTTCTTTTCAAGACGAAGTCTTCTGATGATAATGGTCTTGGTTTAACTTTCTTATTGTACCAACTTTTTGTTTCCTTCTGATATTTCTCAAGATTCTGGATTGCTTTCATTCTTTCTTCCTCTAGTAAGTCTTTGCTTGTCATTTGTTGGTCTCTATCTATTATTTCGATATTTGTTCTTGGGCCTTGAAATTGTATCTCTTCAGACGTCATTGCTTCTTCTCCATAAAGTAATTTGAAGGGGGTGGAGTTTGTTGATCTTGAAATTGCATTTTTGTGTACCCAAACAACTTTAGGTAACTCATCCACTCATTTGCCTTTGGGCAACCCCACTAGACATTTTGATATTCTTGTGCATATGATTCCATTTGCTCGTTCAACTACACCATTTGACTGTGGGTGTTTTACTGATGCAAAATATAATTGAATTCTTAAGCTTTCACAATCAACAACAACAACAACAACATAGCCTTTTGTCCCAAGCAAGTTGGGGTAGGCTAGAGATGAAACCCAAAAGAGACGAGAAACAGAGAGACACATAAAGGGACATAAAGGGCATAAGACAAAAAAGGTCACGGTTCAGGCACGTTGATTGCTAATCTCCAAGCGCTCCTGTCCATAGCTAAATCCTTGGGGATATTCCACTCCTTAAGATCTCTCTTAACGGACTCGTCCCAAGTTAGTTTAGGTCGACCTCTACCGCTCTTTACATTATCGGCCCGCTTTAGAACTCCACTACGCACCGGCGCCTCAGGAGGCCTCCGTTGGACATGTCCAAACCATCTCAACCGATGTTGAAACAATTTCTCCTCAATTGGTGCCACTCCAACCCTCTGAAATTTTGGCTGTCAAATTGAGTTCCATTATCTACTGTTATGTGCCTTGGAACTCCGAAGCGACAAATGATGTTTTGCCAAAGAAATTTTTTCATTGTGAATGATGACATGTTTGTCACCGGTTTAGCTTTGATCCACTTAATAAAATATTCCACTGCTACTACTGCGTATTGAAGGTTTCCTTGTGCTGCAGGCAATTTTCCATTGATGTCAATTCCCCATCTTGCCAATGGCCAAGTTGGTTCTATTGTTTGTAAATTTGTTGCTGGAGCCTTTGTTTTGTTTGCAGACATTTGGCAATTATGACAAGAGTTGACAATTTCTTTGCTGTCATTTTGGGCGGATGGCCAATAAAATCCCTGACGAAATGCTTTTCCTGCCATTGTTCTTGCTCTAGGATGTGTGCCGCAAATTCCTTCATATATTTCTGATAGTAACTTTTTTCCTTCTTCTGCTGATATACATTTGAGTAATGGTGCACATATTCCTTGTTTGTATAGCTGATTGTTGATGATCTTGTAATTTCTTATTCTTTGTTTCACTCTTATGTCATTGACTTCGCTGTCAGGCTCATAGTGTCCGTGAAGGTAAGTCATGATTGGGGCTCTCCAATCTTCACTTTGTATTATGTGGATTTCTCTGGGAGTGTCTTGTATTGCTTTGATTGATGCCTGTTTTAAGATTTGATAAAAAACATCTTGAGGGAGGCTTGTATTTTGTGCTGCAGCTTTTGCTAGTTCGTCAGCATCTAAATTGTCACTTCTTGAGATGTTTTTGACTGTGAAACCTTCAAAATGTTTTTCTTGATCTATGAGAAATTATAAGTATCTTACTAATTCTGGGTCTCTTGCTTTGTAGTCTTTTTTGATATGTCCTGCTATAATTTGCGAATCTATTTTGATTACTAATCTTTATATTCGCATTGCTTTTGCTTTGCGAAGTTCTAATAGAATGACTTCGTATTCTGCTATATTATTTGTACATTGAAATTCCAATCTTGTAGCATATTTCATCTTTACGCATGAAGGTGAAGTAATTATTGCAGCTACACCAGCCCCTGCGAAGCCCTATGCGCCATCACAATAAATTGTCTATTCTGATTTCTTCTTTTGTTTGCTTGGACTTTAGGAGGGTGTCCAATCTGCTATAAAGTCTGCTAGAACTTGAGACTTTATTGATGCTCTTTTTTTAAACTCTATAAAATGTTGAGATAATTATGTTGTTCATTTTCCCAATCTTCCTTTTGTTCTGCAACTTTGTAGTACGTCTTTCAGCGTTTAATTTGTGAGAACTCTGATTTTGTGGGCCTGGAAGTAGTGCTTCAACTTTCTTGATACTGTTAAAACTGTGTATGCGATTTTCTCAATCTCAGGATAGTATGATTTTGATTAAGATAATGCTTCTAAAATATAGTAAACTGGTACTTGTTGCTTTGAGTGATTTTTTCTTGTTCTTGCACCAGTACTGCGCTTACTGCCATTTCTGTGGCTGAGACATATAATAGTAAATCTGCTCCTGGTGTTGATGAAGCCAATGTGTTTGGTTGTAGTAGATACTTTTTTATTTCTTCAAATGCATATTGCTGCGAAGGTCCCCAGACGAAGTCTCTTTTGGATCTTTTGAGTGCCTGAAATATTGGCAAGTTTTGTTCTGCTGATTTTGAGATAAATCTGTTTAAAGCTGCAAGTCTTCCAGTCAATTTTTGAACATCTTTTATATTTTCAGGAATTCTCATGTTCAAAATTGCTTGAACTTTATCTGGGTTTGGATCTATCCCTTTTGCTAATACAATGCATCCTAAGATTTTGCCTTTCTGTACTCTGAAGGTACATCTTTTGGGGTTTAGTTTTAAATTTCTTTTTCTTAAATTTGTGAATGTTTCTTGGAGGTCCTGAATATAATTGTAACACTCAAATTTTAGGAGTAATAAATTTTAAATAATTTAGAGAAAGGGAATTAAAATTTTAAAAAGAATTTTTGGTGTTGCATTCATGCTGTTGCATTTATTTATTTTGAGAAGTGGTTTTATTTTATTTTATTTTGATTTGGCTTGAAAAATTTTATTTAGAATAGTTTGCTAAATAAACAAATAAAGAAAAGAAAGAAAAAAACAACTTACCTTCTTACCTGATTGGCCCGGCAGCCCAGCTGACCGACGGCCCGAGTTCTTTTCCGCGCGAGCCACTGGGTGGGCCGGCCCAGCGCCGCATCGGCCCAGCAGACGAGCAGACGAGCAGCCCGAGCCAGCCGAGCCAGCAGTCGCGCCCCTCCCTCCTTTCTTCCGCTGACAACGATAGTTGAGTGAGGTAAAATAAACATTTTCTATTTTCTTCTTTTTTGAGATTATTTTTTCCTTTTTCTTGCTCTGGTTACTTCAGTGTAGAGCCCATAAGCAACTTTGGCATGTGCTTTGTCATGACCCAGTTAGGACGTTAATGGGCCGATTCACTAGACACGGAACATGGCCTACCACAGGAAGGGTCTTTCGAGTGATCCAGCCGGTCGAGTCCACGCAGGTCTCCATAGATTATAGAAAGGTCGTGATCGATCCTTGTTGTCACACAATTGTATTTATCGACCAAGGCAATCACTCTTCTTCTCCGGATCTAAAGGCAGTAGTGCTTTGCAACCTGCGTGCAGGGCTGCAGGCCTGAATCTTCTTTCAGGTTAGTGATCGATTCTTCTAGTGACTTCTCTCCATCCATGCCTGAGTACGCACGTAGTGCCTTTTGCTAGTAACTTGTTTTACTAATCCGGGGATTGTTCTATGTGTAATTTGCTGAAAAATGTTAACCTGACGACCTTTTGCTAGTAACCTGTTTCATTGATCTAGGGATTGTTCTACGTGTAACTTGTTGTTGACACTTCTTAGCATCACTCGCGTTAGGTTGTCATCCCTAACATGACACCAAGAGTGTGGTTGTATTGTACTCATGTCACTTAACTATATAAAGATATTAAAGTATATATCCGCAAGCGCACAGATAAATACATCCGTTGCAGCATTTCACCCAAGTTTATTATAGGTATCGTTATTTATATTTAACCAAAGGAGAACAAACGGAGGGGCACATATTAATTAAAGGCTACTCTACATATGTGATATGAATATTCAAAATCACTATCCTTTACTCTCAAACAGGAATCAATCAAATAAAAAGAGATAAAATATATGATAATCAGACCATTCAGATGATATTCCTTAGGGCAGTACTACTATGGCAAGTCATTGATCAGAATATAAAGTAAGAGAATAACTCCTAAGTAATCTATTAACTATTAGTCATAATTTACATTGATTAGTGCAATTATATCAGGCAATCATTGGCCAGGTTATCTCATATCCATAAACAAGGAACATCTCCATTACGAAGCTGAGAAACAGAGTAACAACTAAGTAATGAGACCGTGTTCTACTAAGTTCTACACTCGGGGAGTGGACTACAAAGGACTCAACAGGAATGTCACACCCGTGATCTACCACATGGCCCGGAGTATAGAGTGCATTTGCAGGTAAAAAGTATATAAGTACCACACTTACATAATGTTGACCACCCACCCATGACTCAATAAGGTGAGTGCTTTGCAAACATGTGTATAAACATAATGATAAACTATCTATGCCAAATATATAATCAAAGAAGACTAGTCTCATAATAATCAAGGATATAATATAGATTAAGAACAAGATCATATCTAATGTATCAAGAATAATGATCAAGAACAATGAACTAGAACTAGACAATGATGAACTAGAACATAAACAATTAGAACATGAAGAACTAGAACATAAACTAGATCAAGAACTAGAAGAACTGATAAACTCGATGAATATCTGAAGAACAATGTTGATACAAGAGAGAAGAACTGGATTTACCAAGCTCCTCTTGACTAGATCTGGAGCCCAAGGCTGCTTGACTCCTCTACTTCTAATTCTATTCTAGCTATGCCTAGATCTGATGGAGCTCTAAGAAGATGAGAGTTGCTGGTTGGTCTTCTACTTTCTGGTTGATGATTGATTGAATGAATTCCTCTTTTGGAGGGGATATGGGGCCTCGTTTATATAGCCCAGAGCATGAAACCGTGGCCCTTGGATCAAACCGACCTTCACGTAGGGTTAAGATGCATCCTTGGAGGCGGTTGAAGTAGCTTGCAAAGGAAGGAGCCGAGGGGCGCCGGCCAGGGCCGGTCGGCCTAGGGTTGAGGCCGGTCGGCCCCACCTAGCGGCGCCTCATGGTGGCCCTCCTCGTGGAGTCCTCTGGTGTCCTCTAGAAGCCTCTTGCGTATTCGTGACGTGGAGATTAGGCCGATTGACGTGGGTTCCTTCTCGTGGAAGATATCAATTCCTGAATTATTCTGATAACCCCCTATAAAATATAGATTCACCAAAACTCATGGAATTTTGTTAGTTGACACCCTAAACCTATGTTGGTGATCATTTATTAGCCCTTTATATATTTATTTTAACCCTTTATTATGGTAGATAACCATCGTCAACACTTGTTGAAAAATCTTAACCTGGTGACCTTTTCCTAGTACCCTGTTTTACTGATTTGGGGATTGTTAGTAAGCTCGATCGGAAATATTGATCAAGTTTGAAGAACAAAAAAAGGGACAAAGTTGATTTTTTTTCCTTTAAGAGAACATTTTGTGATGCTTCTTGTTTGGACTGAAGACTACATTCCTATGTGATTAATAAGAAATGGACTGTGAAGCTAGCATGGAACATCTCTTGGAGCGCATGCTGCTTGATCCAAGTGCAAAGCTGACAACCCTGCCATTATCGCTTCTAAAGGCCATCACGAATGATTTCTCGGATCATAGGAAAATTGGCAGTGGTGGGATTGCAGATGTGTACAAGGTACATATTGACATTGAAGATAATCCCAAGTCAACACACCAGCGAGGACCTTGGACGCCAAAATAGGTTGCACACAACCTATGACACAGCAAGAACGTGACGTAATCGGCCAAACCGATCTAGAGACCGATAGGGCCGATGTAGAGCTCGTTCTTGGCTGAAAAAAGCTCCCGGAAGGATCCATCAGGGTGGAGCATATGGAGGATCTCCTAGGACCAACAAGAATGCCTAGGACACCGGTGGATCCCATGGAGAGATGTCACCGAATAGCAAGAGGGGTGAGAGAGGAGAATTAGGGCAAAAAGAGTAGATAGATTGGTTTGTATGACGATTGGATAGATGAAAACTCAATCGGCCATGATCCTCTCATATATATAGAGGGGGTGGTCTTATCCTAGTAGGAAACCTCTCCAAGGATTATTTTTTAAGTTTCCCACGAGTTTGGAATAGTTTGAATCGGAATCTAAAAGGCCAGATTCGGACAGGATTTAGGTCTGTCGAAAGTCCCGTCGGAAGTTCCGACGTATGTCAGAAGTTTCGACAGTCAGAAGTCATGTCGGAAGTTCTGACATATGTCAGAAGTCCCAACGTATGTCAGAAGTTCCGACTATCAAAAGTCGCGTCAGAAGTTTTGACGTATGTCAGAAGTGCTGACGTATGTCAGAAGTTCCGACTGTCAGAAGTTCTGACTCGGGTTAGAAGTCCCGACGACATAGCATCTTTCCGGAGGCATAACTCCTTCATCCGGACTCCAAATTGGACGTTCCGTATATGTTTTTTTGACCATATCTATGAGGGGAACGTAATGGTGCAGTCTGTTTTACATTTTGAGAAATTCACAAAAATGGACAATTTTGGTTGTCAACATATGCCCCCTGTTTTCAGGTAAATGATGCATGAACCTGAAAACACCTGTTAAGACAAAATCAAACAGCGACGATACCCATCTCATCGGCTGCTCAGTGACTAAGGACGATGTATACATCAGCTATTTTTATTCTAAGGGGGATACATATATCGGCCATTATTTAGAAAGCACTTAGGCTTCTTACCAAACACTTGGAAAGTACTTTTTCAAATACCTTCTGTTTATTGCTCTTATGAGACGTTCACCTTGCAATTTCTCTAGCATATAAGAATTTCTAAATATGACTTTAACCACTTTGTAAGGACCTTCCCAATTTGGTGACCACTTGCCAAACTGATTGCTCTTCGATCCAATAGGAAGTATAGTCTTCTATACGAATTCTCTCACTTGGAAGGATTTGCTCTTAACTTTCTTGTTGTATGCCCTGGCAACTCGAGCCTTATCTTTGTCTATCTCCTTCAGAGCTTTTAATCTCATATCAGTCACCTCATCGATGTTGTCCATCATTAAATCATGATACACCACAGCTAATAGATCATTTTGTTTAGCAAGCCTATATACATCCAGATTTACCTCAACAGGCAACACGACCTCTTGATCATATACCAACTCAAAAGGAGTAACTATTGTAGTACCATGCTTTGAAATGCGATGTGCCCATAGAGCTTTAGACAAAACTTCATGTCATGTCCTTGGGTTTTCCTCAATCTTCTTCTTGATGAGCTTGATCAAAGTCTTATTACTAGACTCAGCTTGGCCATTAGCTTGAGCATAGTATGGAGATGAATTGAGAAACTTGATCTTATATAATTTGACAAATTCTCTCACCTCTTTAGACATAAATGATGTCCCTTGATCTGTAGTTAATGTCTGAGGGATGCCGAATCTATGAATGATATGCTCAGTAATGAACTCAATTACCTCCTTGTGTGTCATATTCTTCAAAGGAACTACCTCAGTCCACTTAGTGAAGTAATCCGTAGCAACCAACACAAATTGGTGTCTCTTGGAAGATGGAGGATGAATTTGGCCAATAAGATGGAGCACGAAAACCCGGGTTGTTACATGTGATGATGAGGCATGCTCTATGCACTGATCTGTGATGGGATGGTGAAGAGATAAATATAGTTGAGTTTAAGTCATAAGGTGAGATCAAGGAGGAGAATGTTAGATTGATCTCCTCCTGATTCGGTCCAACGACCGAGTCAGGGACTTGATTCACGCCTTGATCGGGGGCGCCCAACCGTTCCATGGTTGGTGAGCTCCTATCGTACAACGCCATAGAAAGGGAAGGGAGGAGCCGGGGCTCGAATCACGAGGTTGACCGGAGCCGCAATCCCACCTACAGTCTAAACCCTAATCCGATCTGAGGGAGGCGCTGCCAGCGACGGGAAGCACCACTGCCACACCGCCGCCAGCCACACCACCGACTCCTTCACCATCGCCTCTACACTACCTTTACGCCACCGGTCCGCACAGCATCACTGACATCGCCATGGTGGACGCGAGCGGTTCCTCCTCCAAGGGCACGTATGGTTGGTAACCCATCATCCCTCTCTCCTCCTCTCTGTTCTCTCCAGTTCTACATGTCTAGAATGAATTACTTGTTTCCCTAAGTTGTACCCACTAGATTTATGCACCTAGATGATCTGTTCATGCTTTCAAGTCTCAGTGGAGATTTTTACGATGCTGTTTTCAAAATTTCACACCTTGTAGAGTGAAATGAAATATGGATGAAACTCCCATTCTCATTAGAGAGTTTCATTCTCTATTTTCCGTAGGCACTTAATTTTATGACTCAGAGAGAGTTGTTATTCATGCCAAGAGAGTTTTATTCCCGTAAAACTCGCTTCTTCTCCATCTTCTTAAAAAAAATCTTGCCACTTCATAAAAAATGCTTATGTGGCAGTTCACTAAATGCAAATAAAGTTTAGACGAGTACTGTGATTGGCCTAACTAAAACTAAAGAAGGACAATGTGCTTCTCACTTTGAGAAACTATAAAAAACGGGAAGCGGAATCGTCACCGGTTGATTAGATTAACCGTTGAATATATTTCCATGTAATCGACACAGCAGCGTCCTCCCGTCTCCGAGTGCCGAGTGCTGACAACTAAGGACACAGTGGACGAGGCCTTTTCTTCTTCCAAAAAAAATCACTGTGTAAAAGCGTAGGCCGGCCCCCGGCAGGAGGAACCAAACCGTGGTGCCCAACTGCGAACTGCCCATAGTGTGTTGAAATCCGGTTTCATCAATGAAACATAGTGTGTTGAAAAATTCACGGAACACTTGGCGGCCAACCTACTCTGCACCCAGTTTGTTCCCTGCAAACTTAAACAGTCTTCCTACTCAGCTTTTAAAAAACTCTGTAAATGTCGAACTGCTCAACGGCTGCATTGTATTTACTTCTTTCGGAGGATCTCTACCTGCATTGTTTTGTTAGTGAAGTAATAATACATCCACTTATCATTGCTCTGCTACTGCAGTAAGGGCTTGTTCAGTTGCAAAAAAAATTTGCAAAATGACCCTGTAGCACGTTTTGTTGTTATTTGACAATTAGTGTCTAATCATGGTCTAATCAGGCTTAAAAGATTCGTCTCGTCTATTTTGTCTAAACTGTGTAATTAGTTTTATTTTTATCTATATTTAATGTTTCATGCATGTGTCGATGTGACGGGGAATCTGAAAAATTTTGCAAAATTTTATGGGAACTAAACCGGCCCTAAGATGCACAACTGGAAACCCCAATTGTGAATATGATTATGAACACCAATTCCATGTGCAGATGTTCTCCACATGGTCACATGGAGAAGACAGCACAATCTTTTGGATTACACTTGCTTTTGAGAAGTTTCTTGGGATCTCCAAGCTAAGAGAGGGACCAATCAACTACCTGTCCTCACCCTAACCATGATCCCAAGTCTCAAACCGTACTTTCCCCTCACCAAACCCTGGCCGGACATGGACGGTCGCCGGAGTTCCGGTTGTTGGCACGCCAACGTAACTCCAAAAACTCCGTTGGAGCAGAACAACTCATGCACCATGTCATAACTGATTTGCAATCGACTTGCAACCTACCTAAAAGCTTTCTGATCCCATCAGCGGACGACATCCTAAACTATAATGATCCAACAGCATAACTAAAAGCAGAGGAAGGGCACCATAACAAGAAAGAAACATTTTACCTGAACTGAATCAACTTTTGGATTTGGTTATGAACAATTGAACGCTGAACTGAACAAAGATATTTGGAACACAAAAAAACATATGTATCCACCAAGAAACACTAGTTAACTCAACCCTCTCTAAATTACCACACACTTCTTTTTTTTACCTGTATTATATCCCTCCATTTATTACAATTCACCATCTCCTTTGCAGTATGGACAGACGTGGCACATGTGACAACAAGCTGGCCTACGTGGCGGTCTGGGACCTGAGGAAGCAGAGCATCGCGTTCGTCGACGTCGCTAGACCTCGACGCGGCAGTACGTGGCGGTCTGGAACCTGAGCCCGTGGGCCCCCACCGTGCCGCCGTACCCGCTACCGGCGCCGGCGTTGATGAAGTACGCCGGGCAGGTGACGAAGATGTGGTAGTGCCCCGACACCCAGCTCCCGACCTTCCACCTGACCCGTCCATCGATCCTGACCTGCAAGATGAGGTACCCCGCGGCGATGTCCTTCCTCAACGCGTCGGCGAGGAACGGTGCGAAGGGGACGTTAGGCCCAGCCAACACCGGCGACCAGACGTCGACGTCGCCGTGGCCCTGGTACAGCGGGGCCGGCTGCAGCCTGGAGCCCAGCGTGATCTGCTGGTACTTGTAGGACGCGGACACGTCGAGGCGGTCGTAGAAGATGCCGACGCGCGCGTTCGGGTTGCGGGAGGCGAGCGTCACCTGCGCCGTCGTGGAGAGGAGCGGCGCCGTGCCGTTGGTGAGGTCGAGCTGCCGGAGCGAGGCGTCCTGCAGGTAGAAGCGCGGGTGCGTGGGGCGGAGGACGAGGTAGATGATGAGCGCGATCACGCCGGCGAGGAGGGCGAGGGTGAGGAGGATCAGGAGCAGGCGGCGGCAGGACTGGCGGAAGTCGTCGTCCGCGTGGTTGCCGCAGTCCTTGCCCTTGCCCATGGCTGGTTGGTTGACTGGCTGGTGTGGGGTGTGTGTGTGTTGGTGGAGTGGAGGAGCTTGGAAGGGTGAGCTGGGGTGTGTTTGTGTGTGGCCGTTCGGGAGTGGTTTTTATATTATTAACAGGGGTATTAGGGATTGGTGACTAATCTTTTGTTTGAAGGGTTATGATCATGTTGAAATCATGGAGGGGAGAGGCGGACGGAAGAGAAAGGTGCGTGTCGAGGGAGGAGCTTTCTCTTTGCCGGGATTTGTGTCTGGTTCGCCGGAGATATATATCATCATTGATGGAGAAGGAGAGCACCCATACTTTTTTTTTTGGTCTTTCATCTTAAATTTATGAGGCTGCGACTGTAGGTGAGAGATGTTTTGACAAAGATATGTAAGGCACTGATCTGAAAAGGGTTACATGTTGGAAAACTTAATTAATTAGGGCAACGACTTATGTTGTCACGACGAACATGCAAGGGCAGGTTGTGTGATCTATGCAATGACAAGGGGTGAAAATGGACTTTTATTTAGGGTTAAGTTGAACAACTCTGTCATTTTTTTAAACTACAACTCTGTCATTTGGCCGAGACAAACTCTTTTTTTTTTTGGTAAGAAGAAATGGTTGGTAGAGACGTCATACCATTATTGTTGTTACTGCGTGATCTTCGCCAGCTACTTGTACTTACAAGTTGATGAAAACAAACAGTTGGCAAGATAATGCAGCATCCATACGTTTTCCTAGAAAAGTACTACACGGTAGGCTTGTCAAAGACGCATACTAGCTCCTGATCCTAGCTAAGTAACCTCCAAACTCCAAAGGAATAAAGATGGGGCCGTCCGTGTTTCCTGAACAAGCTGGTGAGACGAGCGTCGTGCCAGGCAAGGTGTGCACGCAACGCATCATTGATAGCACAGTATCATGCATGCATGCGTTCGTACATCACTGCTCTACCACCACATGGCACATAGCGTGGATGGATGCATTGCATTGCATTGCACACACAAGAGTTGAAGAAGCAACGTGCATGGAAATAAAATATATTTTTGGTGAGAAGCAACATGGAATAAACAGTTGCGAAAAAAAAGAGATACCACCTGTTCGCTTGAACTACTTTCTAGCCATAGAACAATATTTTTCTCTCACACATTTAGTATAAACATTAATATATACCAAATTTCAGCGTAAAAGAAAGAAGAGTAGTAGCCCGGGAGAGGCAGCGGAGAGCGGGGCCGCCAAGCTGTTGCAGCTTGTTTGGCTGACTGATGGCTGGTAGCTGGTGCTGATTTACTGTGAGAGAAAAATATTACTGGCTAACAAGTAACTAATGGCTGATGCTGATTTGATGTGAAAGAAAGCGCTGCTGGCTGACTAACGAGCCAGCCGAACAAGCCCTTGTTTAGTTCCCCCAATTCTCCCCAAATTTCACTGTGCAAAAAGAAGATTCCCCGTCACATCAAAATGTCGGCAAATGCATGGAGTACTAAATGTTGATGAAATCAAAAACTAATTGCATAGTTTTGTTGTACTTTGCGAGACGAACATTTTAAGCCTAGTTAGTCAAAATTTAGATAATTTTTACCAAATACAAACGAAATGCTACAGGAATTCTGATACAACATTTTTCTCCCTAATTCACCGAACTAAACGAGGCCCAAGGCAACTCGGAGGAGCCTCCGTACCATTGGTTGGGTCCACCGCTCCACGCGGTGCCGGCCGCCTGGCCTGCACGTACGGTACGCGCGAGGCGCCCACTGACCGTGGGACCACCACAACGGCGAGGATTACGTAACGAAGTTGCTTGCGCGTCCATCGGTGACCGTTTGCTAGCATCACCGGCGATTAGCCCGGCAGTAGCCATAGCCACCCCGGTTAACGCTTAACGGCCGTCGTGTTTGTTAAACTAAAGTAGCCTGTCACAATTACTGTTCAATCATGGATTAATTAGGCTTAAAAGATTCGTCTCGCGATTTCACGATGAACTGTGCAATTAGTTTTTTTTATTTTGTCTACATTTAATGCTTCATGCATGTGCCGCAAGATTTGATGTGATGTTTTGGGTGAAAATTTTTGGGAACTAAACACCCCTGGAAAAAAAAAACGGGAGGTGCCCAACTGCAACTGCCCATGCTGCCTGCCGGCCGCACCTGCACGTAACGCGCCCACTGGCCGTGGGACCAGTACCACGGCGAGGATTAACGAAACTGCGCGCCCATCGGTGACCACTACGCACATCACCCACCGGTGATTAGCGCGGCAGTAGCCTCTCACCACGAGGACAATGTGCGTCACGCTTATGGATGACAAACTTCAAAAACGGGAAAGAGAATCGTCACTTGTGATTATACTATCATATTAATATAAATCGTGGAATATATATATTTTTGTATAATAGATAGATATATTTGGAGATACTACATTATGTCTATTCGTAGTACTGATAATTAAAAGAAAGAATATGACTCCAATTTTTTTGGGTGGAGGAACTCCTCCCATACATCTCGCTGCAAAAGAAAATGTGTTTCACGCACTCGCACGCGGCAGACATCCATCCACCCGGCGCCGGCGCCGGCGGGCGGGTCTCCGCACGAGTGCGTGACACGACACAGCACAGCACAGCACAGCAGCGTCTCTCGCCCTCCCCCGTCTCCGAGTGGCGACTGCTGACAACACAACGGACGCGGCTCTTTATTCCTCGCTCATCGCTGCGTGGAGAAAAAGCGTACTAGTAGTAGGCAGCCCCCCGGCAGGAGGAACCAAAACCTTGGCGCCCAACTGCCAACTGCCCATGCTGCATCCAGTGGAGCCATGACATTTCTCCTGCCGCGCGCAGCATCCGCTTTCATTTGCCAAACAAATCTTTCTTTCTCCGGGCAGGGCAGAATCCGATTCTGCTCGCCTCTTTTTTCCTCCGCTCTCCTCGCTCTTTTGCTACCTTTCTGGCAGCAGGCTGAAGAAGACGGAACGCGCCACGTTCTCACGCACTGCGCGTGCGTGCGTAACCAACACGGTCCCGGTCATGCCCCGTTTCCTGCATGCACCAGCGCCTGAATCTTTAGGAATAGACGATCCATCAGACGAGACGACGATCCATCCACCGATCGATCGATCGCAAAGGGAGCGGCACGGCACATACATTTTTGGTTGGGATGGAATAAACGCGACTGTAGTCTGGGGGGTGCGAGTGGGCTCTGGGTCAGATTAGACACAGACACTGTTAAAGCCGAGGATAGCGACCGTGGACTGGAGACCGACCAGGACGTTTCTGTTTCCGCGCTCTGGGCAACAGGGCAAGGGATGGATGGACCGGGAGAGAAAGGAAATGCGATGGCACTGTGGTCTGTGGCAGTCCAATTGCGTCTCATTCATCGCCATCTTGTCTGCTTTCTCCTCCTCCGGTGCTTAGCATAGATAGGCATGGCCGTCCGTCTAAACGGGCCAAGCCCACCACACCACACGGAACCGTCGACTTCAAGGGTACGTACGGGTTGCTACTCCACCACGCGCAGGGCAAAGCTCGTGCACTCTGTTTCACCCGGGGGAAGTCATGCATGCTCATGACGGCGACTCTGTCTCCACAGCCTAGAGCCCACCGTTCAGTAATAGGAGTAATAAACATACTACACATGAATGCATGCCGTGTAGCCATGTACGTCACCGTTTTGCCACCATATAAGAACTCAAAACCATAAAGTTGTAGATTTCAATGTAAGCTAAAGCTTTGATATAAAAAAGTATCTTTATTTGACACCATATAAAAATAATATTATTTTTCTAATATGATAAACGCTAGTACGCGATTATTATGCTACTAAAATTTTATATTATTTTTTCGAGCATCTTAACGACTCTAAATATAAAAGCTCAAAACTAAAGTTGCAGATCTCTCATTGAGTGATACAACTTTGATGTAAAAAGTATTTTCATTTGGCACCATACAGAAATGATATTATTTTTCTAATGTGACGAGCGCTAGTTCGCGATTATTATGCTACTAAAGTTTATATTATTTTTTTGAGCATCTAAACGTCCTCAAATCAAAAAAAATTAAAACTAGAACGTTGTAGATCTCATCAAGATCTACAACTTTTTTTTTATAAATTCCATCTTCATCCAATTTAATATCGAGAAGTTATGATTTTTCTAAGGTTCAGTCTTATCACGTCGCTTCCGGTGACACGGCGAAACAATACTGTCAAGCTAACATGAGTGACCATGACAAACTTTTCCACATCTGAAATGTCATCTAACATTGTAGATGTTACCGTGCCAATGTATGTAGCACGACAACGTTATTTTGTCGCGTTAGCGGCACTAGCGTGACCAAAAGGGTCGGATCTACAAACATTTTTTTAGGAACGATTATTATTAAAATATTGAATAAAAAAGGCTTAAAATAAAAAAATCCAAGCCATGCAGACATACATAGCCCGTGAAATAGCACAGTGGTCCAATCAGCAAGACAGATGGAACGAGTAACATGAATATTTTTAAAACGTGTTTAGCTCGTACCTCATAATGCTTCTTCAATTAGAATGTTTTAGGAATTCTCCAGATTTTCTAAATATATTTCCTATTTTAAGAGCTAACCTAATTTTTTAGAAGCTTGTAGACATATTTCACAAGCTCTAAATATTTTATTTGGATTGTCTGTATTCCTATCTATCTCTAAGACTTGTCTCGCATTTTTTTCGAAGTTTAGAGACATTTTCTATGGTTTAAAACCTTATTAGATATTTACTGGAATTTTTAACTAAAAAAATGAAACCATCTTGACAACCACTTTAAACAAGGGCATGGAGTTATCTGAACGGTTTTCATAGTTCAAGAGGTAAAGATGCCTTGTAAAGTTCAAAGAGAAAAAAATGAACGATGACGATAGTTTTTTTTAAGGATCGTCTCTTGGTTAGTTAGGAGGTGAAATCTGATTACAAATTCCCTGTGGGAAAACTCAACCATACTTGCCTTCCTAATGACTTGTAAATCGACCTTTTCATAAGCCCATCGAACTCGTCGTTCGACGCTCGTCCTTCGTGTGTAAAAACTCCAATGCTTGGAGTGCCTCCTTCAATGCCCTGATGGCTTGATTTCTTGAATGATATGGCCCCGCCTCCTTGAGGCCTCGAACAATGTTCGCACAATCGGTCGCCAGCTTGACGTTCCTTAGATAAAGATTGTTTGCTAAACACAGATCTTCTCTACACATCATCGTCTCCAATGTCTCTAGGTTAGTTATCCTTTTCATCACAATCACGAGGGACGTGCCTGCTTCATCCCTTACTACTGCAGTAGTTATTGCCGTTTTCGAAGACTTGCCGATAGCTGCATTCACATTAATCTTTGCTACACCTACTGGTGGAGCAATCCATCTAGGGGTACTTGATTGTACACCATTCATCAAGGAGTCATGGGTCCTTGTAAGGTCCAGGCTAGCTAAAAATCAAGCAGTGAATGGAGAAGAGGCTTTGGAATAACTCCTCGTGTATATCGTATTGTGACAACGACGACGTTAATTGAGTAAGGTAAAATAGACTTTTTCCTTTTTCTTTTTCTTGAGATTATTATTTTTTTCTTTTTTCTTTCTCGGGTTACTTTCAGTGTAGAGCCCATAAGCAACTTTGGCATGTGCTTTGTCATGGCCCACTTAGGGCGTTAATGGGCCGATTCACTAGACGCAGAGCCCACGGCCTACCACAGGAAGGGTCCTTCGAGTGATCCAGCCGGCCAAGTCCACGCAGGCCTCCACAGATTACGTAAAGGTCGTGATCGATCCTTGTTGTTACACAATAGTATTTATTTATCGACAGCATTGTATTTATCGACCAAGGCGGGCACTCTTCTTCTCCGGATCTGAAGGCAGCAGTGCTTTCCAACCTGCGTGCAGGGCTGCAAGCCTGAATCTTCTTTCAGGTTAGTGATCGATTCTTCCAATGACTTCTCTCCATCCATGCCTGAGTACGCACGTAGTGCCTTTTGCTAGTAACCTGTTTTACTGATCCGGGGATTTTTCTATGTGTAATTTACTGAAAAATGTTAACCTGGCGACCTTTTGCTAGTAACCTGTTTTACTGATCCAGGGATTGTTCTATGTGTAACTTGCTGAAAAATCTTAACCCGGTGACCTTTTCCTAGTAACCTGTTTTACTGATCCGGGGATTGTTAGTAAGCTCGATCGGAAAGGTTGATCAAGTTTGAAGAACAAAAGAAAAAAAAAGGGACAAAGTTGATTTTTTCCTTTAAGAGAACATTTTGTGATGCTTCTTGAATTCTTGTTTGGACTGAAGACTACATTCCTATGTGATTATAAGAAATGGACTGTGAAGCTAGCATGGAACATCTCTTGGAGCGCATGCTGCTTGATCCAAGTGCAGAGCCCATAAACCTGCCATTATCGTTTCTCAAGGCCATCACGAATGATTTCTCTGATCATAGGAAAATTGGCAGCGGTGGGTTTGCAAATGTGTACAAGGTAAATACTTACAAGTAACTCGATCCCAACTGTCCTTATTCTGATCTAAAAGGCATAATGCAACTTTGTCACTGTAGGGTGAACTTCAGAATGGGACAGTCATCGCTGTGAAGAAGCTGTTCCACAATCTTGACATGGATGAGGAGAAATTTATCAAAGAGGTTGGTTGTCTTATGAAGTCAAAGCACAAGAATGTAGTGCGATTTTTGGGGTACTGTTATGATACACAAGGAAAAATGTTGAACTATGAGGGGAAGATGATCCTGGCTGAAGGATCTGTAGTAGCGAGCGCTGGAGTCGTTAGCGCCTAGGCTCCCTCCCCCCGCCCACCGCCGGTGGCCACTCCGGCCCCAACGTCCACCAGCCTCCACCGCCGGTGGCCACTCCGGCCTCGGCGTCCACCCACCAACCCTCCCCGGCTGTGCGCCGGCTCCCATGGACCCCGGCTCGTGCTCCCGCCTCTCCTGGGCGGATGAGATCGAGGCGGAGGAGTCCTCCCGTCGCGCGGAGGGATCCGTTCCCTTTGAACTACCGCCGCTTGCGGCGGCCGCCCATGCTGCCCTTGTGCTTCAGGTGAGCTCCCTCGACCCTGACGCCGAACCTTTCATCGCTTCCCCGGGCGGGTCCGGGGCGAGGCTGCACTTCTCGGACTCGGAAGCTTCCTTCAGTGACGTCGAGGCCCAACCCCCGTCGGGCCGCGGGAAGGGGGCCGCCCGGCCGCGGCGCCAGCACCGCCGTCGTCGTCGCCGTCCGCGCCATGGGGACTTCATGGGTGATGCGCGCTGTTCCCCGGCGCAGCGTCGCTTGGCGTCCATTGTCGTCCATCCCCCGCGCATGTCCGTGGAGCCGGACGCAGAGGGGTTCAGGCCTGTGTAGAGCCGCCGTCATTGGCGTCGTGCCGCGGCTCCACGACGGCCGGTGCCGGCCAACTTGGTGGGAAAATGCTTCAACTGCCTCGCCGGTGACCATGTCAAGGCGGACTGTAAATCTTAGTCCAGGTGCTTCAACTACAACGATGCTGGTCACCTGGCGCGCGACTGCCCAATGCCGGCGGCGGCTGACGCTTGGGAGGGCAAGCGGGGACGTTCGCCTGGTCAGTTGCCCAGTCGGGGGCGGGGCACCCGTCGGCGTCGCTGCTGCCCGAGTCGCGCCTCACCAGCGGACACGGCCTCGGTGCGTTCAGCGCCAACGGGTAGAGCGCCGTCCGTCCCGCCGATATGCCAGCCTCCAACGCCGGAGCACTCAGTCGCTGAGCCCGCGGATCCTACTGTTGACGCGCCCGAGGGCGCGGCGCCATCCGGCCCGGGCACGGGCGATGGCACAACCTTGGCCGGCAGTGCCGGGGCTGCAGCCGATGTCGTGGGTGGTGGGCCAGGACCCTCCGAGCCTCCCGTCCGCCAAACCGGCTACCCCAGAGCCCTTCTCCGCCTCTCCGGCGTGTTGAAGAGCCACCGGCTTTGCCACGGACGCGAGCCAAGAACCCAGTACTCGAATTGGTGGTTGTGCCGCGCACCCCGGCCCTGCTGGCTGCGGAGGATGCGCTGTTGTTAGCACTGCTGGTGCTGGTCCTCGGGACTCGGCCGGCGGTGACCCCGGCCATGATGCTGCACCACCTGCAGGAACACTTTGGCATCGCGGGCAACCAGGTGACCGTGCGCAGGACCAGGCCAGACGACTTCATTGTTCGGTTCAGCCAGCGTGAGGATCTCGAGCGGGTGTTGAGTGATAGGATTTGACCTCTATTGCAGATCTAGTGGGTAAAACTTAATTTAGATGGGATGATTTGTTGATGTACCTCACTAAACCATGTCGCGGCTGAGGCGCCGGTGACGTAGTAGCCACAACGGGTCGGAGTAGAGGTAGCCGTGACACACCCGCTAGGTCGTCGTAGGTAGCAGCAGTGCAAGCGCGGTGCTGTGGCGACGGTGAAGGCAATGGAGCTTCCCGTTGCTTACAACTCCCCTCTCGATCGGTCTAGGGACATGACATCGGTGAGGGACTGGCGGCTGCGGTGAACCTTATTTCTTGCGCCATGGCCCCCACTTTCCTCTTTATAGCGTTGCGCGATGGGGGCCCATCAGCCAAGAGAACGGCTGGACAGCCCCGATTAGGGCACGGATCAAGGGCCCAATTGGCCGTTGGGCCAACTGGTGGAGATCAATCTAACATTCTCCCTCTTGATCTTACCTTATGACTTAAACTTAACATTCTCCCCCTTGACCAATGCCGGCAGGGTCCTACTCACCAAGGTCACGTTGTTCGCTGTCCTAGTGCACCTGAGCATTGTATGCTGCCTGTCCAGCTGGGCAGTCAAGCAAATCGACAAGCTCCAGCGGGCCTTCATCTGGGCTGGTACCGCCTCCTGCATCGGCGGCAAGTGTAAAGTCGCCTGGTCGGTTGTGTGCCGACCGACTTATCTCGGAGGTTTGGGAGTAATCGATCTGCACTTCTTCGGATTAGCGCTGCGACTACGCTAGGAGTGGCTCTCATGTTATGAGCCACAATGCTGCTGGGTGAGCTTGCCATCGCGACCTAAAAGGTACGTCGCCGCTATGAGCGCCGCGAGCATGACAGTCACCGTGGGCGACGGCGCATCCACAAGACTATGGACAGACAACTGGTCATCGGTGGGGCCCCTACACGTCTTTGGCCCAGCCCTCTTCGCTGCTATATCGTGTTCGGGGCGCAAACGGTTGCTGTGCGACGCCCTCCAGAACAACCGATGGGCAAGGGACATCACCAGAGCCACGACGACGCAAGTCCTATGTGATTACCTCTGAGTCTAGGAGCTCTTGCAATCGGTGAACTTGCAGCCGCTGTAGCCAGATCGTTGTGTGTAGAGATGGTCTTCCTCTAGGGCGTACTCGGTCTCCTCGACATACCGGGCTTTCTTTGCAGGATCAACCAGGCTCCTAGGAGCCAAAGAGCTTTGGCGTACCAAGGCGCCGCCACGGGTAAAGCTCTTCTTCTAGTTGGCCCTACACTGCCGACTTTGGATCGTCGGCCGTCGCAAGCGGCATGGCCTTCAAGACGACGACGCATGTGGTCTATGTGATCAGGCACCCGAAACAGCGTGCCACTTGTTCCTCGGATGCGTCTTCTCCAGACAAGTCTGGCACGCGCTATTGGAGCCCATACATCTGCTGGCCCTATTGCCGGACGACGTACAGGAACTTGACGAGTGGTGGATACAACAGGGGGGTGGATCGACCTGGCGTCCAAGCCCCTATTCGACTCGTTGCTGCTCCTTGTCGCCTGGACAATCTAGAAGGAAAGAAATTGTCGAGTCTTTGGTAGAGGGCCATCTTCGGTGCTTGATGTCGTCAGGGCGGCGATCAAGGAAGGTGAAGACTGGGCGCTGGCGGGCTTCGCGCCTCTGGCCGTGCTTCATCTGTATTGGTCGCAAAATCTTTGGGCATGTACTCGCAAACCTTGGATCCGGTAGTCAGGTAGGACTCTTAGCTCGACATTGCTTGAGGCCGCTCGCCTAAATCAACGGGCCCACTGAAAGGACCTTGATGTCACCTAGGAGGCCTAGGGGGGGTGAATAGGCCTATAAAAATTCAACTCGAAACTATGTCAGAACAGAGGGTGGCACTGCCGCTCTTCAAAAATAAAGCAGACAACGTTGAGATTTCACAGATAGTAACCTGACCTTCTCAGCTGCTCAATCCTACAACAGAAAGACAAAATCCAGTTCGAAGACTGGATACCATAGAAATCTCACACAAGAGAGGATCGAGCTACCAAACCCTAACAACAGCTAGCAAAGAGCTGAACCAGCAAGAACACAAAGTGAAGCACGCGAGACATAAAATTTATCCCGTGGTTCAGCTCGCCACCAAGACTTGCCTAAGTCCACATTGTTGAGGCATCCACAAAAGGATTGGCTCGCCACCAAGGCTTGCCTTGCCCTCGTTCTCAAATCAAGAGAATGAACTCTTGAAGTAAGGGGTAATTTCTTAGCTGTAGGATGAGGTTACAAACCTCCCAAGGCTGCCACACGAGTTGGCAAGCACAAGGGCGACGCCTAGCCGGCTAGGAGCAAGCTCCAAGCCTAACAAACTCTAGAACTGCCGGCCAAACGTGAACCAAATGCTCTTAGACTTTGGGAATCAGTGGATTTTCTCTCCAATCAAGTTTTGCTGTCTTTTCTCTCAAGTTTTGATGGTTGGAACAAGGATTTGCTTGAGGGATGAAGGAGCAACAATGGAGGAGAGAGAGGTGAGCTTTGGTCTGTTCAGTTTTGAACTGAACCGTTGGAGAAGAAGGCACTCTGTTGTGGGCCGGCCCAAATGGTATTTATACCTCTTGGGTCCCAACGGTCGTTTATGGGCGACATTGCCGCCCTCATAGGGCGGCACTGCCGCCCTAGCCAAAATAGGTAGAATCTGGAGATTTTTGGCTGGCTGCTTTGGCTGGGTAAGAGGATGTAGATCTGAAGTTTTGAGTATCTGGTTGCACAGTTGACCAACTGTACTAGAATCCCTCTTTATAGTATGGCTTTCCCTTGATTATGTGACTTGAACCATTTCCATACATATGAGTTCACCTTCATGGCTTCAAGTCACTTCCACTAATGATTTGATCCTCAACACAATTTGACTCCTCATAGCTTGATTAGTACCTCGACTCAATGCAAGTACTATCTTCTTCACCTTAGCCATGGTACCTCAGTTGCCAAGCCGTCGCTTGCCCTTCACCTTCGCTTAGTACTTCGAAGCCCTTTCCTTGCTGTCTTCACCCTATCAAGCCATACTCAAGTCACGTTATATTAAGCATCCATTGAAAAACATTTCTTCAATATTTTGATCCTTGCTTGAATATTTTCTAGATATGAATATTGAGATCAATCAAGCTTCAGTTTGTCTCACATAGAGACATACATGGATCAACATCAATATGGTCAAGCCAATTCACAATTCCTTATTCCCTTCTCATTTTGGCTTGACATTCCAATTGATCTTTCATATATTCATCCATGTAAGCAAACTAATGTAGAGACCGACTTATATCCACTATACATTGTCATTTACCAAGTATGTTTGCTTTCACATGATGCTATGATATCCCACAACATAAAAGCCATTTCATTGATTCCATTTGCATTGTTGTCTTTTGCTTGAACTAGATTGCTTCCAAAAACTTCCAATACAACAATACATAGTTTGACATTCACTTTAACACAATGTGGCATATCATCAAGTTTGCCTACTAGTTGAACCTTGTATATACTTGTTAATACACAACCCACAAGTATATGCAACAGACTCAATTTCCTGTTCAACACTTAGCAAACTTATTAGACCTTTAATTGTGTTGTTATTCAATTTACCAAAACCCACTAAAAGGCTATATGCACTTACAATCTCTCCCTTTTTGGTGATTGATGACAACACAACTAAAGCTTACAAGAGATTGATAAACATTAAGATTTTGAATCCTATTATATAGTGAGCTCCCCCTAAATGTGTGCATTAAAGGAATTCAAATTTTGGCCTCAAATGCCAAATGCACATATTTAAGATAAAGTGTGGGAACTCTCCTATATCTTAGCATCCATAGGGTGCAAGGTGTAACATGATAACCGTGATACTCATGACAGTTCATGCACTCAAAGATTACTGACCAGCAGAGGGTGGCACTGCCGCACCAGAGAGCGGCACTGCCGCCCCTGCCTGGCAGCACAGGAGAAAACAAGCATCACTCAAGGCATGAATGCCACACACTAGCATAAATGGTCCTTACCAAGAGCATCAATTTAAACTATCCTTGCACACACCATAATATATTTTTTAAACCTTACATGTATGCCTCTCCTTTACCCCTTTTCATCCTCATATCAATCTCTCTCCCCTTACATTCTCCCCCTTTGGCATTAATCTCCAAAAAGGATCTCCCCACCAAAAGGAAGAAATGATGGTTGACAAGTAAGGGCAAGAGTAGGTAAAAGTTTAGCATATGGTATTTCTTACCTATTTTCTATCAAACAAAGTATGCAACTTTTAGGTCAAGATTCTTGAGAGGTTAGCATATTTGGCTCATACCTCACTTAGATGACAGTATAACATGAGACAAACTCATGCCATCACCACAAGAGGTATCAACCAAACATCTAAAGAATTCTCTAATCACCACCACAAGAACAAACTTATGGTGTGACTCAAAAATTGCATACACATGCACACACTAGCATGTAAAGGCCTAGATGCACAAAGGTAACACATGAATTCATGGAGCGATATACCTTTGTTCTAAGCCTCATAATCTCCACCATGAAGATGATTTCAATACTTGGATTTAGTGCTTTGATGGGACTAGTACTTCTTTATGCAAGATAATTTCATTTGTGCCCATCTCTCATCATCATCATTTTCAAGGAGATATCATAAACTTGTGCTTGATATCAATTGAAAGTCCATTGCTAGCTCTTGTTGTCATATTGAGATATCAGCTGAAGACAAATTTCTTTTGTAATTAGGACACCTGCAACCTGTACATCATCCTTATTTTTCGATTCCCTGCTTGTCATCTCGATAAATCTCATTAGAGCTTACAAAAGATATGAAATCTAAACTAAGATTTTCGAACCTTGGGTGTAGGAGCCTCCTCCTAAATATATGAATAGAGATTTGAATTCTCAATTTATCATGAAGGGCCACAATTCACATTTTAGGTGTGATGGGAACCTCCCCCTACATCCATGCCTGCTGTGGGGTGCTGAACAAAGTGTCATAGGAATAAGAGTGATGCATATGACAGGTCATATCAGTTCAAGCACACAAGACTCTGGCTGATACAGCACAGGGCGGCACTGCCGGACACAGAGGGCGGCACTACCGTCCTGACTATATCAGTCAGGTAGCAATCAGATTCCTACAGCAGATCATATGAATATAAAACAATCTAAACTTAGAATATGACAAACTAAAATAGTAACCATGAATACATGTCCATATCCGAATCAAATTTAGTCATAAAGTAGCATATTTCATAAAATAGAATTTTGAGCGACTCTCAAACTCACAATCTAACAACTACTCTCATCGGATCTGGACATTTGATGTTGCCTAGGAGATGCTCATAAAGACAAGAGATAGCATTAAATTGCACAAGAGAATTTCACAACTAGTGATCATTTTGGATGTGGAAGGCATGTAGATCACTAATTGCAGAACCTTATAACATAGACTAAATCCCCCCCGTTTTTTATAGTGCATACATATACATGTGGAAGGCAAGAACATAGGCACTTTTGGTCAATTAAGTCCAAATAAGGGAATTTAAGCTATATTATGGAGAGTAGCTACTTAAGAGATAAAAATACAATCCAAATGAATATGAGAGGTAACCAATTTGGATTGAGTCAATGTAGCACACTCATGAGAGACTCATTCTCAGCAAGAGACTACACAAATTCACTAGAAGAAAAGGTTAGTCTTAAAAGACACAAGGCATAGGATGGGCTCCCCCTTAATATGTGCATCAAGTGCTTGAATTACTTGTGAAATGCACTAGAATCAGTTTAAGAGTCGAGGAAAGTTCATCCTATATCTTGGTCAAGGCATGATAAATTTGCAACAATTAAAATTATGCCAAGGAAACATACCACCACCAAGGTAGATAGATCACCACATAAATTTTCATCAATATGACCATCATAGGTGAGACTTCAATGATTTGGATGGCTATAGTTCTCACTTGATGAAATGTGGTAAAACTGAGCTCTTGTGGTCATCCAAGATCCATATTAGTTTCCTAGTTCTTTCTTTACCTAGAGCAACTCACATAGAGAGCAAAGGTAAAATTCATAAAATTTGCAAGTTATGAACTAGGAGTTACCACTCTTTGTTGATAAGATCCTGGGAGATCAATGGGATGGATCATAGGTACTTGATGAGCACTTAGAGAGGAGAAATAGCAATGAAAGCCCACTCTTCAATTATTTTCTCCATCTCATCCAAATCTAGGTCCATTTAAAGGATTGGGACATTCAACATTTAAACCAGGAGCACTTGGTTTATAAAGACCGAGACATCCTAGAATAATTATGAAACACCTAGAGAATCCAAAGGAACTACCCATCCTCCTTTTTCAATGTGTGTGACTGCACATCAAACACTTGAAAGAAACCAATAATCCCACAAGATATAGGCTAAGCTCCCCCTAAATTTGTGCATACAAGAGTACACAAAGTTCACTTAAGTACATTAACAATATGAGGTCAAGGGAGTGACTTGCACTATACTTCAACTGATTTGAACCCCTTGAAACTGCTTGCAATTCAATAGTCTCAGCTGATTACTTCTTGTTCCAACTAGTTGCAATCATTTGCTGCTGCTTGTACTCTGATTGCAACTTATTTGGACCCTTGTGTGAGTTCTTTTTTTTCATTGAAACTCCTTTAGACAAAATTTATATTTCTCATATTTACTGATTCTTCATGACCAACTTGAGAGCTAACTCAATCTTATTGACACAATGCAATCCAATTCCATTCAGTCAGTTTTCAGATTCTGTCATCCTCAGAAAGGAAAAAGAAATCCATATCTCTCAGACCTCTAGCCCAATATGCATGAAATTTGGTAGAGATCTTCATCTATGAGTCCTCTAACTTCTCTAAAAAATTTAGCTCATTTGAACTCCATTTGGTCTGTGAAAATAATTTTCTACCAGAACTGCTCAAATCTGAAACTGCACTGTTGAAGCTGACAGAAACCAACTCAAAACTGATTTTCTTCAAAACCAATCTTCATACCAATTGTACAGAAACAAGTACTAGATGTGTATAGCATGCTCACAAAGTTTCAGGTCAATTTATCAGTATTTGAATCTCCAAATCCATGCTTGAAGGCAGTCAACTTAGATTTGTAATTTTCTGGACAGATTTGATGATCGATGATTCTTCTTCTTTTCCTGTCCAATCTTTGAGGTGATTTCTGTTGAGAATACATACAAGATGTTATATCCATTCAGTCCTCTCATTAACACTCATAATCTTGTGAATTCTTCTTGTATAGCTTATTTAAATCAACCTCAAACTTGATTCAAGCAACACTGAAACTTTTGATCTAAATGGTCTTTAGCAGCAACATCTTTCTTTAGGTGAAGAATAACCTTTAAGCTTGTGAATTAAATTAGCACACCATCTTCTTATTGATTTTCTATGAATAAGCTCAATCACAAGAAGACATTAGTAACACAAGCAATAGTTTTCCATTTAGTAACCATTTATATGTGGATGACAAGTGGGTTACCAAAATGGAGAAACCTCATAACATGGACTAAATCTTCCTTGATGTCTCATGCATATTCTTTTGAGTGGAATGGAAATGTAAATGTGCATGGTTGGTCATTTAAGTCCAAAGGGCAGATTTAACCCATATTATGGTGAGTGGCTAACATAGATAAATCTAATCCAAATTAGATAGAGAGAAAATACATCACATGGTTTTGGATTGATAGCCTTCATATAATAGCATACTCTATTTGAGAAACACATTCTCATTTAGTGAGACTACATAAATCACTTAGAGAGAAAGATTAGTCTCACAACTCTAGCCATAGATTAAAGTCTCCTTTTATAAATGCTCTAAGTATTTAAATTTCTCACATAGCACTTTATTCATTTAAGAACTTGAGATTTTCACTCTATGTCTAGGTCATGACAACAATAGTGTAATCAATTTGAACTATGCCAAGAGATACTCATAACCATTATAGCATGTAGATGCCCATAAGATGAGAATGAAAATTTGGCAATCTAACATATGATAAGATTCCATCAAGTAGGAAGTTCTTGACTTGTGAGTAATAAGTCCCTTTACTTGACTTGAGCTTGATTCTTTATTCTTGGCCATTTTGAAATCTACTTGTATCCTCCAATGTGTACCAAGATTCCAAATCCATCAAACCAACTCATAATGTGCACGAACATAAACTTGCTTCATCTTGTTTTTCTTGGTTTGAAGTCCACAAAGGAAAGTCAAGTCATCTATGTTGCTTGATGTGGATGATCAATTTAATTTTGATCATATTTCTATTCTATGACCAGCAACCAATGAATATCCTTAAGTGCTTCTATTATCCTAAGTGGCTACACAAGACACAAAGGAGTTTAGTTTCAAATAAATTGCACTTGAAATTTAGATGTTACCACCCTTCTTGATTGTAATGGATGAGGTGGTCTTTTCATCTTCATCTTGCACATATGAAGGTTGTAGATTTGTCCACGAACTAGAGTGGAGTCAGCTGCTACTATGTAGGAGGGACAGCACTGCCGCCCTTGGGTGCGGCACTGCCGCCCTGCTGATTTGCAGCAGGGGTGTGCTGCACCTCTACATCAGAGTTGTCAGCGGAATTTGATACAACAGCAACTTGAGGAGCTTCCACTTTTGTAGCATGTACTTCCAATCTGGATCTCCAAGTGCTTGTTCTACCTTGAGAGGTTCCAAAGAGGAAACAAACAAGTAATATTGATAAAAATTTGCTAAATGTGAACGAGTTGTTACCCCCTTTCGAATGCTCCCAAAGATGTTGTCAACGGGGTGATCCCGTTGTATAGTGTGACGTAGCCTTGGATGCTCAACACCTCCTTGTTCTTCCTCTGGACTTTTAGCTTCTTCTTGTTCAAAGATAGGCTCCAGGTTGAGCCCTTGAAGTGGTGGAGTAGGAGTTGAAGGAGCTGCTGCTGAGGTGGATGGGGCAGCACTACCACCCTCAGGAGCAGCACTGCCACCCTACTGATTTTCAGCAGGTGAGTGCTGCCCTTGTCGATGGAGTATGTCATCGGAAATTTGTGCAGCAACATCCTGTGGATCCTCATCATCAGTGGCTCGATCTTCTTGTGGCCTAATGTCGCCTATAGCCATTTGCTTGATTGCTTCACATGGTGGATCCTCATTACCTACAACATGAATAAGATCTTGCTCTACTAGAGAGCCATTAAAAGCATCACATGGCAAATGATTCATTTAGACTTGAAGTACTCTAGCCACTCTTAATAATTCACAAACACACATATATTTGTGAACTATTAGAGACTACACACGTCAAGTGGCTAAATAGCAAGGGTTAGGTACTAGTTACGGAGGTGAATATGAAGTTTGAAGTATTCCCATTGATATATCTTCGGGTCAACCATATAAGAATATGCAATGTGAATTGATTGATAGCTCGAGTGAATATTTTCAATCAACTTGCTTAAGCACCCCGAAGCTTCATATCACCTTCAAGTACCTACAACACTTACTAAGCACAATTTGGTACCCAAACTATGTTGGGTCCATTATGGTTAGTCACATGAGACTTAGGCAACCAAATGGCCTGTGTGCTAGCACATGGTGAACCAATCACCTTTCTAGCACAAGTGTCATTTTTGGGTCTCCTAAGCATATTTAAATCAATTGACAAGTTGAGCTTAGAAGTGTTACCCATGGGACAATCCTTACTTAAATGTCCCTTTCCTTTGCAAGTGTAGCATAGGTGATTCTTGTTCTTTCTAGCCTTCTCATCTTGCACTTTGCTTGCTACCTTGTTAATGAACCTCTTTGTTGATGATGACAAGTCTTCACTTTTCTTATTAGGACATGAGCCAATTTCATGTCCCTTCTCATGACAACCATAACACTTTCTCTTGCTCCTTCTTGTCTTGTTCTTTGGAAGTGTGGCTTGATCATCGACCTTGTTGGAACACATAGAAGCATTGTGTCCCATGTTGGAGAACTTGACATGAGCCATCTTCTTCTCTTGGATCTTGCTCACGCCCTTCTCTTCTTTCTTCAGGGGGCAATCTTTGACATGGTGACCTTCTTTCTTGCACTTGAAGCAAGTGATGAGAGTCTTCTTTGATTGACGTTGCACCTTGATGGCCTTGGGAACTTTCCTGTTCTGTCTAGGTGCGGCACTACCGCCCTTGGGGTGTGGCACTGCCGCTGTCTATGCAGCTAGCTAAACTACTGCATTCTGGACAGATTGCACTTCTTTAAGTATCCCCTTCACTTTGCCATCGTTGGACTTGTAACCCTTTTGATAAGGCTTGATGCATGCATCGATTGATCCCTTCTTGAGCTTCTTCACCATGTCTTCATGGTTATCTTGAGAAGGTGGAGCATTGCACTTGCCCTTCCATTGAATCAAGTTCCCTTTTAGCACTTCAACTTCTTCCTTGAGCTGTTCATTTTCTTTTGCAATGGAATCATCACAAGTTTCTACAATTTCATGCTCAACGGAAGGTTGGCTTGCTTGAGAGCAACACTTGTTAGCACATGATAAAATAGATGAAACTTGTGTATATGTGCATTTGTGAGTGTGAGGTTGGTATGATTTTACCGTTGTTACCACAACCTCATGAGCAACTTCTAGCATGAGATGAGACTCCATAAGCTTCTCATGAGAGCACAAAAGTCCATCATGACTTTCTTGCAAAGTCTCATTTTTGCTAGTAAGCCTTTCCAACTTGTCTTTGAGCATATAATTCTGATCTTCTAATTGAGCAACACAAGATAGAGAGTTAATAGTATGAGTTTGCTCAATTGACAAGTTTTCATACCTTTGGACCAAGCTAGCATAAGAGCACTTAAGCTTTTCATGTTTTTTGGTCAACTTCTCCAAGCATTTGATCTTTTCAACGAGAAGCTCTTCTTGCTTGTAGAGATCTTCTTCTTGCTCTTGAATCTTCTCTATGAACTTGATCACTATCAACTTATCTTTCTTGCTTAGACGTGCAAGGTGTTGATTGATCTCATCATCATCACTACCACTGTCACTGTCACTCTCACTCTCACTTGCCACTTTCTTCTCTGTCTTTGCCATGAGACCGATATGTGAAGTGGTATAGAGAGTTGAGCTTCTTGATAAGGTGGATTCATCATTTGGCTTCCACCGATCACAAGCTTCTTCTTCCTTTAAAATATTAGTCTCACAAGAACTAAAGAAAGTAGAAGTACCACATGTAAAAATATTATTCTCACCAACTATTTCATTACCATCCAATAAGTCATATGTTGGCGAGGAAGTGGATGTGGCAAGATCAAATAGGCCTTTTGAGAGAATCACTTGAGGCTCATCATTTGTCGATGAAGTTGAGCATTCCTCAAGTGGTTTTTCCAATGAGAGGTTGCTCTCTTCACATTTGGAGTTGCCGTACATTTCCTTGAGCGTGGTCCAAATGATATGAGCATCACCAAGTAGTTTACCATCTCCAAATATGACAGCATCAAGTACATCTTCACTCAAAGCACTAAATTAGACATTAGCAGCTTGAGCATTGAGTTGTAAGCATTTCACTTCCTCTCTAGATAAGTAGATCAAATCATCATGAGGAGGTGAAATGCTCACATCTACAATCTGCTCTATTTGAGGACCCATGGTCCTAAAAACATCAAGCACACTAGCAGACCAAGATGTATAATTTGAGCTATCTAAAAGTAAAAGTTCTAGAGATACCTCCTCACTTGTCGACATCGTTCTCTCAAGGCGGTTAAGCCCGAAATTGAGATCCAGGCTCTAATACCAATTAAAAGGACCTTGATGTCACCTAGGAGGCCTAGAGGGGGGCTGAATAGGCCTATAAAAATTCAACTCGAAACTATGTCAGAACAAAGGGTGGCACTGCCGGCCTTATAGGGCGGCACTGCCGCTCTTCAAAAATAAAGCAGACAGCGTTGAGATTTCACAGATAGTAACCTGACCCTCTCAGCTGCTCAATCTTGCAACAGAAAGACAAAATCCAGTTCGAAGACTGGATACCATAGAAATCTCACATAAGAGAGGATCGAGCTACCAAACCCTAACAACAGCTAGCAAAGAGCTGAATCAGCAAGAACACAAAGTGAAGCACGCGAGACACAAAATTTATCCCGTGGTTCAGCTCGCCACCAAGGCTTGCCTAAGTCCACGTTGTTGAGGCATCCACAAAAGGATTGGCTCGCCAACAAGGCTTGCCTTGCCCTCGTTCTCAAATCAAGAGAATAAACTCTTGAAGTGAGGGGTAATTTCTTAGCTGTAGGATGAGGTTACAAACCTCCCAAGGCTGCCACACGAGTTGGCAAGCACAAGGGCGACGCCTAGCCGGCTAGGAGCAAGCTCTAAGAGTAACAAACCCTAGAACCGCTGGCCAAACGTGAACCAAATGCTCTTAGACTTTGGGAATCAGTGGATCTTCTCTCCAATCGAGTTTTGCTGCCTTTTCTCTCAAGTTTTGATGGTTGGAATCAAGGATTTGCTTGAGGGATGAAGGAGCAACAATGGAGGAGAGAGAGGTGAGCTTTGGTCTATTTAGTTTCAAACTGAACCGTTGGAGAAGAAAGCACTCTGTTGTGGGCCGGCCCAAATGGTATTTATACCTCTTGGGTCCCAACGGTTGTTTATGGGCGGCACTGTCGCCCTAGCCAAAACAAGTAGAATCTGGAGATTTTTGGCTGGCTGCTTTGGCTGGGTAAGAGGATGTACATCTGAAGTTTTGAGCATCTGGTTGCACAGTTGACCAACTGTACTAGAATCCCTCTTTATAGTACGGTTTTCCCTTGATTATATGACTTGAACCATTTCCATACATATGAGTTCACCTTCATGGCTTCAAGTCACTTCCACTAATGATTTGATCCTCAACACAATATGACTCCTCATAGTTTGATTAGTACCTCGACTCAATGCAAGTACTATCTTCTTCACCTTAGCCATGGTACCTCAGTCGCCAAGCCATCGCTTGCCCTTCACCTTCGCTTAGTACCTCGAAGCATTTTCCTTGCTATCTTCACCCTATCAAGCCATACTCAAGTCATGTTATATTAAGCATCCATTGAAAACATTTCTTCAATATTTTGATCCTTGCTTGAATATTTTCTAGATATGAATATTGAGATCAATCAAGCTTCAGTTTGTCTCACATAGAGACATACATGGATCAACATCAATATGGTCAAGCCAATTCACAATTCCTTATTCCCTTCTCATTTTGGCTTGACATTCCAATTGATCTTTCATATATTCATCCATGTAAGCAAACTAATGTAGAGACCGACTTATATCCACTATACATTGTCATTTACCAAGTATATTTGCTTTCACATGATGCTATGATATCCCACAACATAAAAGCCATTTCATTGATTCCATTTGCATTGTTGTCTTTTGCTTGAACTAGATTGCTTCCAAAAACTTCCAATACAACAATACATAGTTTGACATTCACTTGAACACAATGTGGCATATCATCAAGTTTACCTACTAGTTGAACCTTGTATATACTTGTTAATACACAACCCACAAGTATATGCAACAGACTCAATTTCCTGTTCAACACTTAGCAAACTTATTAGACCTTTAATTGTGTTGTCATTCAATTTACCAAAACCCACTAAAGGGCTAGATGTACTTACACCCACACTCGGTTGTGTACGGTTTAAATTCTCTTCCTCTTAATGAAAAACGGGTACACACCCGGTCACGAAAAAAATGTTGAAATCATGGAGGGGAGGAGGACAGAGAGAGAAAGGTCTGTGTCGAGCGAGGAGCTTTCTCTTTGCCGGGATTTGTGTCTGGTTCGCCGGAGATATCATCATTGATGGAGAAGGCGAACACCCCTACTTTCTTCTTGTTCTTCTTCTTCTTTTGTTCATCCTAAATTTATGAGGCTGCGATTGTAGGTGAAGAGAGGCTTTGACAAAGAGTAATACGGAGTATTTGGCAGTGAATTTGAAAAGGGCTTCATGTTGGAAAACTTATTAGGTCGACGATCGACTTATGTTGTCACGACGAAAACCTTTTAGATTTTCTCGCGTTCGAAACGGGGCCTCGATCAGCTACGAGAACATGGGCGGGCACACAGAACGTTGTGTGATGTATGCATGCATGCATGACAAAGGGTGAAACGAACTTTTAAATTAGGGTTAAATTGAACGACTCTGACATTAGGCCGTGAGACGAGCTCCTCTTCTTTTTTTTTGGTTATATAAGAAGAAATGGTTGGTAGAGACGTCATACCATGTTTGTTGTTACTGCGTCATCTTCGCCTGCTACTTGTACTGCTAGTTACTACTTATAAGTTGAAAACAAACAGTTGGCAAGATAATGCAGCATCCATACGTATTCTTAGAAAAGTACTTGACAGTAGGCTTCTCAAAGACGCATACTAGCTCCTGATCCTAGCTAAAGTAACCTCCATAGGAATAAAGATGGAAAGGCCGTGTTTCCTGAACAAGCTGGTGAGACGAGCGTCGTGCCAGGCAAGGTGTGCACGCAGCGCAGCAACCCCAAAATGGCCGGGGTGCGGGTGCGGCGAATGAAAAGGCGGTCGGACCGGGACGGGAGAGGCGATCGAGGAGGTGCCGTGACGCGGTTCGTCCTGGACCTGGATGGAGCGTGACACGACATACACAGACAGCAGGGCCTGCGTCTCTCGCCTCCCGTCTCCGAGTGCCCCAAGGTGCTGAGTGCTGACAACACAAGGGACGCGGCTTTTCATTCGTCACCGCTGCGTAAAAGCGGAGGAGGCCGCCCCCCCGGCAGGAGGAACCTAAACCTTTGGTGCCCAACTGCGACTGCCCATGCTGCCGGCGTATCCATGCAGGCATCCAGTCCAGCCATGACATATCTCCTGCCGCATCATCCGCTTTCATCAACCGGCAGAATCCGATTCTTGCTGGACTCTTTTTTTTTTTCCGCTGCCCTCCTCTTTCCCTACCTTTCCGGCTGCAGGCCACGTTCTCGCGCACTGCGCGTGCGTAACCAGCACTAACTCGGTTCATGGGCTGGTTTTTGGCGGGTTCTGGTTAAATCCCTAACCAGCCCAGGATCAGTACCCCGGTGCGGTGCGGGCTGGTTTCCGACGGGTTGGCATAAATTTGATTAGTTTCTTGGGTTGGTTTGGTCACCCGGTTTTCAATGGTTAACATGGATTGCGTAGCTGAAAATGAATCACGTGGCTCAGCTGCAACTATGGATCGAGAGCTCCGACAGAAGCTTGGAGGTGTTCTGCGTTGGCGCCCATGGACCCAGAATCGAAGGCTCAACTGCAACTATGGATTGAGAGCTCCGTGAGACGGCGAGTCTTGCTCCAACTCCAATTCGAGGCCGACGAGAAAGCTCTCGTGAACATGGGCGCCCATGGATGAGAGCTCTTGCGCTCGCGCTGCGGCACTGCCGCCAGCGCCTTTTTTGTTTCCCCAGGTTTCGATGGGTTTCGGTGGTTTTCTGAACCGCTGAACAGGGTTAACCAACACGGTCCTGACTCATAACAATAATAAAAAAAAAACACGGTGCCGACCCACGCGCACGCGGCCGGGGACGGCACGGGGAGGTCGTTAGATCGCAAAGGGAGCGGCACATACATTTATGGTTGGTTGGGGATGGAATAAACGCGACTCTCTCTGGGGGGTGCGAGTGGGCTCTGGGTCAGATTAAAGCAGAGGATAGCGACCATGGAGACCCACCGGGACGTTTCTGTTTCTGTTTGCGCGCCCTGACCCTGAGAAGGGATGGACGATGTGGACCGGGAGAGAGAGCCGAAAGGCGATGGCGACCTTTCCCTCCTCTGGCACTGTGGCAGGCAGTCCAGTTGCGTTTTGTTCCTTGTCTGCTTTCTTCTCCTTCGGTGCATAGGCATGGCCGTCCGTCTAAACGGGCCAAGCCCACCACACCACACGGAACCGTCGACTTCAAGGGTATGTAGACTTGCTACCCCTTCACCACGCGCAGCGCAAAGCTCTCGCACTCTGTTTAACCCAGGGGAAGTCATGCATGCATGCGCTTGCCGGCGACTCTGTCCCACCGTTCAGTAAAACATACTACACATGAATGCATGCCGTGTCCGTCGTCGTGCTTACCTTTTTTTTTTTTGACAACAAACAAATTTCATTTAACAGCATCTAGCTGTAAGCACAGAGTTGATGTTTACAAGCTGGAGTGCCAAAGGGAGTGGGCACTGATGTACATGTGCCGGGTTGGAACAGACACAGGAGTGATTGATGAGATTGAGGTCTAAGTCACTAAGTGCCTGTGTAGCTAGCAGATCTGCTGTCTGATTCTTGTTTCTGCTGATATTGAGGATGCTTGTGCTTCTTCCTTGTGTGTAGTTCCTGATAATCTGGGTAAATGGCTTTATTCTCCAATCAGGAGGGTTGGAGATATCAGAGCCATTTAGGAATTGCACCAACTCTTGATTGTCAAGAAGTTTATATTGCTCAGCTGCAGACAGTTGTAGCCAGAGCCAGGGCTGCAGCCTCTGCCATTAAGACTGAGGTGAAGTCCTTCATCGTCGCCTTGATGTAGACCTGTTGTGGCGGCTGCACCTGAGTGTTGATGATGAATACACCGATTCCAGCATTTCTGGGAATCGAACGAGGCATGCCTGGCAAAGTCGATGCATCTGAGTAGCGTCTAGATCCTTGCAGCTTTGTCGGACAGTGGGCAATGAGTCTTTCCAGCAGCATGGTCAACTGCCTGTGCGCCTGAATTGTGGTTGGAGTATTCCCTGAATTGAGCAGCAGCGTACCTGATTGTGTAGGCTGGACTAGGGAGCGATGTGGGTGTGGATGTCTTGACGCCTGGCTGTGGTTGGTGCTGGGCGCCGAGTGATCTGCATTGGCAAAGTTTGTACCTTGGCTAGTACTGTCGATGTCACTGTTCTCCCTGGTTGGTCCGTTATTGGGTGCGGTTACATTGCCTGCAAATACAGAGGGCATACCTGTGCCGTTTGTGTTGGGTTGCCGGTCGGTTGTTTCTCGGTTTCCAGAGCTTGCTGCAGTTTCTGGAGTGATGTTGTTTCCTGGTTGTAGAGCTTGAATGTGGAGCGCGATCTGTGCAGAAACAGCGTGGTGAACCTGCCAAGGAGTCCAGGACTGTCTCTGGAAGCGTATATCATTCCTGGCCTTCCACAAATACCACATAGTGATTAGGATTTTAATAAACAGGGTATTAGGGGTGGAGTTGGAGATAATAGCCTGTAATATTAGCTGGACTCCATCGTCTTCGTGCGGCAGGTTATCAGTGCGAAGAGGTGGATCAGCAGAGAACCAAACTGCCCGGGGAAGGTGGCAATGGAAGAATAGATGGGTATCTTCCTCCACTGCACCGCAGGCTGCACACTGTTTGTCAATGTGGGTGCTGTACCTTGCTGCTCTATCAGCGGTTGCGAGAGCTCTTCTGATGAGTCTCCAAGTAAATGCTTTGATTAGAGGTGGTAGTTCTTTGGTTTTCCAAGCTCTCTGTAGGATCTGATTAGCTTGGGGGTGGATGCTTCTAGAACCCTGTTGAGGTAGTTGGATGGTCTGCTGGCTGCTAAGATGCCTGTAGACATTTTTAGCTGAGCATTGACCATTTGTGGCTGGCGTCCATCTGAGGATATCTTGCTGATCGTTGTCAACCGTGTGGACCGCAGTGATAGCTTGAACAGCCTGATCATCAAAGATGTTAGCAATTAGATCAACATTCCAATTCTGGGAGTTGGGGTGCCAAAGATCAGATACTGTAGCCGGCAGTGGAAGCTGGGTAACCGGTAAAATCATGTGGTCATGGATGGAGTTCCAAACAGGACACCATGGTGAAGACCAAATGGAGCCGTTACCTGAATGTATTTGATAAACAGAGTTTTTGCAAAGTTTCTCTTTTACCTGCAAAATAGATGACCAGAAGATGGAACGAGGTCCCTTGGTGTTAGCTATCCAAAAGGAGGAGTCGTGGTAGTATTTAGCCTTAAGAATGGAGGTGAGAAGCTGATTTTTGTTAGTAGCAATGTTCATGCCGCATGGGTGAGTAGGCTTTTGTTAACCGTGTAGAGGTCCCTAACTCCCAGGCCACCATTTTCCTTGGATTGGCAAATGTCATCCCATGATCTGAAGGCAATAGGGGAGGTAGGGTTATCGTCCTGGACGTCCGCCCACCAAAATCTTCTTATGATTGCTATGATTTTACCTACAAAAGTCTTAGAGAAAAGCACAGTAGACATATAGCACACTGGAATCGAAGCTGAGACCGACTGAATGTAAGTAAGACGGCCTGCATGGTTAAGCTTGTTAGCTTTAACAATAGTAAGTTTAGCTCTGAATTTGTTGAGAATAAAATCATAAGCTTTATTTCTGTCGTTGTGGTTGAAAATAATCAGGTGCCCAAGGTGCATAGTGTTAGGGAGGAGATCAGGGACAAGAAAAATATCTCTGATGTGAGATCGGGTAGCTGCAGGCACATTTTTACTAAAAAGGCTAGAGGACTTTTGGAGGCTGGGAACCTGGCCAGGGGCGTTCGTCGTGCTCACGGTTAACGTGGAACCAATAACTTTGACTGGCTTTGACTAGTTCGTGTCCTCCGCTTATTAGTGGTGCTTACTAGTACCACCACGCGAGACACATGCCCTCGAGGTGCCGGTAGTGTCAGACTACTGCTCCCTGAGAATCCAGAACCAACAATCCTGATTACTACTTGACATATACAGTGCATAGACATGTCTTCAGAAATATATATACGATGAAATTTTTAATCGAACTCTCTATTATTTCTCTCTTTTTTTTTGGAGGTGAGTTTGCACAACCTAGACACAACTTACCTTGGCCCTACCAGTCAAGACAAATCCTGCTGCTACCTACAACTACAAGGTACTACTCTTGCTAGCCAAGTGTGTGAAACTACCACCAGAGAAGAGCCCTAGTACAATCCTGCCTACTTAGGCTCTGTTCGTTTGACCCCAAACCAAGGGGATTGGGAGGGATTGAGGAGGATTAAATCCCCTACAATTTAAAATTTCTCTCAACCCCCTCCAATCCCCTTTAATCCCTTTGATTTTAACAACAACCGAACAAGCCATTAGGGGGTCTGACATAGCTTCGTGCGGCTCTGGGTTGTCCTACACCAGCAACTATCGGCCCTAGTGTCATATAAGTTAATTAGGCCTGATTTGTTTCCCCTCGTGAACTTTAGTTCCTATCACAATAGATGTTTGACACATACATGGAGTATTAAATATAGACTAAAAAAATAACTAACTGTACAAATTGCGATTAATTTGCGAGACGAATTTTTAAACCTAATTAGTACCTGATTTGACAATGTGGTGCTACAGGGACACATGTGCTAATGACGGATTAATTAGTTTTAATAAATTTGTCTCGCGGATTACTGAGGACCTGTGTAATTTGTTTTATTATTATTATTATTATCCGAACACCCCCATATGACCCCGATGTGGTTAAACTTTAGCCCCTGGATTTAAACAAAGCGTTAGTTTTCTATCTCTCTCCTCACTAGATAAATATGGAGCTACCTAGGCTCTAGCACCAGGCAACGCACAAACTAGTAGGTGCTACCTGGCTAGCTACAAGAAACTAGCTAATACTCCCTTCGTCCCTTAATATAAAGTATACACATATTTCAAAATTTAAACTTTACTTATCTTTGATTAATAATTAGCCTCACTATATCAAAAGTTTGTATTACAAAAGTAGTTATGTATGATTTGTATTTAGAAATATTTTCTAATGGTCAAACTTTTATTTCCTATAAATTATATATTATAAGAGAAATTATAGGTCAAAATATGTTTTTTGAAAACCACACCAAATCAAATCGCGCCTTATATTTGGAGAGGGAGTGAGTACTACTAGTAATAACACAAGATGGCTGTTTATATCCAAGTCAAATAGCCCAAGATGGCTGTTTGGATCTATATGCTAAAAGGTGAAAGGGAGAGGAGAGAGAAAGAGAGTAAAATCACTTTTAGTCCTTTTTAGCCCACCTTGAGAGGCAAATGGACTAATGGAGGCTAAAAATTAGTCCTTCCCTTTTAGCCCACCTGTTTGGTTCCCCAAAGACTAAAAATAGACAAAAAGTGAAAGACTAAAGTTTAGCTCATTGGATCCAAACAAACCTTGACACGTACTATACACTGCAATATCCCTTGCATTGTTATGGTCCCATACATACAGAAGGATAAGATCATATATCCTCCGTAGCCCGTAGGACAACCCCACTATACCATCCCCACACACACAGCAGATCCAAGATTATCTCATCCCTCTTATTGTACCCATTTTATTTCATTCCATTCCTCGACATATCTCCATTACATTACATTCCCTCACATAAGTACGCAGGAACCTTCTAAACAGGAGCCATCCAAAGCAGGCGGATTCAAATAAACTCCCATCCCCTCCCATATATAAAAAGTATCTTTATTTGACACCATACCAAAACGATATAAAAAGTATCTTCATTTGACACGATACAAAAACGATATAAAAAGTGTCTTCACTTGACACGATACAAAAACGATATTATTTTTCTAATGCGACAAGTTGTTAGTACGCGATTATTATGCTGTTAAAAATTTATATTATTTTTTTGAGCATCTTAACATCCATAAACTCAAAATTATAAAGTTGTACATCTCATTGGGTGCTACAACTTTGGTGTAAAAAGTATCCCCTCCGTTCACTAAAGAATGCAATTCTCGTTTCTCGAGAAGTCAAATAAGTTTGAACTTTGACCAAAATTATATAAAAAATATGAACATTCCTAATGCAAAATTAGTATCATTAGATTAGTCATAGAATATATTTTTATAATAAATTTATTTGAAAACATAAATATTAATACTATTTGTTATAAACTTCGCCAAACTTGAGCTATTTTGATCGGCATGGATCCCATAATTGCATTCTTTTATGGATGGAGAGAGTATCTTCATTTGATACCATATAGAAAATGTATTATTTTTCTAATGCGACGAGCATTAGTACGCGATTATTATGCTTCTGAAATTTTATATTATTTTTTGAGCACCTTATCGTCCTCAAATGAGAAAACCCTAAACTAGAAAGTTGTATATATCATCAAGATTTATAATTTTCATATAAAATTCATCTTCATCCTACGTCGTATCAAAAAGTTATGATTTTTCTAAGGTTCAGTCTTGTCATGCCACTTCCGATGGTGCGACAGAACAATACTGTCACGCTAACGGAAGTGGTGTGCCAAGCTTTTTTACGTTGGAAACGCCGTCTAACGTGACATATGTTGCCGCACTAATGCATGTGGCGCGGCAACGTTATTTTATCGCGCCAACGGCACTAGCGCGACCAAAAGGGTGAGATCTATAATTTTTAGGAATGATTATTATTAAAATATTGAATAAAAAAAGACTAAAAATAAAAAAATCCAAGCCATGCAGACCTACATAGCCCGTGAAATAGCACAGTACCTCCGCATCATTTCCCATCAAATAGCACAGTGGACCAATCGTCAAGACAGATGGAACGAGTAACATGAATTTGTTTAAAACGCGTTTAGCTCGGACCTCATAATGCTTCTTCAATTAGAATGTTTTAGGAATTTTTTCAGATTGTCTAAATATATTTCTGATTTTAGAGCTAAATCTAATTTTTAGAAGCTTGTAGATATATTTCACAAGCTCTAAATATTTTATTTGGATTTGTTGTATTCCAATCTATCTCTAAGACTTATATCGGTTTTTTTTCGAAGTTTAGAGACATTTTCTGTGGTTTAAAACCTTGTTAAATATTTACTGGAATTTTTAACTAAAAAAATGGAACCATCTTGACAACCACTTCAAACAAGGGCATGGAGTTAATTTGAACGGTTTTCATAGTTGAGGTAAGATGCCTTGTAAAGTTCAAAGAGAAAAAAATGAATGACGACGATAGTTTTTAAGGATCGTCTCTTGGTTAGTTAGCAGGCGAAATCTGATTACAAATTCCCTATGGGAAAACTCAACCATACATGCCTTCCTAATGACTTGTAAATCGACCTTTTCATAAGCCCATCGAACTCGTCCTTCGACGCTCGTCCTTCGTGCATAAACTCCACCGCTTGGAATGCCTCCTTCATTGCCTTGATTTCTCGAATGATATGGCCGCCTCCTTGAGGGCTCGAACAATGTTCACACAATCGGTCGCCAGGTTGACCTTCCTTAGATAAAGATCGTTTGCTAAACACAGATCTTCTCTACACACAGATCTTCATCACAATCATTAGGAACGTGCCTGCTTCATCCCTTACTACTGCAGTAGTTATTGCCGTTTCCGAAGACTTGCCGATAGCTGCAGAATTCACATTAATCTTCGCTACCCTACTGGTGGAGCAATCCATCTAGGGGTACTTGATTGTACACCATTCATCAAGGAGTCATGGGTCCTTGTAAGGTCCAGGCTAGCTAAAAATCAAGCAGTGAATGGAGAAGAGGCTTTGGAATAACTCCTCCTGTATGTCGTCTTGTGACAACGACGGCGATAGTTGAGTGAGGTAAAATAGACTTTTTCCTTTTTCTTTTTCCTGAGATTACTTTTTTCCTTTTTTTTGCTTTGGTTACTTTCAGTGTAGAGCCCATAAGCAACTTTGGCATGTGCTTTGTCATGGCCCAGTTAGGGCGCTAATGGGCCGATTCACTTGACACGGACCCCACGGCCTACCACAGGAAGGGTCCTTCGAGTGATCCAGCCGGCCAAGTCCACGCAGGTCTCCACAGATGTTTTACGTAAAAAAACGTAAAGGTCGTGATCGATCCTTGTTGTTATACAATTGTACGTATTATTATTTATCTACAGCATTGTATTTATCGACGAAGCCGGGCACTCTTCTTCTCCGGATCTGAAGGCAGCATTGCTTTGCAAGTTGCAACCTGCGTGCAGGCCTCCATCTTCTTTCAGGTTAGTGATTGATTCTTCCAATGATTTCTCTCCATCCATGCCTGAGTACGCATGTAGGGCCTTTTGCTAGTAACCGGCTTAACTGATCCGGGGATTGTTCTGTGTGTAATTTGCTGAAAAATCTTAACCTGGTGGTGACCTTTTTCTAGAAACCTGTTTTACTCATCCGGGGACTGTTAGTAAACTCGATGGGAAAGGTTGATCAAGTTGGAAGAATAAAAAAAGGGACAACATTGAATTTTTTTCTCACCTACAATAAGCGTGTTTTAGTGCTTATTATTCTCTTTTAAGAGAACATTTTGTTATGCTTCTTGTTCGGACTGAAGACTACATTCATAGGTGATAAGAAGGGAAGAAATGGATTGTGATGCTACCATGGAACATCTCTTGGAGTGCATGCTGCGTGATCCAAGTGCAGAGCCGACAAACCTGCCAATATCGCTTCTAAAGGCCATCACGAATGATTTCTCCGATCATGAGAAAATTGGCAGTGGTGGGTTTGCAGCTGTTTACAGGGTACGACTTACCAGTAACTTGCTCCCAACTGTCCTTATCCTTGATTACAGTTGAACATAAGGCATAATACAACTTTGTCACTGTAGGGAGAACTTCAGAATGGGTCAGTCATTGCTGTGAAGAAGCTGTTGAACAGTATTGATATGGATGAGGAGAAATTTATCAAAGAGGTTGGTTGTCTGATGAAGGCAAAGCACAAAAATATAGTGCGATTTTTGGGGTACTGTTCTGACACACAAGGGAAAATTTTGAGCTATGAGGGGAAGATGATCCAGGCTGAAGAACGACAAAGACTACTCTGCTTTGAGTTTCTGTCTGAAGGGAGTCTTGACAAGCATATCACCGGTACATTTCCTTTTTTGTTGGAAAATCCAGAAACCCATGTAATAAGTTAAATGCTCTTTTTTTTTCTGTTCATAGCATTCAAAACTATAGATATTACTTAGCGTTTTGTTTGTTAACATCTTGTTCCTTTCCTCAATTTCTTTTGTATGAACGGATGGACGACTGATGAAATGCAAAGGACTTCAAGTATCCTAATAACCAATTAACCATACTCCTCCAATTATTTAAAAGTTTGCTCCTCACTTCGCAGATGTATCTGAAGGACTTGAATGGAGAATGCGCTATAAAATAATCACGGGAATTTGTGAGGGTTTACATTATCTTCACCAAGATATTCATATTGTTCATTCAGACCTCAAACCTGCAAATATACTTCTGGATGAGAACATGGTACCGAAAATTGCTGATTTTGGTCTTGCAAGGTTCTTTGATGAAAAACAAAGCAAGGCTATAACTTCAAAAGTGATCGGGACAGTGTAAGATAGAAAATCATCTTTAAAGAACCTTTTCTTTTTTGGGTACTACTACTCCCATTCAGACGTCGAACCAGCAAATATACTGCTGAATGAGGACATGTTGCATTCCTTTTGCATTTAAATGAGTCAAACCACAAAATCTCCCTCTCCCTTGCAGGAGATACATGGCACCGGAATCCTATATAGTGGGGTGATCACATTCAATTCAGACATATATAGTCTCGGTATTATAATTATGGAGATATTGACTGGACGGAAAGGTTATTCTGACATTCAGAATGTAAGAACAGCCTGTTCCAAGACATATAAATGATAAAACTCAAAATAACAGTCTGATTAGCTTCTGCAATATGGTTTTGTGCAGTGTACAAGTAAAAGCCTTATACGATACTTGCTTAGTACGTATTTCTAAAGCCTGTGATTGAAATTACATTTCTTATTAATTATAGAACTCTAATAGATCTATGTAGTTGATACTGGCCCCCGATGTTATACTGCTTGCTGTTTCTCCCTTACCTTGACCAACGACAAAGTTTATAGGAATTGCTTTTTTTTTTCAATGAGTTTTCTGGACGAATTATTTGATAGAATTTCTTGAATACCAGCATTTGTTTATATTTATATACACCAACTTAAGTTTGGGTCTGCTTAATCATGGTAGGTAGTAGATTTAGCAGTGGAAACAAAGAAAAAACTGTAAATGATTGAAACATATTTCCACCAAGCACTAGGTATAGTTAACGTAGAAAATTCTAGAATTGGAAAATAAGCAACCGAGCAGTAGGCAAACGATACACCGGACAAGCTAAAAAAAAATGCAGCATAGAAGTATATATAGAACTGAGTACATATAGTCACCAAGCTTAAACTTATCAGCTCGGCTTATCGGCTATGGTATAGTGTTTTTCTCTCACAACAAAACAGCATCAGCCGGCTTATCAGCCGCAGAAACCATCAGCCGAACAGGGCCTTTTACTTGCAGGTAAAAGGTTAGCTACTGTATCTTCTTAGATCAAATTTTGAAATGCCGCTCACTTGGTGTTATTAATTTGATTGAATGTACGCTTTTCTACTCCAGTATTGTTTGGTCTAAGTTTGATACCAACTTGGGTTGCACGTTACGCCCACTGTTCTATGTGATACTTATTCATAGCATATCGCGCACATAAACTGAGGAAGTACATACTAGTTTTAAAATAACTAAATTCGAAATTACCATCCATGCCTTATTAAATGTTATAATAACACAACCATTTCTTTTCTACCGCCTTTCAGTGGCGGAGCCAGATAAGCTGGACAGGGGGTGTTGGATTGATCACTATGCCAGAAAACCTTATCAGTGACGCGTGTAGAGGGTCATCAGTGACGCGTAAAAAACGCGTCACTATTCTTGCGTCTGTGATAAGGGCACATTAGTGACGCGTAAAAACGCGTCACTGATAGGAAACTATCCGTGACGCGTATTTAGAACATGAGTCACTGATAACGCGAACACGCGTCACCGATAACTGTAAGACGCGTCACTGATAAGGAAATAGAGTGACGCTTATTAAGAATACGCGTCACTGAAAACGGGAACACGCGTCACTGATAACTTCATATCAGTGACACGCTGTGGGAACCCGCGTCACTGATAACTTCATATCAGTGACACGCTGTGGGAACCCGCGTCACTAATAAGTCTATATTAGCGACACGTTGTGGTAACACGCGTCACGAATAAGGATATATGAGTGACACATACTAAGAATATGTGTCACTGATAATTTGATATCAGTGACCCATGTCTATCTAATGTGTCACTGATAGCATATAACAAATGTACGCATTGCTCATCAGAACCCCACATTGTTCACATAAGAAATATATATATATATATATATATATATATATATATATATATATATATATATATATATAGAGTCATCAATATGTAACATGTTCACAAGAGATAGACATCAAGTTGAACAGATTCACATTTATATCAAATGTTCACAACCAGTTCCAAATCCATCACAACTTGTTCGAAATCCATCTAAACATTGGGCTTAATTTATTTAGTCACACACTACATCACTGGACTCACACTGATAATGGCAAACACACATCACTGGTGATGATGGAACTCTCCTTTCTTCTCGATGACTTGTTCCACTAAGAACCTGGCTAGCTTTTCTCTAATCATGAACATATCAATGGGCGTCGTCAGCACTTCAAATTCCTGTGTCAAGATAGAACTTTGGTAAAAAAAGAAAACATGGTACAATACAATGTACGGAACAATATAGACAATCAATGTAAAAATCACAGTTGCTAAGCTTGATGCAAACAATCAAGGGACATAGGAACATCCGCAGATGTGGAAATTCATTAGCATGCAGATGGTGTTGTGCCTATGTCTATCACTGAGTAAAATATAGGTAGCGTAAAGCATCGAGCATTCGAGCTTATGACTAAAGTAGTACTGGGCATGTTTCCACTGAAAAGAAACTGCAGAGTTTTCTTCTACATCAAGGGAATAGCCTACAAATGTAGTGAAATCGCATTAAGGTTTGAAATACAACTGTTACTTGAGACTTTTTTTTGACAAGCAAGACTATTTCCTTGAGACTGATTTGAAGACAGAATGCTGAGGCCACACAAACTTTTTCATCAAGACTATGAGCAGTCGGCTAGTGCCACTATTACCGAATAATGATACTCAAATTGAAACATAAACTGGCCACTGCGACAATGGCCACAATATATCCGAGTGCTAGGAAACAAATAAACAATTAGAGAAAATAATCTATTAGCTAGCTGCATGCTCCTAATCCAATCACTAAACTACCTGGAGCATAAGGAGGTTCAGCTGCAAAAGCACAGAGCTGGCACCTGCTCCTCCACCCTCATCAGATCACTCCCCAAAACGAAAAGACAGGTAGCAATACAAATAAAGCCTCCACCTTTTCTCTTCTCTTGAGATAGAAAAAGACAGGTAGCAGAACAAGTACCATGGGCTAAAAACTATACTAGGACATGACACAGTCACACACACTCAAACAACCATGGGCCATTATATTTGTACATCCAAAGTTTAGATATGAATACCTCAGAGTATTCCAAGTTTGTCTTTCTCATAGCTACAAACAAGTGGTGTGCAGCATACCAGCCAGATGACTTGGCAGAAGATTGTTGAAGGCACTGCAACAAATATATATAGAACGCAATAATTTGAAAATGGAAGTTGAACACAGTACTGAATATACTAGAGGCACAATATTGACTTTTATTTTTGGAAGCACTTACCGCATATTTAAAAGCGTGTTTCAATGGCTGTGGTCTGTCTTTCAGCTTGTTTGTGTGTCTTGCAAAAGCCCTACATGTAAGAGTACAACACACACACATATATATGGCTCATTATGTTGGTTCAATGATATTGGCACTTATGAAACAAGTCAATAGTAGGTAAGCAAACAACTCACTCGTCAATCAATAGTTTTAGCACGCTGAAATCATGGTTTTCAGATCTGTTGGAATCAAGGTATATAACCTTATTCCACTTTTGAATTATTACCACGACGATCCAATGACCACCAGCTAAGCCGCCAGAGTTGTAGGCAAACATTATGTAGTCATTCTTGGTATACTTAATGAAGGCCTTTTGTACATACTGTAGAACTTTGTCTCTATCAAATGTTATGCTGTCCAGTGACATCAATTGTGGATCTAGAAAGCCCACATGAATGTCCTTAGCCTTAGCTTCCACAACCAGTGATCTAAAAATAATAAAGAACATGTAGACAACATGAGTACATAAACCAAAAGGGATATGCCTAGAGAAAATGAGTACAGAACAGCCGATGAACTGCAAGCATATGTATCTAGGTCAGCTACTTCAACCAGCTTGATTATATTTTATCTGGGTCAGCTAGAATACACATGATGCAGAGCATGAAAATTGAAGTTTAACGTCTGTACTGACAATTGAAGCATATGTAAATCAGGATGAAAATTGAAGCATATGTAACAATCTAGCAGTTGGTTGCTCATCATCAATGGGTGATTCTACTTCCTCAGAAACAGTTTGTGCCCCTGCTTCGTCGTCACCACTTGATGAAGAATCTGCGGAAGACACCTATCAATCAAATTCAAGAAAGATGTGGTTTAGCAAATTGCAGAAGACCAAATTTAGATGCTAGAAATATGCTAAACACTTGAAATGACTGTGGGTGGTGATAGCTTACCATTTTGATGTGGAACTGAATTCAACTGCAGTACAACACCCACAACACTAGCAGGTCAGCAACCTGTAAAGTAAAGAAATCGCTAGCTTCAGTAATGACCGTGGAGGACATGCAGATTGAAGCCATTATTCCATTTATTTAAAAAGGACACTACATGCACATCGATTGTCATCTTTAACTAAAAGAGATCTGATGCTCATTAACATGCCAATAATATAAAGTTGGAGAAGCCATGGCTGGCAGGTTGCAAAGCTATCATATCCAAGACCATGGCTGCCAGTTTAGAAAGGATTCAAATTATGTCTTCTTGATATCTGTCTCTATGTACTATTAGCCAATATAAGCACTGAAATATTGTTTTAGTTGCCCCTGTTAGCAACCAAGCAATGATGACTGCTATGTTCGTGTGAAAATCTGCCTTAGTACAGAACTCATGGACGGCTAAAAAAATTAACTATCCAGTATTCTTCTGCTTGTTAAAGACAAGTTTGGCCAATGGGCTGCCACAGAGTCCAATGGGCGAGTTAAGACAAGTTTGGCCAGTATTCTTCTGCTTGTTAAAGACAAAAGTTGTTTAGCACAACTATGACACAGAGAAGCACAGATGTGACCAGAACAGTCCCCCCGCTCAAAAAGAAGTCTAGCGATTGAAGTTTCAGAAGGAAAAAATTAAGACATGTTTCTCCATCAGATTATCTTGACCTGCTATGGCTGCGGCAAACTTATTTTTCAAGTCCAGAAAATGCTAAGACATTTCTCCTCAACTCAGCATGGCTGTAACAGCCTAATTTCGATCAAGGTCAGAAAATTATGAGACATTTCTACAGCGAATATATTACCATCAGTCTAAGAGCACTGCAAACAAGAGGAGGGCTCGGAGATAGTGACAAGTCGGAAAGAGAGACAAATGATGCTCAGAAATAATTTGTCCCCCCACTTCATCGTCACCACTTGATGAAGAATCCCTAGAAGATACCTATCAATCAAATTCGAGAAAGATGTGGTTCAACAAATTGCACAAGACTAAATTTAGATGCTAGAAATATGCTAAACACTTGAAATGATTGTGGGCGGTGATAGCTTACCATTTTGATGTGGAACTGGATTCAACTGCAGTACAACACCCACAACACTAGCAAGTCAGCAAGATCTATCACCTGTACAGTAAAGAAATCTGGATGCAAATGGATGGAAATAGTAAGTATTATGCAAATAGTAAGTATCCTTGCACTATTGTGATGTGCAAGGATCATGTCTTCCTGAGCTCAAGCATATTCCAGAGCTCCAAATACTATTGTTATCTTTGATACACAAAATGCTCTACTAATGATCCATGGCGATGCTAGCTACAGAAGACAATAATTTGCTAAAGTCTGGACAAATGCTGTTATTCTGAAATTTCCTTTCTAAGAGTTAGTTGTACAGAAAATGTAATTTGCACTCCATTATAAGATACTACGTACTTAAGCTTCAGACTAAGGATAATGGCAAATAGATGGAGTCAGAGACTAGTGCTAATTCAGAGAAACATGGAAACAGAGAAACATAGAAAAGGATAATTCCATATTTCCATCAATGACTAACCTGACGAGTCAATGGATTAATGCAAGGCTGGCCACTTGAGAATTCAGAAAATGAGTTTGGAAATGTCTGGACTGATGAAGACACGTGCCTGACAGTGAAGTCCACTTTACCAACAAGTCCTGAAGTGAAAACAAAGATGGAATCAGCCTACTTAGGTAAACACGTACCATCACAAGAAATATCAGATACATTTGACAATCGGAAAGTTGCAACACTTAATCAGAATCCTTTTTTTCTTAATTAGAGACTGAAACTAAGCTACAATCTAAAGATACACTCTACATATATTACTAGCATTAAAATTAGATTGACAAAAACTAATGCACAACTCAACTAGGGATGTCAGGAATCTTGATCAACTACTTCAGACAATTATACCGTGGTAATTGAGTGTGTGTTTAGTGAGGAAGATACTCTAGACACAGACGAGGGAGGGGATGAGGTCGGGGTGGATTGGCCTTCTTGCCGGCGGCGGCTTGCTCCGCCTGGTGCCACAGCGGCGGCCTCCTGTCCGAGTCCGGCAGGGCCTTCTACCCAAGATCTCATCCCCCGCGGCGACGGATTTCTGCAGCTGAGAAAGGGTTGGTCGAGAACCAGCGCGAGGGAAGCCAGGAGTAAGAGGGCGAGGAAGAATTAGGGCTGGGGATTGGGGCTCACCTTCGGATGATGGAAGGATGCAGGCTGCTCGGCCTCCTCAGCTTGGTGGGGGTGGTGGATTGCTGTCGCACTGCCGCGTGACCGCCGACGCCGGCCTCGGTGGGCCGAGGATGCGCCTGGCTGCTGCGGCGCTGCCCGGTCGCAGACCGCCCAGCCGCCGCCGACGAAGCCTCGTGTGTCGCCTCCAACAGCGCCGGCGCCGCCTCCTCCTGTGTCACCAACGCCTGCGCCGACGCACGCGATAGGGCTGCTGCGGCTTTCAGATAGGGAGAGACGGCGACTGCGGGGGAATCAGATCACCTGACGACGGCTGCTGGGGCTTTCAGATAGGGTTGCAGTCAAGACATATCTACCGTTCAGTACCATCCAACGGTCTAGCCGAGCAGGAAAGCCCAGCTGTCCACACGGGGAGGCAGTCAAGAGGCCCATCTAAAGCCCACGACAGGGGATTCTTGAGAACGCTGTTTTCTCCGCCGCCGCTGTCTACCTCGGCGACTAGTCGTTCTGCTGGTGATGTCTTCCTCACCTTCCCGACTAAATCTCTCCTGCGAGCTTGTGCCTCCCGCGAGCTTGTACATCCGGCTTCCTCCTCTTCCTGCTGCCTCGGCGTCCGAATGTCGTCGTCGTCCCAGAGGCATTCCTCACCACGTCTGCTGGCCACGCGGCCACCGACATTGTGCTCGCCATCGTGCCATGTCCGGGCACTTCTCGGTGCTGAGATCAGCATGCCTTTGCCGGCGCGCAGCTCCGGATACTTCCCCCAACGCTCTAGCTCCGGTTGCAGTTGAAGCCTTGTGATTCAGTAGCGATCTCTAGTTCTATTCAGCAAGTTTCAGGAAATTGATTTAGTATTTCAGTAGCGAGGTCTAGTTCCATTCAGTTGTATGGACATTGTGTTTGTACTTCAGTAGCGAGCAACTGTATGAGCATTGTGCTTGTATTATAATTTGTTATGGTTCCACTGGAATATAAAATAAGGCATTGTTGCTTTAAATATCAGAAGATACACAATATGTTCTTGATGTCTGCAGTATGAAATAAGGCATTGTGCTGGCAGTATCAAATTACACAAAATGTGATGCATTCATATGATCTGCAAAGCAGCTTGATTTTTCACCCTCTATATGCAAAGCAGCTTGATTTTCCACCTCAGATCACAACCTCTATATGCAAAGCAGCTGAGATTATCGGATTCTTGACCGTCGACAGAAGCACAAAATTTTGTCTGAAACTATCTGAACACGAATGGAAAGAGAGCCAATTCCCATGTCGGTATTTCTGGAGCAGCAGCACTTTCGAATTCTGAAGAGATGAACTGTGAAGGGGTTGTCAGGAGTCCTGCCCTCATACACCTCCTGGGTTTACCATTGGGTACCGCAACTCCTAAGTAACAGAATTCACAAGGGAACAAGTAAGAAAATAAGGCAGTTACACTAGCATGGGTAATCAACATGTGCAGTAGTTCATTTTCAGTAATCTTATGGTCTGACAAGTGAAACAACAGAAACTTTTGTCTTTCAGGAAACCAAATTTTGGCCAAAAAATTCTCTCAAAAAATTTTAGCCAAAATTAAATTTAAAGAACAACTTCTGAACTGTAAAATATGAACATGTGGAACCTGTAATTTCTATATCTGTACCATTTTAGTATCTGTGGAAAGGACTGCAAAACTAGGAACTGTGATAGATATACAAAAAAGGATGCCTCTGAGCATTGACCAAAAATAATTACACTGACCTAGAAAATTTTGGGTGAAGTTTAGCCATTGGATAGAGAAATGATCCAAATATCAATGGAAATGCTGCTCCAATGGGAATCTCGGCCAACAACTTGGGTGAAAGATATGGTCCAAGTGCATAGGAACCTTTTGCTCGTTCTCTGTCAACTATAGTCCGTTCTTTTGGAAAAACTCCCAGTCTTTGTCAGTGCAGCCATTGCTATGTTTGTTGGTCCATCACGAAAAGCCTGAACACAAAAGATCCTACACATTAGAACCAATGGATGACAAGAGAGAGTCAACCTACAGACACTTTAGGTAATGGGTGGACACTACAGACACTTTAGGTAAAAATATGACATCAAGGTCTACAATTGCTTAGGCTAAAATCAAATGTCAACAAAGCTATATTCAGAGCAGCTAGCCTTTGTAAGCACCTGGCCAGATGATTTGTGACGCGGCTTAAGAAAATGAGTCACAAATATCACCACAAATCAGTGACGCATCTACAGAACATGCATCACATCTACTATTTGTGACGCATTTTTGTCGAGAAACGTCACAGATATGATTCTATATCAGTGACGCGTCTAGGAATAATGTGTCACATTCCTTATCAGTGACGCGTCTTATTCACCAGCGTCACCAATACATTCATATATTTGTGACGCACCACACAAATACGCGTCACAAATTTTATCAGTGACGCATGTTCTATTCAAGAGTCACTGATATGATGTTATTAGTGACGCGTCTTGTTCCTAGGGCATGGGCAACAGCTAGTCAGTGACGCGTCTCGTCAACCCGCGTCACGGATAGATTATTAGTGACGCGTTTTGTTTCTGAGTCACGAATTGCAGCGTCACTGATAAGCTTTTCTAGCATAGTGGATTGTATTATTGTCTACCGCATTCTCTTAGGCATGATTTTATAGGCTTGTATTTCTCGAGCCCATTTGTATTATTTCATTTTGGAGCAATTGGAATCTACTTTGTGAACCGGGTTATTTGGCTTGGAATTTGACATTCCATAACTTTTCGAAGTTTAGATATAAGCTTGTCTTAAATTCATATGGGGTAAGAGATAGAAAATTAATTTCATAGATTCTCATGCTATATTTCTACTCTTTAGCTTATAGCACTCTCTTCGACTCGCTCCTCTGCAGCAGAATTGCACCATATAAGTATTTCCCCCCATGTTGCTAACAACATTATACAAGTGTATTCCGTGTGTGGCTATTAACTTAATTGATTTGTGTCTAAATTATGATTACTAAGATGAATTTCAATTCCAAGGATGCAAACCTTAGGGATTCTACCGGCAAGGCCGGTCTGGTCCTGACCACATTTAATTAGATGTAGGGTATGGAAATATTGCAAAACTACAAATTTGATGTGGAAATACTTCCGCTATGGACAAGTATTGCTTGCAGAACGGAGGGGGTAATATTGAGTACGTTGTTTACATGTCCTACATATATACTTTGGATATCCATTATTTATTCGACAAACCCCTGCTCATATTTGCCATTTCTTAGGTACTTCAAAGTTGGAGTATTAGGTTCAAGTCATCGCAGGAAGACATATGGTTGCAACATGTGGGAGTATGTGTGGAGATTGGAAATCGGTGCATTGACCCTAATCCAGTGGATAGGCCAGATACACTTTATGTAATCGGGAGGCTTGATGAAATGGAGCATACGTGCGGTTTCATTGAAACTGACATCTGTGCTTCATTGGAAACACGTACAGGTAAGTTTAATCATGGCATATATAGCACATGCTCTTATGGTGTAGCATCCCGTCTCTGATCCTCCCTTTTGGTCCAATTAGCCTCCACGGCCGACCTAGTCCCCTCCTTCATCTTTTCAACAGACACATGCCCCAGCCCCATGTGGCTATCTACTCAGTGTTCACTTTGTGTACGAGCCACATGGCCCATGGATGTCTGTCATGGGGCTTTGTGGTACTCCCAATTAACTGTGGATCGTCTATCAAGGTAGATATGATGAAAGAAGGTGACCTATTACTGCTAATACCACCGGTAATAGATCGCCATATTTTTTTTATTTAGAAACGTTTTACGGAAAACTAACCAACCAACAATCATTCTATAAGGGCACCGCATATGATTTGACAATGTAAAATCATAATCTATTAGGCTTCCTGCTCTTTTGTGGCCACACATGATCTGAATCACCATGACCTTTGAGTCTGCAGCAACCATAGTTAGCAACGGTATATATATACATGTTGTATAGTACGTTGCTCTTTTTAATGAGAGGAGCTACGTAATTTGATGAAGATTAAAAAAAATAAAAAATATATTCAAACTTCATGTGACAATCTTTGTTATGGTACACATTTTTTGCTGGACGAGTGTTATGTTGTTTCAATAATTAGGAACCTTCTAACGTGTATGGCAAGTTCCCTCAAATTGTAACTTTCTCTAGTAATAATGATGTGGCATGCATGCATGCAGTACGTTTGGAAACTCCATAATTTTAGAAAGTATACCGGTGCTAGTACGTTTGGAAACTCCATAACTTTAGGAAGTCAACAAGTGCTGCTAGCCTGCCATGACCGGGAGAAGCCAGAGTTTTCTTAATTCTCAAATTAAAGTTTTCACTTTGTTATCAACGGCTATGGTGGTAAAAGGTGTACCGCAGTAATCCCAGTCTCTCATATTGTAGTTGACATGTAAGGTCTCACTCTAGCTGAGTGCATGAGCTTCACGTGCGTGTTCATCTTCATCATGACCCCGCTCGCCTGCTTGTTTGAAAAGATCATCGCCGCCCCACTGATATTTCAATTCCCTCTTCATCGTCTATAAATAGACCATTTTCATCACCCTACTAACCTCTGACTCAGCCTTCCATGCCCGAGCTCTATTGTCCTACCCTTCTTGGAGTGCTCGGCCATGCCAATCTTGAGCTTTGGTAGCTCTAACTTAGCCCCATCTTCCCTCTTCCCATCTAGCCTTCACAAAAATTTGCTATAAAGAAATGTGAGCTATAGTTGCACTTGCACTAGTGTAAAATGGCACTTGAACCATCACTTGTATCATTCTAATATGCTGGTAACCTAGGCTCGACTTCCAAGACATGCATTTATTATTCATGTTTACTGACATATGGATGGGAATTGTGCATAAGGCATGTAGGCTGATGGAATCAAATATACTCCCTCCGTCCCAAGATAAGTGTGCTATGGCATTCATGCCGGTCAAACTTTCTTAGTTTGACTAGGTTTATACAAAATATTAGAACATTTGTATCTCCAAATAAGTTTATTATGAAAATAGATTCAACGATCTATCTAATGAAATTAATTATGTACTATAAATATTAATATCTACGTGCCCAAAAGGGGCCCTATTTGTTAATATATGTGCCCTCCATTTAAATTGTAAGTCATTTTGTCTTTTCTATCTAGGTGCTTAGCAAACCTAGGAAAAACAAAACAACTTACAAAGTATAATTCCCTCCGTTCCAAATTATAAGATGTTTTGGTTTTTTAGAAACATTGATCTTACTATATATCTAGACATATTGTATATCTAAATACATAACAATTGTTATGTATCTAGAAAAGTGAGTAAATTACCAGGGTCAATTAAGAAACCCAGGGTCAGTCAAAAGAAGGAGACAAAGAAAGTAAGGTAAATTACCAAAGACTTTCTATCCATGAGGCCAAGGGAGGAATCCAATATTCTTCTTTCATGTGGATTCAATATAATGCATATCTTTGACAATTTATTTCTTGTAGAATATATGCTAAAATTAACCCAATAATTAAAAAGATTTTTTTCCGATAATGCTAGAATATTTTGATGATCAAATCTTGTCATGCACCTCACATTTTTTTTATCACCAGTAGGTGTATTATCATTCATTCCATTGGGTCCTAGTCCTTTGACGAGACTATTCTTATGTATCCAGGGGTTGGATGTCTACCCGCTGGATATTTGGTTTCCCTTCGAGCAAAACGATGTCATCAAATGCCCAATGACTCTAACCAATAGGACAGGCGATCTTATTGGTGTATGTATTAAACCGACCTTCACAGATGCACGGTCCAGCGTTGGCTATCCATATGTGTGGGAGGCGCACTATGGAGAGAGCGACCCCAGTGGCGGATTCAGAAATGGGTTAGGAGGGGGGCTAAATTATTGTAGACTAGAAATTTTACTAACATACACCTTTTAGAAGGCTAGAAATTTTGCTAAAATTCAATTGCAGAGCTGTTAGGAGGCGCTGAGGCTACGTTTCGGCACTGTTGAGTGGGGCTAAAGGCTATTTACTTGGGCTCCTTTTGCACTGGATAGCAGTGCTGTTACTAGAGATTTTGGGCTACGCCCCGGGCTGCAGCCCTGGCAGCCCGGGCCCTGAATCTGCCCCTGAGCGACCCTATATCATCATCATCACCTTTCATAAGGTTGGGGACACATTCTAGCGTGACTATTTACATGCATGACTATGAGGAAGCAACAGCAATCCTCGGTACAAGCAGGCAAAGGCATGTTTGATGTGATGATGGTCACCACGAAGTCGGTGGAAGACCTCGATTCTTTGGGTCGACTTTGGAGTCGTCCTTCATGGAGGTGTGTTAAGGAGTTGGGGACTGTGGTGCATCGAGCGACACTGAGGGTTGATGTCACCAGTGATCCAGCAACAAGGTGTCAGGAAGTAGCAGCCCATCAGGTATGTACGTACACGTGCCATTATATTCGATCAGGTTGGCATCAGTATGGTGGCATGTGCAGTCTCGGTTCATTTCTAATAAGGCGATCGGTCGCTATATATTTGGTTGTATCAGTCGTTGATACAAGACGAAGGGGGATTTATCCGTTGCATGGATGTGCACCCAACCAAAACATGGTGAATAGATAGACAGTCCCACTGGACAGAAATGCTCATTTCCATTATTCTACTTGAATTGATTTAGACAGATGTACTCTAATTAATTGCGGTGTGCGCACCATAGGTTGTTGGCAGGCTATGTATCAGGGCGTGTTTCCATTTGGAACTATGGCACACAGGTACGACTACTAGTACTACACCTCTATCATATCCTTGCTTGGTTATATATATCATGACGGTTATCGTGGGTCATCAAGGTATTTACTACATTATTAAAACTACTTAAACTATTGGTATTTTCATTGTTAAGAAGGAGAGAGTCATAACGTTCAAAGACACATATTTACCAAAAATAGAGGATCCACCCTATGGAATTTTGTCGACCAAATTTATCTCTGGAGAGCAGTGGTTCGCAGCGGGGAATTATAATGGCCGTGTCCATGTCTATGCCTACACGTCCCTTGCATTTGCAGTAAAAGACAAGGTCAGTGGCGGATCTAGGAAAATAAACCAGGAGGGGCTTATCTCGTAATGCTTCAACACTAGCCTCTCATTCTAAGCTTGAATATGTGCAAATTTGTAGGAGGAGATTAGGAGAGGCTCCATGGTCCGAGCAGCGGTAGCGGGAGCTCGAGCCCACCCCGCTCCGGGGATGGATCCGCTCCTGGACAAGGTCAAGGAATTGGAAGCTCACAGCAGTTACGTAACCAATTTGGCTGTTTACCCAAAACATACGCTATTGCTGACAGCATCTTCAAAGGACAGATTGATCAAGCTCTGTGACTGGAGTCAGGGCTGGACATGCACTCGAGTAATCGACACGCACAAATCTGTGTACGATCTCACGGTTGGCCCAAGGGATGCTAGCACTTTTGCTAGTAGTAGTTACAAGAGAGTAATAAAGGTTTGTTTGCCTCTTCATTTTTTAATATAATAAATCATGTGTTGGTCGATGGTGATTACGAGTTAGTGACGATGATCAACCAACCAACTAATTATGTTTTCTTATGGTGATCAATTATACATTTTATATAACATGCATCTTTTCTTCATGGAAATTAAATTTAGGTTTGGGATATTCAATCTCCGGATGCCAGCATCGCCACATTTGAGGGGAGCATGCCTACTTTTTACACTGATGACAATCATAGGGACTTTCTGGCTACTCTTCGTTCAGATTGGCATACGAGGTCGACGGATGCAAAGGTATTTGTGGCATCCGTCTTTTGTAGTGTTCAGTATTGAATAATTATCCCACATGCAGGGGATAATTTCCACCTATCATCTATATTGATGTGCACTGATGCTCACCCGCTCGGTTTTTCGAATTAGATATGGGATTTGCAGGCAAACCAACACGTTCACACACTTTGCCTGGGTATGAAGTGGCCGTGGAACCTTGTCAATCTTGCTTGCCACCCAACGCTTCCAATATTGGCTGGCATCATGGAGGGAGCTGCGTCTAAGGTGCATTATATTGTCTTGTGGGATGTTAGGACCTATAGGTAATAACTACTACTCAATTCTAGGGACACGTACGTTACCATGCATCGAATTCATGCATGCCTACAGTCCCATGGATGAAAAACGTTGTCGTTTATTACACCTTCCTATCAAAAGCATACTGCTGAATTAAACTAAGAGTATACACTACTGAATCAGTTCCCATGGTATTGCTTCCAAGCCTAATCCCTATTAGGACCGTATTAGGTAGTATCTAGCTAGGGATCATACACTTACGAGCAACCTCCTGTAAAAGGAATAGTCGTCGTGCACTTCTTTCTACCGGGGTGTTTGCTTCTGTAATAAAAGGGAAATACTGCTACAGGTGGCTCTTTTCTAGTATCACAATGGATGACTCATGCGCATACAACCCATTACACATAGACCAGCAAATCTGACATGGACATTGTGGCATCCGATGCAGTTTGGCCATCTCCAACTATGGATTACATTGTACCAGATGCACTAGGATTATTGACCACCTTACTCCATGGTCCCTTTTTAAGTATCGCCTAGATTATTGTGTTAGTCTAGATTTATAAAAAATATTCGTGACATTTGTATCTCCAAATAAATGTATTATAAAAGTATATTCAATGATTAATCTAATGATACTTATTACACACCATAAATATTAGTAATCTTTTGTATACACCTAGGTATAAATTATGTGGAGATACATAGTAAAAATTATGCACCTAGGACGTCTTTGAAAGCAATCAGGGATGATGTGCTCGTATGTACCTCATGATGCTTCTGTTAGCGGATCGGCCCCAATTACTAGCCTCATGATACTTCTGTTAGCGGATTGGCCCCGGTTGCTATCCAAATTTAATATGGGATGTCATTCAGCTTTTTCGAGATACATACGAGCCATGCATTGGGTAGCCGGCCCAAATTTGCCTATTCGGCGGCTAAAACCAATAGAGCCAATTTAAGGTGGTTTCGTACTACTTTACCGATGGCTACCTTTGTGCAGCCATTGGATTTTACCACACGAGCCAATAGCCATTTAATAGCACCACATGTATCTCTCGCTCATAATACAATGTTGCCAACAAGTCCTCCTAAAATAAACACCGTTAAGGAGGTAGCAAGCTAGGATGCATGCAATTGAGTATCGTCCAGATAGCTCGAATGATGAAATTTAAGGATTGCCTTTTTGTCTTGTGCTATAAAGAAAAGCTAGAACACTTTGTCTCTCTCTCTGTTAATCAACCACTGCGAATTGTTGAAAACCAAAGTAATGCTGGAGAATCTGATAAGTCACGTCACCCTAACATGCATGCAATTATGTATCATTCAGACAACTTAGGATGATGAAACAATGAATTGTTTTATTACTGAGTTTGTTTAGCTAGCATAAGCTAAATAGTTCCTTGCTCTTTCCTTAAGCCAATTCACAAGAATCGACAAGAGGAGACAAAAAATTATAATTGCCGTATCCAAGTGTGATCAAATTTTTAAGGAGATGTTGAAAAACACATGCAAACAAGAAAAGAACAAAAGGATCAAATTCTAATGAAGCATGGTTTCCTGAAATAATACATTGTGTATGAGAATTAAAGACACTAAAACCCTGCAATATTCTTCTCTTATGTCATAGTTTCTAGTTTAAAATAAAGCACCATTTCCTCATTGGAATATTTCCATATTACCAGCCAATATTCGCATTTATCTCATAGCCATACACTGCAGAACTGTAGAATTATTAAGTGGTGTATGTGAAGTAAAGACACTAAACCCTGAAATATTCTTTTGTTATGTCATAGTTTCTTGTTTGAAAGCATCATTTCTGCATTGGAATAATTCCATATCCAGCCAATATTCACATTTATCTTATAGCCATATACTGCAGAACTGTAGAATTATTAAGTGGTGTGTTACAACTGTGAAAGGGGTTGAACGAGTTGCCCTTTAGGGTCTCGCCTGTGTGTTGATGCAGGCACGGGAACCGCCCCCGGCGTGCCTTGTACACAAAGAAAGGTTTACAACAGATTATGTCTAACAAGACCCGACTGTGTGCAGTGCGGCTTCACCGTCGCTTGTACGTCCGCTACGTCTGTGTTGAGGTGAACAACACCATCATTTGCGTATGCGAACCGCCTGTGTAGTGGCCATCATCACCGTCGCTTTGCATAACGACCCGACTGTGTGCAGTGCACGCTCACCGTCGCTTTGACCTCTGGCACGTCTGTGTCGAGATCAACATCATCGTCACTTCGGCCTATGAACCGCCTATTGAAAGGTCATGGTCACCGTCGCCTTGCAGTACGATCTGCCATTGATGATCCGTTAATCAGTGTCGGGTTACTAAACGATTCGGCGGTGATACACTATTGACCCAGCCGCATCAGACGAATAGCGGCGGAGATAACGACGCTTATATCCGACGGTGACAAAATTGTACAATTTTAATACTTGCTAATTCAGCTGGGCCTTAATAGCTTAACACACATCATATACAGATATACATCCAAACATCACATCCACAAACAAGAGTACTTTTTACAATAACAATGGATGCTAACATAACAAGTCGGTCAATTGATGTTGCAGAAAAAATGTACTGATCTCTATAGACTTACATAATGAAAATGAGGTAGCTGTGATCCTCCTATGTGCCACTCCTGCTTACAAGGCAAAGTGTAATGAGTGCTTCTTTCAGATTGGTAGCCAATGCATGTAGCACCCGGTTTTAAGAACAAAACCAGATACACACCATATGTGAGCTCAGGAAGTCAAATCTCACATATAGCTACAAATAAAGGTAATATCAAATGACAATGCTTAATATATAACGTACTTATTATAAAAGATATAACCTTAGATAGCAAACAGCGGAAAGACAACTCCGGTCTTCAGGTGAAGACTCCACTCCACAGGGACAACTGACTGGTTGATCACAAGCTTGTCTGCTCCAATCTCTGGAAATCTAGTACCCATCCGGGATTTTTCCAAAATATTGAAAATAAACAAGCGTGAGTACATTTCGTACTCCACAAGCATAACATGGGGATTCATGAGGCTCAAAAGGCAGACACGGTTTACTGCATTTAGCATTTTAGTAAGTCAACATTTTGTTATTGATCAATATCAAATTATGCTTAAGCTCCCAAATTAACCCACATGATCATATACTAGAATTAAATAGAGTCATTGATCAACATTATATCATCATCATCGTCATCATCATCATAATACCATCATAGTTCACCACGAACAACATCTTCACAAGTGACCATTTATTCTGTGAGTTTTTCGGGCCGCTCGTGACCGTGAGCACGGCTGTTATAACAGTTTTAACACTCTGCAGAGGTTGTGCATCTTTACCCGTGAGTCGTGTTGCCCATATGCCCGGGTTAATTACTCCCATAACACTTCCAAGGTGAGTGGGCAGGGTACACTATGAAGCCTTCCATAGGTCTCGTCTAACAAGTTAGGGCCGCGAGGTTTCCTCGGCAGACAGATATAGAGAACCCCCCTTTCTGTGGCACAATTCCCGCAGGCTATACACACAAGAACAGAGGCAGTTCTATACCCAAAGTGGCAAGCCCCTCTTGCGCCCTTTCGGGTAACCTCTAACAAGCTAGAAAAGATCATATTACTGAGCTAAAGTCAGAGCCATATAACTCTCACGGTTGCACTGTATGTCCCAGCTTTTGCCCTACAGATAAGTCCTTACGGAGAGTTTAGGGCAACATGATCGACATCATTTGCACCATCACCCTATATTTCAATTATTATCGTCATGTTTATCCGTTTGTTCCATTAATCATAGTATTGATCATGTTTGAATAGAGCACTAGCATTCTACCCATATGCAATAAAACCCATAGGCATCAAGGTATAAGTCATCAATGGCTAGGATGTCCTTATAGTCGAGCAATATTAGACACATGCATAATGAGTAGATTATATAATGAATAGGAATCAAGGTAGGCCCATGCTATACTTGCCTTAGTTCACAAACTCGTGTTGGTCCTGCTGGTCGTTGAAGAGTTCTTGGTCTCCAACGTTTTCCTCACCGTCTGAACGTGACCAACACGGCAACATACAACATTCCAAAAGCATTCATGCAAAGCAAACATTCCTATCATTAGAACATTACACCAACAGTATTGAAATCAAGATAAAATGTTTGTAAAACTAATCTACGTTTCGCTACGATCACATCAACGCGAAGTTCACGAAAAACGGAGCTAAAATGCGAAAGTTACGAGTAAAACGGGTTTTCCTATCGCCCTATATTTAATTAATTCTAATCATGAAATTAAAAGTTCCAAACTTGACTAACAGTAGCTCCAACATGTAGCTTATGAAATTACGAAGCTAACGCGATTTGAATGGATCAATTCGGTGTTAAAACGACAATTCTATAAGCGAAACAGTTTGAATGGCATTTTCTGTAAATACTGAAAGCGTACTTTTGACTTAAACAGTGAAGTTTACGCTTTCCAAACGGGATTGCGCATTTGGGAAAATACGCTAAGGACGGCGGGTTAGGACTTAGAAAAGTCCAGGGGCTCTTTAGCAAATTTACCCCCGAAGGGGTATCTTCTATTTCAGGCCGTAGATCTCGCGATGGACGGTTCGGATTAGACGTGGGGGGGGGGGGGGAAAGGGGAGCCGGTCGCCGGAGTTGGGGGAGATGCGGCGGCGCCGCCATTGCCGCGGCGGAGGGCTCACCGGAGTTGCCCAATCGAGCTCTACGGGGCGCGGTTCGCTGAACAGAGAACACCGGGAGAGAGAGGAGACAAAGGCGAACTCACTAAGATGCGTTTCGCGGCTGGAGAAAGAACCGAGGGGCACCCGCCATGGCCGGCCGCGGAGGAGCTCGCCGGAGCTCGCGGGAGCGGCCCTAGAGGCCACCACCCGACACGGGAGATGGATGGGGAGAAAGAGGGGAGCGGGGCGAAGCTCACAGAGTGGCAAAACGAAGACGAGGGCGACTCGGAGTCGATGGCGATGCGGAGGAGCGGACGGCGACTCCGGCGACCTTGCTTTGGTTGCGACCACGTGAACCCGAGGGAAAGGAAGTTGGAGTGGGGGAAAAAGGACGGAGGCGGGATTGCGCTCCCCTTTAAAGGGCAGGCGCGGGGGGGGGGGGGGGGGAAGACGCTCCCACGTTCTGCGGTTGTGGGCGCGGGCGGTCATGGAGGTTGCCATCGTGACCGAGAGGAGCGGGGGGGTGGCGGCTGGAGGTAGAGGAAGGCGCCGACAGCTGGGCCCGGGCGGTCAGCGACCGCGGGAGAGGAGGTGGGGCGCGGCAACGGCCGCCGGCTGGGCTGGGCCGCGGCCCAGAGAAGGAGCGCGGGGAGGAAGGGATGGGCCGGCCGGGAATTGGGCTAGCAGGCCGAATCCGAGGAAAAGTGAAGGCGGGAAAAGAATTTGTTTTCCTTTTTCAAATTTAATTTTCAAATCACATTTCCAAATGATTTTTAAATCCTTTCAAAAATTTATCAAAACCACTCATCACAAAAAATACTTGTGCAACAGCATGCATGCATGAACATTTTCTAACCTTATGATTGATTTTAATTTCCCAAAAATTTATTATTCCCTAAATTTGAATGCACAACAAATTCATATTTAAATCAATTTATCTATTTTTAAATAATACAAAAATTTAGGGTGTCACAATTCTACCCCCCTTAAGAGAATCTCGTCCTCGAGTGTGGATAAGACTTTCTCAGATCTTCTTCTCTTTCCCACGTAGACTCATCTTCTGAATAACGATTCCATTGCACTCTGCACATCTTTATAGTGCGACTCCTGGTAACTCTTTCTGCAGTTTCAAGAATCTTTACCGGATACTCCTCATACGTGAGATCTTCTTTAACCGTAAGCTCCTCCAAGGGAATCTGCTCCTCTGGTACCCGCAAACACTTTTTCAACTGTGAAACATGAAACACATCATGCACACCTGATAAATTTTCTGGTAATTCCAATTGATAAGCCACTTCTCCTCGTCTCTCTAGAATCTTGAAAGGTCCCACATATCTCGGTGCTAACTTGCCCTTCATATTGAATCTTCTCATATTTCTCATTGGTGACACTTTCAAATACACATAGTCACCTTCTTTGAAACTCAACTCTCTCCTTCGGATATCAGCATAGCTCTTCTGTCTAGACTGTGCTACTCTCAAATTATCCCTGATCATCCTCACTTGTTCCTCTGCATTGCGTAGGACATCAGGTCCAAACACTTGGGTTTCACCTGTCTGATTCCAGAATAGAGGTGTTCTACACTTTCGTCCATATAAAGCTTCGAATGGCGCCATCTTGAGACTTTTCTGGTGACTGTTGTTGTATGAAAACTCAGCATATGACAAACTCTTATCCCAACTAGTACCATACTGTAAAGCACAAGCTCTCAACATATCTTCCAAGATTTGGTTGGTCCTTTCGGTCTGCCCATCAGTTTGGGGATGATACGCCGAACTGAAATTTAACTTGGTTCCCAAAGCACTGTGTACCTTACGCAAAAAATGTGACGTAAACTGAGTTCCTCGGTCAGATACGATCTTCTTTGGAACCCCATGTAGACATACTATTCTCTCCATATACAACTCCGCTAGCTTTGCACCACTATAAGTGGTTTTGACTGGCAAGAAGTGGGCTACCTTAGTAAGTCGATCCACTATTACCCAGATCGAATCATATCCTTGTTGAGTGCGGGGCAATCCAGTAATGAAGTCCATACCAACTTCTTCCCATTTCCACTCTGGTATTTTCATTGGTTGCAACAATCCTGCAGGCCTTTGGTGCTCAGCCTTCACCCTTTGACAAGTATCACATATGGCCACATACTCAGCCACATCCCGTTTCAAACCATACCACCAATACTTCTCTTTGAGGTCCAAGTACATCTTGGTGCTTCCAGGGTGTATAGAATAAGCCGAATCATGTGCCTCTCGCAGAATCATATCACGGATAGCTTTCACTTCAGGTACACATATTTTTTTCCAAACCATAGAGTACCATTCTCATCCAACCAAAAACCTGGTGCCTTTCCAACCACTACCTGCTCAGCAATCTCCTTTAATTTCTCATCCTCCAACTGACCTGTACGTATCTCTTGCTCCAATGTAGGTTCTATAGCCATTTCTACTACATTATTGACAAAACCCAAGTTGAGATGTTCTATTTCAGCTCGCAACCCTGCTGGTATAAATGTCAACTGAAGCCCGTTGGCATAGCTCTTCCGGCTAAGTGCATCGGCAACAACATTTGCCTTTCCAGGATGATAATGCACTTCCAGATCATAATCCTTGATCGCTCTAATTCATCGATGATTTCATAAGATCAAAACCAACTTAGCAAAGATATCCTTTAGATTCTTACGATCCTTGTGGATGTCACCCTTATATCCAAGATTATAATGCCTCCAATGAACCTCTGACGATATCTTCTATTCCTAGGAAAACTTTAAATCTCACTCACATCTCGCATCCTTTGGTGGGTTCCAACTCAACACATCATTAGCTTTCTTAAGTTTCCCATAATTCCACCATTTGAGATAACTTATCCAAGTAGAGATCTTCCTTGAATCAAAAATTTATTGCCATAATTGATGTCGCAACGAATCTTCCGAGTCTCTATAGAACCAACTGTAGATGAACCATATCTCCTTGCCTTGTCATTGTTGCTGACTTGTCTTGGGTATGGTGAAGTTCAAACACCCAACTGTGCTTGATGGTGACTTCTCAACCCTAGGGATAACTAATTCTTTCAGGTGGAGTACTTGAATGTAAGAAACCTTCATCTTGTTACTTCTTTACTCGGCTACCCCCCTTAAGAGAGATCAACTAGGGGACAACAAAGGTTAGCTTGCATCTTCTTCCAAGTGAGTTAACCATCATAATGACCTTCTGATATCCCACGGAAACTCATGTGTATAAGTAAAAACAAGAAGTCTGAAATTCCTTATGAGTAGAAAAACAGCAGCGCATGAAAACAGCTGTAACTCCTATTCTGTTAATCCAATGAAGTTGTAGTTTATACTGTTGGAAAGCTGTTGAAAGCCTCTACAACTTTTGTATAGAACACTTTTTCTGATTCCAAACATAATTTGGTCGAAAACTGTGCACTACAAAACTACTCCAGGTTTCAGACAGCACAACTATATCGTCTTGTGATTTCCATAACTCCCAAACCAAAACAGCTATGGAATTGATTCCAGCGGCAGATGGAACATACAAGAGTCTACTTTATCCATAAAAGTTTCATAACTTTTGGATATCCAGATCTGGAGATATATCATGACGAACACAGACTGCTCTAGAAAACAGGATGGATAAAACAGGAGAAAACCAAAACCCGCATATTTACTTCATTAATCCTTATGCCTTAGACCTGTAAACTAAATGAAATTGTGGACAAAACCACAAGATCATTGCACTCATTACAAAGATGCTACTCAAACATAAACACTAAGACAAACCAACGATACAGTAAAGGTTCATAGGCCACATAAACTCGACTTGCGATACTATCGTAATCATTATATTAAAGGTAAAAAAAATCCTAGAGCTTAACTTCATATTGCGCAAGAAGGTGGTAAGAGAAGATTCTAAAAACATATCAAAACAAGGAGTGAAGATGAGAACAAAGACTTAAACAAGTATCAAGGAGGAGATGAATATCAAGGGTAGAGAAATAATAGAGGAGGAATATCAAGGTTTATAGAACAAGTGTCTTATAGCAATTCCTAAACCTTAAGACGGCCAATTCCTAACTAGGCTTGCGTCCTACAGTCAGCATTGCTCTGATACCACTTTGTAGCACCCGGTTTTAAGAACAAAACCAGATACACACCATATGTGAGCCCAGGAAGTCAAATCTCACATATAGCTACAAATAAAGGTAATATCAAATGACAATGCTTAATATATAACGTACTTATTATAAAAGATATAACCTTAGATAGCAAACAGCGGAAAGACAACTCCGGTCTTCAGGTGAAGACTCCACTCCACAGGGACAACTGACTGGTTGATCACAAGCCTGTCTGCTCCAATCTCTGGAAATCTAGTACCCATCCGGGATTTTTCCAAAATATTGAAAATAAACAAGCGTGAGTACATTTCGTACTCCACAAGCATAACATGGGGATTCATGAGGCTCAAAAGGCAGACACGGTTTACTGCATTTAGCATTTTAGTAAGTCAACATTTTGTTATTGATCAATATCAAATTATGCTTAAGCTCCCAAATTAACCCACATGATCATATACTAGAATTAAATAGAGTCATTGATCAACATTATATCATCATCATCGTCATCATCATCATAATACCATCATAGTTCACCACGAACAACATCTTCACAAGTGACCATTTATTCTGTGAGTTTTCCGGGCCGCTCGTGACCGTGAGCACGGCTGTTATAACAGTTTTAACACTCTGCAGAGGTTGTGCATCTTTACCCGTGAGTCGTGTTGCCCATATTGCCCGGGTTAATTACTCCCATAACACTTCCAAGGTGAGTGGGCAGGGTACACTATGAGCCTTCCATAGGTCTCGTCTAACAAGTTAGGGCCGCGAGGTTTCCTCGGCAGGCAGATATAGAGAACCCCCCTTTCTGTGGCACAATTCCTGCAGGCTATACACACAAGAACAAAGGCAGTTCTATACCCAAAGTGGCAAGCCCCTCTTGCGCCCTTTCGGGTAACCTCTAACAAGCTAGAAAAGATCATATTACTGAGCTAAAGTCAGAGCCATATAACTCTCACGGTTGCACTGTATGTCCCAGCTTTTGCCTACAGATAAGTCCTTACGGAGAGTTTAGGGCAACATGATCGACATCATTTGCACCATCACCCTATATTTCAATTATTATCGTCATGTTTATCCGTTTGTTCCATTAATCATAGTATTGATCATGTTTGAATAGAGCACTAGCATTCTACCCATATGCAATAAAACCCATAGGCATCAAGGTATAAGTCATCAATGGCTAGGATGTCCTTATAGTCGAGCAATATTAGACACATGCATAATGAGTAGATTATATAATGAATAGGAATCAAGGTAGGCCCATGCTATACTTGCCTTGGTTCACAAACTCGTGTTGGTCCTGCTGGTCGTTGAAGAGTTCTTGGTCTCCAACGTTTTCCTCACCGTCTGAACGCGACCAACACGGCAACATACAACATTCCAAAAGCATTCATGCAAAGCAAACATTCCTATCATTAGAACATTACACCAACAGTATTGAAATCAAGATAAAATGTTTGTAAAACTAATCTACGTTTCGCTACGATCACATCAACGCGAAGTTCACGAAAAACGGAGCTAAAATGCGAAAGTTACGAGTAAAACGGGTTTTCCTATCGCCCTATATTTAATTAATTCTAATCATGAAATTAAAAGTTCCAAACTTGACTAACAGTAGCTCCAACATGTAGCTTATGAAATTACGAAGCTAACGCGATTTGAATGGATCAATTCGGTGTTAAAACGACAATTCTATAAGCGAAACAGTTTGAATGGCATTTCTGTAAATACTGAAAGCGTACTTTTGACTTAAACAGTGAAGTTTACGCTTTCCAAACGGGATTGCGCATTCAGGAAAATACGCTAAGGACGGCGGGTTAGGACTTAGAAAAGTCCAGGGGCTCTTTAGCAAATTTACCCCCGAAGGGGTATCTTCTATTTCAGGCCGTAGATCTCGCGATGGATGGTTCGGATTAGACGTGGGGGGGGGGGGGGGAAAGGGGAGCCGGTCGCCGGAGTTGGGGAGATGCGGCGGCGCCGCCATTGCCGCGGCGGAGGGCTCACCGGAGTTGCCCAATCGAGCTCTACGGGGCGCGGTTCGCTGAACAGAGAACACCGGGAGAGAGAGGAGACAAAGGCGAACTCACTAAGATGCGTTTCGCGGCTGGAGAAAGAACCGAGGGGCACCCGCCATGGCCGGCCGCGGAGGAGCTCACCGGAGCTCGCGGGAGCGGCCCTAGAGGCCACCACCCCGACACGGGAGATGGATGGGGAGAAAGAGGGGAGCGGGGCGAAGCTCACAGAGTGGCAAAACGAAGACGAGGGCGACTCGGAGTCGATGGCGATGCGGAGGAGCGGACGGCGACTCCGGCGACCTTGCTTTGGTTGCGACCACGTGAACCCGAGGGAAAGGAAGTTGGAGTGGGGGAAAAAGGACGGAGGCGGGATTGCGCTCCCTTTTAAAGGGCAGGCGTGGGGGGGGGGGGGGAAAGACGCTCCCACGTTCTGCGGTTGTGGGCGCGGGGCGGTCATGGCGGTTGCCATCGTGACCGAGAGGAGCGGGGGGGTGGCGGCTGGAGGTAGAGGAAGGCGCCAACAGCTGGGCCCGGGCGGTCAGCGACCGCGGGAGAGGAGGTGGGGCGCGGCAACGGCCGCCGGCTGGGCTGGGCCGCGGCCCAGAGAAGGAGCGCGGGGAGGAAGGGATGGGCCGGCCGGGAATTGGGCTAGCAGGCCGAATCCGAGGAAAAGTGAAGGCGGGAAAAGAATTTGTTTTCCTTTTTCAAATTTAATTTTCAAATCACATTTCCAAATGATTTTCAAATCCTTTCAAAAATTTATCAAAACCACTCATCACAAAAAATACTTGTGCAACAGCTTGCATGCATGAACATTTTCTAACCTTATGATTGATTTTAATTTCCCACAAATTTATTATTCCCTAAATTTGAATGCACAACAAATTCATATTTAAATCAATTTATCTATTTTTAAATAATACAAAAATTTAGGGTGTCACAATGCACCATGGAACCCCTCCTCTTCCTCCCTTAGCCAATGCAGGAAAATTGTTGAAAAGCAGATTCCACAACCTGCACAAAGCAGCCGAATTAATGAGATTCAACACACCATTCCTTTAGTTACCAAGCCTAAATTGGCCTATATATAGAATCAAAACAATTATGTAATTGAACATCGTAACAACAAAATATAACATTGGCCTCTTTACTGCTCTGCTAATTTCTCCACGAACAAAGGAACATAAGGAAGATAGTGAGGTCTACCGTTCATACATAATAGTTTCCAGGTAGTTCTAGGATAGCCAATGGCCAGGGCAGGGAGGACACAAACTTTACTGCGGTTCATGTCATATGCAATCAGTGTTTTGTCCACCCCAACAAGGAAAATCAAATTCCATTCTGGGTGAACTACAATCACTCTATAGGCTGCATCGCAAACCTTAGAACCAATTTCAATATTGTTCTATTCAAATAGCTCTAGCGTGGTCACCTTATGCTTCAATGTCCATTTATTAGTACCATAGTCTTCTAGGATCCAGTTTGAAAGCTCATACCTATGCATAACAGCAGTACATAAACACAACTGACCCTGAGCTTCATGGATGGAGATTGCATCACCACCTGCCCTATGAATTTTCCTCCATGTATTTCCCTCCATATCAACAACAACTATCTAGGAGAACTCCAGCATGTGCATAAAACCATTAAGAAACACACTTTTCCCACATATGGATACTATAATCCCCTCGCCCCACTCAGATTCTTTAAAGATCCATGCTCTAGTTTTAGATGAGTAGATGTTGACACCTAAGGAGTCATCCTCGTTGATCCCATATTCAAAACATGGAAGCGCGAGGAGACTATCGGATCGAACGCCAAGTGAGCTGAACCACAAGAATGGTGGCTACCCGGATTACAAACAACATAGCGAAACCCAGTGCACCAACAGAGGATGAGGCCCCAGGAGCAATCTGAGATCACGACATCCTGAATGGGCTAGGGCAAGAGGGACAATGAGGGGTATTCACCGTTGACGCTGGTGAAGTTGCGTTTGCCTTTCCAGCTGCCATAGAAGAACCCGACAAGAATATAAGGCAGCTCCTTACGGTACTCGGATTCGGAGATGAGGCGGTTCCAGGAGCAATAGACACACTTGTAGTTGCACAAGGAGCGGGCGTTGAGATAGCTAAGGATGAGGACCAAAACATGGACTACGAGGATGTTCACTTCGTTCCTCTTGTTGGGGGCCTCCTCCATCTTGACTAGGATATGTTGGAGCGGGCCGGCGATGGAAGCGACGACGCTGTGGCCTTTTTCTTAGAGAAGGAGCACCTATGGGGATGTGTCCATAAGCTTGTTACATAGTCAGATACAAGCTAGTTTTGTACCCAGATGAGTGAAGAATGGAATAAAAATCCAAGAAAGATGGATAAGGGAAGTATGAAAGCATTACCATTGCCTTTTGATCCTGCCGCATTGAGTTCAAGCGGCAACGACAGTGATGAGTACCAGCTTGGTCACCGGTGGATGTGTGCTATCTCCCTACCGGTGAGGCATACTGGCGCAGAGCACTAGCTTATCGGCAGTGAGTGGTGCCTCGCATGCCACTGTTGTAGGGGAGGTCGCGCAGTTCGGCACTAGGGAGCAGGAGCGGCGATGTGGAAGAGCAGCAGTGATGAGGATAAGATAGGGTAGGGTGCATCCTTTGTAAGAAACTGTGTCAGCCGTGGGAATCCAAATTTCTTCAAAACTTTGTAAATACTATGCACGGGAGTGACGCGAGGGACTCACGTGCGGGCTAGGAAATTGACGAAAGCGGCAGGGAAGGCTACCGACGGTGGTGATTGGGTCCTAAGAAGATGTTAACACCTACTACTAACGATGGGCGTGTCATATGGTCTCGAACTCTAATGGAACGTTCCAATCAACAGGAAATAGAGATGTTCAAACTCAAAGTAATAACTACTAAATATTATTATGATCATTTTTATACAAAATAATGCAGAGGCAGGTTACAATCGAACTACTCACGAAGAGCATTACGAATGATGTCCTCTACATTCACCCCAGCCAAGACGCCATTGCCCACGTCGAAGAATTCGCGGACCAGGTTCTGGCGAACATTGTTGCTTGTCTCTAGCGTGTACTCCGGATCCAGCCCGGTCAGGTCCTCACCCAGGCGAAGCTGGGTGGCGGCTAGGGCCAAAGCGACCCCTAGGCGAATGTAGTAGGTGGCCACCTCTAACACCCACAGTGGCACAGAGCGGAGACGCTCCTCTAGGGTCATCCCCGCAGGTGTAGGAGGCACAAGCGTGCGGACGATGTTGCCTGCTGCCACGTTGATGGCCTGGAAGTGGCGGTTACTCTCCGCCGCCATCCGGGAGGAAACACGAGCATTGTCCTCGGCATCCTGGTGAAGGCGATCCGCCTCCACCGCCTCATGCTACGTGACGATCAGCTACTCCTGGACGGCTGAAAAGGAGACAAGAAAATGCTACAACTGATGACGTACATGACGATGCATGAAAAGAAAGAGCAAGATCATATTATGCCGAATGCCCTACCAGCGAGGTGCACATTGGCCTTGGCAGCTGCAGTCTCCGCCGTGGCTGCTTCTCGCTTCGCTGCGGCAACGCAGAAGCACAGCCGCTTCGCCTCTCGGCTCTCCTCGTGGAGGGTGAAGGTGGCCACGTCTAGCCGCTACACCAACGTGGGGACATCATCCGACCCCCTCGCTTTTGGAGTCATCATCGGAGGTGCCTTCCCCATCCACCCTCGCACGAAAAGCGGGGAGGAGGTGTGACAACCCTCTCCTCTAGTGTCGCTTCCAGTGGGTGCTTCTACCGTTGGTCCGCCATTGGATCTGATCTGCTAGATGGGTGTCGAGGCGGAGCGCCGGACGAAGAAGATATAACAATAAATAAGGAAGGTATAAGTGTAACGAGTTTAGAAAGGAATCATACTTGGACCGAGCTTTTATAGAAGGATAGGTGAGCTACGCGCCCGTTGGAGTTCCATTCGATTGCACCGAGCGAGTGTAGGAGTTAAGGCGAGGCCACGTCTTCCACGATCTTAGTGGAGCATGCTTCTCCTGGTAGAAGTAACGGTGATGGAATGGCATTGGAAGTTGTACAGAGATAATTGACTTCAAACACCACGTGGCTCAGCCCCTCTAGCGCGAACCACACGGTTCGGGGGAGACGAACCGCTACTCATCACAAGGCCCCCCTACGCCATTGGCTTCAAACTCCTCCTCTACACTTGCCTTCTCAATCCCTCAGATACGAACTGCATTTGCATGTACTCAAAAAGTATAATAACAGAGATGTTCAAACTCAAAGGGCTTGTTTGGCACAGCTCACAATAACTTCATGAGCTGTTATTTTTGCCAAACACTCATTTCCAAAACAGCTTCATGGGTGAAGCTATTATTTTTGCCAAACACTCATGTACAAAACTCTCATGGACGTCCTCTTATCCTCACGAGAAGTTGGCATGAGCACAATGCGTCTCACGTTGGTGCTAACTTCACATGAGGATAAGAGGATGTCTAGGAGTGAGGCCATGGCAATGGGAGACTACGTGCAACTCAAGGTGTTTTCTCTAGTTTTTCTGATGATAAGGGAGAAGAAGGATTGGAGTTTGCTAGAGAGGCTCCTCTTACCTTGTCTTAAATTGCCCCACCTCATGACACGCGCGGGGAAGGCAACAGTCAGGGTTCGTGACATCCGCAGGCACCCACGCGAGTCACGGGCGACGGAGTGGTGAACACAATGCGGTTCAGATTCCCTAGCATATTTGATTCCCCGCCACATTTCATCCTCATCTAAAACTAGACTTGACGGTATGATACGACATGAGCGGGGAAGGCAACAATCAAGGTCATCCACGGCCACCCACGCAATTCACGGGTGATGGAGCAGGGTATACGACGCGGACTATTTGATTCTCCCTTCCACATTTCTACGTCTATACTATGAATGTGGGTCTAGTGTTGGAAGTAATGGTGATGCAATGGTGTTGGAAGTCCATTGATTTATTATCATTTAATTTTAGTTTTCTATTTATTATTATTTTAGTTTTTTATTATGTGTTCATCCAAAACTGTATCAACGCATGAACCTCTTCGTGTTTCTCTTTCATTATTCGTTAGTTCCATTTTTGTGGGAGGAACTACCGCCAGGCACCGCCGTATCATACAATGTTTCTAGATACAACTCTCACGATGGAATATAAACCACCCAATCTTGAAGGAGGAGCAACTCGCAAACTTGAATCACAACACCATCTCAGTGAGGTGCTTTATTTTAGGTCTGTGTAGCTAAGGCAAATACTACGATACTTAAAAAATAGAGTAACAAGCATCACAACCATTCAGTTATTAATTATTTTTAAGGCAAAAACTATATATAAACGACATAGTAACAATCATCACAGGCACATGAGGAAAAAATTCATTGATAACTCAGTCACATTCCACAATTATACAATAACAAAGACCTATCGAAGACTACTGGGTGTACAATAACAAAGACCTATCGAGTACAAGTACAACCCATAGTCGATTCATAACATGTCGAGTATGGAGCCTTACAGAAGATCTATGATCATCAAGTTGCTCTCCTATTGAGCACCCTAATGACCTATTAGGTAGCAGACAGGCAGTGCAAGCTAAGGACGAGGCAGAAGAGGACCTCACAAAACTTCCACCAGCATCTTAGTGGGGTGGCAGTGCAAGCTAAGGCGGCAGAAGTGGTCCTCACAAAACTTCCACCAGCATCTCAGTGAGGTGCTTTACCTTTCGTGTTGCAGGTGTATTTGATTGCTATAGTCCCCAGTCCGTGCAGCATGAAAGGCTTGCCCAAATAAGCGAACCTCTCATGGTCGAGAGGTAAGTAGAGGCGTGGGAGAGAAGCGCCGTCGTTGTCGCTGCTGCTGCTCTAGAGGAAGGAGGAGGATTGCCACGTCGCCAGAACTAATGAACTGGCGGCAGCAGGGCTACACAGGGCAGAAGCAGAAAAGGTGGCAACAGTACATACATGACGACGTACATCACCTTCCTAGAGGCCTTGCGCTCATCGGATGCAGCATAGAGCCCCAATGAAGCCCAGCAATGCCAAACCACAGGTACCAAAGTGAAATCAGTACCCCTGGCTTGCCCAAATAAGCGACCCCCCTTTAATCACAAAACTTCCACTAGCACCTAGATCGAGCAGCCCCTACTGTGCCTAGATATAGGTTGTACCCAATCTTGAAGGCCTTCTCCCAACGCCGCCACTGCCGCCAGAGGAACTAGACAAGGAGTGCCATGGCGATAAAGAACAAAAATGATGCTTGTCTCAAGAGCTTTGTCATTTTGTATCTATTCTAAAAGATTGAAGGAGGAAGAGTGTGTGGAATGAGGCGAAAAGGAAGCACCCAGACCCGGCTTAAATAGGCCAACCTTGAAGATGGAGAAGCAGAAAGGAGTAGTTAAGATGCGTGATTTAGGCATACACATTAGGGAAACGAGGTATGACGATTCCCAGCCCAAGTGGTGAGACGGCGTTGGAAGTTGGGGCATTCATCAGTCACGCTGAATTTACAGCCGGTACACCAAATGGTAGTTTAGGGGCGGCAGTCATAATGCGTATCCCAGTCGGCTCGGCTCTTCAGACGATGGTGGAATTGAACCCCACTAGCACCGCCGCATTGACGGTTCAACCGTCGGTGGAAAAAGTTTCCTCAGCCAGTTTGATTCCTTTCCAGGGCTCGTTATCGATCCAACCGACGGTGAAAGTACCACACCGTCGCTTCTTTCTTCTACAACAGAGAAAGTATATTCTCCAATGATTTTGAAACCGACATGATATTTAACTGGAGAAAAGAAAAGTTTTCCAGTAAATCTTTATTTCCTGGAAATTGATTAATGGATTAAAGGAAATAGAAAATACAATTTTTCCTGTGGGTAAAATTCAAGGAAAAGAGAGTTTTTCCACAGCCAAAGAAATTGTTTATTCTCCAGTTAATTTGTACCAACGTGATATTTAATTGGAGAAAAAGAAAGTTTTTCCGCTGCTAAAGAAATTATTGATTCTCCAGTTATTTTGAACCAATGTGGTATTGAATTGGAGAAAAAGAGATTTGTCATGGATTATGATGTTGTTATTTTCTGACCAACGTTGTTAATAACAATATCGTAATTTTAATGATTTATGCATTAATTCTACTTCTGCCCAACGGTGATGTAGAATTAGTGTATAAAAACAGATGCTAATTTTAATGATTTATGCATTAATTCTACTTCTGCCCAACGGTGATGTAGAATTAGTGTGTAAGAACAGTTGTGAAAGTTAAAGATTTATGCATTAATTCTATTTATGCCCAACGGTGATGCAGAATTAGTGTATAAGAATAATTGTATGTTTTGATTTTGACCAACGTTGGAATCAAGGCATGTAAATGATGTTATTTTTATGTTAAGAAAAGTTTTGACCTGGTTTTCATCTTGTCTAAGGTGGATTGGGTAGTCACCTCACTATGTTCCACTGAGTTTGTGGCACCGGTGAGGGAGACAAAAGAGAATGATACCACTTAGGCAACTAAAGAGAGGGATTTTGAATCCCAAAAGATATCCTATGACTCTTGGGCATAGGAAATGAATCACTACCAACAAGAAAAAGTTTGGCTATGATAAAAAATATGATTGAGCTTGCAATTGTGGGCTCAATCTCAGAGTGTGACACGGTCACCGAGTACCTCGATAGAATAAAGAGTCAGTTCATTGGCACTTCAAAGACATATGCTACCCAGCTGATAAAGCAGCTGGTGATAGAGTGTTACTCTGGAAATGATGGCATAAGAGAGCTCACGATGCGTTGTCGAAATTATGGCCCTGTCGTTTAGGCCATATTTCGAGGGGGAGAATAGAAAGATAAGTTAAGAATGATATTCTTCCTCCATTAGAGATCTCAGATTAAGAACAATGCAGAGAATGCATAAAAGGAAAGTATGTAAAGAAAGATGACAAACGAAGCACAGGAATTTTACAGATTATCCACACTGACATCTGTGGTCGGCATTCCTGTAAAGAGTGTGGATGGTTATGATTCGTTCATAACATTCACAGATGAGTACTCCCATTATGGCTATATTTATCCAATTAAAGAAAGAACAGAAGCATTGGATAAATTTAAGATATTAAATATTAAGATAGTCGGGTCTGACCGTGGGGGAGTACTACGATCAACATACCCTAAAAGAATGGCAAAGTAGCCCAGTATTCTACACTGGGCGAACCTCAGCAGAATAGAGTAACTAAAAGAATCAATCGCACCCTGATGGATATGGTGGGCAGTATGATAAGTTACTCAACCTTACAGTTGAGCCTGTGAATGGAGGCGTTAAAACTGCCACTCATATTCTCAATAGAGTATCAAGAAAGTCGGTGCCCAAAACACCGTATGAGTTGTGGACAGAAAGAGTACCCTCGCTAAACCACTTCCGTGAATATGGGGAGCCCTGCTGAGGCTAAAGTGTTTAACCCAAACATTGGAAAGTTATATCCCAAAATAGTAAGTTGCCATTTGTTTGGCTATACAGAAAAGTCAAAAGGTTTTCGTTTTCTACTGTCCAGAGAGACATACAAAGTTAGTGGAAACGAGACACGCTGTCTTCCTAGAGGATGAATTGATGAGGGGGAGCATGGTAGCTCGAGAAATTGACCTTAAAGTGAAGCGGGTGTATGCGCCCACTCCAATGATTCATAAGCCAATTTTCTCACTACCTGCTGTCGCTGCATCGATAGTGCTAGATACTGTGGTGCCAGCACCTGTTGTTATCCCACCTGTGGCAACAATGATTGACGATAAGGAACCTGTTCTTCAGGATTCTATAGAACCTATTGCCACACATGAGGGGGAGCAACAACAGCCTCAAACAGTAGATGTGTCAAATGTGAAGGCCCCTAGAAGGTCTCAAAGAGTTAGAAAATCAGCTATTTCTGCTGATTATGAAGTGTATAACACTAAGGAATTTCAAATGGAGGATGATCCCACCTCATTTGAAGAAGCCATGAGAAGTGATCATTCATCAAAGTGGCTTGAGGCCATGGAAGATGAAATGAAATCGATGAATGTCAATAAAGTTTGGGATTTAGAAATAATTCCTAAAGGAGTCAAAACAGTAGGCTATAAATGGGTCTACAGAACAAAACTTGACTCTCAAGGGAATATAGAAACATATAAAGAGTGACTTGTGGCAAAAGGCTTTATGCAAAGAGAATGGATTGATTACAATGAGACCTTTTCTCCAGTCTCATGTAAAGTTTCCTTCAGAATCATAATGGCATTAGTGGCACATTACGATTGAGAATTACATCAGATGGATGTAAAGACAGCATTTATCAACGGAGATTTGGAGGAAAATGTTGACATAGCACAACCGAAAGGTTTTGTCATGGAAGGAAAAGAACGAATGGGATGCCGCCTAAAGAAATCCATTTATGGATTAAAACAAGCTTCAAGACAGTGGTACTTGAAGTTTGATCAGACAATAAAGAATTTTGGGTTTTAAAAGAGAATGTAGAGGCCAATTGTGTCTATGCAAAGTTTAAGAATGGGAAGTTTATCTTCCTTGTCCTGTATGTAGATGATATCTTACTTGCTAGTAGTGATGTCAGTCTACTACTGGAGACAAAGAAATTTGATATGAAAGATCTTGGCGAAGCCTCGTTCGTTCTAGGGATCGAGATTCACCAAGATAGAAGAAAAGGGGTATAAGGACAGTCACAAAAGGCATACATGGAAAAGATCTTAAAGAAATTTAGTATGCACAAATGTAGTCCCTCACCTGCTCCTATAGTTAAGGGCGACAGATATGGGGATTTTAAATGCCCCAGGAACCAATATGAGCTCAATCGATAAAGTGAAAGTGGTTCCATATGCTTCAGCTGTCGGAAGCTTGCAACATGCTCAAGTATGTACATGCCCTGACTTGACATTTGTTACCGGGTCTTACTTGGCAGATTCCAGAGGAATTCTGGAATAGAACACTGAAATTCATAAAGAAAGTCTTGCGTTATTTGCAAGGAACGAAAGGCCTCATGATGACATATAGAAGATCTGATTCACTCCATATGGTGGGATATTCAGATTCTGATTATGCGAGAGTGAATGCATATCCAGACGTGGATTTTCTATCATCTCGCAAAGGGGAGATATTTCATGGAAAAGCTCAAAGCAAACTGTCACTACATCGTCCACAATGTATGATGTTTTGTAGCGTGTTATGAGGCAACGGGCAGGTGAACAAACTAACGAAGTTCATACCCAGTTTGAAGGTGGTTGACGATATCTATAGACCACTAAAGTAATACTGCGATTATAATCTGGCAGTACAGGATGCTCACAACATAAGTCAAGTGGTGCTGCCAAACACATTGACATGGAGTATTATGTTGTGAAAGATAAAGTCCGGGATCAAGTCATAAATCTTGAGCATATAAGTACAGAAAGGATGCTCGCGGATCCGCTTATAAATGGCTTATCACCCAACATGTTCAGAGAACATGGTGTTCAGAGAACATGTAGCTAGTTTGGGTTTAAGGGAAAGCCTAAAATATTCCTAGACAAAAGAAGGCCCAAAGATAAGTATCTATTTCAGAACAGAGTAGTGAGTTGTAGCTGTTAAGTCTATCGGCAATGGACCATGACGATGAGACATGATCTATGAGCTAATCTGTAATGGAATGAACAAAAGTAAATGATATGAAAGTGAAAGATGGAATGAGGATCGATCCTTGTTGTTATACAAATGTACGTATTATTATTTATCTACAGCATTGTATTTATCGACGAAGCCGGGCACTCCTCTGTTAGATGATCTCCACCAATAGGCCCAACGGCCTATTGGGCCCTTGCCTCTGCTCCCTGATCGGGGGAGCCTAACCCTAATACGGTTGGTGGGCCCCTGTCGCACAGCACATATAAAGGTAAGGTGGGGATCAGGGCTCGTCTAACGAGGTTGAACGGAGCCGCCACCCACCCAAAGAGAAAACCCTAATCCGATCCTAAAGCGTGCTGCCAGCGACGGGATGAGCCTGCCACCACCACTGCCGTCGCCTATGCAAGTTCTCCGACGCCCCACTGTATCGCCACCTCGCCTCCTCACCACCACGCCGAGCACTGGCGTCCACGAGGCTGCATCCAGGGCGGCATCGGCATCCACGCTGCCGCTGCGGTGAAGCTTCTCAAAGGTCGAGGAGCCTAACTACGGATCTACGGGTTACACAGAGAGGTATACACATTTCGATCCTAACATCTTCTTCTCTGGATCTGAAGGCAGCATTGCTTTGCAAGTTGCAACCTGCGTGCAGGCCTCCATCTTCTTTCAGGTTAGTGATCGATTCTTCCAATGATTTCTCTCCATCCATGCCTGAGTACGCATGTAGGGCCTTTTGCTAGTAACCGGCTTAACTGATCCGGGGATTGTTCTGTGTGTAATTTGCTGAAAAATCTTAACCTGGTGGTGACCTTTTTCTAGAAACCTGTTTTACTCATCCGGGGACTGTTAGTAAACTCGATGGGAAAGGTTGATCAAGTTGGAAGAATAAAAAAAAGGGACAACATTGAATTTTTTTCTCACCTACAATAAGCGTGTTTTAGTGCTTATTATTCTCTTTTAAGAGAACATTTTGTTATGCTTCTTGTTCGGACTGAAGACTACATTCATAGGTGATAAGAAGGGAAGAAATGGATTGTGATGCTACCATGGAACATCTCTTGGAGTGCATGCTGCGTGATCCAAGTGCAGAGCCGACAAACCTGCCAATATCGCTTCTAAAGGCCATCACGAATGATTTCTCCGATCATGAGAAAATTGGCAGTGGTGGGTTTGCAGCTGTTTACAGGGTACGACTTACCAGTAACTTGCTCCCAACTGTCCTTATCCTTGATTACAGTTGAACATAAGTCATAATACAACTTTGTCACTGTAGGGAGAACTTCAGAATGGGTCAGTCATTGCTGTGAAGAAGCTGTTGAACAGTATTGATATGGATGAGGAGAAATTTATCAAAGAGGTTGGTTGTCTGATGAAGGCAAAGCACAAAAATATAGTGCGATTTTTGGGGTACTGTTCTGACACACAAGGGAAAATTTTGAGCTATGAGGGGAAGATGATCCAGGCTGAAGAACGACAAAGACTACTCTGCTTTGAGTTTCTGTCTGAAGGGAGTCTTGACAAGCATATCACCGGTACATTTCCTTTTTTGTTGGAAAATCCAGAAACCCATGTAATAAGTTAAATGCTCTTTTTTTTTCTGTTCATAGCATTCAAAACTATAGATATTACTTAGCGTTTTGTTTGTTAACATCTTGTTCCTTTCCTCAATTTCTTTTGTATGAACGGATGGACGACTGATGAAATGCAAAGGACTTCAAGTATCCTAATAACCAATTAACCATACTCCTCCAATTATTTAAAAGTTTGCTCCTCACTTCGCAGATGTATCTGAAGGACTTGAATGGAGAATGCGCTATAAAATAATCAAGGGAATTTGTGAGGGTTTACATTATCTTCACCAAGATATTCATATTGTTCATTCAGACCTCAAACCTGCAAATATACTTCTGGATGAGAACATGGTACCGAAAATTGCTGATTTTGGTCTTGCAAGGTTCTTTGATGAAAAACAAACCAAGGCTATAACTTCAAAAGTGATCGGGACAGTGTAAGATAGAAAATCATCTTTAAAGAACCTTTTCTTTTTTGGGTACTACTACTCCCATTCAGACGTCGAACCAGCAAATATACTGCTGAATGAGGACATGTTGCATTCCTTTTGCATTTAAATGAGTCAAACCACAAAATCTCCCTCTCCCTTGCAGGAGATACATGGCACCGGAATCCTATAGTGGGGTGATCACATTCAAGTCAGACATATATAGTCTCGGTATTATAATTATGGAGATATTGACTGGAGGCCCAAGGCTATCCACAGAGTCACCCAACCGGGAGCTTGGCCCTTGCGAGGGGCTCCAACAAGGACTAGGGGGAAGCTTGCGTGCTTCTCAATACCTCGGTAAAAATACTGGAGTCGTCGATGGGAGTTTGTATATCTCTACCTTGCTCTTTAGCTTCCGCATTTACATTGATTACTTTACTATGTTTGCGGTAGAGATAGCAACACACTAGCAAAACTATAGTCGCACATCTAGATAGCTTATCTATTGCATAGGTTTTGCTAGGGTTACAAAAAGAGGCTATAGTTTAGAGTTAGAATTTTAAGTTGCCTAATTCACCCCCCTCTTAGGCGTCATGGTCCCTTCAATTGGTATCAGAGCAGGTTGGCTCATATTTGGACCTTTGGCTTAACCGCTGTTGAGCCGACGCTATTGTAGAGTGGTTGGGATGGATACCGCTAGGCCTCCACAATTTGATGGCACTAACTTCCTTTACTATAAAGCAAGAATGACTTGCCACCTTGAAGCGGTTGATTTAGGTGTATGGAGAGTCACTCGTGACGGGATGAAACCCATTAAGAATCCCGAAAAGCCCACAAAGAGTGATGAAAAAGAAATACATTTCAATGCTAGAGCTAAGAATTGCTTGTTTGAATCTTTTAGCATGGATGTGTTTAACCAAGTGTTCACCTTAAATACGGCACATGAAATTTGGTTAAAACTCCAAGAGCTCCATGACGGCACAAGTAATGTCCGTGAGCAAAAACATTGTTTAGCCAAGCAAAATTATGATTCCTTTGCTATGAATGATGATGAGCTTGTTCGTGATATGTATTCTCGATTGAATCTAATCATCAATGAGCTCCATTCAATAGGATTATTAAAGCTAGATGATGCGGACATCGTGAGGAAGATCATCTCCGTTCTACCACAAAAGAAATATGCAAGCATCATCACCATCCTTCACAACATGGAGAACTTGAGCACCATGACCCCGGGCATAGCCATTGGCAAGTTAGTGGCATTTGAAATGTCACATAAGATGGGGCAAGAAGAAGCTTTTTCATTAAGCAAAGGCAAAGCTATCGCTTGTAGCGAGAAGAAAAAGACGAAGGGCAAGAAAGTTGAGTCAAGCTCAAGCTCAAGCTCCTCAAGTGAAGAAGAAGAAGATGAGGATGATGATGATGATGAAGATTCAAGTGATGATGATCAATCTTCCTCCTCCACCTCCGACCTTGATGAAGAATCAATCAAATTAATCAACAAGGTGGAGAAGATGATCCAAAGGCTCAATGTCAAGGGTGTGCCCATCCAAATTCAAGATCTCATTTTCACCAATCAAAGAAATGAGCAAAGAAAGAAAGGATGATATGGATGCGGCGAGTCGGGACACTTTGTGGAAGTTTGTCCAAACAAGCCCACACCCAAGACAAAGAAGAAGGCGTGCAAGAACCAAGCCCTCACATCAATAAGGTCATGGGATGATTCTTCAAGTGAAGAAGAACACCATCACAAGAGGCGAGGCCGCAAGCACTCATCATCAAGCTCTTCACGTATGTGCCTTATGACACGAGGTAACGAAAGCCCATCCTCTAGTGAGAGCGATAGTGATGATGATTTGCCTTCTTATAATATAATTGTGCAACAAAATCTTAAATATGCTAAAGTTTGCACTAGTCAACAAAAGAAGCTCAAAAATTTAAAAGAAGAGCTAGGTAGTTCACAAGAAGCATACAAAAATTTGCTTGAACAATATGAAAACTTTGCAAATCTCAATGTTGAACTATCTACTAAAATTGAGCAACTTGAGGCTAGTGCAACAACAAATGCATGCACAATCAATGATGAGCAACTTTTAAAGAAAAATGAAAAATTAAAAGAAAAGTTAGTTAGCTCACAAGAAGCATATAATAGTTTGCTTGCTAAAATGGAAACCATGTGCAAACATTGTGATGAGCTAACTAATAAAGTTGCTAATCTTGAAGCCGTTAGCACAAACCCCACCAAGGCATCTAAAAAGAAAAGTTCTATCTTTAACATGACTAAAAAGGATGCCTCTACTTCTTGTAATAATTTATATTTAGACTCACATTTGTGCAACCAAGTTTGTGTTGAGAAAGTTATTGTAGATACATGCACACAAGAGGTTGCAAAGGAGAATGAGCAACTTAAGCAAGAAGTAGCTCGCCTCACCAAGGACTTGACTCAAGTGAAAGGCAAGGCGAAGCAAACCCAACTTCATCAAGATAACACCGTCAAGGGAGTGAAGAAGCTTGATGAAGGACAAATCGTGGTTTGTTACGTGTGCCACAAGGAAGGTCACAAGTCCTATGAGTGCAAGGTGAAGAATGGGGGAGGAGCAAAGAAGAAGGAGAAAAAGCAAACAAACAAGCTCTCCAACACCTACACCAACAAGGTGGACAAGAAGGCCTCCACACCTTATCTCTTGAAGAAGAAGAAAAATGACAAGGTGGTGGCCATCAAGGTGAACAAGCAAGCCAACAATGGTGTCAAACGCTTTTTGGTGCCAAAGGAAATCATTTCCAACATGAAGAGCACCAAGAAGGTTTGGATCCCGAAAGGGAAGTGAGAAGTTTGTCAGACTGCAGGGAATTTGGAGACTTGGCAAAGTTTGGGTGCATTTAATGGGGTGCATCATAATGGACAAAGTCATTGCCAAGTAGGTTAGTGAATACTATGGACCCAAATTCCCCTTCCCATATTAGGTAACTAGATGTCATTACTTTCAAATAGTATTCATTTCAATTGGCTTTGTCTTTCAATTGATATACTCTTAAAGCATCTAGTTATCTTTCATGCCTATGTTTGCATTTACATGCCTAATCTTTTGTCATGCATTCAATAGGTATATCATATGGTAGGCTTGCTCGGTTTCATTATCAACCCTTGGAGCAAACCTACATGATTTAAAATTGTTTAAGAGCACGGCACATAGCTTATTTTACAATTAATTATCTAATATGTGCCAAAGTCCAAATTGTAGATAATCTCTCCCAAATATCATCTTTCAAGTGGTATTTTGATACTTAAATCAATGTGCACAAATTTTACAAATATTCAACACTTGTGTGCACAAATTTAGGGGGATCTTAATCTGCAACCTGGATGCTTTGAGACTAACACTTGTTCAAATGGTATTATTTTTTTCAAACCTATCACATGTGTAGCAGTCTCATTGTAAGGCAATTGGAGTCCCCGGAGGAAAGCATTGTTCTTCAATTAGCATCATCATGTTGGTTTCTTTTCATACCAATATGCTTTCTTCAAACATTATACAGATTAAACTCTCCTGTACAATAATTTGCTAATTATGCATATGCTTTGCTTTCTACCGTATGTATGCATATATTTAGGGGGAGCTTAGTCTATATAATGTGAGAGTCAAATCTTGTAATCCATTTCACTTTATACACAAAGGATCATGAAATTTGACCCTCCCTTGTGCTACTAATGTTTTTCTTTTCGGTGTTTGATGCCAAAGGGGGAGAATTTGAAGGACCAAAGACAAGCATTTAGTTACAAATAGTAATGGTCCGAGAAAGGGAGGAAAGTGAATTATGGATTAGTCTAAGTAATGGGAGATTTTTTTTAGAAAGCTAGGCTTTAATCCATAGATATCACATGGGGACATTTGAAAGGGCAAGACAAGCTTTTAAGTAAAGTTTCAATTGGTATCTATCAATTAGTATCATATAACCTTGCCCTTTGCACTGCATCCTAGCAAGTAGGTAGTTTTTAACTTCCAAATTCTTATTATTTGCTTGCTTTGGTCGTGTTGGCATCAATCACCAAAAATGGGGAGATTGTAAGGAAAATGGACCCTTGGCCCATTTACTTTGGATTTTGGTGTTTGATGACCAATACAACCAAATTGGACTAATGAATTTACAAGTGTTTGTTTTGTAGTTCAATAGGGTGCAAGACGTAACTTGGACGAAGGCAGCGTGATGATCTGATGATCAACACCTCAAGTAAGACCTTTGAAGCACAAGAGAAGACCCAAAAGATCAAGCCAAGTCCAAGCATGAAGATTGGAACCAAGCCGTATGCAAGATCGCGAAGAAATGAGCTCACTGTGGTGACCGGATGCAGGACCGGACGCAGCGACCGGACGCTGGGCGAGTGGCTCGGCAAACAGGCGACCGGACGCTGGACTGGACGCTGGAGGCAACCGATCGGACGCATGAACACAGCGTCCGATCGAGTACAGAGAGTTTCCAGAGCGGCATATCTGCGACCGGACGCTGGCCAGCGTCCGATCAGTGTTTTGCCGGCTCAACGGTCGGGATGACCGGACGCGTCCGGTCAGGACGATTCAGCGTCCGGTCAGTAGCAGAATTGCGGGAGTTCGACCCCAACGGCTACTTTCTCGGTGGGGCTTATAAATATAACCCCCAACCGGCCATTTGAGGGGTGTGGAGCTGAGGAAACATACCAAGGGTGTTGATACACCATTTTAGTGATCTCCACATGCATAGTGCTTAGTGTTTTATTAGGTGATTAGCATAAGTGCTTTGTGAAGTGCTTAGGTTGAGTAGACCACCGCTTATGCGCTTGCTCTAGGTGTTTGCCTAGTGTTTAGTGAGGTTTGCATACCTCTTGCCACCCCGTGCTTGCGAGCACAAGTGTTGTACATCGGAGGAGCTTGAAGTCTTGCGAGATCACACCAACCGCGTTTGTGGTGTGGCCGCCACCGTGTACCGGAGGGAACAAGGCCTGCGGTGTTTCGGCCGGAAGCTTGATAGTGAAGACGGCAGGGAGCATCCGGGAGAGGCTTGCCGAGAGGCACATCGGAGACCCACTTGCGCGTGAGGAAGGCCCGAGGCTATCCACGGAGTCACCCGACCGGGAGCTTGGCCTTTGCGAGGGATTCCTTGCGAGGGGCTCCAACAAGGACTAGGGGGAAGCTTACGCGCTTCTTGATACCTCGGTAAAAATACCGGAGTCATCGATGGGAGTTTGCATATCTCTACCTTGCTCTTTAGCTTCCGCATTTACATTGATTACTTTACTATGTTTGCGGTAGAAATAGCAACACACTAGCAAAACTATAGTCGCACATCTAGATAGCTTATCTATTGCATAGGTTTTGTTAGGGTTAGAAAAAGAAGCTATAGTTTAGAGTTAGAATTTTAAGTTGCCTAATTCACCCCCCTCTTAGGCGTCATGGTCCCTTCATTGGTGACCACACAACTTCATATAAACCTTTCTTGTAGAGAAATTACTTGTCCCCCATATATAATTCCATGAGTCTACCGCTTTTGTGATCTGAATTGTGCTAAGGGAGCTCTATAGCTGTAAAAAAAATTGGATGAAGCTTCCTCTGGCATTGGTACGTAGAAGAGGCTATGTAGGTTGGTGGCTGATTTTGCCTCAACTGTTGTGATGTTTTTCTTTTTTAAGGAGTGTTGTTCATGGAAGATATGGTGTGGAACAATTCCATTCCAAACGTCATCCCAAAGCAGACATGTTTTTCCATCATGGATGCTCACCTTAGCCATTCCTTTGTATTTATCTAGCAGCTTGATAACGTCTTTCCACAAAAATGAGCCTTTGCTTGAATTACATGGCAACCTCCGGTTCTGGTGAATTCATGAAGAAACTTCAGCAGCAAACCTTCATTGTGAGTTCTCAAATTCAGTGCACCTGGTCCTCCTTCATTATATCTTCATCGCCTCGGGATCGAGCATGCGCTAGATCAACTGAACACCAGCTTCGCAGATCCAAGTGCCTTGGATCAAAGTCCCACCTTGAAATCACCCAAAAGGGAATCTCAGCTTGCGGGAGTCGAGAACACTTGGACCGTGACCTCCCACTACGCGGTGCAGTAGACAAGTGGCGATGAGGGAGCCACGATACGTAAAATCATCCTCGTAGTTCATTTTCGTGTTAGTTGAGTCAGGCGTGGTGATAAGGATTGAGCGGACCGTGCGACCTTTGGTGAAATTCTCGGCTTCTCTTGATCACCACCACGAGATATGTGCTCCCAAACATGGCCTTGAAACAGGACGGTTGAAAGTAGCCTTGATCATTGGCGGATCCAGGGGGGCTGGGGGGCTGCAGCCCCCCCGGGAGGGTGATATCTCCACTAAAACACTGTAGCAATTACTGTAGCATAGCATCAAATCACCATTAAATCTTAATTGTAAATCAACGTCTTCCTTAATTAGCCCCCCCGGGGTGTCAATCCTGGATCCGCCACTGGCCTTGATAGTGCGTTAGGGTTTGAACGAAACCCACACCAATTTAGGACCAGCAGTACCTATTGTTTAACTAACGCACCCCTAACCATTAGTGCAGCTCCACAAACCATACCAATCCAAACCATGACTTCATTTCACCTGGGCAGAACCAAACCAATCACTAACCTGTGGGTTCCCCAAACATTTAAAACCATTCCCCAAATCACCAATTGCTGACCTTGGATTCCAACCATTAAAAACCATTCCCCAACCCATTTTTAAGAGCGGGTTTAAAACCCACTACTATGCCACCAACCGTAAAAATGAGACATTGTTAGCGATAGTTTAAAAATTGTCCATCAAAATGATTTTTAGGAACGTTTTTATTAAGTCAACTCTTCGTAAAAATTGAATTTCAAAGACGGATGACTAAGTCAATCATTTCCAAAAATGATTTTTAGGGACAGTTGACTTAGTCAATCGTCTTTAAAACTAATTTTCAAAAATTGTAAAAAAATCAAGTGAACAAGGGCTATTGTGTGGTCACAGTTGTGCTGCGAGGTCCGATTTCAATTTTTCCATGTTTGAATCGTACAGGGATTATTACTACTGCTGCTGCTATACTACTACTACTCCTACTACTACTATTACTAGTGCTGCTGCTGCTGTATCTGTTATTACCTGGGTCTAGTTGTAACCTAGAATGCTTAATTCTTAAAATAAATATGTGTGTTAGAATTTTAAGAACAACATGAAATAATAAAAAATAAGACGTATTATCTTGGCGCCGTACATAACCAGTGGATCTAAAAACGAAATTAAGACGATCGGAGATCTAATTGTTAATATTTTTCTAAAAAGAGTCTAATAAAAAAAATATTCGGTCAGCTCGTTCGGGCAAGGTGCCGCCAAGTTTAACGAGGTGTGTGGTGTAGGGGGTCGAGGGGTGGGGCCCATTATGGGTTTGCTGCGCAGCGCAAGAGAGGATGAGTCAATGAGCAGCCATCGTACGATATTTTGTAAGAGGAAGAGAGAGAGAGAGAGAGAGAGAGGAAGACGAAGACGACCCAACCCATCAATCAATAGCCCGTTCAGATTCCCCTGCTCCGTCGACCCTTATCAGCCATGGAGGGAACAGGCATGCCCTCTTCGCCCGCGGCGCCACTCAGCTTCGGTGCCTCCATCCGTCACCTCCGCCGCGACCAGATCCACTCCTTACCCGACGCCGACCCAGTGCCAGACACCATCGACTCCTTCCAGCGCCGCGCCGCCGAACTCCTCGCGGACCTCGTCCTCCCAGACGACAACCCCGCTGCGGACATCTCTCCCTCGCCTGGACGCGGCGCCTCCTAGACGCCTTCCTCCTCTGCCTCGAGGAGTTCCGCGCCCTTCTGCTCGTCGGCTCCGGGAACGGGGACTCGCCCGCCGCGCGGCCCCCTCTCGACCGCCTCGTCGCTGACTTCTTCGACCGCGCCGGCTTCAAGGCGCTCGATCTCTGCAACGCCGTCCATGATGGCCTCGACCTCGTCCAGCAGTGGCATAAGCGCCTCTCCAACGCCGCAGCCGTCCTCACCTCGCATCTCGACCACGCCACGCTGCTCGGCGTCGACCGCATCCGCCGCGCGCGCAAGGCGCTTACTGACCTCACCGTCCTCATGCTCGACGACAGCCACGGCGGAGGTCTAGTTGGCAAGTGCAACCGCTCCTTGGGCCGCGCCAATGCCACCAAGGAAGCCCGCCCCCACGCCCACGGTCACGGCGACCTCAAGGCCCTGTCCTGGAGCGTGTCCCGGCCGTGGTCCGCCGCGCGCCAGCTGCAGGAGATCGGGGGAGGCCTGCCGGTGCCCAGCCCGCACGACGACGCTGCCACGGGAGGCCTTGCTTCAGCGGTCTACACCATGGGCGCCGTGCTCTTTATCGTGTCCTTTGCGCTCGTGGCTGCCATCCCGTGCCAGGACCGCGGCCTCCAGGCGCATTTCTCGGTGCCCAGGAACTTCCTCATCTCTGGACCCGTCACCACGCTCTACGACCAAATCGTCGAGGAGTCCAAGAAGGAGGAGCGCAGGAACTCATGTGGCTTGCTCAAGGAGATACAGCAAATTGAGCTTTGCTCCAGGCACTTCATGGAGAGCACTGATGCCGCAGAGTCCCCATTGTCCGGGGAGAAGGCATCTGAGGTGATGGTGGCTGCACTGGACCTAGTGCAGTTGTGTGAATACATCAAGGACGAGCTCGGTCCACTTCAGGGTCGGATCAGGGAAATGTTCCACTGGATTGTGCGCACTCGAATTGAAATCCTTAACGGGCCCAACTTGAAGAACAGACTGCAGGTTACTGATACAGTTCATCGACCCATTGGCAAGGAAACTTTGGTTAACAGGGGCATGTCTACCGGGGGGAATAGCCCTGTGACTGTGACCAAGTTGTTGTATCAGGGGCATTCCATGGATATTTCTGCAGCACCATCCCAGCAGCAGCGACCAGGGAAAAAAATATCGGCCGGTAGAATCCAAAATTTCCGAGATATCCCGTTTACCGGCTAGGTCCGAAATTTTTCCTCTATCGACCGAAATTTTTATATTTTTAAAATTTTGTCATCTAAATAGACGCCAAAGCCCACCCAATACTCTAACCTTAATCCATGTTTAATTTTTTGTCCCCTTCTCTTTTAAGTTCAAGTTGCCACCGCCGCAACACACTCAGCACGCTCCAGCTATGTCACTGCCCTCCTCATTGAATAAGCAATTGATAATATGTTTTATTTAGTTTTTATGTTAGATTGTTTAGAAATGATCTATGCGCTTTCCTGAACAAAATGAGTCATTTTTTGTCTAAATTTCTTCCGAAATTTTATTTCTATCGCCGATAAATTTCCGATATATCCGATATTCCCGTTTATCAGTGACCACCGAGATTTTTAAAATACCGGTACAGAAAACCTTGGCAGCGACTCATGACATCGGTGCCTGGGCAGGCAGCTCCCCAGGCCAGGCAGCTCCCCATGCCGTCGATTTTGAGCGCCTGGCGGACGGATCGAGCTGCCTGGGCGAGCATCCCCAGGCCACGCCGTGATCCAAACAGGCTGCCTGACCGAGGCCCCCAGGCGAGGGTTCCAACCAAACACCCCCTCAGTGTAGCCGAGGGACCTCAGGAGAGTAGCACTGAGGTAAGTAGTCTATTACTACCAGTATTGGTTAATTCAAAGACAGTTATTTTAAGTGGTTCCAGGCTGCAGATAAGCTCCATGAGTCCTTTGAGCTCCACTTTCCCTTGGAAGTTGGAACCAAAGCGTGCTTAACATAACAGAGAGCCTGACAATGGCAGGCCATTATCTTTTTCGAGAACGTGTCCATTAACCGTTATCACTACATTGGCACATAGATCATGCTGTTCTACCTAGAGGCATAAACCAACCTTTTGTTTTCTAGCGTTTTGGATTGGCATTGATAGTATCTGAATCGGTTTGTGCCTCAAAACCGTTTTACAGTTCACTACCTCCGTGACTAGTACATATTTGCATCATGGGGTAGTCTCGCGAATCATCCATTTCAAATTGATATAAATGAAAATATGCGATGCCTTATTAATGCAAATATGAAGTATGTTTTATGTCCAAAGTTGGAGATGTCCTGAATAAAGTTTAATGGACGCAAACTCAACAGCTGATGTAATCGATGAAAACCACCGAACTTTAATTTTCAGAAAGTTCTGAGATTTTGCTGTATAGTTAATGTAGCCGAATTTTCTGAATAATAAAACCTGTTGCTGTTGCAATAAGCAAAGTCAATTTTGTGCATTAGGTTGTGTCATTGCTTATAGATAAAGAAAAACGCTTATAATAGTTTTCATTTGTCTAAGGCACAAGAGAGCTATACTACACGGAGGGGAGTACTAAAATCTATTTAAATTGTCTGCATTTTCCAATCAGCTTAGGCCTTTGGGTATAACTGGTTTGTGCATGAAGCTCAAATTATTTTGCAAGTTGCATAATTTTGAATTTATATATATTCCTCCACTACCTTTACAGAGCCAGGCTCATTAGTGACATTCTTGCCTTCCCCTCTGCATGGGTTTGCCTCTGCTGTGCTGTGCATATGCAAAGAGGATATAATTATAAGTGGAATCTACTATGCTTTTTAGGGGATGTCGGATGCTTCTCAGGGCACGCTGGAGGCACCGGTGAGTTCGTCACTAGGTGCAATGGGCTCCCTTCTCAAGAAGCTCAGTTTACTGCTGGCTCCCAATTACCCACTATGGAGGTCACTGAAGCACGCAATCAAGCTTCTTGAGGAAGATCTGGAAGAAATAAGGGTTGCCCTCATGGAGCAGTCGATGGTAGATTACAACAGAAATAAGGTGAAATACTGGATGGAAGAGGTGCGTGAGCTCTTGTATGACATTGAGGACAGCATTGACATCATGATGTTCTCACACACTGCTGCCTATGCTACGTCTAGATCCATCCATGGCCATAGCCATGGGTTTTTTCTCGGACACGCAGGAGAGCTGCAGATCTCTATATTAAGAATAAAAGCCATAGGCAAAGGGTTGCCCGTCTTAGGATTCATCGGCTTCCCAATATACTCAAGCTGTCAACGAGGGTCACAAAAGTTTCAGAGCTCAGGACTCTGCTGTGGGAGGCGAGCGAACGGCACGAAAGGTACCAGCTTGATGGTTGTATCTCGAATCCAACGTTTCTGTCCTACATACGTAGTAGTCGGATCCCTGTTTCTCATAAAGTTGTTCACAACCTAATTGGTATCGAGGATCCAAAGAAAGAACTTACCATGTGGCTCACCAACCAATCGGAACAACAGCTAAAAGTATTGTGTATTGTTGGACCCCTAGGGGTTGGTAAAACAACCCTTGCTAAAGAACTGTATCGTGAACTTAGTGGGCAATTTGAGTGCTGGGCTTTCATACGGGTGTCACGGAATCCTGACATAGGTAGGCTTCTTCAGGAACTATTCTCTCAAATCCAGCAGCCTAAACAAAGTTCTGATGTCTGCTCACTTCAAGGCATCATTGACAAGATTAGTAACCACCTCCAAGATAAGAGGTAATTCTTTGTCTGCCCGTGTAACTTATTAGTTAGATACTTGCTTTTAATATATTATAGATCTTATCTTTAGTTGTAGAGTATTAAAAGAACTTGTTACCACCAAAGTTTTTTTTTGGCATGGGCAAAATTTTTTCTTTGTAGGATATTCGAAGTTAATGTTTTATGCTATAAATTTGTTAAACAACAACAACAACAAGAACATAGCCTTTCAGTCCCTAGCAAGTTGGGGATATAAGTATAAGTTGCTTATACTACTTAAAGTGAGCCTGCATCCTTCTAAGTTAGTTCATGATTATTACAAGTCAAATCTCTTTACTTGCATGTCAGATCATTTGTATCGTATAACCCTGTTTGCTTATGCTGAAATTTGGCTTATGCTGATGTTTATGCTGAAGTATAGTGAGAGGAAAACAATGTTCCATAGCTGAAAAGTAGCTCAAGCGAACAGGGTGTTCATTTATATAGTTACAACTTACAAGCACTTAAATTACACTTATGCAACATATTCTTATTAGTCATTGCCCAAAAAAAATTACAGAATTTTCCCAAAACCAAAGCTTGAGTGAGGCAAGGAGTGGAATTTTTGTGTAGGAATAAAATCCATAGATTGGTCATGGAATCAAAAAAAGAGAGGGTATGCATGAGCAAAGAAGGTCTTTCATTAAGCTAATAGGGATTACTTACTTTTAACAGATAGGAACTTATTCTTCCATATGTTTTTCTGTAACTTAAAAACAATAAGCTGAAAAGGACCCATTTTCTTGGATTACTTACTTTTAGTTGATAGGAATTTTTCAGCTCTACTCATTCATTCATTACTAATCAGTAGCTTATTATGCCATAAATTTGTAAAGCTTACATATTTGAATATTCCCTAAAATGCATGCCTTTTGTACAATATTATATCTGCTAGAGAGTACGGTGTTTGATACATTCATATAGCATGAACAACTTTCATGATCTTAGTATACTTTGGAGAGTTGGAGAGAATTTTATTATATTTAATACTTGCAACGAACAGGAATAAAAAAATTAAGTTATATATGACATATTTTGTTATTTATTTTCCTTGCAATTTATGTTGGAAGTGTTTATAAAGGCTATACGTTTTTGCCTAAGCAATTATATAATTATTCCATAGTATAATTATTCTGCAGGTATTTTATCGTAATTGATGATTTGTGGGATCTCATGAAAAATGCTTTTCCGAAAAGCAATAAATGCAGCAGAATAATAGTAACGGGTGAATTACAAAATGTAGGCACTGAATGCTCTGGTTATCATGCTGTTGATATTTTTGAGCTGAAACCTCTTGGCAGTCAAGATTCTGAAAAATTGTTTTTAGGTAGAGCTTTCAGCTCTGAAGATCAATGTCCTGATTCGTTGAAGGATGTTTCCTGTAGAATGTTAAAAGAATGTGGTGGTTTGCCATTAGCAATCATCACTTTAGCTGGTCTTTTTGCAAGCCTGCGAAATAACTCAGATATATGGCACCAACTACAGCGATATGTTGTCTCCAGTTTGACAAATCTGTCTTTGGAGTACATGCTAAAAGAAATAGTAAACCTTTGTTGTGATAACCTTCCTCAAGATTTGAAGACATGTTTGCAATATCTTACCATTTATCCAGAGGGATGCACGATCTGGAAGGTTGATTTGCTAAAGCAGTGGACAGCAGAAGGTTTCATTACTTCAACAAAAGGAAATGAGGGAGTTGCAGAGAGTTATTTTGATGAGCTTGTCAAAAGGGGAATGATCCAACCTGAGAAGATTACTCACAATAATGAGGTGCTATCTTGTACAGTACACCATATGGTACTTGATCTTATTATGAGCAAGTCTAGAGAAGAGAATTTTATCACAGTGGTAGATTACTCTCAAACCAATGCATTGTTTTTTATGAAGCCCCATCGATTGTCCCTACACTTCAGCTGTTCTCAGTATGCAACCAAACCAGAGGATATAAGACTGTCACAAGTTCGATCACTTGCCTTTTTTGGACTCCCTAAGTGCATGCCTTCTTTCACGAAATTTAAGGTTCTACGGGTTTTAATTATTGAATTTTGGGGCAACAAGGATGATTTCAGCAGTCTCGACCTATCAAGAATTTGCAGATTAGTTCTGTTGAGATATTTGAAGATTTCAGGTCACATCTTTGTGGATTTTCCATCCAAGATCCTGGGATTAAAATTATTGGAAACACTGGAAATATTTGCAACAGTTTCTACCACTCTTAATGAAAAAGCAATGGAAATAGATGCAAAAGAGTCTGCTCTTCCAAATGATATAGTTCATCTCCCAGGGTTGTTGCATTTGAGCCTTCAAGAGGGGATAAAACTACCTGATCGGATTGGCCTGCTTACATCTCTGCAAACACTAAAGTATTACGATCTTGGAAATAACTCTGAAGACTGTATACAGAGCCTTGGTGAGCTGAAAAACCTGAGAGATCTTCACCTCACCTGTTCCACAACACTGTCTCATGAGCATCTGAAGAGAAACCTCGTAGCTCTGGCATCTTCACTTGGGAGACTTACCAACTTAGAATCTCTCACACTGGCTCATGGTGCTGTGGGCATGACAATGTTCGTGGAGCACTCAAGTGCCATGTTCTCCACTTCCAAGTTTCTTCAGAGACTCGAGGTTTTGCAGTCTACTTGTGTCTTTTCCAGCCTTCCTGAGTGGATTGGGAAACTCTGCAGACTCAGCATTTTAAAAATTGTGGTAAGAGTACTGATAAGGAGTGATATTGATATCCTCACTAGATTGCCTGGTCTCACTGTTCTCTCACTTTATGTTCGTCAACCCAGTATAGAAAGAGTCGTATTCCATAATGGGGCATTGCCAGTTCTCAAGTATTTCAAATACAGTTGTAGTGCTCTTTGCATAGACTTTCAGGAAGCGGCACTGCCCAATCTTCATAGATTGAAGCTTTGTTTCAATGTCCACAGAGGTGAGATATATTCCCATACGATTTGTAGCATCAAGCACTTGTCAAACCTCAAGGGGATTGCTTTGAGGATTGGGGCAGCAGCTGATGTTGAGGAATCCGACAGAAGAGCTGCTGAATCAGCATTTGTTAGTTCCATACACAAACATCCAAGGTTTCCAATTGACATGAATATAAGAAGGGTAGATTGTGTAGACGAGTAAAGTCCAGTACGATCGTGTGTGGTTTGGGTTTTTTGTGTTGGCTGCTGCTTGTTTATGTACTGATTTCAGATGTTGGAAATGCTTTGAAACACTGTTTTGTGGTTTTCATGTGAAGTTAAAACTGGGGATAATACCTTTAACAAAAGAGCTCAATAAATGAGCTGCCCTTGACCTTGTCTCCGGGTGACATTCAGGTACTTGAACTCTGAAAGTGACATTTCTATGTTTCAAAACTTGTCTTAGGGTGTCAACAGGTCTTGAACTCAAACACTTTCAAGTCCCTACACTTTTCAGGAGCAGCCATCTAGGCCTCTAAACTTGTCACATTGTGTCATTGTTAGGAATTATGGCCTGTTTGATGGTGGCGTAAGATTCTTGATTCTTGCCTGGCCTAGGTAGCAATGTCAGGCGTCCGATTTCGTTTGCCTGGCAGGCAACTGCCTGGGAGGCTGCCATCCAAACAGGCCCTTAGACTTTGCACACCACTCCTGACTTTTCGAGTCTTTCACTTCGACTTCATAGGAAGAGATTTCAGATCTTGTAGGTCTTCATCATTAATGATTTTGCAAGTCTTTAACCAAGTTACTTCACCGGTGGAAGTGACCAAAGGTGCCAAAGCTCTAAGGAAGAATTTAGAAAGCGAAGTCCTGAGGATGAAGCCCCAAGTCTCAAAAGACATCGAGCGAAGTTCGACTGAATCACAAAAACCCGGAGGTTAATAGCTATCATCATTCATTCATAAAAAAGGCTACTATACCAGGAACATTGCCATATCTTTGTAAAAAGTTAGATGTCGAAGAGGGCCATAAATGCCATAGCGAAGTGTATATGTGTGACCTCCATAATATAAATCCAAGGACCCACCAGGTTAATCAACCTAAACCAAGTGTCATCTTCTTGACCAACTCGGCTTAAGTAAACTAACCCTAGTAGCCCCTAGAGCTGCCTTCTGCACACTCCAGTATCGTGAGTCACAAGATCCAATTGTTTAATGTATAAATATGACTGCATAACTCAAGATTCAATCATATCAAGAGATTACACAAATCAATGGATGTATATATATATATATATATATATATATATATATATATATATATATATATATATATATATATATATATGAAATTTTTATTATCAAATTAATATGTCTAGTTATACCACACTAATTTGGGACTCACTAACCTAAATGTGATTTTTGAACCAGATGGCTACCCTACCACGTTTCACCTAAGTTGAGAGTCCTTATGTTATGATCAAAATTCTAACTAACACGTGCCGTAGCCTATAGGCGTCACCACCATAATCTCGGGTGTCTGTTGCCATTCATCCACTTTGCTAGCTCCGGTGGGATAACATGGCCATCATAGTCCTTTAAGTACCTAGAAAACAACTTAACAGCAGAACTTGTAAGTAAAGGATTGCACTCCGTAGGACTTATCCAAATAATATACAAAGGAGTACGCATTTAAGGCTTTAGCAAGGCAAATAAAGCTGAGTTGCATAAATGACATTTCATGCATAAATAAAAATGCTATTTGGAGTAATTCTTCGATGTGGTCAGCTGAGAGCTCCGTTGCACTTTATTGAGGTAGCCCTAGCTCCCAAGAACTAGTTGGAGCTTGTGGGCTATATATACCGCCATGCCCAACATTTGGAGTGGCTAGAGTGTTTGAAGTTGTAGTTGAGTTGAGGCTCATCTCATAGTGATCTAGCCACCATATGTGCTTAACAGAAGATTGCCGATTAGCAAAAGCATTAGTTTTAGTGCTTAGGCTAGTTAGAGGATGCTTCAGTACTTGCTTTAGGTTTAGGCCTAGAGTTTAGTGAGTTTTGTATACCTCTTTTCTATTGGTGCATGCATTCCCCAAGAGTTATACATGCTAGGGCTTGTAAGTCTTGTGAGATCCTCCAACTATGTTTGTGGAGTGGTAGATGGTGGTGTACAAAGGATGAGAGGTCCTCGGAGTTTTGGCTGAAACTTCTCTTAGTGGAGATGGTGGGGAACGGTCCAAGAGAGGCTTAATGGAGACTCACATGCATATGGGAAAAGCCTCGCTAGCTATCCACGGAGTTATGCAACTGGGCACTTGGCCCTTGCAAGGGGATCCAAAGAGGACTAATGGAAAGCATGAGCTTTCCGATACCTTGGTAAAAATATTATCGTGTGAGAATTTGCATTCTCAAACCCTTCATATTCTGCATTTATATTTTTGCGTTCCTTGATTATGTGCTTTACTTTCCTAGTCTACCGTTTTTTTTTCTCGAAAACGCAGGAGAACTGCGCTTCATTATATTAAGAAGAGAATAAAGGGCAAGAGCCCATACAACACCACACACACACACACACACACACACACACACACACACTAACAGGCTCTAAGGATTACATTCGCGCCGGGAACACCATTACAGAAGACGACCATGGCTGAGGTAGACACTCTTAACTACCAGGGAGGGGGAAAAGGGCAGTCAAGAAAGATAGCCCTCGAGCCCCTGCCATAGACCATAAGCGTCGTTCCTCGCCGGCTAAGATCAGTGCTTTAGCTAGGTTTGGGGCTGCTCCATCAAAAACACAACCATTGCGATGGTTCCAAATAATCCAAGCTCCAAGAATAATAAGGGAATTAACTCCTTGCCTCATCAATCCATCATTAGTGCTGCTGCTAGCATTTTCCCACCAAGCATGGAAGGATAGCTCTGTAGGCTGAGGGGACAAGTTTTGGAGACCGACCTGTCGGAATAGAATGAACCAAAATTCTCTTGCAAACACACAATTAACAAGGAGATGGTCAATAGTCTCCTCTTCTTGGTCACAAAGAGGGCAGTACTCAGGGTGAGGCAATCCACGACGTGCCAGGCGATCAGCCGTCCAACACCTGTTGTGTGCGACCAACCACATAAAGAAGCGACATTTTGGGCGGTGCCCAAGTTTTCCAGATTCTTTCCCATGGTCCAAAAGGAGTAGAACCCAAAAAGAATCCATCATATGTTGACTTAGCCGAGTATTTCCCATTAGAAGAGAGCCGCCATATATGTTTGTCCTCAACCTCAGGCTGCAGCTGAAAATCCATCAAAAGAGTACATAGTTGAAGAAATTCCACCATCACGCCAACTGTACGGGCTCCCTGAATGTCTGAAATCCAAACCTGGGTAGTGAGGGCGTCCCGGACCGTGCGCCGTTTGACCCTCCTTTTGGGAACAGCCGCAAAAAGGCGAGGTGCAAGGTCAGCAATGCATTGCCCATGGAGCCACCGGTCTGTCCAGAAAAGAGTATTTGCACCATCTCCAATTTCAGAAACAACTGCCGCAGAGAAGAAGGCTCTTACTTGGTCCGGCACATGGATTGGGAGAGCAGCCCAAGAACGATGAGGCTCTGTTTTCTGTAGCCAAACCCATTTCCTAGTCTACCGTGCTAGATTAGTTGATAGGATTTGGAACCTTCGGTGCAAAACTGCCGTTTGAGATAACAACACTTGATCGTAGGTTTTTATGAGTGTTTTTTTTATGTTTTAAGTGACCTAATTCAACCCCCCCTTTGTGTCATGTTCCCCTATAGTGTCTGTCGGTGGGTCTCTCAGGTGTAATAGAGTCAGGTGTACATTGGCAAGGTCCAGGTGTCGAGAAGCTCGTTGGTGATTATCCATTTGTGATTGATGGACCAGGACCAGACAATTTGTTATTTGTGGGGCACAAGGCGAGCAGTTTAGAATGACTAGCAGATAGTTCGCCTGGAGGGCGAAAAATGTTGTGGTGTGTGGTGGAGAGGCTAGTGGCGACAAGCTAGTCATATACCATGGCTGGAGACGATTTTAGAATAAACGATAATGGCATAGGAGCACGATGGCCGATGGGGTTTTCTTGTTCTCTGTGGCATGGTGACACGTGACGTGAGTTCAGTATCTATGTAGGTTTATATGCTTCTAGATCAGCAAGGACATGGATCGATTCATGCACGTGCAGGTTTTGAAGTGTGGATCGAATGGCATGTAGAAGTTTCAAGGGATGTAGTGGAAGGGAGTATAGACACCAGATGTTTGTAGTTGCAACTAAGGTAATCTGGTTGGTTGGGGCTACAGGTGGTGTGTAAGACGTCAGGCGAGCCTGTCAACAGAAACGAAAAAGCAAGACTAATATGGAATATGTGACAGATAGGAGCTATGAGGTTGCAAATGTCAAGATCAAGTACTCTCTCTGTTCCAAATTATAAGATGCTTTGACTTTTATAGATACATTGCTTTTGTTATGTATGTACACATAGTATACATGTAAGTGCATAGCAAAAGCTATGTATTTATAAAAGTCAAAATGTCTTATAATTTGGAATGGAGGGAGTATCATATTGGATTCAGTTACCTTGTGTGATGCCTAAAAGACAGTCATATGTCAGGGTTGGAGAAGAATATATTTTTTCTTTTACAGAGACTGTTAAAAAATTAAAGAGAAGGATGCACAACTGGAAGTGGAGCATAGAGTTGCAGGGATAGTAGAAGCTCTTGTTCTAGTGGGGTCTGCAACGAGACTCATCAGAAAGCTCTTGTGGAGCAGCGAAAGCAACAACTCAAATCTAGTGCACATGAACATTTACATATGACAACTTCTAGGCGGAAACATATTCGTCAAGCAAGAGTTTATTAGATATGTGGCGAATATTATGCACGAGTCCAATTACATTTGGACTTTAAGTTCTATCTGGCAGTATAAGGTAGAGTTGGATTTGGACTCTTGTTACCTAGTCTCCACATAAATATGAGAGGAGTACTACTGTTGTAACCATAATAACATAGTAACAGGCTCATAGGAGAGAAACAACATGTTCCCAGGACCTTGGAGTGGCCAATGTCATGGTATTGAGGAGGAGCGCCTGCAATCACGTTGGCCTCGGTTGAACCTCATCAGTCATCAACAAATGGCATGCCTATGGTGTCACACCCATTTTTAAGGACAAAAATAGGATGTATAAAAGACTCATGTGCGCCCCAGGAACCAGTCGCACACATAAGTTGACAAATTACAAAGTATCATCACAGTGCTTATTACATAACGAATAAGTATTTAAGACATAGTCTTGAACGATAGATAATAATAACTAATAATAATTCTTCAGCGGAAACTCCACACAGGGACACGGTTGACTGGTTGACATCAAGACTAGTACTCATTCCGATAATCTTCCTCATTATCTTCATCTGTTATGGTGGAAATAGCAAGAGTGAGTTCATGTCGAACTCCACAAATATAACACAGGGTTCATGAGGCTCAAAAAGGCTAGACACTGTTTAACTGCGTTTAGCTTTTTAATCATATATTAGCATTTGAGTAGCATCAAGATAAACCACTTCCCATTAAAGAACCAATGATCAATTGTAATAAGGATAATGAATAGCATTAACATGAGCATAATAATAATCAACCATAATTAAGCATGATATAACAGTTATGATCAACTATTCCATAAGAATCCCCAAGGCCGCTCGTATCCGTGAGCACGGCTAGTATACCAGTTTTTAACTCTGCGCAGAGGTGTACACTTTCACTGTAAGTCATGATTTCCAAATGAGTGGGGAGATCAAGCCCAAACACCCGAGAACCATATAAAGCCACTCAAAAGTTCGTCTAACAAGTTAGGGGCCATTAGATTTCACTCGGCAGGCAGATGTAGAACCCCCCTTCCCTGTGGCACAACAACCGCAGCCTATACACACTAGGCCAGGGGCTCGCACTACACCCAACATGGCAAGCCATTCTTACGCCATTTAAGGTAACCTCTAACAAGCTAGAAAATGTCTCTTGAACAACTAAAGCCAGAGCCATATAGCCCTCACAGCTGTACTGTATATCCCGGTTATCACTTACAGATAAGTCCTTATGGAGAGAAAACCAGAGCATCAAAATAATACACATGCTCTAGCCCCCTTTTAACAATAATAAAATCATCTTAATAGTTGATTGCTTAATCCATTAATCAAATTACAAGATCATTGTTCTTAGTTTAAGCACTAGCAGTAGCTACCCATATGCATTCCCAAGGTTGACAAGGAATCAAGATAACAATCACTAAGTTATAATCTCTAAGGTTGTCAAGGTAAGCACATGCATATGTATGACGATTTGATGTATAGGTAACAAGGATAGTCCTGTGTTATACTTGCCTTGATCAAAGCTCTCCAAGTGATACTGCTGACTTGGCTCAAAGTAATTACTCCGAATCGTCCAGATACTGCTCACCTTCTATATTCGATCATCAATCAACAACACACATGCATCCAATCAAACATACACGAAGCAAACAAAGAGATATAATTAGAAACAGTAACACCAACAGTAGCAAAACAGTAACAAAAGCTTATAAAACTCTTCTACACGTTTCTACGATCCACACAGACGCAAAGATCACCAAATTCGGAGTTAAAACGTGAAAGTTATGAATTTTTCTAAGATTTCCTATTGATAAATAAATACTTAATTATAAACTCGAAAAATAATTAATTAAAACTAACTGTACAACTACACTAACATGTAGAGCTCGCAAATACGAACCTAACGCAACTTGAACGGATCAAATCGGAGTTAAAACGAAGATTTTATGACCAAAACAATCCTAGTGGCAAAACTGTAAATACCTGAAAACGTATTTTTGACTTATCCGGGAGAGAATACGCTTTCAAAACGCGAAAACGCATTTTCTGACATACGCTATGGACCGCGGGTTGATTTCTAAAAACCCAAGGGTCTCTTTAGTAAATCTGCCATGTGAACCGGTATGTTCTAATCCTGATCGTTGATTCACGATTGGACGGCCACTATTCGATCCAAGAGAAAAAAAAATAGAATCCCGGCCATCTCTTCCAACACCGGCCGCCGGCCACCATTACCGCCCCACGCCACCTCGCCGGAGACAGCCAAACTCGCGACTCAGACCACCAATCGACCCACGAACTGTCCCAAACGAAAAAGAACCTTCTCCCGAACTCACCTAGGGTCTTGTCTTAGGCCGAAAGAACTCATCGGTGATGCTCTACCCGAATAGGCGGAAATCTCCCCCCTGTGAAATCCCGACGTGCAAATATGAACTCTTAGACCAAAAAGGAAGAAAATAAAGCTACTACGTGCACTTCACCTCAAGACAAAGGCACCCGCACGACGTTTGATAGCAAGGAGGCGGCTACCGTCGAGCTCAACCGCGGCGGCCTTGACTTCAACCCGACGAGATCCAAACCCACCTTCCGACAACGAAGCTACGACCTAAGGCAACGCGTGAAAAGAAAAACGGAACGCGGGGGTCATCACGATCTTATAGGGATACACGGCTTGCGGTCCAAGTCATTGAAGATGAGGAAATCGAAATCCACCGGGATAGTGTCCGTCTCGGCCACGAACCGGAGGTGGAAGAGGGCGCTGACAAGGGGGCCCGGTTCGTCAGCGACACAGAAGAGAGAGAGAGAGCGCGGCCGCAGTTCTGGGCCGGCCCACGCGAGCGCGGGAGAAAAGGCTCGGCCCCGTCGGCCCAGCAGCGAAAACCGAAAACAGGCCGGCTCGGGTGGGCTTCCATGCCGCTGGCTACACAGGTAAGTTCTTCTCTTTTGTTTTTTTTTTCTTTTCTAATTTTCTAAACACATTTTCAAATCAAATTTTCCTAAACCAATCAAATAAAACAAATATATCCACACCACAAAATAAAATAAATGCAACAGCATGAATGCAACACCAAATAATTTTTAAATTTTTAATTTCTCATTAATTGTTATCTAAATTATTTAAAATTTATTAACTCTAAAATTTGGGTGTTACAAATTCTACCCCCCTTAAAAGAATCTCGTCCTCGAGATTGAACTGCTTACTCAAACAACTGCGGATATGATTTTCTCAATTCATCCTCTCTTTCCCAAGTTGCCTCTGCCTCTGAATATCGATTCCACTGCACCTTGCACATCTTAATAACCCGACTTCGAGTAACTCTCTCAGCAGTTTCTAAAATCTTGATCGGAAACTCTTCATATGTAAGATCTTCCTTAACAGTCAACTCTTCTAAAGGTATCTACTCCTCAGGCACACGCAAACACTTCTTAAGTTGTGAAACATGGAACACATCATGTACTCCAGATAAATTCTCAGGCAACTCTAATTGATAAGCAACTTCCCCACGTCTAGTAATAACTTTAAATGGTCCAACATACCTTGGTGCTAGTTTACCTTTCATGTTAAACCTCTTCACACTTTTCATAGGTGACACCTTCAAATAAACATAATCACCTACCTCAAAAACTAAATCTCTTCTTCTATTGTCAGCATAACTCTTCTGACGAGACTGTGCTACTCTCAAATTCTCACGAATCACTCGCACTTGATCTTCTGCGTTTCTAAGAACATCTGTACCAAACACCTGAGATTCACCTGTCTGATCCCAAAACAATGGAGTTCTACACTTACGTCCATACAAAGCTTCAAACGGTGCCATCTTAAGACTCTGCTGATAACTGTTATTGTAAGAGAATTCTGCATAAGGCAAACTCTTATCCCAACTAGTTCCATATTGCAATGCACAAGCTCTCAACATATCCTCTAATACCTGGTTGGTCCTTTCAGTCTGTCCATCTGTCTGTGGATGATATGCTGTACTAAAATTCAATTTTGTTCCCAATGATTCATGCACAGCTTTCCAAAAATGCGACGTAAACTGCGATCCTCGATCAGATACAATCTTCTTTGGTACTCCATGCAAACAGACTATTCTCTCCATATACAACTCTGCCAATTTTGGTCCATGGTAAGTAGTCTTAACTGGTATAAAATGAGCAACTTTAGTTAACCGATCTACTATCACCCAAATAGAGTCATAACCTTTCTGAGTACGAGGTAACCCTACTATAAAATCCATACCAACTTCCTCCCACTTCCATTCAGGAATCTTCATTGGTTGTAACAATCCAGCAGGTCTCTGATGCTCTGCTTTCACTCTCTGACAAGTGTCACACAATGCCACATACTCAGCCACATCTCGCTTTAATCCAACCCACCAATATTTCTGTTTCAGATCCAAATACATCTTAGTACTACCAGGATGAATAGAATAAGCTGACTCATGAGCTTCGCGAAGAATTGCCTGTCTAACAGTTTGATCCTCAGGTACACACAGCCTCTTTCCAAACCACAAAATTCCATTATCATCCATTCGAAAGCCTGGTGACTTACCAATCACTATATCTTCCGCTATCTTCTTTAGTTTCTCATCCTTCAACTGCCCCTTGTAAATTTCTTGCTCTAAGGTAGGCTCTATCACTAATTCCATTGTATTAGTAACAATTCCCAAATTCAAATATTCAAATTCAGCACATAACTCACTAGTCATAGACAACGTCCGTATCTCATTGGCATAACTTTTCCTACTAAGAGCATCAGCTACTACATTAGCCTTACCAGGATGATAGTGTATCTCAATATCATAATCCTTAATCAACTCTAACCATCTGCGTTGCCTCAAATTCAGATCTGACTGAGTGAAAATATACTTCAAACTCTTATGATCAGTGTATATATCACTCTTATGTCCAATCAAATAATGTCTCCAAATCTTTAAGGCATGAACTACAGCTGCTAATTCCAAATCATGTGTAGGATAATTCAACTCATGCTTTCTCAACTGCCTAGATGCATAAGCCACAACTCTGCCTTCTTGCATAAGAACACATCCCAAACCTTGACGAGAAGCATCACAATAAATCGAAAACTTCTTACTCAAATCTGGCAAAACCAAAACAGGCGATGTAGTCAACCTCTTTTTCAACTCCTCAAAACTAGCTTGACATTTATCTGACCACACAAACTTGGCATTCTTCTCTAACAGAGATGTCATAGGTTTAGCAAGTTTAGAAAACCCTTCAATGAACCGTCTGTAATATCCAGCTAATCCCAAGAAACTATGAATCTCGCTAACATCAATAGGTGGTTTCCAATTTAATACATCATTTACTTTACCTGGATCCACTGATATCCCTCCATTAGAAACAATATGACCAAGGAAAGAAACTTCCTTCAACCAAAACTCACATTTACTTCGCTTCGCATACAGTTTATGCTCTCTAAGTTTCTGCAATACCAACCTCAAATGTTCAGCATGCTCTACCTCTGTCTTTGAAAATACCAGTATATCTTCAATAAACACTACCACAAACTTATCCAAATATTCCATGAACACCTTATTCATCATGTACATAAAGTATGCAGGTGCATTGGTCAATCCAAATGACATAACAGTATATTCATACAATCCATACCTTGTAGTAAAAGCTGTCTTTGGAATATCAGAAACACGAATCTTCAACTGATGATAACCAGAACGTAAATCAATCTTAGAGAACACACATGCACCTCTCAACTGATCAAACAAGTCATCAATCCTGGGCAAAGGATACTTATTCTTGATAGTTACCTCATTTAATGATCTATAATCAACACACATCCTCTGACCGCCATCTTTCTTATCAACAAAAATAACTGGTGCTCCCCAAGGTGATGAACTAGGTCTAATAAAACCTTTATCTTGTAATTCTTTAATTTGTTTCTTAAGTTCTTCTAATTCATCTACTCCCATCCTATATGGTCGTTTGGCTATAGGTGCAGTTCCAGGAAGTAATTCAATAAGAAATTCAATGTCTCGGTCAGGTGGCATACCTGGCAATTCATCAGGGAAGACATCCGGAAATTCCTCAATCACTGAATTCTCCTTAATAGTATTTTCAAGCTGATTCATCACAGCAGTTGGTTGCTTCTGCACTGCTACATCCACATTGATTTTATCTCCATTAGGTGCATTCACAACTACCACTTTCTGCTGACACTGAATCTCTACCTGATTTTGCTTCATCCAGTCCATACCTAATATCACATCAATACTAGATGTCCTCAACACTATAGGAGTTATCTTAAACTCTACCCCTCTTAATACCATACTAATTGGAAGACAACGATTACTGGTTTGCATGGTACCTCCAGGTGAATTTACTAAGAGAGATTCTTTCATAGCTAGCATGAGTATACTATGCATTTTAACAAAAATGTTGGATATGAATGTATGAGATGCTCCAGAGTCAAAAAGAACAGTTGCGGGAGTGGAATGTACATTGAACGTACCAATCATAACTTCTGGGGCATCATAAGCTGTATCAGAAGACACGTGATTCACCCTTCCAGTACCAGATTGCTTCTGGTTGCTCTTCTGGCTCTGAGGAGTCTGCTGATTCTGCTTCTCAGGACAATGATAAGACATATGCCCCTCTTTACCACAGACAAAGCATCTAGTAGGCGTGCTGGGAGCACTATTCTTCATGGGGGTAACATTGGAATTTCCAGTGCGAGGAGTCTGTTGCCCAGTCTGCTGATACTGTTGACGTTGTAGATATGATGAACGCTGTTGTGACTGATTACTTTGCCAATTCTGGGACCACCTCTGATTCGGATTGCGATTCCATTGACTAACCGGTCCTTGAAACTTCTGATGGAAACCATGCTGAGAATTAGTGCGCTGACGGTTGTTACTTCCTGAGCTTTGTACCTTCATCTTCCTCTTCCTGTCCATCTCTCTGCGCTCATTATCAAGCACAATAGCTTTATTTACCAGCTCTTGAAAACTAGCATAGTTGTTCCCCTTCAACTGCAAGCGAAGATCATAATAAATTCCCTTCAAGAAAAGACGCTGTTTGTCTGCATCTTCCCTCACTTCATTAGGAGCATAGCGAGCCAACTGGGTAAATCTATCATGATATTCACTAACGCTCATCTGTCCCATCCTAAGGTTTCTGAATTCTTCCTGCTTCAGCTCAATTATACCTTCAGGAATATGACGAGCTCGAAAATCTCTAACAAACTCATTCCAAGTGATAGGAGGAGCATTGTCAGGGCGTGCAGTTTGATACGACTCCCACCAAGTCTGAGCTGTCCCCTGTAACTGACCAGATGCATATAACACCTTCTCCATATCATTGCATTGGGCTATATTCAGCTGTTTCTCCACTGCCCTCACCCAATCATCTGCCTCTAAAGGATCAGCAGCATGAGAAAACACTGGAGGGCGTCCCTTTAAAAATTCCCCACGCTTATCCCTCACTTGCACAGGCGGTGGTCCTCCTGCAGCGGGATTGTTCTGCATGTGCTGCATAAACATCTGCATCATCTGGTTCTGAGTTTGCATGAGTTCCTCCATAGTAATGGGTAGGTTAGCACCTCCACGACCTCTGCCACGACCTCTGCCTGACATCTGTTTCCAAAAACACAGAAATTGAAATTCAGTACGATCCGAGATGATGTATTCAATAGATAAACAAAATCTGATTTTTCTGGGCGATCTCCAATTTCAGCAACTCAGTAAAACTGTCATATCTCGAGCTACAGACGTCCAATTCAGATGATCTTTACATGGTTGGAAAGCTTACAAAATTATCTACAACTTTTATTCACAACACTTTTTCTGATTCTGTCAATAAATTGGCCAAAAACTGAACTTAACCGAAACTGTTTCCGAATTCCAGACTGTGCAGTTACTCCAACTTGGAACAGGTATATCTCTTAGCTCATAATAGATATTAAAGTGATTCTCATGGGGTTGGAAAGATATAGAAGTCTAATTATTCCCAGTAAAGTTTCTTAAATTTCTCATGAACGGATTTTAAGTTATTTCTAAAACATCCCAGACTGATCCAAAAATCAGCAAAGGACAGAACTAAATTAACCTCATATTCAACTAATATATTTTGATCAAACTTAATATTCTTAACCATGGAACTTGTAGGCATGTCTACAAAACTCCAGCACACATTACAAAGATCCAAATCACACATTATCATAATAACAATCCATCAATCACACAATTGTTCACACCACAAACTGACTTCTTAAAACAATCCAAACTTAAAGTTAACTCGCAACTACTATCGTTCCTATTACATAGGGATTTTTCCTATTGCCTAATTAAGCTTCTCATAAATCTTGGGACGACCTAACTCCGCCCTTAATTGGTCAATCTCCTTATAAGCTTGCTCTTTAAGTTCTTTTTCCTTCAGCAACTCATCCTTCAAATCCACCTCATGGAGAGCCAATTCACGAACTAATCCCACCGTAGCTTGTAAAGTCAAGGAGGAATCATCTGCAGGCGGCACAGTCCAAATACCCTTGTCATGTATGAAACAAGGAAAATGCCGAAGTGCACCCTTTAACGTCTTGTCCGAGCGTAGACCATGGTAGTAAACAAATGCATTAAAAGCGACATCCTCCATGCTTATCTCCACAGTTGCCCGGCTCACTCTGGTAATGAATTTTGACTCCACCTTAGGCTCCTTAGTGGTAGGATCCCTTTTCTTAACCCATAACTCCGTTTCCCAATAGGAATCCATCCATGGATGACTATACTCTGCACTACGATACTCCAACGTAGCTTTCCAGTCGTAGTAGTAGTTGTCCAAGGTTCTTGTCAACATGTCATGAAAGAAAGCATCAGCTTTAGGAACCATGATATGAAACTTCGTAGTCCACCCCATAACTACATCCTCCATTGGTGTATCACCAATTCTTGATTCAGCATCAGATAGCTCTTGCTCACCATCTTCATACAGCTCCTGAGGTTTGAAACGGGCAACGTACTGTGCAGCTGACAAACGGGGATGAGGAGGCATCTATAAAATTTAGACATAGATTAGATAGAATCAATGTATTTTCGCAATAGAATAAAGTAGAGGAAGCATAAAACTTTAGTAATTAACAAGGTGAAAAGAGGAAGCATGAATTAAATGGAGTATGGATGCTATTAACGACCATTCTAACTAGGCTTGCGTCCTACAGTCAACACGGCTCTGATACCAATCTGTCACACCCATTTTTAAGGACAAAAATAGGATGTATAAAAGACTCATGTGCGCCCCAGGAACCAGTCGCACACATAAGTTGACAAATTACAAAGTATCATCACAGTGCTTATTACATAACGAATAAGTATTTAAGACATAGTCTTGAACGATAGATAATAATAACTAATAATAATTCTTCAGCGGAAACTCCACACAGGGACACGGTTGACTGGTTGACATCAAGACTAGTACTCATTTCGATAATCTTCCTCATTATCTTCATCTGTTATGGTGGAAATAGCAAGAGTGAGTTCATGTCGAACTCCACAAATATAACACAGGGTTCATGAGGCTGAAAAAGGCTAGACACTGTTTAACTGCGTTTAGCTTTTTAATCATATATTAGCATTTGAGTAGCATCAAGATAAACCACTTCCCATTAAAGAACCAATGATCAATTGTAATAAGGATAATGAATAGCATTAACATGAGCATAATAATAATCAACAATAATTAAGCATGATATAACAGTTATGATCAACTATTCCATAAGAATCCCCAAGGCCGCTCGTATCCGTGAGCACGGCTAGTATACCAGTTTTTAACTCTGCGCAGAGGTGTACACTTTCACTGTAAGTCATGATTTCCAAATGAGTGGGGAGATCAAGCCCAAACACCCGAGAACCATATAAAGCCACTCAAAAGTTCGTCTAACAAGTTAGGGCCATTAGATTTCACTCGGCAGGCAGATGTAGAACCCCCCTTCCCTGTGGCACAACAACCGCAGCCTATACACACTAGGCCAGGGGCTCGCACTACACCCAACATGGCAAGCCATTCTTACGCCATTTAAGGTAACCTCTAACAAGCTAGAAAAGGTCTCTTGAACAACTAAAGCCAGAGCCATATAGCCCTCACAGCTGTACTGTATATCCCGGTTATCACTTACAGATAAGTCCTTATGGAGAGAAACCAGAGCATCAAAATAATACACATGCTCTAGCCCCCTTTTAACAATAATAAAATCATCTTAATAGTTGATTGCTTAATCCATTAATCAAATTACAAGATCATTGTTCTTAGTTTAAGCACTAGCAGTAGCTACTCATATGCATTCCCAAGGTTGACAAGGAATCAAGATAACAATCACTAAGTTATAATCTCTAAGGTTGTCAAGGTAAGCACATGCATATGTATGACGATTTGATGTATAGGTAACAAGGATAGTCCTGTGTTATACTTGCCTTGATCAAAGCTCTCCAAGTGATACTGCTGACTTGGCTCAAAGTAATACTCCGAATCGTCCAGATACTGCTCACCTTCTATATTCGATCATCAATCAACAACACACATGCATCCAATCAAATATACACGAAGCAAACAAAGAGATATAATTAGAACAGTACACCAACAGTAGCAAAACAGTAACAAAAGCTTATAAAACTCTTCTACACGTTTCTACGATCACACAGACGCAAAGATCACCAAATTCGGAGTTAAAACGTGAAAGTTATGAATTTTCTAAGATTTCCTATTGATAAATAAATACTTAATTATAAACTCGAAAAATACATTATTAAAACTAACTGTACAACTACACTAACATGTAGAGCTCGCAAATACGAACCTAACGCAACTTGAACGGATCAAATCGGAGTTAAAACGAAGATTTTATGACCAAAACAATCCTAGTGGCAAAACTGTAAATACCTGAAAACGTATTTTTGACTTATCCGGGAGAGAATACGCTTTCAAAACGCGAAAACGCATTTTCTGACATACACTATGGACCGCGGGTTGATTTCTAAAAACCCGAGGGTCTCTTTAGTAAATCTGCCATGTGAACCGGTATGTTCTAATCCTGATCGTTGATTCACGATTGGACGGCCACTATTCGATCCAAGAGAAAAAAAAAATAGAATCCCGGCCATCTCTTCCAACACCGGCCGCCGGCCACCATTACCGCCCCACGCCACCTCGCCAGAGACAGCCAAACTCGCGACTCAGACCACCAATCGACCCACGAACTGTCCCAAACGAAAAAGAACCTTCTCCCGAACTCACCTAGGGTCTTGTCTTAGGCCGAAAGAACTCATCGGTGATGCTCTACCCGAATAGGCGGAAATCTCCCCCCCTGTGAAATCCCGACGTGCAAATATGAACTCTTAGACCAAAAAGGAAGAAAATAAAGCTACTACGTGCACTTCACCTCAAGACAAAGGCACCCGCACGACGTTTGATAGCAAGGAGGCGGCTACCGTCGAGCTCAACCGCGGCGGCCTTGACTTCAACCCGACGAGATCCAAACCCACCTTCCGACAACGAAGCTACGACCTAAGGCAACGCGTGAAAAGAAAAACGGAACGCGGGGGTCATCACGATCTTATAGGGATACACGGCTTGCGGTCCAAGTCATTGAAGATGAGGAAATCGAAATCCACCGGGATAGTGTCCGTCTCGGCCACGAACCGGAGGTGGAAGAGGGCGCTGACAAGGGGGCCCGGTTCGTCAGCGACACAGAAGAGAGAGAGAGAGCGCGGCCGCAGTTCTGGGCCGGCCCACGCGAGCGCGGGAGAAAAGGCTCGGCCCCGTCGGCCCAGCAGCGAAAACCGAAAACAGGCCGGCTCGGGTGGGCTTCCATGCCGCTGGCTACACAGGTAAGTTCTTCTCTTTTGTTTTTTTTTTCTTTTCTAATTTTCTAAACACATTTTCAAATCAAATTTTCCTAAACCAATCAAATAAAACAAATATATCCACACCACAAAATAAAATAAATGCAACAGCATGAATGCAACACCAAATAATTTTTAAATTTTTAATTTCTCATTAATTGTTATCTAAATTATTTAAAATTTATTAACTCTAAAATTTGGGTGTTACAGTTGCGATCTTACATGTTCATCTTTGTAGATTCAATTGATGCTTGCGCACGTGGAGAATTGTTGACAACTTGAAGCTGGAGGGCTAATTTCCAATGTACTACTTTTGGAACAAGAGAGTATTACATACTTTGTTTTTCCTCGATTAGTACCATGCCATTTGTCAATGAGGTCAATTTGTAATTCAGTGTGACAACAAGTTCTAGATTGAGCTTTTCTTTAATAACATTGAAGAGTTGCATGTCATTTTATCATGAGAAGAAAAAGTATGAGAGAATAATAAGCCAACTCCCAGCCAAACTGTAGTTTCACTTCAGTTTTATTCTAAATCAAATTTCTCTAACTTTGACCAAGTATGTAGAAAAATACACCAACACTAAAATATCAAATTAGTTTGACTAATCCTTCATACAATGTCTTGATAATGCATTTATTTGAACTTATAGTGTATGTTTTAAAAACTTTATCAAATTTGAACTCGTACATAATATACGCAACATATCTAACAAAATGGCCTTAAAATTCAGAATTGAGAGAGTAGCATGGATCACATAATACAAGATGGCTAGCTGACTATAGTATTCTATTAGAAACAGTGATGGATTTTTATAGAAGTGCAGGATACCTGCACACATGGACGGGAAAATGACTGAAAATAAGAAGCAAAATTAGGATCAGCATCCTTGAAGTCTATGAGAAGGCACCATGTCGTGCCCAGTAATTGACAACTCGGTCGAAAGATAATCCTCGGAAAACCCCATACTCGAAAAGAATAAATCTATTATTTTTCAAAGAATCAATGATATTCAATGTTTCTGAATATCTAATTTGAGAAACATGGAATTAAGATGTACACATTTGCCCCAGCTTGAAGTTAAACAAATATGCTATTGCAGCTAAGTACTACCACACACAATAAATTTTTAAACAATCTGGTAAAAAAACAGATTTGAATGATCCCAACATATTCCTATAATGTCTTTATATGCATTTAATATGCAGAATGCATCTCTATTGATCTTAAAATTACTAACTGGAGCCTCCATATGTTAGTCCTCATAAGAACAACTATAGAAGAAAACATGTTAGAAATTTTTATAAAAATCTGAAACATAAAACCATTAATTTGGGAAACTTTAATGTTGGTTGATAATAATATTCATTATTGGATCTATTCTATTTTTTAAAACAATTGCTCAACTCAGCCATTATGAAAATTAAAAAAAAAAGTTACCCTTGAATGATATCTAAATTACCCACCATACCACAATGTAAATAGTATAAAATAACCCCTAAATACATCTAAAATTTAACCATTTTATCATTATGAAAATAGCTTAAGAGTAACCAATAAATATATAACTAAATTACCCACATCTTCCATTAAAAAGTGTACTCTATAATAACCTCATAATCCTCGTGTAAATTTTTCAAGTATGCCATTATGAAAAAACTAAATTAAATCCGTATATGTTGCACACCTCCTCCATTATCGAAAATAACTTAAGAGAACCAGTAAATTTACATCTAGTTACAAACCTAAGAGATTATGAAAATAATCAACGGTAAGCCTCTAAATTTCCATATGTACATACCCTACATTATGAAAAATAACAGAACCGATAAATTTACATTTAATTACAAACCTAAGAGACTGAAAATAATCTAAAGCCTCTAGATTTGCATATAAAGTACCAATCTGCATCATTATTAACAGGTAATATAAAACAGTCCATATATATGCATCTAAACTATCTTCCTCCATTGTTAAAAGAATTCACAAAGTAATCTACATATGCTCCTATGTTGCCGCTTTTGTCATTGCTATTATAGAAAAAAATAACTTAATACATACATAAAATGATGTGTGTGCGTGTGATCATGCATACCAGGTATATATCCCCCCCCCCCTCCACACACACACACACACACACACACACACAGAGAGAGAGAGAGAGAGAGAGAGAGAGAGAGAGAGAAGCCATTAGTAGTGAACACTCACTTTATACCCTTAGTTTCTTGAAAAATATACACAAAACCAGATAAAACAATTCTTTATGGTAAAACTTCCAAGAGGTGAATCATTGAATAGGTCAACAATTAACCCTCATGATTAGAGTTCGCATTAATCATGGAGACAAGTGATTAATAGTAATGTTTTTTTTGAAAATGGAAGCTCAGATGCTAAGGCCTCTAGTTAAGAGGAGACTGCCCACAGTCTTAAACCCAGGTACTAGCAGATCATGTGAGTACCTCTCTAAAACGGTGTAACACCCAAATTTTAGAAGTAACAAATTTTAAATAATTTAGAGGAAGGGAATTAAAATTTAAGAAAATATTTGGTGTTGCATTCATGCTGTTGCATTTATTTTATTTTGTGGAGTGGATTTATTTTATTTTATTTTATTTTGGATTAGAAAATTTTATTTGAGATATTTTTGAAAACAAGTAAACAAAGAAAAGAAAGAAAAATAAAAAAAAAGAGAAATAGACTTACCTGGTGTGCCAAATCGGCCTGGAAGCCCGCTCGGCCGGCCTCCTCTCCCTTGGGCCATCGGGTCGGAAGGCCTGCTCGCCCAGCGCCGCACCGGCCCAGCGCCGCAGTGGCCCAGCAGCCGAGCCCGCCTAGCCGCGCCCTCCCTCCTTTCGCTGACGGGTGGGGGCCACATGTCAGTCCTCTTCTTCATCGCGTCGTAGCCGAGTCGGACACGAACACTGCCACCACCGTATCTCCACCACATAAATCGGGATTTCCTACCCGAATTTGGTGTTTTGGTGCTATAAGAGAGAAGCTGTGACCCCCTATGTTCCGTTTTCCATCTAAAACTCGAGCTTCATCACGTGAGATTGAGCGTAGGAGGCCGGAACCCTAGGATCTTGCGGTCGGTTTGTCGGTGGAGCTCGTGGGAGGGTTCAAGTTCTTTTCTTAGCTTTGGTGAGTTCGCTATCTTCTCCTCTTTCTTTCCGTGTTTTTCTTTGGTGTTGAGACGCTTTGAATTGCGGATTTGGTGAGCTCGGGTAAACCGGCAATGGCGCCGCCGTCCCTCTCCTTGCCGCGCTCTCTCCTCGGGACATTGTAGAGGGCATAAATCATGTAGAGGAGCTAGGGTTGATCTTCTCGACCGATTGGAGTTGTTTGCGGGGAAAACGGTGGCCGGAAACGGGAAAACCGTGTGATGCCGGCGAGCTCGGGTGGCCGGCCATGGGGAGCCGCCGGCCGGACATGAAGAAGGTAACCGGAGGGGCACTGTAGACTCGATGATGAACACGAACCGTTGGATTCGAGATGAAGGGCTGAGATTAGAAGATACCCCTTCGCGGGTAAAATTTATAAAGAGCCCCTAGACTTTTTCAGATTAGAACCCGCGGTCCTTAGCGTATTGTCTGAAATACGTTTTCGTGTTTTGAAAGCGTATTTTCTCTCGGATAAGTCAAAAATACGTTTTCAGATATTTACAGTTTTGCCACTAGAATTGTTTTGGTCATAAAATCTTCGTTTTAACTCCGATTTGATCCGTTCAAGTTGCGTTAGGTTCGTATTTGCGAGCTCTACATGTTAGTGTAGTTGTACAGTTAGTTTTGATAATTTATTTTTCGAGGTTATAATTAAGTATTTATTTATCTATAGGAAATCTTAGAAAATTCATAACTTTCACGTTTTAACTCCGAATTTGGTGATCTTTGCGTCTGTGTGATCGTAGAAACGTGTAGAAGAGTTTTATAAACTTTTATTACTGTTTTGCTACTGTTAGTGTACTGTTCTAATTATATCTCTTTGTTTGCTTCGTGTATGTTTGATTGGATGCATGTGTGTTATTGATTGATGATCGAATATAGAAGGTGAGCAGTATCTGGACGATTCGGAGTATTACTTTGAGCCAAGTCAGCAGTATCACTTGGAGAGCTTTGATCAAGGCAAGTATAACACAGGACTATCCTTGTTACCTATACATTGAATTGTCATACATATGCATGTGCTTACCTTGACAACCTTAGAGATTATAACTTAGTGATTGTTATCTTGATTCCTTGTCAACCTTGGGAATGCATATGGGTAGCTACTGCTAGTGCTTAAACTAAGAACAATGATCTTGTAATTTGATTAATGGATTAAGCAATCAACTATTAAGATGATTTTATTATTGTTAAAAGGGGGCTAGAGCATGTGTATTATTTTGATGCTCTGGTTTCTCTCCATAAGGACTTATCTGTAAGTGATAACCGGGATATACAGTACAGCTGTGAGGGCTATATGGCTCTGGCTTTAGTTGTTCAAGAGACCTTTTCTAGCTTGTTAGAGGTTACCTTAAATGGCGTAAGAATGGCTTGCCCTGTTGGGTGTAGTGCGAGCCCCTGGCCTAGTGTGTATAGGCTGCGGTTGTTGTGCCACAGGGAAGGGGGGTTCTACATCTGCCTGCCGAGTGAAATCTAATGGCCCTAACTTGTTAGACGAACTTTTGAGTGGCTTTATATGGTTCTCGGGTGTTTGGGCTTGATCTCCCCACTCAGTTGGAAATCATGACTTACAGTGAAAGTGTACACCTCTGCGCAGAGTTAAAAACTGGTATACTAGCCGTGCTCACGGATACGAGCGGCCTTGGGGATTCTTATGGAATAGTTGATCATAACTGTTATATCATGCTTAATTATTGTTGTTTATTATTATGCTCATGTTAATGCTATTCATTATCCTTATTACAATTGATCATTGGTTCTTTAATGGGAAGTGGTTTATCTTGATGCTACTCAATTGCCAATATATGATTAATAAGCTAAACGCAGTTAAACAGTGTCTAGCCTTTTTGAGCCTCATGAACCCTGTGTTATATTTGTGGAGTTCGACATGAACTCACTCTTGCTATTTCCACCATAACAGATGAAGATAATGAGGAAGATTATCAGAATGAGTACTAGTCTTGATGTCAACCAGTCAACCGTGTCCCCGTGTGGAGTTTCCGCTGAAGAATTATTATTAGTTATTATTATCTATCGTTCAAGACTATGTCTTAAATACTTATTCGTTATGTAATAAGCACCGTGATGATACTTTGTAATTTGTCAACTTATGTGTGCGACTGGTTCCTGGGGCGCACATGAGTCTTTTATACATCCTATTTTTGTCCTTAAAAATGGGTGTGACAGATTGGTATCAGAGCCGTGTTGACTGTAGGACGCAAGCCTAGTTAGAATGGACGTTAATAGCATCCATACTCCATTTAATTCATGCTTCCTCTTTTCACCTTGTTAATTACTAAAGTTTATGCTTCCTCTACTTTATTCCATTGCGAAAATACATTGATTCTATCTAATCTATGTCTAAATTTTATAGATGCCTCCTCATCCCCGATTGTCAGCTGCACAGTACGTTGCCCGTTTTAAACCTCAGGAGCCGTATGAAGATGGTGAGCAAGAGCTATCTGATGCTGAATCAAGAGTTGGTGATACACCAATGGAGGATGTAGTTATGGGATGGACTACGAAGTTTCATATCATGGTTCCTAAAGCTGATGCTTTCTTCCATGACATGTTGACAAGAACCTTGGACAACTACTACTACGACTGGGAAGCTACGTTGGAGTATCGTAGTGCAGAGTATAGTCATCCATGGATGGATTCCTATTGGGAAACGGAGTTATGGGTTAAGAAAAGGGATCTTACCACTAAGGAGTCTAAGGTGGAGTCAAAGTTCATTACTAGAGTGAGCCGGGCAACTGTGGAGATAAGCATGGAGGATGTCGCTTTCAACGCATTTGTTTACTACCATGGTCTACGCTCGGACAAGACGTTAAAGGGTGCACTCCGGCATTTTCCTTGTTTCTTACATGACAAGGGTATTTGGACCGTGCCGCCTGCAGATGATTCCTCCTTGACTTTACAAGCTACGGTGGGATTAGCTCGAGAATTGGCTCTCCATGAGGTGGATTTGAAGGATGAGTTGCTGAAGGAAAAAGAACTTAAGGAGCAAGCTTATAAGGAGATTGACCAATTAAGGGCGGAGTTAGGTCGTCCCAAGATTTATGAGAAGCTTAATTAGGCAATAGGAAAAATCCCTATGTAATAGGAACGATAGTAGTTGCGAGTTAACTTTAAGTTTGGATTGTTTTAAGAGTCAGTTTGTGATGTGAACAATTGTGTGATTGATGGATTGTTATTATGATAATGTGTGATTTGGATCTTTGTAATGTGTGCTGGAGTTTTGTAGACATGCCTACAAGTTCCATGGTTAAGAATATTAAGTTTGATCAAAATATATTAGTTGAATATGAGGTTAATTTAGTTCTGCCCTTTGCTGATTTTTGGATCAGTCTGGGATGTTTTAGAAATAACTTAAAATCCGTTCATGAGAAATTTAAGAAATTTTACTGGGAATAATTAGACTTCTATATCTTTCCAACCCCATAAGAATCACTTTAATATCTATTATGAGCTAAGAGATATACCTGTTCCAAGTTGGAGTAACTGCACAGTCTGGAATTCTGAAACAGTTTCGGTTAAGTTCAGTTTTTGGCCAATTTATTGACAGAATCAGAAAAAGTGTTGTGAATAAAAGTTGTAGATAATTTTGTAAGCTTTCCAACCATGTAAAGATCATCTGAATTGGACGTCTGTAGCTCGAGATATGACAGTTTTACTGAGTTGCTGAAATTGGAGCTCGTCCAGAAAAAAATCAGATTTTGTTTATCTATTGAATACATCATCTCGGATCGTACTGAAATTCAATTTCTGTGTTTTTGGAAACAGATGTCAGGCAGAGGTCGTGGAGGTGCTAACCTACCCATTACTATGGAGGAACTCATGCAAACTCAGAACCAGATGATGCAGATGTTTATGCAGCACATGCAGAACAATCCCGCTGCAGGAGGACCACCGCCTGTGCAAGTGAGGGATAAGCGTGGGGAATTTTTAAAGGGACGCCCTCCAGTGTTTTCTCATGCTGCTGATCCTTTAGAGGCAGATGATTGGGTGAGGGCAGTGAAGAAACAGCTGAATATAGCCCAATGCAATGATATGGAGAAGGTGTTATATGCATCTGGTCAGTTACAGGGGACAGCTCAGACTTGGTGGGAGTCGTATCAAGCTGCACGCCCTGACAATGCTCCTCCTATCACTTGGAATGAGTTTGTTAGAGATTTTCGAGCTCGTCATATTCCTGAAGGTATAATTGAGCTGAAGCAGGAAGAATTCAGAAACCTTAGGATGGGACAGATGAGCGTTAGTGAATATCATGATAGATTTACCCAGTTGGCTCGCTATGCTCCTAATGAAGTGAGGGAAGATGCAGACAGACAGCGTCTTTTCTTGAAGGGAATTTATTATGATCTTCGTTTGCAGTTGAAGGGGAACAACTATGCTAGTTTTCAAGAGCTGGTAAATAAAGCTATTGTGCTTGATAATGAGCGCAGAGAGATGGACAGGAAGAGGAAGATGAAGGTACAAAGCTCAGGAAGTAACAACCGTCAGCGCACTAATTCTCAGCATGGTTTCCATCAGAAGTTTCAAGGACCGGTTAGTCAATGGAATCGCAATCCGAATCAGAGGTGGTCCCAGAATTGGCAAGGTAATCAGTCACAACAGCGTTCATCATATCCACAACGTCAACAGTATCAGCAAACCGGGCAACAGACTCCTCGCACTGGGAATTCCAATGTTACCCCCATGAAGAATAGTGCTCCCAGCACGCCTACTAGATGCTTTGTCTGTGGTAAAGAGGGGCACATGTCTTACCATTGTCCTGAGAAGCAGAATCAGCAGACTCCTCAGAGCCAGAAGAGCAACCAGAAGCAATTTGGTACTGGAAGGGTGAATCACGTGTCTTCTGATACAGCTCATGATGCACCCGAAGTTATGATTGGTACGTTCAATGTACATTCCACTCCCGCAACTGTTCTTTTTGACTCTGGAGCATCTCATACATTCATATCCAACATTTTTGTTAAAATGCATAGTATACCCATGCTAGCTATGAAAGAATCTCTCTTAGTAAATTCACCTGGAGGTACCATGCAAACCAGTAATCGTTGTCTTCCAATTAGTATGGTATTAAGAGGGGTAGAGTTTAAGATAACTCCTATAGTGTTGAGGACATCTGGTATTGATGTGATATTGGGTATGGACTGGATGAAGCAAAATCAGGTAGAGATTCAGTGTCAGCAGAAAGTGGTAGTTGTGAATGCACCTAATGGAGATAAAATCAATATGGATGTAGCAGTGCAGAAGCAACCAACCGCTGTGATGAATCAGCTTGAAAATACTATTAAGGAGAATTCAGTGATTGAGGAATTTCCGGATGTCTTCCCTGATGAATTGTCAGGTATGCCACCTGACCGAGACATTGAATTTCTTATTGAATTACTTCCTGGAACTGCACCTATAGCCAAACGACCATATAGGATGGGAGTAGATGAATTAGAAGAACTTAAGAAACAAATTAAAGAATTACAAGATAAAGGTTTTATTAGACCTAGTTCATCACCTTGGGGAGCACCAGTTATTTTTGTTGATAAGAAAGATGGCGGTCAGAGGATGTGTGTTGATTATAGATCATTAAATGAGGTAACTATCAAGAATAAGTATCCTTTGCCCAGGATTGATGACTTGTTTGATCAGTTGAGAGGTGCATGTGTGTTCTCTAAGATTGATTTACGTTCTGGATATCATCAGTTGAAGATTCGTGTTTCTGATATTCCAAAGACAGCTTTTACTACAAGGTATGGATTGTATGAGTATACTGTTATGTCATTTGGATTGACCAATGCACCTGCATACTTTATGTACATGATGAATAAGGTGTTCATGGAATATTTGGATAAGTTTGTGGTAGTGTTTATTGATGATATACTGGTATTTTCCAAGACAGAGGTAGAGCATGCTGAACATTTGAGGTTGGTATTGCAGAAACTTAGAGAGCATAAACTGTATGCGAAGCGAAGTAAATGTGAGTTTTGGTTGAAGGAAGTTTCTTTCCTTGGTCATATTGTTTCTAATGGAGGGATATCAGTGGATCCAGGTAAAGTAAAGGATGTATTAAATTGGAAACCACCTATTGATGTTAGCGAGATTCGTAGTTTCTTGGGATTAGCTGGATATTACAGACGGTTCATTGAAGGGTTTTCTAAACTTGCTAAACCTATGACATCTCTGTTAGAGAAGAATGCCAAGTTTGTGTGGTCAGATAAATGTCAAGCTAGTTTTGAGGAGTTGAAAAAGAGGTTGACTACAGCGCCTGTTTTGGTTTTGCCAGATTTGAGTAAGAAGTTTTCTATTTATTGTGATGCTTCTCGTCAAGGTTTGGGATGTGTTCTTATGCAAGAAGATAGAGTTGTGGCTTATGCATCTAGGCAGTTGAGAAAGCATGAGTTGAATTATCCTACACATGATTTGGAATTAGCAGCTGTAGTTCATGCTTTAAAGATTTGGAGACATTATTTGATTGGACATAAGAGTGATATATACACTGATCATAAGAGTTTGAAGTATATTTTCACTCAGTCAGATCTGAATTTGAGGCAACGCAGATGGTTAGAGTTGATTAAGGATTATGATATTGAGATACACTATCATCCTGGTAAGGCTAATGTAGTAGCTGATGCTCTTAGTAGGAAAAGTTATGCCAATGAGATACGGACGTTGTCTATGACTAGTGAGTTATGTGCTGAATTTGAATATTTGAATTTGGGAATTGTTACTAATACAATGGAATTAGTGTTAGAGCCTACCTTAGAGCAAGAAATTTACAAGGGGCAGTTGAAGGATGAGAAACTAAAGAAGATAGCGGAAGATATAGTGATTGGTAAGTCACCAGGCTTTCGAATGGATGATAATGGAATTTTGTGGTTTGGAAAGAGGCTGTGTGTACCTGAGGATCAAACTGTTAGACAGGCAATTCTTTGCGAAGCTCATGAGTCAGCTTATTCTATTCATCCTGGTAGTACTAAGATGTATTTGGATCTGAAACAAAAATATTGGTGGGTTGGATTAAAGCGAGATGTGGCTGAGTATGTGGCATTGTGTGACACTTGTCAGAGAGTGAAAGCAGAGCATCAGAGACCTGCTGGATTGTTACAACCAATGAAGATTCCTGAATGGAAGTGGGAAGAAGTTGGTATGGATTTCATAGTAGGGTTACCTCGTACTCAGAAAGGTTATGACTCTATTTGGGTGATAGTAGATCGGTTAACTAAAGTTGCTCATTTTATACCAGTTAAGACTACTTACCATGGACCAAAATTGGCAGAGTTATATATGGAGAGAATAGTCTGTTTGCATGGAGTACCAAAGAAGATTGTATCTGATCGAGGATCGCAGTTTACGTCGCATTTTTGGAAAGCTGTGCATGAATCATTGGGAACAAAATTGAATTTTAGTACAGCATATCATCCACAGACAGATGGACAGACTGAAAGGACCAACCAGGTATTAGAGGATATGTTGAGAGCTTGTGCATTGCAATATGGAACTAGTTGGGATAAGAGTTTGCCTTATGCAGAATTTTCTTACAATAATAGTTATCAACAGAGTCTTAAGATGGCACCGTTTGAAGCTTTGTATGGACGTAAGTGTAGAACTCCATTGTTTTGGGATCAGACAGGTGAATCTCAGGTGTTTGGTACAGATGTTCTTAGAAACGCAGAAGATCAAGTGCGAGTAATTCGTGAGAATTTGAGAGTAGCACAGTCTCGTCAGAAGAGTTATGCTGACAATAGAAGAAGAAATTTAGTTTTTGAGGTAGGTGATTATGTTTATTTGAAGGTGTCACCTATAAAAAGTGTGAAGAGGTTTAACATGAAAGGTAAACTAGCACCAAGGTATGTTGGACCATTTAAAGTTATTACTAGACGTGGGGAAGTTGCTTATCAATTAGAGTTGCCTGAGAATTTATCTGGAGTACATGATGTGTTCCATGTTTCACAACTTAAGAAGTGTTTGCGTGTGCCTGAGGAGCAGATACCTTTAGAAGAGTTGACTGTTAAGGAAGATCTTACATATGAAGAGTTTCCGATCAAGATTTTAGAAACTGCTGAGAGAGTTACTCGAAGTCGGATTATTAAGATGTGCAAAGTGCAGTGGAATCGATATTCAGAGGCAGAGGCAACTTGGGAAAGAGAGGATGAATTGAGAAAATCATATCCGCAGTTATTTGAGTAAGCAGTTCAATCTCGAGGATGAGATTCTTTTAAGGGGGGTAGAATTTGTAACACCCAAATTTTAGAAGTAACAAATTTTAAATAATTTAGAGGAAGGGAATTAAAATTTAAGAAAATATTTGGTGTTGCATTCATGCTGTTGCATTTATTTTATTTTGTGGAGTGGATTTATTTTATTTTATTTTGGATTAGAAAATTTTATTTGAGATATTTTTGAAAACAAGTAAACAAAGAAAAGAAAGAAAAATAATAAAAAAAAGAGAAATAGACTTACCTGGTGTGCCAAATCGGCCTGGAAGCCCGCTCGGCCGACCTCCTCTCCCTTGGGCCATCGGGTCGGAAGGCCTGCTCGCCCAGCGCCGCACCGGCCCAGCGCCGCAGTGGCCCAGCAGCCGAGCCCGCCTAGCCGCGCCCTCCCTCCTTTCGCTGACGGGTGGGGGCCACATGTCAGTCCTCTTCTTCATCGCGTCGTAGCCGAGTCGGACACGAACACTGCCACCACCGTATCTCCACCACATAAATCGGGATTTCCTACCCGAATTTGGTGTTTTGGTGCTATAAGAGAGAAGCTGTGACCCCCTATGTTCCGTTTTCCATCTAAAACTCGAGCTTCATCACGTGAGATTGAGCGTAGGAGGCCGGAACCCTAGGATCTTGCGGTCGGTTCGTCGGTGGAGCTCGTGGGAGGGTTCAAGTTCTTTTCTTAGCTTTGGTGAGTTCGCTATCTTCTCCTCTTTCTTCCCGTGTTTTTCTTTGGTGTTGAGACGCTTTGAATTGCGGATTTGGTGAGCTCGGGTAAACCGGCAATGGCGCCGCCGTCCCTCTCCTTGCCGCGCTCTCTCCTCGGGACATTGTAGAGGGCATAAATCGTGTAGAGGAGCTAGGGTTGATCTTCTCGACCGATTGGAGTTGTTTGCGGGGAAAACGGTGGCCGGAAACAGGAAAACCGTGTGATGCCGGCGAGCTCGGGTGGCCGGCCATGGGGAGCCGCCGGCCGGACATGAAGAAGGTAACCGGAGGGGCACTGTAGACTCGATGATGAACACGAACCGTTGGATTCGAGATGAAGGGCTGAGATTAGAAGATACCCCTTCGCGGGTAAAATTTATAAAGAGCCCCTAGACTTTTTCAGATTAGAACCCGCGGTCCTTAGCGTATTGTCTGAAATACGTTTTCGTGTTTTGAAAGCGTATTTTCTCTCGGATAAGTCAAAAATACGTTTTCAGATATTTACAGTTTTGCCACTAGAATTGTTTTGGTCATAAAATCTTCGTTTTAACTCCGATTTGATCCGTTCAAGTTGCGTTAGGTTCGTATTTGCGAGCTCTACATGTTAGTGTAGTTGTACAGTTAGTTTTGATAATTTATTTTTCGAGGTTATAATTAAGTATTTATTTATCTATAGGAAATCTTAGAAAATTCATAACTTTCACGTTTTAACTCCGAATTTGGTGATCTTTGCGTCTGTGTGATCGTAGAAACGTGTAGAAGAGTTTTATAAACTTTTATTACTGTTTTGCTACTGTTGGTGTACTGTTCTAATTATATCTCTTTGTTTGCTTCGTGTATGTTTGATTGGATGCATGTGTGTTGTTGATTGATGATCGAATATAGAAGGTGAGCAGTATCTGGACGATTCGGAGTATTACTTTGAGCCAAGTCAGCAGTATCACTTGGAGAGCTTTGATCAAGGCAAGTATAACACAGGACTATCCTTGTTACCTATACATTGAATTGTCATACATATGCATGTGCTTACCTTGACAACCTTAGAGATTATAACTTAGTGATTGTTATCTTGATTCCTTGTCAACCTTGGGAATGCATATGGGTAGCTACTGCTAGTGCTTAAACTAAGAACAATGATCTTGTAATTTGATTAATGGATTAAGCAATCAACTATTAAGATGATTTTATTATTGTTAAAAGGGGGCTAGAGCATGTGTATTATTTTGATGCTCTGGTTTCTCTTCATAAGGACTTATCTGTAAGTGATAACCGGGATATACAGTACAGCTGTGAGGGCTATATGGCTCTGGCTTTAGTTGTTCAAGAGACCTTTTCTAGCTTGTTAGAGGTTACCTTAAATGGCGTAAGAATGGCTTGCCCTGTTGGGTGTAGTGCGAGCCCCTGGCCTAGTGTGTATAGGCTGCGGTTGTTGTGCCACAGGGAAGGGGGTTCTACATCTGCCTGCCGAGTGAAATCTAATGGCCCTAACTTGTTAGACGAACTTTTGAGTGGCTTTATATGGTTCTCGGGTGTTTGGGCTTGATCTCCCCACTCAGTTGGAAATCATGACTTACAGTGAAAGTGTACACCTCTGCGCAGAGTTAAAAACTGGTATACTAGCCGTGCTCACGGATACGAGCGGCCTTGGGGATTCTTATGGAATAGTTGATCATAACTGTTATATCATGCTTAATTATTGTTGTTTATTATTATGCTCATGTTAATGCTATTCATTATCCTTATTACAATTGATCATTGGTTCTTTAATGGGAAGTGGTTTATCTTGATGCTACTCAATTGCCAATATATGATTAATAAGCTAAACGCAGTTAAACAGTGTCTAGCCTTTTTGAGCCTCATGAATCCTGTGTTATATTTGTGGAGTTCGACATGAACTCACTCTTGCTATTTCCACCATAACAGATGAAGATAATGAGGAAGATTATCGGAATGAGTACTAGTCTTGATGTCAACCAGTCAACCGTGTCCCCGTGTGGAGTTTCCGCTGAAGAATTATTATTAGTTATTATTATCTATCGTTCAAGACTATGTCTTAAATACTTATTCGTTATGTAATAAGCACTGTGATGATACTTTGTAATTTGTTAACTTATGTGTGCGACTGGTTCCTGAGGCGCACATGAGTCTTTTATACATCCTATTTTTGTCCTTAAAAATGGGTGTGACAAACGGGTTTGATACTCTGATGTCTCAAAGCATAGGGGGGATGTTCTCATGGATGAGAAAAAACAAGAAAATTAAAATTGGTATTTCACCACATAGTTTCTCAAAGTGACTTTAAAGTTGGAAGGAAACAAGAATAACTATGTCAATAACACTCCAACGTGTAATGCTTAGTCGTCACTTGATTGGAGAGGAAAATATATTCTTGCAGGGAGAATTGAACGTTTGTGTCAATAACTCTTACCATTTTCTTAATCACCTGTACCGTTTCATTCAGCCAATTTACGATGTCCCCTATTTTAGGCCTTTTCTTTCGGTCAGCATGGATGCAATCTAGTGCTATTTCAATAGATCTCTTCACTTGATGACACTCAGCTTCTAGTGACGTACACCTCGGTGTTTCCTCTAGCCTATTTCTCCAATTTTCAAGAACCTACAGGTTGGATAAATAAAATATATATGTTGTTAGTATCAAATAAGTATACCAGGCATAATGCAATATTGGTCAAATAAAGATATATCTAGCTGTGGGTCATGATATAACTCATCTTACAAGGTTAATAAATTCTTGGGAAGACATGTATGCACTCTGGTGGTAGCCATTTTCTCCGGACATTATCTGTATCATTACAACACCCAAGCTAAATATATCTAACTTTTTTGAGACTAAATTTCTGTCAATGTATTCGGGAGGCAAGTATCCACTGCATGGAGACATAAATGATAGATGCAAAAGTGTTACAAAAACATTTTTTATTGATTTCAAAATTTTGTTTAGAGAGGTAACAGTTACATTGTTCCTACAACACTCTGTGTAGCTTTGGTATATATGCTCGTTGCAGACAAGCTTCGATAAACCAAAATCAACAAGTTTCGGCACCATATCCTTGTCTAGTAGTATATTGTCCGGCTTTAGATCCAAATGATAAATAGGATTTTCCAAACCCTCATGAAGGTATTTCAAACCCTCACATGTTCCTTTAATAATCTTGTATCGTGTTTGCCAATCAAGTCCATGACATTCATCTGCAGTATGAACAAAGGGTAGTAGATAAATCATATATAGTTGAATACTGTTGGGGTATATAATGAGCACCGTAGCCAATGTATTGGACAACTTACCAGAAAGATGCTTAGACTTCCCTTGTGCATGTACTGAAAGCAGAGAGCTCTATAGATGTTATGGACAAAAACTGTTCTTCCATCACTGAGCTCAACATATTCCAGCTTAATTTCATAGCAGTAGCCAAGTAGTTGCACAATATTTTGATGTTTGAGTCTCCTAAGGTTTTCAAACTCTCTCTTGAATGGCTCAAGATCATCATGTTCTGGCATTAGATGTAGCATTTTCACAGCAATTTCTTCCCCATTGTGCACTCCTTAATCATTATCTCTTATTAACACTCAACATAGAAGGTTTTCTAGTATTGACAGATTAAATGTTAAGGGGTACATACTCAAGCTCATATTGATCTAAATAATATGTGCCTACTACTCTACTATATAGTCAAAAGTGATCACACAGATGGCTGCTGAGAACAAAAAATAAAGGCTAGAAGTTCGTGAATATCAAATATCAGGTCCTGATTTTGGTGGGGTCATGATTAAGATTGAACAACTACAACCTAGAGATTCACATAGAATTTTGTGACTAAATTATTACAAAAGAGACTCAGGCACCAACCAACGTAATCAAGGTCAACAGGATTAAAAATTGCCAAATAGAGCCCAGGTACTTAATTACATTCAACTTTAGCAAACAAGTGCCCAGAGATTGTAGAAACTACCATTTTGAATCCAATAACCAACACGCAAACTCAAATAAGTAACTAATTAACGTCATCTATGCGTATATCATGGAAAAAGTGAAGGACATTTAATGAATCAATAAAACTAAAGGAAAAACACCTAAAAGTTAGGTAATGTAAAATTCATGTGAAGGTTAAGCTGTGCAACTATATATATGCAGAGGCCATGTTCCTTATGGAAGAATAAATTAGGATACAAAGAAATGTATATAGTCCACATTGTAGTGGTTAGGAATTAGAGTTGTCTAATGAAATGATAAAATAATCACATCTGATTTCTAAATTAGGTAGGATAATAAGCTAATTGAAGGACAAGTGTGCATATTAACACCAGAAAACACCAATCATCCATGAAAAGTTAACCACCTAACTTGTACACAAACGGCATAGAAGTACTGATGAAAATAGAACGTGCATGCCTATCTTATAATAAGTGGGTTTTTTCAGGTGTCCTAATTTTGTGGTGATATACATGCATGTACTTGTTTCACATCCGAATATTATTATGGGTGTTTAGGGCTGAAATAAACCACAGTTGACGATATAGGTTGTAACATATGTGATTGCTTTCAATAGATGACAGCAATACTTACATATAAGTCTATTAGTTAAAATAAAGGAATGCTAGCTGACTTTACAGGACCAACAGACATGTCAGTTCAGTTTTGCTACTACAAGCCAAATAACAATTATCAGTAGTACAATTATTACATACACCACAGTTGGTCATTCAGCTATATTCATACCTTATAAACTTTCCCAAATGTTCCACTACCAAGTTTCTGTTCCTCAGAGAAATTATTTGTAATTTGTTTTAATAATTCCAGTGGCATGATTTTTGGTACCACTCCAGAAGGTCCAGACTCGTGTAACTTCTCCATGCTACTATGTTCCAGGAATTATCAAACCATTTAACAAAGCAGTCTGCAAGCAAAAAAAAAAAGAATTTATTCAGCTAATAGGAAAACTAAATTATACGATGCAGTATTGTAAATCTTTAACATACGAAATGTTTTTTTACATTTCCATGGAAACGTGAAAAAATAGCAAACGTTGCCTTTTGGCTCTGAGTATTGCAATGATTTATATACAGAGACGCTCAGATGCTATCTACAGACTCTTGTTAGTCACTAAGATCAATTCTGTATAAGATTAAGTTAGTGATCATGTTTAGGGCTAAGTCTAAGATCCTGTAATTTTAAGTTTAATTATCTCAACAGGTTGTTCACACTGGACGCTTAGTCTGTTATTCGTGTTCTTTGTCTTGTTTGTTAAAGCTGTATTTGGCGCACACACAGTTATCACGTACATGCTGAAGAGCACTGGGGCTCGGTACAGTGCACTTGCATTGCAGCCCCAACAATTTATAGTAATGATTCCGTTAACTGTTGACTCCAGAAGATTGTTCTAATGTTAGTTCATCTCGCCGATCTGCGACTACATAAATTACAGTACCTTAACAAGTCCTGTAACTGTAAACTAAACCCATAAAAATTCCCATTGATTACTTTAATGTTAGTTCATCTCGCCGATCTACGACAGGACTGCAGGCAGCCGGCGGCGGCTTCAATTCTTCCATGAGAAGCAGCCGCGGCCTAGTGAAAAGCATCGATCTCCCACAAATGGATAAAGAAACTACTACTGACTATGACAATGGCAAGGCTTCGATTGAGAAGCAGTTGCCTAGCTAGCTAAAGCACTCAGTACCTCCCAGCCCGGGATGGTCTGGGTTCGAGCCCTCAGTGGCTCACCCCTTTGGCTTCGGCCACAGTGACGGAGAGGAAAAAAAACCTTCCACGTCTGTCCCATGTTCAAAGCACAGGTTTGTGATTGGCTCATCTCATGGAGCTGCGGTGCTGCTGTGTAAGAGTGGGACAGAGGTTTGAGGGTTTTCTCGATCTACGAGAGAAGATCTCTGTCGATGTGGGACCCACGGGATACCCCGCAAGGAAGAGATGAGATCTAGTTCGATTAGGATTCCTCCCATGTAATTCTAGTAGTAATATTACCCTGTAATCCTACTATGACTCTACATTGTAAACCGACTAGGACTCTGGCCTCCTGACTATATAAAAGGAGGGCAAGGCTCCTTAGATTGGGAGAGCAGGAGAGAGAGGACTGGACAATCAATTCAACGCAAAGGCTAACGCCGACTGGACGTAGGGCTATTACTCGATCACGGTCGAGGGCCCGAACCAGGTTAAATCGACTGTCTCTTGCATTTATCGTCGAGTTCTGCATACGCCGAAGCCCGAACAAACTGCCCCGGGTACCCCCGTGGCAGGCTATCGGTGGTGAAACATCGACAGCTGGCGCGCCAGGTAGGGGCTTTCGGCGAATTTGCATCCGAGAGCTCGATGGACCTCGTCAACATGATCTTCTCGACGGGATCAACCTTCATCTTCAGTTCATGGATCTACGAGGCGGACGACAACGGCAAGCTTCAAGGCCGTCTCCTCGAAGATTCAGATCACCATGAAGACCTCGCTGTTTCGGCAACTACGGCAGATCAAATCGCCGGGAAACTCGCGCAGCTTGTGATGACTTCACAACGCGACCATTCAGAGTTCTTTCGAGAATAGTCCGAGTTCTTTTTTGACAGGGCTCCGGAACGCGGCCTCGGCCTATCAAGAATACAACTCGAAGTACATTCAGAGTTCCCTCAAGAAGTCGGGTCATGGTACGACTACGTCAAGCTGTCCGAGCCAGGGGCAAGCCAGTTGTCCGGCTGCATCCCGAGCCGGATGCAAGCCAGTTGTCTGACTACTCGTCATAGTTTCCGACTACTTTGGCTGCAGTGACCAACTACTCGACAGCTCATGTCCAAGTACTCGCAAGCTGATGCTAGGGGGCTACAACCACTGGGGTCTCCTGAGCGCAAAATGTCAGGATCGCGCGCTGATTCTACCATGCGGCCGTTGATCAAGCTAAATCATGGTTTAATATTTTTTCAAATATTCTTTAATCATCATATATCTTTGGATATTATCCATATGCCTCCGCGGCTCTACTACAGTTAATTTACCTGGGTTGCTGATGCCTTAATCCGTGAAGCCTACTCGCCGGAAAGGTGCGAGAGGTGTTTAAACGTAACAGGCTACCTACCTAGGGAAATTACATGGCCTAGTAAGAGCAAGACGCGAAAAAAAATTAATATACATTTTATAATGTCTTCTCTTAACGGTTGTTAATTTACCTGGGTTGCTGAGGCCTTAATCCGTGAAGCCTACTCGCCGAAAAGGTGCGAGATGTGTTTAAACGTAACAGGCTACCTACCTAGGGAAATTACATAGCCTAGTAAGAGCAAGACGCGAAAAAATTTAATATGCATTTTATAATACTGGGACACACTTCTAATTTGATATCTTGTATATCAATTATTACATACTTTCGTATGATTACTTTGCAGGGAACCATTTTCTGGACCACGTCATCAAGTAAGGAGCTCGCCCACCGCAGGCTGCCTTACTTGGCCACTACTTCGTTGGGTGAGACACACTCTCCGCGCTGTCTTACTCGGTTGCTGCTCTACAAGTCGCCAGGACGTCCGACTACTCGACCACATATCTGAGCACGATCAACTACTCAACAGCTAAGGTCGTCCTTGTTGCGGTGATTTGGAAATTCTAAGGTGGGGGTGATACGGGGTCTCCGGTGAGGGGACTGTCCACCCGAAGCCTTTTGACGGATTATCTAGGTTGCCTTACTCGGATCGGATCATGGTCGAACGAGAAGATTTTGCGTCAGCAAGATGAGCACGAATATGAGGATGCACGTGCATATTTATATGTACTTTCATTACTCTTCTTCAAGACAGGAGTTTTCAAACAACATAAGATTCAAGACCCTATAACTTTTTGTTCCAAATAGCAAGAGGCTCGGAGGCTACACTCAGTGAGTGCACTTTTTCTTCGAAAAAGCGCACGTCAACAAGAAGACTTCTTCAAGACAGACCACTTCAATGCCTCACGACAAAAAGAACCCGGACAGAGCTATATCCGAGTTCTTTTTATAAAGAATCCGGGTATATGCTCGGGAGCCCTTCGACGAAGAATCAGAGCAATTTCAAGACAAGACCCTCCAGCTCCTTGTTCCAAATAGCAAGAGGCTCGGGGGCTACACCCAGCTGGGTGTGTTTTTTTCTTCAAAAAAGCACACACCACTCGAAGATCTCAAGAAGCGCTACATGGTTTCACTCCAGAAAGCACTCGGGCGACGCTTGATAAGGTTTCTAGAGTTCAACCATGAAGTGCTCGGGGGCTTGTCGATGTGGGACCCACGGGATACCCCGCAAGGAAGAGAGGAGATCTAGTTTGATTAGGATTCCTCCCATGTAATCCTAGTAGTAATATTACCCTGTAATCCTACTAGGACTCTACATTGTAAACCGACTAGGATTCTGGCCTCTTGACTATATAAAGGAGGGCAGGGCTCCTTAAATCGGGAGAGCAGGAGAGAGAGGACTGGACAATCAATCCAACGCAAAGACTAACGTTGACTGGACATAGGGCTATTACTCGATCACGGTCGAGGGCGCAAACCAGAATAAATCGACTGTCTCTTGTGTTTACCGTCGAGTTCTGCATACGCCGAAGCCCGAACAAACTGCCTTGGGTACCCCCGTGGCAGGTTATCGGTGGTGAAACATCGACAACCTCTTCTTAAACCGGAATACCCGGCGGCTATCTAGCCACAGCGGATTGAGTTTTTTTTAGCTAGCTAAAGCAGTACTCCATAGGCCATAGGTGATAGAGGCCCCGTTCACTTCACTGAAAAAATAAGTCCAAACACTGTTTCAAATGATTGTTGTGAGAGAAAAACACTGTTCCGGCTAAAAAAATAAACTGAAAAGTTCCGATTATAAGACAAACGAACGTGGCCAGAATCATAGGACTCAAGAGGATGACTCACCTGGAAGAAGATGGCCGGATTGGAGCCTGCCTGCACGGCACGAAGGCTTGGCTGCTGCCTTCCCGAGAAGAAGAAACCGCGTTTACGCACCAGTCGGTGGAAGGAGCTAGCTTTTGGTCGTCTTTGGGGGCTGGACATCTTCGGCATGTTCGCTTGTTTGTTTTAGCCGAGGCTTATCAGTTATGATACAATATTTTCCTCTTACAACAAATCAGTCGTACAAATAAGCACAAGCTGCTTATCGAACAAGCGAACAGGCTGCTTGATTGTTTGTTTTTATTCACTAGCTGTTTGGTTGGACTTTGTGGCCTAGTTGCTTTTGTTCATCGAGAAGAAAATAAACAATCGCAGTTGACTTTCTGGACATTGGACCACTTGTCTTGTTTTGTGCTGTGGTAGATCTCTGCTACTGTGCTAAACTCCACCATATAGCAGCTCCATAAAAAAACTAGAGTTTTTGAGCTTCTCTTTAGATGCTCTTATAACTCTACTTTTTTTAATCTTAGAGCAAAGTTTGTAGAGCTATATCTGTGTGGCTAAAAATGTAGAGCGGAGCCGTCCTAAATGGGCCCATGAAGAAGGATTGGAGAAATTTTGGAAAATTCGACAAATTCGGCCCGGGATTCAACTGTTGACTAGTCAAAACTCATAATTTGATGAAATTTTACCAAAATTTGATGGCATTTGATAATCATGGCATCTGCAGCGTCACCAAAGCCAACACGTCCATCTGGGGTTGGTAATCTGCACGTCCTTCGACAGAGTGATGCTACTGATTTCTTGACCGCCGGCGTCGGCGCTGCTGCGGTGCCACCCAGCATGTTGTACACAGCTAGTGTCCATTTGAGTGCTAAGACCTCCATGACTCCGTGAGAAGATACCGAAGGGGAATAAAAGAGGAACATGGGGGTGCTGGATAGCCGGATGCGAGATCAGTTGTGCGCCACCGCAATTGAGTTGTTAGCCGCCAGCCACTAGGAGGAATGGGATGAAGAAAGGAAAGAATTAGGGATTTCAGGCTGTGGTTCATGCTTTTATAAATGGAAGACGCATCCGTGCGCCAACTTGGACCTCGGGGTGCGATTGGTAAGAAATAGAAGATGAGAAATATTTATATGTGTGTAAGCTATTACCAAAAGAGCACAGTTAAAAAACGTTCGAAAAGAGAGAGAGAGAGAGGTGTGATGCTGTGAGCTGTGACTGACGGAAGTGTGCGGCAGCACATGAGTGGGCCCTACACTGAGTAGTGTCGTTGAAAAAAGAAAATACAAGGAGAATACGGTGGAAAAAGAAAGTTGACACAGGAGAATACGATGGAGAGTGTCACAGATCTCGAGAACATCTTTTGACTGTGAGGATAGTAGCCGCCGTCCAGCAGTACATGCCGCAAGACATTTTTGCTTTTGTATCCACCCAATTATTTAAGGAGTGCAAGTTTCACAATAAAAATAAATGCCACAGACACGACAGTACGTCAGTACCCGAATGCCAACGTTCAGAGAACATGCAATCGGTCAAGACTTGTCCAATTAGAAATCACGAGCTCTCACGGATTTACCCTCGAACCAGACGACTTTGAAGCATACTGTCCCAAGTCTTCTCCATGCCCGCAAGCTGAGACTGAGAGGTGAGAGCCTGAGATCCCCTTCTCAGTCAACCGCGAGTCCCGATCCCGACTGCGGAAAAGGGACTCGGATATGGGATCTGGGACGAAGCTGGTGCTCAGTTGATCCAGCGCATGCTCGATTTCAAGGCGGCGAAGATGGAGGCCGCTCTTCTGGGTGGGTTAATCAGAGCCATCGTGCCGAAGCTCATCTCGCTGGGTCACGAGAGGTACAAGCTGCAAAAGACCGTCAAGAGCGACATCGAGTTCCTCGTGAAGGAGCTCCGCTTGATCGTCGGTTCCATCGACGACGGGATCTCCGAGCAGGGCGAGGACCACGCGGGGCCGTGTCGGGCTTGCTCATCGAAGACCTGCGCGAGCTGGCTTTCGGCATCGAGGACTTCTTGGACAGCCTCATGTACCACACAATCTGGAAGCAGCAGCCGGCCTCGTTCCAGAAAATTGTTCGGCTCCCCAAGATGCTGCGCGCTCGCCTGCAGTTCGCCGGCTCCGCCGAGCGGCGGCGGCCGAGGAATCTCACGATGGAGGCGTACGAGCGGAGGAAGAGATTCACGGCGGGCACGGGCCCAGCACACCAGCAGCCCTCGGCTGCTGCTGCGACGACTCCGATGGGTGAGTCGCCGTCGTCGGTATTCCATCCGCGCAACGTCGGTGACACGGATCTAGTGGGCGTCGACGGGCTCCGGGCGGAGCTCCTGGAGCAGCTGGCTGATGCCAAAGGGCAGATGAAGGTGATCTCCATCGTCGGCTTCTGCGGGCTGGGGAAGACTGCAGTGGCTGCTCATGTCTACAACAGGGAAACCGACGGCGGAAGATTCGAGAAACACGCGTGGGTTTGTGCCGCCGGCAAGCGGCCAACGGAGGTGCTCACTGACGTGCTCAGCGAACTCAACGCCGATACCGGTTCTTCCAAGGGAACGCCAAGGGAGCTTTGCGAAGATATAAGAAAGCAGTTGCATAACAAGAGGTAAAACAAATTCTTCTTCTTAATTTCGGTCGTTTATTTTGCTAATTTAATTCATTTTATATCAACAGCATTTAAGCCCATTTCCGTTACTGCAATATTTTCTATTGAGTTTATTTATACAAAGGAACTATTTGGTTGTTTATCTGCAATTGCACTTTGTTTCGAAGGGCAGTAATTTTGGGTTGTGTCTCTCTAGAAATCAAGGAATGTGTGAGGAGTTTTGTTTCTGTCTCCGGCGACAAACTACCTTGACAACTTACAGACACTTTCACTAACTAAAATCTGACATAGTAGCTTGGGAATCAAATGACTGCAGTGCAGAGTGTTCCAAAAAACCAGTCGGCTATTTTTTATTTTCTTTTCTGTCAATAAAAACTGATGGATATCGTTAGCATAACATAAATTTTAGAGTAGAATACACTAGCGGTCCCAAAACTTGGGAGTCTGTGTTATGTAAGTCTCAAACTTCATTTTTAATTTCTAGGTCCCTAAAGTTGTCACAGGCTCTAACACAGGTCCATGATGGGTTTTTGACCCGCTCCATACCCCAACGTGGCATGATGGCTCACTGCTGACATGGATTGAACATGTTCTGTCCAATACCTAAACTTGTATGGCGGTGTCATCTTAGTCCCAAACTTGCAACATTACATATCGAGGTCATCAAACTTGTTCAACGGATCACATGAGGTACTTAAACTTGCACGGCAGTGCCATCTAGGACCGTAACTTCCAAATCTCTGGATCTAGGTTCCCAAACTTGCTAATCAGACCACACGAGTTGCAAATTATCATTCTTTGTGATAAACCGCCTGTGTGGTTGCTGTGTGTGCACCTAGCATGTGAGGACCACATGTTGCCCCCCCCCCCACCTCATCTCCTTCCCCACTCCATCATGTGCGGGCCCACATATCATCCCTCTATCTCAGCTCCTTCTTCCCCTCTCTCCTATCTCCATTCGGATAGCACTCCCTACCCTTGGTCCAGTGGCATCCCGACAACACTTTACAACAAAGCCCTGCGAGAGCATGGATACAACTGCCAAAAGTGCCAAGGGCAAGGAGGGGCTCGCCTGTGACCGGCCACCATCGGGCCTTAGTCGTGGCCAACTTCAGCAGGTGTGTTGGGGGACATGAGGGAGCATGTGGAGGCTACCCACCGTCAATTTGGTCCTGGTGGTGGTGCTACTTCCTACTACTCAGAGATGTTCTAGCTGTTGTTGGTGGGCTGCTATTGGTGCTGGTGCTCAGGCTGCAGCCGTGAAAGAGAGTGGTGGCGGTGACAAGCAAGAGAGTGGAAAAGGTCATGATAGAGGGGGACAATATGTGGGCCCCACATGCCAAGTGCACAGTCAAACAGCCATGCAAGTGGCTTATCACAAAAAATGATATTTTGGACCTTGTGTAGCCCGTTTAGCAAGTTTGTGGACCTAGAGTTGTTTTGAAGTTTAGGACCTAGATGGCACTGTCATGCAAGTTTAAGGTACCTCATGTGACCCATTTAATATGTTAGAGGACCTTGATATGCAATGTTGGGAGTTTCAGACCTAGATGACACCATTGTGCGAGTTTAGGTATTAGATCCAACTTGTTGGAGCGGGTCAAAACCTGTTTTGACCCATGTTGAAGCCCGAGAAAAGTTTTGGGACTCATAAATCAAAAAATTGAAGTTTTAGACCTAGATGACACAGCCTTCCACGCTTCAGGACTGCCGTTGTATTTTACTCTAAATTTTATATTATGGAATGATGTGCCAAAATTTTTTATTTTCATTTAAAATTTTAGCTTTCTTGAGTTGATATGTACTCTCTTTTCTTTACCAAATATAAATTATTAATTTTGTTGCTCATGAATGAACTTTTTAAATTGTTATTTGTTTCATGACATTGTTAATATTAGTTTTGTTTTTTCCTGAGTTTCCCTTTTTTTCTTATTTGTGATTGACACAACTAATATGGACATTTGATTGTTTATTTATTATTCTGAATTTCATCAATCTATTAATATGTGAAAAAAGCCTACGTAACCCCCTAAGTATTGGTGGTTGTCTATTTTACCTCATCACCTATAAAACCAGTTATTCTACCTCTTAAACAATTGGAAACCGTCTAAATAACCCCTTGAGGTGGTTTCGCTAACATGGCATATTAAAAAGTTCACATAGCCCTGCCCACTAACATATTAAGGGCTGATTCCGTCCTCAACTATACAACATGATATTGTAACCCTTAAAGTATTAAATAATGTTCAAATGACCCTTCGGATGGTCTTGTATGGTTGTTTGGACACCGCCACACTAGCCTAAGTACCCATACTTGCACGCAGGCCCATTTGTTGCGTCCACCCCTACTACTCTTTCTAGGATGACCCACCACCCAACGAGCAGCACGTGACATCTTATCTCCTGCTCCACCTTCAGGAATTCATCAACGACATTGAGCTCAAGCACCATGCTTGCACCCTCGTCATCCAGTTCATCCCATATCTTCCATCTGGTCGTCCTTCAAATTTTTAGGTAGCTATAGGAGGAGAAAGCAAGAGGGGGTGAGGATATGGACTCATAACCAAACTTATTTTTATTTGTTTATTAATCCAAATTTTAGGTATTTATTATTTGTGTGTAACAGACTCATAATGAAACAACTAATTGTATTTTTTTAGTTTCCATAGTATATAATTTGTATTTGATATGGACTCACAATCCAACTGCTAATTTTATTTGTCTTATTCCAAATTTCAACTATTTTTATTTGACCAGATGTTATATGGAAATCAAATTACTAAATTCAACTCTCAATGTGCCTCAGTTAACTTATCATTATATCAACTTACCCACCTACACTTTTGTCATATTTCATTGAAAAAAATATACCTAACCCCTGAACTATTGGCATTTGTCTACTTTACACTCACCTAGAAAACTATGAATTTTACCCATTAAAGTAATAAAAATTGTCTAAATAGGCCCTTGGGATGGCTTTGAAGGCGATTTTGTTGACGTGGTATATTATGTGGCAGGGAAGGTGTGGAGGGGTGTGTGAGTGTGTTTGGGTTTATGTATGATTCCTTTTTCTTCTACTAATACAATGATACGCAGCTCTCCTGTGTGTTCGAGATAAAAAAGTCTACATAACCCTGTAATGTATTGAGGATTGACTATTTAAACCCCTCAATTAAAAAACCCTGTACTATAGACCTTAAAGTATCTAATAATGTTCAAATGACCCTAGAACGGTTTTACAAGTATGCTTTGCCATGGTGGCCTGGTACATTGCCTTTTTTTAGGTGGTTAAGTACCAGGGATGACTACAATACCTTTTTTATAGTTGAAGAGGTCATGTAGTTAAACCCTCGATATGTTAGGGGGTTTTGTAGACATTTTTTCTACTTTTTGCTGACTCAGATCCGTGTCATCATCCACGTAATATGTCACATCATCAAAACCATTCCAGTAGGTAATTTAGATGGTTTTCAATAATTTGAGGGGTAAATTTTTATTTCTAGGATAGGGTGTGAAGTAGACAAAGACCAATAGTTGAGGAGGCGAAGACCAATAGACTATTTGACCTACTTGCAATCTACGAAGAATCTTCTAGATCAGTTTCATAGAATTACGGCTACTTGCACTTCAGTTTTACAAAGCCTAAAAACATTTTATGTTGATCCACATGCCAGCCATACAAAGCCATAGAACACTGTTCCAGAAAAGTGGATGTGCCTGACCAGTGGATCTAGTAATCCTCACATGATGTTATAGGTTTGTGATACTGATAACACAAGTAACTATAGTATGTGAATCTGTCCAAGAAGTTACAGTCCCTTGTTCCTTGATAGTTATATGAAAATAGTTGTAATCTTGTAGAATTAACCTTATTTTTAGGCTGGTGCAAGACCCACTATGTTAGTATAGCATAGGCTCATTTGATTGTTATGATCGTTAGGCCACATGAGACGCTTGCTGCACCTCAGACACCTCATGTTTGAGGGTGAATATAAGCCAAGAATAGGTAGTGACCATTTTACCTAATTTTCTGGCTGGATGTCCTTATGTTGAAGTTGAAGTCTGCTGCAACATGTGGATACCACATCAATGAATGGGGTAGTTTGGTTCTTATTGTGGTACTAACTAAAGTGATAAATTTTAGTTGTTCAAGAGTGTGATATGTCCAGTCTGTGGTTCAAGGTCAATTTTCAGGATGTAAATAAAACAGACTTTAACACAAGATTTTGAAGGAAGTTTTTTTTTTTTTTTGCTGAAGTAACGAAATGCTGTTTATAGAATGTATTTAAGTCCTTTCTTGATTTTTTATTTTAGGTATTTAATTGTGATAGATGACATTCAAACAGAAGATATGTGGGGAAACATCAATTCTGCCTTCCCAGACAACAATGGTTTTTCCAGTAGAATACTGGTGACAACAACTATTCAGCCAGTAGCTATCGCCTGCAGCTCCGCTGAAAGCTATATGCACAAAATGAGAAGACTCGACGAGGGATGCTCGAAACAATTGTTCACCGTTAAAACTTGCCCAGAGGAATATTCCTGTTACAAGCAGCCGGATTCAGAAGCAATTTTGAAGAAATGTGGTGGCCAGCCACTTGCTCTGGTAACCATAGGTGAATTCTTGAAAAAACAGGGTTGGCCGATAGGACCTTCATGCGAAGATATTTGCAACAAGTTACATTATCATTTGGAGAATGACAGAACTTTTGAGGCCATGCGACGGGTGCTGATCCACAATTACACCAGTCTGCCAAATCATGCTCTGAAAGCCTGCTTGCTATATTTTGGTATGTTCCCAAGTGATTATCAGATCAAGAGAAAAAGTCTGTTGAGACTATGGTTAGCTGAGGGATTTGTTGAATTACAACCTTCAACTACCACCCCGGATTCTGCAACTGCTTTTGATATGCTCAAGGAACGGAACATCATTGAGCCCGTTTATATAAGCAACAATGAAAATGTGAAGACATGCCAAACTTACAGCATGATGCATGAGTTTATTTTGCACATGTCAGTTTCTCAGAACTTTGTCACATTGCTTTGTGACGAGATGACCGAACACAAATATGTTCGACGTCTTTCTCTCCATAAAAGTTCTGCTATAGATGGAAATAATTTGGACACCAATGTTTTATCTCTCATTCGATCTCTGACAGTTTTTGAGAAGCCTAGTGAAGGTATTTTGGACTTCAGCAAGTATCGCCTTCTGCGAGTCTTGGATCTAGAAAGGTGTGATGACTTGAACGATAATCATGTCAAAAACATATGTTGTCTGTTGCTTCTGAAATATCTGAGCCTTGGAAAAAATGTTACCAAACTTCCAAAGGATATTTCAAAACTGACACTTTTGGACACACTTGATTTAAGGGCATCCATGGTAGCTAATCTTCGGGCAGAAGTCTTCCATATGCCTTGTTTAGTTCATCTGTTTGGAAAGTTTAAGCTCCCTGATGCAGTAGATTTTCCAAAGCAAAGAAGAAGTGTCTTGCAGACGCTAGCAGGATTTATCGCTGACGGAAGTCAAAGTTACTCAAAACTTATGGACCATATGATAAAACTGAGAAAAGTGAAGGTTTGGTGCGAGTCATCAGCAAGTGCTGGTGGCACTGAGTGGAATAGTCTTCAGGAAGCCATTCAGAGGTTCATCCAGGATAAAAATGTAAGAAATATTGGTGATCGTTCTCTATCACTTCATTTTGACAGAACCTTTAAAAACTCCCTAAATTCCCTAAAAGAACCCTGTTACCTGAGCTCATTGAAATTACATGGTGAATTGGATGCATTGCCTCAGTTTGTTATTTCACTCCGTGGTCTCAAGGAGTTATGTCTTTCATCTGTTAAGTTTACAACTCGCTTTCTTGAAGCTTTGACTCAGTTGTGTGACTTGAAATATTTAACACTGATTGCTGACGACCTTGAGAAGTTCACCATAAAAGCTAAGGCATTCCCCAGCTTGCTGCGTTTTTGTTTTGTGCTGCAACATCCAACATTTCCAACAATTCAAGAAGGATCTATGAAACACCTCAAGACACTTCAGTTGGTCTGTAAGGATCTACATGGACTTTGTGGTATCAACATAGAATATATGAAACTCCTTAAGGAGGTTATTCTTCATGATGGAGTTGATCCACATACATGGGTAGAATGGGAAGAGGCTGCGAAGGAACATCCAAATAAGCCAAAGGTTTTGCCATCTAAAACAGCTGAAACTTCAAAAAGGAATCCTACAGCCGAAATTTCAAAATGGGAACCCAGAGAAGATTCTGATGTTTTGCTGCCACCCAAAATTGAGTTCGCAGAAAATTCTGTCACTTCAATAGGATCCGTACAAGACAAGTTCACTAGTGTGCCAGTAAACCAAGAATTAGAATCATCTGCTGAACTAAAGACACATAGCATTTGTGCAGTCCAAGCAAGTTCAGATGAGGGAACGAATGCTTCTTTCAATCATATGGGAGTTTTTGAGGTTTTTCACTTGACCAATTTGTCAACAACTGCTAGTAATGCAGAAAGTGAGCCTATGGCGGTTTGTATTCCAGTAGAGCTAACCAAAGTTGAATCTGCAACCAATTCTGCTTCGACAGTTGAAACAATAGAACAGACTGACACTCAAATTCGAGTGAACCAACAATCGGGGTCCATTGATGAGCCAAAGAGGCAGAATACTGATATACAGAATGGCGTTCCTGCTCTGTGTTCCCGGCACAGCCTTCTACATATGCATGCAGGTAAACTAATAATCATCTATTATATGTTACTCTGTTAGATAGATCACTATCTGCCTGGCCTTTGATAAGTGACAATTTTCGAGTTGTCTGATTCATCCCTTCAGGGACGCAAGAGGGTCATGAAGATGCGGAAGGAGCAGCTCGGTGCGTGCAGGAACGGCCTAGAGCGCGAGGCAGTAGATTTCTTCGATCTTGTGATCCACGAGCTGGACGAGCCAGACTCTGAATTGAACGAGAACACCGCGCTGGATTTGCTGTTTCTGATGCTCTTTGCTAGCCATGAGACCACGTTTATTGGACTGACCGCGATTCTCAAGTTTCTGATAGATGACCCCAAAGCATTGCAGGAACTAACGGTAATCAAATTGTTGGGTCCAGACTTCAGATTACAAATTGAAACTGTTGTCGTCGCATTTATGTTTTTGTTTTGTGTGGTGTTGGAAGAGCATGAAAATGTCCAGAAAAGAAGGGTAGATGCAGACTCCGAAATCACCTGGGAAGAATACAAATCTATGAAATTTACATCTCATGTATGGCCATAACTGTCAGAGATCGATGTTATTACAATGGATGTGCTCTGTTTAATAGTCACTGTGTCATCATTGAAGCTATAGCTATCGTCTAATGGCAAAACATCGATTCCTGCTACTAGGTCCATTGGTGCTACGTTTGTATGTTGTAGCTATATTACAATGGAACTCAATGTTACTATTCTGTTTCATGTAAATTTGTAAATTAATATTTACAGGCACCATACCTAGGTCCAGAAACTCCAGATAGGCTTGCTGTGTGAATATGTTATACCATCACATTCTAGCTGGATTGTGTAATCATTAACTTAAGAAATTATCTATTTTCACGTTTTGATTTCCTAATCGATCTCCTATTTGAGCTTGGACATACAGGTTTCATATATAAACCAGTAACCGAGATAGAAGATGTGGCAAGGCGGATTATTATGTTTTGGACAAACTGGTGCTAGACATCCCCGCAGCTAAACCCGGCGTCCTTTGTCAAAGCATGGGTCGAGCTACAGGCATGCTGCTCTTGCTGCACGCGTGAGTTTTGACTAACGGCGAGATCTCTGTCTACATGTTGGCATGTCACTACTGAGCTGCAGGTATGCTACATTGCTCGCTCATACTACCATGCATCCATGCCAATCTCTACTCCGCAGTTTTGGTCATACACATATGCAAATTAAAGTAAAGAACAAATACATCCCATGTTTATACATAAATCATCCCATGTTTATTACTAATAAGATTGAAGGAGGGAAATAGATGATAATATGAGATGACCTAGCTATATATTTTGTTAGCACGTAGGAGTAGAGTTTATTATTTAAAAACAGATTCTGTAATACTTTCCAACCGATAAGGAAATCATATTTAAATTGCATTGCCAATATGTTATTTAATGATATCCATGTACAATCCAAAAACATGTTACTACAGTATTTTATTAGTATACGAACATAAGTAAATAAATCAAGTAAAATTTACAAAAAATAGTATTGTAACCATATAAAATATTTACATTGACCAAAAGTTAAGGGAGCCTCCACGTTAATTCTCACCAGATGCATTAGAAAACGATAAATTGTAGAAATTCTCACAATAATTAAAAACATCTAGCCTTTCATTTGGTAGACTCCAATCATCATCGTCAACAATAAACATTGCATCTATTTGTTTTATAAAAAATATCCACACCTACCATTATGAAGAATGCATAAAGTAACTCTCTAATTTTGCTTCTAAACTACACACATCTGCCATTACGAAAAATAATTTAAAATTAATCAACTAAATTTGTATCTAAATTACCCACTTCCTCGATTATGAAACATAATTCAAAATAACTCCCTAACTTTGCATCCCAACTATACACCTCTGTCATCACAAAAGATAATTTAAAATAACCATCTAATGTTTTATTTGTAAAATTATCCACATGTGGCATTAGGAAAGATAATGCAAAGTAACCTAGACGTTTGCATCCAAACTACCCATATATGCAATTATGAAGTAAAAATGTAAAATATAAAAATTATCACACTTAATTTGTATCTAAAATTACCCACATCAGCCATCCAACAAAAAAATGTCTCGGATCTACATATAAATAATAAAATAAGTTGTCAAAAAAAATAATTTAATGTCCAGAAAGTATGTGGTATATACTCTAAATTACACACTTCTACAATTGTTAAATTAAAAGTAAGCATGATTATACGCTCCACCATGTTGACCACATAAACATATACGCATTAGGATAAATATTTATTTTAATATTTTATCATGTGTGTAAAAATGTTTATAAAAAAGGTGTGTAGAAATATTCCCTTAACAAACCACATAGTAAAGCCACTGATAATTAACTTTAAGTTACATTAATATTAATACTCTTTGATATATAATAAATTCCATAAGTTGTTAGTCTCATTAGCTTTAAGATTTTTGGCTAAAACATAATGTCTTACCAATATTGGTTATTTAGTTTTAAGGATTATGTATTTTATAAAACAATGCTACTATGTGATAGTGCCATGGAGCAAGGTGAAACAACGATTTATACAATAAGAACCGAGAGAGTAACCTAAGACCTATAATCTTTTACAGTAAAAAAGATGAAAATTGTTAATAAAGTATAAAATAAGCACTACAAAATCAACTTAACATATGGATAAAATGAATTGCAATAGGTAGACTAAAAGTTGAATTTAAGATATAGGTTCATGACGGAACACAAAGGTATGGAATAGTAGCACATATAACATAATCTTAGGTTTCCACTAAATAATAAAATTTGTAAATTGTAAATAGAGGTCTCCAATAAAACCTATAATCTTAGATTTTATTATTTAGTGGAAACCTAAGATTATGTTATATGTGCTACTATTCCATACCTTTGTGTTCCGTCATGAACCTATATCTTGAATTCAACTTTTAGTCTACGTATTGCAATTCATTTTATCCATATGTTAAGTTGATTTTGTAGTGCTTATTTTATACTTTATTAACAATTTTCATCTTTTTTACTGTAAAAGATTATAGGTCTTAGGTTACTCTCTCGGTTCTTATTGTATAAATCGTTGTTTCACCTTGCTCCATAGCACTATCACATAGTAGCATTGTTTTATAAAATACAGAATCCTTAAAACTAAATAACCAATGTTGGTAAGACATTATGTTTTAGCCAAAAATCTTAAAGCTAATGAGACTAACAACTTATGGAATTTATTATATATCAAAGAGTATTAATATTAATGTAACTTAAAGTTAATTATCAGTGGCTTTGCTATGTGGTTTGTTAAGGTTGTTATAATAGTTTTACACTCTGCAGGGGTTGTATAATTTTACCCATACGCCGTGATTTGCCCATTTGCCCCAGGGCACGAGCCTCTTGACCCACTTTCAAGAAAGATCGGTAGGGTTCACTATGAATCTTTCATAGGTTCGTCTAACAAGTTAGTGGCCGTTAGGTTTCTGTGGTCCAGAAGCATAGACCCCCTAACACCATAGCACACTCACGCAAAAGTACATACAACGCTAGGGGGCCATCCTATGCCCGACTCGGTCACACACCATATGCGCCTTTCGGTAACCACTCACAAGCTAGATCCTTCTGCTGAACTAAAGCTAAAGCCATATAGCACTCACGGTTGTACTGCATGTAAGTCCCGGGTCGTCACTTACACAAGTCCTTAGGGAGAAAAACTAAAGCATTCAGAAAGTAGCCAAATACTCTAGCACCCTTCTGTCCATGTTGCTAAAAAAGCATATTTTAGCATTTATTGCATGTACCATTAATCAAGTTACAGATCATGGTTATTTAATTGAGCACTGGCAGAAATACCACCCAATGCATATAACCCGTAGGTATCAAGGTATCAAGGTATAAGGGTAACAATAGGTAGGATATCCTTAGGGGTAACATGGTAGACACATGCACATGAGTTAAATTGCATTAAGAGTTATTAGGAAAACAAGGATAGTCCATGCTATACTTGTCTTTTACACTTGATTTCCATTTAATGCAACTCACTTAGAGAACCTTTAGTTATCTTCTAGTCTTCTGGCCTCCAGCGCTTACGGACATCTCTTCTTCTACTCACAGATCGTAGCAATCAAGCATACCAACATATAAGCAAACAAATAGAGACAACTAAGAGTAATACACCACATGAGACAAAACAACGTACTAAAAGGGAACTAGTTGCTACCTTACGAGATCCAAGAAATGTTAATAACGGAACTATCGTTAAAAAGAAACGGCTATCGGAAGTTTTATATTAAAATAAACAACTAAAGCTTGATTTATTTTAATTAAGCAGAACCATGTGAAGCATATTAATTTAGATTAGACAAAATCACATTTTATTTTGAAAGCCGAGTTAAACTGGCCATATTTTATTTATAGGCATGCATGTACCATTTAACTGAATTAAACTTAAACTTTGCAAGAGAGAAGTGCATGTGAAAGCATCTAAACGAACTTTTATATGAATCGTGTTTAAACTAGGCAAATTATAATTAATAAAGACACATTTAAGTTGATATTAATCAAGATAATATTTAATTATGAAAGACGTACGTAAGTTGCTTTTAATTAGAAACTCAGTTGCATGCGCTAAACAAATTAATATTTTACTTAACAAAATCACAATTAAGTTACATGATGAACAACACTACTGCATAGAGCGGAACGATACGGAACTAACGCAACAAGAACTACTCAAATCAGAGATCAAACCATTAAACAGCCGGGATTACATGATCAGTGGCAATTCTGTAATTACCATCGTCTTCAACCTAGGTCCATTTCCTCCCCATGGCCATGGTTGCACTGTTCATGCGGAGGAAGAGGCCTCGGCGTGGGAGAGGGCAGCCGGCTTGGCAGCGGCGGCGGCGGTTGGCCGGAGACGGCGGAGGGCGCTACTCGAAGGCGGCAGCTATGGCGGCAGCGCGTTTGCGAGCTAGGGAGCTGAGGAGGGGCGGAGTGGTGGCGACATGGAGAGGTGGTGCAGGCGGAGAGGAGGAGGAGAGGTCGGTCACGAGCCCGGCTTCATGCCGTCAGTGGCGGCCGAAGAGGGCGGGCGTCACGGGGGCGCGGTCGCAGGCGAAGGAGTCCACAGCGGGGGCGGATACGCGGGAGAAGGGCTCGCTCGCGCGGATTGCGGTGGACGCGGACTCAGGCTTGGTCCGCGCGGGGTGCCCGGTCTGCTTCGCCTAGCGATGGCGGAGGGAAGCTGGAGGTTGGGGACGACGAGGCGGGTCGCTGACAAATGGGGTCCATCCGTCGGTGACCGAGAGAGAAGAGGCTGGCAGGGCCCTGCTGGCGGTGGCAGAGAGAGAGGAGCAGCGCGGGCTGTCCTCCAGCGTGAAGACGGACCGCGGCCTAGCCAGAGACGGAAAGAAGTGCGAAAAGGGGAAGCTGGGCCGGCCTGGTGCGCGGAGGTGGCTGCGGGCCCAGGAAAAAGGGAGGAGGTGCTGGAGGTAGACGGTCCGGCCAAGAATTGGCCCGAGAAGAGGAAAATGGGTAGGCCAAAAAGGAAAAGCTGAAAAAGAAAAGAGAAGGAAGTTTTGGGCTGGGTGAAAGGGATCTTGGTCCAAACAGAAAATAAAATTTTGTTGTTTTCTAAACTTGTTTTTGAAACTAAGTTTTGAAAATATATTTTGAACCCCTTTTTTTAAAAGAAAGGAACAAAACCTATTCGAGGCTTAAATGAATTTTGGAATTCATTTTCACAGAACAAAAATAATGCAAAGGCATTAATGCAACAAACACATCACATTAACTTTATAAAAGCTTTTATAAACCTCATTTTCTTTAAATCGTCATCAAATAAATAAATCTTGGAGAATTTTAGAAAAAAAATATTTCTTATTTTATTTAGTGTTTTCTATTCGTAACCCAAAATTGAAATTTTGGGGTGTGACAGGGCACATCAGGATCACTTAGCCAAAGAATCAAAGGAAAACCATATGTGATAATGGTTTGTAACCATTTAATATACAATAATATTTTTATGGTACTGCCTTCATCCTAAAATATAAAAGATTATGAGTTTGCCATAATCTTCTCTATAAACTTATTGGCCGAACTTAGTTTGACTTAGAACAAAATTAGAGTGCCCATATATTTCAGGTTGTTAAGTAGTAGTTATTTTTTTCCGTTAGAGTTAGTAAAAATGGATTTTTCTAATAAAAAATCCTAATACCTAGTAATCCGTAATCGTTCTTGAATTACAAGATTTTTCTTCGTCTATTTTACTTTGAGGTGAATTCCTAATTGTTTGAATTGTGTAATCTCCCATTACGGATATTGGTAACCGACTCAAAGCAATCTGATTGTAATTCAATTCATGACGATCATAAGTAGAAAGTTCATATTCTTCAGTCATTGATAAACAATTTGTGGGACAATATTCAACACAGTTACCACAAAAATATACAAACTCCAAAATCAATACTATAATTAAGCAATTGTTTTCTTTTAATATCCTTTTCAAATTTCCAATCCACAAGGGGTAGATCTATCGGGCATACGCGAACACATACTTCACAAGCAATGCATTTATCAAATTCAAAGTGTATTAGTCCCCGGAAACGCTCTGATGTACACCAACACTACATTAATTTTTTCACTAATGTATAAAATATGAAAAAATAGGCCAAAATTTTAATGTTATGAAACTAAGATAAATTTACTTAAATTTCGTATGCATGGAACGAGTACACCTTTAAGAAGTATTTAACTTCCTTTAACTTATGACAATGAAACAGAGCATTGATGGAACTGTTTATTGTTTGGCATAGGAAAGAATAATGGTCTTGAAGGTCACCAAAGTACATACCAATGACGCGTGTTGGGTTTATTCCGCCAAATTTATTGCTAGGGAGCAATGGTTTGTAACTGGGGATGACAACGGATGGGTCCATGTCTACTCCTACACTACAAAGGACAAGATGATGGAATTCGAAGCACACCATGGCACATTTCTTAATACAATGGGTTCACCCAACAGAGCCGTTCTTGCTCACATCAACTCCTAATGTCACCTCGATCAAGCTTTGGAACTGGAGTAAGGAGTGGATGTGCATCCGAACATTTGATGTGCCCAACAAGCAGGTGTTCCGTCTCTTGTGGAACCCAAGAGACACCAACACCTTTACTAGTGTTTCATTGGATAGAAAAGTTAAGGTTTGGTTGCCTCTCTCTGTTTCCTAAATTGCATGGACATGGATGAGAGAATTTTTGACAAGTCCTCTCTGCGGTACTGTAGAGAGACTTTTTTTCTCAGAATTTGTGTGATCGTTGCAGCTGAAATTTGCAGTTCTAGAATATTGATTCTTCATATCCTATCACCACATTACCAGTGGAGTCCAGCAGTGCTGCCTATCTTTCCTTTGGTAGTAATGGGAACCTCATGGCTACGTACTGCTTGTTATCGGAAGGCCTTCGTAGAAGGTTCTGACTGTGCATGGGTATGTAACGCATTCACTTCAGTAGTTTGAACAAAAAACTAATAACCTAACAAAAAACTAATAACCTAATGTAGTAGAAATAATGTTTTTCCCTTTCATGTTGAGTACGAAGATATGGGATTGGCATGCGGAGAAACGTGTTCACAAACTTGGCGTGTGGGGGGACACCTGTTTTGTTGCTTGCCACCCAACGCTTCCAATACTGGTCACCTTATTAGGTTACTATGTTGTTTGCATATGGGATACCAGGACGTACGGGTAATAAGCGTGCCCATGCTATTAGTTATTTCATCATTATGCTATCAGTAGAAAATAATTTTGTCTTAAAAAGGGTTGGTTGAATTGATACCAAGAGTCCACTTTTTCTAGAAGAGTCCTATTCAACCCCGCCTGGTACTAAAATTCCATGTGTTAGAAGTGCGTAGCAGAATCCGGCCCAGCTCGCTACCTAGGCCTTAGGCCTAACTCAACCCAAAAAACTAGTCTGATAGGTGAGGACTGCCCCCGCCTTATATGCTGTGCTCCTCCACCGTCAATTACCGATGTAGGACTAAACCTAACAATCTCCCCCGTCACACATTGGGCCCAACTCTTCACATCACACAACCCCGTATGATCTTCGGAAGATGTTTTTCAGGCCCCAAGTCCAACACTCCATATCACACACAACCCGTGTGACCTCCGAGACATTAACGGGCTCCTCCGTCACCATGTAACCCCTGAGATTTTTCAGGTTTTTCCGACCATGGGCTCCGGTACCACTTTTTAGAAGTACGCAGCGGAATCCGGCCTAGCTCGCTATACCCACGAGCCAGCGCACCTTGGACCTAGATCAACCGGAGCCCACAACACACCCAGGTCTCAGGCCTAACTCAACCCAAAAGACTAGTTTGATAGGTCAGGACTTGTAACACCCTCGGTGTTACACTGAAAATCTTTTGCTAAAACATGTCATGAGCATCATGGTTATGTGTTAATGTATGTGTAGATCAATTTCCATAACTTAAAACGACCAACGAAAATGCATAACGAAAGGTTGTTCGCGACTTATGAAATTATCAAGTAAGGATGTTAGGGAATTTTTATTGAACGAAAACACTATAGAACATATATATGGAACTTTAATAAAGTTAGAAGTACAAACTTTGTAGATGACGATGAAATACCTGCGGTCGAATAATGAGCTCACTAGCTAACTGGTCTAATAGATTGGAAATCGAATTTGACACGAATCCGATCAAGACAGTCAAATTTCTAAGGCTGAAAAATGGTTTGACAAAGTTATATTTGGCAATTTTTGGAGAGTAATTGGGTTAAGAAGTGGTGTGTAATTAGGGATTATTTTAGTAGCCTAACATGCCCTCTTAAGTATAGCATAGGTGGTTTGGCGATTGAATCAACGATTTGGATTTTTAGGACGCTTTAAAAAGTGTGCATGGCACGTTCTGGGTCGGGTTCCTCGCGTTGACGCGGTCACTGCGCTCCTATACCGTTGTCGGTGCGCCAGCTGTGCGTGCGCGTGTCTGGCCGAGCTTGGCTGGCCACTGTGGCCGGCAGCCCTGGCTGGCAGCTGTCCCTCCTCACTGCCGCTTGCGTCGCATCGCCGCTGCTGCTGGCCGCGGCCGCGCTTGCTGGGTCACTCACGTGCACTCACGCCGCTTGCGTCGTGTCCGCCTGTGCCGCTGCGTCGCCGCCGTCCCATCACCGCGCTGCACGCCAGCTCGCTGCACCGTGCTGTCACCGCCATGCCACATCACGCTGTCGTCGTGTCCGCCTGTGCCTCTGCGTCGCTGCTCGTTCTGACTTCGTGCACGTGGGCTTACCAAGGCCACTCGCGTGTCGTTTCGCCATTAACGGCGCCACAGATGCCCTACTACGCTGCCAGCGCCTGCAGACATGCATGTTTCCCTCCTGGCTATGCTGGCTCGCAGTGCTTGCACGTGTGTGGTCGCTGCACCCCGACAAAGCTCGGACAAGCAGCCGGACCCATCCCTTTTTCCCTCCCTCCTCTGCTGCCCGGGCCAGCCATGCCGCACCATCAATCCAGCATGGATGGGTCATGTCCCTTCAATTCGGTGCGCTCCCGACTCCGCCTTCGAGCCTGCTAGCCGACCGACCCCGCGCCGTGTCCAACCACGCCTTGGCAAGCTCCAATTTGGAGCCGGGCTTCCGCCGTCGTGCCATTAAAGGCTACGCCCGTCGTTGCCATGGGCATTACCCACCTTGTCATCCCGAGCCAAATTGGTTACACCCCCAGCCCCGCCTCACAGTCCTTCTCGATGTGCGCACCTGAGCCATGCCATCACTGCTTCCCTCGTGGCGCTGACGTGGTCGTGCCTCCGCGGCCCACCGTCGCCCTTGCCGCGCGCACGTGGGTGGCTCGACTAGGGCAGTCTTCGGCCGCACCACCACTTCGTGTAGGATCACTATGAGACCCTAATGCTCCTTCGTTGTCCATATTTCCTCTCTAGTGGCAGAGCTCGACTGAATGGGGTTGTCGCTGTCGCAGGTTGGCCGTCGCCACAGAGGGAGCTCTTGGACGTGTCCTCGTTCATCTCTTCACCGCCCACCGCTTGGTGTCTGCATCTAGGTGAGCATCGGCCCCTTAGAGGGGGTGGGGAGGGGCCCGAATGGCCGACGTGGCGGTCTAGTGCCTCGCCGCCATGTCGGTGCGCGTGGGGGTGGCCGGAGGACCCGCCCGTGGTAAAGAAGTGAATGGGGAGGGGCATATTTGTAAAAGAGCAGTCTATAGGAATAGTATTGTGGACCTCGAGGTGAATCATCGGTAGGTCAAGGGGGTTTTTGCGAAGTTGCCGGCGCGCGCGGGCCTCCCCGTCGCAGGCCATTGCCGCGCGGTTGGGCCGCACCCCGCGTGGGCCGCACCCCGCGTGGGCCACGCCGGCGGGTCACACGTGTGCGCGTGGTACTTGTGCTTGGGCCACGCCGCTCGCTCGTGGGCCGCGCGAGTTAAATTCATTTTTCATTTTTATAGAAGATAGAAATAGCTTTATATTTTACATTCTAAGTTGAATTTGGAAATTAATATCAATTCATATAAGTATCCAAAAATTGTGAAATAAATTCTGTTGAGTTCCTAAAAATGTTGTCTATCTGATAGTATGGTTAGTTTATATATATGTGTGTTGATGCTAAGGTCCATTAAATCATTTGGAAGTGTTAATGTTATTTAGATTAATAATTGTAGGAATTTTTGTGGCAAATTGGTAATATCTTTAGCCATGGATTTTTGCAGTAGGTTCATTAGATTATTATATGCTCACTGTAATTTTTGTAGCTTTAGAATAGGTTGATAAATAGGGTAGTTAATACTCCTTGTTTTATCATATATATATAGTAAATTGATATTAAGAATAAGGATGCATTTAGTTGCTAAGATAATACATGCAATGTTTCATACCTGTTTAGTAGTCATAATAGGTAACTTAGCGTCTTAGTCAGTAGAGCTAGCTTAGTAGCTTGATAGATGTATTCTTATTTTACGAGTTGCTGTTGCCATATTACTAAGTGTTGCATCATCATTCCATGCATATAGATAACAAGTTGGTAGAGTTCGTGACTGCGGGTGAGCAGGAGTACGAGGAGATCATCCAGGAGTACCAGGAGGAGATTCTCATACAGGAAGGAGCCCTGGAGCCATCAGTTGCTGACTTTGTTGACACCCCGCCTGCCCAAGGCAAGCCCCGATGCATAACCCTTATTTTAAATGATCACTAGATATATATATGTGATGTGCATTTATGTTACAGGTATTTTATGGAAACTACATGCATAGTTATACCTACCTATAGTCCTACTAGCATAGGTCGAGTAGCTGCTATGCTCAGGATTTCGGTAGCGTGAGTAACCTGTCGTTACTCACAATAGGTGATTATTATTATCACTCAGGATGAAAATGGTGAAAGGAAAATGGAGACCGGGCAAAGATATGATTTGGATATTGGTGGGTGTAAGAGGTTGTGTCCTACGGCCAATGGGGCATAACTTGGTTACACTATTTCCCTATCTGTGTTGGTTAAGGACCGGCCGTTGCATTGGGTTCTAGGCAAGTCACAGATTTATTATCCTGAACACATACTTGTGTATGGGCGCAGGGAAGGCTTATTGCTCTCTTGTCATGGGTTCCAGCTCTTTCCGGACCGACTGATTGGAGGTGGGGATGGTGGAGGTCTAAACACCGCACTGAGTCCGAGACTTAGGAGCGGGGGCTTGGAGTCCAAGTGGATGGGGACCTAGACACCGTGACAGGAGAGTGGTGGGTTGGTCCTACTTGTGCCTGGGTACAAGCGGGGCGTGTGTTTCAGGGTACCTAGCTGAGCACATTGATTCATGAATCGCCGGACGATCCGGTATGGCTTGTCTATAGTCTAGCACCGTAGTAAAGACTGAAGGATGAAAGGTGGTGAAATAGAACAGTTTGCTTAACTCTTGCTTGAAAGTAAAACAGATGCTTACATAGAATGGTTAGATAATGAACTAATCATGACTGCTAATAATAAACATACATAAGGATTCACTATTAGTATTGGTTTTTGCAAAAAGGGAAACCCAACAAACCATAAAGCTTATCATATCCCTTAGAGTCCAGAAATTATTCCCACTAGTCGGATAAGTCTTGCTAGTATAACTTGAGGAGTAGCCGTTGTGTGAAGGATTCTTCTGGTGGGCACAAACGGATCCTTGTATATTCTCGATAGATGTTTATTTTTATTCCGCTGTTTAATTTCCGCACTCCGAATTTGATACTGTAATAATGTATTTCTAAGAACTCTGATTGTATGAAATGGACTAAGTATTGTGTCAGTGTTTTGGACCGGGGGGTCCTCAACCAACTAGTGAATTTGAACTACGTGCCCCTAATCCTGGATGGTGATGCAAAGAGACACAAGGTTTATACTGGTTTAGGCAATCGGTGCCCTACATCAAGTCTGAGAGATCGATCTTGTATTCCATGCACCAAAGTGCTTGTAGTAGGGGGTTACAAGTTGGGTGAGAGAGGGAGCTAGTCCCAGGTCTCGGCGTGGAGCGGTGCGAGCTGCTTGACACGTTGCTCTTAGGCAGCGGGAGAGTGCGTGGGAATCTACCTGAGTCTATGCGAGTGTTCGTCTGGCTTCCCCCTTTGTAGAAACGGCCCTGGTCTCTCCTTTTATAGTTGAAGGGGGACATGGGCGATACAAGCGTTTGCTATGCGGCATCTCATGAGCGGAGGTGGCGTGTCTGAGTCCTATAGCTTACTACCGTAGTGGTATGGTCAACGGAGTGGTCTTGTCCTTGATGCACTGGAGCAACGCGCTGGTCACACCCGATCTTGTACGACGTGGGTGCTCTAGTGATAGCTTGGCGCAGGGCATGGCTGACGACGTGCTGGTTGCTGCATGTTGACAGTGTAAAGAGCTGAGGCTCAGCGGGCATGAATCCCGAGGATGCCGAGGCCTTGGAGGGAGCAGTTGGTCCTATACACTGATTCCGAGGCTACAGTGACCCGTACCTGACTCCCCATGCCGCGCTATTCCTAGAGCAGGAATTAGGTAGTACAGTGCAGTACGGGCGCCAGTCATGGGAGCAGTGCTGAGCACAGTGGCCGGTAACCCCTGGTCAGTCCTGTCTCCCGTCCCGTCGGCCACTCTGCTGTACTGCGTCGACGTGCGGCTGACGTTGCAGGAGTGGTTGGGCGTGTGACGTTTTGTCAGAGAAGTCAGTTGAGATGGAGGCGATGAGGTTGTTGCCGAGCCGGCCTCGAGCGAATCAGAGAATCGGTACTTCATCCAAGGCTTTATGCGGGGGGCCTCGGGTGAATCAGAGAATCGATGATCCGTCCGAGGCCTTGTGGGGCGGGGCCTCGGCGAGAGGGCCTCAGCAAGAGGGCCTTGGCGAAGCGTGGAGTCAGCCTTTCGCCTAAGGCTTTTGCGCGGGGCCTCAGGCGAATCGGAAAATTTAGCCAAGACTTCGTGGTTTGTCCTTTGGCTTTGATATTTGCAAGGCCTAAGCGATCTTTTTGGTTCTTGCTTAGGGTACCCCCTTTTATGGTATCCGATAGTAGCCCTCGAGCCTCAGGAAGAGTGCGAGCACTCTCCCTGAGGCTTTGTCGATACTTGGCTTGCAGCAGCTTCTGTCGGGATTGTGTTTTGTACTCGTGGTTCCGGTCGGTGCGCGCGAGCGCACCCGCCGGGTGTAGCCCCCGAGGCCCTGGAGGAGTCGATTTATTCCTCCAGGGGCTTTTTCTCCATTGAGCAAGGAGTTTTATCGCGTTTGCCGGGCCCATGAGTACTAGTTTAGGTCGCTGGACCTTGGCTTAGTTGCAGGAGGAGCTCCCGAGCCTCTGCACTGAGCGAGAGGGCGATCAGTGGTTTCCCTATCCTTTTTGGTGGCCCTCGTGCATCCTTTTCACTCGGAAGGAGGGGTGGAGCATGCCAAGCTACCCTCAGTGGGCGTGAGCAGTGACATCTCTGGTGAGCTGTTATCGGGTAAGTCCGAGTGGAGGCCCGTGCCCCATTCAATAGGGGTCAGCTAGTGGTCCAGAGACGCACTCCAAAAGTACTAGAGGGCTTCTCTAGTGGGTCCCAGGGCCGTTCGAATGGGCCTAGGGGCTCGGTGCCTCCCTACGGTGGGATCCCATTCGGAGACCTCCCTGCCAGTCTCAGACACGACTTAGGGCATCCCGAGCGATCGCTTGCTCGGTCCTCAGCCATGTATGGGCTTGCCCATAGTTGTCCCCGACTCTGTTGTCCTGGGGCGGCTGTCGAGACCCTCGGGGGCCCAGCCTTCGAACCCCTAGACCGTAACGGGCTCGGTGCCCAGTTCCCTAGTCTAAAAGGAATCGGGTGAGGGATATTCCCCTCCCATGGGCTAACAACGGCAGGCGCGCCTTTTGAGGCAGTTTTCTCAGGGAGGCAGAATGGCGCTTGCTGCTGCTGCGGTCGGACGTGACGCTGTGTCAGCGGATGGGACATAACTGTGCGTGTGATTAATGAGGAAAAGGTGGGCGCATGGGCGGTTAAATCGGATCTGGATTAACTATGCTGGATTTGAGGGAAACTTCCCCGATTTCGTCGCCTGACCGTTTCGTCCCCTTCCTGCATAAATACAAAATGAGCCTCGCCCCTCCCCTCCTTACCTTGGCTACATTCGCTTTTGCTGCTTCTGAGCTGTTACTGAGAACAGAGAGCGCCGGGGAGAAAAAGGGAGAAGGGCGAGAGAGAGAGAGAGAGAGCGAGCCTTACCACCGTAGCCCGCATTCTCCACCGCACAATGGCCGGCGACCCTCCTGTCATCCTCCCAACGGCTCCTTGGGATCCGTCCGACGTGTCCGTGGAGATGCTGCAGTCGCTTGTCGATGATGGCCTTCTCCGCCCGATCACCGACCCCGATAGGCCGGAGTGGATTGCTCCGTCGAGCGAGCTGGAGCCGAGGCCACCCGAAGGGTATGTCGTGAGCTTCGTGTCCTTCTACGAGCGTGGTCTCGGCTTACTGGCGGACCGATTCATGCGGGCACTCCCGCATTACTATGGCGTGGAGTTGCACAACTTCAACCCCAACTCCATCGCATAGGCAGCCATCTTTGTCACTGTATGCGAGGGGTACTTGGGCATTGCCCCCCCATTGGGAGCTATGGCTCCATCTCTTCCGGGTGGGGCAAACCACCAAGCCGACGGGCACGGCGGGTATGAGGAAGACGACGAGGGCCGGCGGCTGCACTCTCTAGGTGCGCCAAGCCCGGTAGCACCTTTACATCCTGGCCCAGCTCGCGTCAACCAATCGCAGTTGGTACACCAGCTGGTTCTACCTCCGCAACGACGACAGCGGACTTCCCCCTACACCGGGCGGATCATGGAAGACTGTCCAGAGAAGTGGAGGTATGGCGTCCCAAGGGAGGATCAGCCCAAGCTACAACAGCTTCTGGAGGGGCTGGAGAGGCTGTGGAGCTGCTGCCTTATGGCGGCTGTGGTTGTGGTGGCCTTCCACCGCCGAAGAGTGCTGCCGCTGATGGCTCGGCGGCAGCGCCTGTTCGACATGAGACCGGATGAGCCGATCGAGGGCATCCGGATGTGTGCCGCCGCCCTCTCCAACGAGGAGATTCTACGTCGGGTGAGGGAGATGGTGGAGGGGAAGCTAAAGAGCGGTGGTCTGACCCCTATCATGATGTGCCCGTCGCAGGGGTACCTCTCCCTGGTAAGTCACGCGCCGCTGCACCCCCCAGGGCCTTCTCGTTCCTCGCCATTTTCCCGTTCGCTTACGTGCGTTCGCCGTTCCTATAGGGGATGAGAGACGTGCGAGCCTCCTCGCCACCCATTCCCAAGGACACAAGGCGGTGGGCGGCGAACCGGGCGCACGCCGAGGCGTAGAAGAAGAAGGATGCCGAGGCGGCAAAGCACAATAGGAAGATCCTTGAGCGCGAACAGCTGGACAAGCACTGCCGGTAGCAGAGGCAGGACGGTCTCCCGGTGGAGGCGTCTCTGTCGCCATCGCTGTCGGCGGATTCTTTGAGCGAGGATGACGATCTCCCTGACATCAGGGGGACAGCATTCGGGGCGTCGGCGAGCAGCCCGACGTTTCTAGGAGGACGAGAGGACGCCTCGGGGCCGGTGACCGCCCGCCCCGAGGCCAAGGCTGACGCGCCCGAGGCACGGGCGTTAGGAAAGCGCGTCGTCAGCTCGGTGGGCTCAACGGCAGAGGTGGAGCAGGTGGCGACGGGGGCGACGCAACTGCCCCCACAGAGGACCGGGGAGGTGCCGGAGTCCGGCGAGGGCCGGCCGGTACCAGCGGATACGAAGGCCGTGCTACCGCCGCCGCCACCGCCGTTGTAGAGGAGGGTCGCAGTGCCAAAGCGGTTGGCTCCCCTCTCGAGGTAAGTGTTTTTTCAGCGGAGTTCGTGTCGTCTCCCACTCGCTTATTGGTCATATGCTGACCGAGTGGGTGTTTTGCCTTTAGCCAGAAGCGTCAGGCGGTGGTGCCTGTCTTGGCGCCGCGTAAGGCGCTCAAGGTGAGCGCCAGTTCCACTGCTCAATGGGTGGTGGAGGCACAGACCGCCGTGCAGCATGGTGCGGCATCGGCCAGGGCTGACCTAGAGGAGCCGGTCGCCCAAGGAGAGGCTCCCGAGGTGGCCACGGAGCGGGTGGGCGAGGAGGCGCCCTGGACCTTCGAGGCCGAGGTGGCCGAGGCCAAGGCTCCCGAAGTCGAGGTGCCTAGCGTCGGGGCTCCCGGGGCCATCGAGGCCGAGGTGGTGGAGGCGAGCGCGGTGGCCTCGGTGGCCCAGGATACGGAGATGGAGGCGGGGAAGGCTTTGGTGCCGCGCCCGGTCCAAGACCTACCACCGTCGTAGGAGAGCGCTTGGGAAGTGGAGGTTCAGGTGACCTCCTCTGACGATACTTCCTAGGGAAAGGAGGCGGCAAATGCCGAGGTGGCCAGTTCCGTGGAGCAGCCGGTTCCGACTCCTAGCGAGGGAAGCTCGACCCTTGTCCGGGTACGACCCGGGCCCCATGGGTGGGACCACCCGCGTGTATCATGGCTGAGCTGGGACGACCCTAAGGGGGAGCCTCTGTTCGCTCTCGAGGATGCGGCCGAGGGGGGGCACTGGGACTCCTTCGAGCAATATCGCCGGCTGGCGGTGCGGTCGCTGCGAACAGCGTTGTTCATCATGGACGATGATCTGCCTAGCGTCACCCAGGTATGCGTCTTCTTTCCTCATGCGGTGTCATCTTGTTCTGAGTCTCTTCGCAGTGCATAACCCCTATTCTGCCTGTCCAGGAGCTCGAGGCCCGGTCCCTCGGGAAGTCGTTGTTCCTTCACCAGGAGAGGGACGTCTGGGACCAGCTTCGGTAGTAGAAGGACCTGCTTGCCAATGCCAACGAGCTTTTGGTGGTGCGGAGCACGGAGGCGGAGGACCTCCACCTTCGTTGTGCTAATATGAAGGCCGAGGCAGCCACGGCTCGGGAGCAGGCCGCCCCTTTGGCGGCGCGAATCAAGGAGCTAGAGGAAGAGCTGACTCGAGTGGCCGGTGAGCGGGACGCCTTCAGGTCTCAGGCTGAAGAGGCGACGGTCTCTGCCAAGGCCATCGCCAGGCAGTTAGGGGAGGAACAGGGCACACATCTGCTGACGAAGGGTGCCCTGGATGAGGCCCTCAAGGTGGCTGAGGCCTCCCGGGTCGATGCCTTGGTCTGGAAGGAGAAGTGCGAGGGTGAGTTTTGTTCCCTTTGTTTTACTTGTTTTTCTTATGTTCGACCCCTAATTCCTCGACGTGGTACAGAGCTGGAGAAGGAGGCTTCTAGAGCGGCCGAGGCCTCTCAGGTCGAGGTCCAGTGCTGGAAGGAGAAAGTCGAGGCCTCTCAGGTTGAAGTGCAGCGTTGGAAACAGAAAACTAAGGGTGAGTCCCGTAGGGCTTCGGCCATGTTTGGCTTATTTTCCATTCGCGCTTGACCCCATCCTGCTTGTTTTGGTGCAGGGTTGGAGAAGGAGGCTTCCCGGGTGGCCGAGGCCTCAGGCGCAGTGCAGGCGTGTTCGAGGCCAAGACCGGGGAGCATGACATGCTGCAGAGCGCCGCTTGTACCGTCTGCGAGGCCCTGGAGGTGGAGGGGGTTCAGTCGGGTAGCTCCCTTGGGAGTCGCTTGACTGCGTTGAGCGACCAAGTGTGCGAGCGACTCTGGGGAGCGCTGCACACGGGCGTCAAGCGTGCCCTGGCCGTCGTCGCCTCACACTACTCCGACGTGGACCTTGAGGCCTTCAGCGACGGCTACGTCTTGGCTAAGGATGAAGAGGAGGCTGATGAGAAGGTCACAAAGCTGATGGAGGCGGCTGAAGCCCCTGGCATGGAGCTGGCTAGCCTGTTCGAAGAAGAGGTAGTTCCTCCCGCGCCAGCCGCCGATGCAGGAGATCCTGAGCCTTGACCTGGGCCCAAGGGGCCATGTAAACAGATTAGGTTTATTGTCGTAGCGTGATGTTTGTGGCCATCGAGGCCTTTATAAAGTACTCATGCGTACGCTTTTTTAATCATTTTATTGTATTTCCGAGCCTCTGCCCTCTATCTCGCCTCTGAACATATCATTTGCAGAAAAGTTCCTCGGAGCCTAAGCTGCCCCTCGGGTAAAAGGTGGTGAGGGATTTGCCGTAGCCCGGAGGCATAGGCCGTTCTCGCTGCTCGGCCAGCCTTTTGGCCCTGAGACGGACTTTCGGTCCTTGGGTTTCTTACACTTGATTTGTCAGAATATGCCAGAGAGCTTGGCGTAGAAATTTATTTGAAAAATGACTAAAAAATGATGCTTGGGACTTAGGGGGGTTCCCCCCTTCTAGCCCCCAAGGGAGGCTCGGTTTGGCAGAGGCAGAGCCAGGTCTCCCTTATAATGTTATCGCAACGTTGATCCCTGTCGATAGAGGGGGTTCTCGAAAAATTAGAACAACTAAAGAACGCTTCTTTAATATATTTTGAGAAACAATGTATACAATGCTTGGAAGTTTAAGGGTAGAAACGACGTAGCTGTTCTATGTTCCAAGCATTGGTGAAGATTTTGCCCTTCTCGTTGGCCAGCTTGTAGGTCCCGGGCTTTAGCACTTGGGCGACGATGTACGGCCCTTCCCATGGCGGGGTCAGCTTGTGGCGGCCCTTGTTGCTCTGCCTCAGTCTCAGCACCAGGTCGCCCACCTTTAGGTCTCGGCTTCGAATGCGCTGGGCTTGATAGTGTCATAGGGCTTGCTGGTACTTGGCCGAATGTAGCAGTGCGACGTCTCAGGCTTCCTCCAGTTGGTCGAGGGCGTCCTCACGGGTAGTGCAGTTGCTTTGCTCGTTGTAGGCCTGTAGCCTTGGGGAGCCGTACTCCAAGTCAGTGGGGAGGACAGCCTCGGCTCCATAGACTAGGAAGGACGGTGTGAACCTCGTGGCTCGGCTCGGGGTGTTCCTTAAGCTCTAGATGACCGACGGGAGTTCGGCTAGCCATTTCTTGCCGAATTTCTTCAACCGGTTGTATATCCTTGGCTTGAGGCCCTGTAGAATCATGCCGTTGGCACGTTCTACTTGGCCATTGGTCCTAGGTTGTCCTACGGCTGACCAGACCACACGGATGTGGTGGTCATCACAGAACGTTAGGAATTTGTGGCCGGTGAATTGTGTCCCATTGTCGGTGATGATGGTGTTTGGAACTCCGAACCTATGGATGATATCAGTGAAGAACAATACCGCTTGCTCAGATTTGATTTGAGTGATTGGACGAGCCTCGATCCACTTGGAGAACTTGTCAATAGTTACCAACAAGTGGGTGTAGCCCTCGGGGGCTTTCTGCAGAGGCCCAACCATGTCCAGCCCCCACACGGCGAACGACCACGTGATGGGGATGGTTTGGAGGGCTTGGGCCAGGAGGTGCGTCTGCCATGCATAGTACTGGCATCCCTCACAGGAGCGTACCAGCTTGGTGGCGTCAGCAACCGCCGCTGGCCAGTAGAATCCTTGGTGGAAGGCATTTCCAACGAGCGTCCGAGGCGCAGCATGGTGCCCGTAGGCTCCCGCGTGCAAGTCCCAAAGCAGGGCTCGGCCTTCCTTGGTGGTGATGCATCGTTGGAGGACGCCAGATGGGCTTCGTCTATACAACTCGCCATTGCTGAGGACGTAAGCTTTGGCTCAACGTGCGAGCCATTGGGCCTCGGTCCTATCTACAGGAAGCACTCCTCGGACGAGGCGATCAAGGAGAGGAACTCGCTAGTCCATACCCTGACTGGTCTTGGGAGATCCTGCGTCGATTTCCATGGCCTCAGGCTCGGCCGCCGTGGTCTCGGTGATAGAGGGGGCCTCGAGCCCTGTGGTGGGCTCGATCGGTGGGCCCTTTTCTGCCGCCGAGGCGTAGTCGGCCAAGGGCTTGTGCAGGTCTCTGGCGAATATGTTCGGGGGGGCCTGGGCTCGTGCCGACGCCATCTTCTCTAGTTCGTCCGCGGCCTCATTGAATTTTCGTGCAATGTGGTTGAGCTCGAGACTGTCAAACTTATCTTCTAGGTGACGCACCAATTTGCAGTACGCCTCCATTTTGGGGTCATGGCAGTTCGACTCCTTCATGACTTGGTCGATGATGAGTTGCGAATCGCCCCGTACGTCGAGACGCCGCACTCCAAGCTCGATGGCGATCTACAAGCCGTTGACGAGAGCTTCGTACCCGGCTGCGTTGTTGGAGGTGGCGAAGTGGAGCCGAATCATGTAGCGCATATGCACTCCGAGGGGAGAGATGAAGAGCAGACCCGCGCATGCCCTAGTCTTCATCAGAGACCCATCAAAGTACATGGTCCAGCATTTCGCTTGGATTTGAGGAGGTGGCAGCTGGGTGTCGGTCCACTCAGCCACAAAATCGACCAAGACCTAGGATTTAATTGCTTTCTGAGGTGCAAAGGTCAGGGCTACCCCCATGAGTTTGATGGCCCACTTGGCTATTCTACCCGAGGCCTCCTAGTTCTGGATTATCTCTCCCAGAGGGAAAGATGACACCACAGTCACCGGGTGGGATTCGAAGTAGTGACACAGCTTGCGCCGATCCAAGACTATGGCGTAGATCAGCTTCTGGATGTGGGGGTAGCATGTCTTTATTTCGGAGAGTACCTCGCTGATGAAGTAAACAGGTCGTTGGACGGGTAGAGCGTGCCCCTCTTCCCGCCTCTCGACTACTACAGCCGTGCTGACCACTTGGGTCGTTGCAGCGATGTAGAGTAAGAGGGCCTCGCCCTTGGTTGGTGGTACCAGGACAGGAGGGTTGGTGAGCAGCGCCTTGAGCTTGGTGAGGGCTTCTCCGGCCTCAGGGGTCCAAGAAAAGCGTTCGGATTTTCTCAAGAGACGATACAGAGGTAAACCTTTTTCGCTAAGGCGCGTGATGAAGCGGCTCAGGGCCGCGAGGCATCCCATAACTCTCTATACTCCCTTAAGGTCTCGGATTGGCCCCATGTTGGTCACGGCTGAGACCTTCTCTGGGTTGGCCTCGATACCACGTTCTGAGACTATGAACCCCAAGAGCATGCCTCGGGGGACCCCGAAGACACACTTCTCAGGATTAAGCTTGATGCCCTTCTCTCTGAGGCATTTGAAGGTGATCTCCAGGTCGCCGACGAGATCACTGGCCTTTCTGAACTTGACCACGATGTCGTCCACGTAAGCTTCGATAGTTTGCTCGATGTGCTCACCGAAGACCTAGGTCATGCACCACTGGTATGTGGCCCCTGCGTTTCTAAGACTGAATGGCATGGCCACATAGCAGTACATGCCGAATGGTGTGATGAAAGAAGTCGCGAGCTGGTCGGACTCTTTCATCTTGATTTGATGGTAACCGGAATAAGCATCAAGGAAAGACAGGGTCTCGCATCCAGCAGTGGAGTCAATGATTTGGTCAATTCGAGGCAATGGAAATGGAACCTTTGGACATGCTTTATTTAAACCGGTGTAGTCCACACACATCCTCCATTTTCCATTTTTCTTTTTAACTAATACAGGATTAGCTAACCACTCTGGATGGAACACTTCCTTGATGAATCTGGCCACCAAAAGCTTCTGCACTTCCTCGCCGATGGCCCTGCACTTCTCCTCGTCGAATTGGCATAGGCGCTGCTTCACTGGTCTGGAGCCGGCCCGGATGTCCAAGGCATGCTCGTCGACCTCTCTCGGTATGCCCGGCATGTTTGAGGGACTCCATGCGAACATGTTGGTATTCGCGCGGAGAAAGTCGATGAGCATGGCTTCCTATTTGCTGTTGAGGGTGGCGCTGACCCTCAATGTTCGGTCGTTGGGACAGTTGGGGTCGACCGGGATGACCTTGACGGTTTCTACGGGCTCGAAAGTCCCGGCACGACGCTTGGAGTCGGGCACTTCGCTACCGAGTTGGTCGAGGTTGATGATAAGGGCCTCGGCCTCCACGATAGCCTCGGCGTACTCGATGCATTCGACATCGCAGTCGTATGCATGCTCGTACGTGGACTCGATGGTGATGACACCGTTGGGGCCCGGCAACTTGAGCTTGAGGTAGGTGTAGTTCGGGACCACCATGAACTTGGCGTAGCACGGGCGCCCCAGGATAGCGTGATAAGTCCCCTTGAACCCAACCACCTCGAAGGTAAGGGTCTCCTTGCGGTAGTTGGAGGGAGTGCCAAAGTAGATCGGCAAGTCGATGCGCCCGAGGGGTCACGTGCGCTTCCCCGGCACGAAGCCATGGAAGGGTGCGGCACAGCCTTAGAGCCGTGATTGGTCGAGCTCTAGGAGCTCCAGGGTGTTGGCGTAGAGGATGTTCAGGCCGCTGCCTCCGTCCATCAGTACTTTGGTGAGCCGGGTGTTACCGATGATCGGGTCAACGACGAGCGGGTACTGCCCGGGGTTTGGGACATAGTTGGGGTGATCTTCCCGATCGAAGGTGATCACCTCCCGAGACTAGTTAAGGTACTGGGGAGTGGCTACCTCAACCGAGAAGACCTCCCGGCGTTCCCTCTTTCGTTGACGCGCCATGAGGCACGCTGAGGGCCCGCCGAAGATCATGAAGGCATTGTGCACCTCAGGGAACCTGTCGTCCTTGTCATTGTCTCTGTCACCGGTGCCCTTCTTCTTGGCATCATCGTTGGGGAGCCCGAGCTTGGCGTAGTAGCGTCGGATCATGGTGCATTCTTCGATGGTATGCTTTACCAGGCCCTGGTGGTAAGGGCATGGCTTCTTGAGCATATCGTCGAAAAGTCTGGGGCCCCTAGCGGGGCCTCGGGGGTTCTTGCGATCTGCGGCTGTGACTAGATCGACCTCGAGGGCCTCTTGCTTCCCTTGGCGCCCCTTTTCCTTTTTCTTGGGGAAACGGGCGGCCGAGGCCCCGGGGGCCTCGTCCCTCCGCTTCCCCTTTGCGTCGTCCTCGGGGAAGATGGCCCCGACAGCCTCTTCGCCCAAGGCGAAGTTGGTGGCGATGTCGAGGAGCGCGGCCACTGAGGTTGGTATGTTCCGGCCTAACTCTCGGACTAGGTCTCGATAGGAAATGTCGGAGAGGAAAGCCTGGACAACTTCTGAGTCGCCGATGCTGGGCAACTCGGTGCACTGCTTGGAGAATCGCCGGATGAAGTCTCAGAGAGATTCATTCGGCTTCTAGCGACAACTCTTGAGGTCCCAGGAGTTCCCAGGGCGCACGTATGTGCCCTAGAAATTCCCGATGAAGACCTTAACCAAGTCGCACCAGTTGTGGATCTGCAAGGGAGGGAGGTGTTTGAGACAGGCTCACACCGAGTCTGACAGGAACAAGGGGAGGTTGCGGATGATGAGCAGGTCATCGTTCGCACCGCCTAACTGACAAGCCAGGCGGTAGTTGGTCAGCTAAAGCTCGGGGTTGGTCTCGCCGTTGTACTTTGTGAGGTTGGCCGGTTGCCAAAACCGGGCGGGGAATGGGGCACCGCGGATGGCCTTGCTAAAGACTCGAGGGCCCGGCGGCCCAGGAGAAGGACTGTGGTCCTCGCCACTATCGTAGCTGCCACCTCGGTGCGGGTGGTAGCCTCGGGCAGGCCCATCGTCGTCGTGGCGTCGTCGCCTGCTGACCACATCATGGTCATCTTGCGCCTCGCATCGGTCGCTGAGGCAGTCATGCACTGAGGGGACCCTGAGGCGATTGTGCACCGAGGGGGCCTTGAGTCGGTCATGCACCGAGGGCCGTTTTGAGGTGTCCCCACGTCGTCAAGACGCGGAGCTTTCGGCCTGCTGTACCGCGGTGGTCTCGAGAAGATCTCGGAGCTCGCCATGGACCCATCGCCCCTCCGTGGTAGAGGGCTCAGGCATTGCTCGGACTAGCATTGCTGCTGCCGCGACGTTCTAGCTAGCGCGATTGACGATTGGGGGTTGCTCACTCCCTTTGTCGTTATTGATGCAGTGGTGGACGTCGTGGGCCCTCCACCGGGCTCCTCCACCATCACTGCGACCTTGATGCTCCAGCTCGAGAGTGTCTCAGAGCTGCTGCAGCAGGAGTCGGTCTTGGTCGACTTTTGCCTGGAGCTCACGGAGCTGCTCTAGGTCTAGGCGTCGAAGTTCCTCAGGGCGACGTTCTCGTTCTGTGCTGCCCGAGGCTCGACAAGTAGAGGTGTGGCGTCGCCTGCCCCTTCACTCTCATTGCTTGCTCCAGGCATCCCGAGCCCAATGTGGAAACACTCTCAAGTGGGATCATAAGTGCCTTCATCATCGGAGTCGGAGTAGCCGAAGCATTAGTCGCTTGCGGCCAAGAAGAGGCGCATAGCTTGGGGGTCGCAAAGTCTAGAGAAGTCTGCTCCGGCCCACGCCTCGTCCTCCTCCGAGGAGTCGGTGTGGGTGTGAGCCGAGGTTGTGGCGAAGAGGTCAAGGGCGAAACGTTGGTGGCGTCCTAAGGGCTCCGTGTGAGCGGAAGCGTAGGCAGAAGCAAAGGTGGCGGCGGCATTTCTCAACCCGAAGGGGTACAGGGATGGTGCCATCGCCGAGCCCTATTCCACCGGAGTTGGCTCCTCAGGAGGTGGTGGGGCAGAGCTTGATGATGAGGCGTCACTGTGCATCGCCGACGTCCTTCCCCTACCCAGGCTTAAGCTAGATAGGTCCCCAACCAGGGACTCTGTACCAACAGCTGGACATAGGATATCGGCAGAGCGCGACACGTTGCCCTGAGCTCATGCGGTGTCGGGGTGGTCCTGCTCGCGTCGTGCCTAGCGAGCGCGACCAGAGCGATGGCCCGGGCACCGCCTGTGCCTGGGCTGCTGGACGTCGTCGTTGCTCGGCAGGGCTCTAGGCGTGAGGAGTACCAGATCGTACTCACATCCTAGAGACATGAACTCTAGGCTCCCAAACCAGACCACCGTGCCGAGATGTAGTGGGCGTATGAGGTCTGCCATCCAGAACTTGTTGGGACGATTAAGCTAACACGTAGTAGCCCCTACCTGGGGGGTCCTCAACCAACTAGTGAATTTGAACTGTGTGCCCCTAATCCCGGATGGTGATGCAAAGAGACACAAGGTTTATACTGGTTCAGGCAATCGGTGCCCTACGTCTAGTCTGAGAGATCGATCTTGTATTCCTTCCACCGAAGTGCTTGTAGTAGGGGGTTACAAGCTGGGTGAGAGAGGGAGCTAGTCCTAGGTCTCGGCGTGGAGCGGTGCGGGCTGCTTAAGATGTTGCTCTCAGGCAGCGGGAGAGTGCGCTGGAATCTACCTGAGTCTATGCGAGTGTTCGTCTGTCTTCCCCCTTTGTAGAAACGACCCTGGTCTCTCCTTTTAGAGTTGAAGGGGGGACAGGGGCGATACAAGCGTTTGCTATGCGGCGTCTCGTAAGCGGAGGTGGCGTGTCCGAGTCCTGTAGCTTACTACCGTAGTGGTATGGTCAACGGAGTGGTCTTGTCCTTGATGCACTGGAGCAACGCGCCGGTCACACCCGATCTTGTACGACGTGGGCGCTCTAGTGATAGCTTGGCGCAGGGCATGACTGACGACGTGCTGGTTGCTGTGCGTTGACAGTGTAAAGAGCTGAGGCTCAGCTGGTGCCGAGGCCGAGCCATCATGGGGGGGCTCGGCGGGCATGAATCCCGAGGATGCCGAGGCCCTGAAGTGGATTACTGAGGCCTTGGAGGGAGCAGTTGGTCCTATACACTGATTCCAAGGCTACAGTGACCCGTACCTGACTCCCCACGCCGCGTTGTTCCTAGAGCAGGAATTAGGTAGTACAGTGCAGTATGGGCGCCAGTCATGGGAGCAGTGATGAGCATAGTGGCCGGTAACCCTGCTCAGTCCTGTCTCCCGTCCCGTCGGCCACTCTGCTATACTACACCGATGTGCGGCTGATGTTGCGGGAGTGGTTGGGCGCGTGACGATTTGTCAGAGAAGTCGGTCGAGACGGAGGCGATGAGGTTGTTGCCGAGCCGGCCTCGAGCGAATCAGAGAATCGGTAGTTCGTCCGAGGCTTTATGCGGGGGGCCTCGGGCGAATCGGAGAATCGGTGATCCGTCCGAGGCCTTGCGGGGCGGGGCCTCGGTGAGAGGGCCTCAGCGAAGCATGGAGTCGGCCTTTCGCCTGAGGCTTTTGCGCGGGGTCTCGGGTGAATCGGAAAATTTAGCCGAGACTTCGTGGTTTGTCCTTTGGCTTTGATATTCGCAAGGCCGAAGCGATCTTTTCGGTTCTTGCTTAGGGTACCCCCTTTTATGGTATCCAACATATTGTAAACTCATTCTCATTATCGGATCCTGGAGGAAAAATGTGGATTAATTGAGTTCTCCCTTAGGGTGTGCTCGACGGAATCCGCCCGATGTAGCTTGCTTTCGGAGTGCTTAGTGTCTAGTGGAAGACGAGCGCCTCCAAAAGTGTGTTATTTTGAGCGGTTCTTCCACAGGACTGCCCCGCCTTATATGCTGTGCTCCTCCACCATCAATTACTGATGTGGGACTAAACCTAACACCATGGATAAAAATGCTGCAACCTTCCTTCTGAAGAGGAAGATGCAGATGGTTCTATTCACGATTGGAAAAAGTCTACATGACCCCCTCAACTATTCAGGGTGGACTACTTCACAACCCATACTATAAAACCAGATTTTCTACCCCCTGAACTTTTTAAAACCGGTCAAATAGCCCCCCAAGCGGTTTTGGACGGTGGTTTTGCTACAGTGACGGTGGTTTTGTCTTTTTCTTTTTTAGTTATTTTCGCCGAATCTTTGAAAAATCATAGTAAATCACAGAAAAATGATAAAATGGAAAATCTAATTTTGTTGAACTCCACATGAGTAGATCTACACAGTGAACATATAATATGGTATGCTTTAGTACAAAGTATTTGCTGTAGCTTTATATCTATGCTTTTCTGTAATTAAATAGAATAATTCATAACTGCAGCTTCTATGGTCCAATTATTGTGAAATTTTTATGGTGGGCTAATTATTGTATGCTTGAATTATAGTAAAAATTTCATACTCATTGGATCATGTATAACTTAGTTATAGATGAAGCATATATTTAACAAGCATAAACCTAAATAAATCTATAACTAAGTAATACATGATCTAATGAGTACAAAATTTTTAGTACAGTTCAATCATACAATAATTAGGCCACCATAAAAATTTCACTATAATTGGACCATAGAAGCTGCAGCTATGAATTATTCTAATTAATTATAGAAAAGCATAGATCAAAAGCTACAGCAAAAACTTTGTACTAAAGCATACCATATTATATGTTCACTGTGTAGATCTACTCATGTGGAGTCCAACAAAATTGGATTTTCCATTTTATCATTTTTCTGTGATTTACTATGATTTTTCAAAGATTCGGCGAAAATAACTAAAAAAGGTAAGGACAAAACCACCGTCACTGTAGCAAAACCACCGTCCAAAATCGCTTGGGGGTTATTTGACCGGTTTTAGAAAGTTCAGGGGGGTAGAAAACCCAATTTTATAGTTTGGGGGTGAAGTAGTCCACCCTGAATAGTTGAGCGGGTTATGTAGACTTTTTCCATTCACAATTAGAACGACCTAATGTTCGTGCACACCATGCATACTCATACATGAGTGCACACCAGCCTCCTGATCAAGATGTGATATACTGAAATTGTAGGTAAGGCACTTAGTGTGCACTGTATAAAAAATGATGTATATGTATGTTGTAGAACAATATGATTAATGGATCAAAAACTAAAGAGAGTTGTTTTTAAAGAAATCAACCACAACACCCTTAAAACACAGCAAGATCCAAAAGATTTTCAGTGAGTGTTACTTTTTCATAATGCTACTCTATACTTTAGGACCCTTGGAGTTTTGGCCTACAAATAATCTAGTGCCAAAGAATTTCATTACCTAACCCTTTAGTGTTCTCATAATTGCTTTACAAGCCTTGATGATACCCCCCCTTGACCAATCTCCAAAACTATGTATAAGTTTTGGAAGGTCGTCACATGATACATGTTGATCTAGTAGAGAGGACCAAAATAACAAAGATTATCACACTGCTTTGGGACAAGAGCTGAATGCAGCAATATGGATCTTTTCATCTGTTGATGTTGAGAACAATTCTTGAACCATTCTTTCCTTTTGGTTATTTTGGGGTTTGGTTGGTAAGTAGGTAACTAGGCATCTATTTCATTGAATTTCACAATTCTTTGTCTTTAATGAAGTGATTGGTAAAGTTGTTGTGTCCTAAAAAATGATTTAACTAATAATCATATTCTAACTATACAGGCTTGAAAAAATGGTTCAACTTGTGGAATCTCCCTGTACTCCTGAAGGCGTTGTATTCACTAGCACAAAGGACATAATAAGGTCATTATTTTTCCTATTAACTTTGTAATTGAGTCACTGAATTCTAATTAGCTTGGTTCCCTTTCAATGTTACATTGCTGATATGCAAGTATTGATATGAGCTTCAGAAATATTCACTTTATGTCAAATTTACTTGTGTAATAATTGTTCCAATATTGGAATAACTCATCTAACTTTATTAGTTAAAGAGTAACTCTGATCTCATTCATCATGTTTGCAAAACTGTAGAATTATATGGAGTGATTCTTATAAACTTTAGATAATGATCAACTCCCCAACTCAATTGTTCTTGCCCAGCTTGTCTTCTATTCTGTTTGTGTTGTTATAATTCTTGTTCCATTTTCTCATTTCTAACCTCCACACTTTCTAATGTTGTAGGCTCATTCTCAAATTCGTGAGTGGGGTATCAATCATGGATATTGATTTGCCAACAGTATGAACAGACATATATATATCGGACTGGTGGTGGGAACTAAGGACACAAATCCTCATAAGAAATGAATTTTTATCATGGAGTCTAGATATCTGATATATATTCAATCCAAACTTGCCTATGGAGATCTGAACCCATGAATTCTCTTCGTTGAGAGATCTATATATGCAATCCAACTCGACCAACTTAGGAGATCTTGAGTGAAATTGATGACTCAAAATACATTTGTTTTTGTCAGAACTAATGGTTCTTATGCCTTTTGGGATGCAACTAAATGGACAATTGGACATCTCTTTAGCTCCAGATGTTCATTTGCAAGAATGCTACTGAAAATAACTCTTCGTTTACATTTTTCTATATACTATATATTTGACCTTATAAAATGTAACAATACCCCACATCTGCCCTGCATTATAGGTCCAACTTCTATCATTTCACATACAAGTATGTTGTTACAATTTATATATGGTTATTTTTTTTCGAAAACGCAGGAGAGCTGTGCATCATTATATTAAGATGATAAAAATGGGACAAGAACCCATACAAAACAACACAAAACCACACACACAACTCTAAATCCACACACACACACTACACTGTTGTTGCTAGGGAAACAAAGCGCATGTGACAATAACTAAACACGACAAAAAAAAAAGAAGCAGGGCGCTAACCGCCCGAAGCGAAGGCAGCTAAGAGGGATAGACCTCGAGCCCCTGCTAAAGACCACGACCTTCTTTCATCTTTAGCTATAGCATGTGCGCCTGCAACACTTGGAGCTGCGCCATCGAAAACACATTTGTTGTGGTGTGTCCATAAGGTCCATGCTCCCATGATTATGAGAGAGTTAATTCCTTTCCTTAACATCTCACTAGCAGCATTGCTCACTCTTTCCCACCAATTATGGAAGGATGTTTCTGTGGGCTGCGGGGAAAAGGCTTGGTGTCCAATCTGAGAAAATAAACGGAACTAGAAATCTCTTGCAAAGACACAAAGGACTAAGAGATGATCAATAGTCTCCGTAGCCTGGTCACACAAAGGGCAATGCTCAGGATGAGGGAGCCCACGCCATGCAAGGCGATCCGCTGTCCAACATCGGTTGTGAGCTACCAACCAAACAAAGAAGCGGCATTTGGGTGGTGCCCAAGTCTTCCAAACTCTTTCCCATGGTTCAAAAGTATAAACCCCACAAAAAAATCTCTTGTATGCAGTCTTCGCCGAATACTGTCCATCTGAAGAAAACCGCCAAATATGTCTATCTTCAACATCTGGTTGCAAGAGGAAATCAGCTAGGATGTCCCATAGGTGGAGGTAATCAACCATTACCCCAACAGTAAGAGCCCCTTGTATGTCAGAAATCCAAGTCAGGTTGGTGAGGTGCAAGATCTGCGATACATTGGCCATGAAGCCATCGATCTGTCCAGAAAAGGGTTTTTGTTCCATCTCCAACTTCAAAACCATCTATCTCTGCTAGTTCAAAAATCAAAATTAACCTTCAAAGTTGGATTTGTAACAAGGAGTGATAGCTTGTTATTGCTGTCCATTTGTGTTACACACTACCAGTGATAGCCTGTTATCGCTGCCCATTTGTCTTACACACAAGCACTGATATCCTGTTATCATTGGTTGCTATTGTTCCAAACCAAATATTTCTATTGATCCAAACTATAGGAAAGAAATTGCCAAGCATACATGTATCTGCAATTGCATCACGTACACACACATATGATTCATAGAAAAGCATCATCACACACACATAGTCGTCACAATTCAGCATTGTGATAAATCTAAGCCCCGCAAAGAAAGAATAGAAACACAAGCGTGGTCAACACAGTCTCACACCAAGCCCTGGAAGAATTTTGGCAATTACCGAAGGCAACGACCAAGAACTAGAAAACAAAACATCGAAGGAAAAATTATTTTAGAAGTGTGCATCACATATCAGTTAATGGACCATATGCCCTACCAATAGTGTCACATATATATCTCATTCACATCAGGCAGATCTTCAAAACAAATGCATTGCTATGTTAATGGTCTAATGGAAGTTAACTCGGCTGGCTAGTCGGTGACCAAGGTTTTGGTCAATGGAGAAGTTTTGCTTATATTACCTCTGACAAATGGTCTCTATGGATTTGAATCTGAGACCTTCAGCACACACATAACACTTGTCTACCACTGGACAACTGAAAGGTCCTAAATGGCTAGAGGGGGGTGAATAGCCTAATAAAAATTCTACAAATCACTAGAGCAAAATGATTAGTATGACAAAAGGCGATAGCAAGTTTTGCTCTAGCTAGCTCTACAAAGTGTTGCAAGCCACCTATCCAATCAATTCTAGTGAATTATGATCACTATAGCACACAATTTGCTAAGTTGCTAATTCTAAACTAGTGAGCTACCTAGCACAAGAATTACAACTAAATGCTATTCTACTCAACTATCAAGACTAGCAATTTCTACCACTAAACAAGTGTATCAAAATGTAAATACAAGTGATAGAAATATATACCTAACAGGGCAAGAGATATATATCACAATGAATATTAAGGGAGCCAATGAACCAATTGACACAAGATTTTTCTCCCAAGGTTCACTTGCTTGCCGGCAAGCTAGTCCCCGTTGTGTCGACCGTTCACTTGGTGGATCATGATCCAATAGGCATTACAAGCCTAGCCTTACACAAAGGCGCCGCAAGAACCTACACAAATGAGGGTACTCAATGAGACGAGCAATTTACTAGAGTTACCTTTTGGCTCTTCACCGGGGAAGGCACAACACCCCTCACAATAACCGATCGGAGCCGGAGACAATCACCAACTCTGCTCAACGATCCTCCAATCACCGGGCTGCCTAGGTGTCGCAAACACCAAGAGTAACAAGAGCTCAACCAGCCCAAATAGTGCCGCAAGATGCTACAACTCAATGCAATGCACAAAAGGCTCACCAATCTCACTCAAATGATGAAATCAAGTGTGCAAGTGAGTGGATTGTGTTTCTATAGCTCCCAAAGGGTTTTCTTAGGTGTATGGGGTTCTAAGAGAGTGGCCATGGCGGGCCACCACCTCTATATATAGCCACACAAGCAAATAGAGTCGTTACCCCTTAGGGCTAATTTCTATGTGGTCACTGGATAACACTGTGTGGGCACCGAACAGGGGTGGCGGTGCCCCAACAGTCGAATTCCAACTGCTGTGCCAGGGGCACCGGATAGCGCGGTGGGGCACCGCCCTAGGGTGGCGGTGCCACCGACACAGGGGGGCGGTGACCTATCAAGTTTTTGGCACTCTCTGGAAAAAAGTGGCGGTGCCACCACCCTAGGGTGGTGGTGCCCACTTTTGTCCAAACTTGAGAATGCCAATCTCTGGATAAAAGTGGCGATGCCACTACCACCCCATGGCAGTGCACTGCCCACACAGGGACGGTGTACACCAAACAGGTCGGTGACACCCCCAGGTAGGGTTGCGTGTTAGTTTCTTGTTTAGGTGATTTTCTGACCCACGGTCAACCAAAACTCGTGTCCGCAAGCGATTGCTAACTCTCAAAATGTTTTACCAAAACATGTTAGAGCCAAGTTAGCATTTCTCAAAAACATTTTCAATAAATATTTTTGCTTGCTCTCTGATGTGCACTAGGCCTAAATGCAATGCATGAATTCCAACACCTAGTGGCACTTGATGATCAAATTGTCTAATAGAGCTCCCCACTTAATAGTACGGCCATCTATCCTAAACCCTGTCACACTCTCAATAGTGTCTTGACCGGAAAACCAAAATCCCTATTTATTCCTTTGCCTTGATCTCCATAGGGTTTTGTTTTTCTCTTTCTTCTTTTCCAAGTTGGAGCACTTGATCATCATTCCATATGGCCATCTCCATCACTTGAGTGCCATCGTCTAGCTCCACCACTTGGTGTGTACCAACCTATCTTACATATCACTAATGACAAAGGTTAGTACACTTAGGGTTTCATCAATTATGCAAAACCAAACTAGGGCTTTCAACTACACACTCTTTTGTGGATATACATAAATAGCTATGTTTTTTCTATCAACATTTTGTAATCTTGTATGAAGTATTTCAGCCCCTAAATGATTCAAATGAAAAAGTTTCAACTACAAAGTTTTAGTTCTCATTGAGCTTTACATTTTTTATAAATGGTGTGTCTCCATCTAAGATTGTTTGGAAATTTGAAAAAAAATTGAACCTTAAAATATGTGTCTTTCAAACAAATATTTGAGGCACTTAAGAACTTAAAAAAACTTACCAACCAACAAATATGCAGATCACGTCGGCCACTACAACTTTGGTATTAACTATGTGAATGTTGAAGGTCGTTTGGAGATTCTAAATTTTGAATTTCAAAATCTATGACCTTAAAACATGAATTTGAGAATCTAAACGACTTCAAATCAACAAGTTTTCAACTACAAAGTTGTAGATTGTGTTGAGAACTTTAACTTTGGTATAGACAATGACAATATCCGAGTTTGTCTGAAAATTTTAAATTTCAAAATTTGTGAAATTAAAATAAACTTTTTGGACTCTAAAAATCTTCAAATAAAAACTCCATAACTATAAAGTTGTAGATTGCGTTGAGGGCTACAATTTTGATATAAATCTTGTCTCCACCCGAGTTCATAAGGAAAAGTTATGGATTTTTTTGGATGCAACTATTTCTAAGGGCCACTAGTATAGAATGATTTTTAAAGACGCCTCCCTTTTCTAACAGAGGCAGTTGACTTAGAACGATGCCTCTAACCTTGGCGGGAGGCACTATAGCTTCGTGACTATCACTGGAAATCAATTTTCAGGGACGGTTTCATTAAGAAAACCGCCCTAGAAACATATCATTGTTTCTAGGGACGGTTTAGTTAAGAGAACCGCCCTAAAAATATGATTTTTCAGGACGACCATCTTTATAGAACAGTCTCTAGAAGAGACAGATTTTCAAAGACGGTTCTCTTAAGAGAACTACGTCTCAAATCCAATAACAGGGGCGGTGCTCGTAGTTAAATGCCCCTAAGAATAACCCCGTAAATATCCTTCTTCCTCCTCGCGGCAGTGCTGCTGAGCACCATTGTTGAGCTCACTTGGAGGCGAGAAATAGCAAAAATAGAGAGGGGAGGTTTTGCCCTTTGAACCTTTGAAGGAGTTGGGTTTGAGAGGTGAGCTTGTGGCATCCCAAAACTCTTCAAACTTTACCTACACATTTCTTTCACTAATTTCTTTCACTTGGAGATCTAGAGAGACATGCATGATGTTTGATTTTAAAAAATTTCCTAGCAATTTTTTTTGCCCAGCTTATTTGGCTCACATGAACTCTAGTTAATTTGTATATTTATTTTGTCATTTTTGGTTCATTGCGTTTTTATATCATTTTTAAGCTCTAGGTCTAGAATAATATAATATTTGTACAAAAAAATTAGACAATTCCTTCAACATTAATATGTGAATAATATCTTGATGCAGGCCTCTTATTATGTCTGCCTCACTGATCGATTTTTATAGAGAAAAGCTTAGAATGGATGTCTCTAAATATCGATTTACAAAGACACATGTCCCGAGGCGACCACCTTTGTAAAATCATTTATTCATAGAGATAGACGTCTTATGACGTCCGACTGTAAATGATTTTCAGAGATGGGCGTTTGCCTAGAGGCCACCTAACCATTTATGGAGGTGGTCGCTAGATGTGCCCGTCTCTGTTAATCAGAGAGCATGTCTTCCAAAATCAGTTTTTTGTAGTGAAGGGCAGTTAGTTTAAGAAAATCATCCATAGAGAAAGATATTTTCTAGGGGTGGTTACAAGCATGACACCACAAAAGCTTAGAGCATCTCGAAGAGCCTTTCTAAAACTCACTCTCTAAATCATCATTTGGAGAACCATTATTTGAATAAAAATCGTTTTATATATCTTCACTGTCCAATAGCTTTTCTATGTTTTGTGCACACTCTAGAGGGTTAGCCTCGCTCTCCATCTTTGGTTAGTGAGAAATCAGGAATAGAGGATAACTATATTTGGATAACCAATTAAATAAGTTGTTGGAGGATATTTTTTCACTAAAATGTCTATTCCTAATTTTTTTTGAAAGATCCGGTTACCCGACTTTGTATTAATAAGTGTGGGAGTACAGAGTTGCAAGGCTACATGCGCGAGGAGCGCTCTCTCACATGGCTGACAACCATATGAGCTTGTAAAAATTCAGAACTAATTACTCACTACATTGTGGGCAATCATTAAAGGACTGAGAACCCTTCCCCCTGCCGAAATCCAGTAGGAGCATTCATCTTTAATCCTAGTGACAACAGCTTGCTCTGACCTTCAATCACCATTGAAAGTTGTTGCGCTTCTCTGCTTCCAGAGTTGCCATAGGGTTAGGATAGCTAGTGAGTGTGCTGCTTTTGTGACCCTTTCATTCATATCCAGAAACCAATCCTCCATCTCATTCTGCTGAGTCCAGGCGGCAGGATGTAGGTTGGCACAGTTGCTCCAAGTTGCCACTAGCTCCTATACCTTTCGTGTGAAGGGGCACTCGATGAATAGGTGAAGAGCGGTCTCCAAACTCCTTTCATACAGGGCACAAAAATAGTTGTTTTTCCACCGTCAGAGCTGTAGTCTCGATGTGGTCCATAGTCTCTCTTGTAGTAGCAGCCACAGTAAAAACTTGCAGCGTGGAGCTGCCCACGGCGTCCATACAAGTTTTGGAAAGATGGAAGCAATCTGGCCACTAAATTGAATAATGTAGGCCAATTTTGCAGAGTATTTCCCTGAACTTTCAAGGGTCCAAATTATTTGATCTTCTTGGGATGCCTGAGTATCGCTCCAATCCAGCTCTGAAGACTGTATGTGCCGCCATAGGTTGAGAAATTCCCTCAGGAGGCCAGCATTGAGGTTGTATGCAATGTCGCCGATCCAATTTCCATTGTGGACCGCCTCTCTGACAGATCTGTTTTTTCTCCTACTATGCCGGAAGAGCAGCGGGAAGAGGGATGCGGGTGCTTGTCCATCAATCCAGCTGGAGTGCCAAAAGGATGCCTTTCGCCCGTCATGGAGCGTCACTCTTGTGGCTGCTGCAAACAGCACCATGTCTGTCGTGTCCACCGGTAACTTTATACCCACCCATGGGCGTTGTGGGCCTTTCCAGGATAGCCAGACATCGGAGTCTTAGCGCCCTGCTGAATCTTTCAAAATCTAAAATGCCAAGAGTGACGCTCAGCACTGGGATGGCGCTCAGCACTATTCCTAATAATTAGAAAGATATAGAGAGCCTCTTGAAATTGTTAGATTTGATCTTTCTTACTGATGGCACAGTACCGGTTTCTACGACCACCCCAGATAAGTTTTTGACCGCCTAAAAATCATTTGCATGTGGTAGACCAGTAGTGACGGCCCTCTGTATGAACCAAACGATAGCTCGATTAGATGTTTACATGTAGTGCTTTCCACATACCAACCATGGCACGCCAGAACAACATTTACTGCTATATTTCCGACCCATTACTTTTTTGTGAATTTATTTGTGCATTGATGCTTTCATTTTCCTATATAGATTATATTGCTTTGTTCCTCACGCACTCCACTAACACCAACCTCTCCCAATCTCCTCTCACTTTACTATTGGTCCCACCGTTATTAGTATTTTACTTAGCGATTGTGCCGATCGAGAGCCGGCTGGGGTCGGATGGATGGTACGCTTCTATGGTCTATGTGTATTCTTGGAGTCATCCAATTCAAAGCTCCTTCATTCCCTGGTCAATAACAAGCAAGCAGCCTCAACGACCAAGCCGATCCTGATCCCACCCCATCTGTACTGTTGAAAGGCAGCAGAAAAGGAGCTAGTTAGCCTCAAGTTGAGTTCAGATCTCCCTTCTTCTTCCAGGTTAGTGATCGACTTGTCTTAAAAGAAAAGTCAGTGTTCGATGTGTTTTTGTAATTTTGTTAGTTGGAGGTTTGCCCCAACTATCAAGAGGTTGGACTTGGTCTGGTGCAGGTCATTTTGCATCATACTTATGTGACTTTGTGTCTCCAGCTTACTTAATCAATTAATCCACAAGTCCAGTCCCAAGGGCCACCCCGATCCATAATTCTCATGACTATATTGCCTCTCATGATCATCACCCTGGCCGATAATTCAAAGGCACACCGTCGCGATAGGAGAATAGGGCAAATTTGCAAGTTTGGTTACGTAAGGTGATTAACCCATGTTAGAAAACAGAGGGGAAGCTATTTTTCTTGACACCGTAATCCCCTCTCCACCTTAAGGGGAGATTTCACGTGTCCCTAGTGCTGTCTAGCTACCTTTTCCCCATGTGAGATAAGCATGGACTAAACATGATGTTTGTTAGACAACAGTATGGCGGATATAGGCTATGTTTGATTCAGATTCTAGAAAGCATAACATCAACCAAACGGGTAGATCGGTACAAAAAGAGAGATGTTTCACATCTGTAGGGATGTAGAAAGGGGTTGGTACCATAGTTGTTTCAATTAAATACCTTACTATTTTTCACATCACAAAGTTCACAATAGCTTTTCGGTAGCTCAGAACAGGTTTTCTACGGCTTACAACTAAACCAAACAAACCCATATATGATATTATGTTTTGGGCAAAAATTATAAAATTCAAGAAAAATCACAAAAATTGCACGTAATATAAGAAACAAAGTGAGAAGACATGCTTCAACATTATAAAACAATAAATTATTTCATATAAAGAGTCCAATTCATGCAAAAGTTTGATTCAGGTACCATCAAATAACACACAAAAACAAGCTAATACATGCATCACAAAGTCACCCCAGTCCACAGAATAAAGCTTGGGTCCCGAGGGTTCTCCTCTCCCCTGGCTCGTTTATGTTAGACCTACGGCGCATTCACTCTTGACGTGTGAAACACCAGTTGCTCTTCCCGGTGCACTAGCTCAAATGGATCGGGCGAGAGTTTGACCATGACGTGGTAGAAGTTGGACCATTGCTTTGTCGATTATATAAGGAGGGTGGGTGATCGAAGGTACCCTCGGACGCTTTCACTGCAGAATAAAGCTCCAGCTTTTCTTTCTAGATTTTGGTTTTAGGAAGTTTTTGTTGGTGGTTACCCTAGCGGCGGCTACTTACTGCGGTTATGGCCTTATGGCCCATAGTCTAGGCTTTTTGCCATTAAGATTCAGGAGTGGGCTTTATACTACTACCAGTCCATGATGGCAAGTGTGAGGGCTGAAGATATGGAGGAGACTTTGGGTGATGTTGACTCCAGCCCCTGGATTTGATTAGTGGTGGGAGTAAGGCTAGTGGAGGAAAGGTGATGAGATCCTAACATAGGGGTATGTTAAGCCTCGAGATCAAAGGTTCCTGACCACGGGACCCCCGACCGATCCATCCGGGATTGCCCGGGGGCTACACCCCTCAAGTGCGCTCGCACGCACCTTTCGGCTATGGATTGAGCCGAGCCCGAGCACGCGCTACGCCTCTGATCGGGGATCGGGGGCTCGCCTGAGCCTCAGGCTCCCGATTAACAGGAGTCTGAACCCAATCCTTGGCCCCCCGGCCTTCAGCACCTGCCAAGGCTCGAGCTGGAGACAAGCCCCCCCCAGCATCCATGGCTCGGGGGCTCCCTAGCGTTGTCCAGCAGGCGCTGCGCTATCAATCGCTCCTCCGATAGGGTCACGCACGAGGCGTGACACAAGGGGTGAAATCCCTCCAATGGCTTCAGGGGCTCGGGGGCTTCCGAACCTGCTCGTCATCCCCTGAAGCCGGATGCCTTCACCACCAAGAAGCCTCCAAAAGGTGCACCTTGAGGCCGGTCCAAGCTAACAGAGCCTAACACTCAGTGTGTCAGAACAGAGCAGTCGGACGACGCCCAGAGCTTCTTCGGCTCCACGACAATGCCAAGATCCATCCACGCCGCTGTAAGACCCTCTTGGACTCTGGCGCATGTAGACCATAGGCTAAACTCTCCCAAACCGCCATGTACCTGACCTACCTCGATATTTAAGGGGAGATCAGATCCTAGAGAGGGGGAGGATGATTTCGAACAGATCATTAGAGTCCTCACCAAATAGCTCGAGCTCTACACCGAGAGCAGAGCCACCCCGAGAGGAGTACCGAGAACTCCTCCCCACTTCCATCTTCTTCCTCCTCTCCGACAAGGAGGAGACCTCATCGCTGATGAGCTTAGGATCAGCACTGAGCGATCCCCTGCCAAATCTCTCTTACACTATGTTGTAACCCTCGATTTTTGAGTGCTCTTGTAAAAGCTCTAGTTTGGTTTTGGTGAATTGATGAAACCCTAAGTGCTAACCTTGTTTATCAAAGTGATTATGAGATAGGTGGCACATTCCAAGTGGTGAAGCAAATGAAGATCATGACATGATGATGGTGATGCCATGGTGATGATCAAGTGCTTGGACTTGGAAAAGAAGAAAGAGAAAAACAAAAAAGCTCAAGGCAAAGGTGAAATTGATAGGAGCTTTTTATTTTAGTGATCAAGACACTTAGCGAGTGTGATCACATTTAGGATCGATAGCCGAACTATTAAGAGGGGTGAAACTCATATCGAAATGCGGTTATCAAAGTGCCACTAGATGCTCTAACTCAATGCATATGCATTTAGGATCTAGTGGAAAGTTAACACCCTTGAAAATGCTTGTGAAAATATGCTAACACACGTGCACAAGGTGATACACTTGGTGGTTGGCACATTTGAGCAAGGGTGGAGAAGTTAGTGAAGTGAAGGAGATGATAGTCACTAAAGAACAGTGACCAAACACCGGTCACGTGGTGACCGGACTCGGGGAAGCGGCGCCCGGTCAGTAGTGGATTAGTGGCACAGTCTCGGTCTTGTTGACCGGACTCTCGAGGCGCTGTTGACCGAACACGGCGAAGGTGAGTCTGGTCAAGTGATGACAAACGCTGATGCAAGCAACAGAAAGAGGCTGAGTTGAACGGACGTAGGCCTATGTCCGGTCATGAGGCACCGAACACATCTGGTCATGAATTTCTGCCTTTGGAACTTTACTGGAAGTGACCGAACGCCAGGTGAGTGTGCGTCCGGTCCTACACTGCAGCGCGTCCGATCACAACTTAAGTGCACCAATGACCGTTGAGATCGGGCGATCAGCGTTTGAAGCCAATGACACATGGCGAGCATCAGGCGACCGAACGCTGGGGGTCCTACGTCCGGTCAACCTGACCGGCGCGTCCGGTCACCCCGAGTTGGGCTGCTCTATGGGCCCAACGGCTCTATTCATTGGGGGCTCTATTTAAAGGCATGTGGCCGGCTCTAGCTTATTGTCTTGGCCATTTTGCATTGACATAGCAACCTTGTGAGCTTAGCCAAAGCCCTCCCACTCATCTCCATCATTGAATCATCATCTTTGTGAGATTGGGAGAGAATCAAAGTGCATTGCTTGAGTGATTTTATCTAGAGGCACTTGGTATTCATGTTTCGTTGCGGGATTCGCTTGTTACTCTTGCTGATTGCCGCCACCTAGATGGCTTGGAGCAGCAAAGATCGTCGAGCAGGGGTTGGTGATTGTCTCCGGCTCTGATCATGGTGATTGTGAGGAGTTCTTGACCTTTCCCCGGCAAAGAGCCAAAAGGTACTTTAGTAAATTGCTCGTGGCTTGTGTGATCCTCACCTTATGTTGGTTGTGCGGCACCCTATTGAGGGTTTGGCGTGTGATGCCAATTAGCGCGTGGACCTCTAAGTGAGTGAATCACCACAACGAGTACTAGCTTGCCAGCAAGCAAATGAACCTCGATAAAAAATCATTGTGTCATCATTTGATTCTGAGATGATTGATCTTCATTGGTATTCATTCTTGTGATTGATTGGTTCATTCCGCGACTCGGCGGTATAACCATCTTGCTCTATCTCGTTACATTACAGCAAACTAATTGTCAAGCTCTTTAGTGTAGCTAGTTGTGAGAGCTTGTTAGTATGGTTAGTGTGGCTCTTTAGTTAGCATTTGAGAGCACACTAACTTAGTGTAGTGACATAGCCATTGTGTGGATAGAAACTATAGAAACTAGAATTGTGGTAGGTGGCTTGCATTTTTAGTAGGCTAGCGCAACACTCGCTTCGCCTCATATTTGTCTAACCAATTTGCTAAGTGTTGTTGTAGAAATTTTTAATAGGCTATTCACCCCCCCTCTAGCCATTAGGACCTTTCAAGTGATATCGGAGCTGAGGTCACCATGATTTGAGGCTTAACAACATTCGGTGTCAAAATGGCTCAAATCAACGACACAAAGAAGCCACCCCAATTTGATGGCTCAAACTATCCCTATTGGAAGGCAAAAATGACAACATATATCAAGTCAATCAATAGGAAGGTTTGGAGAGTGGTGGAGACCAAGATTGAGATAGAAGATCCGGAGAATCCCTCCACCGCCGAAGAAGTGCTTCTCCAAAACAATGATATTGCTCTTAGTGCCATTCATGATGCTATTGATGAGAGAACATTTGAGCAAATCAAGAACATTGAGATGGCTCATGAAGCATGGAAGAAGTTGGAGGAATCATTTGAGGGTACTCAAGCCATGAAGGGTGCAAAGGCATACATTCTCAAGAAGTTTGCAAGCTTCAAAATAAAGGAGGATGAGAGTGTGCCGGAGATGTTTCAAAGGCTTCAAGTGCTTGTCAATGATCTCAAAGCACTTGGAGAAGAGGTGAAGGATAAGGACTTCTCTCATAAGTTCTTGAGATGCTTACCCTCAAGATTTGACACGTTGGTCACTATTCTAGTGAGGAGCGGTTTGGACACCATGACACCAAACCAAGTGTTGGGAGATATAATGATCGATGATACATATAGAGATGATGATGAGAAGGAAGAAAAGAAGAAGAAGATTGTGGCATTCAAGGCCACATCATCCAAGGGCAAGGCAAAGCAAGAATCATCAAGTGAAGATGAAGACTTGAACTTTGATGAGATGGATGATGAGAAGATGGCTCTCTTTGTCAAAAGATTTGACAAGTTCATGATGTAGAAAGGCTACCATGCTAGAATAAAGAAGTCTTCATCCAAGAACAAGGAAGAGTCAAGAAGGTGCTTCAATTGTGGAAGCAAGGATAATCTTGTTGCTCAATGCCCATACAATAGCGACAAGAGTGATGACAACAGGAAGAACAAGAAGAAGGACAAGAAGAAGGACAAGAAGGAAAAGAAAGAGAAGAAGGACAAGATGACCTTCAAGAAGAAGAAGAAGGGTGGTTTATATGTACTCACTTGAGATAGTGATGCTTCCTCAAGTGATGATGATGATAGTGATGATGACAAGACCACCAAGAAGAAGGCACTTGCAAGCATTGCTATCAATGAGAAGCCTTCTCTCTTCAATACTCCATCATGCTTCATGGCTAAGGCCACTAAGATACAAACTTATGATGATGGAAGTGATGAGGAACATGATAATAAAAATGAAAATGAAAGTGATAGCGATGATGATGAACCAACTAAGGATGAACTACTTGACATGCTAGATGATGCTAAAGAACACTTTGACATTAAGAGAAGGGAATGCAAAAGCTTGCATAAGGAACTAAAAGCCCTTAAGCAAGCCTTTGATGAGCTCAATGCATCTCATGAGAGGCTAGAGGAAGCCCATGAGAAGCTTGGCAAGGCTCACAAGAAGCTTAAAAAAGCTCATTCCTCTTTGCTTGATGAGCAAAATAAGAAGAAGCATGTTGAGACATGTAATGTAGGCTTAACTTGTGACTTAATTGATGAATCATTATATAAGCCTATCATCGTTGCTCCCACTAACCCTTCTTGTAGCACTTCCACTTCCACCTCATCTAGTAGTGATGGTTTCACATGTGATGCCTCACTAATGGTTGAGAATGAGACCCTCAAGAAGGTCAATAAGCTCACTCACACCTTGGCTAAGGCCTATGGTGGTGAGGACCGCTTGCTTATGTGCTTGGGTAGCCAAAGAGTTTCTCTCTACAAAGAGGGATTGAGCTATACCCCCAAGAAAGACAAGGCGGCCTTTGCTCCTCACAAGACTAGTTTTGTGAAGAACAATAGTTGGTTTTGCACTAGTTGCAAGCAAGTTGGTCATGTAGAGCAAAAGTGTATGAAAAAGAAGCCACAAGCTAATGTATCCTCCATTAAGCTTGATTCTTTCTATGTACTTACCAAGAGTGCAAATGGTGTAAAGGCTAAGTTCATTGGTACACCATAGATGGGCTCAAAGAAGAAAGTCATTTGGGTGCCAAAGAGCTTGGTCACTAACTTTTAAGGACCCAAGCAAGTTTGGGGACCTAAAAAGAATTGATCTTCTTTTGTAGGTAAATTACAAAGCCGAAGGAAGGCATTGGGTTCTTAATAGTGGGTGCACTCAACACATGACCGGTGATACAAGAATGTTCAACTCAATCAACACCAATGACAATATTGGTTATGATAGTATCACATTTGGTGACAATGGCAAAGGCAAGGTCAAGGGGCTTGGTAAGATTGCAATATCCAATGACATGAGCATTTCCAATGTATTGCTAGTAGAGAGCTTGAACTTCAACTTGTTATCCGTGGTTAAATTGTGTGATCTTGGATTCAAATGCATATTTGGGGTAGATGATGTAGAGATCATAAGTGTAGATGGCTCTAACTTGATCTTCAAAGGCTTTAGATATGAGAATCTATACTTGGCTGATTTCAATACTAGTGAAGCTCAATTGACAACATGTTTTTTCACTAAGTCTAGTATGGGTTGGTTATGGCATAGAAGGCTTTCATGTTGGAATGAAACAATTGAATAGATTAGTTAAGCATGACTTGGTTAGAGGCTTGAAAGATGTCGTGTTTGAGAAAGATAAGCTTTGTAGCTCTTGTCAAGCTGGCAAACAAGTTAGAAACACCCATCCTAAGAAAAGCTTGATGAGCACTAGTAAAGCATTTGAGTTATTGCACATGGATTTGTTTGGGCCAACACAATACACTAGCATTGGTGGTAACAAATATGACTTTGTGATAGTAGATGATTATACTAGATACACTTGGATATTCTTTCTAGTAGACAAGAGTGATGTATTTGCAACATTTAAATCATTTATCAAGGGCGTTCACAATGAGTTTGAAACAACCATCAAAAGAGTTAGAAGTGACAATGGTAGTGAGTTCAAGAACACTAGAATTGATGAGTTGTGTGATGAATTTGGAATTAGACATTAATTCTTGGCCAAGTACACTCCACAATCAAATGGCCTTGTTAAGAGGAAGAATAGAACACTCATTGATATGGCAAGGTCTATGCTTAGTGAGTACAATGTGAGTCAATCTTTTTGGGCCGAAGCTATCAACACAGCTTGCTATTGTAGCAACCGCCTCTATTGTCACCCATTGAAAGAGAAGACACCATATGAGCTCTTGAATGGTAGAAAGCCCAACATTGTATATTTTCGGGTCTTTGGTTGCAAATGCTATATCTTGAAGAAAGGCACTAGATTGGGTAAATTTGTTAAGAAATGTGATAAAGGATTCCTACTTGGATACTCAACTACAAGCAAAGCATATAGAGTTTGGAATTTGGATAGTGGTACTCTTGAGGAAGCTCATGATGTTGAATTTGATGAAACCAAGGGTTCATAAGAAGAGAATGAGAACTTAGAAGATGTTAGAGGCATTCAACTTTCAAATGCCATGAAGAACATGGATGTTGGTGAATTGAGGCCTAAGCAAGTGAATGATGATGAAGATGATCAAGTGCAAGTACTCTATAACTCAAATGTGCAAGATGATACAAATCAAGATAGTACAAGTGGCTCTCATGATATTGAACAAGATCAAGTAGCTAGTACATCATCTCAACCCAATGATCAAGCAAGTGCAAGCAATCAAGTTCCAATCCTCCAATCAACAAATATTGCAAGGGATCATCCATTGGACACTATAATTGGAGATATTTCTAGAGGTGTGTAAACTAGATCAAGATTGGCTTCATTTTGTGAGCATTTCTCATTTGTATCATCCATTGAATCAAAGAAGATAGATGAAGCATTGAAGGATATTGATTGGGTGAATGCTATGCATGAAGAATTGAATAACTTCACAAGAAATCAAGTATGGGAATTGGTAGAGAGACCAAAGGGACACAATGTGATTGGAACCAAATGGGTCTTTAGAAATAAGCAAGATCAAGATGGGATAGTAGTAAGGAACAAAGCAAGATTGGTAGCACTAGGCTATACACAAATTGAAGGACTTGACTTTGGAGAAACATATGACCCGGTTGCTAGATTGGAAGCAATTAGAATCTTGCTAGCCTATGCTTGTGCCCACAACATCAAGCTCTATCAAATGGATATTAAGAGTGCATTTCTCAGTGGTTACATCAATGAAGAAGTATATGTTGAGCAACCTCCCAGTTTTGAAGATGACAAGAAGCCCGACCATGTGTACAAGTTGAAAAAGGCATTGTATGGCTTGAAGCAAGCACCTAGAGTATGGTATGAGAGATTGAGGGACTTCCTACTCTCTAAAGGGTTCATGATGGGCAAAGTTGACACCACTCTTTTCACCAAGAAGATTGGTAAAGACTTGTTTGTGTTGCAAATCTATGTTGATGACATCATATTTGGATCAACCAATCAAGACTTTTGTGAAGAATTTGGAAAGATGATGGCTAATAAGTTTGAAATGTCTATGATTGGAGAGTTAAGTTACTTTCTTGGTCTTAAGGCAAGATTTCAAGCAATTGAAGAATGGTACATTTGTGAGTTAAGGCAAGTACATCAAAGACATGCTCAAGAAGTTTGGCATGAGTGATAGCAAAGCCATTAGCACACCAATGGGGATAAATGGCAATTTGGATAGTGATGCAAGTGGCAATATGGTTTATCAAAAATTGTATCGGTCTATGATTGGAATCCTACTCTATGTGACCACATCAAGGCCAGATATCATGTTTAGTGTATGCATGTGTGCAAGATTTCAAGCCTCACCAAGAGAAAGTTATTTGAAGGCTACAAAGAGAATATTGAGGTACTTGAAGCAAACACAAAATGTTGGTTTGTGGTATCCCAAAGGAGCAAAGTTTGAGCTAGTTAGTTACTTCGACTCGGATTATGCAGGATGCAAGGTTGAAAGGAAGAGCACCTCAGGCACATGTCAATTATTGAGAAGATCACTTGTTTCATGGTCATCAAAGAAGCAAAATAGTGTTGCACTATCAACCGCCGAAGCCGAATACATATCCGCCGGTAGTTGTTGTGCACAAATATTTTGGATGAAGGCCACCTTGAATAACTTTGGAATCAAGTTCAAGAAAGAGCCATTGCTATGTGATAATGAGAGTGCAATAATGTTAACCAACAACCCGATTCAAAATGCAAGAACAAAGCACATTGATGTCCGCCACCATTTCATAAGAGATCACCAACAAAAAGGGGACATTTGTATTGAGAGTGTGGGCACCGAAGATCAACTTGTCGATATATTCACCAAGCCATTGGACGAGAAAAGGTTTTGCAAGCTAAGGAATGAGTTAAACATATTGGATTTCTCAAATATGTGTTGATGCACCCCCCCCCACTTATATGACATGCCTCTCCTTCAATCAATCCAAGGTAAAAGTTGATTAGCATGGCATACATCCTTGCTAAGGACATGTTTAGTGCATCTAGTCATTTTCACTTTTAATAGGCTCATTCATGAAAATCAAATGAACTTGATGATTGTATGGTACCACTATTGCTTCTATGCTTGACTTGATCTAGTGCTAGCATATGACATGTTTGTGGGCTTGTAAACCTAGTGTTTGATCTAGAAAATGAGCTATAAGTATTTAACTCAACATGGTACAAGATAACCCTTATTTGGAGGTGTGAAGAAGCTTGTCCTTGGATCAAACCGAGTTAAATATCTTTGGCAAATGATCTAGATTAGACCAAATACGGGAAAATGATCCTCACCCCATTGATTGACATTGATAATCTCAACCTATCTATTTTTTGAACCTTTGTGGTCATTGATGACAAAGGGGGATAAATAGTGTACAAAGATAGTGAAAAGACAACAAAGAGGGAGAAACAAAGATGTAAGTGATAGGGGGGGGGGAAATTGACAAGAGATATGACAAAGGAAGGGGATCAATTAAAACTTTAAGCACACAAGTAGGGGGAGCAAGCTCATAAACTTGCATGGTACATTTGAATGTGCATTTCATACATTTGCTTGCATGACATAAGTTTTAAAGTTCAATATCTATGCTTGTGTGGTGTATGCTAGTTGTAGGTTTGAATGATGAAATGAAAAACTAGCATGCATAGGTTATCTAGTGTTTTTATTTCCAAGTGATATCGAGCTAACCATGGTGCTAAGGATGAACTTAAAGGTGCAACTCTGATTGGTATCGCGCTTCAAATGTCCATCTTTTATACCTTAGCATCATTTGGTAGACATTGTCTCCTATATTTCCTATCTAAGCATATGTGCAAGCTACAATCCAAACTCTTAGCACATATGTAGGAGGAGCAATTGCTACCATTTGGGATTCATGAAACTTGTCCATATCCTTTTACGCATGGTAAATATGCTTGGGCAAGCAACATGGATTCAATTAAATTTCAATTCATATCTTTGTGAAAGGGTTGTCATCAATTACCAAAAAGGGGGGAGATTGAAAGCTCTAGTTTGGTTTTGGTGAGTTGATGAAACCCTAAGTGCTAACATAGTTTATCAAAGTGATTATGAGATAGTTGGCACATTCCAAGTGGTGAAGCAAATGAAGATCATGACATGATGATGGTGATGACATGGTGATGATCAAGTGCTTGTACTTGGAAAAGAAGAAAGAGAAAAATAAAAAAGCTCAAGGCAAAGGTGAAATTGATAGGAGCTTTTAATTTTAGTGATCAAGACACTTAGCAAGTGTGATCACATTTAGGATCGATAGCCGTACTATTAAGAGGGGTGAAACTCATATCAAAATGCAGTTATCAAAGTGCCACTAGATGCTCTAACTCATTGCATATGCATTTAGGATCTAGTGGAAAGCTAACACCCTTGAAAATGCTTGTGAAAATATGCCAACACACGTGCACAAGGTGATACACTTGGTGGTTGGCACATTTGAGCAAGGGTGGAGAAGTTGGTGAAGTAAAGGAGATGATAGTCACTAAAGAACTGTGACTAGACGCCGGTCATGTGGTGACCGGACTCGGGGAAGCGGCGTCCGGTCAGTAGTGGATCAGTGGCACGGTCTCGGTCTTATTGACCGGACTCTGGAGGCACTGTTGACTGGACACGGCAAAGGTGAGTCCGGTCAAGTGATGACAAACGCTGACGCAAGCAACAGAAAGAGGCTGAGTTGAACGGACGCAGGCCTGTGTCCGGTCATGAGGCACCGGACGTGTCCGGTTGTGAATTTCTGCCTCTAGAACTTTACTAGAAGTGACCGGATGCCAGGTGAGGGTGCGTCTGGTCCTACACTGCAATGCGTTCGGTCACAACTTAAGTGCACCGATGACCGTTGAGATCAGGCGATCATCGTTTGAAGCCAATGACACGTGGCGTGCATCTGGTGACCGGACACTGGGGTCCTACGTCCGGTCAACCTGACCGACGCGTCCAGTCGCCTCGAGTTGGGCTACTCTATGAGCCCAATGGCCCTATTCGTTGGGGGCTCTATTTAAAGGCATGTGGTCGGCTCTAGCTTATTGTCTTGGCCATTTTGCATTGATATAGTAACCTTGTGAGCTTAGCCAAAGCCCTCCCACTCATCTCCATCATTGATTCATCATCTTTGTGAGACTGGGAGAGAATCCAAGTGCATTGCTTGAGTGATTGAATCTAGAGGCACTCGGTATTCGTGTTTCGCTGTGGGATTTGCTTGTGACTCTTGGTGGTTGCCGCCACCTAGATGGCTTGGAGCAGCGAAGATTGTCGAGCAAAGGTTGGTGATTGTCTCCGGCTCTGATCGTGGTGATTGTGAGGGGTTCTTAACCTTTCCCCGGTGGAGAGCCAAAAGGTACTTTAGTAAATTGCTCGTGGCTTGTGTGATCCTCATCTTGTATTGGTTGTGTGGCACCCTATTGAGGGTTTGGCGCGTGATGCCAATTAGCGCGTGAACCTCCAAGTGAGTGAATCGCCACAACGAGGACTAGCTTGCCAGCAAGCAAGTGAACCTCGGTAAAAAATCATTGTGTCATCATTTGATTCTGAGGTGACTGATCTTCATTGGTATTCATTCTTGTGATTGATTGGTTCATTCCTCGACTCGCAGAATAACCATCTTGCTCTATCTCGTTACATTACTGCAAACTAGTTGTCAAGCTCTTTAGTGTAGCTAGTTGTGAGAGCTTGTTAGTATGGTTAGTGTGGCTCTTTAGTTAGCATTTGAGAGCACACTAACTTAGTGTAGTGACATAGCCATTGTGTGGATAGAAACTAGAATTATGGTAGGTGGCTTGCATTTTCAGTAGGCTAGCGCAACACTCGCTTTGCCTCATATTTGTCTAACCAATTTGCTAAGTGTTGTTGTAGAAATTTTTAATAGGCTATTCACCCCCCTCTAGCCATTAGGACCTTTCATCTTGAATACAAGGATCCTCCACTGGTAGACATAGGGCCCTGATAGCCCAAACCAGGATAAACCATTGCATCCTACCTGTGTTCTTTGTGTTCTTGAGTCCACCCGAGCCACCGAAGACACACATTCAGTGACACTCGACAAACAACAATGCTTGCCGTGGTTTCGACCCTGTGACACAAGGTCGAGTGTGCGAAGACCAACAAGCTAGGGCCTTCGCTTACTACTGAGGCTAATGTGAAGAGGTATGCGGAGCTCAGATGGTTCACCAAATGCTAGGCTAGGTTGCCAAAGGGGGAATCTATTCTGAGGCCGGGGATTGGCAAGGCAGTGGTTTTCCACGATTTCTTCATGTGCGATCTATGTATGCCTTTGGTGAAGTTTGTGAGGGAGGTGTTGGAGGCTTTTGGTGTGTAGCTACATCATTTTACTCCGAATGGAGTTTTGACGTTGATGAAGTTCTACTTGGTGTGCCTGACCTTCAACGTCGATGCCGACATTGATTGCTTCTATGCTCAGTATGAGCTTGAGCATTAGCTGAAGAACATTGTTGTCTCAGGTGTGATGAAGGAGGCTTAGTTTGGTAGTTGTACTTTCATGCCAAGGTAGATTTTGAAGGGTCAATGATGGTATGATATTTTGTTCGCTCAGTGCAACCGTTGGGCCAACGATTGGTATTGCTATTGGTTTAATATGAGGACCCTGAGGGTTACTTTGAAAGATGATAAGGATGAAGAAGCTTATGTTGAATATAATCCCGTGCACGATCATGAGCATGATGTAACTAAGTTTAGATGCATTGGCATGTTTGTTTTTCATCCTCTAGTTGAACTCCTAAGTTTAGTAGCTGCATGAACTTCGGTGTAAACACCAGAGCCGTGCTGCGTTCACGATGCAGTGGAGTAGCTGACTGCCATGCACGTATGTAAAATGTCCCCGCGCTTTAGGCGGGCACGATGAAGCGTGCGCGGGCGTGGCGGGGAGATCGTGGACCGCAGAGTCCTGTAACCACCGAATGAATAAGAAGCAAGAACGATCCAAAAAGCGCTGCGATGTTGTGCGGCGGAAACACTCTCTCTTTTGCGTTATGTGTGTGCGTGCGCGTTCTGTGAGAACGGAGAGCTCGCCGGCGTTGCCGATCGCCGTCGTGACAGCCATTCCGGCACACGGCCCCAACATTTGGCATCAGAGCGTTGCATGTTCTATAGTGGCTCGATGAGCCCACCGCGCGAGCCAGCCCGGAAGAAATTCGTCATCCCTCAGAGGAGCCCGACGACAGAGGAGATGGGCGACACGGGAACGTCCGGCGGCGCGGGAGAGCGGGTTCGTGAGAGCTCGCTCATGTGGCCGATGCTCACCCGCTCGAATTATGCAGAGTGGGAGATGTTGCTTCAATGCAACTTCGAGACCCTTGAGATCTGGGACACCATTGATCCTAGCGGCGAAGGCGTGAAGACATCGCGGGACCAGCAGGCCATGGCCGGCATCCTGCGTTCCGTGCCACAGGAGATGTGGTAGCTGCTCGACGCAAAGAAAACCGTCAAGGAGGCATGGGAGGCGGTGAAGAGCATGAGGGTCGGCGCTGATCGCGTGAAGGAGGCCAATGCTCAACGCTTGTTGAAGGAATTCGAGAACATAAAGTTCAAGGATTCCAAGACAGTGGACGAGTTCGCCCTCCGCATCGGCGCACTGGCGGCGGACCTGCGCACATCCGGTGAGAGCATCGACGACGCCTGAGTTGTGAAGAAGATGCTGTGCGTTCTACCCCAACATTACGCGCAGATCGCAATTTCGATCGAGACTCTGCTCGATCTCAAGACCCTGACCATTGAGGAACTGGTCGGGCGGCTCAAGATGGCAGAAGATTGCCTCGGGATCGGGGACGTCATCGAGAAGGTTGGCAATCTGCTGCTCTCGGAGGAGGAGTGGGTGGACAAGTACCGGCACCGCCTCATGTCAGAGTCCGCTTCTTCATCTGGGGGAGCTGGGAAGAAGTCCTGGAAGCCAAAGACCAGAGGTGGCGGCGGGCGTGGAGAACGCGGTGATCGCGGCGACAAGAAGGAGCCTGTCGTCAAGTTGACATCCATGGGCACGCCGAGGCGCAAAGGGCGCTGCAGAAACTGTGGCCTCTACGGTCATTGGGCCGAGGACTGTAAGAAGCCGAAGAAGGAACGCAAGGAAGAGGCGCATCACGCCCAAGCAGATGTCGATCACCCATCGATCCTTCTAGCCATGGTGAACGCCGTGCACGTCCACACGCGCGACGTCGAGCCAGAACCGAGGGGAACGACGCGCCATGTCGTGCATCTCAATGAAAAGAAGGTGCATCCAGGTGACAGGGAGCAAGACCATGATGCAGAGAAGGATGTGTGGGTCCTCGACACGGGAGCCAGCAACCACATGATGGGGCGGCGCGAGACGCTCACGTCGCTGGACACGTCGGTGGGCGGAACGGTGCGGTTTGGCGATGGATCGCTCGTCAACATCGAAGGCATCGGATCGGTGCTACTCCAAACCAAGCAGAATGGGCACAAGGTACTTTCTGAAGTGTATTACATTCTGAAACTGAAAAGCAGTATTATCAGTCTAGGACAGCTAGAGGAAGGGGGTTGCAAAATTGTCATTGAGGATGGTTACTATGATGTGTTTGACACTGAACGCTCACTGTTAGCTCGAGCACCTCGTGTCAAGAATCGTCTATACTTGCTGAAGATGAAGCTTGTAGCTCCAGTGTGCCTCATGGCAAAGGCTGATGACAGTGCTTGGCTCTGGCATGGGCGTTACGGCCACCTAAATTTCAGAGCGCTCTGAGAGCTAGGAACAAAAGGTATGGTGGAAGGCCTACCTCAGCTAGATCGAGTGGAACAATTCTGTGATGGCTGTGCACTTGGCAAGCAGCATAGATTTCCATTTCCACAGGTTGCAAGTTACAGGGCAGAGAAACCTTTGGACCTTGTTCATGCAGATCTTTGTGGGAAAATCAGGCCAAGTACAGCTGGTGGTAAGAATTATTTTCTCTTGATAGTTGATGATCACTCTCGATACATGTGGGTTGAGCTCCTAACAACCAAAGATGAAGCATTCAAATGTTTCAAGAAGGTGCAGGCCTTAGCTGAAACTGAACGAGGCTGCAAACTCCGGGCTTTCAGAAGTGACCGAGGGGGGGAGTTCAACTCAATTGAGTTCAAGCAGTATTGTGATGAGCGAGGAGTGAAGCACTTCACAATAGTACCCTATACACCGCAACAAAACGGCGTTGTTGAGCGTCGGAATCGCACGGTGGTGGAAATGGCCAGGTGTCTGCTCAAGAGCAAGGGAGTTCCGGGTGAGTTTTGGGGAGAAGCTGTATCAACAGCAGTTTATCTGTTGAATCGAGCCCTGACCAAGAGCCTGAAGGGTAGAACCCCATTTGAAGCATGGCACAATCGTAAGCCCAAGGTCCATCATCTTCGCACATTTGGGTGTATTGCAAATGTGAAGGTTGCAGGTCCTGGTGTGTCCAAAATGTCTGACAGATCGATCAAGATGGTATTTGTCGGATATGAAACAGGGACAAAGGGAAATAGGGTCTATGATCCAATCTCAAGGAAGCTGCACATTTCTCGTGATGTTATATTCGAGGAGAGCAAGGGCTGGGATTGGAAGCCACATGCTCAAGCAGATCCAGTGACATCAGTGTTTGATGTGGAGTTCTACACTATTGCCGGACAAGGAACAGTAAATGACCAACAGAATGCAGCAGCAGCTGAAGATTTATGGGAACATGAAAATGAACATCAAGGCTCACCTGCCCAGAGTTAGTGGTCAATCAACACTGAGTCTAGTGCTGGTGCAGATCAGTCCACACCACCACCGGGGAGTCCTCTTGGACAAGGAGTAGAGTTTGCAACACCACCTACTAGAGATTCAGTGGATTTAGATGGAGTGCCAATGAGGTTCAGAACTGTTGATAATTTGAATGACACTACAGAGGAGATCCATGGCTTTGAGTACAGTGGGATGTGTTACTTTGCTGCAGAAGAACCTAGGAGTGTGGAGCAGGCACTAGCAGATGAGTGTTGGAGGGATGCTATGATGACTGAGATGAATTCCATCCAGGCCAACAAGACTTGGGAGTTGTCAACCTTGCCATCAGACCACAAGGCCATTGGCCTAAAGTGGGTGTATAAAGTGAAGAAAGATCCTGAGGGAAATATCACAAAATACAAAGCTAGACTGGTGGCTAAGGGATATGCTCAGCGTGAGGGGGTGGACTTTGATGAGGTATTTGCCCCAGTGGCAAGGATTGAGACTGTCAGACTGCTACTTGCATTGGCTGCTCAGAATGGTTGGCAGGTGCATCACATGGATGTCAAATCGGCATTCCTAAATGGTGATCTGAAAGAGGAGGTGTATGTTCAACAACCTCCGGGATTTGTTGTCAAGGGAAGCAGTGGAAAGGTACTAAAGCTGAAAAAGGCACTGTATGGACTTCGACAAGCTCCAAGAGCCTGGAATGCAAAGTTGGACAGTGAGTTACTGAAACTTGGTTTTGTGAGAAATCCTTTGGAACATGCTGTCTACAAAAGAGCAGATAAACATGGCTATTTGCTGGTAGGTGTGTATGTAGATGATCTGATAATCACAGGATCAAGTGAAGTGACAATTGGAGAATTCAAGAAGGAAATGAAGAAGAGCTTTAGTATGAGTGACTTGGGACTGCTTACCTATTATCTAGGTATTCAGGTTGATCAGAAAACAGGAGTGACAACATTGTGTCAGAGCTCATATGCCCTAAAGATTCTTGAAAATGCAGGCATGAAAGGATGCAACCCTTCTCATGTGCCAATGGAGAATAGACTGAGGTTGAGCAAGAATGACAAATCACTGCCTGTTGACAAGACAAAGTACAGAAGTGTCATAGGCAGCCTAAGATACCTAGTGAACACAAGGACGGATATAGCTTATGCTGTGGGGATTGTTAGCAGGTTCATGGAGGACCCAAGAGGAAGTCACTGGTCAGCAGTTAAACATATTCTAAGGTACATTGCTGGTACTGTGAATTATGGCTGCACTTACAGAAAGCAGGGAACCACTAAATCAAATCTGACAGGGTTCAGTGACAGTGATCTAGCTGGAGATGTCGATGACAGAAAAAGCACCAGTGGATCAGTGTTCATGCTTGGATCAAGCCTAGTAACTTGGGCATCCCAGAAGCAAAGAGTGGTGGCTTTATCATCTTGTGAGGCCGAATACATAGCAAGTGCAAATGCAGCATGTCAGGGCATATGGCTTAGCAGGTTGTTGGGAGAACTGCTTGGTATTCAGGCACCCAAAGTGAAGTTGTTAGTTGACAACAAATCTGCAATTGCTTTGAGCAAGAATCCAGTTCACCATGAGAGGAGCAAACACATAGATACACGATATCATTTTATTCGTGACTGTGTGTGGACAGAGGTGAGGTTGATATTGATCATGTTAGCACAAATGAGCAGCTTGCTGATATCCTGACAAAGGCGCTCGGGCGTGTCAGATTCGTGGAGCTTCGTCAGCAGCTGGGAGTAGTTCCAGTGCAGCGGGATTAGGGGGTGAAATGTTGAATATAATCCCGTGCACGATCATGAGCATGATGTAACTAAGTTTAGATGCATTGGCATGTTTGTTTTTCATCCTCCAGTTGAACTCCTAAGTTTAGTAGCTGCATGAACTTCGGTGTAAACACCAGAGCCGTGCTGCGTTCACGGTGCGGTGGAGTAGCTGACCGCCACGCACGTATGTAAAACGTCCCCGCGCTTTAGGCAGGCACGACGCAGCGTGCACGGGCGTGGCGGGGAGATCGTGGACCGCAGAGTCCTGTAACCACCGAATGAATAAGAAGCAAGAACGATCCGAAAAGCGCTGCGACGTTGTGCGGCGGAAACACTCTCTCTTTTGCGTTCTGTGTGTGCGTGCGCGTTCTGTGAGAACGGAGAGCTCGCCGGCGTTGCCGATCGCCGTCGTGACAGCCATTCCGGCACACGGCGCCAACAGCTTACCGGTTTCCTCTTGCGTCGAGAATGGAGGAGATGAATCCTTTGTCTCAAGTTAAAGCGGAGGAGAATGAGAAGCGGGAGGCTCGGGAAAAGGCCTTTGAGTACGGGGTCTAGTTTTGGGGTGGTGGGTGTAATCTTGTGGAGGGGTTCGTTGCTGCTGGAGTGTGGCCTCTGGGCTGCAATACTTGGAAGGATTTTTCTTGCGAGAAGATGAGGCTACAGATTTTTGGCGTGGAAGAAGGTGTGCCTTTTCCTCGGTTTGGTCTCCAAAGGGCTGAGGGCGAGTCCGAGGATGAAAGTGTAAGACAAGCACTATACGTATGCAGACCTGTTCCAGAGGAGCTAGACCATATAAGCATATTTTAGACGTGGGATGTTAGTGTTACATGGTCACACCTTGGAAATTGGAATGTATTTGATTAAATTGAATTAAGGTTTTGCTAGTAGGCCTAGATTAAATACAACAAAGATAGTAGGTCATTGTCTTTGGTAGGACCGGATCTAGCTGAGTAGTTGACCGTGCAATAACCTGTATATTCTCTGGTTGTAATGCGCATGCATATATTTGCTTATTATTTTTAAACTGTTTTTGTAACCTATTTCAGGAACCTACACAAAAATGTCTTACTAACATTCACTACTAACGAAATAATCTTTAGGGGTCAAAATCATTTTCTAGGGGGCAAAAACCCTCTACCACACGTCTCAAGCATTCTATAGGGGCTGGTTAATAATCACCCATATAAAATCGATTTTCAACCGTACCTGAAAAATCGATTTTTGGCGATGATGATGACCTACACTTAAAGGTCTTTTCCTGAAAATTTGAAGAAAACGTAGAAAAAAAAATCTTAGGCCTATACGCATGTGTGCATTTCTCAGAATTTGGAAACATGACCTCAAACCTGATGTAACAGCTCCACACCACTACATCACATTGTCACTTAGTATGACTAATTGACTACACATCAACTGCTTTCTATTATTTTGTATTAACTTTTATGGAACTTTTATTGAAGACTTAGGTAACCATCTCAAATGGAAAAATTGCAACAAGAAAGTTTTAGATTTTGTAGAGCACTATAAGTTTGGTATAGAGTTTATCTACATTCGACACCGTTTAAAAAGTTCAAAAATTTTAATTTTCAGATTTGAGACTTAAAATCAATAAATGAGCATCTAAGCGATCTCAAATGAAAAAAAAAAAACTTGTCAACTGCAAAGTTTAGATCTCGTCAAGATCCACAATTGTGTTCTAAAGTATGGTTTTATCTAAGTCCATTTGAAAAAGTTATGAATTTTGTTATGATAGCCATTTATAGCAACATACCACCTTAATTAGGAACAACCCCTAAAGCTCAGTTCTACACGTCTCTAAAAGTTCTTATGTATCTAGAGGACTAGAGACCGGCCACAGCCCTTAAACTAAGGCCCTGTTTGGATCCATGAGGCTAAAGTTTAGTCCACTCCTTTTAGTCACTTTTAGCCTTCCATGGATCCAAACAGGTGGACTAAATGTGGGGGGCTAAACTTTAACCCACCTCTTTTCCATTAGCTCCTCCAAGATGAGCTAAAGAGGGCTAAAAGTGATCCTGTGGGGCAAAAGACTTATATTACCCCACGCACCCCGACGCATGGCTATACAGAGGTATTAAATTAGGGGCAAATGGGTCATTGCAGGGTAAGAGGCTAATCTTTAGCCACTGGACCCAAACAGCGTCATGGCCTCTTCATTCTAAGGGCTAAGGGCTAAACTTTAGCCCAGGGGATCAAACAGGGCTTAATTAAAGTATGATAACCACTTTATCAAGAGAGAATCGGCTGACGTCCAAACCTGAATCAAGCGGCTATAAATACGAACCATCCCTCTGGAAAAACAGGCTTGCTTGGTTTCCAAATCTAAGACCGGGAGCAGCGGATTAGTGGGCTTATTAGAGTTTGGATGGGCTGACCCTAATTTATAAAAGAAGGCCCCCTAAGAAGACCATCTTTGAAAATAGGCCCTCTTTTTAGTGGTGGGCGTCTTAAGATTCATAGAGTTGGGCTTTCTGGTGTCGCTGGAGTAATATGACGTTAAATAATCAAATCTGTTGTCTCTTGAAACTGTTTTTTTTTTGTAGTAGTAGTAGTAGTAGTAGACATGTCGGGGTTTGGAAGAGATTATATAGAGAAAAAGAAGTAGAAGTACATTGTGATTTCGTTCAACTAGGTGTTTCAATCCCTCTTGATCCTTTATATCTGTACTAGCAAAAGTGCCCGTGCGTTGCAACGGGTCATTGTTTCCACTCTTAAGTAGAACACTTTCCTCATCCTCACAGTTTTGTCATCTTTGAATCCTTCGACGACAATATATGTGTTGACACCTTTAAAGCATTTTACAAACACATTGGTTAGCCGTCCATCTTCACCAGAATAGTCGTGCATGGGTGGATCTCCATTACACGCACTAGCAGCTTCATCGACGGTGGCTCAATGTTCATTGTCTTTCTTAGTCGTACAACAAATATGCCTCTCTTTATGCATGATCGCGCTGAGTGGGACTGAGCTCATTCATCCACAAAAGCTAATGTTATTCATGAAAGCTAGTGTGTTACAGTGTTGGCATAACAAACTTTGAGGAGTGCGGTGTGAAGGCGGACGGGGCACGCTGCCGGCGAAATACGCGAGCCCGGCGAGTTGGGCGCGTGGGTAGGCTCAGGAAAAAACAGAGGGAGAAAAAACGAAAGGAATTTTAGATGGCCCGAGAAAATGCTCCTGCTTTGCAATGGGATACATAACTTGCCCGTACCTTGCAACGGATTTATAGATTGTTATGTGGCACTTGGACGATTCGTGGCTCGAAGATTTATACAATATATTATTACTTGTTGTTATAACATGCACCAATAATTGTGTGTGAAGTCTTATAAGAATTATTAAAATTACGAGAGATAAGTTGGTACTTCGCAGCGATGACGAATGAATAAAGATCAAACCCAAATATTTGATGGGGTTGAATTAGCTTTTCTTTATCAGAATTATTATTATCCTTTAAACGTTGGGAGGAAGGACGATATGCCAACTTATCCCATGTAGTATGTACACCGTACACGACATGTCCAAGCCTAGAGTACTTTATACTGTAGTATAGTATTGGTGCATTTTACATCAAGTGCAAGGACTTTTATGACAAATAAACATTTCTTTTAATCCTTCACAGATGAACTTGTGGTTCAGAAGATGCAATTCACCTTCCAATCCCGTGGCGGACACGAGACGACCTTGTCCTTTGCCTCCTTGGCGGCGGACGGCGGTAGATGAGGCCTGCCTCCTCTCTAGAATAGCCAAGACACTAGTAGAGATGATGGCGGGATGGGATCGGCTCCCGAACATGGTTGGCTCGAGTCACATCCGCGCTGCCGCTCCGCATCCTCCTTCTCGCGCTCGGCTCAGTGGTAGCCTTATGGTGTCCTTGATCCAGTACTTTTGTCCTTTGAGCCGCTCCGTATCCTCCTTCTCGCGCTCGGCTCAGTGGTAGCCTTATGGTGTCCTTGATCCAGTACTTTTGTCCTTTGAGCTACTCTGTAGTGCCTCAATTTGGTTTTTATTTTGTGCTAAAAAGGAAAAAAGGCTTGCATGGGTTTGGTCCAGCCTATAACGAAGCCGGCTCAACTGCAAGAATTCAGCTCAGGTCGAAAAAGAAGCCCACCAGCAGAGGCCCACTCGGATTTAGACATTTTGCATCAAGAACCCTGATCTATTTCAAAAACTATTAAGGCCCTTCCACCTTTTCTTTCTCTTTCGCATATTTACATCTAGAACCCCGTATTCCTTTCTATTCTCTTCTCCACACCTAGTGCCAGTTTGCACCGTGAGACCGTTTGCACCGGGAGACCGAACAGCCCCGTATCCAAGACCGAGCCGGTGAGGGCAAAGGCTGGACGAACAAAAAAAATAGGCTAGAAAATTTGCCTCCTTAGTATTAGGTATAGAATAGATATAAAAATAGATAGATATTTATGAATACTGATCATATTTGATATCTATTCCGGTCGTATATGCATACTTTTTATGGTATTGTTTCAAGAAACGATAACACTTGCAGCAGGGTGTCCGCCCCGCACTCGTTCCGCGAGCCCCGCATCCGCCCGTGCCATTGCTTGCTCCCGCGCGCCTAAGCGCCCTACCCGCCTGCGTCGTTGCTAGCTCCTGCGCCGTTTGCTCCGCGCGCCCCGCGTCGTTTCTCGCTCTTGCCCACGTGGATTCGCCCTGACCATTGCACGTTCCGCCTGCCGCGGCCGTCTCGTAGAGCCGCCACCACCGCATCAGTTCATTGAGCCATCCGCGTCATGCTATGCCGAAAAACGCATGTTACAAATGTATGTTCCAGGTGTTTTAGATGTCTCAGAGGTATGTTTCAAAGTGTTTCATATGGATGTTGCAAAGGTAGAATCGGATGTTGCACATATTGCAATGGCTATACACATATGTTGCGAGAGTTTGTTCAAAATATTTCATCTCTTTCTGACGTATATTGCAAGTGTTATAACTAGATGTTGCATATGTTACAAATGTTTCATCTGTTTTCAAACGTACGTTGCAATTGTTTCATGTGAGTGTTACAAAAGTAGATATGGATGTAGGGTATTGGAGCCAAGAAGAGAGAGCTAGCATGGGAGTCATGTTGGCGTCGACTGGCAAGCTGGTGGCAGCGCTCCCCAGGAGGACGTGTAGGATCATGTCCGTGCTGTCATACGCGGCTCTGGAGTGGGTCATCATCGCGCTGCTCCTGAATCAATGGCCTGCCCGCCTGCGCCATCGCCAGGTTCGTGGACTACTTCGGGCTCAACTGACGCGGGCGAGGGAGCTTTGTCAGGCACCGGCACGGCGGGTGTCCGAAGCAAGGATTTGCACGGGTGTGAGCACTACGTCGGGCGCGGTAGCTGTGTTGGGTGCAAGCGCTGGAGCCACGTCTGGACGGACGCCGCCGTCCGGATGTCCGGGCGCTTAGTGTCGCCCTTCAAGAAAGAGACGCGGATAAGACCATCATACGAATATCAAACAATTCATGCCACTACGATCCATTTTCCACATTTACAGCGGTGAACAGATTTCGCGCCGATTGTTTAATTTCCTCACCAACATGCTGTGCCCCTTTCGTACATGAATTTGATGTGGTGTTATTATGGGCTCAAAAAGTTGGCTCGATGGTAGGTACATTTGTCTCGTAGCTACGTATATGTACGTGCTTATGAACTGGACCTCGCTCCTTGACCTCGCTGCGCCAACGACGACGTACGAAAGCTATCACATTTTCCTTCTCTATAATAGAAGGCACGCAGCAGCATCCATCTTCAGTTCTTGTCTCTTCCAGATTACTTGCTTGTCCATATATTTTGCTGACATCTTCACACTGAAGCAACCTTCGTAGATGCTGCTACTTCAATTCCAGGTTAGTGATCCATTTGTTTTGCTATAATATCTCCATTTAGGCCTACCTACATACGTGCTACAGTAGTTCTTTTAATTTAATCTTGCCGGCCAGCTGATCGATGTACGTCTTCTCCTCACAAATCCATTTTCCTTCATATTTTTTTTGACATCACACTAGCTGGCACAGATGCTCTTAGTTGAATGGACCTAAAAATAAACCATTACAAGTACCCTTCTTTCTCTTCGTGACTGTACCTGGTCATGCGTGACTGTAGATGTTCATGTGATTGTTGAGCTCACTTGGAAGCGAGAAATTGTAAAAAAAAAAAGAGGGAAGGTTTTGCCCTTTGAACCTTTGAAGGAGTTGGGTTTGAGAGGTGAATTTATTATGCCATATGTAAAATCTTTTCAATTTTTTCTTATACATTTTTTTCACTAATTTTTGTTGTCATGTAGATATAGATCTAGAGAGACATGATGTTTAATATTTTCTTATTTTTACAAGCAATTTAGACTGATTTTTTTGCTCAACTTATTTGGCTCACGTCAACGTATATTTGCTTTGTCATTTTTGTTCACAACTTTTTTTAGATCATTTTTTAAGCTCTAGGTCTAGACCTTGCTCTAGAATAATATTTATGCCAAAAAAATTAGTCAATTCCTTCACCAGTTATACGTGAATAATATATATACTGATGCAAATATATCTTTTGTCTTCAAAGACCACATATGGATAGGTCATGGATGTATATGAAACGAAGACATGAAGCCTTCTTCTACCTATAAGATCCGAATGATTTTATTGGAACCGCTAATAAGAGTGAAATAATAAAGTTGTTGGCCCTTGGAAGACCAACAGGGCCCCAATCAGCTTGGTACCGAGCCCCTGACTTCGTTGAGGCCAGACTTAATCCTGTAGTCATGGACTGATGGGACCACACAAGGGTTAATAGGCCTGTTTGCGGTGGCTAGCCAATGTTTTTTCTTTTTTTATTATTTTGACTAGATGAGTGCACGTGCGTTGCAACGGGTGCAACATAAATTGAATGAGATGTTTGTTAGCCAAGTCAAAATCAAGAATATATCAATTCAATTTTACACGTGTATTATACCATGATAATGTCTAGAAACACATTCATTATCGTAATGAATCTGAAATAAAAGCTAGGCTCGGAACTTGTTGTCTGAAAGTTATGATAAACCTCAGTTGCCTCAAAGGCTAAAAAATTATTGCTAGGCATCGAATTGAATTTATCCATGCTCTGCCTTGTCAAAACATATATACTCGGACTTACAATATCCTAGCCCGCATGAGGCATGGCAATAATTCATTTTTTGGGGAAAAAAGTATTTGTTGTCAACGCGCAACGCGCAGGACGACGAACGAGATTTGGATCACGATCATGATCATTACGTGGTGATATTCCAATAAATTCCTTTATCTTCCCATAATTCTTTCAGTTTTATTCCATTTTATTTACTTGCCCTCCAGTGTCTTCATGCGGTGATTATTTGCCTGCCGGTGATTCCGTGAGTTTTACTCCATTTTATTTACTTGCCTTCCAGTGTCTCCATGCGGTGATTATTTGCCAGTCGGATATAGATCGCATGAATGTTTTGGTCCTGCTGGGTAGATGTTGACAATCAATATATTTTAGTTGTATATAGAGATAGAGATAGAGAAAAAAAAGTATTTGTTGTCAACACGCAACGCGAAGGATGATGAACGAGATTTGGATCACGATCATGATCATTGCGTTGTGATATTCCAATAAATTCCTTTCTCTTCCCATAATTCTCTTTCCATTTTATTCCATTTTATTTACTTGCATTCCAGTGTCTCCATGCGGTGATTATTTGCTTGCTGGTGATTCTGTGAGTTTTATTCCATTTTATTTACTTGCCTTCCAGTGTCTCCATGCGGTGATTATTTGCCTGCCGGATATGGATCGCATGAGATGCGGTGATCATTTGACTGCCGGATATAGATTGCATGAGTGTTTTGATCCTGCTGGGTAGATGTTGACAATCCATATGTTTTAATTGTAGAGATAGAGATGGAGATAGAGAAAAAAAGTATTTGTTGTCAACACGCAACGCGAAGAACGACGAACGAGATTTGGATCATGATCATGATCATTGCGTGGTGATATTCCAATAAATTCCTTTCTCTTCCCATAATTCTCTTTTCGTTTTATTCCATTTTATTTACTTGCATTCCATTATCTTCATGCAGTGATTATTTGCCTGCCGGTGATTCCATGAGTTTTATTCCATTTTATTTACTTGCCTTCCAGTGTCTCCATGCGGTGATTATTTGCCTGTCGGATATGGATCGCATGAGATGCGGTGATTATTTGCCTACCAGATATGGATCGCATGAGTGTTTTGGTCCTGCCGGGTAGATGTTGACAATCTGTATATTTTAGTTGCCTCCTTCGTCACACCCCAGACGACAATGTTCTTCAGCTAACGCTCAAGCTCATACTGAGCGCAGAAGCAATCAATGTCGTCATCGGCGTTGAAGGTCAGGCACACCAAGTAGAACTTCATCAACGTTAAAACTCCATTCAGAGTAAAATGTTGTAGCTACACACCAAAATCCTCCAACGCCTCCCTCACAAACTTCACCTAAGGCATACACAGATTGCACATGAAGAAATCACGGAAAACCACTGCCTCGCCAATCCCCGACCTCAGAAAAGATTCCCCCTTCGGCAACCTAGCCCGGCATTTGGTGAACCATCTAAGCTCCGCATACCTCTTCACATTAGCCTCGACAGTAAGCGAAGGCCCTAGCTTGTTGGTCTTCGCACACTCGACCTTGTGTCGTAGGGTCGAAATCGCGGCAAGCATTGTTGTCTGTCGAGTGTCACTGAATGTGTGTCTTCGGTGGCTCGGGTGGACTCAAGAACATAAAGAACATAGGGAGAACGCAATGGTTTATCCTGGTTCGGGCTATCGGGACCCTACGTCTAGCAGTAGATGATCCTTGTATTCAAGAGCACCCAAAATCGGGGGTTACAACAGAGTGTAAGAGAGATTTGGCAGGGGATCGCTCGGTGTTGATCCTAAGCTCATCGGCGGTGAGGTCTCCTCCTCGTCGAAGAGGAGGAAGACGGTGGAAGTGGGGAGGAGTTCTCTGTACTCCTTTCGGGGTGGCTCTGCTCTCGGTGTAGAGCTCAAGCTGTTCGGTGAGGACTCGAATGATCTGTTCGAAATCGTCCTCCCCCTCTCTAGGATCTGACCTCCCCTTAAATATTGAGGTAGGTCAGGTACATGGCAGTTTGGGAGAGTTTAGCCTATGGTCTACATGTGCCGGAGTCCAAGAGGGTCATGCAGCGGCGTGGATGGATCTTGTCATTGTTGTGGAGCCGAAGAAGCTCTGGGCGTCGTCCGGCTGCTCTGTTTTGACACACTGAGTGTCAGGCTCCGTCAGCTTGGACCGGCCTCCAGGTGCACCTTCTGGAGGCTTCTTGGTGGTGAAGGCATCCAGCTTGAGGGGATGACGAGTGGGTCTAGAAGCCCTCGAGCCCCTAAAGCCATCGGAGGGATTTCTCCCCTTGTGTCATGCCCCGTGCGTGACCTTGTCGGAGGAGCGGTTGATAGCGCCGTGCCTGCTGGGCAATGCTAGGGAGCCCCCGAGCCATGGATGCTCGATGGGCTTGTCTCTAGCTCGGGCCTTGGCAGGCACTGAAGGCCTAGGGGGCAAGGATCAGGTTTAGACTCTTGTCAATCGGGAGCCTGAGGCTCAGGCGAGCCCCCGAGCCCTGATCAGAGGCATAGCGCGTGCTTGGGCTCGGCTCAATCCTTAGCCGAAAGGTGCATGCGAGCGCACTTGAGGGGTGTAGCCCCTGAGCCCTCGGGCAATCCTGGATAGATCGGTCAGGGGTCCCGTGGTCAGGAACCTTTGATCCCGAGGCTTAAGATCTCATCACCTTTTCTCCACTAGCCTTACTCCCACCACTAATCAAATCCAGGGGCTGGAGTCAACATCACCCAAAGTCTCCTCCATATCTTAAGCCCTCACACTCGCCATCATGGACTGGTAGTATAAATCCCACTCCTGAATCTTAACGGCAAAAAGCCTAGACCACGGGCCATAAGGCCATAACCACAGTAAGTAGCCGCCGCTAGGGCAACCACCAACAAAAACTTCCTAAAACCAAAATCTAGAAAGAAAAGCTAGAGCTTTATTCTACAGCGAAAGCGACCGAGGGTACCTCCGATCACCCACCCTCCTTGTATAGTCGACAAAGCAATGGTCCAACTTCTGCCATGTCATGGTCAAACTCTCGCCCGGTCCTTTCCAGCTAGTGCACCGGGAAGAGCAACAGGTGTTTCAGCACAGGTCAAGAGTGAATGCGGCGTAGGTCTGACATAAATGAGCCAGGGGAGAGAAGAACCCTCGGGACCCAAGCTTTATTCTGTGGACGGGGGTGACTTTGTGATGCATGTATTAGCTTGTTTTTGTATGTTATTTGATGGTACCAGAATCAAACTTTTGCATGAATTGGACTCTTTATATGAAATAATTTATTGTTTTATAATGTTGAAGCATGTCTTCTCACTTCGTTTTTTATATTACGTGCAATTTTTGTGATTTTCCTTGAATTTTATAATTTTTGTCCAAAACATAATATCATATATGGGTTTGTTTGGTTTAGTTGTAAGCCGTAGAAAACCTGTTCTGAGCTACAGAAAAGCTATTGTGAACTTTGTGATGTGAAAAATAGTAAGCTATTTAATTGAAACAACTATGGTACCTACCCCTTTCTACATCCCTACAGATGTGAAACATCTCTCTTTTTTTACCGATCTACCCGTTTGGTTGATGTTATGCTTTCTAGAATCTGAATCAAACATAGCCCATATCTGCCGTACTATTGTCTAACAAACATCATGTTTAGTCCATGCTTATCTCACATGGGGAAAAGGTAGCTAGACAGCACTAGGGACACGTGAAATCTCCCCTCAAGGTGGAGAGGGGATTACGGTGTAAAAAAAATAGCTTACCCTCTGTTTTCTAACATGGGTTAATCACCCTACATAACCAAACTTGCAAATTTGCCCTATTCTCCTATCGCGACGGTGTGCCTTTGAATTATCGGCCAGGGTGATGATCATGAGAGGCAATATATGTTAGGTTGATCTCCACCAATTGGCCCAACAGCTAATTGGGCCCTTGATCCGCGCCCTGATCGGGGACGCTCAGCCTTTCTACTGGCTGATGGGCCCCTGTCGCGCAATGCAATAAATAGGAGGTGGGGCTAGGGCTCGAGAGACGAGGTTCACCGTAGCCGCCAGCGCCCCACCAAGGTTTTCCTATCCCTAAGCCGATCTAGAGGGCGCGCTGTGAGCGACGGGAAGCTCCATCGCCTTCGTCGCCGCCACAGCACCGCGCCTGCACTGCTGCTACCTACAACGACCTAGCGGGCATGTCACGGCTACCTCTACTCTGACCCGCTGTGGCTACTTCATCACCGGCACCATGGCCACGACATCGGTCAGGCGAGGTACATAAGTTATGTTTTACCCACCAGATCTACGCCTAGATAGTCCAAGAAATCTATCATTGGTACCAGAGCCAAGGTTGCTAGTTTGTAGATCAAGACTGAGGTAGAAAAGTGAAAAGAAATCAAGAAAAAGTGAATCGGATTGAACCCTAACCCTAACCCTAACCCTAACCCTAGATGGATGGACGGAGAAAGGGGAGGACCTACCCGGTTCCTCGCCGCCGTTGCTACCACCACGCGCGGGGAGAAACAGCAGAGCCGCGTTCGTCGTTGTGCACGCGAGCCCCGACCGAGGGCACTATCACAGGACCACTCGACGGTGGCGCGCTCACCCACTGGGAAGCACGCGCTCTGGCAAGGGGACCTGCGGTGGCGCCGCCCTTCTTCTCCCGCGTCTGCTGCTTTGAGGGCTGACAAAGGAGAAAGGGATCTAGGGTTTTAAGAAAGAGCATGTGTGGGGGAGCAAAGAGCACCACCACGGTGCCGCTCGACGGCGCCGCGTGTGGCTCCGGCTGCATGCGTGCACCAGTGAAGGGCGCCACGGCAGCGCCATCACTCTTCTCTCTGGCCACCATGTTTCGGGTGAGAAGCGGGAGAGCAAGCAGAGGAAGAAAATGAGGGTTAGGGTTCCGGGAGCGGAGCCGCGCAGGGTCAAGGGCAACGTCGCAAGGCCGCTCGACGGTGGCACGCTCAGCCTCGGGCGAGCGCGCTCACCGGCGAGGGGCCCCGCGATGGTGCCACCATTTTTTCCTCTGGTCGCCACGGGCGGCAGCCGCCGGCTCTCTGTCGCCTCTGCGGCGAAGAGGAGAAGAGAGGGGGAGAGAAAGAACTTGAATGAGTTAGGGTTAGGGTTCACGGCCACCGCGAGGAGTTTTGATCTCGCGAGGAGCGCGGATGACCGTCGGATGGCTGTGGATGGCTCAGATCACTCGGACCACAATCAGCCCATGCGGGCGAGGCAAATCCCGGCCCAGGCCCAGGTTGTGGCCTACGACGCGGGGAGCGCGGCGCAAGCGGCCGCCGCGGGCCGATTTCGCATGCTGGGCCAACGGCATAGCGCGGCAGCATCGCTGGGCCGCGAGCGCGCTGGGCCACGCCGTGTTTCGCGCGCGCGCTGGAGAGATGGCCCGTGGGCCGGTTTTTCCCAGGCCAGGCCTAATGAACAGTAAACACAGACTTTTGTTTTATTTATTTTCAGAAGCGAATTTTGATGAATTTTGATTAGTTTTTCATCTCTATTCTATTTTGAACCAATGGGATAAATTGTTCAGAGAGTAGATAAGTACAATGAGATGCTTCTAAAAAGTAGAGAAACAATTTTTTTTAAGTTACCGCTGCAAAGTTTAATGTTAATTATCTTCTAATGAAATTCGAACCAACGGGAGAATTTAATTTGATGAGCAGTTATATTTAGTAATTATGATTATGTTTATCCTCTAATTAAATTGGAACCAACGGGAAAATTTAAATTAGAGGAGTAGTCCATTTTATTTAAGTAAGATTATGATATTGTCATTTTCTGACCAACATTGATGATGATAATATTATAATGAATTTAAGTTTGAAGTTTAAATCTCTGATAAATTTTACACCAACGTGATTAATTTTTTAGAGAGTAGATAAGGACCAATAAATGCTCTTGAACTAAAAGAATGTATTTCATTATCAAGTTTTCACTGCAATGATGTTGATTATCTTTTAATTACATTCGAACCAACGGAAAAATTTAATTTTGAAGAGTAGTTATATGTATTTCAAGTTGATTTATGAGTTTTATGCATTAATTCTATGTGAACGCAAAAGGGAAAATTAAACAACACGATCAAGTATTTGACATTAGCAATTCATGGCATTCTGTCACACACTATAAAACTTGCAAACCTTTTCAAACAATTGCAATAAGTCATGTTATTTTCTTTTAAGAGCAACCTTTGGAAACATACATTACTGTTGTGCTTATGAGGCTAGGATGTGCAGGATTTTTTTCACACAGATAGCGCAGGGACCTATTTGCTTGTATACCGATAAATAATAATCCTTCAACAAGATGGCCACCAGCCCAATCTCCTTCCCCACAGCCGGTGACCAGGAGTGCCGCCACCCACCACCTTCCCCTCCCTCATGCGACGGTGGCCTTGCCTAATTAATTAATTAATTTCCAGTTGTGTGTGACCCCGATGGTGATGCATGTGTTTTTATTTTATTATATGGACATTCTAGAGATTATGTCTTGTGTACACAAACTAATATAGATGGAGTATATAATAAAATAAAAAGCAGGATGAACAACAGGGGCAAGGCAAGAAGCTAGTACTGTTACCTTCGTCGGTAAGCGACCACATGCTTCCTTGCCTTCACGATCGAGCTCGTATGGGGATTGGGACGAAGGCAGTCGTCAGTGCGCTGTGATGGCAATATATATATATATATATATATATATATATATATATATATATATATATATATATATATATATATATATATATATATATATATATATATATATATATATATATATATATATATATATATATATATATATATATGAAGAGTATATTCAGTAGCCAGCTACAAAATAAGTTATTATGTAGCCATCTCCATTTACGATAATTTTATATACTAATTTACGACAATATCAATACATATTTACGATAGTTGGGTTACTATAACACATGTGGATATTTATCATAACGTTATAGTAAACCACTTAGTAATGAGTTACTATAATCTCGTAAATTAACATAGTAATTATTGTAACTCAGAGTGGCTACAGAATAAGTTATTTTATAGCCAGCTACATGGTAGTAGTTATATATATATATACCGTGCATTGCAACGGGTGTAACATAAATTGAATGAGATGTTTGTTAGTCAAGTCAAAATCAAGAATATATCAATTCAATTTTTCACGTGTATTATACCATGATAATGTCTAGAAACACATTCATTATCGTAATGAATCTGAAATAAAAGCTAGGCTTGGAGCTTGTTGTCTTAAAGTTACGACAAACATCAGTTGCCTCAAAGGCTGAAAATTTATTGCTAGGCATCGAATTGAATTTATCCATGCTCTGCCTTGCCCAAAACATGTATACTCGGACTTACAATATTCTAGCCCGTATGAGGCATGGCAACAATTCATTTTTGGGAAAAAAAAAGTATTTGTTGTCAACACACAACGCGAAGGACGACGAACGTGATTTGGATCACGATCATGATCATTGCATGGTGATATTCCAATAAATTCCTTTCTCTTCCCATAATTCTATTTCCGTTTTATTCTATTTTATTTACTTGTCTTCCAGTGTCTTCATGCGGTGATTATTTGTCTGCCGGTGATTCCGTGAGTTTTATTCTATTTTATTTACTTGCCTTGCAGTGTCTCTATGCGGTAATTATTTGTCTGCCGAATATGGATTGTATGAGATGTGGTGATTATTTTGCCTGCCAGATATGGATCGCATGAGTATTTTGGTCCTGCCGGATAGATGTTGACAATTCGTATGTTTTAGTTGTAGAGATAGAGATAGGGATATAGTGTTGTAGCCGAGGATTTGAGGCCTACAGGTGGAACGGTGGATGGAGCATCGATTCGCGTTTCTCGAGTACGTCTACGGGACATTTCAACGTCTGGATAGGAAGGAATCGATGCGACGAGTGCAATTTCGAACTTGGCTACATCAAAGAGCCAGAGAATCAGGGCCCTACCGAAACACAAAATGGGCCCACATGAATAATGAATAATAGGAATTATTTGTGTCTCTCTCTATATATATTCCAATAGTAAGGGCACCCACAACCGTTGACTCTATAACTCTCATGCCATTACCAACTCATTGTAGACGGTACAAATGAGTAACCGTTAAATGTCTTACATCAACACTGTCCAAATTAATATGGATTCCACATGTCATATTAATTTTATGAGTTAAATGCATCGTTGGTGCATTAACTTTTACTCATGTTTCACTTAGGTCCATCAATTACGAAAGTGGCTCTTCAGGTTCATAAACTTTTGAAGTGATGCATGTCTAGTCCATACCCCTTCATTTATCTTTTTATTCTGACGTGGCAGTCCACGGTGTCGCTGCATGCATGCATGGCGGGAGCGAAACGGCCGAGCAAGCAGCCCAGCCACTCGTGCGCGCACTCCATGAGCGTCCGCGGCGGCGTGTTCCTGGGCCTCGCGCTGGCGGCGCCCTTGGACTCGACGAGGCCGCGGTGGTGTACGTCGTGTTCCTGCACGCACCACAGCGCCACCTTAACCGCCCGCTCCACCTCCGTGGCGTCCACGGCCTCGTCGCCGCCCACCACCCGCCACACCTCGCCGCGCACCAGCCACTCGTGCGCGCACTCCATGAGCGTCCGCTCCTCGCCGGCCTCCTCCAGCTCCATGCTCTGCCGGCACGTCACGATCTCCAGCAGCACCACGCCGTAGCTGTACACGTCCGCCTTCACCGTCAGCGGCCCAACGCCGCGGTACCACTCCGGGGCCAGGTACCCGCGCGTGCCGCGCACCCCCGTGAACATCCGCGTCTGCTCCGGCAGCAGCAGCTTTGCCAGCCCACGCGGCTGTCCAGCTCGTCGTGGAGGTAGTGCAGCCACGGGAGCTGCTGCTTGGTGCAGGTGCCGTCGTTGCTGTTGAGCAGCACGGCGGCGCAGAGGCAGTCGGCCATGCACGCGGCCTGGCAGTCGGCGGCGCTCATGCCCGCGCCCAGCACGGCGTACGGCGTGTCCGCCCACAACATGTTCTGCATCGCGACCATGCTAGCAGTAGCACCAGAACCAGCCGTGGCGCAGTCACCGGCGCCCATGGTCTCGGTGCACCCGAGTGGTGCGTTGGCGGTGTCGATGAAGCTGAACCCCGGCGGACACCGGCAGTCGGCTGCGTGTCGCGGCCGCGGACGCAGTAGCTGTTGAGCCCGCACGCGCCCTTGACGTGGCACCGGTCGTCCGGCCCGATCCATTGGACGCTGGTCGTCCACGCGCCCCCCGACGCGACGGCGTGGCGGTACAGGGGGAGGACCCCGTCGGGGTCGAGCGTGACGCGGTAGAAGACGTCCGTCTCGCCCGGAGACCGCGCGGTGCCAGGCCGCATCAGGTTCTTGGTGTAGTTGCCGTTGTTGCCGGTGACGTAGAGCACGCCGGTGGCGTCGAGGCGCAGCGTGAGCGGGAAGCCGATCTGGAACGTGCCGGTGGCCCAGTACGCGGAGTTTGCGGTGTTCTCCGTCTGGACCGGGTACAGGACGAGGTTACCGTCGTTGAGCTGGTTGGTGAGGCGGTACCTCCCCGTGGCTCTGTCGGTGAGCGAGACGCTGGAGAAGAGCTGCGCGCCTGGGACGAGGTCCTGGCCCGGGAGCAGGGTATCGGTGGGCGCGGCGAAGGTGGACCAGACCATGGTCCTGTTGGTGTCGTAGAGCATGAAGCTACCGTCGTCGCGCATGGCGGCGGCGGCGGCCGGCCGGGGCGGCACCGCGAGGTTCCGGTCCTGGCCGTCGGAAGGGCCCGTCCAGACGAGGCAGCCGTCATAGGTGAGCCAGAGCGCGCCGCCCATGGACGGCATGTCGTTGCGGTTGGCCGTCCACGTGACGGTGATGTTGGGGGTGGTGGCGAGCCAGACGCCCACGGCGAGGCCCCCGTCCGTGGCGTAGAAGCCGAAAGCGAAGCGGCCCGACGGGGACGGCCAGCCGGCGCCCGCGGCCGCCTGCAGGGAGGTCCCCGAGGTGACGTTGGTGGTCTGCTGCTGCGCGGCACCTGGCGCGGGCACGGAAAGAAGCGTGGCGAGCGCGAGCAGCGATAGCATGGGGGTGGGTAGAGCCATGGCGCGCGTCGAGTGGCTGGGCTGCTTGCTCGGCCGTTTCGCTCCCGCCGTGCATGTATGTAGCGACACCGTGGACTGCCACGTCGGATTAAAAAGATAAATGAAGGGGTATGGACTAGAGATGCATCACTTTAAAAGTTTATGGACCTGGAAAGCCACTTTCGTAGTTGATGGATCTAAGTGAAACATGGGTAAAAGTTAATGGACCAACGATGCATTTAACTCTAATTTTATTATTATCCTCACATTTTTCCATTTTCTTTCCTCCGCCGATTGTTCATTGTAGCAAGTAAGCCCGGCAGCAAGAACTTCCTCGTGCCTATTGCATCGCTCACTCCAAGATGGTTGCCATGGTCGCCTACCCGCTCATGGCTGGCAATGCCACTCCTCCCTATCTAGTCGCCGTGCTCCTTTTCCACATTAGCCTAGCTGTCATGCTCCGCCTCACCCTCCCTACTCACTCCTCCCCATAGACGGTTGTCGTGATTGCCTCCCTGCCCCGGGCCAAGAGCGTTGCACCCTCCCTGCTCGCTCCTCCCCATAGGACGGTCACCATGATCACCTCCCTACCCCTGGCCAACAACAATAATGCTCCTTCCATATCCCTTCTAGCAGCAGCGCTCCTCTTTCCCTACCCCCATCCGGCAGCGCTGCTCCTTCTCCCCCTATTCTAGCCGCAGCGCTCCTCTTCCCTCCACCAGCCGCCCTTTCCTCTCCTTGCTCCTGGCTAGCCATGCCACTCCTCATCCTCGCTGGCTATGGTGCCATTCGAAATGTGGTAAAAATGATTTGTAGAGGCATTTGTCATGCCCGCCTCTTGGAAAACCTAGAAATTAATATGTGGGTATCCAACCACCCATAGAAATCGATTTCTAGAAGTGGTTGTCTCGAGAAATAGTTTTTTTAGAAGTGGAACTGTCCCTAGAGATCGATTTCCAATCACAAGTCATGGGATTTTAGCGCGAAATAAATGCACGTGCAGTCCAACTTCAAGACCTCAAGCCTCGCGTGAACCTACCGTACCACTATGCCACTGAGTCAGTTGTGATAATTATAGAATGCTATCCTTGTGTATTAATTTCCATGAAGCTTGTATTGAATATTTCAACCCTTAAATGATTTTAAATTTAAAAAGCTTGAACTACAAAGTTTTAGGCAACTCTGGTTTAGTGCGCCTCTCCATCCAAAGACGTTTGAAAAGTTAAAAAAAAAAATTCAAATCCAAGAACTTAAAATTTAAGTTTAGGACCTTAAATAATTTTAAATGAAAACAACATCAACTACAAAGTTGTACATCTCTTCGAGCACTACAACTTTGATCTAAAGTTTATTTTCATACAACTTAACTGAAAAAGTAGTGTTTCTTTGCTGGATCTGTTTTTACTTTTTTAGAGATAGACCACACTGCGAATCACACCTACAAATTGGTTTACCTCTATTTTCAGCCGCCTTCAGAAATAAGATTTTTAGAGACGAGTGGTGTTGTCAACCGTCTCTAAAAATAGAGGGCATTTTTAGAGGCGGTGAAAACATGAATGGGCTCTAGAAATCGATTCCTTTATGCGGGCCGTCCCTGTAACGATTTTTTAGAGGTGGTTTTTAACCGAGCACCCACCACCCACTGCTCGACACTCTGCTTGCTCCTCCACCTCGCCCAGCTCCGTTGGCCATACCAGGAGTCGCACCCTACCACCCCCGGCAGGCACAGCCCCTCCACGCTGGCGGTCACACCAGCGACCACGCGGCCCACCTCTTGCTGACCCACACCGTCCTGGTCACATGAAGTTGGGAGCGTGTGCGCCAGATGGAGAAAAGGCTATGCAATACAAAGAACTAATAATAATCATTCATCCTATAAATGTGTAAAGGGTGAATCTCTCTTACCGACATTTGTTAACTTCTACCAAAAAGTAAGCATGAGAGAATATTAGGCGGTGGGCATCGTGAAAAGATAACCAAAGGAAACTTAGTGGCGGGACTCAGGTCACCTCTAAAGATTATGCCGATTCCACTCCTTTGAGAAAAGGTATTCCAACTCCAATATTCTTCCTTTTGAGCCGCGAAGAAATAATATTGCTTGCCAACCCGCACAGCCATTTCTGTGTTCCATGTACTTTGTTCTTAGCTGCGCGTTTACTTGGGCCAAGAACTATTTAGAGTTATTTCCGATTTAAAGCATGTTTTATATTGTTTTGAGAGAATTTCTTATTTGACACCAGACAAATGACCCGTTCCTTTCCCCTCAAAAAATTTCCGTTCCCTATTTGACACCGAGTTTAACTTTCATTCCTTATACGACACTCCGTTGGATTTGTCATCCGTGAACCTGTAACTGTCATGTGAAAAGACGATTTTGCCCCTGTGGGCCCCACCACCATTCTCCCTCCTCTCCTCCCCTTCTCCCTCCTGTCCGCGCCCGTATAAGCAGCACGCCGGCGGTGGAGAAGGCAGGCGCATCGCGGCCCCCGTCGGCCGTCCCCGCCGCTGTGGCCAGAGCCCCCTCCCTCCTCCGACGAGCCGCGCCACCCTCCTCCTCCGCCGAGGGGGAGGAGAAGAGGGTGAGCTGCCGGCAGATCCGCCCGCCGAGGTGCGTCGCCGCCGCCGACGACGGAGAAGAAGAGGCGACGCGCCGCCGACAGGGCCAACCACGGACCGAAGCCGCAGGCGGGGAAGAGGAAGAGGCGACCATGCATGGCAAAGGGGCTACAGCGGCGAGCAGCGCACACAACGCAGTGAGAGAGGAGCAGGGGCCCAGCAGCGGAGGCGTAGCGAGCCAGGTACCGACTCCTCCCGGTGACCATACCTGCAGCAGCATAGGCGACCGTGCTGGGGGCTGCCACTCTGGGGGGCCGCCCACTGCAGTGCGCCGCATGCGCAGGGGCCCGACGCGCTCGGGCCGCCCATGCTAGGGTTGTCGCTCCGAAGGCCGGCCACGCCGAGGGCTTCCCTTGCGGCGCCGGTGCGTCGCCCGAGAGGGGCCATGCCTGCGCCGGCGCGCCTCCCGCGTAGGTGGCCACGTCGGGAGGGAGGAGAGAGAGAGAGAGAGACAGAGAGAGAGAGATATGCGCGCACGGTGGGGGAGGCCGCGTCGGAGGGCGGCGGTCCCGGGGGCCCGGCCGCTGCGCCGCTAGAGCTGGAGGAAGAGGAGAGAGAGGGAGGAAGAGGAAGGAAGGGGGCGTGCTCCAACGTCTCTGCGGACACGTCGAGAGAAAGGGAGGACAGGAGGGAGAAGGGTGGTGGGGCCCACAGGGGCAAAATCGTCTTTTCACATGGCAGTTAACGGTTCACGGATGGAAAATCCAACGGAGTGTCGTATAAGGAATGAAAGTTGAACTCGGTGTCAAATAGGGAACGAAAATTTTTTGAGGGCCAAGAAAGGAACGGGTCATTTGTCTGGTGTCAAATAAGAAATTCTCGCTATTGTTTTATACTTTAATTTATATGAGGTCAAGTACTATTCCTAGTTTATAAAATCCATGTGGGCACTTAATTGATTTGACTAGCTAGAGTTGTGAAGACTCCTTCTTAGCAAGACTTCATTTGGAAGCAAGGGACTGGGACCCATCGTAAGGAATTCCAACACGAAGGATTTAGTGGTGAGACGTGTAACGTGTTATTGTTCCACCGGTCGTCTTAGGGAACGTTGCCTGCAAGTTACTGGAATCCCACGTGCACAGAAGGTCCGCTTGGTAGTGATCCAGATTCTAGGACACTACGGCAGATCTGATAATCACTGCCAGATCGAAAGCCCACATCACTGCCGAAACCCATGCCGGCATAGGCCAATCAGCACTAATGGAGGTGGTCTATCACTGACGGGTGACCGGCCCACCACACTTTTCTCACCAGGTACAATACATCATATATATATATATAACTACAAAGGACAAATTAACTTAATATAGAGATAGCTACATAATGAAGTTCTTACAAATCAATGTATCGTTATTTAGTCTCTTACATCACTAGTTGATTAACAAACCAAAGTATCTGATCTGGAATACACCCACTACTCTTAGTCCGGCCCTTTCACCTCACACTTAAGGCTCTGTTCGGCTTACTGAAACTTGACTGAAATTAGCTGAAAACACTGTTCTGGCTGAATTGTTGTGAGAGAAAAATTATTTTGACTGAAAAAAACAAGTCGAACAAGCCGGCTTTTATTACGAGCCGAACGGGGCCTAAAGTCTCTTTCACCTCAAAATTTGAGGTAGTCCGTGTAGCGAACATCCTCAATTGTGTAGACGAGCACATCACTTATGTAAATCAATGAATGAATTAGTGCACTGTCTCTTGCCTCAAAGGAACGAGCACTATCTCTTGCAGTTGTGCCTCAAAAAAGAACCCCAATCAAATCTATGCTCTATGCAAGTGCCCACAAACACATCTGAACAGGGGCCGGGCAAAGTGAGCGCAACTGCGGTGGCCGGGTTGAGAACCCAGGCGGCCAGCGAGGGTTTGCACATCCTGATGACACAGAGGCGGTCGAGGTGGGTGAGCAGCAACTCGATGCCATCGGAGCCGAAGGGTATCCGCCTGAGCATCTGCCCCGACAGACCCACGATGGCAGCGCCCCGGTCGTCGCCGTCGCGGTCCCTGAATGTGAAGGCCAGGGGCTCCGCCTGACGGGACTTGTGCACCGTGGCGAAGAGTGGGTCGTAGGTGAGGGCGCGCCAGGACCGGCAGACGGCGCGGAGGCGACAGAGATCCTTGGCCGGGAGGCGCAGCAGGACTTCGAACAGCGCGTCGGGGAGCAGCGCCGGCGCGCGGTGTTGGATACCGAGACAACATGGCTCAGCTTAGAGCTGGACGCCATCGATCTGGGATTGTGCGAGATCGGAGACGGAGAAGGACAGACGGCGGCACCGCCGGAAGGCGGAGCGCTGGTGAGTGGTGAACTGGTGAATGGATCTCAGTCTAGCTTGTTCGGCTGGGGCAAGGGAAAGATGACAGAGGATTGGGCCAGTCCAAGCTGTGCCTGTAGTACCAGTGACGGCCCAATTCTTGCTCCTATCAGGTATACCCGCCTATCAAAATATGACACTTCACGGCCCAATTTCTTCAATTTGGATGCTTTCTCATTCTTGTCACTGTTTTCAAAATATGGCATTGTGCAGATTCAACTACATGCCGAATGGAGGATTTGTGGTCTTAGAAACAGATGAATCTAGTAGTCAAACACTCACAATAGGTGTATAATCTATGGACTTCTTATGAGCAGATTCCTCGAACATAGGCCCCGTTTAGATCCAAAATTTTTTGGATTTTGGCTCACTGTAGCATTTCGTTTGTATTTGGTAATTAGTGTCTAATTATGGACTAATTATGTTCAAAAGTTTCGTCTCGCGATTTCTCGACCAACTGTGTAATTAGTTTTTTTTCGTCTACATTTAGTACTCCATGCATGTGCCGCAAGATTCGATGTGACGAGTACTGCATAAAATTTTTTGGAATCTAAACAGACCCATAGCCCACAAATTATTTATCAAGAGACTCGTCGATGAGGCGCACTTGGGGTTGACCTAGGGTTGACAAGACGACCTAGATTGTCCACGAATCTGGTCAAGACAAGCACAGAACTGCGAATACGGGGTTGGAAAAGTAGTGTTAAGAGATAAGGTAAAATAGTAAGTTAGTTCTGTTGTTTATCGATTAGATACCTCTGAACTTCTACTGTATATATGGAAGAGGTTGGTCTTATCATACTAGGAAACAAATCCATATAAAAAATTATATGTTTCCTACTTTTTTATTCAAACTGATGGGCAAATCTAGCCTAGCCAGTTTTCTATTGCGGTAATGCTCTTGTAAGGGGGTCTGAACGAACGGACGCGCCTTCCCCACTCGTTACTGCGCCATCCACTCGCTCCCGTCTATGCCCCTTTCGAGAAAAAAAATCTCGCTACTGCGCTCCGCCTCTACCGTGCTGCCTACTTTCCCCACTCCGCGCTCCACCGCGGCAGCATGCACAGAGTTGGCGAGCATCCACGACGGATGCTCCAGCAAGCAGGCGAGGGGAAGAACTTCGTGTGACGCCGCCTCGATGGCGAGTTGCCCACGCAGCTGCCACACCAGCAAGGTCCATGCAGCCATGCCGACCGCCGCGCCGGCGTCGAGCTCCGCAACGACGAGCCTTCATTCGTCCAAGCAGCAAGGTGACTGTAACACCCTAAAATTTGCTACTTTGAAAATGTAGTTAAATCGATTTAATTTCGAACTTTTGTGCACATGAAACATAGGAAATATAACATTTTTTTATTAAATTAAAATTTATCATAGGGCTTAGCAACATTGATGGTGCATTCATGCTAGTGCATATAATTTATTGAAGTGAGTGGTTTTGGTCAAAATTTCAAAAAGGATTTGAATTGCTTTGAAAACAAGTTTGAAATAGGTTTTGAAATAAAGGACAAGAAAAGAAAAAGGACAAACTCGCTCTCTCTCATTTTGGCCCGAAGGCCCAGCTCGTTTTTTTCTCCTCCCCGCTCAGGCCGAAGCCCAGCGCGCCACCAAAGACCTAGCTGGCCGTTTCCTCACCCCAGCCTGCTATCATCTTTCCTCTCTCCCTTGCGCGGCCCAGCTCTCGGTCCAGTCGGTCGGCCTGCTCCCGCGCCATGGTTTTTCCTCCGTGCATGGGCCAGTTCAGCTCGGCCCAAGCCACGCTGCACGTCGTGCCGCGCGTCTTCCCTCTTACCCGCTGACGCACCGGGCACGCCCGTCAAGTGCATCTCCCTCCTCCGTTTCGTGACCGGCATGGACACCATCACCGCTGAGTCCGCGCCGTCTACGCCGCTTGGCGTGGCCCGCAGGCCAAGGCCACCCTTAAATAGTAGCCACGGGTGCCGCACCGCCCTTAGCTAACCCTAGTTTCGCTTGCCGCCGCTCTGTTGGATCTCGCCGGGGAGAAACAGGAGTCGTTGCCGCCATTGACGCCGGCCGCTGCCTCGCCGTCGTCAAAGTCCGTCCGCCTTCCTTCGTCTTGAGGTGATGAAGCCATAATTGCCCTTTTCCCCTCTCTCCCGGTCTCGGTCGCTCATACGCCGCCGCCGATTGTTCGTAGGTAGACCGGAGCTTCCCGTCGAGCTACACGGCACCACCGAAACCTCCCCAGCCGACGCGAGTACCCTAGGTGAGCTCGCCTTACCATGCTCTATCTCCTGGTATTTTTCCCGTCAAGTTTGGAGCTCGGAAACCCGATTCCGATGAGGTCCCACCGCCGTCAATGGCAGCCACCGCGCCGGAGTTCTGTTCCGGCCGGCCTGAGCTTCCCAATCCGCCTCGACCATCCGATCTAAAATCAAAGGCCAGGATTAGAACTTACCCCTTCGCTGGTGATTTTACAAAAAGGCCATTATAATTATTTTAGTCTTAACCCGCAGTCCCTGGCTTATTTCAAAAGGACCCCTGCACTTTTCTGTTATCAAACCTGCAGTCCATCGCGTATTCCACAGATTATGCCTTCTGTTTTAAAAGCGTATTTTGTTCGGTTACTTCAAAAATATGTCTTCACCTATTTACGGTTTTGCCACTAATCTTGTTTTAGCCATAAAATCTCCGTTTTAATTCCAATTTGATCCGTTCAACTTGCGTTAGGTTCGTAATTCCATAATCTACATGTTCATACTACTGTTATGTAGGTTTTCAACTTTTAAAATTCGAGGTTAGATTTAATCTATTATTTTACTATAGGAAATCTTGTTTAATTCATAACTTCTTCGTTTTAGCTTTGATTTTTGTGATCTTCGCGTCTGTGTGTTCATAGCAAGACGTAGATAAGTTTTCCAAACTTTTCATCTTGATTTTATGTTGTTGGTGTACTGTTCTAATCTATAGCTTTTGTTTGCTATGCATGATTGTATGGATGTCTGTGTGGTGCTGTTTGATCTCGAGTAGACAGTGAGTTTTTATGGTGATCTAGAGCAACTTGAAGGGACCGTGACGTCTAAGAGGAGGGTGAATTAGGCGACTTAAAATTCTAACTCTAAACTATGGCCTTGTCAATGTTTGACCACCGATAGCCTACCATGGGGGTACCCGGGCAGTATGTTTGGGCTTCAGCGTATGCAGAACTCGACGGTAAACGCAAGAGACAGTCGATTTATCCTGGTTCGGACCCTCGATCTTTGATCGAGTAATAGCCCTACGTCCAGTCGGCGTTAGCCTTTGCATTGGATTGATCGTAAAGTGTTGCGTTGTACAATTGTCCTCTGAACTCTCGATCCAAGGAGCCCTGCCCTCCTTTATATAGTCAGGAGGTCCGAGTCCTAGTCGGTTTACAATGAGAGTTCCCGATAGGATTATAGAATAATACTACTACTAAGATTATAGGGGAAGAATCCTAGTTAGACTAGTTCTTCTCCTGTCCTTGCTGGGTATCTCATGGGTCCCGCACCGACAAGCCCCCGAGCACTTCATGGTTGAGTTCTGGAAGCCTCGTTTTGTTCCTCCAAGTCTTGTCGAGTAGGAACAAGCGTCGTCTGAGTGCTTCCTTGAGCGAAACCGTGTAGCGCTTCGTGAGATCTTCACGCGGTGTGTACCTTTTAAAAAAAGTACTCCCATTTGGATGTAGCCCCCGAGCCTCTTGCTGTTTGGCACAAGAAGTGTAACACCCCAGGTGTTTGTCACTCACTAAGTAGTGGGTTTAAGCTCAAACATGACAGATTAAGTGGAGCTGACAATGTCAAGGTCAACCTATGGAGATGAGCCTAACCTAAAGTGGATGTTGCATCATTGCTTTACATATAGGTCCCTTTTCAAAGATATATGTTTGGGTGGTGTTATGGCAATATCTTCATGTGTCTCACATCACATTCTATCTATATTGATCCCTGGAAAAGTTTCATGAAGTTTGGAATCAAAAAGTCACATGAAATGATGAGTTATATGCTTGTTTGGATTATAACTAAAACCTACACTTTTGTGCAACCTATGCATGGTGTGTATGTTTGGACTCTACAACACCTTAAATACACTTAGGACACTTAATGGAACAATGTTCATGTTGATCATTTTGCCTAAATGTGCTTCTAAGTGATGGTTGACCATGTATGGACCCTAGAACCCTTTTGTTTGACCATTCCAAAAGTGTGACCTAGAAGCTTTGCATGACTGTGCACCATTTGACAAAGTTGTAGAGAATTTTATAAGGAACAAACTTTGTTTAAGAGTCAAGTCATGAAAATGTGTGTAACATGCTCAAACAGGGCCCACAAGTCAGTTTTAGGGCTGATTTCAGCACTTAGCCATTTTAATCCCTGATTTCGGTGTCGTCAACGTTGGCATCGCGCGTTCTCCAAAAATTGCTAAGCAACTCAAGTTTGTCCAAATACAAAAGTTGAAGCGTATATTGTGGAGAGGATAATGCCCGAAAATGACACTTGTTCGACTACTTTTCGCCTAGCAAATTGGAGTTTTGTTAATCGCTTGGAATGCTTTGACAATGTCATTTTGGAAACTTAGTTATCTCCTAATCCAGAGCACTAATGGTCATGAACCCTAAATAGATATTGTGGAGGGTTACGTGGGCAACAACTTTGGTTCTTGGCCCAAGGTCCAGTTCGACCTGTATCAAGCCCAAACACGGCCTCCAAGTCGGGCTGAGTCACGCGTACCACGTGTTCGGTGGAACGCCTGCATGACGGCCACGCACCCCTGCTCGCGGCGCCCTGTCGGCCATCGCCTGGCGTTGCCACGCGCCCCACGCCCTTGTGACCTCGATGTCATCCCCGAGCTCTCCACTAGTCTCCCCACTCCTCCACCTCGCTCGCCACGCCCTCTGCTGGCCTCCTCCTCGAGTCGCTCTGCGCCTGAGAGCGCGCTCCGCCATGGCCGGCAGGCCAACCTCGCTGCCACCGGCAAACTCGCTGTTCCGCACCTCCACACCCTCCACGAGCCCGACATTAGCTTCGCCTCCATCTCTGGTGCACCGTGCTCATGCTCGCCGGAGCCCGAACCGCCGGGGCACGGCCAGCCGCGGTGGCGCTGCTGCTGACCGCCGATGCTCGTGGCCCCGCCTCCTCCGACCGTCTCCGACCAAGCCACGGCCTTCCACGGGAGCGTGCGAGTCCTACGAAGCTGCAGCTCCTCTCCATTCGACGCTGCCGCTCTCCGTCGGAGTGGCCACCAGAGCTGCTTCTACTGCAGCGTCCGAGCTCGTGGCCAGGATGCCACGAACCACCTTCCGGCCGTCCTCGGAATCCCATAGGTGCGGGCGAGCACCTGGGTGCTCGCTCTGCCCTTCAATTCCGCCGCGGGGCTGTCTCTGGCCGAATCCCGACATCACCGGTGATCCTCTGCCTTGCTCTGGTTCGATGTCCAGGGGAAGGAAGAGGAAGGTCCTCGCGCCATGAATTGAGGAAACTGCAGGGGGTTTTCTGGGAAATCCTAGACTCAGATGAATAGTGCGGTTAGGATCTATTTGCTTGGTTTAAATAAAATTCTTGCAGGGACCTCACTGCGAAGTATGTGACTCATTTGAACAGTTCGAGCAGAGCTCGGGTTGGTTTAGCGAAAACCCAAGGGCCTCGAGGCAAAAGTGTTTTTCTTTTTCCTTTTTCCTTTTTCTTTTATGCAGATTTTTGGCTAAATCTTTGGAAATTAATATCTCATGCTAGGAAGCTCCAAAAATAGCATATGAGGGCTTTTTGGAACCCTTGTAAAATTATCTATGCAGTGGATCTATAATATGTAATGTTTTAATTTAAAGTTTTAGTTATAAAAATAGATCTTTGCATCTAGGTTTTCATTGCTAGTTGTATTTGTTATTTTCATAACTGCAAATTTAGAGCTCAAAATGAAGTGAAATTTTTGTATCATGCTAGTCATGTGATGTTTGATGTGTGGTAATAATTTCATGAATTTTTGGGTGCTGTATGAGCGAGTTACTAGTGTATCTTGCTCTCACATGATTTATTGCAATAGCCATTTGTCTTTTTCATAGAAGTTGATATACTTGTCTAAATGGCTTGAAATTTGGATAGTAGACTATTGGGAGTATATTTAGGCCACTGTAATTTTTGTAGAATTTATTGTGCACTTTTGATAGGTGTTCATAATTCCACCTAATTATCTAAATAAATTAAGAAAATGCATTAAAAGAAATTATTTAGGAATGGACACTATGTTTTCTGGTGTTCATTATTCATGTGTGACATGTTGGTAAAGATTGGTTTGGTCTAATTATATGTTTGCAACATAAGTTAATAATTATCTCTTGCAAATGAAGTTTCTGGACAGATCTGGAAACTTGGTAAAGTTCTTCATGATAATGTGTTTTATTGTGAAACTTGTTTATACAAAAGTTGTAGATAATTTATATATCTAGCTGCTGTTAAAATTTGGTGGCATTTGGTCATGTGGTTTAGGGGTTATAGCTGTTTAAAGTTGGGTTACAGAATTGCTTGCTCTCTGTCTTGTTAGACCAGTTTCTGTGTTTGTGTAAATTCGACATGTTAGACTTTGGAATCATGCTGTGATGATTATAAATGAAGTGTAGAGAATTTCATAAGCTTTCTATGATGTCTTCTTGCAAGTCATTTGGATTTGTAGAACTTCAGATATGATTGATTTACCCAGCTACTGCATGTATGTCCAGAATTGTTGAAAATACATGATTGCTTGGTTACTTTGTTTGGGTATTGCTAAGTGTGATTCATGTCTTTGGTGATTAAGCTATTACACCTGAGACTTTGTAAATCTTATGTCATGCTTGGTGTTGCTTTCTTTGCTATTTAAGCATGTTTGTTTGTGTAAGGTTACTTAAGTAATGTGATGTGCTTACGTGTCTTTACTATAACCTTATACTTGCCTTGATAACGTGTGATGCATCATCTATTGCATTTCCTTATATTCATGCACTTGCATCTTGCATTTCATTTAGGTACGCTAGATGCACCACGTGAAGGACGTGTTGTGGAGCCAAACCTGAAGATGGAGTTGGTGGGTCTATCCCGAAGATAGAAGGACCGGACAAGTGATAGATTGGAAGATGCTCGCCAAGCGAACTCATCTGACATACTCTAACTTGAGTCGGATCCCAGGCAAGCCCTAGAGCATTATAAGCCTCCTATCTTCAAAGCAATTAATTATATATATGTTATAAGTATTGTTGCATTAAGTGATAGGAGTTGGTTGGAAACCCTTGCTGCATTATATCATTCCTTGTCCAGATATATGAATCCTTGAATCCTACATAGACTAGGATCGAGTAGATGCTTAGCCCTGCTTTAAGCGGTAGAAGTCAGGTGATTTCCTGTCACCTGCGAGATATAGGGATATTCATATATGGTACGGTTGGCTATATTTGCTATCGTGGAAAGGAACCATGTGTTAATAAAATAAAATGAGACCGGGCGGGATGATGATAGTGAAGCGACAAGGCATGGAGGTCTTGGGTGTGGATCTATCCCCGTCTGAGTCATTTAAGGACCGATTCGCAGTACGTCCTTGAGTCATGTTGAACGCAGTCTAACACTTAGTTGGCCGGATACGTCGTTCCGACCGCGAATCCGAGTAATACAGTTCAGGCCGGGAATCGAATGGTAGGTTGCTTCTTGGAGGAGAGAAAGGATGTGCTTGGGGACATTGGCGTGAGACCAAGGGGGGGTTAGAGTCCCTATCACCTGGCAGAGTGTCGCCCTTGGGGTCGCGACATCATTCGGACCCGTGGCTCCTGAACTGTACCAAAGGTGACCTGAGCAGCCCTCGCCAGGCGTGACTCGGTGAGTGTTAGAAATACCCCTCTAGCTGGATAGGAATTCGATTCGAATCGCCGTCGCTCCCGGTTAGTGAGCACTTGACTTGAGCAGCGGCAACGTAGATTCCATTAAATTGAACGGATGGTTAATTGGATCGCGATGGAAAGGTTGTCTCAATTTATACCTGCTATGGTTAATATTGTTTGCTCCTAATAAAGTGAGTGCTCTAGTACAGGTTCTAATATAGATGATAGGTGAATGATAATTAACTTGATACTTAAGCATTAATGATTAATCATCTATATTAAGCTTTTATGCAAAATGTTGTCAAGCTAGCCCCACTTTATATCAGCCTTGCATGATCCTTGGTGTCACCTTATTTCTGGTTTCTGACGGGTAAGTCTAGCTGAGTACTTTCTCGTACTTAGGGTTTTATCCCCACTTGTTGCAGGTTGTGATGTATCATGGCGACTGCAAGAGTTGGATGGCTCCTGCCGTAGAGGCGGAGTGTGATCACGGGCATGATCCTTCTGAGTTATCTTCTCTCTAATGATTTTGTTGGAAGTCGACCTTAGTACTGGCATATATTTGAAATAAAGGTGTTGTTAGTTTCAAATTACTTTGATTCCGCTACTTTTGAACTTAAGTTGTAATAACTTTGTTGAACTCCGATGTATATTGAATTACTTGTGAAATGATTGTAACATGTGACTTGTTATGTTGAATCACTACGATCTTGGCTTGTATGTTGGTTGGTTTGAAATCCCTCGTGATTTCATTGGACTACCGGAGTTATATGGGCTCAAGTGCGAGAATTTGATCATTTCGGTGATTGTTTTTGTACTTGTGCTCTTATAATTTGGACGGTTCCGTTACAGCTAGTATCGGAGCAAGATTCAACATTAAACTTGTCATATGTGTATTTAAAACAAAGGTTTTGTTTTATAAAATCAGTTTATCAACTTATAGCTATATATAGGTTTGTGAAAACTGAATTCTAAATCTAAGTATGCTAGTGGTCAATTTCCTTATGCCCATATAAGGATTATTAGGTGGCTTATATAAGTACTAACTTGGGGGTTTTTCATTTATGCATCTACGCCTAGGCCAAGGTATGTATGTGTGATGACTCTCCCATACTATGCTACCCGGTGTGTTAGATTGGTGGTAGCCTTCATATATGAGATAGTCATATATGTCGCTAGTTTACTTTTATATAACATCGCACCTACGCTCAGGTAAGTGTGAGTTGTGAGAGCATGACCGTACAACCTGCGGTCTAGGGGAGAGCTAGTTTTGGTTACTGGATTATGTACATGTTACACACATGTATATATGAAGGTACTTAATTGTGGGTGATCGAATGATTCGGGTGGTTTTGGTGCTACATATATATATACAGGGGTATATGTATATGAGAGTACTTAAAAATTTTACTTACTGCTTTCATTGTGTGCCATATATTGGGGAATTGTTGGGCTGCAATGAAACTTTTATGCAGGTACGCTAACCACGAATGCGTAATTCGAATATAGTTGTCGACTAGCTATATATCGAGAGAGTGCGTGTAATGCCACCGACATAGAACGTGATTTCCACCTTAGGTTGGCAATCTTGTGAGGACAAATAGGACGAAGCATGCATCTTTATGATTGTTGCCTTATGCATAGTTATGCTCCTCTCACCCTTGTTCTATAGTGTGTAACTTGTGATCAATGTGTTACACTATCTTTCTTGAGTGAAGTAAAACAAAAATGCCTTGTTCCATGTTGCTTGAGAAAAATGTGTGCTTAGCCTTACTAGAAATAAGTGTGGTTACATGCTTGAACTTAGAGATATCCTCTAGCTTAGCCAAGTGGTGGATATGTTGTTCACCCAAGCGTTTCCCAATGCTTTAGACCTCACTTAAATAATTATGGATTCTCATGAATGAATTAAAGTCATGTTGGTGTAAGGTAACAAAATTTAGAGCTACTAGAATAACATGTTTGTGTGCTCTCTTGTTAAGTAGAACAAAGGCAAGTTTAGTTTTGCTTGTCGAATGTTGGCTGCTAGAACATTTTCTGTTGTAGTGATGCTTTTTTTGGTCATAATGGTGTTTTCTGTAGTTACGGAGAATACCAAAGTTGTAGCCAACTTACTTTTCTATCTTGTCCTAAAATTTTATGACCCTAGGTCTTATGGTTTGGGAGTTATAAGTTTTAGAAGTTTGTTGTCAGAATCTGCTCATGTTTAGAACAGATCTGAATGTTTGCTTTATTTGACCTATGTGCTTATGGAATCATGTCTTGGAAATATTAGAGCAAGTATAGTACTTTTTCTAATCTTTCCAAAATGCTAAAGATCACTACTTTTGATGGTATAAATCTCTAGTTATGAGCTTGCAAAATAGAATGACAGAATCTATCCAAATTGGGGCAGAGATGTTTTCTTTGTCTTGTTTTGCCTTGTTGGCTATAAAATCATCTTAATATGATAGTAAGAAAGTTATAGACAACTTAATAAGCTTTACATAAAGTTAAGGCTCAGCCTTGTTGGACCCCTAGAACTCCAGTTATGCAATTTTGAAGTTCTTGTCAGTTTTCTGTCCATATTGGTACAGATCTGAAACATCAGCATGTTTGACCATGCTAACCTATGATTTAGCTTTTGGTATGAATAACTAATGTGTAGCCATCTTTCTAAGCTTTCTAGAAAGTCTAGGATCACCTTTATGGGATGTCTACAACCTTAGCTATGGTCGAAACAATTAACTACTATGTTGCTATCCATGTTCTGTGCCCATGCTAAGTAGCCACCTTAGCTAGCGTTTGTCTTAGGCTAAACTCGTAGTTAGTTCTTGCTTTAGATGAATGTTTGTTATGGGTGAGCCTGATGCTTAGTAGTGGTTGCTTAAGCTAATTGGATTGGATCTCTCCAATGCTTGACTATGATGTTTGTATGTATGCTTGTTAGTTAATTAGTGCCATAGTTGTCACTTCGTTTGTCTTCGGTAAGTATACGAGTGTCGAGTAGCTTTATCTTAGAGCAATACTCGAGTTACGCGAAACGATCTCTTGGCGTCATCCCCAATTAGGTTCTTTTCCTTATGAGCCCAAGTCTGGACCATTAAATATGCGTGTATACCATGGTTGTCCTGCAACCGCACGTGAATACCTTTGTTTGATCTACTAGCCAAGATAGATTCTCTCCAACTCTTCCGTTTGGCTATAGTTGTTTGATGCCAAGTTGTAAGACCCTTAACTGAATCCTTGTTGGACCTTTCGGTTACCTCTCCTAAAGGTTAGCTAGTGTGACGCAATGTATCCATGCTATGGCCTCTAAATCGTGTGCTTGCAAATTCGTGCATCTACCTTATCAACCCAATTTGTGCCATTTGAAATTCCTCATCGGGCGTATGTTCAGTAATGGTGTTACGATTAGCATTCTATGGTGCCGCGACGAAACCTAGGGCCTCCTTGTGACCGGCCGGCACATGGTTGTGCTACTGGGCACGCGCTGGTATCGAGGTTGCTAGTCATAGCCCATTATGGAACTACATCGATGTGGGTTTTCTTGTGAGATGTTCCTTGGTTATCTCTCCATATCGTATCGTAAGATCCATATCTTAGACCGAAAGTAGTGGAGCTTCCTTCTGAAGTTGCTAAGAGGATAACCTTTGAAGAACAGGTTACTGACATAAACATTAACAGACTGCAATAGGTGGTAGACAAGTGACTCTATTTAGTTGTCCTAGTTTTGACGAACGTATCTAGTGAGTAAAGTATCTCATCTCTGTTGGATAAAAAGGACACACAACACTTAACGTTGGATAAGTCATTCGTTGGATAAGAATCGATCGTCACATTATGCAAGTCTTAACCTCTGAATGCATAATGACCATACCATCGCAATCAACCATCTCTAGTGTGACTCCTTATCTGCTGACTTCGATGGCAACCATCTGTTCTGTATCAACCATGATTTTTGTGGTCAAGAATGAAGATTTAGAACTTTTTAGTGTTGAGAGACAACTAATTAGTTACCAATAGGAAGATTAATCTCCAACTAGGTAACGACTCTTTGGTAGCTACGAAGGCTATGTCTTACAGAACAATAACCAACAAGAAGTTAATCAACTAGCCAACAACTTGAGTGATATTCTATCTTCCAGAGCTATTGTGATCAAGTCAATTCCATCTTGGACAATCCCACAGATAGTGCAAGGTGTTCTATCAGCTAAAGCGAAGAATTAGAAAAAAACATGACCTAGTTCCGATCTGTATCCTTGTGCCCATAGCTACCACCAACGGTTTGTTCATAACTTTATTGGACGAAGTGTCAAGGAATATTCGGAAGCGGTTCCTTATCCTTGTAGGAGTGTTCTCCAGGCAAAGTATGCGTTTTGCCCTGCAAAAGTAACCTGCAAGTTCAAAGCGTGTGCATCCTCGGATTGGTATGTAAATTAATAGTCGAGATCTACTGTTGGATGGCCCTTTTGAGGTCTCACAGATACTAGTTTACACTCTTTCATTTGCTTTTGCTTTCTCATATCCCTAATGTACGAGTAGCCTGGGTTTCTGCAAATCAACGTATGCCATCGCGAAACAAAAGCAATTTGAAAAGTGTCAAACAACAAATTTCCCATCTTGGAGCTGTTGTTTGATCCTAAAAAGGAAGCCTCAAGGTGAAAGTTGGCCTGACAAAGTTGTTATGCTACAAGTCAACTCAACTTATAGTGCAACTAAGTCACAGAGGAACATTTTACTCAACCGCTTGGTGGTAGACTACTTCCCGTGGTTTAGTAAATATTACAACTTTTGTTGTCCTTAAGGCCTCGCTACATCTTTCTTTGGTACTAATTTTCCAATGATGACATACTTTGGTACCTTATACATGTTTTTACCCAAGAGGTTGCATCTGATTCAACCCAGATAACTATTGTCATTGGATAAGAGAATCTTCTTAGGTAACATTTGACAAAAATACGAAGCCGACAGAGTCAGCTATCACATTCTCTAACCCATCGATAGACTCAGATAATACAGTGTTGTCATCAGAGAAAGAGAACTGCAAACATAGAACAGCAAGTAGCTTTCCATTAGCTGATATATGAATGTTTGAACATTTACGACCAACATAGACCTTGTCTATTGGTTAGTCAGTATCCTATAGCCTCAAAGGATGTTTGTCATCTATGGTCTCACCCTTTTGGAAGGTTGTGCTCAAACCATTTTGGTAGAGGACTGCTTTTCAAACTTTGTGAACATAGAGTTATTTTGATGAGTATACTTTTGAAGATTTTGGTCTAGTGTAAAGTTCATACGGACCATGTTATGTTCATTAAAGAATCAAATGCTTGTGAGTGGTCACTCATGGACCAAATGATCTCCGTACATTGAGAATGCAATAATGTGCTATCTGGGATTCCCCCCAAAGTAACAATGCTTCATGGAAGTCAATGAAGGAAATTCTTCAGACAAATTTTACCATGAAGAGGAAGTAACAGAAAGTGCCTTTGACCAAATTGTTCACCAATGTTGAAGCTTTGTAGTTGAATGCTATAGCAAATGTTGGGAACAGGATAACGTGCCTCTCTTCCTTAAAAAGTCTTCCAGTCCGAATCTCGGGACGCGATTCTTTTAAGGGGGGAGGGCTGTAACACCCCAGGTGTTTGTCACTCACTAAGTAGTGGGTTTAAGCTCAAACATGACAGATTAAGTGGAGATGACAATGTCAAGGTCAACCTATGGAGATGAGCCTAACCTAAAGTGGATGTTGCATCATTGCTTTACATATAGGTCCCTTTTCAAAGATATATGTTTGGGTGGTGTTATGGCAATATCTTCATGTGTCTCACATCACATTCTATCTATATTGATCCCTGGAAAAGTTTCATGAAGTTTGGAATCAAAAAGTCACATGAAATGATGAGTTATATGCTTGTTTGGATTATAACTAAAACCTACACTTTTGTGCAACCTATGCATGGTGTGTATGTTTGGAATCTACAACACCTTAACTACACTTAGGACACTTAATGGAACAATGTTCATGTTGATCATTTTGCCTAAATGTGCTTCTAAGTGATGGTTGACCATGTATGGACCCTAGAACCCTTTTGTTTGACCATTCCAAAAGTGTGACCTAGAAGCTTTGCATGACTGTGCACCATTTGACAAAGTTGTAGAGAATTTTATAAGGAACAAACTTTGTTTAAGAGTCAAGTCATGAAAATGTGTGTAACATGCTCAAACAGGGCCCACAAGTCAGTTTTAGGGCTGATTTCAGCACTTAGCCATTTTAATCCCTGATTTCGGTGTCGTCAACGTTGGCATCGCGCGTTCTCCAAAAATTGCTAAGCAACTCAAGTTTGTCCAAATACAAAAGTTGAAGCGTATATTGTGGAGAGGATAATGCCCGAAAATGACACTTGTTCGACTACTTTTCGCCTAGCAAATTGGAGTTTTGTTAATCGCTTGGAATGCTTTGACAATGTCATTTTGGAAACTTAGTTATCTCCTAATCCAGAGCACTAATGGTCATGAACCCTAAATAGATATTGTGGAGGGTTACGTGGGCAACAACTTTGGTTCTTGGCCCAAGGTCCAGTTCGACCTGTATCAAGCCCAAACACGGCCTCCAAGTCGGGCTGAGTCACGCGTACCACGTGTTCGGTGGAACGCCTGCATGACGGCCACGCACCCCTGCTCGCGGCGCCCTGTCGGCCATCGCCTGGCGTTGCCACGCGCCCCGTGCCCTTGTGACCTCGATGTCATCCCCGAGCTCTCCACTAGTCTCCCCACTCCTCCACCTCGCTCGCCACGCCCTCTGCTGGCCTCCTCCTCGAGTCGCTCTGCGCCTGAGAGCGCGCTCCGCCATGGCCGGCAGGCCAACCTCGCTGCCACCGGCAAACTCGCTGTTCCGCACCTCCACACCCTCCACGAGCCCGACATTAGCTTCGCCTCCATCTCTGGTGCACCGTGCTCATGCTCGCCGGAGCCCGAACCGCCGGGGCACGGCCAGCCGCGGTGGCGCTGCTGCTGACCGCCGATGCTCGTGGCCCCGCCTCCTCCGACCGTCTCCGACCAAGCCACGGCCTTCCACGGGAGCGTGCGGGTCCTGCAAAGCTGCAGCTCCTCTCCATTCGACGCTGCCGCTCTCCGTCAGAGTGGCCACCGGAGCCGCTTCTACTGCAGCGTCCGAGCTCGTGGCCAGGATGCCACGAACCACCTTCCGGCCGTCCTCGGAATCCCATAGGTGCGGGCGAGCACCTGGGTGCTCGCTCTGCCCTTCAATTCCGCCGCGGGGCTGTCTCTGGCCGAGTGGCCACCAGAGCTGCTTCTACTGCAGCGTCCGAGCTCGTGGCCAGGATGCCACGAACCACCTTCCGGCCGTCCTCGGAATCCCATAGGTGCGGGCGAGCACCTGGGTGCTCGCTCTGCCCTTCAATTCCGCCGCGGGGCTGTCTCTGGCCGAATCCCGACATCACCGGTGATCCTCTGCCTTGCTCTGGTTCGATGTCCAGGGGAAGGAAGAGGAAGGTCCTCGCGCCATGAATTGAGGAAACTGCAGGGGGTTTTCTGGGAAATCCTAGACTCAGATGAATAGTGCGGTTAGGATCTATTTGCTTGGTTTAAATAAAATTCTTGCAGGGACCTCACTGCGAAGTATGTGACTCATTTGAACAGTTCGAGCAGAGCTCGGGTTGGTTTAGCGAAAACCCAAGGGCCTCGAGGCAAAAGTGTTTTCCTTTTTCCTTTTTCCTTTTTCTTTTATGCAGATTTTTGGGCTAAATCTTTGGAAATTAATATCTCATGCTAGGAAGCTCCAAAAATAGCATATGAGGGCTTTTTGGAACCCTTGTAAAATTATCTATGCAGTGGATCTATAATATGTAATGTTTTAATTTAAAGTTTTAGTTATAAAAATAGATCTTTGCATCTAGGTTTTCATTGCTAGTTGTATTTGTTATTTTCATAACTGCAAATTTAGAGCTCAAAATGAAGTGAAATTTTTGTATCATGCTAGTCATGTGATGTTTGATGTGTGGTAATAATTTCATGAATTTTTGGGTGCTGTATGAGCGAGTTACTAGTGTATCTTGCTCTCACATGATTTATTGCAATAGCCATTTGTCTTTTTCATAGAAGTTGATATACTTGTCTAAATGGCTTGAAATTTGGATAGTAGACTATTGGGAGTATATTTAGGCCACTGTAATTTTTGTAGAATTTATTGTGCACTTTTGATAGGTGTTCATAATTCCACCTAATTATCTAAATAAATTAAGAAAATGCATTAAAAGAAATTATTTAGGAATGGACACTATGTTTTCTGGTGTTCATTATTCATGTGTGACATGTTGGTAAAGATTGGTTTGGTCTAATTATATGTTTGCAACATAAGTTAATAATTATCTCTTGCAAATGAAGTTTCTGGACAGATCTGGAAACTTGGTAAAGTTCTTCATGATAATGTGTTTTATTGTGAAACTTGTTTATACAAAAGTTGTAGATAATTTATATATCTAGCTGCTGTTAAAATTTGGTGGCATTTGGTCATGTGGTTTAGGGGTTATAGCTGTTTAAAGTTGGGTTACAGAATTGCTTGCTCTCTGTCTTGTTAGACCAGTTTCTGTGTTTGTGTAAATTCGACATGTTAGACTTTGGAATCATGCTGTGATGATTATAAATGAAGTGTAGAGAATTTCATAAGCTTTCTATGATGTCTTCTTGCCAAGTCATTTGGATTTGTAGAACTTCAGATATGATTGATTTACCCAGCTACTGCATGTATGTCCCAGAATTGTTGAAAATACATGATTGCTTGGTTACTTTGTTTGGGTATTGCTAAGTGTGATTCATGTCTTTGGTGATTAAGCTATTACACCTGAGACTTTGTAAATCTATGTCATGCTTGGTGTTGCTTTCTTTGCTATTTAAGCATGTTTGTTTGTGTAAGGTACTTAAGTAATGTGATGTGCTTACGTGTCTTTACTATAACCTTATACTTGCCTTGATAACGTGTGATGCATCATCTATTGCATTTCCTTATATTCATGCACTTGCATCTTGCATTTCATTTAGGTACGCTAGATGCACCACGTGAAGGACGTGTTGTGGAGCCAAACCCGAAGATGGAGTTGGTGGGTCTATCCCGAAGATAGAAGGACCGGACAAGTGATAGATTGGAAGATGCTCGCCAAGCGAACTCATCTGACATACTCTAACTTGAGTCAGATCCCAGGCAAGCCCCAGAGCATTATAAGCCTCCTATCTTCAAAGCAATTAATTATATATATGTTATAAGTATTGTTGCATTAAGTGATAGGAGTTGGTTGAAAACCCTTGCTGCATTATATCATTCCTTGTCCAGATATATGAATCCTTGAATCCTACATAGACTAGGATCGAGTAGATGCTTAGCCCTGCTTTAAGCGGTAGAAGTCAGGTGATTTCCTGTCACCTGCGAGATATAGGGATATTCATATATGGCACGGTTGGCTATATTTGCTATCGTGGAAAGGAACCATGTGTTAATAAAATGAAATGAGACCGGGCGGGATGATGATAGTGAAGCGACAAGGCATGGAGGTCTTGGGTGTGGATCTATCCCCGTCTGAGTCATTTAAGGACCGATTCGCAGTACGTCCTTGAGTCATGTTGAACGCAGTCTAACACTTAGTTGGCCGGATAAGTCGTTCCGACCGCGAATCCGAGTAATACAGTTCAGGCCGGGAATCGAATGGTAGGTTGCTTCTTGGAGGAGAGAAAGGATGTGCTTGGGGACATTGGCGTGAGACCAAGGGGGGGTTAGAGTCCCTATCACCTGGCAGAGTGTCGCCCTTGGGGTCGCGACATCATTCGGACCCGTGGCTCCTGAACTGTACCAAAGGTGACCTGAGCAGCCCTCGCCAGGCGTGACTCGGTGAGTGTTAGAAATACCCCTCCAGCTGGATAGGAATTCGATTCGAATCGCCGTCGCTCCCGGTTAGTGAGCACTTGACTTGAGCAGCGGCAACGTAGATTCCATTAAATTGAACGGATGGTTAATTGGATCGCGATGGAAAGGTTGTCTCAATTTATACCTGCTATGGTTAATATTGTTTGCTCCTAATAAAGTGAGTGCTCTAGTACAGGTTCTAATATAGATGATAGGTGAATGATAATTAACTTGATACTTAAGCATTAATGATTAATCATCTATATTAAGCTTTTATGCAAAATGTTGTCAAGCTAGCCCCACTTTATATCAGCCTTGCATGATCCTTGGTGTCACCTTATTTCTGGTTTCTAACGGGTAAGTCTAGCTGAGTACTTTCTCGTACTCAGGGTTTTATCCCCACTTGTTGCAGGTTGTGATGTATCATGGCGTCTGCAAGAGTTGGATGGCTCCTGCCGTAGAGGCGGAGTGTGATCACGGGCATGATCCTTCTGAGTTATCTTCTCTCTAATGATTTTGTTGGAAGTCGACCTTAGTACTGGCATATATTTGAAATAAAGGTGTTGTTAGTTTCAAATTACTTTGATTCCGCTACTTTTGAACTTAAGTTGTAATAACTTTGTTGAACTCCGATGTATATTGAATTACTTGTGAAATGATTGTAACATGTGACTTGTTATGTTGAATCACTACGATCTTGGCTTGTATGTTGGTTGGTTTGAAATCCCTCGTGATTTCATTGGACTACCAGAGTTATATGGGCTCAAGTGCGAGAATTTGATCATTTCGGTGATTGTTTTTGTACTTGTGCTCTTATAATTTGGACGGTTCCGTTACAAGAAGCTTGAGGGTCTTTTCTTGAAATCGCCCTGATTCTTCATCGAAGGGCTCCCGAGCATATACCCAGGTTCTTTGTCGAAAAGAGCTTGGATTTAGCTATATCTGGGTTCTTTTTATCGTGTGGCCTTGAAGTCGTCTATCTTGAAGAAGTCTTCTGAGTGACGTGCGCTTTTTGAAGGAAAAAGTGAACTCACTAAGTGTAGCCCACGAGCCTCTTGCTATTTGGAACAAAAAGTTGGAGGGTTTTGAATCTTATGTTGTTCGAAAGAACTGTTGTCTTGAAGTAGTCCTCTTGGTGACGTGCGCTTTTTTGAATGAAAAAGTGCACTCACTAAGTGTAGCCCCCAAGCCTCTTGCTATTTGGAACAAAAAGTTGGAGGGCCTTGAATCTTATGTTTTTCAAAAGAACTATATACCTCTCCTGTTGCAGCCCCCGAGCATATATCCGGATTGTTTTGTTCAGGAAGAACTCGGATGCAGGGTGCTGGCATATTCTCTGGTAGTCTCCTGTTGTCAGATGTAGAGTCTGCTGTTGTCAGGTGTAGTTGTATGGTGGTGGTTGAGTGTAAATGCCTTTTTGTTCACAGGCTGTACTGTGTTGGTATATTCTCCCGAATATGCTTGTTGTTGAGTAATGTTCCTTTATGCCTGAGTTCCCTTTCATTATTGAGTTCTGTCTTTTCACTATGTCCTTTGTTAGGCTTGTTCCGTTGGTGCTCCTGGTCCATGTGCACCGCTCCTTCGGTCTATAAATACCCTCATAGAGTGCTGTCTTGATTCGTTGAGCGTTTTGTTGCTTGTTCTGAAGTCTCTATAGTCATGAATATGGTAGTTTATGAGGTAGAGCAGCCCCCGGGTTTATTTTGTAGTTCTTGTGTGTCTTGCCGTAGCTGGAGGGAGTCTTGTGATTGGGATTAGAGGTAGGCTAATCCCGCAGCAGCAATGTACCAGGATGTACGTGGCAGTAGTTGGAGGGAGTCTTGTGATGTGGGCTTCATTCCTTCATCTAGCAGTTCTGGGTTGATCCTCGCCGCTTGTCTTGAGACTGTCCGGTGTAGATCAACACCATATCCAGCATCACATTGGACTTGGGTAGACAGATGCCTACCGGCCTTCTCTGCTCCATGTTGTCCTACCATTCTGCCGATTTCCGCCTTGGGTGCACTGCGTCCGTCCTTTGAAGAAAACAGTGTATCCGAGTGTGGTTTGTTCTATCGAGTAGCAATTTGGAACACATAGTCGTTCCAAAGCCTAGTTGTTTCTGGGTTCCTTTTTGCTACTTGCCTGTCGTAGTTCTGAGTTCGTTGGGTCTTGTAAGATGTGTAATCTTGTATCTTTTGAAGTCATTTGTAATAGATAGAATCTTGTCTTCCGAGTTGTCATTATTTATTCTGCTGATGTTCTGGTTGTCTATGAGATTCCTGAGTTCTTTATGTTAGAATCGGGTTGTTATGTTCCTTGTGAGGTAACCTTCTGTTGCTTTATGGCTGATGAGTTCTTTTTGCAGCCATATGGTAACTCTGCCATTTTGCTGGATGGATAAGTCCAAAATCTGCCCGTTGAACTATACCGTTGTGTGGATTTGTGTCTTCCGTCATTTTAGTTGTGTTAGTAAATGGACCGTTGCATTTTCATGTCGTGTTAAAACGAGCCTGGTGGGCCGCATTTTTACCGGTGTAAAATCTATTTAAAGGCCTTTGTCCTCCTTTTCTTTGGTACCCTGCCTTCGCCTTGAAAAAACCCTAGTCTTTGCAACTCCGCCGTCACCATTGCCGCCGCCATCTGAGCGCTGCCATCCGAGCCTTCTCTTTCCCTAGTGCTTTTTTGTCTCCGTTAGTACATGGGTAGGAAGAAAGCCGCGAGCAAGTCCTAGGCAACCTTCGTGGATGAGGAGACGTCTCTTTCCATGATCGAGAACCAGGAGTTTGTGGCCATGAGGGCTACCTAGAAGTCTTGGCCGGCTCCGACAACGACTGAAGACCAGCTTCGCAAGCTTGTTAGCGATGGTCTGATCCAGAGCAAGGACATTGCTGAATGGAGAGCTCCAGGCGAGCATCGGTCCCTGCTCTAGGCCCTGGTGAGATTATTCTCTTCGTCTCCTTTATCCGTGCCGGACTTTGCCTTCATGCTTCCGCCTTCCTTCATCAATTTCTTGGTTATTTTGGGGTTAGTTTGAACCATCTTACTCCCAATACCGTTCTCCATCTTTCTATTTTTGTTCATCTCTGTGAACCTTTCCTTGGAATTCCTCCTTCTCTTTCTCTCTTCCGTTACTTCTTTCGTCTGAAGCCTCAACCCCGCCGCAGAGACACCAATGTTCTTGGTGGCTGTGGGATTCTGTTTCGCCAGGGTCTTAAAAGCAAGTTCTTTGACTATGACCTGGTTGACTCTATGAGGGATTGGCGTGCTGACTGGTTCTATGCCGCCAATTTGATTCCTTCTCTCGCCGTTCATTCTGGATCTGGTCCCTCGGTTAACGACCGGTGGGAAAAGAACTCCCTGACACCAGACGAGCTATAGGCGATCTAGCCGTTCCTTGAGTGGATAGGCACTCCAAAGCAGCAGGGCTTGACTGGCTTTGGAATCGTCTCGAGTTTTCTTCGCCATCGTGTTTAGCCTCTGAAGGAGCGAGAGAACTTTGGCTTCGAGTACTCTGGGGCTGAGGATCCTTCACGCATGGTCCTGGCCCTTGAGTTGACTGATGAGGAAGTACTCGAGTGTCTTCAGAAGATGCTGAAAGGAGCAAGCGTTGTCCCGCTTACCGTCTCTGAGTTCTTTGCAAAGAACCCACCTCCAGCTGTAAGTTGTTTTCTTTTTGTGCAGGTACTTTTTGTATTTCTTTTTGCTGTATCTATTTTCGCTTAATCTTCCTTGTCTTGTTGTCTTATTCTTTTCATAGGGATTGGGGCATAACTTCATTGACCCGATTCCCCTTCACGACCTCCCTACCATTGTGGGGGCTGGGGGTAGTCTTGCTGGGGCTTCTTTAACTAGTAAGTCACAAATCGTCGTAATGCTTCCTAGTGTTTCTTCTGCAAACCCTGATGTATATGTAGAGTATGTTCCTCGTTTAGTTCCCCGAGGCCCTCGCAGTGTCGGAAAGAGGGGGTGAGCTGAAAGTTCTTTTGGTTTGTCTTCTGCCAAGAAGTCCCGCCAGTCAAGTACTCGTCTAGGTACTCCAGTTGTAGCTAGCATGTTCTTAGGTGAGCATATTAATACACTTTGTCCCTTTTTCTTCTTGTTTTTATCTTGAACCGAGTACTTTTGTCCTTTTTCAGCTGGTGTTTTGGCAACCTTGGTCGAGAGTGAGGCGGAAGAGGATGATGGTGCTACCCTTGTTACTCGTCGGTGAGTTGTTTTCTTGCTTTCCTGTAGTTGAAACCTTCTTTTTGTTCTGACTTTGGTCTTGATCTCTTTGTAGTAAGCGGTCGTCGAGTACAAGTTCCTCTAGGGCACCGGCACCGAGTTCCTCTGAGATTTCGGTACCGAGTTCTTCCGTAGCTCCGGTACCAAGTTCTTCCGGGGCTCCGGTATCGGCTACGCTGCTCCTGCCACCGAGTGGCGGGGATGTCTTTGCTGCCGTGGTTCCCCCTACGAGGTCTTCTTTTGGTCTTATGAGGAAAAAGATAGATGAGTAAGTGATATCTTGTTATGTTTTTTTGCTTCTCTCTCTGTTCTTCCCTCGCTCATATTCTTTATCGTCGATTTTTCTTGTGATTTTGTAGACCCTCGCCTTCCCTTAACCCTCCGCCTACTTCTTCTCAGTCCTCTGACCCGCCTCTGTGCGCTGAGTCTCTGGACTTGGGATGTTCGGTCAGCGAGGTTGCTGTGAGGGAAGTCGGGTCCCTTGCCGCTGCTGATCCTATTGCTCCGGAGGTGACCGTGGCCACGGCAGTGGGTACTTCTAGAGAGGTAGCTAGGGCTTCCTAGGATACGGCCTTGGTTTTGCCTTCTTTGCCTTCACCAGCTTCTCCCTCTGCCCTCCTTGGAACCAGTAGTTAGCGCTTGGACGATGAAGTGTTGCTACAGTTTGACGCCACCCATCATCTGTCAGAATTAACTGCTGCCTGGGGGGCCTTTTGACTTCCTTTGGTGAAAAGCTTCAGGTGAGTTTTGCTAGAGTTCTTTCTTTGGATGTTTGATCTTCGTTTTCTTCTTATGCCTTCTCTCTCTCTCTCTCTCTCTCTCTCTCTCTCTCTCTTTTTGTTCAGTCTTTCTCTCGAGATCATACCGACTTCTTTTTCTCATCTGAAAATGAGAAGAAATTGTCTTCTGAGGTAAGCGCCCTGAAGGCCGAGCTTGACCTCCCCTGGGCCGAGTTGGAGACCGAGGTCAGACACATCAAAAGGAGGAGAAAACTCTTCGTGCTCGGGTGGTAGAGGTAGAGAAGCAGAAGGATGCTGCGAAGAACGAGTGCAAAGGTATTGCGAGTTCTTTTTGTTTCCTTTTGTATTATGGCTTCCCTTTCTACTGACTTTTCATTTTTTCTTTTGTACTCTAATTTTCTTTTCCGCCGACTTGTTTCTGTTGCCTGGTCTAGCTCTCCGAGTTAAAAAGCAGAAGCTCTTGGAGGGTATCGAGGATATGAAGACGCTTGCTCAAACCAGCCACAACAAGATTGAGGAGGTAATTGCTCAAGCTGAAGAAGAACTCGCGCTTGCTAGATTGATTAGGCATGGAGCTGATAGAGATCTTGTGCAGGCCCAAAAGACCGTTGAGGACTTGACTGGCAAGTTGGCAACAACTACTAAAAACTGGAAAGCTTTGTGGAAGTCTTTTCGATCAGTAGTCGACCTTCTTCGGACTTCAGCAGACGATGGTCATTCTTGGGCTCAATTCATTCCCCAAGTGTCAACCCATTTCTAGGAGTTCGTGAAGCATTATGCCCATCTTTGCACCAGGAACATCCTTGCCCAGGTCTAGGTTCTTTCTCCAGACTTTCCTTTGTCCAAGGTTGCTGACGAAGCTGAGAGCCAAGAGTACCTCAATGCTGTCGAGAGGTTAGAGCTCGAGGTCGATGACTTAGCTAGGAAGATTGTAGATAATCTCAATATTGATGTTTCTACTCCTGATGACAATGCTTGAATGTAATCGACCCCTGCACTCCGGCTTTTGTAACAGAATACTTATACTCTTTCTTGAATGAAGATCCTCTATCTTTGTTGATGTCTTCTTTGTCTGGATGTCTAATCCTTGCTTACTCTTTAAATGTGTTGTCCAATTGATCAGAATTTTCTCTAGGTAGCTATCTGTTCTGATTCTCATCCGCGTTGTATAAACCACTCGCTGTATGTAGATCGTTGTATTTGACAAATTTTCTTGATTTGCCTAGTACTTGTTTGGCTTTCGTCTGTGCCATGTGAAACAACTCGGTGTATGTAGATTGATGTCTTGACAGACTTCCTTGACTTGTTGAGTGCTTGTCTGGCTTTCGTCTATGACTTGTAAACAACTCGGTATAGCCCATTGTGTCGACAAACTTTGCGTTCTTGTTAGTATTAAAAAAAGACTTAGGATATCTCCAGCTTCTTCTTCTTGGCTTAGCTCATAGTGTGGTCAGCATCTGGTCCTATCTCTGGTTGCAAAAGTATCCTAGGACCGGCAAGCCCCCGAGCGCTTCATGGTAGAGTTCTGGAAGCCTTATCTTATTTCCTTCAAGTCTTGTTGAGCAGGAACAAGCGTTGTTCAAGTGCTTTCTTGAGCGAAACCATGTAGCGCTTCTTGGGATCTTCTGAGTGTAGCCCCTGAGCCTCTTGCTATTTGGAACAAGGAGCTGGAGGGTCTTGTCTTGAAATTGCTTTGATTTATGTTCAGGCTTATTCTCAGTCGTTTTTCTTTTTGGTTTGGGTGTTAGCTTATTAGCTACCCTCATCGGCGGGCTCAAGCATGTTTTCAGCTATTTTGCTCTCGGCCGGTATGCTCAGGCGTCTTTTCAGCCATTTTGCTTTTTTGTTCGGGTGTTAGCTTATTATCTACCCTCATCGGCGGGCTCAAGCATGTTTTCAGCTATTTTGCTCTCGGCCGATATGCTCAGGCGTCTTTTCAGCCATTTTGCTTTTTGTTCGGGTGTTAGCTTATTAGCTACCCTCATCGGCGGGCTCAAGCATCTTTTCAGCTATTTTGCTCTCAGTCGGTATGGTTAGGCGTCTTTTTAGCCATTTTGCTTTTTGTTCGGGTGTTAGCTTATTAGCTACCCTCATCGGTGGGCTCAAGCGTCTTTTCAGCTATTTTGCTCTCGGTCGGTATGCTCAGACGTCTTTTCAGCCATTTTGCTTTTTTAATTCGGGTGTTATCTTATTAGCTACCCTCATCGGCGAGCTCAAGCGTCTTTTCAGCTATTTTGCTCTCGACCGGTATGCTCAGGCATGTTTTAGCCATTTTGCTTAATGAAGACAACTTCGGAGAAAGTCATAACAAGACATATGTTTTGTGTAAAGACCATCTTTATTGATCATGAATCATTGATAAGCTATAATAATACATATGTTGTTTGATGAGCGCTATCTTTGTTGATCATGATCGTTGATCTCTTGTGTCTTGTATACATATTTTCCCTTGAGTTGTTTTTATGCATAGAATCTTCATAGCTGTCTGATGTGCCATGTATTGTTGACTTCTTTTCCGTCTTCAGTTATCAGCTTGTATGTGCCTGGTCCGATGACTTTTGTGACGATAAAAGGACCTTCCCATGGACTGAGTAGTTTATGGCGTCCATCGGTCTTTTGTATTCTTCTTAGTACTAGGTCTCCGACTTGTAATGATCGAGACTGGGTATTCTTGTTGTAGTGGTGTTTTAGTCCTTGGAGGTATCTTGCTGATTGAAGGGTAGCGTTCACTCTGACTTCTTCTGTACTGTCGAGTTCTAATCTTCGGGTGTGTTCTGCTTCTCCTTCGTCGTATTGTTCTATCCTTGGTGACATCCAGATCAAGTCTGCGGGTAGTACTGCTTCTGATCCGTACACCAGGAAGAAAGGTGAGTATCCGGTAGCTCTGCTTATTTGAGTCCGTAGCCCCCATACAACCTTGGGTAATTCTTCGATCCACTTTGATCCATAGTCTATTAGTTCTTCATACAATCTTGGTTTTAATCTAGCTAGTATGAGTCTGTTTGCCCTTTCAACCTGTCGCTTGGCCTCTGGATGTGTGACTGATGCGTAATCTATTCTGAAGCCGTAGTCTTGTGCCCAACTTTGGAATTCTGTGGCTGTGAAGGGAGAACCCAAATCTGTGATGATTCGATTGGGCATGCTAAAGCGGTGCATAATGTCTTGGATGAACTCGACTGCTTTGGCTACGCTGTATGTTGCGAGTGGTTTGAATTCAATCCACTTGGTGAACTTGTCAATTGCTACGAAGATGTACTCAAAGCCGCCTTTTGCTTTCTTGAGGGGTCCTACTTGATCCAGCCCCCACCAGGAGAAAGGCCAAGCAGGTGGGATGCAGATGAGGTTGTGAGCTGGCACATGAGCCTGTCTTGCGAACATTTGACAACCTTTGCATCTTCCGACGAGTTTTTCTGCGTCTTTCAAAGCGGTTGGCCAGTAGTAACCGGTGCGGAATGCTTTTCCGACTAGTGTTCTTGAAGCGGCGTGATTTCCACAGCAACCTGAGTGTATTTTGTCTAGGATCTCTTTGCCCTCTTCAAATGAGATGCATTTTAGGAGTACTCCTGATGATGCGGCTCTTCTGTAGAGCTTGTCTCCTACTAGGACATAGTTCTTGCTTCGACGAACAACTCGGGTAGCTTCTTCTTTTTCCGCTGGCAACTTATTTTCTTTGATGTAATCGATAAAAACCTGGGTCCATGAAGTAGTGATTACCAAGATCTGGGTGTCTTTGGTTGAGATTTCAGGGGTTATCTCACCAAGTTGTTTGATAGAAGGAGCTGATAACTCCTCTATGAATACATCGGGTGGGACCTTCGCCCTGTCTGATCCAAGCTTGGCGAGGATGTCTGCCGCAATATTAGAATCGTGCAGGACGTGTAGAATTTCTAATCCTTGGAAATGTTTTTCGAGCTTTTGTATTTCAGCACAGTAAGCACCTGTGTTTTCTTTGGTGTAGTCCCAATCTTTGTTGACTTGATTGATTACTACTACTGAATCTCCATAAACGAGTAAACGTTTGATTTCGAGGGTGATTGCTACTCGTAGCCCATGGATGAGGGCTTCGTATTCTGCCTCATTGTTTGTAGCTTGCCATAATATCTGAAGGACGTACTTGAGTTGCTTTTCGTCTGGAGAAATTAGGAGGACACCTGCACCGGCTCCGCCTAGCTTAAGTGATCCATCATAGTACATCTTCCAATGATCAAGGATGGTACTTGACACAGGTTGTTGAATTTATGTCCATTCGGCAACAAAATCAACCAGGGCTTGAGATTTAATTGCCTTCCATGGGGTGAAATCGATATTGAGAACGCCAAGTTCAACTGCCCACTTAGATATGCGCCCCATTGCATCTCTGTTGTGTAGGATGTCTCCGAGTGGGAAATCTATCACCACGGTAATCCTGTGGCTTTCAAAATAGTGGCGAAGCTTGCATCAAGTGATCAGGAGGGCGTAGAGTAGTTTTTGCACATCCGGGTACCGGATTTTTGATTCTGACAGTACTTCGCTGATGTAGTATACGGGACGTTGTACTTTATATACACGCCCTTCTTCTTCTCTTTCTACGACAATCGCAGTGCTGATCACCGTAGAGTTGCCGCAATGTATAGCATCATGTCTTCGTATTTCTTCGAAGGTGTGAGAACTGGTGAGGAGGTGAGATATGCCTTGAGCTTCTTGAAAGCTTCGTTAGCTTCTTCTGTCCACTCGAACTTGTCTGTCTTCTGGCAGCAATTTAAAGAAAGGTAACCCTTTTTTGCCCAGTCTTGATATGAAATGATTGAGGGCCGCCATGCAGCCTGTTAGTTTCTGCACATCTTTGACACTTTGAGGAGGGCCCATCTCTGTTATGGCTCGAATTTGCTTGGTGCTTGCTTCGATTCTGCGATGACTGACTAGGAATCTGAGTAGTTGTCCTGAAGGAACTCCGAATACACACTTGTTTGGGTTCAATTTCCACCTCCATCTTTTTAGGTTTTTGAAGGTTTGCTTTAGGTCTTCAATTAGTGTATCTGGGTTCTTTGTCTTTACCGCTACGTCATCCACGTATGCTTCTACGTTTTCGCCGATCTGATCACCAAGGCATGTTTGAATAGCTCTTTGGTAGGTGGCTCCAGCATTCTTGAGTCCAAACAACATGGTCTTGTAGCAGTAGGCACCGAATAGAGTGATGAAAGATGTCTTGCTCTGGTCTTGTTCTTTTAATGCAATCTGGTGATATCCTGAATAGCAATCAAGAAAGGATAATAGGGCGGATCCTGCCATTGAGTCAACTATCTGATCAATGCGCGGTAGCCCAAATGGATCATTCGGGCAGTGTTTGTTGAGATCTGTGTAGTCGACACACATGTGCCACTCGTCTGTATTCTTTTTCTGTACTAGAACTAGGTTTGCTAGCCAATCTAGATGAAGGATCTCTCTGATGAACCCGGCTGCCAATAGCTTTGTGATTTCTTTTTTAATTGCTGCTTTCTTGTCGGGTGAGAATCGTCGTAGCATTTGTTTTATAGGCTTGGAGTCTTTATTAATATCAATTCTGTGCTCAGCCAACTCTCTTGTGACACCTGGCATGTCAGTTGGCTTCCAAGAGAAGATATCTTCGTTGTCCCGAAGAAAGTTGGTGAGCGCGAGTTCCTATTTTGCTGAGAGGTGGGCGCTGATGGTTGCTGTTTTGGAGGGATCGCCAGTGCCCAGGTCGATTTGCTTGACGTCAGCTTCTTTTGGTGGTGCGAGGATGCTGGGCTTTTTAGCCGATATCTCTAACTTCTCTTGGCTTATTTCTGTGGCAATAGTGGCTATTTCTTTTCTACCATTGTCGGCTTGTGCTTTTGCTGCAATTTGGATTGCTGAACATCACAGTCAAATGCATGCTTCAAATCACTTCAAAGAGAGAGAACACAATTAGGCCCTGGCATCTTAAGCAATAGGTATGAATAATACGGTATTGCCATGAATTTTGCTAGTGCTGGGCGCCCGAGGATTGCGTGATATGATGAATCGAAGTCCACGACTTCAAATTTGATGAACTCTATACGGTAGTTTGAGGGAGTCCCAAAAGTAACCAGTAGAGTGATTTGTCCAAGTGGCATTGCTGCCTTGCTGGGTACTATGCCATAAAAGGCATGCTTGTTGGTGTGATCATCCCGGTGAGTTGTAGTCCCATCTTTCTTAGAGTTTCTGAAAAAATGATGTTGAGTCCAGCTCCTCCGTCGATTAGTACTTTCGTAACAGTCATACCGGCAATGGTTGGATCTAGAACCAGTGGGTAATGGCCTACGTTCCCTATGCTGGTCCATTGGTCTTCTCTTGAAAATTGGATTGGATATTCTGACCAATTGAGATATCTTGGTGTAGCAGGTTCTGCTGCCATGATGGTTCGTAACGCTAGCTTTTCTTGATGTTTGCTTCTGGAATCTAGAACTCCAGCAAAGATTACTGCCACTGTCCCTCTGGATTTTTGGAATCCCTTGTCTTTATGGTTGTCTCCTTCTTTTTTCTGATTGTCTTCTTTATTGTTCCCCTTACTAACTTTTCTAGTGTATCTTTCATTGAAGGTGTAGCAATTTCCGATGGTGTGCTTTCCATTGGGGTGCAAGGGGCAACGTATGTTCTCAATGTCATCATATCTTCTGGGCTCGGTAAATTTCTTTGATTTGTTAGCCATTGCTATTGTGTTGTCTGGTCCACATTTTCTTTCCTGTTGTCTATTGTTTCAATGATTTTGTCTGTCCGGGTTGTCTCGGTTGTTTCTATCCAGGAATCTTTCTCTTGTTTTTTCCTCTGCAGTAATCATCTTTTCTACTGTTCGTCTGATTTTTTCATTGTTTCTTGGGTTCTCTTTGCAGAAATCTTGAAATTGCCACCTAGCCATGATTCCGTGAGAGAAAGCTTCGATTACTTCTCGTTGTGTGATGTCATGTACTTGAGCTCGTAGTTCACCAAATCATCGATAGTAATTTCTTAGACTTTCACCTCCTTTCTGCTTGAGTCCTTTTAACTCTGCGTAGGTGATTGGGTGTGTAATGATACCTGTGAAATTTTCATAGAAAGCTCTTTACAAGTCCTCCAAATTTCTGATTGATCCTGGATTCAATTTGTCAAACCATTGCAGTGGCATGGTCTCTAAGGCCATGGGAAAGAACAAGGTCTTGATGTCATCGTCTCCTCCAGCCAATTCAATGGATTGCGAGTAAATCCTTAGCCATTGCTTTGGTTCGGTCTTGCCATCGTATTTGGAGTGGTTGGATGGCTTGAACTTATGAGGTAGTCGTATTGAAGCAAGTCTGTTTGCGAAATAGGGGAATCTATCGTGCGTTCCAACTTCTATGTATTCTAATTTGGCGCCCCCTTCTTGCCAACTGTTGTCTTGGTGAGAGTAGTTTTGCGTGGCTGTCCGAGTGGGTGCTCTGCTTCTGGCCTTTCTTGGTTGTTCGACTCGGTCGTTTTGACTATGATTTCTTCGACTTTCTCTGTTGTGACTTCCACTTGATCCAAGTCTTTCAAAAGCGGACTTCCTTTTATTTTGATCTTCCTATTCATGAGATGTTGCCCTTCCATCGTGCATCCTAAGGGCTGTTGATCAGAGGAAGTCCCGGAGTTGTTCTTGTTTTTCATTAGGATATGAAGTCGCCCTGAGTTCTTCTAGTGCTTCTCGGATCTTATCGTAGGGTGTATTCGCTGCTCGTCCTTCTTCGACCTCTCGCTCTGATTTTCTTCTATTGTACTCGGCTAGGTCTGACTCATATTTGATCCAAGTGTCCTTTCGCTGCTTAGCATGGCGTTGACGTCCTTGTTTCAATTTGTTCTTTCTCTCTCTGACTTGCCTCTGACTCTCAGTTTCACCATCATGCCCCTGGATAAATGGTGATATGTTGGATTCGGATTCATCTAAAGACCTGACGTCGGGTGCTTCTGGGGGACCAATGGTGATCGAGGATGGCGAATCATGAATACTTCTCTAGCGTGAGTTGTTCTGTCATCGTCTATGGCTTTCGTACTGCCAGAGTTGTTGATAACTTCAGTAGAGGCTTCAAGGTCATAGATCGAGTCTCCTTCTTGGTAGGGTAGAGCTATTGTTGTCACGTTGTCGACTAGTTGGGTGCCGCTATCTTCAGGAATGGAACCCGACCAGTGGATGATGCAGTCCTGAGATGTTATAGTTAAAACAAGACCTTCCGGGGCTCCTTTCAGTGGCATTCTAAGCACCGGATTGGTGAATCCTTCGGTCGGTGTCTGATAAGACGTTGCCATGTTGTGGGGTCTGAATGGAAGAGGACCCGACTTCTTTAAAGTACTCTAAGTGTACTCCAAGTAGTGTTCTTGATAGGTTGACATCGTGTTCCGGAGCTTTGTCAAAAAAGAACTCGGTTTTCCGAAAGAACTCGGATAAGACTCTATCTTGGAAGCGGAACCTGAGTTTGAATCGGATGCGTGAAGTCGTTAAATATGAGTCGGATTGGATATCACGAGCTGTGCGAATCTTCCAGCAAGCTGATCTGTTGTTGCCGCTAAAATGAAAAAGTCCTGATGATGATCTGAGTCTTCGAGGAGATGGTTTTGGAGCTTGCCATCGTCGCCTGCCTTGCAGATCCATGAACCAAAGATGAAGGTCAATCCCTTTGAGAAGATCATGCTATCGAGGTCCATCGAGCTCTCGGGTGCAAAGTTGCTGACTTCCCCTACCTGGCGTGCTAGCTGTTGATGTTTGACCACCGATAGCCTGCCATGCGGGTACCCGAGGCAGTATGTTCGGGCTTCAGCGTATGCAGAACTCGACGATAAATGCAAGAGACAGTCGATTTATCCTGGTTCGGACCCTCAATCTTTGATCGAGTAATAGCCCTACGTCCAGTCGGCGTTAGCCTTTGTGTTGGATTGATCGTAAAGTGTTGTGTTGTACAATTGTCCTCTGAACTCCCGATCCAAGGAGCCCTGCCCTCCTTTATATAGTCAGGAGGCCCGAGTCCTAGTCGGTTTACAATGAGAGTTCCCGGTAGGATTATAGAATAATACTACTGCTAAGATTACAGGGGAAGAATCCTAGTTAGACTAGTTCTTCTCCCGTCCTTGCGGGGTATTCCATGGGTCCCGCACGGACAGGCCTCTTTTTCTACCTCTAGCAAAACCTATGCAAAAGATAAACTGGCTAAATGTACAACTACGATTTTGCTAGTGTATTGCTATCTCTACCGCAAACAGAGTAATGTAATCAATGTAAATGCGGAAGCTAAAGAGCAAGGTAGAGATATGCAAACTCCCATCGATGACTCCGGTATTTTTACCAGGGTATCGAGAAGCGCACAAGCTTCTCCCTAGTCCTCGTTGGAGCCCCTCGCCAGGAATCCCTTGCAAGGGCCAAGCTCTCAGTCAGATAACTCCGTGGATAGCCTCGGGCCTTCCCCACGCGCAAGTGGGTCTCCGACGTGCCTTCTCGCAAGCCTCTCCCGGATGCTCCCTCCATCTTCACTATCAAGCTTCCAGCCGAAACGCCGCGGGCCTTGTTCCCTCTGGTGCACAGTGGCGGCCACACCACAAACGCGATTGGTGTGATCTCGCAAGACTACAAGCCCCTCCGATATACAACAATGGTGCGCACAAGCACCGAGTGGTAAGAGGTATGCAAACCTCACTAAACACTAGGCCTAAACCTAGAGCAAGCACATAAGCGGTGGTCTAATCAACCTAAGCACTTCGCAAAGCACCTACGCTAATCACCTAATGAATCACTAAGCACTATGCAAGTGGAGATCACTAAAATAGTGTATCAACAACCTTGATATGTTTCCTTAGCTCCACACCCTTCGAATGGCCGGTTGGAGGGTCTATTTATAAGCCCCACTGAGAAAGTAGCCGTTGGGGACGAAATCTTGCTTTTCTGCTACTGACCGGACGCAGATCACGTCCTGACCGGACGCATCCGGTCGTCTCGACCGTTAGAGCCGCGATCAACTGATCGGACGCTGCCAGCGTCCGGTCACATGCCACCAGACGCGTCCGGTTGCAACTTCGCCGCTCTAGAACCTCTATGTACTTGACCGGACTCTATTGTCCAGCGTCCGGTCGATTTGCCGCTAGCGTCCGATCGCTGCTGCTAACGCCTGTTTACTGAGCCTCCTGATCGGAGCGTCCGGTTGCTTTCCACCAGTGTCCGGTCGCTTCTGCTAGCGTCCAATCCAACGTCCGGTCACCTCTATGAGCTTGTTTCTTCATGATCTTACGTACGGCTTGATTCCTATCTTCATGCTTAGACTTTGCTTGATATCTTGGGTCTTCTCTTGTGCTCCTAAGGTCTTGCTTATTGTGTTGATTAACGGATCATCACGTCGCCTTCGTTCAAGTCATGTCTTGCACCCTATTGAACTATAAAACAATCACTTGTAAATTCATTAGTCCAATTTGGTTGTGTTGATCATCAAACACCAAAATCCAAAGTAAATAGGCCTAGGGTCCATTTTCCTTACACAACTCTTTGAAGATCAAGACCAGCAGCGATACTTTGAATTAAGGCAAGTATAATATGAGGCTCCTTATTACCTATTCACTTTAATGCAATCTCAATTCATATGCATATGTTAATGAACTGCTTGGAGTCTACCTACCTTGATATTGATTATCCTGTCCTTGATATACCTATGGTTTTGCATGTGGGTAGTATGCTCAGTTTGCTCCAACTAATATTGATTAAAGAATACGCTTAAAGATACATGCAACATGGTATTAAAAGATGCTTTTTAGCAACATGGAACCAAGGGGGCTAGAGCATTGGGTCTTTTCTTAGGGTGCTCTAGTTTCTCTCCATAAGGACTCATCTTTAAGTGACAACCCAGGACATTACAGTACAACCATGAGGACTACATGGCTCTGGTCTTAGTCTAGTACCTTGCTCTTTCTAGTTTGTAGCAGTTTACTGAAAGGGCAAGAGGGGCATACTAGGCTAGGTATGGGCCTCATCCCCAGGGTGTGTACTATGTTGCGTGTATCAATGCCACTTTTTGAGATGACTCTATAACACTTGGGAGATGGAATCCTTAGCGACTTCTCCTTATTAGAATGACCGGGAAAAGCTTTGTAGTGTACCATGCCTGCTCACCTTGGAAGTGTTTTGGGAGTTGCAAACCCGGGCATATGGGTAACATGACTCGTGGTGAAAGTGTACAACATCTGCAGAGTGTAAAACTGATATATCAGCCATGCTCATGGTCACGAGCGGTCTGGATCCTTGCTAAATAGTGGTTAACTGGATGGTTTGGGTTATAATTAAAATTGCTGATATCTCTAATTATTCATATTTGGGAGCCTAAGCATAACTTAGCAACTTATGATTAATAATAAAATATGACCAACTAAAAGTGCTTACCACTGTGCAGCCGTGTCAAGCCTTTTGAGCCTACATCTCCTCATGTTATGCTTGCTAAGAGGTAGTAGCTTACGCTTGTTTTATTTCAATACTTTGGTAAAATCCCGGATGGGTACCAGATGGAGATTCTTCAGTGGAGTTTTCCAAGAGGTATTAGTCTTATGATCAACCAGTTGATGATTCCTGTGGTGTTGGAGGCTTCGCCCGAAGAATAGAGTTATAGCATATACTGTGAAGTAAGACTATGTCTTTTGTAACAACTACTTATGCGCTATGTAATAAAGGCATAGTCTTTGATATTACCCCTTCATTTGTAACTATATGTGTGAATTGAATTCCAGGGCACACATATGGTGTGTATCTGGTTTTGTTCCTTAAAACCAGGTGCTAAAGTGACATTGCACTAGAAAGCGCATGTTACAAGAGTATGTTTTAAGTGTTTCAAATATTTCATTTGGATGTTCCATGTGTTTCATCTGGATGTTCCATGTGTTTCATCTAGATGTTGCATATGTTGCAATGGCTATACACGTATGTTGCAAGTGTATGTTCCAAATGTTTCAGCTGTTTTTAGACACACGTTGCAAGTGTATGTTCTAAATGTTTCAGCTGTTTTCAGACGCACGTTGCAAGTGTATGTTTCAAATGTTTCAGCTGTTTTAGACGTATGTTGCAAGTTTTTTCTGAATGTTGCATATATATGTTGCAGTGGCTACACACATATGTTGCAAGCGTATGTTCTAAACATTTTACATGTTTCAGGCGTATGTTGCAGCAAGTGCTTGATGTTGCAAGTGTTTTCATTAGCAGGCGCAGGAAGCGAGCGTAGACGGAGGCGGAGGCAGTTGGGTAGGCACGCGCAGCGTAGTAGCATGCGTTGCAGCAGCAGGCGGCCATGCGTAGTAGTAGCATGCGAAGCAGCAACAGACGGGCACGCAGCAGCAGCAAGCACGGGCGGGCAGGTGCAGGCTAGCGTTCGGACATCCAGACGCTAGCCATGCCATTTGCGTTGTCGGGCGACGAACATAGCAGGGTTTTCCAGAACTTTGCCCAAAAATACAGTCAACACATTAGCTAACCGTGAATTCTGTGTCTCATAAATATGGTTGTCTGAATTAACAGAGGGGGTCACAGTGGTGATCACTAGGTGAGGCACGCCATGTGCTGGTGGAATTGCGGAAGACAACGCTGAGTCTTGGATTTCCAACCCATCAACTGTTGCCAGAGCTGAATGTTAAAACCAAAGGTTTGACGCCCTCAAACTTTAAAAAAAAACCGTTCGTTCAATGTTTACCCCTCAAATCCAGCCGAGGCCACTGTACCACGCGCCTGGGGATTGGTGGTGGAGACTCAAGTGATGAGTTAAACCCACACGTTTCTACTAATTGACTGCAGCGAGAGTTGATCCGATCCTCTGAAGGAAAGCACAACGAGTAGGAGTAGATGACCCCGTCGTTTGAATATCCCACGCTAGCTAGAAAAGGTATCCCACATGACTCCCTGTCTCCGATCCGCAGCACAAGAGCGTCCATGGCCGACTCACTGTAGCGCTTGAACAGTAACTGGCAGTTTAGATTAGATTCGATTGTTTTGTTTGTTAGGAAAGTGATAAGTTAGATTGATTCGGTTATGATATTTTATTAGGGTCAAGTAAGCTTTCTCTATAAAAAGAAGCATCATGTATCAGTTAGGGTTAAGCAAGAATAAATCCTAAGATACTCTCCGAGGAAGGGTGGCTATCCGGAGTCTCTCTGCTAATCAATCTATCCGTAGCATTTTCATAACATTAAGGGACTTATAGTTTAGGCTAGCTGGGATAAAACAATAACGCCCCTATATATTGATTTAAGGTCAGTCTCAATGGGGATTTTATAGAGTTTTATGGGCATTAAATATGCTGACATGGTACTATTGTGACAGAACCACCCAATTTATACAAGATCAAGTACGGTTGTCCCCGCTAACACGTTGACACACCCATACTTTCACTCATATAAACCCGGTAGTCCGTCGAGTGTCCCGAAAGACCTCGGTAAATCAACATCACAACCAAGATCGCGTGATTAAGCAAATACACATCACATACATCGGGTTGCAGCGGAAATAATATTACAACGGGGTTAACAAATAATAGTACAAGTTTGGGTTTCAAAACTGATTAGTGAAAACAACATAGCTTTCAAATGATTACATTAATATAAGTTCCAAATATATGGCTAGCATAGTGACATCATCCGACAAAAGCATATAGATGAGAAGTAATTATAGAATCACCGAGCCCACCGGTGGTTAGCCACCATCATCAATAGGTCGAGAACATCACCTGCAACAAGGTGGGATAAACCCTGAGTACTCGAATGTACTCAGCCAGACTTACCCGTCTTAAACCAAAATAAAGCAACACCAAGGATTATGTATGTCTTTCTTTAGTGGGCTAGCTGACTTGTTTGCGAAAAGCATAAGCTATCGTGAAGAAACCATTTTAAGTACTTTGCATCATCTTTATTATGACCTATCCGTCTAGGTAAGCACCTGTACTATAGCAATCACTTGATTAGCCAATAACATTCAGTTACCAATTTAGATTTAGCATATCTCATATCATCCAGATAACCATCCTTGTTCCATAGTAATTACTACGATGCCGTAACTCGAGTCAAGTGCTCACTATCCAGGAGCGATGGCGATTCGAATCGATTCCTAACCAGCTGGTGATTTATTCCTTACACAAACCTCACTCACCCGCTAAAGTGAGATATTGATCACCGAGTCAACTATCCAGGAATCTCGAGTTTGCCAGGAACCACATGTACCCGGGGGCCGACCGACTGCACTTTGGTCTTATCATCTCGCCCCCGTGTCCAACCACACTTGCTCCGACACAGTGCGCTGCGGGCAATCTACTCGGCCCGAATAATCTCCCAGCTTCGCGGTCGGAAGGTACTTTATCCGGCCAGCTAAATGTAAGGCATGCGTTCAACATAACTCGAGGCCCAACAACGGTCGGTCCTTAATCGACACAGACGGAAACTAAGAGCACCCCAGAACCCTGTCTGGTTGCCTCCAACTTTTTCCGTCCGGTCTCCAATTATCCATCACACATGGTTAATTCCAGGATATCATTCTTTCCATAGCTAAATTCTTCCAGTAACCACCTATAATGTAGTTGACCGGATATCACCGATCGCTACCGGTCTAAGCAAGGCTAAGCAGTTATTCGATCCTGACCTAACAGGGTAACAAGGTAGTAAGGTAGGCAAGGATAGTAATAAATGCATCAACAGTTTCAATCAACTCCTACAACTTAATGCAATAATATATATAAACTCATATATATAGAAAGAATTGCTTTTATAAAGTAGGAGACTTAGAATGCTCCGGGGCTTGCCTGGGATCTGTCACAAGTCAGTTCAGTTAGCTTGCACCGTCCTGGTGACGTCTCGGGTCCTAGCATTCGCTTAGTCCTTCCATCTTCAGGATAGATCCTCCATACATCGTCTTCGGGTTCGGCTCCACCATCATGTTCTTCACGTGGTTCATCTAGCGCACCTAGATGAGATACAAGATGCGTGTGTATTATTGTGATGAATTGTAACACAAGATGCATCACATAAACATTCAAGAAAAACACAAGATTATGCAAGACATAGACACCAATAGCTATTTAACTAACCTCACACCACTAACTATAGAGAGCAAGCTACTCACATCAACTCATATCAAGCAAACAAGTTATTCACAAAAATCACAGAGTCAAGGCTGCAACAGCAGCAGCTAATTTTACTCATAACAGGAGTTGTACTAATCCAAAAGACATGCAACAAGACAATCTGGAAAGCTTATGGAATTTTCTACAATTCATCTTTAATCATCTTTTCATGATTCTCAAGTTAACTAAGTCAATTATATCCATTTACAGAAACTGGTCTACAGTTGACAGAAAGCAGCCATTTCTGAAACCCAACTTTAAACAACTGTAACTCTTAAACTACTTGGCCAAATGACACCAAATTTTAATAGAAGCTAGATACATGAATTATCTACAACTTTTGTATAAACAAGTTTCACAACAAAGCACATTATCATGAAGAACTTTGCTAAGTTCCCAGATCTGTCCATAAACCACATCGGCAAGAAAAAAATTATTAACTTATGTTGCAAATACATAATTGGGCAAAACCAACTTTACCAACATTTCACACATGACTAAAGAACACCAGAAAACCTAGTGTCCATGACCAAATAAATTCTTTTAATGCATTTCTTAATTTATTTTAGATAACAAGGTGACTTGATGAACATATACCAAAAGTATACAATAAATTCTACAAACATTACAGTGGCTCACATATCCTCTCAATAGTCTATTATACAAATTTTACTCCATTTGAATATGTATAGCAACCTCTATGAAAAGAACAAGTTGCTAAAGCAAGAATTCATGTGAGAGCGAGATAAACCAATAACTCACTCATACTTCATCCAATACTCATAAAATTTTTACCACACATCAACTATCACATGAGTAGCATGCCACAAAAATTTCACTTCATTTGGAGCCCTAGATCTGCAGTTATGGAAAATAACAAATTCAACTAGCATTACAACCTTACTGCACAAATCTATTTTTACTGCAAAATATTGAAACTAAAACATGCCATATTATAGATCTAATGCATAGAGAATTTCACAAGGATTCCAAAAAGTCCACATTTACTATTTTACAAATTTCCTATGATTTACTATGATTTTCCAAACTTTCAGCCGATTTAAAACAAATAGGTCCCTTGAGGCACTATTCACTTGAGTCAATGACATTGCAGCTAGGCCCTTGACTTTCGTCGAATTGTTGCGCGAGGTCCTCGACGTAGATTTGCACAGGGAGGTCACCGGGGTCTCACTGCTCCAGCCGGAGAAGCCCATGCCGTCGGCGGCTGAGGGGCGGGGGAGCACCAGGGGGCCCTTGCGCACCCCGCGGGGCTGCTCGGCTTAGCCCAAGGTGGCCCACGGCGGCTTGGCCACGCACGGGTGCCAGCTGCGGCGGCAGCGGCCGAAGCTTCCACGGCTAGGGTGGTGGGTTGCGACGGCGAGCACGAGCATGGCGTGAAGGAGATGGCGGCGAAGCTGAGGGTGGTGCTCGTGGGGAGTGAGAAAGCTAGGAGCGGCGAGAACGGCTGCGGCGGCAAGCTCGGCCAGCCGGCCATGGCGGACGCGCGTCCCCTGCGCGGAGCGGAGCGAGGAAGAGCAAGTGAGGGAGAGAGCTGGGGAGTGGGGAGCTCGGCGTCCACCTCTATACTGCATAGGGGAGGCAGTGCGCGTGGCAGAGAAGGCAGGGGCACGCGGCAAGGAAGCTCGGCAATGGTGGCCACGTCCACGGACACGCGGCGTCCTTGAGGCCTTCTACCGAGCACGTGGCGGGCGACGGTATGACCGACATGGGGAGCCAATTTGGGCCGCTTTCGGGCTGAATCAGTCCTTGGGCCGAAGATAAAGTTTGCTCACCTCGGCCTACTCTACGTTTCTCATTTAAGGTGCCTGATCATTTGAGCTCTGTAACAGCGGGTAATTAAGCCTCAAAATGACAGTGTCAACATGTTGATAACGGTCACGGGAACTTGCCTTCAGAGGTCAAAACTCGGTCAAACTCAGAGCAACTTTTTGCATGCTCTTCTCCATAATATAACCTTCAACTTTTATTTTTGGACCAACTCAAGTTGCTTAACGAATTTCGGAGAACACATAATGCCAACGTCGTTGCTTAGCGAAACTCCAGACTTAGAATATTTCTAAGTGCTGAAAACAACAGCAAATTCGATATTGTGACCTCGATTTGACTTACTTCCAAGCTGATCTAGCTCTTAGTCCAAAAACAAAGTTTGTTCTACATGATATGGACTACAACTTTCATTTAAGGTCCAACCTCAAAACTGGTATAGAACCTGCTGTTCTACTTTGACCAAAGTAGGATCACGATGAAGCTTAAATCATCCTTTTTGATCCATTGGAGTATCTTCTTAGCATTTGCCCAACATGAACCTTTCATGACTTTTGTTGTAGAGTTCATCTAGAGTCATTTTGGTAAGGTTGCAAGGTTTGGTTGACATCTCATGTTTTCATTCACTTAATAGTGCAATTCAAGCACTTAGTAAAATCATTTCAACAAGGATATAACTTATCATTTCATGTGACTTTTTGATTCCAAACTTCATGAAACTTTTCGAGTGTCCAATATAGATGGGTATTGATGTGAGACACATGAAGATATCCCAATCACACCACCCAAGCATATATCTTGAAAAGGGGTCTATAGGCGAGCAAAGGTGCAATATCCAAGTTTAGGTTGGGGCTCGTTTCTATAGGTTTGACCTTGACATCTTCATCATCACTTAATATACCATGTTTTAGCTCAAACCCATTGCTTAACTGGTGGCAAACACCTAGGATGTTACAACTATCTTGATGAAGAGAGAGAAGATAAAAGTTTCATGAGAGTAGAGAGAGTTTCATGGGGATGAAACTCTTCTGCACTGTTTCCAAAATATGGGTGTGTTGGAAACTGGGAGATGAAACCCCTATTGAGACTGGCCTAATAGATACTACAGGATATTCATTATTACCAAAGGTATTTTTACAAGTGGTCAACAGTTTTTACTACCTTGTATGTATCAACATTCAATCAACAATAATAGATACAATCTATTCCAAGTGGAAAGAAAACTTAGATTATTGGTGCTGTCTTTGCAGAAATAAATGGATTATGATCAAGACAATGAACTTGAAGCCCTGGAGCGCATATTGATAGATTCAAGTGTGGAGCCAATCATGCTATCAATTGCATTTTTAAAATTTATCACAAACATTTTCTCCCAAGTGATTGGTATTGGTGGGTTTGGAGTTGTTTACATGGTATCCCTTTTTTCAGATAGCGTTGAATATGTCAAACTTTAAATAATATTTGGCTGGTGGAATTAAATGTTGATGGCGATACTAACAAGATATTGTGTGCATGCTAAACAGGGACTTCTTAGAAATGGGAAAGTAGCGGTGAAGGAGCTTTCCCAAACAAATGACATTATAGAGGGGCGATTTAAGGATGAGCTTATATGTTTGATAAAGGTTAAACACAAAAATGTAGTGAGATTTCTAGGCTATTGCTCTGATACACAAGAAAAAGCAATACTGTATGAAGGGCGGTATGTTTTGGCCGAAGAGAGGCGAAGGTTCCTATGCTTCGAGTATGTACCTAATAAAAGCCTCCATGATTATCTCAAAGGTACGAAATTTGCACCGACTCTATTTGTATTCCTTCCACCTACTAAAGATGACTTTTCTATTTTCCTGTCTCTAGTTCTTCCTTTTTCTTGACTGCTCTCATAATTTGACAACGAACGCTGAGTCTTGATTTCCAAACCCATCAACTGTTGCCAGAGTTGAATGTTAGAACCAACGGATTGACGCCCTCAAACTTTTAAAACCGTTCGTTCAGAATTTGCCCCTCAAATCCAACTGACGCCACAATCCCACACGCCTGGGGATTGGTGGTGAAGACTCAACTAGTCAAGTGATGAGTTAAACCCACACGCTTTTACTAATTGACTGCAGCGAGAGTTGATCCGATTCTCTGAAGGAAACGAAAGCACAACGAGTAGGAGTAGATGACCCGGTCATCTGAATAATATCCCACGCTAGCTACAAAAGGTATCCCATGGCTCCCCTGCCTCCGATCCGCAGCACAAGATCGCAAATTTAGCAATCCCGTGGCCGGCTGGCTATATACCTACAGGGGAGCTAGCTTCAAGTTCAACGACGTTCTCTCCTCGCATCTTCAATTTTGTGAAGGTGCAGGCCTTGGTCTTCCAGGTTAGTGACCGACGATCGGTTTCTCTATGCCTCATGCTTTTAGGAACCTGCTGATTCGATGTACTTAATAAGCATCAGATCGCTTGATCCCATGGATTCGTATATGTATGTAAATCGACTGATCTCTCGAAGGTCTTCTTCATTCTTGCTAAGTTGCTAGTTCAAATCCATGCATGTTCAATTCTGTTATTCGCTCAATTGAACCTCTCCTTTCCTTTTGTTTTTTTTTTTGTTAATTGTACTATTCGAATGCGTTTTTACAGTTCAAACAATCGGATCATGTTTGGAACACATGAATTTCTCCATGTTAGGCCTTGTTTGGATGTAGTCGGATTCATATCAATCCACATGTGTTGAGGTGGAATGGAGTGGAACCTGAGCTAAATTTCACCTCAATCTACCCCAACACACGTGGATTGAGGTGAATTTGATTACATCCAAACAAGGCCTTACTGTGTTTTTCCTGCGAAATTTGTGCATGATTCCTGTGAATTTCCTCCGTTACAAACAAGCACATACATGTGTAGTATTCTAGTATGTTTTTCAGGGGGGATATATCTTTTCCATCCTACGGTTGAACATATATTGTCACTAGTTCTGAACCTTTTCTTTCGTTGCTTCTTTCAAATGCCTTATGTGCTTGATGCGCCTTTCTAAACTGTGTTTTCCTGTTGCTACACACACAAGCACGCACGCATGTCCACGTGCACAAGTGCAGACTGCAAAAAAGGATAGCATGAGTAGGGGGTGACAAACCCCATTTTGTCCTGAAACTTTGATCAAGTTTACATGAGAACGAAGAATGCAATCCAAAATACTCTCTGTAGATTTTAATTAGTTCCCTTGCTCGTGATCTGCTTGGTCTCATTCTATCCTTGTGCTGACTTGTAGTTAAGGGACTTAGCACCCTACATATTGATTTAATGGCTACTACTCCCTCAGATCCAAATTATAAGAAGTCTCGGCTTTTCTAGATATATTGTTTTTACTATATATTTAAACATAGTGTATATGTAAGTGTATAGCAAAAACTACTTAACTAGAAAAAACTAACCGTCTTATAATTTGGAATTGAGGGAGTACAAGATTTTCATTGTTACCGAAGGTACTTTACAAGTGGCCAACAGTTTTACTACCTTGTATCACTAGTACACAAATCATTTTTCCTAGCGGTCAAAAATAATTTTCAGAGTCGGTTTAAAAAAAAACTGCTACTATGCCAATCGATTATAAAAAGAAGTGATTTCCAGGGGTGGTTTTAAAACTGTTTCTAAAAATTAATTACCAGGGACGGTTCTCTTAAGGCAAACGGCCTTGAAAATCTCTTTTCAGGGCCGGATTTGTTAAGTCAACCGTCCTTAAAAAAATTCACTTTTTTAAAAATCGCTCAGATGTAAATATTTAAAAAATTAGCTTGCTAAGAGGCCTCTTAGAGGGCTTATCACTATAACAATATTTGATTTTTAGTTCGTTTTCGCACAAGTGCAGCCACGCGGATATCACCACCTACCACCACACCACACATCACTTATGACTCTGCATATGATGCAGTCCTTTTATACTAATATGTACGAATCTTATAATCAATATTTTGACTTATAAATAATCTTAAATGGGAAAACTTTCAACTACAAAGTTTTAGATATCGTCGAGAATTACAACTTTGATACAGAGCGTGTCTCTAACCGAGGTCATAGAACAAGTCAAAAATTTAAATTAAAAATCTGAGAACATAATTTATATATTTGGATCCCTAAATGATCTCAAACAAAAATTTATCAACTACAAAGTTTTAGATCTCATGGAGCTCTACAATTTTCATATAAATTTTATCTTTATCCAACTTAATTTGAAAAACATATGGATTTATTTATACCATAGCTATTTTAAGAACGGTTGACTTAGTCAACCACCCTTGAAAATCGATTTCTAGGGACGGTAGATTTAACAAAACCGTCTCTAGAAATCACTCATTTTCATTAACGGTTGACATAAGCAACCGTTCTTGAAAAACTTATTTTTAAGGGTGGTTTTTGTAGTCAACCGTTATTTTTAGTGACAGTTTACTTAACAGAACCGTCCCTGAAAATATATTTCCATGTATGGTTTGTAAGCTACAATGCTCCTCGCCATACTTATTACATGTGGTTTCTTACGTCATCCACCTCTATTTGAAATGGGAGCCGTGTTCAAAAAATCATTTCTGTACTTAGTGTATCAGCATTCTATAATAATAGATACAATCTACTCCATCTGGAATAAAACTTAGAGTCTGTCTTGCAGAAATAAATGGATTATGATCAAGACAATGAACTTGAAGCCCTGGAGCGCATATTGATAGATTCAAGTGTGGAGCCTATCATGCTATCATACGCACTTTTAAAACTTATTACAAACGACTTCTCCCAAGAGATTGGTCGTGGTGGGTTTGGAGTTGTTTACATGGTATGCCTTTTTTCAGATATCCTTGAATATGTCAAACTTAAATATTTGACTGGGTAATTAAATTTTGATGGCAATACTAATAAAGATATTGTGTGTGTTCTACACAGGACTTCTTAGAAATGGGAAAGTAGCGGTGAAGAAGCTATCCCAAACAGATGACATTATAGAGGAGAAATTTAAGGATGAGCTTACATGTTTGATACGGGTGAAACACAAAAATATAGTGAGACTTCTAGGCTATTGCTCCGATACACAAGGAAAAGCAGAACAATACAATGGGCGTCCTGTTTTGGCAGAACTCAGACAAAGGTTCCTATGTTTGGAGTATGTACCGAATAAAAGCCTTCATGATTATCTCAAAGGTACTAAAGCTGCACCCGTTCCATATATATTCCTTCCACCTACTAAAGATGAGTTTTCTAACTTGAGGAAAAAAAGATGAGTTTTATGTTTTATTGTCTTTGGTAGAGGAAGGCAGGAGTGTTCTGGTTCTTCCTTTTTCTTGACCGCGCTCTCATAAATTGACAGATGAAACAAATGTACGTGAATGGGACAAACGATATCAATTGATTGAGGGAATTTGCAAGGGTGTGCATTATCTTCACAATACGCATTAACCATTTGGATCTCAAACCTGAAAACATTTTGTTGGATGCTGACATGGTTCCAAAAATAACAGACTTTGGCTTATCAAGATGCTTTAGTAGAGAACAGTCCAGAATTATTACTACAAATATCCGTGGAACACCGTAAGGAAAGCCTAACTCAGTTTCTATTCCTGAAATGAAGTCATTCGATCATTTCTTTCAACCATGGTGCCATAAACTATCGTACTATAATGCAGGCCATACATTGCTCCAGAATATTGGAACAGAGGGGAAATATCGTTCAAGTCGGATATTTATAGTTTGGGTATCATAATCATAAAATTATTAAGGGGGAAGCAATGAATTATTTGATTTTGAAAATGTAAGAAAATTGATTTGGAGTTTTCCCTTCATCTATATCTATATATATATGCATGGTGGCAATGATAAATTTTTGAAATAGTGGAGGCTACATTTTAAGTTTCTCACTTTGATTTTAAATCCTGCAGTGGCATAAATCTTTAGATACAGGTTGCCCAAAAGTAAAGGGATGCATTAGAATAGCACAACTTTGTGTGAACTATGATCCATATCAAAGACCTACTATAGACTACATCAATGACATGCTGAAGGTAACGCCAGGGGTCTACAATACAGGTACAAGGCATAGAATCAAAGAGTCGGTGTATACAGTGTAGCGCATGCATTGTCTTCAACGCAAATTGTGTGAGTTTATTTAATGTTTTGTTGCTTGCACTTGCAGATGAGCCCTCGGTCGTGGCAAACTAGCAAACTGCTAGAACTGGAAATCCACCCGCTGGAGCTCCACTTCCCCTTCGAGCGAAACAAGCTAATCGAATGTCCAGTGACCCTGACCAATAGGACAGACCATCACATTGGCGTCAGGATTACACTAACTAGTTCCTACGCGCATCATAACTACTTCCATTCTTCAACATCACCTGCGACGTTCGAGATGGTCGATCCACATTCCACTTTGGTAGTGGTCGTCGCATTGAGAGAGCTCCTTGTACCGCCATCGCAAGACAGGAGCGAGTTTGAGGTGTTGCTGGTTGCAATGGGGTCAGAGCAGCACCTCAAAAATTTGGAGTTGGAGCCATCATCCAACTTTGTGAGGCGAGTTGAGGAGCTTGGGGGTCAGGTGCATCGAAGGATGCTGACAGCCATCATCTGTGCGCCAACAAGCCGCCAGGCAGCAGTGACCTACCAGGTGAGTAAGACATGATTAATCGGAGCTCTACATGCATGTCAGCACATGCTCACATATCGTCGTTCATTGCTAGTAAGAGAGCCCATTATATTGGGAATAATATTTTGTAGACAAAGTTGATTTATTTAAAAATCTTGCATTTCAGTCGGGGAATGATGAGTGTGCTAATAACATTGTTATGAACTACTGTGATCGATCAGTTAATTTTATTACGAGGCTAATTGTCATCTGCTGGTTCTTTGTATCAGAACATATCGACAAAGGAGTTTGGGGGCATTGTCTATTCCCTGGATGTGCACCCTACAGAGACATGGTGAGTGCACAGGTGGTCACGGTGGCACTCTTTAATAATGATAATGATTTTTTTAAAACAACGTATAGACGACGTTAGATATACTTATACTCATCCCTATAAACACACACATACACACTCTACTCATATGAGCACCATCAAAAAATTAAGTATGTAAATTTCGAGATTGACAAAGTCACTATGTCGTCGCTGCCGACGGACACAGTTGCCTATCAATAAAAAAAAAGTAGCACCAATAAATCTTGGAATAAATCCAAGGTAATGCTAGCCTACGTCAAGTCGAGGAGAAATCTAGGTGGACATGTTCCATATTCTTTAAAATATTACATTCTATCTTTATTTAATTGCAATACAACATCGATCACAGGATCTTGATGGGCCATGCTCAACAGCGTGTTTCCATTTGGAACTACCTGACGAAGGTATATATCAGCATTCAGCCATACTATTATCACTTGTCTCTCTATTTAGCGATTGTCTATGCAGTACAGAAGTTAATCTAGTTAAACTTAATGATCTAGCGTACATTATCTGGCAGAAATGTGAGAAGGCTTGGCAGGTCAGCAAGGAACCTGGCATGGTTTATCAATCCCCACACTTCAGTGACAGGTCTGGTATTTGTTCAGCAAAATTTGTCGCTACGAAGCAGTGGTTCGCAGCCGGGGATGGTTACGGATGGATCTATGTATACTCTTACGTCAACCATAATTGGGTCCATAGATTCAAAGCTCATTCTCGCGCACCTGTCACCTTGATGGCTGTTCATCCAACATGCCCGTTCTTGCTGTCGGCGTCTAATAATGACAACGTGATCAAGCTCTGGGACTGGGATCAACGCTGGGTGTGCACTAGGAAATTCCTTGGCCACCCCAGCGGCGTGGAGAGTTTCAGATTTAACCCAAGGGATATCAACATGTTTGCTAGTGTTGGCATTGATGGTTCTGCAAAGGTTTGTTTGTTTTCATTCTTTTCCTAGATCTTGTGTCAACTAATTAAATTCTTCAGAAGTCTGCTATATAGTGATCACACAATACGATAGAGAAGACCACCTAAAAGTCTCATAACAAATAAACAATTGCTCACGCCCCACGCATTCCATCAGTGTTGAACGGTAACTGTAAAGTGCTGATATACTTGGGCCGTAGATCGTCTCATAAGGTTTGGTTGGCCAAATTCACTTGTTTGTTCATTGCTGATACTCCATTCGGATTTATTTAGGATCTCATCTTTGGATGGCTTTCCCAACACCTGTCGTCGTGTAGCCAATGACAATGCCCATTTTTCCACAAACAGCACCTATCAATTCGTTTGCTGCTAGCCAAAATCAAGGACGAGTCTCGAACTTGGTGCACTGCAGGAGCGAAGCACCTTACTGAGATTTTGCCAGCAATATATGTCTATGATGTTTGTTACTCTTTTTTCTCCTTCTTGTAGTGCAATGTGGCTACCATTAAGTTCTATTATTTTGTTTTTTTTATTTTCCTTTAGCCTAGGCCTTGTTACTTCCACTATTCTTTTAAAAAACGGCAGGTCCTCCTAGTTTACCTTAAAAAAATACTTTCCCACCCTTTCTTTCTTTTTTTTTTGTGAAGGTTTCCCACCCTTTCTGAATTTGAAATTCCCACTTGTATTGCTTTGAACTCTCTTTAACACATTACCTGCATCTGTCATTCTCCTTGTCTCATCAACTTTATTCTCTCCTCTCCTCTCCTCTCCTCTCCTCTCCTCATCTTCTAACGCCGACGAAGCCAGCTGCAACTAGGAGCACACACTCATTGGCTCCAGGCTACATTTTCGGGTTAGAATGGCATGGACTGCAGAAATAAGTGTGAGGTTGACTGCCCATGTTCCTCTCTTTGTGCTATCTTGCCTTTGGACCCATGCATTGCTTACCTCTTGGATTTGAATGGCTGCAATTCATGGAGTTCCCACGTGGCATCATGGGGATGAATTGTCAAAGGTGGCATAGCCATCATCATTTAGACAATCATTTTTTCTCTTATATTGCTATACAAATGGTTGTAATAGTAGCAACAGTCTATGTTGCAATATGTTCCCTAGTTATCACTGACACAGAGCATAAAACAATTCAGGAACCATGGTCATGATGGCTCAGAATTGCCCGTTAGGAGTTAGGACATCATATAAGATATAGTGACAATTTCTTCTGTGCATAAAATTGCAGGTCTGGAACATTGATTCTTCTGATATTTTCAACATATTGCCAATGGCTAATCCATGCAGCGTCGATTTTTTTTTCCACTGATAGTGATCAACATTTACTGGTTACTTGTAGCACTCGAACGAAGTGTACATATGTATGTATGGCATCCAACTCCTTGGTGAAAAATAATTGTTTTAGTACCTCATGGTGAAGAATATGGAATATCAGTGTCGGATGAATACAGGACACTAACTTGCCTAATATAATGTGTTTCCTTTTCTTCTTTCTTCAATCAGGTCTGGGATTTGCAGACGAATGAACGTGTTCGTAGTCTTGGCGTGAGCGGCCGGGCCATTCAAGATGTTGCTTTCCACCCAGCACTTCCAATATTGGTTACCAGGTCAAGTGATGGAACTGTTTGCTTGTGGGATGTCACTACCTACAGGTATACCCAATACTTCTCCTAAATCCTAATTCGATGGTCACATATGACCATCAAGTACCTCTTCCCCGCCCCATTTTGAATTCTCTTATGAGCAAATTAATGAAAGATCTTTTCAAATAAAAATCCAATCGGACCACACTTTGGTATAACACAAAAACTTTATGTAACTAGACTAATTGTTGGTAAAAGAATATGAAGTCTGAATCTTAAACATGTGTACTTCATGAAAACAAACAAAATGTGAGCATTATAATCTTCTTGTTTTGGTTTTGGTGGGTGGCATGACTAGGCAGTGCATTGTCCAGGGCTTTATGATCCTTCTCCGTTGATGCAGTGGCAAGTACAATTTATATGTGTTCTTGAAAAAATATATAATTAATGCTGCTCTTCTAATTACACAGGCTTATGGAGATGGTTCACCTTACAGACAGTCCGGTTCGAGATTTGGTATTCATAGGCACAAAGGAGATTACATGGTATATTTGTCTCCCTTGTAATGCTGTAACTTAAATACCAAAATGCTAATTAGCCATTCCCCTGCAATCATAAATTGCGGTGTGCAAGTAAAAGACTAAACCATGGTAAACTAACTTTCACATGATCACATATATGTATGTTTTTTTGGTCAATTACTAATAATCTAAAAGAATCATTCTAATAGTCTCGTGTTAAGCACTTATTTCAAATTGAAGAACTGTTAAGTAGTCCCTGATAAACTATACACATAGTGATACAATTCTAAAAAAAGAACTATATATATTGATCAACTCAATTGTTCTTACCTGATTCATTTCCCCCTCTATTTCATCTTGTTATAATTACTTTTCTCAGTTTGACACTTCTGACCTCCAAACAACAAAATATTACATAGGCTCGTGGTCGGATGTACAGAAGGGATAGCTATCATGGAAATTAATTTTCCAGCAGTTCGGACTAGCGGTGGCTTCGGAGTGAGAATGTGCATCAATGAACTAGCCAAGAAGAACGTCCTCACAACAAGTTGATTTGTTAGATGGGCTTCATCATAATACTTCTCCTAATTTTCTGCTTATATCAGTCGTTAATTGTCTTGTGAAACCATCTGTACATCGAAATATTTTAGAGTGCAAGCGCCTATACCCTAGACCATCTGTATTTGTCGAGATATTATAAATACGTTGTGATGTTCATACATTGCAGTCCTACAGTAATCAGGGGATCTGTCCACTGTATTACTTGACACTGTGGTCAGTAAGTGGTTAGAGCAATCACACATTGTTTAATATTTCCTCCATTCTAAATTACAAGACATTTTGGTTTTTCTAAATATGTATCTAGAAAAAAACAAAATATCTTATAGTTTACAATGGAGGGAGTAGATCAGTAGACAAAATCTGTTCTGTAGGGAAGGAACTGATAAAAAAAACTAAAAAACTGATGCTCCTAGGTGTTCAGTGAAATTTTAGTGCTGTAGTGCAGCTTTTACTAATGTAATAAGCGGGGGTAGTGATAGTGGAGACAATATAGAAATCATCATGTGGCCCAGATTTCGTCTAAAATGTTAAGGATCCATCAGGCCATCACTAGCCTTTTTATTCATCGTTACCAACAGGAAAAAGAGGAGGAAAGGTGCTTCAACTCACCTACCTTTCATCAAAATAGAAAAAACATATTTGACCTTTTTAATTAAAGTATTGTGGTAGTCTGATTTTTCTCCTCAAATTCAAAACCAGACAACTTACCCCTGAACTCTATAAACTGTTCGAATTTCTGCCCTATCCCTGGTTTGAAGTGGTTTTAAAGACAGTTTTATCTTTTTTTTAGTTAACAAATTCAATAAATACTTGACAAAGTTTTTAAACCATACAAAATGTCTCTAACCTTTTAAAAAAGTTTGACATTGGGATACGAAGAATCCAAGTATTTAGAGCTAGCTAAATATATCTGGAAGCTTCAAAGAAATATATTTATCTCTGGGAAAATGAGAAAAATATCAACACAAATTCCAAAACATTTTAATTGATGTAAAAAATGTGTTGTCTGTCACACCCAATTTTAAGGATAAAATTGAATGCATAAAACTCATGTGTACCCAGGGATCAGTCACACACATAAGTTGACAAATTACAAAAAGTATCATCACGGTGTATCTTACATCACGATTAATACCATCACATAGTCTTACACAACATAGCGGAAAATAATAAGGTAGCTCTCTCGTGGTAGCTCCAACACAGAGATGGTCAACTGATTGACCACAAGCCTAAAAGTCCTCTGGAAACTCCTCATATCCGTTGACATCTATTACCCATCCGGGATTTTTATCCAATATTGAAAGTAAACAAGCATAAGTACTTCCCGTACTTAACAAGATAACATGGGGTTATGGAAGCTCAAAAATGGTGACTCTGGTTTACGGCGGTTAGCACTTTTAGTAAGTCAAGATTTTATCATCAACTATTATCAAGTTATGCTTAAGCTCCATTTAAACCCACATGATCAGATATCAGAAACAATTGAATCATATTATCTTCGTAGAACATCATAAATGAACAACAATAAGTAACCATTTATTCTGTGAGTTTTCTGGGCCGCTCGTGACCGTGAGCACGACTGTTATAACAGTTTGTAACACTCTGCAGAGGTTGTGCACTTTCACCATGAGTCGTGATTCCCATAAGCCTGGATTAATTATTCTCATAATACTGCCAAGGTGAGCGGGCGGGGTACACTATGAAGCTATTTCATAGGTTTCTCTAACAAGTTAGGGCTGCTAGGTTTCCTCGGCAGGCAGATGTAGGGACCCCTTTCCTATGGTACATCTCCATCGCGGCTATATACATAGGAACAGAGGCAGCCCTATACCCAACGTGGCAAGCCCCTTTTGCGCCATAAAGGCAACCTCTAACAAGCTAGAAAAGATCATCTTACTGAGCTAAAGTCAGAGCCATGTGACCCTCACAGTTGCACTGTCAGTCCCAGCTTTTACCGACAGATAAGTCCTTATGGAGGGCCAAGAGCATCATGATCAAAAGTCATTTGCTCCTTCACCCTATAATTCAGTTGTTTAAAAGCAAATTTTACCTTTTCATTATATAGAACCATTAGTCATTATGTAGATCATGTACAGTTTCATTGAGCGCTAGCAAACTACCCATATGCATATAACCCGTAGGAGACAAGGAAACAGGATACTCAATCACTAGGATGTCCTTACGGTTATCAAAATTAGACATATGCAAATGGGAAATTAATAAATGGTGAATAGGACATCAAGGTAGATCCCATGCTATACTTGCCTTGCTCAACGAACTTGGGCTGCTCCTGCTAGTCGTCAAAGAACTATTGGTCTCCAACGTTCTCCTCACTGTCTGAACTTGACCAACAAAGCAACATACAAGCATTCCAAAGGCATTCATGCAAAGCAAACAATTATGGGATTAGAACAGTACACCATGGCATAAAAACAAGATAAAAAGGTTCTTAAAAGAATCTACGTCTCTCTATGATCACATAGACGTGAAGTTCACGAAAAACGGAGCTAAAACACGAAAGTTATGAATTAAACGGGGTTTCCTATAGCAATTTATTTAATTAAATCTAACCTCAAAATTTAAATGTTGCAAACATGTTTGACAGTGGTATTAACATGTAGAGAACTTAATTACGAACCTAACGAAATTTAAACGGGTCGATTCGGAGCTAAAACGACGATTTTATAAGCAAAACAATGTGGTGGCATTTCTGTAAATAGAATGAACTATTTTTAAATTTAAATAAATCAGAAAAATCGGGATTTTCATCTGGCCGAGGACTGCGGGTGTAAAAAGAATAAAGCCGAGGGGCTCTTAAGCAATTCTGCCACGCGAAGGGGTACGGGATGTTTTGATCCGTTGGATCATAGACGAATGGCTCTGATTAGAGATGAGAGGGAGAGGGAGAAGAGGCGTCGGCCAGAACAGTGCCGCCACGGCGGCGTTGCCATGGCTGCGGCGAGAAAGCTCGCTGGCGCACGCGGATCAAGGTCTACGGGCCACGGTTTGACGAACCGAGGGCGTCAGGAGAGAGAGGGGAGGTGAAGGCGATCTCGCCTAGGCCGAGAACGCGGCTGGAGGACATGGCCGACGCGGTGGTGGCCATGGCCGGCGGCGAGAATCCCGCCTGTGTCCACGGCTGGGCCCTAGAGGCCATGATTCACGAAGTTAAAGGCACGGGGAGAAGGAGGGGAACAAGGGGGTCTCACCGCGGATGAAAAACGAAGTCGGAGATGAACGGAGACGACGTGCGGCGAGAAATGGCGGACGGCACGGCGGTTTCCGAGCTCAGCGGATTCGCTGCTGCTGCGGTGGTTGTGCTGCGGCCTCAAGAGAGGAGAACGACAGCAAGGGGAGCTACGACGGGGTCTGGACCTCCTTTATAGAGGCCGGGGCATGGGGGGGACGCGCTCCCACGACGCGAGGTGGGCGCGGGCGGTGGTTGCGCCATGACCGCGCGAGACGCGGGAGGTGGGCGACGGCGCCGACAAGCGGGCCTAGGCGGTCAGTGGAGAGAGAAGGAGGGGAGGGCGCGGCGGCGGCGGTTGCTCGTCTGAGTTGGGCCGGCCTAGGAAGAGAAAGGGGAGAAGGGAAGGAAGGGAAGGTGGGCGAGTGGGCCGGCGGGCCCGGCAGGGGAAAGATGGGCCAGCAGGCCGAATGAGAGAAAGAGAGGGAGGAACAGAGAATTGGCTTTTCTTTTTCCAAAACAATTTTCCAACTTCATTTTCAAATAGTTTTTTGCAATCATTTTGAGTTTTGGATCAAACCACTCAACTCAATAAATAAAATGCTACATCATGAGTGCATCAACATGTATCTATCCTTAAGATTGATTTTAATTGCACAAAAATTATTATTTTTCCTATATTTGAATGCACACATAATTACATAAATAAATCAAATTTAAACTATTTTAAAAGAATGCAAATTTTAGGGTGTTACATTGTCAAAACTTTGCACTGCAAAATATGAGATGTAACCAAATATTTGATGTCTAAACATGCTTTCAAAACATTTTAATTGATGTCTAAACATGTTTTAAAAACATGGTTTAATAGACAAGGCAAGGTCAAGCCACAGTCAAGGTCAACTATTTTTTTGTCAGTTTTTTTCACAAGGTCTACTTCAGCTCTAGCTTTGCTTTGCAAGCATAGGCCAGGGCACCAAATAGCAGTGGCAATGGCTATGGCACCCATAAAACTTGCGAGATCAAACATGACAGAATTTTTGTTTCAAGGTACGATTGCAACCAAAACGATTACCAGGACAACTCATAATATTTATCCATGATACCACGATTTTCATGCCTCCAAATTTACAAGGGAAAAAGGCAGTGCCAACAACGCTTTCAGAATTAGCTTATTCACCATGAAATAGCATGCCCCGAATAACACACAAGCAACGACCCTGAGACGAGTATGAACCCCCAGGCCCCAGCATGAGCAACTTGCAGAAACTTACTGAGTTCATTTTTTTCCACCATGGTAAAACCAAATTTCATTACACGACAGCAACGAAATTACAAGAGTTTGTAACAAAAGAAAAGCAAACTAAAAGAACCGCAGCAAGCCACATGGCTTGAAGTCTTGAACCACAACCAGTTGACCCCAACCCGAACTATGACCCTGAAACGCGTTAACACGCAACGATAAGCGTTTCAATTGCCACACACAGCATCCAAACCCAGTGCAACGTCACAGATTATTACAGGCCCAAGTGGCGTTTAACAGCGCGCAGGCTGTGCACAGTTTCCAGCAAAAGCTTCTAGCCAACATGTGTCCATCATTGTGCATTTGAGTCTGCAGCGAAGATCAAAAGGAAGCTATTAAATTAGAACTCAGAAGTGAATTACATTTTACATGTAGCAAAAAGCTGGACAGTGCTGTGAAAAAAAGGACCACGCTGAAGGGGGCTCAACTGAAAGACAAATGAGATAAGGAAAACAATATGCTAAGAGCTGGTAGCACAATGCATTTCTTCAAACAACTTCCAGAACATTCATGCCATAGTATAACTGACATTTTGGCATCGAAAACAACAGACACTTATTCTAGTGTAGTGAACGAACATCTAACAGACTTCCAAAAACACAAGACGCTTATTCCAGTGAGCTGGTAGGACAGGTACTGCAACTGACAATTCAATCCTGACATACTTTTATTTTGTAGTAAACCTCCAGATAAATAATGTTTACCAGGCCAGTTGCAGAGGCTCAATATGGCCAAGTTTGCATCTAACTTCAGTATCCAATTTCAAGGAAATTCCAATCTTGCCTTGCCTTCATAAGCTGTTGAAAGATGTGCCATTAAATTGGACTCCATTCTATTCCTTCGTAGCCTCACTGCTGTAAGCTGTAAACAAGCAGCCTTTCTAGCCCAAACCATCTGATGGGTGCCCCCAACCCCCAAGCATGCTACTTAGTAGATTAATTTATATCTATTGTTCATATACATGGTTATTAAGGCGGTAAGGCGAGGCGTGGCGAGTGACTACCGGCGACTAAGGCGTGAGGCGAGGCGAGGCGACGCCTTACGAATTTAAGAAAAACTTAAAATAACAGCTTAGAGTACTAGATGATGAAGAAAAAAGAAAAGGAAAAAGAAAAAGAAAGGAGGAGTAAGAAGTGGGCTGGCCCAGCCCACCAGGCGGCCCATGTGCCCCTCCCCCCTCCTGGCGTGGCTTATCCCAATGGGAATCCCCTCCAGTGCTGCTCCTCGTTCTCCACCACACGTCCGCCTCCGCTCGTCTCTCCGCCGCTCCGCTTCCCTCCTCGGCTCTGCCCATCTCTCCGGATGCGCTGCTCTGCTCCCCTCCCTCGCTGCTCCCCTTACAGATCTACAGCCGCCGCCGACCCCCTTCCAGATCGAGCAGCCGGTGGCGAGGAGAAGGTGGAATAGAGCAGACGGGCGGAGACGGCGCAATTGAGCGGAATCGACGAGGAGACGGCGGAATAGAGAGGATCAACATTAGAATCGATGAGGAGACGGTGGAATCGAGGGGGGCATCAGCATGTGCATAAGGCGGCAAGGCGCCGCCTTACCCCTAAGGCGAACCTAGAGCGCCACGACGCCTAAGCGACGCCTTAATAACACTGTTCATATATAGGCACCTTTTATAGAAAGATACATGCAAACTATACTAATATAAGAAGCTACATCGAGTGTTAATTTTGGATATTTGGTACTCCATTTGTTTCAAACTGTAAGTCATTTTGGCTTTTCTAGATACATACCTTTTACCATGTATCTAGACATAATGTTTATCGAGGTGCATAGCAAAAGCTATGTACTTAGAAAAGCCAGAAAGACTTGCAATTTGGAATGGACAGAGTACTAAAACATCACAGAAGACAACATTTCTTTTAGTTCACTAACTGAACTCACAAAATAGCTTACAAAAGTCTAGAAATCTTCTTTTTTACACAATTAATAAAACATGAAGCTGCAACAGCTTACAGTAGTACAAATAATAGTCACAAAAAACCAAACAATAGTCTTACAAAATATAACATCTTGATGGTACCAGATAAAACCAAATAATAATCACAAAAACTCATCAGCACAAATGACTCCCTAAATCAACAGGCTTCCTGTGTGATCATATAAGAACCAACAAACTAAATCAGAGAAGCGCTCTGGTAGACATTTTTCTAAAATCTTCATAATCCCAAAGCATGATTAGCTAAAAAAGATATATATTGTTAATTAGTTGCCCCTCGGTACCTGAATGGCATGCCCTGCTCGCCTCACCAACCCAGCCCAACCCATTCGAACAGAACTCCAATGAGATCTACTCTTGTCCATTCAGCTGTTCCTCATTTGGTTCAGTGTTTTATTGGACGACCACCATTGCTGCACCCTCCGCCTCCTTGCTAACAATCTGCTGCTACCCAACCGGCTACCCTTGTTGTTGTGTGGTCTCATCATGATGATTTGGTGTATTAATTAGCAGCACTGTGACTAGGAAGTTGCCAAGCAGCAATTTGAATGGGAAGTGACAGATCCCATTGAACTGCTGGAATGTGAGAAAATGTGAAAGGATGATTTCGTGTAAGTAGTGCTCATTAGTGATTAGTATAGAGGCCGCTTGATGAAACAGAATGTGATGTTGTTCTTGCCCAAATCAAACCAGAACAGAACTAAAGAATCCTCAGTTCTTATCATGATGTGGGATCTAAATAGCAATAAGAGCAGCAGATAACCTTCAGAGCTTTACTTAAGCAACGTAGAGCTAGCACTCACGCATTAGTGTCCAGCACTGCCGCCAAAGCTTGAGAGGTTAGGTGTCCAAGGAGATGAGAGAGGAAGGACTGATTTGTAGGTGTTGGATCTCATAAACGGTTCAGATGAAGCTAAAGTCAGCTGTAAAGTGAGAGGAGTCTGGATGAGAGTAATCGGTCTACTGCTACCAAGCTATAATGAGCTGGCTAGCAAGCTAAACTAGCTGAGCCTAGAAGAGTCATCTCGTTATCTTAACTAGCCATAAGGAGCCAAGCTGGCTTCTTGTCCATTCCTATTGTTAAACATGCTATCTAGGTCTAAAGCACAAAAAACTACCCTTTATGGACAACTCAAAGTGAAGAAATGGAAAGCGACAGCTCCATTCTGAATATTTATATTTATTTTTCTAGCTCATCAATAAAAAATTTCCATGCCATATCGACAACAGTAGGGTATTTTTATATTTTGGGTTTTTTGGACCTAGATAACACATTTCAACCTGTAATTTCAAATTTTATGGATCTAGATGACACTCCAAAAAAGATCAAGTGCTGCCTGTTAGAGTATTTATTTCATATCATTTACTTTGTATCGGCTGCCTCTTGGGTTTCCACCCAGTGTGTTGCCTAGGGACTCTCGGCATGTTGCCTGGAACTTCCCCCCTCTTAACTCTCTAGCTTAACTTCTCTCTATATATATGTAACCCTCTTGTAATCACCTTACTAAGTTAATCCAAGCCTGTTGGTATTCCTCTATCATGGTATCAGACTAATCACGTCTTGGGCCTTTCACCTCCCGCCCACCCCTCGGCTGCCGCGCCTCACCTTGACGGCTGCAGCGCCAATGGCTCCCGTGGCCGCCCCTCACTCCGGCGGCTCAACCTCCGGCGCCTCGGCAGCGTCCACCGCGACTCAGCTTCACGACGAAGCCCTCGCCGCCGCCAAGATACTGGAAGAGGAGGCCGTCTCCTTGCGCATCACCAACTCCGAGCGCAGTCAGCAACTCTAGGAGGAGGCTGATCTTCTCAAGTCAGCCGCCGCTGCCCAGGAATGCGTCCGTGCCGCCGCTGCTGCTCTTGACCAAGAGCGCGCGCAGGCTGACGTCCTAGAACAGCAGGCCGCTGCCCTCCGTGAGTGTCTTTGCCCGGAATCCCTCCGGGACGACAACACCGTGGACGGCGACGGCGACCGCTCCGAAGCTGCGGCCATTGCTCATCTGCACAGCCAGGCCGCCGCTGTCCAGAACATCAAGAACTTGATCCCCATCGTTCTTGATCTGCAGTCTTCCAACTACTCCAAGTGGCGCGGCTACGTCCGTCTCACCCTCGGCCGATTCGCTTTGAAGGATCACGTCCTCAGTGACGATTCCCGCTTCGCCGACCCGACATGGTCGTGCATGGACTGTGTGGTCGTCTCCTGGCTCTTCAACACCATCTCCTCCGACCTCCTAGACGTCATCCACGAGTGTGACGGCATCACTGCTCGGGCGGCCAGGCTCGGGATTGAACAGCAGTTCCTGAACAATCGTGAGTCCCGCGCCATGCTTCTCGACGCCGAATTTCGCACCCTTTCCCAGGGCACCCTCTCCATCGACGATTACTGCCGCAAGATGAAGAGTATGGCCGATGCACTTGCCGATCTTGGCGAGCCCATCAACGACCGTACTCTTGTGCTGAATGTTTTGCGAGGCCTCAACGAGCGCTTCCAATTCATGTCGCGGCTCATCACCCGTCAGCGGCCATTCCCTTCATTTGCTGACGTCCGCGCTGACCTACGCCTGGCCGAGCTCAACATGGCGCCTCCCTCGGCTCTCCTCGCCTCATCGTCCAGCAAGCAGCCTGCCTCCTCGTCGGCATCTGGGCCTACATTCCCGCGCCCTCCATAGGCCGCCGAGGGGGTGTCCTCTAGTAGCAGCCGCGGTCGACGTCATCGTGGCGGCCGTGGCCAAGGCGGTTCGCACAGTGGCTCGTCAGGTGGATCGTAGTGGCCCTCCATCCTCAACCCATGGACTGGGTCCATCCATATGTGGCCCGGGTGGGGCCCTAGTGGTCCTCATGGTCCACCGCCTCGCATCGGCCCGCCTTCGTCTTCACAGCATGCTCTGATGACGGGCATGCCTCTTCCTGGAGCATACTGTCCCCCAGCTCCTACAGCGTACTACCAGGCACCCACCCAACCGTCCCCTTCTGCATGGTCACCATGGGATCCTTAGTCCCTCGCCAACGCTTTCAGCACCGTCGCCCTCACTCCGCCACCAAGTTCCTCGGACTAGGTTGTCGACTCGGGCGCCACTTCTCACATTGATTCCAACCCTGGTATGGTCACCATGTCGCCATCCTCCTCTTTTCCTTCCTCCATTGTGGTGGGCAATGGTGCCACCTTACCGGTCGTTGGCACTGGATACTCTACTCTTCCTGGTCCCTTTCATCTCAACAACGTTCTTATAGCCCCTGATATTATTAAAAACCTTCTCTCTATTCGACAGTTCACCTCTAATAATCTCGTTTCTATTGAGTTTGACCCTCTTGGTGTTTCTATGAAGGATCTCCGTACCAGGAACGTCCTCCTTCGATGTAACAGCTCAGGGCCCCTCTACACCCTGCAGCTCCCGTCATCGCCCTCCGGTTCCTGCGCTCTTGTGGCCACTCCCTCCCTGGCTACTTGGCATCGTCACCTCGGCCACCCCGGCAAGGCAACTCTTCAGAGCCTCGCCCAGTCTTCTTCGATCATCTACAGCAAACCTGATGATGACTCCCTCTACCATGCTTGTCAGCTTGGGCGCCATGTCCGCTTACCCTTTACTAGTTCCTTGTCGAGAGCATCTCATAATTTCGATTTAATCCATTGTGATCTGTGGACATCCCCAATTATCAGTGTATCTAGATTTAAATATTATCTCGTTATTATTGATGATTGCTCTCATTTTCTTTGGACTTTTCCTCTTCGCTTAAAGTCTGACACTTTTTCTATCCTCTCTAATTTTTTCGCCTATGCGCTCACTCAGTTTGGTTGCACCATCAAATCCGTGCAATGTGACAATGGCCGTGAGTTTGACAACTCTGCGTCTCATGCTTTCTTTCTTGCTAAAGGTGTTTCTCTCCGCATGTCTTGCCCCTATACCTCGTAGCAAAATGGCAAAGCCGAGCGCATGCTTCGTACCACCAACAATGTCACCCGCACCTTGCTCTTCTAAGCTTCCATGCCCCACTCCTATTGGGCTGATGCTCTTGCCACTGCCACCCACATCATCAATCGCCTCCCACCAAGACTCTAAACATGAGCACCCCTTTCTTCGCGCTCTATGGCACTCATCCTTCCTATCATGACCTCCGAACCTTTGGGTGCACTTGTTACCCCAACCTCACCGCCACCACAACTCACAAGCTCGCCCCGCGTTCTTCTCTGTGCGCTTTCATTGGCTATTCTCCTGATCACAAGGGCTACAGGTGCCTCGACCTCACCACCAACCATGTCATCATTTCTCGCCATGTTGTTTTCGATGAAACCTCGTTCCCTTTCTCCCTTCGTCGGCCCTCACCACCTACACACGAGCTTGATTTTCTAACTAATGACGACCCCCCGTCAGTCTCTTTTCTACCTGCAGGTATCCCTGGGGCGTAGGCTCCCTGCCAGCACCTGCGCCTCTATGCGCCCCCTCATAGCTTATGCCATCGGTCACTCCGATGCCAGGACTAGGCACGCAGGCATCCAGGCCACCTCCACCGGGTTTTCCCGTGCCCCGGCCGTCGGTCACCTAGGCGCCTGCCCCAGGCACACCGGCGTTTGCCCCTGTGCGGGCACCCCCGGCGTCTTCCCCACCTGGCTCCACCACCCTTCGGTCGGTGCCCCCTCTGTAGGCACCCTCGGCGTCTGCCCCTGCACCAGCGTCCATGACGCCCCTGTGCAGGCGCCCCCGGCATCCTCCTTTGACAAACCGCCCGTCGTCCATGTCTACACCAGGCGTGCCCCGGCACCCAGCTCGCCGCCTGAGCCCCTTGCTGGGGCTCCTCCTCGACGCTCCAGCATCATTCCCTCTCCACCGCGCTATGTCAAGAGTGGTCCTCCGCTTCCGACAGGCGCTGTTCCCATCCCGCCCGTCGCCAATTCTCATGGCATGGCGACTGGTGGAAAATCTGGGTACCAGCAGCCTTGTCTCGCTTTACACACCAAGGCTCTATCACCGCTACCGCGGTCTGTCATGATGCTCTTACCAATCATCATTGGCGTCGGGCTATGGAAGAAGAATATGCTGCTCTCTTGGACAACCACACTTGGGATCTCGTTCCTCGCCCTGCCAAGGCGAATGTGGTCACCGGCAAATGGATTTTCAAACACAAGTTTCATGCTGATGGCTCTCTGGACAGATACAAGGCTCGATGGGTGCTTCACGGGTTTACACAGCGTCCCGGTGTTGATTACGATGAAACCTTCAGCCCTGTCGTCAAGCCAGCTACTGTTCGCACTGTCCTCACTCTGGCTCACTGAAAGCTCTAGTTTGGTTTTGGTTAATTGATGAAACCCTAAGTGCTAACCTAGTTTATCAAGATGATTATGAGATAGGTAGCACTACTCCAAGTAATGAAGCAATGGCGAAGATCATGACAATGGTGATGGCATGGTGATGGTCAAATGCTTAAACTTGGAAAAGAAGAAAGAGAAAAACAAAAGGCTCAAGGCAAAGGTATAAAATATAGGAGCCATTTTGTTTTAGTGATCAAGACACTTAGTGAGTGTGATCATATTTAGGATAGATAGTCGTACTATTAAGAGGAGTGAAACTCGTATCGGAATGCGGTTATCAAAGTGCCACTAGATGCTCTAACTCATTGCATATGCATTTAGGATCTAGTGGAGTGCTAACACCCTTGATAATATTTGTGAAAACATGCTAAACACATCGGCGCTTTCAGGAAAATGAAATGTCTATCTTCTATTGCGCCGGATGCAAAATTCTTGGTGGTTGGCACATTTGAGCAAGGGTGAAGAAGTTAGAGTTGAAATGGAGTTGGTCGAAATGATGCTGGCGTCGGTCTAATAACCGGACGCTGGGTCACTCAGCGACCGGACGCTGAAAGGCTGCGTCCGGTCGAGCTGGCAGAGAGGTCGCTAGTTTCGGTGTTGCACCGAACGCTGGACTTGAGATGCACCGGACGCTGGTTTCTGCGTCCGGTCAAACTGATGGGTCTGCACAGTGGCTAGGGTTGAGCACCGGACGCTGGTCTGCGTCCGGTCAAGGTGGACCGGATGTGTCCGGTCGAAAAAAACATGCCTCGGGGAGCTTACTGGAAACGACCGGACGCTGGGGCTTCAACGTCCGGTCAGTTTTACCGGAGCGTCCGGTCAGCTTCGTAGCCGTTGAAATCTGACGAACAGCGTTTGAAGCTGGTGACGCGTGGCGTCCATCGGGTGACCGGACGTTGAGGGCCAGCGTCCGGTCAGTATGACCGGAGCGTCCGGTTAGAGCGCGTTTTGCCTAGTGAAGGGGTATAACGGCTCTATTTGATGGGGGCTCTATTTATAGCCCCATGGCCGGCTCAAGGGATAACTTTTGCACATTTTCATTGACATAGCATCCTTGTGAGCTTAGCCAAAGTCCTCCCACTCATCTCCATCATTGATCCATCATCATTGTGAGATTGGGAGAGAATCCAAGTGAATTGCTTGAGTGATTGCATCTAGAGGCACTTGGTATTCGTGTTGCGCTGCGGATTTCACTTGTTTCTCTTGGTGGTTGCCACCACCTAGACGGTTGGAGCAGCGGTGGAGGATCAGCACGAGTTGGTGATTGTTCGTGGCCGTCTCCGGTGATTGTGAGGGGAGTTGTACCTTCCCCGGCGGAGTGCCGAAAGGTAACTCTAGTAAATTGCTCGTGTCATTGAGTTACCTCACTTGTGGGTCGGTTCTTGCGGTGTACAATCGTGTGGACGAGGTTTGTGAAACACCTCTTAGCCACCGAACTACCAAGTGTTGGTCGACACAACGGGGACGTAGCGTGTTGGCAAGCACGTGAACCTCGGGAGAAAATCGATTGTCTCTCTTCTTTGGCATTCTCCCGGTATTGGCTATATATTCATCTTGTGATTGGTTCATCCCCTACACGGCGGTATAATCACTCTACTCACTCATTTATATTCTTGCAAACTAGTTGATACACGCTCTTTAGTGTAATTAGAATTGAGAGCTTGCTTTATTATTTACATTCATCTAGTTGAGCTCTTTAGAGTAGCAAGGTTGAGAGCTCTTAGTGAGTCATTACATAGCAAGTTTTGTGCCTAAGTATTCATTGCAACTAGAATTGTTGGATAGGTGGCTTGCAACCCTTGTAGAGCTAGAGCAAGTTTGCATTACGCTATTTGTCATACTAATCAAATTGCTCTAGTTTGCATTACGCTATTTGTCATACTAAAGCATTTTGAGCTCACGGCACGCTCTGGCGAACCATGGTCTCAAAAGGGGGGAACTGTTGTAGCATGGCTCCTGGCGGGCGGCGAAGGCCCTTGGCCGCGGGGTGTCGCTGAGGCGTCTTCGACGGGGCGGAGACCGGGCGTTGACTAGGAGACTTTCTCGACCATTCTCGAGGGGTCATCATGGACTCCGCCGAGGGCTGGGCACGCACCCCGCCGACCGCTCAGTCGGGCGTCTCCGGTATTACGGGCGGAGGCGGCCTTATCTCTAAACTAACCAAACGAACTATTTTGCCCAAGTGTGCGTAGGTACTCAAGCGCGGGCACTCGCGGTGGGCGCAAGCGCGCCAGCATGGCCCCTGCTCGGCCAGGCGGAGACCTACAGATGATGTCTCCGCCTGGACCAGCGGGGACCCACCAAGACAACGGCGCGCCACTAAGGGCGAAGGCCCCGAGGCCGGGGGCCGGGCAGAGACCAGCTGGCGATATCCCCGCCTGGACCGGTGGGGACTCTCCGAGGCAACAGCGCGCCCCCGAACGCGAAGGCCAGTGGCGCGCGGAGAGCGTCTCCAACCATCTGGCGGAGGCCCGCCGAGGGAGCGGCGCGCCGTGGGGATGAAGGCCAGCGCCGGGGAGCCGGGCCCTTGGGCCGAAGACTAGCTACAGTGGGCCGACCGCTCGAAGAGGCCCATCGCTTGGAAACAGTGTGGCGGAACTGCCCCGCGATTAAAAGGCTAGCGAGGGAATATTCCGAGAATGTACTGTAGCAGGTGAGGGGCATTGTAATAAATTCTGTTAGGTAGTAGTTGAGCCCTATAAATATGGGACACATGTAACCGAGATGATGGTTGGTGGATGAATTAATGAAACCCTAGCTTTCCGTGCCATTCACTCACTCAACACTCTCTCTCTCTCTGCCATTTCCTTCCCGAGCCTCCGCCCAAGGCCGACCGTCCGCCCGGCGGAGGCCTTGGCCACTTCCACGTAGTTTGAAACTGCCAGTTTCAACATTGGCGCCCACCGTGGTTAGGCCAAGGCAAACCAACGATGGCAGGGAAAAGAAAGACCACCACCAGAGCAGCAGCGACCATGGGTCAGCGAGGAAGGCCTAGGCGCAACACTCGTAGCGCCTACGCAACCTCGCCAGTGGAGGATGACACCAGAACAGATGCCCAGGGTCAACCATCGGAACCCCAAGACCGAGAGATTCAGGATCCGGAGGCCCAACCAAATTCAGCCATGGCACCCGAGCTAGAACTACAACAGCTGCAAGCACAGCTGCAAAGAGCGCAACAAGAGAGGGACAGAATGGCAGCAGCATTCACAGCTAATCAGCAAGCTATTCAAGCATCAGCACAAGCAGCAGAAATAAGGCAGCAGTTGGCAGTCCTACACGCTGAGATGCTAAGTATGCAGCATGCAGTACCAGCAACAACCTCCGCAATCCCAGCCTCCGTAGCAACACCAACTGCAACCATGCTTCAAGGTTCTACACCAGTGATCAGCCAGCCAACAATACCATCTCAGGTGATGCGGAGGCATATAACGTTCGACGTCGTCGATCTGTATTATCCATACAATGCCATCTTGGGAAAGAGGATTCACAACCAAATTCAACGTAGCCCTGCATATGGTCTACCTGTGCATGAAAATACCAGCACTCCACGGTATTATCAAAGTCCGAGGTAGCCAGAAAGAAGCAAGAAACATAGAGAAAGCTATCTACAGAGCCCAAAGAAACATCAATGCAGTCGAGTCGGCGAACAAAGAACTACAGCCTTCGGACATGCCCAAAGGAGAAATAGATATGGCAGGATAGGAAGAGACAAAGCTGATCCCTCTAGAAAAAGAATTACCAGATAGAAAAGTGACAATCAGCTCAAAATTGTGCAAGGCAGAAGAAGAAGAGCTCATGGCAACCCTAGTAAAAAACAAGGACATCTTTGCCTGGTCAGCCTCCGACCTACAGGGAGTTAGCAGGGACATCATACAGCATGAACTGGACATCAACGAAAACATGAGACCAAGAAAGTAGAAACAGAGAAAAATGTTGGAGGACAGAATCCTGGCAGCAAAGGCGGAGGTGCAAAGGCTGCTAGACGCAAAAGTGATCAGAGAAGTCAAGTATTCAGAATGGCTCGCAAACGTAGTCTTGGTACCAAAAAAAATGGCAAAATGAGAATGTGCATAGATTTCACAGATCTGAATAAAGCTTGCAAGAAAGACCCTTTCCCATTGCCAAGAATAGACGCCTCCATCGACAAAGCAGCTAGATGCCAGAGGTTCTCTCTCCTTGACTGTTTCTCTGGGTATCACCAAATCTGGATGAAAAAAGAAGATGAAGACAAAACAAGTTTCACCACCCCATTCGGGACATACTGCTACACCAGAATGCCGGAGGGACTCAAGAATGCCGGAGCAACCTTTGCCAGAATGACAAAGGAGGTTTTGGGATCACAGCTAGATAGAAACATCATAGCCTATGTCGACGACATTGTGGTCATGAGCAAGAACAAGGACGACCACGTCTCCGACTTACAGGAGACCTTCGCCAACCTAAGGACAGCTGGCCTCCGCCTCAACCTAGAGAAATGTATATTCGGAGTCACAAAAGGGAAGATGCTCGGTTATATCATAAGCAGTGAAGGCATCAAAGCGAACCCAGACAAAACTAGAGCAATAATGGCAATGGGAGAGCCCAAAAACAAGAAGGAAGTACAAAAGCTAATGGGAAGAATAGCCGCGCTCAACAGATTCATCTCAAAATCAGCAGAACGCAACCTACCCTTCTTCCAAGCCTTGAGGGGTGGAGACAACTTCGAATGGGGGCCCAAGCAGTCGGAGGCATTTCACACCTTGAAAGAGTATCTGGCAAACTCATTGATGGTCTCCGTCCTAGAAGCGGACAGCCACCTATTGTTGTATGTGGCAGCCTCCGACCATGCAGTCAGCGCAGTTTTAATCCACGAGCTGGAAAAAGAAGCAGGCAAAACTCAAAAACCAGTTTATTTCATCTTAGAAGCATTGTCCGGAGCCAAACTAAACTATACAGAGGTAGAGAAAGTTGCCTACGCGGTGCTGATGGCATCAAGAAAACTAAAGCATTACTTTCTAGCCCATGAAGTCTCAGTTCCAACATCGCTACCACTACAAGACTTGATCAGAAACAAAGAAGCCTCCGGCAGAATAGGCAAATGGGCTATAGAGCTATCACAGTTTGGAATCTCATACGTCCCCAGAACAGCAATCAAATCACAAGCATTAGCTGATTTTGTAGCAGAGTGGACACCTCCGACAGAGCCCAAGACACAACAACCAACTCAAGGCTGGATAGCATACACGGATGGAGCCTGGGGCCAAGCCGGCGCAGGAGCCTCCGCTGTCCTAACAGCACCCTCCGGCGACAAACTGAAATACGCAGCAAGGCTAGAGTTCAAATCAACAAACAATACAGCAGAATATGAAGCCCTGATCTTAGCGCTGAGCAAAGCAAAGGCCTTAGGGGCAAAAACATTGACAGTCAAAACAGATTCTAAAGTGGTTACTGGCCAAGTAGAGAAAGAATACACAGCAAGAGAGCCAGAACTCATCAAATACCTATCCGTAGTCAGAAATTTGGAGCGGAGATTCGAGGGTTTCACCCTGAAGCACATCCCAAGATCAGAAAATGCAGAGGTAGACGAACTGGCAAAGGCGGCGGCAAACAACCTACCACTGTCTCCCAACACCTTTTACCAGACATTGAAGTCTCCGGCAACTGTGGAGACATCAAAGGCACTAAAACCAATACTTCAACTCCACAATGAAGATTGGAGAAAGGTCATAACAGAATTCCTAGAAGGCAAATCCACCGAAGAAGATGAAGCAAAAGCAGCAAGAATGCAGGCCAGGGCAAGAAACTACACAATCATAAACGGCGTCCTGTACAAGAAGGGAGTAGTCCAGCCTCTCCTCAAATGCATATCGCAGAGCGAAGGCATAGAATTGCTTCAAGAAATACACTCAGGAATTTGCGGGTCGCTCATTGGCTCCAGAGCTTTATCAGCGAAGGCAATAAGGCAAGGCTTCTACTGGCCAACACACATACAAGATGCAGAGCAGACAGTCAGAACATGCAAAGCATGCCAAACATTCTCTCCAGGACAGTCGAAGCCATCGTCGGAGACCCAGCTTATACCTCCGACATGGCCACTGCAAAGATGGGGGATGGACCTGGTCGGCCCTTTACCCCCATCCCAAGGAGGAAACAGATTCGCAGTAGTAGCAGTGGAATACTTCACAAGATGGATAGAGGCAAAGCCGCTGGCGAAGATAACCTCAGAAACTATCAGAAAATTCTTCTGGCAGAACATCGTTTGCAGATTCGGTGTACCTAGGATCTTGACAGTAGACAATGGAAAAAAATTCGATTCAGAAAACTTCAAAGAATTCTGCAAAGGCATAGGGACAAAACTAGCCTTCACCTCGGTATACCACCCAGAATCCAATGGAGCAGTGGAAAGAGCAAATAGAATAGTCTTTTCAGCAATATCAAAAACACTACTGGGCCTACGCAAAGGAAAATGGATAGATGAATTACCAAGAGTTATTTGGTCACACAATACATCCGTCTCACGAACGACAGGATTCACACCATTCAAACTGCTCTATGGAGAAGAAGCCATGATGCCAGAAGAGATAAAGCACGAAAGCCTCCACACAACAAGCCAGCTGATGATGCAAGATGAAGAGTATGCAAAAGAAACAATAGAAGCCACCAGACTGGAAGCAGTCGACAACATTGCAAAATATCAGTCACAGACCAAGAAGTGGAGAGACTCTCAGGTGGTAAGGAAAGATATAAAACACGGAGACCTCGTACTCAGGAGAAAACCAAACGCACAACTTGTCGGCAAGTTGCAACCGAAATGGGAAGGCCCATACACAGCAACGGTAGCAGGCCGACCTGGTTCTTTCCACCTGACCGACATCGAAGGTGTCACAACAACCCACACATGGAATATCGATAGCCTTCGGAGATACTACATCTAGGCAATGTAACAAAGGGCAACCTCCGCAAAATATAAGCGGAGGCCCCTATATGCAATTACCTAAGTTTTTTCTTACGTCATTCGAAACAAAATGTAAAAGAGCCTGCACTCTTTTCCTCACAGGGGAACTCCAAATGGAGGTGAGGTTTTTAACGAGGCAGGCTCAGTGTAAAAATCCTCTACAAGTATAAAGAGGTAATTCCCCAAAACAACGCCTCAAATAAAACAAAACCGAAAGCGGACAACTATGGCGCCGCAATATTCGGTAAACAAAAACAAACAGGTCCTTTCAAAGCGCCAGCCATAGGCAAGGGCAATTTGAAATAACCTCTACAGCCAAACAAGGCCTCTGACCATAGACAAAGACCTGACCAAAGTCAGGCATTAGGGCAAAATTTTCCTTTGGCCAACAAGGCCTCCGACCCTAGACAAAGACCTGACCAAAGTCAGGCATCAGAGCAAAATTTTCCTTTGGCCAACAAGGCCTCCGACCCTAGACAAAGACCTGACCAAAGTCAGGCATCAGGGCAAAATTTTCCTTTGGCCCAAAAGGCCTCCGACCCTTGACAAAGACCTGCCCAAAGACAGGCATCAAGGCAAAATTCTCTTTTGGCAAAACAGGCATCCAACCTAGGAAAAACGTCTCCGTCATCCAAAATAGGAAAACCAATAAATGCCCGACAAAACACTACCGCCAATGCGGTGCCAGACCTCTTTACTTCGAAAAGATCTCAAGGGGAACAAATAAATAAGGAAAGATACAGGCCATCAAAGCCAAGATCTGTTCCAACTAACAACATACAAAAATGTTAACCCACAAAGGCAACCAAGACACTATAAAAAGGATTCCCCCCATACCCCAAAGAAACTCAGTCGGCATAAGGCGCAAGGGCGCAAGGGGGGGAGTAAGGCGCAGCACAGGCAAAAGCCATAGCGATAGCCATGGACGCAGGGGTCTCCTTAAATATCCAAGCCCACTGTAGATATTGTATGAAAACTCGTAAGGGCAGAAGCAACGGTAGATAGTCGGAGACAATGGGAAAAGAGAGAGAGCCTACGACACGGTGATGACCGACGAAGGTCTCCGGAAGCAGGGGGATATCGCACGAAAACTCGTAACATCCCCCCGACTCCGGAGACCGAACCGGCCATCTCCAAAGATCAACCATGTTCCACGGGAGTACGGCGTCGGAGACCAATGCCTCCAGATAGCTAAAACACCTAGCTAAAGAAACTTCAAAAGCCTCCGCCGTCTGCACAAGCTGCGCCAAACCTCCAATAGGATCAGACAACGATCCGGCCAGCCTTGCCAGGCGGACTTCAAGTACGCCTCCGCCGGTCAAAAAACGGCGGGGACTTCTACCCCTGCCATCAAGCAAGCACAGAGAAGGAGAAAAAATGGGGCGAAGGTCCTAGCCACCACCTCTGTATCGCGCTCGATCGCCGAGGCGAAGGACAATGGTGCGCGGGCTCGGGACTAGACGAGATATGTAAACCACCACGATGGGATCAAGATATCGCACAAACTATCAAGAAAGTGAACATGTCTTGTATTCCATAAGGTGTCGACAAACATTCTTATAGGACGCCAACTTGAAAATAAAATACTAACTATTGTGGCGGAGGTCCACGCCAAGCAAGCGCGCGAGTAAACTCAGCGCGCTCATCGTCTATGTCAAACCTAACTGACTCAAAAACGTCGTGCGCAACGCTGCGGGGAAAGGCCGAACGCCAATACTCCTAGAGCTCTCCACTCACGTAAAGACCGTCGTTGTAGAGAGTCAAAGGAGCAACATCTTGCGTAGGCTCCCGGTTCGGAACCTACGCAAGGTTAAAATTTTCGACAAAAACATTCAGGAAAAAATATACTTTATTCATAAAAAGCCCAGTTGGACTGCAAGATACAAGCCAGTACAACTAAATGCTACAAAGGGCCTAGACCTCCGGTGCATCGGCCGCAGCAGAAGCCCTTGGAGCGGAGCTCGTATCAACGGTGGGCGGGCATGGCCCCCGACCACCGCCTCCGCCGATCGTAGCACCCCCCGAAACACCACCGCCGGCGAAGGCCACAGCCGCAGTCGCCGAGCGCGGAACCGACGGAGGCCTGCCCCCAAGACCTTTCTGCACATCCTGCAACAAAGGCAAAAATGTCAAGAAACAAAAAAAAAAGAAGAGGAAAGCCGACTGCACAAACTATAAATACCTTCGCCCTCTTGTCCTCTGCTAGTTTCCGGGCTGCTGATCTCCCAAATGGAGCCCAAAAGTGCCCGATGAAATTTCTCAAGGCTTTTCGCAAACCAAGAGAAGTCTCACCGAGTTCCTCCGGACCAGGCAGCACCCCCTCCGGAACACCTTCGATGTGCGTACACCCGCCGCGGGCCAAAAGTTTGGCATAGTTCGTCACTCCCGCCAGCGCCCCGTAGTCCGTGCAACCGTTGATCAGACCGGGGTGCTTCGCAAGATGACGTTTTAGCCAGGAGGCGAGGGCGTAAACGCTGTCTTCCTCCGGAGGAGCGGAGGTTTCGCCTCCGACCTCTACGACGGTGGCCCAATAATGACCAACGGTCGCAGCGAGAACCCCCTTGACCGAGTCCAGGCGCCTCATCACCAGAGAAAGCTGCTCCTTCACTGCCGCTGTGGATTCCTTCTCGGAGGCAAGCTCTCGGCGCGCGGAGGCCCTCGGTTAGCTCACTCGCCCTACGGGCCTGCTCGGCGGACAATGCCTCCGCCTCCCGGGCCTTCGTGGCATCGGCCCTTAAGCCATCCTTTTATCGCTCTTTTTCCGTAAGAGACAGGCGGAGAGCCGCGACAAAGTCCGACAAACCCCCTTTTCCAACTTCTAGACGCTCGACTTCCGCCTTGAGCGCCTCGATCGCGACGTCACGGTCCACAACCTCGTGGGTACAGCGTTCCTCCATAACAACACCCGTGTGATACCCCTGCGGCAAAAAAAATATAAAAAAAACCAAAGCAAACAGCGGCGAAATCAACAACAAGTCTACAAGCTAACATACACGAAAAATAGTAAAAGAAGGAAAGGGGCAAAACCGCCGGAGATGAACCAGGCACTGGTGTTCGAGGTGAACGCGGAGAAGCTGGAAGAAATCCATATCCCTCAAATGCCATTTAAAGCGATCTGTCCAAACAAGAAGAAACAAACACAAAACGATAAGGTGAGAAGCAGATCTTACGATAAACACACCAACAACCAAAGACCACCTCCGACGTCTCCAAGAACGGCAAGATAACACTCCTCCCAACCTGAGATAGAAGCATCGGAGGAACCTACACAACAAATACACATCAACAACAGCTCACGTTAGAGAACAGATCAAAAACAAGCCAGATGATGACCAAAGTATAAACATTTTCTACTTACTCGGACCCGGCTCCGTCGGCCCCGGTTGCCCCGGACCAAACCTAGCGCCCTTAGCGGCCGCCCGTTCCTCCGGGGTGAGAAGCCCAGCCAACCTAGCGCCCTTAGCGGCCGCCCGTTCCTCCGGGGTGAGAAGCCCAGCCATGATATCATCTGCAAAGCAGCAGACGCACAGTAGCGGTACTTAGACCAACACGCAAAGGAATCAGACAGGCTAAGACAATAAACACAAAGATGTGCGCCAAATAGACCTACACATATAAAGCCCCGGTAGGGCAGCCTCCTATACGCCCTCTGAGCAGAAGTCTCCGCCGTATCGTGCGGCGAAGGCCCAAGGAGCCGGACTTCATCAGCTAGTGGACCGGAGGACGGAGGACCCAAGGAAGCCCGAGCTGCCGGGGCCTCCTCGGCAGGAGCGGCATCCAGCCGCTCGACGTCGGCCGCAGGCATGGGCGAAGGCGCGACAGCGGTAGGGGATCAAGGAGCATGTCGTGGATTGGCCTCCGTGCCCTCTTCAGAACTCGAGCACAGACCGCCAAGAACGTCAGGCATAGGCTCGATGGCGCTACCTTCCGGCAGTTCGCCCACGCTCGTAGCACCATGCGAGGAGCGCGCCGGGGCAACGCCGGTCTTCGGCCGCCCGACACCGCTCGTGGCTCCGCTAGCTGGGCACACCAGAGCGGCGGAAGCGCCGCAATCCCCTCCGCTCGCAACTCGAGCATCCGCTGATGGGGCGGAGGAGCTCTCGACGTCTTCGCTGCCGGCGGAGGCAGCGCCCACGCTGCCAGCAGAAGAAAAGGCCGACGCGATCAGCGGAGCTCCGCTTTTCTTCCTCTTCTTCATAGGCGCCCGAGAGCCGACGACGCCTTTCCTCTTTTTGGATTCAGCCTCCGCCGTAACATTCTTTGCATAGGCCTTCTTCTTTTTCTTCTCAATCGAGGCCAGGACCTCAGAGGGAACCTCGCGCTCCCGGTAGATAATCCCGACCTCCTCAAAAACTCGATTAAGCCACGGCATGGTGCCTGCCACGGCCATCCGAGACGTGTACTCACGCTCGGAAATCTTGCCGACCAATGCTATCGCGGCCTCCTCGACTTCGGAGACGAAACCGTCCTCCGTTACTCCCTCCCCCAAAGATCGACCGAAGCAAGGAAGCGGAATCCCGGCCTCCGGCCCAAAAACGGGAACCTTCACCTGTTCCAGCTCAAAAGCTAGGTTGTTTTTGCCCAAGGGCCAATAGTTGGAGGCCAAGATCTCCACCACCAGATCGCGACCACCAGAGTAGCGGCACGCGGCCGCAAAAGCCCGATCATAGGCCTCCCGCGTCGGAGACGCCTCCTCCGGTGGATCCACGCGCGTGTGTGGCGCCATCTCCTCCATCCGAGAAGTCAGTGGATATTCCGAGACTTCCTCGCCATCCTCAGTTGTGCTGCGGACCCCATAACTCTTCACGTAGAACCATTGCTCCAGCCAGCCGTGGTCCCACTTGCCCTTCTGGCAAAAAGATATCTCCAGACGATCCACACCTTGGTTCCTCTTGGACATGAAAGTGCAACTACCGTACTGATAGGTCACTTCCACCTCCTTGCCATCTCGCACCTCCTTCTTCCTCTTCGGCTACTTCTGCAGTTCATAGTACGTGCAAAAGGTGTCCACATCCGGCTCGGCACCATAAGAGACCCACGCCCAGCAAAACTTGCTAAGAGTCAGGAAAGCAGTGGGAGTCAGATGATGGAGCTGAACGTTGAAGTCCTCCAACACTCGGCGGAGGAAAGGAATGTAAGGAAATCGGAGGCCGCAGGTGAAGAAGTCCCGGAAGACCACCGCGTATCCTTCCTCTGGCTCCGGAACAGTCTGACCCGGCGGAGGGATCTTCACCCGGGAAGAAGGAAAACACGACTCCTTCAGCATCTCCGTGATTGCCTCCTCAGTAATAGAGGACGGGCCGAAGTCCCAAGACTTTAATGCCATGTCCCCAAAGTCCGCAGCGAATAGGTCTCCGATGGACGCAGAGACGCTCCCCAAATCCTCCTCCACCAGCTTTTCCAACTCCAGCGCAGAGGCAGAGGCAAGCATGCACTCCTCAAAGCGTGCACCCCAGCCGATGGCCCTAACGCCGAGAAGGTGGCGGTAGGGTCCGAAGAAGGCGGGCCGGCGAGTTTGGGCGGAAGCGGAAAGGAGAGCCACCGCGACAGCAACCTAAGCGCGAGACACGAACAGAAAGACGGAGCGAGCAAGGGCAGCGAGAGGCGAAAGCGAAGAGGGCAGAGAACGTTTTCTCGGACACAATGAAAGCGAGTGCGCGGTGTGTGGGGGGACCCTGCCACCAAGACCACCCTTATATAGGCGGCGGGCACAACGGTCATCTCCGGAAGTTTCGCCCGCTGCACAACGGTCACCTCCAAAAAAATCGCGAAGAACGTAACGGACACTGACACAGCGGAAACGGCAACGACGTGGAGCAACGACTACATTTGCCGCCCAACGGCTATTCTCGACGAGACCAACGGCTACGCCAGAGCGGGCCAGGGGGGAAGTAGCGGGGTCTCGGTCGAAGACGCCGAAAGTGGCCTCCGCCCCCGCGCACGCCGCCAACTAAAGCGTTTTTAGCTCATGGCACGCTCTGGCGAACCATGGTCTCAAAAGGGGGGAACTGTTGTAGCATGGCTCCTGGCGGGCGGCGAAGGCCCTTGGCCGCGGGGTGTCGCCGAGGCGTCTTCGACGGGGCGGAGACCGGGCGTTGACTAGGAGACTTTCTCGACCATGCTCGAGGGGTCATCACGGACTCCGCCGAGGGCTGGGCACGCACCTCGCCGACCGCTCAGTCGGGCGTCTCCGGTATTACGGGCGGAGGCGGCCTTATCTCTAAACTAACCAAACGAACTATTTTGCCCAAGTGTGCGCAGGTACTCAAGCGCGGGCACTCGCGGTGGGCGCAAGCGCGCCAGCATGGCCCCTGCTCGGCCGGGCGGAGACCTACAGATGATGTCTCCGCCTAGACCGGCGCGGACCCTCCAAGACAACGGCGCGCCACTAAGGGTGAAGGCCCCGAGGCCGGGGGCCGGGCGGAGACCAGCTGGCGATATCCCCGCCTGGACCGGCGGGACTCTCCGAGGCAACAGCGCGCCCCCGAACGCGAAGGCCAGCGGCGCGCGGAGAGCGTCTCCGACCATCTGGCAGAGGCCCGCTGAGGGAGCGGCGCGCCGTGGGGATGAAGGCCAGCGCCGGGGAGACGGGCCCTTGGGCCGAAGACTAGCTACAGTGGGCCGACCGCTCGAAGAGGCCCATCGCTTGGAAACAGTGTGGCAGAACTGCCCCGCGATTAAAAGGCTAGCGAGGGAATATTCCGGGAATGTACTGTAGTAGGTGAGGGGCATTGTAATAAATTCTGTTAGGTAGTAGTTGAGCCCTATAAATATGGGACACATGTAACCGAGATGATGGTTGGTGGATGAATTAATGAAACCCTAGCTTTTCGTGCCATTCACTCACTCAACACTCTCTCTCTGCCATTTCCTTCCCGAGCCTCCGCCCAAGGCCGACCGTCCGCCCGGCGGAGGCCTTGGCCACTTCCACGTAATTTGAAACCGCCAATTTCAACAGTGTCCAGTGGAAGCAACCTGTCCAAAAGCATATGTAACCGTCTTGCAGTTGTGCGTGAAAAAAGAACCGAATGCAAAAGTCTGCTCGATGCAAATGCCCACAAATTCTTCTGACTGGATCCCGGGCAAAGAGATGGCAACTCCAGTGGCCGGGTTGAGAACCCAGGCGAACAACGAGGGTTTGCAGCCCCTAATGACACAGAGGCGGTCGAGGTGGGTGAACAGCAACTCGATGTGATCGGTGCCGATGGGTGTCCGCCTGAGCATCTGCCCCGACAGGCCAACGATGGCGACGCCCCTGGCGTCGTCGTCGTCCCAGAATGTGACGGCGAAGAGGGGCTCCGCGTGGCGAGACTTGTGCACCGCGGCGAAGTGCGGATCGTAGGTGAGGGCGTGCCAGGACCGGCAGACGGCGCGGAGGCGACAGAGATCCTTGGCCGGGAGGCGCAGCAGGACTTCGAACAGCGCATCGGCGGGCAGTGCCTCCGGCGCGCCGGTGCTGGAGACCGGGACGGCATGGCTCAGATTAGAGCTGGACGCCATCGATCTGGGATTGTGCGAGATCGGAGACGGAGAAGGACCGACGGCGGCGCCGCCGGAAGGCGGAGCGCTGGTGAGTGGTGAACTGGTGAATGGATCTCAGTCTAGCTTGTTCGGCTGGGTCAAGGGAAGATGACAGAAGATTGGGCCAGTCCAAGCTGGGCCTGTAGTTCCTGGTAATAACCATTGACGGCCCAATTCTTGCTCCTGTCAGGTCTACCCGCCTTTCAAAAATATGACACCTCACGGCCCAATTTCTTCAATTTGGAAGTTTTTTCATTCTTGTCTCTGTTTTCAAAATATGGCATTGTGCAGATTCAACTACATGCCGAATGGAGGATTTGTGGTCTTAGTAACAGATGAATCTAGTAGTCAAACACTCGGCACAATAGGTGTATAATCTATGGACTTCTTATGAGCAGATTCCTCGAACATAGCCCACAAATTATTTATCAAGAGACTCGTCGATGAGGCGCACTTGGGGTTGACCTAGGGTTGACAAGACGACCTAGATTGTCCACGAATCTCATCGAGACAAGCACAGAACTGTGAATACAGGGTTGGAAAAGTAGTGTTAAGAGATAAGGTAAAATAGTAAGTTCTGTTGTTTATCGATTAGATACCTCTGAACTTCTACTATATATATATGGAAGAGGTTGGTCTTATCATACTAGGAAACAAATCCATATAAAAAATTGTATGTTTCCTACATTTTTATTCAAACTGATGGGCAAATCCAGCCTAGCCAGTTTTCTATTGCGGTAATGCTCTTGTAAAGGCGTCCGAACGGACGGACGCGCCTTCCCCACTCGCTACTGCACCGTCCACTCACTCCCGTCTACGCCCCTTTCGGAAAAAAATCTCGCTACTACGCTCCGCCTCCGCCGTGCTGCCTACTTTCCCCACTCCGCACTCACACCGCACTACTCGCCTACACCGCGGCATCCGCCCGCCGCGGCAGCCTCCACCGAGCTGGTGAGCATCCACGACGGATGCTCCAGCAAGCAGGCGAGGGGAGGAGCTTCATGTGACGCCGCCCCGCCAGTGAGGTCCATGCAGCCCCGCCGACCTCCGCGTCGGTGTCGAGCTTCGCAACGATGAGCCTTCATTCGTTCAAGCAGCAAGGTGACATTGCACTAGAAAGCGCATGTTGCAAGCGTATGTTTCAAGTGTTTCAAATGTTTCATCTGGATGTTCCATGTGTTTCATCTGGATGTTCCATGTGTTTCATCTAGATGTTGCATATGTTGCAATGGCTATACACGTATGTTGCAAGTGTATGTTTCAAATGTTTCAGCTGTTTTCAGACACACGTTGCAAGTGTATGTTCCAAATGTTTCAGCTGTTTTCAGACGCACTTTGCAAGTATATGTTTCAAATGTTTCAGCTATTTTAAACGTATGTTGCAAGTTTTTTTTTCTGGATGTTGCATATATATATATGTTGCAGTGGCTACACATATGTTGCAAGCATATGTTCTAAATATTTCACATGTTTCAGACGTATGTTGCAGTAAGTGCTTGATGTTGCAAGTGTTTTCATTAGCAAGCACGAGAAGCGACCGTAGACGGAGGCGGAGGCAGTGGGCAGGCGCGCCCAGTGTAGTAGCATGCGTTGCAGCAGCAGGTGGGCATGCGTAGTAGTAGCATGTGAAGCAGCAGCAGACGGGGGCGCGCAGCAGCAGCAAACGCGGGCGGGCAGGTGCAGGCTAGCGTTCGGACGTTCGGGCGCTAGCCATGCCATTTGTGTTGTCAGGCTACGAACATAGCAGGGTTTCCAGAACTTTGCCCAAAAACACAGTCAACACATTAGCTAGCCGTGAATTCTGTGTCTCGTAAATATGGTAATCTGAATTGACAGAGGGGGTCACAGTGGTGATCACTAGGTGAGGCACGCCATGTGCTGGTGGAATCGCGGAAGACAACGCTGAGTCTTGGATTTCCAACCCATCAACTGTTGCCAGAGCTGAATGTTCAAACCAAATGTTTGACGCCCTCAAACTTTTAAAGCCGTTCGTTCAAAATTTACCCCTCAAATCCAACTCATGCCACGGTCCCACGCACCTGGGGATTGGTGGAGGAGACTCAAGTGATGAGTTAACTCACACGTTTCTACTGACTGCAGCTAGAGTTGATCCGATCCTCCGAAGGAAAGAACGAGTAGGATAGATGCCCCCGTCGTTTGAATATCCCACGCTAGCTAGAAAGGTATTCCATGACTCCCCTGTCTCCGATCCACAACACAAGATCGCAAATTTAACTGTTGAAACTAGTGGTTTCAATCTGCATGGCAGAGACCGAGGCCTCCGTCCGTCGGACGGTCGGCCTCGGGCGGAGGCTCGGGATACGAATGATAGGAGAGAGAGTGGTGAATAAGGGAATGACACGGAAAACTATGGTTTCATTAACTCGTTCACCAACCAACCTCCACGGTTACAAGTGTCCCCTGTTTATAGGACTCAACTACCACATAACAGAATTTATTACAATGCCCCTCAACTGCTACAGTACATCCCTGGAATATTCTGCCGCTAGCCTCTTGCTCGTGAGGCAATCCTGTCATACCGTCTCTAAGTGATGGGCTTCCATTAGCAGTCGGCCCACTGTAGCTTGGTCTTCGGCCCAAAGGCCTGGGTCCCCGGCGCTGGCCTTCATCTCCCGGGGCGCGCCGCTGCCTCGGCGGATCTCCGCCGGACAGTCGGAGACGTCATCCGCGGGTCTCCGCCCGGCCGCGCGGGGGCCATGGTTCTCGCCGCTGGCCTCCGCGTTCAGGGGCGCGCCGTTGCCTTGGAGAATCTTCGCCGGTCTGGGCGGAGGCATCACCTGCAGGTCTCCGCCCGGCCGCTGGCCTCCGCCTTCAGGGACGCGCTGTCGCCTTGGAGAGTCTCCGCCGGTTCCGAGCGGAGACATCATCCGTAGGTCTCCGCCCGGCCGCGCAGGGGCCATGCTGGCGCGCTTGCGCGGACCGCGAGCGCTCGCGCTTGAGTACCTGTGCACACTTAGGCAAGATCGTTTGTTTGATTAGTTTAGAGATAAGGCGGCCTCCGCCCGTAATACCGGAGACGCCCGCCTGAGCGATCGGCGGGATGCATGCCTGGCCTTGGCAGAGTCCGCGATGAAAAGGAGATTCAGCACCCCTCGAGCATAGCCAGGAAATTTCCTTTAGTCAGCGCCGGGTCTCCGCCCTAAGACGGTCGAAGACACCTTGGCAACACCCCGCTGCCGGGGGCCTTCGCCACCCGCCAAAGCCATGTTACAACAGTTCCCCCCTTTTGAGGCCATGGTTCGCCGGAGCGTGCTGTGAGCTCAAAACGCCTTAGCCGAAGGCGTCCGCGGGGGAGGAGGCTGCCTTCGGTGTCTTCGAGCGAGGCCCCGCTACTTCCCCCTGGCCCGCTCTGGCGTAGCCGTTGGTCTCGTCGAGAGTAGCCGTTGGGCGGCAAATCTAGCCGTTGCCCTACGTTGCGGCCGTTTCCGCTGTGTCAGTGTCCGTTGCATTCCCTACGACTTTTTCGGAGGTGACCGTTGTGCTGCGGGCGAATCTTCCAGAGATGACCGTTGTGTGGCGGGAGTCGAACCGCCTGCCTGCTGCCTATATAAGGGTGCTTTGGGCAGCGGGGTCCCCCCCACACCGCTCACTCGCTTTCATTGCGTTCGAGAAATCGCTCTCTGCCCTCTTCGCTTTCGCCTCTTGCTACCCTCGCGCGTTCTGTCTTTCTGTTCGCGTCTCGCGCTTAGGTTGCTGTTGCGGTGGCTTTCCTTTCCGCCTCCGCCCAAACTCGCCAGCCCGCCTTCTCTGGACCCTACCGCCACCTTCTCGACGTTAGGGCCGTCAGCTGGGGTGCACGCTTTGAGGAGTGCATGCTTGCCTCTGCCTCCGCGTTGGAGTTGGAAAAGCTGGTGGAGGAGGATCTGGGGAGTGTCTCCGCATCTATTGGAGACCTGATCGCCGTGGACTTCAGAGACATGGTGATAAAGTCTTGGGACTTCGGCCCATCCTCTATTACCGAGGAGGCAATCGCGGAGATGCTGAAGGAGTCATGTTCTCCTTCTTCCAGGGTGAAAATCCCTCCGCCGGGTCAGACTGTTCCGGAGCCGGAGGAAGGATACGCGGTAGTCTTTCGGGACTTCTTCACCTGTGGCCTTCGGTTTCCTTACATTCCCTTCCTTCGCCGGGTGTTGGAGACCTTCAATGTTCAGCTCCATCATCTAACTCCCACTGCTTTCCTGACACTTAGCAAATTCTGCTAGGCGTGCGTCTCTTACGGTGCCGAGCCGGATGTGGACACCTTTTGCACGTATTATGAACTGCAGAAGCAGCCGAAGAAGAAGGAGGAGGTGCGAGATGGCAAAGAGGTGGAAGTGACCTATCAGTACGGTAGTTGCACTTTCATGTCTAAGAGGAACCAAGGCGTGGACCGCCTGGAGATCTCTTTTTGCCAGAAGGGCAAGTGGGACCGCGGCTGGCTCGAGCAATGGTTCTACGTGAAGACTCACGGGGTCTCTGGATCTACATCAACCACCGATAAAAGTAGGAAAGTCCGAGGGCCAAAAAAGCCATTAGAGGGCCGTTTCATAATATCAGAATTCGACATCGACACCGGCAAACCATTGGGACCACATGCTCAGACATATGTCAATCAATGTGGGTTCGTTGTAAGAGATAGGATCCCAGTTAGTGCTCGTGAATGGAAGCAGAAGATATCCGCTCCTAATGTTAGTTTTGTATCTGATCGTGACAAGAACCTAGCTTGGAGAGATATCACTCAGCATTTCACATTACAAGCAGATGATGCTTTGAAGGAGCTAGTGAGGGATTGGACAATGAAGAAGATGGCAACATTGTTCTAGAGTTGGAAGAAGACATTGTATAAAAAGTTTATCTTGAAGAATGCTACGCCAAATTTCAATGCTAAGGCGTTTGTCAAGTTGGAGTCCCATTGGGATGCCTTCGTAGAATAAGACATCCCAAGACAGTGAGGAACGTGTGATGAGGAATCGGCAGAATGCCCGATAGAAGCAATACCATCATCGCATGGGATCAGGTGGTTATAAGAGTGCTATTCCCAAGTGGCAGAACCTAGAAGCAGAGATTACTGCCAAGGGAATCATACCTAAAACAATAGAGAAGAACTGGCCTCAACGCGCGAAGAATTGGTTCTACGCTCATGGGGGAAGCCTAGACCCAGACACTGGCAAGCTAATTTTCGGCCAAAAAATTGAGAGAGCAACACAAAGACTAGGTCGTGCTAGGGAAGAAGCTGATAGTGGTGTTTTCAAGCCCAACAGAGAGAAGGATGAATTGACATATGCCCTAGAGAATCCCGAACACGGTGGTCGAACAAGAGGCTATGGGGCGGTTCCGTGGCTACACGCATTCCCAGCAGACAAGGATACCTATAGAAGCCGCCAGAGAAAGAAGGATGAGGAGACAGAACGAATCCATGCATTGGAGCAATTTGTTGATGAGTCACGACAAGCATTGCTTGAATCACGTGAACGAGAAAAATCTCTTGAGGCAAGAATGCAGGAGGAGATCAAGAGGCAAGTGCAGCTAGCAATGAGTCAAATGCAATCGCAATCAACGCCGGGAGTGACCATTAGCCCCGTTGGTCAGATGAAAAGCAGTTGTGCTTCTACGGAGCTGCCAGTTATTCAAGACGACGCTGGGTTGCGCTTCCCTGTTGATGACATTACTGAGCCTCTAACAACATGTGAGCTGCACATTCCAGATGGTAATAATGCATCAATCATGGTGGCTGTCGGGGTTGTATCTCCAATAGACCGAACGAAGACACCAAGAATCCATGGGTCAGTTATTCAACCTGGATATGCTAGCGTCTCGGTCGATAGAGTGCTCAAAGGTTACAGCAATGTTCCTCTTGACATTGGAGGCGGTGATGGGGAGAAGACACTAGGAGAAGCAGAGAAGACATTTATTCAATGGCGCAAACGCTTCATCATCATTCCTAGGGCGCCACCGCTTCCCCTACCTCACCCTAGGTACGAATGAAAGTGAATGAAATACTATTTTCCATTAATTTTCTATTGGCTTAAAAATAATTGACACACAACTTGTTTTTGTAGCAGGGTCTCCCCCCAGCCTAGCCTAATCATTCATTCCCCATCTCATCACAGCGTCGCGGGGGGCGAGACGACTTCATCCCCACGGCGATCGCCAACTCCTACACCAGCCCCATCGCCTCCACAACGATCTCCAACTCCTACACCGGCCCCACCGCCTCCACAACGATCTCCAACGCCTCCACGCCGGTCTCCACCAACACCGGCCACATCGCCTCCACGCCGGTCTCCAACACCGCCCCCACCCCCTCCACAGCGACGCACTACAAAGACGTCTAAGGTCCCGGCGGCAAAGAAGACCCCGAGAAAAAGAGTTATTTCTCAAGACATACTTTCTGAAAAGACTGATGAGCAAATAGCAGCTGAAGAAGACAAAAAAGTGAAAGATTTTTTTATAGATACCAAAAAGAAGAATCAAGCGAAGCTTAAGGAGAAGCCGTACTTTTACCTACCACGAGAGGTGTTGAGGCAGAAGGTCGATGCTCACAAGAAAAAGATGATTGAACTTCGTAAGCCTTCGCCACTATCAGACTATGACCGCTCCCTCGTGAATTCACATGATGCAGATAAGAAAAGGAAAAGAGCATCAGGGAAGGATGTCCCACAGCTCGGACAACAGAAGCAACCAATGCAAAATCTTGTTGTTGCTAATCAATATGGTTCCAACATAGAAGTCTATCGACTAGACAACTCTGGAGAAGTGTCGGTTCAAGCCCTTAATGCTTTTTTTCAAGATACTGGTTTAACCTTGGATCAATTGATGGGCAAAGCTCCAATCCAGAACCTGGAAATTGATACCTGGAAGACTAATAAATATGGCAAAAGTCTGTACAACCCTGCGGCTCTGAATGAATTGGGTACGCAAATGTACTTGCTCAACAAGTGGTACATGCAGGCGTGTGGCAGGGGTGAGCAGTGGATCTTTGTCAGATTTAGAGACCATCATTACTTCCGTGACGATGACATCTTACATATTAGTTTCGAAGAATTGCATCAACTATACCACATGGACGCTCTGGACAAATCAATCATTAGCTCATTTTGTTTGTAAGTGATTCTTACTTTTATTTAATAAACTCACTTCCATGCGTACGTGTATATAATTATCCTCATATGTAACTTATATTTATATACAGATTCCAGATGTCAGAGCTCCAAAGAATACAAGACACCAGTGTTGGCTTCATTGATCCTTATATCGTATTCAAAACCGGTATTATTGTCAAGGAGCGATGGGTATCTGAAGCACAGGAGAATATCATGATGTTCTTCGTGAAGCAGCACGACAAGACAACAATACTTTTCCCGTATAACTTTGAGTAAGTGTTAATAATAATGTAGTCTACACATTTTATGTAATATCAATACAACTTATATGCATGTACGTGTGTGTATAAACCAATGCAGTTTTCACTGGATACTCATTGTCATTGAGTTAAACTCAAGTCGGTTACTAATCTTTGACTCGTTGAGAAAAGAACGGGCACTATACCAAGATATGATAGACATTATCCAGGGGTAATTTCGATCTCTCGCGCATAACTATTATTGAATAGACTTTACCATAATTTATTAATGATCGTACATTATTGGTCGCACAGGGTTTGGAAAGAGTTTATTCGGCAACATCGCAAGGATTGCAAGGCACCACTTAATGTAGTTGAAATACCAATAAGTTGTACTATATACACTTCCCCACGTGTTTAATTACTATATCGTACTTCAATTTACGTGTGAGATGATGAGAATAATCTTCTTCTCGTACAGTGGTGTTTGCGGCAGGAACCAGGTAATAACTTGTGTGGATACTACGTTTGTGAATTTATCACTGTGCACATAAGAAGAACTCCTGAAGATGTCCTCAGAGTACGTATATATCAATTTTTATTTATTTTTAAATGAATATATATACATATATGTGTATTAATACTTTTCCTTTTATTTCAAATGCAAGACTGAATGGTTGAAACGAAGGGTCATGCAAAAAGACCATCTGAAAGCAGTTCAAGAGTCAATAGCAGGATATCTTCTAGAAAAAATGCTAAATCCCAACGGCGAGTTCTACTTTGATCCTAAGGAATAAATGATGTAAATTAAATGTTTATTGATATCGTTATTTTCGAGAACAAGATTATGAAAGTGTTGTATATATACATATATATATATATCTATAATATATATAGTTTCATACTTTATTCGAATATAATAATGCTCAAGATGAGAATTAGATGTAATTATACGCATGCGTGTATTTATGTTAGCAGCGTAGAATACGTATATAAAAACATATTATATATTAAACAAATACGTGTAACTGAACTGAAAACAAATTAAACAAAAAAAGAAAAAGAAAATGAACCTTTAGTCCTGGTTGGGGTTACCAACCGGGACTAAAGGGTGAACCGTTAGTCCCGGTTGGTGTTACCAACCGGGACTAAAGGGTGCGCCAGGTTTGCTCGGCTGGAGGGCCTTTAGTCCCGGTTGGTGTTACCAACCGGGACTAAAGGTCCCTCTTTAGTCCCGGCTCGATGACCCGGGACTGAAGGTTCCACCTTTAGTCCCGGGATCGTTGTCCCGGCGCGGTAACCGGGACTAAAGGCTGTTACCGCCCGGGACAACAAGTCCATTCTGTAGTAGTGTTTCTTGCAATCATGGTGCCATAAACTATCATACAATAACGCAGGCCATATATTGCTCCAGAATATGGAACAGAGGGGAAATATCATTCAAGACGGATATTTATAGTTTGGGTATCATAATCATAAAATTATTAAGGGGAAGCAATGAATTATTTGAATTTGAAGATGTAAGAAAAATCACCTAATTTGATTAAGGTGTAGCATATTGATCATATGGCATTAACATAATATATATTTGATTTGGAGTATTTCCTTCATCTATATGCATGGTGGGAAATAAATTTTTGAAATAGTGGAAGCTATCATTTTAAGTTTCTCACTTTGATTTTAACTCCTGCAGTGGCATAAATCATTAGATACAGATTGCCCAAAAGTAAAGGGGTGCATTAGAATAGCACAACTTTGTGTAAACTGTGATCCATATCAAAGACCTACTATAAATCATATCATTGGCGTGCTGAATGAGAAGGAAACCCCAATTCCAATGGTTTCTCCAGTTTCTGATCACTCAGGAAATAACTTAAGGCCTACAGTGGAATAGGTATATACAAGAAATCAATGCTCAATTACCTCCATTTGTGAGAGAAAACTTCACTGATGCTACTTTAATTTGCCAATCTCTTTGGACAAGATCCCAAATGATTCTGTAACTTATACACCGTAGGAGAGCTCTCACTCAATGCAGCCGATTAGGATGGACAATGGAAATCTCAACTCTCCTTTAGAGGTAAAGAAGGTGATTGATCTTAATTTTTTATGCATGTAACTAAAACAAGGCATATATGACCACATTTCCTTTAGTTGAAAACAACACATCCAAAGAATAATCAATGGATCCATGATCATGTTCTATTCAATTCATGCAGTAAGTCAATGTTCCCATGCTCTATTTTATTCATTGTCTCATGTTAGGCCAGACCTGTAGTAAACCCAACATCTATGGTCCATGGCATAACCTGATGGCCTTGGAACCACACTGTTGTAACACGGCCTCGGCAGGTGGCGAAGGCCTCCGACGGCGAGGTGTCACCAAGGCGTCTTCGGCCGTCTAAGGGCGGAGATCTGGCACTGACTAAAGGAACTTTCCTGGCTATGCTTGTAGGGCGCTGCACGAGGCTCAGTGAGCGTGTCGCGGATTCTGCCCGGGCCGAGCACGGGCATCTCCGGCCGCTCAGGCGGACGCCGCCCCGCTTCGGCTGAAGGGTGTCTCCGGCGCTAAAGGCGGAGGCCGCCCTACTCCCGAGCTAATCAAACAAACAACTTTGCCTAAGTGTGTGCAGGTACCTAAGCGCAGGCGCCCGTGGTCCGCGCGAGCATGCCAGCATGGCCCCCGCGCGGCCGGGCGGAGACTTCCGGATGAGGTCTCCGACCAGACCGGCGGAGGCTCGCGTAAGCAGCTGCGTGCCCCCGGAGACAGAGGTCAGCGTCGGGAACCCAGGCCTCTGGGCCGAAGACCAAGGCACAGCGGGCCGGCCGCTTATGGAGGCCCATTACTTGAAGACGGTGTGGCAAGATTGCCCCGCGGACGAGATACCGGTGGCGGAATATTCCAGGAATGTACTGTAGTAGTTGAGGGGCATTGTAATAAATTCTGTCAAGATGTAGTTGAGTCCTATAAATAGGGAACACTTGTAACAGTACGAGAGGTCGGATGATGAATGAATGAAACCCTAGTTCTGTGTGCCGTTCCCTTACACGCCCATTTGTCGTGCCTGTTCGCTGAGCCTCCGCCTGAGGGCAGTGCCCGGCGGGCGAAGGTCACCACCTCCTCCACACTGTCTGGGACCGCTAGTCTCAACACACACCTACCCACAACATGTGCCAATGGTCTGCTTTGATATTACTTCATATATATGACATAAAAAAGTAGCGGTCAAATTCGCACCTTGGAGAAGTGAGAGGTAAAAAAAACTGAGGGTATAGCGGTAGGAGTTGTGCTAAATAACTACATCTTGAGTCAATGAAAATGCAAGGGCATAGAATCAGATAGTTGGCGTATCCGGTGCAGCACATGCATTGTCTTCAACACAAATTGTGTGAATTTGTTTGAGGCTTTGTTGTTTGCACTTGCAGATGAGCCCAGCTGGGTCGTTGGAATCTAGCAAGCTGCTAGAACTGGACCTCCACCCGCTGGAGCTCCACTTCCCCTTCAAGCCAAACAAGCTCATCAAGTGCCCATTGACCCTGACCAACAAGACAGACCATCACATCGGCTTCTGGATTACACCAACCAGTTCCTACGCGCTTCATTACTACTTCCGTTCTCTGAGATCACCCACGTTCAAGATGGTCGAGCCACATTCCACATTGGTAGTGACTGTGACATTGAGGGACCTCCTTGTACCACCATCGCAAGACAGGGGTAAGTTTGAGGTGTCGATGGTTGCAATGGGGTCAGAGCAGCACCTCAAAAATCTGAAGTTGGAGCCATCCACTGGCAACAAGCTGAAAATGGACAGCAACTTTGTGAGGCAAGTTGAGGAGCTTGGCGGTCAGGTGCATCGAAAGATGCTAACGGCCGTCATCTGTGAGCCAGCAAGCCACATGGCAGCTGCAGTGACCTACGAGGTGAGTTTGACATGATTAATCAGATCTCTAAATGCATCTCAGCACATGCTGGCATATCGTTGATCGCTAGTAAGAGAGCCCATTATATTCGGAATATATAACTTTACGTAAGCCCACTGTATTCCCTAGCTATTCATGCAGGAATATATGTAAAACAGATACATTTAAAAGTTAAAACTAAGTAAAATGCATGGTTAGTCCATCAACTTGTCAGCATGTGTCGATTAGGTCCACTAACTTTGGATTTGCATTTCTGAGTCGAAAACCTTTTTAAGTGGTCCACAAATAATTCATTAGTTCTTTTTGTGATTAAATCAGATGTGGACAGTACAACATGTCTGACGACCTGAAGGTCATGAGCACCGGTGCTCATGAGCTCTTTGCTCCTCGCCTTTTTTGCGACCTCCCCCTGACTTCTTTATGTCTTTCATTGCCCAATCCCCCCTCCCCCCACCCCCGAACATGACAGAAGGGAGGACTGGAGAGTGAAGGCATAAAGAAGTCCAGGTAGGGGGATTGCAAATAAGGTGAGAAGCAGAGAGCTGATGAGCACCGCACGTGACCTACCCTTAGGTGAGCAGCCACATTGTACTGTCAACATCAGATTTTATCACAAAACAAACGGGTATGGACTATTTGTGGACCACTCTAACTTCTTTGCTTTCATTCCTCAACCCCCCTCCCCCCGAACATGACAGAAGGGAGAACTGGAGAATGAAGGCATAAAGAAGTCCAGGAGGGGGGATTGCAAATAAGGCAAGAAGCAGAGAGCTGATGGGCACCGCACGTGACCTACTCTTTAGGTCACCAGCCACGTTGTACTGTCGACATCAGATTTAATCACAAAACAAACTGGTACAGACTATTTGTGGCCCACTTAAAAAAGTTTTAGACCTAGAAATGCAAATTCAAAGTTCGTGAACCAAACCGGTAATAACATTGTTCTGAACTAGTGTGATCCACCAGTTAATTTTACGAGGCTGAGTGTCATCTGCTGGTTGTTTTGTATCAGACCATATCAACAAGGAAGTTTGGGGGCGTCGTCTATTCCCTGGATGTGCACCCTACGGAGACATGGTGAGTCCACAGGTGGTCACGGTGGCACTCTTTAATAATGATTTTTTTAAAAAAAAATCAAAGTATAGACTACAAACGCAGACGCTCACGTCTGGATGGACATGTTCCATATTCTTTAAAATCACATGTTTTATCTTTATTTAATTGCAATACAACATCGATCACAGGATCTTGATGGGCCATGGACAAGAGCATGTTTCCATTTGGAATTATCAGACAAAGGTATATATCGGCATTTCAGCCATACTATTACGACAAGTTTCTGTCTTTGCAGTATGAAAATTATTCTGGTTAAACTTAGTGATCTAGTGGTCATTGTCCGGCAGGAAAGAGTGATGGCTTGGCAGGCCACCACGAAACCTGGCATGGTTTATCGATCCCCACACTTCAGTGACAGGTCTGCTATTTGTTCAGCAAAATTTATCGCCCAGAATCAGTGGTTCGCAGTGGGGGATGGTCATGGATGCATCTATGTCTACGCTTACACCACAAAGTACTGGGTCCATATATTTGAAGCTCACCGTGCTGCATCTGTCAGCTTGTTCGCTGTTCATCCAACATTCCCGTTCTTGCTGTAAGCATCTCATAATGAGAACTTGATCAAGATCTTTGACTGGGATCAGCGCTGGGTGTGCACTAGGAAATTCTGCGGCCACACCAGCGGCGTGGACAGTTTCAGATTTAACCCAAGGGATATCAACATGTTTGCTAGTGTTGCCAATGATAACACTGCAAAGGTTTGTTTGTTTTCCTCTTCCTTTAATTCCTAGATGGTGTGTGTCAACTAATTAAGTTCTTCACAGATTTGTTATATAGGGAAGGCCACCTAAAACTAAAAGTCCCATAACAGATAAACAATTGCCCACATTCCATCATGTAGTACTGACGGTAACCGTAATTTGATGATATATGTGCAGTTTTTAAAAAGAGGAGTATCAAGCAGTTGCCAAGGAAACTATCCAAAACATTTTACAAAACTTTGCCCTGCAAAAATATGAGATGCAACCAAAGGCCTGTTTGGTTGGTGCCATAGTTTGCCACGGCAAACCTTTGGCAAACTGTGGCTGCCACAGAAATTTTGGCTAGCAAAATTGAAGCTCCACTTATGACAAAGTTTGGCAAGATAATGAGTCTATAACATGTGGAAAATGATGCTAAGAAAATGCGGCACGCCAAAGAGTAGTTGCAGCGAACCAAACAGCTGAAAAAAAAAAACTAGGTCATGACTAACCTGTGGTATGCCACATTGTGGTCACGAACCAAACAGACCCTAAATATTGAATGTCCAAAACATGTTTTCAAAACATTCTATTTGATGTCTAAACGTGTTTTAAAAACGTTGTCTAATAACCACAGGCAAGGTCAGGCCACAGTCAATGTCAACTACAATTAGTCATTTACCAAGGCAAGGCAAGGCACCAAATAGCCGTTGCAATGGCCATAACACCCACAAAAATTACGAGATCAAACATGATGTAAACTTTGTTTCATGATACGATTGCAACCAATACGATTACCAGACAACTCATAATACTTATCCATGATACCATGATTTTCATGCCTCTGAATTTACAAGGGAAAGAGGCAGTGCCAGCAAACGCTTTCAGAATTAGCTTCTTCGCAATAAAATAGCACGCTTGAATCACACACAAGCACTGACCCTGAGACGAGTCTGAATCTGAACCCCAGCACGACCAACTTGCAGAAACGTACGGAGTTCATGTTTTACCAGTTGTCCATCACTGTGCATTTGAGTCTGCAGCGAAGATCAAAAGGAAGCTATTAAATTATAACTCAGAAGTGGATTACATGTAGCAAAAAGCTGGACAATGCTGTGAAAAAAAAGGACCATGCTGAAGCAGGCTCAACTGAAAGACAAATAAGATAAGAAACAATATGCCTGGTAGCACAATCCATTTCTTCAAACAACTTCCAGAACATTCATGCCACAGTATAACTGGCAATTTGGCATCGAAAACACCAGACACTTATTCTGGTGTAGTGAACATCTAACGAACTTCCACAAACACGAGACAATCATTCCAGTGAGCTGGTAGAACAGGTACTGTAACAGGCAATTCAACATTGACATACTTTATTTTGTAGTAAACCTCCACATAAATAATGTTTACCAGGCCAGTGTTAGAGGCTCATGAGGGCCAAGTTTGCATCTAACTTTAGTATCCAATTTCAAGGAAATTCGAATCTTGCCTTGCCTTCATAAGCTGTTGAAAGATGTGCCATTAAATTGGCCTCCTATCTATTCCTTCCTAGCCTCACTGCTGTAAGCTGTAAACAAGCAGCCTTTCTAGCCCAACCCATCTGATGGGTGCCCCCAAGCATGCTACTTAGTAGATTGATTTATATTCTATTGTTCATATATAGGCACCTTTTTTATAGAAAGATGCATGCAAACTAATATAAGAAGTTACATCAGGTGTTAATTTTGGATATTTGGTACTCCATCCATTTCAAACTGTAAGTTATTTTCGCTTTTCTGGATATAACTTTTACCATGTGTCTAGATATATTTTTTATCTAGGTGCATAGCAAAAGCTATGTACGTAGAAAGCCAGAAAGACTTGCAGTTTGGAATGGACAGAGTATTAAACATCACAGAAGATGGCATTTCTTTTAGTTCACTAACTGAACTCACAAAATAGCTTACAAAAGTCTAGAAATCTCCTTTTTTACACAATTAATAAAACATGAACCTGCAACAGCTTATAGTAGTACAAATTACAAAATAGACTAGCATAATGGTACCAGATAAAACCAAATATAGTCACAAAAAACTCATCAGCACAAGTGACTCCCTAAATCAACAGGCTTCCTGTGTGATCATATAAGAACCAACAAATTAAAAAAGAGAAGTGCTCTGGTAGACATTTTTTTTCTAAAATCTGCACAAATCCCGAAGCATAATTTGCTAAATAAGTATTGTTAATTAGTTTACCCCTCAGTACCTGCCTGAGCATGCCCTGCTCGCCTGACCCACCCAACCCAACTCCGAAGATCTACTCCTGTCCATTCGGCTGTTCCTCATTTGGTTCACAGTGTTTTATTGTGCGACCACCATTGCTGCACCTTCCGCCTCCTTGCTCACAATCTGCCGCCACCCACCGGCTGCCCTTGTTGTTGTATGGTCTCATCATGATGATTTGGTGCATGAATTAGTAGCACTGTGACTAGGAAGTTGCACAGCAATTTGACTGGGAAGTGTCAGTTCCCATTGAAATGTTGGAATGTGAGGCAATGTGAAAGGATGATTTCATGTATATGATGTTGTTCTTGCCACAAATCAAACCAGAACATAACTAAAGAATCCTCGGTTCTTATCATGATCTGGGATCTAAATACCAATAAGGGCAGCAGATGACCTTCAGAGCTTTACTTAAGCTACGCAGCAGTTAGCTGCCACGCATTAGAGTCCAGTACTGCCGCCAAAGCTTGAGAGGTGAGGTGTCCAAGGAGATGAGAGAAGAATACTGATTTGTAGGTGTTGGATCTCATAAACGGTTCAGACGAAGCTAAAGTCAGCTGTAAATTGAGAGGATCTGGATCAGAGTAATCCGCCTCCTGATGCCAAGCTATGATGAGCTGGCTAGCAAGCTAAACTAGCTGAGCCTAGACAAGCCATCTCGTTATCTTAACGAGCCATAAGGAGCCAAGCTGGCTTCTTGCCCAGTCCTATTGTTAAATATGTTATATAGGTCTAAAGCACAAAAAAACTTCCCTTTACGGACAACTCATAGTGAAGAAATGGGAAAGCAACAGCTCCATTCTGAATATTTATTTTTCTAGCTCATCAATAAAAAAATCCATGCTGGCACACTATATCGACAACAGTAGAATATTTTTATATTTTGGGTTCTTTGGACCTAGATAACACATTTCAACCTGCTATTTCAAATTTTATGGATCTAGATGACACTAAAAAAGATCAAGTGCTGACCATACATTTCATTTTGAAAAATACATCAATGACTCATAAGCATGGCAAGAACATAGAATAATCAACAACAGAATAATGTAGCATATTTTAAGTAAATGTAAGATTTCACTTGCTACCTCATAAAGTTTTGGAAGTTATTAGATAAAACAAACAACATACCAAACTCGTCGGTAGAAGCAAGATTCTAGATCAAGAGGCTGCCTGTGTAAACACCAATGCTTTGAGTATCTCCAAGTCACATCTCCTTGATATCCAACACATCTGTTAAACTATCGGTTGTTGGATCATAGCATTGTAATAGCCTTTTTCCCCTTTCATAAATGATTATCCTCGCATCATCTAATATCAGTAAAGGACGTACAAGGTAACAAAGCTGCTTGAAACTTAGTTTGTACTTTTTAACCCAGAGACCTCTCTTGTGATCCATTAGAAACCATAGGTCCAAAGAGACACCATCATTGTCAATTATAACCAAGCTGCCATTTAAGTTGGCTAATGAGAGTTTCCACCCAGACCATTGTTTTCAGGTCGGCTGGTCGAACCTGGTCGCCCTGGGGTCGACCGAACGATTAATCGCGATTAGTCGTCGACCAGGTCGATTAATCGAACCCTGGTCGACCTGGTCGTCCACCTAATCGTCCACCTTATCAGGACATATATACTTATATATATAGACCTATATATACTATACAGTATACACAATAAAGCAAGCATCAAGACTGCATTAGTGTTTAGCTAGTGACTTACTTGTGGGAGTTGTTTTCTTCTCTTTTCTACACTATCCAGAGGTCCAAATTCCTGTCCCAAACTCTATTTCTTCGCTGAATTGTTGCTGCAAGCCTACAGGACCAAAGAAGACCATAATTAGCAAGTAGCAACACTAATGCAGTCTTGATCTTGACACACCTTAACAGCAGCACTGCTGCACTAGCAAATAGCTACAAATTAGCAGACCATAGCAGCCATACAGCCAGCTGCCAGCATATTACAAAACCAAGTTCAAGTTCAGTAGAGAATAGATAAGCTAAGTGTTCAAGTGTTCAACAGTAAACACAAAGTAGGCAAACTAGCCAATAGCCATCTAATGGTTCTAATCAAGCAACAAATCATTATTCAAATGGAATTCTCCATCTCCAATAGCCATCTAATGGTTCTAATCAAGCAACAAATCAATACAAAGTAGGCCCAACAAGAAGTTCCCAAACAGGTCGTCCATGGCCTGGTCGGACGATTAATCGTGATTAATCGATGATTAATCGGACGACCAGGTTTCTGGTCGAACTGGTCGAGTCGAGGAACCTTATCGAGTCCCTGGGGCGACCAAGACGATTAATCGTGATTAATCGGATGACCTGAAAACAATGACCCAGACACCATAAAGTCAGCACTTCACAATGGCTCTGGACCCCGAAGTGTTGGCATCCACTCCTCCATATCGAGGTTGAATGGAGCTATGCTTGTTGGTTCCATAACAACATAATCAAAGAAGCCAACAGCATAATCAAAGAAGAAATACACGATCCCATTGAGGGCTATGCATTCCATGGTTTCTCTTCTCTTAAGGCCGCTAGGTGGGTTCTGCTTTCTCCTCCACCTTCCCCGGCTTCTACCATCAAGGGTGATGATGTCACATAGCTGAGACTGCCAGCGATCAGGATGGCTGATGCGGAGTACGTACCTTGTAGTCTCCGGTGGAAGCAACCTGTCCAAAAGCATATGTAACCAATAGAACCCAAATCAAATGTTCGCTCTTTGCAAATGCCCACAAATTCATCTGAATGGAGACCGAGCAAATCCATGGCAACTCCAGTGGCCGGGTTGAGAACCCAGGCCGCCAACAAGGGTTTGCACCACCTAAAGACGTAGAGGTGTTGGAATTGATCTCCCACCGATTAGGCCCAACGGCCTAATTGGGCCTTGAATCGCGCCCTGATCGGGGGCGCTCAACCCATTAGCGGTTGGTGGGCCCCGTCGCACAGTGCCATATAAGAAGGGGTGGGAGCCACGGGCTCAGGAGGAGAGGTTTACTGCCATTGCCGCCACCCACCGTCTAGCCCTAGCCGATCCCGAGGGTGGCACTGCCAGCGGCGGGATGTCCCACCGGCGGCGCCACTGCCTCCTTGCCACCGACGCCAGGCGAGTTCCTCCCACCAGGATGATCGGTAACATAGTCTTTCTCCATCTCTCATCTCTTTCTCACCTCTCCTGTTAGTTCCATGATGTTCCACTAGTCTATCCCAAATGCAAAGAGTACAACCCTCTAGATCCGAACCTAGACGATTCGAAAGATATCAACATTGGTACTGGAGCAGGTTTTCTAGGTTGTAGATCTAGAGTTTTGGGAAAGAAATCACAAAAAGAGAAGTGTGTGACGGTTTTCGATCCGAAAGAGCAATCCCTATCCTTAGAGAGTAACCCTAGAAGGGAAAGGATGGTGGGGAAAGGGAACCCCACCGTCACCACCGTCGTCGCGCGGGGAGGACCCCGACGCCGCGCGGGAAGGAAGTCAGTGCCGCCATTCGCCGGCGCGCTGGAAAAGAAATCAACCGAAATCCTAACCCTAAGAGAAAGGGGATGGATCAAGAAAAGAAAGAACACCTGATTTCGAATCGGGAAAAAGAACGAACCCTAACCCTAAGAATGAGGATGAAGGTGGGGGCCTCCACCGCCGGCTGTCACCTTGACATCGGGCGAAAAGGAGACCCGCCGCCGCTTGGCCGGCACGCGGGTAACAGGGTGAGCCGACACCCGACGCGGAGTCACCGGCGCGAGGGCTCAGGTCGCCGACGCGGGGCTAATCGACGGTGGCGCGCTCACCCAACGGGGAGCGCGCGCTCTGGCGAGGGGGCCCACGGCGACGCCGCACTCTTCTTCCAACTGCCACGCGCGGCCACCGTGCTGTCGTCTTCGGGCATTGCTGACGAGAGAGTGGAGAAAGGAAAGGAAAAGAAAAGAAGAGAAAAGAAAGACTAGGGAACGGACTGCTCCGGCAGCCGGCTTCCTTCACCGGCGCCGACGGCCGGCATGGCCGCCTCCGCTGCGAGCTCCGAAGAGCAGAAAGTGGAAAAGAAGGGAGAAAGGAAGGAGGAAAGGGAGCCGGGAAGGGCTCCGACGGCAGGTTCGCCGGCCACCGCGGCGGCGCGGCCGATGCCTGCGGCGCAAGAGAAAGAAGTGCAAGATAGAAATAAGCTAGGGTTTCCAAGGAGAGGACCGGCGGCCACGTTTTTGTTCCAGCGAGAAAGAAGGGGAGCCGTCAGATTGGATCCGACGGTCCACACCTGCTGGGCCAGCTTCCAGCCCAAGCGGGCGAAGGCGCTGGGCCGCTTTCCCGACCCAGGCCTAGGTTATGGCCTGGGCGCGGGGGGAGCCTCTGCGCTTGCTAGGCCAGACCGAGCGGCTGCTGGGCCAAAGCGTGAGCGAGGCCGTGTGCAGTTGCTTGGGCTGCGCGATAACGGGCCGCACAGATAAGAGAATGTGGCTGCTGGGCTTCGGGCGGTCCTTTTCCCGCTACTAGGCCACAGCAGTGCCAAGCTGAGCTAGCCAGTGGCGCCTTGCTGGACCAAGGCTGACTCATTTGGGCCACTGGCCGAAGTAACAGTAGTCCTTGAGAATTTGTTTTATCTTTTTCGGAAGCATATTTAGATGATTTATTCAAAGTATGTGTTAAAACCTCTGAAAATTTTCGAACCAATGGGATAAAATTTTCTGAGAGTTGATGAGAATGGATAAATGCTTCTGAATATTGTTATGTTTCCGCTGCAAAGTTAAAGTTGATTGTCTTCTCATTAAATCCAAACCAACGGGAGGATTTAATTTGAAGAGCAGTTATAGTTATTCAGTAAATGATAATGAAAAGTTGATCCTCCAGTTAAAGTTGGAACCAACAGAAATTTTAAATTGGAGGAATAATCAGTTTATAGTTAAGATGAATTATAATATTATTATTTTCTGACCAACGTTGATGATAACAATATTATAAGTTTATTTATGAGTTTAAGTTTAAAAAAAATTATGAGATTGTTATTTTCTGACCAACGTTGATGATAACAATATTATAATTCTATGAGTTTTATGTTTAAAGTTTAAATCTCTGATGAATTTTGCATCAAAGTGACTAATTTTTCAGAGAATAGATAAGAGACAATAGATGCTCCAGAGCGAGCAGAATGTAATGTATTTTCATGTTTCCGCTGCAACGATGATGATGATCTTCAAAATTAAATTCGAACCAACGGGAGAATTTAATTTTGAAAATGGTTATAAGATATTGAGTTTTCATATGTTAATTTCATTTCTGCCCAACAGTGATGTGGAATTAATGTAGAAAAAAATGTTGTTTTATTCTATTTCTGCCCAACGGTGATATAGAATAGAACATAAAGTTTTAAAAGTCTAATGAACACTATTGTTGATTATTGATTAATGTTTTTCAGACAAAGAACTTCATGCCTTTATTCTTGAAGGGTGAAAAGGAAATGAGTTGAGTACTTGTGACTCAGAAGATAAAAGTGCAATTTTTTGCAGAAAGAAGACCATTGTGTAAAGGACTACGGTCTCTTTAAAGAATGACTTCAAAAGAAAGATTTCTAGGGTATTGATCCAAGAAAGAAATAGAACAATAAGAGCTTAGTTTAAGAGATGTATTTTATGTACTCTTTAAAATAATAATAATAAGTAATATAATTTTTTAGTCTTAATCATCATGATTTGAAATGTAATAAGTGACATGCATGTTTAATTTGACCAACGTCGGATTAAGCATGTGTGTTAAAAAGTATTTGGATTTATTTCTAAATTTGATGATTGAATATGAACCAATATTGACCTTTATGTCCCTTCAAGAAAAATTATCTCGCATGGCGGGAAAAAGTTTGTGATAGTACCCGCATGACGGGAAAAGTTTGAGAAAATACTCGCTTGACGGGGTAAAGTTGGCATAGCACTTATGTTAATCAATCCTGCATGGCAGAAAAAGTTTAGCATAGTACCAATCCTGCATGGCGGGAGAAATTTGACATAGTATTTATCCTGCATGGCGGGAGAAAGTTGTGATGACTCATGTGCTTTGAGTGTATTCCGTACAGGGAGAAAAGTTTAGGGTAGCTCTTATGCTATCCTAGTATAAGTTAAGGAGAACAGAAAGTTACAGACGAACCTCAAGATAAGAATGACATGCAAGCGTGACTTGCGAAAGTATTAATGATAAAAGACTCTGTTGAGTTCTTGAAGTGAAATGAGTGAAAAGTACTCCCAACGAATTAAGAAATAATTTCATTTGCATGATGTAATCATGTGGATGAAGAAAGTAATCAAAGTTTCCTCATTCACAAGGGTTCTGAATAGTTTTCGAAATTGTGGTAGAAAAGTTCGTACCACATTTCGAGGGGGAGAAAGGTGAGATCAATTAAGAAAGACAATTAAGAAAGATACTTCCCCATAATTCAGACAATGCGATGAATACTAAAGTTGTCTATAAAAGATGAATGTGATCGTCGGGTGAGTAAGACGGTCATAATATCGATACCCCTAAAGTAAAGAAATAGTTAAATTCATGGACTTTTTTACAGTTCTAATATAAAGATAGCATAGTCGGCCAGTATTCATACTGGACGCATTCAAAGTTATTAAGACGGTGCTAAACGCGCCATATGAGTTTTAGCAGATTAAACCCAAAATAAGAAAGTTTAAAGATGTGACAATCTGGGGGAGCATGGTACAAAGAGACCTAACTCCGCAAGGAGGATGAATAATATAAACAAGGATCTTGTTACACAGGACCTTGTAGAATCAATTGTCTTTTGGCAATAAAGATCAAGAAATGCTAGTAGCTAAGACCCTAGAAAGTCTCAAAGAATAAGAAAATCAGATATTTATGATGACTATAAAGTCTATGTTAGTGAAATTCAAATGGAGGGAATTCCCACCTATTTTGAAGAAGCCATGAGAGGCATTCACTCGTCCAAGTGGCAAGAAGCAAAGAAAGATGAAATGAAATCGATAATACCAATAATACTAATGGGATCTAGAATAAATTTCTAAGGAGCCAAAACAGTAGACTGTAATGGGTCTACAAGACAAAATGTGACTCTAAGGGAAATATGTAAAGATGTGGAGCGCGACTTGAATCAAAAGATTTTGCGCAAAGCGAATGAATAGATTACAATGAGTGCTAGTGGCACATCATGATCTGAGTCACATCAGATGAAAGTAAAGATAACATTTCCCAATGGGATTTGTATGAAAATAATTACGTGGCACAACCCAGCGGTTTTGTCATGAAAAGAAAAGAATGTAAGGGATGCCACCTGTAAAAATCTCTTATGGACTGGAGCAAATCTCTAGACAGTGGCATTTAAAGTTGAAGAGTCAATTAAGAAATTTTGGGTTAAAGAGAATGAAAGGACAATTGCGTTTGTACAAAGTTATAGAAGGGAAAATTCATTTCCTAATCCTGTGTGGATGACACCCTAATTGTTAGTAGTGATGTCAATCTACTGCATGAGAAGAAGTTTTTGTCCTCAAGGTTGAATAAGAAAATTCTCGGTGAAATGTATCTCGTTAAAAGAATTGAAATTCACCGAGATAGAAGAAAAGGGGTATTATGACTATCGCATAGGCATGCTAAGAAAAGTTTCTAAAGAAATAAAGTACCTATACGGGTAAACCTATGCCTATTCTAATGGTCAGGGTAATAGTTTTGAGAACTTTAATGTTCCAAAAGCAATGTAAGATTGTTATAGATGGACGTCCTATATGCTTCAGCTGTTGAAAGCTTAATGAGTACAAAGATAAGACATTGCCCTGACACAGTCTACGTATCCGGGTTGTTTTGGAAAAAGTCCAGTCCAGATATAGATAACTGGAATAGAGTTAAAAATGTCGGCCTCATGCTAAAAAGGAAAGAACAAGCACTCTCAAGTAGTTGTGAGTACAAGTGTTATATTTTAGCGAGATGTTTAGTGAAACCCACATAGTAGCTAATACTCGCAGTTGGAGTTTTATTGTGGAAAAGCTCCAAAGAAACAATTTTAGTATCATCAGTGATGCAAAGTTATAGTATAGCATGATATGAGGCTGAGTGACAGGCAAAATGATTAAGTGAACTTATACCCGGAATTGATAATGGTTGTCAACAGCAATGACCATTTAAGTAGTTTGCTCCTATAACAACGAGTCAGGTGTGCTGCCAAACACATTGACATTAAAGTTATACATTGTTAAGGAGAAAGTCCGGAATCATACCAAAGGGTATTGAACATATAAATAACAAGAAAGTGCTTTCGGATCCGCTTACCAAAGGCTTACCACCCAGTGTGTTCAGAGAACACACAATCGACTTGGGTTTATGGTATAGCCTATGATTTCCGGACAATAAAGGGCCTAAAGTTAAAGAATCTGTTTCAGAACAGAGGCACGTATTGTAGCTGTTAAATCTATCGGCAATTGACCGTGACGATGAAGCATGCTCTATACACTAATCTGTGATAGAACAAATAAAATTAAAAGAAATTAAAGTCAAAGTTTAAAGTTAAAGTAAGTTGAGATCAAGGGGGAGAATGTTGGAATTGATCTCCCACCGATTAGGCTCAACGGCCTAATTGGGCCCTGAATCGCGCCCTGATCGGGGGCGCTCAACCCATTAGCGGTTGGTGGGCCCCGTCACACAGTGCCATATAAGAAGGGGGTGGGAGCCACGGGCTCAGGAGGAGAGGTTTACTGCCATTGCCGCCACCCACCGTCTAGCCCTAGCCGATCCCGAGGGTGGCACTGCCAGCGGCGGGATGTCCCACCGGCGGCGCCACTGCCTCCTTGCCACCGATGCCAGGCGAGTTCCTCCCACCAGGATGATCGGTAACATAGTCTTTCTCCATCTCTCATCTCTTTCTCACCTCTCCTGTTAGTTCCATGATGTTCCACTAGTCTATCCCAAATGCAAAGAGTACAACCCTCTAGATCCGCACCTAGACGATTCGAAAGATATCAACAAGAGGCGGTCGAGGTGGGTGAGCAGCAACTCGATGCGATCGGAGGCAAAGCGTATCCGCCTGAGTATCTGCCCTGACAGGCTCACGATGGTGACGCCCCAATCGTCGCCGTCGCAGAATGTGAAGGCGAAGAGGGGCTCCATGTGGCGAGACTTGTGCACCGTGGCGAAGTACGGGTCGTAGGTGAGGGCGCGCTAGGACCGGCAAACGGCGCGGAGGTGACAGATATCCTTGGCCGGGAGGCGCAGCAGGACCTCGAACAGCGCGTCAGGGGGTAGCACCGGCGCGCCGGTGTTGGATACCGAGGCGGCATGGGTCAGCTTAGAGCTGGACGCCATCGATCTGGGTCTGGGGTTGTGCGAGATCAGAGGCGAAGGAGGACGCAGGGTGGCGCCGCCGGAATCCGGAGCGCTTGGTGAATGGATCCAGTCGTTTAGCTTGTTCGGCCGGGGCAGAATATTGGGCCAGTTCATGCTGGGCCTCTAGTTTCTGGTTGCCAGTGATGGCCCAATTTTTGCTTCTGCCAGACAGTTCATGCTGGGCCTCTAGTCCCGCGATGCTTCAAGCTGATGAAGCCCAAAATTAACGAGAGATTTCCATATTGAGACACCCAACGCAAACTCTAATTTGCAATTCGCTATGTGTGAGAGCATCTCCAAAAGTTCCAAAATTTTGTTTTGGGGGAATGGGCTTGTGATCCAGTGGTAGATTGTCTAGTGGGATGCTACTCACCAGCGTTCAACACTTGGTGTTGCACCTTTTTTCTAGAATTTTTCTAGAAAATTTAGGATACACAGGCGTGCGCGTTCGGTGATACTGCACGTTTCCTGCGCACTGGAGGCTACTCCCAATCTCTTCTTTGTGTGTGTACGGACACGTGCACACATGTGGTGTGGGTGTGGAGTGTATGGGTCATGTACGCCCAAGTTGTACCTAATAAAAAAAGAATTTGTTTTCAAAACCATTGAATTTTTCAAGTCAAAAAAATATTAGAAGCACCAAAGACTAGTTTATCCGACAGTTTCTAAATAAATCAGTCCTAAAATATCAAAAAAACTAGTCTCACGTGAAACTTCTATGGCGACACTGTCTTTTCTTTCGCGGAAAGAAGTCAGAGGCGACAGCCGTGACGCCACGGCTGTGTAGTCTCTGGGCCGCGAGCAGAGGGACGCGCTACCGAGCTGGGAGTCGTGACAGGCGCACCGCCAAGCAAGATCCACGGCGGCGGCCGCACTGGCACGGGCAAGTAGACGGCGGGGCGGTCGAGCTGGGAGCCACGACAGGAGCGCCGACGAGCAGGATCCGCAGCGGCGCGGTGAGCAGACAACCAAGAGATTGGGAGGTGGGTTTATTTTTCAGTGAACTCCACACGCCGGGAACCCCATTTCGTAAGCAGCAATTAGATGTTGCGCTTGAAAGCGTATGTTGCAAGCGCCTGTTTTGTGTTGCAGATGTTTCAGAGCTATGTTGCAAGTGTTTCATATGAATGTTGCAAAAGTAGATCAGGATGTAGCCTATGTTGCAATGTTTGTACACGTATGTTGCAAACGTTTATTCATAATGTTTCTTTTGTTTTTAATATGTATGTTGCAAGTGTTTTTATCTGAATGTTGCATGTACATATGTTGCAAGTGTTTTATCCGGATGTTGCGTATGTTTGCAATGATTTCAAATGTTTTTTAGGTGTTTTTGCAAGTGTTTCAGACGCATGTTTTATATGTTTTGATACGTATATGTTGCAAGTATTATATCTGAATGTTACAAAAGTAGATCGGTTGTTGCATCTCTCTCCCCGCCTTCTGCTGTCTCGCCTCGGTATCTTCTCCTCGCCTTCTGCTGCCTTGCATCCTTATCAGATTGCGGAGGGGGCACGGCGGGGGCCGGTGGAGAAGGCGCGGCGGGGATGGCTACACAAACACGAGCGCGCGCTTTCCCCTTCTCTCTGTTACACGGGCATGGTAGGGACACTGCTTCATTGTTCTGTGCGCGTTCTCCCCTTCTCTGTTACGTCAGCCATGGTTGGCGGAACCGTTTAACAGTTGGCTGGTTGGAGCTGTGTCTGGACGTGTCCCAGGTGCCGGACGTCTGGGTGGTAGCATCTCCAACCTTGCTTTTCAACCTTGTACAACAACCTATTTAGTTTTGCATTCTTGTTTAGTTCATTAATTAGTTTACACTTTGTCTTTGGTTTGCGTTAGTGACTAATATATACAGCAAAGCTGCTAATCCACTTATTCCACGTGGGTTCAATATAAATTTTACTTATTCCGCGAGGGTTCAATATAAATTTTGGGTAAAAATACTACATAAGTGGAAAGCTATAAACTGCACCATGCTCTTAGGGCCTATTTGGATGGACTAAGACTAGTGATTAGCTAGAACTAGTGATTACTCCCTCTGTCCCAGAATGCTAGTGGTTGTAGCAGCTGGTGGGATTACCAAGGAATGGAGAAATGACTCTCGTTGCCCCTACTTTACTGCAATCAATTAGGTTGCTGTGAATGGACAGATGGAGTGGGAGGGTGCTGAGGCTACCCGCACTGGGTACGCCATCCACTTCCGCTATCACACATTCAATAGCATTTGACGGAAAAAAACAACTGCAGCGGGGCCGGTATCATACAAGATATGCACTGTTGCCCGCTAAATATAGAGGGATGCAGGGCATCCGCTATCACAGCGTCGGTCCCACCATCATTCACGCTGCCCATGGGAGAGCATGCAAGGGAGAGATAGCATGGAATCAGTGGCGGGCCCCACGTTTTTAACACTTAAAAAATGTTATAACTCACAAACCAAAAAAACCAAATTAAATTCCGACTGCACCATTAAATTCGTTTCAATAAATCCTTTAAAACTAGATCTCACATGGATATATTTAGATAAAGTGATAAGTGGACCCCACAGTAGATAGAGAATGATATAGATGATGGATGGATGCGGAAGAATTGAATATAGAGGAGAGAATCTTGATGACCAGACCTTTTAGAGGATGAATTTAGAGTACCACAAGTGTGGAGGGGACAAAAGTTACTCGCTAGCCTGCTGCGCCTACACATCATTCTTTTTTACAAAGTTTGAATGCTAGGACGGGACGGAGGGAGTAGTTAACTAGTAATTAGCTCACTAATGATTAGTTCAATCCTGTTTGATCCGAGGGTTAACAAGTGTACTATCTCATTACAAAGTCATTTATGCCCCTGACATCCCGTCGTAACCACAACCACTCGTTTCTCTCGTCTCGTTTGTCACTGTCCTCTCTTCTCTCTCATCGCATACAGCCACAGTTGCAACAAGCCAACAAGCAGCCGTGTACTCTACCCAAGAAGCACAGGCACTACGCCACCACCAAAAAGCGATAGCAGCAGCCAGCAGCAATGGCGTCAGGGGGCAAGTGAAGGACGGCTCTGGTACGCCGACGACGACGCGGCCGCTCCCCTGCCTCGACGCTGCGGACAGCCTCCTGAAGTGCATGGAGGAGAACGCCGGCAAGTACGCGCACACGCTCGACCTCATCGCTTCCGGCGCCGGCGCCGGCGAGCGAGAACCAGATCGAGGCCGGTGCGAGCGAATCGAGGCCAACGAGGGAGAAGCAGATCGACATCGTGTGAGCAACCCAACAAGCATTGGTACCAATTGTGAGCAACCCAACCAGGATTGCCAACTGATAACTCGATTCAACTAGAATTGGATACAGGAAGATGAACAATACAACTACTACCACTACTAACAAGGAGATATTCTCTTCATAATTTGGTTGATGCATTGCTTCTGGCATACGGCTTCCCTTATGTAGGTGGAGCCCTGAGGTGTGCTAGCCTGGCTTGGCCTCACATGACAGGCAGCTCCTGACATTCCCCCCTCCTTGAATTGCGGCTTGCTCTCAAGCCGCACGACTGATCTTCATGTTCCTGTTGGAGAACCGGCATCTCCTCCTGAGCCATGTACTCTGCAGCAGCACATCGAACCCTCCTGCATCATCTGGAACAAGCTTGTGCACCTTGGCGAACTTGTGCAATAGGATGACGATGATGCGTCCTTGTTCAGCCTGCTGTGTCCGTCCATCGGCGACCATCATACTGTTCGCTTGAAGCTGCAGCATGACGCCTCCCTGGCCAGAAGAATTGCCGAGCTCGAGCGTGCGCTGGTCCGTGACGAGCGCCAACAGCATGATTCCGCAGCGGAGGATGAGGGAATGCTCGCGGGAGGCCTTGCACCTTGCAGAACACCACGCGGACAGGAAGTCCAAGTGCTCGACGTCCGCCGCGGACTCCAGGCCCACGGTCACCACGAAGTAGGCGAGGTCGAGCAGGATCCAGAGGAAGCTGGGGTCCTCCTGAGCGATGTCCGCCGCCAGCCCGAACGCGTTGCGCTCCATGGAACACGCCGGCACTAGCAGCAGAACGACGGAGAGGTTGACGAAGTCCGACACGACGTGGCGCTGTGGCTGCTGTGCGCGTCGAGCGTCCCTGGCGAGCCCGGTGGAGTCCACGTCGCGCAGCCAGGTGACGAGATCCAGCAACAGCACGGTCAGCCGTTGCCCGACGTGACGCGCCTGTGTCCGGCAGGAGTCCCAGTTGCCCGTGGCGACTAGGAGCTTGGCGAGGGTGGAGATGTTGGCGTCGAGCAGCCCCTGAACGCGGTCCGGAACCTCCAGCGGCAGAGCGTGCTCCACGTCCCTGACGACCCCGGATGGAAGGATACGGTGGTCGCAGAGGTCGAGGTAGACTTCCAAGCCGGTGTTCTCGCAGGAGACGACGAGGACGCGCTTGCCGCGGGACGCCTTGGCGCACTTGTACTCAGAGACATGGACGACGGGCTCAGCGTCCTTGCCCGTGGCGACGACGAACCAGCGACTGACGTACTCGTTGGTGATGTCGTAGGCGTACTCGGGACCCGGCTGGTGAATCCACTCCAACCGTGCCGCCAGGGCGCGACCGATTCCGCGGCGCCAAGTGCATCGGGGAGACGCGGGGGCCCAGGAGGCAAGCCACCTTGGAGATATGGTCGTCCTGGCCGAGCCCGCACGCCACGGTCTTGATGCAGGAACGCTCCAAGTCGGCGTCCTCTCCGTTCGCGGCGGCCTCCGCGATGAGCTTGAGGAAGACCGGGGAGTGGTGCACGCGGCAGAACGGGTCGCCGAGAGGGATGGTGAAGAGGCAGAGCTTGGGGAGGAACACCGCTGCGGGGATGCCGCGCTCGAAGTGGAGGAGCGCGACGCCATTGTCGGTGAGCTGGAAGCCGTGGTAGATGGCGACGTCCTCCGCGCCGTTGAGGCCGAACTTCCTGAAGAGGACGACGACCTCTGCGCCTCCGCGGACGTGGAAGCTGGGTCGTGACGCGGACTTTGGGCCGGGGTCAACCGGATCGTCGGCGTAGGCGAGGAAAAGGGAGACGGACACGGGAGGCGCGTCACCGGCGGTGAGGTCGGAGTTGGTACTCATGACGGCGCCCGTGTGGACGAACTCGCCGCAGGAGTTGGGCACGGAGAAGACGGTGACGAAGGAGAGATCCGGGACCCGCTGCTTGGTGGCGTGGTGACCACCGCCGTGGAGCCTGGCGGCGCCCGGCGTGACGATGCCGAAGTCCTTCCAGCCTAAGATTCCCCACACGAGGTCCCCAGGCATGAGGCGCGGGTCGGAGAAGTGGAACTCGCGGGGGCACTCGAGGTGGAGGGCGTCGCCGGCGTTGGGGTCTGGGTGGAGCGCGCAATTGCGGACGCAGAGCTTGTACACCTTCCGGATCTCCCGTGGTTGCGGCAAGGTACGGACGAGTCCTGCGAAGCGAGCGGCAGCTCCTGCAGGGACGGGCCGTCGACGCTGCTGGCCGCGGGATGGTGCTCCGCGTGCTTGTCTTCAGCTCGCGGCGGCACCTGCGCGCGCGCGGGTACACCGCCCTCTCGCACAAGCACAGCGCGGTGCTGACGAAGACGGAGGCGAACCGCGCGGGGATGGAGGGAAATCGAGGACGACGAGCGGGACCCCCTGCTTCCCGATGCGGAAGACGACGAGGAAGGAGATCCGGGTGGCCTGCTGCATGACCTTGGAGAAGTGCGGCGGTGGGCGGGACGAAGCCAGGGCGGACGCGGAGGAGTTCGCCGCGGTCGACGAAGCCGAAGTGGGCGTGGTCGTCGAAGCCGAGGTGGACGCGGGGAGAGTCGTTGAAGCCGAGGTGGATGCAGAGAGAATCGCTGCGGTCGGCGGAGCAGAGGAGCTCGCCACGGTCGACGGAGCGGAGGCGCCCACGCTCGCCGCGGCTGGTGAAGGCGAGGCGGACGCGGAGCGGAGAGGGCGCCCTGGGCGAGCGAGTCGCGATCGAGCGTAGAGACGCGGGAACGCTCGGTGAGGAGCGGGTCGGCGTTGGACTGCGCGACGACGGCCTTGAGCACCTCGCTGCCGGTGCATGGTGGACCTTCTCGTCCATCTCCACCACCTCCAGCTGCTTGTTCGAGGCGGGGAGGTACTCAATCTCCTCGAGCGCGGTGGTGGAGGCGGCGTCGGGCGCGGGGACGGGCTCATAGGAGGCGGCGGGAATCTTGTCGAAGAGTCCGCCCCAGTTGTCAGGAACGACGAGCTACGTCGCGCCAGACTGCTCGAGGACGCCGACGCGGGGCTCGACAGCGGCGCCCCGCTGCTCCATCTCGGCTCAGCGCCGATCCATCCGAGCGTCGAGCTCATCGAGCTTCCTCTTGAACTCGTCAAACCAAAGCTCGAGAGAGGAATCCATGGTGTAGACCGAGAATCGAATGGCTCCGATACCAATTGTGAGCAACCCAACAAGGATTGGTACCAATTGTGAGCAACCCAACAAGGATTGCCAACTGATAACTCGATTCAACTAGAATTGGATACAGAAAGATGAACAATACAACTACTACCACTACTAACAAGGAGATATTCTCTTCATAATTTGGTTGATGCCTTCCTTCTGGCATACGGCTTCCCTTATGTAGGTGGAGCCCTCAGGTGTGCTAGCCTGGCTTGGCCCCACATGACAGGCAGCTCCTGACACATCGGCGAGGGAAAAAGCAGATCAAACACAGCTTGGGGGAGTCCAGCATGCCGCACATCTCTTGCGGCGTGTTTCTTGACGACGGACACGAGGAACTCCATGGCCTTTGGCCGCTCTCGCCGATGATGTCCGCGAGCTCCCTGAGCGCCGGCTAGGACGAATCGGCGCCGGGCGAGGACGAATTGATGGCCGCGGCGGAGGGGAAACGCGGCGGCCCGGCGGGCGGAGCGCGAGCGGATGCGGGGGGACCGAGCGGATGCGGGAGGGAGAGAGGAAACGCGTGGGGTCACGTGCAGGTGATGGGTATGAGATGTCTTTTTTCCAATCTGCTTGAATCACTGGTCCTGGTAGCTAGGTTCCAAGGGACAGTGAACTTACAACTAGTTGGGAGTTTAAACTAGTTGTTAGTCTAGTCCACCTGTTTGGATTCTTATGATCTAAACTTTAGCCGACTAGTTGTTAGTCCATGGGATCCAAAACAGACTCTTAATTATACGTATTATTTATAAATAACAAACATGTCCGTGCGTTACAACGGGAAAACAAAATACATAAAAAAAACTATCAAATGTTTCATGAAAAATAAAAATGAAAATGACATATTTTTTATGTTTTACCCTCTATATAAAATAGAACGGTCAGCCCGCTAGGACAACCTTTAGTCACCGCACACGCTAATGAGACCTACGATAATCCAATGAGTACTCTAGAATTTTCAATTCATCATGTAGTATTACTCTTAGTAAAACCGACCATTACTCTTATGCTTTGAAGAGTGGCGTGGGTGCGATGGACAAACAAAATGAGAGAGAAGTTCTCTCTTAATATTAGTTATTATAGATATATCAATTGATCCTTTTCTTCTGATTGTTGTGTTTTGTAATTCTTTTGGATGTGTAGAATCTTCAAAGCTTGTGTATTAAAATTTATTATAAATAGATTGTGAATTCAGATTTGTTTTAAACTGAAACATTTTTTCGTATATCAGTTGATTGATCGTTGCCCTCTAAGGATGAAAACGGACGGAAAATAGATCTATAGTTTCCGTTTCCATTTTTTTTGACAGAAAACGGGAGCGGGAGCAGAAACGGTAATAAGAAAAACAGATAAATACGGTAGGAAAATTGATAGAAACGGATGGTAAGCGTGAACTTAAGCTAGATTTGCATGCGCATATGACATCTCTGTTTGATGAGATTTTGTTCGAAAATCTCAATTGTATGCATATATTTATGTGTGCAACCAGGAAGTTAATCTGTAAATGAAAATGTTCCGTGTGCTTTTGCTTACATACACATCAAGATGTGTGTGTAAGCGGGGCGTGTGTACAAGTCAACGTTGAGTTCACACATGAACGTTTGCTATTCTAGCACCGGCCCCACGTGAAAATAATATATAATAATAAAAAAAGAACAGAGCCGCACACCGTACCCATCCGTTTCTCTTTCCCTTCATCGGGCTCGGCTCTCCTCCACTCCGCATCGACCGGCGGCGGTACCATGCCGGCTCCTTCTTTCTTGCTCCCTCCTTCCTGTGGCCCCGCTGCGCTGCCTCCCTTCTCATGCTCGGCGTCCGGCGGCACGACAGAACAGGGACCATCCTCGCGACTGGATCTGGTGGGCATAGTGAGCTCCGCCCAGCAACCAGCCTCCCCTGGTCTCTTCCTTCTTGGCATTTCTTTCTTCTCCCACCAACCTCCGTCCACAAGGACTGACGAGCACCACCGCACTTAAGCCCGAAGCAGATCTGGCGAGTCGCCCCCTTAGCCGCCCCGACACCGAGTTCTCCGGACTCCAGCCGTCCAACGCCACCTTGGAGAGGTTCTAGCAGGAAGCGCTCAAGCACCGGCTGCCTCGCGCCTATATTCACCGCGCCACGGCGTGGGTTTCCACGCAACCCCTTCTCCGAGCAGTTGCACAGCGCCATGCCGTCTCCTCTCCTCGTGGCAAAATCGCTGCATGACTTTCCAGGCTCCCAGGTCCTAGCATCTCTGATAAGCCCACACCATGAAGCACACATCTCGCAGCGTTGCAGGACCGCTGCACTCTCGCGGTTAGCCGGTCTCCATGGTCACGGGTAGCCGGCGCTGAAGCAGGCCCTTGCCGCTGCTCTGCTGGTGTCCAAGCCCAGATCCTACTGATCGATGTCGATTTTGCGCTTAATATATATGGTTGGTGGCCTCTATTTGGTATTCCTACGTGATTTTCATCAATTTGGTATGTGATTTTATTTTGTTTTGGACTCAATCTGGAATCTGGATTTGGTTTGCTTCGTTGTTGGTTCCAGGTCGTGTCCTGTACATGCTGGTTTTGATTTTGGGAAGGAGATCCCAGAAGATCTAGGTGCTTACAGTATATGTGTTTGGGGAAGGAACGACAAGTGCATATGGATGTTTGCTCATGTCCTATTGGATTTTGTACAGGAGTCGATTAGAGGAGGCTTTCAGAGTGAGACGGAGGGGCTTAAATTTTGCCTCGTATGATGTATATTCTGTTCAAAGTAAACTTGCAACAGGTGTTTGGTATATGGATTTCAAATAAGCGCGTATCTATTACCAAATAATAACATATATGAGCACTTACATAATATGTTTTGGAATTAGACTCCGTATCGCGCTAGATCAGAGCTATTCTGACTCATATGAGCACGGGTTATATATATAAGTTTGGATGGAAGAAACTCTCCATTGTTCGGTAGTTAGAGAGAGACGGACAAAAAAAAATGGATGGACGAAAAAAAAAACCCTGAAATTTTGCCTCTTTATTATTATTATTATTAGGTATAGACTAACAGACGTGCCCGTGCGTTGCAATGGGAGACACAACTTGTTGTGTAATTTATCTAGATGATTTGTAGGTTGAAAATTTATTTAACAAATGTGTGACGCTCTGACTCTTATATATGATCGAGCATCGGATTTTGAATAGTATTTGAGATTACATCGTATATTTAAATTTGTCTTTGCATAGAACTCTATGCTTTGCCTGTGTTTAGCCTTTTGTTCCTTTTTTGTTGCATATTTCCTTTTCTTGTTTATATTTTGTTGGGTTCAGTCTAAGTTCTTGTCCGTTTCGACTGGTAAGAAATTTGTTCAATAAAAGCTTCATCATGTGTATGATTCGTCTTAAATCAGACCGCATACTATTGCTAGATATATACTGTTCTAACTCGTATGTATATTGGAGACTTGATATTTATCCAATAATTACATCAGGTGTTTAAATTCATTTTTGATTCATACTCTACAGATTGTATCATGCATTTCGATTTATTTTGAAATCAGACTTCACACCATGTATGGCACGTTGCTCTAACTCATATAGAAAATATTTCTCTATTTTATAAAGGGAAGGACCAACCGTTCATACATCCATGACAGTTGAATTTAGTCCTTTTGTTTTTGATATTTATAGGAGAGAAAAAAACAATCGCTTAGATGAATGGGTAACATGTGAACGTCCCGTAAAATGCTTTCACGGATGCTCGGACGGCACACGCTTGCAAGAATGAAAAAAAAAAAGAGAACACGTTAGGACAAAAGAGAAAAAAAAAATAAGGTAAATAAAAAAGATGACATAACCATAGTACTTTTTCTCTTTTCTATTTTCCTGATTATATTGTTTGGCCTTCCACCGTAAAAAAACGCCGGGCTCTGGTCTATTATGGAAGTTTCCAATATTTTTTTGGGGAAAGAAAGTTCCCAACATTAAAAAAGAATTCGGTCCCTATAATCTACCATATATATCCCGTTAAAGGAAAATAAATGCACAGTATTGTCGTCAGATCTGAGCAATCTATTTAGATTAGGATTCTTAGTTATTCTAACTCGTACGTAAATAAAGAAAATGATGCAAAATAAAGAACATAATTCATTAAGAGTTCTATTTAGAGTTTTTAGGATCTAAGGAATCTATTTAGGTTATGATTCATATTCCATATTGGTCTAGACGCGAGCTATTCTAACTCGTATGAGTACGAGTTATATATAAGTTCGAACAAAAGAAACTCTCCATTGTTCGGTAGTTAGAGAAAGATAGACAAAAAATGGATGGACGAAAAAAAGAGTCTGAAATTTTGCCTCTTTATTATTATATAGGTATAGATGCAGGCCATACCTGTGGGGCCACCTGGCCCCACAGGTTTTGATGAAACTAGTAGAATTTTACTGTAGCTTATATGGCTTGGCCCCACAGTGTCTACTAGCTGGCCCCACAGGGTTTGATTGTTGGATCCGCCACTGCCCTGGATCTTGTTGCAGCACATGTCTTATGACATCATGAGCCTAGACTTTGCCTTTCAATTTTTGACGTCTTTCAAAAAAGATTATACAAATTTATCTAGGATGAATTTTTTTAATTTGTGGGAACAAACTTCTCAACCTATTTTTTTCACTTCTCTATATTTCAGGTGCCTGAATTTTAAGATAATTTCAGGCAGCACTTTTATGCCACCAACTAGTACAAGTAATTAAATGTGACTTTTGTGATTTGTTATTTGTTTTTGTGTATAACATATTAAATTTTTATCCTTGTCTTTCTATAGAAATAATTGTAAATTATTAATTGTTTTTGTGCTAACACAAATCAGATTTTGTTGAGCTTGTAGTTTTTTCTAGGTAGAATAGCCGTTTTGGTCCCTAAACTATTACTAGACGCTCATTTTCATTCCTGAACTTTGATAGTTTATGGATGAAACTGAGCTTAAAACGCAAATTTTAAGAACTGAAACGATCATCTTTATAGTTTTAGAATGACATTAAGTTTAAAAGTAGAGTTTGAGGACTAAAGCGGCCGTTTTTAAAGTTCAAGGACGAAACTGAGTCTCGAGTAATAGTTGATGGACCAAACGGCTATTCTGCCTTTTTGTAACTAATTTTTTATTCTCGGTACCGAAAATTGCAGATTGCGTCTACAGAAATTACACTGAACGAATCTGCAATTTTAGTATAAAATATATGCAATAACCATCGCTTGAAAGGACACTAAAATTTAGGCCACCTGAATTTTAGCAAGTCTTTTCTAGTACATAGAACAAAAATAGATAGGTTAATACTCCCTGGGTACCCAAATAAACCAATTCCTAAAGTTGTCTTTAGTAAAAAAACATTAGTTTAACTAGATTTATAGAAATGAGTGTGTAGAATTAGACACCAAATTAGTATAATTAGATACATTTTCATAATGCGCTCATTTGATATCATAAATATCTGTTGTTTTTTCTATAAGTTTGATCAAACATAAAAAAAAGTTTATTTAAGATAATTTTAGGAATTAATTTGTTTAGGGACATAGACAGTATAAAAAATAAAAAAGAAAAAGGAAAAAAGTGAGAAAACAGAATAACCTGCCGGATCTGATAGCAGGGCCACCGAATCGTTGGAACGACCGTTAATTTGGATTTAGGACGTGGGACGGGATGACTGTCAAGTTCTCGTCAACACGTGGAAAATACAAGTGACCCGGCCCCGGCCGTATGGCGACGACAACTTACCCTTGAACTCTATAAACTGTTCGAATTTCTGCCCTATCCCTGGTTTGAATTGGTTTTAAAGACGGTTTTATCTTTTTTTTAGTTAACAAATTCAATAAATACTTGACAAAGTTTTTAAACCATACAAAATGTCTCTAACCTTTTAAAAAGTTTGACATTGGGATATGAAGAATCCAAGTATTTAGAGCTCGCTAAATATATCTGGAAGCTTCAAAGAAATATATTTATCTCTAGGAAAATGAGAAAAATATCAAGAAAAATTCCAAAACATTTTAATTTATGTAAAAAATGTGTTCTCAAAACTTTGCACTGCAAAATATGAGATGTAACCAAATATTTGATGTCTAAACAAGCTTTCGAAACATTTTAATCGATGTCTAAACATGTTTTAAAAACATGGTTTACTAGACAGAGGCAAGGTCAAGCCACAGTCAAGGTCAACTATTTTTTTTGTCGGTTTTTTCACAAGGTCTACTTCAGCTCTAGCTTTGCTTTGCAAGCATAGGCAAGGCACCAAATAGCAGTGGCAATGGCTATGGCATCCACAAAAATTACGAGATCAAACATGACAGAATTTTTGTTTCACGGTACGATTGCAACTGAAACGATTACCAGGACAACTCATAATATTTATCCATGATACCACGATTTTCATGCCTCCGAATTTACAAGGGAAAGAGGCAGTGCCAACAACGCTTTCAGAATTAGCTTCTTCACCATAAAATAGCATGCTTGAATAACACACAAGCAACGACCCTGAGACGAGTATGAACCACCAGAGCACTTGCAGAAACTTACGGAGTTTATTTTTTTTCCACCACGGTAAAGCCGAATTTCATTACGTGACAGCAACGAAATTACAAGAGTTTGTAACAAAAGAAAAGCAAACTAAACGAACCGCAGCAAGCCACACGGCTTGAAGTCTTGAACACAGAGGGTTGAACCAGTTGACGCAACCCGAACTATGACCCTGAAACGCGTTAACACGCAACGATAAGCGTTCAATCGCCACACACAGCATCCAAACCCAGTGCAATGTCACAGAATATTACAGGCCCAAGTGGCGTTTAACAGCGCGCAGGCTGTGCACAGTTTCCAGCAAAAGCTTCTCACCAACATGTGTCCATCAATGTGCATTTATTAAATTAGAACTCAGAAGTGAATTACATTTTACATGTAGCAAAAAGCTGGACAGTGCTGTGAAAAAAAGGACCACGCTGAAGGAGGCTCAACTGAAAGACAAATGAGATAAGGAAACAATATGCTAAGAGCTGGTAGCACAATGCATTTCTTCAAACAACTTCCAGAACATTCATGCAATTGTATAACTGGCATTTTGGCATCGAAAACAACAGACACTTATTCTAGTGTAGTGAACGAACATCTAACAGACTTCCAAAAACACCAGACGCTTATTCCAGTGAGCTGGTAAGACAGGTACTGCAACTGACAATTCAATCCTAACATACTCTATTTTGTAGTAAACCTCCAGATAAATAATGTTTACCAGGCCAGTGTTAGAGGCTCATTAGGGCCAAGTTTGCATCTAACTTTAGTATCCAATTTCAAGGAAATTCCAATCTTGCCATGCCTTCATAAGCTGTTGAAAGATGTGCCATTAAATTGGCCTCTGATCTATTCCTTCCTAGCCTCACTGCTGTAAGCTGTAAACAAGCAGCCTTTCTAGCCCAACCCATCTGATGGGTGCCCCCAACCCCCAAGCATGCAACTTAGTAGATTGAATTATATCTATTGTTCATATATAGGCACCTTTTTTTATAGAAAGATGCATGCAAACTATACTAATATAAGAAGCTACATCGGGTGTTAATTTTGGATATTTGGTACTCCATTCATTTCAAATTGTAAGTCATTTTGGCTTTTCTAGATACATACCTTTTACCATGTATCTAGACATAATGTTTATCTAGGTGCATAGCAAAAGCTTTGTACTTAGAAAAGCCAGAAAGACTTGCAATTTGGAATGGACAGAGTACTAAACATCACAGAAGATGGCATTTCTTTTAGTTCACTAACTGAACTCACAAAATAGCTTACAAAAGTCTAGAATTCTTCTTGTTTACACAATTAATAAAACATGAAGCTGCAACAGCTTACAGTAGTACAAATAATAGTCACAAAAAAACCAAACAATAGTCTTACAAAATATAACGTCTTGATGGTACCAGATAAAACCAAATAATAATCACAAAAAACTCATCAGCACAAGTGACTCCCTAAATCAACAGGTTTCCTGTGTGATCATATAAGAACCAATAAATTAAATCAGAGAAGCGCTCTGGTAGACATTTTTCTAAAATCTTCATAATCCCAAAGCATGATTAGCTAAAAAAGATATATATTGTTAATTAGTTTACCCCTTGGTACCTGAATGGCATGCCCTGCTCGCCTCACCAACCCAGCCCAACCCATTCGAACAGAACTCCAATGATCTACTCCTGTCCATTCAGCTGTTCCTCGTTTGGTTCAGTGTTTTATTGGACGACCACCATTGCTGCACCCTCCGCCTCCTTGCTAACAATCTGCTGCTACCCACCGGCTACCCTTGTTGTTGTGTGGTCTCATCATGATGATTTGGTGCATTAATTACCAGCACTGTGACTAGGAAGTTGCACAGCAATTTGACTGGGAAGTGTCAGATCCCATTGAACTGTTGGAATGTGAGAAAATGTGAAAGGATGATTTCGTGTAAGTAGTGCTCATTAGTGATTAGTATAGTGGCCGCTTGATGAAACAGAATGTGATGTTGTTCTTGCCCAAATCCAGAACAGAACTAAAGAATCCTCAGTTCTTATCATGATTTGGGATGTAAATAGCAATAAGGAGCAGCAGATAACCTTCAGAGCTTTACTTAAGCTACATAGAGCTAGCACTTACCCATTAGTGTCCAGCACTGCCGCCAAAGCTTGAGAGGTTAGGTGTCCAAGGAGATGAGAGAGGAAGACTGATTTGTAGGTCTTGGATCTCATAAACGGTTCAGATGAAGCTAAAGTCAGCTGTAAAGTGAGAGGAGTCTGGATCAGAGTAATCAGCCTCCTGCTAACAAGCTATAATGAGCTGGCTAGCTAGCTAAACTAGCTGAGCCTAGCCGAGCCATCTCGTTATCTTAACTAGCCATAAGGAGCCAAGCTCGCTTCTTGTCCATTCCTATTGTTAAATATGCTATCTAGGTCTAAAGCGCAAAAAACTTCCCTTTATGGACAACTCAAAGTGAAGAAATGGAAAGCGACAGCTCCATTCTGAATATTTATATTTATTTTTCTAGCTCATCAATAAAAAAAAATTCCATGCTGGCACACCATATCGACAACAGTAGGGTATTTTTATATTTTGGGTTTTTTGGACCAAGATAACACATTTCTACCTGCAATTTCAAATTTTATGGATCTAGATGACACTCCAAAAAAGATCAAGTGCTGCCCAAACATTTCATTTTGAAAAATACATCAATGACTCACAAGCATGCCAAAAACATAGAAGAATAAACAACAGAATAATGTAGCATATTGAGTAAATGTAAGATTTCACTAGAGCATTCATCACAAAGCTGCCTCATAAAGTTTTGGAAGTTATTAGATAAAACAAACAACATACCAAACTCGTCGGTAGAAGCAAGATTCTAGATCAAGAGGCTCCCTGCGTAAACACCAATGCTTTGAGTATCTCCAAGTCCCATCTCCTTGATATCCAACACATCAGTTAAACTGTCGGTTGTTGGATCATAGCATTGTAATAGCCTCTCTACCCTTTCATAAATGATTATCCTCCCATCATCTAATATCAGTAAAGGACATGCATAGAAACAATTCTGCTTGATACTTAATCTGTACTTCTTAACCCACAGACCTCTCTTGTGATCCATTAGAAACCATAGGTCGAAAGAAACACCAACATCATTGTCAATTATAACCAAGCTGCCATTTAAGTTGGCTAATGAGAGTTTCCGCCTAGAGACTCGAAAGTTACCACTTCGCAATGGCTCTGGACCAGGAAGTGTTGGCATCCACTTCTCTGTATCAAGGTTGAATGGAGCTATGCTTGCTGGTTCCATAACAGCATAATCATAGAAGAAATACACGATCCCATTGAGGGCTATGCATTCACTACCACAGAGCAGAAAATTCCTGACGGCCAAAAACCGTCAGGAAAGAGCAAAAAAAACCGTCAGAAAATACATTCCTGACGGCCCACCGACAGGAAAGAGCCGACAGGAACGCCTTGACAGGAAAGGTCATCTTTTCCTGTCGGATGGCTGTCAGGAATCTTTTCCTGACGGCAGTTCCTGACGGCCAACCTAAGGCTGGCCCTGGCCTGAAACGCTGGCCCATTCCTGACGGTATAACCGTCAGGAAACCAACTAACAAAGGTTAAAAAAAAAACAGAAATAGACTCGTCCTTAATTACAACCTCAGCATTATTTATACATAGTCCAGGGGCATTAGAATGAAAAAAATAAACACTACACAGAAGTCTGATAAATGAATGGCACCTCAAGATGGCTTCTAGTTAACTACACTAAAGGTCAACTAGGTTGGCCTGAATTTGAACTGAAGTAATGCAAAAGAATGAGTTTGTAAGGTGCCCACGGCTACGAATTTGCTGCAATAAAATAAAATAAAATTTATTAGATCAGATATTTGCATATACATATATTGGTTATGAATATGCAAGGTGCCCAGAATATGAAAAAGGCAAGGTAAAGCATAAATACTACAGAGTTCAGTAACAAATTGAAGGTGTCAGCATGTACCAACACAATATTGGACAATGTAGACAATTTCAGTCATACAATTTCTCACATGTTTAGAAATAGAGTACCAACTCAACATCTCAAATGTTAGTATTAGTATGCTTTGCATTTTTCACAGAAAATCTGATATTAAATTTGCAATGTGCTTCAGTACTAAATCACAAGTGTTTCCAGGCTCCTATCTCATAATCTACATATACCAGATAACAATGACTGATTGTAGAAAAACTGATGCACTATTAATAGTACAAAAGAGATGAAGCAACACTGTTTTTTTCTCTGAACACCTGCCCCGAATTTACAACTCATGTCACAACAAACATAACCAGAAGGCAAATACAAATTGCAGACCCCAGGCACCACAGAACATGAGTAAAAGAATCCCAAGATATATGTTCAGATTTAATCCCCATGAGAACATCAGAAAGCTGCTCATTTTAATAACAGCTTGGCACTAGTTGCCTTCTAGTACGATCAGTGCCAAAAAAAATGTAAGAACAATTAAAAAAACATGATATCTGCTTACATATATGCATGATAACAGTCTCTACTAGCATACCAGACAGATTAATTGTAACAAATCTTTTATCTAACCAAATAATTTTCAATGCAGTTTTTAGCTAACACTTGACAACTTTTATGCATGGAACTTGCTACTGCAGCCCATATCAGGATATATATAATGGAACAATCATTCATGTGCAGCTCTAAAATTTCAACCAAGAATTTTCAGATGCAAATCAGTGAACAATTTTTCATCAGAACCATAATATTAATGCATGGTTGACATGGGAAATCATTATTATGAAGTAAAGCATTAATACATCCCTGCTACATACTATGTCATCCAGTATACAGTTTGAGCCAGATGCAATGTCTGTAGTACAGCAAAAAATTCAGAGAGATAACTAACCAGCACAATGTTTAGGATTTGAGGACTGCATGATGGAAGCTTGCACAACACCTGCAATCTGCCAATGGGCCAATAGAAGATTCTCTATTAGGAAAACAAAAGGAATACATTGGTAATAACAATTCAAGAAAGAAGACTCTTGGGATTCACCACCAGTATGACAGATAGCTAATTACACATAATGAAATGCTACTAGCTAAAAGAAATCTTCAGTCTCTAATAGTTAACTATATATTGATTTCATCCCCAGCAGGCAAATAAGCAACCACCTTGTAGTATTTTTTATCTTGGCATACAAGGCAACACACAAACATTTGATTCGTCGCATGTAATAAGAGTCACTGAAGACAACATTCTTAAAAATATGCACACCAATAGAAAAAACATACTTTTGCCTTTGCGTCATGCTCAGAAAGTTCACTCTGTAGTACTTGAGAATGCAGTCTGCATTCAATATTCAGTCATCATTATCTAATTTTAGAATACTGAAACATCAACCAGCACCTGGATACTTACCCACCAGCACCTGGATACTTACGCCACTTCTCGAAATTCCATCGAACACCTGGGCTGCATCCTGTACGAACCTTCCTTCCTTGGTATTCATCTGAACCACCGGCCGGCACACCACCATCACAAAACACGAACAACCAAATCAGGCATCTGTATGTGCCAAAGGTGGTAGGAGAGGACCGGATCTGAAGGAATGTGTACCTCGGCTGCCGGAGGGAGTAGCTCAACCCGTGCAGACCTAGACGGACCTCTGATGTTGGGGCAATGGTGGGACGCGACGGCCGGGGCAGCAGTGTCGCCGGGTTGGGTCGGGCAGCGAACCACCTCCCCCTCTGCTTGTGCCTCGCCTACGGGATGTGTGGTGGCGGCGTCCACAGATGTGGATCTGGGCAGCCGCTAGTTGAGATGCGATGCGACGACTTCGATCTGCTGCCGGTGGAGGCGACCATGTGGGCGGCGGCGCGGCTGGGGACTGGGGAGGAGCCTGACTCTGTGAGGGCGGCGGTGCGCGTGTGCCGTAGAACAGGGGCAGCGGCGCGGCGCGGCGCGCGTGTGCGGTAGAATGGGGGTGGGCAGGTGGGACTGGGGAATCGATAGATTAGGGTTTGGAGAAGATATTTGTGTCTCACGGTGGGGCCCACATCACAGTACCGCGGGATGTAAACGCGGCTTCTTTTTTTCGCTCGCGAATGCGCGCGGAGGTCTTCTTTTCGGTGAAACTGAGGCTCCTGTCGGTTCAACGCCGACGGGAAAGCAAACCGACAGAATCTTAGAGTAATTTCTGATGGTTATTTCACTACCGACAGGAATAACATAATTCTTTCCCGTCGGTTTTTGTCCGACCGACAGGAATTTACTAGTTCCTGACGGTTTTTAGAAAACCGTCAGTAATTATCAGAACCGACAGGAAAAATCCTTAGTCTGGTAGTGATTCCATGATTTCTCTTCTCTTAAGGCCCCTCGGTGGGTTCTGCTTTCTCCTCCACCTTCCCTCACTTCTACCATCAAGGGTGATGATGTCACATAGCTGTGACTGCGAGCGATCAGGATGGCTGATGCGGAGTACCTTGTAGTCTCCTGTGGAAGCAACCTGTCCAAAAGCATATGTAACCGTCTTGCAGTTGTGCGTGAAAAAAGAACCCAAAGCAAAAGTCTGCTCGATGCAAACGCCCACAAATTCTTCTGATTGGATCCCAGGCAAAGCGATGGCAACTCCAGTGGCCGGGTTGAGAACCCATGCGAACAACGAGGGTTTGCAGCCCCTAATGACACAGAGGCGGTCGAGGTGGGTGAACAGCAACTCGATGTGATCAGTGCCGAAGGGTATCGGCCTGAGCATCTGCCCCGACTGGCCCACGATGGCGACGCCCCTGGCGTCGTTGTCGTCCCAGAATGTGACGGCAAAGAGGGGCTCCGCGTGGCGAGACTTGTGCACCGCGGCGAAGTGCGGGTCGTAGGTGAGGGCGCGCCAGGACCGGCAGACGGCGCAGAGGCAATAGAGGTCCTTGGCCGGGAGGCGCAGCAGGACTTCGAACAGCGCGCTGGTGTTGGAGACCGGGACGCCATGGCTCAGCTTAGAGCTGGACGCCATCAATCTGTGGTTGTGCGAGATCGGAGGGCGGTGCCATCGGAAGGCAGAGCACTGGTGAATGGATCTCAGTCTAGCTTGTTCGGCGAGAAAATGGGAATTTTGCCCTTACGAGGGGTATGTTTTGCTGGAATGCCATTAAAATTGTGGGCTTCGCTGAAGTGCCCTTATTAAAGGAGCCAGACCCGCTATAATGCCCTGAGTATAATTTTTTGGAATTTTTTTTTGGGCGCCATATTTTTTCCCCATTTTGCTCCTGCCTTATCCATTCTTTGTTCGTTCAGTCACGGTCAGTCTCATGGGAGAGACGGAGCCGCTAGAGGCTACGCCGCCGTCAGCCCCGGCCCTCTGCGCAAGCCCACCGGCGTAGCTGCCCCACCCCTCCGCGCAAGCCCCGCCGGCGTAGCCCCAGGCCGTCGGCCTTGCCCCTCTGCGCAAATCCACGGCAGCGAGGAGGACGCCCACCCGCACGCGCTCCAGGCCGTTGGCCCCGCCCCTCCGCGCAAGCCCCGCCAGCGTAGCTCCACGCCGTCGGCCCCGCCCCTCCGTGCAAGTCCACGGCAGCGAGGAGGACGCCCACCCGCACGCGCTCCAGGCCGTCGGCCCCGCCCCTCCGAGGCAGCCCGCCGGCGCAGCTCCAGGCTCCGGCCGCTGCCTCTCCTACGCCCGCAGCCAGTGCCACCGCACAACGGTATGAGTGAGGATTCTAGTTCGTTGTTCATCCCAGCAGCTGCTCTTTTTCTGTATCCACTTGGCCCTAGTGGGATCCCCCTCATCCCATGCCCAGAGTGTGGTGATAAAGTAGTGGAACGCAAATCCTGGAAGAACAACGGAAGAATTTTCTTCAAATGCGTAAACTACGATGAATCAGTGAGTATATTGATCTATTTTTGTCATATACAAATGGATGAGCTAGGTACTGTATCCAGATTTGGATAAACAATTTGTGTTATGTATTATCATTTCCACCGGCAGTGAAGAAATGCCCATTCTTTAGGTGGATTGATGCTTACAAGATAGTAGCCGCAAAGAAGATTAAAGAAGACATGGAAATGAAGCTTAAAGAAGAAATGCAAGGTGCAGTGGCATATGAAGGTCACGGTGAAACTAAAGCATTAATTGGTTGAAATGAAGCCTAATTGCAGAATTTATGAGAAAGAGAGGATGGATCTCAAGATGGACAAGCTTATCGTTTTGGTGCAGCTGTTGGTGGTGTTGTGTTTAGTAATTGCAGTCCTAGTACTTTTAGGTGTGGTAGTGCTTATTAGCAAATGAAGCAAGATTTGTAAATTGGGTTTGTAGAATGTGTTGGAATGACATCTAAGTACCATGGAATGAAGATCTTTTCCTGAAAGGAAATTGTATCTTTGATTCTTATCTAGTGTCATCATGAGGTACAGCCATGAGTTACAGCCTGTGTGTCATCATGCCCTTTTGCTTGTATTTGGTCTAAACTGCACAGTGCGTGGCCACTATGCCTGGGAGAGCTCATTTGCAGCCTGTGTCATAGAATGAACACATTTCTGCATCACATGCTTTTCTCAGGTTTTAAACACATGCATCACTGTTTGGGAATGATAGTTGTAGTATTTTGGCCATGCTTGCACTGTGCTGCAACAATGGATGCACTCAATGAGAAGTTTCAGAGAGTTCAGACAACACTGAACTTTGGTACCTGCTCCAGTGCAAGTCAAAAACACTGGAACTATCATTCGCAAAATGAGAAACACATTAACTGAAAAATAAACGTGCTGGGCAATCATTTTGTCAAACTATCAGGATGTACTGATGTGGCATCTAAGATGAATGTACAGTACCAACTTCCACAGCAGAGTCAACCTACATGGAACATTTCCTCATTACATTGGAAATAATATAGTGAAACAAATTTAGCAGTGACCGCCGAGCAACACATTAATAATAACAAACAAATAGCAAATCTCAACCAGAAAGTGGCAGGGAGAAATCCAAAATGCTCCATTACCTAGAAAACGATCGATGATTGAACCTCCAGTCGCGGTAACACTGGAACTATCATTCCCAAAATGAGAAACACATTAACTAAATTTAGAAAAAAAAATTGACAGAATATTGCTTGAATTTGGACAGAATCTGGAAATATATTTGACACAATAATATTCTAGAAATATAGTAGATTTCATAAAGGTTCACACAATACATAGTACCACTTGAGTTACAATAACAAAGGTCTAGAAAACTGTCCAGATACATAGCCATTACAGTAGACAATTATAATGAGTACCATTACATAGCCATTACATGTCCAGACACAATACATAGTACCACTTATGTTTTCAGATCAGTTCGTCTTCGGCTTCCTTGGAATCAATTTGTTCACTATTCCCTTCTTTGGTGATTTAGTAGCCTTCTTCCTTAGCTTTGGTGAAGACGTCGCCTTCTGGTTTGGCGATACATGATTTAGCAACGTTTCTGGCCCTTCTCCAAGTAGCACAGCTAGTCGGCTGCAACAAGAACGAATTGTAATGCACAGCTGCAACCAAAGAATTATAAAGGTTTCATGAACGAATCGTAGTACCTTCTAGTCAACCTTTCTGGAGTTGTTGACAAAATGTTCTCCCTGGCTGTAGCAACATTTTCAGCATGTACAGGAGAACTTTCAGCATCATTTGGTGGCTGCACAGTAGCCTCATTGGCTGCCTTCATAGCCTATCAGCCTCATTGGTTGCCTGTACAGCCTGATCAGCCTCATTGGCTGCCTGCATAGTAGCATCATTTGGTGGCTGCGTAGTAGCATTTTGAGCAGTGGTTTTAGATTTCTTGTTACCATTCTTCCCATACTTAGTTGTATTGGTCCTAGGCTTCCATTTTCTGCAAGTTAGAACAATTTAGACATTTGTAGCAAAAAAATGTGAGTTAACAAAAAATAAAGAAATCAGTACCTTTTCTTTGTCCCATTTAGGTGGCACTTGTAGCTTGTTTCTCCATAACCCAATTCTCCACACCTCTTGCACATTCTTTTCCCTCTTATCAATTGCCTCTTAGGTTTAGCCGCTTGCATAACCTCCTCCTCAGCAGCAGCTTTATCAGCCTCATTTGCAGCTTTCTTTGTAGCCTTTTTCCCTTTGCCACCACTTCCTCCTTCAAGACATCCTTTTATCCACAGCTTCCTATACCTCCCAGCACCCTTTTTGTCCAATGGTGCCCCAACTTTAAATGGAAGTGGCACATGTGGCCACTGAGTTTTATCTGGGAGTGGCTCTATTAATCTCTTATATGCATTCCTGAATTTTTCCACTAAATAGTATTCATGGACAAATTCCTCAAGATCCACATCCACAGTTTGTTGGGCTATAATCAAAGCCAAAGCATGCTGACATGGCTTACAAGTGTGTTGCCACTCAAGGTATGAGCACTCACGGAGATAAGTCTTCACTACATGCCTGTTATGGATGGTATTAAGCTCCCATATCTCTGTGGCAAAACTATCAGAGGAGATAACTGTCAAGTGACCCAGGCCTCTGGTTCTCATTTTCAGCTGACAAATGACTGTAGGTAAAATTCTCCCATTAAGCTTTTCTCCAATCTGCCTTCTCTTCCTCCACAGTACCATTAGCATCTCCCTAATTTTATCAGCAAGCTCAACAACAGGAAGGTCTTTCCAGTCCTTAATCCAATTATTAAAACATTCAGTAAGGTTGTTAGTTATATAATCACACTTGATTTCAGGGTTAAATGCACTTCTCATCCACAACAATTTATGATGATGGTCAAGCCATTCCATCACTTGATCGCTGGCCTCTTTAACAAAATTGAAGAAATATTGGAATACTTCAACTCATATGCTCTAGCTGCAGGATACATCTTTGAAAAAACATCACCCCCAAACTTTTTAATGAAATTCTACATAAGATGCCTAAAACACTCTCTATGTTCAGCAGGAGGAAACACATTCTTAACAGCTTTCTCTAGGCCTTTGCAGGCATCAGTGTAAATAGCAAGAAGAGGTAGGTCTCCTATGGCCTTATGCAACTGAGTCATAAACCATTCTCAATTATCTGTTGTCTCACCATCTATGAAACCAAATGCAACAGGGCACATCCAATTGTGACCATCTAGAGCAGTGGCTGATGCTAAGTGTCCACACCATCTACCATTCAATGCAGTGGTTTTAGATTTCTTGTTACCATTCTTCCCATACTTGGTTGTATTGGTCCTAGGCTTCCTTTTTCTGCAAGTTGGAACAATTTAGACATTTGTAGAAAAAATGTGAGTTAACAAAAAATAAAGAAATCAGTACCTTTTCTTTGTCCCATTTAGGTGGCACTTGTAGCTTGTTTCTCCATAACCCAATTCTCCACACCTCTTGCACATTCTTTTCCCTCTTATCAATTGCCTCTTAGGTTTAGCCGCTTGCATAGCCTCCTCCTCAGCAGCAGCTTTATCAGCCTCATTTGCAGCTTTCTTTGTAGCATTTTTCCCTTTGTCACCACTTCCTCCTTCAAGACATCCTTTTATCCACAGCTTCCTATACCTCCCAGCACCCTTTTTGTCCAATGGTGCCCCAACTTTAAATGGAAGTGGCACATGTGGCCACTGAGTTTTATCTGGGAGTGGCTCTATTAATCTCTTATATGCATTCCTGAATTTTTCCACTAAATAGTATTCATGGACAAATTCCTCAAGATCCACATCCACAGTTTGTTGGGCTATAATCAAAGCCAAAGCATGCTGACATGGCTTACCAGTGTGTTGCCACTCAAGGTATGAGCACTCACAGAGATAAGTCTTCACTACATGCCTGTTATGGATGGTATTAAGCTCCCATATCTCTGTGGCAAAACTATCAGAGGAGATAACTGTCAAGTGACCCAGGCCTCTGGTTCTCATTTTCAGCTGACGAATGACTGTAGGTAAAATTCTCCCATTAAGCTTTTCTCCAATCTGCATTCTCTTCCTCCACAGTACCATTAGCATCTCCCTAATTTTATCAGCAAGCTCAACAACAGGAAGGTCTTTCCAATCCTTAATCCAATTATTAAAACATTCAGTAAGGTTGTTAGTTATATAATCACACTTGATTTCAGGGTTAAATGCACTTCTCATCCACAACAATTTATGATGATGGTCAAGCCATTCCATCACTTGATCGCTGGCCTCTTTAACAAAATTGAAGAAATATTGGAATACTTCAATTCATATGCTCTAGCTGCAGGATACATCTTTGAAAAAATATCACCCCCAAACTTCTTAATGAAATTATGCATAAGATGCCTAAAACACTCTCTATGTTCAGCAGGAGAAAACACATTCTTAACAGCTTTCTCTAGGCCTTTGCAGGCATCAGTGTAAATAGCAAGAAGAGGTAGGTCTCCTATGGCCTTATGCAACTGAGTCATAAACCATTCTCAATTATCTGTTGTCTCACCATCTATGAAACCAAATGCAACAGGGCACATCCAATTGTGACCATCTAGAGCAGTGGCTGATGCTAAGTGTCCACACCATCTACCATTCAATGCAGTGGAGTCTATACTAAGGTAAGGTCTGCACCCCTCTAAAAATCCCTCAATACATGGACTGAAAGCACAAAAGAATCTGTGAAAGTATACCTCGCCATCAACCATCTTGACGTCAATCTCGATGACATTGTTTGGCGAGTGCTTCAGGACCTCTGCCCTCCAATTGTAGAGCATTTGGAAGCTTTCGTCCCAGTTGCCAAACAACTCTTTCATTGCAATCTTTCTCCCGCTACAAACGGTGTCATAGTGAATTTCACATTTGTGCTTATCTTGCAGCTCCTTCCGTAGAGCTTTTGAGCCCATACTTGGGTCCTTCCTGAGGTACTTGATACCCCTTGATGTAACCCAGGCAGCAGTGGGTGTAGTAGTAAGTCTCCTCACACTGGATGAACAATTATGTTGATCAATCAAAGCTGTAACTTGCATTATTACATAAATTAGAAAACATTGCCATAACTCACAAAAGGAAGTCATACAACAAAAAAATTATGTTTATACCATAACACTTTTGGAATGACACTGTTTTCGACCATTAATATGCCATGGGCAATCTGGCGCCATGCACTTCCCAATAAATCTCTCTGTGTCTATTTTGACAGTGTGTAGTGCAAACTCTTTATTAATTGTAAACTGCCTCATAGCCAATTTAAACTCAACCATGTTGGGATACACAGTGCCAATATCCATGCACGGTTTGTTAGGGTCATACACCATCACCCTCTCCTCAGGTATTGCATCATCAACAGGGATAGCTGCACCTCTAGTGTCAACATCAGGGACTGCACTATCATTGTTTGTGCTAGCGTGGTCAACATTTGAAGTACCATCAGCAGCACCCTGGCCATCATCATCCTCGGTTCTCAGGCCCAGTAAACGATACAGCTGATCCTCATCGAAAATTTCCAACCTTCCTTTCCCTTCATCATCTTGCCTTTCCTCGATTTGTAATTCCTCCCAATTAACGACATGTCCCTGCTGCTCTGGAATGGCACCATCTACAGCCACTAAACTAAACTCAGACTCCGCATCGAGCCTAAAAAAACCCATTACACAGTTACAACACTGCACTGGTGCCATACAACTAGTCGTAGTAGTTAGATATGCCGAAAAAACAAAGATTAAATAATGATACATACCCCGTAACTAGATCATTCCGATTGCAATCCATAGGCGAAGCACATCACGGAGTCACTCTTTCTTATTCCTGTGAAACCCTAAGTCAATAGTTTACCCTCTCACTCAATCCATGAATTAATAGCAGGAGTCTCATAGCATAAGCCTCACCTTAGTTCGGAGGAACCATGCCACCACGGTTGAGGCTTCGGAGGGCGCGTGTCCTAGAGCAGCGGCAGAAGAACTGCCTTGCGCCGTCGCCTAGGGAGGACTCGGTGCAGCGCGTCCTGGAGCAGCGCCTGCCACGCGGACGGGCGGGGCGCTGGCGCCGGCGGCCTGCTCACGGGAGGCCCGGCGTGGAAGGATGGTCGGGCGGCGCCGCAGGCGCGTTGGAGCGGCGGCAGCGCCAGCAGCCTGGTGCTCTGCCTCTCCCTCACGAGGACGCCGTGAATCTCCCGTGACCCTGAACAGACCGTCCACTTCTCTCGTGTCTGAATGGAAAGGATAAGGCAGGGGCAAAACGTGGAAAAAAAATATGGCGCCCAAAATTTTTTTTTTCCAAAAAATCCTACTCAGGGCATTATAGCAGGTCTGGCTCCTTTAATAAGGACACTTCAGCGAAGCTCACAGTCTTAATGGCATTCCAGCGAAACCCACCCCTCATAAGGGCAAAATTCTCATTTTCTCCTTGTTCGGCTGGGCAAAGGGGAGATGACATAAGATTGGGCCAGTCCAAGCTGGGCCTGTAGTTCATGGTAATAACCAGTGATGGCCCAATTCTTGCTCCTGTCAGGTCTACTATTGTATATATCAGTAATGATACCCGTAGGTCGTCTGACCGCATCGGACGCTTATCCACCGTTCACCACTCCACCTTTCCTCTTTCTCCTCTCACCTCGCGCTCCCTGCCGCTCCTTTGCTGCCCGCGCGCATGCGCTCGCATGGTGCTGCTCCCGCGCGTCGTCCCCGTGCGCCTCCCTCCCCTGCGCGCCCTCCACGCCGCGCCGCCGCGAGCCGCCCCTCCCTCCCTTCCTCTCTCCGGCTCCCTCTCCCTCCCCCTGCTGTGACCCTCTGTGCCCTCCATGCCACCGGAGTGGGGGGGTGAAGGCGGTGGCTTCTGGTGAGCCCGCGCGCCTCCCTCCCTCCCTGCTCTCTCTTCCTCGCGCGCCACGACCTCCATGTATCCGGAGACAAGGACGACGTCGCGGCTCCAACGAGGTAGGTGGGGAGGGATCTCGTCGTTGTTGCAATGATTCTTTTTCAATGTTGCAACAGATGATTTGGAATGTTGCAATGGTACTTTTTTTGGTTGTTGCAACAGGTGTTTTTCTGATGTTGCAAGAGTAGTTCTTGAGATGTTGCAATAGTTTTTTTTTGTTTGTTGCAGCAGTTTCCCCCCGATGTCGCAGTGGATTTTGTTTGGAACAGGCGTTTTTCTGAAATGTTGCATTAGTAGTGCTTGAAATGTTGCAATAGCTTTTTCTCGTTGTTGCAGCAGATTCTCCCCGATATTGCAGTGGATGTTTTTGAATGTTGTAGTAGACATTTTTTTATGTTGCAATTCATATTTTTGTTTGTTGCATTAGATGTTCTTTCGATGTTGCAATAGTTTTTTTTGTTTGTTGCAGCAGTTTTTTTCGTTTGTTGCATTAGAAGTTCTTTCGATGTTGCAATAGTTTTTTCCGTTGTTGCAGCTCATGGGAGGGAGCTATGGGGGGCGAGCTGATGGCGGGAGGAGGTGTTGGGGGTCAGCCAGGTTGGGGGTGGGGGATCTCGTGCGCGTGGGGGGTGCCTTTCTTCTCCATGCGGGGGCGGGGCGGGGGTCGCGTTTCTTCTCCGTGCAGGGGCGGGGCGGGGGTCACGTTTTCAATGCGGGGCAAGGCTTTCTTCTTTTCCGTGGGGGTGGGCTGGAGCTGCTTGGCGCGGCGTCCGCATGCTAGCGCTCGGATCGGACGTCCGGACGCTAGCATGACCGTGTATATATATATATATGGAAGCGGATGGTCTTATCAAAACAAATCCATATCAAAATTTATATGTTTCCTACTTTTTCATTCGGACTGATGGGCAAATCCACCTGGCCAGTTTTCTATATTGCAGTAATGCTCTTGTGAGGGCATCCACGGCTTCCCCACTCGCTACAGCGTCATCTACTCGCTCCCGTCCAAGCCCCTTCGGGGAAAAAATCTCTCTACCACGCTCCGCCTCCACCGCACTGTCCGCCTTCCCCACTCCGCGCTCCACCTCGGCATCCGCCCGCCGCGGCTACCTCCACCGAGCTAGCAAGCATTCATGACGGATGCTCTAGCAAGCAGACGAGGAGAGGAGCTTCGTGTTACGCCGCCCCACAGGCGAGTTGCCCGCACCACTGCCGCACCAGTGAGCTCCATGCGGCCCCCGCCCGACCTCTGCGTCGGCGTCGAGCTCCGCAACAACGAGCCTTCATTTGTCCAAGCAGTAAGGTGACGTTGCGCCAAAAAACGCATGTTGTAAGCATATGTTTCAAGTGTTTCAAATATTTCATCTAAATGTTCCATGTGTTTCATCTGTATGTTGCAAAAGTAGATCAAGATGTTGCACATGTTGCAATGGCTATACACGTATGTTGCAAGTGTATGTTCCAAATGTTTCATCTGTTTTCAGACGCACGTTGCAAGTATATGTTTCAAATGTTTTAGCTCTTTTAGACGTATGTTGCAAGTTTTTTCTGGATGTTGCATATATTGTAGTGGCTATACACATATGTTGCAAATATATGTTCTAAATATTTCACATGTTTCAGACGTACGTTGCAGCAAGTGCTTGATGTTGCAACTGTTTTCGTTTTCATTAGCAGGCGCGGGAAGCGAGCGCAGACGGAGGCAGTTCCTACGCGCGCAGCAACATGCGTAGCAGCAGTAGCAGTCGGGGTAGGCGTGCGCAGTGTAGTAGCATGCGTTGCAGCAGCAAGCGGGCATGCATAGTAGTAGCATGCGCAGCAGCAGCAGGCGTGGGCGGGCAGATACAGGCTAGCGTTCGGACGTCCCGGCGCTAGGCATGACATTTGTGTTGTCAGGCGACGAACATAGCAGGGTTTTCAGAACTTTGCCCAAAAATACAGTCAACACATTAGCTAGCCGTGAATTAGACTGTCTCTCGTAAATATGGTAGTCTGAATTGACAGAGGTGGTCACAGTGGTGATCACAAGGTGAGGCCCGCCATGTGCCTGGTGGAATTGCGGAAGACAACGCTGAGTCTTGATTTCCAACCCATCAACTGTTGCCAGAGCTGAATGTTAAAACCAAAGGTTTGACGCCCTCAAACTTTTTAAAAAAACCGTTCGTTCAATGTTTACCCCTCAAATCCAGCCGAGGCCACTGTACCACGCGCCTGGGGATTGGTGGTGGAGACTCAAGTGATGAGTTAAACCCACACGCTTCTACTAATTGACTGCAGCGAGAGTTGATGATTCTCTGAAGGAAAGGAAAACACAACGAGTCCTGTAGATGACCCGGTCATCTGAATATCCCACGCTGGCTAGAAAAGGTATCCCACATGACTCCCCTGTCTCCGATCCGCAGCACAAGAGCATCCATGGCCGGCTGGCTATATACCTACGTACAGGGGAGCTTCAAGTTCAACGACGACGTTGTCTCCTCGTATCTTCAATTTTGTGAAGGTGCACGCCGCAGCAGCTAGCCTGCGTGCAGGCCTTGGTTTGGTCTTCCAGGTTAGTGACCGATCGATTTCCCTATGCCTCATGCTTTTAGGAACCTGCAGATCGATATATACTTGACAAGCATCTGATTGAGCCCATGGATGCTCGCTCTTAACTTGACCAGCACATGCATATATGTATGTAAATCAGCTGATCTCTCGAAGGTCGTCTTCGTTCTTGCTAGTTCGTCAAAGTCCATGCATGCTCTGTTATTTAGGCCCAGTTTAGATGCAAAAAATTTTGCAAAATTTTTCAAGATTCCCCGTCACATCGAATCTTTGGACACATGCATGAAGCATTAAATATAGATAAAAAATAAAACTAATTACACAGTTTAGACGAAATTCACGAGACGAATCTTTTAAGTCTAATTAGTCCATGATTGGACACTAATTGCCAAATAACAACGAAAAGTGCTACAGGAGCATTTTGCAAAATTTTTTGCATCTAAACACAGCCTTACTTAATTGAACTTCCCCTTTCCTTCTGTTGTACTGTTCGAATTTGGCGTTTTTACAAATCAAACAATCGGTGTTTGTAGAACCATTGAACCAATAGTATGTATATGTCTTTCAAGGGGGATATATATATTTTTTTCCATCCCAAAAATAACTGCTCCGACTAGACATCTATTTTTGTCACCAGTTCTGGATTATGATCTTCTTTCTTTGCTTCTTTTAGATGTCTTATGTGCTTGATGCGCCTTTCTAAACTGTCTTTCGCTGTTACTACACACAAAAGCACACACGCACGTGGACGAGCATCACGCGCAACAGTGCACACTGAAAAAAAGTTTAGCAGGAGTAGGGGTTGACAAACCCAAATTTTGTCCTGAAACTTTTGATCAAGTCTACATGGCAATGAAGAATGAAATCCAAAAATACTCTGTAGATTTTAGTTCCCTCACTCGTGATCGGCTTGGTCTCATTCTATCCTTGTGCTGACTTAGTAATTAAGTGTTATGGCAAGTGGATCCGGCCCAGGGGCCCACGCGGTATGTAGCGCTTAAACAGTACCGCGTGAACAGTATCCGGCAGATTGGATTAGATTGTTTGGGTCGTTAGGACATGGATAAGTTAGGTTGATTCGATTAGGATATTTCCTTAGGGGTCAAGTAAGCTGTCTCTATAAAAGAGACCATCATGTATCGGTTAGGGTCAAGCAAGAAAAGATCCTAAGATAGTCCCCGAGGAAGGGCGGCTATCCGGGATCTCTATGCTAATCCATCTATCAATAGCAATTTCATAACATTAAGGGACTTGTAGTTTAGGCTAGCTGGGATAAAACAATAGCGCCCTATATATTGATTTAATAGATACTACAGGATATTCATTATTACCAAAGGTATTTTACAAGTCGCCAACAGTTTTACTACCTTGTATGTATCAACATTCAATCAACAATAATAGATACAATCTATTCCATGTGGAAAGAAAACTTAGATTATTGGTGTTGTCTTTGCAGAAATAAATGGATTATGATCAAGACAATGAACTTGAAGCCCTGGAGCGCATATTAATAGATTCAAGTGTGGAGCCAATCATGCTATCAATTGCATTTTTAAAATTTATCACAAACAATTTTTCCCAAGTGATTGGTATTGGTGGGTTTGGAGTTGTTTACATGGTATCCCTTTTTTCAGATAGCGTTGAGTATGTCATACTTTAAATATTTGGCTGGTGGAATTAAATGTTGATGGCGATACTAACAAGATATTGTGTGCATGCTAAACAGGGACTTCTCAGAAATGGGAAAGTAGCGGTGAAGGAGCTTTCCCAAACAAATGACATTATAGAGGGGCGATTTAAGGATGAGCTTATATGTTTGATAAAGGTTAAACACAAAAATATTGTGAGATTTCTTGGCTATTGCTCTGATACACAAGAAAAAGCAATACTGTACGAAGGGCGGTATGTTTTGGCAGAAGAGAGGCGAAGGTTCCTATGCTTCGAGTATGTACCTAATAAAAGCCTCCATGATTATCTCAAAGGTACGAAATTTGCACCCACTCCATTTATATTCCTTCCACCTACTAAAGATGACTTTTCTATTTTCCTGTCTCTCTGGTTCTTCCTTTTTCTTGACTGCTCTCATAATTTGACAGACGAAACACATGGACGTGAATGGGATACACAATATCAATTGATTGAGGGAATTTGCGAGGGTTTGTGTTATCTTCACAATGAAGAACACATTAACCATTTGGATCTCAAACCTGAAAATATTTTGTTGGATGCTGACATGGTACCAAAAATAACAGACTTTGGCTTATCAAGACGCTTTAGTAGACAGCAGTCCAGAATAATTACTGAAAATATCCGTGGAACACCGTAAGGAGAGCCTAACTCAGTTTCTATTCCTGAAATGAAGTCATTCATTTCTTGCAATCATGGTGCCATAAACTATCATCATACCATAATGCAGGCCATATATTGCTCCAGAATATTGGAACAGAGGGGAAATATCATTCAAGACGGATATTTATAGTTTGGGTATCATAATCATAAAATTATTAAGGGGAAGCAATGAATCATTTGAATTTGAAGATGTAAGAAAAATCGCCTAATTTGATTAAGGTGTAGCATATTGATCGAATGGCATTAACATAATATATATTTGATTTGGAGTATTTCCTTCATCTATATCCATGGTGGGAAATAAATTTTTGAAATAGTGGAGGCTATCATTCTAAGTTTCTCACTTTGATTTTAACTCCCGCAGTGGCATAAATCATTAGATACAGATTGCCCAAAAGTAAAGGAGTGCATTAGAATAGCACAACTTTGTGTAAACTGTGATCCATATCAAAGACCTACTATAAATCACATCATTGACATGCTGAATCAGAAGGAAACCCCAATTCCAATGGTTTCTCTTGGTTTTTGTCACTTGAGAAATAACTCAAGGTCTACAGAAGAACAGGTATACAAGAATTTTTTTTCCGATCAATTCCGGGGGTGGGGGGTGGAGATTCCCCACCTACTTTATTTTGAACGAAAGTGAAAGGATCACATTTACATCATGTTTGCCCGGCATACCGGGACAGAGATACAGGTGGGAGCGAGAAGCAAAGAAGGGGGGGCTACATATCGGAGAGACAGCTCCGGATGTAGGCTGCCCAGGTACCAACGAGCTCCTTATCATTCCTGACCTGTAAGCCCAGGAACAGAGATCCTTGGAGATGCTGCGCAGGACGCAGGCCGCGGTGACGTCTTTAGAGTCGAAGATGAGCGTGTTCCTAGTCTTCCAAATATGCCAGAGGACATACAAGAAATCAATGCTCAATTATCTCCAGTTGTGAAAGAAAAGTTCACCAATACTACTTTGCCAATCTCTTTGTACAAGATCCCAAGTGATTCGGTAACTTATACACTGCAGGAGAGCTCTCACTCAATGCAGTTGATTAGGATAGACAATGGAAATCTCAAGTCTACTTTAGAGGTAAAGAAGGTAATCGATCTCAATTTTTTATGCATGTAACTAAAACAAGGCATATATGACCTCATTGCCTTTAGTTGAAAACAACACATCCAAAGGATAATCAATGGATCCATGATCATATTCTATTCCATTTATGCAGTAAGTTAATGCTCTCTTGCTCCATTTGATTAATTTTCTCATGTTAGGCCTGACCTGCAGTAAACCCTACATCTATGGTCAGTGCCTCCGTGGCATAGCCTGCTAGCCTTGTAACCACACCTACCCATAGCATGTGCCAATGGTCTTTGCTTTGATATATATTACTCTGGATGACATAATTAAAGTAGTGGTCAAATTCGCAACTTGGAGAAGTGAAAAAAAACTGAGGGTAGCGTTAGGAGTTGTGCTACATCACTATTGAGTCGATGAAAATTCAAGGGCATAGGATCAAACAGTTGGCGTATAAAGTGTAGCGCATGCATTGCCTCCAACGCAAATTGTGTAGTTTATTTGAGGTTTTGTTGCTTGCACTTGCAGACAAGCCCTGCTGGGTCGTGGGAAACTAGCAAGCAGCTAGAACTGGACCTCTACCCACTGGAGCTCCACTTCCCCTTCGAGCCAAACAAGCTCATCAATTGCCCAGTGACCCTGACCAACAAGACAGACAATCACATTGGCGTCTGGATTACACCAACCAGTTCCTACGCGCTTCATTACTACTTCCGTTCTCCAAGATCACCCACGTTCGAGATGCTCGAGCCACATTCCACTTCGGTATTGACTGTCACATTGAGAAAGCTCCTTCTACCGCCATTGCAAGACAGGGGCAAGTTTGAGGTGTTGATGGTTGCAATGAGGTCAGAGCAGCATCTCAAAAATTTGAAGTTGGAGCCATCCATTGGCAAGAAGCTGAGAATGGACAGCAACTTTGTGAGGCGAGTTGAGGAGCTTGGGGGTCAGCTGCATCGAAAGATGCTGATAGCCGTCATCTGTGAGCCAGTAAGCCGCCAAGCAGCAGTGACCTACCAGGTGAGTTTGACATGATTAGTTGGATCTCTAAATATAATGCATATCAGCACATGCTGGCATATCGTTCAATGCTAGTAAGAGAGCCTATTATATTCCGAATATATAACTTTTCGTAGGCCCACTGTATTCCCTAGCAATTGATGTAGGAATATATAAAAAAAACAGATTCATTTAAAACTGAGTAAAATGCATGGTTAGTCCATTAACTTGTCGGCATGTGTCAGTTAGGTCCACCAAATTTGGGTTTGCATTTATAGGTCCAAAACATTTTTAAGTGGTCCACAAATAGTCTACCAGTTTGTTTTGTGACGAAATTCAACGTGGACAGTACACATGGCTGATGACCTGGAGAGTAGGTCGCTCGTGAGCTCTCTGCTCCTTGCCTTTTTTGCAACCCCCCCCCCCCCCCCCCCCCCCCCCCCCCCCCTTTCCCCTCCCCCTCTCATGCTCATGGGCACTGCACATGACCTTCTCAAGGTCATCAGCCACGTTATATTGTCCGCATCGGGTTTAATCACAAAACGAACTAATATGGACTATTTGTGGACCACTTAAAAAGGTTTTGGACCTAGAAATGCAAATCTAACCAATAGAGGGTGACAAGTTGATGGGCCAACCAGCATTTTACTCTTAAAAATCTTTGCATTTCAGTTAGGGACTGAGTGTGGTAATAACATGGGCTCTCTAATAAAGTTGTTCTGAACTACTATGATCAATCAGTTAACTTTACAAGGCTGATTGTCATCTGCTGGTTGTTTTGTATCAGACCATATCAACAAGGAAGTTTGGGGGCGTCGTCTATTCCCTAGATGTGCACCCTACGGAGACATGGTGAGTGCGCAGATGGTCACGGTGGCACTCTTTAGTATTGATCTTTTCTATAAAAAATCAAAGTCATACCTGGGTGGACATGTTCCATATTCTTTAAAATAATAATACATTTTATCTTTATTTAATTGCAATACAACATCGATCACAGGATCTTGATGGGCCATGGACAAGAGCATGTTTCCATTTGGAATTACCAGACAAAGGTATATATCAGCATTCAGCCATACTATTATGACAAGTTTCAGTCTTTGCAGTATGAAAATTATTCTGGTTAAACTTAGTGATCTAGCGGTCATTGTCCGGCAGGAAAGAGTGATGGCTTGGCAAGCCGCCACGAAACCTGGCATGGTTTATCGATCCCCACACTTCAGTGACAGGTCTGCTATTTGTTCAGCAAAATTTATCGCCCGGAAACAGTGGTTCGCAGTGGGGGATGGTTATGGATGCATCTATGTCTATGCTTACACCACAAAGAGCTGGGTCCATAGATTTGAAGCTCACCGTGCCACATCTGCCAGCTTGTTGTTGGCTGTTCATCCAACATTCCCGTTCTTGCTGTCGGCATCTCATAAAGAGAACTTGATCAAGCTCTGGGACTGGGATCAGCGCTGGGTGTGCACTAGGAAATTCTGCGGCCACACCAGCGGCGTGGACAGTTTCAGATTTAACCCAAGGGAGATCAACATGTTTGTTAGTGTTGCCAATGATAACACTGCAAAGGTTTGTTTGTTTTCCTCTTCCTTTAATTCCTAGATTGTGTGTCAACTAATTAAGTTCTTCACAGATTTGTTATATAGGGAAGGCCACCTAAAACTAAAAGTCCCATAACAGATAAACAATTGCCCACATTCCATCATGTAGTACTGACGGTAACCGTAATTTGATGATATGCCGCCCTTTCTTCTGAATTTGAAATTCCCTCTTGTGTTGCTTTGAACTCACTATAAAACAATACCTGCAGCAATCATTCTCCTTGTCTCATCATCTTTATTCTCACTTCTCTCCTCTACTCTCCTCTCCTCCTTTTTTGCATGAGCAAATCAAACATCATCCCTTCCTCTTCCGACCTTGGTGATGATGTTTGATTTGCTCATGCAAAAAAGGATGGAACATCGCCAACTCATGATGTTGGCTGGAGTGTGTTGGCTCTGTGCTACCTTTTTGGGTTAGAATTATGGATGGCAGTGGGGCGATTTCAGGTCAGGGCCTCGTGGATTTCGGGTCCAATGGGTGCAAGAGTGATTTTCCCCTCACGGATTTCAGGTTTGGGTTCTGGACCCAAAGCTTATCGAGTTCAGTTTCAGGTTTTGGTTTGCACCCACGGAGGCCCGAAATAGATCATTTTGAAACAAAACTCATGTCTTCTATTGATAAATTGTTTCTGTAAGATACCAAGTTTGTTCTAACTTGAGTCACAGAATTGTTTGTTTGCTGTTTGTTGCCTATTCTTTATACATGTGAATATGTAATACATATCATGTATTGCCAAAAAAATCCTTATTGCTCTTAGTGTATTACCATATAATGGTGGGTTTCGGGTTGAGGAACTAATAGGATTTCGAGGATCCACCGGATTTGGTGACGAGCGTGGATTATCAACTGAATCAGTGTTCAGGTGATTTCTGGTTTCGGATACAGGTGCGTGGAGTCTCCACCTGATTCAAATCCGCACCATTGCCATCACTAGTTAGAATGACACTATGCCAAAAACACACAAAAAGACACTACATCATAGATGGGCCAACAGTGCATGTCTCAGAATAATAATTAGATACAGGGCTCAACCATATGTGTCTTTGATACTAGCTCCCACGAGTTCGGGTCTGAGTTTGCCAGTTATTATAGAAGGGCCCTACTGAAGGCTCGTCTATGATAGAAGGGCACCATATCACATACGGACGTAAACTAGGGAACTTGGCTTGTCCCTGATGTTAAGTATATCTCAAACAGGTCTTGGGAGGACAACTGTCTGCGATATATGGTACAATACAAAGATGGGCCAATTGAAACCATAGTCTCTTATTGGAGGCGATCATATCCGAGAGGGCTGCATTATCCTCATCCTCCCCCTCGTCTATGATTGATCGGAAGGCACAGACGCACTTTAGAGATCCATCTCTGATGTTTGATCCAAACGCACAGATGCACTTTAGGGCCCCATTTATAAGCTTGTGCGTGCGGCGTCTGCTGGCATGCCCCAGCAGACGTGCATACTACTCGTTTGTGACACATGTATCTTAGATGGTTCCTTAATTATCTTCACAGACGTGCATACTACGCTGTCTATGATGCGACCACATCACAGACACTTATGACAGACACGTGAAATGCCCGTCTGTGATGAAGTTAGGCCCGTCTGTGATTAGAGATTCTGGAGTAGTGGCATTGGCTACGGCGCCCCATGTGCCTCCCTTTGTGCTATCTTGCCTTTCACGCCTATGCGTTGCTTGCCTCTTGGATTTGAAGGGCTGCAGAACTTCCCACATGGCATCATGGGATTGTCAAAGGCGGCATAGCCATTGTTTAGGCAATCATTTGGTCTCTCTTATATAGCTATATATATGCAGACGCTTATAATAGTAGCAACAATTTATGTTACTACAGATTGTTTGGGAACCATCAGTTCCCTAGTTACCCTGACACAGAGCATAAAACAAATTCAGGAACCAAGGTCATGATGGCTCAGAACTGCCTGTTAAGAGTTAGGACCTCATATAAGATATCGTGACAATTTCTTCTTTGCATAAAATTGCAGGTCTGGAACATTGATTCTTCTGATCCTGTCAACACATTGCCAATGGTGAATCCATACAGCGTCGACTTTTTTTCTGCTGATAGTAAACAGCACTTCCTGGTTACTTGTAGCACTCGAACCAAGTGTATATATGTATGTATGGCATCCAACTCCATTGTGAAAAATAATTGTTTTAGGACTTCATGGTGAAGAATATGGAATATCAGTGTCGAATGAATACAGGACACTAACTGGCCTAATATAAAGTGTTTCCTTTTCTTCTTTCTTCAATCAGATATGGGATTTGGATAAGAAGGAACGTGTTCATAGTCTTGGTGTGAGCGGCCAGGCCATTCAAGATATTGCTTTCCACCCAGCACTTCCAATATTGGTTACCAGGTTAAGTGACGGAACTGTTTGCTTGTGGGATGCCACTACCTACAGGTAACTAATACTTACCTAATACTTCTCCTAATTTTATATATGCTCATATATGACCATCAAGTGTACCCCTCCACCGCCCCACTTTGAATTCTTTTATATGAGCAAATGAATGAAATATTTTTTTCAAATAAAAATCCAATCAAAATTCTAATGTAACTAGACTAATTGTTGGTAAAAAGAATATAAAGTTTGAATCTTAAAATGTGTACTTCATGAAAATGAAAAAATGCGAGTCTTACATTCTTCTTGTTTCGGTTTGGCTGGTGGCATGACCAGGCAGTATATTGTCCTAGGCTTTACAATTCTTCTTCATTAATGCAGTGGTACAATTTAATTATGTGTGTTCTAAAAAAAGATATAATTGATGATGCTCTCCTAATTATACAGGCTTATGGAGATGGTTCACCTTACGGACAGTCCGGTTCGAGATATGGTATTCATAGGCACAAAGGAGGTTACAAGGTATAAATTTCTCCCTTGTAATGCTGTAATTTAAATACGAAAACGCTAATTAGGCATTCCTTCCCTGCAAATCAAATTACAGGGTGCAAGTAAAGACTAAACAATGGTAAATTAATTTTCGAATGAGCATATATATGTATGTTTTTTTGGTCAGTTACTAATAATCTAAAGGAATCATTTTAATACAGTCTCGTGTTAAACGCGTATTTCAAAATTGAAGAATTGTTAAATAATCACTGATAAACTATATATAGTGATATAATTCTAAGAAAACTATATATAGTGATCAACTCAACTGAATTTACCTGATTTCCCCCTATTTCATCTTGTTATAATTATTTTTTTCTCAAATCGACACTTCTGACCTCTAAACAACAAATTATTACATAGGCTCATGGTCGGATGTACAGAAGGAATAGCTATCATGGAAATTAACTTTCCATCAGTTCGGACTGGTGGTGGTGGGAGTGAAAATGCGCACCATATAAACTAGCCAAGAAGAACGTCCTCACAACACATTGATTTTTTAGATGGGCTTCATAATACTTCTCCTAATTTTGTGCTTATATCAGTCGTTAATTGTCTTGTGAAATCATCTGTGCCTCGAAATATTTTAGAGTACAAGGGCCTATACCCCCACCCAGCTTTATGTCTGAGATATTATTAACATACTTTGTGATGTTCTTACACTGCAGTCCTACCAAGTAATCAGGGACCTGTCCACTGTATTACTTGCCTGACACTGTGGTCGGTAAGTGGTTAGAGCGTCACACATTGTTTAATATTAGATCAGTAGACAAAATCTGTTCTGTAGGGAAGGAACGGTGCATAGCAGATTGCTCCTAGGTATTCAGTGATTTTTTAGTGCAAGTAGAGTAGCTTTTTACTGATGTAATAAGCTGGGGGTGATGATAGTGGAGACAATGTAGCAATCAGCCTGTGGCCCACATTTCCTCTAAATGGCAAGGACTAGGCCTTTTACTCATCAGTACCAACAGGAAAAAAGGGAGGAAAGGTGCTTCAACGCAGATTGATTGTATCTTTGACGGTAGATGCGTAGCTAGCATAGTTTTTAAGGCGTCGCCTAGGCGTTTTTTGAACCACGGCGTCGGGCTCACCACGGCATCCTCGCGTATGGCGTCGCCTTGCACCCAAAGTCATCGCCATGGCGTCGACTTTGCCCTAGGCGGACGGCGCACGCACGCGAGCACAGGCGGAAAACCGCGCGCGGGGGAGGGAAAAGCGCGCGCGAAGGGCGGGAAGCCAGGGATGGCGCGCGCTGGAGAGGGGAAATCCCGCCCGCGCGGGAAAGGCAGGATCCGCGCGCTCTGGAGAGGGGAAATCGCTTCCGCGCCTACATATCCCGCTGCTCGCGGGAAGTCGTGCGCCTGGAAGTCGCGGCCTCATGGGAAGTCGCGCACTCGCTGGAGAGGGAAGAGAGAGAGGAGAAGAGAAGAGGGTGACAGGAGCGAGCACCTGGAAGCCGCCGGCACCGTCTGCCCAGCTTCATCCGTCGCCTCCCCAGTCCCCACCGGATCCGCCAGCCAGCGGCTCTGTCATAGCTTCGGTGCGTGCTTCCCCTCTTCCTCCCCTTGTTTGCTCTTCCAGTCTTCCTCCCTCCTTTCTCTGTTCTGCCTCTCCTTCCTCTGCTCTGCTTTATGGGTAATTGCCTCTGTCATGCACTCTGCACTTTCTTTTCTCTGCTCCTACTCTGCTCTGCTGGTTGTATGGCGTCACCTCGTGAAAGTCCTATATTGGTGTTGGTAATTAGTGACAATACCCAGTACTAACCACATAGCAAAGACATGTGTGTAGCTATGATGTGGTTGGTGTAATGACATGGTGAAGCAAGAATCAAGCAACGGTGATGTGATCAAGTGCTTGCCATGATGGAGTTGGATGAAGGTGCAAAGCCAAATCATAGAGCTCAAGTCAAAGGTATATGATAGGGATTTTCATTTTGCATCCAAGACACCATAGAGAGTGTGGATGGCTTAGGATCGATAGCCGTACTATAAAGAGGGGAATTTCCGGGGCTATTGATCACCTAAGTGCCACTAGATGAAGATTCATTTGCATATGCATTTAGATCTAGTGGTGAGCTAACTTAACGCCTCGAAAATGATTGTAAAAATGCTAACACACATGCACATGGTGATGTACACTTGGTGATGTTAGCACATTTGCGAAGTCGGTGGAGTTTGAGCGGTAGAGAGGGGTTTGGGTTCCTCTCTCCCTCCTGCCGAGCTTGCGAGGCGAGATTCAGCGCTTTTTGAAAAATGAAATGCTTATTTTCCACTGCGTTGGAGGCGAAGAAACGGAGGCGAACAGAGGTCACAGAGGTGATCGGACGCTGAACCGGACGCGGTCTCGGCGTAACCGGACGCGTCTGGTCAGTGACAGAAGCAGTCTGGCGCGTGGACTTGGGTTTACCACCGACGCGTCCAATTTCTCGCGGGACCAGCGCGTCCGGTCAGGCGCCAGAGGGACAGCAATCGCAAAGGGTCGATTGGATGCGGTGGCGCGTCCGGTCATAATCGACCAGACGCGTCAGATCGCGCGTGGATGCTTACTGGAAATGACCTTGGCACTGTGGTGTCCGGTCAGTTCAAGCAACGCGTCCGGTCACTCTAGTGCGTAAACGAGTACATTTAAGTGACCGTTACGATCAAATGAACGAGATTCAAAGCGAGACACGTGGCGTTCATCGGGGAGGTCGCGGTGGAGCGACTGGACGCTGTGGGCGTCCGGTCACCCCAAGTGTGGCTGTTTCGTGAGCCAACGGCTCTATTCTTTTGGGGCTCCTATAAATACTTGTTGGCTGGCTCCTAGAGGACCCTCTTGGACATTTTAACATCCTAACATCCTCTTGAGACGAGCACATCCCCTCCCACTCATCTCTCTTGCTTGATTGCCTAATCAAAGTGAGATTGAGTGATCCCAAGTGCATTTGCTTGTGAGTTTGCATCTAGTTGGCACTTGAGTGTTCTTTTGCTGTGAGATTCTTGTTTCTCTTGGTGGTTGCTGCCACCTAGACGGCTTGGAGCAGCGGTGGAGGTCCGGCACGTGTTGGTGATTGTTCGTGGCCGGCTCTGGTGAGCTTGTTGTGAGGGGTTGTTGTGGTTCTCCGGCGGAGCACCAAATTCCAACTCTAGTGGATTGCTCGTGTCGGAACTTCTCACCATTTGGTAGGTTCTTGTGGCGCCTTTTGAGAGAATCGGTGTGTGATACCGATTAGCCACCGAACCACGTGGTGTAGGGGGACACAACAGGGACTAGCGTGCCGGCAAGCACGTGAACCTCGGGATAAATCTTGTGTCTCAATTGTGCTTGATCAATTGGATTTCATCCCGGTGATTGGTTACTTCATTGGCTATCTTGGCATTTACTTTGGTTGGGTTAATCATCGCCCCTCAGTATAACATTCCAAATTCCCTCTTGCACTTACTTTGTTATCTTCTTGTTTAGCTTGTTGCTCTTATTTAATTGCTAGCTTGTGTAGTTCTAGTTGTAGTAGCTTTGTAGCTTTGCTAGCTTGCGGTTTGTCTTGTGGCGGTTGTGTGAACCAAACTAGAATTGTCAATTGGATAAGTGGCTTGCAACACCCCTTAGGCTAGGCAATACTTGCATCTCGCCATTTGTGTTACTAATTAAATTGTTTGAGTGATCTTTGTAGAAAGTTTTATTAGGCTATTCACCCCCCTCTAGCCATCAAGACCTTTCACCTCGCCTTGCGCCTTAAGCGCCTAGGCGTCTGGAAGGGGGTCAGGCGCCGCAACTCGCCTTACCGCCTTAAAAACTATGGTAGCTAGACTGCCGACGTTGCATACAGTAGCTAAACTGTAGGCACCAGATAATAAAATATTACTGAAGGCTCTAAATTGATGCGTGGAATAGCCTCAATATCAGCAGGATCAAATAAGCGATCTATCTATCCGCACCCCAATAGCTGACAGACTTAGGTCTTCTTCCTTTCTTAAACCAAGCTGGCTGCCTGGCTCTGCATTGAAACTTGGATTGGAGGTGACCAATCAACTACTGATGTAGCTGTTTGCTGTCATCTTCTACGCCTGGCCTAACTATAAGGATGTGCCTAGGCCACTCCCTCGGTATGACGTGCCGGCCCAGGCAGACCCAACCAAACGCTCAGCATGGCCCCAGCCTGCTACCCAACTTGCCATATAAATCCCCCCTCTGGCCGCTCCCCTGCCAAACCCTAGCACCCCGCTGCCGCAACCACTCGTCCACTCCCTCATCGCCTCCTGCCTCCACAGCTCCATTCGTCTCCTCGTTACGTCTCCTTGCTCCGTCTTCATCTCCGACCATCAAATCTACGACCATGGCCATGAAGCCACCTGTTTTGGCCATCTATATTCACCTCCTTTCCTCTCGGACCCTCTCCTCCACTTTTTCTTCATCTCCTTGCAATGGCCAGTGTTGATTCATGAGCTCATTGCCAAATCCGACCGACAAAACCTAGTCTCTCCCTCCTCTTCTTGTAGATCCATGATCTTCAACGAGACATCTCCGATGCTTCAGTTATGCAGGTAAGCGGAACTCTAACCCTAACTTCGTTTTCATCCTCTTCATCTTGATCCCATCTCCCTCTAAACCCTCTCCTCTTCTCGTTGACCCGTGGATCTAGATCTTACCTACTAAACGTCTTGTTGTTCTTGCACTTGCAAGTTGCAGGCATCTTGCTGGTTACGAGGCTTTTACCAGTGTAGTCGAGCCATTAGGTCAACCTAATGGAGGGAGTAGTGAATCTATTTTGCCTATGAATTGTTGTGCAGCGCGTGCAAGGAGTCTTACAGCAGGCCACAGGCAAGTGAATCTATCAGGTCTTTCACAAGCTCTGCTCTACTTTGGCTATAGCTTTGCTTTGCCAGCATAGGCTAGCCTAATCATTGCCAAGCCAAGGTACCAAATAGCAATGGCAATGACTATAGCACCCATAAAAATTACTAGATCAAACATGACACTTTGTTTCACGATGAGATTGCAACCAATACGATTACCAGAACAAATCATAATATTTATCCATGCCAACAGGATTCATGCCACCAATTTTATAAGGAAAGAGGAAGTGCCAACCACAGTTTCTGAATTACCTTCTTCGCCATGAAAGGAAATGCTTGAAAAACAGATGCACCGACCCAGAGATGAGTATGAACCCCAGCATGAGCAATATGGAGTTCATGTCTTATCAGCTGTCCATCATGCGCAACGATAACTCAGTAGCTGCGTATGCTACTCATGTCTGATCAGCTGTCCATCACTGCACATTTGAGTAAAGCTGAAGCCAAGAGTAAAAGGAAGCTAGCAAATTAGAACTCAGAAGTGGATTACATGTAGCAAAAATCTGGACACTGCTGTGAGAAAAAAAAGGACCAAGGAGGCTCAACTGAAAGACAAATGAGATTAAGGAAATCAATATGCTAAGAGCTGGTAGCACGATGCATTTCTTCAAACTACTAGTAGAACATCCATGTCATACTATAACTGGCAATTTGGCATGGAAAACATCAGACACTTATTCTAGTGTAGTGAACGAACATCTAACAAACTTCCAAAAACGCCAGACCTTATTCTGGTGACCTCATAGGACAGTACTGTAACTGACAATTCAATCCTGATATATTTTATTTTGTAGTAAACCTACAGATAAATAATGTTTACCAGGCCAGTGGCAGAGGCTCATTAGGGCAAAGTTTGCATCTAACTTTGGTATCCAATTTCAAGGAAATTCCAATCTTGCCTTGCCTTCGTAAGTTGCTGAAACACCTGCTATTAAATTGGCCTCCTCTCTATTCCTTCCCAGACTCACTACTATAAGATGTAAACAAGAAGCCTCCTCTCTAAAAATGCACAAATCCCAAAGCATAATTAGCTAAATAATGTTGGAATTCGGCAAGCCTGCACAGCACAGGTGAGCAGCACCTCACTCAAACACAAACACACACCCTGAGTTGGGCTGGAGGTAGAAGAGAGGAAGTTAAGAACAGAGCACACATGCGCACAGCAAGTGGAGCAACTAAACACTAAACTACCTTCAGCCAGCTCTATTACCTGGTGTATATACAACTCTAGCCAACTACAAGAACAGCTAGTACACCTACTTCTACTATAGCCACTACTTGCTACAGCTGGCCATACATCAGCCATCTACATCTACAAATATTTTTCAGCACGGACAAACCGAATTTCATTACTTGTAAGCAACGAAATTACAAGAGATCAACGAAAATAACGCAAACACCAAACCGTTGAGCCAAATTGAACTGAACAGTGAACACAAAGGGTTTAGCCAACAGGCAAATCTACATCTACAATTGGGCTGAGATCAGCCACTACTTGGCACGATTGCCATACTGCTACAGTGGATAGAATGGACAGCAAGATTGACCTATTGCCTAACCTCTGCTGCAGCAAGAGATCAGGAGTAATCAGCAGATTATCTTAGAAATAAGACATATAGTTAATTAGTTTACCCCTCAGTACCTGCCTGGGCATGCCTGGCCCAAACCCAGCCCAACCCATTCGAACAGAACTCCAATGATCTACTTCTGTTCATTCGGCTGTTCCACGTTTGGTTCATAGCGTTTTAATGCGCCACCACCATTGCTGCACCTCTGCCTCCTTGCTCATCTGCACACAATCTGCCGCCACCTGGCTGTCCTTGTCGATCTCTTTGTGGGCTCATCATGATAATTTGGAGCATTAATTAGCAGCACTGTGACTAGGAAGTTGCACAGCAATTTGACTGGGAAGTGTCAGTTCCCATTGAAATGTGAGGAAATGTGAAAGGATGATTTGATGTAAGTGGTGCTCCTTATTGATTAGTACAGTGGCCGTTTGATGAAACAAAATACGATGTTGTTCTTGCCCAAATAAAACCAGAACAGAACTAAAGAATCCTCAGTTCTTATCAGGACCTGGGATCTAATAGCAATACGGGTTGATGACCTTCAGAGCTTTACTTGAGCTATGTAACAGCTAGCTGTCACGCATCAGTGTCTACCAATGTTTTCCGGTCGTCTAGTCGGACCTAGTCGCCTTGGGACCGACCAGAAGACTAATCGTGATTAGTCGTCGACCAGGCCGATTAGTCGAGCCTAGTCGACCATGCTGGTCGTCCAAGTCGTCCTATATATCAGGACATATATATACTATATATATATACCTATATATACTATATTGCATACATAATGAAGCAAGCATCAAGACTAGCTGGTGACTTACTTGTGGGAGTTGTTTTCTTCTCTTTTCTGCACTGTCCAGATGTCTGTAACTCTGTATTCCTGTCCCAAACAACATTCCTTTGCTGACTTGCTGCTGGAAGCCTGGAAAACCAAAGAAGACTACAATTAGAAACACAATTGTAGTGTTGACCTTGACACAAATCAACAGCAGCTCTGCTGCATTATCAAGCAAATAAATAGCATTTAACAGAACATAGCAGCCAGCATATTACATAACCAAAATAGTTCACAAGTTCGACATCCAAATTCATAGCCAGCCACACACACACACAGCAACATAGTTCACAAGTTCAACATCCAAATTGAAGCACACAGCCAGCCACACACAGCCAGCCAGCCAGTCACAAGACTCACAACTCACAAGTCTCAAACACACACAGCCATCTAATTAAGCAAATCCACATCCAAATTGAAGCCTCCATCTCCGGTTTCAGTTGGTGCAGCTGCAGATACTTCATCTGCCTCCATTGCTGCTGAATCAGATTCAGCATGATGATCATGGTCTCCATCTTCAATTTCTTCAATATCTTGAGTCACTGTGGTCCTTGGACGCTTCCTATTATAAGTATGCTTCACAGCAGCAGAAGCATTACGAGCAGCAGCCCTAGGCAAGTTACGTCCATGCAGAGCTTGGGTTGCACCAATAGCCTCATCAACAGCAGCCCAAGGCGTAGCATTGCCACTAGCACCACCACCAGCACCACCTTCCTGAACTGGATCAACTGGTTCACAACTTTCATGAACCCATTCATTTTCCCAATTAAATTCTTCGAGCAAGAGTGGATTGCTTCTCTTTCCTTGGGAACCCAGCTCTCTAATTTTTTTAAACCTGTTTTCCATCTTGCGGTTGTAGCTGACATAAACCAACTTATTTAACCTTTCATGCTCTAATCGGTTTCTCTTTTTTGTATGGACCTACACAAGATACAACACTGAATCACATACCAATATTGCAACCAAATTTAATTACTCAGCAGTAGTACACTAGCACTTACACTAGAAAAGTCACTCCAATTACGCTCACATCCAGATGCAGAGCAACAAAGGCTAACAATCCTTTTTGCTAAACATTGGAGCTCATACGTCAAGCCACCATATGCACCCCACCATAGCACTGCAATTTCCATTCCAAACATACAATTCCATTATTAGTTCATTGCTGATTATTTCAGAAAAAGGGAAGGAAATAGTTAGAGAGCTTACTAGGATTTTTCCTATCTCTGTCTCTTATTGCTCCTGGCTGTGAGAAGGATTCACCTTCAGCCCTCTCATAGTCATCAGCCTGCCTGCTTATCTTGTTTTGCTCATCATCATCACTCACCATCTTCCACATAACTTGATTAAACATGTTTCTCAGCTTTCCTGCTTGTCTCCTATCTTTTTCCCTGATGGCAAAGAACTTTCCTGGATTCAAGTACAAGGCTGCTCCATACAGCTGCTGCTCCATCTGGTTTTCCCATCTTTCGTCATAGTATTTCAGTACTTCACTGAGGAATTCTGGTTTGTCTTTCAAAGAATCCTTGATTGCAGCCTTTGCAACATCCATGGCTGCCATAATCTCAGGAGCTGCTGGTGTCTCATCTCCATCTGCTATCCTCAGAGCAACAAGAAGTGGTTGTGTAGCTCTTAGACATAATTCCACTTTATTCCAAAATGCAATTGAAAGGATAATGTTCTCAGCTCGTCGGCCTGCTTGACTGCTAGTGAAACTGATAGCATGCCATTCATCACTAACCACTAAGCTCCTCAATCCACTCTTGTTCTTATACAGGCTTGCCAATGTGAGAAATGAAGTGGCAAAGCGAGTTTTAGCTGGTCTCACAAGATCTCCTCCAAGCTTACTACGCATTAGATCTAGAACCCTCCCATGCTTGTACATGAATGTGGTCACCTTCTGTCCCATGTTGATGCAAGTGCTGAATTCCTTTATTTTCCCAATGTCCTCCAACAACAAATCCAAGCAATGGGCTGCTTCCTCATGCTTCTTCCTCAAATCAGTTGTTCTGTTCACAGCTCTTTCAAGCAGCGAAGTCCTAACCTCACGATAGGTTGGGGAGCGGTACCCAGGACCATATTGTCCAATTGACTCAAGCAAAATTTCCCAGCTTCTTGAGTTGATGACATTCAATGGAATGCGATTCTCATACAAGAAATCTCCAACATGATCATCAACAATTAATTTGGCCTCCTTACCTTTCTTTGTGCAGTGCTCAAGTGTAGGTTGACTTTGCTTGGATTTGTGCCTCTCTGTAACTACTTGTTCTGGTGACTTGCAAAGCAGGGAACTCACTGACCTGGACTGTTTTTGTGTTTCTGGTTTTGCTGCAGCAGAAACAATGAAAGAAGTGATGGCAGCCTGAGCAATCTTCCTCTTGGCTTGCTTAAGTTTTGTTCCAGAACTTGGTATTTTTACTGGTTCAGCTGCAGCATCTTGTTCTTGTTCCTCTTCATCTTCACCTCCAGCAGCTGCAGGCACCTCCACAAGAACAGTCCTTGAGTTCTTCTTCAAGTAATCATTCATCTCCCTCTTAACTATTTCTGGAGGATTAGGACACCCCATTGCATCTCCACGCCCCCCAGCAAGGTGCTGCTTGAATCTGCATATTCCAGAAGGCACAACCTTCTTGCAAAATATGCACTGCACAAAGTCCTTCTTGGTAGGATCTGGCCACCACCCATACTTCCATCCTGGGTCTTTTGATTTTGCCTTCCTCTTGGTGTCAACAGCTTGTTCCCTAAGCTCTGGAGGTAGTTTTGCTAGAGCCCTCTCAATTAGGGAAGGAATGTCAGCTGCTGATGAGGATTCAGTGGCAGCGGGATCTGACCCGACTGATGATGGAACACCTCCTTCACCTCCAAGGTCAGGCGGTGGCATGTACACTTCCACGGCTGCAGCACGTCGGTCCACATCTGCAGAAGCACCAGTTCTTAGGATGGATGGACGATGGGGGATGGGACATCACAGCAAGCAGCAAGGAGCAAGGAGCAACCACCAAACAGAGAGAGGGATGGGGGGAGGAGGGAAGAAGATGGAGAGGGGAAGGCACATACCGTCGTCAGAGGAGCTCATCGTGAAGACCGGGGAGGAGAGCAGCCGGCGTGGAGGAGAGCAACCGGCGGCGGGGGAATCTTCCTTGAGGGGGAATCTCCTCCAGCGGAAGCGGCGGCGGCTTCTGCGAGCGGAAGCAGCGGCGGCTTCGATCCAGACGGACTGAGTCCGTCCGGCGGCGGGGGAATCTTCCTTGCGGGGGAATCTCCTCCAGCGGAAGCGGCGGCCAAACAGCAGCGGGGAGGAGAGCAGCCGGCGTGGAGGAGAGCAACCGGCGGCGGGGGAATCTTCCTTGCGGGGGAATCTCCTCCAGCGGAAGCGGCGGCGGCTTCTGCGAGCGGAAGCAGCGGCGGCTTCGATCCAGCGGCGGCTTCTCCCTCTAATCCTTCCGCGCGGGCCCGCAATTGTTTCCCTTTCCCGCTGCACGCTGCGCGCGCTTCTGCTCGGGCGGATTCCCTTTCCCGCGCTCGCCCGCGCCCGTGCACGCGCGCTCGCCAAAAACAGAGGACTGGTCGTCCCGGAAGCCTAATCGCCCGACTAATCGCGATTAGTCATCGACTAATCGGACGACCAGAAAACTAATCGCCCTAATCGAGTCGGTCCCTCTGGTCGGACATCAAGGACCGATTAGGGCGATTAGTCGCGATTAATCGCGATTAATCGGACGACCGGAAAACACTGGTGTCTACTACTGCAGCCATATCTTGAGAGGTGAGGTGTCCAAGGAGATGAGAGGGAAGACTGATTTGTAGGTGTTGGATCTCACAAACGGTTCAGATGAAGCTAAAGTGAGCTGTAAAGTCACAAAGATCTGGATCAGAGTAATTAGCCTCCTGCTGACAAGCAATGACAAGCTGTCTCGCGAGCTAAACTAGCTGAGCCTAGCCAAGCCATCTCATTATCATAAGGAGCCATAAGGAGCCAAGCTGGCTTGTAATTCCGCCCTACAACAACAACAACATAGCCTTTTGTCCCAAGCAAGTTGGGATAGGCTAGAGATGAAACCCGAAAGAGACGAGAAACAGGGAGACACATAAAGGGACATAAAGGGCACAAGACAGAAAGAGATCACGATTCAGGCACGTTGATTGCCAGTCTCCAAGCACTCCTGTCCATAGCTAAATTCTTGGAGATATTCCACTCCTTGTAATTCCGCCCTATTGTTAAATATGTTATCTAGGTCTAAAGTGCAAAAAAACCTCACTTTGGTCAATGACATGGTGTTCCTTCATGGGGATTTCTTATTAACCAACTCAAAGTCAACAAGAAATGGGAAAGCGACAGGTCCATTCTGAATATTTATTTTTCTAGCTTATCAATAAAAAAATCTCCATGCTGCACACCCTATCAAAAACAGTAGGGTATTTTTCTATTTTGGGATCTTTGGACCTAGATGACACACTTCAATCTACAATTTCAAAGTTCATGGATCTGGACAATCCTCCTAAAAAGTTCAAGTGTCACCCATATATTACATTATGTAAAATACCCTGTTTTCATATCGGACGACTAATCGCGATTAGTCGTCCTTATCGCAAATTCGTGCACGATAAGGGCGTTCGATTAGTTACCTTATCGTCCGACTAATCGCGACTAGTCACGATTAGTCGTCCGATAAGCCTTGCCGGACGACTAGTTGGGCCAGTATGTAGGGACAAGGGAGAACTCAGCCCACCTTTAGCTGGCCCATTAGGGTTTAGGAGTGATTGAGTGAGTCTGTATAAATAGCAGCAAGCACAAGTTACAGGTAAGTGGTCAAATCACCATGGTAATGATTCATTACGGACATGATTTCATAAATTTACATCATATATATATATAGTATATACATGGTCGATCAGGTCATCCAGGCACAAGTACGACTAAATGTCCGATTAGCCGACTAGACCGATCAGGACCGACTAATCGACCCTGATCGACGACTAATCGCGATTAGTCGTCTGATCGGTGGTCATACGACTAGCCTCGATAATACGATATGAAAACATGGGTAAAATATATCAATGACTCGATCACAAGCATACCAAGAACATAGAATAATCAACAACAGAATAATGTAACAGATTTTAAGTAAATGTAAGTTTTCACTAGAGCATTAATCACAATGCTACCTCATAAAGTTCTGAACGCTAAATAAAACAAACAACATACCAAACTCATCGGTAGAAGCAAGATTCTAGATCAACAGGCTCCCTGTGTAAACACCAATGCTTTGAGATTCTCCAAGTCCCATGGCCGTGATATCCAACATATCTGCTAAATTTCTGGTCCTTGGATCATAGCATTGTAACAACCTCTGTCCAATTACAAAGATGACTATCCTCCCATCATCCAATATCAGTAAAGGACATGGATAGTAAAAATGCTGCTCCTGCTCGACACTTATTCTGTACTTTTTAACCCAGAGACCTCTCTTGTGATCCATGAGAAACCATAGGTCAAAAGACACACCAATATCATTGTCAACTATAACCAAACTGCCATTTAAGTTGGCTAATGAGAGTTCCCGCCCAGCAAAGTCATCACTTCGCAATGACTCTGGACCCTGAAGTGTTGGCATCCACTTCTCAGTATCGAGGTCAAATGGAACTATGCTGGTTGGTTCCATAACAGCATAATCAAGGAGGAAATACACAACCCCGTTGACAGCTACGTATTCCATGATTTCACTTCTCTGAAGACCACTCGGTGGGTTCTGCTTTCTCCTCCACCTTCCCTGGCAACTCCCATCAAGGGTGATGATGTCCCATAGCTGAGACTGCGAGCTATCAGGATGGCTGATGCGGAGTACCTTGTAGTCTCCAGTGGAAGCAACCTGTCCAAAAGCATATGTAACCGTCTTGCAGTTGTGCGTGACACAATCAAATGTCCACTCTATGCAAGTGCCGACAAATTCATCTGAATGGAGACCGGGCAAAGCGATGGCAACTCCAGTGGCCGGGTTGAGAACCCAGGCGGCCAACGAGGGTTTGCACCACCTAAAGACACAGAGGCGGTCGAGGTGGGTGAGCAGCAACTCGATGCGATCGGAGGCAAAGTGTATCCGCCTGAGAATCTGCCCAGACAGGCTCACGATGGCGACGCCCCAGACGTCGCCGTCCCTAAAGGTGAGGGCGAAGAGAGGCTCCGCGTGGCGGCACTTGTGCTCCGCGGTGAAGTGAGGGTCGGAGGTGAGGGCGCGCCAGGACCGGCAGACGGCGCGGAGGGGACAGAGGTCCTTGGCCGGGAGACGCAGCAGGACTTCGAACAGCGCATCGGCGGGCAGTGCCGCCGGCGCGCCGATGTTGGGTACCGAGGCGGCATGGCTCAGCTTAGAGCTGGACACCATCGATCTGGGGTTGTGCGAGATCGGAGGCGGCGAAGGACGGATGGCGGCGCCGCCGGAAGGCAGAGCGCTGGTGAAGGGAGTTCAGTCGTCTGTCTTGTTCGGCTGGGGAAAGGGTTTAGATGAGAAGATTGGGCCACTCTAGGCTGGGCCTTTAGTTTCTTTTTTGAGGGGACTGGGCCTTTAGTTTCTGGTAACTAGTGACGGCCCAATTCTTGTCAGGTATAGAAAAAAGGTCTATTTTACCTTTTTAATTAAAATATTCTCCAAGTTATATTTGATAATGCAGTACGTAGGTTAATTATTAAGTGTAGACGTGGAATACGTGCCGGTTCAACTTTTTTTCACTTTAACTAGATCTATAGACAACATTTGTATCTTCCAATAAATTTATTATAAAAATAGATTCAAAGATCTATCAATGATATTAATTATGTATTATAAATATTAATATTTTTAATATATATTTAGTCAAAGTTGAGTACGTTTGACTTTTTAGAAAGGGACGGAGAGAGTAGACATAGTCCGATTTTTCTCCTCAAACTTCTAAACAAAAAGATATTATCCCTAAACTTTCAAAACCGTTTAAATTTCCTCCCTATCCTAATTTAAAGTGGTTTTAAACATGGTTTTATCTTTTTTAGTTAAAAATTTGATAAATCTTCTATAAATTTTGACAAATATTATAGAGATAGGTTGGGTCATGAAAAATCCAAGTAAAATATTTAGAGCTTGCTAAAATATATCTAGAAGCTTCAAAAAAAATATATTCAAATCTGGAACATGAGGAAAATGAGATCTGCTCCAGTACCTCTCTTTCTAAAAATTGCATAGATCTCAAAAGCAGATTATCTAACTTATTAATTCTTTTTAATTATTTTTCTCTTGATTACCACGTGAGCCCAGCATAACCCGCAGTCCAGCCCAGCCCGTGTGCAGATGCTATAGGCTCAGCTTCGGCCGACATGGTCCTGGACGTAGACGAAGAAGGAAAAAGTCTACTTTTACTCCTTTAACTTTTATGAAAGTCCGTTTTTTCTCCTTCAACTTTAAAACCGGACAAACCAGCTCTCTCAACTTTTCAAACCATGCATTTTACCTCCCTGGAGCGGTTTTAAAGGCGGTTCTGCTACAGTAGACGGAGGTATGCAACAGTTACAGGTTGTTTGCTACAGTGTCTATGTTTTTGTCTTTTCTTTTTTTATTTATTTCGGCCGAATCTTTGAAAAATCATAGTAAATCACAGAAAAATCATAAAATGGAAAATCCAATTTTGTTGCACTTCACATGAGTAGATCTACACAGTAAACATATAATATGATATGCTTTAGTACAAAGTTTTTGCTATGAAGGTTTTGCCTTTTTTCATTTATTTGGCCGAATCTTTGATAAATCATAGTAAATCACAGAAAAATCATAAAATAGAAAATCTAATTTTGTTGGACTTCACATGAGTAGATCTACATAGTAAACATATAATATGGTATGCTTTAGTACAAAGTTTTTGCTATGAATGTTTTGCCTTTTTCTTTTTTATTTATTTGGCTGAATTTTTGAAAAATCATAGTAAATCACAGAAAAATCATAAAATAGAAAATCCAATTTTGTTGGACTTCACATGAGTAGATCTACACAGTGAACATATAATATGGTATGCTTTAGTCCAACAAAATAATTATAGAAGCTGCAGCTATGAATTATTGCAATTAATTACAAAAAAAGCATATATCTAAAGCTACAACAAAAATTTTGTACTAAAGCATACCATATTATATGTTCACTGTATAGATATGCTCATTTGGAGTCTAACAAAATTAGATTTTCTATTTTATAATTTTTCTGTAATTTACTATGATTTTTCAAAGATTCAGCCGAAATAAATAAAAAAGAAAAAGGCAAAACCTTCATAGCAAAAACTTTGTACTAAAGCATACCATATTATATGTTCACTGTGTAGATCTACTCATGTGAAGTGCAACAAAATTGGATTTTCTATTTTATGATTTTTTTGTGATTTACTATGATTTTTCAAAGATTCGGCCGAAATAAATAAATAAAAAAAGAAAAGACAAAAACATGGACACTGTAGCAAACCACCTTCCACTGTAGCATACCGCCGTCTACTGTAGCAACCCCCCCTTTAAAACTGTTCCAGAGAGGTAAAATGCACGGTTTAAAAAGTTGAGGGAGGTGGTTTGTCCGGTTTTGGAGTTGAGGGAGAAAAAACGGACTTTTGTGAAAGTTAAGAGAGGAAAAATAGACTTTTTCCGACGAAGAATTGAAGGTGACGGCAAGGAATATGCCGACACTTATGTAGAAGCAGCAGTTGAAGGGAATATGCCGACACTTACGAAGAAGAAGCAGTTGAAGAAGATGCCCGGCACGCTCGTCGAACTGTCGATGCTAAAGCCCGAGACGCTGGACTTGAGACCGCCGGTGCTGAGCACGATGGAGGTAGAGGCACACGTACTGACATAGATACAGCACGTCCATCTGGATCCCTGCAGCCTGTCGCACGGCCCAACCGCGTCGGGTCCACACCACGGTGGCCGCAGCTGCCTCACCTCCGTTGACAGATGCAAGGAGAGCCACTTGCCTTGTGTTCGTTCCCCTCAGAACACACACACACACACACTTCGGAGCTAGCTGCTAGCAGCAATCGAGTTTGCATACCAAGAAGGCGAAAACCAATGACGCCGCCAAGCAGAGCTCGCGTGGGTCACGACTGGGCATGAGCTAGGCTTGGATGGGCCGGCCCAAAGAGAAAAATAATTTGAGACAAAAATAATTAGTAAGACAAGTTGCTTTGAGATCAGTGCAGTTTTTAAAAAGAGGAGTATCAAGCAGTTGCCAAGGAAAAAATCCAAAACATTTTACAAAACTTTGCCCTGCAAAAATATGAGATGCAACCAAAGGCCTGTTTGGTTGGTGCCATAGTTTGCCATGGCAAACTTTTGGCAAACTGTGGCTGCCACATAAATTTTGGCGAGCAAAATTGAAGCTCCATTTATGACAAAGTTTGGCAAGATAATGAGTCTATAACATGTGGAAAATGATGCTAAGAAAATACAGCACGCTAAAGAGTTGTTGCAGCGAACCAAACAGCTGAAAAAAAAACTAGGGCATGACTAACCTGTGGTATGCCACATTGTGGTCACGAACCAAACAGACCCTAAATATTGAATGTCCAAAACATGTTTTCAAAACATTCTATTGATGAACGTTGTCTAATAACCACAGGCAAGGTCAGGCCACAGTCAATGTCATCTACAATTAGTCATTTACCAAGGCAAGGCAAGGCACCAAATAGCCGTTGCAATGGCCATAACAGCCACAAAAATTACGAGATCAAACATGACGTAAACTTTGTTTCATGATACGATTGCAACCAATACGATTACCAGGACAACTCATAATACTTATCCATGATACCATGATTTTCATGCCTCTGAATTTACAAGGGAAAGAGGCAGTGCCAGCAAACGTTTTCAGAATTAGCTTCTTCGCAATAAAATAGCACGCTTGAATCACACACAAGCACTGACCCTGAGACGAGTCTGAATCTGAACCCCAGCACGACCAACTTGCAGAAACGTACGGAGTTCACGTTTTACCAGTTGTCCATCACTGTGCATTTGAGTCTGCAGCGAAGATCAAAAGGAAGCTATTAAATTATAACTCAGAAGTGGATTACATGTAGCAAAAAACTGGACAATGCTGTGAAAAAAAAGGACCATGCTGAAGCAGGCTCAACTGAAAGACAAATAAGATAAGGAACAATATGCCTGGTAGCACAATCCATTTCTTCAAACAACTTCCAGAACATTCATGCCACAGTATAACTGGCAATTTGGCATCGAAAACACCAGACACTTATTCTGGTGTAGTGAACATCTAACGAACTTTCACAAACACGAGACAATCATTCCAGTGAGCTGGTAGAACAGGAACTGTAACAGGCAATTCAACATTGACATCCTTTATTTTGTAGTAAACCTCCACATAAATAATGTTTACCAGGCCAGTGTTAGAGGCTCATGAGGGCCAAGTTTGCATCTAACTTTAGTATCCAATTTCAAGGAAATTCGAATCTTGCCTTGCCTTCATAAGCTGTTGAAAGATGTGCCATTAAATTGGCCTCCTATCTATTCCTTCCTAGCCTCACTGCTGTAAGCTGTAAACAAGCAGCCTTTCTAGCCCAACCCATCTGATGGGTGCCCCCAAGCATGCTACTTAGTAGATTGATTTATATTCTATTGTTCATATATAGGCACCTTTTTTATAGAAAGATGCATGCAAACTAATATAAGAAGTTACATCGGGTGTTAATTTTGGATATTTGGTACTCCATCCGTTTCAAACTGTAAGTTATTTTGGCTTTTCTGGATATAACTTTTACCATGTGTCTAGATATATTTTTTATCTAGGTGCATAGCAAAAGCTATGTATGTAGAAAGCCAGAAAGACTTGCAGATTGGAATGGACAGAGTACTAAACATCACAGAAGACGGCATTTCTTTTAGTTCACTAACTGAACTCACAAAATAGCTTACAAAAGTCTAGAAATCTCCTTTTTTACACAATTAATAAAACATGAACCTGCAACAGCTTATAGTAGTACAAATTACAAAATAGACTAACATAATGTCTTGATGGTACCAGATAAAACCAAATATAGTCACAAAAAACTCATCAACACAAGTGACTCCCTAAATCAACAGGCTTCCTGTGTGATCATATAAGAACCAACAAATTAAAAAAGAGAAGTGCTCTGGTAGACATTTTTTTATAAAATCTGCACAAATCCCAAAGCATAATTTGCTAAATAAGTATTGTTAATTAGTTTACCCCTCAGTACCTGCCTGAGCATGCCCTGCTCGCCTGACCCACCCAACCCAACTCTGAAGATCTACTCCTGTCCATTCGGCTGTTCCTCATTTGGTTCACAGTGTTTTATTGTGCGACCACCATTGCTGCACCCTCCGCCTCCTTGCTCACAATCTGCCGCCACCCACCGGCTGCCCTTGTTGTTGTATGGTCTCATCATGATGATTTGGTGCATTAATTAGTAGCATTGTGACTAGGAAGTTGCACAGCAATTTGACTGGGAAGTGTCAGTTCCCATTGAAATGTTGGAATGTGAGGAAATGTGAAAGGATGATTTCATGTATATGATGTTGTTCTTGCACAAATCAAACCAGAACATAACTAAAGAATCCTCGGTTCTTATCATGATCTGGGATCTAAATACCAATAAGGGCAGCAGATGACCTTCAGAGCTTTACTTAAGCTACACAGCAGTTAGCTGCCACGCATTAGAGTCCAGTACTGCCGCCAAAGCTTGAGAGGTGAGGTGTCCAAGGAGATAAGAGAGGAATACTGATTTGTAGGTGTTGGATCTCATAAACGGTTCAGACGAAGCTAAAGTCAGCTGTAAATTGAGAGGATCTGGATCAGAGTAATCCACCTCCTGATGCCAAGCTATGATGAGCTGGCTAGCAAGCTAAACTAGCTGAGCCTAGACGAGCCATCTCATTATCTTAACGAGCCATAAGGAGCCAAGCTGGCTTCTTGTCCAGTCCTATTGTTAAATATGTTATATAGGTCTAAAGCACAAAAAACTTCCCTTTACGGACGACTCATAGTGAAGAAATGGGAAAGCAACAGCTCCATTCTGAATATTTATTTTTCTAGCTCATCAATAAAAAAATCCATGCTGGCACACTATATCGACAACAGTAGAATATTTTTATATTTTGGGTTCTTTGGACCTAGATAACACATTTCAACCTGCTATTTCAAATTTTATGGATCTAGATGACACTCAAAAAAGATCAAGTGGTGACCATACATTTCATTTTGAAAAATACATCAATGACTCACAAGCATGGCAAGAACATAGAATAATCAACAACAGAATAATGTAGCATATTTTAAGTAAATGTAAGATTTCACTTGCTACCTCATAAAGTTTTGGAAGTTATTAGATAAAACAAACAACATACCAAACTCGTCAGTAGAAGCAAGATTCTAGATCAAGAGGCTGCCTGTGTAAACACCAATGCTTTGAGTATCTCCAAGTCCCATCTCCTTGATATTCAACACATCTGTTAAACTATCGGTTGTTGGATCATAGCATTGTAATAGCCTTTTTCCCCTTTCATAAATGACTATCCTCCCATCATCTAATATCAGTAAAGGACGTACAAGGTAACAAAGCTGCTTGAAACTTAGTTTGTACTTTTTAACCCAGAGACCTCTCTTGTGATCCATTAGAAACCATAGGTCCAAAGAGACACCATCATTGTCAATTATAACCAAGCTGCCATTTAAGTTGGCTAATGAGAGTTTCCACCCAGACACCATAAAGTCAGCACTTCGCAATGGCTCTGGACCCCGAAGTGATGGCATCCACTCCTCCGTATCGAGGTTGAATGGAGCTATGCTTGTTGGTTCCATAACAGCATAATCAAAGAAGCCAACAGCATAATCAAAGAAGAAATACACGATCCCATTGAGGGCTATGCATTCCATGGTTTCTCTTCTCTTAAGGCCGCTAGGTGGGTTCTGCTTTCTCCTGGCTTCTACCATCAAGGATGATGATGTCACATAGCTGAGACTGCCAGCGATCAGGATGGCTGATGCGGAGTACCTTGTAGTCTCCAGTGGAAGCAACCTGTCCAAAAGCATATGTAACCGTCTTGCAGTTGTGCGAGACAATAGAACCCAAATCAAATGTTCGCTCTTTGCAAATGCCCACAAATTCATCTGAATGGAGACCGAGCAAATCCATGGCAACTCCAGTGGCCGGGTTGAGAACCCAGGCCGCCAACGAGGGTTTGCACCACCTAAAGACGTAGAGGCGGTCGAGGTGGGTGAGCAGCAACTCGATGCAATCGGAGGCAAAGCGTATCCGCCTGAGTATCTGCCCTGACAGGCTCACGATGGCGACGCCCCAGTCGTCGCCGTCGCCAGCGCCGTCGCAGAATGTGAAGGCGAAGAGGGGCTCCATGTGGCGGGACTTGTGCACCGAGGCGAAGTACGGGTCGTAGGAGAGGGCGTGCCAGGACCGGCAAAAGGCGCGGAGGCGACAGAGATCCTTGGCCGGGAGGCGCAGCAGGACCTCGAACAGCGCGTCGGGGGGCAGCGCCGGCGCGCTGGTGTTGGATACCGAGGCGGCATGGGTCAGCTTAGAGCTGGACGCCATCGATCTGGATCTGGGGTTGTGCGAGATCGGAGGCGGAGGAGGACGCAGGGCGGCGCCGCAGGAATCCGGAGCGCTGGTGAATGGATCCAGTCGTCTAGCTTGTTCGGCCGGGGCAGAATATTGGGTCAGTTCATGCTGGGCCTCTAGTTTCTGGTTGCCCGTGACGGCCCAATTTTTGCTTCTGCCAGACAGTTCATGCTGAGCCTCTAGTCCCGCGAAGCTTCAAGTTGATGAAACCCAAAATTAACGAGAGATTTCCATATTGAGACACCCAACGCAAACTATAATTTGCAATTCGCTATGTGTCAGAGCATCTTGAAAAGTTCCAAAATTTTGTTTTCAGCGAATGGGCTTGTGATCCAGTGCAGGGTTGTCTAGTGGATGCTACTCACCAGCGTTCAACACTTGGTGTTGCACCTTTTTTCTAGAATTTTTCTAGAAAATTTAGGATACACAGGCGTGCACGTTCGGTGGTACTGCACGTTTCCTGCGCACGGGAGGCTACTCCCAATCTCTTCTTTGTGTGTACGGACGCGTGCACACATGTGGTGTGGGTGTGGAGTGTATGGGTCATGTACGTCTAAGTTGTACCTGATAACAAAAAGAATTTGTTTTCAAAACCATTGAATTTTTCAAGTCAAAAAAATATTAGAAGCACCAAAGACTAGTTTCTCCGACAGTTTCTAAAAAATCAGTCCTAAAATATCAAAAAACTAGTCTCACGCACAACTTCTATGGCCACACTGTCTTTTCTTTCGCGGAAAGAAGTCGGAGGCGACAGCCGTGACGCCACGGCTGTGTAATCTCTGGGCCACGAGCAGAGGGACGCGACGGGCACGAGCAGAGGGCCACGAGCAGAGGCGACAGCCGAGCTGGGAGTCACGACGGGCACACCGCCAAGCAAGATCCGCGGCGGCGGCCACACTGGCGCGGGCAAGCAGACGCAGGGCGGTCGAGTTGGGAGCCACGACAGGCCGACGAGCAGGATCCACAGCGGCGTGGTGAGCAGAGAGCCAATAGATTGGGAGGTGTGTTTATTTTTCGGTGAACTCCACACGTCGGCGAACCCCCATTTCGTAAGCAGCAATTAGATGTTGTGCTTGAAAGCGCATGTTGCAAGCGCCTGTTTTGTGTTGCAGATGTTTCAGAAGTATGTTGCAAATGTTTCATATGGATGTTGCAAAAGTAGATCAGGATGTAGCCTATGTTGCAATGATTGTACACGTATGTTGCAATCGTTTATTCATAATGTTTTTTTGTTTTTAAGACATATGTTATAAGAGTGTTTTATCTGGATGTTGCATGTACATATGTTGCAAGTGTTTTATCTGCATGTTGCGTATGTTTGCAATGATTTCAAATGTTTTTACAGGTGTTTTTGAAAGTGTTTCAGACGTATGTTTTAAATATTTCATATGTCTTGATACGTATATGTTGCAAGTATTGTATCTGGATGTTACAAAAGTAAATCGGTTGGTGCATCTCCCTCCCCGCCTTCTACTGTCTCGCCTCGGTATCTCCTCCTCGCTTTTTGTTGCCTTGCATCCTTATCAGATTGTGGAGGGGGCACGGCAGGGGCCGGTGGAGAAGGCGTGGCGGGGATGGCTGCGCGGACATGAGCGCGCGTTCTCCCCTTCTCTCTGTTACACGGGCATGGTAGGGACACTGCTTCATTGTCCTGTGCGTATTCTTCTCTTCTCTGTTACGCCAGCCCATGGTTGGTGGAACCGTATAATAGTTGGCTGGTTGGAGCTGTGTCCAGACGTGTCCCAGGTGCCGGACGTCCGGTGGTAGCATCTCCGATTTTGCTTTCAACCTTGTATGACAACCTATTTAGTTTTGCATTCTTGTTTAGTTCATTGATTGGTTTACACTTTGTCTTTGGTTTGCGTTAGTGACTAATATATACAGCAAAGCTGCTAATCCACTTATTCCCGTGGGTTCAACCGTCTTTTTTGTTTTTTAGCCCTTTTTTCGAAAAATTCTCTCAAATATGCTCCTTGCGGAAAGATTTCAAAAAATAGACCCATATCTTGGCGCCATAGTCGTCGGCGCCAAGATATAACGGCATGACGCCAGGGTCACTGGCGCCAAGACCCTGCCGTCGTGGCGCTGACGTGGCAACCTGGCTGGGGTGCATGGCGCCATGGACCTTAGCGCCATGCATGGCGCCATGGATCTTGGCGCCATGCCCCTGTAAAACTGTTTCCTTTCTTCTTTCTTCTTCCTCTCTTCCTTCTTCTCTTTCTTTCTTCCATCTCCGGCGCCCGCACGCCCGCACGCCGCCGCCCGCCCGCCCGCACGCCCGCCCGGCTACCCGCGCGCCGCCGCCGGCCCGCCCGGCGCCGCCGCCACCCACCCGCCCGCCCGGCGCCACCTCGGCCGCTCGGCCGGCCGCCGTGCCCGCCCGCATGCCCAGCCGCCCGCCGCCGCCGTCCGCCCACACGTCCAGCCGGCCGCCGCCGCCCGCCCGCACGCCCGGCCGGCCACCGCCGGCCGCCCGCCCGCCCGGCGCCGCCGGTGAGGCCGCGCACTGCTGCCCGTCCCTCCATTGCCAAGTGCCGACATCTCCGCTTCTCCTACAAGGTAAAATACTTTGTTGTTCTTACTTAACAATAGTTAGTTAGTTAGTTAGGTAGGTAGCTAGTTAGTTAGTGTATTATAGATTAAGATTTGAAGAAAGATGTTTACATAGATATGTAGATTGATGGATACTTTATATAGGTACTTAGTTATTTAGTTAGTTAAATAGTTATATAGTAAGTTGCATAGATAGTTACTTGACATAGTTAGTTAGTAAGTACTGTGCAGTTAGTAGTAGTTATTAGTTATGAATACTTAGTAGTTAGTAGTACTTAGTATTTACTTTTTATGTATTAGAGACCTAGTACTTAGTATGTTTCATTTATATTGGAGTAAAGCAATTGTGCTTCGTTATGTTTTGGAACTAGATGGACAACCTAGTGAGCATATATCATGAGGAACTGTGGAACGAGATCGCTATGGATATGTTGAGTTTGTTGACATGCAAAGTGTGCCTATGCTATTCAATGAGAAGCCATCATTTAGTGAGTTGATTGTAAGGGCTCGTGAGGAGGTACATTGCCATGGAGATGATGGCATCATAGTTGAGGGTGTACTTCACCTAGGTTTCCCTCCCAACATGCTAAGGAAGATGATCCCAATAGGGTGTGCAGATCAGTGGGACAACTATGTGAGATCGGCTATGAAAAGTCAGTTCCAAAGTTTGGACGTGGTTGTGCATCGGGTGCTCGTTGATCCCATCCCTCTTGGGTTGTCCCCGCCAATGGGTGAGCAGGCATACTTTGAACCTCCCTTCCCGAAAAGTGATGTGGATGCGGAGGTTCCGCCTACCATTCCCGATGCGCAATCTGCCCCCAATGATGTGGCACATCCTCCTCAGGAGATCCCTTTGACACAGAATCATCCGAGTAAGTGTCAATTAGGTATCGTTTTATCTTTGTAACTTAAGTCTCTTCTTTTCATCCACTCTTCTTATCATCTCCTCTTATTTGTGGCTATGTTGCAGGAGACGTTCCCGATAATGAGAGCGCTCCTCCTGCTGATGCTCAAGTCCAGATTGGAGATGGAATTCGTGCCTCCAATAGTGTTGAAATTATGAATGATTCAGAGCCATATGAGATCGTAAGGGCTGTTGATTCTGACGATGATCGTCCCGTTGGAGAGCTCACGGAGAGTGACGTTGAGATGCTGAGGCGTATTTTTCCCGGCCGCCGTGATCCTATGGTTCATGAGTTCAGTGATCTTACTCATTCAGATCAGGCGTTTGCCGAAGGGCGTGATGATGAGCTGCAGGAAGTTCCAGAGGCTGGTCCTAGTATGGAGATAGAGAAGGGGAGGGTTTTCAATGACCTCCCTGCATTGAAGAGGCGGTTGCAGGCATTTGCAGTGATACGCAAGAGACCGTACAAGGTCCTGCATTCCTATGTGAAGCGGCGTTACACGATTGTGTGTGACAAGGAACGCTGTCCATGGAGGGTTTGTGCAAGGAAGCAAAAGGTCTCCGGAAAGTGGAAGATCACAAGAGTTGTTGGGCCACATACTTGTTCTTCACATGACCTCAGCACGAAGCATCGGCAGTTGACATCTACCCTCATTGCCAAGCGGTTGATTAAAGTATTACATGGAGAGCCGAACATGAAGGTCAGGACAATTATCAAAATAGTTAATGAGGTGTATGAAGGATATGACATAACTTATGGCAAAGCCTGGAGGGCTAAGCAGCGGGCGTGGAAGATGATATATGGGGACTGGGAGGATGGCTACGAGCAGCTTCCAGTACTTCTCAATGCAATCAAAGCAGTGAATCTAGACATGCATTATGAGTACATCCCTAGGCCAGACGCATGGAAGGATGGGAGACAGATATTCTTCCGTGCTTTCTGATGCTTCCCTCAGTGTGTCGAGGCCTTTAGGCACTGCCGTCCAGTCTTCTCCATTGATGGTACATTCTTGATTAGCAAGTACCATGGCACACTTCTCATAGCCATATCGTCTGACGCAAACAACAAGCTTGTTCCTTTGGCATTTGCTTTGGTTGAGAGGAAGAATAATGATAGCTGGGGATGGTTCTTGAGGCTAGTCCGGATATATGTGGTTGGGCCTGGTAGGGAGGTGGGTGTCATATCTGATAGGCACCAGGGCATACTTAATGTTGTGCGAGAGGAGATAGAGGGGTACACACCTTTGCACCATCGTTGGTGTACTCGGCACCTTGCTGAGAATCTACTCCGGAAGGATGGTGTGAAGGATAATTTTGATCTTTTCTAGGAGGCTGCTCAACAGCTTGAGGATAGGTATTTCCGAAGGAAGTTAGAGGAGGTCAGAACCGCATCTAATGCAGAAGATAGACAATGGCTGACAGGTTTAATGAGAGATGTGGAGAAATGAACAAGAGCTCACGATGCAGGTGGTTGGAGGTACGAGTTTCAGTGCAGCAACATGGCCGAGTTTTTTAATAAGCTGCTGCTGGGGATTCGTGGTATGCCTATGAACGCTATCGTTCAATTCACATTCTACAAGCTTGGTGCCTGGTTCAACGATCGGCACGCCCATGCATTGCAGTTGCAGAGTGAAGGTAAGATTTGGGCTCCAACACCATAGGCACATCTAGACAAGGCAAAGGAAAGGGCTGGCACACATGAGGTCACATGTTTTGACCATGCCACAGGAAGATATGAGGTGAAGCATACCGGTGGTACTACATCTGATGGTGAGGTCCGAGAGTCGAGGATTCATGTGGTAGTCCTCCAAGATTTCTCATGCACTTGTGGGAAACTAAGGCAGTATCACTTTGTATGTTCTCACCTTGTAGCAGCTGCTAGGCATCACAACTATGATATTGAGGCTAGGATACCTCGCGAGTTCAGTGTCGACACGCTTGTCTAAACATGGAGGCCCCGCTTCGTGCCTTTCCGGGACCCTGGAGAGTGGCCTCCATACGACGGTCCAACGTATGTTGCAGATCCAGCTTACCGTTGGGACAAGCGGGGCTCTAGAAAGAGGATGAGGCACAGGATGGTTATGGATCAGATACCCGGTACAACGCAACGTGGGAGAGCGACGCCATTTCTTAATGACCCAGAGCAGTACGAGTGTGGCAAGTGCGGTAGACTTGGCCACAATTCCCGCACTTGCCATTGGCAAATTAGTGAGATACGACTTGTAGTTGTTTCTATTATTTAATACCTATCGTATTGATTGTACAATTCTTGCTTTATGTTTAAATGCATATTTATTTTATAACTTACTGACTATATTCTTTTTGTAGGATGGCGCAATTCCACCTTCTGGACTCGGTGTACGACGAGACCCATCGACGACGTCTCGTAGCGTCGGGGTAGGTAAGATTTTACACTCCCATATCACATACTTTGAATTATAAGTGCATATGTGTGTGTCAAGTAACATTTGTATTTCGTTTAAATGCAGGACCTTCCGCTCCTTCGTTCTAGAGTACATGGAGGGTTCTTGGAAATGTAGTACGACGATAGGTACACACCTTACCTATCGAGAGCTGGCCTAGACGTCATATCTTTCCAGGTTCGTCGTGGCCTGTCTTTGTTCAACTCAGCGAGCTTGACTTCGTTGGTTGACAGGTATTTTATGAACATATAGGTTGTATTAATAATCATTTGTTCACGTGGTTATGTTTCTAGGAGCTTTTTTGTTTTGCTAAAATTATAGGTGGCGACCTGAGACTCACAGCTTTCACATGGCGTTTGGGGAGATGACAGTCACGCTACAGGACTGTCAGAAGATGCTAGGTCTGAGGATTCGTGGGAGGGCAGTGACAGGGCAGTGTAGGTCAGAGGGTTGGAGAGCTCGGGTGGAGGCCTTCCTTGGACGTGAGGTGGGTGAGCAAGGAGAGCGCACTTCTGGTGTTCTTCTCTCCTGGCTTCGGGCTGAGTTCGCACAGTGTCCTCCAGGGGCAGACGAGCAGACAGTTCAGTACTACTGTAGGGCGTGGATCTTACACTTGTTTGGCTCTGTTCTCTTCCCCGACGGAATGGGGGATACTGCGTCGTGGATGTGGATCTACTGCCTCATAGACTGGGACCAGACGGGTCACTACAGCTGGGGCTCTGCAGTGTTGGCTTTCCTTTACCGTCAGCTTTGCGAGGCGTGTCGGCGGTCTTCACAGTTAGCCTCACTTGGTGGGTGTGTGTACCTACTCCAGCTGTGGATGTGGTCGCGGCTTCCAGTTGCTCGTCCCGTGGTGCTAGCTCCTCGCGACTGGTTCCCAGTGCAGAACGCACGTCTATAACCGACATGGGCGTACCTGTGAGACCAGGTGACAGTTCCTCACGCGAGGATGGAGCGGGCGTACAAAGAGTACACGGACGAGCTAGACAGGCTAATGGCCTCTAGTGTAAGTACAAATTATTATACATGTTGGTTCGAAAGAAATTATTTATTAAGCTATCTAACTTCTTGTTTGGACACGTTACAGGTGACTTGGGAGCCGTACGCGGACGAGGCCGCACTTCCTTTTGTGGTGAGCAACGTGTGTGACAGTGACAGCGAGCTCTACAGGGTGAGGTGCCCTCTTATCTGCTTCTATGCTGTCGAGTACCACCTTCCACATCGAGTTGCACGCTAGTTTGGAGCAAGGCAGCGTTGTCCACCATCTCCAGTGTCGACCGGTGTTGACTTGCACAAGTAAGTGTTCTCTTCTTTGTAATTGGACCTTTTTCCTGAAGTTGCACTTATATTATTATCACATGATATATGTCGAATAAGATGGATGAAATAATTGTTGGTATGTTTGTATGTCTATGGAATGCATATAGGTGTGGTTTGCTTCAACAAACAAAGGAAACTCTGCCGAAATTTTTAACTTTGGCATACATGCATGTTATAGTCACACGATTGTTGACTAACTTGTGTACGTGTTTTGCAGGCTCGATCGTAAGAAAAACAGGAAAATCTTTGATTGGGCCCATCACCACAGAGACTACATCGAAGAGTGGGAGATGTTCGACGAGAACGTGGACGACAACGACGAGCCGCACACGAACAGAGACTACAGGCGGTACCAAGCTTGGTACCACCAAGCGACTCGTCCGAGGCTTAAGCTACAATGGACACACGATGACTACGCTGACATTGAGTCGTCCGAGGATGAGGACACGGCGTACGACCACTCTACTCGTGTAGGTCGCCAGGTGGGAGCAGGACCGATCTTGGACAGAGTGGTATGTCATTTGCTCTACTTTTATATATCGATTTGCGTAACAATGAATTACAACTTAAAACTTTGTTGTAGGGCCACAATACAACGGCTCTCCACTCCACTGCTGGCTATATATACACCTTCCTCCATACAATGCTAGTCACTTGAAACCAGAAGTTGGTTATCTACGAGTAGTAATGTCTGGAGGGTCATCTAGAGGGAAGGGAACAGGGGGGACTAAGGGTACTCCAATTGTGTGGGAGAGGTCTCTGGGTCCGGAAGACTTTGATGAACCAGTGTATCATTTTCCTGTCGAGACCAAGAGAGATTTCACCAAAGAGTGTCCACTCCGAGGATATGATAACCGGAAAGAAGATTGGCCAAAATGTAGGCATGATGAGGACTGCTTAGTGCAGAGTTTGTGGAGGGTTTGGATGGAGGTCGCTGATTCTTCAAATGTCCGCGAGCTGAGGTAATTGGTTTTAAAATTTATTACTCAAATTTTTTTCTCCATTATTTTGCATCTCATAGGCGAAACTAACTGCATGTTCACTAAAATCTTTGAAATGCAGTGTTCAGAGTCCAAAGAAAACTGTGGCTTCACTAGGTGGGTCGATCCTAGACCAATCTATCCGCACGCATAGTACATCTACTACTTGTAAGACCGTATCTTCGAACTAGAAAGGGAAGTTAGCAACGGTTACAAAGACGACGAAGCAGACGATACCAGTAGTGGTGCCGTTTCACAGGACGGACCATGCCATGATCCATATCGTACCTGCCCTAACCACAAGAACAACGGGCCTCCGCCACCACCCCCGCCACCTCCACCATCAACAATGGGAGGGTACTGTGGAAAAGGGGCTACACAGTTTGCTATGTGGCCGCACTACTAGATAGAACAAATCTATCGTGTACACATGCCATGTAATGTGGTTGTTGTTCGCTCTAATTACCTAAGGCATGCTAGGTTTAGTCCAGGATATATGTGCCCTAGTTTGGTACAAGTTCTGACATGCCATGTCCTATGTTATGCGTGTTGAATTGTGAAATCCAGTACTTCCTTATGTTTTATGTGCACCTCGAGAAATAGTTTCAGTAACTCAGTAACATTAAACCTGATATATGACAACACTATGCAAGGTCAAAAACTTAAAGTGCATATAAAGTACATGACGACGAAATAAATAACATAGAACATGCCCTATGTACATGATTTACCTAAAGTACATTAGATTAAACACATTGCATACTACATCGACCACATTGTTTATAATTAAACCATACAACTAGCATACTACTGAGTACAACGAGGCCACTTTCCCTTTTTCTGGGCATCGGGATTCTCCTCCATCGCTGCCTTCGCTCGGCGCACGCGCTCAAGCTTCTTCTCCCTCTCCTCCCTACACGCAGCAACACGCCTCCTTTCCTCCTCTTCCTTGTGCTCCTTTGTTGTTGCCTCCTCTCTGCGTCTCTTCTCTAATATCTCCAGGCGCTCCGCATCCCACTCCTTCAGGTCTTGTAGAAGCCGCATGTCAGCCTCCTTGATCTCAGTGTCGATCCATTGCTCAAAATCACATAGCGGTGGAGGGGTCTGCAGCAAATGCAATTGTTTCAAATCCAATTAATATGCAAAACTTCATATGACACAAATTAATTAATAAACAAAAGCAATTTCTCACAATAAATGTACTGTGGCGCTGACGCTCTGTAGGCTCCCATGCAAAATTGGAACACACCCAATATCTCTGCTTATATATTGCCCCATCTTCGAAAATATCTACCTTGCAAGGATCGCCACAGAAGCACATGGGTATTGGCACACCGCTAGGGAGCGGCTTTGGGACGTACAGACTTTTGGTCATCCATCCATTGCTACAATTCAACAAATTCTGTTCTAATATAACAAAACAAATAACAATAAACCTTAAAACTAAGGGTTTAATATATGATGAAAAAGATCTACGCATACCTTTGTTTTCTGGCTTTTCCACGTCTAAGCATCCTACGGTTGTACAATACATACGAATTTTAAAAAGTACGTGAACAAATAACATGTGAAGTTCATAGGTTAAGAATATGACTTCATTTTACCAAATCGATTCGAAATAAATAAGGAAGGGTAAGAGGATACCTAGCTCTCGAAGATGGACGGATAAAATCCAACTTTTCACGGTCCAATAGGTCGATTGAAGAGGTTGACCGAAATGTACAAAGGAAAAACCCGAAGAGAAGGAGAAAGAAAACGAGAATGACTCGGGGAGGAAGAGAGGGCTGGCTAAAACGTGGACTCTTGGCGCCAAGATCTATGGCGCCAAGGCATGGCGCAAATGACGATGGCGCCAAGCTCCCTGCCACGTCAGCGCCACGACGGCAGAGTCTTGGCGCCAATGACCCTAGCGCCATGCCGTTATATCTTGGCGCCGACGACTATAGCGCCAAGATAAGGGTTAATTTTTTGAAATCTTTCCGCAAGGGGCATATTTGAGAGAATCTTTCGAAAAAGGGCTAAAAAACAAAAAGACGGTGGGTTCAATATAAATTTTGGGTAGAAATACTACAAAAGTGGAAAGCTATAAACTGCGCCATGCTCTTAATTATACGTATTATTCGTAACAAATCATATGCATATAAGGCAGCAACAAATGCCTCCAAAAATGAATCATCAGTACATGCCTTGTTAATACCATAAATACATGTGTAAACTAATACATGTACTGTGTAGTACCTGGCAACCGTATCATAATTTTTAACTAATATGAATCATCAGTACATGTACACGTATCATAATTTAGCAGGGGTCGGAGTTCTTTAATTTATCAATTCTCCTTAACGTGTAGTAGTACATAAATACATACTGTGTAGTACAGGCAACCGATGAACAGATGTAGAGGCTTAGTGGTAGACCCAAACGCCACAGAGCTCGCGACACGCCGCGCATGTTGCCACGCCGGGCAAGGCGGTGAGGCCGTGGTCCGGGTGGAGCTCGCTGCGCGCCGTCTGTGGCAGGCGCGAGCACCGCGGGTGCACGTGGAACCCGCACGGCGCGCAGCGGTAGAGGAAGACGCCGGCGGGGACTTCCTCGCGGCACAGGTCGCAGACGCGTCGGCCGTCGGTGCGGGCGAGGGTGAGGTCGTGCCACGGGTGCGCGAAGAAGGAACGCAGCGTCTCGGGGTACTTGGCGCACTCCTCGTGCAGGTCGAAGTCGCAGACAGAGCTGGACTTAGGCTTAGGCCGTGTCATTTGAGGGTGGGTTATGGCACGATCTTTTGGTATGATTTGAAGCATGGTACAACACGAAATAATTCGTGTCGTGCCGGCACGACACGAACACGAGGACCGTGCCTTGCTCAGAATCTCGGCATGGCGGGCTACATGGCCCGGCCCACATCTTGGACCGTGCTTGGGCCGGCACAGCATGAAAATGGCACGTAGACACTTTTACAACTATACAATACAATTTTCTAGCATTTACTATATATATATATATATTTCATATCATGAGTGAAAAAAAAACTAGCAAAGATATTTTGAGGGCCATGCTTGGGCTAAATAAAATATTCACCGTGCCATATCGGCACGGCCCAACGTGCCTTCCGTGTCTAAAGGGCACGACCCGAAACGACACAAAGCACGAGAGTGCCATGCCGTACTGGCACGGCACGGCCCAAGTCCCACATCTAGTCGCAAAGGCGCCGGTGGCAGCTGTAGCCGCTGCCGGCGACCTTCTCCCCGCACAGGTCACAGAAGCGCGGCAGGTGGTACTTGGTCCTCAGCTTGAGCTCGTGCTGGGGATGGTAGAAGTGGGCTCCCGGCATGGCCATGGTGTGGATTCGTTCGGATTCTCGGACTGTTGCTCGCTCGGCTAGTTTTTTTAAGGTAGTAGTAGTTTAGTAGCTGATTTTTCTCGAGTGAGCGGTCCTGAACGTTTATGTTGATGATGGGTGTCTATATATACACGGAGAACTAGTAGCAAATTAAGCTGCCTGTTCCGGACGAGGTTATTATATAGATGTGTGATTATTTCTCTTTTTCTTTTGCTACATACATATACTTGGGTCATCGGGTCCTCCAGAAAAATATATATCTTTGGCGGTTGGTATAAATATCTTGGTGGTCATGGACCGTCCAGTGTGCCTCGAACCGAACGGTTCGGATCGAACCAGAGTTCGATTGCCCCAGTGTCGACATCGCTTTTGAGGGCCCACACACAAAAAAGAATCTCTCTCCCTTGGATTCCCGTCCTCCCACGACTACACGGAAGTATCCGAGGCCATCACGGCCGCCTCCTCTCCCGTCACCCCCTCCTTCCCCTCCGCTTTCTTCTTCCTTTCCCCTCAATCAATCCCAAAAATCATGCAATTAAACTAGAAATTAGTCTTCAAGACAAATAGATCAGCTCAATCCCCCTATAAATCCATACAATCAAAGTGGATTTTGAGTGGAAGCTGCAAGCGCCGTCGTTGCCCGCCTAGGGATGCCATGTTCCGGGTTTGGCTTTTCCTCGGCGGCGGTGAGGTCCTCTGGAGGGGCGACGCGACTGGAGACGGAGGCGGACGCGGGGGCAAGAAGCGCTGCATGGCGAGAGGGACTGGCCAGCAGCTGGAACGAGAGCAACAAGAAGGCGTGGCCGGCGTGCTCTGGGAGCGCAAGGTGGTGGACCTGACACGCGCCAAGTGCCGGCTAGTGGAGGTCCCCTACACGGCGAACACGCTCCTGACGGCGCACGTCTCCGCCGTGGCCACTGGATCGGCGCCGGCGGGTCCACGGTCCACAATCCTTGAACACAGTAAGTTGGTGACACTACTTTTATTTTTCAACGGAGAAACAAATCCCTTCTTTTCAACAACATAAGCATGAAATTGAAGCAACACTAGAAGGTTCAGTTACAGGACTAACTAGGAGCTCGATTACATTCCAGAATACATGTAGATGATGAGATAGTACAATATTTAGTAGAAAAAACAGTACTAATGCATAGATAATTAGTGGCCTGGTTGGTTGCGTCCAAATTTTTCACAGATGTGCTCAGTCAAGTCATTCTTGAGTCGACGATGCATTTCTTTGCTCCGAATAGCCACATCTGTCTCAAGAACCCTATAAAAACCATGAATTGGCTTTTGACCATATGCATTCAATGGTACAGGAGAGCTGCCTTGCTCATAGTTATAGTCATGGCGACCTTGATAAGCCTCTCTCATCCTCGACGATCATGTTATGCATTATAATGCAAGCATACATGATCTCACCAAGAGTCCTTGCTTGCCACATACGTGCTGGGTACGTAAAATGGCAAAACGAGATTGCAACACACTAAATGCACACTCAATATATTTTCTTCCTGATTCTTGATGCTGAGCAAATAGCTGATGCTTCTCACATTGAGGGACTTTATATGATTTGACAAAGGCCGCCCACTCAGGATATATGCCATCAGCTAGATAGTAACCCATGTCATATTCGTTGCCATTGACTGTGAAGTGAACCTCCGGAGCTATTCCTTGTCTTTGTGCTGTGAACAATGGTGATTGGTTTAGCACATTGATATCATTATTTAACCCAGCCACCCCAACAAATGCATGTCATATCCACAAGTCATGTGAGGCAACAGCTTCAAGCATGACGGTCGGCATACTATGATCACCCCGGGTGTACTACCCTTTCCATGCTACTGGACAGTTTTTCCACTACCAGTGCATGCAGTCAATACTTCCCAACATACCAGGGAACCCACGAGCCTCTCCTACATGAAGCAACCTCTGAATGTCTTCAGCAGTGGGCCTTCTTAGATAGGTTGGCCCAAAACATTCAATAATACCTTTGCAAAAATTCTCCAAAGTCTCAATGACAGTGCTTTCACCAATTTGTAAATTTTCATCAAACATATCAGCACAAGTTCCATATGCCAACATTCGCAAAGCTGCAGTGCATTTGAGGATAGGTGAAAAGCCAACCTTACCGAAAGCATCCCTCCTTTGACTTAATACTGGAGACCAATCACTAAGTGTTTGCACAATACGCTCAAATAGATGCTTCCTCATCCTATATCTTCGGTGAAATTGGAGATCAGTATACATTGGGTTTTCTGAAAAGTAATAAGCCTTCAATCGATTTTCAGCATCTTCACGAATCCTTCTAATGTACCTTCGAGAAAACCTTTGTTGTTGATGTCTCTCTTGCTCTTCAATTTGAGAGTGAATCTGCTCTTCAATCTGACTATCAATTGGATCGTTGATGTAGTCCCAGATCATGTCAAATGGGATAACATCAAAGTTGGTAACTTGAGAACTGTCATGCTAGGAGTTTGAATAATTTGTGGACATTTTTTCTTTGCTAGGGAAGAGTGGATGGCAATCTGTTGGCAACCTAGTGGAGTAGAATAAGTGTGAGGGTTCGGCTGGGAGGGACTGGTTGGGAGAAGAGTGGAATACCCTCTTTTTTAGAGCTAGTTCCCAACAGCTAGTTTCCAACAGCTAGTTTCCCAACAACTAGTTTTAATTTGCAACAGCTAGTTTTCCAACAGCAAGTTTTGTATAGCTACTTTTGCACAGCTAATTTCCAAACTTTTTTTTGTTTGCAGATACATTAATTGCAAGTAAGCTGGTACCAACGTTTATTAATGATGGCAAAAGGTCAGAATAAGGTAAGATTCTGATGCATTAACAGTACATATTTGGATGAGCACATTATAATACATGATAGCAAATCTAGCCTACATTACAACACATGATAGCACATCTAGCCTACATTACAACATATGATAGCAATTCTAGCCTACATGATTAGCACAATACATAATGCCCAACTAACTTATGTCCTTTGTAACACCCCAGGTGTTAGTATAGGCTAAGCAGTGAGATTACATTTAAAACAAGATATGTCAAGTGGTGGCAAGGTGTTGAGTTTAACGAAATTTTTCTAGGTCTAGAAATAGCAGTTATTAAGTTCAATCTTTGACAAATTATTAAATGAATTTTCATACATAAGAGTGGTACAACTTTTATTTCAATGATTGGAGAAATGTTTGATCTATGACATGGTGTATTGGTTGGGATGTTTGATCACTGGTGATGCACTAATTAATTGCTCAAAAGTTTGAATCAAACTCAGTTTTGCAAAGAAAACTTTAAATTGCTAAGTTCTGTGATTTCACTAACACTGCAATTTTGGGCACTGTTTATTTCCTAATCTATTTGACTAATGACCCTAGTCCCTTAATAAGAAGTGGAGAGTGTAGGGGGATGAAGATCTTTTGTACAATGCTCTTGGCCTGGTTCTGCCTAGAATATGCTACCCAATGTTTCAAAGAGGAGCACCTGGCCACAGGCCCTGACCTGCACGTGGTCACCAAGGCCAAGTCGGCCATGGCGCCGTCTGCGCGAGCAATGCGCGACGTGCGTCCACTTGCCTTTGCCGTGCTGTCGATCTCCGCCTCGGGCCTAAGTAGAGCCAGAGCTCGCCCCTTCGCGCGCTTCCCCTCACGGCCCTTGCTCGCTCTCTCGCCTGCCGCCATGGCCACCGGCCAAGCTCCTGCTGCCACCGTTGTTCCCACTGCTGTGCTCAGTTGCGGGCCGAGCTGAGCACGCCACCGCCTCCTACTTGCTCCCCTCTGTGCTCCGCTTGTGCTCGCTGGAGCCACGTCACCAGAACCACTGTGGCCCCTGCTCGGGCCACTGCCGTGCAGCCGCTGCCGCCTGCCACCATGTGCGTGGCCAGGCCTTTACCGGCTGCGCCTGGCCGAGACGTCACTGCCACTGCTTCTCCCTACCCGCGCCGCCCCGTCCGCACTCCTCCTTCAGCTCCGCCGCGCCCCACAGCGCCGCCGTCGCGGCAGCCGCCGTCTGCGAGCCACCGGCGCACGTGGCCGGCCCACTGCCGGTCATCTTCGGCCACGCCGCGGCCACCGGCTGGTGCTGCTAGTCACCCCGAAGCTCTCCGGCCAGTCCATCTTCGCCGCCGTGCGCCCCTCCGCCGGGAATCGGTCGGCGCACCCCTCCTCTGCGTGTGTTCTGTTTTGGGTCAAAGAGGAGGACCTCGCGCGTGAATAGAAGCAAGTTCAGGGGCCTTTTTGCTATCTCAATGACTTACGTGAATAGTATTCTTATACTGCGGGTTTATTTATGAATAGATCAGGGGCCTTTATGCAAAACATGCGCCTGCGCCTAGGCCACGCCGCGTGGGCCGGCCTGCCATGCACGTGGGCTAGCCTCCCCACTGGACCAGGCCGAGTTGGGCCACTTCGGGCCCGAGGGCCTTTTTCCTTTTTCTGTGTTTTGTTAATTTCTATAAAAGTGCTGATATTTGTTATTTTCATAACTAATTATGGAGGCATGCTAAAATCATAAATTTTTTTTGTGTAGCCTCTTCATGATGTGCTCTATGTAGAAAAAATATGAAATGAGCATTTTCAGTGGTTTTGCTATGTTCAAAATTACCTCTTTTAATTAATAAATGGACCTTCCATGATTTTTATAGGTTAAAATAATTATCCAATGATCATGAAACTTTGTGTGTAACTATTTTATGTTAGTACCCACCTTCACAAAAAGTTTAGGAATAATTTGATGATGTTAATTATACTCTTATTTATATGCTTTGGTTATTAATTAATAATTGTCAAAATGATTAGCATAAATCATGAAATGCCTTGAGTGGTTTTTGGAATTGATTGTAGACCATGAGACACATTCACCCCTGTTGTTTCATGGCAAAGTAATTATCTTTTTTGATATGCCCATGCTCAACTTGTGTAATGTATAGTGCTTGTGTCCCATCCATCGTGACCTTGTGTTTGTCTTGCTCACATTCTTGTGATGTATCGTATATTGCTCTTCTATGCATTTATATCTTGCATTATTGCATATCATCTAGGTATGTTAGATGCACGATGAGAAGGTGTAGTACTTGATGTGGAGCCAACCAGAAGATGGTGTAACAGTGACCAAGTCCAAAAGATAAAGACGATTGATCATGATCGGAAGATGAAGCTAACTAACTGATTTTGTACTTCAAACCCAGGCAAGCCCCGGAGCATTCTAAGTCTCCCACTCTTTCTTTTAAAATGCACTTGAGTATATATATGTTTTTGTTTTGTGCATTAGGTTGATAGGAGTTGATTGAAACCGTTGTTGCATGACTTACCTTGTCCACAGTAAATAAACCTGCAACTTTACTAGTATCGGTGAATCGCTTTATGCTTAGCTATGCTTAGACCGGTAGAAGTCGGGTGATTTATGTCATCCACGAGATTTAGGTGCCTACTTGATCACGGTTGGCTATATTTGCTATCGTGAAAAAGAACCATGTGATAATGGATAACGAGAGACCGGGCGGGATCCATTGTTACTATGTTGTTGTTGAGACTGGCTAGGCCGGTATTCTTTTATCCTATCCATGTCAGTTAAGGATCGCTTCGTTGTCTGGCCCTTGGTTGAGATTGAACGTACCTTGCACATAACGATCGGATAACTCGTTCCGACCGTGAAGCCAAGTACCCTGTTCAAGGTGAGGTTTGGACTGTGGATCGCATCACGGGGAGGAGAGCGCGAAGCGGAGGGGCGGGGTTGACTATGGGTAGGCATGACCTGAGCTACTTGGCTTTGACCGTGGGCAGGCTTGACCTGAGCTACCTGGCAACAGACGTTCCCCGGGCCTTGCGGCTCTGTCCAACTCATCTTCAAATAGGGCGAATGGCAACCCACGCGAGTGATGTACAAACTCGTACAGGCATGTGATAAGGGTTTTGCCTAGCTGGTTGCAATAGATTCGAATCGTCGTCTCTCCCGGATAGTGAGAAACTCAAACCTCGCACCAGCATCGTAGTAACTGATGAAACATGATGGTTCTGTTGATCATGATATTTGAATATGATTACTACTGTGATGCTTATTAATCAAGTGATTGCTATAGAATAGGTGCAAACTTAGCTCTAAATAGCCCTACTTAAGTCAATGCTAAACATTGTTAAAATTATTGAAAGTAAGGACTTATGTTAATAACGCTCTTTTGCAAAGTTATGCTATCCCATCAACTCCACTAAATAAACCTTACATATCCTTGGAGTCATTTTATATTTTCTCCTATCGGGTAAGTCTTACTGAGTACAGTTGAGTACTCAAGGTTTTATCCCACCCTGTTGCAGGCGAAGTGCTCTATCTACTGAAGGTGGTAACTAAGTGCCGGTGGGCTTGGCTACTCTGTATATGCTTCTCATCTATGCTTTTGTTGGAGGGTGTCATCTAAGCTAGCAATAGGATTCAAACTTATGATTTGGTAATCATTTCAAAGTTATGTTGTTTTAACCTATTGAATTGGAAACTAAACTTGTATTAAGTACTTGTGACCCTATTGTAATATTATTTCCGCTGCAAACTCTGTGTATATGATGTGTATTTGCTTAATCAAGTACGATCTTGGTTGTGAAGTTGATTTATTAAGACACTTCGTGGTACTCAACGGACTACCGGGTTTATATAAGTGGCGGTATGCGCATGTCAACGTGTTATACGGGGACCGTCATACTTAAGCTTGTATAAATTGGGCGGTTCTGTCACATCCTTCTACCATATATGTCATCAGATAGGAAGTCTAGCATTTACTTTAAACTTGCTTTCTGGTCCTCACTGTATTATGAGGTGTCAGTCATTAACAGTTCCTTGTACTCCTTGATTTTTCCACCTTTACCTTCTCCTTCTCAACATCATCATGTTGAGCTAGTGCTTGAGCATGTTCTCTTGCAGCTGCAGCCATGTTATCTATTGCTGCTTTTTTCTACCTGGAGATCATTGAACTGAGCAACATTTTCATCTGATAACCAGGTCTTCCCTGCCTTATCCTTTCCCTTCTGCTGCTCTTTCGCTGCTTTCTGCCCTTGTGGTCGACAACGTTCAGTTGCCTCATCAGTGTCTTGATTTGAAGAAGAAGTGTAAGCTCCTGAGGCAGACACCTTGGTTCTCTTATTCCTAAGGTCAGCAGCCACATCTCGATTAAACCATTTGGATTCTTGCTTCACCACTTTCCACCAGTACTCAAATGGGAATGGCTTGTCAGTTTGCTTCACCCCTTTTCATTCTGCATGAACCTTCTCCATTAGTTGCTCATCAGATCGGCCACTTTCATATGTGTTGCTAATTTTTGTCCAACATCCATGAAACCTTGTGACAAGTGCATTGGTTGTATTATAATGGTTCTTGCATTGTGTAGTTGTTCTTTTCCTATCCTTAGGACTTAGGAGCAGTCTTGTTGTATTCAGCAGCAACTTCCTTCCAGTAATGAGCTTCCACCTTTGAATTGCCATCAATTGGGTCATTTGAGTTGTTGATCCAAGCACTTAGCAGTCACAAGTTGTCCTTTTCAGACCAATACATGCGCTCACCTTTTTTTCCTCATCTGAACCAGCATCACTCCATTCTTCAACTCTAATTGGATCTTTGTTTGTATTCTCTACAGGAGGTATTGGAGAGCTTACTGGTGAAGCTGAGCCCTCAAATCTTGAACCATTGCCACCACCAACTCCAAACATTGATGCTGAAGCAACCGGTGATGAAGGACCATCCACACCATGGAAATTACCATGGAAAGGAATGCCATGCTGATATCCTGAACTTGGGAACTGCTGGAAACTTGAAGGACCTTCAAATGGATGGAAACTTTGTGAGTAGAAGGGAGTTTGAAAGTTGGGAGCAAACTGATATGGTGGAAAGTTCATGGAAAAAGGGGGCTGCAGACCATGTTGTTGGCTGTTTGCGTTTTGCTGATCTGAACTTGCCATTGCAGAGTTCAACATATTTGTGAAACTAGGTCTAGATGAGTTCTCAATATTTCAAGTGTAGTATAAATGAACATGTGTGAAATGGCATGGAACCAAAGTGCTTGTATATGTAGGAGAAAGCAGGCAGAGGCCAACGGCCATGTGCCTGTACACGCTTTATTTTATTGAATGGGAGAAGAATCGTAACAGCCATGTGCATATATATTATTTTATTCCCCTGGGTGCGGCTCATCTGTATGGTTCGCATTTGAACCTGACAGCCACAGTTCGCAGGCCACAGTGTGCACGGTTCGCTTTCTACAGTCCATGGTTCGCTTTTCCCCTACACTGGAGGTGCTCTTATGGGTCATTGGCACTCAAGAAAATATATATTATTGGAGATGTTACGCTTCCTTGATGCTGTTCAAAATGTGACATCGTCTTTTTTTTCTTGACTGTCCAACCTTTAAAAAAGGCAAAATTTGCTCCTGTACACTGAAAGTGATGTCTCTTTGCTAGTGGACATTGAAAGTAGAGTGATTTGCTAGCATATTTTTATTCTTGTCAAATTTGCTAATGGATACTGCGTCCAATAAAATATTAATTTATGGTTTTGGAGGAGAGAGAAGAGCGGTGAAATGTCATTCTTGCTCCTGCCTCATTCTTCTTCCTCTCTCGTTTTCTTTTTTTCCTATGTCAGCAAGTCAGGTCGGCACACGGCGCGGGCTTGCCGGTGGAGGCATCCCTTTCTATTGTCCTTTGCCGTCGCTATCGAGGCCCGCGAGTGGGGCGTGCGGCCAGCAGCGCGAGGAACAGATGGGGGAGCTCGTGGCCGGTGGGTCCATCCGCGATGGTGGCCGTGCTCGCCGGCGCGGTGGGGGTGAGACTGGTTGTGGTGGGGGCAGGTCTCGCCGGCCGCAGTGGGGGAGGCCGTAGGGACGGCGGGGAGGACTCGCGGGGCGTGTGTGGCTCGATGGATGTGGCCGACCATGGCGGGCTAGTGTCGGGGCAGGTGTCACGCGGCCGGCTGGGGCTCCCGTGGTTGAGCTGGCCTCTCCGGCCGCGGCCTCGTCGGAGCTCACAGCGGAAGCAAGAGCGGCCTTGGTGGGCGGGCGCGTGCTCCATGCCACCGCTGCCCGCCCGGCTCCGAAGGCCCGCACCTGCACCTGACCCCAATGGCGCCACTCGCAATCGGAGACGCCGGCTGACCCTGCCCGCGAGTGCGTGCGCTCCCCGGCCTCCGCCACCAACGCGTCCCCGACAGCTACAAACCAGCCTCCGCCTGCAAGCCCGCGTCCTGCGCCGACCAGCCTCGTCGACACAGGAAAAAAGAAAGGATGAGTGGAAGAAGAAAGAGCAGGGGCAAGAATGACATTTCACCACCCTTCTCTCTACTCAAAAGCCAGAAATTAATATTTTACACTTCTATATTTCAGGTGCCTGAAGTTTTTAGATGATTTCAGGCAACACTCTTGTATCACTAACTAGTATCGTTACTTTTATGATTTGTTATCTGTCTTTGTGTCATAACATATTAAATTTTTGTCCTTGTCTTCCTATAAAAAATAATTATAAGTTGTTAATTGTCTTTGTGTTAACACAAATCAATTTTTTCAAGTTTGTGTTTTTGTCTAATATGTTTTTTATTCTCGGTACTGAAAATTGCACATTGCACCTATAGAAATTGCAATGAACGAAATCTGCAATTTTAGTATAAAACATGTGCAATAATCGTCACCTGAAAGAAAACTAAAATTCAGGCACCTGAATTTTAGCAAGTCCTAATATTTTATTGGACGCAGTGCCCACAGGCAAATTTGAAAAGAAGCAATGTGTGCATCAGCAAATCACTTCATTTTCGGTGTCCACGAGCAAATGAAGGTCAGTTTCAGTGCCTACGAGCAAATTTTGTGTTAGAAAATCATTTGTGATGGCCAACCCTTAAGGCAATTTGAATTTTTCTTGGTCTCTACCCTTGGCGGCCATCCTTGAGGGTTAGCCACCAAGAATAATTTTATATTTTTATAGTCTCCACCGTTGGCGGCAATCTTTGATGATTTTATTGGCCACCAAGAATCATTTTTATGTCGTGGGCGTCTACGTATGGAAAAAAAACATTATCGATCACGTCATTGGCTCCCTGCAACACGGCATACCTATAGAAAGACAAAAAAAAAAAAGACTAGCAACACGGGTCCTCTGCTAAACGACAACCCAAACGTATTTTTCTGGTCGTTAAAATTAAGGTGTCTTCTACATTATTGCTTATTTTTTGTATGTATATGCCGACTAGCAATGTTATTATCGCGAAAAAGACAGTCGACTAGCAATGTATTGTCGGATTCAAAGCGAACGGAGCCACAGCGGCAAAAAACTGAAGAGAGTTAGCTGCAAGAGTATGGTCAGGCAGACGGTGGCTCGACGCGCGACGACCGGCGGGAGAAGACTTTAATTTGTCCAATTCTCGCTCGTTTAGTATTTGTCGAAAATGCAAGTCCCATGTGACGACAAATTCAGTCTATTTAGTTTAACTAGCAGACATGCATGTGCGGCACACACGTATCCCTAAAAATATCTTTTTAATGGACAAAAAGTGCCGAATGTCTACTGACTTTTCTATTTGATTTCATTATTCAACGTCAACTTGTAATCTGAGTTGATTTGTGCGAAGCCACGTTTTGTTAACTCCACCCATGGAGAGGAAAAGTGCTCCGGCTCCATACTCCTTCATCGAAGTTGTTTTTGGTTTGGCCGTTTCGTACGGCTCCGGTAGGAGTTGAAGTCGGAGCTGGTCGAAGAATCCTGTTAAAGAGGGTTTAAGTCATTTTGAGTTTTTTTTAGATACATATCTAGATATGATGTATATCTAGATATATAATAAAAATAATGTATTTGAAAAAGTCATAACAACTTATAATTTTAAGTGGTCGGAGTACCTTTCAAAATCAGAAAAAGATGAATCATGGGTCCTGGTCCCGAGCCCGAGGCAGCGCACGGGACTAGCACATGAAAAGTCCAAGGTCTAGTTCACTCGTGGCCACAATGACTCTCGTGCGCCCCATTCTAAAAGCCCTAGTTTCGGAGCAAAAAACCTAAAAAAACTTCGTATTACACAGATTTCATATGTCATCTTTCCAAAATTGTGTACGGTTAAGAAAGGGAGAACTCCCAAAACTTCTGAGATTGGGGATGCCCCTTAAGTGTAGTAGGTGGCGAGAGTCCGCGTGATTAAGATATGGTTAAACTACTCGAAACCACTAGTTTTTTTGAGCATTTTCATCAAGACTGCTCCACCGGTCCTTGGCCACCCCCGCGGCCTCCACAGCCGGCCGCCCAACGCCTAGTCGTGGCCAGCTTTGGCTTCCCGTAGCTGGCTGGCTGCGCATGCTGTGGGTGGGGCACTGGGCAGCATGTGGCCATGATGGACTATGGCTAGTTACATGCTATTTTACCTTTTTTTTATTGAAAATCTATTCAAATTACCCTCTTGTCTTGTATTGAAGTTGTTTTAAAGGCAGTTTTATCTTTTTAAGTTGAAAATCGATAAATACTTATACTTGACAAAGTTTCTACCACAGAAAATGTCTCTACCCTTCTAGAAAATTTGACAAAAATCATAGAGAAAGATTGGGATATTTGCTTTTTAGGAGCGAGATATTTGCTTCTTTTCTTGGAAACTTGAAACTCATAGGTTTACCAATTATATTTTTTAAAAACTATTAGTTTTAACTATTACAGCTGTGGCTTTATAATAGTTACAACAAATTCAAGCCATTGATTTTTTTATATTTTATATGAATGAATTAATTAAATCACTAACCAAGGAGAAAAAGCTCTCAGATCAATCGGATTTTAGATAAAAATAATTTCTGATGTTTCTTGAATAATGTGCCTATATGTTAGAATTGTCTATAAGAGCAAGCTTAGAGCAAGATCAATAATAGAGCCAAGTGCTTGGCTATAAGTCAAGTTATAAGAGTCAAGTCATACAATAGTTGTCTCTTATTTGTCTATAAAAAAGTTTTTTATTATTATGTGGTATCATGTCTTACTTTCTATTTCCTACTAGTCCTCACATACATTTATGTTTGGGCCTATAGATGCCTATGCATCTATGCCTAGCTTGGTGTTTGCATAAGAGCCAAGCTCTCTTCTCTATTCCACATCAGCAAAAATACTGATTAGCTTGGCTATAAGCCAATTATTGTAATTGCTCTTAATGATAGAGCCAAGTGCTTGGCTATTAGCCAAGTTACAAGAGCCAAACTATACAATAATATAATAGTCTCTTATTTGTCTACAAATTTTTATTGTTATTTTTATCCATGTCCCACATTTTGTTTCCTAATCCTCACGTAGTGCATGGACCCATTGCCTATGCTTTGTGCCCAGTTTGTTGCTTGTATGAGAGCATGTCTTTCTTCCATTCTCTTCTCCATATCAACATTTACTTGACTATAAACCAGTTATTGTACTGGCTCAAATCTTAGGATGTTTGGTTGGGATTCTATTACTATAAGGAAAAAAATTGAAAGTCCTGAAATCCCAATGATGACATAATCCGAGAAACATAAAAGATTATTTTATCGAGAATTCGAAAGAATCCCTAACATGCTCTTATAGCAATTGAATGGTAGGATCATGTGGCGGAGACTTTTTGTCATGCAAAACCCAATTCCATGGCATGTGGCGGAGACTCGCAAGCACTGTTGCGATAAGAGTGCGATAGGCCGAGTATCTTGTTGTAACAATCTATCTACTCCTACTACTGCTCGGAGTCTCCAGCTCCCGCTTGGAGTCTCCAGCTCCTGCTAAAAGGCCATCGAATCTGGTGACTAAAGTTTAGGAGGTTTTATATGGGGTGTCGCATGAGGTGTTTAGATACTAATAAAAAAATAAATTACAAAATCCGTCAGTAATTCGCAAGACGAATTTATTAAGCATAATTAATATGTCATTAGCACATATTTACTGTAACACAACATTATTAAATCATGGACTAATTAAGCTTAAAAAATTCATCTCGCAAAACCGTTTCAATCTGTGCATTTACTTTCGTAATTAGTCTATATTTAATACTTACGTATATCAAGCATCAATGAAACAGAGACTTAGGGCAGTCCCAATGAAAGAAACTAGCAGTTTCTATAACATAGGATACCGCACCAAAAAAGTACTGCTTTCCAACCCATAGTTTCTATGAGTAATAATTATTTTCTCTTTCTCCTCCCAACTCTATCTTCTTCCTCCAATGAGAGTGCGACACAAGCTCTCTATAAACTGGTGGTTTCTCCCCAATGATGATTTCATAGTTTCTTGGTGCATTGGGTCAAGAGTAGACCTGATTTCTTCATGAAAAAACCATTTCTATAATTTTTGCTCTCTTTCTTCATTAATTACGTTGCCATGTCAGCATTTTACCTGCATGGCAAGTCATTTAATGAGGATAGAAACTATCATCAATGCACCATTGGGACTGCCCTTACGTCTACGACGAGCAACCAAACAAACCCGCCCCGTTTCTCCGATCCATCAACCATCATTGCACCTGCCTCTCACACGACACGCGACACGATCTCCACTACTAGCAGCTCCTGCAAACCACCTCGTTGGCCGTGCGCGGCCCATGCAGCCGCAGGCGTGCATGCTTGCACACGTCGACGGCACATCGGTCGGCGCCATGTTATGTCATGTCATGGCCGCAGCCCTCGCCGGCCGGCCGTTCCGTCTCCCCATGCGCCCACCCCACCCCACCCCACCCGATCGGCGACCGAGCCGGCCGCCCCTCCGTCTTCCCAATGCAAGATAGGATCATAGGCAGGGATCAAAATTTCGGCGAAATTTCGGCCGAATTTCGCGAAATTCGGTTATTTCGGTGGTGGCCGAAAGAAAACTCCGAAATTTTGTAATACTCTAATACATGTGATGTATAACTCTAGACTTGTATTTTTCTATTGATTATATTGTATATTCTTCTATTCAATAGATGTGTAGTCATAAATCATACTAATATTTATTTAGATCTAAATTTTTTTTAGAAACAACATACTTCATGTCTTAATCTCTAAAAAAATTTCGGCGAAATTTCGGCCGAATTTCGCGAAATTCGGTAATTTCGGTGGTGACCGAAATTTTTGCGATAACGAAATTAAAATCCTTGATCATAGGAGCAGGAGTAGCCTCTCTCCCTCGCAGGGCGCCCAACTACTAGTACTAGTACCAGGGGCAGACGGGCATTTGTACTACCACTAGTGGGAACACAAGAACGAGTGATCAGATCGGTGACCACCACTGACCAGAGCTAGCTAGCAGAGCTCGCTGCAGGCTGCAGCTGGCGGCTGGTTCCCTGACCGCCGCCGCATGCCATGGGGGTGCCTTCCTTCTACAAGTGGCTCGTGGGCAAGTACCCCAACATCGTCGTCCCCGCCAAGGAAGACGACGAAGCGGGCGCCGGCGCGTCGTCGCCGGGGGACGAACAAGCCCAAGCCGGCCGCCCCAATGGCGTCTACCACAACCTGTACCTGGACATGAACGGCATCATCCACCCCTGCTTCCACCCGGAGGATCAGGTATGTCACACACATCACATCATCCGCCTGATGGATTGATCGAGTTCCTCAACTGAATCTCTTGACGCTCGAGCTGGTATTTGGTAAACGTGATGGATGGCATTGCAATGCAGGTGTACCCGCCGACGACGTTCGACGAGGTGTTCGCCGCCATGTTCGAGTACATCGATCGACTCTTCCGCATCGTCAGGCCTACCAAGCTGCTCTACTTGGCAGTAGGTACGAACATGTGTACTGTATACTACTAGTTCACATGTTTCAACCGTGTTTTTTCCCCATTTTGTCTTTAGCGCCTTGGTTGAACTGCAGATGGTGTTGCTCCCCGCGCCAAAATGAACCAGCAGAGGTCCAGGCGCTTCAAGGCTGCCAAGGACGCTAAAGACGCGGTAAATAAACAAGAAACTCCTCGCCGTCCTCTGGATTTGCAGCAACCTTATGTATGTTCGATGCTAAGGTTTAATTTGCAGGAACTGGAGGAGAAGCTTCTGAGGGAGAAGTTCAGAGCTGAAGGGAGGGAGGTGCAATCGCGGGAGACACATGAGGTTTCGGATCCTAACGTCATCACGCCAGGGACGGAGTTCATGGAGAAGCTCTCCAAAGCCCTCGAGTACTACATCCGTTCCCGGTTGAACAGTGACCCCGAGTGGAAAGACATCAAGGTTTAGTTACTTGTTTTTAATAGTCTCCCATTTTTGCAGTGCTGCAGTAAATATTTTATTCTTATGAGAACTCTTATTTAATCTTGACAATTTCAATATATTTGTTTCATTGTGTAAAAATGAGCCCTGAATTGCTACTATTCCACTTTACTCTTCTAATTTTAGGTAAATTTAATTGATCTTTTTGGCATTGTCGAAAAACTATTTAATTTCAAAGACAACTTGTGTATTTACAGTTACAGTATGTCAACAGTGATAAATTTCTTTTAAATGAGGCATTGTGTTTTTCATTTCTTTCTTTGGTTACATAATACCGTTACACGTATTTCGATCAAGATTCTGAATTTGGTTAACATGATCATTACTTGATAACCTTCATGATACTTGCATTCTGAAGGTAATACTCTCTGACTCAAATGTACCTGGTGAAGGCGAACACAAGATCATGTCTTTCATCCGGGGACAGCGGAGCCTGGATAACTATGATCCAAACACAAGGCACTGCTTGTATGGACTGGTACGATGGACTAACTAATTATTTGAATATTTCCTACAACACTGATCTTCTAATTGTTCTCTTTATTGTGCCTCTTGTACACTCTGAATATCATTACAGGACGCGGACCTCATAATGCTTGCTTTGGCATCTCATGAACTTCACTTTTCAATTTTGCGTGAGGTCTGTCAATCCATACTCGGTGTCATCTCTGGCTTCATCCATACTATGATAGTTTTTGGCAAACCGAATTTAGTTAATTGGATTTAGCAAGCAACGGTGTATTGAAGTTAAATGTAATTGCAGAACTTTGTAAATATTTAGTTGAGAATTCTCCTTTTGTTAACTTGCATTGGACAGGATGTGTTACGTCCGACTCAGCCAGAAAATTGCATCCCTCTATCTAAAGAACTGTTCAAAACTGAAGATTCCTCAAGAAAATGTAGAGGATGGTTCCCCCGCATGACAGAAACAGCTCCTAGTAGGGACAGGTCTCCCAAGAAACCTTATCAGGTTTGTTCCTCAGAGATGACATCAGGGTCTTTCCATTTTAATTTTTTTTATAACTCTGTCGTCTTGCAGTTTTTGAACATATGGGTTCTGAGGGAGTACCTGGAGCTTGATTTGAAGATACCAAACCCGGTTGTCAAAACGGATATCGAGAGGCTAATAGATGATTTCATATTTATCTGTTTCCTGACAGGAAATGACTTCATTCCACCTATTCCTTCAGTTGAGATACATGAGGTGCACATATGCTACCTGGTTCTAACATCTTAACAGCAAACAATATTGTTATTGTCACATCTCACATGTTTCCCACTGCAAAAAAGTGATTTCCCCCCTTAATTTATCTTCGACGTGGCAGGGTGCAATTGATCTGCTATTGGAAGTCTACAAACAAGCATTTAACAAAATGGGAGGCTATATTGTGAGCACAGAGAAGGTACATGCAGAATCGAACTGTTAATTTCATTAATAATTAGTTGTTGAGTTATGTTTTGATGTACTTCTGCTGCTACCAAAAACAGTTAAAAGACAAACATGCTGCATATCTTAAAGTTTCGAGGTTGGAAAAGTTTTTTCATGAACTGTCCTTGTGTGAAGAGAAAATTTTTCTTAAAAGATATGAACTGCGAGAGGTATGTTATAACACTTATAATCCTTGGGTCAAAGTGTACACTATTGCCAAATGGAACTTGTTGATTACATGCAGAGGTTACAGCGCAGTTTAGCACGCCGAGCTGCAGAAGAATGGAACGGAAGAAACAATATGGTAAGGGCTATATACAGCTAAAACTTTTGTTCTGATTACTGTCATTCATTTTTTAATCTTAAGCTTTCTTTTACTCAGGAACAAAATCCTGATGGTCCAGACTTCACAGTAAAGTCTTTTTCAACAAACTGCAGTATTTCCACAAACAGCCAAGATGAGTCAGATGTAGGGAAGAGCATACCTATTTTTTTTTTCTAATTTTATTGGATATCTGGAAATTACCTTATCACATCTCCTAAACTTGTTTTGCAAATATCGCATCCATATTATTCATTATCTCGAGTTTAACTCTCCTATTGCTTAGGTAACTGCAAATACCTTGGAGCTGAGGCGAAACTTAAAGGATGCTCTTCGTAACAAGCAAGACCTTATAAAAAGTGGAGCCTGTAAACATGATGCGGTTAGTAGTGCCTATTTGAGTAAATATTTCGCATATGTGCAAAGCTTGACATGCCATTGCAGATAAGATTGGGATTTGCGGGGTGGAAATCTCGATTCTACAGGGAAAAGTTTGGTGTGGAAAAATCTAATGAAGTTGGGAGGCTGAAGAATGACATGGTTATGATTTTTCCTGTTTCTGTGTGCAGATAAAATTTTAATACCAGTGGGCGTTCTGAAGAGACATCATATTGTGTTAACTTTCTTTGTCACTGACTTAATTTAGGTTCAAAAGTATCTGGAAGGACTTTGTTGGGTGCTGCGGTACTATTTTGCAGATGTGCCATCATGGAGCTGGTAGGATGTACATATTTGTATTTGATCTGAGTTTTTATTTGTCCATGTATCTTCTTATACATTGTACTCGTATGCTTTCATCGTCTGAAATTTGAATGATGAATAGTTAAAAAATTTGATAATCTTGATAAATAGTCCCACATACTAAGTGATATATGTACTAGCAAATGTTTCCATTCTATAATGTTTATTTTGTTTTCTGCAGGTACTACCCCTTCTATTATGCTCCTTTCGCATCTGATTTTAAAGGACTATCTCAGTTCAAGATATCTTTCACTGCTGATAAGCCACTGAGGCCATTCGATCAGCTCATGGCAGTTCTTCCAAAAGAAAGGCACGTGAAATATTCTCTGTTTTATAATGCACATTCTTCATAGCAATCTTTAATTGAATTTTTAAGTTTATTTTCTTTTGCAGCTCATGTGCACTACCCAAGTGTTACAGAGAACTGATAGAAAATGAAGAGTCTTTGATACAAAAATTCTATCCGTCAGGTATTTTTGTCATTCTAGACTCATCACATAATCTGAATTTTGAACTAAACGGCCATTTTTTTTCTTCTCACAGATCTACAGATTGATACCCATGGGAAACGTTTCTTGTGGCAAGTAAGTCATTATTCATATATATGAATTCATAATTTAAGACTAGCTTACTCATATTTTTACAAACATTAGCTGGGTTGTGTAGCTAAGCCATCATCTTTCAGTTGCTATATTTAAGCCCCCACTATTAGTAGTTGTGAAAGAAAAAAGAAAGCCTTCTTTACTCATGCTGGTTTTCTCTGAAACAAATTATTTCAGGGTATTGCAATGTTGCCATTCATTGATGAAAAGCTGCTGACTTTGGCTACCAAGACGGTGGAGGACAAACTTGCAGTAAAAATAAATTGCTATCTTCTATGCAAATGGTCGACTAGACTTTGTTGCGCGAGAGTGTTTTACATTGTTTGTATTTTGTAGGTGCATGAGATAAATAGAAACGCAGTTCGGCAAGATAAGATCTTCCTGAGGAACTCAAATACTACACCAAATGGTGCAGCATCTGCGCAGACATCTGACTGTTTGTCAAAAAAGCTTCCGATAGATCAATCTACCAGGTACAATCAAGTCTGAACTGATGCTACGTTGATATGCATTTCTTTGATTTCTGAGCAACTTATAAGAATGTTGCTAAATCCTAAATTTCATTCCACATAGTGAACTTGGAGGGTGGCTGTCGCCTGTCGATGACGACAGTATAAGCTGTGGCTTCTTCCGTTCACCGATAAGAGATCTACAGGACATTAGGAATGACCAGACAATGTATGTTTTCTTGTTGACCCTATCGTATTCAGGCAGTACATTCCTAAGAAAAGAAGTCATCCTTTAATTTTCACTACATGTTCCTGTGTATGTTTCAGATCATTCTTCTTCTCCAACCCAGAACCAGTGCAAATCATTCCAAGGCTACTTGATAATGTCAAAAAACCGGAAAAGGTATATTCAGATGTCCCTTTAGCTGCACATTTCATTCGTTCGGGGGGCATTTGCCACCATACAGCCGATTTGCCATCATCTCTGAAAGAAACCATGTCTTCTGCAGACTGTAACTGAAACTGAGATTCCAAAGAGGCCGCTGTGGTACACCTATCCTGGTAGTCGACCACCGCCTGAAACCATCCCAACCATGGCAGAGCCGCAGTTGATGATCAACGGCTTTGGACGTGGGAGAGGGAGAGCCATCGCTGCCGAGACAGTGCTGGGCAGCGGCCGCGGCTACGGGAGAAGTTTCCATGGGGCTGACACGGCGCAAAGCCGAGGCAGCAGGAATGACAGAGGTGGCGCCTACACATTCGGAAGCGCTTGTGCAGGAAGAGGGCAGTATGGCGGCGCGTTCCAGAGGCAGCAGATGGCTTGGCGCCCAGTCGGGAATTCAGGCGGCCGTGGTGGGAGTGGGAGCGAGCAGCGCCATGGTTGGTAGAACGGAAGGGAGATGTCGGGGATGCGATGAACTGATGATGAACTAGCTTAGTTTTTGGTTTCACGCCTCACCGTTTTGCCTGAAACATCAGGAGTGCTATTTTGATGACTTCTGAAATTATCTGTGATATGTCAAAATAGAGCTGGTCTGGCACGAGGTTCCCTCGCTCCCTGACAGAAGAATGCCTTTTTGTGTTGCTAATCTTGGGTCTGGCAGCTTGTCCCATTTCATCCCGTTTGTTTTGTATAGCGAATGTTGTGTCAGGAATCAAAGGCTCCCTTGAGCGAACAAATCGACTTTGCACAGCACGGGCAATATACCAGTTATTTTAATGAGAGAGATTGAATGACATAACTACACCCGAGACCCCCCTCTCTGTCTAGGACTACCGCGACAACCGGTCTTCATCTTCGTCGCCTGTGTTTTCTCCTCCCATTCAAATATCCGGCTCTGTTTTCTCCCCCTCTCTCTGTTTACGGATGTCCGGCTTGCTCTGTTGCGTCGTCGACACGACCTAGCGCCGTCGAGCCGCAGCCACGGTCCCCCGGCCGTGCGCTGCGGCCACGTCGCTGATCTCACGTATTCGCGCCCTCGGCCACCTCCTGCACCAACAACTCCGCGTGAGGAGTGAGGACTTGCATCAGTGCCGTCCCCGCCGGTTTGCGTGGTGTTGAGGTAAGGAGAGGAGGAGCAGGAAGTTAGGGTTTCACCAGTAGAGGTGCTTATATAGTTATATTATATACTCTCTACTTTGCATCCAACGACTCTAGTTCATCAAGTGTTCATCTAATAGCAAAAAGCAGCGTAGTCTCAGCCCTTTTTAGTCATGCCATGCCGGGCCGGCGCTGCGGGCTAGACTCGTGGCCCAGGCATGACCCTACACTGGACTAATCACCCAGTTTCCAGGCTTACGCCATCATTCGATGGGCACCACCTTATCTCTTACTCCACCTCATGGCACTCCCCGATGACATTGAACTCATGCATCGAGCCTGCGTCCTTATCATCCGGCCCCTCTTACTTTCTCCTATGCCTAGACATAAGCAAATTGAGCCCGGTCCGAGCCCGACGGATTTTGGTCCGCCCACGAGCCTTAGTGGACAAAATTTTTTTCTCGACCCGAGCCCAACCTGAAAAAACTGGTCCTACTCATCCAATGGGACGGCCATCGACGGGATTATTTTGGCCCGGCCCACAAAATACTCAGATCTACCTATGACTACCTAAAAAACTGAAGGACGGCCATCGGAGGATGTGGGAGGGGCTAGATGACGAGGGTGCATGTGTGGTGCTTAAGCTCAATGTTGTCGACGAGTGTCGGTAGGTGGAGCAGGAGACAAGATATTGCGTGCTGCACATTGAGTGGTGGGTCAACCTAAAAAGAGTAGGGAGATAGAGGCAGCAAATGGGTCTGCGTGCAAGCATGTGTACATAGGGCAGTATAGCGGGTCTTGACAGCCAAAATTGTCAAAAGACATAATTGACTCCACCATTTCATTCGTCTCATTGAGACGATAAAAAAACATATATGGATTGTCACATTTGGAGTCTAGATATGAAGAAAAGAGAATTTTGGGAGTTGATGCAAAAAAACAGACATAGCCGGATTCCAGAACCCACTAAGCCAGATTTCCCAGAAAAACAGGCTAGGCCAGTTTTGCAACCCGGCTAGGCCGATTTTGACAGGCTAGTTTGGAATTGAGTTGTATTTTGATGCGTTTTGTCAAGGAATTTCGACCCTCATTGGATAAGACCAAATCCCTTCTTATAAATATAATAAGGGGCACAAAATATAATAAGGGATACAATCGATTGAGGTGATCAATATATACAATCTCAAAAAAACCAGTTTATTCCATGTCTCTCTTTGCTCTAATATCTTCTAGTCACCCTGCGGTGGATAGGTGCTTAGCATCATCGCAGGGGTGGCGCAGGCCAACTCTACCACACATGGGGCCGCGTGCTGAGCTGGCGGAGGTGGTCGAGCTCGCTGGACGAAGATGAAGACGAAGAGCGGGATTGATGATTCGGACGCGGAGGGGAGGTGGTCGTTTTCATGGCCGGTACACGTAAATTCGTTCGTGCCCGGACGATGGACGCTAGCCAGCCAAATTGAAAATGAGTTCGGATTTGATTGGCGTAAGCGTAATGACCCTGACGTATTCAAGTTATTAAAGTGGATGAGGTGATATGGACAGGAGTAGCATTTCTTCATTCCCTGGCTGAATGGTTGTTCGTCGGCAGCTTGCCTGCGAGTTCATGTGACTGTAATTTGTTGGTGAGATTAATTTCTGACCCATAAGAAAATGGTCGAACTTTGGAGCGATTCCTCATTCTTAATGATCAAATCATTGCGTGATGCATGGTGGGGTGGCAACTGGCAACGGGCTGTTTTTTCAGTGGTTTTTTCGTAAGTCATTCTTGAGTCGACGATGCATTTCTTTGCTCCGAATAGCCACATCTGTCTCAAGAACCCTATAAAAACCATGAATTGGCTTTTGACCATATGCATTCAATGGTACAGGAGAGCTGCCTTGCTCATAGTTATAGTCATGGCGACCTTGATAAGCCTCTCTCATCCTCGACGATCATGTTATGCATTATAATGCAAGCATACATGATCTCACCAAGAGTCCTTGCTTGCCACATACGTGCTGGGTACGTAAAATGGCAAAACGAGATTGCAACACACTAAATGCACACTCAATATATTTTCTTCCTGATTCTTGATGCTGAGCAAATAGCTGATGCTTCTCACATTGAGGGACTTTATATGATTTGACAAAGGCCGCCCACTCAGGATATATGCCATCAGCTAGATAGTAACCCATGTCATATTCGTTGCCATTGACTGTGAAGTGAACCTCCGGAGCTATTCCTTGTCTTTGTGCTGTGAACAATGGTGATTGGTTTAGCACATTGATATCATTATTTAACCCAGCCACCCCAACAAATGCATGTCATATCCACAAGTCATGTGAGGCAACAGCTTCAAGCATGACGGTCGGCATACTATGATCACCCCGGGTGTACTACCCTTTCCATGCTACTGGACAGTTTTTCCACTACCAGTGCATGCAGTCAATACTTCCCAACATACCAGGGAACCCACGAGCCTCTCCTACATGAAGCAACCTCTGAATGTCTTCAGCAGTGGGCCTTCTTAGATAGGTTGGCCCAAAACATTCAATAATACCTTTGCAAAAATTCTCCAAAGTCTCAATGACAGTGCTTTCACCAATTTGTAAATTTTCATCAAACATATCAGCACAAGTTCCATATGCCAACATTCGCAAAGCTGCAGTGCATTTGAGGATAGGTGAAAAGCCAACCTTACCGAAAGCATCCCTCCTTTGACTTAATACTGGAGACCAATCACTAAGTGTTTGCACAATACGCTCAAATAGATGCTTCCTCATCCTATATCTTCGGTGAAATTGGAGATCAGTATACATTGGGTTTTCTGAAAAGTAATAAGCCTTCAATCGATTTTCAGCATCTTCACGAATCCTTCTAATGTACCTTCGAGAAAACCTTTGTTGTTGATGTCTCTCTTGCTCTTCAATTTGAGAGTGAATCTGCTCTTCAATCTGACTATCAATTGGATCGTTGATGTAGTCCCAGATCATGTCAAATGGGATAACATCAAAGTTGGTAACTTGAGAACTGTCATGCTAGGAGTTTGAATAATTTGTGGACATTTTTTCTTTGCTAGGGAAGAGTGGATGGCAATCTGTTGGCAACCTAGTGGAGTAGAATAAGTGTGAGGGTTCGGCTGGGAGGGACTGGTTGGGAGAAGAGTGGAATACCCTCTTTTTTAGAGCTAGTTCCCAACAGCTAGTTTCCAACAGCTAGTTTCCCAACAACTAGTTTTAATTTGCAACAGCTAGTTTTCCAACAACAAGTTTTGTATAGCTACTTTTGCACAGCTAATTTCCAAACTTTTTTTTGTTTGCAGATACATTAATTGCAAGTAAGCTGGTACCAACGTTTATTAATGATGGCAAAAGGTCAGAATAAGGTAAGATTCTGATGCATTAACAGTACATATTTGGATGAGCACATTATAATACATGATAGCAAATCTAGCCTACATTACAACACATGATAGCACATCTAGCCTACATTACAACATATGATAGCAATTCTAGCCTACATGATTAGCACAATACATAATGCCCAACTAACTTATGTCCTTTGTAACACCCCAGGTGTTAGTATAGGCTAAGCAGTGAGATTACATTTAAAACAAGATATGTCAAGTGGTGGCAAGGTGTTGAGTTTAACGAAATTTTTCTAGGTCTAGAAATAGCAGTTATTAAGTTCAATCTTTGACAAATTATTAAATGAATTTTCATACATAAGAGTGGTACAACTTTTATTTCAATGATTGGAGAAATGTTTGATCTATGACATGGTGTATTGGTTGGGATGTTTGATCACTGGTGATGCACTAATTAATTGCTCAAAAGTTTGAATCAAACTCAGTTTTGCAAAGAAAACTTTAAATTGCTAAGTTCTGTGATTTCACTAACACTGCAATTTTGGGCACTGTTTATTTCCTAATCTATTTGACTAATGACCCTAGTCCCTTAATAAGAAGTGGAGAGTGTAGGGGGATGAAGATCTTTTGTACAATGCTCTTGGCCTGGTTCTGCCTAGAATATGCTACCCAATGTTTCAAAGAGGAGCACCTGGCCACAGGCCCTGACCTGCACGTGGTCACCAAGGCCAAGTCGGCCATGGCGCCGTCTGCGCGAGCAATGCGCGACGTGCGTCCACTTGCCTTTGCCGTGCTGTCGATCTCCGCCTCGGGCCTAAGTAGAGCCAGAGCTCGCCCCTTCGCGCGCTTCCCCTCACGGCCCTTGCTCGCTCTCTCGCCTGCCGCCATGGCCACCGGCCAAGCTCCTGCCGCCACCGTTGTTCCCACTGCTGTGCTCAGTTGCGGGCCGAGCTGAGCACGCCACCGCCTCCTACTTGCTCCCCTCTGTGCTCCGCTTGTGCTCGCTGGAGCCACGTCACCAGAACCACTGTGGCCCCTGCTCGGGCCACTGCCGTGCAGCCGCTGCCGCCTGCCACCATGTGCGTGGCCAGGCCTTTACCGGCTGCGCCTGGCCGAGACGTCACTGCCACTGCTTCTCCCTACCCGCGCCGCCCCGTCCGCACTCCTCCTTCAGCTCCGCCGCGCCCCACAGCGCCGCCGTCGCGGCAGCCGCCGTCTGCGAGCCACCGGCGCACGTGGCCGGCCCACTGCCGGTCATCTTCGGCCACGGCGCGGCCACCGGCTGGTGCTGCTAGTCACCCCGAAGCTCTCCGGCCAGTCCATCTTCGCCGCCGTGCGCCCCTCCGCCGGGAATCGGTCGGCGCACCCCTCCTCTGCGTGTGTTCTGTTTTGGGTCAAAGAGGAGGACCTCGCGCGTGAATAGAAGCAAGTTCAGGGGCCTTTTTGCTATCTCAATGACTTACGTGAATAGTATTCTTATACTGCGGGTTTATTTATGAATAGATCAGGGGCCTTTATGCAAAACATGCGCCTGCGCCTAGGCCACGCCGCGTGGGCCGGCCTGCCATGCACGTGGGCTAGCCTCCCCACTGGACCAGGCCGAGTTGGGCCACTTCGGGCCCGAGGGCCTTTTTCCTTTTTCTGTGTTTTGTTAATTTCTATAAAAGTGCTGATATTTGTTATTTTCATAACTAATTATGGAGGCATGCTAAAATCATAAATTTTTTTTGTGTAGCCTCTTCATGATGTGCTCTATGTAGAAAAAATATGAAATGAGCATTTTCAGTGGTTTTGCTATGTTCAAAATTACCTCTTTTAATTAATAAATGGACCTTCCATGATTTTTATAGGTTAAAATAATTATCCAATGATCATGAAACTTTGTGTGTAACTATTTTATGTTAGTACCCACCTTCACAAAAAGTTTAGGAATAATTTGATGATGTTAATTATACTCTTATTTATATGCTTTGGTTATTAATTAATAATTGTCAAAATGATTAGCATAAATCATGAAATGCCTTGAGTGGTTTTTGGAATTGATTGTAGACCATGAGACACATTCACCCCTGTTGTTTCATGGCAAAGTAATTATCTTTTTTGATATGCCCATGCTCAACTTGTGTAATGTATAGTGCTTGTGTCCCATCCATCGTGACCTTGTGTTTGTCTTGCTCACATTCTTGTGATGTATCGTATATTGCTCTTCTATGCATTTATATCTTGCATTATTGCATATCATCTAGGTATGTTAGATGCACGATGAGAAGGTGTAGTACTTGATGTGGAGCCAACCAGAAGATGGTGTAACAGTGACCAAGTCCAAAAGATAAAGACGATTGATCATGATCGGAAGATGAAGCTAACTAACTGATTTTGTACTTCAAACCCAGGCAAGCCCCGGAGCATTCTAAGTCTCCCACTCTTTCTTTTAAAATGCACTTGAGTATATATATGTTTTTGTTTTGTGCATTAGGTTGATAGGAGTTGATTGAAACCGTTGTTGCATGACTTACCTTGTCCACAGTAAATAAACCTGCAACTTTACTAGTATCGGTGAATCGCTTTATGCTTAGCTATGCTTAGACCGGTAGAAGTCGGGTGATTCATGTCATCCACGAGATTTAGGTGCCTACTTGATCACGGTTGGCTATATTTGCTATCGTGAAAAAGAACCATGTGATAATGGATAACGAGAGACCGGGCGGGATCCATTGTTACTATGTTGTTGTTGAGACTGGCTAGGCCGGTATTCTTTTATCCTATCCATGTCAGTTAAGGATCGCTTCGTTGTCTGGCCCTTGGTTGAGATTGAACGTACCTTGCACATAACGATCGGATAACTCGTTCCGACCGTGAAGCCAAGTACCCTGTTCAAGGTGAGGTTTGGACTGTGGATCGCATCACGGGGAGGAGAGCGCGAAGCGGAGGGGCGGGGTTGACTATGGGTAGGCATGACCTGAGCTACTTGGCTTTGACCGTGGGCAGGCTTGACCTGAGCTACCTGGCAACAGACGTTCCCCGGGCCTTGCGGCTCTGTCCAACTCATCTTCAAATAGGGCGAATGGCAACCCACGCGAGTGATGTACAAACTCGTACAGGCATGTGATAAGGGTTTTGCCTAGCTGGTTGCAATCGATTCGAATCGTCGTCTCTCCCGGATAGTGAGAAACTCAAACCTCGCACCAGCATCGTAGTAACTGATGAAACATGATGGTTCTGTTGATCATGATATTTGAATATGATTACTACTGTGATGCTTATTAATCAAGTGATTGCTATAGAATAGGTGCAAACTTAGCTCTAAATAGCCCTACTTAAGTCAATGCTAAACATTGTTAAAATTATTGAAAGTAAGGACTTATGTTAATAACGCTCTTTTGCAAAGTTATGCTATCCCATCAACTCCACTAAATAAACCTTACATATCCTTGGAGTCATTTTATATTTTCTCCTATCGGGTAAGTCTTACTGAGTACAGTTGAGTACTCAAGGTTTTATCCCACCCTGTTGCAGGCGAAGTGCTCTATCTACTGAAGGTGGTAACTAAGTGCCGGTGGGCTTGGCTACTCTGTATATGCTTCTCATCTATGCTTTTGTTGGAGGGTGTCATCTAAGCTAGCAATAGGATTCAAACTTATGATTTGGTAATCATTTCAAAGTTATGTTGTTTTAACCTATTGAATTGGAAACTAAACTTGTATTAAGTACTTGTGACCCTATTGTAATATTATTTCCGCTGCAAACTCTGTGTATATGATGTGTATTTGCTTAATCAAGTACGATCTTGGTTGTGAAGTTGATTTATTAAGACACTTCGTGGTACTCAACGGACTACCGGGTTTATATAAGTGGCGGTATGCGCATGTCAACGTGTTATACGGGGACCGTCATACTTAAGCTTGTATAAATTGGGCGGTTCTGTCACATCCTTCTACCATATATGTCATCAGATAGGAAGTCTAGCATTTACTTTAAACTTGCTTTCTGGTCCTCACTGTATTATGAGGTGTCAGTCATTAACAGTTCCTTGTACTCCTTGATTTTTCCACCTTTACCTTCTCCTTCTCAACATCATCATGTTGAGCTAGTGCTTGAGCATGTTCTCTTGCAGCTGCAGCCATGTTATCTATTGCTGCTTTTTTCTACCTGGAGATCATTGAACTGAGCAACATTTTCATCTGATAACCAGGTCTTCCCTGCCTTATCCTTTCCCTTCTGCTGCTCTTTCGCTGCTTTCTGCCCTTGTGGTCGACAACGTTCAGTTGCCTCATCAGTGTCTTGATTTGAAGAAGAAGTGTAAGCTCCTGAGGCAGACACCTTGGTTCTCTTATTCCTAAGGTCAGCAGCCACATCTCGATTAAACCATTTGGATTCTTGCTTCACCACTTTCCACCAGTACTCAAATGGGAATGGCTTGTCAGTTTGCTTCACCCCTTTTCATTCTGCATGAACCTTCTCCATTAGTTGCTCATCAGATCGGCCACTTTCATATGTGTTGCTAATTTTTGTCCAACATCCATGAAACCTTGTGACAAGTGCATTGGTTGTATTATAATGGTTCTTGCATTGTGTAGTTGTTCTTTTCCTATCCTTAGGACTTAGGAGCAGTCTTGTTGTATTCAGCAGCAACTTCCTTCCAGTAATGAGCTTCCACCTTTGAATTGCCATCAATTGGGTCATTTGAGTTGTTGATCCAAGCACTTAGCAGTCACAAGTTGTCCTTTTCAGACCAATACATGCGCTCACCTTTTTTTCCTCATCTGAACCAGCATCACTCCATTCTTCAACTCTAATTGGATCTTTGTTTGTATTCTCTACAGGAGGTATTGGAGAGCTTACTGGTGAAGCTGAGCCCTCAAATCTTGAACCATTGCCACCACCAACTCCAAACATTGATGCTGAAGCAACCGGTGATGAAGGACCATCCACACCATGGAAATTACCATGGAAAGGAATGCCATGCTGATATCCTGAACTTGGGAACTGCTGGAAACTTGAAGGACCTTCAAATGGATGGAAACTTTGTGAGTAGAAGGGAGTTTGAAAGTTGGGAGCAAACTGATATGGTGGAAAGTTCATGGAAAAAGGGGGCTGCAGACCATGTTGTTGGCTGTTTGCGTTTTGCTGATCTGAACTTGCCATTGCAGAGTTCAACATATTTGTGAAACTAGGTCTAGATGAGTTCTCAATATTTCAAGTGTAGTATAAATGAACATGTGTGAAATGGCATGGAACCAAAGTGCTTGTATATGTAGGAGAAAGCAGGCAGAGGCCAACGGCCATGTGCCTGTACACGCTTTATTTTACTGAATGGGAGAAGAATCGTAACAGCCATGTGCATATATATTATTTTATTCCCCTGGGTGCGGCTCATCTGTATGGTTCGCATTTGAACCTGACAGCCACAGTTCGCAGGCCACAGTGTGCACGGTTCGCTTTCTACAGTCCATGGTTCGCTTTTCCCCTACACTGGAGGTGCTCTTATGGGTCATTGGCACTCAAGAAAATATATATTATTGGAGATGTTACGCTTCCTTGATGCTGTTCAAAATGTGACATCGTCTTTTTTTTCTTGACTGTCCAACCTTTAAAAAAGGCAAAATTTGCTCCTGTACACTGAAAGTGATGTCTCTTTGCTAGTGGACATTGAAAGTAGAGTGATTTGCTAGCATATTTTTATTCTTGTCAAATTTGCTAATGGATACTGCGTCCAATAAAATATTAATTTATGGTTTTGGAGGAGAGAGAAGAGCGGTGAAATGTCATTCTTGCTCCTGCCTCATTCTTCTTCCTCTCTCGTTTTCTTTTTTTCCTATGTCAGCAAGTCAGGTCGGCACACGGCGCGGGCTTGCCGGTGGAGGCATCCCTTTCTATTGTCCTTTGCCGTCGCTATCGAGGCCCGCGAGTGGGGCGTGCGGCCAGCAGCGCGAGGAACAGATGGGGGAGCTCGTGGCCGGTGGGTCCATCCGCGATGGTGGCCGTGCTCGCCGGCGCGGTGGGGGTGAGACTGGTTGTGGTGGGGGCAGGTCTCGCCGGCCGCAGTGGGGGAGGCCGTAGGGACGGCGGGGAGGACTCGCGGGGCGTGTGTGGCTCGATGGATGTGGCCGACCATGGCGGGCTAGTGTCGGGGCAGGTGTCACGCGGCCGGCTGGGGCTCCCGTGGTTGAGCTGGCCTCTCCGGCCGCGGCCTCGTCGGAGCTCACAGCGGAAGCAAGAGCGGCCTTGGTGGGCGGGCGCGTGCTCCATGCCACCGCTGCCCGCCCGGCTCCGAAGGCCCGCACCTGCACCTGACCCCAATGGCGCCACTCGCAATCGGAGACGCCGGCTGACCCTGCCCGCGAGTGCGTGCGCTCCCCGGCCTCCGCCACCAACGCGTCCCCGACAGCTACAAACCAGCCTCCGCCTGCAAGCCCGCGTCCTGCGCCGACCAGCCTCGTCGACACAGGAAAAAAGAAAGGATGAGTGGAGGAAGAAAGAGCAGGGGCAAGAATGACATTTCACCACCCTTCTCTCTACTCAAAAGCCAGAAATTAATATTTTACACTTCTATATTTCAGGTGCCTGAAGTTTTTAGATGATTTCAGGCAACACTCTTGTATCACTAACTAGTATCGTTACTTTTATGATTTGTTATCTGTCTTTGTGTCATAACATATTAAATTTTTGTCCTTGTCTTCCTATAAAAAATAATTATAAGTTGTTAATTGTCTTTGTGTTAACACAAATCAATTTTTTCAAGTTTGTGTTTTTGTCTAATATGTTTTTTATTCTCGGTACTGAAAATTGCACATTGCACCTATAGAAATTGCAATGAACGAAATCTGCAATTTTAGTATAAAACATGTGCAATAATCGTCACCTGAAAGAAAACTAAAATTCAGGCACCTGAATTTTAGCAAGTCCTAATATTTTATTGGACGCAGTGCCCACAGGCAAATTTGAAAAGAAGCAATGTGTGCATCAGCAAATCACTTCATTTTCGGTGTCCACGAGCAAATGAAGGTCAGTTTCAGTGCCTACGAGCAAATTTTGTGTTAGAAAATCATTTGTGATGGCCAACCCTTAAGGCAATTTGAATTTTTCTTGGTCTCTACCCTTGGCGGCCATCCTTGAGGGTTAGCCACCAAGAATAATTTTATATTTTTATAGTCTCCACCGTTGGCGGCAATCTTTGATGATTTTATTGGCCACCAAGAATCATTTTTATGTCGTGGGCGTCTACGTATGGAAAAAAAACATTATCGATCACGTCATTGGCTCCCTGCAACACGGCATACCTATAGAAAGACAAAAAAAAAAAAGACTAGCAACACGGGTCCTCTGCTAAACGACAACCCAAACGTATTTTTCTGGTCGTTAAAATTAAGGTGTCTTCTACATTATTGCTTATTTTTTGTATGTATATGCCGACTAGCAATGTTATTATCGCGAAAAAGACAGTCGACTAGCAATGTATTGTCGGATTCAAAGCGAACGGAGCCACAGCGGCAAAAAACTGAAGAGAGTTAGCTGCAAGAGTATGGTCAGGCAGACGGTGGCTCGACGCGCGACGACCGGCGGGAGAAGACTTTAATTTGTCCAATTCTCGCTCGTTTAGTATTTGTCGAAAATGCAAGTCCCATGTGACGACAAATTCAGTCTATTTAGTTTAACTAGCAGACATGCATGTGCGGCACACACGTATCCCTAAAAATATCTTTTTAATGGACAAAAAGTGCCGAATGTCTACTGACTTTTCTATTTGATTTCATTATTCAACGTCAACTTGTAATCTGAGTTGATTTGTGCGAAGCCACGTTTTGTTAACTCCACCCATGGAGAGGAAAAGTGCTCCGGCTCCATACTCCTTCATCGAAGTTGTTTTTGGTTTGGCCGTTTCGTACGGCTCCGGTAGGAGTTGAAGTCGGAGCTGGTCGAAGAATCCTGTTAAAGAGGGTTTAAGTCATTTTGAGTTTTTTTTAGATACATATCTAGATATGATGTATATCTAGATATATAATAAAAATAATGTATTTGAAAAAGTCATAACAACTTATAATTTTAAGTGGTCGGAGTACCTTTCAAAATCAGAAAAAGATGAATCATGGGTCCTGGTCCCGAGCCCGAGGCAGCGCACGGGACTAGCACATGAAAAGTCCAAGGTCTAGTTCACTCGTGGCCACAATGACTCTCGTGCGCCCCATTCTAAAAGCCCTAGTTTCGGAGCAAAAAACCTAAAAAAACTTCGTATTACACAGATTTCATATGTCATCTTTCCAAAATTGTGTACGGTTAAGAAAGGGAGAACTCCCAAAACTTCTGAGATTGGGGATGCCCCTTAAGTGTAGTAGGTGGCGAGAGTCCGCGTGATTAAGATATGGTTAAACTACTCGAAACCACTAGTTTTTTTGAGCATTTTCATCAAGACTGCTCCACCGGTCCTTGGCCACCCCCGCGGCCTCCACAGCCGGCCGCCCAACGCCTAGTCGTGGCCAGCTTTGGCTTCCCGTAGCTGGCTGGCTGCGCATGCTGTGGGTGGGGCACTGGGCAGCATGTGGCCATGATGGACTATGGCTAGTTACATGCTATTTTACCTTTTTTTTATTGAAAATCTATTCAAATTACCCTCTTGTCTTGTATTGAAGTTGTTTTAAAGGCAGTTTTATCTTTTTAAGTTGAAAATCGATAAATACTTATACTTGACAAAGTTTCTACCACAGAAAATGTCTCTACCCTTCTAGAAAATTTGACAAAAATCATAGAGAAAGATTGGGATATTTGCTTTTTAGGAGCGAGATATTTGCTTCTTTTCTTGGAAACTTGAAACTCATAGGTTTACCAATTATATTTTTTAAAAACTATTAGTTTTAACTATTACAGCTGTGGCTTTATAATAGTTACAACAAATTCAAGCCATTGATTTTTTTATATTTTATATGAATGAATTAATTAAATCACTAACCAAGGAGAAAAAGCTCTCAGATCAATCGGATTTTAGATAAAAATAATTTCTGATGTTTCTTGAATAATGTGCCTATATGTTAGAATTGTCTATAAGAGCAAGCTTAGAGCAAGATCAATAATAGAGCCAAGTGCTTGGCTATAAGTCAAGTTATAAGAGTCAAGTCATACAATAGTTGTCTCTTATTTGTCTATAAAAAAGTTTTTTATTATTATGTGGTATCATGTCTTACTTTCTATTTCCTACTAGTCCTCACATACATTTATGTTTGGGCCTATAGATGCCTATGCATCTATGCCTAGCTTGGTGTTTGCATAAGAGCCAAGCTCTCTTCTCTATTCCACATCAGCAAAAATACTGATTAGCTTGGCTATAAGCCAATTATTGTAATTGCTCTTAATGATAGAGCCAAGTGCTTGGCTATTAGCCAAGTTACAAGAGCCAAACTATACAATAATATAATAGTCTCTTATTTGTCTACAAATTTTTATTGTTATTTTTATCCATGTCCCACATTTTGTTTCCTAATCCTCACGTAGTGCATGGACCCATTGCCTATGCTTTGTGCCCAGTTTGTTGCTTGTATGAGAGCATGTCTTTCTTCCATTCTCTTCTCCATATCAACATTTACTTGACTATAAACCAGTTATTGTACTGGCTCAAATCTTAGGATGTTTGGTTGGGATTCTATTACTATAAGGAAAAAAATTGAAAGTCCTGAAATCCCAATGATGACATAATCCGAGAAACATAAAAGATTATTTTATCGAGAATTCGAAAGAATCCCTAACATGCTCTTATAGCAATTGAATGGTAGGATCATGTGGCGGAGACTTTTTGTCATGCAAAACCCAATTCCATGGCATGTGGCGGAGACTCGCAAGCACTGTTGCGATAAGAGTGCGATAGGCCGAGTATCTTGTTGTAACAATCTATCTACTCCTACTACTGCTCGGAGTCTCCAGCTCCCGCTTGGAGTCTCCAGCTCCTGCTAAAAGGCCATCGAATCTGGTGACTAAAGTTTAGGAGGTTTTATATGGGGTGTCGCATGAGGTGTTTAGATACTAATAAAAAAATAAATTACAAAATCCGTCAGTAATTCGCAAGACGAATTTATTAAGCATAATTAATATGTCATTAGCACATATTTACTGTAACACAACATTATTAAATCATGGACTAATTAAGCTTAAAAAATTCATCTCGCAAAACCGTTTCAATCTGTGCATTTACTTTCGTAATTAGTCTATATTTAATACTTACGTATATCAAGCATCAATGAAACAGAGACTTAGGGCAGTCCCAATGAAAGAAACTAGCAGTTTCTATAACATAGGATACCGCACCAAAAAAGTACTGCTTTCCAACCCATAGTTTCTATGAGTAATAATTATTTTCTCTTTCTCCTCCCAACTCTATCTTCTTCCTCCAATGAGAGTGCGACACAAGCTCTCTATAAACTGGTGGTTTCTCCCCAATGATGATTTCATAGTTTCTTGGTGCATTGGGTCAAGAGTAGACCTGATTTCTTCATGAAAAAACCATTTCTATAATTTTTGCTCTCTTTCTTCATTAATTACGTTGCCATGTCAGCATTTTACCTGCATGGCAAGTCATTTAATGAGGATAGAAACTATCATCAATGCACCATTGGGACTGCCCTTACGTCTACGACGAGCAACCAAACAAACCCGCCCCGTTTCTCCGATCCATCAACCATCATTGCACCTGCCTCTCACACGACACGCGACACGATCTCCACTACTAGCAGCTCCTGCAAACCACCTCGTTGGCCGTGCGCGGCCCATGCAGCCGCAGGCGTGCATGCTTGCACACGTCGACGGCACATCGGTCGGCGCCATGTTATGTCATGTCATGGCCGCAGCCCTCGCCGGCCGGCCGTTCCGTCTCCCCATGCGCCCACCCCACCCCACCCCACCCGATCGGCGACCGAGCCGGCCGCCCCTCCGTCTTCCCAATGCAAGATAGGATCATAGGCAGGGATCAAAATTTCGGCGAAATTTCGGCCGAATTTCGCGAAATTCGGTTATTTCGGTGGTGGCCGAAAGAAAACTCCGAAATTTTGTAATACTCTAATACATGTGATGTATAACTCTAGACTTGTATTTTTCTATTGATTATATTGTATATTCTTCTATTCAATAGATGTGTAGTCATAAATCATACTAATATTTATTTAGATCTAAACTTTTTTTAGAAACAACATACTTCATGTCTTAATCTCTAAAAAAATTTCGGCGAAATTTCGGCCGAATTTCGCGAAATTCGGTAATTTCGGTGGTGACCGAAATTTTTGCGATAACGAAATTAAAATCCTTGATCATAGGAGCAGGAGTAGCCTCTCTCCCTCGCAGGGCGCCCAACTACTAGTACTAGTACCAGGGGCAGACGGGCATTTGTACTACCACTAGTGGGAACACAAGAACGAGTGATCAGATCGGTGACCACCACTGACCAGAGCTAGCTAGCAGAGCTCGCTGCAGGCTGCAGCTGGCGGCTGGTTCCCTGACCGCCGCCGCATGCCATGGGGGTGCCTTCCTTCTACAAGTGGCTCGTGGGCAAGTACCCCAACATCGTCGTCCCCGCCAAGGAAGACGACGAAGCGGGCGCCGGCGCGTCGTCGCCGGGGGACGAACAAGCCCAAGCCGGCCGCCCCAATGGCGTCTACCACAACCTGTACCTGGACATGAACGGCATCATCCACCCCTGCTTCCACCCGGAGGATCAGGTATGTCACACACATCACATCATCCGCCTGATGGATTGATCGAGTTCCTCAACTGAATCTCTTGACGCTCGAGCTGGTATTTGGTAAACGTGATGGATGGCATTGCAATGCAGGTGTACCCGCCGACGACGTTCGACGAGGTGTTCGCCGCCATGTTCGAGTACATCGATCGACTCTTCCGCATCGTCAGGCCTACCAAGCTGCTCTACTTGGCAGTAGGTACGAACATGTGTACTGTATACTACTAGTTCACATGTTTCAACCGTGTTTTTTCCCCATTTTGTCTTTAGCGCCTTGGTTGAACTGCAGATGGTGTTGCTCCCCGCGCCAAAATGAACCAGCAGAGGTCCAGGCGCTTCAAGGCTGCCAAGGACGCTAAAGACGCGGTAAATAAACAAGAAACTCCTCGCCGTCCTCTGGATTTGCAGCAACCTTATGTATGTTCGATGCTAAGGTTTAATTTGCAGGAACTGGAGGAGAAGCTTCTGAGGGAGAAGTTCAGAGCTGAAGGGAGGGAGGTGCAATCGCGGGAGACACATGAGGTTTCGGATCCTAACGTCATCACGCCAGGGACGGAGTTCATGGAGAAGCTCTCCAAAGCCCTCGAGTACTACATCCGTTCCCGGTTGAACAGTGACCCCGAGTGGAAAGACATCAAGGTTTAGTTACTTGTTTTTAATAGTCTCCCATTTTTGCAGTGCTGCAGTAAATATTTTATTCTTATGAGAACTCTTATTTAATCTTGACAATTTCAATATATTTGTTTCATTGTGTAAAAATGAGCCCTGAATTGCTACTATTCCACTTTACTCTTCTAATTTTAGGTAAATTTAATTGATCTTTTTGGCATTGTCGAAAAACTATTTAATTTCAAAGACAACTTGTGTATTTACAGTTACAGTATGTCAACAGTGATAAATTTCTTTTAAATGAGGCATTGTGTTTTTCATTTCTTTCTTTGGTTACATAATACCGTTACACGTATTTCGATCAAGATTCTGAATTTGGTTAACATGATCATTACTTGATAACCTTCATGATACTTGCATTCTGAAGGTAATACTCTCTGACTCAAATGTACCTGGTGAAGGCGAACACAAGATCATGTCTTTCATCCGGGGACAGCGGAGCCTGGATAACTATGATCCAAACACAAGGCACTGCTTGTATGGACTGGTACGATGGACTAACTAATTATTTGAATATTTCCTACAACACTGATCTTCTAATTGTTCTCTTTATTGTGCCTCTTGTACACTCTGAATATCATTACAGGACGCGGACCTCATAATGCTTGCTTTGGCATCTCATGAACTTCACTTTTCAATTTTGCGTGAGGTCTGTCAATCCATACTCGGTGTCATCTCTGGCTTCATCCATACTATGATAGTTTTTGGCAAACCGAATTTAGTTAATTGGATTTAGCAAGCAACGGTGTATTGAAGTTAAATGTAATTGCAGAACTTTGTAAATATTTAGTTGAGAATTCTCCTTTTGTTAACTTGCATTGGACAGGATGTGTTACGTCCGACTCAGCCAGAAAATTGCATCCCTCTATCTAAAGAACTGTTCAAAACTGAAGATTCCTCAAGAAAATGTAGAGGATGGTTCCCCCGCATGACAGAAACAGCTCCTAGTAGGGACAGGTCTCCCAAGAAACCTTATCAGGTTTGTTCCTCAGAGATGACATCAGGGTCTTTCCATTTTAATTTTTTTTATAACTCTGTCGTCTTGCAGTTTTTGAACATATGGGTTCTGAGGGAGTACCTGGAGCTTGATTTGAAGATACCAAACCCGGTTGTCAAAACGGATATCGAGAGGCTAATAGATGATTTCATATTTATCTGTTTCCTGACAGGAAGTGACTTCATTCCACCTATTCCTTCAGTTGAGATACATGAGGTGCACATATGCTACCTGGTTCTAACATCTTAACAGCAAACAATATTGTTATTGTCACATCTCACATGTTTCCCACTGCAAAAAAGTGATTTCCCCCCTTAATTTATCTTCGACGTGGCAGGGTGCAATTGATCTGCTATTGGAAGTCTACAAACAAGCATTTAACAAAATGGGAGGCTATATTGTGAGCACAGAGAAGGTACATGCAGAATCGAACTGTTAATTTCATTAATAATTAGTTGTTGAGTTATGTTTTGATGTACTTCTGCTGCTACCAAAAACAGTTAAAAGACAAACATGCTGCATATCTTAAAGTTTCGAGGTTGGAAAAGTTTTTTCATGAACTGTCCTTGTGTGAAGAGAAAATTTTTCTTAAAAGATATGAACTGCGAGAGGTATGTTATAACACTTATAATCCTTGGGTCAAAGTGTACACTATTGCCAAATGGAACTTGTTGATTACATGCAGAGGTTACAGCGCAGTTTAGCACGCCGAGCTGCAGAAGAATGGAACGGAAGAAACAATATGGTAAGGGCTATATACAGCTAAAACTTTTGTTCTGATTACTGTCATTCATTTTTTAATCTTAAGCTTTCTTTTACTCAGGAACAAAATCCTGATGGTCCAGACTTCACAGTAAAGTCTTTTTCAACAAACTGCAGTATTTCCACAAACAGCCAAGATGAGTCAGATGTAGGGAAGAGCATACCTATTTTTTTTTTCTAATTTTATTGGATATCTGGAAATTACCTTATCACATCTCCTAAACTTGTTTTGCAAATATCGCATCCATATTATTCATTATCTCGAGTTTAACTCTCCTATTGCTTAGGTAACTGCAAATACCTTGGAGCTGAGGCGAAACTTAAAGGATGCTCTTCGTAACAAGCAAGACCTTATAAAAAGTGGAGCCTGTAAACATGATGCGGTTAGTAGTGCCTATTTGAGTAAATATTTCGCATATGTGCAAAGCTTGACATGCCATTGCAGATAAGATTGGGATTTGCGGGGTGGAAATCTCGATTCTACAGGGAAAAGTTTGGTGTGGAAAAATCTAATGAAGTTGGGAGGCTGAAGAATGACATGGTTATGATTTTTCCTGTTTCTGTGTGCAGATAAAATTTTAATACCAGTGGGCGTTCTGAAGAGACATCATATTGTGTTAACTTTCTTTGTCACTGACTTAATTTAGGTTCAAAAGTATCTGGAAGGACTTTGTTGGGTGCTGCGGTACTATTTTGCAGATGTGCCATCATGGAGCTGGTAGGATGTACATATTTGTATTTGATCTGAGTTTTTATTTGTCCATGTATCTTCTTATACATTGTACTCGTATGCTTTCATCGTCTGAAATTTGAATGATGAATAGTTAAAAAATTTGATAATCTTGATAAATAGTCCCACATACTAAGTGATATATGTACTAGCAAATGTTTCCATTCTATAATGTTTATTTTGTTTTCTGCAGGTACTACCCCTTCTATTATGCTCCTTTCGCATCTGATTTTAAAGGACTATCTCAGTTCAAGATATCTTTCACTGCTGATAAGCCACTGAGGCCATTCGATCAGCTCATGGCAGTTCTTCCAAAAGAAAGGCACGTGAAATATTCTCTGTTTTATAATGCACATTCTTCATAGCAATCTTTAATTGAATTTTTAAGTTTATTTTCTTTTGCAGCTCATGTGCACTACCCAAGTGTTACAGAGAACTGATAGAAAATGAAGAGTCTTTGATACAAAAATTCTATCCGTCAGGTATTTTTGTCATTCTAGACTCATCACATAATCTGAATTTTGAACTAAACGGCCATTTTTTTTCTTCTCACAGATCTACAGATTGATACCCATGGGAAACGTTTCTTGTGGCAAGTAAGTCATTATTCATATATATGAATTCATAATTTAAGACTAGCTTACTCATATTTTTACAAACATTAGCTGGGTTGTGTAGCTAAGCCATCATCTTTCAGTTGCTATATTTAAGCCCCCACTATTAGTAGTTGTGAAAGAAAAAAGAAAGCCTTCTTTACTCATGCTGGTTTTCTCTGAAACAAATTATTTCAGGGTATTGCAATGTTGCCATTCATTGATGAAAAGCTGCTGACTTTGGCTACCAAGACGGTGGAGGACAAACTTGCAGTAAAAATAAATTGCTATCTTCTATGCAAATGGTCGACTAGACTTTGTTGCGCGAGAGTGTTTTACATTGTTTGTATTTTGTAGGTGCATGAGATAAATAGAAACGCAGTTCGGCAAGATAAGATCTTCCTGAGGAACTCAAATACTACACCAAATGGTGCAGCATCTGCGCAGACATCTGACTGTTTGTCAAAAAAGCTTCCGATAGATCAATCTACCAGGTACAATCAAGTCTGAACTGATGCTACGTTGATATGCATTTCTTTGATTTCTGAGCAACTTATAAGAATGTTGCTAAATCCTAAATTTCATTCCACATAGTGAACTTGGAGGGTGGCTGTCGCCTGTCGATGACGACAGTATAAGCTGTGGCTTCTTCCGTTCACCGATAAGAGATCTACAGGACATTAGGAATGACCAGACAATGTATGTTTTCTTGTTGACCCTATCGTATTCAGGCAGTACATTCCTAAGAAAAGAAGTCATCCTTTAATTTTCACTACATGTTCCTGTGTATGTTTCAGATCATTCTTCTTCTCCAACCCAGAACCAGTGCAAATCATTCCAAGGCTACTTGATAATGTCAAAAAACCGGAAAAGGTATATTCAGATGTCCCTTTAGCTGCACATTTCATTCGTTCGGGGGGCATTTGCCACCATACAGCCGATTTGCCATCATCTCTGAAAGAAACCATGTCTTCTGCAGACTGTAACTGAAACTGAGATTCCAAAGAGGCCGCTGTGGTACACCTATCCTGGTAGTCGACCACCGCCTGAAACCATCCCAACCATGGCAGAGCCGCAGTTGATGATCAACGGCTTTGGACGTGGGAGAGGGAGAGCCATCGCTGCCGAGACAGTGCTGGGCAGCGGCCGCGGCTACGGGAGAAGTTTCCATGGGGCTGACACGGCGCAAAGCCGAGGCAGCAGGAATGACAGAGGTGGCGCCTACACATTCGGAAGCGCTTGTGCAGGAAGAGGGCAGTATGGCGGCGCGTTCCAGAGGCAGCAGATGGCTTGGCGCCCAGTCGGGAATTCAGGCGGCCGTGGTGGGAGTGGGAGCGAGCAGCGCCATGGTTGGTAGAACGGAAGGGAGATGTCGGGGATGCGATGAACTGATGATGAACTAGCTTAGTTTTTGGTTTCACGCCTCACCGTTTTGCCTGAAACATCAGGAGTGCTATTTTGATGACTTCTGAAATTATCTGTGATATGTCAAAATAGAGCTGGTCTGGCACGAGGTTCCCTCGCTCCCTGACAGAAGAATGCCTTTTTGTGTTGCTAATCTTGGGTCTGGCAGCTTGTCCCATTTCATCCCGTTTGTTTTGTATAGCGAATGTTGTGTCAGGAATCAAAGGCTCCCTTGAGCGAACAAATCGACTTTGCACAGCACGGGCAATATACCAGTTATTTTAATGAGAGAGATTGAATGACATAACTACACCCGAGACCCCCCTCTCTGTCTAGGACTACCGCGACAACCGGTCTTCATCTTCGTCGCCTGTGTTTTCTCCTCCCATTCAAATATCCGGCTCTGTTTTCTCCCCCTCTCTCTGTTTACGGATGTCCGGCTTGCTCTGTTGCGTCGTCGACACGACCTAGCGCCGTCGAGCCGCAGCCACGGTCCCCCGGCCGTGCGCTGCGGCCACGTCGCTGATCTCACGTATTCGCGCCCTCGGCCACCTCCTGCACCAACAACTCCGCGTGAGGAGTGAGGACTTGCATCAGTGCCGTCCCCGCCGGTTTGCGTGGTGTTGAGGTAAGGAGAGGAGGAGCAGGAAGTTAGGGTTTCACCAGTAGAGGTGCTTATATAGTTATATTATATACTCTCTACTTTGCATCCAACGACTCTAGTTCATCAAGTGTTCATCTAATAGCAAAAAGCAGCGTAGTCTCAGCCCTTTTTAGTCATGCCATGCCGGGCCGGCGCTGCGGGCTAGACTCGTGGCCCAGGCATGACCCTACACTGGACTAATCACCCAGTTTCCAGGCTTACGCCATCATTCGATGGGCACCACCTTATCTCTTACTCCACCTCATGGCACTCCCCGATGACATTGAACTCATGCATCGAGCCTGCGTCCTTATCATCCGGCCCCTCTTACTTTCTCCTATGCCTAGACATAAGCAAATTGAGCCCGGTCCGAGCCCGACGGATTTTGGTCCGCCCACGAGCCTTAGTGGACAAAATTTTTTTCTCGACCCGAGCCCAACCTGAAAAAACTGGTCCTACTCATCCAATGGGACGGCCATCGACGGGATTATTTTGGCCCGGCCCACAAAATACTCAGATCTACCTATGACTACCTAAAAAACTGAAGGACGGCCATCGGAGGATGTGGGAGGGGCTAGATGACGAGGGTGCATGTGTGGTGCTTAAGCTCAATGTTGTCGACGAGTGTCGGTAGGTGGAGCAGGAGACAAGATATTGCGTGCTGCACATTGAGTGGTGGGTCAACCTAAAAAGAGTAGGGAGATAGAGGCAGCAAATGGGTCTGCGTGCAAGCATGTGTACATAGGGCAGTATAGCGGGTCTTGACAGCCAAAATTGTCAAAAGACATAATTGACTCCACCATTTCATTCGTCTCATTGAGACGATAAAAAAACATATATGGATTGTCACATTTGGAGTCTAGATATGAAGAAAAGAGAATTTTGGGAGTTGATGCAAAAAAACAGACATAGCCGGATTCCAGAACCCACTAAGCCAGATTTCCCAGAAAAACAGGCTAGGCCAGTTTTGCAACCCGGCTAGGCCGATTTTGACAGGCTAGTTTGGAATTGAGTTGTATTTTGATGCGTTTTGTCAAGGAATTTCGACCCTCATTGGATAAGACCAAATCCCTTCTTATAAATATAATAAGGGGCACAAAATATAATAAGGGATACAATCGATTGAGGTGATCAATATATACAATCTCAAAAAAACCAGTTTATTCCATGTCTCTCTTTGCTCTAATATCTTCTAGTCACCCTGCGGTGGATAGGTGCTTAGCATCATCGCAGGGGTGGCGCAGGCCAACTCTACCACACATGGGGCCGCGTGCTGAGCTGGCGGAGGTGGTCGAGCTCGCTGGACGAAGATGAAGACGAAGAGCGGGATTGATGATTCGGACGCGGAGGGGAGGTGGTCGTTTTCATGGCCGGTACACGTAAATTCGTTCGTGCCCGGACGATGGACGCTAGCCAGCCAAATTGAAAATGAGTTCGGATTTGATTGGCGTAAGCGTAATGACCCTGACGTATTCAAGTTATTAAAGTGGATGAGGTGATATGGACAGGAGTAGCATTTCTTCATTCCCTGGCTGAATGGTTGTTCGTCGGCAGCTTGCCTGCGAGTTCATGTGACTGTAATTTGTTGGTGAGATTAATTTCTGACCCATAAGAAAATGGTCGAACTTTGGAGCGATTCCTCATTCTTAATGATCAAATCATTGCGTGATGCATGGTGGGGTGGCAACTGGCAACGGGCTGTTTTGCGTTCTAAAAAAGATGGGCATGCATGCATGCATTTTTAACCCTGTTATATAACAACCAGTTTTTTTTTTGAAACAACAATCACAGTTATTAGTGCTGGTGGCGTGAGATGAGATGCACAGTTTCATTGATGGTGGTGGATCAAGAAGCACAAAAACGTTGCCTCCTGGAGATGCATCATGCTTTCGTTGGGCTTGCTCCAAAAGCCAGACAGGCGTCCGATTTTTTTCTAGCGAAAAGCCCAACCAACCCCGAGTCCTTTGGCGCTAGAAGGAAAAAGTTCACATTACCTTTCTCAACTTTCGCGAATGTCCGCTTTTTCTCCCTGGACTCTAACCAGGCAAAACACATCCCTCAACTTTTAAAACCATTCGTCTTACCTCCCTAGTCCTGTCATAAGCGGTTTGAAGGCGGTTTTGCCTTTTTCTTTTTTATTTATTTCGTCTAAATCTTTAAAAAATCATAGTAAATCACAGAAAAATTATAAAATAAAAAACCTAATTTTATTGGACTCCACATGAGTAGATCTACATAGTGAACATATAATATGGTATGCTTTAGTACAAAGTTTTTACTGTAGCTTTAGATCTATGATTTTCTATAATTAAATGGAATAATTTATAGCTGCAATTTATATAGTCCAATTGTGGTAAAATTTTTATGGTGAACTAATTATTGTATGTTTAAACTGTAGTAAAAATTTCATACTCATTGGATCATGTATAACTTAGTTATATATTTTATTTAGGTTTATGCTTGTTAAATATAAATAAATCTATAACTAAGCTATACATGATCCAATGAGTATGATATTTTTACTATAGTTCAATCATACAATAATTAGCCCACCATAAAAATTTCATCATAATTAGACCATAGAAACTATAGCTATAAATTATTCTAATTAATTACAGAAAAATATAGATCTAAAGCCATAGCAAAAACTTTGTACTTAAGCATACCATATTACATGTTCACTGTGTAGATCTACTCATGTTGAGTCTAAAAAATTGGATTTTCAATTTTATAATTTTTTGTGATTTACTATGATTTTTCAAAGATTTAGCCAAAATAAATAAAAAAGAAAAAGATAAAACCGCCTTCAAAACAGCTTATAACAGGGTCAGGGAGGTAAGATGAACGGTTTTAAAACTTGAGGGAGATGTTTTGCCCGGTTTTGAAGTTTAGGGAGGAAAATAAGACTTTTACAAAAGTTGAGGTAGGTAACGTGAACTTTTTCTGCGCCAGAAATGGAACAACTAACCAGAGGTCACTACTGGAGACGTTCTTAGGCACTCGGCAAAGGCCCAAAAGCCCTCGGCAAAGGTTTTGCCGAGGGTGGCCCTCGGCAAAGAGACCTCAGGAAAATTTTAGACGGGAAAGGGGCCCTTTGCCGAGTGCCAGCGGGGGCACTCAGCAAAGAAAAGCAGCCGTCAAGGTGCTGCTCTGTTGACAGAGTCTTTGCCGAGTGCCACCAGGTCAGGCACTCGGCAAAGAAATGATTTTTTTTTTAACTTTGCTGAATGCCTCGTCTAGTTGGCACTCGGCAAAATTTTTTTTCAAAAAACCTTTCCCGAGTGCCACTATTCACGGCACATGGCAAAGAAATTTATTTTTTTTAAAAAAAATCTTTGCCGAGTGCCACCATATATGGCACTCGACAAAGAGTCCATACTAGAATTTTTCCAGGCCTCTTTGCCGAGTGCAATGGTCATGGCACTCGGCATTACCGAGTGCCATGACCATTGCACTCGGCAAAGGGGCCGAAATTCAAAATTTTTTTTATTTTTTGCATTCCATCGACACAAGCAATTCATATATATCAATCATCACATATATATCACAAACATCACAATAATCACATATATATCACAAAGAAACCATTTTCTCACAATATATCACAACCACAACTCACAATCACAATATATCACAACAACAAGTCACATGTTCACCATCATTCACAAGTTTATTACGACAAGTCCATCAAATCCAAGCACAAGTCACAACCACAAACCACAAATCATGCTCAAGTCCAAGCACATCACCAAGCATGAGTCCTCACCAAGCTGCCCTTTGACACGATGGTGAAGCAAAGGCTCCATCATTCGGTGACGCATTAGTGGGATTATTCGAATCCATCGACGGAGGCTACAAAAAGGAGAAGAGATTGCATGTGTTAGATAGGATTAATCTAGGAATTAGTTGCATGTGTGAGATTACAATGTCTAGGAAGGTTGTATGTCATAGCTAGTCTAGGAAGGTTTTATGTCACACAAGCAAAGCACAAGCGAAAAGTGAACTTTCATACTTACAGGAGTAGGTGTAGGAGTAGGAAGTGGAGGAGCTGACAACTGCACAAGTACACCCGTTGCTTGCCCAAGACTTTGCATGATCGTCATCATTTCCGCCATCCTCTTCTCCTGGGCCTCAAACGCGGCCTTCTGGGCCAGCAGCTCGGCCTGCAATATTTCACTCCAATGTTTCAGTAATGCAAATCTAATTTAGGTGTGTAAAGATCAACATACGATGAGTAAAATAGGAATTACCTCGAGTGCGTCGACCCGCTACAGTGCTAGACTAGGCCGTGGGCGTATGGGCTAGCTGGAGCTCGTGCTTTGTGCTCGGATAGCGTCGAGAGATGGAGCAGTGGTGGAGTCGATGACGCCATCTATAATCCACAGCCGCCTGTGCTTCTTGCCTCCTCTGAGCATCATGATGGCCTCTACATCAATGGGCTCAGTGCGCACATCATAATCTTTCCTATGGATCTCTCTTACCTTTGACGTGTACTCTTGGACTTTAGTGTACACGGTCGGGTCGTAGTACGCCTTGGGCGGGGAAGCCGGGTCAAAGGAGACAGAGGACGACGCCCTGCCCATGTGGGACATAGCCCACGCAGAGAACTCCGAGAGCTCCTCGCCCGGGTGCGCAGCCTCCTGCGAGAAAGATGACAAGATGGTGAGAAATCAAGCAGAACTGAGCATCAAAATAGATGAAAGAAATCACTTATGTATGCTTGTTTGAAGGCAGGGAGGCTGCGACTGCCTTGATGGTGAGTTGCACCTTGCCTCAGCAGACGTTGGCCCCGTTGCCTCTCGTGCTTTTCATGAAAGTCCTCTGACAACCACTTGTCCATGATCATCTCCTAGCACTCAGGATACGCTTGGCACCACCAGGGAATCACCTACAAGTCATCGATTATTTGACATATAAGAAGATGAAATTTAACCTACTTAATCTCAAAATGAATCATTATTAATGTTATTCGTCTACCTCAAGGTACTGGGCCCGGGTCAGCGTAATCCGTCTTGCTTCAGCCTTGCGGAGGGACTGTCGAAGTACCGACGCATAGTAGTCTCTGTGGGCTTGGACACGCCCCTCGTGGTGCATGTCAGTGATGTACTTCCTACAGGCTGTGGCAGCCGCCCGATCCGCCTGGGCCTCAAGTCCTTCTTCGGGCCTGAAATACTTCTGCATACAAAACCGATGTATCCATTCATTATTTCAAGAAAAGACTTACCCAATGAATGTGATGTATTAAGCAATGTTGTGCAAGAGAGACTTACCCAAAACTCTGCCAATACCCGCTCCTACTTGTTGCGGTAAGGCTCATCCCGGACCAGCGCGTACCTATCCCACGTGTAGGCTGGCTCCCGCACGTCTGGGGACACTTCCACAATGCTGGGGTACCATTTCCTGCATAAAACACCAAGGATGCTCGCGGGGGAGCGTTTGGGAGTACCCAACAAAACCAACCAGGCCCTGCACAAGTGATTAAGAAAATTTATCAGTTCCTCTTTTGATTTCTAACATATCATATGAAGTAGTTGTGATAACATGTATAGTTACTTACCTCTTTGCCATAGGGTGAATCACTGGGTGGTTACGAGGAAGTGGAGCCTGAGGGAGGCTCGTGGGAACTCGCTGGTAGACAGTTAGGGTGGCAGAACTGTCATCCTCGGGCGCCTCACCTCCCATGCCCGTCTGCGGAACGTCCTCGTCCTCGTCCTCTGACGTGGCTGTGGCCATCACGTGCTCCTCCTCCAGCACCTCGTCATGTGCCGGGGAAGGAGTCCGCTGCCACCTACGGTCGCTGCCCCTCGTCCTCCTCCCGTCACCTCCTGCGGACGCTGCCCCTGACCCCAACCCCTCACCTAGAACGAGAGGGCGTGGTCTCCCGTAAATCGAGGTCGTCTCACGTCATGGACAACTGCTCGTCATTTTTGTTCAATCACCTGCAATCACAAAGAATGAACAAGACTTATTAGTACATATATTTGAAATAGATTCAAAATAATAAACAAAACACAAATTAAAAAACATAGTATTACATGTATTAGAAATAATCTTCATGATTAGGATCATAGGTCTCGTCATCACTGTCAAAATTGTCCAAATGGGCAACACTATCCGAAGGTTCTATGTTGTCTTCATCGTCATTGCCTAGCCTTAATTGCTCAAGCATTTCTATGTCCTTGGCATTTTGCACCACATCTCCATCGACCTCGTCATCAAACTAGAGCTAATCAGTGTGGATCTACCTGCAATGGACATGGTACCACCCTTCCAAACATCCAGTTTCTTCTCGTTCTTACTGGTCAATGGTCCCCAGTCACTAACATGTAGTCTGCTGGGGCTTACTGGGACCCCAAGGTATTTTATTGGGAAGGTTCCTACCTCGCAATTAAAGAGTTCAACATACTTTCTATCCCAGCCTTCTTCATCATTGATGGTAATTACTTCACTTTTAGAGAAGTTTATTTTAAGGCCCGCCATCAGTTCATATAAATAAAGCAAAAGTTTCATATTTGTTGCCCCCTCAACATTATGCTTTAGGCATATAATGGTATCATCAGCGTATTGCAACACAGCTATCCCATTGTCAACAATATGGTCTACCAATCCACAAAAGAGTTTGTTTGATTGAGCTCTATGTATCATCCTGGAGAGACCATCAGCTACAAAGTTGAAGAGGATGGGGGAGAGGGGGTCCCCTTGCCTAACACCCTTGTGACTTTTTATGTAGGGACCTAATAAGTCATTCATCTTTACACTTACAGTCCCACCAGAGACAACTCTTCTAATCCATTCACACCACATGGGGCAAAAGCCCCTCGCCTCCATACACTGGAATAAGAAAGTCCAATTGACCTTGTCATAGGCTTTTTCAAAATCCAATTTTAAGACAACACCAATTTGTTTTCTTCTCTTGGTTTCATGAATCACTTCATGCAAAATCATGACGCCACTCATGATGCTCCTACCCTTCATGAAAGCTGTCTGGATGGGATGTATGAGTTTTTCAGCAACTGCTTCAAGCCTTAGTGTTAAGGTTTTGGTAATGAGCTTATACAAACAGTTCAGAAGGCAGATAGGCCTAAATTGCTGGATCCTAGCAGCATCAGTCACTTTTGAAAGAAGGGTAATAACCTCATAGTTAATCCTGCTAATATCAGCTTTTCCCTTATGAAACTCATCAAACAATTGGAAAATATCAAGTTTAACAATGTCCCAACAAATCTGAAAAAATTCAATTGGGATTTTGTTAGGGCCAGCAGCTTTATGTTTTTCCATTTGGAATAAGGCTTCCTTAATTTCTTGTTCTAAAAATGGCTTACATAAATATTCATTGTCCAGTTCAGAAACTTGCTCAAGCTCATTCTAGAGTGATTGATCAATCTGAATTCTATGTTCCACCTCGGGCCAAACAAGTTGGAATAATATTCTATGGCATGTTTCAGTAGATTTTCATCCCCTTTAATGGTTTCTCCATTGTTTTCAAGGGAAATGACAGTATTTTTCCTTCTCCTTCCATTTGCAATTCTATGGAAGTAACTTGTATTATTGTCTCCTTTGAGCAACCAATTCTCATGACATCTGTTAATCCAATAGGCTTCTTCTTGATCTAATAGATGATGAAATTCTTTTAATAATTTAACTTTTTTTTGTCATCTGATCATAATCAAGAAAGTCATTTTCCTCAATGAGTTCAATATGAGATAATTCCTCACTAGTCACCCCTCTTTTTTTCCTTAGCTCACCTAGCAGGTTAAAACCCCAACCTTTGAAATATTGTTTGAACATTTTCAATTTTTGTTGGATTTTATCCAGCGCATTTTTTGCCCTGCATGGTTTGTCCCATATTTTTTTACAGCCGGGATGAAATCAGGATTGCTAATCCAACTTAACTCAAATCTGAATTGAATATGAGATGTGGGCTTATGAGTAGTAGTGTACATGACAAGAGGGTTATGGTCAGATACCTCCCTAGGGAGCTTTTTCACTAAAGCATTAGGAAAATTGTCTTCCCATTCTTTAGAAATTAGAATTCTATCAAGTTTTTTCAATGTGGGATTTTCCTGATTGTTTGACCAGGTATATAGCCCACCAGACATGATTATTTCTCTCAATTCATAAAAATGGATCAGGGAGTTGAAAGTATCAGAATGTCTATGGTTGCCCCAGGCTTGTTTCTTTCATTATTGTACCTAATTATGTTGAAATCTCCACCTATCATAATTGGCTCCCTATTTTTTGAGCAAAAGGAAGATAGTTCTGTTAAAAAATCCATCTTATCTTCTTCATGGGCAGACCCATAAACCACAAGAAAATTCCACTTTATTTTTTTAGTTTTATCCCAAAGGTTCATTTGTAACATGTATTTTCCTTGGTGAAAGGAACCTACATCATATAGGTCTTTTTTGACACCACATAGAATCCCACCAAATTTTCCTAGAGCCGAGTTGTAGAGCCACAGGTAATCTTGATTGATATCAAATTTTTTCAACAATTTTTCATCACAATCTTTAATCATTGTTTCCTGAATCCCAATGACATGAAAAGAGTATTCAGAGATAAGATTTTTAAGAAAAGTGGCGACCCCTTCTTTTTGAGGCCCCTACAATTCCAAATGAGGCCTTGCATTAGGACTTCATTTTTGATTTGACATTTTTTGATGAGAAAGCATCACTCGGCTTTCTATCTTTTTTAGAAAGCATGCCAAGCTTTACTTGATCTTGCTTCAACTTACTTGATTCAAGAGAGAACTTGACAGATTTCTTGTTCTATCTTTTTTTTCCTAGATTCAACCAAAATGAAATCTTCTGATGTAGAGGATTCATCCTCAAGCCATATCAGTTCAGGGATTTTTTTTTCTTTGTCAATATTTTCAACAACTGTCACAGCTGGAGGAGCATCATTTTGTTCAAGTTGTTTTAAATACAAGTCACTTCTAGCTTTTTCATGATCATTTAACAAATTGCAAGTATCAAAAACATCACTATCTATAACAACACCCATATCAGATGAAATATGCGAAATATCATCAACAGATGAAACAACAAAAGAATTGGAGATTTTTGGGCTACCTTCTAGATTTTTCCTTTGAGCAGCCCTCTCTGTCTTCTCTAGTGTAGTCAGATTAGCATCTTTCTTCAGCCTCTCACTTCTTCTTTCTGGGACTTGCTGGGTAACCTTTTCCACCTCATTCATATTAGTATTTTCATTTGTTCTTGCAGTTTCACTGGACAGGGCACCTTTTCTTGCTGATCCATTTCTATCTTGAGTATTGATGATGTTATCATCAGAGATAAAAAATCTCTAGGGATAGAGTGCTTCTAGCAGTGGACTTCAGCTTTAGTTCAGTTGCTTTGACCTCATCCACTTCCATTGTAGTTTTATCTTCTTTGTCATCAGCAGGCCCATCTTGGAGTTTCTCAGTCATGATATCATGGATATGAGACTCCACAAACCAAATTTGTTTGTTGGGATCCACACAAGCTTTCCCAGAAGTAGATTGACCAGCATCACCCATACCAGTAAGCATCTGGACCTTCAGTCCAAAGGAGTCACTGTCTGAGTCTAAGTCCTCAAATGTATCTGGTATATGGACTTTTTCATCATCATTCACATAATTGGAATTATGATAACCCTTTTGGGCATCAGCCATCAATTTGGTTTGAGATTTTCTCTTGAAAAAAATGTTGGGGGAGCAGACAATACACCTGTTGCTTCTGCTTGCCAGCTTCATTGTCAGAGACTTGCTTGGATTTGGAATTGTCATCCCTACCAGATTTGTTATCTTGATGTTGAATACTAGGATTTGGGACCAGATTTGTTATCCACTGCTCAGAACTTTCTCACCCCCCAATCTCATGTAACTCTCTCTCAAAGCCAAAATTAATGATATACATGCCCAGAGTACCTTCAGCTGTCTTTGGGACCTTAGTCACATCACGACAAGCAATCCTCAAGCGGACATAGTCATATCTGTAGCTTGTACTTTTATCCACCTCCATCACTTTGCCTACTAACCCACCAACTTTTGCTAACGTCGCGAAGGATCTCTGATCAGCTAGAATTTTGCTAACTCTGAACCAACCAAGCTGTAGAATGCCTTTAGCCCCTACTGCTGGTGACCAAGCCTCAATCTTGAGTTGAGCTTCATTCCTGAGGGTGAGATTCTTGAGTCTGCTCCATTCATGCGCCATCTTGGGTGTTGGAAACCAAAGAAGAAACTTGCCATCACCAACAGGTCTTGCAATCCAGCACCAAGCATCAGTTCCAATCAAGTTACTAAATTCCATTTCAATCAGACTGGCATTTACATCCCCACTCTCAACAGATATCACAGTCGTGCTGGATTTCTCACGAGCAACTCTAGGATCAATACATTCTTCAATGTAGAAAAAGCTCTGGTCTTCAACCTAGGTTGCACATAGCTCAGGACCAAAGTTCCATGGTAATCACTTCAAACTCAATTTGACTCACTTCAAAGTTCCATGGTAAGCACTTCAAACTCAAGTTCCATGGTAAGCACTTCAAACCTGAATTCCATGATTCGGACTTGTTGGGGGACTGGATTTAATATTTATATTTTGTTCTGATGCAAGACAAGGACTAGATAGTGGCTATGCCAAACTCAATTTTGGGATCAAAATAAGAATCACTATGACTAGTGGCAGTTTGGTTGCTTTGTGCATATACGACAATTTGATGAGAGAAACTGAGGACATCACTTTGAAAAGTTCATAACAACAAACAGAAGATATCGGTGAAGGCACAAAGTAGAAGTTGTCACCTCAAGGCAGGAATTGAGTTTTGAGCCCAATGAAGATATTTTTTAGTACGCAAGCTTTACTAAAAATAGAGGGGCATATGTTGATAGTCAAAATTGGCCAAAGTGCATAATGGACTCCGTCATCATATTTCTAACGTCAAAACGGTCAAAAAAACATACTTCATTTGGAGCCCGGACGAAGAAAATGGCTTTTCAGGGGGTTGGTCCAGCCGAAATCGGCGTGGTCGGTTCCCAAAATTGGCCAAGTCGGATTTTCCAACTTCCGCAAATGGAAGAATGGATTGCACTATTTCATTCCTCTCGTCAAGTTGATTGAAAAATATATATGGATCGCCTCGTTTGAAATCCGAATGAATTAATTACGATTTTCGGAAGGTTTTCAACCTCGGACGTGCAGGAAAACCGGCCAAGCTGGTTTCTACGGCCCAGTTCGGATCTAACTCATGTTTTGACGCGTTTTGGAAGGGGTTTTGACCTCTTGAGCGATAAGACCACCCCCCATCCTTATAAATATATAAGGATCATGGCTGATTGACGTGTCCAGCACAAACAATTGATCAAAAACCAATCTACTCTTGTCTCTTTTTGCCCTAATCTCTCTCCCAACTCCATGTTGCTATTCATCGCTTAATGCGACGACCAAGGATGGCGCACTAGGCTTGCTGGCCGACCTAAGGCAACCCGACGACGTCCTTGCCCCAACGGGGTCCCTCCTGGGCAAGAGCTTCGACAGTTCCTTTGCTAGTTTGCTTAGAAACTAGCCGTTCTTCGTAATGCATGTGCGATTGATTATCCTTTGGTGGTTTGCTTGTAAACCTCACCGCTCTTCGCCACGAAAGCATGCTAGTTACCTACTGCGTTCTTCGATCTGTGGCGACCTAGCATCTAGCCCTAGCTGCTACGTGGCCGATCTTTGCGTCAACAGGTTCACTTTACGGCGAAGTCCATGGTGGCGTCTGGTTCCTGGTTCTATGGTGTGAGCCACTTCCAAGGTTCCCCGTACCGTAGTGCTGAAAGCTGATCTAAGCTTAGCCTCGAAGGCTCCTCTGGTTCGCGTTCGATTCGGTCTTTTCAGTGGGCCGTGGGACCCAGAGTAAAAGAACGAAATTCGTTGTCGGCTTCACACCCGTTTGCTGTTTCCTCTGCTTTCCCCTTGCTGGTAGCGCGCTGCCACCAACTAGCTCAAATCAATCGCCACTGGCAGCCCGCCCCCGTAGACAAACTCAGCGCCACACAAGGGCGGACGATCAGATCGCCTGCAAGTCTGCAGGCTGCAGCTGCTGGCTAGTTGCCTTGCGCCCCCCCCCCCCCCCCCCCCCCCCCCCCCCCGCATGCCATGGGGGTGCCATCCTTGTACAAATGGCTCGTGGGTAAGTACCCAAATATCGTCGTCGCCGCCAAGAAAGACGAAGGTGGCGCCGGCACATCGTCGTCGCTGGCGGAAGCCTCCACAGGGCCCAATGGCGTTGGCGTCTACCACAACCTGTACCTGGACATGAACGGCATCATCCACCCCTGCTTCCACCCGGAGGATCAGGTATATTATATGTATGTAATTAACACACTCATAATCCTCCTGATGGATGGATCCAGTTCCTCATCAACTGAATCTCTTGACGAGCTGGTATTGGTAAACGTGATGGATCATGTATGTCGTCTAGTAAATGTCATGTTCCTCAGCTCACACATCGTCCTGATGTATGGATCGATCCAGTTCCTCAACTCAACTCATGTACTCCCTTGTCATTTTTTATCTGTCGTTCTCGCTTTCCAAAAAGTCAAACATACTCAACTTTAACTAAATAGTATATATTAAAAAATATTAATATTTATGGTACATAATTAGTATTATTGGATAGATCTTTGAATTTATTTTTATAATAAATTTATTTGAAGATACAAGTGTTGCTAATATTTTTTCTATAAATCTAATTAAACTTGAAAAAAAATTTACGGGCACGCGACAGTTAGGGACAGAGGTAGTATCTCTTGACAAGCTAATAAATGTCATGGCCTCATGGATACGCGATGCAATGCAGGTGTGCCCGCCGACGACGTTCGACGAGGTGTTTGCGGCCATGTTCGAGTACATTGACCGCCTCTTCCGCATGGTCAGGCCTACCAAGCTGCTCTACTTGGCAGTAGGTACGTCCGTACTATATACTGTATACTAGTACATGTTTCAACCGTATTTCCCGTTGTCTTTGGCGTTTGATACGATACAACGAATAATTTCTTGTTTGAACTGCGTGAAGATGGTGTTGCTCCCTGCGCCAAAATGAACCAGCAGAGGTCCAGACGCTTCAGGGCTGCCAAGGACGCTAAAGATGCAGTAAATTACCCTTAACCGTCCTCTGGATTTGTTTGCTGCTATGCATGATTTGCGGCAACCTTATGTTCGATGGTATGATTTGCAGGAACTGGAGGAGAAGCTTCTGAGAGAGAAGTTCAGAGTTGAAGGGCGGGAGGTGCAGCCGCAGGAGACAAATGAGGTTTCGGATACCAACGTCATCACGCCAGGGACGGAGTTCATGGAGAAGCTCTCCAAAGCCCTCGAGTACTACGTCCGGTCCCGGTTGAATAGTGACCCCGGGTGGAAAGGCATCAAGGTTTAGTAGACGATGAGGCCCATGTTTCACCTTCCCATTTTTGCATTGCTGCAGTAAATATCTTATTCTTATGACAGCTTTTATTTTATATTTTAATATTGACAGGTTTCAAGATATTAGTTTCAGTGTGTAAAATGCACCCTCTGTTTTGAAATAATGGTTACCATTTGACTTTACTATTCAAAATTTGTCAACTGATAGGCAGATGAAAATGATATTTTTAGCATTGTCAAAAGTATTTAATTTCAAATTCAACTTGTGTGTTTACAGTTACAGGTGAAATATCAAAGTGAAGAGTGATAATTTTCTTTTAATCTGAGGCATTGTGTTTTTTTTTTTGAGTGGCTAGTTGATCAGTACATATTTGGTCAAGATCCTGATTTTAGTCAACGTGATCATTACTTGATAACCTTCATGATACTTGCGTTCTGAAGGTAATACTCTCTGATTCAAATGTACCTGGAGAAGGTGAACACAAGATAATGTCTTTCATCCGGGGACAACGGAGCCTAGAGAACTATGATCCAAACACAAGGCACTGCTTGTATGGACTGGTACGACGGACATGGACTAACTAAATATTTGAATATTTTTCTACTGTGACACACCATTGATCTTCTGATTGTTCTTTTTATTGTGCCTATTTTACACTCGGAATATCATTACAGGATGCGGACCTAATAATGCTCGCTTTGGCATCTCATGAACTTCACTTTTCGATTTTGCGTGAGGTCTGTTAATCCATCCTTGTGTGAACTCATAGCTTCATCCATACTAAGATAGTTTTGGCAAACCGCATTTAGTTAATTGGATTTAGCAACCAACGGTGTATTGAAGTTAAATGTAGTTGCAGAATTTTGTAAATATTGAGTTGAGAATAACCCTTTTGTTAACTTGAACAGGATGTGTTACCTCAGAATCTGCCAGAAAATTGCATCCCTCTATCTAAAGAACTGTTCAAAACTGAAGATTCCTCAAGAACGTGTAGAGGATGGTTCCCCAAAGTAACAGAAACAGCTCATAGGGACAGGTCTCCCAAGAAACCTTATCAGGTTTGTTCCTCAGAGATGATAACAGGGTGCTTCCATTTTAATTTTTCATATAACACCATCTTCTTGCAGTTTTTGAACATATGGGTTCTGAGGGAGTATCTAGAGCTTGATTTGAAGATACCAAACCCGGTTGTCAAAACGGATATCGAAAGGCTCATAGATGACTTCATATTTATTTGTTTCCTGACAGGAAATGACTTCATTCCACGTATTCCTTCAGTTGAGATACATGAGGTGTGCTTATGCTGTCTGATTCTGACAGCTTAACAGCAAACAGTATTGTTATTGTCACATCCTTTCACATGTTCCCCACTGCAAAAAAAAGTGGGATTTTTTCCTTAATTTGTCTTCGACGTGGCAGGGTGCAATTGATCTGCTATTGGAAGTGTACAAACAAGCATTTAACAAAATGGGAGGCTATATTGTGAACACCGAGAAGGTACATGCAAAATCGAACTATATTAATTTCATTGATTACTTTGTTGAGTTATGTTTTGATGTACTTCTGTTGCTACCAAAAACAGTTAAAAGACAAACATGCTGCATACCTTGAAGTTTCGAGGTTGGAAAAGTTTTTTCATGAACTGTCCTTGTGTGAAGAGAAAATTTTTCTTAAAAGATATGAACTGCGAGAGGTATGTCAGAGAACTTATGATCCTTTGGTCAAAGTGTACAATAGTGCCAATGGAACTTGTTGATTACATGCAGAGGTCACAGCGCAAATTCGTGCACCAAGCTGCTGAAGAATGGAAAGAAAGAAACTATGACAATATGGTGAGGGCTATATACGGCTAAAAGTTTTGTCCTGATTACTGTCATATTCATTTTTTTAATCTCAAGCTTTCTTCTACTTAGGAAGAAAATCCTGATGGTCCAGATTTGACAGTAAAGTCTTTTTCAACAAACTGCAGTATTTCCGCCTACAGCCAAGACGAGTCAGATGTAGGGAAGAGCTTACCTATTTATTTCTACTTTTGTTGGATATCTGGGCAATACCTTATCATTTCTCCTAAACTTATTTTCCAAAGTCCATCCATATTATTCCTTGTTTTGAATTTGACTCTCCTGTTGCTTAGGTAATTGCAAATACCTTAGAGCTGAGGCGAAACTTAAAGGATACTCTTCGTAACAAGCAAGACCTTATAAAAAGTGGAGCCTGTAAACATGACGCGGTTAGTAGCGCCTATTTGAGAAAATATTTCACATATGTGCAAAGTTTGACATGCCATTGCAGGTAAGATTGGGATTGGCGGGGTGGAAGTCTCGATTCTACAGGGAAAAGTTTGGTGTGGAAAAATCTAATGAAGTTGGGAAGCTGAAGAAAGACATGGTTATGATTTTTCCTGTTTCTCTGTGCAGATAAAATTTTAATACCAGTGGGCGCTTTGAAGAGACATCATATTTTGTTAACTTTCTCTATCACTGGCTTAATTTAGGTTCAAAAGTATCTGGAAGGACTTTGTTGGGTGCTGCGGTACTATTTTGCAGATGTGCCATCGTGGAGCTGGTAGGATATACATATTTATGATCAGAGCTTTCATTTGTACATGTATCTCCTTATACATTGTACTAGTATGCTTCCATTGTTTCGAAACCGAATGATGAATAGTTCAAATAATTGATAATCTTGATAAATAGTTCCACATGAGTGATGTATGACTGCTAATTCTTATGGACATGTACTAGCGAATGTTTCCATTCTATGTAATATGCATAGCATGTCTGTTTTGTTTTCTGCAGGTACTATCCCTTCTATTATGCTCCTTTTGCATCTGATTTTGAAGGGCTCTCTCAGTTCAAGATATCTTTCACCATTGATAAGCCACTAAGTCCATTCGATCAGCTCATGGCAGTTCTTCCAAAAGAAAGGCACGTGAACTATTCTTTATTTTATAATGCACATTCTTCATCGCAATGTTTTAATTGAAATTTAAGTTTATTTTCTGTCGCAGCTCATGTGCACTACCAAAGTGTTACAGAGAACTGATGGAAAATGAAGAGTCTTTAATACATAAATTATATCCGTCAGGTGTACTTGTTATTCTAAAGTCATCATATAATCTGAGTACCATATACTGAACTAAATGGGAATTTATTTTTCTCACCAGATGTACAGATTGATACCCATGGGAAACGTTTCTTGTGGCAAGTAAGTGATTATTCCATATATATGAGTTCATAATATAAGGCTAGGTTACCCATATTTTGATGCACATTGGCTACATGTAAGACCCCACATTGGCTAGTTGTAAAAGAAAAAAGAAAGCCTTCTTCACACATGCTAGTTTTCTCGGAAATAAATTGTTTCAGGGTATTGTAATGTTGCCATTCATTGATGAAAAGCTGCTGATTCTGGCTACCAAGACGGTGGAGGACAAACTTGCAGTAAAAGAAATTGCGTACCTTCTATGCAAATTGTCTACTAGAGTATGTTGCACGTGAGCGTTTTACATTGTTTTTATTTTATAGGTACATGAGATAAATAGGAACACAGTTCGGCAGGAGAAGATCTTCCTGAGGAACTCAAATACTCTGCCAACTGGTGCAGCATTTGCGCAGACATCTGACTGTTTGTCAAAAAAGCTTCCGACAGATCAATCTACCAGGTACAATCAAGTCTGAACTGATCGTATGCATTTCTTCTGTTTCTGAGCAACTTATAAAAATGTTGCTAAATCCTAAATTTCATTCCACATAGTGAACTTGGAGGGTGGTTGTCGCCTGTCAACGACGATAGCATAAGCTGTGGTTTCTTCCGTTCACCGATAAGAGATCTACAGGACATTAGGAATGACCAGACAATGTATGTTTTCTCTTGACCCTATCATATTCAGGCAGTAATTTTCTAAGAAAAGAAGTCATCCTTTACTTTTCACTACATGTTCCTGTGTATGTTTCAGATCATTCTTGTTCTCCAACCCAGAACCAGCGCAAATCATTCCAAGGTTACTTGATAATGTCAAAAAACCTGAAAAGGTATATTCAGATGTCTCTTTGGCTGCGCATTTCACTCGTTCACTGGGCATTTAGCACCATACCGCCAGTTTGCCATCATCTCTGAAAGAAATCATGTCTTTTGCAGACTATAACTGAAACTGAGATTCCAAAGAGGCCGCTGTGGCACACCTATCCTGGTAGCCGACCACCGCCTGAAACCATCCCAACCTTGGCAGAGCCGCAGCCGATGATCAGCGGCTTTGGACGTGGGAGAGGGAGAGCCATCACTGCCGAGACAGCACTGGGCAGTGGCCGCGGCTACGGGAGAGGTTTCCATGGGGCTGACATGAGGCAAAGCCGAGGCAGCAGGAATGACAGAGGTGGTGCCTACACTTACCAGCCGGACGGAAGCGCTTGTGCAGGAAGAGGGCAGTACGGCCCCACGTTCCACAGGCAGCAGACGGCTTGGCGCCCAGTTGGAAATTCAGGCGGCCGTGGTGGGAGCGACCAGCGCCGTGGTTGGTAGAACAGAAGAGAGATGTCAGGGATGCGATGAACTGATGATGAACTAGCAGCTTGTTTTTGGTCTCACGCCTCACCATTTTGTCTGCAACAGCAGGAATGCTATGTTGATTTCTGAAACTATCCGTGATCTGTCAAACCAGAGGTGCTTTGGCACAATGTTCCCTCGTTCCTTGCTTGTTTGGATTGAGACAGAAGAATGGTTTATTTGCGTTGCTAATTTTGGGTCTGGCAGATTGTCCCATTTGGATCCGCTTGATATTAGTCATTAGATCTATTGTAATTTATAAAAAAATTAATCACCACAATTTATATAAAAAAATACATAAAGTAAGCCTCAAATTTTGCATCTAAAGTACTCACCTATGTCATTACAAAAGACGGTTCAAAATAACCACCCATTTTTATATAAATAAATTACCCACGTATGTCATCATGAAAGATAATTAAAAACATCCCTCTAAATTAGATCTAAATTACTCACTTTACTATTAGAAAACATAATTCAAAATAATTAATCCCCTCACATTACATCTTATAAAAAATAATTTAAAATAATTCTCTAATTTTATCAAAATTACTCACATGTGTTATTATGGAAGATAATTTAAATACGCCATAATGATTCTATAGATTATCCACCTTTGTAATTATGAAAGATAATGTAAAATAACCTCCTAAATTACGTTCAACCTACTAATTGCCACATTAATTCTCACCAGACGCGTTAGCAAAAGAGAAAAATCCTAGAAATTTTCACAATAATAAAAAAAAATCTGCAGGGACAACGAACAAGCACCACGGTGTCGCTCCTTGTGCAGTTGATCACTGGTGAAGCTAGCTTGTGGATCATGTTTGGTTTCAGTAGGTTGAAGTCGCTCATCCAGCTCCTATGATTCTGAGTATCGCCTGTACGAGAGCCGTAAAGATGTAATCTCCTTATGAGCACTACGCGAGGGCAGGGACTTGGGAGGGGATTCCTATCGGTAGTCACTGATTAGCATTGTTGTGCGTGTAAACTATTATACTTTCCTCCATTTCAAATTATAAGTTTTTTAAATTATGAAAAGAATTACAAACATTTATGACATAAAATAGATATTAATATAAAAATATAATTAATGAAAAATATAATAATGATACTTATTTGGTATCATAGATGTTAATACATTTATAAATTTGATCAAACTTGAGATGCTTTGAATCCCAAAAAGTTAAAATAACTTATAATTTGGGATGGAGGAGTAATAGATAAGGCTGGAGCAGCCCTGGCCAGGTTGAGTTAGATCAAACCTCTGCTAAACTTTTTGGTATTGAACCAGCCCATACACGTATTGATGAACTTGTCTTTGGTATTGAACCAGCTCATACGTATTGCGAGCTGGTAGGTGTTTGTCACGTTCCTGGATAGCTACCGACGTACACGCACGGCGGGAAGTGGAAGTGACTAGAGGGTTGGCCGGCGAACACGCTCGGCAGAGAGCACAGCGACGCCGTCTCAAGCAAGGAAGCCTGGAGGAGGAAGACGATGGAGATGGGGAATAATTGACTTGTTCATCGATGATCTCATTCGACAACACTAGGGTACCCATATAGGTTCATTTAATGGGCCAAGCCCAACACCAAAACAGGCTCGCAGGCCCAAACACTAAACCCGCTAACTACTCAATACTGGCCCATAGCCGAGGTCATGACATTCTCCCCTCCTTAAGCCATAGCTTGCCCTCAAGCTATGAATTCTTCAACAACAGATGTTTGACGTTGATCTCTTTGTCAACCACTCACCACGTTTGACTTGTAGATGCTTGAAAATGAATCACCAGAACCGTTGATAGCACAAACGGAGAAGCAGACCACTCACCATGTTTTGTAATTGGAGGTTCCCAAAGTAGTCGTTTCCTACTGTAGGCCATCATGACGACAATTTAAGGGTCCTCAATCATCAAGTTGTAGAAGTGAGACCTCACTGACTGCAAACAATTCACTGTGTTACTGATGCATTTAAATATCCTTGACCTTGCACCCGTGTACTCCACACGCTTGATGACACTAAGATGTGATAGTGCAGATTGAGTAAACGAGCAGTGCTTATCTCCAGCTTCTTGTTGATCTGTAATCTGTATGTGGCATAACCCCAGAGAGCTGTAGCAAAAATACTCCATGAACAGGATTATCTGAAATCTGCTTTTAGTGCTCCAGTAAGAGGTAACCAAGGAAATATGCTTACTCCTAAATAGAAAAATATGGTTCTTGGTGTATTCAGGCCAATGCAGAATCAGCTTGGCAGCAATCTGATTTACTCCAAGTAACTTTCTCACTTTGGAGACACATAGCAGAATTACTTTGCCATCAAAGTTCGATGTGCCTGTCCATTTTCTGATGATGTACAGAGTGACCACCATATGGATTCCATGGCTCAGCTGCATATCACAGGCATCCCAACCAACTGCAGTAATTTTCTGGAATAGAAACAATTCAGATATTCTAGAGCTTTCACATAGATGGTTGGCAAACTTGAGGACAGTCAGCTCTTCAGAGAAAAGAAGCTTGTGCTCACATAAAACTCATAAGCGGTCATCAGTTTCGCTCCACTAAGCCCCAGAAACATTGCAACCACGGTTCCGCTGCGCTGCAGATTACGTACTCGTGCAAGAAATTTCCAGGTGATAACCTTGCATACTAAAGATGCCCATGGTGGTTTCCAGTTTTGTCGATAACACCTCTTCCCTGACATGGTACTAGCTGGAGAAATGATCCTTGGTATAATGGAATCATGACGCAGCCCCTCAATGTAGGAAAACACAACAGGAGTATGATTAAATGAGAACAAGGGTATGGCTTCAGGCACACAAATTCTAAAGATAGTTTGTGAGTACTGTGCAGAAGCTATACAGATCATAAGCCTTGGAGAGGGGACAATATGCAGCAACTGGCTTACTAGATATCTGAAATACAAGCACAGACCCACTACCTCTCCCAACAAATTCCGGTACTGAACATCATAGAATTGCAACTTAGCAACCACTGACCACCAGAACAAATGAGGCACTGTGGCAGTCCTGATCCTGAGACTGCAGGCAATATTGGGTCTATTACTGAAGATGTATAACAGAGATATCCATGGGGGCTTCCACTGCACTGGTTGATGATAGCAATGACCAGAATGTAGCAATAGAGAAGCATACTGACTGAAACTGAATAGCAGTATATAACTGTTTGTGTATGATATCACAGTTTTCAGTTGATATAAACCATCACTAGCACGGGAGCACAAAGTCGGCAATAGAGTTATGGAGTCCAGAGCCTTACCACTCACTTCTTGCCACACTGATAATGTTTGTACTGCTGTTAAGGAAATAGCAAGCTCCAATGCTGATGAATTTTGCAAATGCAGAGCAGCTGCAGACTCATAGAAAGATGGCCATGGTGTTGACTTGAGCGGACCATCAGAATCCATCAGGTCAATCAACAGAGGTGGTGGCCTTGGCTGCCTCAATGTCACATCTATCTGACCACTATTAAAGGGTTGCCCTGAATGTAAGCATAACAGGTAGGTGTCTGTGAGCAAGGAGTTACCGTCTTTTAGAGGAGGTGGCCATGGTCCCTTGTCAACCAAGGTAGCAGGTAATGGTGCTAACCTCTCTGGACTCATATTGGTCATTCCAGCAAACACCTTAGGAGCCTCCTGAACATTGGCATTCACTATCCACTTGCCCCTTCTATTCTTCCCACGGTCAAACACACATGGAGCACAGTAATTCCTTGCGTGACTCACAGGAGGTGGCCACAACATTACTGAGTCATAGCACTTGCCATGATTAACTGATTTAGGATAGTAGCTTGTGGATGTCACCTGTAACACCTGGTGTGCATACTGGGACATGCCAACTGCTGGAGCTGCAACTTGTTTGGCGAGCGTGTGTGTCGCTGATGACGGCAGCGCAGTTGAGATGGTGTTGACGCTGCTCCCAGAAACCAGCATGTTGGTGCTGCGGCAGAGGCGAGTTGTCGAACACCTGGTGGGCAACGTGTTGATTGCATCGTCCTCTGTACTTGAGATAGCTGATGCTGGCGTGGGCAGTGGCCTGACGGTCGTGGGTCGTGGCCATCTGCACGATGGTTGATGTCGCGGTTGGTGCCGTTGGTGTGGGGGACCAGTGGTGAACGTCGAGGACGGCCACGGTCGGTGAAGCGGTCGAAGGTGTGGTGGCTCGGGGATGAGCAGCGGGGATGACCGCGGCGTGCTTGCTGCCGAAGCACCACGTGACCGCGCGCTCGTCGATGGCACCCAGCGTAGTGGTGGTGGCGGATCTGGGCGCTGGACGCAGAGCAGTCGGTGTCGACGAGGAGGTCGGTGCAGCGGTGGGTTCGGCCGGCGCGTCGATGCTGGCGGAGAACACGACCGAGCACTTGTCGATGACACCGGGCAGCATGGTGGTGATGGTCGTAGGCGCTGCAGTCCGTGCGGTTGTGGATGGCGGTGCCACAGCTGTCGGCACTGCAGCCGGAGTAGAGGACACCGGTGGAGCGGGCGAAGACGACGGTGCGGACGACCGCGACGCAGCTGCGCTGGTCCTTAGGGTGCGGCACATCCCCGCGTTCGCTTCCTCCATCATCTGCAGCATGAAGGTCATCTGCGCGGACAGCGCATCCAGCTTGTCCTCAACGGTAGCCATACGAGTGGTTAGGGTTGGTGGAGAGCTGGCGGAATCGAGCGGATCCGGTGGTGATGAACCTTGCTCTGGTACCAAATGTCACGTTCCTGGATAGCTACCGGCGTACACGCACGGCGGGAAGTGGAAGTGACAAGAGGGTTGGCCGGCGAACACGCTCGGCAGAGAGCACGGCGACGCCGTCTCAAGTAAGGAAGCCTCGAGGAGGATAGAGGGACTGAGATCCCGTGCGGTTGCTACTGCTACTGTTTAAGCAGTCGTTCGTTTTCAGCCATTCGATGATCATCAAACAGCCCAAACGAACCGAGCAGACTTCTTCCTCCTCTGCTGCCTCTCTCTTGTTCAGTTGGTCAGCTAGCGCCCATGGCTGTCCAGACATGACACGGCCGGCTCTCATGGCCACCACGAACTCTTTCAACTTATTCGGTGGCTGCACGAACGTCAGCCACGGCCCCGTGGCAAGTGCTCGCCGGAGTATGTTGGACACCGCAACATTGCCTCCGCCATGATACTCGATGCCGAACCTCCCGTTGCAGGCTTGCAGACGTTGTCCGCGCACATGGTGGCACGAGCTTCTGGGAGAGGGGCGAAGAGAAGGACGGCCGGTCAAGGGTGACCGCACATGGAGAGCGAGTCGATGGAGAAGGATGGCATGTGAGGGTGCAAGGTACACGGCACTGGCGATTCGAAGGAGCCGGCGATGGGGATGCGCGCGCTGAGGGCGGCAGCGCAGGCGCGGCGGAGCATGCGGGGATGGGCAGGGTCGATCTAGAGGCCACTATGCCTGTGCTGCCGTGCGGCTGCAGTTCGGCAAGGTGCTGCGAGCGTGGACCACGACCATCGACGCTAGTGTGATGCGATATTGCACGCCAGTTACGTTGACAAGCTCTCCGTATCCGTCTCCGGCGATGCCGTGTCAGCAATACTTCGAAGTGCAGGGTTAGGAATCAGGATCAGGCCGCTCTACTGGTGGTGGTGATTGCCACCATGCCAGCGCTCGCCGGCTCACATCGTGTCGTGTTTGTCGGACAGCCATGGATAGCTCAACACCTGAACAAGACAGACATGCAAGAGGCAGCAGAGGAGGAAGAAGTACTGCTCAGTTCGTTTGGGCCGTTTGATGGTCATCGGATGGCTGAAAACGAATGACTGTTTAACTTACAGTAGTAGTAGCAACTGCACGGGATCTCAATCTAGGATAGAGATGGGGAATAATTGACTTTTCATCGATGATCTCATTCGATAACACTAGAGTACCCATATAGGTTCATTTAATGGGTCAAGCCCAACACCAAAACAGGCTAGCAGGCCCAAACACTAAACCTGCTAACAACTCAATACTGGCCCATAGCCGAGGTCATGACAGTGTTGTGGAAGTCACGCATGATTGTGAAATAAGCTCGATTAATTGATCATATACGGTGGTAGGTGTTGGGGAATCGATAGACTCAGGTACTGGCTGGCGCTTCTTATACAAGTACTAGTATAGTAAAATTAAAACACCTACGTACGTACTCCCTGCTCCGTCGTTGACAGTCAGTGAGAACACTCGCATGTCAGCAGGGATGCTACGCACGAGGGCAATAGCTAGCACGTCAACTGCTGACAGAGTAAACTCGCTCGTTGAGAACAGAACCAGTCAGTTGCGTCAAGGCACTCAGAATGACAGAGTCTCGCGAACACGTCATTGCTGTGCAAGCCGTATTCGTAAAAAAAACTAGAAACGGGGGCGCGGCGTGTTGCCGCGACTACCTTCGATTTGGCCAGTGTACGTACGTAGAATTTGATATTAACTGTAGTTGACCGTTTGACAATCTCTTTTAATGTAATCTTCTTTAACTAGATCAAAATGGGAGCATACGACACTGGCAGATTTTCAATACAACAGTAATGTTAACGGGCATTTAACGACTGTGCCCTCTAACGTTCTGGAGATATGATCATGCATGTACTCTCTAGAGTAGTAGCTAAATACTCCCTCCATTCTAAAATAAGTATCACTGTGGTATTCATGCCGGTCAAATTTATTTAAGTTTGACTAGGTTTGTAGAAAATATTAACAATATTTGTGTCCTATAATGATACTAATTATGTAATATAAATACTAATATTTTCTTGTATATATATTTGGTCAAAGTAAAAAATGTTTGACTCCTCAGGAAACGAGAGCGACATTTATTTTAGGATGGAGGGAGTATCAACTATGTGCCAGAGTTCTCTAGATACATTTAGGCTTTGTTTGGCAAAGCTTCACATTGTGAGCTATTTTTTCTTTGCCAAACAGTATTTTTCAAATCAGCTTCATAGGTGAAACTTTTTTTTTTGTGCTCTCACAAAGGAAAGAGATGGGATGAAGCTGAAAAAAATAGCTTACCCCAGCTTCACTTGCCACCAGTGGGACCTAGCATACATGCATCTCTGATTTGCCCCCAAAGAAGCGAGTAGCGACGCGTGGAGTAGAAGCGGCCGGAGTGCGAGGTCCCGCTGCTAAGCAGGGTGGCGCCGCCGCCGCTGCCGAGCCAGGAGAGAGGACACCGGCGACACAGTAAGCCAGGCGTGGGCGGCCAAGCAGCCATGAGGGGCTCCATCGCTAGGGCATGGGCCACTTGGAATTGCGCCGCCGCTGGGGCAGGCGCGGCCACCGGGGCACTGGCGCAATCGCCGGGGCACGGTCAAGTGCAGCGCTAGGCCCGAGCAGCCGCGGCCACCAGGGCGTGCATGAGCAACGGCGGCCGGGGCTCGTGCTGCCAGGGCCAGCATGCCCATCGTCACCTGGGGAAGAAGGGCCAGCGCACGGGCGTGGAGAAGACTGGTCAGGTGGAGAAGAAAACAGAGAAACAAAGAAGGGCACGCTAGTCATTGATTCTTTTGTTCCATCATGCGAAGATATTTTCCCAAACTGGCTCACAAAAACTGCTCAGTTTCATAAAAAAAAGCTGCTTGTGAAGCTTTTTTTTTAAAAAAATACACTGGTGAAGCTGAGCTATACCAAAGGAGGCATTAATGTACTGCAGGCTTGTTCTACGTATACGAGAGAAGACTATATATATGAACGTAATTTCTGGATCAGTGGTTGCACATGCAAAGAAATCAACTGATGATGCAGATGTGCCTTGTATTAGATTACACAGTGAAGAAAATACAGATGACATGGACAAATCTGGTGCCGGAGAAGATGGGGCAAGACTCGTCTTGTTAAAGATACTTGGTCTTATACAAGGCACTGTATTTTTTTGGCGCGCTGCTGCCGCGTGGTTGGTGACCCCGGCCGTCATTTTAATTTCCCGCCTGCCAAGCTCCTCCAAACCCCAATATATACACGTACACACGCATGTGCTAACCCACACAACATACTAGTAGTGATAAGCATCAATACAGAACTCGATCAGACACCCTACTCAACACGCTATTCAGTGAGAGGAAAAAGAAAAACTCACTTATTGGCTTGGTCGTCAGCTGATCACCATTCTCACCATCATCTGCTTCTTGCATTGCTTGCTAGCTAGTCGACCATCAATTACGACGACGACGACGACCATGGCGGCAGTGACGGTGGAGATCACGCGCCGCGCGGTGCTCAGAGCCCCACCACCGGCATCCGCCCATGGCGGCGGCGGCGGCAAGCATTGGTCCCCGCTCACGCCCTTCGACCGCGCCTCCACCGACGGCTACATCCCGAACGTCTTCGCGTGGAACGCGCCTGCGCCGGACAACGACGCCATATTGGACGGCCTCCTCGCCGCCGTCGCCAGGTACCCGCATCTGGCGGCCCGCATTGGCGTTGACGACCGCGGCAGGAAGTGCTTCCACCTCAACGACGCCGGCGTGCTTGTCGTCGAGGCCACCGCGGACGCTGACCTTGCCGACACGCCGCTGGTGGCGCACGTCAGCGAGCTCTACCCCAAGGCCGATAAGGTACGTAACTTATTCGGTGACCGTTCGATACTTCGATGCAGAAACGTACTAATAAAGCATATATGCTCATGCATGTGTTTGGTCCACCGTCCCACCCATGCATGCAGGAACGTGTCGACGAGCCCCTCTTCCAGGTGCAGCTGACGCGGTACAGGTGCGGCGGCCTGGTGATCGGCACCGCGTGCCAACACCTCGTCGCCGACGGGCAGTCCATCACCACCTTCTACACGGTCTGGGCCACGGCCGTGCGCCACAGCGCCTCGGCCACCGATCTACGACCGTTGCCCTTCACCGACCGCGCCGCCATCGTCGTACCCCGCAGCCCACCCATGCCCAAGTTCGATCACCGGAACATCGAGTTCCGGGACGAGCATAGCCACTCCTACCCCGTGCTCCCCATGGACAGGATCAAGAACATCTCCATCAACTTCCCGGGGGAGTTCATCGCCGGCCTCAAAGCCCGCGTGGGCGGCAGCTGTCGGTGCACCACGTTCCAGTGCCTCCTGGCGCACGTCTGGAAGAAGGTCACGGCGGCGCGGGATCTGGCTCTGGAGGAGTTCACGCAGATAAGGGTCGCCGTGAACTGCAGGGGCCGTGCCGTCCCTCCGGTGCCCATTGAATACTTCGGTAACATGGCGCTGTGGGTGTTAGAATTGATCTCACTTGACTCGGTCCAACGACCGAGTCAGACCCCTTGATCACGCCCTGATCGGGGGCATATCAGCCGTTCATTGGTGTGGGCCCCTCTCGTGCAGTGCTATAAAAAGAAAGGGAGGCGCCACGGCAGGTGGATTAGGTCATCTTTGACTGTGCCACGGCGCTCTCCATGAACCCTAACTTCACCGATCAGGAGATGCAATGAAACGAGGGGAACCTGCCCACAGCGCTGTTCTCGTCTTCACCACCACCGGGCTACACCGACGCGAGACGCCATCACTGCCACGTCGTCGGATCACCTTGTTGTACACTGTCGCCATGGTCGACTTCTCCACCAAGCCCAAATGGTTAGGTACCTCTCTCCTCTCCCTCTCTAATCTCTCTAGTAGTTTTTGTATTAGGACTGTTTATCTCATCTACCAAGAAATGTACCCGCTAGATCTACCGGTTATGATCCTACAGTTCCATCAATGGTATCAAGAGCCTGGTTGTTCCGTGTAGATCTAGATTTTCGGGTAGAAAGAAAGAGACGCCAAAGGTTTTGATCCGAATCGGATCAAGAAAGTTTCATTGAAACCCTAACCCTAATCCAAAGGAAAAAGAGAAAGGGAAAAGTGAAAGGGGATGAAAAAGGGGTACCTACCTGGGGCCCGGCCATCCCATCCTCGCCGCCGGCCGTCTCCATGGCTGGCGTGCGGGAAGGAGAGAGAGCCGAGCCAAGGGCTCGGGCTCAGAGAAGAAAGGGAGCGCGGGCTCCAGACCACCACCGCGATTTCGCTCGACGGTGCCGCGCGCGGCTCCGGCAGCATGCGTGCGCCGGGGAGAGGAATCACGGCGGCGCCGACACCTCCTCCGTTCGCCAAGGGTGGCCGTCGCTCGGGATGCTCGGGCGGCCGCTGCTGCTCGGTGCAAGGAAAGAAACAGAAAGTGGGAGGAAGGAGAATGGACTCAGGATTATAGGTGGAGTTGACCGGGACGAGCTCCGGTGGCTCCATCACCCGGCCGACGACGCTGGCGGTCACCAAGGCTACCGCCGCTGCAGCCCCTGTGGCGAGGACAGAGTTGAAGGCCAGGGTCCAAATGGCTTAGGGTTTTCAGGGTGTGGCGGCCGGATCAGGTTTTGATTACGCGAAAACGCCGGACGGCCGTTGGATGACGATCTACGGCTGAGAGAGTTCCAGGCCACTTTTGGCCTAGGCGGGAGGAGGCGGCGCGGGGAATGGCCGGCCCAGGCCCAGGTTGAGGCCTGGGCGCGGGCACGAGTGAGCGGCGAGGCCGCTGGGCCGAAGCTGCGTAGCGAGCTGGGCGCGGGGAGGCGCCGTGGCGTGATCTGCTGGGCTGCTCCCGGCCGCGCATGCGAAGCAGGCCTGATGGGCTGTTGCGCTGGGCCGCTTGAAAGAAGCAGAGCGCGAGCACCATTGGGCCGCGCGTGCGCGCAAGCGGGCCTCTGGGCCACGGGCCGAAAAGAAAAGCACAGCAAGCAAGCAGGCCTTCGGGCTAAGATGTACGGTGTCTAGTTTAAAGTCAGTTTTATTATTTCAGAAGCATATTTGATGAATTTGATTTATTTTTTATGCAAATTTTCTGTGCAATTTTATCCAACGATAATTTTGTTCAGTAAAGTATTGTAAAGTGCTTCTGGAAAATAGAATTATGTGATTTATTAAATGCTTTCCGCTGCAAAGAAAAGGTTTATTGTCTTCAAATTTGAAGAGCAGTCATAGCTATACAGTAAATAATGAAAAGTTTATTCTCCAGTTAAAATTGGAACTAACGAGAAATTTTTTTTAATTGGAGGAATAGTCGGTTTATAGTTAAGATAAATTATAATATTGTTATTTTCTGACCAACGTTGATGATAACAATATTATAATTCTATGAGTTTTATGTTTAAAGTTTAAATCTTTGATAAATTTTGCATCAAAGTGACCAATTTTTAGAGAATAGATAAGAAACAAGAGATGCTCTAGAGCGAGCAGAATGTATTGTATTTTCATGTTTTCGCTGCAATGATGATGATCTTCTAATTAAATTCGAACCAATGGGAAAATTTAATTTTGAAGAGGGTTATAAGATAATTGAGTTTTCATATGTTAATTTCATTTCTGTCCAACGGTGATGTGGAATTAATGTAGAAGAATGTTGTTTTATTCTATTTCTGCCCAACGGTGATATAGAATAGAATATAAAGTTTTAAAAGTTTAATGAACATTATTGTTGATTATTGATTAATGTTTTTTAGACAAAGAACTTGATGCTTTCATTCTTGAAGGCAGAAAAGAAAGTGATATGGGTACTTGTGACTCAGATGGTGAAAAGACTAAGTGCAAGATAATAAAGAAAGAAGACCATTGCACGAGGGACTGTGTTCTCTTTAAAGAATGGCTTCAACAGAAAAGAATTCCAGGATATTGATCCAAGAAAGAAATAGAACATTAAGAGTTTATTTTAAAAGATGTCTTTTATGTACTCCTTATGAAGAAAAATTTAGTTTTTAGTTTTTATCATCATGGTAAAAGATGTAATAAGTAATATAATTTTAGTCTTAATCATCATGATTTGAAATGTAATAAGTGACAGGCATGTTTAATTTGACCAACGTCGGATTAAGCATGTGTGTTAAAGAGTATTTGGATTTATTTCTAAATTTGATGATTGAATATGAGCCAATATTGACTTTTATGTCCCTTCAAGAAAATTAACTCGTATGGCGGGAAAAAGTTTGTGATAGTACCCGCGTGACGGAAAAAGTTTGAGAAAATACCCGCATGGCGGAGTAAAGTTGGCATAGTACTTATGTTAATCAATCCTGCATGGCGGAAGAAATTTGACATAGTATTTATCCTGCATGGCGGAAGAAAGTTGTGATGACTCATGTGCTTTGAGTGTATTCCGTACAGGGAGAAAAGTTTAGGGTAGCTCTTATGCTATCCTAGTATAAGTTTAAGGAGAACAGAAAGTTACAGACAAACCTTAAGATAAGAATGACATGCAAGTGTGACTTGCGAAAGTATTAATGATAAAAGACTCTGTTGAGTTCTTAGAGTGAAATGAGAAAAAAGTACTCCCAACAAATTAAGAAATAATTTCATTTGCATGATGTAATCATGTGGATGAAGAAAGTAATCAAAGTTTCCTCATTCACAAGAGTTCTGAATAGTTTTCAAAATTGTGGTAGAAAAGTTCGTACCACATTTCGAGGGAGAGAAATGTGAGATCAATTAAGAAAGACAATTAAGAAAGATACTTCCCCATAATTCAGATAATGCGATGCATACTAAAGTGATCTATAAAAGATGAATGTGATCGTCGGGGGAGTAAGACGGTCATAATATCGATACCCCTAAAGTAAAGAAATAGCTAAATTCAAGAACCTTTTACAGTTCCAACAGAAAGATAGCATAGTCAGCCAGTATTTATACTGGACGTGTTCAGAGTTATTAAGACGGTGCTAAATGCGTCATATGAGTTTTTGCAGAGAAAGTTCGAAGATAGGACAATCTGGGGGAGCATGGTACAAAGAGACCTAACTCCGCAAGGAGGATGAATAATGTAAACAAGGATCTTGTTACACAGGACTTTGTAGAATTAATTGTCTTTTGGCAATAAAGGTCAAGAAATGCTAGTAGCTGAGAGCCCAGAAAGTCTCAAAGAATAAGAAAATCAGATATTTCTGATGATTATAAAGTCTATATTAGTGAAATTCAAATGGAGGGTAATCCCATCTAATTTGAAGAAGCCATGAGAGACGTTCACTCGTCCAAGTGGCAAGAAGCGAAGATAGATGAAATGGAATCGATAATACCAATAATATTTTGGGAACTAGAATAAATTCCTAAGGAGCCAAAACAGTAGACTGTGATGGGTCTACAAGACAAAATGTGACTCCAAAGGGAATATGTAAAGATGTAGAGCGTGACTTCAATCAAAAGATTTTGCGCGAAGCGAATGAATAGATTACAATGACTGCTAGTGGCACATCATGATCTGAGTTACATCAAATGAAAATAAAGATAGCATTTCCCAATAAGATTTGTATGAAAATGGTTACATGGCACAACCCAGAGGTTTTGTCATGGAAAGAAAGAAAGAAGAGATGCCACCTGTAGAAATCTCTGATGGACTAGAGCAAATCTCTAGACAGTGGCATTTAAAGTTGAAGAGTCAATTAGAAATTTTGGTTTAAAGAGAATGAGAGGACAATTGCGTTTGTACAAAGTTATAGAATGAAAAATTTCCTAATCCTGTATATGTGGATGACATCTTACTTGTTAGTAGTGATGTCAATCTGCTGCATGAGAAGAAGTTCTTGTCCTCAAGGTTCGATAAGAAAGTTCTCAGTGAAATGTCTCTCGTTATAAGAATTGAAATTCATCGAGATAGAAGAAAAGGGGTATTAGGACTATCGCATAGGCATGCTAAGAAAAGTTTCTACAGAAATAATGTATCTATGTGGATAAATCTACGCCTGTTCCCATGGTCAAGGGTAATAGTTTTAAGAACTTTAGTGTTCCAAAAGGCAATGTGAGATTGTTATAGATGGACGTCCTATATGCTTCAGATGTTGGAAGCTTAATGAGTATAAAGATAAGACCTTACCCTGACACAGTTCACGTATCCGGGTTGTTTTGGCAAAAGTCCAGTCCAAATATAGATCACTGGAATGGAGTTAAGAATGTCGGCCTCATGCTAAGAAAGAAAGTACAAGTACTCTCGAGTAGTTGTGGGTACAAAATATTAAATTTTTGGCTAGATGTTTAGTGAAACCCACATAGTAGCTAACACTCGCAGTTGGAGTTTTATTATGGAAAAGCTCCAAAAGAAACAGTTCTAGTATCATCAGTGATGTAAAGTTATAATATAGCATGATATGAGGCTGAGGGACAGACAAAATAGTTAAGAAACTTGTACCCGAAACTAATAATGGTTGTCAACAACAATAACCATTTAAGTAGTTTGCTCCTAAGACAACGGGTCAAGTGTACTGCCAAACATATTGACATTAAAGCTATACGTTGTAAAGGAGAAAGTCCGGAATCATACTAAAAGGTATTGAACATATAAGTGACAAGAAAGTGTTTGCGGATCCGCTTACCAAAGACTTACCACCCAGTGTGTTCAGAGAACACACAGTCGACATGGGTTTATGAGAAAGCCTATGATTTCCGGACAATAAAGGGCCCAAAGTTAAAGAATCTATTTCAAATCAGAGATGTGTATTGTAGCTGTTAAATCTATCGGCGACTGACCGTGACGATGAAGCATGCTCTATGCACTAATCTGTGATGAAATGGTAAAAAAAATAAATATGAAGTAAAGTCTAAGGTTTAAAAGATGAGATCAAGGGGGAGAATGTTAGAATTGATCTCACTTGATTTGGTCCAACGACCGAGTCAGACCCCTTGATCATGCCCTGATCGGGGGCATGTCAGCCATTCATTGGCTGTGGGCCCCTCTCGTGCAGTGCTATAAAAAGAAAGGGAGGTGCCACGACAGGTGGATTAGGTCGTCTTTGACTGTGCCACGGCGCTCTCCATGAACCCTAACTCAACCGATTAGGAGATGCACTAAAACGAGGGGAACCTGCCCACAGCGTTGTTCTCGTCTTCACCACCACCAGGCTACACCGACGCGAGACGCCATCACTGCCACGTCGTCGGATCACCTTGCTGTACACTGTCGCCATGGTCGACTTCTCTACCAAGCCCAAATGGTTAGGTACCTCTCTCCTCTCCCTCTCTAATCTCTCTAGTAGTTTTTGTATTAGGACTGTTTATCTCGTCTACCAAGAAATGTACCCGCTAGATCTACCGGTTATGATCCTACAGTTCCATCAGTGGGCGTTCCCACGAATGCGAGCCCGGCAGCTGCTGTCCTCCAGCTACGCCGCTGTGGTCGGCGCCATCCGCGACGCAGTCGCACGCGTCGACGCCGAGTACATCCAGTCCTTCGTCGACTTCGGGGACATGGCGGAGCGCGCTGGCGGCGATGAGCTGGCGTCCACGGCCGGACGTCCGGGCATGGCCTTCTGCCCAGACCTGGAGGTGGACAGCTGGCTGGGGTTCAGGTTCCATGACCTCGACTTCGGCTACGGGCCGCCGTGCGCCTTCGTGCCCCCGGACCTGCCCGTCGAGGGTCTCATGGTCTTGGTGCCGTCATGCGCAGCCAAGGGTGGCGTCGACCTCTTCATGGCTCTCGACGATCACCACGTTGATGCCTTCAAACACATCTGCTACTCCATGGATTGATCATCGCTTAATATAGCGTCTGAAAGTATTAGTCGCTTCTTCTTACTAAAATGTATTGATATTATTTTCGTGTGATAATCTTAAAAGTTTATCCATGGTGTTATTAGTGATTAATAAAAGTCTGTAGTTAAAGTTTTAATTGCAGGCATTTCTTGTGACGGCTATCTGACTCAGATCTGATATACATCAAGGAAAATAATAGCTTGTACAAAAGGACAACTTGGTACCAAATAATCTTTAAAAAATAAGAGTACATTGAAGATCAAAACGGTCATCTTCTTCCTTTGATCGTCTATTGTCTGTCAAAGATTGAAAAACGCACTAAAAAGACAACAAAGGAAAGAAACACCAGCAAACACCCTCGCTATACAAGGCTTTGAAGACCATAAAATCCACTTGTCGCTGATAACCGCGGGGGGGGGGGGGGGGGGTGTTTTGCGGTGGTGGGGTGGCGTTGTTTCATTTCCTAGGGGCCCCAAAAACAGCCTGATTGTTCAAGGTTCACACCATTTACAATTCTTATTTCCCAACAAGTCGTACAATTCAAAATTTAACCAAATCTATATAGATAAGTATTACCATTTTTATACCATATAAGTATAGTTAGATGAATTATATAATATATTTACATAGTAAGTCTAGCTAAAGACATAAATATTAATATTATTTTATATAAATTTAGTTAAAGAAAGCTTAATTTATCCTAAACTCAACTACATTCTTCTTTATGAAGGCAGAAAAAAAATCTATCAAATGTTCATGGAGAACGGAAACTGAAATAGTAGGATGGCAACAGTGTTCCTTTAGATTTCCTGATGAGTTGCTTTCCTACGGACAAAAAATATCTACACTATAATCCTCACCGCATCTCTAAGAGGTTCCAAAACCCACTCCCAATCTAGATCTTTTGGCAACATCGAAAAAAACTGCTCTCCAACAACTTCCTATCTCAACTCCTAATCTTCCCGCACTCAGAAAAGTCGTTCTTGTCGCACGGGTATATACGTGCGGTATCCATCACGCCAATCCGAAGATGGAAGGAGGCGGGAAAAAATAAAAAGTAGGATAGAGTTCTTGATGGAAATTTACAAGAGAAAAAGAAAATATAAAATTGGTTGGGGTGATTTAAAAATAGTTTGAGATTTCTTATGTAAAATTACCTTGTATCGTCTAGGAGCGAGATTTTGAAAACTGTTATAAAAAAGCAACAAATATGCACCCAACTTTTTTTAGCCACTTGAAAAACTTATTAATTTATTTATCAAGTGATTTTTAGGAACTATTGGAGATGCTCTTAGGATTGTTGAATACTCTATTTTTTCTCTAAATATCCTCCATTCCAAAGAAGGCCTCAAGTTTGCTACCATAATTTAGCAACCTCTAACGTTTAGGTTGACAAATCTATAATTAAATATTTTTACCTAACTTATGATACTTTTTATAAACAAAATCTTTGGCATAATAAATTTTAGTAGCTGTCCGTAAGCTATGTGTTTCAAGAAGAAGAATTAGCTTCCCAATACCAGCTCCGTTTTCCCCTATGGATAGGGCTTTGCTAGCGCCCGGCGTGAGACGTGTCTGGATGCCCGTGCTCCGTCCTTTCGGTTTCGTCCCATCAATCAATTTGGTAGCCGTTGGGACCGCGGTGCCCGCGGGGATCACCTCTGCCTGCACCCACTTCCTGCATCTGCACACGAAACACTTGCAACATGAAGTATTTGCTGCAACATACGTCTGAAACAGATGAAACATTTTGAACATACTCTTACAAATGTATGACCACTGCGACATATGTAACATCCAGATAAAACACTTGCAACATACATTTGAAATAGTTAAAACATTTAAAACATACACTTACAATATACGTGTATGGCCACAGTAACATATGCAACATCCAGATAAAATACTTGCAACATACGTTTGAAACAGCTGAAACATTTGATGACATACACTTGCAGCATACATTCATAGCCAGTGCAACATATGCAACATCCAGATAAACAGCTGAAACATTTGAAAACAGCTGAAACATTTGAAACATACACTTGCAACATACGTGTATAGACATTGCAATATATGCAATACCGGATCTACTTTTGTAAAATCCAAATAAAATATTTGCATCATAAATCTGAAACGCATAAAATATATGGTTGTAACGTGTGCTCATCTACTTGCTACCACCCAATAGAGGCTTATTGATGCGGAACTCGATGCCACAGCGCGGAGGTCGCCCTCGGCCCACGGACCTCGGCTGTGCGCAGTGTGAGTCCGAGCGGGAGGCACGAGGCGTAAGCGACGCGCGTCGTGAGGCATGAGACATGGGTGGGGAGCACAAGACCCAAGATGCAGGCACGCGAGGCACAAGGGCCGTCCCGTCCGGCCGGACAGACGCTCGGTGGAGGGCATTATCCTTGTGGATAAGCTTATGTTTCCACGTTCCTCCCTTCCTCCGTGCAGCTGCAGGATGATCATGATATGTAGCAGTTATAGTCTCACGGTCATTCCAAAATCCAAAACGGTTCTTCATAAATCATGATGCTTGATTGATTTCGGAACAATTCCACTGGCTTGTTGCTTGACTCTGCGCTTCCGCAGCACATCTACTGAAAAGAACGAGCTCACTCAAGACAGTAAAAGTAAATCAATTTATCAAGCACATATATACTGATTCAAGATCAATCGAATCTTCGGTTTTCTACGTGTTGTTGAAGAAGGCAGCTGCTGGCTGCTGCACCTCGGATCGGAATGCCAATTAGACAGTGGCGCCGAGAGCATGGGCAAAGCACCAAGCAAATGCGTCCATGGAACCCGGTGGCAACACCACCCCGAGCTCGATGCCGCCACCCGCCATGTCCCTCCGGGCTGTCCGCCAGCGCTACCGTCCCGGGCGTCTTCTCCACCGAGGCACCGACACCATCTCCACCCTCGCCGGCCGCTCCACCCGAAGCCCGTGGTATCGTACACGCCGTGCCTGGGGGACCCGCCCACGGACGGACATGGGCCGCTCAGGAAGCACCGATCCACCCATAGCACCCTGCCCAACCACTCGTCTGCGCCATCCTGCAGCACGCCCTGCGCCATCTCCCGGATTGCGCTCCCGATCGCCGACGCCGCCGCAGCCACACCGTCCGCTGTTTAGCCACAGAGAAGGTCCGCCGAGGCGGCTTCCACGAAGCAGGGGCGCAGGCAGTTACCGAACGGCGGGCAGTGGTGGCGTCAGCCTGGACCGGCACTCGGCGGAGAAGAACATGTGGCTGCGCTGGGCGTCCGCGACTGTTAGACCCACGCTCGGTGCGGCGGTGGTTCGGCGAGGAAACTGGAATGGGAAGGAGGAAGAAGATGTTCACCAGAGGATCGGCTTGTAGAACATGTAGATAGAGTTCGTGTTATGTTTTTCATTAGACTCCGTTCCCCACTCTACTTATCTGACTCCACTCTGGTCTTCTCTGAGCAGGCCGTGCAGGCCCATTCTGGCCCAGTCAGGCGTACGTTTTGAACCTTGGGCCTCTTCCCATTCTGGACCACTCAGGCGTACGTTCGGTGCTATCCTACGACTCGTCGGTGTTCTTCCGTAGCGAGTAAGGAACCAGCCTTGTCTAGCTAGGATTCTCTCTTGTTCGCTTGGGAATCGTCCCCTATGGGATCTTCCTCCCCCTTCTAGAGGGGTCGGCCCTCTCCTTATATTTCGAGGAGGGCTTGAGTACAAGTTGGTTTGGGTTATAGTCTATGGTCTACATGCACCGGGGTGCATGAGTACCTTGTCATATTAGGAGTCAATGGAGCAGGAACAGCCTCCTGACGCCGCCACCACTGCCTGGCTCTTGACCGTCAAGAGCTGTATGCTGCGGAGTGGCCTCCCTGGGTGAACCTTCTTGAGGCTTCCTTGGTGGTGAAGGAGCCCCTGTTTGGAGGGGTTGATGGGTGGGCCCTGGAGCCCGCTATCCCGTGGAGTTGGTGAAGTCGCTTGTCTTGTTGTGTCACACCGGTTGCGTGACCCTGTCGAAGGAGTGGCAGACAAAGCCTCGCACCTGTTGAACAGGTAGACGGCGTGGAATCTCCGTAACTGCCAGGCCTCGGATGCCTCGTAGGTTGCTCGTCGCACGAGACGTCGGTTCGCCATCCGAGCACTATCCCGGGCCTACGCTGGGTTGGAGTCAGGCTCGGGTTGCCGACGCTCAGTAGTCTGAGGCCTTGGCGAGCCTTCGAGCCCCAAGCAGTGGCCATAGGCATGCTCGAGCTCTCCCTAACCACTATACCACACCCAATCTGTAGCGTCTCCAAAACGGTCGCTATAACGTTATAGCACCGATGTATAAGTCACTATAATGGCGTCGCTATAAGTCTATAGCGACCAACGGGGTTTATAGCGACCGATAGTTGGACGCAAATATTTACACCGACCGATGATCTTTTACATGTTGTAGTGACCAATGGTTTGAGGATATCAAACTTTTTAGCAACCAATAATCAGTCGCTATGAATTGGCACAATTATATATAATATTAATTTCGTATTAACCATATTTCAAACCTAATAAACATCCATAACATGCAGGGGCGGAGACAAGGAGGGGCGTGCAGGGGCCTGCCCCCCCAACCCCCCAATGGTCCACCAGATTCATTAATACAAGTTTTTAAGTACGTTTAATTAGGCCCAGAAACGAGGAGTCACATTTGATCTATTCGGTGAATGCGAAGAGATACGACTAATCCTCCGCGCTTGCTGGCGACTAATCCTCCGTGTCTCCTAGCAACTCTTCATCTCCATCTGCCGCAGACTGCAGTCCTTCAGAGTCAGAGGCAAGCTCTGCAGGTATTGCCGCTGTCCGGCAGATTGCGGAAGGTGCCAAACCACCAGGTCCCGCAGACTGCAAGCCATTGCGGCTGTCCGGCGGATTGCGGAAGGTGCCAAGCCACCAGGTATTGGCCTATTGCCGCAGTACTGAGTAGATTAGTTTATTTGTTTTTTTCTCCTTTCATTGTTTGTCTGTTTCTGTTTCATTTCAATGATCACAGTCGGTTGTTAATTCTTTGGCTTTTTTCCTTTTCAATTGTTTAGTATTTGATCAAGAATTCAAGATGAAGAGATCAAGATCAACAAGGATCGATAGTTTTTTTAAGCCGGGATCAAGCTCTGGCAATGGCAATGGGGAAAACACTAATGCAATCAATAGCAATGATCAGCATATAGAAGTACAGCCGATTGTTGAGCAAACTCCTGTTCAAGGTACTCATACTGCTGCTCAGGGTGTTGCTCCCTCCCTAGCAGAACCAGAACCAGAACCAGCAAGAGTTGTAACTACGGCATTTGAGAGGGATCCAGGCAAGCGTGCTCAAATAAAGAATCTCCCACCTGTAGAACAAGATGAAGCTCTACGGTTTTATATATCTGAGGGTCCCTATCAGCCAATATTGGCAGATTATCCATTTAAGGGTCCTGTAGAGCACCGTCGTCGATTTAACAGTGTTTGGTTCAAAGAGTTTTGGTGGCTTGAGTATTCACCACACACAGATCGTGCATATTGCCTGCCATGTTTTCTCTTTTCAAAAAAACCTTCAGGGAGGTGTGGCTCTGACACATTTACAGTTAAGGGATTTCAAAGTGGGAAGAAGGTCAATGATGGAGATAAGTGTTCTTTTCTCACTCACATGGGCCGCGATGCTAGTTCAGCTCATAATTATTCAGTTCAGTGTTTTAATAATCTCAAAAATAGTATGGCTCATATTGACAAGGTGATTGTTAGACAAAATGAGAAAATTGTCGCAGATGCAACACTCAGGATTAGTACTACAATTGATTGCCTTAGGTAATTTATATTGTATACAACAGTTTCCTTACTAATTAAAATTTTATATGCACTCAGTATACAATCTAATGAGTGTTTTTGTTTTTTTTATGTTATCAGGTTTTTGACACTTCAAGCATGTGCACTTAGAGGTCATGATGAGTCTCCAGATTCTATGAATCAAGGCAATTTTCTTGAACTGGTGAAACTATTGGCCTCTTATAACAAGGATGTGAAAGCTGTTGTGTTAGAAAATGCACCAAAAAATGCAAAGTATACTTCCCCAGATGTCCAGAAGGAAATTCTAAGCATATATGCTAGAAAAGTGCAGGTTGCAATTAGAGAAGAAATTGGGAATAGCAAGTTTTGTATAATGGTTGATGAAGCTCGGGATGAATCTAAAAAGGAACAGATGGCTATTGTTATTCGCTTTGTCAGCAAAGAAGGACATATAATGGAGCGTTTCCTTGACCTTATTCATGTAAAGGACACAGCTGCAGTGACACTTAAGGAGTCAATCTATGCTGTTCTAGCAGATAATAACTTGAGTGTGAATGATATTAGAGGTCAAGGCTATGACGGGGCAAGCAACATGAGAGGAGAGTGGAATGGTTTGAAGGCTCTAATTCTTGGTGATTGCCCGTATGCATATTACATTCACTGCATGGCCCATCAACTCCAGCTGGCCCTTGTTGAAGCATCACGTGAGGTACATGAGGTGCACAACTTTTTCCAGAATGCTAATTTTATCATCAATGTTGTTAGCGCTTCTACTAAGCGTAACAATGAGTTACTAGCAAAGCAAGCTGCAGATATTGCTCGTGAAATTGAACTGGGAGAACTTGATACATGAAGAGGGGAAAATCAGATGGTGTCTTTGCAGAGGCCGGGGGATACTAGATGGAGTTCGCATTATAAGTCAATCCTGAGTTTAAAAAAGATGTTTGGTGCCACAGTTAATGTTCAGCGTAGCATTGCAAATGACCGTTCTGTTACCAGATATTCTAGAGGGGATGCTGGAGGTGCTCTCCGAATTATTGTGACATTTGATTTTGTGTTTATTCTACATATGATGGAAAAGATAATGAAGATCACAGATGTGTTGTGCCAAACTCTCCAGAAGAAATCTCTTGATATTGTAAATGCAATTGATTGCGTTTCTAACACAAAATCATTGCTTAGTGACTTGAGAAATGATGGCTGGGAACCACTTCTTGAGGAGGTCAAAGCCTTTTGTGACAAGCACGAGATTGAGATTCCGGATTTAAATCGCAAGTAAGTTATTATCTTGCCTTCATTTTTTATATGAGAAAAAATACATATTCTTTTTATTCTTATGATACATGTCAAAATTTGTAGGTATGTGGATGTGACCAAATCTTGGAATAAACATGATAACACCACCACACTTCACCATTATAAAATAGATGTGTTTAATGTTGCGGTGGACCAACAGTTGATTGAGTTGGAAGATCGATTCAGTTCTCAAGCAACAGAGCTTCTATCACTTTGTGCCTCACTAGATCCAAGAAAAGATGGCTTTGACATTTCAAAGATAAGTACTCTGGTGGAAAAGTACTATCCCGCTGATTTTTCAAGTCAAGAACAAGCTCAATTGGAGTGTCAACTACCACATTTTCAGGTTGATGTATGCAACCATCCAGAGCTAAGTACATTGCCATCACTTGCTGATATAACAAAGGGACTAGTGAGATTAGGTAAAAATTCTTTTTATCCCATGGTTGATAGATTGCTCAGATTAGTTATAACTCTTCCAGTGTCAACAGCGACTACTGAGAGAGTCTTTTCAGCCGTGAAACTTGCGAAGACACGTACGGGGACTAAAATGGGAGATGGTTATTTGCGAAGCTACATGATGATTTATATTGAAAGGGATTTGGCAGCCAAGATTAGTTCCAGTGAGATTATCAAATCTTAAGATCTAGTTGGTAATCGTCGTGGTAAATTCAAGTTAGTGGAGATGTAATTGAAGTACCTTTCTTTTATGTTACTAGACATATGCGACATTATATGGCCATATGGGTTATGAACTTATGATTGAACTTATATGATATATGCGTATGTTTAATTATACATGTGTATGTTTAATTTTGCCGATGCGCCGCCCAGAGCCCATGAGGCCATGATGGCGTCTTGACGGCTCCCCCCCCCCCTTATCTGGATCCTGGCTCCGCCCCTAATAACATGTCACATTATTCATCAACCGCGTACATAAGTAACCATAGCTGCCCACAACACTCATCAACCACATTACTAGATAAACATATCTCAAGTTTTCATTGAAGCCAACATATAGCAATACATCAGTTCTATCATCTGAGATTCTGATCCATGACAGAGGAAAAGAACACATACAACCTAGCTAGGTTAAATGGCAGGCACAAGCCACATGTTTGCTTGCACAATCTAAATAGATTCACTACAAAATGCCCCATCTCCAACTTATCAAAAGCAAAATGTCATATGTTGGCTTCATGGTGATTATCCAACATCATGCACACCTCCAAGGCCTCCCTCCCACCTGAACACGAAACAGCACAGTGCCCACGTGAAGTTAATTATAGGAATTGTATATAGGTAAAAAATACAGATAAAGTTGACTGCACGGTTTATCTGCTGCTTCAAACTAGATTCCTATGCTTTTTACCCTTACAGAGACATTGCAACAGTCTATTCTGCAGGTAAAGAGTACTCTATATTTACTCACTATTATGATGTCAGCATGTACAGCTGAATTCATCATGATCAGTGTTAGCCTTTTTTTTTTGGATTTTTCTACTGGGACAATAGAGTGATAACCATCCAACTTGTTCTTGAAACAATAGATGATATATATGTATGCCGTTCAACTATATATGTAATTAAGATGGATTTGGCGGCACTCAGAGATATACATGTTTAGTCCATGATGACTAAGAAATTATTGGCAGGAACTCGGTATATATGCAAGATGGAAAGAGCCACCATGCATTCCATTTTTTTTCAACTTTTATAAGCACTTTTTTGACTCAGAGGCCAAATTAGCTCACTAGTCATCAGTCACCACCCCTCCAAAGTTTCACTGTCACATACCAGTATAGTATACGCATGTATTGCACTGGGATGTACTAGTATAAGGTTATCTTAGCTAGGTGGAGCAAAGCTGTAATATAATGTTGTAACATACTTATTACTACTTTATATTTCGTGATATGTACCAAATGCTTTATTAAGCTTGAAAAGATGTTCTCCAAAACAGTGAGTTGCAATAGTGACATAAATATTTTGAAGCATGCATGGCTTTATATGCTTTCATAGGTGTGTGTGTGTGTGTGTGTGTGTGTGTGTGTGTGTGTGTGTGTGTGTGTGTGTGTGTGTGTGTGTATATATATATATATATATATATATATATATATATATATATATATATATATATATATATATATATATGCAATTTCTTCAGGAAACTTCATGGATTTGAAGTTTCAGACTTTCAGCTAGTTTTTGACGTTGCCATCATCATATAAGCACATATAGCAGTGCATAACAGTTATTAAACAGCTATTTTTTGCGAGAAAGTAAACAGCTATTAAATCAACTTCTTGGTAGTGCAAAAGTATTGCTGCAGATACAGACATACTTGCAGCAACATGTATAGAACAAAAATCAAACAAATATGTGGTTAAGTACTGACCTGCTCACTTGGTAGTGCAAAAGTATTGCTGCCTGCATATATTCCTTTGTCAAAAATAAGTGTGGCTGAAATGACAATATGAAATAAGTGTGACTGGTTTATTAATAGAGATATCTGGCAGTTGGCTGCAGCTAGAAATAACTAACGATTATGTGTAACATAAGCCATCTAATGACATAACTAAAGACTGCAGTAACACTTGTTGGTATACTAATGGGATAGTCATACCCTTCCAGTAGTAATCATATAAAAAGTTCGACGCTACATGACTGGTTTTAATGAAATGCATTGAAAATATATTTAGGCATCAGATTGAATTATAAAATAGAGAGTAATCACATTGCAACTATGATGCTAAAATTTGTGCAGTTCGTTTGCATGACTCGGTACCTATCTATATCAATTATATATTATACTGGAACGCAGGCTATATTGTCTTTGTTTGGTTATCTTAATATGACTAAAATAGAAAATGAATGTATTCACTTACTAAAGAATGCATACAGCCATACTCTAAGGTCAATTATTTATCACAAGAAGCAAAACCTAAGAATCCAATATGCATGTATAGCTTATTTTGCCTTGATTAACAAAAAAAAATGTATATGAAATCCAAATTAGAACTCATATCCAAGATAGGAAGGAAAAGTGAGAGAAATGAAACAAACCTGTGGCTGCAGGGTTGCCGTAAACTTGCTGCTGATTTGTGGACTTCACCACCCCAAGATTAAGCAAGTAACAGAAGGGGCGAAGGAGTATCAAATTTCTTTGTTCTGGCCTGTCAAATAGTCATGCAGGATTGTGTAATGGATAAAAATCAGAACATGCTCTTTTAGGTCTGTATCCCTATACTGTGGCGATTATGAGCAGTGAGCAGTGTTCTTTAGATTTACTCATTATGAATTCAATCTAATTTACACAAGAACAGAGTACTTTTTTTCCTTCAAAAAAATAGAGTACTTTTTTTTGAAACTTCGAGACAGAATACTGTAACACCATAATCATATTAGCTTGCAAGTCATGCAGGCTAAACACTATCAGTAATTTCTGTATAAATATTCAGGTCATGCAGCACCTATTCAACTTTTTTCACAAGTACAGTACTTCAGATTGAGAACAGATGAACTCAACCTAATTTGCACACAAGAACAGAGACCTGTGATTCCTTGTTTCCAAGATCTATCTAATCTTCTATGCTGTTGAAGGCTTGAAAATACCACACAAGAACAGAGCCTAAATTTGCACAAGGAAACTTGCCTGTTGCTTTGTCTGGGACATGGTGTCGTAGGCTCCTAGCTGGAGAGGAAGCACTGAAGCAGCTGTCATCGCCAGCAGGATTCGTGCTGTGGTCCTCTGCCTCCACCCTCATCCTCCTCAGAACCTGAAGCTAAGTCGCGATCAGCAGCAGACATCGGCCCCGGCCAAGTTGCAGCAATAGCAGCCATGGTTGCCTTGCCGTCACGGACGCTTAGATCTAGAGATGCCGGGCTCAAGTAATAAGATAAGGGAGGAATCAATGACCTGAGATGCAGATGGCGGTACCTCAAGGAAGAAGATGGCATCAGGGTCGCAGATCTCCATGCCCTCGCCTACCATGAGGAAGAAGATGGCAGGTATGGTAACCCCGACGAGCGCGCAGCGGGGACGACGGCCCGGAAGACGGCCACGGCAGCGGGGACGACAGCTAGACGGCGAGGATGGCAAGAGCGGCGCTAGGGACGCGTTTGTGATGGCTAGGTCGGCAGGCGCAGTGCCGGGGACGCGTCCGTGACGGCAAGGTCGGCAGACGCGGCGGCAGGGACGGTGGCCACGGAAGGGATGGCCCCCCTGCCCGCGAGCTCGTGTGACGAGAGAGTGGCATGAGGTGTGGAGAGATGCGGCGGCGTGAGGTGTGGAGATGCGGCGGTTGAGATAGGCCTGTGGAGATGCAGCCTTTTCTTTTGAGAATGGTTTAGGGTTTCGGGTGACACTTTGACTGACTGGTGGGCCCTGCCAATTTCAGTGCGAGCAAGTGGGCTGGGCTGAGCACGCCAATATGGAAACGGGCTATACCGACTAATTGTTTGACTCTGAGATGTGTTTTTAGCGACCGATGATCTAAGGTAAACAGCTAAATATCTGTAGTGACCGATGCACCGTCGATACAAGTAAAAGTAGCGACCAATAATATGTTACAAAGTTATAGCGACCGATTGTTGGACGTTAATATTACGTTTTAGCGACCGTTGTCCGACGCTATAGATTGGGTATAGTGAACTCTTCCAGAGGATGCGCGTAGCACCTAGGCGATCTATGAGATCGGTCGGGGGGGGGGGGGGGGGGAGGGTTCATCGGTCGGCTTCCCCTCTCTCTCGAACTTAGCATACCCCTATGATATACTCTCGTCAAGTACAACTTCACCATAGTATTGTTTAGATGCTTAAGTATGGTTCAGGACCATAGCTTCACCATACATCATGACTAGTACACAAGACCGCAAAAGGCACATTTTGCACACAAGAGCACTAGAAGTCTTCTTCTTTAGCAGTCGACTTCTTTAGCTCTTCATCTTGTTGACAGCATCTTTAGAGGCCTTCCTCTTGTTCATTGTGGGTGTAGAACCACTAGCGGATTACTTCCTCTTATTCATTATGGTTTTCTTCTTCTTTGCTACAACTGATTTTCCTGTTTTTGGGCAGTAGTTGTTAGTGGGAGAGGCCTTGGTGGAAACTGATTGCCCAAGATGAAAGTATGCTCTGGTAAAGATCCTTGAGGCTAAGACAACAAGGTGCTTTCAGATACCTAAATCAAAATGATTGTGTCATTCAACATGTTCTCTAATGTAAAGTTCTAGACAATAGTTAACTTTTACGAACCTGTGATGTCATATGTGTTAACATTGTACTGGTTTCCTATGTCATCGGTGCAACAGTCTGAGTAACCATGATAGTAATAGCTCCTTCTTTGCGTCCTCTAAATTGATGTTTGTTTGTATACCTTCTTTTGGGTTCATCTCCTACATAATGCACATGTATTCAGTTTGTTTATGTAGACTGTACCACAAGACATGTGATAGCTCATACGTAGTTCAATGGTTCAGCTGTATCATCCTCATTGCCTACAGTTGCGCCCTCTTGCTCCATGTCAATATGTGTAGTAGCATTTCTGGCAGCTTATTCTTTCTTAGCTTGAAGAGCAGCAATTGTGGCTGCAACAAGTTTCTTGGTATCCTCTAAACTGAAACCCATCCTTTTCAATTTGTAGCCGCCACTGTTGTGTTCAACTTCTAAACAGTGCTTTCATGGCATGATGACCACCCCATACCTAGACACCTTTGGTCCATTTCTGCCATGTTTTTCATGAGGCTGCTTCTGCCTAGACTTTGGAGATCTACCAACCTTTTTCTCATATACTAGGCTTCTCAGGCACATAATGAACCTTTTGTGGGTTCAAAACTTTTGGAAAAGTTGATGGGAATGCCTACTACATCATCTCAATTATGATTTCACACAATGTCTTCATGATCAAATTAAAGTACACAACCGGAGTCTTGTGTCTATCAACCACAGATGCCATCACAATGGTGTCTTGGTCCCTTGCAATCAATCTAAGCCCATTTTCTAATGTCTTCCCTGGTAACAACTAGAAAAACTTCATACTTGGATTGTGTTTGTATCCTAAATCTTGCTGGAAGTCCTCAAATCATAGCAGGGACCAAGTGCATTCTCAACGTGTTCAAACCACAATACCTTTGCATCCACATAAGAACGAAGAGGACCAGACCCAACAAAAAACTCCACCATGGTGAACCTTGATCGTGAACTCTTCACTACTGTCACCTACATTATGTGGAAAAAGATCACATTGGCCACACCAACAAAACCCTAGAAACTACACTAAAACCGACAAGTTCACGCATAAAGAACCTCAACACTATACTAGGACCCCAATATGACTACGAAATAAAAGAAAAGCACATAAATTTGTGCTCTATCAACTCAATGTACACAGGTTCTGCATCCCCTTTTTGTCGCAATTGCAGCACCATCCTTCCCAATCGCCGAAGCGGGATTCACTAGCGTTAGGCCCTTCCTCTTGTACAATCGATCTCATCCATTTGCCCACTCCCTTGTCAGTGATGCTCGCACCAGGTCACTTTCGAGTCCGCCATCTGCAGCGGGATGACGAATAATCTCAATTGTGGAATGGCCACGAATGAAACAATTTCATAGAGAAGAGAGGTTTCATGCAAAATTGTACAACCACTCCGTAATTCAGTCCACAAGAGACATCCACACTAGCAGGCCACGTAGGCAACTAATCATTGGTCCACACCTGACTGGATGTTAATGAGACCCACACGGTAATTAGGGACCAAATTGACACAATTTGTAAATATAGACACCGGGATGACATGCTCTCACAAGTTTGAGGACTGGTTATGCACTTTATTACTCTTTTAAATATGATGGTGTGGTGCTCGCTTTACCTCACAGGGGCTGTTTACCAGTACTCTAGATATATCTTGAAAAGCTACGCTGGCTGCAGCTTAATGCTCAAGCCAACAGCCCCATGATTGAGTGCATATACCGCGCTACTAACTGATGATTGTTTTGTGGGCCATTTGTCAGTATATATTTTCTGGCATGGATCAGTGTTTTTGCTTAGTGCTGCATGCAAGTTAGGATAGAGTGGTTTTGCTAGTATTTGTAAGACACTGTGGACGACATATAATAATATATTATAAAATGCGACCCAAGAAGACTAGCTAGAAGGTCCATAGACGCCACGCACTCATGGACCCCCACGGTTCTAGACACGGCAGCCAGAGCTAGCTGATGACCCGGTCAGTTTGAATGTCCCACTCCCACACACTTCCATCACATGATCTGATGATCATATATATACTTGTGACTTGTCCTTTAGGCAGATATTTTGTAATATTTATTATTACTTGACGGGCTGACGCCGCCCTGGCAGCCAAGTCTACGCGTCTACCCCGCACAAATAAATCATGGCATTTGTTAACAATCTTGGGGCCGGACAAGCTTTCTGCATTCACACGAACTCTGGAGAACCGCGGTCGTCGGCTCGTCGATCGCCTCCTCCCGAGCAGCTGCGTTGATGCAGATATTCCCAGGTTAGTGATTGATTTTGTCATGCCTACTGCTTATTTACAAATCTCGATCTAGATACGATGACTATGCATCGTAACTTCACGCTTCAAGCATATATATGGGTAAATCAACTAATGATCGATCTGTGCTGCTGTTTATGCACAACAGTGGTATGGCCGGCGATGCATCATTGTGAGAGCTTGCTTTAATGGTTGACGCCCCTGCACCCAAGTCTCCCAAGCACACAAATCACGAAATTTTGTTAACAATCTGGTAGCCGCCTAGCTGGTGGTCGCCTCCTCCGCTAGGCTTCCAGCAGCTGCATGCATGCACATACTACAGGTTAGTGACCGATTTTGCCATACCCACTGCTCTTAGAAACCTGCAGATATGGTTATGCATCTGTTTAAGCCATGCTCCAAGCTTGACTCATCCATCACAAACTGGGGGTTCGTGGAGACTAACTCAAATGTTTGGGGGAGGGTGTGGTCCTCTCTTATATTAGCTTAAATTCGGGTTCCTATTCTGTTCTTGATAACCTTGTGCCTCCTCGGCTGCATCACTTTTTTCTGTTTGTGAATCATAGACTCTATGTTATTACTCTTTACTTTTGATATATATATATATATATATATATATATATATATATATATATATATATATATATATATATATATATATATATATATATATATGTTTAGTTCCATGTCATAAATAATTGATGGTGGGAGTACAACATACAAAGTTGAGTTAGTCTGGAAGGCATCTTGTGGGTTCCAGTGGATTTGGATCTGGCATGATGCCTGCTTAGTATGTTGCGCACTCTAACAAGTGGTATCAAAATTCATGATCAGAAAATTTAATGCATCACCGCATATCATGACCATAAATTAATGTATCGGAGGTTTACATGTGTGTGACATGGAATGCTAAGGACCGAGCAGGCGACCAGAGGAGATGAATGGAGGCCAATTAAAAAATTCAACCCATCGGCCTCTCTTTTAATTGTTAGTTTCAGCACTAAATGCAAAACAGATTAGTGTAGCAATGAGACTGACACTACAACGAAAGTTGAAAATTCAAACTATGGTTGAAGTACTGCTGCTGCTACTGCAAATCAGAAAAGCCAGACATTCCAGCGCCGATACCCGTTTCTCTGCTACACTTCATCCGATGCCTAGCTGATTTCTATAAAGGAGTATCTCATCTAAGGATGGCAGCGGATCGGGTTCGGGGTGGATATCCGCGGGTTTCGGGTCCTGCGGGTTCGGGTTTGGGGATGATTTCTCACCCACGGTTATCGGGTTTGGTTTCGGGTTTGGTTTTCCACCCATGGATATCCAATGGATATTCGAAATAAATCATTTGAAATTAAAACTCATGTTTTATAATATGCTAATAATAACTTGTTTACTTAGATTATTAAATCTATTCAAAATTGACTCATGAAAATATTTATTATTTGTTGCCTCTTATTTATACATGTGAATATGTGTATATTTAAGGATGACAACGGGTCGGGTGGAGTCTCCGTGCACCCAAAACCGAAACCCGAAGTCAAAACCCGAACCCGAACCAAACACCGATTCCGGTGGAAATCCATCACCAAAACCAAACCCGCGGATAAATATACACATATTCACATGTATAAATAAGAGGCAACAAATAATAAATATTTTCATGAGTCAATTTTGAATAGATTTAATAATCTAAGTAAACAAGTTATTATTAGCATATTATAAAACATGAGTTTTAATTTCAAATGATTTATTTCGGATATCCATTGGATATCCATGGGTGGAAAACCAAACCCGAAACCAAACCCGATACCAAACCCGAAAACCGTGGGTGAGAAATCATCCCCAAACTCGAACCCGCAGGACCCGAAACCCGCGGATATCCACCCCGAACCTGATCCGCTGCCATCCTTAGATGAGATACTCCTTTATAGAAATCAGCTAGGCATCGGATGAAGTGTAGCAGAGAATCGGGTATCGGCGCTGGAAGCAGCGTTACAAAAAAACTCCAAACACCGGATGAAGCCGATGCAGTGATGAGAAACCTGAGAGACCGGAAGAAGCGCTACGAAAACAGAGACGCAGACAATTAGCAGCACAGTTTCCACGATAAAGAGCTGAGACCTGTTCAAATCAACTCCAAACGAGCTGAGATCTCAAGCAACAATGGCGTCCAAAGATCGAGAAAATAAGAGGAATTTCAGAAAATCCGAGAAACTCTAGAAAGGGGTATTTTAGAAAAATCATGGATTCGAGACGCTCGTGAGGGGATTCAATAAATTGATGAAAGAGATACCTCCTCACATATCCTAGCACCATTTTCTTTCAAAAAATCAGGACTAAATCGCAGCTAAAAACGATGCACGAATTTTCCAAGAAAATAACCCGAAAATTGATAGGAAAGAAAAGCAGGAAGAGGACTACTAGATGAACTTGAATCTCAGAGGACAAATTTCTTTCTTTTACAAGATCAACTTCTCATAAGTTCTGGTCTTTTACAAATGAACACAGACGTGCCCCACTTTCTCATCTGCGGATCTCTCTCAGACTTAGATTCTGGCTAGACTTTGCAAACAACAACCTAAAGACTGAAAACTGAAGACCGAAAGAGATGGCTGACTTTTATTTATAGAGCTATTACACATTTCAAAGTCTGACCTCTAGATATTTTGATTGAACCACTAAACCCCAGGGACATAATTGTCCAAGTAGAGATATGTGCATTCGACCACCAACCATTCATGAGAATACTTCGCCTCGACACAAGCTTCCAGATGATGCCACGTGTTGCCTCGAACTCTGTCCCGGGTTTTGAGGCCTAGACCCGGCAAACCATCTACCGGTGGTTTTGAGACCCAAACTATGAAACCCAGCTGGAGAAGCATATCCACTATGCCTCCTCTACGATCCCGACGCATGTCACTGTCCGTCCTCGATTGCCTCCCGCTTGACTTGGTCAATTGCTGTTTTGACTTGGTCAACACAATCTATGCTATCTTCTCATGTACGCTTGCTCGTCGACGTTTCCATGTGTTAGCCATCCATGGTCTACCCCGGCACCCGGTCCCTCGGTCCAAGCCTCCATGTCTGTCCATCACCGCCGCCGGTCCATCGGCACGAACTCGCTTGACCTTCTCCATTGCTGCCGATTGTCTCAACGCTCAACACCTGCACCCATCACTAGCCAAGAGATATGTTGTACTACAACACACTCACGCTAAGATTAGTCTCAAACTCAACCAAAGCTTGGTCATCTCTTTGACAATCATTCAACACTCGTCACACATGGACACATCAACCATGTGTTCGCAGAATGTAAGATTTGTGGCCTGGATAACATCTTCTAGAGGTCATGTAAGCTGTACGCGATATGAAAAAAAAAAGCTGGACCCGATGCATGACTGATAAATTTATTTGGTTTAGTCCTATATATCAATATATACAATTGATGGTGGGGAGCACACAATATTTGGGTTGAGTTAGACCAAGTCTTAGTTTCTTGTGGGCTCAGATGGACTTGCCTATGGTATCACCTTGGCTCATACTCCTGGCGAGGTGGATTAGATCCCCTGTGTATCCTGTAACAACTTTTGGTAAGTAAAACTGTGGTTAAGACTTCTAGTGATGCATTATTGTGAAAGCTCAACACAGCTGTCGTTTAGACATCTAGTCACCAATGATTGTGAAAGCTCGATTATCATATACTGTGCGGTAGGTGTTGGAAAATTAAGCGTTATTGTGAAAGCTCGATTAATTGATCATATATATATGGGCTTACTTGGCTCCACACCCCAATTCACATGAGTTGGAAGGGATGGAGGTGGAAAATAAACTAATTTTTCATCTCGTCTCAACCCATGTGAATTGGGCTGGGTTAGAGACTTAGAGTGCAGTCAAATAAGCCTTACCGTGATAGGTTTTGGGAGATCATGGTTATTATATTTCGTCACAAGCTTAGAGGTACTAGCCCTTCTTATAGTAAAATTAAAGCACCCAGACACTAAAAAGGAATTCGTCTATATATATCTTGACTACAACACAAACACACATCTTTTCTAATAACTAAAGTGTGTTAACTCTAGTAACAACTATCGGGAATTTGTCGCAGAAGCAAAACGAAAAGAACTACTCTCTAATTACGGGTTAACAAGAACGGAGACTATAGTGCAAAGCAACAAGCTAAACATTAATTAACAAAGATAGTGCTGCACTATAGTCCAGTAAACAATGTTGCCTGGCAAACCAGAATCCTGATATTTCGTGAGAGAGAAAAATAGTCACGAAAAACGGTTTTACTCTCATGAAAATAATACGTGAGAGTACACCGTCACACATCACATCTCACGGATATAGACTCACGGAATACACATTTTCGTGAGAGTTTACCGCCACGAATTATTTTCATGAGAGTTCATCATGACGGTCACACTCATGAAAATAACGTTGCCGTCAGGTTTGCATCGGTATTTTCATGACAGTTTTTTTGGTATTTCGTGAGAGCTCACCGTCATGAAGTTATTTCATGAGAGTTGAATATTTCGTGAGAGCTCACCGTCGTGAAGTTATTTTGTGAGGGTGATGATATTTCGTGAGAGGTCACCATCATGAGAGTTGAATATTTCGTGAGAGCTCACCGTCGTGAAGTTATTTTGTGAGGGTGATGATATTTCGTGAGAGGTCACCATCATGAAGTTATTTCGTGAGAGTCTTAGTCTTTCGTGAAAGATCACGATCACGAAATGAATTTCGTGAGAGTTTCAAAGCTCACAGGACATCTCAGAAACATGTGTTTTCCTGAGAGTCAATACCGTCATGAAAATTACAAAATAGGAGCATCTCAAACAAAATTTCAAATGCACACATGATCCAAATACCAATCCATCACAAATACAATAGAATCCAATACATGCTATATAATATGCAACTGATTCCAATTACAATACATTCTAACTCCATCCAAGTGTCCAACCATTACATAAAAAGCTTACTTGCTCGTGGCCTAGACATCCAACCTGATAAGTTCATGCACATACTCCTAACCATCCAATAAACCTACATGTAATTTCCAGTTCAAATGGTAGCTCCAAATTCAGTTCATGATGGCAGCTGCAAATTCAGTCTGGGCAATTTCCCCAAGGCCTTCAACCTGCAACAGATGCTAAGGATTAACAAATCAAGGCACAAGAATGATGTAATATGACATGTAATATGAAATGGACATAAATACATTTGTATGACATGTAATATGAAATGGACATATATGTGTATACATGGGTACCTTTCTATCTTTTATCTCTTTTCTAGGATAGTGTTCTTCAGGTTTCGGTCGTTTGGTAGCTTCTTTCCTCTATAAGCAAATCTAATTATCATTACCAATGAAATTGAAAAGGAAAGCTACATGTGATGAACAAACTCCCTCAAAAAATATAACTAATTATTATTAACAAGGAAATCTACTTATCTCACACACTTCAGTTAGTAACATAATTATAATACACTTCATTGCTTGGAATTGAATTTGATAACACACGTGACCAGCAGGCAAAGACATGCACAGGACCACACACTGCAGGTTGTTGTTCAACCAGATTAACTAATTGAAACATAGTACAGAGTACTACTTAGAAGAAACATATGCTCATCGAGTGAACTGGTTTACCAAGTATTAGATTAAACCTAAGAAATAAGATTAACTTCTGACTTAGTTTGCTTTAATTTGCCGCTCTACTGATGCCTTTCAGTGTAAATCAAATTATTACAATAGTCTATGGAGACAATGATATCAGAACCCAGAGTGGATGTAGCTGGAGGAGAAGGAGGAGCTCCCTGGCCGCCGAGGTCACCACGCCCCGCGTCAATCTGAGCTCCAGGTCCCGTGCCGCCACCGGACTTCATTACAGCATATGCGCTCAAAGCGTTAGCCTTCTCGGAGCCAAACTTCTGACTTAGCTCCTGATAGTATGCTTTGTCGCTCTACAGATCAAATAACTGTTAAGAACAATCAGGCAAGGACAGCTACAGTGAAACCCATTTCGACCTAGATAGACTCATTAGAATTACAATATAGAAATGTGTTATCCAAGGGTGATCAGGAAACAAGCAAGTATTGATTTGTTGAGGTATAAATTTCTGCCAAAAATAAAGGTCACAGCCACATGGCTGTGGTAGTTAAACGAACAAAGGAAGCAGGAGCATCATCCACTGAAAAGAAAAACAGCACAACTGCAGATTATAAAATAAACCCCAAAGATGCTCATGCTGATGGTACATGACTTTTATTTTTTTCCCAGTACATTTTCTGCAGCGAAGGAAAACAACGCCATAGTTGTGGCAAGAGACAATCCTCCAGACTTCCTAAAGAAACAGTAATTCAAGAGCCAATCCTCCAGAATTCCCGGCATGCAAATGATAACTATCAAATTAGAGACGAAAGGCTGACCCTCTCAAACATTTTACTAAATATCTACTAGTCATCCATGCATCCACAAACATTTTATCAATTGGAGACGAAAGGCATACCCAACGCACAGCCGAAATGATGTGTGCGCGTGCTTCACCTTCACAAATTACAACGGTAAAAGTCAAGCTTGGGGGTCACAAACAATATTTTAGCTATGAATTGTAGGAGCAACTTTGATCATATATTATAGAATTGGGTCATAGCAGTTATATTGTAGGAGCAACAGTAAAAGGCAAGCTTGGGGATCACTAACAGTATATTTCTGAAACGGAAGCCGGGAGACCACATAGCCGGCCTTTAATTTCACACAAGAGTAAAGTAGAACAATTGAGTTGCAGGCTTGCAGGCCATCATGCACTGAACCTGCAGCGATGTTTTTCAGTTCGGGAATTCACACACAAACACGCTGAGTCGCTGACGACTTCCAAGTTGCAGGCCAATCAGAATGAACCGGCCGTCGTGCACGGAAATACTACGGATGCAGCCGATGGATGGATCCAAAAGCTAGCTAGCTAATCGATCGATCTAGCGATTTAATAATTAATTAAAATTCTCGGCATGTACCTGTAAACGAAGTACCGCCTGCAGAGGAGGAGCTGTCGAGTGCCCTCCGCCGCTGCCGATTCCGAGGCTCGCGCTCGTCACCGCTGCAGCTGCCTCCTCCCGACTGTGTCCTTCCTCACCGGATCCGACATTCCTTGAGGAACAGCTGGCCGGATCCATGCCTCCCTCGCTGGATCCATGCCGGAGCACCGCAGAGCTGTAGGGAGAGGTCGCTGTGCAGGGATGCGGGTCACGGCGAGGGGCCTGGTGCAGGCTTGTGGGGAAGATGAGGTGCGGAGCTGCGGAGAGGGCACGGCCGGCGCGGTGGGGAGCGCGGTGCGGTGGAGACGCGGTGCCTCCGTGTGAGCTGTGGGGGTTAGGGTTTGAGCTGCTTTAATTTTTATGTTTCATGGGCGCAATGAAGGCCATCAGATCATGAATCGAGGGTCAGGATGACATGGGCTGAGCAGGCCATTATAGATGGGCTATTGGCCTGCATAGTAATGGGCTCGATTACACTCTTTTTTTCTTCCAAAAAAATTAAATTTCAAATTTAAGAAATTTAAACATAGTTTTTCATGACAAAATGATTTCAAATGAAAAAGTTGTCAACTACAAACTTCTATAACTTTTTAAGATCTACACCTTTCATTTTGGTCACCTTTCCATGTGACTTTATTTTATCAATTCAAAATTTGAATTTCAAAAAATGCCAACTTGAAACAAAATTTTCAAAGAGTAAATGATTTTATTTGAAAAGTTCATGATCATACAAGTTGTACAACTTATTAAGATCTACAACTTTTATTTTAGTCATTTTTTCATCCGACAAAGTCATTGTAACATTGATCACAAATTTTACATCTCTTTATGAAACTCTAATAGAGAGATGTAAGATTTATGAACAATTTAATTATCAGTTTGTCGGATGAACAAATGATCAAAATAAACATTATAGATCTTGACGAGTTGTACAACTTTTATGTTCGTGACTTTTTCAGCTAAAATCATTTACTGCTTTCGAAATGTTGTTTGAAGTTCCCATTTTTTAAAAATTCAAATATTAAATTGATAAAACAGAGACACATGAAAAAATGACAAAAATAATAGTTCTAAGAATGCAATAAGTTGATAGAGCATGATTTTGGAAACATTGATAAAAAAGAATCATCAGATTTGGAGTTAGCATGAGGGAGAAAGACTAGTTACAAAATTTCGCTACAGATTAAAAAGAGAAAGCGTTGGCCCATGCATGTTCTTCAATTTCTAGTATTTGAGCAATTATTTTTGTACTAAAAAGCAGCCAAGTTTTTTTTGTATTTCGTAAGAGTTCACCGTCACGAATAAATTTCGTGAGAGTTTGGTATTTCGTGAGAGTTAACCTTCACGAACGAATTTCGTGAGAGTTTGCTAATTTCGTGAGAGTTCACCTTCATGAATAGCTGATTTTCATGACGGTGTGTAGAACACTCTCATTAAAACTTATTTTCGCGACGGGGATTTACATGACTCACATGAAAATGATTATTTTCATGAGAGTGTATTTTCCACTCCCATGAAAAATGAACCCTCTCACGAAATATCCATTTTCTTTTTTTTTTGCGAAACGAAATATCCATTTTCCGGTAGTGAGATCCTGAACTTGGTATTAATTACCAAGGTACTGGTGAAGAACTGATATCACAAAGCTTCACATGACTAGCATGCAAGGCAAAATTACTTCTCTGAACACAAGAACTCGCAGATATGTATTCCACTGATAGAAACACTAAAAGGCATGGGCTTTTACTGCTATGCCCGTACTGCGATTTGCGAATGGAGACAAGAACAGGCAGTAAGCAACAATCCAGTTCATATCAAATGGGAAATAAAGAAGTTTGAAAACATATTGCAATGAATACTTTGAAGAAGAGATGATCACTATGGAAACGCTGTACCTCGAAAATGACACATCACAAAAAGAATCCACATGCTGGCCTGCTCTGAGAATCACAATGCAAACCGGTAAACAAGGCTCTTAAACAAGCTATCGAATTGCTGCAGCTACTAGTGCAGAAATGCAGCTGTACTCTACTGAAGCAAGCTAACAGATCAAAGTAAAAAAAATTCAGAATAATGCGTCTTAATTCAAGTCGGTGGATTAGCTGATGTTCGACTAGACTGAACTTACCCCTGTCACCGCTAGCCTGCTGGAAATGTTGAGCTGACGTGCTTTACAAAGATGTACGGCCGGCACTATGTCCCTCGTCTACAACTGCTTCGCTTTTCTGACAGGCACAAACTTTGTTCGCGGGTTGACAATTTTGATGATAGCCTCAAACTTGTTTTCAGCAGGTTGATGATAGCCGCAAACCTGATTTAATTTTCCCCAAACCCATAAACAGCAACAAATATATAGTCCAATTGGATATATAATCATGTATGCAGTGCAGTGGCTAGGGTGAACCAAATTATAGGGGGTGCCAGATTAAAAAAAAACAAGAACAAGCAAGGACTACGTTAACACGCGGGAAACGTGTAACCCGTTTTCTCCGCCACGACGCCCCCTCCCTTGCTGCCTCTTATTCTCCCTTGCTGGCACCCCTCCTCCACCGCCCCCTCCCCCACCCTCCACCACCAACGGACGTTGGCTCCCGCCGCCTCACCGCGCCGCCCACCTCCCGACCCCTCCCTCCCCTAATCAGGGCGCCCTCGGGTCAAAAATTACAGGATGCCAATGAGCTCTGCTGCGACGCCCTCGCCGGCGTCGTCCTCGCTCCTGCCCTTAGCCCCCGCCCTATTCCACCACCGGCGCCTGGCACCTCCAGCCCCCTCACCGCGTCACCCACCACCCGCCCCTGCCCCTCGACCCCGCTCTCCCCTAATCGCAGGGCGGCGGTGAGCTCCGCCGTTATGCCCCCGCCGCCGTCTTGCCCGCCTCTAGCACCGTGTCACGTCCGCCACCCCCCAAAATCCCTTCTAAGGCCACCAGTGAGCAGTTCCCTAACCCTGTCGAACCCTAGCTGCCGCTGTCTTCATCTTCCTCTCCGGTGGGGCACGGGAGCGGGCGCGGTCAGGCGCAGGCACGTGAGCCGGCCGTTGCGCCCTTGGCGCGGAGAGCGATGGGTTGCTTGATAGAGTTTGCGAACAAGTAAACTAAGAATGCGCTTTTCACATCATTAACTTTCTTCCAGCTATCAAAATCTTGAGCTGTAAAGACATCAAAACCAAATCGTTTCTTTATATATTTGCTGCATTGGAAACAGAAAAAAATAGTTTGCACGACCACTATTCTCTGAATACTCTAATCAAGATGGAAATTGTCTGAATCAAATATGAGGCGGCGGCAACTTCCAAGGGTCCAGAATGCTTGTATTTCTTCAATAATGGTTACATAGGAGCTAACTGCAAGTATGCTCTCCGCACTTGATCTCTCTGATCAACTGGGTATTACCAAATTTGTGGACGAAAAGCAGGATCTCGCTCCAAAAATTCAATGTCTTGAAATACGATAGGTTAATTTGTTTGATTTTCTTCTTCAGCATCTTCTACTGCTGCTGGTTCTGCTAGTGCTTCTTGTACTAGATCTTCATCTCACTGACCTGCAACTTCTTCTTGCCTTTGGGGTTCCAGTTCATCTAATTCAGGTGCCGCTGCTTCTTGTTGTTGCCTCTGCTGTCCCAAATCACCTAACTAATGTATTGGAGGAGCATCAAACAGATATTCCCTTTCTCCTTCCCCAGAGAAGATTCACCCCTTCTTCTATTGTAAAAAGAATGGAGATTTTTCAGAAGCACCATTATTATTCAGTACCTAATTAAAAAATCATGTCTAGTCGATTTGATTGTCAATCTAGCAAAACAACACAAAATTACCTAGTATTCCCTCCGTTCTAAATTATAAGTTGTTTTGATTTTTTTTTGGTATATTCATTTTTGCTATGTATATAGATACAATAGTATGTCTAGATACATATCAAAATAGATGAAAAAAAATCAAAACGACTTATAATTTAAAACTGAGGAAGTAAGAATTAGAGAAAGATAGAGATTGTCAGATTGGGAATCGGACAACCTGTAGCAAGTCAGCAAGGCGCAGCGTTGAGCGCTCCTACAACCTGCATTCTGGACGCCGTACGTGGTGACCGGTGCGATCTCGCCGTATCGCCCACGCGGAGGACTCGAGCTCCGCGGCAGGAAGGCGGCAACCGCGCTGGGCGCTGCTGGCGGAGATGGAGTAGGCTGTGTGGCAGTGACGCGGAGGCGGAGAGACGAAGATGCGAGTACAGGTCGCTGTCCGGTCTCTCCCCGTTCCTGACTTCCTGTGTATGTGAGTGGGCTGGTGGCTGGTGCTGTGCTGTAGGCCTGCAGCCAGAAAAATTATTAGGCCTTAAGAAATTGATTTGGAGCAAGGGGATGGGAGCCCGGTTTTGTCTCTACTGGGCTCTGCCCCGATATGTATGTTACACCACAACACACGTCACATTTTAAGAAAAACGTTACAACCAAGTCTCAAGTTGGATAACCATCACTGTGCATGCATGTGTTAGATCTAATTTCTAAATATTTTCGTAATAGATCTGATTGCAAGATATTTGATAATATTTTACCTATTTTCTATTTTCAAACTAGATATATGTTTCTCTGTGTTATGTGATAATTGCCATCCACATCCAGATCTACCTAAATAGATATTCACATGTCCTAACACTAAAACCTTAATGAAATTCACCCCAAATCATAGTCAAATCAGAACTCCTAAAAATGCTTTGAGAATATTGAGAAACAATTCACATCTAGAGAGGGGAAAACAATTTAGCCACCTCTGGAAAGTCTCTCCTCTCTCCCTCCTCAAACACAAATAAAAGATATCTTCTTCACACAAACACAAATTGGAGAGACAACTTCACAACAAACCTTTAACCTTTAAGGGTTTGTTGACCAACCAACCATTCCGCATCTATATAGACATGTTGAAAAATTAAATTCCAATGCGCCCTACACATAACTTGAATATCCCAAGGAGTAAAATTGTCCATTTTTTATTAGTTCATCATATGGCCACGCTTCATCAATCACTTCATTTCTCCTCGATTCAAGCTATCGTATCGTCACATGCTCTGACTCGTTACACTAGGTTTTGAGGCCCAAATTTTAAAACTACTAACAATTTTGAGGCCTAAACTAAAACCGTTCATGCCTCGTGTTAGCTACCAAAGTTGGTAGCACCGGGAGACTGACAAAACCAAGGTGTCCATTTAGGGAAGTGATCTCCAATTGCCAAATGCACTTTACTATTGTGTAGACGATCTTGTGGAGATCATCGAAATGAGCAGTAAATATGAACTTCATGAGAGATGTCAATCAAAAGATTATGTTATGAGAAAACTAGATAGTCCTTTGTTTGAGCAATTTGGGTTTTACTTCATTTTACGTTGCACTCCCTACATTTATGAATGATAATTGTATTTTGACTAGGAAAATTCAAATCTTATAAATTTTGACCAACGAGTAGTCAAATTATATGGTTCAGTCAAAAAAAGTAGTCAAATCATATGCATGCTCAGGGCATGAAATATGCACCGATAGATTTGTGCTCAAAGTGCATTTGAGATGATATTGATTTAGCAATTTACAACATATTATAAGAAAAATTATGGGTCAAAATCAATTTTATATGGTTTGTTCTTGGTCAAATTTCAATTACCACTAGAAAACTGGGCGCACCGTTGGCGCGCCAAACTTTTTTCATATGTAACACTCGGCTTTCTTTTTAGATGGAGTTTATGTCGATTTGATCGTATCATTTATTTAAGAAATTGAATTAAGGCTAACAATGGGTGTGCAGGCTAAGTCTTTATTTCATAAAAAGAAATCTCAATTCTGGTTGGAGCAGTGCTAATGGTTTAGGGATGTCACATGATTAATATAAGGATTCATGACACCCCATTAATATTTTTTTGATCTTGTTTAAACTCAGATGGTGGTCAATATCCGTCTTTGAACATAGGGAGGAATACAAGCACAGTCTCGCTTAAGTAAGCACAATATTGATTAAGTATTCTCTTTAAGAACGGAGGAGCATAAGTAGCTTGAAGATTAAGTTAATTGTGAAATGAGTAGAATTTGACCTCGAATTATGAAATTTGGCAACTGATTTTTTTTTCGATTTTTATTTGAAGCTTATATTTACCGTTAGAGAACATAGAAAAAATGTACAACGAAAACTTTTTAGTAAAACATGTTATATTATAGATCCATTGCATAGATCTATTTATGAGGATTCCGGAACAATTTGATTTTCTATTTTACAATTTTTCTGTGATTTATTACACAATTTTAAAGTTCTAGCAAATTTATTCGTAAAAGAAAACAAATAGATAAGGGAAACCAGCTTCGGGCCGAATTCAGCCCTCTAAGGCCCATGGAGCGGGAGGCAGGCCAGCTCATGAAAAGTGTTGGATTGCTAGATCTTTTTTTAACTAATCCTCGGGCCAATCAATGAAATTCCAGGAAGCGGATTCTCTCCCACTTCGTTGACTCTTCAACCACTGCCAGCGCTTCATTCTCTGGGTGTGTTTAGATGGTTATAAAGTGTGTGTAAAGTTTCTGTAGCACTTTTCGTTGTTATTTGGTAAAATTTATCCAATCATGGACTAACTAGGCTCAAAAGATTCGTCTCGACATTTACAGACAAACTGTGCAATTAGTTATTTTTTTACCTACATTTAATATTCCATTCATGCGTCTAAAGATTTGATGTGACGAGGAATCTTATAAAATTTTTGGAATTTTGAAGAAACTAAACACTGCCTCTGTTTTCTTCGGGTTATCATGGTCAAACGAAATCCAGTGTCAATCATTGGTAAACCAATCCATAGTTTTCAGCGTTCGAGCTCCTTCAACTGCAGCTGCGTAAGGACTAAGGACCGAGAGGCGAGCTGTTCTTGTCTCAAAGGCAGCAGCTTTGCAACCAGCGCGCGTGTCCGACCCCGGCCTCTGCACCATCTTATTTCAGGTTAGTTCGTCGATTGATTTTGTGTCTATGTTCTGCTCTCTTTCTCACTTTCGATCTCCCTCCATATGTTGCATGCCCATGTACGTAACATACTTCCTTTTACTAGTTACTATGAACCTGCAAGCTGAATATGCAAATCCGTTTGAGAGTGCGATTCTAAAGATAGCTGCAAAAGGCGACCATCACAAACAACCTACCGCATCTAGAAATAGCCCTATTTTAAGATGTCGGCCCTCCTAGCATACAAACACAGACGGACTATTTATCAAAAAAAAAAAGACGGACTAAGTTGTAGTTGTAGTTGTAGTGTTGTCTGTTTTATGGCCCAATGTAATGTTATACTTTTGGCAAATCTTAGGACACATTTGTATCACCAGGCACGAGTCATTATTGGTTCACTAGTTCTAGGACTGAAGTTTAATCGTTTAGTGCTGTTTGGATAAATGCATGGATTACTAGCTATTACTCCATGTGAAGGACCGAAAACGACGACCAGAGGAGGGGTGAATGGGAGCCGTAAAATTTCTCTCGAAATATTTGGTCTCTATCCCAAAATCACTGCAAAGCACAAGCGAGTTTCCAAACTAAGATACCCAAGTCAACTACTGACGAGAGTACCTAGAAAAATTCTTCAGAACGGTAGAAAGGCAATGCAAATGACGGAACACGATTCGGAGCTCAAACGACCAAACTACAAGTGAAACCAGAAATCATGGCCGGAAAAAATTGGACAGAAAATCACCTAAAAATATGTTCAAAACACAGAGAGAGACAAACAGGCGCCGTGGAGGGTCTGCTCTCTACGCACACAGAGAGAAGAGGGAAATGAAACACAGCACAGGTAGGAAACTGACCTCACATGGTCAGGGGGGCAGTGCTCCTGCAGATTCAGTTCGAATGGGTCATCTGGACCTCTCGGCGTGCAGCACGGCTGTCAGTTCCTGAGCACAGAGATAGGAAACCAAAACAAAAAGACAGCAGACAGCCGTAGAGAGGGAGGAAGTGGATGCACAGGAAATCAACCATGATTACTAGTTCAAGCAATATAGGAATTAAAAAATCAAGCAATGATGAGCTTGAGAGAGAATTAAATATTCCTAATCCTAATGCTTGAACGAGTCATCAATCAAAGGAAACGACGAACACGGCTTGGTCACAGGGAGCGCCTAGCGCTAGGGCAGGAAGGCGTCACTCTGCTAGTGGGCTGAAATCCAACCTGTAACCACACCAATCCATACTAGCATTCATTAAAAAATAAATCCACCCCAATCCTATCCCTACTCTGCAGGAACCAACCCTCAGCCCCCGACGTTACTTTATTTCAGCCCGTACTGTATAAAACAGTGACCAAACCGTGGTTTGAACCCACTAAAAAAAACATCCCAACCCATAACCAAACAAACTGACGAATGAGCTGAACTGAACTGAAATGAGCTGAGCTGACGAATGAACAGGTATTCTCTCTCGCTCCTACTATACAGCGATAACTTGAGCAGCTATAGGCTTTTACAGTTGGACTAGATCTGGACATCTTGCTCCCACTACAGACTTAATATTTTACATCGTTGCAACTAGGTACATTGAAAAATCAAAACACAACCATACATAAAAGAAGAATCAAATTGAAAAGAAAGAATCAGAAGAAAAAAGAACAAAACAAAGGATAAATGTCAACTTGGTTCACTAGTTCATTAGAAGCATAAGACTAAATCTGCTATTTCATTACATTCTAATATACCATACAACGCTAAAACTGCAATTATGTTTCAGTGCACATAATTTAAATCGACATATATAAGCCATTTCCGCTGGCGACTGTTGCAAACGCAGAAACACCATAGCTCAGAGCCTTCAGATCGTACTCAAACCATTCTTCTGGTCATGGGTCTCCTTTATTTTCACAGAAGCCAGTGGAATACTCTGCAAAACTGGTAAATTTGTCTCCTATGAGAATAAAACTAAATACTCCCAAAAAGGTAAATAAGAGGGCTTCCAGCACTACAAACAAGCCAAAAAAGAAAGGACGATTAACTTCCACAACAAAATCTGGTGGGCGCAAGTAGTCCACATTACAAATTATTTTATTAGAGCTACAGAAGCTGCTTTTAAAAGGGGTAGGACTGAAAAAGTAACTGTGGAGGCTTATCAAAATAATGTGGAAAATGGTGATCAGTTAGCTGATACTGCAAAAACACAAGATCAGAGTTTAGACCAGCTTCTCCAGATTGTAGATGGTAGCATGTCTAGAGAATATGCAGTTTCTTTGCTTGAGAAGGCAAATGGAAATGTGACTGTAGCAATTGACATATTTTACAGTTCAAGTGAGAGTAACAATGTAATTGGCGTTGATAAGAATATTGTGCTGCAGAATGCACAAAGTGAAACAGTAGATAAATGTAGTAAAACAGACATGGCCAGTGATTCTTCTCGGGCTACTCCAAAGATGTCAAACTTACATGTAGGAACTTCTCTGACTAAAGTACTGATAAGGAAGGTCTACTAAAGCTACTGCAGCATAGATACCTAAAATTTCCTAAGGCAATTTTAGAGTTGTACTGCAGCTTCCAGCATTATAGATAGTTGGATCAATTTTAGAGTTGCACAGTTTTAGATTAAAGCAGATTTGAGCAACTAATTATGATAGGAACTTATAAGGCTGACATAAATATATCAAATCAAACACTAGCATGGATCCAACTAAGCTGCAGTACATAGGCCAGACCAAACCACTACTCAAACCACTAAGAATGCAGTACATAAACAGGGCTGCAGCCAAGTGTTCTAGAAACAAAAATTCTCCGTGCCGAACTCAATCTGAAGATCCATTTTCATTTTCTCATACTTCTTCAAACTATCATTACGAATAGTTTGACGCTTCACACAATAGTAATTTGGATTAACAATTTTCATCCATCGCTCATAGTATAGATCCTCAAATTTGTTAAATGGGATTTCAGCATGTACTACATACTCAATCATACGCTCACGAGACAACTGAGGGTCAAAGACAAAGTTTTCTGAGGGCTGTTTCTTCATGGTTGATATGAATTCCTTTCTAGAAGCATCATCTATGGCAGGACAATACTATGAGATATGAGTTCTAAGGCTACTTGTACCAGATTTAGTACTTAAGTGAAGTTCACAATACTTGCACACAGCCTTTAAGTTATCATCTACTACCACGAGATTTGGCTCAAAGTATTGCCATACCTTTGACCTTCGGCTTACTTGTGAATGAGATGCAAGAGATAAACCCTGAGTTCCCGAACTTTCTGAGGTATGTGCAGACATAGTTGATGTGCCCGAGATGACAGTTTGTTTTAGCAGACCTCGGCTTCAAGAAGATCACCTTCACAAAATTATTAACATAGCATCAGCTACAATGAAAATTCAAATCTACAAGCACTCTCACACCATAACAATAATAATGAGACTAGGTTTTGGACTGCGTACATAACTACTATATGTATTGCAGTAGCTACAGCCAATTCAGAAGTAAGAAAAAAATAGATGATCCAGTTGCTGAAAATACAGTGGCTGAAAGATGATTGGAGAAGGAATAGATGCACATCACAGTGGCTTTCTACTATGCAGTGGCTACTAGCTAATAATCAATTTCTGTAAGATGCACATCACTGATGGAAGATAGCAATATAAAATGAGATTATTCCAGGCATTTCCCTATTTTCTATTTCATTATCATGAAGAAGAAATGATCTATTTGTCAGTTATAGTTCGAACTATAAAAGCATGAAAGCCAAATGGCCAGCCAGGTACTAATCTAGTAGTATCAAAGTACAGCTATTAGCTAGTGGACAGTTATAAGACTGAAACAAATATTCCTCTTTACAAATACAGTGGCTTTCTATTCGTTCATGTAGGGTCTAAGAAAAGTTCGTGAAAGATCATACTATGCAGTTCTAATAACTTACCAGTCAAAGGTGAAGAATGATATCCACCACATGCTACTTGGATTACACGGATACTTTTCAGATTAAGGACAAGCTGTGGCCTCCAATCACTAAAATTGCTTCCTCTACCCAGTTCAAAGTTTGAATTTGCTGGAAATGATACACGAAATGCAAATATTCAGCACATCAGTAAATTAATCACAGTCATAAGGGAAAACTGAAGCTGATAAGAAATTAAATGAGAGCTCTGGCTCCTTAACAAGAAACACAAGCTCTCATTAATTGGCTCTTCATATCTGCTGTGGCGAACTGACTGCTAGCAACACAGGCAAACTAGAGAACAGAGCTAATAAGGAAGCTTGCAAATTCTAGGAATTTAGAACTACTGCAAGTGCACTTGTTCATACAATAGGAAATGAATTAATCCTTCAAATATTTGTTAAGGATTGCTTGACTAAAATATTTACTATTATGAAAGCGACACAACAGAGAAAGATGCAAAACTCTGAACTGCACTGAAACAGAAAAACTCTGAACTTTCTGAAGAAACAGACATAGAAAAGATTGCATTTCAACATGCAGTACACAGTAGGAAAATTCCAACCTAATTAACAGAGCAGTAACAAGATGGAAGTGCACCTATTGTAAACAATCTAATTAAGCAGACACAGAACCATCGGATTGCAGATATTTCATCAAACAAAAAAGTCATGTAGATATATGAGGGAGATTTACCAAGGCAAGGCATATGCTTGGTTGCAGTCTTGGAGGCATCCAACTCATCCAACCGCGCAAGAACGCCGGCCGTCACCCTGTACACCACCCCGGTCCCCGGCCACTCGGTGGACGCCCACACCCATGAGCCAAACCTAGATAAGAGATCAAAGTCAATTTGGGAGAAATGCAAAAGGAAAATGGGAGAGGAGACAGCGAGTAATGGAGGGCGAACGCGCCTCCACGATGACTGTGAATGGGAGGGGAGCACGCACCACCAGGTCAGAGAGCGAGCGTGTGCTGTCAGGTCAGGGATGGAGCGGCCACCGCCAGGTCAGGGACGAAGCGCGCAGTGCCTGGTCGGGGATGGTTAGCCGCACCACCGGGGACGACGGCGCCCCACTAACGGATGCGGATTGCTGGTTGTTCCCCCTACCACCGGGGACAGGGACGGGGACGGCGGCGATGGCGATGCACTCGTGAAAGAAGATGAGTCGAATCCATGGGTTTGGGACTGCTACAACCAAACCAGAGCCCAATCCACTACCTCCTTAACCCCAAGCCAATCCAGCCCACGAGACATTTAAACCTGTTGTCCCCAGCCCAGAGTCAATTTGGGTAAGATCCAAATTGTTGAACCCATTTGAGCCCAATCCACTAGCAGGGTGAGGAAGGCGTCGGGGCTGGCGCTGCTCAGATGAGCCCGCACGGTGCTAGAGCACCGTTGCTTGTAGCGCTGCCGCTGGGCTCGGCCTGGAACACACGAACGACGAACAAAGGACAGGCACACAAACAGAGAAGAGCGGACACAGGGAGGGAGACACTGAGCAGCGACGAACCGGGCAGTTGGAGGATGGATCAACGCCCCTGGAGTCTGACTCGCTCAAGCAGATGTAGGAGAGGGTCTGCACACTCCCGCACAGAACACGCCGAAGCCCCCAACCTAAATCTAGTGCACAGCAAATAGGAGCCTGAGCGCCCTGTGCGCCATGAACAGATGAACAGATGACTGCAAAATTGACAAAATCCGACCCAAACTAGTAGGATTCGCTCCCAAACTTTGCACAAATCAAATTCACCTTAGAACAAACCTATTCCTAAGAAATCATCGCGTGGGATCGACCCAAACTCTAAAAAAATTAGATCGAAAATAGGAACAAAAATGGGAAAAACTAAGAACACACTGGAACAAAAATCATACGCAAAAGTGACAAATCCCAGAGGGCACGAGAGAATTCGGGCCTCCTTTCCCATTCCAAACCTAAAGAAATACACCACAAAATATTTAGATTTGGAACCTCTCTCAAGAACACTAGGGAAGAAACAAAACCTAGGGTGAAGGGGGAAATGAGAGTGGAAGAGAGGTGAGGGTGATGGGGCACCCTCATCCTATTTATCAGGGTTTTCACACAATCCCAGTTTCGTTCCTAGATATATTTTAGCCGAACCACTGACCCGAGGGCGTAATGGTCCAACTCTTTTTCAGTCGATCGAACAACCACGCTTCCTGCACATATTTGTTTTGCCTCGAAGCAACCTCTGTGATTCTACCACGTACCACCCCGTTCCTCCTCGGAACATCCGCTCGGGTTTTGAGGCCAAACCCACGAAACCGTCACCCAGTGGTTTTCAGGCTCAACCCACCAAACCGTCGCGAGTAGCTTACTCCATACGCGTAATCCACCACTCGACTCGTGTCACCGCCATCCTTGACCAGTTGGTCGCTAAGTCTTCCAGAGCCCCCTCGACTCGCTCGACCACCGTCTTGACTCGGTCAACACGGTCACTCCACCATGTACACTTGCGCTTGTCGACGTTCTCAGATGTCAGCCACCACAGCTGGTCACCCAGTCTCTTGGTCCCTCAGTCCAAGCCTCACGTCTGTCCTTCACCGCTTCCAGTCCATCGGCACGGCACGTCCCTACTTGACCTTCACATCGCCATCGACCACCACCTCCGAACTCCACACCTGCGCACCACAAGACAAGAGACATTGCACAACCCAAATCACGCAATGGTTAGTTCACAAACTCAACCCAAGACGCGTATCACATTGACAATCACTCATCACAAATCCAAACCACAAGGGCACATATCAACCTTGTGTTCGCACCATGTTAGCCCCCTTTGCCAACTGTAGGACATGGATAAAAACTATATATATATCAGCCCACCTGTTTAAATGGCCAAGGACCGAACATTAGTGCTAGCCTCCAAATAGGCCCTTATCTACTCCTTCATTTATATTGTGTAATGTAAACTAGCATTGCTTCTTTGGAACAATATAAAGCTGGGAAAAGGCTTGAGTTTGTGTAGCCCTTCAGTTCTATTGACATAGTATCTACCTCTAGCAGACTATCAAAACCAATCACTAATATGTTATTATACGATCAGAGGATCCACTTTCTAGGGCTACTGTAGAGTCTAGAGTCATAGTTACAGTACTGTTAGTCACCTATCTTTTAGCTAATCAGGCTATACGACCAATTAAACGAGCAAAGCAGGATTCAGGAGGTGCAGCTCACGCCCGATAAGCAAGATTCCATAGTTTGGAGATGGATAGCCGATGGACTATATTCCACACACTCGACATATAGGATTCAGTTTCGAGGCTCGAATCATAGGTTCCAAGTTGATCTCAATTGGAAATCAAGGGCAGAAAATAAATGCAAGGTATATGCTTGGATAATATTGCATGCCAAAATTCTTACGGCGAATAACCTGTAAAAAATAGGGTGGCCGCATCACGAGCATTGTGTCTTGTGCAATGGACCCTTGGAGACAGGGCTGCACCTTTCCTTGCTATGCCCCTTCGCTAAAGCCATCTAGAGCAAGGTGTTATCCTAGGAAAATATTGATGTCCAGCTACCCCAACAAGATCCCCAGTGCCTGGCCGATTGTTGGGAGGATGTGGCACGCACGATACCGAAGCAAGAACCCTAAACATTTAACGAAGTGCTTATTTACATTGTGTCAAACCTATGGAAGAAAAGGAATAGGAGGATTTTAAAAAATGAGCACAAACGGTGGAATAGGTGAAAGGTTCTTGTTTGGTTTTGGTAATTGAGTGACAACTTAGGTGGACTAACAAGTGGTCATGTGAGATACACAAATGATTAGTCCATAGGTACATGTGTGTGAGCAACATATGCTATGACAGTGAAGTTGGCTTGAACTTGGTGCAAAGCTCACACATGTGATGATGGAGGAGATCATTGCATATGAGACATGACATGGAGTCATGTGACCAAGGTGGAGAAGATCAAGATGAGGCTTGGCTCGACTTACCGGTTGCAAGAGTGAAGGGCAAGTTAAGGACTTGGCACCGATGGACCGAGGCAACGGGAAAGAGCAAGTGAGGTCAAGATCGATGAACCAATACGGTCACATGATGATATGAAGTGGATCATATCATTTGATGATTGGTTGGTGCATATGTTGCATCAACATTGGAAGAGATGGAGGAATGGAATGCGCAAGGCAAAGGTATAACCTAGGGCATTTCCATTTCACCGGTTATAGGTGTGTAGAAAAGTTAATGACCGGGTTTAGGATAGATGGCCATACTATCAAGAGGGGTAGACTTGTTTGCATATCGGTCATCTAGTGCCACTCGAGTGATCTAACTTTGCATCATTGCTAGAATTGAGTGGCGTGGCAAGTTAAGTGGCTAACACCCTTGAAAATATGTGTGAAAATATGCTAACACACGTGCACAAGGTGATACACTTAGCAAGAGATCTACAACTATGGTTGAACACGTGAGGACACATGGACGGAGATGGTGCATCGGATGCTGGCTGGTGGCATCTGGTCAGTAGCACCAGCGCATCTGGTGCTATCAAGTTTTGTCCAGTGAAGAGGAAACGACTCTATTTGACCATGGAGTTATAAATTGATGCCTTGGTCGGCCATGGGCCGGTTGCTGAGGAGAGCTGAGCACACTAGAGTCTTGGTGGCTTATGTGGTAGTGCTTGGGAGTCCTCTAACTCACTCTTGCTTGGTAGTGATCATCTGATCGAGTGATTGAGTGATTCTAGTGTGATTGCATCATGAGATTGCATAGAGTGGCACTAGGTGGTCGTCGTGCAAGCCGGTGGGCTTGTTACTCTTGGAGGTTGCCACCTCCTAGACGGCTTGGTGGTGGTCTCCGTCGAAGCCCGCAAGAAGTTTGTGTGGCGCTCCGGAGAAGAGATTTTGTGAGGGGTATTGTGCTCGCCCCACGGGAGCCGCGAAAAGCAACTCTAGTAAAGAGCGTGTCATTGAGCTACCACACTTGCGGTAGGTTCTTGTGGCGCCCTACGTGAGGGCTCGATTTGTGGGAATACCGATGAGCCGCCAAACTACGAAGTGTTGGTCGAAAGAACGGGGACTAGCGTGTTGGCAAGCACGTGAACCTCGGGAGAAAAATCGTCATGTCATTCTTGTCTTCCCATTAGTTTGCATCCCCATTACACAAGCTTATATTTATATTTAATATATTGTGCTTGTGTAGTTGCTCTTGTAATTGGTTAGCATGTGTAGCTTGCTAGTTACCTTCTTGCTTATGTAGCATAGAAGTAGCTCCCTTGCGTGACTAATTGGTTTGTGTAACCTTGTTAGTCACATTGCTTAGTTTGTGTAGCTAAGTAATTTGCACTCTCTAATTTGACATTGGTTGCCTTATTATTGAGCTTTGCTAGTAAGCTTAAGGGATTTGTGTTTTTGCTTACTAGAATTGTGTAGGAGCTTCCCCTGTGTATAAAGTACAAGTGCATAGGTTTGTGTGACCTTGCTCTAGAATTGATTAGGTGAGCTCTTGCTAAGCTTAGTACCTTAGTTGCTTAATTAGTATCTTTGCAAGGTGCTAGAGAACTTAGATAGAGATGTGTAATCTTGGCTAGACCGATAGTTTTAATTCCGCATTCGTTTCGGTTAGCTGACGCGATTAAGTTTTAGAAATGACTATTCATCTCCTTCTAGTCCGCCATCTCAACCCTTCGACAGGTCACCTATCTAGCAAAGGAGTATATTCTTCAGAGACGTAGGCCATGTGTATGGTAGGGTAAAACAACAAGCACGTGAGCAGTGGCCATTGTGTTTTGGTCCTCCGACCGGTGTTCTTGGGCACCGTGGGTGCCGTTGTATATAAAACTTTATTTCTTTCTTAATTGAGTGGCAGAGCTCCTGTCTTTACTTTAAAAAAAAGAATAGCCGTTTAAACGGGATAAACAAATAGAGTAGGTAGCTTAAACAAACATAAAGTATATAGCTATTGGTGGTCAAATCACGCTCGCTTTCCCCATCTGCCTGTTCCTCTTTAATTTGTCAACCTCAGCCGTAGAAGTGACCCTGCCGATCGATCTTCTGCCCTTCAAAACATGCTCCTACGGTGCTACCTCCTGTATATGGCTGCAGTGGAGTGCGAGCAGCTAGCTCCATCTTCATGGCCATGGCGATGCAACTTATCTTCCCTTATTAGGCAGTTATGCATAAGCGACATGGTAATTGATTATTGGCGCTCTTCGATTTGTACAGTTGTATGTGATGACAAGAAATGGATTTTGAAGCTAGTGCACGAGATCTGTTGGAGTGTATGCTACTTGATACAAGTGCAGAGCCGACAGAACTGCCACTATCACTTTTGAAATCCATCACGAATAATTTCTCTGATGCCCAGGAAATTGGCAGGGGTGGGTTTGCTGTTGTTTACGAGGTATGTACGAGCACCCTAAACTTTTTTTTACGAGGAGAGTAACTATATATATGCTTACTCTTCATAATGCAGTTGGTCTAAATTAAAACTAAAAGGCCATGTGTGTTCATGCTGATAAATTAAAGACGATGCATGTGACTTCAGGGACTACTTCGCAATGGGTCAGTCGCGGTGAAAAGGCTCTCCCAAGAACTTGATATGGACGAGAAGAATTTCAACCAAGAGATCAGTAGTCTGATAAAGGTGAAGCACAAAAACATAGTACGATTCCTGGGATATTGTGCTGACACACAAGGAAAACTCGAGAAGTACGGTAGGAAGATGATCATGGCAGACATACGACAAAGGTTACTCTGCTTTGAGTTTCTGCCAAATGGGGCTCTTGATAAGCATATCAGCGGTACGTTTGTTCCTGTATCATTTCTATGGAAAAATTGAAAAAAAGAAAAGAAGATGATGAAAAAACTCCATATGTCAAATACCTCTTCATCACTTGGTGGGTCCATGTCCCGAGCTTCTAGAATCACATAAGTAAACTGTATATCATGTTATATACTAATTCTAAGCTCACCCTATTCATAATTTCAATTTTATAGATGCATGAGACAGTATGGAGTTCAACTATTCAAATCAACCCCTCTCCTTTAATTTTCCACAAAAAATAAATAAATTAATCTGCTCTCCACTTTGCAGATGCAGCCCAAGGTCTTAAGTGGAGGACGCGCTATCAAATAATTAGGGGAATTTGCGATGGTTTGCATTATCTTCACAGGCAGCATATTGTTCATCTAGACCTGAAACCTGCAAATATACTGCTGGATTGTAACATGGTGCCTAAAATTGCTGACTTTGGCCTATCAAGATGCTTTGATGAAGAACAAACCCGGACTCTAACAGCAAAAGTGGTTGGAACACTGTAAGCTAGCTAAGCATAATTAATCACAAAAGTTTCAGGACCAGTTACATATATATTAGTTACACATGTTGCTTTTATTTTCCTCTTGATTTGATTGCACTAGAAAATTTTCCATGCAGGGGATATATGGCACCAGAATTCATCTGTAGTGGAGAAATCACATTCAAGTCAGACATATACAGCCTTGGTTATATAATTATGGAGATATTGACAGGACAGAAGGGGCACCTTGAGATTGAAAATGTAAGAGCTTTCTATCAGAGATAAATGTTCAGTGTTTAAATAAATTTGCTAATTGGCCGGAGCAATATGGTTGCGTGCACTCTTCAAACTCCAACCTTACGCTACTACAAAATAGGCATTTAGTCCCGCCATATCATTACCCATTAGCCATGAATCAACAGTGATGATACCATCACTCCCTGTTCATTTCCTCTAAGGTCAAATCCATCATGTAGTCAGGAAGAATCAGGAGTGTTGCGAGGTAATGCTGCAGGTCAGCTGGTGGTTCCAACCTGTAGTGTACATCCATGGAGCAAAACTAGGACCCATTGACTAGAAGTGGTAGTGGGCGTTAACATCACTACCAGTTCTAGCAACTAACCTATAGTGTTGTGGTATTCATGTCGAGTTTCACCAACCAGCAACGATATTGAGGCCATCACTACCAATTCTTGTCACCGACCAGTACTGATGTTCCCACACTATCTATAAACCAAGCCCTAATTTTTTAGGTACATTGTAGTGACCTCATGGTATATTTATTGAACTTATTAGATCAAGTTCTATAGCTTTAATTTATGATAGGGATCTAGCTCAATTTCAGATAATGGTGGATGATGTAAGGGCAGGTGGCGCAGGCTAGGGCGTTGACCCAAGACAAAAAGGGGGTGAATTGGTTCTCCTAAACCTTATTGTTATTATTAGATAAGGTTCAAGAACTTGATCTACACATTTCAAAAAAAAGAACTTACTCTACACTACATAAACTTAAACAAGCTAACTAGCATGATCTGCATGATGTGCACTTAAGTAAACCCATAAAGGGTTTGGTGATCTAGATGCAATTCTACCACCGAACCTATACTAATCCAGTAAAAGTAAAAGTCACATAATCAAAGCACATGCAGAAACTAAAATGCATTAAGCGAAGAGCTTAAGCCAAGAAGGACAAAATACTTGCAGACAAGGCAATTTATCAGTAGTATTTGTTGCCAAATTCCAACCCTAGTCCACGTTATAGCTCTGCCAAGTTACCCTCCTAGACACCAAGACTTCCCACGGTCACAATGTTGTGCTCTCTATGGAGGCTCCTTCCAATCAAGACGAGTGTCACAAGCCACTTTGGTTCACCATCGCCCCCAAGATTTCTGGTCCACATAGCACCGTCCACTATGGACTCACACCACAAAGAAAGTGGTCTTGTCCCCCTACACCAAGTTTGTTGCAACTCCACAACAAACTTAGAGGTTCGACGTCGCCAAAGGGCAGCCAAGGCTCAAAGTGCTCTGGCTCATCAAGATTAAATGATGTACACAACACCAAAAACTCAATCTCTCCTCTTACAAAGATGAACAATAAACCCTATTCTATGACTTGGGTGTGAAATTTTAGCTCCAAATGGGGTGGGTGGAGTGTAGAATGGTTTGCCCTGGGTTCTCATAGCCTCAAGGTACTCTAGCACACATAGACAAGTAGGTAGGAACACACACACATACCTCTTCCACCCCAGCTAGTCGTTACAATAAAAATGCAACTTTATGTGCATTACCGAACGATTTGGTGCTCACTTTTGGCCATTATTGTGCTTCTCAGTGGTCACTAGCCATTGCTAGTCAATCTTTCAATGCATTGCCGAGTGCTCTTATTTGTCCCTGTTAAACTGTCCGGTGCATAATTTTGCACAGTGTCCACATCTCTGACCTGCACCAAATGATAGATTGGGGCCTTTTCATTGGCTGCTAGATTGTTCGGGGCTATATCTTCATAGTGCCCAAGTTACTTGAGCTCACCAGATGATCTCCTGTCGCTATTGTTCATACTGCTAGACCATCTGGTCGGAAATACTCCCTCAGCGAAACCTCCAGCCATCCACCCAATCGTCCGGCACAAACAACAAATACCATCAGTATGTTCAGTGAGTGTAGCTGTGCAGTGCCATGTCCACTGGATACCATCATATTATACATTGGTTGTCCAGTGCGTGTAATATCCGTACTGTCAGACCTTTCGGTGTAAGCAATTTTAGCACATTTGATCTTTTTTACTCTAATTTCTTCTTCAGACGCTGACCTCTTATTTTCTTGCATCCCTAGGACCTAAAGAACATGTGGGATACATCTTGATACACATGTTAGTTCTAGTGATTGGGTTGTTATCATAATCACCAAAACACACTTAGAATATGGTATTTGAACCCTTATTCTATACAAATCAACAATTAACCTTGGATTTTTTTGTTACAAATAACTTTATATTGTCATGTAGTTTCAATGTTCAAGACTGAACCCTTCCTGACCCTTAACCATATGAGGTTCATTGTTAGTAACTTGCTATGTGCAATCATATGTATGGAGCACTCCAGCAACTGTAAATACTAAATGCAATGCATGTGCACATAATAAACAATGACCACATGATGGGAAATAGGAATGGATGATCTTTCATCAGGTCAAGGTAACCCTTAATTTGGTGGAAACTTGACACACACGATCAGGTTTCCGATCACAAAGACCCAAACTCCACAATCACAACGTCGTGTCTCCTTTGGTATTAATCATGCAATGTCTGATTGACCTCATCACGAAGGCTATTTAGTGCCTACAAATCAAGAACATAAACAAGAAGATAGATGCAGTTCAAATAGTAATAAGGTGAAGCTCACAAGTTGGGATTCCACAAACCAATGATTGGTGAAATTGTTGATGATAGTCAATCTAAGCAAAACCCAAACCCTATCTTTGATGGCAGCTATTTAATAGATAGTATTCGGGTAGACAGGGACCCAAGATTACGTCTGTAAGGAACACAAACACGTTAGAGGCCCAATGGACCAAAAGACAGTGATGCAATACATTGACAGATTCTGGACGTCCACTTGTTTCAAGCATTTTTGTTTTACCCAAGTGAATGTTGATGTGGGACCAGAACCATTGGAAATCTTATCTTCTTAGATTTTTTGTGGATATGTAGAACATGAAAAACAGAGTCTATATGCGACATGGTTGATGGTTTCAGCAGGGGCTACTCTTGATGGTTTCAGCAGGGGCTACTCCTGTAGTTTGAGATGGACTCAAACTTGATATGGATGGGGCCTCCAACTTGGTTTGGATTCCAACACTATCATTTTAAGGAGGTGTCCAAGGGGGACAACATCATATAGGTTATCCCTAAAGTGTACTCAACATGGTTGGGGCATGCTCCAACTTGGATTAGGGTCCCAAGGGTGATTACTATGACCAGGTGATGCCAGAACACTTGGCAGAAACAACAACAACAACAACAACAACAACAACAACAACAACAACAACAACAACAACAACAACAACAACAACAACAACAACAACAACAACAACAACAACAACAACAACAACAACAACAACAACAACAACAACAACAACAACAACAACAACAACAACAACAACAACAACAACAACAACAACAACAACAACAACAACAACAACAACAACAACAACAACAACAACAACAACAACAACAACAACAACAACAACAACATGTAATGGGATTTGGTGGCTTTGCCGATGTGATATTGAGGTGGGACTGGATCCATTTTAAAGCTTATATCTAGTACTCATGCAACTCAATCTCACTCCAGATGGAAAAGTTATGGACTTCCTAAAGTAATGTTGGGCTTCCAATGAACCGGATGTAGTGCTTTGATGAGCTTGCACTCCAAAATCAGTCTTATGCACGGTGTATCCACACCCCATTTGTTGTAGAGGTCATAGGAAACCTATTTCCCATATTCACATCATCACCATTGTTCCTGAGCACATTACAAGTAATGACATTAGGTAGTAGAAAATTCTTATATCGTTATGCAAACATAAGAAAGCTCACCTTGTCTTTAACTTTCATGGTTGTATCCAAAGGTTGCATGTCCTCATCACCACATGACCATGAGTATTTCTAATCTTGGGATAGACAAATTATTGAGATTACAACGTGCTAAGTATTTATTTGCCACTATAACACAATTCTGTCATCGAACTTTCTAGTAGCATAATTTGATCCATGACAAATTATGGCATGAATATTTATTGTCCATATTTCTCTATGAAAATTAAAGGTACCTTGTATTATAGTGAATTTATTGTGACAATTGTGAAATATTTAGGTTATCCCAGTGTGACGGTTATCTCAGTCACCATCAATGATATGAATCAGTGCTATACTACACAATTGGATTAATCCTTTTAAGAAAAACGGGAGTTACAATTAAACCAATATATTTTGGGAGAATGGTAATTCCAAAGTTGTGACATGTAAACATATACGAGCAAATGAAAAGTAGAAAAAAGGCTTTATATTTATGGTCACAGAAGCTGTTATTTGCAAGCACCCAGAATGTAATAATTGTCATTGTCCTTATTTGGATAGACGGAGGAAATGCAATTCACATAATTTTACATTGAATCCATGGATGCTTTCTTCTTATAGTTTAGTTACTTCTGGTGCCAATATTGAACTCATTTGCACATCGATATTGATTATGCTGTTTATGTGTGCTATGCACATTAGTTTTTATTTGGTCTGTAAATCCTAACTCATGATTACTGTAATTCCGTAGGTGCTTGAAAATTGGAAAGGAAGGATCAAAATTTCTCATGGAGACTCAGAGCTGGAACAGGTCAGGGCTTGCGCTGAGATAGGCATAGAGTGTATTGATCCAAACCCAGCTATGAGACCAGATACAGAGCGTATAATTGAGATTCTTGATGAAATGGAACATGGATATGGTTTTATCAGAACTGACTATTTTACTCCATCGGCAACAAATGTAAGTTATGGCAGAAGCAGACATGCGCAGTCCTTTTTGAGTTACCAGCCTATCAAACTGTGATCTGGCACAACCTAGATTCATATGTTACATAATAAGCATTAAAATTTCCAAGGAGATAAATTTAGTGTGTAAAATTAATGGATTATCATTCTCTCTCTATAGGACATTCTAAATGTTGTTTTTGTTGGGTTTGCCAGGGAATTATATGTATAGTAGCTTTGTTTTATTCAAAGAGAGAGTTTTAACTTCAAGTAACCATTATTGATATGTCATAATGTTTCAAACAAAATGTATAAGCTTATCTAAAGTGATAACAATGAGCTCTGTTGAAGGTCCGGTTTGCAATGTTAAGATTTTATATATTCAGATGGAAATGCAATATATAAGTTGTCGTTGAATGTATAGGTGCGCTACCTTGGGTTCTCGGAGACAAGAAAGCTGTTGGACGTCCACCCGTTGGAGCTCCGCTTCCCCTTGGAGTCAAAACGGCGCATAGAATACCCAGTGACACTCACCAACAGGACAGACCATTACGTCGGTGTTTGGATAACACCCACCGACCTTTTCTTCCGTGGCGATTTTCTAGTTTCCTGGGAGGACGTATGCCCATCCGTTTTCCAATTGATGGAGCCACATTCCACGCGGGCTGTAGCTATGGCAGTGGAGGAGCAATGGGGGCGACGGCCACGGGGGAAAGGCAAGCTTGACGTGCTCATGATCGTGCTGAGGTCCAAGGAACACCTTGAGAAGTTGAGGGCACCAGTCATTGGTAGCAGGCTGAATATAGATATGGCCTTTCTAAAGAGAGCAGACAAGTTGGGGGCTGAAGTGCACCAGGCAGCGCTGAAGGCTATCATCTGTGATCCAGCGAGCTGCCATCAGGAGATGACCCTCTACCAGTGTCCTGTAGCGTGGTCGATTGGTTTCGATGGTCAAAGAAGGCCACTACTAGGGAATATTTCATGCATAGACGCACACCCTACCGATACAAGGTGATCACTATGTAGATGGCCCCAATGGAATTATTTTGTTTACATGCTATTTTCCTTCTATTTCTACATAAATATTATCTTATCAAATTTATTGATTTCCTGTTTAAATGGACCATGCAGGATCTTGGTGGGTCATATGGGTGCATATGTTTCCATTTGGAACTACCAGACACAGGTATCAGTGTACTTGTTCTCTCTATATCATCTAGCATATTATGTTGTGCATACGTTTATATTAAGCTTTTCATTACATTGTTTTACAGGAAAGAGTGATGGTATTGCAAGGCATCACCAATGTACATACTAATAATCGTCCGCTCATTCGATCGGCCAAATTTATCCCTCGAGAGCACTGGATTGCAATCGGGGATCATGATGGATGGGTCCGTGTCTATGCTGAACCTACAGAGGAAAAGATCAAGGAATTCGAAGCTCACCGTGGTGAATCTGTCTCCCTGTTGGCTGTTCACTCAACCTACTCGTTCCTGCTAACATCCTCCTTTACGGACACATCGATCAAGCTTTGGGACTGGGATCAGGACTGGATGTGCACTCAAACATTCAACATGCCCAACACGGGTTTGTTCCGTCTCATGTGGAACCCAATTGATGGCAGCACCACTTTTGCAGGAGTTTCCTATGATAAGAGTGTAAAGGTTTGTATTGCTTGCCTCTTCACGTCCAATTTCATTTCACTTTTGTATATACTATACAAGCTACGATGATTGTGTAAAGGTTTGCCTCAACTCATCAAATTCTTCTAGTGTACAATTATAGATGTTTACAGCATCTTCCCTGACTTGAAATTTACAGGTCTGGGATATTCAGTCCTCAGATCCTATCATCGCGTTTGAAGGGATGGAGAATGCGCGTTATCTTTACAGCGATAGTCCTGGTCATCTCATGGTTATTGGTTGTGACCGTGAGACCAATGTCAACAACAGTGCATGCGTACGTATGGCTGCATTCAGCACCTTCTCTCTCTTTTTTTTGGTAAAAAACATTCATCATCTTGTAGGGAGGAGTATTACTAAGCATTAACTAATTTCTTGTGCATAGGGGGCAATCATTAATCATTTTCTGTGTTCAATCAGATATGGGATTTGCAGTCTAAGGAATGTATCCATAGACTTGGCTTTAGCGGTTCAGACATTTATGACGTTGCTTGCCACCCAACGCTTCCACTATTGGCTACAAGCCATTCATCTGGCCAGACTGTATGTTTCTGGGATACAAGGACCTATAGGTAACTAAGGTTTGCTTGTGATGAAGCTTTTCGGCTTTTAATTGTAAAGTTATTTTTGTTCCTTTTGGGCTTATGATTGTTTTTTTTTTCTTAGAAAATCTTTTGCTTCTCAGTGCACCAAAAGCTTCTTAGAAAGGATTCAGTTCTGGGTTTTCTCAAAGTTAAATTATTCTAAGTTCGACTAATTTTGATGAAAGTACTATTAATATTTATATGTCCAGATAAATGCATTATAAGAAAAGATCCATGAAAAGTCTAGCCATTCTTATCTAGTACAATAAATATTAGTTTTTTACATGAATTTGATCAAACTTTTCATGGTTTGACTTAACACTATGCTAGAATTGTATTCTTTAGGGAGTACTCTTTAGCATTATTTCCGCTCTGTTGTCCAAAGTAAACAACTTAACTATGCACAACGTTGTACTATTGAAATTCAACATTGTTCCTCTAATTTTTTTCAGTTACATGATAGATTTTACTTGTCCTTAACTATTGGTGTCACCATTATATAGGCTCAAGAAGATGGTCCAGCTTAGGGAAGGTCACATGCAAGGCATGGTATTCATTGGAACTAAGGACTTAAGCAGGTAACAATTTTTCCAAAATGTCAATTGAATTAAACTACTAAAAACTAATGAAACATTTTTGTCTTGCAAAACATTGTTGATGTGGAAGACATAAAACGGGGTATATGTTATCTGGTCTTACGTTTCGAAGTTTGTAGTGTAAAAAAATTTGACAATATTTTAAACAATTGTCGATTTACTAGTGTAAATGAATCAGTCCAGAGTATTCTCATTTATGTTTCTGTATCTGTAGAATTATTAAGCTGTCTCTTATATTAGATAATAATCCTCATCTCACTTGCACTATCCCTATTTGTCTGTTGTTCTACATTGTTTATGGTAGTCTTTTTTTTTAGACTCTTATTTCTAACCAACTGAATATCTGATTATCTAGGCTCATGGCTAAATGTTGGGCGGGGATATTAATCATCGAAGTCAATTTGCAACTGTAAGAATAAACCTCCCGATTGGTGGCAAGAACTAAAGTGTTCATGGTTTACCCGGATCAACACTCATGTGCATTAGCCAAGACAAAAAAAGGAAAGAAAATCCTTACTAGCGATGGATTTTTGAATCATGCTGCGTAATTGAAGTATAATTTTGATGAGAATGGTATATATGTGATGCATCAAATGTAAAAATATTATACACTAGCCTCTGTTTAAATATAATAATAAAATATCAACAAACCATGAGAAAATGAAAACCATTTCCGGGTTGAAGCCACTAAACCGGCAATGAGTATAATATACTGATCATTGCCAAATACATGCCTAACCCAGCAGTGACACTCCCAACCACTGCCGTGTATGGAATTGACCTGGTAGTAACATTCATCCTATCACTGCTGCAGAGGACCCGGCAGTGACATTCATCCTATATATTCCTATCACTACTGATTATCGGCTAGACTCGGCACTGATATTATAATTCACTGCCAGGTGTGAAACTGGCAGTGATATATAAGCTGTATCACTATCGATTGTTCTCTACCGAATCCAATTCCACAGCAGGCCGCTATTGGTTCTCCGTATCTATACACAAACCTCATCATCATCAACATTCACGGTCGGTCACTTGAGAAAAGCATCTACGCTACTGAGCGAGCAACAATCCGCGTATACATATGACATATCATTGCCGTGAAGGAGCCCACTTCTCGCATGGCAAACACGAGCTCAAGCTCAGGACGAAGAAACACCTGCGGCCAGCCACGGGCGCCTCTGCAACTTCGAACCTGCACGAGGAGTGTGCCAAGTACCCCGAGACCCTGCGCTCCGTCTTCGCGCACCCGTGGCACAACCTCAAACTCTCCCGCACCGACGGTCTCAGGCTTTCTGTGAGACAGGACTTCTTATAGGTGTGCCTCTAAAAATTGGCCTTGTTTTTAGAGATGGGCCCATTAGGAGGCCGGTCTCTGTTTTTTTTAATCTCAGGCCGGTCTCTGTTAATCAAGCCTCAGATGTGGGCTCTGTCCATTTAGCATCTAGTTGATTTCTAGATACAGACATACCACTACTGCCAAAAGCACTCGGCAAAGACCTGTTTACTCTCGGCAAAGGCTTTGCCGAGAGCCCCTCTCGGCAAAGGGCTGCCGGCAAAGCGGCGTCCGGCAAAGGGGCCTTTGCCGAGAGCCTTCTTTCGGGCACTTGGCAAAGCCTTTGCCGAGGGCCACATCGGCTCTCGGCAAACAAAAGTAGCCGTTATGAGCTTTCCGCCGTTACCGGCCCTTTGTTGAGAGTCGGCTCTCGACAAAGAACTTTTCAATTTTTTTACTTAATTTCTTTGCCGAGAGACCAGATGCCCGGCTCTCGGCAAAGATTTTTTTTCTTTTTTTTACTTAATTTCTTTGCCGAGAGCCCAGGTATCCGGCTCTCGGCAAATATTTTTTTTTCTTTTTTTTACTTAATTTCTTTGCCGAGAGCCCAGGTGCCCGGCTCTCGGCAAAGATTTTTTCCTTTTTTTTTAAAATAATTTCTTTGCCGAGAGCCCCGGTGCAGGCTCTCGGCAAAGCTGCCATTTCGTTGTCCATTGTCCAGCTTTGCCGAGAGCCTACCTTAAAAGGCTCTCGGCAAAGAGCCTTTGCCAAGGGTCACCCTCGGCAAAGTGACCAATTTTTTTTTTGTTTTTTTAGTTTTTGTTTTCAATCCCTGCAAACACGAAAATGTATATATATGTCTATATTATCCATCACAGATATACCACATCCAGCACCATATATATCACATCCATCGCATAAGTCACATCCAACACTATATGTCACAATTGTTCACATAAATCACATAAAACTGTCTCAAATACAAGTCCACGTGCATAACAAGTTCGTGCATAGTTCATCCACATGCATGCATACCAAAACAAGACACAAAACTATCAGTGCTACTCACTGCGTCGGTCGCCCTTGACAACCTTGTGACGGCGGTGACGGAAACACTTGGTCGCCCTGAGCGCCAGGAAGTGGGTTGTTCGAACCCGCCGACGGAAGCTGCACACATGAGAAGAGTTTGCATCAGAGGAGATTGGTTGATTAGCTAATGTTGCAATTCCTTTCATGTGTGACTCACAGGAGTTTGCATCAGGGGAGATTGGTTAGGATGCGTCGGTGGACCCATTAACCCTGGAGGCACGGGGGGAACCTGTCGAAGATTGCATCCAGGCGATAAATTCTGCAATCCTTTTGTCCTGGGCCTCCCGCGCTGCCCGCTCGGCCGCCAACTCCAACGCCAGCTCGACGACCCTCCGGTTTGCTTCTTCCACATTGGCCTACAAATTGGTGCAAAGCTAAAGATACAATAATGCAAAGGAAATAAAGTTGTGTAATGATCAATGTACGACGAGTGCCACAAGAATAACCTCAAGTACTTCGACCCGGTGTTGTGCAGTGCTAGGCCGCGTGCGTATCTCTGGGAGTGAGGAGCTGCTTGTGGTCCGTGCTCGGATCTGGGAGAGAGTGGGAGTAGAGGCCGTGTCGATCACGCTGTAGCCAATCCAGAAGCGGCCATGCTTCTTGCCTTGTCCAATCCTCATGACGGTCTCTGCATCAATGTTGTCGGTCCGTGGATCGTACTCCGGCCCATGGATCGACCTTGACGCCTCCGTGTACGCCATCATCACTGTTATTGCATGTGAGATGTCTAGGTTTATAACCATCTTAGTTTGCAACATGCGCGAAACGTTTTCAAAATTTTATCGTAGCCTGCACATGTGATTTCAAGACGTGCCGTCAAGTTTCTTGATTTTCAGAAGTTGTTTGTATTTTATATAATTAAAATACACTTCATCGCAAAGTTTGCCGCCATGTTCCATGCGCGAGATGTTTGAAATTTCATGAGTGCTCCTGGATTTGGTCTCAAAATACAATCAATATCATCAATATCATTTTTTGAATCGCTAAGTTTCACTATTGTATGCACCTGCAGTTCAAACTTGCATTTTTCGGAGAAATGTAAATAAATGAACTAAACTCAAAATATATAGTAAAAAACATTAAAAAAGTGTCAAATTTTAAAATTAAAATATTAGTATTGTAACATGCTATCAAAAAAAATGGATGCGAAAACAAAAAAAATTAAATTCTTTGCCGAGAGCCCAGAAATAGCCCTTGGCAAAGAAATTTCTTTGCCGAGAGCCGGCGAAGGCCTCTCGGCAAAGAGCTCTTTGCCGAGAGCCTAACTGATGACCCTCGGCAAAGACTGACGGCGGTTAGGCTCGTCGGTCCTTTGCCGAGGGCCTTATTTGCCGAGAGCCGGGCCCTCGGCAAAGGACGCCTTTGCCGAGAGCTGACCTTTGTCGAGGGCCTGGCTCTCGGCAAAGAACAAATTTGTCGATGGACGTTCTTTGCCGAGAGCCCGGCTCTCGGCAAAGAGCTCTTTGCCGAGTGCCCGTGTTTTTGCTCTCGGCAAAGAGCTCTTTGCCGAGTGCCCGTGTTTTTGCTCTCGGCAAAGATAATCCCTCTCGGCAAAGGCTCTGTTTCCCGTAGTGTACATACAGTAGCTGAATAAATAAAATCAACAGTCTTCTAAAATCATTTTTGCAGTAGTGCAAACTCTATGGGGTTTGATCAGACTTTGTGGGAGCTCTACAATATGATCATCAATATTCAGATAATAATAAATAATTCCTCTATCTTATGTTTATGTATTCTACTTTCATCTACTGTTTTGATCATGTGAGACGGAGAAGGAAAGTTCTGAACCACTGGCGATGTGTTTCACAACAAATAGATGCTAGAAGTCCAACAAGATGATGGCAAGTAATCAATTATTCTCAGACGTCTCGATCAATGTCGTTTGCTGGCAAGTCTTCCTTGTTAATCCATCTGTTCCAACTTGTAACTCAATGTGGCTTTTCTAGGATGCATAGTTTTTAACATATATACTAACCGCGATCTTTAGGGTAGTCCGCCATCGATAGTTGTCGTAGTAAAGGTCAGTCTGAGAGGATCCCTTCCTGCTCGTCTGGATGCCGGGAGGAAGACACCCATATTCTCCTGACTGTCAGTGTCGAAGTATGGATGGTGGCGCAACAATCGTGGCCTTTCCGTGTCTCCAGCACCCTCGCTAATCAAATCATAGGAGAGGATGGGTATCGGCTATTCCTCGGAACGTTGGTTCCTCGTGGTCAGGGCCTCTCCTCTAATAGGCGTTGTGTGATGAGCGGCCACAACCTAAGGTCGTTTGGGTGTCCCCAGTTACAGCACGTAGGAAGTCACGTATTCCTCTTGACTCAACCATAGGAGTGGTTGGAAGGTTAGCGCCCGAACGTCCGGACGGACACGCAAGTCTAGACAACTGTGTGTTGCTGCACCTGCTATGTTCCGTGCCTCCTCTACTGCTGCGCTCCGCGCCTGCCCACTCCCAGGATCGAGATACTGCTCCTTCCTATTAACATATGCACTAATTATAGCATATGCGTGGGGGCTCGTCCAGCTGCAAGTGAGAGAAAGAGAGGGAGCACAGCGTGCGTACCCATGTGTTAACCTGGCTGCATGCTGCACCGTGGGGGGGCACGCCTAGTGGTGCAGGGGTGCTTGGTTCTGTGTCCGTTGGGTGCTAGCCCACTTAGGCGCTCTGCGCATGCACTTTGACCAGGGAGTGCTCGGTTGTTTGGGTTGCGTGCACATCCAATTGTTGGAGGTAGCCCGCATGACATAGATAAACAACACTGGCTTGGTGCGTGCAGCGCTGGCATGCCCAAAAGTCAAAGCACGTGGAGAGCAACACTTGCTACAACATACTGAAACAAGGTAAAACAAATTGAAACATACGCTTGCAACATATATGTATAGCCACCATAACATATGCAACATTTAGATAAAACACTTGCAACATATGTCTAAAATATGTGTAACATGTAGAACATATACTTGCAATATACACATATAGCCATTGCAACATATGCAAACATCCAGATAGAAACATGCAACATCCAGATGAAACAATTGAAACATTTGAAAACAACATGTGTGTATAGCCATTGCAACATATGCAACGTCCAGATGAAATACATGCAACACCGGAATGAAACATACACATGAAACACATATGCCGGCGCGGAGCTAGATGCCCACGGTTAGGGATGAAAATAGATCGGATACGAACATATACCACTGATATTATATTTGTTTTCATATTTTTGTCCGGATTCGGATTCGAATACGGATAGTATCAACCATGCCAGATAGGATACGATTGGATATCGATATCATAAATATATGATTTAAATATTCGGATACCAATACGGTATCGGATGTTGAATATCCGGACTTGGATACGGACAGATTAAAACCCTTCTAAACGGATTCGGTCTCGAATACGGTCGGAAAGTATCTGTACCGTTTTCATCCCTACCCACGGTCACCCGGGAGCAGCAAATGGCGCATGTAGATGCGGGCCCCACGCTCCTCTCACAAACTCCCATCCTCTCGGGTCCGGGCGCGCTCGAGCACGCATGCCCCTAGCACGACGATGCAGAGAGAACAAAACCTTCGCCACCACGCTAACCCGCTCTGGACGGAGGGCACTGACATGCAGCCCGCACGCACGATGGAGTCCCACCTGGCGGGCCGGGGGTTCACGCAATCGAGGAACAGGTGAAGTGAAGGACCGACCAGAGGGCCCCGACTCGCCTAGCGGACTGACTGCTGCATCGTGTGGCTATCGATGATGGTAGGTCCACACGCGCCCAGCTCCCATGCGCTGACCACGGAAAAGGACGAGTGTGGGCCCTATGACTACAACACGCACCCCTCTTTTCTTTTCTTCGTCGTCATGCCACGCGGGTCGGTCTGTTCCGACAGACGGACGCCCTCAACCAAGCATTACCGTAACTATGTTCCACCGGTGGATAGCAATGATGGTACTATGTGGTCTATTTTGGTTTAAGGAACAACTCCGGATTATATTAGGTGAGATGATATATCGTTAGTACATCAGTTAAATTTATGACAGGAGTGACTCAATTATTCGTGATTATAATAAGAATTTGGTAATGTATAATGAGATAGTGATAAGTCAACTTATCTCATTCCATAAACAAAATAAAAATCTTATAATTAAGAAAAGACAACGAAAGTATCATATTCCTTAAACTAAATAGACCGAATTTGTCGTCACATGGGACTTGCATTTTCGACAAAAACTACAAGAGAACTGGGCAAAGTCTTCTCCCGCCGGGTCGGTCGTTCGCGCGTCGAGTCACCGTCTGCCTGACCAACGTTCTTGCAGCTAATATATCGTGAATAACATACGCTGCAAGTCGACTGTCCTTTTCACGATAATAACATTTCTAAGTCGGCTTAGCTAGCTGCCGATCGGTTGGCATACAAAAGAGTAACCGATAACGTAGAAGACACCTTAATCTGTATCTATATACCTAATACTAAGAAGGCAAAAATTATTTTCATATATTTTTGTTGGTCCACCTCCCTAACTACCCAGAGAGTAGAGTTTCTTTCATCTAGACTATATAACCCGTGCACATACAAGTTAGAATAGTTCGTGTCTACTACGATACGGAGTCTGATTCTAAGATGTATTCGGCCGTGTATGCGACCTGGACTTATGAATCGTGCTCATAAAAAGATAAAATAACTCGCGTTTAGCGATGATATAGAGTCTGATTCTAATATGTGTTGTTGGAATACACGTGGGCTTGGAGCCCAAATAAGAAATTCTAAAATTCCTAGAGACGTCTTAAAGGCCCATTCATTTGTGCAAAGGGGGAAGTGGGAACTCTTTAGTTCTATCTCTCTTAGTAGAGATAGCCATAATTAAATATGGAAGTCCTCTCGACTTACTCAAATCTAGTGTGAAGAGGAAAAAGGAAGGCCACGTGTGTGCGGCTCCTGCATCAATGGTCCACTAAAATCCTGCACCTCGTCTTAGGGGGCGTTGGGTTTGTTTCCGTTGCAACGCACCACCCGCTAGCACCTTTGCTAGTTATTTATTATGGGGGGTGTTTAGTTGAGGCCAAAAAACAAAAATATTTTGGGTTTGGGCCACTTTTCATCTTTTGGGATCTAAATGGGGGTGAAAAGGTGGCCCAAAAAATTTTCGGCGAGGAAGCTCAAAGGCCTAGGGACCCGAGCGGGACGGCTTATGCCCCGCCATCCCACACACCCGCTCGTCATTCATCCATTCCCCATCAAGAGTGCAAACCCTAGGCCCGCCACTCTCGCGCAGTCGCCTCTCCCACCCCCGCCGCCACCGCTCGCCCTCTCTCCCAGCGCAGCCGCTCGCACAGATCTAGCACTGCGTATGCTAGATCTACGCCGTGCAACACCGGATCCAGTCGCTGAGCGCCCTTGGCTTCGTCGATGGACGGCTACGACGGCGACGAGTTCAACGGCGGCAGAAACGACAACGACAACGGCGGTTACGGCAACGACAATGGCACGAGGGACTTCCTGGCGCACAGCCAAATCCGTTTTTCGCCTCCGGGGTGTTCGAAGGCTTCACCGACCCGCCGCAACCCTATTCGGGGTCCAGCAGTGTGAACTCTCCCCGCCGAGGGATGCAGTTGCTGGACCTCAATGACGACGAGGGATGGCCCAGATGGATGCCTACGAGGGCATTCTTCGGTCAGGCCCTTAGGCCAGCCACATGCCTCCGCCTCCCGTTCGAGTGCCTCCGTAGCGCACCCTCGACTTCCGCCTGCCTCGCAACGCCGTTGGCAGAGGAGGAGGAGTAGGCACGGGCAGTCGTGCCATGTCTGCGTCCGTTGGAGGAGCCCGCACCCTGCCCCTGCCTCGTCCTCGTGGATTTGCATCAGGCGGCACTGGCCGATCCAGGGGCCGCAGTCAACGTCGTCGCGGGCCGGGGCCAGTCGTGGCCGTCGACAACTTTGATCCGAACGACGCCATCCACGGCGCTCAAGTCCCAGTATAGTGCCTCAACCTTCTTGTTTTCGAGTTCAAATGTTGTGTTCCATGGTTCATTTGTTCATATGTATGGGTTTGGTATACAATTTCTATTTATTATTTGTCAATTTTGTCATGCTTCAGTTTGTTGTGCTTCACTTTTATGAAAATTGTCAAGTTATGTACACAAAACAGAACTCAGGCCCCTCAATAGTAATATATCTGATGAAGCATGAAGTTTGCTGCCTTATTGTTAATTTGTTATGTTGTCATGCATCATTTAGGCTAGGAACGATAGGGCAAATTGGTTAGAGGCCAATACAGGCGTATTTTGTGAGATCTGGTGCCACCAAATTGACACTGGAAACTGTGTGAGGGGTGTCATGAGCAAGACTGGCTAGAAAGATATCATCAAGAGGTATCATGCTGCAACAAATTTGGTTACGGCCCTGAGGAATTTGTGGGGATTGATTAACCAGCTTCACAATTCCTCACGAGAGAGGATGGATCTGTCCTTGCTACTGACGACTAGTGGAAAGCTAATACCAAGGTACTTCACCGAAATGGCTCATTGTTGTTTACCACATTTTAATAAGCAATGTGTAACAACTGTATCCGTTTTGCAGGGACATTCAGAATGGAAGAAGCTCAAGGATGGCTGGCCTGACTCCTTGTCTGAATTGGACCGCATGTTCGCCGGAGTAGCAGTTGATGGTTCGACTTCATTTGTAGCTAGTCAAAGCTGTCCTCTTGATGTTGACAGTTTAGATGATGAGGCCGCTGATGAGGACGACGACCAGCTGACACCACTCAGCGTTGGCACTAAGAGGGCCAATAGCACCAGTAGCACCAGCATGACAGCCTCCAGTCCGAGCAAAAGGACTAAGAGCCCAACAGTGAGGACCATGGACCTCAACATGAGGGAACACAATGACATTTCAAGGCAGCGGCTTACGGCTATGCAGTCCATTTTGCAAGAGAGGAACCAAGTCATTCAGGACAATGCGAAAGCTCTAGAGAGGAAGATTGCACATGTCCAGGAGTTGGCTATACAGTGTGGTGCAACTGAGGAAACACCAAATTTGTGGCTTACTGTGCTCAAGATCATCCAGAATGAATTAGTGATGAACTTCTTCATTAACTCCTTGCCCTAAGGAAGGCTTCTTGTCATTAAGAACTATGCCAGGGTCGACAACTAGACCTTCTTTTCTTATGCTGTCTATCATTTGAAATTCATGTAGTAGTACTGTCTATCATTTGAACTATGTCAGTTGTTATGTCTATCAGTTAAACCATGTCTATCATTTGGTTTGAACTATATTTGTGATGTGTGGTATTTGAACAACTTAAATGTAGTAAGTTTGGTGATTTGGGGTGTGATTTGATGTATGTGGTGCATGAGGTGGAGTTACTAGCATATGCCAGTTCAGATAATGATGCACGAAACTGTTTGTTACTGTTAATGAAGACTGAGTTGATTTGTTGTTTATTTTGATGGGAGGATGTGCAATCAGAAGCAATGGGGCCTAGGCAAGATCTTTATGATGATGATTTTGAAGAGTTCATCACTGATTTTATGGAGGATGATGATGATGGTTTCATCTACGGTATGTACCAGTATGCCATTCACATTGACAAGTATTTGATAAGGGCTGAGCATAGGCAGCCAACCATGACTGGTTTGGAATGGGTAGAGAGAAAACTAGGCAATAGAAAGGTCTGTTATACCATGTTTAGAATGAGCCCTGGTATGTGCATCGCCTGCATGGTCTTTTGGTAGAATCATATAGCCTAAAATCTAGTAGCAAGTCCTCCTCTATTGAGGCTCTTGGGATGTTTCTTTGGATGGTTGGGGCTCCACAATCTGTTCGGCAAACTGAGGACATATTTGAGAGGTCACTGGGAACTGTTCACAGCATGTTTCACAAAGTGTTGAAGTATGTTGTGAAGCTTGCTGCTGACATCATTAAGCCTATGGACCCCCAATTTAGAACAATGCATTCTAGACTGAGAAACTATAAGTTTTGTCCCTACTTCAAGGATTGTATAGGGGCTATAGATGGGACTCATGTCCCCTACGTGGTGCCTAGTGATAAGTTTGTTCAGCACCTGTGCCCGAAGGGCATGACAACACAAAATGTCTCGGCTGTGTGTGACTTCGACATGAGATTTACATTTGTCTTAACTGGCTGGCCTGGTTCAGTACATGACATGAGGGTTTTCAATGATGCAACAACAATCCACATCCACCTACAGTATACAACTAGTTGCTACTACATTTGTTCATTGTACTTCAACTTCATGACACTAACTATTGTTTGCTGGTGTAGGCAAATATTACCTTGTGGACTTCGGGTACTCTAATCGGCTAGGTTACCTTGCGCTTTACAAGGGAACTAAGTATCATCTGCAGGACTACTGAGACGCTCCAGAGCCACAAGGTAAAAAGGAGACCTTCAATTATGCAAATTCGTCTCTTAGGAATGTCATTGAAAGATCATTTGGAGTGTTGAAAATGAAGTGGCTGATGTTGGAGAAGATCTCTAGTTATGCCCCTCATATACAAAGTCAAATCATAGTTGCATGTTGTGCTCTACATAACTTCATAAGGGTGAGTGGCATAGGGGATAGGGACTTTGCTCGCTGTGACGATGATGAGAACTATGTGTCGCCAGAAGCCTATGCCGATCAGCCTGAGACTATTCCTGCGTCCAGTATTGACGAATCTAAGCTCATGAATGCATTTCATGAATCCGTTGCCCTCGGTTTGGTAAATCGTTCTTCAATTGGTGTTGTGTGTCAAGACAGTTTGTATTTGTAATTTTTTGTCTGAGAACCATGTGTGGGTGAACAATGCATCATTTGTTTTGTTTGACAATAATTGTTGATTCCATTGATGAATAAAATGTTTTTGTGCGTGTGCTGTTGAGACTCGGCGGCAATATACACCATGTATGCCTTGCATGCAAAACCATCAATGATCTACATGCAGCATTCAATGCTCGGAAAGTAGCCCAAAAAATTTTTAGCAACTAAACACCCTCCTGAAAAGTTGGGCTGAAAAGTTTTTGGGCAGAACTTTTTGGCGAGAAAGTTTTTGAGCAAAAAATGAACTAAACACCCCCTATATTACCAAGGTTTGGGTTGTCGTTTAGCAGGGGACCAACTTTTTAGTGTTTCTATATAGTTACATATATCCCGTGTCGCAGTGAGCCAGTTACGTGGTCGATGAAGAATTTGACTTCGCAGAGAAGAGTACATGGGTATCCATCATATGTATAATAACCTTGTCCGGAACAGGCAGCTTAATTTGCTACTAGTTCTCCGTGTATATATACACATCTCTAGCAGCATCAACGTTCGCGACCGGTCACTTGAGGAAAACTAGCCGAGCGAGCAACAATCCTCCTTCACAGCAACACGACATAGCCATGCGTAGCCCACTCCTCGCATCCCCAGCACGAGCTCAAGCTGAGGATGAAATACCACCTGACGCGCTTTTGTGACCTGTGCGGGGAGAAGGTCGCAGGCAGCGGCTACAGCCAAGGTTTTCATTATCGGAAATAAAAATTTATTGGAGGTCATGGATAAATAGGATAAGTATGATATATCGGAAATATCGGATCAAATTCAAAAAAAAATCAAATTATTTTGAAAAAAAATCGTAGAATTTGACTTGAAACTATTCTTAAGATATTAGACATCACTTGTTCACAAATAAAAACAAGAATAAAACATTATAAGTGCGGGACCGTCGCACGGCTGGATTTGGGTTGTCTGTGTAGAAGTAGGAAAAAAGGGAAAAATTTGGCCAATATCAAATTTTATCGGACCTTGTGGATAGAACGGAAATTTCAGAAATATCAGTGAATTTCGGCTGATAAAAAAACCATGGCTACAGCTGCCACCGGCGCCTCTACGACTTAATTTGACCTGCACAAGGAGTGCGCCAAGTACCCCGAGACCCTGCGCTCCTTCTTCACGCACCCATGGCACGACCTCACCCTCTCCCGCACCGACGCCCAGCGCTTCTGCGACCTGTGCCGCGAGGAAGTCCCCGCCAGCGTCTTCCTGTACCGCTGTGCGCCGTGCGGGTTTGACGTGCACCCGCGGTGCTCACGCCTGCCGCAGACGGCGCGCAGCAAGCTCCACCCGGACCACGGCCTGACGGCCTTGCCTGGCGTGGGAACATGCGCAGCGTGTCGCGAGCTCTGTGGCGTCTGGGTCTACCACTGTGGGCTGTGCAACTTCGACCTTCACATCGAGTGCCAGCACGGCGCCAGGGCCTCCACCACCACCACTGGCGTCGGCAGCAGCAAGGAGGAGCCGTCGCTGGGTGACAAACTTGTGGAAGGTCTTGCCGAAGTTGCAAAGGAGTCTCTTGTGAATATGTTCCTGAACTAGTGAGATCGTCGTGCGAATGTGGACACTCACTTTGGACATTTCGATCAGTTTCCGATGAATAAGTTTCTTCAGTTTTCCATGCACATGCTGGAGTTTCCATCAGTTTCCAATGAATAAGTTTCTTCAGTTTTCCATGCACATGCTGGAGTCTGGAGATTACGTACCTCTATCTATGTATTACTTCCTCCATTTCGAATTATAGCACAGTTTACCTTTATTGTAAGTTAAATTGCTCTAACTTTATTAGTTTATTATACAAAAATACCTTAACATTTACAACATAAAATAATTTCATTGAATTCTCCATGAAAACATGTCAGGATGATGTATCTATTTCAACTTGTGGATTAATATACTTTTCCCCAATAAAAACTTGGTTAAAGTTAGAGAAGTTCACTACCACAAAAATCATTTTAGGAGGCAGCGTCTCATAAATAGCCAGTCAGCCTCTTGGTAAATACCTGCATCTGAAAATTATTTATGAATACAGGCGTTCTAAGGCGATCATTTTAGGATGTTTGTCTCTAAAAATTGATATTAACAGGGACTGACATTCTACACGTCCGTCTCTAAAAATCGATTTTCAGATGCATGTGGACGCCTGAAGATATCTGTCTCTAAAAGTAGTGTCACAAAAAATAATTCATATTTTTTCATATGAATTTGGATGACGATCAAATATATTGAAATAGTAGCTCTCGACGAGATGTACACTTTTATAGTTGAGAAGTTTTTTATTTTAACTGCAAAATATTGTTTTAAGTTTACAAATTTTGAATTTTGAAGTTATTTTTTCCTAAACAACCTTAGATATTGACATAGTTTATACAAAAGTTGTTGTTCTCAGTACAATCTATAACTTTGTAGTAAAAAAGTTTCTTATGTAAAGTCGTTTAGATTCCAAAATATGTGTTCTAAGTACATAAATTTTGAAATATAAAATTTAGAATTTCTAAATTACCTTGAATGTTCACATAATTAATACCAAAGTTGTAGTGGCCGACCTGATGTACTTATTTGGTGTTGATAAGTTTTTTATTGGAAGTTCATTTAGTGGCCCAAATATTTGTTCTAATTCACATATTTTGATATTTAAATTTTTAAAAAATTTCAAATAGTCTCTGATGGAGACACATCACACATCCTATACCAAACTTGTAGCGTTTGACAATGAACATGACGAAGGTATGCCTCTTCTACCCCTACCTTGAGCTCAACATAAGCCAATATTTTGTAGGGAAAGAAAGAGGGCATTGGACCATGGTGAGGACATACATAGTACTTGAGTGATCCGAGTGTGTCATTTGAGTAGTATAGTGAGCTACAAGATTTTCCTATTTGTTATCAATAACTCCGAGCACACTTGAGAAGTCATCTCTTCAGCCGAGCTGTTCCATTTCTCAACCACTAAAGGTAAGTATCATAGACATCCACTCCAAACCCACAGTTAGGATAGCAGGATTGGAAAAAGGATTATGTTTTGGTGAGAAAAAGTATACCTTCTATTTCAATCTTTGTCGTTTTATCTTTTGCTATATGCAATTAAATATAAGTTATGTATGTTTTTTTTATGAAACAGGAGGGCTGTGAGCCCCTATTGGAGTTTTATTTCAAAAAAAAGAGTGTCTCCTCAGTACAAAGTTCAAGAAACAAAAAAGGTAACAAAAAAATAAACAAGATTACACAAAGGCTTCTAGCCATGAAACTATAAGAGGATGGAAAGTGTTCTTTGCTAAGAACAACCAGAGGAAACTCCTTGAAAACCTGTTTGCAGCGATGAACCAAAGGCGAAAGATTGTTGAAGATGGAATCATTTCGCATAGTCCATATTGCCCAACACATGGTGACAATGACCTCTCAAGCTTAACAGGATGGGCTCAATTTCATTGGTGTTTGGAACCAACAAGTTCAGAGAATACCAGCAACTGACAGCAAAAGGACAGTGAAAGAAGAGATGGAAAAGATCTTCCTCAATATTCAAGCTGCAAAAGACACAAGTGTAGTCCTCAAGATGCATGTTCTTGAGTTTCAGAAGAGCCCTGATACTTAATCTGTCCTTAAGTAAGAGCTAGAAGAAAAAATTTCGTTTATTCTGACATCTTGATTTCCATAACCAGCCATAACCACGATGAACATGCTGGTAACCCATAAGCTGTTTATATGCTCGGTTGGAGGAGAACAAAGAGGAGCCCCAAATGTAAGTCCAGGAATCATTATCAGGCTGTAACTGAAGGTTTTGAATGGTTGAAGAAAATTGCAGGAACTGAGCATAAGCTTCTTGTGTCAAAGGAAGATGGAACAAATCATGAAACTCTGCAGTTTGTGCACCCAACTGAGGAATAGAGCTCTGGATATGTCTGATTCCACATATGACTATTCCAAAGATCATGCCAAAGAAAACAGGTTGAACCATTTGCCAAAGATACTGAAGACATACCTTTGAACTGTTGTTGTAACTTTAGAACATCACACCACCAGAAAGAGCCACGTTGATGTCCTTGTAAAGCCGGTAAACGATTGCCTGAATAGTATTTACTCCAAACAAGACTCACTCATGGGATGTTTTTGTGGTTGTAGAATTTATCTAAGTGCTTGAGGAGAAGACTCTCATTTTGAATTCTGAGATTAATGACCCCTAATCCACCATCAGCCTTTGAAACACAGACCATGGGCCAGGCAGCTTTAGGAGGTTTCTTGTTATTAGCATCTGAACCGGGCCACAAACAGTGCTTGCGAAACTTATCAATTTGCTTAATGACTGTTTTGGGCAGCAAGAATGTACACATGGTGAATGTTGGGAGGGTAGAAAACACAGCATTAGTAATTTCAAGTCTTCCAGAATCTGAAAGAAAAATAGAGGTAGAGGCATGCCTTCTTTCACATTTTGAGACCAAGGGCCAGAAATCTGCCACTGAAGGTTTGGTTAAGCTTAAAGGTAGACTCAAATAGGTAAAAGGCAGAGAGCCTTTGGAGCAACCAAATGCATTAGCTAAGTCATCCAATTTGGTGTCTAGCACATTGAGAGGGAGCATCAGAGATTTCTCAAAATTCACTTTGAGGCCAGAGGAGGCAGCAAAAGCTAGGAGTAAATCCTTTAGGTGGTTGAGTTGTGACATATCAGCCTCAATGAAGATGAGAGTGTCATCTGCATATTGAACAACAGGGAGTCAACATCTTCAGGGAGAGGAATGGGCAGATGGAGTAAACCATTATCCTTTGCTGAATTCAAGATGGATTGTAAAGAGTTAGCTGCGAAGACAAAAAGGAGGGGTGATAAAGGATCACCCTGCCTTACACCTCTGAGACAATGAAAGACCTTGCCAGGGACACCATTTAAAAGGACTGCGGAGGTACCTGAATTAAAAATCAACCTCATGCAAAGAGCAGGGAAACCTTTGTATTCCATAACTTTTATCATAAACTCATGTTCCATTTTGTCAAAAGCCTTTTCAAAATCAAACTTCAAGATAATCAATTCCTTCATAGATTGATTACAAATGTGAACATATTCTAAAGCCCATGACATGCAATCCTATATTATTGTTCTGTTTTTGATAAAACCATACTGGTTTTTGTGGATCAAGGAGGGAAGCACTCTCTGTAATCTATTTGCCAAAATTTTAGTAATGATCTTGACTGAGCAATTGAGAAGGGAAATGGGCCTATAATCAGCCACAGAGGTAGCATCATCTTTTTTTGGGGATGAGAGTGATGAAAGAACCATTAATACTTCTTAGGCATACATTCCCATAGCAGAAAGCTGAACAAAGATCATAGAAATCATTGCAAATAATTGGCCAGCAGTTCTTGATGAAGTCAATGTTGAAGCCATCTGGTCCTGGTGACTTATCAACAGGAAGTGACCTGACTACAGCATCAATTTCCTCTTTGGTGAAGGCTGCAGTTAAACCTGAAAGGTCAGTAGAAGATCCCAGTAAAGCAGCTAGATCAAAAGTGAGGCCATTCAAATTAGAGGAACCCAGTCTCTCTCTAAAAGCTTGCCAAATTAGCTCAGCCTTCTCTTGATGCTGAAAAACAGGTTGTCCTTGAACATTAGTTAGCTGGGTGATAAGATTTCTCCTGTGTCTAATAGTAGCATTAGCATGAAAAAACTTAGTGCTGGCATCTCCAAGAGTTGCCCACTTAATTGTACCACGTTGCTTCCAATATACCCTCTGTTGATGGAGCAAGGAGACAAGTTTGTCTTCAAGTAGAGCTCTGAAATTCCACTCAACCAAGGATAAGTCTCTGTAATCTTCTAACAGATTTATGAAATTCAAAACCGAGATGTTCTGCTGAAGGTTAGAGAGGGATTTACTCCAGAGCTTCAGAACTTTCCTCAAGTTCTTAAACTTGGCAGTTAATCTTTTGGCTGCATCTTGATGAAAAACAGGGGAGAACCAGCCATGTTGAACCTGATCATAGAAATCATCACAGAGGAGCCAATAATTTTCAAAGCAAAAAATATGTGACTTGGGGATATTTGTTGAAATATGCACTAAACAAGGGGAATGACCAGAAGTTTCCATTGTTAGGGTCAGGGGCGGATTTGGGCCTAGGGCCACGGCCCTAGGCGTGGCCCAAAAACTCTTTATAGTATATGTAGTTTTCTGGCCTGGTTTTAGCTATTGGGCCAAATGTTTCAGACTTCTAGTCTAGCAGAGAGATGAAAGAAGCTGAAAGTAACCATCAGCCCATCACGCGACTGGCGAGCGGCCGAGTGCGGTGCCCGTCCGACTCCCATTCACTGTTTCTCCTATGTCCAAACTCCGCTCTCTCTGACAGGTACTTGAGGTCTTGAGCTCAATGTTGCTAACCCTAGCCGCCGCCTGTCGTCCTCCACCGCCGCCAGTCTGCCCTACCACCGGGCGCTGGTCCTCCACTCCACCCCACTGAGCGCCGGATGCCGCGCTGAGCCCTTGAGTCCTGACAGCTGACACCAGTCTGCCCGCCATGGCAGCGCCTAGCGGCCGCCTAGCCGTAGGCCACAACTGTCTGCGCTGCCTGGACGTAGCTGATTGCATGGGCGTGTGGCCGTGGGCAGGCCGCACGCTGTTACCAGGCTCTGCCACTGCTTTGTGTTATTGTTGCCTCTGCCCTTTGTGCTCTGTTACTTGCCAATTGCACTTGAAGAGTCGAGCTCTGTTACTTGACAATTGCTTTAGAAGAGGAACGACTGTGGCTTGGTAATTCTCCATCTCAAATCTAAGTTTTATTTTAATGTTGAACGCATCCCGGTCTAGTAGAAATTCCATGACAGATTTATGTGTAGGTTCATGTTCTAATTTTGTTATCTATTGGTATAGATTCAGTGCCGGCAGTATTTTGATCCGCAATGGGTGATATATATGCTTTGATAGTGGCCCTAGGCGTCAAAATTGACGAGCTCCGCCACTGGTTAGGGTGGTGACATGAGTGCTGGGGTATTTTAGGGTCCAGCTGGGACATGAAAAAAAACCAGTCCAGGCGTTCAAGCAAAGGGGACTCTTGCTTATTAGTCCAAGTAAAGCGTTTACCACGAAGAGGAAGCTCAACTAATCCAAGCTTAGAGATGGGCTCATTAAACATGAACATCTCTGCAAAATCTGCACCAGGTTTGTTCCTGTCATTGGGGCTTCTATACAAATTGAAATCACCGACCACTAACAGTCCACGGTATCAGGCATTTGAATGTTGCGAAACCATTGAATAAACTCCCTCTTTCCCAAAGGAGTGCAGGGTGCATAAATATTAATCAGGAGCCAAACTGCATTATTGTAGATAGAAGTAAACTCAATAGAAGTAGCATAGGTATTCTGGAAGACAAGTTCACCAGTAATAAGAGAGCTCTTCCAAATGATAAGAGAGCCACCAGATGCAGCAACGGAGGGCAGAAACTCAAAACGATCAAAGGAAGGGGGAGAAAATTGGCGGATAAACGCTAAATCAAAAGAAGCACGCTTGGTCTCCTGAAAGCAGGCCAGTTCACAATTACTTTTGATAATGCGGTCACAGATAGCATTCCACTTATTAGCCGAGTTTATACCCCTAATATTCCAACACAGTACTTTCCGAGTTCACTGATTCATAGTTGTAACAAAATATGATAAAAAGAGAGGGTCACTTAAATAATTAAGAAAACCACAAAAGAAGAGCAGAGACATCAGATCACTTCTTGCTCTTTTTAGCCTTGGTGCCATCCTCGGGGTCATCCTGGGCTGGCTTGGTCTCTTTCTCCTTGAGCTTGGGCTCCTTCTTCTTAGGCTTGGCCATAGACTTGGCTTTGGGCTTCCCAACAGGTCCTTTTTCGGTTGGCTTAGCATTTAGCTTCTCATCAGATAAGCTTGCAGCATCAAGCTTGCAGAAAGTTGATCCCAGCTCCCGAACTACAGATGAAGACAGTAAAGGTGGGTCAAAGGAGAAGCCAAGACATTGTCAATCTCGACAAGGAGATTTAAAACCACCATTCAGTTTGTTTACTCTTTCACTTCTCCTCAGGTTAGCATCTGAAATATGAAGAGGCTTACCTCTTTTGGCTTTAGGTGTCTTGGCAGGAGCAAGAGAGGATGGAGGGGTCTGATCTCCATGTACAGCAGGCTGCTCAGTTGTTGGAACCATCAGAGGAGAGGGACTAGTTTCTGTAGGCTGCAAGGTGAAGGGGCCAGCAGCTTGAGTGGAGGGGCCTGCAGCTTGAGTGTTATCTACATCCTCACTCATGGATGATTTCAGAGATTACAACAGAAGGTTAGGTTTAGGAAGGATAAAAGTGAAAAATTACCAGAATTATTTTGGATAATAGTTTGCCAAGCAGGTGACTGAAGAAATTCCTTGGCACAATAAATGGAGGACTGTTTGAGCAGGAGCATTGTGAAGAAATTCATCCATTGCATTGGGATTGTCACTGTTGGTAGGGACTGGTCCACAGTGGAGAAATACTTGGCCCAAAGTCTAACTGCATCTGGGCTTAGACCAACTGGGCCAACTGAGGAGCAGGCCTTCTGAGGAGCAGGTGCTACTGGTGGAGTGAAAGTGTGGACGAAGCCCAAATGAATATTTTCAAAACCCCCAATCTGCTTCTGTGGGTTTGGCGCCAAATCATCAAAATCAACCAGGTCCTCAACCTGTACCTCCTCAACCTGAAACTGTGGTATACCTTGCAGGTGGGGGAAATCAGGAACATTGACCTCAAGATCATCCATGAGTGGGGGCATGACTTCTTCTTCCTCTGAGGCATCAGTAAGGTTGTCCATGGCTAAGACATGCTCCTGGATGGGTGGCACTGGTGGTTCATCAACATTGTTGACTGCTTGAATAACTTCTTTAATTGCTGCTTGCTGAACCTCTGGAGCATGATTTTGCTGGCAGGATTGATAGGTATCAGATTGGGGATCTCTTCATCCTGTGCATTGTCTTGATTTGCTTGGTCACCAGGCCAAGCATTCCAACCTAGCCCTTCCAAAATCTCCAAGTTGGCTTCATGGTTATTGTCCATGGGGGGAGAAGGAGGTGGTCCTTGACCCATCTGACCGAAACCATGGAAGTGAAAAGCATGAGGGTCAAAGTCATCATCATCTGGAGGGAAACCCTCATCTCTAGGAGCTGCCCCCAACATATTGGCTTGCAAAATCTCACATTGAACACTCCAACTATCAGATTCAAAACCAATGCCCTCTGTAAAAACAAAGAACCATGGGATGTCTTCTAAGCTAGAAACTCTTGACTTAGACAACAGCACGAGACATATAGAAACAAAGTTCCAAAAACCGTTCTTAAGTGCTCACTTCCGCACGCATAAGCGGTAAGCGAGGGGGGGGGGGCACCGCTTCGCTTTGGGGCATAAGCGCTCCCTAAGCGGTACCGGCACTTGGGCGGACGCGGATGCTCGTGCAAGCGGCAATTGCTGCGCTGCGGGCAAAGCACCAGGCACTACCAGTGCCCAGTGGAGAGTCGCAGGCGGGCGCCGCCAGCGGAGGAGAGCAGAGGAGTGGCGGCGTGCATGCGGAGGAGCAGAGCAGGGGGGCGCATGCGGAGGAGCAGACCGGGGGAGCGCAGGTGGAGGAGAGCAAAGTAGCGACAGCACGCAGGTGGAAGAGCAGAGGAGTGGCGGCGCGGCCTCGTGAGAGCGAGGACTGCCAACGTGGGTGGCTGCCTGTTAGGGCATCGTTGGGTGTTATAATGTTTAGATGGGCTAGTGGGCTTCCTCTCTTGATGGGCCGAGTGGGCTGTTATGGTACTGCTCTTCCTTTTCTATTAACTCTCACATTTATGAAACTAAATATCCTGATTTGTAGTTAGTGTGTAAACGCTTAAGCGACGCTTAGAACGCTTAAGCCCGCTTAAGTGCTAAGCGGCGGGTCACCGCTCGCTTAGCACTTAACGCTTTTTTTTTAACTTTGTATAGAAATGATCCTCTTCCCAAATCATCAGTCTACCAAACGAAGAAATTGCTTTATCTATAAGAGGTTGGGTCCAAAGATCCAAGTTTAAACCAAGCATCATGATCCAGGCATCATGGGTCATAAAAGCAGTGCGATTATTCCAAGCTCGATTATGAGGGATAAAGGAAATAGTGCCATTACCATACTGATGGGGGCTATTCTGAACAAGCAGATCTCTCTGAAAGATGTAGTTGAACCTGACATATGCCTGGCCATAAGGGCAGGGCTGCAGAGGCGAAAGCCAATGGCACGCTGGTGGAGGAAGTCATCCAGACTGTTGTGGATGGCCATGAAATTGATCGGTCCATAGGGCATCGGCTGTAGAACAGCGATGACAACGTCATTGTTCCTCTGAGCGACGTGACCAATCACCACCCGCCTCATGATCGGGCGACCTTCAACCACACGTCTTTCGGCACCCAGGGGCATGAAGGGCATGGGATCAACCAGGCGAAACGCCATCTCATGTTGTGGAGAAGAAGCAGTCAGGTTTTCTCTTCCCAGAAAATGTGAATAGTGGGCTTAGGGGGAATGCCAAGAACAACATACGCATACTCACTGAAGGAGTGGAAGACACACGGCGAAGCTGGTATAGGGGTGGCCGACGTTGGGGCGGCCATCGTCTCCTCGGTGTCGTCGTCTAGAAACTCCGGCGCCTTGAGACGCCAGGAGCGAGACCAGGGGATGATGACAGGGGAGGGGGGGGGGATGAGAGCAGTGCTTTGGTGAAAGTAATCACTGAAGGATGCGAAGCGTCGAGGCTCTGGCCCACCTGTCAAAGGCTGAGAGGTAACAGAACGAGAAGGTGCAGCAGAAATGGAGAGGCACGTCAATCGAGGCGCGAAGGGGCCACCTTCTAGATTCGGAGTTTGGGCAGCGACATGGGCCGATTTGGTGTTTGAAGGAGGCCCATAGAAAGTGGTAGTTGGAAATTTCCCCAGAATGCTCAGTTTGACAACGTTTGTGAAGAAAATAGACTGTGCCGAAGAATTCGCGCCAAACTTAATGCAATTGAAAAATGTGTTATGAACGACGTATGGAATATGAAGTAAAACAAGATCAATCACAGCGGAGACACACGATTTAACGTGGAAAACCCCTCCAATGCGAAGGGGAAAAACCACGGGCACCAGCCAGCAACAATCTCACTATCTCAAGAGTTTTGGGTTACACGCCTACGGCGGCTTACAAGAGAATCAAGTCTCTAAGAAACCCTAGCAAGGGTATATATGTACCGTACCGTGGGGGGCTCCGCCCCCGCACCCCGTGTGTGCACGGGCGCGGCTTGATGGGCCAGCTTCAGACTCCGCTACGCTCCGGCCCAGCCTTCGGCTTTTACGGGCCTCCGCTTCGCTCCGTCAGAAGCCCGGCCTATATCTTGCAGTGAATTTGGAACAACTCCAACAAACTCCACCTTGAGACAAATTCATCTTGTATCATAAATTAACCCATCATCCTGAACAACAAAGATAGAAAACCACTGGTGCCAACAATAGTCTCTTGGACTATTCAATTAAACCAACTAAGCTTGAGCATAACTCAAACTTAGCAACAGGAACAGGCTTTGTCATCATATCAGCAGGATTATCATGAGTACTAATCTTGCATACCTTCAGCTTACCTTCTTCAATCACATCTCGCACAAAATGATACTTGATATCTATGTGCTTAGTTCTCTCATGGAACATCTGATCTTTAGTGAGGTAAATTGCACTTTGACTGTCACAGTGCAAACTTATGCAAGATTCAAATCCACTGAGTTCAGCGTACAAACCTTTCAACCATATCAATTCTTTGCACGCTTCACAAATAGCCATATATTCTGCTTCAGTAGTAGACAAAGCAACAACAGACTGTAACGTAGCCCTCCAACTCACAGCACAACTGCCAACAGTAAACACATAACCAGTAATTGATCTTCTCCTGTCCAGATCAGCAGCATAATCAGAATCCACATAACCAATGAGACCCTTATCAGTTCTTCCAAACTTCAAATAGGAATCTGCTGTGCCTCTGAGGTACCTGAAAATCCACTGAACTGCCCTCCAATGTTCTTTGCCAGGATTAGACATATATCTACTAACAAGACTCATAGCATATGACAAATCTGGACGAGAGCAAACCATGGCATACATCAAAGACCCAACGGCACTAGAATAAGGAACCCTTGACATGTACTCAATCTCTGCATCTGTACTAGGACACTCAGCAGCTGACAACTTAAAGTGAGGTGCAATAGGGGTACTAACAGCCTTAGCATTTTGCATGTTGAAACGCTGAAGAACTTTCTTGATATAATTTTGTTGACTAAGAAATAGCAAACCAGAGTTTCTGTCTCTACTAATTTCCATACCAAGAATTTTCTTAGCACTACCAAGATCTTTCATATCAAACTCACTACTTAACAACTTCTTTAACTTAGTGATTTCAATCTTGCTCTTGGCAGCAATCAGCATATCATCAACATATAACAGCAAATATATAAGTGATCCATTAACATGCTTGATGTAAACACAGCTATCATATCTAGATCTTTCAAAACTGTGTGACAACATAAATGAATCAAACCTCTTGTTCCACTGACGAGGGGACTGTTTCAAACCATACAAGGAGCGCTTCAACTTGCACACATATTTTTCCTTGCTAGGCACTATGAACCCTTCCGGTTGGTCCATGTATATGTCCTCCTCTAGCTCTCCATGCAAAAACGCAGTCTTCACATCTAACTGCTCAAGCTCAAGATCATGTGAAGCAACAATACTCAAGAAAGTACGAATTGAACTGTGTTTTACCACTGGAGAGAACACATCATTATAGTCAACACCCGGAATTTGACTATAGCCTTTTGCAACTAACCTTGCCTTATACTTTGGAGGCTCGCTTGGAGATAAACCCTCCTTTCTCTTGAAGATCCACTTGCAGTTTATGGTCTTCTTTTTCTTAGGCAAAGGAACAACCTCCCATGTACTGTTCTTCTCAAGAGACTGCATCTCCTCATGCATAGCAGAAATCCAATTCTCACTATCAGCACAACGAACAGCTTCTTTATAGGTTGCTGGCTCATGAACATTCTCCACCTGTTCAGCACAACTCAAAGCATAGTAAGACAAATTACATTCTTCGATAAGACGTTTAGGAGGTACAACTGTCCTTGTTGACTTGCGTTGAGCAATAGGTAATTCCTCCTGTAGCTGCAAACTAGGAGGAGTTTGCTGAACATCATCATGAGCATCATCATCAGCAACATCATTATTATGGTCATCCTGCTCATCAGCAGGCTCCACCTGCACACCTATATCATCATCAACATGCTCCACCTGTAAGCGCATACTCTGCAGCTCTTTTTCTGGAACATGATCTGAGGGCAAACTGTCAGTAAACATCACAGATTCATTGAATACAACACTCCTGCTCATAAAAGTCTTCCCTGTTTCAGGATTCCACAATTTATAGCCTTTGATTCTCGAACCATAACCAAGGAAAAGACACTTAACAGCTCTAGGCTCTAATTTTCCATTGTCAACATGAGCATAAGCAGTGCATCCAAAAACTTTTAACTGTGAATAATCAGCAGATGTACCAGACCATACCTCAATAGGAGTTTTCTTATTTAGTGGAATAGAAGGTGACCTGTTTATTAAGTAACAGGCAGTATTAGCAGCTTCAGCCCAAAAACGCTTGCTCATCCTTGCATGAGACAACATGCAACGGGCCTTGGAGATAATGGTTCTGTTCATCCGTTCTGCCACACCATTCTGTTGTGGAGTATGGGGTATGGTGTGATGCCTAACAATGCCTTCCTGTCTGCAATAATCATTAAAGGCATACGAACAAAATTCTCCACCATTATCAGTACGAAGCAATTTTACCTTCCTTTCAGTTTGTCTTTCTATCATTACTTTCCAGTTCTTAAAAACAGCAAAAGTATCATCTTTCTGTTTTAGAAAATAAGGCCAAACCCTTCTAGAGTAATCATCAATAATTGTAAGCATGTAACGAGCACCACCTAGTGAGGGCTTCTTAGAAGGACCCCATAAATCAGCATGAACATAATCAAGAGTACCTTTGGTGGTGTGAATAGAAGTGTTGAACTGTACCCTCTTATGCTTGCCGAAAATGCAATGCTCACAAAACTTGATCTTACTAGAAGTGCAGCCTTTCAGTAGGTTTCTCTTGATCAAATCTGCCATACCATGGTGACTCATATGTCCCAAACGCATGTGCCAAAGGTTAGTTTTACTAGGTTCATCATTAGTAACAGCAGCAGCAGTGGAATCAGAACCATGTAAAGTACACCCTCTAAGGACATATAACTTTGCAGAATTAAGATCACCTTTCAAACAGACAAGAGAACCTTTTGATACCTTCAGAATACCATCTGAACCGGAATATTTGTAACCTTCTGCATCAAGCGTGCTCAATGAGATAAGATTCCTGGACATCCCTGGTATATACCTGACGTTTTTCAGCGTGCGTGTCATGCCATCATCAGTCTTGATCTGAACTGATCCAATCCCCACGACATCACATGGGTTATCATCTCCCATCCGCACAACATCCCCTTTCTGCACAGACTTATATGAACTAAACCAATTTATGTTAGTGCAAATATGAAATGAACATGCGGAATCTAGAATCCATTCATCATGACCAGCAACACAACCAGCAAGCACTATCAGACAATCTCCAGAATCATCATCAGACGCAGCAGCAGCAACAGAGACCTTACCAGCCGACTTGTTTTTTCTCTTCTCCTTATTCTGTACTTTTCTGCAATCCTCAACATTATGATTTGTCAGCTTGCAATAAACACAGAACTTTTTATTACCATGCGGCTTGGACTTTGAACGGCCTCTCCTCTCGTAGTTCTTTCTACCATCATTGCTATCATATGAGGATCTGTTATCAGTTCTGCCTCTCACATGCAAAGCTTCGCCCTTTGAGGACGACGTTCCGTCATGCTGCACCATAACTTTCATCTTCTCCTTAGACTGGAGAGCCTCATAAACTTCCTTTAGGGTTAGTTCATCACGGCTCAAAAGTATGGTGTCACGAAAATTTGCATACGAATTTGGCAAAGAACATAACAGTAGAAGACCTAAGTCCTCATCATCATACTTCACCTCCATCGACACTAGGTCGGCCACGATCTTCTTGAATTCAGCGATGTGGGTCATCACCGAATCCTCCTCCTTCATCTTCAGAGTGAACAACTTCATCTTCATCTGCATCTTACTGGTTAGATCCTTACACATACAGATCGATTCCAGTTTCAGCCATAGTTCTGCAGCAGTTTTCTCTTTCAAACACTCCTGCAAAATATCATTATGAAGATGTAACTGAATTAGGGCGAGAGCCTTCTGATCCTTGCGGATCTCCTCAGGAGTCCAATTGGCTTTACTCTTGCCGAATTTATCCAGCGCCTCATCGTAGTCATGAGTCTGCGCCAGAATTCCCCTCATCTTGACTTGCCATAGCGAGAACCGCGTGTCGTAGTTCAGCAGCGGAAGATCGAACTTCATCGACGTCGTCATGAACCCTACAGCAACCGAAGCTCTGGTACCACTTGTTATGAACGACGTATGGAATATGAAGTAAAACAAGATCAATCACAGCGGAGACACATGATTTAACGTGGAAAACCCCTCCAATGCGAAGGGGAAAAACCACGGGCACCAGCCAGCAACAATCTCACTATCTCAAGAGTTTTGGGTTACACGCCTACGGCGGCTTACAAGAGAATCAAGTCTCTAAGAAACCCTAGCAAGGGTATATATGTACCGTACCGTGGGGGGCTCCGCCCCCGCACCCCGTGTGTGCACGGGCGCGGCTTGATGGGCCGGCTTCAGACTCCGCTACGCTCCGGCCCAGCCTTCGGCTTTTACGGGCCTCCGCTTCGCTCCGTCAGAAGCCCGGCCTATATCTTGCAGTGAATTTGGAACAACTCCAACAAAATGAAACCCGACATGATTGACGGAGGGAAGGTTACCATTCGAAAAATTCAAAAAAAACCCCCGACCAGAATCTTGTTAGTGCCGGTGAGCGCGCGGCGGTCTAAGCGACGATGACCGTTAGGAGACAGAGGTTCACTTAGCCGCTTCCTCTGCTTCCCAGCGGCGGTATTCAAGCTTTGAATTGGGACCCCCCACCATGCCAGAGGTTGAAGAAAAGCTTGAATTGGGAGCATTCAAAAGAACGGAGGCCGTAAATATGAAAGCCAACCGCTGGAGAAAGCGAAAGACTCTGTCACCAAGCAAGCAAACACGAAAGCTAGAGGCCCTGCCTCCAATAACAGATTGAAGAATGGTGACCACCGAGAGCTCAGTTAATTTAAACTGACAGCGTCCAAAGGAGAGAACTAGGAGTCCGTTTGGTAGAGCTGTGCTCCCTCTGGTGAAGTGATTCTGTGGCTGAAAGTGATTCTCTGTGATTGTTTAGCATAAACTCTCAAAATTAGCATGAAGAATCACTTCACAGAATCAGGTGAAGCTACTTTTTTTCAGCTCTCAGTCTCTTAGTTCATTTCAGACAATCACTCCACAGAATCAGCAGAGAATCACTTCTCGCTAAAAAATACGTTTGGCAGCTAGAGAGCAATTCTCCATGAGAATCTGCTCCACGGAGCGCTCCCAAACGGACCCTAGGAAGAACTCAGGGAGGGAGCTAGAAGGATCATGACAAACCGAAGTGCCAAAACGGCAGGCGATCTTTGCGTCCACTGCGCGGCCGGGCCTGAAGTTGAGGCCAGGCAGATCCATGGCTTCCAACGATCAGAAGGAGACATGGTGGAGGAGCATCACCAAGGTCATCACCGAGATCGCCATTCTCCCAGCCTTGGTCGTTGCACCTAAGTTGTTTTCGAGATTTGTTTAAGTTATGTATATGTTAGAGGTACAGATAATTGAGGTAGATATAAAATCCTAGATATAATAGGTTTAGAAATAGTATCGCACTTCAAGTAGATATAGAGTCCTACTCAAATCATGTACCGAGTCCAATTAGGATATGTATCAACCAATGTTTTGTAACACCCTAAAATTTTAGAATATTTAAAAATAGGTAAATATGGCTTTTATGTATTTTTGTGAGCATACAAACTTAGAAAAATAATAATTTTTATTAACTTAAAATCAAATATAAGGGTAGGAACATGTTTGTGCACTCATGCTGTTGTATTTGAATTTTTGTATTGTGTGCTCTATTTGAAAATTCAAAAGAGGATTCAAAATATGTTTGGAAAATGCTTTGGAAAATTGGAAAAAAAAGGATTTCTTCTCCTACTCGGTTTCGGCCCAGCTCAGCAGCAGCCCGGCAGCGCGCCCCGCCCTCCTTTCCCCGCGCGCGGCCCGCTCTCCTTCCCCGTGTCCCGCTTTGGGCCAAGCCCAGCAAGCGCCGCTGGCCCAACTCGCAAGCGCGCGCGCCGCGTCCTCTCTCGCTGTCGCTGACACCGTGGCCCACGTGTTAGGAGTGCCCCCTTCCTCAAGCCATCGCCGGCGTCGCTTTCCTTCTTTGCCGACGCCAAATCCCGCGTCCAATCTTCCCCTTTCCTTTCTTGGAACCGCATTCGGGCTATATAAACGAGATGCCGCACCCCTCCGCTCCATCTTACCCTGAAGCAAAGAACCGCCGCCGTCCCGAGGAGGCCCCGCTCGAACCACCGTCGAAGTCGTCCGCCATCCCGAGCACCGCACCGTCTTCGGGCCAACTCCGTCTTCATCTCTTACCTTGGTGAGCTCGCCTCGTTCTCTACTTTATCCCGGTGCTTTTCTTTCGCGAGGTGATGCTGTGAATCACGAGTTCGCACTCTCCGGCGATGGCGCCGCCGCGGAAATCGCCATCGGGTCACTGTTCCGGCCGGAGCGCCGCCCAGTTTTCCCCGATTCAATCTGAGCCGTCCATTTTGAATATAACGGCCCAGACTTAAAGATACTGGTTCGGTTGTTAGTTTTGCTAAAGAGTCCCTGCACTTTTCTATTATATAACCCGCAGTCCAACGCGTATTCCCGAATTGCGTTTTATTCTTTTGAAAGCGTAGTTTGATCTCAGTCAATTCAAAAATACGTTTTCACTTATTTACAGTTTTGCCACTGATTTTGTTTTAGTCATAATTTCTCTGTTTTAACTCCGATTTGACCCATTCAAATTGCGTTAGGTTCATATTTACGAGCTCTACATGTTAGTAGTACTGTACAGTAGGTTTGTGACATTTTATTTTCGAGTTCGAATTAAAGTAATTATTTTTCTATAGGAAATCTTCGTAAATTCGTAACTTCGTCATTTTAGCTCCGTTTTTCGTGATCTTCGCGTCTGTGTGATCCTAGCGAGTTGTTGATTCATTTTAAAGATTTTTTATCTTATTTTATTATGGTTGGTGTACTATTCTAATTATTATTCATTGTTTGCTTCGTGTATGATTGCTCGATGTGTGTGTGGTGATTTATTGATCAAGTCCAGTCGGTGAGATTTACGTGGAGATTCAAGAAGCTAGTAATTGAAGATTTGGATTAGAGAAATGATCTTGATTTAAGGCAAGTATAGCATGGGATCATCCTTGTTTCCTATTCACCTTTAATATACTTAATTCATGTGCATGTGTCTACCTTGTTACCCCTAAGGATATTCTAGCTTTTATACATTGTACCTTGACACCGGTTGGACATTGCATTGGGTAGTATTTATGCTAGTGCTCAAGATAAATAGCCATGATCTGTAACTTGACCAATGGTATATGCAATAAACGTATAAAAGATGCTTTAAAGCAACATGGCTCAAGAGGGCTAGAGCATATTGGGTTGTTTTTATGGTGCTCTAGTTTCTCTCCATAAGGACTCATCTATAAGCGAACATCCGAGACTTACAGTACAATTGTGAGGGCTATATGGCTTGGCTAGCTTAGTATGAGGACATTTTCTAGCTTGTTAGTGGCAATCCTTTATGGCGTAAGAACGGCTTGACGAATCGGGTATAGTGCGGCCTCTGTCCTTATGTGTATAGGTGCGCGTCATTGTGCCATTTGGAATGGGGCTCTACATCTGTTTGCCGAGTGAATCTAATGGCCATAACTTGTTAGACGAACATTTGAAAGGCTTCATAGTGAACCCTGTCGACCTTCCTTGGAAGTAGGTTAAGAGATTAGCTACCTCGGGTGAAAGGGTAAACCACGACTCACAGTGAAAGTGTACAACCTCTGCAGAGTGTAAAACTGGTATATCAGCCGTGCTCACGGTCACGAGTGGCCTTAGACCATTACAGAATAAATGATGAACACTGATGATAATATTAATACTGATGATATTGATGCTCACTAATGATTATTGTTTCTTGCTATACATTATTCTCGTTTACATAATCATGAGGTTATTTGGGCTTATGGTAAACTTGTTGCTACTTAATTGCTAAAAGATGACTCACTAAAAGCTAATCGTAGTAAACCAGTGTCAACTTTTGAGCCTCATGAACCCCATGATATATTTGTTGAGTTCGACATGGACTCACTCTTGCTATTTCCCACACCTCAGGAGAAGTTTAGACTTGTGATCAACCAGTCAGTTTAATCCTGGAGTGAAGGTTACACCTGGTGTTCGGAGTTGTCTTTCCGCTGTGTTGCCCTCTAAGGTTATATCTTATACTATTGCGTTATGTTTAATAAGCATTTGTCTTTTGATATTACACTTATCTGTAGCTATGTATGAGATTTGACCTCTTTATTTCACATATAGTGTATATCTGGTTTTATCCTTAAAACTGGGTGTGACAGAGTGGTATCAGAGCAATGCTGACTGTAGATCGCCAGCCTAGTTAGAACTGGACGTTTAGCATGTTTTCATTTATGCCTATTTCTTGCCTTCTCTTTAGCTTTGTTATTTTCTCAAAGTTATGCTTAATTCTATCCCTGTTCTGTTATAAAAACCTTGTCTCTATTTTGAACCTTTTCTCCTTGTCTATTAGACGGCTCGTGACAAGAAGATTGTGGACTTCAGAAGAAATGGCTCAACATGGAAATTCTCAACAATGCTCATCTCAAGGTCAGGCCAACATATTCAAGGGGCCAGAAAAGATACAAGTAGCAGAAGCTTGAAAGAATATGAAACCCAATAAAGATGTTGATAGTAAGTCACTTGGGAGGCAGGAACAATGTCACTGTTGTAAGCATTATGGTTTTCCCTGTCTTCAAAATGAGTCTAATAAGGGAAAAGTCAAGGTGGATCCAAATTTTGAGGTCAATATGGACAAGAAGAGGAAGGCAATCTCACTAGAACCACTTGTGGAAAGCAATCAACAATCGAGTTATACTATATTGTCACATGCAGTTCTGATCCCTTGTCAAATAAATCTAAACCTTGAAGAGTTAGAAGCCTCTCAAGCTAAAACTACTCCCCATGAGGTAGTCATAGATGGGTGGACAATTACCTATAAGGAGTATCAACCCCGAAAGGCCAAACAAGCTAAGAAACAAGCCAAAGGGACGAAGGTGAACTTTTATGGCCAGCAAGATAGCAGCAAACCAAGCAACAGTTCCGTGGAGTATGATATCACAAAAGATCCAGCTAAGAGAAAGTGTTATCATTACCAGCAGGAAGGACATTATGTCAAATCTTGCCCGCAGAAGAATCAACAACAGCAAGACCCAGGACAGGATGTCCAAAAGGAGCAGGAGCAAGGAAATAAATTAAAGAGAAATTACATCCATGGAAGGTTGAAACATGTGGATATTACCACCATTCCTGGAGCTAAGGAGGTCGTGTTTGGATCAATTCCTGTAAGTTCAGGAAATGCCAAGGTTTTGTTTGACTCCAGTGCCTCACATTCGTTCATATCTAGACAATATGTAGAAGATCATAACATATTTATGCTTCCAAGGGGGAAAACAGTGATGGTTAAAACTCCAAGAGGTGAAATAAAGGCGAACCGCGTATGCCCAAAAGTTAGTCTTGACATAAAGGGGGTAAATTTCAAGGCAAACCTCATTGTTTTGGAATTAATGGTCATTGATGTTATCCTTGGAATAGACTGATTATCTACTTGTAAAGGAGTGATTGAGTATGCCCAACATTCAGTGTTTCTAACTACACTTTCAGGAGAAAGGATTGAGTATGAGGGTATTAAACATACACCTGAGGGATACAAGGTTGACCCATATGAGGGTATGAATACTGAGAACGGTGAAAAGGGATGCGGGATTTCAGATGTCATTGTAGAGGATTAAGGAATGCAAGAGATGCTATCTACTCCGGATGATGCTGCAATCACACCATGTTTAAGAAATAGGAGTTGTGTCCCATGTAATAAAACCGTTAGTAGCCAAGTTGAGTCGTCTTAATGTGTGGCTTATGAACTTTTAAGTGTTTAGTTGCTTTGAGCTTATGTTTATGTTTGAGTTGGAATTTTGTATTGAGTGGAATGATTTTGTGGGTTTTGTCCATGATTTCATTTAGTTTATATGTATAAGGTATAAGGACTAATGAAATAAATAGCTGGGTTTTGGTTATCTCCTGCTTTCTATATCTTGCCTTTCGGAGCAGCCTGTCTTTATCAACTTATATCTCTGTTCTTGAAAGACCAAAAATCTTGAGAAAATTCTGGACAAGAGTAGACTTCAATATATTTCTCTAAATGCAAGAACCACCCTCATAGTTGTTTTGGTTTAGGAGTTATGAAATTCACAAGATGATGTATTTGTGATGTCATAAACCTAGAACAGTTTCTGATATGTACTATTTTCGACCAAGTTAACTACAAAATCATGAAGTATGTTCTATAAGAAAGTTGTAGAGAATTTTATAAGTTTTCCATCGGTGTAAACTACAGCTTCATTGGAGTAATGGAATGAGAGTTACAGCTATTTTATTGCACTGCTGTTTTTCATCCCACGAGGAATTTCAGATTACCTGTCCATACCTACGCACAGGAGTTTCTCTTGGAAATCAAAAGGACTTTATGGTAGTTATCTTGTCTAGGAGGAGATGCAAGTTACATTGGTGTTCCCTAGTCTCATCTTAAGGGGGGTAGCCAAAGTAAAGAAGGTTTTGTATGTTCTAGTTCTTTATTTGGAAGTATCGGTTAACCCTCTGGTTGAGAAGGCACTATCAAGAGTGGTTTCATTTTCTGTGGATTGGTGACTTGTTAGAACATTTACAAGGAGCTCGGGTAATCGTCAAGATGGGTCTTGGTCTTCGCTCTGATCTATCATCAGTTGGGAGTCCAATCTTACTCAAGATAAGTTGGCATCGATATTGGACATCTACAATTGATTCCACGAAGGTTTAGAGGATGTTGACATTATGACTAGTTTAGCAAGTGAGCTATAAGGGAAGAAAGTCCTCCATTTGGATAGTTATCTCTAGTGGTGAAGAAGAGCTTAAGAAAGTTGGTGATGGGGAATTCACCTAGGGATGTAAGAGTGACTTAGAGTTTCTTTTAAAAATGATGACATTTAGTTAGTAGATGAAGGAAGGTTTATCCGAAGCTCTCAAGATATTGCTACTAGAGAAGATATTAAGTATCTTTGGACTCGTAAACCTCAGGAAAATTATAAAAGTATTAAAGAAGTAAAACTTATGAGTTAAATCTACCAGATCAAAACAAGAGTGTCCCATCTATCGTGATGCACCATGTCAAGGTGAGGGATGTGTCCTTATGCAAGAAGGAAAATATGATGGCTTGAGCATTAGGGATGCATGGGAAACATGAGTTGAACTACCTGACACAAGGAAGTGGAGATACCAGTTTATGCTCTGAAGGTTTTGGAGATATTATCCTATTGGACACAAGTATGGTATTTACACGGTTTATAAGAGTGACACCTACATGGATTGTAAGAATCTAGTAGACATTATCAATAATTTGGGGTTGAGCTAATGACAGTATTATTGGATTGGAATTGATTTTGACTTGGAAGTGTGCTATTGCTTGGAGAAGTATAAGTCGTTGCTGATGCCCTTAGCAAAGGAGAGTTATGCTAGAAGATTCGGATGACACCATGGACTAAGAGTTGTGTTTAAGAGTTGGGCAACCTAACCTGAGTATAGACTCCAATGTTGTGGATTTGGCAATATGGACTATTAAGGATAACCTAAAGTGATTCGTCAGAAGATGATATATATTGGCACATGAAGAATAGATTAGGCTTTCCAGTTGGAGATTATGCGTCTCAAGCTGGCCCTTATGAGAAGTACTAGGAGTTGCGATATGAAGGATAAATTCGCAGTTTGAAACATTGGTTTATTTATGGTTCTTAACATGAAAATGGAAGTGGCTTAATAAATAGGGCTACCTTAAGGTTTATTCGGAGTCCCTATCAACATCTTGGAAATGGTTGAGCAAGTTACTTGGAGAAAGGTTATTAGAGTGTGCAAAGTAAAGCAGAATCCCTACAAAGAGGAGGTAACTACTCAAGCAAGAGAAGATCTAACGGCAAAGTATCCATCGCTCTTTGATCACCATCTTCCGAATCTCGAGGACGAGATTCATCTTAAGGGGGTAGAATTGTAACACCCTAAAATTTTGGAACATTTAAAAATAGGTAAATATGGCTTTTATGTATTTTTGTGAGCATACAAACATAGAAAAATAATAATTTTTATTAACTTAAAATCAAATATAAGGGTAGAAACATGTTTGTGCACTCATGCTGTTGTATTTGAATTTTTGTATTGTGTGCTCTATTTGAAAATTCAAAAGAGGATTCAAAATATATTTGGAAAATGCTTTGGAAAATTGGAAAAAAGGATTTCTTCTCCTACTCGGTTTCGGCCCAGCTCAGCAGCAGCCCGGCAGCGCGCCCCGCCCTCCTTTCCCCGCGCGTGGCCCGCTCTCCTTCCCCGTGTCCCGCTTTGGGCCGAGCCCAGCAAGCGCCGCTGGCCTAGCTCGCAAGCGCGCGCGCCGCGTCCTCTCTCGCTGTCGCTGACACCGAGGCCCACGTGTTAGGAGTGCCCCCTTCCTCAAGCCATTGCCAGCGTCGCTTTCCTCCCGCGCCCAATCTTCCCCTTTCCTTTCTTGCAACCGCCTTCGGGCTATATAAACGAGATGCCGCACCCCTCCGTTCCATCTTACCCTGAAGCAAAGAACCGCCGCCGTCCTGAGGAGGCCCCGCTCGAACCACCGTCGGAGTCGTCTGCCATCCCGAGCACCGCACCGTCTTCGGGCCAACTCTGTCTTCATCTCTTACCTTGGTGAGCTCGCCTCGTTCTCTACTTCATCCCGGTGCTTTTCTTTCGCGAGGTGATGCTGTGAATCACGAGTTCGCACTCTCCGGCGATGGCGCCGCCGTGGAAATCGCCATCGGGTCACTGTTCCGACCGGAGCGCCGCCCAGTTTTCCCCGATTTAATCTGAGCCGTCCATTTTGAATCTAACGGCCCAGACTTAAAGATACCGGTTCGGTTGTTAGTTTTGCTAAAGAGTCCCTGCACTTTTCTATTATATAACATGTAGTCCAACGCGTATTCCCGAATCGCGTTTTATTCTTTTGAAAGCGTAGTTTGATCTCAGTCAATTTAAAAATACGTTTTCACTTATTTACAGTTTTGCCACTGATTTTGTTTTAGTCATAATTTCTCCGTTTTAACTCCGATTTGACCCATTCAAATTGCGTTAGGTTCATATTTGCGAGCTCTACATGTTAGTAGTACTGTACAATAGTTTGTGACATTTTATTTTCTAGTTTGAATTAAAGTAATTATTTTTCTATAGGAAATCTTTGTAAATTCATAACTTCGTCGTTTTAGCTCTGTTTTTCGTGAGCTTCGCGTCTGTGTGATCCTAGCGAGTTGTAGATTCATTTTAAAGACTTTTTATCTTATTTTATTATGGTTGGTGTACTGTTCTAATTATTATTCATTATTTGCTTCGTGTATGATTGCTCGATGTGTGTATGGTGATTTATTGATCAAGTCCAGTCGGTGAGATTTACGTGGAGATTCAAGAAGCTATTAATTGAAGATTTGGATCAGAGAAAGGATCTTGATTTAAGGCAAGTATAGCATAGGATCATCCTTGTTTCCTATTCACCTTTAATATACTTAATTCATGTGCATGTGTCTACCTTGTTACCCCTAAGGATATCCTAGCTTTTGTACATTGTACCTTGACACCGGTGGGACATTGCATTGGGTAGTATTTATGCTAGTGCTCAAGATAAATAACCATGATCTGTAACTTGACTAATGGTATATGCAATAAACGTATAAAAGATGCTTTAAATCAACATGGCTCAAGAGGGCTAGAGCATATTGGGTTGTTTTTATGGTGCTCTAGTTTCTCTCCATAAGGACTCATCTATAAGCGAACATCCGGGACTTACAGTACAACTGTGAGGGCTATATGGCTCTGGCTTTAGCTCAGTATGAGGACATTTTCTAGCTTGTTAGTGGTAATCCTTTATGGCATAAGAATGGCTTGACGAATCAGGTATAGTGCGGCCTCTGTCCTTATGTGTATAGGTTGCGCATCATTGTGCCATTTGGAAGGAGAGCTCTATATCTGTTTGCCGAGTGAATCTAATGGCCCTAACTTGTTAGACGAACCTTTGAAAGGCTTCATAGTGAACCCTGCCGACCTTCCTTGGAAGTGGGTCAAGAGATTAGCTACCTCGGGCGAAAGGGTAAACCACGACTCACAGTGAAAGTGTACAACCTCTGCAGAGTGTAAAACTGGTATATCAGCCGTCCTCACGGTCACGAGTGGCCTTGGACCCTTACAGAATAAATGATGAACACTGATGATAATATTAATACTGATGATATTGATGCTCACTAATGATTATTGTTTCTTGCTATACATTATTCTCGTTTACATGATCATGAGGTTATTTGGGCTTATGGTAAACTTGTTGCTACTCAATTGCTAAAAGATGACTCACTAAAAGCTAATCGCTATAAACCAGTGTCAACTTTTGAGCCTCATGAACCCCATGATATATTTGTTGAGTTCGACATGGACTCACTCTTGCTATTTCCCACACCTCAGGAGAAGTTTAGACTTGTGATCAACCTGTCAGTTTGATCCTGGAGTGAAGGTTACACCTGCTGTTTGGAGTTGTCTTTCCGCTGTGTTGCCCTCTAAGGTTATATCTTATACTATTGCGTTATGTTTAATAAGCATTTGTCTTTTGATATTACACTTATCTGCAGCTATATGTGAGATTTGACCTCTTTATTTCACATATAGTGTATATCTGGTTTTGTCCTTAAAACTGGGTGTGACATGTTTTCAGGTCGTTTGGTCGAACCTGGTCGCCATGGACCAACCAGGAGACTAATCGTGATTAGTCGACCCTGATCGTCCATCTAGTCGTATATATATATATATATATATATATATATATATATATATATATATATATATATATATATATATATATATATATATATATATATATATATATATATATATATATATATATATATATATATATATAACACAATAAAGCAAGCATCAAGACTGGTGCATGTCACACCCATTTTTAAGGATAAAAATAGGATGCATAAAAGACTCATGTGCGCCTCGGAAATCGATCGCACACATAAGTAGACAAATTACATAGTATCATCACAGTGCTTATTACATAGCGAATAAATATTTAACACATAGTCTTATATAATAAATTGTAGTAACTAATAGTAGATCTTCAACGGAACTCTAAACATAGGGACATGGTTGACTGGTTGACACCAAGACTAGTACTCATTTCGATAATCATTAACATACTCTTCATCTGTTATGGGGGAAATAGCAAGAGTGAGTCCATGTCGAACTCCGCAAATACAACATAGGGTCCATGAGGCTCAAAAGGCTAGACACTGTTTGACTACATTTAGCTTTTAATCATCATATATTTAGAAATTGGGTAGCATCAAGGTAAATCAAATCCCATTAATAAATCAACGATCAATTGTAATAAGGATAATGAATAGCATTAATATGAGCATAACAATAATCAACAGTAATTAGGCATGATATAACAATAGTGATCAACTATTCTGTAAGAATCTTCAAGGCCGCTCGTATCCGTGAGCACGGCTAGTATACCAGTTTTTAACTCTGTACAGAGGTGTACACTTTCACTATGAGTCATAACTTCCAAATGCATGGGTTCACGACTCCCTAAAACACCAGAAATCATATAAAGCCACTTAAAGGTTCGTCTAACAAGTTAGGGCCATTAGATTCACTCGACAGGCAGATGTAGGAACCCCCCTTTCAAATGGCACACTTCCTTCACGGCTATACTCATAAGACTAGAGGTTGTCCTACACCCAATGTGGCAATCCGTTCTTATGCCATTTAAGGTAACAACTAACAAGCTAGCTAAGGTCCTTTAAACAACTAAAGCCAGAGTCATATAGCCCTCACAGCTGTACTGTCAATCCTGGTTATCACTTACAGGTAAGTCCTTACGGAGAATAACTAGAGCGTCAAACAAACAACACAACACACGCTCTAGTCCCCTATTTCAACAGTAATAAAATCATATTAATAGTTGATTGCTCAATCCATTATTCAAATTACAAGATCATTGTTCTTAATTAAGCACTAGCAATAGCTATGCAAATGCATAACCCATAGGTGTCAAGGAATCAAGATATCAATTGCTAAGTTATAATCTCTATGGTTGTCAAGGAAAACACATGCATATGTATGATAGTTTCAGTGAATAGGTAACAAGGATGGTCTACTTGCCTTGATCAAAGCTTTCCTGTTGACCCTACTGATCTGTCTCAAAATAATACTCCGGATCGTCAAGAAACTGCTCACCGTCTAAACTCGATCACCAAACATCATCACACAATCATCCGAGCAATCATACACGAAGCAAACAAATAAACATAATTAGAACAGTACACCAACTGTAGCAAAATAGTATGAAAAATTTATAAAACTCTTCTACACATTCCTACAATCACACAAACATAAAGATCATGAAATTTGGATTTAAAACGTGAAAGTTATGAATTTTCCAAGATTTCTTTTAGATAAATAAATACTTAAATATAAACTGGAAAATTAAAATTTCCAAACCCACTGTACAGCTATACTAACATGTAAAACTCGCAAATACGAACCTAACGCAACTTGAACGGGTCAAATCAGAGTTAAAATGAAGATTTTACGATCAAAACAAGTTTAGTGGCAAAACTCTAAATATCAGAAAACGTATTTTCAATTTACCGAGAAGAAATACGTCTTCAAAACAAAGAAACGTACTTCGGGAATTACGCCAAGGACCACGGGTTCTAATATAATGAAAATCAAGGGCTCTTTAGCAAATATTACGGCCGAAAAGGTATCTTCTAATCTGAGCCCTTGATCTAATCTTGGACGGCTGGTATCGTTCTCGATGAAAGAGAGAGGGAGAAACGCGGTCGCCCCCTCCCACTCCGGCCGGCGGCCACCATGGCCGGCCTCCATAGCTGGCCGGAAAGCTCTGGCTTCCCCGATTTCGACCACCAAACGACTCACAACCGACACCAATCGAAGGCGGAGCTTAACGCGAACATATCTATGCGGCTTAGGAAGTCTATGACCGACCGAGGATGAAACGCGGCTCGGGATGGCGGTGGCGTCATTGCTGGCTCACTGGAACCTCGCAAACCCACAATTCCAAACACTAAAAACCTAAAGAAGAGCATGGGAAGGAAGAGGGAAGGATGGCAATCTCACCAATGCAAAGAAGAGAGGCACGGATTCACCGGCAAGCTCCATCGACTTACACCCGCAACTCCCTAGGGTTTTGAACCGATGAAGCTCGGTTTAAAAAGGTTCGACTCAAAGGTTAGATGGAAAACGAGGAGAGGAGGCAAGCGGCTACACGTTTATAGCTCCAATTCAACGTTTTCGAGTAGGAAATCCCGGTTTCCTCAGTGGATTTGGTTACGGTAGTGTTCGTCTCCGGCTCGGTCACGGCAAGAAGAAGAGGGCGCGGCTGACAGACGGGGTCCACTTGTCAGCGACTCTAGAGAGAAGGGTGCGCGCGCAGCTGTGGCTCCTGGGCCAGCCCATGCTGCCGCGGGGAAGAGCGGAAAGGCTCGGCTCAGCTCCAACGGCCCATCGGCGCGAGTGAAAAAGAGGCAGGCCGGCTCGGTTCGGCTCGGACGACCTCCAGGCCACCGGGCCACAGGTAAGGTTTCTTCTTTTTTTTCTTTTCTTTTCTCATTTAAATTTGTTTCCAAAGCCATTTAAAATAAATTTTCAAATCCAAATCAAATAAAATCAAAACCACACCACACTATAAAACAAATACAACAACATGAATGCATCATCAAATATTTCACCTAAAATTTTAAATTTTTAATCCCCATTAAATATTATCTAATTTATTTAAACTCATAACTAAACTTCTTTTAACTCCAAATTTCTTCTAATTGAAACTTTTAAGATTTTTGGGTGTTACAAATTCTACCCCCCTTAAAAGAATCTCGTCCTCGAGATTGGACTGCTTACTCAAATAACTGCGGGTATTATTTCCTCAATTTATCCTCTCTTTTCTAGGTTGTCTCTGCCTCTGAATACCGATTTCACTGAACTTTGCACATCTTAATAACCCGACTTTGAGTAACTCTTTCAGCAGTTTCTAAAATCTTAATCGGAAACTCTTCATATGTAAGATCCTCCTTAACAGTCAATTCATCCAAAGGTATTTGCTCCTCAGGCACACATAAACACTTCTTGAGTTGAGAAACATGAAACACATCATGTACTCTAGACAAATTTTTAGGCAACTCTAATTGATAAGCAACCTCACCACGTCTATCAATAACCTTAAATGGCCCAACATACCTTGGTGCTAACTTGCCTTTCATGTTAAATCTCCTCACACTTCTCATTGGTGACACCTTCAAATAAACATAATCACCTACCTCAAAAACTAAGTCCCTTCTCCGATTGTCAGCATAACTCTTCTGACGAGATTGCGCTACTCTCAAATTCTCGCAAATCACTCGCACTTGATCCTCTGTGTTTCTAAGAACATCTGTACCAAATACCTGAGACTCACCCGTCTGATCCCAAAACAATGGAGTTCTACACTTACGTCCATATAGAGCTTCAAACAGTGCCATCTTAAGACTCTGTTGATAACCGTTGTTGTAAGAAAATTCTGCATAAGGCAAACTCTTATCACAACTAGTTCCATATTGCAATGCACAAGCTCTCAACATGTCTTCTAGTATCTGGTTGGTCCTTTCAGTCTGCCCATCTATCTGTGGATGATATGCTGTACTAAAATTCAACTTTGTACCTAAAGATTCATGTACAGCCTTCCAAAAATTGTGACGTAAACTGCAAACCTTGATCAGACACAATCTTCTTTGGAATTCCATGTAAACATACGATCCTCTCCATATACAACTCTACCAATCTTGGTCCATGATAAGTAGTCTTGACTGGTATAAAATGAGCAACCTTAGTTAACCGATCTACTATCACCCAAATAGAATCATAACCTCTCTGAGTACGAGGTAATCCCACTATAAAATCCATACCTACTTCCTCTCACTTCCATTCAGGAATCTTCATTGGTTGCAGTAATCCAGCAGGTCTCTGATGTTCAGCTTTCACTCTCTGACAAGTGTCACATACTGCCACATACTCAGCTACATCTCTTTTCATTCCAACCCACCAGTACTTCTGTTTGAGATCTAAATACATCTTAGTACTTCTGGGATGAATAGAATAAGCTGACTCATGAGCTTCACGAAGGATTCCCTGCCTAATGGACTGATCCTCAGGTACACACAATCTCTTTCCAAACCACAAAATCCCATTATCATCCATTTGAAACCCTGGTGACTTACCAATTACTATATCCTCTGCTATCTTCTTTAATTTCTCATCCTTCAACTGACCCTTATATATTTCTTGCTCCAATGTAGGTTCTATCACTAATTCCATTGTATTAGCAACAATTCCTAGATTAAGATATGCAAATTCAGCACACAACTCACTTGTCATAGACAACATTTGCATCCCATTAGCATAACTCTTTCTGCTAAGAGCATCAGCTACAACATTAGCCTTACCAGGATGATAGTGTATCTCTAGATCATAGTCCTTGATCAACTCCAACCATCTACGTTGCCTCAAGTTTAAATCAGACTGTGTGAAAATATACCTCAAACTCTTATGATCAGTGTATATATCACTCTTATGTCCAATCAAATAATGTCTCCAAATTTTCAAAGCATGAACTACAGCTGCTAATTCCAAATCATGAGTAGGATAATTCAGCTCATGCTTTCTCAACTGCCTAGATGCATAAGCAACAACTCTACCTTCTTGCATAAGGACACACCCCAAACCTTGACGAGAAGCATCGTAATAAATAGAAAACTTTTTACTTAAATCTAGCAATACCAAGACAGGTGCAGTAGTCAATCTCTCCTTCAATTCTTCAAAACTAGCTTGACATTGATCAGACCATACATACTTGGCATTCTTCACTAACAGAGATGTCATAGGTTTAGCAAGTTTAGAAAACCCTTCAATGAATCGTCTGTAATATCTAGCTAAACCCAAGAAACTACGAATCTCTCCCACATCAGTAGGTGGCTTCCAATTCAAAACATCCTTTACTTTGCCTGGGTCTACTGATATTCCACCATTAGAGACAATATGACCAAGAAAAGAGACTTCCTTCAACCAAAACTCACACTTACTTCGCTTAGCATACAACTTATGCTCTCTTAGTTTCTGCAATACCAACCTCAGATGTTCAGCATGCTCTTTCTCCATCTTAGAAAATACCAATATATCATCAATAAATACCACCACAAACTTATCAAGGTACTCCATAAACACCTTATTCATCATGTACATAAAGTAGGCAGGTGCATTGGTCAAACCAAATGACATAACCGTATACTCATACAAACCATATCTCATAGTAAAAGCTATCTTTGGGATATCAGAGGCACGAATCTTCAACTGATGGTAACCAGAACACAAATCAATCTTAGAGAACACACAAGCACCTCTCAACTGGTCGAACAAATCATCAATTCTGGGCAAAGGATACTTGTTCTTGATGGTTACTTCATTAAGCGACCGATAATCCACACACATTCTCTGACTACCATCTTTCTTATCAACAAATATAACTGGCGCACCCCAAGGTGATGAATTAGGACGAATAAAACCTTTATCTTGTAATTCCTTAATTTGTTTCTTAAGTTCTTCTAATTCATCTACTCCCATTCTATATGGTCGTTTAGCTATGGGTGCAGTTCCAGGTAATAATTCAATAAGAAATTCAATGTCTCGGTCAGGTGGCATACCTGGCAAATCATCGGGAAAAACATCTAGAAAATCATTGATAACTGGATCCTCTTTACTAGCATCATCAACAAGCTGATTCACTACAGCTGTTGGTTGCTTCTGCACTGCTACATCCACACTGATTTTCTCTCCATCAGGTGCATTCACAACTACTACCTTCTGCTGACACTGAATCACTGCCTGATTTTGTTTCATCTAATCCATTCCTAAAATCACATCAATACCAGATGTCCTCAACACTATGTGAGTTATCTTAAACTCTACCTCCCTTAAAACCATACTAACTGGAAGACATCTATTAGTGGTTTGCATGGTACCCCCAGGTGAATTTACTAAGATAGGTTCTTTCATGGCAAGCTTGGGTACACTATGCATCTTAACAAAAATGTTTGAAATAAAGGTATGCGAAGCTCCAGAATCAAAAAGAATGGTTGCAGTTGTAGAATGAACATTGAACGTACCAAGCATTACTTCAGGCTCCATCTGTGCCGTTTCAGTAGACACATGATTCACTTTTCTAGTATTGGATAACCTTTGCCCCTGTGGTGTCTGCTGGTTCTGCTTCTTGGGACAATGATTAGCATAGTGTCTAGGTTCTCCACAGCGCTAACACAGATTAGGAGTACTAGGTGCACTGGTCTTCATTGGAGTAGAGTTGGAATTACCCTAGCATGGAGTTTGCTGACCACTCTGCTGTTGAAACTGTTTGTTCTGCTGATACTGGGGTCGTTGTTGAAACTGATTACTCTGCCTATTCTGAGACCACTATTGATTTGAATTGCGGTTCCACTGACTGACTGGTCCCTGGAATTTTGAATGAAACCCATGCTGAGAATTTGTACGTTGGCGATTATTGTTCCTATCACCTTGTCCTTTCATCTTTCTTTTTTCTGTCCATCTCTTGACGTTCATTATCCAGCACAATAGCCTTATTCACAAGCTCCTAGAAACTAGCATAATTATTACCCTTTAACTGCAAACGAAGATCATAATAAATTCCCTTGAGAAAGAGACGCTGCTTATCTGCATCTTCCCTCACTTCATTGGGAGCATAACGAGCCAACTGCGTGAACTTGTCATGATACTCACTGACACTCATCTGTCCCATTCTGAGATTTCTGAATTCTTCCTGCTTCAGCTCAATTACACCTTCTAGAATATGGCGAGCTCTAAAATCTCTAACAAATTCATTCCAAGTGACAGGAGGAGCATTGTCAGGACGTGCAACTTGATATGACTCCCACCAAGTCTGAGTTGTTCCCTGTAACTGGCCAGATGCATATAACACTTTTTCCAGATCATTACATTGAGCAATGTTCAACTGTTTCTCTACCGCTCTCACCCAATCATCCGCCTCCAATAGATCAGCAGCATGAGAGAACACTGGAGGACGTCCTTTCAAAAATTCACCACGCTTGTCTCTCACATGAACAGGTGGCGGTCCTCCTGCAGGGGGATTGTTCTGCAGGTGCTGCATGAACATCTGCATCATCTGATTCTGTGTATTCATGAGTTCCTCCATAGTAATGGGTGGGTTAGCACCTTCACGACCTCTGCCACGACCTCTGGCTGCCATCTGTTTTCAAAGCACCAAAGACGAAGCTCAGTATTATCCTAGATGATGTATACTATAGATAAGTAAATCTGAATTCTCTGGGCGAATTTCAATTTCAGTAACTCAGTAAATCTGTCATATCTCGAGTTACAGAAATCCAATTAAGGTGATCTTTACATGGTTGAAAAGCTTATAAAATTATCTACAACTTTCATTAACATCACTTTTCCAGATTCTGGCGATAGATAAATCAAAAACTGAGCTTAACCGAAACTGTTTCAGAATCCCAAGCTGCACAGTGACCCCAACTTGGAACAGGTATATCTCTTAGCCCATAATAGATAAAAAAGATGATTCTTGTGGGGTTGGAAAGATACAGAAGTCTAATTATTCTCAGTAAAATTCCATAAATTTCTCATGAAGAGATTTTTAGTTATTACCGAAACATCCCAGACTAGTCCAGAAATCAGCAAAAGACAGAACCAAGTTTACCCCGGTCCCAACTAAATAATCATGATCAAACTAATTATTCTTAACTATGGAACTTGTAGACATGTCCACGAAATTCCAGCATTGATTACAAAGATCCAAATCACACATTATCATAATAACAATCCATCAAGCACACAATTGTTCACACCACATACTAATACTCGACATTACCAAACTCAAATTGACTCGTAACTAATATCGTTCCTATTACATAGGGAATTCCTAATTTTTAATTGAGCTTCTCATAATTCTTGGGAAGCCCTAGTGCAGCCCTTAATTCGTTGATCTCCTTATAAGCTTGCTCTTTATGTTTCTTTTCCTTTAGCAACTCATCCTTCAAATCCGCCTCATGAAGAGCCAACTTACGAACTAGTCCCACTGTGGCTTGTAATGTCAAGGATGAATCATCAGCGAGCGGCACGGTCCAAACACCCTTGTCATGTAAAAGACAGGGAAAATGTCGGAGTGCACCCTGCAACGTCTTGTCCGAGCGAAGACCATGGTAGTAGACAAACGCATTATAGGCGACATCTTCCATACTTGTTTCTACAGTTGCCCGGCTTACTCGGGTGATGAACTTTGACTCCACCTTAGGCTCCTTAGTGGTAGAATCCATTGTCTTGACCCATAGCTCAGTCTCCCAGTAAGAACCCATCAATGGATGACTATACTCCTTGCAGTGATACTCCAACGTAGCTTCCCAATCGTAGTAATAATTATCCAAAGTTCTTGTCAGCATGTCATGGAAGAAAACATCAGCTTTAGGAACCATGATGTGATGCTTCGTGGTCCATCCCATGACTGAATTCTCCTTTAAGATATCTCCCACTCTTGATTCGACATCCGATATCTCTTGGTCACCATCAATATAGGGTTCCTGAGGTTTGAAGCGACCAACGTACTGAGCAACGGACATACGAGGATGAGGAGGCATCTACGAGAATTTTGACATAGATTAGATAGAATCAATATATTTTCACAATAGAATAAGATAGAAGAAGCATAATAATTTAACAATTATCAAGGTGAAAGATTTAAGCATGAAATAGGTGAAGCATAGACACTAATGACGACCATTCTAACTAGGCTTGCGTCCTACAGTCAATACGGCTCTGATACCAATCTATCACACCCATTTGTAAGGACAAAAATAGGATGCATAAAAGACTCATGTGCGCCCCAGGAATCGGTCGCACACATAAGTAGACAAATTACATAGTATCATCACAGTGCTTATTACATAGCAAATAAATATTTAATACATAGTCTTATACAATAAATTGTAGTAACTAAAAGTAGATCTTCAGCGGAACTCCAAACACAGGGATAGGGTTGACTGGTTGACACCAAGACTAGTACTCATTTCGATAATCATCATCATACTCTTCATCTGTTATGGTGGAAATAGCAAGAGTGAGTCCATGTCAAACTCCGCAAATACAACATAGGGTTCATGAGGCTCAAAAGGTTAGACACTGTTTGACTGCATTTAGCTTTTAATCTTCATATATTTAGCAATTGGGTAGCATCAAGGTAAATCAAATCTCATTAATGAATCAACGATCAATTGTAATAAGGATAATGAATAGCATTAACATGAGCATAACAATAATCAACAGTAATTAGACATGATATAATAATAGTGATCAACTATTCTGTAAGAATCCCTAAGGCCGCTTGTATCCGTGAGCACGGCTAGTATACCAGTTTTTAACTCTACGTAGAGGTGTACACTTTCACTATGAGTCATAACTTCCAAATGCATGGGTTCACGACTCCCCAAAACACCAGAAATCATATAAAGCCACTTAAAGGTTCGTCTAACTAGTTAGGGCCATTAGATTCACTCGGCAGGTAGATGTAGGAACCTCCCTTTTCAAATGGCACACTTCCTTCACGACTATACTCAGAAGACTAGAGGCTGTCCTACACCCAACGTGGCAAACCATTCTTACGCCATTTAAGGTAACCACTAACAAGCTAGAAAAGTCCTTTAAACAACTAAAGCCAGAGCCATATAACCCTCATAGCTGTACTGTCAATCCCGGTTATCACTTACAGGTAAGTCCTTACGGAGAGTAACTAGAGCGTCAAACAAACAACACAACACACGCTCTAGTCCCCTATTTCAACAGTAATAAAATCATATTAATAGTTGATTGCTCAATCCATTATTCAAATTACAAGATCATTGTTCTTAATTAAGCACTAGCAATAGCTATCCAAATGCATAACCCATAGGTGTCAAGGAATCAAGATATCAATCGCTAAGTTATAATCTCTATGGTTGTCAAGGAAAACACATGCATATGTATGATAGTTTCAGTGAATAGGTAACAAGGATGGTCCCATGTTATACTTGCCTTGATCAAAGCTTTCCTGTTGACCCTGCTGATCTGGCTCAAAATAATACTCCGGATCGTCAAGAAACTGCTCACCGTCTAAACTCGATCACCAAACATCATCACACAATCATCCGAGCAATCATACATGAAGCAAACAAATAAACATAATTAGAACAGTACACCAACAGTAGCAAAATAGTATGAAAAATTTATGAAACTCTTCTACACGTTCCTACGATCACACAAACATAAAGATCACGAAATTCGGATTTAAAACGTGAAAGTTATGAATTTTTCAAGATTTCTTTTAGATAAATAAATACTTTAATATAAACTGGAAAATTAAATTTTCCAAACCCACTGTACAGCTATACTAACATGTAAAGCTCGCAAATACGAACCTAACGCAACTTGAACGGGTCAAATCGGAGTTAAAACGAAGATTTTATGATCAAAACAAGTTTAGTGGCAAAACTGTAAATATCAGAAAACGTATTTTTAATTTACCGAGAAGAAATACGTCTTCAAAACAAAGAAACGTACTTCGGGAATTACGCCAAGGACCGCGGGTTCTAATATAATGAAAGTCAAGGCTCTTTAGCAAATATTACGGCCGAAAAGGTATCTTCTAATCTGAGCCCTTGATCTAATCTTGGACGCCTGGTATCGTTCCCGATGAAAGAGAGAGAGACGCGGTCACCCCCTCCCACTCCGGCCGGCACCCGCCATGGCCGGCCTCCATAGCTCGCCGGAAAGCTCCGACTTCCCCGATTTCGACCACCAAACGACTCACAACCGACACCAATCGAAGGCGGAGCTTAACGCGAACATATCTATGCGGCTTAGGAAGTCTATGACCGACCGAGGATGAAACACGGCTCGGGATGGCGGTGGCGCCATTGCCGGCTCACTGGAACCTCGCAAACCCACAATTCCAAACACTAAAAACCTAAAGAAGAGCATGCGAAGGAAGAGGGAAGGATGGCAATCTCACCAATGCAAAGAAGAGAGGCACGGATTCACCGGCAAGCTCCGTCGACTTACACCCGAACTCCCTAGGGTTTTGAACCGATGAAGCTCGGTTTCAAAAGGTTCGGCTCAAAGGTTAGATGGAAAACAAGGAGAGGAGGCAAGCGACTACATGTTTATAGCTCCAATTCAACGTTTTCGAGTAGGAAATCCCGGTTTCCTCGGTGGATTTGGTTACGGTAGTGTTCGTCTCCGGCTCGGTCACGGCAAGAAGAAGAGGGCGCGACTGACAGACGGGGTCCACTTGTCAGCGACTCCAGAGAGAAGGGTGCGCGCGCAGCTGTGGCTCCTGGGCCGGCCCATGCTGCCGCGGGGAAGAGCGGAAAGGCTTGGCTCAGCTCCGACGGCCCATCGACGCGAGTGAAAAAGAGGCAGGCCGGCTCGGTTCGGCTCGGGCGGCCTCCAGGCCACCGGGCCACAGGTAAGGTTTCTTCTTTTTTTTCTTTTCTTTTCTCATTTAAATTTGTTTCCAAAGCCATTCAAAATAAATTTTTAAATCCAAATCAAATAAAACCAAAACCACACCACACTATAAAACAAATGCAACAGCATGAATGCATCATCAAATATTTCACCTAAAATTTTAAATTTTTAATCCCCTTTAAATATTATCTAATTTATTTAAACTCATAACCAAACTTCTTTTAACTCTAAATTTCTTCTAATTCAAACTTTTAAGATTTTTGGGTGTAATGCAGTCTTGATCTTGACGCACCTGAACAACAGCACTGCTGCAGTAGCAAAATAACTAACATTTAGCAGACCATAGCAGCCACACAGCCTGCATATTACATAACCAAATAAGTTCAGTACAGATAAGCTAAAGTGTTCAACACAAAGTCACAAACATTAACATTCAATAGTCCCACATGCCCGTCCAGTTAAACAGGCCAAAAAAAAACAGAGTAAACAAACTGGTCGTCCCTGTCTTAATCGGACGACTAATCGTGATTAGTCGTCGACTAATCAGACGACCAGCTTTCTAGTCGAGCTAATCAAGTCGGTCCTCCTAATCATGATAGTTGGACGACCTGAAAACATTGGTATCAACTGGACTTATAATAAACATAGACAGCGGCCTAAGGGTATGCCAAGTCGTTCCAATTACTTTCCAGTGTCTACATACAAGCCAAAATGACTTACCATTTGAAACATTTGAAACGGAGTAGAAAATTTTGTATGTTTGAATAATTGGATGCCTCCGATAGATCATGTCCCTTCATATTTATAAGGTCAAGAGATCACAAATCAAATAGAAGGCGCCCTATCTTCTGCTCGGATCCACCAAATCCTATTCGTTCGTTCAGAAATTGGAATCCTCAGCTGTGCTTCAGGCAATAAGGCGCTCTGCTCCAACATCGTGCAACGTCAGTTACTCGATTTTAAACATTTTTTTTTGTTTTGCATGTCGTGAATCTATTTTGCCTGTGAATTGTTGTGAAGATATATTCTACCTAACGGTGTGCAGATCTTATGTCAGTCACAAAATTTGTTTTTTTCTGTCGGGTTTTTCACAAGGCCTAATTCGGTTGGTTTGCAAGTATAGGCTGGCCTGGTCATTGCCAAGGTACCAAATATAAATATCGGTGGCAATGGCTACAGCAGGCCAGCAGCAAAAAAAATTACAAGATCATACATCGTGGAGTTTTGTTTCACGGTGAAATTGCAACAAATACGAATACGAGGACATATCATAATATATTACTTAATAATTGATATCCATTATTTTCATGCCTCCAAGTTTACATGGGAAAGAGCCAGTGCCAACAAAGCTTTCAGAATTACTGAGTACCTTCTTCATCATGAAATAGCAGTATAGCACACGAGCACAGACCCTGAGACAAATATGAAACCCAGCATGAGCAACTCGCAGAAACGTCGAGTCCATGTCATATCAGCTGTCCATCATGAAACTCAGAATAGCTGCGTATACTACTCATGTCTTATCAGCTGTCCATCACTGTGCATTTGAGCAAAGCTGCAGCGAAGATTAAAAGGAAGCTATTAAATTAGAACTCGAAGTACATTACATGTAGCAAAAAGCTGGACAGTGCTGTGAAAAAAGGACCATGCTGAAGGAGGCTCAACTAAAAGACAACTGAGATTAAGGAAAATAATATGCTAAGAGCTGTTAGCACAATGCATTTCTTCAGACAACTTCCAGAACATCCCATAGTATAACTGGCAATTTGGCATGGGAAACACCAGACACTTATTCTAGCTTAGTGAGCATCTAACAAACTTTCACAAACATCAGACAATTATTCTAGTGAGCTGGTAGGCAATGAGATTGTAACTGGCAATTGGATCCTGACATACTTTATTTTGTAACCTCCAGATAAATAATGTTTAGCAAGCCAGTGGCAGAGGCTCATTATGGCTAAGTCTGTGTATCTAATCTTATTATCCAATTTCAAGGAAATTCCTATCTGGAAGATGTGCCTGGCCCGAGGAAACCTCTGCACGCCTCCGTTACCTTTTGGGAGGCCTACGCCCCATAGAAATTGTCTACCGGAGGCTGTCCCTTGGCCCGCGGGTCTGACACAAGGTTAGAATCCGAGCTCTTCCAGGGTGGTATCTCACTGATGGCTCAGGCCCCCCCGGAAGGGGGCCTTCTTTGCCTTCCACCTAAGCTGTGCAGGAAAAGCCCAAAGCCAATCCCAGGGAACAGTAAAGCTTCATAGGGTCTTTCTGTCGAGGTGCAGGTAGTCCGCATCTTCGCTACTTAGTAGTTCCTTCTGAGCCTCACTGTTATAAGCTGTAAACAGCAAGCCTTTCTAGCCAACCCATCTGATGGTTGCCCCCAAGCATGCTACTTAGTAGACTGATTTATATTCTATTGTTCATGTATAGAAACATGCATGCAAACTATACTAATGTCAAATTTTGCATCAGGTGTTAATCTCAGATGTTTGGTACTAAAACTCACGGAAGACAGCATCTCTTTTAGCTCACTAACTGAACTCACAAAATAGACGAAAGTCTAGAAAACCTCTTTTTTACACAATCAATAAAACATGAACCTGCAACAGCATATAGGAGTACAAAGAAGACTAATATAATTTCTTGATGGTAACAAATAAAACCAAATAATAGTCACACAAATCTCATCAGCACAAGTGACTCCCTAAATCAACAGGCTTCCTGTATAAACTGTAGATCATTTATGAACCAACAAATAAAAAGGGCAGACCCAGTGCCGGAGGCTCCCACATGAGAACCAACAAATAAAAAAAAAGAGAAGTGCTCTGCTAGAACTTTTAAAAAATGCACAAATCCCAAAGGGTAATTAGCTAAATAAAACATACTGTTAATTAGTTTACCCCACAGCACCTGCCCGCCTGACCAACCCAACCCAACCCATCACAGAACTCCCAAGGCCTACTCCTGTCCATTTGGCTGTTCCTCAATTGGTTCGCAGCGTTTTATTGCACTACCATTGCTGCACCATCTGGCCTCCGCCCCCTTGCTCATCTGCACGCAATCTACCGCCACCCACTGGCTGTCCTTGTCGATCTCTTGTGTGGTCTCATCATGATGATTTGGAGCATTAATTAGCAGCACTGTGACTAGGAAGTTGCACAGCAATTTGACTGAGAAGTGTCAGTTCCCATTAAGTGTTCGAATGTGTGGAAAAGTGAAAGGATGGTTTGATGTAAGTAGTGCTGCATTAGTGATTAGTACATTGGCCGCTTGATGAAACAAAATATTTCTGATGTTGTTCTTGCCCAAATCAAACCAGAACAGAACTAAAGAACCTCAGTTCTTATCATGATGTGGGATCTAAATAGCAATAAGGGTTGTAGATGACTGTCAGAGCTTTAGTTGAGCTATGTAGCTGCTAGCAGTCACACAGCAGCTTCCAGCATTGTGACCAGAGCTTGAGGTGAGGTGTCCAAGGCGATGAGACGGCCGCCAGACTGATTTGTAGGCCAATCTCACAAACGGTTCAGATCATGAAGCTAAACTCAGGTGTAAAGTCAGAGGATCTGGATCAGAGTAATTGGCCTCCTGCTGACAAGCAATAACAAGCTGGCTCATGAGCTAAACTATATGAGCCTAGCTGAGCAATCTCGTTATGTTAACAAGCCATAAGGAACCAAGTCCAATCGTTAAACATGTTATCTAGGTCTAAATCACAAAATGCTCAATGAACTGATGTCCTACATGGAGATATCCTCCTAACCGACTCAAAATTGAAGAAGAAATGGGAAAAAGACAGCTCCATTTTGAATGCCTATTTTTCTAGCTCACCAATGAAAAAATCCCTATGCTGCTGCGCCATTTCGACAACAGTAGGGTATTTTTAAATTTTGGATTTTTTTAACCTAGATGACACATTTCAACCTGCAATTTCAAATTTTATGAATCTAGATGACGCTCCTAAAAGGTTTGAGTTCCGCCCATATATTTCATTTTGTAAAGTATATCGATGAATCAAAAGCATACCTAGAACATAAAACAATCAACAACAGAACAATGTGGCATATTTTAAGTAAATGTAAGTTTTCACTGGTGCATTCATCACAATGCTACCTCATAAAGTTTTGAACGCTAGATAAAACAAACATACCAAACTCATCGGTAGAAGCAAGATTCTAGATCAACAGGCTTCCTGTGTAAACCCCAGTGCTTTGAATTTCTGCAAGTCCCATCGCCTCGATATCCAACACATCTGCTAAATTGCCGGTTCTTGGATCATAGCATTGTAACAATCTCTCTACCATTTCGAAAATGGCTATCCTCCCATCATCTAATATCAGTAAAGGATGTACAAGGTTACCAAAATGATTGATACTTAATCTGTACTTTTTAACCCAAAGACCTCCCTTGTGATCCACTAGAAACCATAGGTCGAAAGAGACACCAAAATCATTGTCAACTATAACCAAGCTGCCATTTAAGTTGGCTAATGAGAGTACCCGCTCATAGCTGAGACCAAACTTAGCACTTCGCAATGGCTCTGGACCCTGAAGTGTTGGCATCCACTTCTCTGTATCGAGGTTGAATGGAGCTATGCTGGTTGGTTCCATAACATCAAAATCAAAGAAGAAATACACAACCCCATTGACAGCTAAGCATTCCATGGTTTCATCTCTCATAATGTTGCTGGGTCTCATAAGGTTGCTGGGTGGGTTCTGCTTTCTCCTCCACCTTCCCTGGCTACTCCAATCAAGGGTGTAGATGTCACATAGCAGAGACTGCGAGCGATCAGGATGGCTAATGCGGAGTACCTTGTGGTCGCCAGTAGAAGCAACCTGTCCAAAAGCATATGTAACCGTCTTGCAGTTGTGCCTCAAAGCAGAACCCCAATTAAATCTCCGCTCCATGCAAAGGCCCACGAACTCATCCGAATGGAGGCCGGGCAAAGTGAGGGCAACTGCGGTGGCCGAGTTGAGAACCCAGGCGGCCAACGAGGGCTTGCACATCCTGATGACACAGAGGCGGTCGAGGTGGGTGAGCAGCAACTCGATGCGATCGGAGGCAATGCGTATCCGCCTGAGAATCTGCCCCGACAGGCTCACGATGGCGACGCCCCTGACGTCGCCGTCCCTAAAGGTGAGGGCGAAGAGGGGCTCCGCGTGGCGGGCCTTGTGCTCCGCTGCGAAGTGACGGTCGGAGGTGACGCCAGGACCGGCAGACGGTGCGGAGGCGACAGATTTCCTTGGCCGGGAGGCGCAGTAGGACTTCGAACAGCGCGTCAAGGGGCAGCGCCGGCGCGCCGGTGTTGGGTGCCGAGGCGGCATGGCTGAGCTTAGAGCTGGACGCCATCGGAGGCGGAGAAGGACGGAGGGCGGCGCCGCCGGAAGCCGGGGCGCTGGTGAAGGGAGCTCAGTCGTCTGCCTTGTTTAGATGAAATGAGAGGATTGGGCCAGTGTAGGCTGGGCCTTTAGTTTCTGGTAACCAGTGACGGCCCAATTCTTGTCAGTTTTTTTTAGCAGACCCAATTCTGTCACTTATTATATCCGTGTCCCGTGAAGCGTCAAGCTGAATAGGTGAAGCCCAGATCAACCTGGACACCAACTCACCTAGTATCTTTCACCAAAATTAAAAGAAAAAGGTCCATTTTACCTTTTTAATTAAAATATACTCCAAGTTATATTTGATAATGCAATACTCAGGTTAATTATTAAGTGTAGACGTGGAATACGTGCCGGTTCAACTTTTTTCACTTTAATAAGATCTAGAGACAACATTTGTATCTTCAAATAAATTTATTATAAAAATAGATTCAAAGATCTATCAATGATATTAATTATGTATTATAAATATTAATATTTTAAATATATATTTAATCACAGTTGAGTATGTTTGACTTCTTAGAAAGTGAGAACGGCATATAAAAAGGGACGGATAGAGTAGACATAGTCTGATTTTTCTCCTCAAACTTCTAAGTAAAATGATATTATCCCTAAACTTTCAAAACTGTTTAAATTTCCTCCCTATCCTAATTTAAAGTGGTTTTAAACATGGTTTTATCTTTTTAGTTAAAATTTTTGATAGATCTTCTATAAATTTTGACAAAAATTATAGAGATAGGTTGGGACATGAAAAATCCAAGTAAAATATTTGGAGTTTGCTAAAATATATCTTGAAGCTTCAAAAAATATATTCAAATCTGGAACATGAGGAAAATATCCAAAACATTTTAATTGATGTCTAATGTGTTTTCAAAACTTTGCCATGCAAATATATGAGATGCAACCAAAGGTATGTTTGGTTCAATGTTTAAAAAGGCGACGCCTTAGGCGCGCCTAGGCGTGACTAGTCACGAGTCGGAGGGTGTCCGCCTGGCCTATGGGGGTAGGCAGACCCCTAGGCGGCGGCTCATCGGCGGCACCGGTGAGGGAGGAGCGCCAGGCAGAGGTCGCCGGTGGGGGAGAAGGAGCTGCGGGCGGCGGCGGGCGCTCACGCGGGCTTGTGGGGGCGGCGGCGGGCGTAGGCGCGGGCAGCAGCGGGCGTAGGCGCGGGCGTGGGCGGCGATAGGCATGCAGTAGAGGAGAGAGAGATGCCAGAGAGGGAGAGGAATCAGCAGTGGCGGCTGATGCGGGAGACCGAGCAGAGGAAGGCACGAAGAAGAGCGTCGAGCAGAGGATGCGAGAGATGGAGACCGACCAGATGGATAAGGTTTGTGAAAGGATCAAGATGCCCAAGAGGGGGGGTGAATTTGGCTTTTCTAAAAATTAATTGCAAGAATTAATCCTACAAGCCAAACTTCACCCCTAGTGTCTACTAGTGTTCCTTGTGATTCTACCGATAAAAGTTTTGCACCCTAAGTTCCAATCCTAGACTAGCATGGCAATTCTAGGAAAGTAAACAAGCAATGAAAGAAATACAAGAAAGTAAATGCTTGAAAGTAAGGGTTAGGAACACGGCGATGTTTTGCCGAGGTATCGGAGAGTCACCACTCCCCACTAGTCCTCGTTGGAGCACCCGCGCAAGGGTGTAGCTCCCCCTTGATCCGCGTAAGGATCAAGTGCTCTCTACGGGTTGATTCTTCGACACTCCGTCGCGGTGAATCACCCAAAACTGCTCACAACATGAGTTGGGTCACCCACAAGCTCGTCGGATGATCACCAAACTCCCAATCACCACCAAACCGTCTAGGTGATGGCGATCACCAAGAGTAACAAGCTAGAACTCTCACTTGACCACAATAAGCCTAATGAGAAGATAGATGCACACTTGATATACTCTTGTCACTAGTGAGGAAACTCAAACTTTGATTCTCAAATCACTATCCTCACTAGGGCTCTTGCACTCCCTTGCACTCCAAAAGTGTTTCTCAGCTGAACAAATGAGCAAGAGACATCTAAAAGAGGTGGAGAGGATGTATTTATACACCCCTCAGACAAATCCAACCGTTACCTGCCGAATCAGCAAAACTCGTACTGACCGGACGCGCTAGTCGACATGACCGGATGCACCGGTCGAGTGTAACGGTCGAAAACCGAAAGTAAACATGATGGGCGAGAAAATAAACAATGCAGGGCGAGAAAATAAACATGATGCATGAGTGTAGCACACAAAGAACGAAACCCTCTAATAAAAACCCTCTAATAACACTCCCCCTGAATCTATGCTCTCTCTCCCCCTTTGGCATCAAACGTCAAAAACTAATCTAAGGATCCGACGGAGGAACAAAAGTTGTCATGTCGGGTGCCGAGGAGCGTGGAGTGATCACGAACTACGAAGTGTCCTCCTCAGACTCTGAACTGTCAGGCTGACCCTCTAAAGATAGATGTGGCAGTAAAGCAGTCTGGGTCTGTAGAACAGGTGTAGGAACTGACGGTGTAGTAGCAACTATAGGAGCAGTCACTATCGCTTGAGCCTGAAAAACACCAAGAGTAGGAGGATCTATCGATGCAACTGATGATGGCACAGTCTCTGTAGTCCTAGCCCCTGACACTAGAGGAAGAACAGTCTCTGAAGCTGACATCCCTGTATTGGTCTCAACAGTGGTGTACGAGGGTGACGGCTGTCCAGTCAGCTCACTGTAAGTGGCACTCAAGTCGGTGAAGGGAGTGCCTGAAAGGAGGTGAGGTCTCGGCTGAGCTGGTGGAGTGAATCCCGTCTGTATAGGAGTGTAGCTCAGGGACTAAAAAGTCTGAGGCACCTGCTGCTGGGGTGAGGTAAACTGAAGGCTCGACTGGTCCTGACTCTGAGGTCCACTGGACTGTAACGCTAGAGTCAGAACAGACGATGGTGGAGGGACCCCAACAGTGATAAGGTGTCGCAGGAGCTCTAGATACTGCTGCTGAGTGGCTGCCTGCTGCCTCTGCATCTCGAACTGCTGTCTCTAGAACTCCAGCTGCTGCCTCTAAAACTCGTCCTAACGAGCCTAAATCTGAGCAAACGCTGCAGCTATGTCCTAAGCCTGTCTCTGTATCTGAACCTCCTGTCTCTCCTAGGCCTGGGTTAGCCTCTCAAGAATAGCCACCATGGCTGGGTCTGAGCGGGAGGCTGAGCTTGAACCACCGGCCTCATGATCGTGAGGCTGAGGAGAGAGGTACCGGGGGATGGGCTGATAATCCTCATCTGTGCTGTCAGTAGCAACATCCTCGGCTGGATCAGCTGGCTGAGCATCTAGATCTGCTAGCTCTGCCTTAGCAAGACCCTCAACGGTCTCGTCCTGCTCTCTGGTACCTCTGGCCTCTGACGCTGTCCTAGGACAGGTGCGTGCTCTCTGGTAACTGATGCCCACAGCTGTCGGATATCATACTCTAGAAAAGCTATAGTGGTATCAGAAATCTCTGCTCGAATCTCTGCAGGCAGTTCATAGGCAGATCTGATAATAAAGCATATCCAATGAGCGTACGGAAGCTGCCTGTGACCCTTGAATCCCTCTGCCAAGGTATCCTCCATCTCACATAGCATAAGATCCCAAAGGTCGAACGGTGTCTGTGAAATGAGGTGATGTACTACCCATAGCTGCATACGGGTCAATACCTCTCTGTATCCAAGCCTTAGAAGCAGTGTCCTCCTCACAATAGCATCAAGGACTCTGGCTAGGGGAGTCAGGCTGGCAGGTGTACGTTGAGACCCCTCGCTAAAAGGCTCACGGAAACAGGGTCTGATCATATCTGTAGGGGGCACTGTCCCGCCGTGAGGGTGTCTCGGAGGTGTAGTCTGTCCAAAACACAGCTGATGTATCTTTGTCTCTGAAGCTGGGAGTCTGAGAATCTCTCGTACCCTAGTGCTGTAGAGTCTGCGGTCACGGCCTCTGAAAGCAAAATGTATAAACTCATGTGTTGGGTCAATCCAAAGTGAAGAATAGAACTCTCTGACCCAGGTCCCACAATATGCTCCAGTCTGTCCAAGAAGATCTGACAATCCAGGTAGAAAGGACAGATGTGGACGAAGCTGCTCACCCACCACCTCAACTAAGGCCTCCAGTCGATAGACTCTCTGAGGTCTGAAAGCAATCCCGCTGTCGACATAGGCTCTATAGAAGTCCTCGTGCAGAGGAGTATAGAAACCCTCTGAAGCCCGGGGATCCCGCTAAGGTGGGAACCACCGAGTGACCTCAACGAACCTGAGGGCCTAGACCTATCTAGCTGTAGCTCCCCTGAGGTCAAAGTGCTCAACTAGGGGGTGACCTCGCACCCTGGGAGGTGGATGACCTCCACGACGCTGACCCTCTGGCCTGGGAGTCACCTGAGCTCGCATACGTCCTGAGCGACGACGCTGTGGAGTCTGAACTGTCTGCTCCTCAGTCTCCTCTGGGTCCTCTGTAGGTTGTTCTGCAGGTGCATCCACTGTCTCCTTTGTGGCCTCTGTACCGAGTTGTCGACCTTCAAGGTGAAAGCGACTCTCGCCAATACGTATACCACTACTCCTACCACCTCTCTCTGCAGCCTCTACTGCATCTGCAACTGCCTGAGCCACCTCTGCCTCTATAAGTGTTCTCTTTCTCTTCTTGGTGGCTATCTTTACTCGCTTGCCACGAGCAACCTCTGTCCTCCTAGGAGGACTCTCGTCCCCGTCACTAGGTGCACCACCAGCATTCTTGCAGCGAACCATACTGACAAACTGCTATATCTGAGAAAATCTGGACAATAAGAGATGATAAACTGACACTCGTGAGGCTTGGCCTCAATCCGTATCTACAGGCTTGGTCTCGGATTCACAACTGATCACCTGACACACACAACACCGATAGGACGAACTGAAATGATAGAATAGATGGATCTACTATAAGCAACATATATTATCTAATAGATGAGTAAGATCCTAATGATAGCAAGCATATAAGGTAAGATATAAATGGACCGCGATAGCTACCTCAAAAGAGCAAAGATCCGATGAATGAAAGATGATCTCGTCACACTAGGGTTACCCGGAAACGACGATCGAAACCCTGGAATACCGAGAGATCAACGATTGTATTAGTAATTCACCGGAAAATCAACGGCAAACCCTAATCCATGGCAGGGATGTCACCTTGTGGAGACGGAGAAGTTCGTGGAGTTGAAAACTTCACGAAAAACACCTCGACGAACGGGTCCGGGTGGCTAGGGTTAGGTTTTCACGGCGGCGGGCGCGTGCCTCGAAGCAGTGACGCGCGAGCTTCAGAGACGCGGTAGCGGACGCCTTGGCGCGCTGGTGCGTGGGTCGGCTCGACGGCGGTGGCGCGCTGGACGGCGGTGGCGTGCTAGGCGGTGGCGCTGCGGCTGCGAGCAGCGGGCTTCACGGGCGCGGGAGCGCGGCGCGGAGGCACGGCGCGGGCGCGGACGAGGAAAGCACGGCTGTGGGCGCGAGAGCGAGGGCACCGCGAGGATGCGGCGGCTCAGCGGTGGTGTGGCAGCTCGGTGAGACGGCAGCGCTCGGGAACTCGGTGAGGTTGGTGGCGGATTGAGACGGAAAAGAAAAACAAGCGAGATCTGAACGTACGGTTAAAAAGGGTGAGATCCGCTTTTTACGCGATGACCGGACGCGGTGGTCGCATGACCGGATGCAGTGGAGGCAGCGTCCGGTCACAGTCCAGTAAGCTCCTGGAACAACCAGACGCGTCCAATTATGCACGATCGGACGCTGATAGAGTCCGGTCATATTTTGCCCGGAAAACTAAAACGCATGACCGGACGCGGTGGTGGTGGCCGGGACTGGACGCGGTGGTCAGCAGAGACGCGTCCGATGAGGCGTCTGATCACAGATCTTGAAGAAGATATTCGGGAATGACCGGACTCGCTAGTGGACGCTGAGACCGAACACGGTGGTGAAGCAGAACCGTGTCCGATGCAGCATCCGGTCCAGCGTCCAGTCGCTGTTAAACGCCCTTTTTTAAGCCGATTTTCAACGTGACTCCTCCCAATCAAGTTCCAATTCGAAGAGACTCAAATAAACACCAACTGGAACCTGATATGAGTGACCTCACTCAAACCCTCAAGTTTTTCAAAATATTTTGCCTTAGGCTAGTATTTTTTAAGAAAATACGCAATAAACACCCTAGGAGCAACGTATGGCCATGCAATAGAGTTTTTTAAACCCTTGGGAGCTTTAAATGCTCTCTCTATTCATGGACGAACACAGAGGTTACTCAAAGCTTAACCGAAAAGAAATGACAAAGCAACAACCTTGCATATGCAATGCAAAGCGAGAAAGGTAGACTATGTTGCTTGTCAAGTTTGATCCACGGTTAGACTTTTTCACTCCTCCAAAGGAGGGTTATCATAACCGTGTTAGACAAGTCCTAGATGCATTGCAGGAAATTAAACGTGACATATAATACAATGCAATGCAAGGGACAACACAAGCTCATTTTTTAAAGTTACTAGAGTCAAGCACATTTAGTTCACTTCTTAACCTACAAAAGGTAGCCTCATCTAAGGGTTTAGTGAAGATATCCGCTAATTGATTTTCACTTCTTACACCTTCTAGTGATATATCATTTTTAGCAACATGATCTCTTAGAAAGTGGTGGCGGATATCAATGTGCTTGGTGTGTGAGTGTTGTACTAGATTATTAGCAATTTTGACGGCACTTTCATTATCACATAAAAGCGGCACCTTTTCAAGAACAACTCCATAGTCTATGAGGGTTTGTTTCATGTATAAGATTTGTGCACAACAAGCCCCCGCGGCAATGTATTCCGCCTCAGCGGTGGACAAAGCCACACTATTTTGCTTTTTAGATGACCATGATACTAAGGACCTCCCAAGCAAATGGCACCCTCCGGATGCGCTTTTTCTATCAATTTTGCAACCGGCATAATCCAAATAGGAATAGCCAACTAGTTGGAATCTAGCTCCTTTAGGGTACCAAAGACCGATGCTTGGAGTGTACTTAAGATATCTTAAAATTCTTTTCATGGCACTTAGGTGAGGTTCTTTAGGGCACGCTTGAAAGCGAGCACACATGCACACACTAAACATGATATCGGGCCTAGATGCGGTAAGGTACAATAAGCTACTAATCATAGAATGGTAAAGAGTTTGATCAATTGGTTTACCTCCCTCATCTAGGTCGAGATGTCTATTGGATGACATTGGGGTCTTGATTGGCTTGCATTCTTCCATCTTGAATCTTTTGAGAAGATCCTTGGTATACTTTTCTTGAGAGATAAAAATCCCTTCTCTCATTTGCTTGACTTGAAAACCAAGGAAGAATGTTAGCTCACCAATCATTGACATCTCGAACTCCTTTGACATCAATTCACCAAATTCTTTGCAATAATCTTCATTTGTTGACCCGAAGATGATATCATCAACATAGACTTGACAAATGAAGATCTCTCCATTAAACTTCTAGGTGAATAGTGTGGTGTCAACTTTCCCAATAGTGAAGCCCTTCTCAATGAGGAAGTCCTGGAGGCGCTCATACCACGCTCTAGGGGCTTGCTTGAGCCCATATAGTGCCTTGGACAACCTATAAACATGATTAGGATATCTAGGGTCTTCAAACCCGGGAGGTTGTTCAACATAGACTAGTTCATTTATGAAGCCATTTAAAAATGCACTTTTCACATCCATTTGATATAGTTTCATTTCATGATGTGATGCATATACAAGAAGGATACGAATGGCTTCAAGTCTCACAACAGGTGCAAAGGTGTCTCAAAAATCAAGACCTTCAACTTGAGAGAACCCCTTTGCAACTAGTCTAGCCTTGTTCCTCACTACTACGCCTTGATCATCTTGCTTGTTGCGGAACACCCACTTGGTTCCAATGACTCTTGCACCTTTTGGATGCTCTTCAAGTGTCCAAACTTGATTGCGGGCGAAGTTGTTCAATTCTTCATGCATAGCATTCACCCAATCTGGATCTCGAAGAGCTTCTTCTACATTCTTAGGTTCAAGACAAGAGACAAAAGAGTGATGTCCAACAAAAGAAGCAAGCTTTTGAGATCGAGTCATTACACCCTTTGTTAGACTCCCTATGATGAGATCTTGTGGATGTGCTTGAAGTAGAGGTGAGTTTCTTCGATCAACCATTTGAGGAGTGGGATGGGGAGCATCAACATCTTGTGCTTGTGCCTCGGCTTGTTCATGAGAGACATGAGTATCTTCATTTTCAACTCTCTCATTCTTGTTATCATCTTGAGGCACATGTGATGAAGATGGTGGATTGACAATTTGTACATCGTCTTCATCATCTTTAGGCTTGATGTCTCCCACCGGCATATTCTTCATGGCCTCTCTCAATGGTTCATCACCTACATCATTACAATTCTCAATTGCTCCTTGGGAGCCGTTAGATTCATCAAATTCCACATCATATGTTTCTTCAACCAAACCGGTGGCATGGTTAAATACTCTATATGCTTTAGACTTTGATGAGTAACCAACAAGAAAACCAATATCACAACGTCTTTGAAACTTCCCTAGGTGTTGACGCTTCTTATAGATGTAGCATTTGCAACCAAACACCAGGAAGAATGAGACGTCCGGCTTTTTCCCATTTAGCAACTCATAGGGGTCTTGCCAAGAAACTTTTATACGAAGAGGCGATTTGAAGCAAAGCATGCGGTGTTGATTGCCTCGGCCCATAATTTTTCCGGTGTGTTGTACTCATCTAGCATTGTTCTTGCAAGGGTGATCAAGGTCTGGTTCTTCCTCTCAACTACACCATTTTGTTAAGGAGTGTAGGTTGATGAAACTTCATGCTTGATTCTAATTTCATCACAATAAGCTTCAATGTTTGTGTTGTCAAACTCTTTTCTATTGTCACTTCTAATCTTCTTTATCTTGACTTCAAATTCATTTTGAGCTCTCTTTGCAAACTTCTTGAAGCAATTTGCCACTTCAGATTTGTCATGAAGGAAGAAAGTCTAAGTGTATCTTGAGAAGTCATCCACAATCACAAGACAATAGAGATTTCCACCCAAGCTCTTGTAAGTTGTAGGACCAAACAAATCCATGTGAAGAAGTTCTAGCACTCTTGATGTTGACATGTAAGCTTTGGTTGGATGAGTGTTTGCAACTTGTTTGCCGACTTGACATGCACTACAAGGTTTGTCCTTCTTAAACTTTACATCCTTCAAACCTCTCGCTAATTCTTTCTTCAATAGCTTGTTGAGAGTGTTCATTCCAACATGATCAAGCCTCCTATGCCAAAGCCACCCAAGTGTAGTTTTGGTGAACAAACATGTCATCAAATTTGCATCTTCGGAGGTGAAGTCAACAAGATAAAGATTGTTGTATCTAAAGCCTTTGAAAATCATTTGCTTGTCATCTATCTTTGTAACTACCACTTCATTAGGAGTGAACAAGCATTGGTAGCCAAGGTCACAAAGTTGCCCAACGGATAGTAAGTTGAAACTCAATGAAGCAACATAGAGCACATTTGAGAGAGAGTGATCATTTGATATTGCAATCTTGCCTATACCCTTGACTTTGCTCTTTGAATTGTCCCCAAATGTGATCTTCTCTTGACATTCCCCATTCTCTTCAAGTGAGGTGAACATACGAGGATCACCGGTCATATGTTGTGTGCAACCACTATCAATCACCCAATGAGATCCACCGATCTTATAGTTCACCTACACACAAAAGATCAAGCCTTTTGTTTAGGGACCCAAACTTGAGAGGGACCCTTAACTTTCTCAACCAGTGACTTGGCAACCCATATTTTCTTTGGCCTATTTTTGTTAGGGGGACCCAAGAACATGACTTTCATCTTTTCACTTGAATCTTTTCTAGGCATGTAATGAGCATTGAAGGCAAAGGGTCTAGCATGCTTGGGCAAGGGTTGTGGTGGTGCAGTTTTGCACTCATGAGTAAAATGACCTTCTTGTCCACACTCAACACATCTCTTTGGCTTGGGCTTTGACTTGCTTTGTTGTTGTTGAGCTTTGACCTTCTTCTCTTGATTTGCCAAGTAAACAATGCCACTTCTATCCATCTTCATGACGGTGTTCATGAGTAGCTCACTTTGCAAATGTTGGCCTCTTGTGAACTTACTTAGGCTGGTCTTTAGATGCTCTTTTTCTTGCTTAAGCTTCTTGTTTTCTTCAATAAGTGACTCATTAGATGTTTGCTTTTCAAGAGCCATCAATTTCTTGTTCTCAATCTTAAGCATCTCATTTTCACTCTTGAGCTTGACATACTCATCATAGTTGTCGGACTCAACCACACTCTTGTCTTTGCCGCTAGAGCCTTGCTCAAAGTTCTCAACAACCAAATCATCACATGATGTAGCTATATCAATCTTAATAACTTGGTTAGTAGCATCATGTGTCTCAAGAGCAAGCTCATTAGAAACAATAAGACTATTATAATCGATTTTCAATGTAGTATATTCCTCTTTTAGCAAGTTGAGCCAAGTGATGAGTTCACCATGTTTCTTCTCAATTTTATCATGTTTATCTCTAAGCTCTTTGTTTGAAATTTTGAGCTCCTTGAGAGAAGAAGACATAGTTTCATTTTGATCTTTGAGCTTGTAACACCCTAAAATTTTGGATATTAAAAAAATAGGAAAATATGATTTTTATACAATTTTGTGACCATGCAAATTTAGAGTAATAATAATTTTTATTAACCTAAAATCAAATATAAGGGTAGAAACATGTTTGTGCACTCATGCTGTTGCATTTGAATTTTTGTGATGAGTGGTTTGATTCAAATTCAAATTAGGATTCAAAATCATTTGGAAATGCTTTGTAATATTTGAAAAGGAAAAAGAAAAAGAAAATTTCCTTTCTCCTCACTTTCGGCCCGGCAGCCCACTTCTTCACCGCGGCCCGCGTTGCTTTTCTTTTCCCCGTGGCCCGTTACTCCCGTGCGCGCGTCGTCCCCCCCCCCCCCCCCCCCCGCTTGGGCCGACTCCGGCCGCTGGCCTAGTAACCGCGTGAGCGCGCTGCCGCGTCGGTCTTTCACCCTGCGTCGCTGACAGCGTGGCCCCGCGTGTCAGGCCACCTTCTTCCTCCCCAAGCCACCGTCGGATCTTCTCTTTCCAAAAACGCCGAAGCCGAATCCTTCCTTCCAATCTCCCCTTTCCTTCCTTGGAATCGCCTTCGGGCTATAAAACCGAGCTCGCACGTCTTACCGCTCCATCTTCTTTCGACGCGGAGCATCGGAACCATCCCGAGAAGGCATTGCTCGGAGCACCGCCGTGACCGCCCGCCATTCCGAGTCGCGCGCCTCCTTTTGGTTCGTCCTCGGCTCCATTCTTGCGCGAGGTGAGATCGTCTTGCCCTGTACTCCATCCCGGTACTTTTTATTCGTCGAATGGTGCTCGGTTTTGAGTTTTAGCGAACTCCGGTGATGGCGCCGCCGCGGACATGGTCGTCGGAGCATTTTCCTGGCCGGAGCGCCGCCCCGCTCACCCCGAATAGATCTGAGCCGTTCATTTGATATCCAACGGCCGTAGATGAAGGATACCGTTTCGGCTGCGCATTTTGCTAAAGAGACCCTGTGTTTTTCAATTGACTAACTCGCAGTCCAAGGCATATTTCCGTATTGCGTAATATCCTTTTGAAAGCGTAGTTTGATCTCAGTTAATTCAAAATACGTTTTCAGCTATTTACAGTTATGCCACTGAGTTTGTTTTAGTCATAATTTATTCGTTTTAACTCCGATTTGACCCGTTCAAATTGCGTTTGGTTCATATTTGAGAGCTCTACATGTTAGTAGGACTATTCAGTAGGTTTGTGACAATTTATTTTCGAGTTTGAATTAAAGTAATTACTTTTCTATAGGAAATCTTCGTAAATTCATAACTTCATCGTTTTAGCTCTGTTTTTCGTGATCTTTGCGTCTGTGTGATCCTAGAGAGTTGTAGATTTGTTTTAAAAACTTTTTATCTTTTTTTTATTACTGTTGGTGTACTGTTCTAATTTTAGTCTTGTTTGTTTATGCATGTTGTTCTGGATGAATGTTGTTGCTATTATTGATCGAGTATAGACGGTGAGCAATTCGTTGGGGATCAAGAGTTTTTCTACGAACAAGATCACCAAGACCAGTTTAAGCAAGGCAAGTATAGCATGGGATCATCCTTGTCCTATTCACATTAAGCAAATAATATCATTATGCATATATTCCTTGTTAAGGATGACTTAGAGTTGATCTTATTCCTTGATACCTATTATACTGCATGGATTAGTATTGCTAGTGCTCAACATGAACTATGATCATATAATTTGACTAATGGAATATGCAATAAACACTAAAAGATGATTTTATTACTGTTAAAGGGTACTAGAGCATGGGGTTACTTTGGTGCTCTCGTTACTCTCCATAAGGACTTATCTATAAGCGAAAATCTGGGATTTACAGTACAACTGTGAGGGCTAAAATGACTCTGGCTTTAGTCACATAGAAGGACCTTTTCTAGCTTGTTAGTGGTATTCCTTTATGGCGTAAGAATGGCTTGACGAATCGGATATAGTGCGGCCTCTGTCCTCATGAGTATAGGCTGCATGTTATTGTGCTATTTGGAAGGGGGGCTCTACATCTGTTTGCCGAGTGAAATCTAATGGCCCTAACTTGTTAGATGAACCTTCAAAAGACTTCATAGTGTTTCCCTGCCTGCTCACCTTGGAAGTGTTTTGGGAGTAATTAACCCGGGCATATGGGCAACATGACTCACAGTGAAAGTGTATAACCTCTGCAGAGTGTAAAACTGTTATAACAGCCATGCTCACGGTCACGAGTGGCCTTGGACCCTTATGGAATAGTGGATCATTAATAATGAATATGTTTTTGCTATTCGTTAATCATTTCACATGGATCATATGTTTATTGTTACATTGAGACACTTTTGATATTATTGATATACTGAAATAATGCTAATTAAAAGCTACATGCTGATAAACCTATGTTATGCCTTTGAGCCTCATGAACCCCATGTTACACTTGTTGAGTACGAGATGTACTTACGCTTGTTTATTTTTCTTACTTGGATAAAAATCTCGGATGGGTAACAGATGGTGCAAGTAGTGACTACTTCTACTTCCTAGAAGATTACTAGACTTGCAGTCAACCAGTCAATGTGCCTGTGATTGGAGCTACCACGAGAGTTTTATATTTTACTTCCGCTACATTATTGTAAAGACTATGTGATAATAATCATGATGTAATAACATTAGTGATGATATATCCTTTATAATTTGTTAACTTATGTGTGATTGATCTCTAGACACACATAAGAGTATACACTCCATTTGGTCGTTAAATGGGTGTGACAGAGCTCATCACTAGTCTTATGTGCATTTTCAAGCTTAGATGAGAGTGATTCATTTTCATTTTGAAGCTCATCATTTTCATTTCTAGTTCTTCTTATGATTTTAGAATATTTGTTCAACAATTTTACAAGTTCATCATAAGAAGGTGCATCATATTCATCATCACTATCACCATCATCATCGTCACTATCATTGTTTTATATCTTTCGATCACCCTTAGCCATAAGGCATAGATGAGTAGTGGAAGATGATGGTGAAGGTGGCGGTGAAGGTGGTGATGAAGATATCGGTGAAGATGATGGTGGCCTAATCACAAATGCGGCGACCTTCTCTTTCTCATCGTCGCTCTCATCACCGGAGGACTCACATGATGACTCAATGTCGGTGAGCCAATCACCAACAATGTAAGCTTTGCCTCCCTTTTTCTTCTTGTAGAACTCTTTTCTCTTACCATCTTTCTTTTTGTATGGCTTGTTCTTCTTTTTCTCATCTTTTTCATCACTTGAATCATCTTTCTTGCCCTTGTTCTTGTTTTTGTACTTGTCTTTTGGAGGCTTCGGGCATTGATGAGCTAAGTGGCCAAGTTCACCACAATTGAAGCAATCCATCTCGGATATTGGCTTCCTCTTGCTACTTGTGAAGAATTTCTTCTTCTTGCCATCGAACTTGATGCCACTCTTGTTGAGCTTCTTTAGCATCTTGGTGGTTCTTCTCACCATGAGTGCAAGTGATGCATCATCGATGTCACTTTCACTTGAGCTTTCTTGCACCATCATGGCTTGGCCCTTCTTTTTTTCTTTTCATGGCTAGCTTTGAAGGCCAAGTCTTTCTTCTTGGAAGATGATGAGCCCTCTTCCGGAGTGATATGCATGTACATCTCATGAGCATTGATCTTTCCCAATACTTGTGTCGGTGTTGCGGTGGAGAGATCACTTTGGTGAAGTACGGTGATAATGTGTCCATACTTCTCAATGTGAAGAACACTCAAGATCCTCCTTGCAACATCCGATTGACTCATTTGAGTGAGTCCAAGAGCATTGAGATCTTCTATAAGAATATTCAATCGAGTGTACATTTCATTAGCACTTTCTTTGGGAAGCATCTCAAAAGAATTAATTTTCTTTAAAGCAATGTGATAGCATTTCTCACGCTCACTCTTAGTTCCCTCATGGAGAGCATAAAGGTTTTCCCACAATTCATGAGCATTTTTGGCATTACGCACACGATTGAAGATATCCTTGCCAAGACCCCGGTAGAGTACATTTTTTACCTTTGCATTCCACCGATCGTACTTCTCCTCGTCACCACTTGGGTTGGCGGGATCCGTAATGGCAGGAAGCCCTTCGGTTGCGGCTCTAAGGCACCCAACATCTATGGCTTTGAGGTACGCCTCCATACGGATTTTCCAATATGGAAAATCATCTTCCTTGAAAGTGGGAGGTGGTCCTTCCCCATTAGACATCTTGCTCTAGGTGGTAAAGCCTAAATAAAGAGCAACATAGCTCTGATACCAATTGAAAGGATCAAGATGCCCAAGAGAGGGGGTGAATTAGGCTTTTCTAAAAATTAATTGCAAGAATTAAATCCTACAAGCCAAACTTCACCCCTAGTGTCTACTAGTGTTCCTTGTGATTCTACCGATAAAAGTTTTGCACCCTATATTTCAATCCTAGACTAGCATGGCAATTCTAGGAAAGTAAACAAGCAATGAAAGAAATATAAGAAAGTAAATGCTTAAAAGTAAGGGTTAGGAACACGATGATGTTTTGCCGAGGTATCGGAGAGTCGTCACTCCCCACTAGTCCTCGTTGGAGCACCCGCGCAAGGGTGTAGCTCCCCCTTGATCCGCGCAAGGATCAAGTGCTCTCTACGGGTTGATTCTTCGACACTCCGTCGCGGCGAATCACCCAAAACCGCTCACAATATGAGTTGGGTCACCCACAAGCTCGTCGGATGATCACCAAACTCCCAATCGCCACCAAACCGTCTAGGTGATGGCGATCACCAAAAGTAACAAGCTAGAACTCTCACTTGACCACAACAAGCCTAATGAGAAGATGGATGCACACTTGCTATACTCTTGTCACTAGTGAGGAAACTCAAGCTTTGATTCTCAAATCACTATCCTCACTAGGGCTCTTGCACTCCCTTGCACTCCAAAGGTGTTTCTCAGCTGAACAAATGAGCAAGAGACATCTAAAAGAGGTGGAGGGGATGTATTTATACACCCCTCAGACAAATCCAATCGTTACCTGCCGAATCAGCAAAACTCGTACTGACCGAACGCGCTGGTCGACATGACCGGACGCGCCGGTCGAGTGTAACGGTCGAAAACCGAAAGTTAGTGCTGAGTGACCGGACACACCGATTAGAGATGACCGGACGCGCCGATCAGGGATGACCGGATGCGTCCGATCATGCAAGAACCTTACTGGAAACTGACCTGACGCATGACCGCGTCTGATCATAGATGACCGGACGCGTCAGGTCACCTTGGGACCTTACTGGAACATGACCGGACGCGCCGATCACTTCACAGTCACGTCCGATTATGTTGTTTACCCTCTGGAACACGTGTCAGACTGACCACCGCGTCCGGTCCTCTCAAGGACCGCGTCCGGTCGATCAGGTAACGACGCAGTGACTTGTTAGTACTGACTGGACGCGTCCGGTCATGACAGACACCACGTCCGGTCATAGATAAACTGCTCAAACGACTTCGAAACGCGACGCAACTTGAACCAAGTTGCTTCCAACTGAACTTTGAGCTTTTCTAGAGCTACCTAGTGCTAAGTTTGACAAGGGTGCACCACACCTAAACACAAGTCTCACCTAGGTCAAGCTACTCGCTCATGCCCCCCTTTATAGTACGGTCAAAGGAAGAAATAAAGATCCTAACGACTATTCCGGATGTAACTCAACACCTTGACATCCGAAACTAACCGTCCTTAATCTTATCGTTGATCCTTTGAAAACCGAAACGATTTCCATCAAGGGACATGAATACCATAGTGCCCAAAGCAGTTATCAACTCCAAGACCTAATTTACCAACGTTTCTGCAAAACACACGTTAGTCATGGTAATAATGCGTTGTCATCAATTGCCGAAACCAATACTGGGGCCTAGATGCTTTCAGTTTGGAGAGACGTGGAGTGTGAGATGGGCTGGACTGGTTGCCACTTGGGCCTTTCTGTCTCTCTAAGCCAGCCTTTATATCTGTCTGAGCCCACTATCCAGTTGTTTATTTTTTTTCTTTTAGAAGATAACATATGTATATTAGTATATATACAAAACGCCTAGAAAAACACCTTGAAATGCCTAGGCTAACCTAGGCGCTAGGCTATGGGTCGTCGCCTAGAAGTCGCCTAACGCCTTGTTGAACTTTGGTTTGGTTAGTGCTGTAGTTTGCCACGTCAGACCTTTGGCTAAAGGCCTGTTTGATTGGTGTTGTAGTTTGCCACGCCAAACCTTTGATAATTTGTGGCTACCACAAAAAGTTTGTCGGCCAAAATTGAAGCCCCACTTATGGCAAAGTTTGGCAAGACAATGAGTCTATAACGTGTGGAAAATGATGCTAAGAAAATGCGGCACATCGTAGTTGTGGCAGCGAACCAAACAGCTGCAAAAAAAAACTAGAGCATGACTAACTTATGATTTGCCATGTTGTGGTCACGAACCAAACAAAACCTAAATATTGAATGTCTGAATATGTTTTTAAAATATTATAATCGATGTCTAAACGTGTTTTAAAAACGTTGTCTAATAACCACAGGCAAGGTCAGGCCACAGTCAACGTCAACTACAATTAGTCATTTGCCAAGGCAAGGCAAGGCACCAAATAACAGTTGCAATGGCCATAACACCCACAAAAAAATAACAGTTGCAATGGCCATAACACCCACAAAAATTACGAGATCAAACTTGATGTAAAGTTTGTTTCATGATACGATTGCAACCAATACGAGTACCAGGACAACTCAAAATACTTATCTATGATACCATGATTTTCATGCCTCTGAATTTACAAGGGAAAGAGGTAGTGCCAACAACGATTTCAGAATTAGCTTCTTCGCCATAAAATAGCACGCTTGAATAACACATAAGCACCGACCCTGAGACGAGTCTGAATCTGAACCCCAGCACGAGCAACTTGCAGAAACGTACGGAGTTCATGTTTTACCAGTTGTCCATCACTGTGCATTTGAGTCTGCAGCGAAGATCAAAGGAAGCTATTAAATTATAACTCAGAAGTGGATTACATGTAGCAAAAAGCTAGACAATACTGTGAAAAAGGACCATGCTGAAGGAGGCTCAATTGAAAGACAAATGAGATAAGGAACAATATGCCTGGTAGCACAATGCATTTCTTCAAACAACTTCCTGACCATTCATGCCACAGTATAACTGGCAATTTGGCATCGAAAACACCAGACACTTATTCTGGTGTAGTGAACATCTGACGAACTTCCACAAACACGAGACAATCATTCCAGTGAGCCGGTAGAACAGGTACTGTAACAGGCAATTCAACATTGACATACTTTATTTTGTAGTAAAACTCCACATAAATAATGTTTACCAGGCCAGTGTTAGAGGCTCATTAGGGCCAAGTTTGCATCTAACTTTAGTATCCAATTTCAAGGAAATTCCAATCTTTCCTTGCCTTCATAAGCTGTTGAAAGATGTGCCATTAAATTGGCCTCCTATCTATTCCTTCCTAGCCTCACTGCTGTAAGCTGTAAACAAGCAGCCTTTCTAGCCCAACCCATCTGATGGGTGCCCCCAAGCATGCTACTTAGTAGACTGATTTATATTCTATTGTTCATATATAGGCACCCTTTTATAGAAAGATGCATGCAAACTAATATAAGAAGTTACATCGGGTGTTAATTTTGGATATTTAGTACTCCATCTGTTTCAAACTGTAAGTTATTTTGGCTTTTCTAGATACATAACTTTTACCATAACGTTTATATAGGTGCATAGCAAAAGCTATGTACGTAGTACAATTTGGAATGGACAGAGTACTAAACATCACAGAAGACGGCATTTCTTTCAGTTCACTAACTGAACTCACAAAATAGCTTACAAAAGTCTAGAAATCTCCTTTTTTACACAATTAATAAAACATGAACCTGCAACAGCTTATAGTAGTACAAATTACAAAATAGACTAATATAATGTCTTGATGGTACCAGATAAAACCAAATAATAGTCACAAAAACTCATCGGCACAAGTGACTCCCTAAATCAACAGGCTTTTCTGTGTGATCATATAAGAACCAACAAATTAAAAAAGAGAAGTGCTCTGGTAGACATTTTTTCTAAAATCTGCACAAATCCCAAAGCATAATTTGCTAAATAAGTATTGTTAATTAGTTTACCCCTCAGTACCTGCCTGACATACCCTGCTCGCCTGACCCACCCAACCCAATTCCAATGATGTACTCCTTTCCATTCGGCTGTTCCTCATTTGGTTCACAGCGTTTTATTGCGTGACCACCATTGCTGCACCCTCCGCCTCCTTGCTCACAATCTGCCGCCACCCACCAATGATTTGGTGCATTATTAGTAGCACTATGACTAGGAAGTTGCACAGCAATTTAACTGGGAAGTGTCAGTTCCCATTGAATTGTTGGAATGTGAGGAAATGTGAAAGGATGATTTCATGTAAGTGGTGCTCATTATTGATTAGTACAGTGGCCGCTTGATAAAACAGAATAAGATGTTGTTCTTGCCCAAATCAAACCAGAACATAACTAAAGAATCCTCAGTTATTATCATGATTTGGGATCTAAATAGCAATAAGGGCAGCAGATGACCTTCAGAGCTTTACTTAAGCTACGTAGCAGCTAGCTGCCAGCTGCCACGCATTAGAGTCCAGTGCTGCCGCCAAAGCTTGAGAGGTGAGGTGTCCAAGGAGATGAGAGAGGAATACTGATTTGTAGGTGTTGGATCTCATAAACGGTTCAGGCGAAGCTAAAGTCAGCTGTAAATTGAGAGGATCTGGATCAGAGTAATCGCCTCCTAATGCCAAGCTATGATGAGCTGGCTAGCGAGCTAAACTAGCTGAGCTAGACAAGCCATCTCGTTATCTTAACGAGCCATAAAGAGCCAAGCTGGTTTCTGATGAGGACATGACACCAACGGATACGACCATTGATTATAAGGTGCGCTTATTCCTATATTTATATAGTAATTTTGGATATAATTCACTTGGTTCCACGTGTCCATGTCGTTATTTGAATGTAGGTGCAAATATGTCTCAAAGTGCAAGTTCATCAAAGTTGAACTTTCGGTTCGTCGGCAGCCCGATAGTGATTTATTGGGAAGGTCATAACTCATCCATCCGGAGTGCGATTGAGGTCAATGAGTTTCAAATAGATCCGGTCCTACCTCAATATCACATTGGCAAGGTCTCCAAATTATCGAGACATTCTGCCGCTATTTCTGTCGGGTGCTACGGCGTCGTCGCAGGCTTGTTATTCACACTTGGGACCCAGGTCCAAGTTGGAGCATGCCCCAAGAAGATGGAGAACACCTAAGAGATGCCCAAGGACGTCCTCCTCCTTGGCCACCACCTTAGGAGACCAGTAAGGACGTCCAAGCCAAGCCGGAGGCCCAGTCCAATTTGAGTTCGAGTCTGTCTTGGTCTTCTGGACTAGTCTGCAATAAAACGGACGTCCAGGACACATTCGGACTCCGTTTTTGATGATTCACATATGGATGGAAATATAATTTCATAATCTAATCAATGGATTTGGTTTGAGACCCAAATTCTATCGGGGTCAATAGGAATCGTCGAAACAATTTGACATCCAGAATCTGTCAGGACGCTGCGTCGTCGTCTTTTGGGCCGTTTGGGCCATGTAACGTATCGAGACTCCTTAGGGACGTGAGTGGGGGTACTTGGACGCCCCTTAGGCTTTATAATCAGTAGCCGCCACCTACGTTAGGGTTTAGGGTTTTGCTTAGATTATTCTGTCCATTGACGGTCGCCGTCTTTTGGTTTGCGAGACCCCAACTTCGAGTGCTTAATCATTCATCTGCAATTGTCACTTCAATTGAGTTGCATTTTATCTTGTTCTTGCTTGTGTTCTTCGATTCGCAGCAGGGATTAGCCTTCGTGGCGAGGTCAACCGGATTGTGACACGGTTGATAACCAGAGGAGACGTGGTACTAAGGTTGCAGGGTTCGGGTCTTTGTGATCTGAAGCCGGATCGGTGTGTCGCTTCCGACCAAATCGATAGTTAACTTGAACCTGACGGAAGATTAGGAATCATGTTCCCATCAAATGGTATTAAGAGCTAAGGTATACCGTCAAGTTCATATTTACCCTAGTTTAGTTGATTTTTGCCTTCGTCACATAGTCCACCGCCATATTTGTTTCCTGTCCTACAACCACCCGCGCCATAGCCTTTGCATATTTCAGTTTCAGAGTCCGCCGTGTTGAGTTTGTGTCCTAGGTCAAGGTCTTGTTGCTAGTTTAGATTGTGTTCTTTTCTAGTTTGTGTTGATCTATCCATCCGCCATCATCACGTCTCATTATCGGTTTGCATCTTGTGTTCACATAAAACCCTGATTCGAGCAGTTTTCATAAAACAGTCATAATTTTTGCTTCCAAACTCGAAATGGGGCAAAATTTATATCTATGGAGAACGCAAAATTTAGAATTGCGAAATTCGATCAGGAACATCGAGTTTCAGGGCCCACAAGTTTTGACCAGTTTTTTAGATCACAATCCTGAATTTATATAGGCCACATCTTTTATCTAATTGAACTCAAAATTTTTTAAGATTTGTTCTTGTGTGCTTCTTGATGAGAAAAAAATATCAAAAGAGCAAAATCTAAAAAAAAGTTTGGACAAAAAAAGAAAAGAAAAAATAGTAAAAGAAAAGGGAAGATAAAAGAAAATGGAGCACAAAAGGAACACCTCCATAGCTCTATTATTTGTGGTGCCTTTTTACCTTGTCCGTATTTCCGTTGCTACCTTTCATACTGGTTTGACTCTCTTGTTTGTCACAACTAGTGTAGGAACACGTATAGGCCAGCAACTAGGACAAGTGCTCTGGACATTTATTCAATATTGCTATCTGTTACTGAATTGTGTGCCATATATATATATATATATATATATATATATATATATATATATATATATATATATATATATATATATATATATATATATATATATATATATATATTCTTTGTGTGTCTTCCAAGCTCCACATATATACTCCAGATCAGTATAGAAAAATATCCTTGTAATCTTGGTGCCACGCCCTCACAGGTATCACGAACCAGCCACCGATTGTACCGTCTACTGCTTTGCGTTGGTAAGAACCTTATAAGAACTTGGTAAGACATGTGAGAGTGTATTTTCACCGACACATATAATAGTTGATAGGAATTTATTTTAATTTCTAATGTTATCAAACAACGTGTTTCTGTTTAAGAGTGAATTGCAGGAAATCATGACCCAGATGTTTGCAAGGATGGACCTGTAACACCCCTGGGTGTTAAGCATGCATTAGCATCCAAAGCATTAGTCATAATCATCTCATACATGGTTATCATTGTATGCAATATAGACCATTTTTAAATTTAAAGTTGAAAAACAATTACTCAAAACCTAAATTCTGCATCTAAGTGTTAAAGAGTGGTGAAATTTTGTGTAGCTACAATTTTAGATAATCTAGAATAAATAAACATGATTTTTGAAGCAACTCTTGAATTCAAATTCCTTCAAATTTTGCTTTTAAAAATATTCTAGAAAAATGAATTTTTACTTAAAATTTTAGCTTTAAATCCCAAATTCAAAATCTATTTAGAATTTTGAAAAGTGCCCTACATGAAAGTTGTAGAGAATTAAATTTTGAACAACTTTTATTTTGGGCAAAAGTTCTGAAAACATCTTTTTCATCTTCAAATTCAAATTTGAAACAACTAGAGAAATCTGAAAATATTATTTATAAAGGAAAAATCGATTTTTCCCTTAACTGGGCCGCCGCCTCGCTTCTCGGCCCACGGCCGAAGCCGGCCTGGCCCGCCTCGTGCGTCCGCTCGCGCCAGCGCGCGCGCCCCGCGCCAGCGCACGCCCATGCTCAGGTCGCGGCCGCCGCGTGGCCGCCGCTCGCCGCCTCCGGCGTACGGGTGGCGAGCCGTGGGCTCCACCGGCCGCGCCACGCGCCTTGAACCCGCGCCCGCTCCTCCCTCCTCAGCACGCCCTCCATTTCGCCCTTCTCGGCCTCGCGCGAGCAGCAGCAGCCGTCGCTCCCGCCTCCTCGCGCCCGCCACCGCGGCCGCGCCATTCCTTGCCGCGTTCCGCCGCCGGCCGGCCGCCTCCGAGCAATTGCTCGCACGACCATCTCCGCTCCGTCCTTCTCTCCTCCGAACGCTCCCCCACGCTCCACCTCTGCCCCGCGGTAAGGCACTACTTCGCGCACCCCGCCACGGCGCCATTCCGGCCACCGCGCGCTCGCCCCCGCCGTTCCGGCGTTTTCTCCCCGCCTAGCCGCTCGCGCACCGCCCCGCGATGTTTTCCACCCCCACCGGATTTCCGTGCACCCCTCCACCGGTGCCCGCACGACCGGAGCCGACCGCTAGCCGCCGGCGGACTTTACCGCCGCCGCGACGTCGCAGCCGCGCGGCCGCTCTCCGCGCTCCGCGTTCCGCCCCCTCCTCCTTGCTTTGCTGGGCCACCGGCCTTGGGCCGAACCGGCGAACCGGGCCGCATCTGGTTTTTCCCGCGCGGCGTCCCCGCGAAAATCGGAAGTGGGCCGGTTGTTTCAAGTGGGCTGGCCCGTTAAGCAATTTCAGAATTAGTTTTTGATTTTCTATTAGGATTTGGGAAAATAAAAGGCTTTAGAAAATGGTTGTGTACCTTTTCTAGCTCCAAAAATTATGAAACAAATTGTGTAATGTTTCTCTTGAATAGATCTACAGTCTAAAAATATCTCATATTATTTTTGTAACATTTTTCTGTGTAGATTTATTTAATTGCTATAAATGCTGATATCTTAGAAAATGTGTAGTAAATAAAACAATGAAGGGAAAAATGTGATTCTTATTGCTTTAATCTTTATTAGTGATGTACTTTCTAGGAAAAATATTAGTGAAGCATGTTCTGTGAGAAATTTTTGAAGTGTAGTTCAAATGCCTTTAATTGATAATCTTTGTTATTTTTAGTAGAGGACTAAATTTATATAGAACATACCTGTGATAATTTTTGTAGTATGTTAGTTTACTGTAAGTAACATAGGAAAAATATGAAATCTGTTGTTTGATACTTTTCCTAGTACAAAATAATTTCATGCTCATTATTATGCTATAACTTGTTTGTTTTGTATAGATAGTTTTACTTATTCAATTCTTATGAAAATTCAGTAGTAGGTTAGTCAGGGTAAGAGTAATCTACTGTAATTTTTGTAGATTTTTATCTACACCAGGAATAGGTGTTGCTGTGTAACCCTAGTTAAATAGGGAATAAAAATTATTCTTTATGAGAAATTAAGAGAAATAAAATATGTTTGGCGTATCTTTCAAGCATCAACAGGTCTTGCTGTTGTTGTTTGATGAGTTAGGTTGGTAAGTTTTGGTAGCTTAGGTTCACTTGTATGTGAAGATTATGTGCTAACTAGTAGAATAATAAGGTACATGTGTTTAGGGTATATGTTCTTAGATGACGTTGACTACCTTGTAGAAGAAATAATTATATTTAAACTGCTCATTCCATGTGCTCATCTGCATCTCATGTCATCAAAGCACTCCACCACAATCCGATGCATCATTCGCATGTTTGCTTATGCACTTGCATCATACAGGATCGCAGGAGGAGTCGCAGGTAACAGTGCCGAAGGAACAAGCTTGGACCGACCAGCAGGAGCCCCAGGCACAGGAGGTGCCCGAGGAGGAAGAGTCAGGCGAGGAGCTGCCAGAGTGCGTCGACCACCATCCTAGCTCGTTCGAAAGAGGCAAGCCCCGGAGCATCTTAAGCCTCCTATTTTATAAAAGTTATTCTTTACTACATGAACTATAGTTATATATATATATTGTTGCATTAAGTTATAGAAGTTGAGTGAAACCGTTTTTGCATTATTACCTTGGCCCCGGATTATCTTTCACCCTGTTAGGTCAGGATCGAGTAAATTGCTTAGCCATGCTTAGACCGGTAGAAGTCGGGTGATTTCCTGTCACCTGCGAGTTATAGGTGGATACCGGGTTACGGTTAGCTGAAAATGTGAGCATAAAAAGTAACCAAGTGTTGATGGATAAACGAAGACCGGGCAGAGTCTTATAGGGTTTTGGACTATAGTGATTCCATCTGTGTCGATTAAGGACCGATCGTTGCTCGTCCCTCTTGTCATGTTGAACGCATGCCTCACATTTAGCTGACCGAATAAAGTACCTTTCGACTGCGAAGCTAGTGACACTTTTCGAGCCGGGATAAACTCGGGTTGGCAGACTAGTGTTGAAGAGGGTGTAACGGGGACGCAAAGAGTGAGCCCAAGGTGCGTCCTGGCAGTCGGGCGGTCCCTGGGTAGTGTGATCCATGATTGTTATCCCGCGGCTTCTTGGAAAGTGTCATTAGTGATCTATGCGACCCTGACGGGAAAACAGGGTTTGTGTGAGGAATAAATCTCCAGCTGGATAGGAATTCGATTCGAATCGCCGTCGCTCCCGGTTAGTGAGCACTTGACTCGAGCTATGGCATCGTAGTAACATTAATGGAACACTGATGGTTAAGTGAATGATGTTGGAAATGCTAAACCTGATATGATAATCTAGATTGTTAATGATGAATCAAGTGATTATTTTTAGTAATAGATGCTTACCTAGCTGGAATAGGTTGTACTAAAAGTGATGCAAAAAGTATTGATATAGTTTTTCATAACAACTTATGTTTTTCGCAAATGAGTCAAGCCAGTCCAATCTATAAAGCCTTGCATGATCCTTGGTGTCCTTTATTTCTGGTTTTTGACGGGTAAGTCTAGCTGAGTACATTCTCGTACTCAGGGCGTTGTTCCCATTGTTGTTGCAGATGGTCAGATGTACTATGGGTACTGCTCCAACTGTCTGTATCCGGCGATGGGCGACAACTAGGACCTTGGACAATGGTCACTCTGTTCATCTTATCTATTACTTTTGTGGAGCATGACTATCTACTGGCACTGTATTTGAACTAAGTGTGTGTGTAAAACTGCTTGCTTCCGCTATGTTATTTTGAACTATGTTATAATAGCTTTTATTCCGAATTCCGATGTACTCCACTTTTATTGTGAACTCTATGTATCATGTGAACTGTGGCTGCTAAATTAGTACGATCTTGGTTGTATGTTGGTTGGTTTGAAATCCCTCGTGATTTCACGGAATCTCGGGTTATACGGGTTTAAGTTTGATAAATTAACCGCCTCGGTGGAAGATTTTTCTTACTTAATCTCGTATAATTACGTTGATCCGTTACAGCTAGTATCGGAGCATGGTTTAGCATGTTACTGTTCACATGGGTATTTTAAAACAAAATGGTGTTTTCAACTAAGCTTTTAATTTTAAGAGTGTGCCAGTGGTCATATCCTTTATGCCCAATAAGGACTCTAGGTGGCTTAATTAAGTACTAACTTGGGGGTTTGCATCATATTTGAAATTTTGTCGCTCATACGGCGTGCTATTGTATGAGTGCCATTTAATTGAGTGGTAATGTATGGATCAATTCCCTCTACGCCCTGGTAAGTGAGAGTTGTGAGAGCATGGTCGGATACACTGCCGATCTATGGGAGTGCTTATGTGATACCGAAATACTTACGTGCCATGCGCATGTTCGTATGAGGGTATTCAAATGGTGGGGACCTCCGTCATGCGGTGACGATGTCATCATTAGGACGATGATTCGGGTAGTAGTTACCGTTATACTCGTATCTGGGAATGCGTGTAGAGCGAGTAACTTACCTTACTATTTTCTTGCATATTTTCATACTGTGAGGTTTGGGCTGAAGTGACTTTCTGCAGGTACATAACAACGCTTTTGAGTAGTACGTATTAGTTACGATACAAGAGATCGTTGTATGCCACCGTATATTCCGTTAGTAGTTATTAGTTTTCTAAGTTTGTGAGGACGTACGGAACGTGCATGTTTCATGTGGTGCATTTCATTCATGGCATTGTTCCTCCCCTTATAAGTTGATTATCTCATTTCGATAAAAATGCCAACTTAAAAATCTGTTCTCACCGCGGTAATAAAATTTTGCTACAGATGGCACGTACCAAGCAGACAGCCCACAAGTCCACCGGCAGAGCCCCCCGTCATCAGCTTGCGCCACGCACTCGTCAGCGCCACACTTTTCTTGGAGAGTTTGGGATGCCTACGCTCTTGTGGAGAGTACTCAGCTATGTAGGTTATCCTGATGGGATGGAGCCCCGCTACTTTTGGTCGAATGAGCGGTTGGGGGAAGGACTTTTGGTGACTGTGGAAGCAGTAGTTCGTCCTCGAGGTGATGGTTCTGAGTGGACCGGTTGGCATTTTGAGTCAACTGGCAGGACCCCTGAAGAAGCCGCTGAGAGGGTAGCCTTTGGGATCCTGAGGGATATCATGGATCGCTTTCCTCAGGAGTTGGCAGCATCTATAGTTGGAGTCTTTTCAAGGGGCAACCCCTCCACTGACTCATGGCAGCAAGCAAGAGGAAGATCTCTGGAGATTAGCGCCGCAGAAGCACAGAACAGTGACAACCCCGCTATGAGTGCCATGTTCGCAGTGATGAGGGCCTTTGATGGAGTGGGAGGTAGCCTAAGACATGTGTCTAGTGCTCTTGGTCAGTCTCATGATGACCGCCATCAGCTTCAGAGAGATCACGACGCTGAGATTGAGAGGCTCAACACCGAGATGGCCCAGTTGACTCGCCAGAGAGATCAGGCTACCCAGAGGACTGTGGCTTTCGAGGGAGATGTACGTGCCTGAGAGAGCAGGTTGGGCGACTGACCACCGCCAACGGGAACGCTGAGCGCATGTTGACTCATGTGCTCCATCAGAGGAATGAAGCCTGGTCCGCAGAGAATGTGTTGAGGGCTAGACAGTTTGAGCTAGAGCAACAGCTGGCGTATGCAGAGGAATATAATGACAATCTGCATGAGGAGGTTCATCGACTGAACAATCAACTCAACCCCTATGTTCCTCCTGGTGCGGCAGAGATGGATTTGAATGAAGACGAAGATCCTGAAGAGCCCGAAGCACCAGTTGGGGAGCACCACAACGCTGCTAATGGCGACGACGCCAACGTCTCGGACTTAGACAGCGACCACGATGAGTAGGCTAGTAGTTGTTGCGCTAGCTACTAGGTTCCATCTACATGATCTTTTGCTTTGTTGGCACGTTGGGTATGTAATAATGAGTAGAAAGACTAAGACTTTGATGTAATGTTGGAAAGCTTGGATGTGTTTGTGGCGGTATCCGAACGTCAAAAGTCCAGTGTATGTATGCTGGCAACTTGGTTGTAATGGACGCGATGTGTGCGCTTTAAGTAATCTAATTAGTGATGTTGTGTTAATTGGAATGATTTATTGTGCCCCTATTTTATTGTATGAATTTATTCTCTCCAGTGAATTCAGTTCGGCATGATTTTTTATTCGGTCGTAATTCCTACAACATCACCTAATAATTACTGTTGCTGAAACATGCAGATGCCAAACACTCGTCGTACCGTGTATGGTGCCGCTGAGGCTGGTGGCAGTGCAGCTGCTAATGATGACCGTGATCCACCACCGCCTCCTCCACCCTACACTGCGGAACAGTTTTTCGCACAATTTCTTGGAAGCCAACGTAATATGGAGAGCATGCAACAGAATATGAAAGCTACATTGCGTAGTATCGCAGACAACACCCGTCGGGGAGTAAACCCGGATGGGCACGAAGCAAATCAGTACAGCAGCTTCAAGGACTTCATGGATACTCATCCACCGATCTTTAAGGAAGCCGCAGAACCCTTGGATGCAGAAGAGTGGATTAATACTACGGAAGACAAGTTTCGTGTCTTAAGAATGACTGAAGTGTTGAAGACTGAGTATGCAGCTCATCAACTTCAAGGTCCGGCAGGAATGTGGTGGAAACATCACCGCACCACATTTCCTCCCCACGCTCACATCACTTGGAATGAGTTCACCGAAGCTTTTCGTGGAACGTACATTCCACCTGGTCTGACCGAGATGAAGCTTGGGGAATTCCTGGCACTGAATCAAGGCACAAAGACTGTAACTCAATATCTACATGCATTCAATAACCTGAGCCGTTATGCCCCTGATATGGTGAATACGGAGGCCAAGAAGATCGCTAGCTTCAAGAGAGGCCTAAATCCCAAGATGATGAAACATGTGGGTACAAATATGAGGACTGGTTTTAATGATTTCATAAGTGACTGTCTGAAGCAAGAGAAGAACAACAATGTTTATGCTACTTCCAAGATCCGTAAGAGAGCTTTCGAGTCGGGTTCGTCCCAGTCCCGAGCCCCAGTGGCCAACCGTCCAGCTTATCGATCACCTGCCCCAGGTGCAAGGTTTAGGCCACCGCAAAGAAAGAATCAGAATGCTCAGCAACCCCAGAGGAATCAGAAACCATTCAAGATGGCATTGCCTCAGGCGAAGACAGGACAATGCAGTTCATCTGGAACTATGGCTCAAGTGAAGGGACCGTGCTTCAACTGCAACCAACCCAGACACTTTGCAAAGTTTTGTCCCTACCCTAAGAAACAACAGACGCAGTATCAAGCTCGTGTACATCACACCACCATGGATGACATCCCTGAAGGAGAACCGGTAATAGCTGGTATGTTTTCTATCAACAATCATCCTGTAGTAGTCTTGTTTGATTCCAGATCATCTCATTCCTTTGTAAGTCAAGCTTTTGTTAAGAGGCATGAGCAAAAGATAGTTGAATTGGAATGTGCATATAAAATCAGTTCAGCTGGGGCTGATCTGTTGACTAATCAGATAGTTCAGGGAGTAACCCTAAACATATCAAACCGGCAATATAAGCTTAATCTGATAGTCATGCCAGGGTTAGTTTTGGATGTGATCATGGGTATGAACTGGATGAATAAGATGGGGGTAGTAATCGATGTTGGAGGAAGGAGTATGTCTCTTAAGGAACCAAGTGGAGAAGGCACCTTTCGAGTGGTCCTACCTCGGAAAGTAGACCTAGCTAGCATGACTTGTGCGGTCCAAACTACTCTGCTAGCCCAGATTCCAGTGGTTTGTGAGTTTCCAGATGTGTTTTCGGATGAGTTACCTGGACTTCCACCAGACCGAGATGTTGAGTTTGCTATTGAATTAATTCCGGGAACAGCACCGATCTCGAGAAGGCCCTATCGGATGCCTCCCAATGAGTTAGACGAATTGAAGAAGCAACTCCAGGACTTACTAAAGAAAGGTTTGATTCATCCCAGCTCGTCTAAATGGGGATGCCCCGCTCTATTTGTGAAAAAGAAGAAGGATAACTCCTTACGCATGTGCGTGGATTATCGACCCCTGAATGCAGTGACAATTAAAAACAAGTATCCTCTTCCTTGGATTGATATATTGTTTGACCAGTTGTCTAAAGCCAAAGTGTTCTCTAAGATAGATTTGAGATCAGGATACCATCAGATAAAGATTAGGCCGCAAGATGTGCCTAAGACTGCGTTCTCTACCAGATATGGCTTGTACGAGTATCTTATCATGTCCTTCGGATTGACCAACGCTCCTGCATATTTTATGTATCTGATGAATTTGGTATTCATGCCAGAGTTGGACAAGTTTGTGATTGTGTTCATTGATGACATTCTAATATATTTAGAGAATGAAGAAGATCACGCAGAGCACCTCGGGATTGTCTTGACTAGACTCAGGGAACATCAACTGTATGCGAAGTTCAGCAAGTGTGAGTTCTAGCTTAAGATAGTGCCTTTTCTCGGTCACGTGCTGTCTGAAAATGGCATTTTCGTAGACCCTAGTAAGGTACAAGAGGTTATGGACTGGAAGTCACCAACCTCAGTGCATGAAGTTCGCAGTTTTCTTTGTTTAGCCGGTTACTATCGTCGCTTCATATCGGATTTCTCAAAGATTGCCAAACCAATGACAAGCCTGCTACAGAAGGATCATAAGTTTGTATGGACAGAGGAGTGTGAGGCAGCTTTCTGCACCTTGCGAAAGTTGTTGACCACTGCTCCTGTTCTGGCCCAACCGGATATAGAAAAGTCTTTTGATGTGTTCTATGACGCATCTAAGAATGGGTTAGGATGTGTACTAATGCAAAATGGAAGGGTCATTGCCTATGCCTCACGTCAATTGAGGAAGCATGAAGTTAACTATCCTACGCATGATTTGGAGCTTGCAGCAGTAGTGCATGCTCTAAAGATTTGGAGACACTACCTAATGGGTAATGTGTGTAACCTCTTTACAGATCATAAGAGTCTCAAATACATTTTTACCCAATCTGAGTTGAACATGTGACAGAGAAGATGGTTAGAGCTGATAAAGGACTATAATCTAAACGTGCATTATCATCACGGGAAGGCTAATGTAGTAGCAGATGCACTGAGCAAAAAATCACATGCTATTGATGTGCAACCGTTGTTTGAAGAAGAGTTCAATTTGTTACATCCTGCTGTGTTGCATAATATTCAGATCAGTTGTACTCTGGAAAGCCAGATCATTGAAGGTCAGAGGACAGATAAGGGAATCTTTCATATCAAGGAGAAGATGAAGAGAGAAACCACCAAACACTTTCGATTGGATGACCAAGGAGTGTTATGGTTTAAGGATCGTCTGATAGTACCTAAGGATAGAGAGCTTAAGAACAAGTTGATGAATGAGGCCCATCATTCCAAGCTATCTTTTCACCCCGGAAGTAGTAAGATGTACCAAGATTTGTGACCCCGTTATTGGTGGACTAAGATGAAAAAAGAAATTGCAGCATACGTTGCTCGTTGCGACATGTGTTGTAGAGTTAAAGCTCTTCACATGAGACCTGCAGGACTTCTGCAACCCTTGTCTGTACCCGATTGGAAATGGGATGATATAAGTATGGATTTCATCACTGGTCTTCCCACCACACAAAAGGGACATGATTCTATTTGGGTCATAGTAGATCGTCTCACCAAGACAGCTCACTTTCTGCCAGTTAAGACAACATTCCGACCACCTCAATACGCAGAAAAGTATATTGCTGAGATTGTCCGATTACATGGTATACCAAAAACGATTGTGTCTGATCATGGTTCACAATTTACCTCTCATTTTTGGGAACATCTTCATAAAGGTTTGGGTACTAGTTTGATTCGTAGTACGGCTTACCATCCACAGACAGACGGGCAGACAGAATGAGTTAATGCTGTACTTGAAGATATGCTTAGAGCTTGTGTACTATCATCCCGAGGCTCATGGGAATCCTGGTTACCGTTGGTAGAATTCGCTTATAACAACAGTTACCAAGAGAGTATCAAGATGACACCTTTTGAAGCTTTATATGGCAGGAAGTGCAGAACACCGTTAAATTGGGTAGAGCCTAGAGAAAGAAGGTTTTATGGAATTGATTTTGTAGATGAGGCAGAGAAGAAGATCCGTATTATCCAACAAAACATGCAAGCTGTACAGTCTCATCAGAAGAGTTATGCAGATAAGAGAAGGAGACCATTGGATTTCCGCGTGGGTGACTATGTCTATTTGAAGGTTACCCCAATGAAAAAGAAACGGTTTGGAATCAAGCAGAAACTGTCTGCTAGATATATCGAACCATACTGAATCATAGAGAAAAAGGGTTCCGTGGCGTACAAGTTGCGTTTGCCAGAAGGGATGAGTTCGATCTTTCCCGTCTTTCACGTATCCCAGTTGAAGAAATGTCTGTGTATTCCGGAAGAGAGAATAAAACCGTAGGGTATTCGGATCAAGACAGACTTGGAATATCATGAACAACCAGTTCGAGTTCTGGATACAAAGGACCGAGTCACTCGGAATAAAGTGGTAACAACCTACAAGATTCAGTGGAGCCATCATGATGAGAGTGATGCTTCATGGGAAACGAGAGAATATCTTCAAACCGCGTATAAAGATTTTTACGATAAATGGTTCGTAACTCAAAATCTCGGGATGGGATTCTTATAAGGGGGGAGGGCTGTAACACCCCTGGGTGTTAAGCATGCATTAGCATCCAAAGCATTAGTCATAATCATCTCATACATGATTATCATTGCATGCAATATAGACCCTTTTTAAATTTAAAGTTGAAAAACAATTACTCAAAACCCAAATTCTGCATCTAAGTGCTAAAGAGTGGTGAAATTTTGTGTAGCTACAATTTTAGATAATCTAGAATAAATAAACATGATTTTTGGAGCAACTCTTGAATTCAAATTCCTTCAAATTTTGCTTTTAAAAATATTCTAGAAAAAAAAAATTTTACTTAAAATTTTAGCTTTTAATCCCAAATTCAAAATCTATTTAGAATTTTGAAAAGTGCCCTACATGAAAGTTGTAGAGAATTAAATTTTGAACAACTTTTATTGTGGGCAAAAGTTCTGAAAACCTCTTTTTTATCTTCAAATTCAAATTTGAAACAACTAGAGAAATCTGAAAATATTATTTATAAAGGAAAAATCGATTTTTCCCTTAACTGGGCTGCCGCCTCGCTTCTTGGCCCACGGCCGAAGCCGGCCTGGCCCGCCTCACGCGTCCGCTCGCGCCAGCGCGCGCCCGTGCTCAGGGCGCGGCCGCCGCGTGGCCGCCGCTCGCCGCCTCCGGTGTACGGGTGGCGAGCCGTGGGCTCCGCCGGCCGCGCCACGCGCCTTGAACCCGCGCTCGCTCCTCCCTCCTCAGCACGCCCTCCATTTCGCTCTTCTTCGCGCACCCCGCCGTGGTGCCATTCCGGCCACCGCGCGCTCGCCCCCGCCGTTCCGGCGTTTTCTCCCCGCCTAGCCGCTCGCGCACCGTCCCGCGATGTTTTCCACCCCCACCGGATTTCCGTGTGCCCCTCCACCGGTGCCCGCACGACCGGAGCCGACCGCTAGCCGCCGGCGGACTTCACCGCCACCGCGACGTCGCAGCCGCGCGGCCGCTCTCCGCGCTCCGCGTTCCGCCCCCTCCTCCTTGCTTTGCTGGGCCACCGGCCTTGGGCCGAACCGGCGAACCGGGCCGTATCTGGTTTTTCACGCGCGGCGTCCCCGCGGAAATCGGAAGTGGGCTGGTGGTTTCAAGTGGGCTGGCCCGTTAAGCAATTTCAGAATTAGTTTTTGATTTTCTATTATGATTTGGGAAAATAAAAGGCTTTAGAAAATGGTTGTGTACCTTTTCTAGCTCTAAAAATTATGAAACAAATTGTGTAATGTTTCTCTTGAGTAGATCTACAGTCTAAAAATATCTCATATTATTTTTGTAACATTTTTCTGTGTAGATTTATTTAATTGCTATAAATGCTGATATCTTAGAAAATGTGTAGTAAATAAAATAATGAAGGGAAAAAATGTGATTCTTGTTGCTTTAATCTTTATTAGTGATGTACTTTCTAGGAAAAATATTAGTGAAGCATGTTCTGTGAGAAATTTTTGAAGTGTAGTTCAAATGCCTTTAATTGATAATCTTTGTTATTTTTAGTAGAGGACTCAATTTATATAGAACATACCTGTGATAATTTTTGTAGTATGTTAGTTTACTGTAAGTAACATAGAAAAAATATGAAATCTGTTGTTTGATACTTTTCCTAGTACAAAATAATTTCATGCTCATTATTATGCTATAACTTGTTTGTTTTGTATAGATAGTTTTACTTATTCAATTCTCATGAAAATTCAGTAGTAGGTTAGTCAAGGTAAGAGTAATCTACTGTAATTTTTGTAGATTTTTATCTACACCAGGAATAGGTGTTGCTGTGTAACCCTAGTTAAATAGGGAATAAAAGATTATTCTTTATGAGAAATTAAGAGAAATAAAATATGTTTGGTGTATCTTTGAAGCATCAACAGGTCTTGCTGTTGTTGTTTGATGAGTTAGGTTGGTAAGTTTTGGTAGCTTAGGTTCACTTGTATGTGAAGATTATGTGCTAACTAGTAGAATAATAAGGTGCATGTTTTAGTGTACATGTTCTTAGATGACGTTGCTACCTTGTAGAAGAAATAGTTATATTCAAACTGCTCATTCCATGTGCTCATCTGTATCTCATGTCATCAAAGCACTCCACCACAATCCGATGCATCATTCGCATGTTTGCTTATGCACTTGCATCATACAGGATCGCAGGAGGAGTCGCAGGTAGCAGTGCCGGAGGAACAAGCTTGGACCGACCAGCAGGAGCCCCAGGCACAGGAGGTGCCCGAGGAGGAAGAGTCAGGCGAGGAGCTGCCAGAGTGCGTCGACCACCATCCTAGCTCGTTCGAAAGAGGCAAGCCCCGGAGCATCTTAAGCCTCCTATTTTATAAAAGTTATTCTTTACTACATGAACTATAGTTATATATATATTGTTGCATTAAGTTATAGGAGTTGAGTGAAACCGTTGTTGCATTATTACCTTGGCCCCGGATTATCTTTCACCCTGTTAGGTCAGGATCGAGTAAATTGCTTAGCCATGCTTAGATCGGTAGAAGTCGGGTGATTTCCTGTCACCTGCGAGTTATAGGTGGATACCGGGTTACGGTTAGCTGAAAATGTGAGCATAAAAAGTAACCAAGTGTTGATGGATAAACGAAGACCGGGCGGAGTCTTATAGGGTTTTGGACTATAGTGATTCCGTCTGTGTCGATTAAGGACCGATCGTTGCTCGTCCCTCTTGTCATATTGAACGCATGCCTCACATTTAGCTGGCCGAATAAAGTACCTTTCGGCTGCGAAGCTAGTGACACTTTTCGAGCCGGGATAAACTCGGGTTGGCAGACTGGTGTTGAAGAGGGTGTAACGGGGACGCGAAGAGTGAGCCCAAGGTGCGTCCTGGCAGTCGGGCGGTCCCTAGGTAGTGCGATCCATGATTGTTATCCCGCGGCTTCTTGGAAAGTGTTATTGATGATCTATGCGACCCTGACGGGGGAAACAGGGTTTGTGTGAGGAATAAATCTCCAGCTGGATAGGAATTCGATTCGAATCGCCGTCTCTCTCGGTTAGTGAGCACTTGACTCGAGCTATGGCATCGTAGTAACATTAATGGAACACTGATGGTTAAGTGAATGATGTTGGAAATGCTAAACCTAATTTGGTAATCTAGATTGTTAACGATGAATCAAGTGATTGTTTTTAGTAATAGATGCTTACCTAGCTGGAATAGGTTGTACTAAAAGTGATGCAAAAAGTACTGGTATAGTTTTTCATAACAACTCATGCTTTTCGCAAATGAGTCAAACCAGTCCAATCTATAAAGCCTTGCATGATCCTTGGTGTCCTTTATTTCTGGTTTTTGACGGGTAAGTCTAGCTGAGTATATTCTCGTACTCAGGGCGTTGTTCCCATTGTTGTTGCAGATGGTCAGATGTACTATGGGTACTGCTCCAACTGTCTGTATCCGGCGATGGGCGACAACTAGGACCTTGGGCAATGGTCACTGTTCATCTTATCTACTGCTTCTGTGGAACATGACTATCTACTGGCACTGTATTTGAACTAAGTGTGTGTGTAAAACTGCTTGCTTCCGCTATGTTATTTTAAACTATGTTGTAATAACTTTTATTCCGAACTCTGATGTACTCCACTTTTATTGTGAACTCTATGTATCATGTGAACTGTGGCTGCTAAATCAGTACGATCTTGGTTGTATGTTGGTTGGTTTAAAATCCCTCGTGATTTCACGGAATCTCGGGTTATATGGGTTTAAGTTTGATAAATTAACCGCCTCGGTGGAAGATTTTTCTTATTTAATCTCGTATAATTACGTTGATTCGTTACAGGACCGCATGACGAACAATTCGTCATCACATATTGACTATAATAATCAAGGTATAAGAGGTAAATTTACCATACCATCTTTTGTTGGATCTTATGATGGAGAAGCATACTTAGATTGGGAGATGACTGTAGAACAAGAATTTAATTCTCGCCTAGTTCATGAGATACATAAGGTTAAACTTGCTACTAGTGGATTCAAGGATTTTGCTCAAATCTGGTGGCGACAATTAGCTAATTTGCATCAACAACCTCAATCATAAGATAGACTTAAAGAAGCAATGCGTGATAGATTTGTTCCTGTTTCGTATAAACGAGATTTGCGTAAGAAATTACAGCGCTTAGAGCAGGGAGATATGTCTATTCAAGAATATTTTGCAGAGCTTCGAAAGGGCATGATTCTTTGTGGGATAGAGGAGGATCCATAGGATAAATTGTGTCATTTTTATGGTGATTTGATATGTGAAATTCAGGATATTGTTTATTATAAAGATTTTAACACTACAAACCAGTTGTTTCAGCTAGCTATGCTTGCAGAAAAAGAATTACAGGAACATCAACAAAAGAACTAGACCAACATTAGCGACAACCTCAATCAAGTTTTAGCAAGGGTGGAGCAAGCATTCGCGAAGATCGAGACTGCGATAAGTAGATGAGTGGTTGTTTCTGCCGCTACAGCAGCATCTTCACCACTACCTCCCACACCCACTTTGGAGCATGGTAAAATTTTAAACTCGACTGAAATTGTACAACTTCGTAAAGAGAGTGTTTCTACTAAGAACAAATAGATTGATATTAAAAATGAAAATCACCAAGTACCTAAACTATAAGATCCTTTTATGCTTGCTATAAAATATGATAATGTTCAAATTGGTGATGATGTGCTGAATTTGTCCACCACTCATGCTATAATAGAGCAACATTTAGTGGACACAAAGTTTGAATTTCCTTTGTCACAAAATAATTGTTCTGATAGCGCTTGTGATAAAAGAAGAGTTGGATGACAATACTTTTATTGTACCTATGCCACAACCAGTGAATGAGTATGATGCTTTCGTTTTAGAACCAAGTACTTGTTCTAAAAATAGACATTTTCTTCCAATTGCTACTGAAAAAGATGAACTGAAATTGTTGTCTTTTTTAAATACTTTGGGTTATATAGAATTTGATACTCTGTGTGCTCTAAGTAATTTAGAAGAGAAATTTACGTTTGCTGATTTGTCACAGTTATCTAGATATACATTTCACTTTATTGACAAATATAATAATAAAGGAGAGTATATGGTACATAGACTTTATATTTGTTCAAATCTGAAATCTCCTTTTGTTGTGCAACAATATGATAATTTTGAGGCCTACAATAGATATAATCATGTCATGTCAAGATCCCCAAGTTTTGTTATAAAGCAACAGGTTAAATTTCAAGAAGGGGAGCAATATTGGCTACAACCTACAATCTGTCCTCCAACTAAGCTCAAACCGAGGACGGTTTGTTGTCAAGAAGGAGAGGATGACGAGGACATGACACCAACAGATACGACAATTGATTATAAGGTGCGCTTGTTCCTACATTTATATAGTAATTTTAGATACAATTCACTTGGTTCCACATATACATATCGTTATTTGAATGTAGGTACAAATATGTCTCAAAGTGCAAGTCCATCAAAGTTGAACTTTCGGTTCGTCGGCAGTCCGATAGTGCTTCATTAGGAAGGCCATAACTCATCCATCCGAAGTGCGATCGAGGTCAATGAGCACTTGATGGACAAATAGATCTGATCCCACCTCAATATCATATTGGCAAGGTCTCCAAATTATCGAGACATTCTGCCGCTATTTCTGTCGGGTGCTACGGCGTCGTCGCAGGCTTGTTATTCATACTTGGGACCCAGACCTAAGTTGGAGCATGCCCTAAGAAGATGGAGAACACCTAAGAGATGCTCAAGGACGTCCTCCTCCTTGGCCACTACCTTAGGAGGCCAACAAGGATGTCCAAGCCAAGCCGGAGGCCCAGTCCAATTTGAGTTCGAGTCTGTCTCGGTCTTCTGGACTAGTCTGCAATAAAATGGACGCCCAGGACACATCCGGACTCTGTTTTTGATGATCCACATATGGATGGAAAGATAATTTCATAAGCTAATCAATGGCTTTGGTTTGAGGCCCAAATTCCATCGGAGTCAATGGGAATCGTCGAAACAAGTTGACGTCCATATACGTCGTCGTCTTTTGGGTCGTTTGGGCCATGTAACATATCGAGACTCCTTAGGGACGTGAGTGGGGGTCCTTGGATGCCCCTTAGGCTTTATAATCAGTAGCTGCCACCTACGTTATGGTTTGGGGTTTTGCTTAGATTATTCTGTCCATTGATAGTCACCGTCTTTCGGTTTGCGAGACCCCAACTTTGAGTGCTTAATCATTCATCTACAATTGTCACTTCAATTGAGTTGCATTTTATCTTGTTCTTGCTTGTGTTCTTCGATTCGCAGCAAGGATTAGCCTTCATGGCCAATTGATTGTGACACGGTTGATAACTAGAGGAGACATGGTGCTAAGATTGCTGGGTTCGGGTCTTTGTGTTTTGAAACTAGATCGGTGTGTCGCTTCCGACCAAATCGATAGTTAACTTGAACCTGACAGAAGATTGGGAATCATGTTTGAAAGTCCCTAGTTTGGTTTTGGCTAATTGATGAAACCTAGGACTAACCTTTGTATCTAAGTGGATGATTTAGATAAAGGTGGTCATTGAATATGAGACATGACATTGACTCATGTGATCAAGATGATGAAGACCAAGATAATGCTTGGCTCGATGGACCGGTTGTGAAGGTGAAGGGCAAGTCGAGGCTTCGAAGCAAAGGACCATGCGATGGTGAAGCTTGAGCAAGACTTGGCGCCGATGGACCGATGCAACGGTAAAGAGCAAGTGAAGTCAAGGTCGATGGATCGAGACGGTCATGTGATGATATGAAATGGATCATATCTTTTGGAAAAACAAAATGGGCTCAAGGCAAAGGTATAACCATAGGGACATTTTGTTTTGCACTCAAGACACCATAGAGGGTGTGAGTGGTTTAGGATCGATAGCCGAACTATTAAGAGGGGAAGTCTTATCGGTTATTCGACGCACGGGTGCCACTAGGTGAATTCATGAAGTGCATTGCATGTAGGGCCTAGTGAGCTAACTGGAAAACCTTCGAAAATGATTATGAAAATGCTAACACACGTGCACAAGGTGGTGATCACTTGTTGGTGTTGGCACATTTGCGAAGGCGTTGGAGCTTAAGCGGTAGAGAGGGTTTGGGTCTCTCTCTCCCTCCCGCCGAGCTTGCGAGCGCGGGATTCAGGCATTTTCGAGGAGTTGAAATGCCTATTTTCCACTACGCCGGAAGTCGAAAAAGAAACGGAGGCGAACGGAGGTCACAAAGGTGACCGGACGCTGCACCAGACGCGGTCGTGGTATGACCGGACGCGTCCGGTCAGTACAACGCAGCAGTCAGGCGCGCGGGTGCTAGGGTTTGCAACCGGCGCGTCCGGTCACTCGCGGGACCGGCGCATCCGGTCAGGCGCCCAGAGGGAACTGAGGTTCGTAAGGTCGATCGGACGCGAGGCGTGTCCGATCACACGCGATCGGACGTGTCCGGTCGTTGAGGGAGCTTACTGGACTCTAACCGGACGCTGGTACTGTCGCGTCCGGTCGTTGCCTGGAGCGCGTCCGGTCGATGCTTCGCGGGCGCGCGGTACTATGCGATCGGCGCGTCCGGTCGTTTGACAAGCGTGTCCGGTCATTGGTTTGACCGTTGGGGTTCAGTGACCATTGGAGGATCGGACGTGGTTGAGCGCGTCCGGTCAGTTATGACCGGCGCGTCCGGTCATCCTGAAAAGCGTGCAGTGAAGGGGTATAACGGCTCTATTCAGATGGGATGCTTATAAATACTTGTTGGCCGGCCCTTGGGGAGGTCTCTCGTGATTTCTAACATACTTGTGCATCCTTTGAGCTAGAGCTTCTCCTCCCACTCTTCTCTCTTGCTTGATTGCAAATCAAAAGTGAGATTGAGTGATCCCAAAGTGCATTGCATAGCTTGAGGGCATCTAGTGACACTTGTGGGTGTTTTAGCCGGTGGATTTCTTGTTACTCTTGGTGAGTACCGCTCCTAGACGACTTGGAGATTGTTGGAGGCGTTGGCAAGAGAAGGAGATTGTTCTTGGCCACCTCCGATTGATTGTAAGAGGTTCTTGTGCTTTCCTCGATGGAGCGCCAAAAGCAACTCTAGTGGATTACGCGTGTCATTGAGTTACCTCACTTGAGAGTGGTGTCTTGTGGTGCCTTGCAGGGCGTGCCTTGAGGGGCAAGTGACTTGAGGGTCATACCGAGGAACCATCTAAGTGTTGGTCGACACAACCGGTGACGTAGCTTGTCGGTGCACAAGTGAACACCGGGTGAACAAAAATATTGTGCCACTTGTCTCCCGATGATTGGTCTTCATATTGTGTTGTTGTCAATATTGATTGATTGTACATTATCTTGGTGATTGGCAACATCTTCACTCCACCGTCGGTATAAGATTCACAATCCTCTCTCTCGTATTTACTTTACTAGTTTATCTTATGTAGCTCTAGTAGTAGCTTTGCTAGTAGTTGCTAGCTTGCTCACTAGTGTGAGTTTAGTAACTTAGCACTTGTGTGAACTAGAGATCATAATCTACTAGACTTGTGGATAGGAGGCTTGCATCACAACCTTAGGCTAAGCAAAACTCGCTTTACGCCGTTTGTTATTCTAACAAGTTTCCTTAGTGGTTCTTGTAGAGTTTTTATAGGCTATTCACCCCCCTCTCTAGCAATCTAGGACCTTACAACGTTCCCATCAAGATGGAAAGATAATTAATGATACATTCGGCCAGGTGGGGTTGGCCGAGGCCTAATAAATTAAGGTTGCCCGGACCCCAACAGTTCTTATGCACACCCACTCGGGGAAAGGCCCAATGATCCGATAGAGGAAGAGTGACTCTCTCTTTTAAGGTGGCTTCCTCCTCCCAAGCTAAGCAATGTGGGATTATTCAGAGGCTCACACGGTCACCGCCCGACTATAACTAGACCATTTGGCCCTTTTTTTGTTGCTTCTTTGCTAGCGGGTAATAGTGGAGGATGTCCTCATCATTCCCAACCACTTAAACAAGGGCCCAGCTCTGATACCAAATGATACATCCGGCTCAGGTAGGGTTGGCCGAGGCCCAATAAATTAAGGTTGCCCGGACCCCAACAGTTCTTATGCACACTCACTTGGAGAAATGCCCAATGTCCCTAAAAGACTAGTCCGATAGAGGAAGGGTGGCTCTCTCTTTTAAGGTGGCTTCCTCCTCCCAAGCTAAGCAAGGTGTGATTATTCAGAAGCTCACACGGTCACTGCCCGACTACAACTAGACCACTTGGCCCTTTTTTGTTGCGTCTTTGCCAGCGGGTAACAGTGGAAGATGTCCTCGTCAGTTTCTTATCCAGTCCAATTGTTAAATATGTTATCTAGGTCTAAAGCGCTAAAAACATCACCCTTCATGGACAGCTCCGAGTGAAGAAATGGGAAAGCGAAAGCTCCATTCTAAATTTTATTTTTCTAGCTCATCAATTAAAAAATTCTCCATGTTGGCACACCATATCGACAACAGTAGGGTTTTTTTTAATTTTGGGTTCTGACCTAGATAACACATTACAACCTACTGTTTCAAAGTTTATGGATCTAGATGACACTCCTAAAAAGATCAAGTTCTGTCCATACATTTCATTTTGTAAAACATATCAATGACATACCAAACTCGACGGTAGAAGCAAGATTCTAGATCAAGAGGCTCCCTGTGTAAACACCAATGCTTTGAGTTTCTCCAAGTTCCATCTCCTTGATATCCAACACATCTGTTAAACTGTCGGTTGTTGGATCATAGCATGGTAATAGCCTCTCTACCCTGTCATAAATGACTATCCTCCCATCATCTAATATCAGTAAAGGACGTGCATAGAAACAATCCCGCACAACACTTAATCTGTACTTTTTAACCCAGAGACCTCTGTTGTGATCCATGAGAAACCATAGGTCGAAAGAGACACCAACATCATTGTCAATTATAACCAAGCTGCCATTTAAGTTGGCTAATGAGATTTTCCGCTCAAAGGCCCGAAAATCAGCACTACGCAATGGCTCTGGACCCCGAAGTGTTGGCATCCACTTCTCTGTATCAAGGTTGAATGGAGCTGTGCTTGCTGGTTCCATAACTGCATAATCAAGCAAGAAATACACATCTCTATGTTCTCATAAGGCCACTCGGTGGGTTCTGCTTTCTCCTCCACCTTCCCTGGCTACTCCCATCAAGGGTGATGATGTCACATAGCTGAGGTGGCGAGCCATTAGGATGGCTGATGCGGAGTACCTCGTACTCTCTAGTGGAAGCAACCTGTCCAAAAGCATATGTAACCGTCCTGTAGTTGTGCATGAAACCAGAAACCCAACCAGATTTCTGCTCTATGCAAATGCCCACAAACTCATCCGAACGGAGGCCAGGCAAAGCGAGGGCAACTGCGGTGGCCGGGTTGAGAACCCAGGCGCCCAACGAGGGTTTGCACCACCTAAAGACACAGAGGCGGTCGAGGTGGGTGAGCAGCAACTCGATGGGATCGGAGCCCAAGGGTATCCGCCTGAGCGGCTGTCCCGACAGCCCCACGATGGCGACGCCCCTGGCGTCGCCGTCCCTGAATGCGACGGCGAAGAGGGGCTCCGCGTGGCGGGACTTGTGCTCTGCAGCGAAATGCGGATCGGAGGTTAGGGCATGCCAGGACCGGCAGACGGCGCGGAGGCGACAGAGGTCCTTGGCCGGGAGGCGCAGCAGGACCTCGAACAGCGCGTCGAGGGGCAGCGCCGGCGCGCCGGTGTTGGATACCGAGGCGGCATGGCAAAGCTGAGAGCTGGACGCCATCGATCGAGTCTGGGGTTGTGCGAGATCGGAGGCGGAGAAGGACGGAGGGCGGCGCCGGCGGAGGGCGGAGCGCGCTGGTGAATGGATCTGGTTGCCTATTGGGCTGGGGGCAAGGGTTTCGATGACAGAACCTTGGGCCATTCCAGGCTGGGCCTCTAGTCTCTTGTAAGGAATTCTTGTAAACAGTGACAGCCCAATTCTTGCTCATGCCAGCTCTATCCTTGGCCCGTGTCCATAGTGCCCTTTCCATTCGATTTGATTATTATTCGATGTCAAACCTGCAAAGAATTGATTTGTGCGAAGCCACATTTTACTGGCCCCGCCCGTGAAGAGAGGAAAAGTGCTCCGGCTCCTTACTCCTCCATCGAAGCTGTCTTTGGTTTGTCCGTTTGGCAGGGCTCCGGCAGGAGTCTGAGTCGGAGCTGCTCGTAGAGGCCTGCCAGGGTCTAAGTCATTTTGAGTTTTCTAAATATGTATCTAGGCACAATGTATACCGATGTATGTAGCAAAAATAATGTACCTAAAAAAACCAAAACAACTTATAATTTTAAGCAGCAGGAGTACCTTCTAAAATCAGAAAAGATGAGTCATGGGTCCCGTTTCTCTCGAGGCGCCCCATAGGACAAGCACGTGAAAAGTCCAAGGTCTGATCCACCTGTGACCACAATGACTCCCGTGCTCCGTGTTCTCAAAAACCCCAATTTTTGAGCAAAAGACATGAAAACTTCATATTACACGGGTTTCGTGTTGCTTTCCAAAACCCTGTATGGTTAAGGAAGGGAAACTCCCAACTCTCCTGAGATGGCGAATGTCCCTCAGGTATAGTGAGGGTGAGGGCTCAGGTGGCTGAAACCTGATTAAACTGCTGTGAAATCACTAGTTTTTCGAGTATTTTCACCATGACTCCTCCCCTGGTCCTTGCCCACCACCCCGCCGATCCACAGTCAGCCACCCAACACCTAGCCATGGCCAGCTTCGGCTTTCCGGCTACTGGCTGGTTGCGTACGCCGTGGGTGGCCAGCATGTGGCCATGGTCGACTATGGCTAGTTGCATGCTATTTTACCTCGTTGATTGAAAATCTATTTTTTTCTCCTTGAATTCTAAATCAGACAACTTACATCTTGAACTTTCAAAATCCTTCAAATTACCCTATTATATATCCTGGATTGAAGTTGTTTTAAAGGCGGTTTTATCTTTTTTAAGTTGAAAATCGATAAATACTTATACTTGACAAAGTTTTTACCACATAAAATGTCTCTAACCTTCTAGAAAATTTGAAGAATCCAAGTAAAATACTTAGAGCTTGTAAAAATATATCTAGAAGCTAAAATATATTTTAGCTCTAGCAAAAATGAGAAAAATATCCAAAACATATAGAAAAATACCAAAACATTTAATTAAAGTCTAAACGTGTTTTAAAAACTTTGGGCTGCAAAAAAATGAGATGCAACCAGCATGAATGCAATATATGTTAATGTCAAATGCATTCAAGGTGGTTATGTCTAATGTTTTTTGTTGTTTGAAGTTTTCAAAATACATTTATACATCAAATAGAATGTTTTGGGAATTTTATAGATATGGGATATTTTCATCATTTTCCTAGAGCTAAATCTAACTTTGGAAGCTTCTAAAGATATTTTCACGAGCTTTAAATATTTTATTTGAATTTGTTCTATCCAATACATCTCTAGGTATACTTTTTTTGATTTTTTTGAAATTTAAAGACATTTTTTGTGGTTCAATAGTCTTATCAAATATTTACTAGATTTTTTAACCAGAAAAAACAAAATTGCTTTCAAAACAGGATAGGTAGGTAATTTGAATGGTTTTGAGAGTTCAAAGGGTAAGATTTCTGGTTTTGGAGTTTGACGAGGAAAATCAAACTACATAGATGAGGAGGTAAATAGACCTTTTTTTCTTCAAAAATATGACAATGTGCACCTGAAATTCTTGGATTTGTACATTTTCTCATTTTTGCCTCTATTTTCAAAATATAGCACCGTGCACATGAAGCCTCTAATTAGTAATAGTAGGATGATCCATGTCTACTAAATTAAGGGCTAGATATATGCTTTTGATATACGAGAATTTATGTGAATTATCTTGTTCCCTCCTAGTGTGTCTCGCGAAAATTATGAAGCCGCCAATCAGTAATAATGAGATAAGATCTAATTTTTTTTAGGTTTATCTTTTTTTTTGGTTTGGAGCCTTAATCTAGTATAATAGTAAGATATAAGATAGTTTGAATCGGTGCATGGTTTCATTACATGTACATGAGGCACCAACAGGATCGATGTCACACTAGGCCTGCTTGGTTCACTCTAAAATTTACCGAGCCATGATTTTGGCTAGTATTTAGTTGGGTACCAAAACTTGTCAAGCAGATTTTGGTATGGCAGATTTTGATCGCAAACCCAGCAGGCCCACTGTTACCTTTCAGATCCGTATAATTCGTGTAAATAATATATGATAAACAAAGAGAGAAAGCAGGAACAAGGAGCTCTTTATTATCTATTATTAATTATTCTTAGAGCAAAATTCACCATCGGTCCTGAACTTAGTCGGAGGTATCATTCAGGTCCTAAACTTCTAATGTGATATATGTGGGTCCATAAATTTGGCAGACGGTGTCATCCAAGTTCCTAAACTTTCAAGCTGATCACCGTATGTACCTAAACTTGGCTGGCGGTGTCATCCCGGTCCCTGAACTTTAAGATGATCACCGCTGGTCTCTAAACTTAGCAAAAGGTATCATCCCTATCCAAATATGGTTTAACCTATTCTATAAGCTGGCGTGGCACGCTGACTGCACGTTAGATGTGGATCCAACATGTGTCAATTAATCAATCATTATTTATATAATATTTATCATAAAATATAAATTATATAAAATAATTTATATAAATAACTTAAAGTATTGAATAATTTACAACAACAAATATATTAGGTTTAAACTAAAGTAGAAAAATATTAAAATTAATTTAATATTTATGTATCATTAATAATATTAAAATAATATTAAAATTCCTATAGTATTAAAAGTTTTTGCTATTAAAAGTTACTTCTAATTTTAGTCTTATTTTAAAATTTTTATAGTACTATAGAAGTAATATTTTTTCCTATTATTAATACTATACTACTTTTAATAGTAGTATTATAGTTAGAACTTTTAATAATATTATTAGTGTTAAAAGTTTTAATAATAATGTTATAGTATTAATAACAAAGAAAAGTTACTTCTATAAAATTACTATTAACACTTTTAAAATAATACTAAAATTAGAAGTAATTTTTAATATAAAAAAACTTTTAATACTATAGGTAACTTTTAATATTATTACATTTGGACAGGGATGACATCGCTTTACAAGTTTAGAGAACTGTGGTGATCACCTTAAAAGTTCAGGGACTAGGATGACACCGTCAGCCAAGTTTAGGGACCTGCCACTAGTACAAAAATCTTAATGGAGATAGACCTTTTTGCTTAACGGAGGCGGGCTTCGCAACCGCCTCCGACGTAAGGCCTCGATTAATCTGTGAACTATGGAGGTAGTTGTTTTTCCCGCCTCCATAAATGAAACATGAAAAACAAAAAAAAGAAAAAAATGTGGATAGGCCCGCCGAGCCCCTCCATGGGTCGTCACCGTCGCCGCCGCTAGCTGCTCGCCGGTGCCTGTCGGGGCTACCCGTCGCCGGATCCGGCCACTCGTCGTCGTACAACGTCAGATTGACGCCTGATGAAGACGAGCGCCGCCACCTTGTCTGCGCTAGCCCTCGATCTGCCTCCGGAGGGCGGGCACACCGGCGATCTCGCCGGATCCACTAGCCACGAGGCAGGATCCTCCGGATTCGCGAGCCCCAACATCAGATCCGACGCGCTGCCGCTGGAGGCCCCGCATCGAGCACCGCCGCCGCTACTAGGGTTCGAGGGGAGTGCTGCCGCCGTTGCTCAGAGGGTGGGTGAGGGGTGCCACGCCGTTGCTCGGAGGGTGGGAGAGGGGCGCCGCGCCGCTGCTCTAAGGGTGGGGAAGTGCGCCGCTCGGTGGGGCGAAGATGCGCTCAGGAGGGAGGGAGTGAAGGAGGGACCGAGGGAGAGGAAGGAGGCAGGGCACCGCCGTGCATTGGGAGAGGATGGGGGCAGGGCGCCGCCGTGCTAGGAGAGGATGGGGATAGGGTGCCGTCGTCCTAGGAGAGGATGGGGGGCAGGGCACCGCCGTGCTGGGAGAGGAAGGGGGCTTGGCGCCGCCGCACAGGGAGAAAATGGACTGCGGCGCGCGTCTGGGAGTGAGGAGAGGGCAGGAGTGTTGGAAACAAGTGGAGAAACCCTAAGTCATAACTTATATATGAGCCCGGTAATATGGGCCTTGCTAGGCTCAACGCTAGGCCATGATTTTAGGAGGCGGGTTTATAGAGTACCCGCCTCTAAAAATGTATTTATGGAGGTGGTCGGCATAATTCAACCGCCTCCATTAATCATCATTGAAAGCATCTAGGCCCCAGTGTTGGTTTCGGCAATTGATGACAACGCATTATTATCATGACTAACGTGTGTTTTGCAGAAACGTTGGCAAGTTAGGTCATGGAGTTGATAACTGCTTTGGGCACTATGGTATTCATGTCCCTTGATGGAAATTATTTCGATTTTCAAAGGATCAACGACAAGATTAAGGACGGTTAGTTTCGGATGTCAAGGTGTTGAGTTACATCCGGAATAGTCGTTAGGATCTTTGTTTCTTCCTTTGACCATACTATAAAGGGGGGCATGAGCGAGTAGCTTGACCTAGGTGAGTCTTTTGTTTAGGTGTGGTGCACACTTGTCAAACTTAGCACTAGGGAGCTCTAGAAATGCTCAAAGTTCAGTTGGAAGCAACTTGGTTCAAGTTGCGTCGCGTTTCTAAGTCGTTTGAGCTGTTTACCTGTGACCGGACGCGGTGTCTGTCATGACCGAACGCGTCCGGTCAGTACTAACAAGTCACTGCGTCGTTAACTGATCGACCGGACGCGGTCCTTGAGAGGACCGGATGCGGTGGTCAGTCTGACACATGTTCCAGAGGGTAAACAACATAATCGGACGCGGTCGATCATCTATGAAGTGATTGGCGCCTCCGGTCACGTTCCAGTAAGGTCCCAAGCTGACCTGACACGTTCGATCATCTATGATCGGACGCGGTCAAGCGTCAGGTCAGTTTCCAGTAAGGTTCTTGCATGATCGGACGCGTCCCGTCATCCCTGACCGACGCGTCCGGTCATCTCAGACTGGCGCATCCGGTCACTCAGCGCTGACTTTCGGATTCCGACCATTATACTCGACCGACGCGTTAGGTCATGTCGACCAGCGCGTCTGGTCAGTATGAGTTTTGCTGAATCGGCAGATAACGGTTGGATTTGTCTAAGGGGTGTATAAATACATCCCCTCCACCTCTTTTAGAGGTCTCTTGCTCATTTGTTCAGCTAAGAAACACCTTTGGAGTGCAAGGGAGTGCAAGAGCCCTAGTGAGGATAGTGAGTTGAGAATCAAAGTTTGAGATTCCTCACTAGTGATAAGAGTATAGCAAGTGTGTATCCATCTTCTCATTAGACTTGTTGTGGTCAAGTGAGAGTTCTAGCTTGTTACTCTTGGTGATCGCCATCACCTAGACGGTTCGGTGGTGATTGGGAGTTTAGTGATCATCCGACGAGCTTGTGGGTGACCCAACTCAGTGTCGAAGAATCAACCCGTAGAGAGCACTTGATCCTTGCACGGATCAAGGGGGAGCTACACCCTTGTGCGGGTGCTCCAACGAGGACTAGTGGGGAGTGACGACTCTCTGATACCTCAGCAAAACATCCCGTGTTCCTAACCCTTACTTTCAAGCATTTACTTTCGTGTATTACTTTCATTGCTTGTTTACTTTCCTAGAATTGCCATGCTAGTCTAGGATTGGAACTTAGAGTGCAAAACTTTTACCGTTAGAATCACAAGGAACACTAGTAGGCACTTGGGGTGAAGTTTGGCTTGTAGGATTTAATTCTTGCAATTAATTTTTAGAGAAGCCCAATTCACCCCCCTCTTGGGCATCTTGATCCTTTCAATTGGTATCAGAGCCGTGTTGCTCTTTATTTAGGCTTTACCGCCTAGAGCAAGATGTCTAATGGGGAAGGACCACCTCCCACTTTTGAGGGAGACGATTTTCCATATTGGAAAATTCGTATGGAGGCATACCTCGAAGCCATAGATGTTGGGTGCCTTAGAGCCTCAACCGAAGGGCTTCCCCCTATTAGAGATCCTGCCAACCCAAGTGGTGACGAGGAGAAGTACGACCGGTGGAATGCAAAGGCAAAAAATGCACTCTACCGGGGCTTAGGCAAGGATATCTTGAATTGTGTGCGTAATGCCAAAAACGCTCATGAATTGTGGGAAAACCTTTGTGCTCTTTATGAGGGAACCAAGAGTGAGCGTGAGGAACGCTATCACATTGCTTTAAAGAAAATCAACTCTTTTGAGATGCTTCCCAAAGAAAGTGCTTATAAAATGTACACTCGTTTGAATGTTCTTGTAGAAGATCTCAATGCTCTTGGAATCACTCAAATGGGTCAATCGGATGTTGCAAGGAGAATCTTGAGTGTTCTTCCCATTGAGAAGTATGGGCACATTGTCATCGTACTTCACCAAAGTGATCTCTCCGCCGCAACACCGACACAAGTATTGGAAAAGATCAATGCTCATGAGATGTACATGCATATCACTCCGGAAGAGGGCTCATCATCTTCCAAGAAGAAAGACTTGGCCTTCAAAGCTAGCCATGAAAAGAAAAAGAAGAAGGGCCAAGCCATGATAGTGCAAGAAAGCTCAAGTGAAAGTGATATTGATGATGCATCACTTGCACTCTTGGTGAGAAGAACCACCAAGATGCTAAAGAAGCTCAACAAGAGTGGCATCAAGTTCGATGGCAAGAAGAAGAAATTCTTCACAAGTAGCAAAAGGAAGCCAATATCTGAGATGGATTGCTTCAATTGTGGTGAACTTGGCCACTTAGCTCATCAATGCCCGAAGCCTCCAAAAGACAAATACAAAAACAAGAACAAGGGCAAGAAAGATGACTCAAGTGATGAAGAAGATGAGAAAAAGAAGAACAAGCCATACAAAAAGAAAGATGGCAAGAGAAGAGAGTTTTACAAAAAGAAGAAGGGAAGAAAAGCTTACATTGTTGGTGATTGGCTCACCGACATTGAGTCATCATGTGAGTCCTCCGGCGATGAGAGCGATGATGAGAAAGAGAAGGTCGCCGCATTTGTGAGTGGGCCATCATCATCTTCATCAACATCTTCATCACTACCTTCACCGCCACCTTCACCATCATCTTCCATTACTCATCTATGCCTTATGGCTAAGGGTGATCGAAAGGTACAAAACAATGACAGTGACGATGATGATAGTGATAGTGATGATAAATATGATGCACCTTCTTATGATGAACTTGTGAAATTGTTGAACAAATATTCTAAAATCATTAGAAGAACTAGAAATGAAAATAATGAGCTTCAAAATGAAAATAAATCACTCTCATCTAAGCTTGAGAATGCACATAAGACTAGTGATGAGCTCAAAGTTCAAAATGAAACTATGTCTTCTTCTCTCAAGGAGCTCAAAACTTTAAACAAAGAGCTTAGAGATAAACATGATAAAATTGAGAAGAAGCATGGTGAACTCATCACTAGGCTCAACTTGCTAAAAGATGAATATACTACATTGAAAATCAACTATGATAGTCTTATTGTTGCTAATGAGCTTGCTCTTGAGACACATGATGCTACTAACCAAGTTGTTAAGATTGATATAGCTACATCATGTGATGATTTGATTGTTGAGAACTTTGAGCAAGGCTCTAGCGGCAAAGGCAAGAGTGTGGTTGAGTCTGACAACTATAATGAGTATGTCAAGCTCAAGAGTGAAAATGAGATGCTTAAGAATGAGAACAAGAAGTTGATGGCTCTTGAAAAGCAAGCTTCAAATGAGTCACTTATTGAAGAAAACAAGAAGCTCAAGCAAGAAAAAGAGCATCTCAAGACCGGCCTAAGCAAGTTCACAAGAAGCCAACATTTGCAAAGTGAGCTACTCATGAACACCGTCATGAAGATGGATAGAAGTGGCATTGGATACTTGGCAAATAAAGAGAAGAAGGTCAAAGCTCAATAACAACAAAGCAAGTTAAAACCCAAGCCAAAGAGATGTGTTGAGTGTGGACAAGAAAGCCATTTTGCTCATGAGTGCAAAACTCCACCACCACAACCCTTGCCCAAGCATGCTAGACCCTTTGCCTTCAATGCTCATTACATGCTTAGAAAAGACTCAAGTGGAAAGATGAAAGTCATGTTCTTGCGTCCCCCTAATAAAAATAGGCCAAAGAAAATATGGGTTGCCAAGTCACTAGTTGAGAAAGTTAAGGGCCCCTCTCAAGTTTGGGTCCCTAAATAAAAGGCTTGATCTCTTGTGTGTAGGTGAACTACAAGACCGGTGGATCTTATTGGGTAGTGGTTGCACACAACACATGATCGGTGATCCTCGTATGTTCACCTCACTTGAAGAGAATGTGGTATGTCAAGACAAGATCACATTTGGGGACAATTCAAAGAGCAAAGTCAAGGGTATAGGCAAGATTGCAATATCAAATGATCACTCCCTCTCAAATGTGCTCTATGTTGCTTTATTGAGTTTCAACTTACTATCCGTTGGGCAACTTTGTGACCTTGGCTACCAATGCTTGTTCACTCCTAATGAAGTGGTAGTTACAAAAATAGATGACAAGCAAGTGATTTTCAAAGGTTTTAGATATAATAATCTCTATCTTGTTGACTTCACCTCCGAAGATGCAAATTTGATGACATGTTTGTTCACCAAAACTACACTTGGGTGGCTTTTGCATAGGAGGCTTGCACATGTTGGAATGAACACTCTCAACAAACTATTGAATAAAGAATTAGTAAGAAGTTTGAAGGATGTAAAGTTTGAGAAGGACAAACCTTGTAGTGCATGTCAAGCCGGCAAACAAGTTGCAAATACTCATCCAACTAAAGCTTACATGTCAACATCAAGAGTGCTAGAACTTCTACACATGGATTTATTTGGTCCTACAACTTACAAGAGCTTGGGTGGAAATCTCTATTGTCTTGTGATTGTGGATGACTTCTCAAGATACACTTGGACTTTCTTCCTTCATGACAAATCCGAAGTGGCAAGTTGCTTCAAGAAGTTTGCAAAGAGAGCTCACAATGAATTTGAAGTCAAGATAAAGAAGATTAGAAGTGACAATGGAAAAGAGTTTGACAACACAAACATTGAAGCTTATTGTGATGAAATTGAAATCAAGCATGAAGTTTCATCAACCTACACTCCTCAACAAAATGGTGTAGTTGAGAGGAAGAACTGCACCTTGATCACCCTTGCAAGAACAATGCTAGATGAGTATAACACACCGGAAAAATTGTGGGCCGAGGCAATCAACACCGCATACTATACTTCAAATCGCCTCTTTCTACAAAAGTTTCTTGGCAAGACCCTCTATGAGTTGCTAAATGGGAAAAAGCCGGACGTCTCATTCTTCCGGGTGTTTGGTTGCAAATGCTACATCTACAAGAAGCGTCAACATCTAGGGAAGTTTCAAAGACATTGTGATATTGGTTTTCTTGTTGGTTACTCATCAAAGTCTAAAGCATATAGAGTATTTAACCATGCCACCGGTTTGGTTGAAGAAACATATGATGTGGAATTTGATGAATCTAACGGCTCCCAAGGAGCAATTGAGAATTATGATGATGTAGGTGATGAACCATTGAGAGAGACAATGAAGAATATGCCGGTGGGAGACATCAAGCCTAAAGATGATGAAGACGATGTACAAATTGTCAATCCACCATCTTCATCACATGTGCCTCAAGATGATGACAAGAATGAGAGAGTTGAAAATAAAGATACTCATGTCTCTCATGAACAAGCCAAGACACAAGCACAAGATGTTGCTGCTCCCTATTCCTCTCATCAAGTGGTTGATAGAAGAAACTCACCTCTACTTCAAGCACATCCACAAGATCTCATCATAGGGAGTCCTACAAAGGGTGTAATGACTCGATCTCAAAAGCTTGCTTCTTTTGTTGAACATCACTCTTTTGTCTCTTGTCTTGAACCTAAGAATGTAGAAGAAGCTCTTCGAGATCCGGATTGGGTGAATGCTATGCATGAAGAATTGAACAACTTCACCCGCAATCAAGTTTGGACACTTGAAGAGCATCCAAAAGGTGCAAGAGTCATTGGAACCAAGTGGGTGTTTCGTAACAAGCAAGATGATCAAGGCGTAGTAGTGAGAAACAAGGCAAGACTAGTTGCAAAGGGGTTCTCTCAAGTTGAAGGTCTTGATTTTGGAGAGGCCTTTGCACCCATTGCAAGACTTGAAGCCATTCGTATCCTACTTGCATATGCATCACATCATGAAATGAAACTATATCAAATGGATGTAAAAAGTGCTTTTTTAAATGGCTTCATAAATGAACTAGTCTATGTTGAACAACCTTCTGGGTTTGAAGACCCTAGATATCCTAATCATGTTTATAGGTTGTCCAAGGCGCTATATGAGCTCAAGCAAGCCCCTAAAGCGTGGTATGAGCGTCTCCGGGACTTCCTCATTGAGAAGGGCTTCACTATTGGGAAGGTTGACACCACACTATTCACCAAGAATTTTAATGGAGAGATCTTCATTTGTCAAGTCTATGTTGATGATATCATCTTCAGGTCAACAAATGAAGATTATTGCAAAGAATTTGGTGAATTGATGTCGAAGGAGTTCGAGATGTCAATGATTGGTGAGCTAACATTCTTCCTTGGTTTTCAAGTCAAGCAAATGAGAGAAGGGATTTTCATCTCTCAAGAAAAGTACACCAAGGATCTTCTCAAAAGATTCAAGATGGAAGAGTGTAAGCCAATCAAGACCCCAATGCCATCTAATGGACATCTCGACCTAGATGAGGGAGGTAAACCAATCGATCAAACTCTTTACCGTTCTATGATTGGTAGCTTGTTGTACCTTACCGTATCTAGGCCCGATATCTTGTTTAGTGTTTGCATATGTGCTCGCTTTCAAGCGTGCCCTAAAGAACCTCACCTAAGTGTCGTAAAAAGAATTTTAAGATATCTTAAGTACACTCCAAGCATCGGTCTTTGGTACCCTAAAGGAGCTAGATTCTAACTAGTTGGCTATTCCGATTCGGATTATGCCGATTGCAAAATTAATAGAAAAAGCACATCCGGAGGGTGCCATTTGCTTGGGAGGTCCTTAGTATCATGGTCATCTAAAAAGCAAAATAGTGTGGCTTTGTCCACCGCTGAGGCGGAATACATTGCCGCGGGGGCTTGTTGTGCATAAATCTTATACATGAAACAAACCCTCCTAGACTATGGAGTTGTTCTTGAAAAGGTGCCGCTTTTATGTGACAATGAAAGTGCCGTCAAAATTGCTAATAATCCGGTACAACACTCACGCACCAAGCACATTGATATCCGCCACCACTTTCTAAGAGATCATGTTGCTAAAAATGATATATCACTAGAAGGTGTAAGAAGTGAAAATTAATTAGCGGATATCTTCACTAAACCCTTAGATGAGGCTACCTTTTGTAGGTTGAGAAGTGAACTAAATGTGCTTGACTCTAGTAACTTTAAAAAATGAGCTTGTGTTGTCCCTTGCATTGCATTGTATTATATGTCACGTTTAATTTCCTACAATGCATCTAGGACTTGTCTAACACGGTTACGATAACCCTCCTTTAGAGGAGTGAAAAAGCCTAACCGTGGATCAAACTTGACAAGCAACCTAGTCTTCCTTTCTTGCTTTGCATTGCATATGCATGGTTGTTGCTTTGTCATTTCTTTTCGGTTAAGCTTTGAGTAACCTCTGTGTTCGTCCATGAATAGAGAGAGCATTTGAAGCTCCCAGGGGTTCAAAAACTCTATTGCATGGCCATACGTTGCTCCTTGGGTGTTTATTGTATATTTTCTTAAAAATAATACTAGCCTAAGGCAATATACTTTGAAAAACTTAAGGGTTTGAGTGAGGTCACTCATATCAGGTTCCAATTGGTGTTTATTTGTGTCTCTTTGAATTGGAACTTGATTGGGAGAAGTCGCGTTGAAAATCGGATTGAAGAAAGGCGTTAAACAGCGACCGGAGGCTGCACCGGACGTTGCACCGGACGCGTCGTTCCTGACCACCGTGTCTGGTCCCGGCATTCACCAGTGCGTCTGGTCATTCCCAAAGAATTTCTTCAAAATCTCTAACCGGACGCCGCATCGGACGCGTCTCTGCTGACCACCGCGTCTGGTCCCAGCCACCACCACCGCGTCCAGTCACCCGCTTTATTTTTCCAGGCAATCCATGACCGGACTCTGTCAGCGTCCAATCGTGCATAATCAGACGTGTCCGGTCATTCCAGGAGCTTACTAGTCTGTGACCGGATGCTGCTTCCACCGCGTCCGGTCATGCGACCACCGCGTCCGGTCATCGCGTAAAAAGCGGATCTCACCCCTTTTAACCGTACGTTCGGATCTCGCTCGTTTTTCTTTTCCGTCTCAATCCGCCGCCAACCTCACCGAGTTCCTAAGCACCGCCGTCTCGCCGAGCCGCCGCACCACGCCGTGCCCTCGCTTTCGTGCCCTGCAACCGCGCCATCCTCGCCCGCGCCCGCGCCATGCCTCCGTGCCGTGCTCCCGCGCCCACGAAGCCCGCTGCTCGCAGCCGCAGCGCCACCGCCTAGCGCGCCACCACCGTCCAGCGTGCCACCACCGTCAAGCCGACCCGCGCACCACCATGCCCAAGCGTCAGCTGCCGCGTCTGAACTCTCTGCCATCCAGCGCGCCACCACTTCGAGGCCCGCGCCCACAGCCGAGGAACCCTAACCCTAGCTTTGCTCTTCGTGAAGTTTTTTCATCTCCGCGAACATCTCTGTCTCCGCAAGGTGACATCACTGCCTTGGATTAGGGTTTGCCATTGATTTTCCAGTGAATTACTAATACAATCGTTGATCTCTCGGTACTCCAGGGTTTCGATCGTCGTTTCCGGGTAACCCTAGCGTGTCGAGATCATCTTCCGTTCATCGGATCTTCGCTCTTTCGAGGTAGCTCTCGCGGTCCTTTCATATCTTATCTAATATGCTTGCTCTCATTAGAATCTTACTCATCTTTTAGATAATATATGTTGCGTATAGTAGATCCATCTATTCTATCGTTTCAATCTGTCCTGTCGGTGCTGTGTGTATCAGGTGATCAGTTGTGAATCCGAGGCCAAGCCTGCGGATACGGATTGAGGCCAAGCCTCACGAGTGTCAGTTCATCATCTGTTACTTTCCAGTGTTTCTTAGATACAACAGTTTGTCAGTATGGTTCACTGCAAGAATGCTGGTGGTGCATCTAGTGATGGGGACGAGAGTCCTCCCAGGAGGACAGAGGTAGCTCGCGGCAAGCGAGTGAAGATTGCTGCCAAGAAGAGAAAGAGAACACTTACAGAGGTAGAGATAGCTCAGGCAGTTGCAGATGCAGCAGAGGCAGCAGAGAGAGGTGCTAGGAGTAGTGGTATATGTATTGGTGAGAGTCGCTTTCACCTTGAAGGTCGATAGCTTGGTACAGAGGCCATAGAGGAGACAGTGGATGCACCTGCAGAGCAGCCTATAGAGGACCTAGAGGAGACTGAGGAGCACACAGTTCAGACTCCATAGCGTCATCGCTCAGGACGTACGCGAGCTCAGGCGACTCCCAGGCCAGAGGGTTAGCGTCGTGGAGGTCGTCCACCTCCCAGGGTTCGAGGTCACCCCCAGTTGAGCACTTTGACCTTAGGGGAGCTACAGCTAGACAGATCTAGGCCCTCAGGTTCGTTGAGGTCACTCGGTGGTTCCCACCTCAATGGGATCCCCAGGCTTCAGAGAGTTTCTACACTCCTTTGCACGAGGACTTCTATAGAGCCTATGTCGACAGCGGGATTGCTTTCAGACCTCAGAAAGTCTGTCGACTGGAGGCCTTAGTCGAGGTGGTCGGTGTGCAGCTTCGTTCGCATCTATCCTTTCTACCTGGATTGTCAGATCTTCTTGGACGGACTGGAGCATACTGCGGGACCTGGGTCAGAGAGTTCTATTCTTCACTTTGGATTGACCCAGCACATGAGTTTATACATTTTGCTTCCAGAGGCCGTGACCACAGACTCTATAGCACTAGGGTATGGGAGATTCTCAGACTCCCAGCTTCAGAGACAAAGATACATCAGCTGTGTTTCGGACAGACTGCACCTCCGAGACGCCCTCACGGCAGGACAGTGCCCTCTATAGATATGATCAGACCCTGTTTCCATGAGCCTTTTGGCGAGGGGTCTCGACGTACACCTACCAGCCTGACACCCCTAACCAGAGTCCTTGATGCTATTGTAAGGAGGACTCTACTTTCGAGGCTTGGATATAGAGAGGGATTGACTCGCATGCAGCTATAGGTAGTACATCACCTCATCTCACAGACTCCGTTCGACCTTTGGGATCTGATGCTATGTGAGATGGAGGACACCTTGGCAGAGGGATTCAAGGGCCACAGGTAGCTTCCGTACGCTCATTGGATATGCTTTATCATCAGATCTGCCTATGAACTGCCTACAGAGATTCGAGCAGAGATTTCTGATACCACTACAACTTTTTCAGAGTATGATATCCAACAATTGTGGGCATCAGTTACCAGAGAGTAGACACCTGGCCTAGGACAGCGTCAGAGGCCAGAGGTACCGGAGATAGCTACTGAGCAGGACAAGACCGTTGAGGGTCTTGCTGAGGCAGAACTAGCAGATCTAGATGCTCAGCCAGCTGATCCAGTCGAGGATGTTGCTACTGACAGCACAGATGAGGATTATTAGCCCATCCCCCGATACCGTTCTCCTCGGCCTCACGATCATGAGGCCGGTGGTTTAGGCTCAGCCTCCCGCTCAGACCCAGCCATGGTGGCTATTCTTGAGAGGCTGACCCAGGCCCAGGAGAGACAGGAGGTTCAGATGCAGAGACAGGCTCAGGACACAGCTGCAGCATTTGCACAGATTTAGGCTCATCAGGACGAGTTCCAGAGGTGGCAGCTAGAGTTCCAGAGACAGCAGTTCGAGATGCAGAGGCAGCAGGCAGCCACTCAGCAGCAGTACCTAGAGCTCCTATGACACCTTGTCACTGTTGGGGTACCTCCACCACCGTCTGTTCTGACTCTAGCATTACAGTCCAGTGGACCTCAGAGTCAGGACCAGCCGAGCTTTCAGTTTACCTCACCTCAGCAGCAGGTGCCTCAAACATTTTAGTCTCCGAGCTATACTCCTATACAGACGGGATTCACTCCACCAGCTCAGCCGAGACCTCACCTCCTTTCACGCACTCCCTTCACCGACTTAAGTGCCACCTACAGTGAGCTGACTGGACAGCCATCACCCTCGTACACCACTATTGAGACCACTACAGGGATGTCAGCTTCAGAGACTGCTCTTCCTCTAGTGTCAGGGGCCAGGACTACAGAGACTATGCCATCATCAGTTGCATTGACAGATCCTCCTACTCTTGGTGTTTTTCAGGCTCAGGCGATAGTGACTGCTCCTATAGTTGCTACTACACCTTTAGTTCCTACACCTATTCTACAGACCCAGACTGCTTCACTACCATGTCTATCTTCAGAGGGTCAGCCTGACAGTTCAGAGTCTGAGGAGGATACTTCACAGTTTGTGATCACTCCACGCTCCTCGGCACCCGACACGATAGCTTCTGTTCTCCCGTCGGATCCTTAGATTAGTTTTTTTGGCGTTTGATGCCAAAGGGGGAGAGAGAGCGTAGATTCAGGGGGAGTGTTATTAGAGGGTTTCGTTCTTTGTGTGCTACATTCATGAATCATGTTTATTTTCTCGCCCTGCATTGTGTGACTATGAGTTTGTGAAACTTTACTCTATATCATGTCACTTATTTGTGTTTAGCTCATAAGGTTGTGCTTCTGTGCCTTACTCCGATTTCATATGAGCTATGTTTTATGTGTACTAACTCTTCATGTTTTATCTTATGAGTACACTTAGTTGGCTTGGAACACATAAGCAATTACTAACCCCTTGTGCTTACAGCTTTATGCTTATGTGAACCAAGCATGATCGAAAACCTCAACTTATATCTTCTGAATCTAAGTGTTGTCATCAATCACGAAAAAGGAGGAGATTGAAAGCATCTAGGCCCCAGTGTTGGTTTCGGCAATTGATGATAACGCATTATTACCATGACTAACGTGTGTTTTGCAGAAACGTTGGCAAGTTAGGTCATGGAGTTGATAACTGCTTTGGGCACTATGGTATTCATGTCCCTTGATGGAAATCATTTCGGTTTTCAAAGGATCAACGACAAGATTAAGGACGGTTAGTTTCGGATGTCAAGGTGTTGAGTTACATCTGGAATAGTCGTTAGGATCTTTGTTTCTTCCTTTGACCATACTATAAAGGGGGGCATGAGCAAGTAACTTGACCTAGGTGAGTCTTTTGTTTAGGTGTGGTGCACACTTGTCAAACTTAGCACTAGGGAGCTCTAGAAAAGCTCAAAGTTCAGTTGGAAACAACTTGGTTCAAGTTGCGTCGCGTTTCTAAGTCGTTTGAGTTGTTTACCTGTGACTGGACGCGGTGTCTGTCACGACCGGACACGTCCGGTCAGTACTAACAAGTCACTGCGTCGTTAACTGATCGACCGGACACGGTCCTTGAGAGGACCAGACGCGGTGGTCAGTCTGACACATGTTCCAGAGGGTAAACAACATAATCGGACGCGATTGTGAAGTGATCGGCCCGTCCGGTCATGTTCTAGTAAGGTCCCAAGCTGACCTGACGCGTCCGGTCATCTATGATCGGACGCGGTCGAGCGTCAGGTCAGTTTCCAGTAAGGTTCTTCCATGATCGGACGCGTCCGGTCATCCCTAACCGGCGCGTCCGGTCATCTCAGACTGGCGTGTCCGGTCACTCAGCGCTGACTTTCGGATTCCGATCGTTATACTCGACCGGCGCGTCCGGTCATGTCGACCAGCGCGTCCGGTCAGTACGAGTTTTGATGAATCGGCAGATAACGGTTGGATTTGTCTGAGAGGTGTATAAATACATCCCCTCCACCTCTTTTAGAGGTCTCTTGCTCATTTATTCAGCTGAGAAACACCTTTGTAGTGCAAGGGAGTGCAAGAGCCCTAGTGAGGATAGTGATTTGAGAATCAAAGTTTGAGATTCCTCACTAGTGACAAGAGTATAGCAAGTGTGCATCCATCTTCTCGTTAGACTTGTTGTGGTCAAGTGAGAGTTCTAGCTTGTTACTCTTGGTGATCGCCATCACCTAGACGGTTCGGTGGTGATTGGGAGTTTGGTGATCATCTGACGAGCTTGTGGGTGACCCAACTCATTGTTGTGAGCGGTTTTAGATGATTCGCCGTGACGGAGTGTCGAAGAATCAACCCATAGAGAGCACTTGATCCTTGCGCGGATCAAGGGGGAGCTACACCCTTGCGCGGGTGCTCCAACGAGGACTAGTGGGGAGTGGCGACTCTCCGATACCTCGGCAAAACATCGTCGTGTTCCTAACCCTTTCAAGCATTTACTTTCATGTATTACTTTCATTGCTTGTTTACTTTCCTAGAATTACCATGCTAGTCTAAGATTGGAACTTAGGGTGCAAAACTTTTACCGGTAGAATCACAAGGAACACTAGTAGGCACTTGGAATGAAGTTTGGCTTGTAGGATTTAATTCTTGCAATTAATTTTTAGAGAAGCCCAATTTACCCCCCTCTTAAGCATCTTGATCCTTTCAATCATTAATGGAGGCGGTTATCTAAAGTCGTCTGCTTTTGTTAATCCATTAACGGAGGCGGTTGCGTAACCGTGACCGCCTCCGTTAATGCGGGATTAACGAAGGCGGCCCAGTTAAGACGACCGCCTCCGTTATCATTTAACCAAGGTGGGCCCTTTGGTGGCCGACTGAGCTTGGCCGGGCTCGGAACAATGGAGGCGGGCGAAAAGTGTGCCCGCCTCCGATCAAGAAAATGCAACGCCACCTAAAAGGAATCGTGTACTAGTGTGCGGTGATCACCTTGAAAGTCTAGGGACCTGGATGACACGTAGTTTTTGTTAATAAGCTGATTTCAAATCAAAAAGTTGTCAACTACAAAGTTTCATAACTTTTCGAGATCCACAACTTTAATTTTAGTTGTTTCTCCATCCGAGGTCATTTAAAAAATCCAAATTCAAATTTGAAAAATTCAAACGTAGTTAACGTTGAAAAAATTAATTCAAATAAAAAAGTTGTCAACTACAAAGTTCTATAACTTTCCAAGATCTACAACTTTTATTTTTGTTATTTGTTCATCTAATATAGTGGTAGTAATATTATTCACAAATATTATATATCTCTCTTGTAGATATGTAAATTTTGTAAACAATGTTAGTACCACTTTGTCATATGAAGAAAATATAAAGTTGTACATCTTGATGAGTTCTTTCACTTTTATGTTCATGACTTTTTCAGCTGAAATAATTTAACGTAAGAACACAATAATTTGATAGAGCATGATTTTAGAAATTTTTACGAAAAAATTCATCAAATTTGAAGTTAGTACGAGGGAGAAAGACTAGTTAAAAGTTTTAGCCAGAGATTAAAAAGAGAAATCAGAGTTCTTCAATAATTTTAAAATTAAATTTCAAACAACATTTTGAGGAAGTAAATGATTTCAAATGAAAAAGTTGTAAACAACAAAGTTTTATAACTTTTTGAGATCTACGACTTTTATTTTGGTCATTTTTCCATCCGAGGTCATTTAAAAAAAATTCAAATTTCATTGCTTAATTTTTAATATTCGGTGTCTATTTGTAGAGACGGCTCAATATTGAGCTGCCTCGTGTACAAATCCGATTTGTAGGGGCGGCTGGATATAGAGCCGCCCCTACAAATCGGACCATTTGTAGGGACGGCTAATAACACCAGTAGCTCCTACAAATGGATTTGTAGGGATGGCTCATTTGGGAGGCATTTGCCGGGGCGACTTAATATAGAGTCGCCCCTTAAAAAAAGGGGAACATTGCTACAAATTATTTTTGTAGTAGTGAAATGAAATAAGATTATTCTTGTAGCTTGCCGCACTTCACACGTGAAAACCAAGCAATAGCCTGATTTTCTATGGCCAACCGCATCCATGGCGTGGCAAACGGCGGCTAGGAACCAAACACTCCCTTAGGGATGAGATGACACCATTTGATGTTTGGCTGATGAGTAACAAAAACCAACCAATTTCTATTTAGTTTGCCGACATCAAAAAAAAGGTCAGCCACCTGACAAGCAGTGTCCATATTATCCGCTTTGAAAAGTTTTTGAAAAATTGTTCAGATAATTTGTGTTAATTGATACGATAGGGTCATATATTTTAGAGGAGATTATTGGTGATCTGCTGCAACATCTCCCTCACTAATCTAAAAGGGGTATGTGCTATCTAATTAAACTGGATGATTTCTTTCTTTATGCCTTTGCAGTAAAAAATAACTAAGCTATGAACTTGGATAAATAATTGCTTGCAAACATAATGTGTTTAGGGCATATTTGAATGGGATTCTAAAATTCAGATTCTAGATAAAAAATAATCTATGATGTTTTTTGGATTATGTGCCCGAATCCTACCATGTTTGAATGGGATTTTAGATTTTGAGATTTTTCTATCCGGAGTATTGAAATCTCTGTGGATGGCATATAATCGAGAAACAAAAGAGCTGCTCCACGGTGAAGTTTATGGAGCAGAGTTTGTGAAGCAATTCCAAACACCCCTTAGAATCTTATCTAAACATGTCCTAAAAGCAATTGAATGGTAGGATCATGGGAGCATCTGGCGGCGATTTTTGTCGTGCAAAACCCAGTTCCATGGCATGTGGCGGGGACTCACTAGCACTGCTGCGATAAGGCCGGTCTCAATGGGTATTTTATGGGGTTTGGTGCACATTAAATAGAGTGACACGTTAACCAGAATGGAATCTCTGCATGTTTTTGAGAAGGTGAGAGAAAGAATACGTTTAATGGGGACGAAAATCTCTGCATGTTTTTGAGAAGGTGAGAGAAAGAATACGTTTCATGGGGACGAAACGTTTGGGCAACGTTTCCAAGTCATTGCAAACCGCACGACACTTGCGTTGAGCGGGGAAGTTTCATCCCCATGGATCCCGTGCGTCTCAACTCCGCTTCCTCCTTGCACCGCTTCCTCCATCAGCGTCGCGTCCTGCAGGGAGCTCCCGGACATCGCTCGAGGCTTCGCTACGCCCGCCTCGACCTCCTCCTGCGGGGCGGCTCGGCCTGATCTGCGCCGTCAACCAGCGCCGGAGCACGCAACTACTAGTCTGCTACTCTAGCAGCAGAGCAGGAGCACGTCCGACGATGACGAGAGGCCGGATGGCTTGCCTGCTTCACTTGCCGGCCTGCGGCAGAGTTGACGTCGATTATAGCATCGCCCTTGCACATAGATCCAGCCTCTCCGGACGAATCGGCGCTGCCTGCCTCGACGACTTGGCCGAGGCTCCCACACCACCGGGCTTGACGACGCCCAAGCCTCCGGCCATGCACGCACAAGGGAACTGCTCTGGTGTGAGGTGCATGGGGAAGGGAACGGGAACGAGTGGATGGCAGCACGGGTCACGGCCACGGGGAGCTTCTGGAGCCTCCGTTTTTCCTTTTTCTTCTTTTTTGACGAGTTTTTTTTTTTATTTTCTTGGTCCCACTCGCTGGCACCAGGAAACGTCTGGTACTTTGCCTGAGAATACTATGCGAGTGTGTTTTTCATCGTGCAGCCATACGGAGATAAAATTTGATTCGAGCACAACAAACGGCTACAAAGTTATCTAGCATATTTGATCACAGCAAAACACAAGAATTAAATGCTACAACGAGTATTTGAAACAACGAAATGAAACTATCCATAGGAGGTTTCATATTCCAATTTCCAAAACTAGTAGTATTGAAAACATGAAACGATACATTAAGACTGGCCTAAGCGTACCAATAGGGCAAGTATCTGGTGGCAGCAATCTATCTACTCCTACCGCTTGGAGTCTCCAGCCCCCATTACTCCGATCCATAACCATCATTGCACCTGCCTCTCAACGGCACGATCTACACTACGGGCAGTCCCAATGCTATAAACTACATGTAGTTTCTATACCTAATAATTTCCATAGACACTGTATATAGAAACCATGGTCCCAATAGATAGTTTCTACAAAACAATTTTTTATCCAATCACATACATTTTCTCTCCATGTCACATCCCTTCATGTCTTAGTTCTCGTGTAGACATGGTTTCTAACTTAGACCCAGTTTCCATAATTTTTACTCTTTCTCTTTAATAACTACCTTGCCACATCAGCAAAACGCTTTGGTGGCAGTACAATTAGCGTTGAAAACAGATGGAAAAATTCCCATTCCGATCCATTCTGTTTTCCACTTTTGTCCGTTCGTTTCCGTATTTGCGGGGTCCCCTTTCTGTATTTACGGAAATGGGAGAGGGGTTTTTCCATCCATTTCCGCGGGATCCCGTTTTCACCCGAAATTGATCCGTATTTATTCTGTTTTTCATCCCGTTTTAAATCTATATGAGATGTGTAGAAATTAATATGTTCATAAACCTATTAATCACCAATTATGCATGTTAACACATGGCATGCTAGTGAATACTAGACCAATAACTTTGTATGTGTATATTAATTTGTGACTTTGCTCATGTATATTCATGAATATTTAATCATATTATTCTAACTTAATTTTTCGGCTCTCCATCCATATTTGTTCGTTTCCGTGCATCCGCATATCTCGATTCCGTTTCCAAACCCGCATTTTCCGAACCCGATCTCGTTTCCGCCAAAAAAATATAGAAACGGAAGTAGAAATAGGGTTTTTCCGTCCGTTTTCATCGCTAAGTACAATTAATGTCAATAGAAACTATGATAGTTTCTGTATTGGGAGTGCCCTACTAGCAGCTCCTGCAAACCGCCTCGTTGCCCATGCGCCGGCTTTGCATGCTTGCACACGTCGACACATACATAGGTCGGCGCCATGTCCGCTTCCTCGAGAAATTCAATACCTACTTCGGTACGATACATACGCCCTCGGCAAAGCAAAGAAGGAACAACGATGCGATTCCTACTAGTACTACTTTTTTTTTGGAAAGAAGACAGGACCAACGATAATTTCTTTTGTATTTTTTGAAGAAATCTTCTGAAGATGTCTCTTCTAGTAAGAATAGAGAAGATGACTCATCTAGTAAGAATGCACTTATTTGTGATCCTCCCAGAGACCGCTATTCATGTCATGTCATGGGCTCCTCGCCGCCGCCCCGGCCGGCCAGCCGTTCCATCTCCCCATGCGCCCACCCCACCCCACCCGATCGGCGACCAAGCCGGCCGCCCCTCAGTCTTCCCAATGCAAGATAGGATCATATGAGTAGGAGTAGCCTCTCTCCCTCACAGGGCGCCCAACTACTAGTACTAGTACTAGGGGTAGACAGACAGTTGTACTACCACTAGTGGGAACACAAGAGCAAGTGATCAGATCGGTGACCTGGCCTCGCGGGCGCGAGCGCGGCATGGCCGCTCGAGGTCTCTAGGCACGGTGTGGCAGCACGACCTCGGGGTCTCCAGGCGCGGCGTGGCCTCGCTGTCTCTAGGTGTGGTGTTGTCGATGCGGGACCCATAGGGTTCGCCAACAATGTGACTACGAGTCGTGGGCCCTGGCCTGGCCCACGAACTGGAACTAGGAGAGGTGTAGCATCCACTACACCGAATGCAAATAGAATAGGTCAGACTAGCCGGATTCCTATGGAAAGTAACTTTTGTATCTAGTTTAGGACCCCTTCTTTGGATCCGACTAGGATTGTAACCGCACCACAACCTTCTCTACCGATATAAAGAAAGGCTGTGGGCACCCCTATAATAAGGGATGATACAGCACAATCAATCCAACTAGATGTAGGGTTATTACTCGCTCATCGATCGAGGGCCCTAACCAGTATAAATTGACTGTCTCTACATTCACCGTCGAGTTCTAGCACGCACCGAAGCCCGAACAACTATCCCGGATACCCCCGTGGCAGGCTATCGGTGGTCAAACACCAACAGCTGGTGCACCCGGTTGGGGCTTTCGGCGCAATCATGATCAAGAGCTCTACGGATTTTGACGACATGATCTTCCCGATGGGATCAATCTTCATCTTCAGATCATGGGTTTGCGAGGCGAACGACAAAGGCAACCTCCATGGATATCTCGTTGAAGCTCTGAAAGCCCACGAAGATCTCACCCTTTCGACGAAGCTAACCAAAGATCTCGAAAAGCTTACGATGTCTGAACTGACTCGGGCCCCGACAATGATCAATCTCGATCTAACATCCGAGTCAGATTCCTCCTCGAAGTCTTATTCGGGTTCTTTCAAAGGCAAACCAAGACCTTTCCCAATCAGACTCTGGAACGTAGCATCAACTCTATAAGAGATCAGTTTGAATCTACTTCAGGTTTCTTCTAATCTACTTCAGGTTTCTTCTAGGAAATTGAGTCGCTTCCCAACCGGAGTTAACAACGTGACAATGACATATCAAGGCTTACTTCGAAGCATGGCTGGTCGGGCGCAGAGACTGCATCTTACCGGGGCACAAGAAGGTCTTGTGTTAACCGTAACACATGAAGATTGCCTGGTCCATTGGCCAAGTATATATCCCCAGAACAGCAATACCTAACTAGTTGAAGAAGCTATCACTCTACCTTACCAAGAAGGTAGTGCGCTCCGTGATAACAACATTCTAACTAAAGTCATCAGCAATTACAGTGAGGCAAGTCTGGTGCCAAGTCAAGAAGTCTTCATGATTCAGCGGCCACTACTGATACCACCAACTGCACCCGATGTTAGATCGTCAGATGAATCAGAATCAAATATATCGCCCAATGTTCCTGAATACGATGGCGAATCTGAGGGCCAACGATGAGCTAGCAAAAAAAGGAACATACTGAAAGAAGGTCATAGACGCCGTGCCAGGCAACGAAAAGAAGCACAGGACACATACAAAAGGGAGCTGGCTGAGTACTACAAGAGAAGATTAGAGAAAGAAGCCAAAGAAAGGCGCGTGGCTAGAGTACACGAAGCCCCTTATGACAAAGATACGGAAAGCACTAGAAGAACTCGAAGCAATTTCGCATCCCAACGAAGAACAAGAACAACTCCGAGAAGATCTTCGGACAACAGCTCAGAGGGCGCACGGTGGAAGGACTCATTCTAGGCTTCCCGCTAGGATAGCATCGCATGAACAAGACGCACAAAGTCAAAGGAGGTCCGCCTTCGAGAGACTAGGACCAAACAGGAGCCAGAATCAAGAAAAAAGGAGAGACAACGCCCGAAGTAATCAAGTCAAGCGTCTAAGAGAAGAAAGGAGCAGAGCATCTCACCACTCATCCCCATGATTCACTTCTAGGCTAAATAAGAACTGGCTGGAAGAAGGAGCTAAATCAGAACACAGAGAAGTCAGAAATTTCCATATTTTTCAAGACGACTTGCTTCGGTACGGCTGCCTCACAAGTTCAAACCATCAAACTACTCCAAATACGATGGGAAGACTGAACCAAAACAGTGGCTCAGAATCTACTCGCAATCAATCGAACTAGCCGGCGGAGATGACGATATCAAAGCATCATTCTTTCCCATGGCCCTAGAAAACATGCCCCTCCAATGGTTCGATAAATTGAACCTGGGTTCAATCAAAGGCTGGGAGGACTTATAAAGAGCTTTCTGTAAAAACTTCACGGGTATCATTATGCACCCCATCACACATGCAGAACTAAAAGAACTCAAGTAAAAGGGAGGCGAGAGCTTTAGAGATTATTATCAACGTTTTGATGAATTACGTGCCCAGGTACATAACATCACGGAATGAGAAGTAATTGAAGCCTTCTCCCACGGGATCACGGCTAAATGACAATTTCAAGATTTTTGTAAAGAAAACCCAAGGAACAATGAAGAATTCAGATGCACGGTAGAAAATGATTATGAATGAAGAAAAGATGAAAGAAAGATTTCCAAAAAGAAATAACTGAGAAAACAATAGAGACAACTCAGACCGGAGAAATTTTCCAAACATGGGTCATCCAGATAGGAAATGCAGACCAGACAACACCATCGCCATGACCGACAAGATGAAAAAGTTCTCAAAATTCAGGAGGTTTGAGGATATTGAAAATATGCACTGTATATGGCACCCACAAGGAAACCACACAATGGGAGACTGCTGAATCTTCATTGATCGGTATGCAAGAAAAGGAAAAAACAAAGATAAACAAGAGGATAACAAAAAGAAAGACGAAGACAACACAGAAGACAAAGGATTCTAGTAACCAAAGGGGACGGTCGTAGTAATCTTTTTTGGAGTTCCGGGTTCCAGAAGCAAACACCAAGATAAGTTGACTCTCTGTAGTATCATGGCAGCCGAACCAGCGATCCCAAGGTACCTAAATTAGTCACAATATCCAATCCAGTTTTCAAGAGAAGATCAATGGACGAGCGTTGGAAATGCCGGCCTATATCCACTGGTCCTAGATCCAACTATAGTGGGGATGACAGTCACCAAAGTTCTGATCGATGGGGGAGCTGGACTCAACATCATATTTTCAGAAACGCTAAAGAAGATGGGGCTAGACTTTACCGGGTTGATCACCCCAACAGGAATACCCTTCTATGGAATAGTACTTGGCAATGCCGCCATGTCGCTCGGGTAAATCACTCTACTAGTCACGTTTGGAACACAAGCAAATTACCGAACTGAATTCATCCAGTTAGAAGTTGTGAACTTTGAGACATCGTATCATGCCATCCTTGGAAGACGCTGACTTGCAAAGTTCATGGCTATACCTCACTACCCATACCTCCTGCTCAAGATGCCAGGACCTCACGGAATACTCTCCCTCCGAGGAAACCTAAAGCGTGCCTTCGATTGTGACATTCAAGCAATTCAAATCGCAGCCAAAACACAGGCAGCTGACGGTAGAGAAGAAAATACCACTGTCACTACACAAATGAACCCAAAAGAGCTAGAGATCCTAGCAAAGAAATCTTGCATCCTTGCACCTCAAAAAGAAGCCAATGTAAAGAAAATTGACCTGGGTACTGGTGATCTTGAGAGGACAGCGACCATCAGCGCCCACCTCTTGGCTAAATAGGAACTCACGCTCACCAACTTTCTTTGGAACAACAAAGATATCTTCGCTTGAAAGTCGGTCGACATGCCAGGTGTCCCAAGAGAGTTGGTTGAGCACAGAATTGATGTCAATGAAGGCTCCAAACCAATTAAGCAATGGTTGAGAAGATTCTCACCAGACAAAAAGGAAGCAATCAAGAAGGAGATTACAAAATTAATGGCAGCTGATTTTATAAGAGAAATTCTTCATCCAAATTGGCTAGCGAATCCCGTTCTAATACAGAAAAAGAACACGGCCGAATGGTGCATGTGTGTCGATTACACGGATCTCAACAAACATTGCCCAAAGGACATGTTCGGGTTACCACAAATTGATCAAATTATCGATTCAACAGCAGGATCCACCCTGCTGTCTTTCCTCGATTGCTATTCAGGATATCATCAGATTACATTAAGAGAAGAAGATCAGAGCAAGACATATTTCATCACTTCTTTCAGTAATTATTGCTATAAATCCATGTCCTTTGGACTCAAGAACGCAGACGCCACCTATCAAAGAGCTATTCAAACAAGTCTTGGTGAACAAATTGGTTACAATGCAGAAGCTTATGTCAGCGATGTAGTAGTAAAGACAAAGAACCCAGACATGCTAATCGAAGACTTGAAGCAGACTTTTGAAAATCTAAATAAATGGAAGTAAAAATTGAACCTAAACAAGTGTGTTTTCGGGGTACCATCAGGGCAATTACTCGGATTCCTAGTCAATAATCGGGGAGTAGAAGCAAGCACTAAGCAAATTCGAGCCATAACAGAAATGGCACCCCCATGCAGTGTAAAAGATGTGCAAAAATTGACAAGAGGCATGGCAGCCCTCAATCGCTTCATCTCACAAGTCAGCGAAAAAGAACTCCCTTTCTTTAAGCTACTAAAAAAGATAGGCAAGTTTGAGTGGACAGAGGAAGCCAAGGAGGCTTTTGAAAGCCTTAAAATGTACCTCACCTCATCACCCATACTTACGCCACCAAAGAAAAATGAAGACATGATGTTATACATATTGACAACATCTACTGTGGTCAGTGTAGCAATTGTGGTTGAAAGAGAAAAAGGGGATGTATACAAAGTATAGCGGCCGGTATACTACATCAGTGAAGTTTCGACAGATAAAAAATACGATACCCACATGTACAAAAACTACTCTACGCCCTCCTAATCACTTCCCACAAGCTTCGGCACTACTTTGAAAGCCACAAGATCATCGTAGTAACAGATTTCTCTCCTGGAGACATCCTATGTAATAGAGATGCGACGGGACACATATCAAAGTGGGTAGTTGAACTCGGAGCTCTAAATATCGATTTCTCTCCTCGAAAGGCAATAAAATCACAAGCACTCGCAGACTTTTGTGGCTGAATGGACAGAAATCCAACAACCTGCACCAGATACCTTCCTCAATCATTGGAAGATGTACTTTGATGGATCACTCAAGTTAGACGGAGCAGGCGCAGGTGTTCTTTTCATATCCCCAGAAGGAAAACAACTTAAATATGTACTCCAAATTCTATGGCAAGCCACAAATAATGAAGCAGAATATGAAGCACTCATCCATAGGCTAAGAATCGTGACTTCTCTTAGAATCAAGTGGTTGCTTATCTCTAGATATTCAGCTATAGTCATCAATCAAGTCAACAAAGACTAGGACTATACCAAAAATGACATGGACACCTATTGCGCTGATGTACAAAAACTAGAGAAAAATTTTCAAGGACTAGAAATCCTGCACGTTCTACGAGACTCAAACATTGCAGCAGACATCCTCACTAAGCTGGGATCAGACAGAGTGAAGGTCTCACCAGGGGTGTTTGTAGAGGAGTTGCCATCATCCTGCATAAAACAACCCGGCAGGATAACCCTTGAGCCACCAGCACCAACAACCCAGATCATGAACTCAAGACTTCATCGACTACATCAAAGAAAACAAACTACTAGCTAATAGGGAAGAGACCACCTGGATAATCAGAAGAAGCAAGAACTATGTCCTTGTAGGTGACAACCTCTATAGAAGAGCCGCGTCATCAGGAGTACTTCTTAAATGTATCACAAGAGAAGAAGGAAAAGAAATCCTAGAAGAAATTCACTCAGGTTGCTGCAGCAACCACGCAGCCTCAAGAACTCTGGTGGAGAAAATTTTTCACACCAGTTTCTATTAGCCAACAACTTTGAAAGATGCAGAAGAATTAGTCAGACAATGCAAAGGATGCCAAATGTTAGCGAGGCAAGCTCACGTACCAGCTCACGAGCTAATTTGCATCCCTCCTGCCTAGCCATTCACATGCTGGGGCTAGACCAAGTAGGTCCACTCAAAAAAGCCAAAGGTGGTTTTGAGTACATCTTCATCGCAATCGACAAATTCACCAAGTGGATCGAGTACAAGTTGCTCGTAAAATACAGCGCAACAAAAGCAGTCGAGTTCATCCAAAACATCATGCACTGCTTCAGAATACCCAACTACGTCATCACAGATTTAGGTTCCCCTTTTATAGCTATCAAATTCAGAAATTGGGCACAAGACTGTGGCATCAGTATAAATTATGCATCAGTTGCACACCCTGAAGCCAACGGACAAGTAGAAAGAGCCAATGGACTTATACTAGCTGGATTAAAACCAAGATTATATGAAGAACTAGAAGACTACGACTCCAAATGGATTGAGAAATTACCCAAAGTAGTATGGGGGCTCCGTACTCAAATAAGCAGAGCAACTGGATACTCACCCTTTTTCTAGTATATGGATCAGAAGCCGTGTTACCAGCAGATTTGATCTGGACATCCCAAAAATAGAGCAATATGAGAAGGGAGAAGCAGAACACATACGAAGATTAGAACTTGACAGTACAAAATAGGTTAGGATAAACGCTACCCTTCAGTTAGCTTGATACCTCTAAGGTCTAAGGCACCACTACAACAAAAGTACTAAACAACGCTCAGTACAAGTTAGAGACTTAGTACTACGAAGAATACAAAAAACTAATGGACACCATAAACTACTCAGCCCATGGGAAGGTCCTTTTATTGTTGCAAAAGTCTCTGGACCAGCCACATATAAGTTAATGACTGAAGATGGGGAAGAAGTGAGGAATACGTGGCATATCAGCCAGCTAAGAAGATTCTACGCTTGAAGAACTCAAGACAAAATCTATGTAACAATAAAGCGACATGTAATCAGGATCCATGGTCAATGAAATAAAGATGATATTCCTCATCAACATTTGTCTTATTATGATCGTTCCCGAGTTGTTTTCATAATCGGATAAGAGCAAAAGAGCTGAAAAGATGCTTGAGCTCGTAATCCCAAGTCTTTTTAGGCTTAAATAAGAGTAAAGCATATTAGCTGACACTCGAACCTATCCTAGATTATTTTCATGGCCTGGATGAGAGCCAAAGGTGCTCGATCGATCCGAGTTGTTTTCACAACCGGATGAGAGCAACAGAGCTAAAAATACGCTTGAGCTCACAATCATAAGTCTTTTCAGGCTTGGATGAGAGTAAGGTAGATAAGCTGACACTCGAACCTATCCTGGGTTGTTTTCACGATGTGGATGAGAGCCAGAGGTGCTCGATAGATCCCGAGTTATGTTCACAACCGAATAAGAGCAAAAGAGCTAAAAAGATGCCTGAGCTCGCAATCCCAAGTCTTTTCAGGCTTGGATGACAGTAAAGCAGATAAGCTGACACTTGAACCTATCTCGGGTTGTTTTCACGACCTAGATGAGAGCCAGAGGTGCTCGACCTATCCCGGTTTGTTTTCACAGCCGAATGAGAGCAAAAGAGCTGAAAAGACGCTTGAGCTCGCAACTCACAGAGATAAGAGCAAAATAGCTACAAATACACTTGAGCTCATTTTATCTAGAACCATTCAGACTTGGATGGAAATTAAGTCCATGCAAGACCACAACAAGCAAGAAAATATAAAAGAAGCCTAAGCCCATCAAGACTACTCCAGATACGAGCAGAAGCATCGGTGCTCGCCATGGCTTATGATCAACAAACAATATAGAAAGAAGACTCTAAAAAGAAGCTTTCTTACAAAACAACAAGGAGAAGGCCTAATTCTCAGAATCATCATCAGAAGAAGAAAAATACACCTTATTTTAGAACAGAGGCAATCTTTGACAACAGAGGATGGACTACACCACAAGAGACTACTCAGATTTAAGGAGGAACAAAATATTTACATGACGAACAGAACTACTAGGTACATCGACAACCGAATCTACTACTAGACAGTCCACCCTTCGATCTCCTTTATGCTAACATCAAAGCGAGGGCTAGTAGCAGCATGCCCAGGCCGCCATCAGATCCTTGACGGAGACCAGCTACCCACAGACTCGACGTCATCATCTTCTGCTGCAAAGAACTTCCTAGTCAACTTCATCTTTGACAATGAGCGCTTCCCAGTAAACTTCGTCCTCACTACCGCTGCTAAGGGTGATCAAATTCACCCCCATAAAGTCGGCATCAGCAGGGGGAACGGAGACAGGATTGACCGCAGAAGCGGCCACCGGATCCTCCTCCTCACGCAAAGATGAAACCGGTTTCGATGTCCCGGCAGGCGGAGCTGTAACACCCCAGGTGTTTGCCACCAGTTAAGTAGTGGGTTTAAGCTCAAACATGATAGATTAAGTGGAGATGACGATATCAAGGTCAACCTATGGAGATGAGCCTAACCTAAACTTGGATGCTGCACCATTGCTTTACATATAGGCCATTTTCAAGATATATGCTTGGGTGGTGTTATTGCAATATCTTCATGTGTCTCACCTTAGTACCTATCTATATTGATCCCTGGAAAAGTTTCATAAAGTTTGGAATCAAAAAGTCACATGAAATGATAAGTTATATCCTTGTTGGAATGGTTTTACTAAGTGCTTGAATTGACTATTAAGTGAATGAAAATATAGGTCATCAACCAAACCTTGCAACCTTGCCCAACAGACTCTAGATGGACTCTACAACAAAAGTCATAAAGGGTTCGTGTTGAATGGAGGACAAGAAAATACCTCCATCGGTCTAAAACTTGGATTTAAGCTTTACCGTGATGCTACTTTGACCTATGTTGACCAATCACTTATGGTGCTTGCATGGAGTTGCACCTTAAATCAAAGTTGAAGTTTGAGTAGAGTAGAACAAACTTTGTTTAATGGTCAAGAGCTAGATCAGCTTTGAAGCAAGTCAAACCAAGCCCTCAAGTTGGAATCCATGGCTGTTTTGGAGCTCAAAATTTTGGCTAAGTCCCTAATGGACTGAAACTGAGATTTCAGTTTTCGTTTACCCTTCTTTGGAGCCTTGTATCTCTCCAACCAGGCCGAATCACACTTTGACGCTTTAAGAAAAGTCGGAGATGTCGCGTAGATCTACAACTTTTATTAATAGAGTTTTTGCTAACTCATCATGGTTTAGGAGTTACGGAGGCATGAAATATGGAGTTTCAGTTGTACGTTTGAGGTGGTATTGAAAATTTGAAATTTCAGAAGCAGCAGCAATGGCCGACCGGCTCTGCTCCCGCGCACCGCGTGGCTCCTTCGCGCTGACTCCACTCGCCACCTCGCGCCCACGCGTCATCAAGACGATGTAGAAAACCCGAGCACCCTGCCCTTCTCCCCCGCTCACATCTATCTCGCTCTCTGCGCCACGCCGCGCGCTAGAGCACCCCGTCATGACCGCCATGCTGAGCTCGTCTGCCACCGTCGTTCCTCCGCTCCATGCCTCCCCATCCTAAGCCATGAAAACCAACACCCTCACCGCCGCGCGGTGCACCCCGACACCCTTTTTCTCGGCCCCAATCATCGCCGGAGGCCGCTGCCACCATGGCCGCCGCCGCCACGGGCAGCCCGCGCCGTGGCCGAGCCGCTGCACCCTTCCCTGGCCCTGGTGGAGCCTAGCCGCAGGTGCTCCGTGGTCGCCCGATGCCGTGCGATCCGCCTTTGCCGGCCACCACGCCCCGCAGCACCGCAGCTGTAGGTCGCCGCCGCCTCCTGCCGCTGCTGCTCGTGGGTAGCAGGCCTCACGCCACCTCCGGCCGAGCCAAGGGAACCAGCAGGTGCGCGGAGACCCCCTGGTGCTCCCCCGCCCCTCAGCCACGGCCGACAAGTCTCCTACGGCCGGCTTCCGTGAGCTCCAGCGCCCTCCTCTGTTCCAAATTAGCGTCAAGGACTGCATACAAGAATTTGACTCAAGGCAGGGGCCTAACTGCAATGTCATAGACTCATATGAATAGTACCTAAAGGACCTAGTTGTGGTAGTTTTTGCTAATTTTGGAAATTCATAGTAAATCATAGGAAATTCGTAAAATAGCAAATGAGGACTTTTTGGAATCCTTGTGAAATTCTCTATGCATTAGATCTATAATATGATATGTTTTAGTTTAAATTTTTAGTTCTAAAAATAGATCTTTGCATCTAGGTTTTCTTTGTTAGTTGTATTTGTTATTTTCATAACTGCAGATCTAGGGCTCCAAATGAAGTGAATTTTTTTTGGAGTGCTACTAAGGTGATTGTTGTTGTCTGGTAAAAATTTCAGGAGTTTAGGATTTATAGTTTGAGCGTTATAAAAATAACAATTGCCCTGTATTGCTTTGCTTCTACTCTGAACGGTTCTGCATGTTTGAATTAATTGGCCCAGTTAAGTTATGAATCATGACTTGGTGAAAATACATGAGTTGTGGTACTTTTCTTAAGCTTTCCAAAAAGTTAAATATCATGATTTTTGGCTAAGTAGATCTTGAGTTATACTTGCTTAAATCTCTGTGGCTGTTTCTGCCCAAAACCAGAGAGGGTTTTCCTTGTTCTTATTGTGGGGCCTTCTTAGTAGTAGAATTAGCTTTAGGTGTTTACAACAACGTTGTTTATAATTTTCTAAGCTTTCTAAAAAGTCTAGAACCACATTTATTGGACATGTATAACTCCATTTATAGCTGTTTAAAGTGGCATGTCAGTTTCTGTCTATGTTTTGGACAGAGATGCAATTATTGCATTAGTTGACCCTTATAACTGTAAAATCATCTTAATATGAGAATAACAAAGTTGTAGATAATTCATGTATCTAGCTTCTATTAAAATTTGGTGGTATTTGGCCTTGTGGTTTGTGAGTTATGCCTGTTTAAAGTTGGGTTTCAGAAATGGCTGCTTTCTGTCAATTGTGAACCAGTTTCTGTAAATGGGTATAATTGACTTAGTTAACTTGAGAATCATGCTAAGAGGATTAAAGATGAATTGTAGAAAATTTCATAAGATTTCTAGAATGTCTTATTGCATGGCTATTGGATTTGTGTAACTCCAGTTATGATCCAAAGATGCAGCTGTTGTTTGCAGTCTAGAAATAAATAGATGAGAGTTGTGGTTGTTTACTCCATGTGTTGCTAAGTGTGGCTTATGCCCTTGATGATGGTCAAGTTAAGATACTTGTGATATTGTTAAACTTGTGATGCTTGATGTGCTTGCCCTCTTTAACTGGTTGTGTGATGTTAGTTAAATAGCTTTTGGTGTCTATGTCTGAATCGTGTGTTTACTTGAATGATTATGTGATGCATCTTGTGTTACCATTCATCATATTCATACACATGCATCTTGCATCTCATCTAGGTATGCTAGATGCACCACGTGAAGGATGAGATACTGAAGCCAAACTTGAAGACAGTGTTCGGTGGACCTATCCCGAAGATAAAAGGATTAAGCAAGTGCCGAGATGGGAGATGCTCGCCAAGCGAGTGTCATCTGTCAATCACTAACCTAGTGTTCGATCCCAGGCAAGCCCCGGAGCATTTTTCTCCCCCAGTTTGCAAATAATTTTTATTAATGCTTTACTTTAACTGATGCATTATGTTTAGGAGTTGTTTGCAACCGTTGCTGCATTATACCTTGTTTACTCTGTTCTACCCTATCTGTCACACCCGGTTTTCTAAAGAACAAAACCAGGCTAATCATATGTGTGCCCAGGAAGTCCACACATATGCCAGAATGAAAAAAGTATCAGAAACAATGTTATTATATAACGTATACATAGCTATATTAACACTTACATCAGAGTATCGCGGAACGGTGACTAAACTTCGGGCTCCATTCTTCTCAGGGACGGCTGACTGGGGGTAACATATGCCTAGCACTTCTACTAGTCTTCTGGAAACTCCACTACACCTTTGTCCTTCTTCCGAGTAGCATCTTACTACACACTGGAGTGTGGGGGGAAATAGCAAGAATGAGTCCATGTCGAACTCAACAAGTATAACACAGGGTTCATGAGGCTCAAAAAGGCTAGACACTGTTTGACTGCGTTTAGCTTTTAATCATCATATAATTAGCAATTGAGTAGCATCAAGGTATTCCAATCCCATTAATGAATCAATGATCAGTTGTAATAAGGATAATGATTAACATTAATATGAGCATAATAATAATCAACAGTAATTAAACATGATATAGCAATGGTGATCATCTATCTGTAGATGTTCCAAGGCCGCTCGTATCCGTGAGCACGGCTAGTATACCAGTTTTTAACTCTGCGCAGAGGTGTACACTTTCACTGTGAGTCATAACTTCCAAATGCATGGGTTCGCGACTCCCCAAAACACCAGAAATCATATAAAGCCACTTAAAGGTTCGTCTAACAAGTTAGGGCCATTAGATTCACTCGGCAGGCAGATGTAGAACCCCCCTTCCCTGTGGCACAACAACCGCAGCCTATACACACTAGGCCAGGGGCTCGCACTACACCCAAAGTGGCAAGTCATTCTTACGCCATTTAAGGTAACCACTAACAAGCTAGAAAAGGTCCTTCAAGCAACTAAAGCCAGAGCCATATAGCCCTCACAGTTGTACTGTATGTCCCGGATGATCACGTACAGATAAGTCCTTATGGAGAGAAACCAGAGCAACAATATAACCCCTTGCCCTAGCCCCTTTTCAACAGTAATAAAATCATCATTAAAGGTTAATTGTTTAATCCATTAATCAAATTACAAGATCATTGTTCATAGTTAAGCACTAGCAATAGCTACCCAAATGCACAACCCATAGGTGACAAGGAAAAGATATCAATAGCTAAGTTATAATCTCTATGGTTGTCAAGGAAGACACATGCATATGAATAATATTTTCTATGAATAGGACAACAAGGATGGTCCCATGTTATACTTGCCTTGATCAAAGCTTTCCTGTTGATACTGCTGGTCTGGCTCAAAATAATACTTCTGATCGTCAAGAAATTGCTCACCGTCTATACTTGATCGTCAAGCATCAACACACAATCATCCGAGCAATCATACACAAAGCAAACAAAGAGACATAATTAAAACAATACACCAACAGTAGCAAAATAATATAAAAAGTTTGTAAAACCCTTCTACACGTTACTACGATCACACAGACGTAAAGATCACGAAATTCGGATTTAAAACGTGAAAGTTATGAATTTTCTAAGATTTCCTATAGATAAATAATTATTTTAATATAAACTCGAAAATTAAACTTTCCAAACCTACTGCACAACTATACTAACATGTAGATCTCGCAAATACGAACTTAACGCAACTTGAACGGGTCAAATCGGAGTTAAAACGAAGATTCTATGATCAAAACAAGTTTAGTGGCAAAACTGTAAATAGTATCATCTTCTACCTTGAGCTGGGAGGAGCTCCGGTCAGCCATGGTGGTACCTCGCCGGAGAAAAACAAGATGAGATGGGAACTCGATGAAACAGCGATGGATTCGTGCAAACGGATATACCACGGTGTAGAGAACGACGAGGGCTGCCTCTTGGTGGTGGTGCTGGCGTCGGAACGCGACGGTTTGGCCGGAAAAGCTCGTCGGAAGTTCGCCGGAACGCAAGCTGTAGATGCAGAACTTCGGCGAGAGATGGAGGGAGCTACGAGCGGCGGCTCGTGATAAAAGTTGTACTTCTGAAATCAGGGCGTCGAGGGCTACGCCGGCATATATATAGTCGTAGGGTTTGGAAACTTTTCGGATTTTCTTAATTTCGGGATTATTTTAATTCCGCGAATAAAATAATTCCAGAAAATCTAAAATTACCTTTTTGGCCGTGAAAAATAGTCCGGAGCTTAGAAAAATAACGGGAAAAATCCTGGAGACTCTTGGAGAGATAAGGAACTCAACTAAATGAGTTTGAGCTCATGAAAAGATTGATGAAGAGATCAAGGAAAAAGATTAAGCTCACGGAAATTGAAATTTTAAATCCAGAAAATGCCAAAAAAATTTCCGGAGAGAAGTAAACGTCATCCTATGGTATTTTGAAAATAATAGCACTCACCAACACCAAAGACAAGCATCACACAAACACCACATTATCAAATTAATATGAAAAAGTTTAAAACCACAATTATCTATATTTAATTTAGCAGCAACTTAACTTATCTAATAAATTTATTCAAATATTGAAATCATTTATTTTATTTAGTGTTTTTCATGCACAACCCAAAATAGAAAATTTTGGGTGTGACACTATCCTTGTCACCTTAATATTCGTAGTCAAGTAATTGGTTAGCTTGCTTAGACCGGTAGAAGTCGGGTGATTTCCTGTCACCTGCGAGCTATAGGTGGTTACCTGGATCTGTTTGAAAAAGTATGTCATCTGAGAATAACTAAGTGTTAATGTGGAATTGAGACCGGACGGAAACTTGCAGGGTTTTGGACTGTAGTGTTTTTCGTCTGTGTCGATTAAGGACCGACCGTTGTTGGGCATCGAGTCATGTTGAACGCATGTCTTACATTTAGCTGGCCAAATAATGTACCTTTCGACCACGAAGCTGGGAGATTATTCAGGCCGAGTGGATTGCCCACAACGCACTGTACCAGAGCAGTAGTGGCAGGATACGGGGGCGCGATGATAAGGCCAAAGAGCAGTCGAGCGGCCTCCGGGTACATGTGGTTCCTGGCAAGCTCGCGACTTTACCTGGATGGTTGACTCGGTGACCAACACCTCACTTTAGCGGATGAGTGAGGTTTATGTGAGGAATAAATTACCAGCTGGTTAATAATCGATTCGAATCGCCATCGTTCGCTGGATAGTGAACACTTGACTTGAGTGACTTCATCATAGTAATTCTAATGGAACACTTGGACAGTTATATGGTCTATGACATGATAGAAGTTGATTAATGATCATTGGTTATCCTTACCTGTTTAATTATATGTTACTCTAGTACAGGTGCAAATATAGTTGACAGGTTAACAAAGATTTAACTTGATGCAAAGCTTTTGGAAAGATTCTTTAAATGCTAAAAATGCCTTTTTGCAAATGAGTCAGCTACCCCACCAGAAAGCCTGTCATGATCCTTGGTGTCTTTTATTTTTGGTTCTATCGGGTAAGTCTAGTTGAGTACCTTCTCGTACTCAGGGTTTATTCCCACTTGTTGTAGGTGGTGTTGTATCTTGGCTACTGCAAGAATTGGATGGCTCCTGCCGTAGTGGCAGAGTGTGATCATGGGCATGATCCTTCTGAGCTATCTTGTCTCTTATGCTTTTGTTGGAAATTGACCTTGGTACTGGCATGTATTTGAATTAAGGTGATATTATTTTTAAACTATTTTGCTTCCGCTACTTTTGAACTTGAGTTGTAATAACTCTACCGAACTCCGATATATGTTGAATTACTTATGAAATGGATGTAACATATGACCTGTCATGTTGGACCACTATGATCTTAGCTTGTATGTTGGTTGATTTGAAATCCCTCGTGATTTTATTGGACTACCGGAGTTTTAGGAGCTTAAGTACGGAAATTTAATTGCTCCGGCGATTGTTTTTGTACTTTTGTTCTTATAATTTGGACGGTTCCGTGACAGCTGGCATCGGAGCAAGGTTCAACACTAAACATGTCATATGTGTATTGAAAACAAAGGTTTTGTTTGCAAAAATCAGTTTTTGACAACTTATAGCTACTACATATATAGGTTTGTTTAAATCTGAATTTTAAATCTAAGTATGTCAGTGGTCATTTCCTTTATGCCCAATTAAGGACCCTTAGGTGGCTTAATTAAGTACTAACTTGGGGGTTTTTAAGTTTTGCATCTACGCCCAAGCCAAGGTATGTATGAGTGATAACTTGACCGCACTGTTACCCTGTGGTCGAATGATGGAGGTAACCTTCATATATGAAATAGCCATATATGTCGCTAGAGTTACATTCTTGCAACGTCGCATCTACGCCAAGGTAAGTGTGAGCTGGGAGAGCCTGACCATTCAACAGTCGGTCTAGGGAAGAGTTAGCTATGGTTACTGGCATAATTACATGTTTAACCATGTAATTATAAAAGTACTTAATTGTGGGTACATTTGTTGGGTAGCTATGATACCGAAGTATATGCATCAGGGGATGTATGTATGGAGAGTATTTAGTTTACTGTTTTCATTGTGTGCTATATTAGGAATTGTTGGGCTGCAATGAAATTTTTTCGCAGATACGCTAACCACGAATGCGTAAGTTGAATGTAGCTAACGACTAGCTCTATATCGAGAGAATGTGTGTTATGCCACCAACATAGAACGTGATTGTCACCTTTGGCTGGCAAATCTTGTGAGGACGAATAGGATGAAGCATGCATCATCATGATTGTTGCTTTGTGCATATAACTATGCTCCTCCCACCTTTGTCCTAATAAATAAGTAACTTGTGATTGATATGATGCACTATCCTCCTTATATGGAATTAGTCAAGAATGCCTTGTTCCATGTTACTTGAATAGGAAGTGCTTGAAATAGTGTGTGCTTAGCCTTGATAGAAATAATTAGGGTTATATGTTTGAACTTATAAATGTCCTCTAGTTTAGTCTAGTGGTGGATGTGTTGCTCCTGCAAGCTCTTGCAAATGCTTACTCAAGTAATTGTGATTCCTATGAATAAACTAAATTATTGATTAGTCTAAAGTAAGAATGTTTGGAGTTACTAGAATAATGTGGTTGTGTGCTCTCTTGTTAACACAACAAGGTTAAACATTGCTTTGCATGTAATGAACTTTGGCTGCTAGAACAGTTTCTGTTGTAGTAATATTTTCATGGTCATAATAATGTAATCTATGAATTAGTCCTTAGTGTGAATAAGAAAGTTATAGATAACTTAGTAAGCTTTCCAATAAGTCTAGTACCACCTTAGTTTGATGCTTACAACTTATGTTTTGTTTAAAACACGTGTCTGTTGCGTTGCTGTCTAGGCTCTGTGTATGTACTAAGTTGGTTACTTTAGCATGCTTTTGTTTTAGCTAAACTTGTAGTTAGTTCTTGTTGGATAAATGCTTGTTAGGTGTGAGCCTTCTGCTTAGTATTGGGTGCTTAAGTTAACCTGACTAATTATCTCAAGTGTCCGCTTAAAACTATGATGTTGTGTAGATGCTTGTTATCTAGGTAGTGTCATAGTTGACCTCTCTTTTGTCCTCGGTGAGCATATGAGTGTTGAAGATGCTTTATCCTAGAACAATGTTCACGTTACGTAATCGCATGGTTGTCGTCTCTAATTAGATTCTCTCGTAGGAGCCAGAGCCTGTAGATGTGGTTGCTAGCCCTTGAATGTTTGTGTATCCATGCATTGCTTGAACTGTAGGCCCTAGCGTAGTCCCCTTATATGTTTGCTTAGGCCTTGGACGTCCGCTACCTTTTGGAGAATGCCCTTGTTTGATTGACCAACCAAGTTAAGTCCTAACGAACGTCGATCTTGGCCACAGTTGTTGCTTGCCAAGTTTTGGAGACCATACCCAATTCCATGTTGGACCTCCCGATTGTCTCTCCTACAGATGATCTGAGCAATGCTAATCTCTCGTTGTCTGATCTAGAAATCTTTGCTTGCAAAATCAGGTGGCTATCTTATCAACGCAATCTCGGATCGGTGTATCATTTTGTCCTAGAAGTTTGCTAAGTCCATCTCAACTTCTAATGCCTCTCAATGTTATTAATCTTGATCTCATGTTGTTGTCCCACATGACCGGAACCTTTTGTCTGGTAATCACTTTGGTGGACGCAAGACGTGCGTGGAAATAACCGAGAACCCTTGCTCAGTTGTCTTCGGTAATTAAGCTATGTTCTCTTGCGCTGTGTTTTAATCTTCGAATCGCCTCCTTCTTGACTCTAAACCTTGTAACTACCCTTGCTTGCTACTCCTCCCCTGTCTGGTGCTTGTTCTTACCACCCAATCGGTGCCACTTGAAATTCCAATTTGTTTGTGCGTTTAATAATGGTGTTCTGATTAGCATTCTATGGTGCCACGACGAAACCGAGAGCCTCCTGTGGGCGCGCACACAAGGTTGTGCTGCTCGGCACGCGCTGGTATCAAGGTTGCTAGTCATGATCCATTATGAAATGATAGTCGATGTGTTATTTCTTGGGACCGTTTTCCTTGGTTATCTCCCTATATCTTATCTGAAGATTCATATCTCAGACCTTATGTAGTAGAGCTTCCTCCTGAATTTGCTAAGAGGATAACCTTTGGAGAATAATCACCGAGATAAACATTGACAGACTGCAAGGGGTGGCAGACAAGTGACCCTCCCTACGTGTACTCATATAACGTCGGTCATCGAGTGAGCCACGTATGTCATCCCCGTTGGATAAAAAGGGCAAATAACACTTAATATTGGATAAGTTATCCATGGGATAAGAATTTATCGTCACATTATGCATTTGACCTAGTTATCAAAGTCTTGATCCTTGTGTGTGTGATGGTCATACAGTCAAAATCAACCATCTCTGGTGTGACTCCTTATCTGCGAACTTCGATGGTGACCATCCATTTGTGCTTCAATTGCAATCCTTGTTGTGGTCAAGAGTGAAGATTTAGAACTTAAGTGTTGTGAGACAACTGATTAGTTACCAATAAGAAGGTTAATCTCTAGCCAAGTAATGATTCTTCGATAGCTGTGATGGTTATGTCTCAACGAACAATAGTAAGCAAAGAAGCCATGAAGCCGGTCATCAATGTAGGTGTTGCATCTTCTCCAAATGTGCTATCAAGTCAATTCCATCTTGGACAATCACGTATATAGTGCAAGATGTTGTATTAGCCATGTGAAGAACTAGAGAAAGCATGTCCCTAGTTTCGATCTGCATCATTATGCCCCTAAGTAATACAAACAATTTTGGTTCAAGGTTCTATTGGATGAAGTGCCAGAAAATATTCAGAAATGGTTCCTTATCTACGTAGGGATGCCCTCCATGTGGAATAATGCTTTGTGCTATGTGAAAACAGCCCACAAGTCCAATGCTTGTGCATTGTCAAGATTGGTGTCCAGATCAACAGCGGAAATTGTTCCCTAAGAAACATGTTAGGAAGACTATAACCTCCATCCCCAGCTAGAGAAAGGCTACTGCTGCTATGAGAAAGATGAGAGAGTGCAAAACACACACCTCAACATGTGAAGCAAAAGAAAAGGAAGAACATGAAATCTGTCCAGAATTTTATCGTACTACACCGGTTATCTTCAAATCGACGGTTAGTGACTCAAACAAAGTCGGATTGACCCCAAACCTGGTAACCTCATTCCTTGCTTAGGACCCTTCAATGTCTTAAGTTGGTAGGAGTATTGGTTGAGTAAAACATCGGATTGAGAGATGACTTGTCAGCTCGGTTTGCTGCCATTTCAAAACAGAGCTATTTTGGTGGATGGATTGTCTGGATAGTCAAACGGTGTTTGTTGAGCTGAATTTTGGTGAGCAATTAGAAGACCCAAGGATCTATATGCCCACCAAAATTTTGTGCATTTTGGAGCAGCAGTTTGTGTGATATGAACAGAAAATAAAAGGGTACCGAATCATAATTTCTCTATGACTCGATCATCCTTTGCATTGGAAGGTCATGTTTGTAATGCATGTCAAGAACTTGCAATTTATAGGTATCTTGCTGTTAGACTACCCTTAGTACCCTTGGGAAGACTAATTGCACCCTTATGTGCCTTACCTTTACCCTCTTAGATCAGCAATGCGTGAGCAGTCAAGGTGTTCTAGAAGTCAAAATTTTGCCCTTGTAATTCGAAAGCAATTGGAAAGGTGATAAACCGCAAATTTTCAGATTATGGTTTTTGAGATATTGATTGGCCTTAGAATGGAAGTCTCGACGACAAATGTGGTAAGAAAGCTGGTTTTGCTACGATGCAAGTCAACCCAACTTGCTGTGCAACTGCACCACGAAGGCAAATTATACTTAACCTGCTTGGTAGTGAACTAGTCCCTAGTTTTGTGATTACTTGCAACTTGTGTTGTCCTCCAAGCCTCGCTAATATCCTTCTGCGTCAATGGTTCTCCAATGCTTACATGCCTTTGGTACCTTATATGTGTTTTTACCCAAGAGGTTGCATCAGATTCAACCTAGATCACTGTTGCAACTTGGATACGAAGGCTCCCTAAGGAATGATCATCGAGAACGTTGAGCCAATAGAGTCAGCCATTACGTTTACCACTCATTCGGCAGACTCAGACCATACAATATTGTTATCAGAGAAAGAGAAATGCACACATGGAACCATTACAACGAGTATCCTTCAGACGATTATGATCTAGTGCAAAGTCCATATGGTATGTGTTGTATCCACTAGAAAAGTAGATGCTACGAGTAGTTAGTCCATGCTTGTAGTACTCTTTATACACAGTGAACGAAGTACCGTATTGTCTTGGATTCCTCCCAAAGTAACAATGCTTCATGGAAGTCAGTGAAGGAAATTCTTTAGACAAAAGATTCTGTGTAGAGTGAGTACCAGAAAGTTGCCTTACCCAATTAGCCTCTCTGCTACTTGAAGCTAAGTAGCCTGATGCGCTTGCAGATGTTGGAATTGGATAACATCCTTCTCTTCCCTTGGAAAGTTCTTCGCACCGAATCTCGGAACGCGATTCTTTTAAGGAGGGAGGGTTGTAACACCCTAGGTGTTTGCCACCAGTTAAGCAGTGGGTTTGAGCTCAAACATGATAGATTAAGTGGAGATGACGATGTCAAGGTCAACCTATGGAGATGAGCCTAACCTAAACTTGGATGCTACACCATTGCTTTACATATATGCCATTTTCAAGATATATGCTTGGGTGGTGTTATTGCAATATCTTCATGTGTCTCACCTTAGTACCTATCTATATTGATCCCTGGAAAAGTTTCATGAAGTTTGGAATCAAAAAGTCACATGAAATGATAAGTTATATCTTTGTTGGAATGGTTTTACTAAGTGCTTGAATTGACTATTAAGTGAATGGAAATATAGGTCATCAACCAAACCTTGCAACCTTGCCCAAAAGACTCTAGATGGACTCTACAACAAAAGTCATAAAGGGTTCGTGTTGAACGGAGGACAAGAAAATACCTCCATCGGTCTAAAACTTGGATTTAAGCTTTACCGTGATGCTACTTTGACCTATGTTGACCAATCACTTATGGTGCTTGCATGGAGTTGCACCTTAAATCAAAGTTGAAGTTTGAGTAGAGTAGAACAAACTTTGTTTAATGGTCAAGAGCTATTGAAGCAAGTCAAACTGAGCCCTCAAGTTGGAATCCATGGTTGTTTTGGAGCTCAAAATTTTGGCTAAGTCCCTAATGGACTGAAACTGAGATTTCAGTTTTCGTTTACCCTTCTTTGGAGCCTTGTATCTCTCCAACCAGGCCGAATCACACTTTGACGCTTTAAGAAAAGTCAGAGATGTCGCGTAGATCTACAACTTTTATTAATAGAGTTTTTGCTAACTCATCGTGGTTTAGGAGTTACGGAGGCACGAAATATGGAGTTTTAGTTGTACGTTTGAGGGGGTATTGAAAATTTGAAATTTCAGAAGCAGCAGCAATGGTCGACCGGCTCTGCTCCCGCGCGCCGCGTGGCTCCTTTGCGCTGACTCCACTCACCACCTCGCGCCCACGCGTCATCAAGACGATGTAGAAAACCCGAGCACCCTGCCCTTCTCCCCCGCTCACATCTATCTCGCTCTCTGCGCCGCGCCACGCGCCAGAGCACCCCGTCATGGCCGCCATGCTGAGCTCGTCCGCCACCGTCGTTCCTCCGCTCCATGCCTCCCCATCCTAAGCCATGAAAACCAGCACCCTCACCGTCGCGCGGTGCACCCCGACACCCTTTTTCCCGGCCCCAATCATCGCTGGAGGCCACTGCCACCATGGCCGCCGCCGCCACGGGCAGCCCGCGCCGTGGTCGAGCTGCTGCACCCTTCCCTGGCCCTGGTGGAGCCTAGCCGCAGGTGCTCCGTGGTCGCCCGATGCCGTGCGGTCCGCCTTCGCCGGCCGCCACGCCCTGCAGCACCGCAGCTGTAGGTCGCCGCCGCCTCCTGCCGCTGCTGCTCGTGGGCAGCAGGCCTCACGCCACCTCCGGCCGAGCCAAGGGAACCAGCAGGTGCGCGGAGACCCCCTGGTGCTCCCCCGCCCCTCAGCCGCGGCCGACGAGTCTCCTACGGCCGGCTTCCGTGAGCTCCAGCGCCCTCCTCTATTCCAAATTCGCGTCAAGGACTGCATACAACAATTTTACTCAAGGCAGGGGCCTAACTGTAATGTCATAGACTCATATGAATAGTACCAAAAGGACCTAGTTGTGGTAGTTTTTGCTGATTTTGGAAATTCATAGTAAATCATAGGAAATTCGTAAAATAGCAAATGAGGACTTTTTGGAATTCTTGTGAAATTATCTATGCATTAGATCTATAATATGATATGTTTTAGTTTAATTTTTTAGTTCTAAAAATAGATCTTTGCATCTAGGTTTTCTTTGTTAGTTGTATTTGTCATTTTCATAACTGCAGATCTAAGGATCCAAATGAAGTGAATGTTTTTTGGAGTGCTACTAAGGTGATTTTTGTTGTCTGGTAAAAATTTCAGGAGTTTAGGATTTATAGTTTAAGAGTTATAAAAATAACAATTGCCCTGTATTGCTTTGCTTCTACTCTGAACAGTTCTGCATGTTTGAATTAATTGGCCCAGTTAAGTTATGAATCATGACTTGGTGAAAATACATGAGTTGTGTTACTTTTCTTAAGCTTTCCAAAAAGTTAAATATCATGCTTTTTGGCTAAGTAGATCTTGAGTTATACTTGCTTAAATCTCTGTGGCTGTTTCTGCCCAAAACTAGAGAGGGTTTTCCTTGTTCTTATTGTGGGGCCTTCTTAGTAGTAGAATTAGCTTTAGGTGTTTACAACAAAGTTGTTTATAATTTGCTAAGATTTCTAAAAAGTCTAGAACCACATTTATTGGACATGTATAACTCCATTTATAGCTGTTTAAAGTGGCATGTCAGTTTCTATCTATGTTTTGGACAGAGATGCAATTATTGCATTAGTTGACCCTTCTAACTGTAAAATCATCTTAATATGAGAATAAAAAAGTTGTAGATAATTCATGTATATAGCTTCTGTTAAAATTTGGTGGTGTTTGGCCTTGTGGTTTGTGAGTTATGCCTGTTTAAAGTTGGGTTTCAGAAATGGCTGCTTTCTGTCAATTGTGGACCAGTTTCTGTAAATGGGTATAATTGACTTAGTTAACTTGAGAATCATGCTAAGAGGATTAAAGATGAATTGTAGAAAATTTCATAAGCTTTCTAGAATGTCTTATTGCATGGCTATTGGATTTGTGTAACTCCAGTTATGATCCAAAGATGCAGCTGTTGTTTGCAGTCTAGAAATAAATAGATGAGAGTTGTGGTTGTTTACTCCATGTGTTGCTAAGTGTGGCTTATGCCCTTGATGATGGTCAAGTTAAGATACTTGTGATATTATTAAACTTGTGATGCTTGATGTGCTTGCCCTCTTTAATTGGTTGTGTGATGTTAGTTAAATAGATTTTGGTGTCTATGTCTTAATCATGTGTTTACTTGAATGATTATGTGATGCATCTTGTGTTACCATTTATCATATTCATACACATGCATCTTGCATCTCATCTAGGTACGCTAGATGCACCACGTGAAGGATGAGATGCTGAAGCCAAACTTGAAGACGGTGTTCGGTGGACCTATCCCGAAGATGAAAGGATTAAGCAAGTGCCGGGATGGGACATGCTCGCCAAGCGAGTGTCATCTGTCAATCACTAACCTAGTGTTCGATCCTAGGCAAGCTAGATGCTAGCAGCAATCGAGTTTGCATACCAAGGCGAAAACCAATGACGCCGTCAAGCAGAGCTCGCGTGGGTCACGACTGGGCATGAGCTAGGCTTGGATGGGCCGGCCCAAAGAGAAAAATAATTTGAGAAAAAAATAATTAGTAAGACAAGTTGCTTTGAGATCCGTGCAGTTTTTAAAAAGAGGAGTATCAAGCAGTTGCCAAGGAAAAAATCCAAAACATTTTACAAAACTTTGCCCTGCAAAAATATGAGATGCAACCAAAGGCCTGTTTGGTTAGTGTCATAGTTTGTCACGCCAAACCTTTGGCAAACTGTGGCTACCACAGAAATTTTGGCGAGCAAAATTGAAGCTCCATTTATGACAAAGTTTGGCAAGATAATGAGTTTATAACATATGGAAAATGATGCTAAGAAAATGTGGCACGCCAAAGAGTTGTTGCAGTGAACCAAACAGCTGAAAACAAAAAATAGGGCGTGACTAACCTGTGGTATGGCACATTGTGGTTACGAACCAAACAGACCCTAAATATTGAATGTCCAAGACATGTTTTTAAAACATTCTATTTGATGTCTAAACGTGTTTTAAAAACATTGTCTAATAACCACAGGCAAGGTCAGGCCACAGTCAATGTCAACTACAATTAGTCATTTACCAAGGCAAGGCAAGGCACCAAATAGCCGTTGCAATGGCCATAACACCCACAAAAATTAAGAGATCAAACATGATGTAAACTTTGTTTCATGATACGATTGCAACCAATGCGATTACCAGACAACTCATAATACTTATCCATGATACCATGATTTTCATGCCTCTGAATTTACAAGGGAAAGAGGCAGTGCCAGCAAACGCTTTCAGAATTAGCTTCTTCGCAATAAAATAGCACGCTTGAATCACACACAAGCACTGACCCTGAGACTAGTCTGAATCTGAAGCCCAGCACGACCAACTTGCAGAAACGTACGGAGTTCATGTTTTACCAGTTGTCCATCACTGTGCATTTGAGTCTGCAGCGAAGATCAAAAGGAAGCTATTAAATTATAACTCAGAAGTGGATTACATGTAGCAAAAAGCTGGACAATGCTGTGAAAAAAAAGGACCATGCTGAAGTAGGCTCAACTGAAAGACAAATAAGATAAGGAACAATATGCCTGGTAGAACAATCCATTTCTTCAAACAACTTCCAGAACATTCATGCCACAGTATAACTGGCAATTTGGCATCGAAAACACCAGACACTTATTCTGGTGTAGTGAAAATCTAACGAACTTCCACAAACACGAGACAATCATTCCAGTGAGCTGGTAGAACAGGTACTGTAACAGGCAATTCAACATTGACATACTTTATTTTGTAGTAAACCTCCACATAAATAATGTTTACCAGGCCAGTGTTAGAGGCTCATGGGCCAAGTTTGCATCTAACTTTAGTATCCAATTTCAAGGAAATTCGAATCTTGCCTTGCCTTCATAAGCTGTTGAAAGATGTGCCATTAAATTGGCCTCCTATCTATTCCTTCCTAGCCTCACTGCTGTAAGCTGTAAACAAGCAGCCTTTCTAGCCCAACCCATCTGATGGGTGCCCCCAAGCATGCTACTTAGTATATTGATTTATATTCTATTGTTCATATATAGGCATCTTTTTTATAGAAAGATGCATGCAAACTAATATAAGAAGTTACATCATGTGTTAATTTTGGATATTTGGTACTCCATCCATTTCAAACTGTAAGTTATTTTGGCTTTTCTGGATATAACTTTTACCATATGTCTAGGTATATTTTTTATCTAGGTGCATAGCAAAAGCTATGTACGTAGAAAGACTTGCAGTTTGGAATGGACAGAGTACTAAACATCACAGAAGATGGCATTTCTTTTAGTTCACTAACTGAACTCACAAAATAGCTTACAAAAGTCTAGAAATCTCCTTTTTTACACAATTAAAAAAACATGAACCTGCAACAGCTTATAGTAGTACAAATTACAAAAATAGACTAACATAATGGTACCAGATAAAACCAAATATAGTCACAAAAAAACTCATCAGCACAAGTGACTGCCTAAATCAACAGGCTTCCTGTGTGATCATATAAGAACCAACAAATTAAAAAAGAGAAGTGCTCTGGTAGACATTTTTTCTAAAATCTGCACAAACCCCAAAGCATAATTTGCTAAATAAGTATTGTTAATTAGTTTACCCCTCAGTACCTGCCTGAGCATGCCCTGCTCGCCTGACCCACCCAACCCAACTCCGAAGATCTACTCCTGTCCATTCGGCTGTTCCTCATTTGGTTCACAGTGTTTTATTGTGCGACCATCATTGCTGCACCCTCCGCCTCCTTGCTCACAATCTGCCGCCACCCACCGGCTGCCCTTGTTGTTGTATGGTCTCATCATGATGATTTGGTGCATTAATTAGTAGCACTGTGACTAGGAAGTTGCACAGCAATTTGACTGGGAAGTGTCAGTTCCCATTGAAATGTTGGAATGTGAGGCAATGTGAAAGGATGATTTCATGTATATGATGTTGTTCTTGCCACAAATCAAACCAGAACATAACTAAGGAATCCTCGGTTCTTATCATGATCTGGGATCTAAATACCAATAAGGGCAGCAGATGACCTTCAGAGCTTTACTTAAGCTACGCAGAAGTTAGCTGCCACGCATTAGAGTCCAGTACTGCTGCCAAAGCTTGAGAGGTGAGGTGTCCAAGGAGATGAGAGAGGAATACTGATTTGTAGGTGTTGGATCTCATAAACGGTTCAGACGAAGCTAAAGTCAGCTGTAAATTGAGAGGATCTGGATCAGAGTAATCCGCCTCCTGATGCCAAGCTATGATGATATTGTGATAACACATGTGGAGATGTCTGGGTTTTAAGCAACGTACGTCACAACTTTCTCGAAATATTCTTAATTTTTATCATAGCCTCCACATGCGATATCATGACATCTTGGCAATTTTTGTGATTTTCGGGCTTCGTTTATATTTAATAGAATTTAAAAACAAATCGCCCGCAAGTCGGTGCCCATGTTTCGTGAACACGATGTTCGAAATTTCGGGTGCGTTCCTAGATAGCGCCTCATAATACACTCAAAAGCATGAATATCATTTTTTGAATGGCTAAATTCCATTATTCCATGCCCCTGCGGTTCAAATTTGTTTTTTACGAAAAAATTCAAGTAAATGATACAAATTAACTAAATGCAGCAAAAAAACATAAAAAATGTACCAAATTTTAAAATCTAGCTCCTAATACTGTAGTAGGGCTGCAAAAAAATTGGGTGCAAAAAGAAAAAAAAATAAATTCTTTGCCGAGTGCCAAGATTCTGACACTCGCAAAGAAATTCTTTGCCGAGTGTCAGATTCCTGGCACTCGGCAAAGTAATTAAAAAAAACTTTGTCGAGTGCCTAACAGCAGGCACTCGGCAAAGGATCATCGTTGGGGCTCACCATTTGTGAGGTCGTCTTTGCCGAGTGTAAATCTTCGCCGGGAGCTGGACTCTCAGCAAAGACTTTCTTTGCCGAGTACATTTTTTTTGCCGAGTGTCCGGCACTCGGCAAAGCGATCTTTGCCGAGTGTCTTACTTTATCGAGAGCGGCACTCGGCAAAGAGCCTCTTTGCCGAGTGCCCGATATTTGGCACTCGGCAAAGCATATGACACTCGGCAAAGATAATGTTTCCGGTAATGTGAGCTGGCTAGCAAGCTAAACTAGCTGAGCCTAGACGAGCCATCTCGTTATCTTAAAGAGCCATAAGGAGCCAAGCTGGCTTCTTGTCCAGTCCTATTGTTAAATATGTTATATAGGTCTAAAGCACAAAAAAAAACTTCCCATTACGGACAACTCAAAGTGAAGAAATGGGAAAGCAACAGCTCCATTCTGAATATTTATTTTTCTAGCTCATCAATAAAAAAAAATCCATGCTGGCACACTATATCGACAACAGTAGAATATTTTTATATTTTGGGTTCTTTGGACCTAGATAACACATTTCAACCTGCTATTTCAAATTTTATGGATCTAGACGACACTCAAAAAAGATCAAGTGCTGACCATACATTCCATTTTGAAAAATACATCAATGACTCACAAGCATGGCAAGAACATAGAATAATCAACAACAGAATAATGTAGCATATTTAAAGTAAATGTAAGATTTCACTTGCTACCTCATAAAGTTTTGGAAGTTATTAGATAAAACAAACAACATACCAAACTCGTAGGTAGAAGCAAGATTCTAGATCAGGAGGCTGCCTGTGTAAACACCAATGCTTAGTATCTCCAAGTCCCATCTCCTTGATATCCAACACATCTGTTAAACTATCGCACTATGCCACAAAAGCTTATCAGTGACGTCTCGATTAGTGACTCAGAAACGAAATACATCACTAATTACTATATTAGTGACGCGGGTGAACCAGACGCGTCACTGATTAGTTGTTACCCATGCCCCAGAAACAAGACGCGTCACTAATTACAAGATATCAGTGACTCTTCGTAAGAAAATGCGTCACTGATAACACTTGTGACGCGTATTATCTAGGCACGTCACTGATATGTGGTTGTATCAGTGACTCCTCCCAACAAGACGTGTCACTGATAAGAAAAGTGACGCGTGTTCTTATGACGCGTCACTGATAGCAAGACATATCAGTGACTCTTCTCAACAAAACGCGTCACTGGTAAGAACAGTGACGCGTGTTGTCTAGACGCGTCACTAATACAAAGACATATCAGTGACTCTTTCCAACAAAACGCGTCACGGATAAAAAATATGACGCGTGTTGTCTTTACGCGTCACTGATATCACTGCAACTACCGTGGCACGTGTTGTCCAGCGCTCATGTCCGTCCGATCCTGTCTCACCCAGCCGGATGCATGCCACGCCCGCTAGGCCACCCACCTACCCTACCTACGCGTCCAGGTCGCAGCGACGGCAGCTCCCCAGCACGTCGTCGCCCCGACATAAAAAAAAAAAAGAAAAAAACCTCACTCCTCCTGCTTTCTCCGCTCACCCTTATCCTCTGCCCATACCCACCGACACCCACCAAAAAAACAAAAAAAACGCCGGCACCTCCCCTTCCTCTCTCTCTCTCCTTCCTCCCGAGGTGGCGGCGGCCGCGAGGCGACGGCGTCCGCAGCGGGCGGGGCCCGGCGGCCCCCTTCCCTTCCCCCCGCCCCCCGCGGCACAGCGTGGCCCTGCCGGTGCGGTCGGCGCAAACGGCACGAACGGCACGGCGCGACGTGTGCCCCGCGCGGCGCGGCCGGCCGCACCCTGCACCAGCAACCCCGCCTGCGTCGCGAGCGGCACCCCGGCGGCGCGGCCAACGCGGCCCCGAATGCCTCCTCCTCAGCGACCGGCCCCTGCTCCTCTCTCCTGTCTCGCTGTGCCGCGTGTGCTGCTTGGGAGTTGGCCCTACCCGTTGCGCGTGTATTCTTCCTCTCCGTCGATGCCAGCGGCTCAGCTCGGACACCGGGTCTCTACGCAGGTGACTGCTTCCTTTTCCTCCTCCGTCCCGTGCTTCCTCCCCCGCATCCTCTCTCCCTCTGTTTCTACCCTTGCGCAACTGATTGGGCGTCGCTGCAGTCTAAGGTGCCTCCCATGTGTGCGAGCCGCCCTTTCCACTGCCGGCTCTCGAGGCCTGCTCTATATGTCCCTCCCTCTCTCACCTTCAGGTTTCGTCTTAATCTGACCATGTGCCTCTTTTTTAACAGTGATTTCTGTACTTCGTCTTCTCAGCTAAGATCGCATAGAGATGATAATTTTGATCAAACCTCTATACTGCTATCTGATGCAAGTATTTCTCATATGGATTTCATCCCTACGCAATATTTCTTACTGATTCAAGTGCTAAGCCAATGAATAGCTGCTATTTCTCCCCTGATGCGCAATATTTCTTACTGATTCAAGTGCTACGCCAATGAACAGCTGCTATTTCTCCCCTGATGAACTCTGATTCATTTCAATTTCTATAAGAGGTAACTCATATACTCAGATCTCCATATTTTTACCAACCTATTGGTTCTTAGGTTCAATTGTTTCAGAAATCCTGCGTGCCATATTTGGGATACCTACTATTTCTATAGGTTTCCTGCTGTTCTTCAGCCCCAGTTCATTTATGCTGATGATGGAACAGTAGTTGCAAAATCAAGGGATGATTCTGAGCCTCCTTTGCTTATTACTTGCGAAGGATTTGAATATGCAGCTATATGCACTATTTAAACTCAGGATATCACGTCAGTATCAGTTTCTCCATATGTAAAGCTTCCTTATTATGTATACAGCTTCACTTTGCATTGGACACAAAAAGGAATTACTTGTCACTGAGGCGGAGGCGGAGGCTGACGAACAAGCAGGCGCGGTGGAGCAGGCCAAGGGCGAGCTGGTGAGCTTGCTGCAGAACCTGGCAGACATGGATGTCACCTACAACGCGCTCCAGGTCATGTCCTTTTTGCCATTCTGTTCTTTCACTTTTGTTATTTGGCTTACACAATGGGTGTGGGCCAATCGGTTTGCTTGCTTGTTTGAGATGAGCAGCAGCAACTGCATGCCATGGGAAGGGTAAAGTTTTGAAGCTTATTATGTTCATGTTCGTGCAGGAGACTGACATTGGGCGGCAAGTAAATGGTCTGCGCAAGCACTATTCTGCCCAGGTCAGGGGACTGGTGAAGCAGCTCATCAGGTGATGAACATGGGCACGAACCCTATTAAACTGGACAGATGATTTTCTGTTTCGAATATGCTGCCTAATTATCCTCTTTTGTGGAACCTGGTGTTGCTTGCAACTTGAAGGAAGTGGAATAAGACAGTGGACGACTGGGTGCGCCTAGGCAATTCCGGCGGTCACGGCAATGCCTTTGGTTACAACTTACAAGTACGTCACCGTGCAGAGTTTTACAGTCTCTTTGCCTCAAGATTTTTAAGAGATATTTTTTTATCCTTTTCTTGCTAATCTTGACTGTTCTTGATAATGCTGATGGGTGGAAATCGGTTGCTTTGATGACAGCAGCTGATGGTGACTCCCCAAATGAAATCCAAGGTAGGAGCCACCAAAGCCCTATATGTCTAACGAGTTTGGTTTAATGGTGTCAAAGGTTCCACAAAGGTAGGAGCCACCAAAGCCCTATATGTCTAACGAGTTTGCTATGTGGTTCAGGTGATCTCTCAGGTGTCAAAGGTGGTCTGCAGTTTCAGTTAATACTGTCGAAATGGGTGTTGTGCTACAGTTTTAAATATTATAGCCAAGTTAGTGTTGAAATGGGTACAGTTAGACATTGCCACTGAATTTCTGTCAAAATGGGTGTTGTGCTACAGTTTCAAATATTATAGCCAAATTAGTGTTGAAATGGGTACAATTAGACATTGCCACTGAATTTCTGATGTGTTGTATTCCTTGTATCTAAAAAGTTTGTAAGGAATTGATTATTGAATATTGGAACATGTCTGATGTGTATGTATGTATGTGTGTGTGTGTCTATATATATATATATATATATATATATATATATATATATATATATATATATATATATATATATATATATATATATATATATATATATATATATAGGATCATTGTAGATGTATATAGGATCATCGTATTTTTTTTGTTTTTCTGAAATAGTTATCAGTGACGCGTATTGGCTGGACATGTCGCTGCTTAATGGTTATCAGTGACGCGTCTTGGCTGGACACGTCGCTGCTTAATGATTATCAGTGACGTGTCTTGGACACACGCGTCGCTAATAGAAGGTTATCAGTGACGCGTATTGGCTGGAAGCGTCGCTGATAGAGGGTTATCAGTGACGCGTCTTGGATACACGCGTCGCTGATAGAGGGTTATCAGTGACGCGTTTTTACGCGTCACTGATTTGCCCTTATCACAGACGCAAGAACAGTGACGCGTCTTTTCCGCGTCACTAATGACTGTCTGGACGCGTCACTGATAAGGTTTTCTGGCATAGTGTCGGTTGTTGGATCATAGCATTGTAATAGCCTTTTTCCCCTTTCATAAATGACTATCCTCCCATCATCTAATATCAGTAAAGGATGTACAAGGTAACAAAGCTGCTTGTAACTCAGTCTGTACTTTTTAACCCAGAGACCTCTCTTGTGATCCATTAGAAACCATAGGTCCAAAGAGACACCATCATTGTCAATTATAACCAAGCTGCCATTTAAGTTGGCTAATGAGAGTTTCCACCCAGACACCATAATGTCAGCACTTCGCAATGGCTCTGGACCCCGAAGTGTTGGCATACACTCCTCCGTATCGAGGTTGAATTGAGCTATGCTTGTTGGTTACATAACAGCATAATCAAAGAAGCCAACAGCATAATCAAAGAAGAAATACACGATCCCATTGAGGGCTATGCATTCCATGGTTTCTCTTCTCTTAAGGTCGCTAGGTGGGTTCTGCTTTCTCCTCCACCTTCCCCGGCTTCTACCATCAAGGGTGATGATGTCACATAGCTGAGACTGCCAGCGATCAGGATGGCTAATGCGGAGTACCTTGTAGTCTCCAGTGGAAGCAACCTGTCCAAAAGCATACGTAACCGTCTTGCAGTTATGCTAGACAATAGAACCCAAATCAAATGTTTGTTCTTTGCAAATCCCCACAAATTCACCTGCCTGGTAGATCGACCATGGAGGCGATTTTCTTATTACGACAATTGATGGAGAGATATAGGTAGCAGAAGAAGGACTTGCACATGATCTTTATTGACCTCGAGAAGGCATATGACAAAGTACCGAGAAATGTCATGTGGTGGGCCTTGGAAAAGCACAAAGTCCCAACTAAGTACGTTACCCTCATCAAGGATATGTACAGGGATGTGGTGACGTTTGTCCGAACATGTGATGGCGACACCAGTGACTTTCCAATTAAAATAGGACTGCATCAGGGGTCCGCTTTGAGCCCTTATTTATTTGCTTTGGTGATGGAAGAGGTCACAAGGGACATACAAGGTGATATCCCTTGGTGTATGCTCTTTGCTGATGATGTGGTGCTAGTTGACGACAGTAGGGCAGGGGTTAATAGGAAGTTAGAACTATGGAGGCACACGTTAGAGTCGAAAGGGTTCAGACTTAGTAGGACTAAGACCGAGTACATGAGGTGCGATTTCAGCGCGACTAGGCATGAGGAGGGAGACATTAGCCTCGATGGGCAAGTGGTGGCCAAGAATGATATTTTTCGGTATTTAGGGTCGATGCTACAAAAGGACGGAGACATTAATGAAGATGTTAGGCATAGAATTTCAGCCGGCTGGTTGAAATGGCGTCAAGCTTCTGGCGTCCTCTGTGACAAAAGGGTGCCGCAGAAGCTGAAAGGTAAGTTCTATAGGACGGTGATTCGTCCGGCAATGTAATACAGTGCTGAGTGTTGGCCTAAAAAAGACGGTATGTCCATCAATTGAGTGTAGTAGAGATGCGTATGTTGCGTTGGTGTTGTGGGCACACAAGGAGGGATAGAGTCCGGAACGACGATATTCGGGATAGGGTTGGGGTGGCACCAATTGAGGAGAAATTGATTCAACATCGGTTGAGTTGGTTTGGACATGTCCAATGGAGGCCTCCTGAGGCGCCGGTGCGTAGTGGAGTTCTAAAACGGGCCGATAATGTAAAGAGCGGTAGAGGTCGACCTAAACTAACTTGGGACGAGTCCGTTAAGAGAGATCTTAAGGAGTGGAATATCTCCAAGGATTTAGCTATGGATAGGAGCGCTTGAGATTGACGATCAACGTGCCTAAACCGTGATCTCTTTTTGTCTTGTGCCCTTTATGTCCCTTTACGTGTCTCCCTGTTTTTCGTCTCTTTTGAGTTTCATTTCTAGCCTGCCCAACTTGCTTGGGACAAAAGATACGTTGTTGTTGTTGGAGACCGAGCAAATCCATGGCAACTCCAGTGGTCGGGTTGAGAACCCAGGCCGCCAACGAGGGAGGGTATGCACCACCTAAAGACGTAGTGGCGGTCGAGGTGGGTGAGCAGCAACTCGATGCGATCGGAGGCAAAGCGTATCCGCCTGAGTATCTGCCCTGACAGGCTCACGATGGCGACGCCCCAGTCGTCGCCATCGCCAGCGCCGTCGCAGAATGTGAAGGCGAAGAGGGGCTCCATGTGGCGGGACTTGTGCACCGAGGCGAAGTACGGGTCGTAGGTGAGGGCGTGCCAGGACCGGCAAACGGCGCGGAGGCGACAGAGATCCTTGGCCGGGAGGCGCAGCAGGACCTCGAACAGCGCGTCCGGGGGCAGCGCCGGCGCGCCGGTGTTGGATACCGAGGCGGCATGGGTCAGCTTAGAGCTGGACGCCATCGATCTGGGTCTGGGGTTGTGCGAGATCGGAGGCGGAGGAGGACGCAGGGCGGCGCCGCCGGAATCCGGAGCGCTGGTGAATGGATCCATTCGTCTAGCTTGTTCGGCCGGGGCAGAATATTGGGCTAGTTCATGCTGGGCCTCTAGTTTCTGGTTGCCAGTGACGGCCCAGTTTTTGCTTCTGTCAGACAGTTCATGCTGGGCCTCTAGTCCCGCGAAGCTTCAAGCTGATGAAGCCCAAAATTAACAAGAGATTTCCATATTGAGACACCCAACGCAAACTCTAATTTGCAATTCGCTATGCGATAGAGCATCTCCAAAAGTTCCAAAATTTTGTTTTCAACGAATGGGCTTATGATCCAGTGGTAGGGTTGTCTAGTGAGATACTACTCACCAGCGTTCAACACTTGGTGTTGACCTTTTTTCTAGAATTTTTCTAGAAATTTAGAGTACACAGGCGTGTGCATTCGGTGGTACTGCACGTTTCATGTGCACTGGAGGCTACTCTCAATCTCTTCTTTGTGTGTATACGGACGTGTGCACACATGTGGTGTGGGTGTGGAGTGTATGGGTTATGTACGTCTAAGTTGTACCTGATAAAAAAAGAATTTGTTTTCAAAACCATTGAATTTTTCAAGTCAAAAAAAATATTAGAAGCACCAAAGACTAGTTTCTCCGACAGTTTCTAAAAAATCAGTCCTAAAATATCAAAAAACTAGTCTCACGTACAACTTCTATGGTCACACTGTCTTTTCTTTCGCGGAAAGAAGTCGGAGGCGACAGCCGTGACGCCACGGCTGTGTAATCTCTGGGCCACGAGCAGAGGGACGCGCTGCCGAGCTGGGAGTCGCGACGGGCGCACCGCCAAGCAAGATCCGTGGCGGCGGCCGCACTGGCGCGGGCAAGCAGACGCAGGGCTGTCGAGTTGGGAGCCACGACAGGCGCACCGACGAGCAGGATCCACAGCGGTGTGGTGAGCAGAGAGCCAAGAGATTGGAAGGTGGGTTTATTTTTTAGTGAACTCTACGCGTCGGCGAACCCTCATTTCGTAAGCAGCAATTAGATGTTGCGCTTGAAAGCGCATGTTGCAAGCGCCTATTTTGTGTTGCAGATGTTTCAGAAGTATGTTGCAAATGTTTTATACGGATGTTGCAAAAGTAGATCAGGATGTAGCCTATGTTGCAATGATTATACACGTATGTTGCAAACGTTTATTCATAATGTTTCTTTTGTTTTTAAGACATATGTTGTAAGAGTGTTTTATCTGGATGTTGCATATACATATGTTGCAAGTGTTTTATCTACATGTTGCGTATGTTTGCAATGATTTCAAATGTTTTTATAGGTGTTTTTACAAGTGTTTCAGACGCATATTTTAAATGTTTCATATGTCTTGATACATATATGTTGCAAGTATTGCATCTGGATGTTACAAAAGTAAATCGATTGGTGCATCTCTCTCCCCGCCTTCTGCTGTCTCGCCTCGGTATCTCCTCCTCGCCTTTTGTTGCCTTGCATACTTATCGGATTGCAGAGGGGCACGGCAGGGGCCGATGGAGAAGGCGTGGCGGGGATGGCTGCGCGGACATGAGCGCGCGTTCTCCCCTTCTCTCTGTTACATGGGCATGGTAGGGACACTACTTCATTGTCCTGTGCGTATTCTCCTCTTCTTCGTTACGCCAGCCCATGGTTGGTGGAACCGTATAATAGTTGGCTGGTTGGAGCTGTGTCCAGACGTGTCCCAGGTGCCGGACGTCCGGTGGTAGCATCTCCGATTTTGCTTTCAACCTTGTACGACAACCTATTTAGTTTTGCATTCTTGTTTAGTTCATTAATTGGTTTACACTTTGTCTTTGGTTTGCGTTAGTGACTAATATATACAGGAAATCTGCTAATCCACTTATTCCACGTGGGTTCAATATAAATTTTGGGTAGAAATACTACAAAAGTGGAAAGCTATAAACTGCGCCATGCTCTTAATTATACGTATTATTCGTAACAAATCATATGCATATAAGGCAGCAACAAATGCCTCCAAAAATGAATCATCAGTACATGCCTTGTTAATACCATAAATACATGTGTAAACTAATACATGTACTGTGTAGTACCTGGCAACCGTATCATAATTTTTAACTAATATGAATCATCAGTACATGCACACGTATCATAATTTAGCAGGGGTCGGAGTTCTTTTATTTATCAATTCTCCTTAACGTGTAGTATTACATAAATACATACTGTGTAGTACAGGCAACCGATGAACAGATGTAGAGGCTTAGTGGTAGACCCAAACGCCACAGAGCTCGCGACACGCCGCGCATGTTGCCACTAATAAAAAAATAAATTACAAAATCCGTCAGTAATTCGCAAGACGAATTTATTAAGCATAATTAATATGTCATTAGCACATATTTACTGTAACACAACATTATTAAATCATGGACTAATTAACCTTAAAAAATTCATCTCGCAAAACCGTTTCAATCTGTGCATTTACTTTCGTAATTAGTCTATATTTAATACTTACGTATATCAAGCATCAATGAAACAGAGACTTAGGGCAGTCCCAATGAAAGAAACTAGCAGTTTCTATAACATAGGATACCGCACCAAAAAAGTACTGCTTTCCAACCCATAGTTTCTATGAGTAATAATTATTTTCTCTTTCTCCTCCCAACTCTATCTTCTTCCTCCAATGAGAGTGCGACACAAGCTCTCTAGAAACTGGTGGTTTCTCCCCAATGATGATTTCATAGTTTCTTGGTGCATTGGGTCAAGAGTAGACCTGATTTCTTCATGAAGAAACCATTTCTATAATTTTTGCTCTCTTTCTTCATTAATTACGTTGCCATGTCAGCATTTTACCTGCGTGGCAAGTCATTTAATGAGGATAGAAACTATCATCAATGCACCATTGGGACTGCCCTTACGTCTATGACGAGCAACCAAACAAACCCGCCCCGTTTCTCCGATCCATCAACCATCATTGCACCTGCCTCTCACACGACACGCGACACGATCTCCACTACTAGCAGCTCCTGCAAACCACCTCGTTGGCCGTGCGCGGCCCATGCAGCCGCAGGCGTGCATGCTTGCACACGTCGACGGCACATCGGTCGGCGCCATGTTATGTCATGTCATGGCCGCAGCCCTCGCCGGCCGGCCGTTCCGTCTCCCCATGCGCCCACCCCACCCCACCCCACCCCACCCGATCGGCGACCGAGCCGGCCGCCCCTCCGTCTTCCCAATGCAAGATAGGATCATAGGAGCAGGAGTAGCCTCTCTCCCTCGCAGGGCGCCCAACTACTAGTACTAGTACCAGGGGCAGACGGGCAGTTGTACTACCACTAGTGGGAACACAAGAACGAGTGATCAGATCGGTGACCACCACTGACCAGAGCTAGCTAGCAGAGCTCGCTGCAGGCTGCAGCTGGCGGCTGGTTCCCTGACCGCCGCCGCATGCCATGGGGGTGCCTTCCTTCTACAAGTGGCTCGTGGGCAAGTACCCCAACATCGTCGTCCCCGCCAAGGAAGACGACGAAGCGGGCGCCGGCGCGTCGTCGCCGGGGGACGAACAAGCCCAAGCCGGCCGCCCCAATGGCGTCTACCACAACCTGTACCTGGACATGAACGGCATCATCCACCCCTGCTTCCACCCGGAGGATCAGGTATGTCACACACATCACATCATCCGCCTGATGGATTGATCGAGTTCCTCAACTGAATCTCTTGACGCTCGAGCTGGTATTTGGTAAACGTGATGGATGGCATTGCAATGCAGGTGTACCCGCCGACGACGTTCGACGAGGTGTTCGCCGCCATGTTCGAGTACATCGATCGACTCTTCCGCATCGTCAGGCCTACCAAGCTGCTCTACTTGGCAGTAGGTACGAACATGTGTACTGTATACTACTAGTTCACATGTTTCAACCGTGTTTTTTCCCCATTTTGTCTTTAGCGCCTTGGTTGAACTGCAGATGGTGTTGCTCCCCGCGCCAAAATGAACCAGCAGAGGTCCAGGCGCTTCAAGGCTGCCAAGGACGCTAAAGACGCGGTAAATAAACAAGAAACTCCTCGCCGTCCTCTGGATTTGCAGCAACCTTGTGTATGTTCGATGCTAAGGTTTAATTTGCAGGAACTGGAGGAGAAGCTTCTGAGGGAGAAGTTCAGAGCTGAAGGGAGGGAGGTGCAATCGCGGGAGACACATGAGGTTTCGGATCCTAACGTCATCACGCCAGGGACGGAGTTCATGGAGAAGCTCTCCAAAGCCCTCGAGTACTACATCCGTTCCCGGTTGAACAGTGACCCCGAGTGGAAAGACATCAAGGTTTAGTTACTTGTTTTTAATAGTCTCCCATTTTTGCAGTGCTGCAGTAAATATTTTATTCTTATGAGAACTCTTATTTAATCTTGACAATTTCAATATATTTGTTTCATTGTGTAAAAATGAGCCCTGAATTGCTACTATTCCACTTTACTCTTCTAATTTTAGGTAAATTTAATTGATCTTTTTGGCATTGTCGAAAAACTATTTAATTTCAAAGACAACTTGTGTATTTACAGTTACAGTATGTCAACAGTGATAATTTTCTTTTAAATGAGGCATTGTGTTTTTCATTTCTTTCTTTGGTTACATAATACCGTTACACGTATTTCGATCAAGATTCTGAATTTGGTTAACATGATCATTACTTGATAACCTTCATGATACTTGCATTCTGAAGGTAATACTCTCTGACTCAAATGTACCTGGTGAAGGCGAACACAAGATCATGTCTTTCATCCGGGGACAGCGGAGCCTGGATAACTATGATCCAAACACAAGGCACTGCTTGTATGGACTGGTACGATGGACTAACTAATTATTTGAATATTTCCTACAACACTGATCTTCTAATTGTTCTCTTTATTGTGCCTCTTGTACACTCTGAATATCATTACAGGACGCGGACCTCATAATGCTTGCTTTGGCATCTCATGAACTTCACTTTTCAATTTTGCGTGAGGTCTGTCAATCCATACTCGGTGTCATCTCTGGCTTCATCCATACTATGATAGTTTTTGGCAAACCGAATTTAGTTAATTGGATTTAGCAAGCAACGGTGTATTGAAGTTAAATGTAATTGCAGAACTTTGTAAATATTTAGTTGAGAATTCTCCTTTTGTTAACTTGCATTGGACAGGATGTGTTACGTCCGACTCAGCCAGAAAATTGCATCCCTCTATCTAAAGAACTGTTCAAAACTGAAGATTCCTCAAGAAAATGTAGAGGATGGTTCCCCCGCATGACAGAAACAGCTCCTAGTAGGGACAGGTCTCCCAAGAAACCTTATCAGGTTTGTTCCTCAGAGATGACATCAGGGTCTTTCCATTTTAATTTTTTTTATAACTCTGTCGTCTTGCAGTTTTTGAACATATGGGTTCTGAGGGAGTACCTGGAGCTTGATTTGAAGATACCAAACCCGGTTGTCAAAACGGATATCGAGAGGCTAATAGATGATTTCATATTTATCTGTTTCCTGACAGGAAATGACTTCATTCCACCTATTCCTTCAGTTGAGATACATGAGGTGCACATATGCTACCTGGTTCTAACATCTTAACAGCAAACAATATTGTTATTGTCACATCTCACATGTTTCCCACTGCAAAAAAGTGATTTCCCCCCTTAATTTATCTTCGACGTGGCAGGGTGCAATTGATCTGCTATTGGAAGTCTACAAACAAGCATTTAACAAAATGGGAGGCTATATTGTGAGCACAGAGAAGGTACATGCAGAATCGAACTGTTAATTTCATTAATAATTAGTTGTTGAGTTATGTTTTGATGTACTTCTGCTGCTACCAAAAACAGTTAAAAGACAAACATGCTGCATATCTTAAAGTTTCGAGGTTGGAAAAGTTTTTTCATGAACTGTCCTTGTGTGAAGAGAAAATTTTTCTTAAAAGATATGAACTGCGAGAGGTATGTTATAACACTTATAATCCTTGGGTCAAAGTGTACACTATTGCCAAATGGAACTTGTTGATTACATGCAGAGGTTACAGCGCAGTTTAGCACGCCGAGCTGCAGAAGAATGGAACGGAAGAAACAATATGGTAAGGGCTATATACAGCTAAAACTTTTGTTCTGATTACTGTCATTCATTTTTTAATCTTAAGCTTTCTTTTACTCAGGAACAAAATCCTGATGGTCCAGACTTCACAGTAAAGTCTTTTTCAACAAACTGCAGTATTTCCACAAACAGCCAAGATGAGTCAGATGTAGGGAAGAGCATACCTATTTTTTTTTTCTAATTTTATTGGATATCTGGAAATTACCTTATCACATCTCCTAAACTTGTTTTGCAAATATCGCATCCATATTATTCATTATCTCGAGTTTAACTCTCCTATTGCTTAGGTAACTGCAAATACCTTGGAGCTGAGGCGAAACTTAAAGGATGCTCTTCGTAACAAGCAAGACCTTATAAAAAGTGGAGCCTGTAAACATGATGCGGTTAGTAGTGCCTATTTGAGTAAATATTTCGCATATGTGCAAAGCTTGACATGCCATTGCAGATAAGATTGGGATTTGCGGGGTGGAAATCTCGATTCTACAGGGAAAAGTTTGGTGTGGAAAAATCTAATGAAGTTGGGAGGCTGAAGAATGACATGGTTATGATTTTTCCTGTTTCTGTGTGCAGATAAAATTTTAATACCAGTGGGCGTTCTGAAGAGACATCATATTGTGTTAACTTTCTTTGTCACTGACTTAATTTAGGTTCAAAAGTATCTGGAAGGACTTTGTTGGGTGCTGCGGTACTATTTTGCAGATGTGCCATCATGGAGCTGGTAGGATGTACATATTTGTATTTGATCTGAGTTTTTATTTGTCCATGTATCTTCTTATACATTGTACTCGTATGCTTTCATCGTCTGAAATTTGAATGATGAATAGTTAAAAAATTTGATAATCTTGATAAATAGTCCCACATACTAAGTGATATATGTACTAGCAAATGTTTCCATTCTATAATGTTTATTTTGTTTTCTGCAGGTACTACCCCTTCTATTATGCTCCTTTCGCATCTGATTTTAAAGGACTATCTCAGTTCAAGATATCTTTCACTGCTGATAAGCCACTGAGGCCATTCGATCAGCTCATGGCAGTTCTTCCAAAAGAAAGGCACGTGAAATATTCTCTGTTTTATAATGCACATTCTTCATAGCAATCTTTAATTGAATTTTTAAGTTTATTTTCTTTTGCAGCTCATGTGCACTACCCAAGTGTTACAGAGAACTGATAGAAAATGAAGAGTCTTTGATACAAAAATTCTATCCGTCAGGTATTTTTGTCATTCTAGACTCATCACATAATCTGAATTTTGAACTAAACGGCCATTTTTTTTCTTCTCACAGATCTACAGATTGATACCCATGGGAAACGTTTCTTGTGGCAAGTAAGTCATTATTCATATATATGAATTCATAATTTAAGACTAGCTTACTCATATTTTTACAAACATTAGCTGGGTTGTGTAGCTAAGCCATCATCTTTCAGTTGCTATATTTAAGCCCCCACTATTAGTAGTTGTGAAAGAAAAAAGAAAGCCTTCTTTACTCATGCTGGTTTTCTCTGAAACAAATTATTTCAGGGTATTGCAATGTTGCCATTCATTGATGAAAAGCTGCTGACTTTGGCTACCAAGACGGTGGAGGACAAACTTGCAGTAAAAATAAATTGCTATCTTCTATGCAAATGGTCGACTAGACTTTGTTGCGCGAGAGTGTTTTACATTGTTTGTATTTTGTAGGTGCATGAGATAAATAGAAACGCAGTTCGGCAAGATAAGATCTTCCTGAGGAACTCAAATACTACACCAAATGGTGCAGCATTTGCGCAGACATCTGACTGTTTGTCAAAAAAGCTTCCGATAGATCAATCTACCAGGTACAATCAAGTCTGAACTGATGCTACGTTGATATGCATTTCTTTGATTTCTGAGCAACTTATAAGAATGTTGCTAAATCCTAAATTTCATTCCACATAGTGAACTTGGAGGGTGGCTGTCGCCTGTCGATGTCGACAGTATAAGCTGTGGCTTCTTCCGTTCACCGATAAGAGATCTACAGGACATTAGGAATGACCAGACAATGTATGTTTTCTTGTTGACCCTATCGTATTCAGGCAGTACATTCCTAAGAAAAGAAGTCATCCTTTAATTTTCACTACATGTTCCTGTGTATGTTTCAGATCATTCTTCTTCTCCAACCCAGAACCAGTGCAAATCATTCCAAGGCTACTTGATAATGTCAAAAAACCGGAAAAGGTATATTCAGATGTCCCTTTAGCTGCACATTTCATTCGTTCGGGGGGCATTTGCCACCATACAGCCGATTTGCCATCATCTCTGAAAGAAACCATGTCTTCTGCAGACTGTAACTGAAACTGAGATTCCAAAGAGGCCGCTGTGGTACACCTATCCTGGTAGTCGACCACCGCCTGAAACCATCCCAACCATGGCAGAGCCGCAGTTGATGATCAACGGCTTTGGACGTGGGAGAGGGAGAGCCATCGCTGCCGAGACAGTGCTGGGCAGCGGCCGCGGCTACGGGAGAAGTTTCCATGGGGCTGACACGGCGCAAAGCCGAGGCAGCAGGAATGACAGAGGTGGCGCCTACACATTCGGAAGCGCTTGTGCAGGAAGAGGGCAGTATGGCGGCGCGTTCCAGAGGCAGCAGATGGCTTGGCGCCCAGTCGGGAATTCAGGCGGCCGTGGTGGGAGTGGGAGCGAGCAGCGCCATGGTTGGTAGAACGGAAGGGAGATGTCGGGGATGCGATGAACTGATGATGAACTAGCTTAGTTTTTGGTTTCACGCCTCACCGTTTTGCCTGAAACATCAGGAGTGCTATTTTGATGACTTCTGAAATTATCTGTGATATGTCAAAATAGAGCTGGTCTGGCACGAGGTTCCCTCGCTCCCTGACAGAAGAATGCCTTTTTGTGTTGCTAATCTTGGGTCTGGCAGCTTGTCCCATTTCATCCCGTTTGTTTTGTATAGCGAATGTTGTGTCAGGAATCAAAGGCTCCCTTGAGCGAACAAATCGACTTTGCACAGCACGGGCAATATACCAGTTATTTTAATGAGAGAGATTGAATGACATAACTACACCCGAGACCCCCCTCTCTGTCTAGGACTACCGCGACAACCGGTCTTCATCTTCGTCGCCTGTGTTTTCTCCTCCCATTCAAATATCCGGCTCTGTTTTCTCCCCCTCTCTCTGTTTACGGATGTCCGGCTTGCTCTGTTGCGTCGTCGACACGACCTAGCGCCGTCGAGCCGCAGCCACGGTCCCCCGGCCGTGCGCTGCGGCCACGTCGCTGATCTCACGTATTCGCGCCCTCGGCCACCTCCTGCACCAACAACTCCGCGTGAGGAGTGAGGACTTGCATCAGTGCCGTCCCCGCCGGTTTGCGTGGTGTTGAGGCAAGGAGAGGAGGAGCAGGAAGATATACTCTCTACTTTGCATCCAACGACTCTAGTTCATCAAGTGTTCATCTAATAGCAAAAAGCAGCGTAGTCTCAGCCCTTTTTAGTCATGCCATGCCGGGCCGGCGCTGCGGGCTAGACTCGTGGCCCAAGCATGACCCTACACTGGACTAATCACCCAGTTTCCAGGCTTACGCCATCATCCGATGGGCACCACCTTATCTCTTACTCCACCTCATGGCACTCCCCGATGACATTGAACTCATGCATCGAGCCTGCGTCCTTATCATCCGGCCCCTCTTACTTTCTCCTATGCCTAGACATAAGCAAATTGAGCCCGGTCCGAGCCCGACGGATTTTGGTCCGCCCACGAGCCTTAGTGGACAAAATTTTTTTCTCGACCCGAGCCCAACCTGAAAAAACTGGTCCTACTCATCCAATGGGACGGTCATCGACGGGATTATTTTGGCCCGGCCCACAAAATACTCAGATCTACCTATGACTACCTAAAAAACTGAAGGACGGCCATCGGAGGATGCATGTGGGAGGGGCTAGATGACGAGGGTGCATGTGTGGTGCTTAAGCTCAATGTTGTCGACGAGTGTCGGTAGGTGGAGCAGGAGACAAGATATTGCGTGCTGCACATTGAGTGGTGGGTCAACCTAAAAAGAGTAGGGAGATAGAGGCAGCAAATGGGTCTGCGTGCAAGCATGTGTACATAGGGCAGTATAGCGGGTCTTGACAGCCAAAATTGTCAAAAGACATAATTGACTCCACCATTTCATTCGTCTCGTTGAGACGATCAAAAAAACATATATGGATTGTCACATTTGGAGTCTAGATATGAAGAAAAGAGAATTTTGGGAGTTGATGCAAAAAAACGGACATAGCCGGATTCCAGAACCCACTAAGCCAGATTTCCCAGAAAAACAGGCTAGGCCAGTTTTGCAACCCGGCTAGGCCGATTTTGACAGGCTAGTTTGGAATTGAGTTGTGTTTTGATGCATTTTGTCAAGGAATTTCGACCCTCATTGGATAAGACCAAATCCCTTCTTATAAATATAATAAGAGGCACAAAATATAATAAGGGATACAATCGATTGAGGTGATCAATATATACAATGTCAAAAAAACCAGTTTATTCCATGTCTCTCTTTGCTCTAATATCTTCTAGTCACCCTGCGGTGGATAGGTGCTTAGCATCATCGCAGGGGTGGCGCAGGCCAACTCTACCACACATGGGGCCGCGTGCTGAGCTGGCGGAGGTGGTCGAGCTCGCTGGACGAAGATGAAGACGAAGAGCGGGATTGATGATTCGGACGCGGAGGGGAGGTGGTCGTTTTCATGGCCGGTACACGTAAATTCGTTCGTGCCTGGACGATGGACGCTAGCCAGCCAAATTGAAAATGAGTTCGGATTTGATTGGCGTAAGCGTAATGGCCCTGACGTATTCAAGTTATTAAAGTGGATGAGGTGATATGGACAGGAGTAGCATTTCTTCATTCCCTGGCTGAATGGTTGTTCGTCGGCAGCTTGCCTGCGAGTTCATGTGACTGTAATTTGTTGGTGAGATTAATTTCTGACCCATAAGAAAATGGTCGAACTTTGGAGCGATTCCTCATTCTTAATGATCAAATCATTGCGTGATGCATGGTGGGGTGGCAACTGGCAACGGGCTGTTTTGCGTTCTAAAAAAGATGGGCATGCATGCATGCATTTTTAACCCTGTTATATAACAACCAGTTTTTTAATTGAAACAACAATCACAGTTATTAGTGCTGGTGGCGTGAGATGAGATGCACAGTTTCATTGATGGTGGTGGATCAAGAAGCACAAAAACGTTGCCTCCTGGAGATGCATCATGCTTTCGTTGGGCTTGCTCCAAAAGCCAGACAGGCGTCCGATTTTTTTCTAGCGAAAAGCCCAACCAACCCCGAGTCCTTTGGCGCTAGAAGGAAAAAGTTCACATTACCTTTCTCAACTTTCGCGAATGTCCGCTTTTTCTCCCTGGACTCTAACCAGGCAAAACACATCCCTCAACTTTTAAAACCATTCGTCTTACCTCCCTAGTCCTGTCATAAGCGGTTTGAAGGCGGTTTTGCCTTTTTCTTTTTTATTTATTTCGTCTAAATCTTTAAAAAATTATAGTAAATCATAGAAAAATTATAAAATAAAAAACCTAATTTTATTGGACTCCACATGAGTAGATCTACATAGTGAACATATAATATGGTATGCTTTAGTACAAAGTTTTTACTGTAGCTTTAGATCTATGATTTTCTATAATTAAATGGAATAATTTATAGCTGCAATTTATATAGTCCAATTGTGGTAAAATTTTTATGGTGAACTAATTATTGTATGTTTAAACTGTAGTAAAAATTTCATACTCATTGGATCATGTATAACTTAGTTATATATTTTATTTAGGTTTATGCTTGTTAAATATAAATAAATCTATAACTAAGCTATACATTATCCAATGAGTATGATATTTTTACTATAGTTCAATCATACAATAATTAGCCCACCATAAAAATTTCATCATAATTAGACCATAGAAACTATAGCTATAAATTATTCTAATTAATTACAGAAAAATATAGATCTAAAGCCATAGCAAAAACTTTGTACTTAAGCATACCATATTACATGTTCACTGTGTAGATCTACTCATGTTGAGTCTAAAAAATTGGATTTTCAATTTTATAATTTTTTGTGATTTACTATGATTTTTCAAAGATTTAGCCAAAATAAATAAAAAAGAAAAAGATAAAACCGCCTTCAAAACAGCTTATAACAGGGTCAGGGAGGTAAGATGAACGGTTTTAAAACTTGAGGGAGATGTTTTGCCCGGTTTTGAAGTTTAGGGAGGAAAATAAGACTTTTACAAAAGTTGAGGTAGGTAACGTGAACTTTTTCTGCGCCAGAAATGGAACAACTAACCAGAGGTCACTACTGGAGACGTTCTTAGGCACTCAGCAAAGGCCCAAAAGCCCTCGGCAAAGAGACCTCAGGAAAAGTTTAGACGGGAAAGGGGCCCTTTGCCGAGTGCCAGCGGGGGCACTCAGCAAAGAAAAGCAGCCGTCAAGGTGCTGCTCTGTTGACAGAGTCTTTGCCGAGTGCCACCAGGTCAGGCACTCGGCAAAGAAATGATTTTTTTTAACTTTGCTGAATGCCTCGTCTAGTTGGCACTCGGCAAATTTTTTTTTTCAAAAAACCTTTCCCGAGTGCCACTATTCACGGCACACGGCAAAGAAATTTATTTTTTTAAAAAAAATCTTTGCCGAGTGCCACCATATATGGCACTCGACAAAGAGTCCATACTAGAATTTTTCCAGGCCTCTTTGCCGAGTGCAATGGTCATGGCACTCGGCATTACCGAGTGCCATGACCATTGCACTCGGCAAAGGGGCCGAAATTCAAATTTTTTTTATTTTTTGCATTCCATCGACACAAGCAATTCATATATATCAATCATCACATATATATCACAAACATCACAATAATCACATATATATCACAAAGAAACCATTTTCTCACAATATATCACAACCACAACTCACAATCACAATATATCACAACAACAAGTCACATGTTCACCATCATTCACAAGTTTATTACGACAAGTCCATCAAATCCAAGCACAAGTCACAACCACAAACCACAAATCATGCTCAAGTCCAAGCACATCACCAAGCATGAGTCCTCACCAAGCTGCCCTTTGACACGATGGTGAAGCAAAGGCTCCATCATTCGGTGACGCATTAGTGAGATTATTCGAATCCATCGACGGAGGCTACAAAAAGGAGAAGAGATTGCATGTGTTAGATAGGATTAATCTAGGAATTAGTTGCATGTGTGAGATTACAATGTCTAGGAAGGTTGTATGTCATAGCTAGTCTAGGAAGGTTTTATGTCACACAAGCAAAGCACAAGCGAAAAGTGAACTTTCATACTTACAGGAGTAGCTGTAGGAGTAGGAAGTGGAGGAGCTGACAACTGCACAAGTACACCCGTTGCTTGCCCAAGACTTTGCATGATCGTCATCATTTCCGCCATCCTCTTCTCCTGGGCCTCAAACGCGGCCTTCTGGGCCAGCAGCTCGGCCTGCAATATTTCACTCCAATGTTTCAGTAATGCAAATCTAATTCAGGTGTGTAAAGATCAACATACGATGAGTAAAATAGGAATTACCTCGAGTGCGTCGACCCGCTACAGTGCTAGACTAGGCCGTGGGCGTATGGGCTAGCTGGAGCTCGTGCTTTGTGCTCGGATAGCGTCGAGAGATGGAGCAGTGGTGGAGTCGATGACGCCATCTATAATCCACAGCCGCCTGTGCTTCTTGCCTCCTCTGAGCATCATGATGGCCTCTACATCAATGGGCTCAGTGCGCACATCATAATCTTTCCTATGGATCTCTCTTACCTTTGACGTGTACTCTTGGACTTTAGTGTACACGGTCGGGTCATAGTACGCCTTGGGCGGGGAAGCCGGGTCAAAGGAGACAGAGGACGACGCCCTGCCCATGTGGGACATAGCCCACGCAGAGAACTCCGAGAGCTCCTCGCCCGGGTGCGCAGCCTCCTGCGAGAAAGATGACAAGATGGTGAGAAATCAAGCAGAACTGAGCATCAAAATAGATGAAAGAAATCACTTATGTATGCTTGTTTGAAGGCAGGGAGGCTGCGGCTGCCTTGATGGTGAGTTGCACCTTGCCTCAGCAGACGTTGGCCCCGTTGCCTCTCGTGCTTTTCATGAAAGTCCTCTGACAACCACTTGTCCATGATCATCTCCTAGCACTCAGGATACGCTTGGCACCACCAGGGAATCACCTACAAGTCATCGATTATTTGACATATAAGAAGATGAAATTTAACCTACTTAATCTCAAAATGAATCATTATTAATGTTATTCGTCTACCTCAAGGTACTGGGCCCGGGTCAGCGTAATCCGTCTTGCTTCAGCCTTGCGGAGGGACTGTCGAAGTACCGACGCATAGTAGTCTCTGTGGGCTTGGACACGCCCCTCGTGGTGCATGTCAGTGATGTACTTCCTACAGGCTGTGGCAGCCGCCCGATCCGCCTAGGCCTCAAGTCCTTCTTCGGGCCTGAAATACTTCTGCATACAAAACCGATGTATCCATTCATTATTTCAAGAAAAGACTTACCCAATGAATGTGATGTATTAAGCAATGTTGTGCAAGAGAGACTTACCCAAAACTCTGCTAATACCCGCTCCTACTTGTTGCGGTAAGGCTCATCCCGGACCAGCGCGTACCTATCCCACGTGTAGGCTGGCTCCCGCACGTCTGGGGACACTTCCACAATGCTGGGGTACCATTTCCTGCATAAAACACCAAGGATGCTCGTGGGGGAGCGTTTGGGAGTACCCAACAAAACCAACCAGGCCCTGCACAAGTGATTAAGAAAATTTATCAGTTCCTCTTTTGATTTCTAACATATCATATGAAGTAGTTGTGATAACATGTATAGTTACTTACCTCTTTGCCATAGGGTGAATCACTGGGTGGTTACGAGGAAGTGGAGCCTGAGGGAGGCTCGTGGGAACTCGCTGGTAGACAGTTAGGGTGGCAGAACTGTCATCCTCGGGCGCCTCACCTCCCATGCCCGTCTGCGGAACGTCCTCGTCCTCGTCCTCTGACGTGGCTGTGGCCATCACGTGCTCCTCCTCCAGCACCTCGTCATGTGCCGGGGAAGGAGTCCGCTGCCTCCTACGGTCGCTGCCCCTTGTCCTCCTCCCGTCACCTCCTGCGGACGCTGCCCCTGACCCCAACCCCTCACCTAGAACGAGAGGGCGTGGTCTCCCGTAAATCGAGGTCATCTCACGTCATGGACAACTGCTCGTCATTTTTGTTCAATCACCTGCAATCACAAAGAATGAACAAGACTTATTAGTACATATATTTGAAATAGATTCAAAATAATAAACAAAACACAAATTAAAAAACATAGTATTACATGTATTAGAAATAATCTTCATGATTAGGATCATAGGTCTCGTCATCACTGTCAAAATTGTCCAAATGGGCAACACTATCCGAAGGTTATATGTTGTCTTCATCGTCATTGCCTAGCCTTAATTGCTCAAGCATTTCTATGTCCTTGGCATTTTGCACCACATCTCCATCGACCTCGTCATCAAACTAGAGCTAATCAGTGTGGATCTACCTGCAATGGACATGGTACCACCCTTCCAAACATCCAGTTTCTTCTCGTTCTTACTGGTCAATGGTCCCCAGTCACTAACATGTAGTCTGCTGGGGCTTACTGGGACCCCAAGGTATTTTATTGGGAAGGTTCCTACCTCGCAATTAAAGAGTTCAACATACTTTCTATCCCAGCCTTCTTCATCATTGATGGTAATTACTTCACTTTTAGAGAAGTTTATTTTAAGGCCCGCCATCAGTTCATATAAATAAAGCAAAAGTTTCATATTTGTTGCCCCCTCAACATTATGCTTTAGGCATATAATGGTATCATCAGCGTATTGCAACACAGCTATCCCATTGTCAACAATATGGTCTACCAATCCACAAAAGAGTTTGTTTGATTGAGCTCTATGTATCATCCTGGAGAGACCATCAGCTACAAAGTTGAAGAGGATGGGGGAGAGGGGGTCCCCTTGCCTAACACCCTTGTGACTTTTTATGTAGGGACCTAATAAGTCATTCATCTTTACACTTACAGTCCCACCAGAGACAACTCTTCTAATCCATTCACACCACATGGGGCAAAAGCCCCTCGCCTCCATACACTGGAATAAGAAAGTCCAATTGACCTTGTCATAGGCTTTTTCAAAATCCAATTTTAAGACAACACCAATTTGTTTTCTTCTCTTGGTTTCATGAATCACTTCATGCAAAATCATGACGCCACTCATGATGCTCCTACCCTTCATGAAAGCTGTCTGGATGGGATGTATGAGTTTTTCAGCAACTGCTTCAAGCCTTAGTGTTAAGGTTTTGGTAATGAGCTTATACAAACAGTTCAGAAGGCAGATAGGCCTAAATTGTTGGATCCTAGCAGCATCAGTCACTTTTGAAAGAAGGGTAATAACCTCATAGTTAATCCTGCTAATATCAGCTTTTCCCTTATGAAACTCATCAAACAATTGGAAAATATCAAGTTTAACAATGTCCCAACAAATCTGAAAAAATTCAATTGGGATTTTGTTAGGGCCAGCAGCTTTATGTTTTTCCATTTGGAATAAGGCTTCCTTAATTTCTTGTTCTAAAAATGGCTTACATAAATATTCATTGTCCAGTTCAGAAACTTGCTCAAGCTCATTCTAGAGTGATTGATCAATCTGAATTCTATGTTCCACCTCGGGCCAAACAAGTTGGAATAATATTCTATGGCATGTTTCAGTAGATTTTCATCCCCTTTAATGGTTTCTCCATTGTTTTCAAGGGAAATGACAGTATTTTTCCTTCTCCTTCCATTTGCAATTCTATGGAAGTAACTTGTATTATTGTCTCCTTTGAGCAACCAATTCTCATGACATCTGTTAATCCAATAGGCTTCTTCTTGATCTAATAGATGATGAAATTCTTTTAATAATTTAACTTTTTTTTGTCATCTGATCATAATCAAGAAAGTCATTTTCCTCAATGAGTTCAATATGAGATAATTCCTCACTAGTCACCCCTCTTTTTTTCCTTAGCTCACCTAGCAGGTTAAAACCCCAACCTTTGAAATATTGTTTGAACATTTTCAATTTTTGTTGGATTTTATCCAGCGCAGTTTTTGCCCTGCATGGTTTGTCCCATATTTTTTTACAGCCGGGATGAAATCAGGATTGCTAATCCAACTTAACTCAAATCTGAATTGAATATGAGATGTGGGCTTATGAGTAGTAGTGTACATGACAAGAGGGTTATGGTCAGATACCTCCCTAGGGAGCTTTTTCACTAAAGCATTAGGAAAATTGTCTTCCCATTCTTTAGAAATTAGAATTCTATCAAGTTTTTTCAATGTGGGATTTTCCTGATTGTTTGACCAGGTATATAGCCCACCAGACATGATTATTTCTCTCAATTCATAAAAATGGATCAGGGAGTTGAAAGTATCAGAATGTCTATGGTTGCCCCAGGCTTGTTTCTTTCATTATTGTACCTAATTATGTTGAAATCTCCACCTATCATAATTGGCTCCCTATTTTTTGAGCAAAAGGAAGATAGTTCTGTTAAAAAATCCATCTTATCTTCTTCATGGGCAGACCCATAAACCACAAGAAAATTCCACTTTATTTTTTTAGTTTTATCCCAAAGGTTCATTTGTAACATGTATTTTCCTTGGTGAAAGGAACCTACATCATATAGGTCTTTTTTGACACCACATAGAATCCCACCAAATTTTCCTAGAGCCGAGTTGTAGAGCCACAGGTAATCTTGATTGATATCAAATTTTTTCAACAATTTTTCATCACAATCTTTAATCATTGTTTCCTGAATCCCAATGACATGAAAAGAGTATTCAGAGATAAGATTTTTAAGAAAAGTGGCGACCCCTTCTTTTTGAGGCCCCTACAATTCCAAATGAGGCCTTGCATTAGGACTTCATTTTTGATTTGACATTTTTTGATGAGAAAGCATCACTCGGCTTTCTATCTTTTTTAGAAAGCATGCCAAGCTTTACTTGATCTTGCTTCAACTTACTTGATTCAAGAGAGAACTTGACAGATTTCTTGTTCTATCTTTTTTTTTCCTAGATTCAACCAAAATGAAATCTTCTGATGTAGAGGATTCATCCTCAAGCCATATCAGTTCAGGGATTTTTTTTTCTTTGTCAATATTTTCAACAACTGTCACAGCTGGAGGAGCATCATTTTGTTCAAGTTGTTTTAAATACAAGTCACTTCTAGCTTTTTCATGATCATTTAACAAATTGCAAGTATCAAAAACATCACTATCTATAACAACACCCATATCAGATGAAATATGCGAAATATCATCAACAGATGAAACAACAAAAGAATTGGAGATTTTTGGGCTACCTTCTAGATTTTTCCTTTGAGCAGCCCTCTCTGTCTTCTCTAGTGTAGTCAGATTAGCATCTTTCTTCAGCCTCTCACTTCTTCTTTCTGGGACTTGCTGGGTAACCTTTTCCACCTCATTCATATTAGTATTTTCATTTGTTCTTGCAGTTTCACTGGACAGGGGCACCTTTTCTTGCTGATCCATTTCTATCTTGAGTATTGATGATGTTATCATCAGAGATAAAAAATCTCTAGGGATAGAGTGCTTCTAGCAGTGGACTTCAGCTTTAGTTCAGTTGCTTTGACCTCATCCACTTCCATTGTAGTTTTATCTTCTTTGTCATCAGCAGGCCCATCTTGGAGTTTCTCAGTCATGATATCATGGATATGAGACTCCACAAACCAAATTTGTTTGTTGGGATCCACACAAGCTTTCCCAGAAGTAGATTGACCAGCATCACCCATACCAGTAAGCATCTGGACCTTCAGTCCAAAGGAGTCACTGTCTGAGTCTAAGTCCTCAAATGTATCTGGTATATGGACTTTTTCATCATCATTCACATAATTGGAATTATGATAACCCTTTTGGGCATCAGCCATCAATTTGGTTTGAGATTTTCTCTTGAAAAAAATGTTGGGGAAGCAGACAGTACACCTGTTGCTTCTGCTTGCCAGCTTCATTGTCAGAGACTTGCTTGGATTTGGAATTGTCATCCCTACCAGATTTGTTATCTTGATGTTGAATACTAGGATTTGGGACCAGATTTGTTATCCACTGCTCAGAACTTTCTCACCCCCCAATCTCAGGTAACTCTCTCTCAAAGCCAAAATTAATGATATACATGCCCAGAGTACCTTCAGCTGTCTTTGGGACCTTAGTCACATCACGACAAGCAATCCTCAAGCGGACATAGTCATATCTGTAGCTTGTACTTTTATCCACCTCCATCACTTTGCCTACTAACCCACCAACTTTTGCTAACGTCGCGAAGGATCTCTGATCAGCTAGAATTTTGCTAACTCTGAACCAACCAAGCTGTAGAATGCCTTTAGCCCCTACTGCTGGTGACCAAGCCTCAATCTTGAGTTGAGCTTCATTCCTGAGGGTGAGATTCTTGAGTCTGCTCCATTCATGCGCCATCTTGGGTGTTGGAAACCAAAGAAGAAACTTGCCATCACCAACAGGTCTTGCAATCCAGCACCAAGCATCAGTTCCAATCAAGTTACTAAATTCCATTTCAATCAGACTGGCATTTACATCCCCACTCTCAACAGATATCACAGTCGTGCTGGATTTCTCACGAGCAACTCTAGGATCAATACATTCTTCAATGTAGAAAAAGCTCTGGTCTTCAACCTAGGTTGCACATAGCTCAGGACCAAAGTTCCATGGTAATCACTTCAAACTCAATTTGACTCACTTCAAAGTTTCATGGTAAGCACTTCAAACTCAAGTTCCATGGTAAGCACTTCAAACCTGAATTCCATGATTCGGACTTGTTGGGGGACTGGATTTAATATTTATATTTTGTTCTGATGCAAGACAAGGACTAGATAGTGGCTATGCCAAACTCAATTTTGGGATCAAAATAAGAATCACTATGACTAGTGGCAGTTTGGTTGCTTTGTGCATATACGACAATTTGATGAGAGAAACTGAGGACATCACTTTGAAAAGTTCATAACAACAAACAGAAGATATCGGTGAAGGCACAAAGTAGAAGTTGTCACCTCAAGGCAGGAATTGAGTTTTGAGCCCAATGAAGATATTTTTTAGTACGCAAGCTTTACTAAAAATAGAGGGGCATATGTTGATAGTCAAAATTGGCCAAAGTGCATAATGGACTCCGTCATCATATTTCTAACGTCAAAACGGTCAAAAAAACATACTTCATTTGGAGCCCGGACGAAGAAAATGGCTTTTCAGGGGGTTGGTCCAGCCGAAATCGGCGTGGTCGGTTCCCAAAATTGGCCAAGTCGGATTTTCCAACTTCCGCAAATGGAAGAATGGATTGCACTATTTCATTCCTCTCGTCAAGTTGATTGAAAAATATATATGGATCGCCTCGTTTGAAATCCGAATGAATTAATTACGATTTTCGGAAGGTTTTCAACCTCGGACGTGCAGGAAAACCGGCCAAGCTGGTTTCTACGGCCCAGTTCGGATCTAACTCATGTTTTGACGCGTTTTGGAAGGGGTTTTGACCTCTTGAGCGATAAGACCACCCCCATCCTTATAAATATATAAGGATCATGGCTGATTGACGTGTCCAGCACAAACAATTGATCAAAAACCAATCTACTCTTGTCTCTTTTTGCCCTAATCTCTCTCCCAACTCCATGTTGCTATTCATCGCTTAATGCGACGAACAAGGATGGCACACTAGGCTTGCTGGCCGATCTAAGGCAATTCGGCGACGTCCTTACCCCAACGGGGTCTCTTCTGGGCGAGAGGTTGACGGTTCATTTGCTAGTTTGCCTGGAAACTAGCCTTTCTTCGTAATGCAAGTGCGATTGGTTATTCTTTGGTGGTTTGCTTGTAAACCTCACCGCTCTTCACCACGAAAGCATGCTGGTTACCTGCTGTGTTCTTCGATCCGTGGCGACCTAGGATTAGCCCTAGCTGCTACGTAGCCGATCTTTGCGTCAACAGGTTCACTTTACGGCGAAGTCCATGGTGGCGTCTGGTTCCTGGTTCTATGGTGTGAGCCACTTCCAAGGTTCCCCGTACCGTAGTGCTGAAAGCTGATCTAAGCTTAGCCTCGAAGGCTCCTCTGGCTCGTGTTCGATTCGGTCTTTTCAGTGGGACCGTGGGACCCAGAGTAAAAGAACGAAATTCGTTGTCGGCTTCACACCCGTTAGCTGTTTCCTCTGCTTTCCCCTTGCTGGTAGCGCGCTACCACCAACTAGCTCAAATCAATCGCCACTGGCAGCCCGCCCCCGTAGACAAACTCAGCGCCACACAAGGGCGGACGATCAGATCGCCTGCAAGTCTGCAGGCTGCAGCCGCTGGCTAGTTGCCTTGCATGCCATGGGGGTGCCATCCTTGTACAAGTGGCTCGTGGGTAAGTACCCAAATATCGTCGTCGCCGCCAAGAAAGACGAAGGTGGCGCCGGCACATCGTCGTCGCTGGCGGAAGCCTCCACAGGGCCCAATGGCGTTGGCGTCTACCACAACCTGTACCTGGACATGAACGGCATCATCCACCCCTGCTTCCACCCGGAGGACCAGGTATATTATATGTCTGTAATTAACACACTCATAATCCTCCTGATGGATGGATCCAGTTCCTCATCAACTGAATCTCTTGACGAGCTGGTATTGGGAAACGTGATGGATCATGTATGTCGTCTAGTAAATGTCATGTTCCTCAGCTCACACATCGTCCTGATCAGGGGCGGATCCAGCGGTGGGGCGGGCGGGGCTCAAGCCCCCTACCGCTGTCGCGACAATAGAGCCCCTCCTTGAGCCCCTCCTAATTTTTATAGGCATGAAAGAGATGGAGGAGGGGCTTTAGAGGTTGAAGATGAGTTGAACCCCCTCTTCTATGAATTCCTAGATCTGCCACTGGTCCTGATGTATGGATCGATCCAGTTCCTCAACTCAAATGATGTACTCCCTTTCCTTTTTTATCTGTCGTTCTCGCTTTCCAAAAAGTCAAACATACTCAACTGTAACTAAATAGTATATATTAAAAAATATTAATATTTATGGTACATAATTAGTATCATTGGATAGATCTTTGAATTTATTTTTATAATAAATTTATTTGAAGATACAAGTGTTGCTAATATTTTTCTATAAATTTATTTGAAAAAAAACTTGCTAATATTTTTATAATAAATTTATTAATAGTTCAGAGTTGAAGGGCGGGAGGTGCAGCCGCAGGAGACAAATGAGGTTTCGGATACCAACGTCATCACGCCAGGGACGGAGTTCATGGAGAAGCTCTCCAAAGCCCTCGAGTACTACGTCCGGTCCCGGTTGAATAGTGACCCCGGGTGGAAAGGCATCAAGGTTTAGTAGACGATGAGGCCCATGTTTCACCTTCCCATTTTTGCATTGCTGCAGTAAATATCTTATTCTTATGACAGCTTTTATTTAATATTTTAATATTGACAGGTTTCAAGATATTAGTTTCAGTGTGTAAAATGCACCCTCTGTTTTGAAATAATGGTTACCATTTGACTTTACTATTCAGAATTTGTCAACTGATAGGCAGATGAAAATGATATTTTTAGCATTGTCAAAAGTATTTAATTTCAAATTCAACTTGTGTGTTTACAGTTACAGGTGAAATATCAAAGTGAAGAGTGATAATTTTCTTTTAATCTGAGGCATTGTGCTTTTTTTTAGTGGCTAGTTGATCACATATTTGGTCAAGATCCTGATTTTAGTCAACGTGATCATTACTTGATAACCTTCATGATACTTGCGTTCTGAAGGTAATACTCTCTGATTCAAATGTACCTGGAGAAGGTGAACACAAGATAATGTCTTTCATCCGGGGACAACGGAGCCTAGAGAACTATGATCCAAACACAAGGCACTGCTTGTATGGACTGGTACGACGGACATGGACTAACTAAATATTTGAATATTTTTCTACTGTGACACACCATTGATCTTCTGATTGTTCTTTTTATTGTGCCTATTTTACACTCGGAATATCATTACAGGATGCGGACCTAATAATGCTCGCTTTGGCATCTCATGAACTTCACTTTTCGATTTTGCGTGAGGTCTGTTAATCCATCCTTGTGTGAACTCATAGCTTCATCCATACTAAGATAGTTTTGGCAAATCGCATTTAGTTAATTGGATTTAGCAACCAACGGTGTATTGAAGTTAAATGTAGTTGCAGAATTTTGTAAATATTGAGTTGAGAATAACCCTTTTGTTAACTTGAACAGGATGTGTTACCTCAGAATCTGCCAGAAAATTGCATCCCTCTATCTAAAGAACTGTTCAAAACTGAAGATTCCTCAAGAAAGTGTAGAGGATGGTTCCCCAAAGTAACAGAAACAGCTCATAGGGACAGGTCTCCCAAGAAACCTTATCAGGTTTGTTCCTCAGAGATGATAACATGGTGCTTCCATTTTAATTTTTCATATAACACCATCTTCTTGCAGTTTTTGAACATATGGGTTCTGAGGGAGTATCTAGAGCTTGATTTGAAGATACCAAACCCGGTTGTCAAAACGGATATCGAAAGGCTCATAGATGACTTCATATTTATTTGTTTCCTGACAGGAAATGACTTCATTCCACGTATTCCTTCAGTTGAGATACATGAGGTGTGCTTATGCCGTCTGATTCTGACAGCTTAACAGCAAACAGTATTGTTATTGTCACATCCTTTCACATGTTCCCCACTGCAAAAAAAGTGGGATTTTTTCCTTAATTTGTCTTCGACGTGGCAGGGTGCAATTGATCTGCTATTGGAAGTGTACAAACAAGCATTTAACAAAATGGGAGGCTATATTGTGAACACCGAGAAGGTACATGCAAAATCGAACTATATTAATTTCATTGATTACTTTGTTGAGTTATGTTTTGATGTACTTCTGTTGCTACCAAAAACAGTTAAAAGACAAACATGCTGCATACCTTGAAGTTTCGAGGTTGGAAAAGTTTTTTCATGAACTGTCCTTGTGTGAAGAGAAAATTTTTCTTAAAAGATATGAACTGCGAGAGGTATGTCAGAGAACTTATGATCCTTTGGTCAAAGTGTACAATAGTGTCAATGGAACTTGTTGATTACATGCAGAGGTCACAGCGCAAATTCGTGCACCAAGCTGCTGAAGAATGGAAAGAAAGAAACTATGACAATATGGTGAGAGCTATATACGGCTAAAAGTTTTGTCCTGATTACTGTCATATTCATTTTTTTAATCTCAAGCTTTCTTCTACTTAGGAAGAAAATCCTGATGGTCCAGATTTGACAGTAAAGTCTTTTTCAACAAACTGCAGTATTTCCGCCTACAGCCAAGACGAGTCAGATGTAGGGAAGAGCTTACCTATTTATTTCTACTTTTGTTGGATATCTGGGCAATACCTTATCATTTCTCCTAAACTTATTTTCCAAAGTCCATCCATATTATTCCTTGTTTTGAATTTGACTCTCCTGTTGCTTAGGTAATTGCAAATACCTTAGAGCTGAGGCGAAACTTAAAGGATACTCTTCGTAACAAGCAAGACCTTATAAAAAGTGGAGCCTGTAAACATGAAGCGGTTAGTAGCGCCTATTTGAGAAAATATTTCACATATGTGCAAAGTTTGACATGCCATTGCAGGTAAGATTGGGATTGGCGGGGTGGAAGTCTCGATTCTACAGGGAAAAGTTTGGTGTGGAAAAATCTAATGAAGTTGGGAAGCTGAAGAAAGACATGGTTATGATTTTTCCTGTTTCTCTGTGCAGATAAAATTTTAATACCAGTGGGCGCTTTGAAGAGACATCATATTTTGTTAACTTTCTCTATCACTGGCTTAATTTAGGTTCAAAAGTATCTGGAAGGACTTTGTTGGGTGCTGCGGTACTATTTTGCAGATGTGCCATCGTGGAGCTGGTAGGATATACATATTTATGATCAGAGCTTTCATTTGTACATGTATCTCCTTATACATTGTACTAGTATGCTTCCATTGTTTCGAATTCGAATGATGAATAGTTCAAATAATTGATAATCTTGATAAATAGTTCCACATGAGTGATGTATGACTGCTAATTCTTATGGACATGTACTAGCGAATGTTTCCATTCTATGTAATATGCATAGCATGTCTGTTTTGTTTTCTGCAGGTACTATCCCTTCTATTATGCTCCTTTTGCATCTGATTTTGAAGGGCTCTCTCAGTTCAAGATATCTTTCACCATTGATAAGCCACTAAGTCCATTCGATCAGCTCATGGCAGTTCTTCCAAAAGAAAGGCACGTGAACTATTCTTTATTTTATAATGCACATTCTTCATCGCAATGTTTTAATTGAAATTTAAGTTTATTTTCTGTCGCAGCTCATGTGCACTACCAAAGTGTTACAGAGAACTGATGGAAAATGAAGAGTCTTTAATACATAAATTCTATCCGTCAGGTGTACTTGTTATTCTAAAGTCATCATATAATCTGAGTACCATATACTGAACTAAATGGGAATTTATTTTTCTCACCAGATGTACAGATTGATACCCATGGGAAACGTTTCTTGTGGCAAGTAAGTGATTATTCCGTATATATGAGTTCATAATATAAGGCTAGGTTACCCATATTTTGATGCACATTGGCTACATGTAAGACCCCACATTGGCTAGTTGTAAAAGAAAAAAGAAAGCCTTCTTCACACATGCTAGTTTTCTCGGAAATAAATTGTTTCAGGGTATTGTAATGTTGCCATTCATTGATGAAAAGCTGCTGATTCCGGCTACCAAGACGGTGGAGGACAAACTTGCAGTAAAAGAAATTGCCTACCTTCTATGCAAATTGTCTACTAGAGTATGTTGCACGTGAGCGTTTTACATTGTTTTTATTTTATAGGTACATGAGATAAATAGGAACACAGTTCGGCAGGAGAAGATCTTCCTGAGGAACTCAAATACTCTGCCAACTGGTGCAGCATTTGCGCAGACATCTGACTGTTTGTCAAAAAAGCTTCCGACAGATCAATCTACCAGGTACAATCAAGTCTGAACTGATCGTATGCATTTCTTCTGTTTCTGAGCAACTTATAAAAATGTTGCTAAATCCTAAATTTCATTCCACATAGTGAACTTGGAGGGTGGTTGTCGCCTGTCAACGACGATAGCATAAGCTGTGGTTTCTTCCGTTCACCGATAAGAGATCTACAGGACATTAGGAATGACCAGACAATGTATGTTTTCTCTTGACCCTATCATATTCAGGCAGTAATTTTCTAAGAAAAGAAGTCATCCTTTACTTTTCACTACATGTTCCTGTGTATGTTTCAGATCATTCTTGTTCTCCAACCCAGAACCAGTGCAAATCATTCCAAGGCTACTTGATAATGTCAAAAAACCTGAAAAGGTATATTCAGATGTCTCTTTGGCTGCGCATTTCACTCGTTCACTGGGCATTTAGCACCATACCGCCAGTTTGCCATCATCTCTGAAAGAAATCATGTCTTTTGCAGACTATAACTGAAACTGAGATTCCAAAGAGGCCGCTGTGGCACACCTATCCTGGTAGCCGACCACCGCCTGAAACCATCCCAACCTTGGCAGAGCCGCAGCCGATGATCAGCGGCTTTGGACGTGGGAGAGGGAGAGCCATCACTGCCGAGACAGCACTGGGCAGTGGCCGCGGCTACGGGAGAGGTTTCCATGGGGCTGACATGAGGCAAAGCCGAGGCAGCAGGAATGACAGAGGTGGTGCCTACACTTACCAGCCGGACGGAAGCGCTTGTGCAGGAAGAGGGCAGTACGGCCCCACGTTCCACAGGCAGCAGACGGCTTGGCGCCCAGTTGGAAATTCAGGCGGCCGTGGTGGGAGCGACCAGCGCCGTGGTTGGTAGAACAGAAGAGAGATGTCAGGGATGCGATGAACTGATGATGAACTAGCAGCTTGTTTTTGGTCTCACGCCTCACCATTTTGTCTGCAACAGCAGGAATGCTATGTTGATTTCTGAAACTATCCGTGATCTGTCAAACCAGAGGTGCTTTGGCACAATGTTCCCTCGTTCCTTGCTTGTTTGGATTGAGACAGAAGAATGGTTTATTTGCGTTGCTAATTTTGGGTCTGGCAGATTGTCCCATTTGGATCCGCTTGATATTAGTCATTAGATCTATTGTAATTTATAAAAAATTAATCACCACAATTTATAAAAAAAATACATAAAGTAAGCCTCAAATTTTGCATCTAAAGTACTCACCTCTGTCATTACAAAAGACGGTTCAAAATAACCACCGAATTTTATATAAATAAATTACCCACGTATGTCATCATGAAAGATAATTAAAAACATCCCTCTAAATTAGATCTAAATTACTCACTTTACTATTAGAAAACATAATTCAAAATAATTAATCCCCTCACATTACATCTTATTAAAAATAATTTAAAATAATTCTCTAATTTTATCAAAATTACTCACATGTGTTATTATGGAAGATAATTTAAATACGCCATAATGATTCTATAGATTATCCACCTTTGTAATTATGAAAGATAATGTAAAATAACCTCCTAAATTACGTCAACCTACTTATTGCCACATTAATTCTCACCAGACGCGTTAGCAAAAGAGAAAAATCCTAGAAATTTTCACAATAATAAAAAAATCTGCAGGGACAACGAACAAGCACCATGGTGTCGCTCCTTGTGCAGTTGATCACTGATGAAGCTAGCTTGTGGATCATGTTTGGTTTCAGTAGGTTGAAGTCGCTCATCCAGCTCCTATGATTCTGAGTATCGCCTGTACGAGAGCCGTAAAGATGTAATCGCCTTATGAGCACTACGCGAGGGCATGCAGGGACTTGGGAGGGGATTCCTATCGGTAGTCACTGATTAGCATTGTTGTGCGTGTAAACTATTATACTTCCTCCATTCCAAATTATAAATTTTTTAAAATTATGAAAAGAATTACAAAGATTTATAACATAAAATATATATTAATATAAAAATATAATTAATAAAGAATATAATAATGATACTATTTGGTATCATAGATGTTAGTATATTTATAAATTTGATCAAACTTGAGATGCTTTGAATCACAAAAGGTTAAAATAACTTATAATTTGGGATGGAGGAGTAATAGATGAGGCTGGAGCAGCCCTGACCAGGTTGAGTTAGATCAAACCTCTGCTAAACTTTTTGGTATTGAACCAGCTCATACACGTATTGATGAACTTGTCTTTGGTATTGAACCAGCTCATTCGTATTGCGAGCTGGTAGGTGTTGTGGAAGTCACACATGATTGTGAAATAAGCTCGATTAATTGATCATATACGGCGGTAGGTGTTGGGGAATCGATACAGACTCAGGTACTGGCTGGCGCTTCTTATACTAGTACTAGTATAGTAAAATTAAAACACCTACGTACGTACTCCCTGCTCCGTCGTTGACAGTCAGTGAGAAGTCCTGTCGTTGGATATCCTTACCCGTTCTCCAAATCCACACCCGTGTGTTTTGGGGAGGGTATGGATGAGTGGCTGGCTACCCGTTGGATTGAGGGTACGGTACGGGTATCCCCGCTTATACCCGTAATCTCGTCTTCTTCGTTGCGTCGTTCTCAGATGTACGATAGAAATCGTCGAGATCATCTTCCAGCCATGTGCTCCTCTGACGCGGACCCTAGCGCCGTTGGAGTTACCACCCCGCCGAGGTGCCGACCCCTCCACTGACTCGTACTCCGTCCTTGTCCTCAACCTCGGCCATCCTCTGTCGCCGCTGCCTGCTCTTCCTTGGGCCGCTTCATCATTCTGCGATCACCCAGCACAGCAGCATCATCGTGCTGCTCCTCCTCATCCAAGCCGCCGGCACGGCGTCGTGCGCACGCCCGTACGTCGCCATTGTCAGCACCCCGCCGTCGCGGTCTCGCGGGTGATGCCGCTCCCCTGCCTACGGGGCTCCATCGGCATCGGAGAGGTGCGTGGCACCGTTGAGGCCCAGCAAACAAGCATTCAGTCTGCTTCAGTTCATCTTCTCCAATGACGCATTCGAGCAGCAAGCAAGCTCGGACAGTGTGTCTTCTCCAGTGACGCGTTCAGTATTTCAGTCCAAGCAAGCAAGCTAAGCACTGTGTTAGTGTTTATGAGTAGTTGAATCAGATTACCCATCGGGTATGGGGAATTACGGGGAGGGTATAGAATGGATATCTTAGAAATGGATTTGGACGTGGATATAAATGGGTTTGCCCATACCCTCCCCAACGGCAGGTGAGAACACTCGCATGCCAGCAGGGATGCTACGCACGAGGGCAATAGCTAGCACGTCAACTGCTGACAGAGTAAACTCGCTCGTTGAGAACAGAACCACACGCTACGCAGTCAGTTGCGTCAAGGCACTCAGAATGACAGAGTCTCGCGAACACGTCATTGCTGTGCAAGCCGTATTCGTAAAAAAACTAGAAACGGGGGCGCGGCGTGTTGCCGCGACTACCTTCGATTTGGCCAGTGTACGTACGTAGAATTCGATATTAACTGTAGTTGACCGTTGCTACGACACTGGCAGATTTTCAATACAACAGTAATGTTAACGGGCATTTAACGCCTGTGCGCTCTAATGTTCTGGAGATATGATCATGCATGTACTCTCTAGAGTAGTAGCTAAATACTCCCTCCATTCTAAAATAAATGTCACTGTGGTATTCATGCCGGTCAAATTTATTTAAGTTTGACTAGGTTTGTAGAAAATATTAACAATATTTGTGTCCTATAATGATACTAATTATGTAATATAAATACTGATATTTTCTTGTATATATATTTGGTCAAAATAAAAAATGTTTGACTCCTCAGGAAACGAGAGCGACATTTATTTTAGGATGGAGGGAGTATCAACTATGTGCCAGAGTTCTCTAGATACATTTAGGCCTTGTTTAGTAAAGCTTCACATTGTGAGCTATTTTTTTCTTTGTCAAACAATATTTTTCAAAACATTTTTATAGGTGAAGCTTCTTTTTTTGTGCTCTCACAAAGGAAAGGGATGGGATGAAGCTGAAAAAATAGCTTACCCTAGCTTCACTTGCCACCAGTGGGACCCAGCATACATGCATCTCCGATTTGCCCCCCAAAGAAGCGAGTAGCGACGCGTGGAGAAGAAGCGGCCGGAGTGCGAGGTCCCGCTGCTGAGCAGGGTGGCAGCGCCGCTGCCGAGCTAGGAGAGAGGACACCGGTGCCGCAGCTGAGCCAGGCGTGGGCGGCCAAGCAGCCATGAGGGGCTCCATCGCCGGGGTGTGGGCCACTTGGAATTGCGCCGCCGCTGGGGCAGGCGCGGCCACCGGGGCACTGGCGCAATCGCCGGGGCACGGGCAAGTGCAGCGCTAGGCCCGAGCAGCCGCGGCCACCAGGGCGCGCATGAGCAACGGCGGCCGGGGCTCGTGCTGCCAAGGCCAGCATGCCCATCGTCGCCTAGGGAAGAAGGGCCGGCGCACGGGCGTGGAGAAGACTGGTCAGGTGGAGAAGAAAACAGAGAAAAAAAAGGGCACGCTAGTCATTGATTCTTTTGTTCCATCATGCGAAGATATTTTGCCAAACTGGATCACAAAAACTGCTCAGTTTCATCAAAAAAAGCTGCTTGTGAAGCTGTTTTTTTTTAAAAAAATACACTGGTGAAGCTGAGCTATACCAAAGGAGGCATTAATGTACTGCAGGCTTGTTCTACGTATACGAGAGAAGACTATATATATGAACGTAATTTCTGGATCAGTGGTTGCACATGCAAAGAAATCAACTGATGATGCAGATGTGCCTTGTATTAGATTACACAGTGAAGAAAATACAGATGACATGGACAAATCTGGTGCCGGAGAAGATGGGGCAAGACTCGTCTTGTTAAAGATACTTGGTCTTATACAAGGCACTGTATTTTTTTGGCGCGCTGCTGCCGCGTGGTTGGTGACCCCGGCCGTCATTTTAATTTCCCGCCTGCCAAGCTCCTCCAAACCCCAATATATACACGTACACACGCATGTGCTAACCCACACAACATACTAGTAGTGATAAGCATCAATACAGAACTCGATCAGACACCCTACTCAACACGCTATTCAGTGAGAGGAAAAAGAAAAACTCACTTATTGGCTTGGTCGTCAGCTGATCACCATTCTCACCATCATCTGCTTCTTGCATTGCTTGCTAGCTAGTCGACCATCAATTACGACGACGACGACGACCATGGCGGCAGTGACGGTGGAGATCACGCGCCGCGCGGTGCTCAGAGCCCCACCACCGGCATCCGCCCATGGCGGCGGCGGCGGCAAGCATTGGTCCCCGCTCACGCCCTTCGACCGCGCCTCCACCGACGGCTACATCCCGAACGTCTTCGCGTGGAACGCGCCTGCGCCGGACAACGACGCCATATTGGACGGCCTCCTCGCCGCCGTCGCCAGGTACCCGCATCTGGCGGCCCGCATTGGCGTTGACGACCGCGGCAGGAAGTGCTTCCACCTCAACGACGCCGGCGTGCTTGTCGTCGAGGCCACCGCGGACGCCGACCTTGCCGACACGCCGCTGGTGGCGCACGTCAGCGAGTTCTACCCCAAGGCCGATAAGGTACGTAACTTATTCGGTGACCGTTCGATACTTCGATGCAGAAACGTACTAATAAAGCATATATGCTCATGCATGTGTTTGGTCCACCGTCCCACCCATGCATGCAGAAACGTGTCGACGAGCCCCTCTTCCAGGTGCAGCTGACGCGGTACAGGTGCGGCGGCCTGGTGATCGGCACCGCGTGCCAACACCTCGTCGCCGACGGGCAGTCCATCACCACCTTCTACACGGTCTGGGCCACGGCCGTGCGCCGCAGCGCCTCGGCTACCGATCTACGACCGTTGCCATTCACCGACCGCGCCGCCATCGCCGTACCCCGCAGCCCACCCATGCCCAAGTTCGATCACCGGAACATCGAGTTCCGGGACGAGCATAGCCACTCCTACCCCGTGCTCCCCATGGACAGGATCAAGAACATCTCCATCAACTTCCCGGAGGAGTTCATCGCCGGCCTCAAAGCCCGCGTGGGCGGCGGCCGTCGGTGCACCACGTTCCAGTGCCTCCTGGCGCACGTCTGGAAGAAGGTCACAGCGGCGCGGGATCTGGCTCTGGAGGAGTTCACGCAGATAAGGGTCGCCGTGAACTGCAGGGGCCGTGCCGTCCCTCCGGTGCCCATGGAATACTTCGGTAACATGGCGCTGTGGGTGTTAGAATTGATCTCACTTGACTCGGTTCAACGACCGAGTCAGACCCCTTGATCACGCCCTGATCGGGCGCATATCAGCCGTTCATTGGTGTGGGCCCCTCTCGTGCAGTGCTATAAAAAGAAAGGGAGGCGCCACGGCAGGTGGATTAGGTCATCTTTGACTGTGCCACGGCGCTCTCCATGAACCCTAACTCCACCGATCAGGAGATGCAATGAAACGAGGGGAACCTGCCCACAGCGCTGTTCTCGTCTTCACCACCACCGGGCTACACCGACGCGAGACGCCATCACTGCCACGTCGTCGGATCACCTTGCTGTACACTGTCGCCATGGTCGACTTCTCCACCAAGCCCAAATGGTTTGGTACCTCTCTCCTCTCCCTCTCTAATCTCTCTAGTAGTTTTTGTATTAGGACTGTTTATCTCATCTACCAAGAAATGTACCCGCTAGATCTACCGGTTATGATCCTACAGTTCCATCAATGGTATCAAGAGCCTGGTTGTTTCGTGTAGATCTAGATTTTCGGGTAGAAAGAAAGAGACGCCAAAGGTTTTGATCCGAATCGGATCAAGAAAGTTTCATTGAAACCCTAACCCTAATCCAAAGGAAAAAGAGAAAGGGAAAAGTGAAAGGGGATGAAAAAGGGGTACCTACCTGAGGCCCGGCCATCCCATCCTCGCCGCCGGCCGTCTCCATGGCTGGCGTGCGGGAAGGAGAGAGAGCCGAGCCAAGGGCTCGGGCTCAGAGAAGAAAGGGAGCGCGGGCTCCAGAGCACCACCGCGATTTCCCTCGACGGTGCCGCGCGCGGCTCTGGCAGCACGCATGTGCTGGGGAGAGGAATCACGGCGGCGCCGACACCTCCTCCGTTCGCCAAGGGTGGCCGTCGCTTGGGATGCTTGGGCGGCCGCTGCTGCTCGGTGCAAGGAAAGAAACAGAAAGTGGGAGGAAGGAGAATGGACTCAGGATTATAGGTGGAGTTGACCGGGACGAGCTCCGGTGGCTCCATCACCCGGCCGACGACGCTGGCGGTCACCAAGGCTACCGCCGCTGCAGCCCCTGTGGCGAGGAGAGAGTTGAAGGCCAGGGTCCAAATGGCTTAGGGTTTTTAGGGTGTGGCGGCCGGATCAGGTTTTGATTACGTGAAAACGCCGGACGGCCGTTGGATGACGATCTACGGCTGAGAGAGTTCCAGGCCACTTTTGGCCAAGGCGGGAGGAGGCGGCGCGGCGAATGGCCGGCCTAGGCCCAGGTTGTGGCCTGGGCGCGGGCACGAGCGAGCGGCGAGGCCGCTGGGCCGAAGCTGCGTAGCGAGCTGGGCGCGGGGAGGCGCCGTGGCGTGATCTGCTGGGCTGCTCCCGGCCGCGCATGCGAAGCAGGATTGATGGGCTGTTGCGCTGGGCCGCTTGAAAGAAGCAGAGCGCGAGCACCATTGGGCCGCGCGTGCGCGCAAGCGGGCCTCTGGGCCATGGGCCGAAAAGAAAAGCACAGCAAGCAAGCAGGCCTTCGGGCTAAGATGTACAGTGTCTAGTTTAAAGTCAGTTTTATTATTTCAGAAGCATATTTGATGAATTTGATTCATTTTTTATGCAAATTTTCTGTGCAATTTTATCCAACGATAATTTTGTTCAGTAAAGTATTGTAAAGTGCTTCTGGAAAATAGAATTATGTGATTTATTAAATGCTTTCCGCTGCAAAGAAAAGGTTTATTGTCTTCAAATTTGAAGAGCAGTCATAGCTATACAGTAAATAATGAAAAGTTTATTCTCCAGTTAAAATTGGAACTAACGGGAAATTTTTTTTAATTGGAGGAATAGTCGGTTTATAGTTAAGATAAATTATAATATTGTTATTTTCTGACCAACGTTGATGATAACAATATTATAAGTTTATTTATGAGTTTAAGTTTAAAGAAAATTATGATATTGTTATTTTCTGACCAACGTTGATGATAACAATATTATAATTCTATGAGTTTTATGTTTAAAGTTTAAATCTCTGATAAATTTTGCATCAAAGTGACCAATTTTCAGAGAATAGATAAGAAACAAGAGATGCTCTAGAGCGAGCAGAATGTATTGTATTTTCATGTTTTCGCTGCAATGATGATGATCTTCTAATTAAATTTAAACCAACGGGAAAATTTAATTTTGAAGAGGGTTATAAGATAGTTGAGTTTTCATATGTTAATTTCATTTCTGTCCAACGGTGATGTGGAATTAATGTAGAAGAATGTTGTTTTATTCTATTTCTGCCCAACGGTGATATAGAATAGAACATAAAGTTTTAAAAGTTTAATGAACATTATTGTTGATTATTGATTAATGTTTTTTAGACAAAGAACTTGATGCTTTCATTCTTGAAGGCAGAAAAGAAAGTGATATGGGTACTTGTGACTCAGATGGTGAAAAGACTAAGTGCAAGATAATAAAGAAAGAAGACCATTGCATGAGGGACTGTGTTCTCTTTAAAGAATGGCTTCAACAGAAAAGAATTCCAGGATATTGATCCAAGAAAGAAATAGAACATTAAGAGTTTATTTTAAAAGATGCCTTTTATGTACTCCTTATGAAGAAAAATTTAGTTTTTAGTTTTTATCATCATGGTAAAAGATGTAATAAGTAATATAATTTTAGTCTTAATCATCATGATTTGAAATGTAATAAGTGACATGCATGTTTAATTTGACCAACGTCGGATTAAGCATGTGTGTTAAAGAGTATTTGGATTTATTTCTAAATTTGATGATTGAATATGAGCCAATATTGACTTTTATGTCTCTTCAAGAAAATTATCTCGTATGGCGGGAAAAAGTTTGTGATAGTACCCGCATGACGGAAAAAGTTTGAGAAAATACCCGCATGGCGGAGTAAAGTTGGTATAGTACTTATGTTAATCAATCCTGCATGACGGGAGAAATTTGACATAGTATTTATCCTGCATGGCAGAAGAAAGTTGTGATGACTCATGTGCTTTGAGTGTATTCCGTACAGGGAGAAAAGTTTAGGGTAGCTCTTATGCTATCCTAGTATAAGTTTAAGGAGAACAGAAAGTTACAGACAAACCTCAAGATAAGAATGACATGCAAGTGTGACTTGCGAAAGTATTAATGATAAAAGACTCTGTTGAGTTCTTAGAGTGAAATGAGAAAAAAGTACTCCCAACAAATTAAGAAATAATTTCATTTGCATGATGTAATCATGTGGATGAAGAAAGTAATCAAAGTTTCCTCATTCACAAGAGTTCTGAATAGTTTTCAAAATTGTGGTAGAAAAGTTCGTACCACATTTCGAGGGAGAGAAATGTGAGATCAATTAAGAAAGACAATTAAGAAAGATACTTCCCCATAATTCAGATAATGCGATGCATACTAAAGTGATCTATAAAAGATGAATGTGATCATCGGGGGAGTAAGACGGTCATAATATCGATACCCCTAAAGTAAAGAAATAGCTAAATTCAAGAACCTTTTACAGTTCCAACAGAAAGATAGCATAGTCAGCCAGTATTTATACTGGACGTGTTCAGAGTTATTAAGACGGTGCTAAATGCGTCATATGAGTTTTTGCAGATTAAACCCAAAATGAGAAAGTTCGAAGATAGGACAATCTGGGGGAGCATGGTACAAAGAGACCTAACTCCGCAAGGAGGATGAATAATGTAAACAAGGATCTTGTTACACAGGACTTTGTAGAATCAATTGTCTTTTGGCAATAAAGGTCAAGAAATGCTAGTAGCTGAGAGCCCAGAAAGTCTCAAAGAATAAGAAAATCAGATATTTCTGATGATTATAAAGTCTATATTAGTGAAATTCAAATGGAGGGTAATCCCATCTAATTTGAAGAAGCCATGAGAGACGTTCACTCGTCCAAGTGGCAAGAAGCGAAGAAAGAAAAAATGGAATCGATAATACCAATAATATTTTGGGAACTAGAATAAATTCCTAAGGAGCCAAAACAGTAGACTGTGATGGGTCTACAAGACAAAATGTGACTCCAAAGGGAATATGTAAAGATGTAGAGCGTGACTTCAATCAAAAGATTTTGCGCGAAGCGAATGAATAGATTACAATGACTGCTAGTGGCACATCATGATCTAAGTTACATCAGATGAAAATAAAGATAGCATTTCCCAATAAGATTTGTATGAAAATGGTTACATGGCACAACCCAGAGGTTTTGTCATGGAAAGAAAGAAAGAAGAGATGCCACCTGTAGAAATCTCTGATGGACTAGAGCAAATCTCTAGACAGTGGCATTTAAAGTTGAAGAGTCAATTAGAAATTTTGGGTTAAAGAGAATGAGAGGACAATTGCGTTTGTACAAAGTTATAGAATGAAAAATTTCCTAATCCTGTATATGTGGATGACATCTTACTTGTTAGTAGTGATGTCAATCTGCTGCATGAGAAGAAGTTCTTGTCCTCAAGGTTCGATAAGAAAGTTCTCAGTGAAATGTCTCTCATTATAAGAATTGAAATTCATCGAGATAGAAGAAAAGGGGTATTAGGACTATCGCATAGGCATGCTAAGAAAAGTTTCTACAGAAATAATGTATCTATGTGGATAAATCTACGCCTGTTCCCATAGTCAAGGGTAATAGTTTTAAGAACTTTAGTGTTCCAAAAGGCAATGTGAGATTGTTATAGATAGACGTCCTATATGCTTCAGCTGTTGGAAGCTTAATGAGTACAAAGATAAGACCTTACCCTGACACAGTTCACGTATCCGGGTTGTTTTGGCAAAAGTCCAGTCTAGATATAGATCACTGGAATGGAGTTAAGAATGTCGGCCTCATGCTAAGAAAGAAAGTACAAGTACTCTCGAGTAGTTGTGGGTACAAAATATTAAATTTTTGGCTAGATGTTTAGTGAAACCCACATAGTAGCTAACACTCGCAGTTGGAGTTTTATTATGGAAAAGCTCCAAAAGAAACAGTTCTAGTATCATCAGTGATGTAAAGTTATAATATAGCATGATATGAGGCTGAGGGACAGGCAAAATAGTTAAGAAACTTGTACCCGAAACTGATAATGGTTGTCAACAGTAATAACCATTTAAGTAGTTTGCTCCTAAGACAACGGGTCAAGTGTACTGCCAAACATATTGACATTAAAGCTATACGTTGTAAAGGAGAAAGTCCGGAATCATACTAAAAGGTATTGAACATATAAGTGACAAGAAAGTGTTTGCGGATCCGCTTACCAAAGACTTACCACCCAGTGTGTTCAGAGAACACACAGTCGACATGGGTTTATGAGAAAGCTTATGATTTCCGGACAATAAAGGGCCCAAAGTTAAAGAATCTATTTCAAATTAGAGATGTGTATTGTAGCTGTTAAATCTATCGGCGACTGACCGTGACGATGAAGCATGCTCTATGCACTAATCTGTGATGAAATGGTAAAAAAAATAAATATAAAGTAAAGTCTAAGGTTTAAAAGATGAGATCAAGGGGGAGAATGTTAGAATTGATCTCACTTGACTCGGTCCAACGACCGAGTCAGACCCCTTGATCATGCCCTGATCGGGGGCATGTCAGCCATTCATTGGCTGTGGGCCCCTCTCGTGCAGTGCTATAAAAAGAAAGGGAGGTGCCACGACAGGTGGATTAGGTCGTCTTTGACTGTGCCACGACGCTCTCCATGAACCCTAACTCCACCGATTAGGAGATGCACTGAAACGAGGGAACCTGCCCACAGCGTTGTTCTCGTCTTCACCACCACCAGGCTACACCGACGCGAGACGCCATCACTACCACGTCGTTGGATCACCTTGCTGTACACTGTCGCCATGGTCGACTTCTCCACCAAGCCCAAATGGTTAGGTACCTCTCTCCTCTCCCTCTCTAATCTCTCTAGTAGTTTTTGTATTAGGACTGTTTATCTCGTCTACCAAGAAATGTACCCGCTAGATCTACCGGTTATGATCCTACAGTTCCATCAGTGGGCGTTCCCACGAATGCGAGCCCGGCAGCTGCTGTCCTCCAGCTACGCCGCTGTGGTCGGCGCCATCCGCGACGCCGTCGCATGCGTCGACGCCGAGTACATCCAGTCCTTCGTCGACTTCGGGGACATGGCGGAGCGCGCTGGCGGCGATGAGCTGGCGTCCACGGCCGGACGTCCGGGCATGGCCTTCTGCCCAGACCTGGAGGTGGACAGCTGGCTGGGGTTCAGGTTCCATGACCTCGACTTCGGCTACGGGCCGCCGTGCGCCTTGGTGCCCCCGGACCTGCCCGTCGAGGGTCTCATGGTCTTGGTGCCGTCATGCGCAGCCAAGGGTGGCGTCGACCTCTTCATGGCTCTCGACGATCACCACGTTGATGCCTTCAAACACATCTGCTACTCCATGGATTGATCATCGCTTAATATAGCGTCTGAAAGTATTAGTCGCTTCTTCTTACTAAAATGTATTGATATTATTTTCGTGTGATAATCTTAAAAGTTTATCCATGGTGTTATTAGTGATTAATAAAAGTCTGTAGTTAAAGTTTTAATTGCAGGCATTTCTTGTGACGGCTATCTGACTCAGATCTGATATACATCAAGGAAAATAATAGCTTGTACAAAAGGACAACTTGGTACCAAATAATCTTTAAAAAATAAGAGTACATTGAAGATCAAAACGGTCATCTTCTTCCTTTGATTGTCTATTGTCTGTCAAAGATTGAAAAACGCACTAAAAAGACAACAAAGGAAAGAAACACCAGCAAACACCCTCGCTATACAAGGCTTTGAAGACCATAAAATCCACTTGTCGCTGATAACCGCGGGGGGGGGGGGGGGGGTTGCGGTGGTGGGGTGGCGTTGTTTCATTTCCTAGGGGCCCCAAAAACAGCCTGATTGTTCAAGGTTCACACCATTTACAATTCTTATTTCCCAACAAGTCGTACAATTCAAAATTTAACCAAATCTATATAGATAAGTATTACCATTTTTATACCATATAAGTATAGTTAGATGAATTATATAATATATTTACATAGTAAGTCTAGCTAAAGACATAAATATTAATATTATTTTATATAAATTTAGTTAAAGAAAGCTTAATTTATCCTAAACTCAACTACATTCTTCTTTATGAAGGCAGAAAAAAAATCTATCAAATGTTCATGGAGAACGGAAACTGAAATAGTAGGATGGCAACAGTGTTCCTTTAGATTTCCTGATGAGTTGCTTTCCTACGGACAAAAAATATCTACACTATAATCTTCACCGCATCTCTAAGAGGTTCCAAAACCCACTCCCAATCTAGATCTTTTGGCAACATCGAAAAAAACTGCTCTCCAACAACTTCCTATCTCAACTCCTAATCTTGCCGCACTCAGAAAAGTCGTTCTCGTCGCACGGGTATATACGTGCGGTATCCATCACGCCAATCCGAAGATGGAAGGAGGCGGGAAAAAATAAAAAGTAGGATAGAGTTCTTGATGGAAATTTACAAGAGAAAAAGAAAATATAAAATTGGTTGGGGTGATTTAAAAATAGTTTGAGATTTCTTATGTAAAATTACCTTGTATCGTCTAGGAGCGAGATTTTGAAAACTGTTATAAAAAAGCAACAAATATGCACCCAACTTTTTTAGCCACTTGAAAAACTTATTAATTTATTTATCAAGTGATTTTTAGGAACTATTGGAGATGCTCTTAGGATTGTTGAATACTCTATTTTTTCTCTAAATATCCTCCATTCCAAAGAAGGCCTCAAGTTTGCTACCATAATTTACCAACCTCTAACGTTTAGGTTGACAAATCTATAATTAAATATTTTTACCTAACTTATGATACTTTTTATAAACAAAATCTTTGGCATAATAAATTTTAGTAGCTGTCCGTAAGCTATGTGTTTCAAGAAGAAGAATTAGCTTCCCAATACCAGCTTCGTTTTCCCCTATGGATAGGGCTTTGCTAGCGCCCGGCGTGAGACGTGTCTGGATGCCCGTGCTCCGTCCTTTCGGTTTCGTCCCATCAATCAATTTGGTAGCCGTTGGGACCGCTGTGCCCGCGGGGATCACCTCTGCCTGCACCCACTTCCTGCATCTGCACACGAAACACTTGCAACATGAAGTATTTGCTGTAACATACGTCTGAAACAGATGAAACATTTTGAACATACTCTTACAAATGTATGACCACTGCGACATATGCAACATCCAGATAAAACACTTGCAACATACATTTGAAATAGTTAAAACATTTAAAACATACACTTACAATATACGTGTATGGCCACAGTAACATATGCAACATCCAGATAAAACACTTGCAACATACGTTTGAAACAGCTGAAACATTTGATGACATACACTTGCAGCGTACATTCATAGCCAGTGCAACATATGCAACATCCAGATAAACAGCTGAAACATTTGAAAACAGCTGAAACATTTGAAACATACACTTGCAACATACGTGTATAGACATTGCAATATATGCAATACCGGATCTACTTTTGCAAAATCCAAATAAAACATTTGCATCATAAATCTGAAACGCATAAAATATATGGTTGTAACGTGTGCTCATCTACTTGCTACCACCCAATAGAGGCTTATTGATGCGGAACTCGATGCCACAGCGCGGAGGTCGCCCTCGGCCCACGGACCTCGGCTGTGCGCAGTGTGAGTCCGAGCGGGAGGCACGAGGCGTAAGCGGCGCGCGTCGTGAGGCATGAGACATGGGTGGGGGGCACAAGACCCAAGATGCTGGCACGCGAGGCACAAGGGCCGTCCCGTCCGGCCGGACAGACGCTCGGTGGAGGGCATTATCCTTGTGGATAAGCTTATGTTTCCACGTTCCTCCCTTCCTCCGTGCAGCTGCAGGATGATCATGATATGTAGCAGTTATAGTCTCCCTTCCTCCGGAGTCTTGTGTCTATCAACCACAGATGCCATTACAATGGTGTCTTGGTCCCTTGCAATCAATCTAAGCCCATTTTCTAATGTCTTCCCTGGTAACAACTAGAAAAACTTCATACTTGGATTGTGTTTGTATCCTAAATCTTGCTGGAAGTCCTCAAATCATAGCAGGGACCAAGTGCATTCTCAACGTGATCAAACCACAATACCTTTGCATCCACATAAGAACGAAGAGGACCAGACCCAACAAAAAAAACTCCACCATGGTGAACCTTGATCATGAACTCTTCACTACTGTCACCTACATTATGTGGAAAAAGACAAGGGCAGATCTACAGGGTATGCCAGGTATGCACCGGCATACCCTGCAGTTCCAGCCAGTAGAGGACGTATACATGTATTTGTGAAAAAGAAAACAAGAAAAAGTTACCGGAGAAGACGATAACGTAGTGGCTGCTGCTACGGCCTTGCTGAGACGACCTTTTTCAGGCCCATGCAACCACACGACAGGAGGTCCATGTAGTCCCTGGAGGGTCCTGATGCGTACAGTATGTCTTTGCTTGTAGGCTCCACCGCTCCAGCCATCGTCATTCATTGATCCACCCAAAAAATTGATCCACCCAAACTGCTGTGTTGCTACCTACTGCCTGTACATGCACGCAAAGCCTAACTGCCTGTTAAAAATGATGAAATGGTATTTTTCTACGATGGTTTCCGTTTAGTAAAAATAAATTTCAGAAATAAGATGGGTGATAATCTTTTGTATGATCATCTAGTCATATTTATTAAATGACATATTTTCATTGTAGTGGTTAAAAATGATATAATCAAGATATTTATGTCCCTTAGAACGTGTTGGCTAAAAGGGTCAAATAAATATTATTATAAGTATCTTACACCCAGTGCAATTTTGCAATTTTTCATCCCATAAATAATATATTTCATCCGTTATTTTCCAATTTTTCATCCCATCTTGTTGTGTCCCTTGAAATACACCATGACATATCACATGAGCTTTTTTACGAACTGTGATTGATATTGCTTTTACTGGATGCATTCAGAGAGCAGCAGGTAAATAAGTTAGACAGATAGTATTTATGTTATGACCGGCATCCCCTACAGGCGTCGCAGCCCCGCTAGTGGCTAGGAGGGGAGCCGGCCATCAAGGGGCTATGGCCCATATAATTGTCGCAATTATAGTATTTCTAGAGGGTTATTTTATAATTATCGTTATTAGAGAGACATATAAATATTTGTAAGACTCTATATGGGAAATTAAGCAGAAACATATTATTGTTTCCGGCTTCCTCAGGGAGCCGGGAGAAACCCTAGCCGGGTAAAACCCTAGCCGCCTCTTCTCTTCATGCACAGCTGCTGCAGCCACGGCGCCCTCGCGCCGTCCTCGCCCACGTCCAGCCGTATCGCATCCGTACAACCTGCGTAGCGGCTCCGGTAGGGATCCTAGCCCTATCAACCTGGTATCAGCATTGCCAGGCACGATGACGACTGCTCCTCCGAGTTCCTCCATCCCGGTGTCCACTTCGCCGCTGCCCGCTGCGTCGTCGGATTTGTCAGAGGCGTCCACCGCCTCTGCCTAGCCCCTGACGCTGGAATCACTGGGGCCAAGGTGGATATGATCGCCAACGCGCTGGTCTCCATGCAGAAGGCGTGGGCCGGCCTGCTCCAGGCGCCTCCGCCGCCGTCGTTCCCCACACCACCACCGCCTCTGCCGCCGGTGCCCACGGCACCGATCCCGACTGCACCACCGACGTCCTACCCATATGGTATGCCGTCGACGGGAGCCGGAGTTCCGCTCCATCTGTTGCAATGGCTGGCCTCGCCATCACCGCTGCCTGACTAGCTGCAGCCGTCCGTGACGGCATCGGCTCCGATCTACTCGATGGCCACGTCGCCCACCCCATCAGCCTACACGACGGTAGTGACGACAGCGGTTTCCACCCTGCCCCTCGCCAGCGGCACTCTCTTCGGGGGGTGGACGGCTCGCGATTCTTCGGGGTGCCCTCTCCCTCGGGCGGCCAACAGCAGGAGGGCTTGACCCGAACCTTGCTGCTGCCCTCGCGGGCGCCCAGGCGGGGCCCAAATTCTACAAATTGGAGTTTCCTATGTACGACGGCTCGGCAGACCCTCTGAATTGGTTGAACTAGTGCGAGCAGTTCTTCCGTGGCCAACAAACGCTCGCATCCGCTCGCACATGGCTCGCGTCCTACCACCTTCGGGGTGTTGCCCAGACGTGGTACTACACCCTGGAGCAAGACGAGGGCATGCCCCCTTGGGAGCGCTTCCGCGAGTTATGCTCGCTCCGCTTCGGGCCTCCTGTTCTGGGAACATGGTTGGCGGAGCTTGCCCGCCTTCCTTTTGGTTCTTCCGTTCAGGATTACTCGGAGCGTTACAACGCCGTCCTGTGCCATGCCCGCAACCTCTCCGCTCGCCAAAAGGCGGAGTTGTACGTGGGCGGGCTGCCGGACCAGCTCCGCAAGCAGGTTCAGCTCCGCGCACCGCCTGACCTCCAGTCCACCATGTACTTGGCATGGGCGTTCGAGGAATGCGAACCTCCACCTGCATCATAGCCTCGCGGCGCCCGACCGCCCCAGCGGTCGACTTGGACTCCGCAGCAGCGCACGCCGAGCGCGGGTCCTCCGACCCCGACAGCGCCCACTTTTCATCGGCTCTCTCCGGCTGAACAGCAGGAGCGCCGTCGCCAGGGGCTGTGCTTCAACTGTGACGAGCCCTACATGCGCGGGCACGTGTGCAAGCGCCTCTTCTACCTGGAGGCCGATGACTACATCGATGAGGCTCCTGTGGAGACGGTCGCGGACACCCCTTCCAGCGAGTTGGCCGCCACGGAGATGGCTGCCGCTAACACCCTTGTGGTTTCCCTTCAGGCTGTTGCAGGTATTCGGGCCGCAAATTCCATGCTGTTGCCCGTCGTCATCAAGGGCGAATGCTTCCTGGCCCTCCTTGACATGGGCTCCACCCATAATTTCATGTCGGGGGAGACCATGCGCCGCCTGGGGCTCGTTCCTGTGGGTGGGGAGCGTCTGTGGATCACGGTGGCCAATGGCGACCGCATGCCTTGTGAGGGCATCGCGCGCAACGTGCTCATTCGCATCTACGACGAGGACTTCACCATCACGTGTGTTGGCCTCAACTTGGGCAGATTTGACTTCATCATCGGCTTCGACTTCATCCGCACCCTGGGTCCCATACTATGGGACTGCGAGGCCCTCACCCTGTCGTTTTGGCGCGACGGCCGCCACGTCACCTGGCAGGGGGTGGCCGGGGCGGCTGCACCCTCTCTAGCCCCCTCGGCACAGCTGCTGGCCGTGGCTGCCTCCGACCCACGGCAGCCGCTGCTGGACGTTCTACTCCAGCAGCACACCGTCGTCTTCACCGAACCCACGGGGCTTCCGCCGGCGCGATCGTACGACCACCGCATCCACTTGCTGCCAGGCACCGCACCGGTGGCGGTGCGCCCTTACCGCTACCCCTAGTTGCAGAAGGATGAGCTGGAGCGGTAGTGCGCGGCCATGCTCGCCCAAGGGATCATCAGGCCGAGCACTTCGCCTTTCTCGGTGCCTATCTTGCTGGTGCGCAAGGCGGACCAGTCGTGGCGCTTCTGCATTGACTACTGCGCCCTAAACGCCAAGACGTCCAAGGACAAGTTCCCGATTCCGGTAGTTGATGAGCTCCTCGATGAGCTCCATGGAGCTCGCTTCTTCTCAAAGCTGGACCTACGCTTCGGGTATCATCAGGTGTGGATGCACCCCAATGACATCGACAAGACGGCGTTCCGCACTCACCACAACCACTTTGAGTTTCTGGTGATGCCTTTCGGGCTTTCTAATGCCCCGGCCACTTTCCATGCCCTAATGAGGTTTGTGCTCGTCTTCTTCGATGATATCCTCATCTACAGCTCGTCATGGGCCGAGCATCTGCAGCACATCAACATCGTCCTCAGTGCCCTGTGGGCGCACCATCTACACTTGAAGCGCTCCAAGTGCTCGTTTGGGGCGCCATCCGTGGCCTATCTTGGCCATGTCATCGCCGAGGGCGGTGTCGCCATGGACGCCGACAAGGTTGCCGCGGTGGTGGCGTGGCCTCTACCTCGCTCGGCCCGGGGCCTTCGCGGCTTCTTGGGCTTGGCGGGCTACTACAGGAAGTTCATCCATGACTTCGGCATCATCGCGTCTCTTGCGGCGAGACGCGTTCGTGTGGGACGACGACGCGACGACGGCTTTCGAGGCGCTCAAGCACGCCTTGATGACGGGGCCCGTGCTTCAGATGCCGGATTTCGACGTGACTTTCATGGTCGACTGCCGTCCTCCACCAGGGCGCGGGACCCCTCGCCTACTTCAGCAGGCCATTTGCAGCTCGCCACCTCAAGCTCGCCGCCTACGAACGCGAGCTCATCGGCTTGGTGCAAGCTGTGCGCCATTGGCGCCCGTATTTGTGGGGGCGCCCCTTCCTGGTTTGCACTAACCATTATAGTCTAAGATTTTTGCTTGATCAGCGTTTGTCTACCAATGGATCAGCAAACTTTTCGGCTTCGACTTCACGGTGGAATACCGCCCGGGCCGTCTCAATACCGTGGCGGACGCTCTGTCATGCCGCGACAGCGAGGCGGGGGCGTCTGTACCGTCGCAGGTCGCGCTCGGGGCCACGGTGGCTTTGTCCGGGCCCTCTTTTGCCCTCCTCGATGACATCCGGCGCGCTACGACCGAGGTGCCGGGGAGCTCGCGGAGCCGTGGCGCCTCGACAGTGGCCTCCTCCACGGGTCCCGCATCTTCGTGCCGGACCACAGGGACCTCCGCCACCAGGTCCTCCTCCTGGCCCATGCCGCCGGCCATGAGGGGACCCAGAAGATGCTGCACCGCCTCCGTGCCGAGTTCTACATTCCGCGGGACACGGCACTGGTGCGGGATTTGGTGCCTTCCTGCACCACGTGCCAGCGCAACAAGATGGAGGCGTTGCAACCAGCGGGACTACTGCAGCCCCTCGACGTGCCCTCCCAAGTTGGGCGGACATCTCGATGGACTTCATCGAGGGGCTGCCCAAAGTCGCCGGCAAGTCGGTCATCCTCACCGTCGTCGACTATTTCTCTAAGTACGCGCACTTCATCACACTTGGGCACCCCTACACGGCCGCTTCGGTCGCCCGTGCCTTCTTCGACGGCATTGTACGACTCCACGGGTTTCCACTCTCCATCGTCAGCGACCGGGACCCCATGTTCACCGGCCATGTGTGGCGGGACCTCTTCCAGATGGCGGGCGTCAAACTCCGCATGAGTACCGCCTTCCATCCCCAGACGGACGGCCAGTCGGAGGTGGTCAACAAGGTGATTGCCATGTATTTGCGCTGGGTTACAGGTGACCGGCCCCCGTGCGTGGGTGGATTAGCTGTCTTGGGCGGAGTATTGCTACAATACTTCTTTCCATACCGCCCTCCACGCCACGCCCTTCGAGGTCATCTACGGCCGCCCCCCGCCGCCCATCCTGCCGTACAAGCCGAGGACGGCTCGTACCGAGGCCGCCGACGCCCTCCTCCGCAGCCGCGACGAGATGCTCGCTGAGGTCCGTCAGCGGCTCCTTCAGGCCCAGCAGCTCTCCAAACGCTACTACGACGCCAACCACAGGGACGTGGAGTTCGAGGTGGGGTCGTGGGTCTGGCTGCGTCTCCTTCACCGCATCACGCAGCAGTCCCTCGACCCTCGCTCCAAGCGCAAGTTGGGGCCGCGCTGGGCGGGACCGTTTCGCGTGCTTGAGCGCATCGGTCGCGTAGCCTACCGTCTCCAGCTGCCCGATGGCGCCCGCATCCATGATGTTTTCCATGTGGACCTCCTAAAGCAGCACCGCGGAAATCCCCCCCACTGCGGCCGGCGTCCTGCCTCCGGCTTTGGCTGGCTGGGTCCTGCCAGGCCTGGAACGCGCCCTGCAAGCTCAGCAGCGCCGGGGTGTTTGGAAGATTTTGATCAAGTGGCGCGGTCTGCCAGAAGATGATGCAACGTGGGAGTCACTCGAGGAGTTCCGCGCCGAGCACCCCGATTTCCAGCTCGAGGATGAGCTGTTTCTGCAGGCGGGGAGAGATGTTATGACCGGCATCCCCTACAGGCGTCGCAACCCCGCTAGTGGCTAGGAGGGGAGCCGGCCATCAAGGGGCTATGGCCCATATAATTGTCGCAATTATAGTATTTCTAGAGGGTTATTTTATAATTATCGTTATTACAGAGACATATAAATATTTGTAAGACTCTATTTGGGAAATTAAGCAGAAACATATTATTGTTTCCGGCTTCCTCAGGGAGCCGGGAGAAACCCTAGCCGGGTAAAACCCTAGCCGCCTCTTCTCTTCACGCACAGCAGCTGCAGCCACGGCGCCCTCGCGCCGTCCTCACCCACGTCCAGCCGTATCGCATCCGTACAACCTGCGTAGCGGCTCCGGTAGGGATCCTAGCCCTATCAATTTAAGTCACTTTATGGCTATATTTTAGATTATCTGTATTTCATTTGAACTTTATATCGTAATTTGTTGTAGTTTCTAGCTTAATTTTTGAATTTAAGGCTTATTATGTTTTATGCATGTGGTTTTACCGAACTAAAATATGGCTTACCGATTTGACAACGGTTTTACCGAATGGCATAATTTTTTTGTGTGGCATACCCTGTACTAAAATCCTAGGTCGCAGGTTTCAAAAAGATCACATTGGCCACACCAACAAAACCCTAGAAACTACACCAAAACCAACAAGTTCACGCATAAAGAACCTCAACACTATACTAGGACCCCAATATGACTACGAAATAAAAGAAAAGAACATAAATTTGTGCTTTATCAACTCAATGTACACAGGTTCTGCATCCCCTTTTTGTCGCAATTGCGGCACCATCCTTCCCAATCGCCGAAGCGGGATTCACTAGCGTTAGGCCCTTCCTCTTGTACAATCGATCTCCTCCATTTGCCCACTCCCTTGTCAGTGATGCTCGCACCAGGTCACTTTCGAGTCCGCCATCTGCAGCGGGATGATGAATAATCTCAACTGTGGAATGGCCACGAATAAAACAATTTCATAGAGAAGAGAGGTTTCATGCAAAATTGTACAACCACTCCGTAATTCAGTCCACAAGAGACATCCACACTAGCAGGCCACGTAGGCAACTAATCATTGGTCCACACCTGACTGGATGTTAATGAGACCCACACGGTAATTAGGGACCAAATTGACGCAATTTGTAAATATAGACACCGGGATGACATGCTCTCACAAGTTTGAGGACTGGTTATGCACTTTATTCCTCTTTTAAATATGATGGTGTGGTGCTCGCTTTACCTCACAGGGGCTGTTTACCAGTACTCTAGATATATCTTGAAAAGCTACGCTGGCTGCAACTTAAAGCTCAAGCCAACAGCTCCATGATTGAGTGCATATACCGTGCTACGTATTGATGATTGTTTTGTGGGCCATTTGTCAGTATATATTTTCTGGCATGGATCAGTGTTTTTGCTTAGTGCTGCACGCAAGTTAGGATAGAGTGGTTTTGCTAGTATTTGTAAGACACTGTGGATGACATATAATAATATATTATAAAATGCGGCCCAAGAAGACTAGAAGGTCCATAGACGCCACGCACTCATGGACCTCCACGGTTCTAGACACGGTAGCCAGAGCTAGCTGATGACCCGGTCAGTTTGAGGCCTTATTTAGATGCCCGATTTGGTCCTCCCGAATTACTGTGTAGCACTGTAGTAATTTTATTTTTATTTGGTAATAATTGTCCAAACATTGATTAATTAGACTCAAAACGTTCGTTTCGCAAAGGACAACCAAACTGTGCAATTAGTTTTTGATTTCATCTACATTTAGTACTCCATATATGTGCCGATATTTTGATGTGATGGGGAATCTTCTTTTTGCATAGTGGAATTTAGGGGTGAATTTGGAGAACTAAACAAGGCCTGAATGTCCCACTCCCACACACTTCCATCACATGATCATATATATACTTTGTGACTTGTCCTTTAGGCAGATATTTTGTAATATTTATTATTACTTGACGGGCTGACGCCGCCCTGGCAGCCAAGTCTACGCGTCTACCCCGCACAAATAAATCATGGCATTTGTTAACAATCTCGGGGCCGGACAAGCTTTCTGCATTCACACGAACGCTGGAGAACCGCGGTCGTCGGCTCGTCGATCGCCTCCTCCCGAGCAGCTGCGTTGATGCAGATATTCCCAGGTTAGTGATTGATTTTGTCATGCCTACTGCTTATTTACAAATCTCGATCTAGGTACGATGACTATGCATCGTAACTTCACGCTTCAAGCATATATATGGGTAAATCAACTAATGATCGATCTGTGCTGCTGTTTATGCACAACAGTGGTATGGCCGGCGATGCATCATTGTGAGAGCTTGCTTTAATGGTTGACGCCCCTGCACCCAAGTCTCCCAAGCACACAAATCACGAAATTTTGTTAACAATCTGGTAGCCGCCTAGCTGGTGGTCGCCTCCTCAGCTAGGCTTCCAGCAGCTGCATGCATGCACATACTCCAGGTTAGTGACCGATTTTGCCATACCCACTGCTCTTAGAAACCTGCAGATATGGTTATGCATCTGTTTAAGCCATGCTCCAAGCTTGACTCATGCATCACAAACTGGGGGTTCGTGGAGACTAACTCAAATGTTTGGGGGAGGGTGTGGTCCTCTCTTATATTAGCTTAAATTCAGGTTCCTATTCTGTTCTTGATAACCTTGTGCCTCCTCGGCTGCGTCACTTTTTTCTGTTTGTGAATCATAGACTCTATGTTATTACTCTTTACTTTTGATAGATATATATGTTTAGTTCCATATCATAAATAATTGATGGTGGGAGTACAACATACAAAGTTGAGTTAGTCCGGAAGGCATCTTGTAGGTTCCGGTGGATTTGGATCTGGCATGATGCCTGCTTAGTACATTGCACACTCTAACAAGTGGTATCAAAATCCATGATCAGAAAACTTAGGACATCTTTGCATATCATGACCATAAATTAATGTATCGGAGGTTTACACGTGTGACATGGAATGGTAAGGACCGAGCAGGCGATCAGAGGGGGTGAATGGAGGCCAATTAAAAAAATTCAACCCATCGGCCTCTCTTTTAATTGTTAGTTTCAGCAATAAATGCAAAACAGATTAGTGTAGCAATGAGACTGACACTACAACGAAAGTTGAAAATTCAAACTATGGTTGAAGTTCTGCTGCTGCTACTGCAAATCAGAAAAGCCAGACAGCGATGCCTCAGCTGAAACCAGGGATGAGATACTACTTTATAGAAATCAGCTAGCCATCGGATGAAGCGTAGCAGAGAAACGGGTATCGGCGCTGGAAGAAGCGTTACACAAAAACTCCAAACACTGGATGAAGCCGATGCAGTGATGAGAAACCTGAGACCGGAAGAAGCGCTACTAAAACAGAGACACAGACAATTAGCAGCACAGTTTCCACGATAAAGGGCTGAGACCTGTTCAAATCAACTCCAAACGAGCTGAGATCTCAAGCAACAATGGCATCCAAAGATCGAGAAAATAAGAGGAATTTCAGAAAATCCGAGAAACTCTAGAAAGGGGTATTTTAGAAAAATCATGGATTCGAGACGCTCGTGAGGGGATTCAATAAATTGATGAAAGAGATACCTCCTCACATATCCTAGCACCGTTTTCTTTCAAAAAATCAGGACTAAATCGCAGCTAAAAACGATGCACGAATTTTTGAAAATAACCCGAAAATTGATAGGAAAGAAAAGCAGGAAGAGGACTACTAGATGAACTTGAATCTCAAAGGACAAATTTCTTTTTTTACAAGATCAACTTCTCATAAGTTCTGGTCTTTTACAAATGAACACAGACGTGCCCCACTTTCTCATCTGCGGATCTTGTAACACCCAAAATTTTGCATAATTTAAAATAGAGGAAATTTGAATTTCATGTTTATTTGCGGGCATTTAACATAGGAGAAATAATAAAATTTTATGAAAATAAAATCAAATTTAAGGCTAGCTACATGTTGTTGCACTCATGCTGCTGCATATTTAATTATGTGATGTTTGGTTTTTACTCAACTCAAAAAAAGAGTTCAAAATCTCTTGGAAATGAATTTACAAAAAATTATTTCATAAAAGAAAAGATAATTCTTTATTTTTCTTCTTCCTCCCCGGTTTTGGCCCGCTGGCCCAACCAGCCCACCTCTTCCCCTTTTTCTTCCGCAGGCCGCGTGGGCGCTGCCCTCCTCTCTTCGGCCCGATCAGCACCGGCCGCGCGCCCTCTCTTTGGGCCGGCCCGCTGGCAGCGCGCGCGCTTCCCCCCCTCGCCTCGGCCGCTGACACGCGGGGCCCCCCGTTCACCGTCACTGCCGCGTGGGGCCACGGCGTCAGCCGTCTCCTACCTCCCGCCGGGATGGCCGGGCGCCTTCCTTTTTCTTGCCCCGCTGGTAATCGAGCAAATCAGCTCGATTCCTTCCCAATTTACGCATCCCGCGGGGCTATAAAGCAAGCCGCAGCCCTCCCCTACTCCAATTTCACTTCGTCTCGCCGTTTCGAGCTCGGGGTCACGCCGGAAAACCCTAGCTCATTGCCGAGCTCGGGTCTTCATCTTCTGACGCCTCACCGACGGTTTTGGCTCGCCGTAGGTTGTCTTCACGTGATATTGAAGTTTCCCGCACCGGTTGTCTACCTTTTGAACCCTCGGGTGACTCACAGGGTGACGCCATGCTTGCAGGGGTTAAGCCGGCCGCCATCCTCGCCCGCACGCCGTCCCTGGTCCACCTTCGCCTTCACTTTCTTCTCGTTGAGAACCGCCTTGACCTCCTCTTTCGTCTCATGCAAATCCGGTGGCAAATGGTGGCCTCTAGGGTCGTTTTTGCTTGAGCCCGCAAGCTCGGTCGCCGCCGGTGATGGCGCGCCACCACGTGGCCGCCGTCGGCCGGTCGGCAGCCGCCCCCATCCCCCCTCTTTTAGATCGGGGCCGTCCGGATCTAATCCGACGGTCCAGATCGCTGGATACCCCTTCGGGGGTAAATTTTGTTAAAGAGCCCCCCCGGAATTTCTTGAATAAGACCCGCAGTCCAAAGCGTAGTTTCCCGAATACGCTTTCTTCTTTTGAAAGCGTAACTGGTCTCGGTAAACTCAAGAAATACGCTTTCAGTTATTTACAAGTTTGCCACTGCTTTTGTTTTGGCCATAAAATGTTCATTTTAACTCCGATTTGACCCGTTCAAATTCCGTTAGGTTTGTTTTCATGAGCTTTACATGTTAGTACTGTTCTACAGTAGATTTGCAATATTTAAATTTCGGATTAGTTTTATATTAATTATTTGTCTATAGAAAAACCTTGGTAAATACGTAACTTTCGCGTTTCAACTCCGTTTTTCGTGATCTTTATATCTGTGTGATCGTTGCAACGCGTAGAATAGTGTTTTAAACCTTTTATATTTATTTCTCTCTGTGGGTGTACTGTTCTAATCTATTCTTGTTTGCCTTGCATGAATGATCTTGGAATGCATGTTGTTGATTGTGGTTCGAGTAGACGGTAATTGCTACGCGGGAGACGAGATCTCCTTATGTGACAATCCAGACCAGCAGGAGTTCTACGAGCAAGGCAAGTATAATATGGGATATTCTTTGTTGTCCTATTCATTACAAAATTAGACATTTGCATGGGTCAATTTGCTCAACATAGGATATCCTAGTCTTTGATTATCTTGTACCTTGTTACCGATGGGTTACACTTGCATATGGGTAGTAGCTAGTGCTCCACTTAAATACAATGAATATGGACAATGAACCATGATTATATGCAACATTTGTTAAAACTTGATTTTGAGAAACATGAACTTAGGGTGAGAGAGCTTGTGTATCATGATGCTCTTGGCCCTCCGTAAGGACTTATTCATTGGCAAAAGTTGGGAATTACCGTACAACTGTGAGGGCCATATGGCTCTGGCTTTAGTCAAGTATGAAGACCTTTTCTAGCATGTTAGAGGTTACCCGAAAGGGCGCAAGATGGGTCTGCCGACTCAGGTATAGTTTGGCTCCTGTCCCTATGTGTATAGGCTGCGTGTCATTGTGCCATTTGGGAAGGGGGAACCTATATCTATTTGCCACCGAAACCTAGCGGCCCTAACATGTTAGACGAACTTTTGAAAGGCTTCATAGTGTACCCTGCCCACTTACCTTGGAAGTGTTAGGGGGTCGACGGGCCCTGGGTATATGGGAATCATGACTCACAGTGAAAGTGTACACCTCTGCGCAGAGTTTAACAAACTGTTATAACAGCCGTGCCCACGGTTATGGGTGGCCCGGAAAACTGATGGAATATATGAATCTTTGCTGATGATGTTAATGATAATGATTAATGATGATGTGTTACTTGTTCATAATATTTCTGTGGGAATTGGGGCTTAAGCATAACCATAACTTAATTAATCTTAGGAATATGTGTACATAAAAAGCGAACCACAGTATAACCAGTGTCAACCTTTTGAGCCTCATGAACCCTATATTATCTTGTTAAGTACGAGATGTACTTATGCTTGTTTATTTATTTTTTCATTATTGGATAAAAATCCCGGATGGGTACAGATGGCAATGATTACGATGACTACTTTGAGGACAACTAGGTTTGTTGTCAACCAGTTGACCAGATCCTGTGGACTTGGAGACGCCCTTGGAGTGTTATGCTTATTTTACTAGATTACCAGACTTGAGATGCTTTTATCTATGTAATGAACTATGGTTCGCTATTGTAATAAGACACTGCGTATGATACTTCTCCTTTACAATTTGTTCTATATGTTTTATACATATGGTTTGCCTCCAAATTTTGTGTATTCAAAATATGGTCGTGACAAATTGGTATCAGAGCTCGTGTCGACTGTAGGACGCAAGCCCAGTAGAAATGGTCGTTTACTACTTATTATTTTACTTGTTCTTGCTTACTACCTTAGTCTTGTTATTTGTTAAAATCTTTATGCTCCTTTCGTTTTATTCTATTATGAAATTATTGATTCTAATCCCATCCAAAAATAAAATTTTGTAGATGGTGCGCACCAGGCAGTCTGCCCGCAAGAGCGTTGGAGCTGGCCTTCCACCCCGTGTCCTGTTCCCTGAAGATGCGCCAGCCCTGGAGATTGTCATCATCTCTGATGATGGAAGAGGAACCCATGGAGGAGGACACCGTGCTCTTAGAGAACATTACCGGGCATGAGGAGGCTGATGAAGAACCTGCACCAGCTGCACCGACTCCACCACTTCCTGTTTCGCCTGCTCCAGCACCAGCTACACCTGCTCCGGCTTCACCACCACCAGCTCCTGTCGTGGGAGAGCAGGAGATGGCGCCCGCTGAAGAGGCAGAACCTGAAGAGGAGTATGGGTGGACGCGTACCTACATCTACAAGCACGCCTCTCACACGGCCTACCACCACAAGCTGCTCAACGACATGCTCCAGGACTACTACGCCGACCTGAACACCGGCATCCAGTATTATTGTGCTGAGTACACTCACCCCACTGAGGCGACTTACTGGAAGACGGAGCTGACGGTCACCGTCTGGAAGGACGACAAGAATGGCAGGGTGGTGAACACTGTCCACGGGCACACGTCCAGGCGTGCTGAGGCTTTTGACAGTATGGAGGACGCTGCTCGGGAGGCCTATGAGTACTACCATGGCTTACGGTATGAGGCTATGGAGACAGATCGCTTCAGGTACTTGCCCCGCTATGATGCACAGAAGAAGGATTGGGTGGTGACAGACCCTCAGCACAGCTCTCCTGCCTTGGACGCTACAGTGCGGTATGCTCTTGCACTAAAGGTGGGGAATGAAGATCTCCAGAAGAAACTACAAGGAGTGCACAAGGCCGCGAGGCGTTACCAGAAGGAGATCGACAAGCTGAGAGCTCGGCTGGGGCAGCCTCCACTCTACAAGAAGCTGGATAAGGATTATGACGTGCATCATGAGGACTCTTAGTTTTGCTATGCCCTAATGTAATAAAAGTCGTTAGTCGCGTCGTTCGAGTCGAGTCGTTGCTTGGATCATGAACTTTGATGTGTGTGATGGGTTGTTTTTGTGGTCATGCTTGAGTTGGACTTTTTCCTTGAATGCTGAGAACTCATGGGCTTGTCCGTGGTTCTCTTAAGTTAAGTTTTAAGGTTTAGTGTTGCTTAATAAAGTTTGGGGTTCACTTTATCTATCTCCAGTGTTGCTGTTTTCTGGAACAACCTGTGCTCTTTATTTAATATCTCGGTTTTGGTAAGTCCAAAAATCGTGAAAATTTTACAGCAGTAACTATACTTCGACACCTTTCCAACGCATCTGAGATCACCCTTATACCTGTTCTGATCTGGGAGTTATAACCGTTTTAAGTTGAGGTTGCTGCGCTGACGGAGAGTCTGGAACAGTCTGGGATTATATTCTGTTTCGGCTGACATGATAACCGAATCTGAAAACGTGTTAAATACCAAAGTTGCAGGAAATTTCTTAAGCTTTCTAACCATGTATAGCACACCTTAAAAGGATGTCTGGAGTTAAAATGATATTCGTTTTACTGATCTGTTGTCACCGGTTGTCGCTCAGAAGATTCCAGATTCGTTCTTTTTATTATTTATAAGTAATTTATGATTGGATAAACCCTAAATATGAGCATTTGTTTTGGAAAACAGATGGCAGCCAGAGGACGTGGCAGGGGTAGAGGCCGTGGCAGGAATGTCGCCATGGATCCGCCCAACCCACCTGTAGTAACCATGGAACAGCTGATGGGGATGCAAGCTCAACTCATGCAAGCGATGATGCAGCGGATGGACAATGAGTCTGTTGGAGGACCACCACCTGTCCATGTTAGGGACAAGCGTGGTGAATTTATGAAAGGACATCCACCGGTGTTTTCGCACTCTACTGATCCGTTGGATGCTGACGATTGGTTGCGCACGGTGGAAAAGCAACTGGACATAGCACAATGCAACGACATGGAAAAGGTGTTGTATGCTTCGGGGCAACTGCAGGGGGCAGCTCAAGATTGGTGGGATTCCTTTAAGTTTTGACGCCCTGCAAATGCCGCTCCTATTACTTGGATGGAGTTTACTCAGAATTTCAGAACATACCATATTCCAGATGGACTGATGGAGATTAAGCGGGAAGAGTTCAGATCCCTGAGGCAAAAGTCTATGGCTGTGAGTGAGTATCGTGATAGGTTCACTCAATTATCACGTTATGCTCCTAATGAGGTGGCTAATGATGCAGACAAGCAGCGACACTTTCTCAAGGGTCTGAATGATGATCTTAGGTTGCAGCTGAAGATCACCACATACCCTGATCATCAGACACTAGTGAATCGCGCCATTGTGATAGACAATGAGCGTAGAGAAATAGAAGCCAAAAAGAGAAGGTTCCAAGGACAAGCATCTGGGAGTAACACCCGTCTCCGTCCTAACCCACAGTCAGGTTTCCCACAGAGAAGCCAGGGGCCTCCTAACCAGTGGAACAGAGGGCAGAACCAGCAACGCTCTCAGTACCCCCAACAGAATGGTGGCCAACGTCCTCATTACTCTCAGCAGCAGAATGTTGGTCAGCGACCAACGCAACAGAAGGGTTACCAAGCACCACGCCAATATCCACCAAGCAATGCTTCCATGAAGAATGGGGGACCAAATGATGTCAAAAAGTGTTTCCGCTGCGGCAAGGAAGGCCACATGTCTTATAATTGCCCAGAATTTCCCAACCAACCGAATGCTTTCAGGAATGGCAATCAGAAGATGGCACCCAATGGTTCTAGAGTGAACCATGTCAATGCGGAAACTGCGCAAGAGGCGCCAGAAGTTATGCTGGGTACGTTCAGCGTCAACTCTATCCCCGCTACCATTCTCTTTGATTCTGGAGCCTCGCATTCATTTATTTCCCAAGCTTTTGTTAGAAATCATAGCATACCTTTAGTTGCTATGAAGCATAGCATGATAGTGAATTCACCGGGTGGTACTATACCAGCTTCCTACTGTTGTCCCTCTGCTAACATAGCTTTAAGGGGGGTAGATTTCCCTGCTCAACCTGTTGTGCTAAGGATAGCTGGCATTGATGTGATCTTGGAAATGGATTGGATGAAACAACACAATGTAGTAATTCAATGTCAAGAGAAGGTAGTTGTGCTGACTACTCCTAAAGGGGACAGAATGAGTGTTGAAGTGGCAGTGCAAGCACCACCAACAGCAATCATGAACCAACTAAACAAAGATGCCAACCAGCCAGAACGTGTTGTGGATGATTTTCCGGATGTATTCCCTGATGACTTGCCAGGTATGCCACCCGATCGCGACATCGAGTTTATTATTGATTTGTTACCTGGAACTGCACCCATAGCTAAGCGTCCTTATAGAATGGGGGTTGATGAATTAGAAGAACTTAAGAAGCAGTTAAAGGAGTTGCAGGACAAAGGCTTCATACGCCCTAGTTCATCTCCTTGGGGTGCACCTGTAATTTTTGTTGACAAGAAGGATGGTACTCAACGGATGTGTGTGGACTATAGGTCTCTGAATGAGGTTACCATCAAAAACAAATACCCTTTACCTAGGATTGATGATCTATTTGATCAGCTGAGAGGTGCTTGTGTGTTCTCAAAGATTGATCTTCGTTCGGGTTATCATCAGTTAAAAATCAGACGTTCGGACATTCCAAAGATAGCTTTCACCACAAGCTTTGGGTTGTATGAATACACAGTCATGTCATTTGGGTTGACTAATGCACCTGCCTATTTCATGTATTTGATGAATAAAGTATTCATGGAGTATCTAGACAAGTTCGTAGTGGTGTTCATTGATGACATACTCGTATTCTCTAAGAATGAAGAGGAACATGCCGAACATCTGAGATTGGTTCTACAAAAGCTTAGAGAACACAAGTTGTATGCCAAGCGAAGCAAGTGTGAGTTTTGGTTGAGGGAAGTATCATTTTTTGGTCATATTGTCTCCAATGGGGGAATAGCAGTGGACCCCAGCAAGGTAAAGGATGTGCTGAATTGGAAGCCACCAACCACTGTGTTTGAAATCCGTAGTTTCTTGGGATTGGCTGGTTATTATAGAAGGTTTATTGAAGGGTTTTCCAAGCTTGCCAAGCCCATGACTGCCCTGCTGGAGAAGAATGCTAAGTTCATATGGTCTGAGAAGTGTCAGGCTAACTTTGAGGAGTTAAAGAAGAAGTTAACTACGGCTCCTGTACTGATTTTGCCTGATTTGAGCAAGAGTTTCTCCATCTATTGCGATGCGTCTCGTCAAGGAATCGGATGTGTTCTTATGCAAGAAGGACGAGTGGTGGCCTATGCTTCCCGTCAATTGAGAAAACATGAGTTGAACTATCCTACTCATGACTTGGAATTAGCAGCAGTTGTCCATGCCTTGAAGATTTGGAGACACTATCTGATTGGCCACAAGAGTGACATCTACACAGATCACAAGAGTTTGAAGTATATCTTCACTCAATCCGATCTGAATCTGAGGCAACGACGGTGGTTGGAACTAATTAAGGATTATGACTTGGAAGTGCACTACCATCCTGGTAAGGCCAATGTGGTAGCTGATGCTCTTAGCAGAAAGAGTTATGCTAACAAGATCCAGATAATGCCAGAATCAGAAGAATTGTGCGCAGCGTTTAAATTGTTGAATCTAGGCATTGTCACCAATGCAATGGGAATAGAAGTGACACCTACCTTGGAACAGGAGATTCGTAAAGGTCAACAAGAAGATGAGAAACTTAGGGAGATTATTGCAAAAGTACCACTTGGGAAAGCACCAGGATTTGGGATAGATGAAAATGGCACTTTATGGTTTGGAAGAAGGATATGTGTGCCAGAAGTAAAGGCTATCCGAGAAACAATTCTGCGAGAGGCACATGAGTCAGCTTACTCCATACACCCCGGAAGTACCAAGATGTACTTGGACCTTAAGGAGAGGTATTGGTGGTATGGATTAAAGAGAGATGTGGCGGAATATGTTGCATTGTGTGACACCTGCCAGAGGGTTAAAGCTGAGCATCAGAGACCCGCAGGGTTATTACAACCAATGAAGATACCCGATTGGAAGTGGGAAGAAGTCGGTATGGATTTCATTGTTGGATTACCTTGCACTCAGAGAGGTTATGATTCAATATGGGTAATCGTGGATAGGCTTACAAAAGTCGCTCACTTCCTACCGGTTAAGACCACTTATAAGGGTGCAAGATTAGCGGAGCTGTATATGGAAAGAATAGTAAGTCTGCATGGAGTCCCAAAGAAGATCGTGTCTGACAGAGGGACGCAGTTTACATCGTAATTTTGGCAAAAGGTACACGACTCTTTGGGGACTAAGTTGAATTTCAGCTCTGCCTATCACCCCCAGACGGACGGACAAACTGAAAGAATCAACCAAATTCTAGAAGATATGCTGCAAGCTTGTGCATTGCAGTATGGCAATAGTTGGGATAAGAGTTTGCCATATGCTGAGTTCTCATACAACAATAGCTATCAGAAGAGTCTCAAGATGGCACCATTCGAGGCCCTGTATGGACGGAAATGCAGAACCCCACTGTTTTGGAATCAAACAGGGGAGACCCAGGTGTTTGGACCTGATGTTCTTAGAAATGCCGAGAAGCAGGTGCGAAAGATCAGAGAAAACTTAAGAGTAGCGCAGTCTCGACAGAAGAGCTATGCTGACACTAGGAGGAGGGAATTGACCTTCGAAGTAGGAGATTATGTGTATTTGAAAGTGTCTCCCATGAAAGGTGTGAAAAGGTTCAATATGAAAGGAAAGTTATCACCAAGGTATATTGGTCCTTTCAAGATTCTCGAGAGACGTGGAGAAGTGGCCTACCAGCTAGAATTGCCTGAAAATCTATCTGGTGTGCATGATGTGTTCCATGTGTCACAGTTAAAGAAGTGTCTGCATGTACCGGAAGAACAAATACGACTAGAGGAAATAGTTGTTAAGGAAGACCTGACATATAATGAGTACCCCGTAAAAATTTTGGAAACAGCGGAAAGGGTTACAAGGAGTCGGACCATCAAAATGTGTAAGGTACAGTGGAATAGGCACACGGAGGAAGAGGCTACTTGGGAAGGAGAGGAGGATCTGAGAAAGGCATATCCCCAGTTGTTTGAGTAAGCACCATCCAATCTCGAGGACGAGATTATCTTTAAGGGGGTAGAATTGTAACACCCAAAATTTTGCATAATTTAAAATAAAGGAAATTTGAATTTCATGTTTATTTGCGAGCATTTAACATAGGAGAAATAATAAAATTTTATGAAAATAAAATCAAATTTAAGGCTAGCTACATGTTGTTGCACTCATGCTGCTGCATATATTAATTATGTGATGTTTGGTTTTTACTCAACTCAAAAAAAGAGTTCAAAATCTCTTGGAAATGAATTTACAAAAAATTATTTCATAAAAGAAAAGATAATTCTTTATTTTTCTTCTTCCTCCCCGGTTTTGGCCCGCTGGCCCAACCGGCCCACCTCTTCCCCTTTTTCTTCCGCAGGCCGCGTGGGCGCTGCCCTCTTCTCTTCGGCCTGATCAGCACCGGCCGCGCGCCCTCTCTTTGGGCCGGCCCGCTGGCAGCGCGCGCGCGCTTCCCGCCCCTCGCCTCGGCCGCTGACACACGGGGCCCCCCGTTCACCGTCACTGCCGCGTGGGGCCACGGCATCAGCCGTCTCCTACCTCCCGCCGGGATGGCCGGGCGCCTTCCTTTTTCTTGCCCCGCCAGCAATCGAGCAAATCAGCTCGATTCCTTCCCGATTTACGCGTCCCGCGGGGCTATAAAGCAAGCCGCACCCCTCCCCTACTCCAATTTCACTTCGTCTCGCCGTTTCGAGCTCGGGGTCACGCCGGAAAACCCTAGCTCATTGCCGAGCTCGGGTCTTCATCTTCCGACGCCTCACCGATGGTTTTGGCTCGCCGTAGGTTGTCTTCACGTGATATTGAAGTTTCCCGCACCGGTTGTCTACCTTTTGAACCCTTGGGTGACTCACAGGGTGACGCCATGCTTGCAGGGGTTAAGCCGGCCGCCATCCTCGCCCGCACGCCGTCCCCGGTCCACCATCGCCTTCACTTTCTTCTCGGTGAGAACCGCCTTGACCTCCTCTTTCGTCTCATGCAAATCCGGTGGCAAATGGTGGCCTCTAGGGTCGTTTTTGCTTGAGCCCGCAAGCTCGGTCGCCGCCGGTGATGGCGCGCCACCGCGTGGCCGCCGTCGGCCGGTCGGCAGCCGCCCCCATCCCCCCTCTTTTAGATCGGGGCCGTCCGGATCTAATCCGACGGTCCAGATCGCTGGATACCCCTTCGGGGGTAAATTTTGTTAAAGAGCCCCCCCGGAATTTCTTGAATAAGACCCGCAGTCCAAAGCGTAGTTTCCCGAATACGCTTTCTTCTTTTGAAAGCGTAACTGGTCTCGGTAAACTCAAGAAATACGCTTTCAGTTATTTACAAGTTTGCCACTGCTTTTGTTTTGGCCATAAAATGTTCATTTTAACTCCGATTTGACCCGTTCAAATTCCGTTAGGTTTGTTTTCATGAGCTTTACATGTTAGTACTGTTCTACAGTAGATTTGCAATATTTAAATTTCGGATTAGTTTTATATTAATTATTTGTCTATAGAAAAACCTTGGTAAATACGTAACTTTCGCGTTTCAACTCCGTTTTTCGTGATCTTTATATCTGTGTGATCGTAGCAACGCATAAAATTGTGTTTTAAACCTTTTATATTTATTTCTCTCTGTGGGTGTACTGTTCTAATCTAGTCTTGTTTGCCTTGCATGAATGATCTTGGAATGCATGTTGTTGATTGTGGTTCGAGTAGACGGTAATTGCTACGCGGGAAACGAGATCTCCTTCTGTGACAATCCAGACCAGCAGGAGTTCTACGAGCAAGGCAAGTATAATATGGGATATTCTTTGTTGTCCTATTCATTACAAAATTAGACATTTGCATGGGTCAATTTGCTCAACATAGGATATCCTAGTCTTTGATTATCTTGTACCTTGTTACCGATGGGTTACACTTGCATATGGGTAGTAGCTAGTGCTCCACTTAAATACAATGAATATGGACAATGAACCATGATTATATGCAACATTTGTTAAAACTTGATTTTGAGAAACATGAACTTAGGGTGAGAGAGCTTGTGTATCATGATGCTCTTGGCCCTCCGTAAGGACTTATTCATTGGCAAAAGCTGGGAATTACCGTACAACTGTGAGGGCCATATGGCTCTGGCTTTAGTCAAGTATGAAGACCTTTTCTAGCATGTTAGAGGTTACCCGAAAGGGCGCAAGAGGGGTCTGCCGACTCGGGTATAGTTTGGCTCCTGTCCCTATGTGTATAGGCTGCGTGTCATTGTGCCATTTGGAAAGGGGGAACCTATATCTATTTGCCACCGAAACCTAGCGGCCCTAACATGTTAGATGAACTTTTGAAAGGCTTCATAGTGTACCCTGCCCACTCACCTTGGAAGTGTTAGGGGGTCGACGGCCCCGGGTATATGGGAATCATGACTCACAGTGAAAGTGTACACCTCTGCGCAGAGTTTAACAAACTGTTATAACAGCCGTGCCCACGGTTATGGGTGGCCCGGAAAACTGATGGAATATATGAATCTTTGCTGATGATGTTAATGATAATGATTAATGATGATGTGTTACTTGTTCATAATATTTCTGTGGGAATTGGGGCTTAAGCATAACCATAACTTAATTAATCTTAGGAATATGTGTACATAAAAAGCGAACCGCAGTATAACCAGTGTCAACCTTTTGAGCCTCATGAACCCCATATTATCTTGTTAAGTACGAGATGTACTTATGCTTGTTTATTTATTTTTTCATTATTGGATAAAAATCTCGGATGGGTACAGATGACAATGATTACGATGACTACTTTGAGGACAACTAGGTTTGTTGTCAACCAGTTGACCAGATCCTGTGGACTTGGAGACGCCCTTGGAGTGTTATGCTTATTTTACTAGATTACCAGACTTGAGATGCTTTTATCTATGTAATGAACTATGGTTCGCTATTGTAATAAGGCACTGAGTATGATACTTCTCCTTTACAATTTGTTCTATATGTTTTATACATATGGTTTGCCTCCAAATTTTGTGTATTCAAAATATGGGCGTGACAGATCTCTCTCAGACTTAGACTCTGGCTAGACATTGCAAACAACAACCTAAAGACTGAAAACTGAAGATCGAAAGATATAGCTGACATTTATTTATAGAGCTATTACACATTTCAAAGTCTGACCTTTAGATATTTTCCCCCTGTTCGGCTGAGCTTATCAGCACGGCTTATCAGCCGTGGAACAGTGTTTTTCTCTCACAGCAAAACAGCCACAGCCGGCTTATAAGCCAAAAAACAGCCTGCCGAACAGGGCCTTTGATTGAACCACTAAACCCTAGGGACCTAATTGTCCAAGTAGAGATATGTGCATTCAACGACCAACCATTCATGAGAATACTTCGCCTCGACACAAGCTTTTCCGATGATGCCACGTGTTGCCTCGAACTCCGTCCTGGATTTTGAGGCCTAGACCCGGCAAACTATCTACCGGTGGTTTTGAGACCCAAACTATGAAACCCAGCTGGAGAAGCATATCCACTATGCCTCCTCCACGATCCCGACGCATGTCACCATCCGTCCTCGACTGCCCGATCACCAAGTCCTCGCGCTCCCGCTTGACTTGGTCATTTTGACTTGGTCAACACGGTCTATGCTATCTTCTCATGTACGCTTGCTCGTCGACGTTTCCATGTGTTAGCGATCCATGGTCTGCCCCGACACCTGGTCCCTCGGTCCAAGCCTGCATGGCTGTCCTTCACCGCCGCCGGTCCATCGGCATGAACTCGCTTGACCTTCTCCATTGCTGCCGATTGTCTCAATGCTCAACACCTGCACTCATCACTAGCCAAGAGACATGTTGCACTACACCACATTCATGCTAAGATTAGTCTCAAACTCAACCAAAGCTTGATCATCTCTTTGACCATCATTCAACACTCATCACACATGGACACATCAACCATGTGTTCGCAGAATGTAAGATTTGTGGCCTGGATAACATCTTCTAGAGGTCATGTAAGCTGTACGCAATGTGAAAAAAGCTGGACCCGATGCATGACAGATAAATTTATTTGGTTTAGTCCTATATATCAATATATATACAATTGATGGTGGGGAGCACACAATATTTGGGTTGAGTTAGACCAAGTCTTAGTTTCTTGTGGGTTCAGATGGACTTGCCTATGGTATCACCTTGGCTCATACTCCTGGCAAGGTGGATTAGATCCCCCGTGTATCCTGTAACAACTTTTGGTAAGTAAAACTGTAAGACTTCTAGTCATGCATTATTGTGAAAGCTCAACACAGCTGTCGTTTAGACATCTAGTCACCAATGATTGTGAAAGCTCGATTATCATATACTGTGTGGTAGGTGTTTGGAAAATTAAACGTGATTGTGAAAGCTCGATTAATTGATCATATATATATGGGCCTACTTTGCTCCACACCCCAATTCACATGAGTTGGGAGGGATGGAGGTGGAAAATAAACTAATTTTTCATCTCGTCTCAACCCATGTGAATTGGGCTGGGTTAGAGACTTAGAGTGCAGTCAAATAAGCCTTACCGTGATAGGTGTTGGGAGATCATGGTTATTATATTTCGTCACAAGCTTAGAGGTACTAGCCCTTCTTATAGTAAAATTAAAGCACCCAGACACTAAAAAGGAATTCGTCTATATATATCTTGATTACAACACAAACACATATCTTTTCTAATAACTAAAGTGTGTTAACTCTAGTAACAACTATCGGGAATTTGTCGCAGAAGCAAAACAAAAAGAACTACTCTCTAATTACGGGTTAACAAGAACGGAAACAAAGATAGTGCTGCACTATAGTCCAGTAAACAATGTTGCCTGGCAGATCCTAAACTTGGTATTAATTACCAAGGTGGTGAAGAACTGATATCACAAAGCTTCACATGACTAGCATGCAAGGCAAAATTACTTCTCTGAACACAAGAACTCGCAGATATGTATTCCACTGCTAGAAACACTAAAAGGCATGGGCTTTTACTGCTATGCCCGTACTGCGATTTGCGAATGGAGACAAGAACAGGCAGTTTACTTAGTGCGGAGCAACAATCCAGTTCATATCAAATGGGAAATAAAGAAGTTTGAAAACATATTGTAATGAATACTTTGAAGAAGAGATGATCACTATTGAAACGCTGTACCTCGAAAATGACACATCACAGAAAGAATCCACATGCTGACCTGCTCTGAGAATCACAATGCAAACCGGTAAACAAGGCTCTTAAACAAGCTATCGAATTGCTGCAGCTACTAGTGCAGAAATGCAGCTGTACTCTAATGAAGCAAGCTAACAGATCAAAGCAAAAACAATTTAGAATACTGCGTCTTAATTCAAGTCGGTGGATTAGCTGATGTTCGACTAGACTGAACCTACCGCTGTCACCGCTTGCCTGCTGGAAATGTTGAGCTGACGTGCTTTACAAAGATGTACGGGCAGCACTATGTCCCTCGTCTACCACTGCTTCGCTTTTGTGACAGGCACAAACTTTGTTCACGGGTTGACAATTTTGTTGATAGCCTCAAACTTATTTTCAGCAGGTTGATGATAGCCGCAAACCTGATTTAATTTTCCCCAAACCCATAAACAACAACAAATATATAGTCCAATTGGATATATAATCATGTATGCATGCAGTGGCTAGGGTGAACCAAATTATAGGGGGTGCTAGATTTTTTTTAAAAAAAACAAGAACAAGCAAGGACTATGTCAACACGCGGAAAAGGTGTAACCCTCTACCTTGCGGCCTCTTATTCTCCCTTGCTGGCACCCCTCCTCCGCCGCCCCCTCCCCCGCCCTCCACCATCAACGGCCGGTGGCTCCGGCCACCCACCTCCTGACCCCTCCCTCCCCTAATCAGGGCGCCATTGGGTCAAAAATTACAGGGCACCAATGAGCTCTACTGCGACGCCCTCGCCGACATCATCCTCACTACCTCCCCGGCCCTCGCCCTATTCCACCACCGACGGCTGGCACCTCCTGCCCCTCCCCGCGTCACCCACCATCCGCCCCTGCCCCTCGACCCCACCCTCCCCTAATCACAGGGCGGCGGTGAGGTCCGCCGCGACGCCCCCGTCACCGTCTTGCCCGCCTCTAGCAGCGTGTCACGCCCGCCGCCCCCCAAAATCTCTTCTAAGGCCACCAGTGAGCAGATCCCTAACCCCGCCGAACCCTAGCTGCCGATGTCTTCATCTTCCTCTCCGGTGGGGCACGGGCGCGGGCGCGGTTAGGCGCAGGCACATGAGCCGGCCGTTGCGCCCTCAGCGCGGAGAGCGATGGGTCGCTTGATAGAGTTTGCGAACAACTAAGAATGCGCTTTTCACATCATTAACTTTCTTCCGGCTATCAAAATCTTGAGCTGTAAAGACATCAAAACCAAATCGTTTCTTTATATATTTGCTGCATAGGAAACAGAAAAAAATAGTATGCATGGCCACTATTCTCTAAATACTCTAATCAAGATGGAAATTGTCTGAACCAAATATGAGACGGCGGCAACTCTTCCAAGGGTCCAGAAGGCTTGTATTTCTTCAATAATGGTTACATAAGACCTAACTGCAAGTATGCTTTCCGCACTTGATCTCTCTGATCAACTGGGTATTACCAAATTTGTGGACGAAAAGCAAGATCTCACTCCAAAAATTCAATGTCTTGACATACGATAGGTTAATTTGTTTGATTTTCTTCTTCAGCATCTTCTACTGCTGCTGGTTCTGCTAGTGCTTCTTGTACTTGATCTTCATCTCACTGGCCTGCAACTTCTTCTTGCCTTTGGGGTTCCAGTTCATCTAATTCAGGTGCCGCTGCTTCTTGTTCTTGCCTCTGCTGTCCCAAATCACCTAACTAATGTATTGGAGGAGCATCAAACAGATCTTCCCTTTCTCCTTCTCCAGAGAAGATTCACCCCTTCTTCTTTTGTAAAAAGAATGGAGATTTTTCAGAAGCACCATTATTATTCAGTACCTAATTAAAAAATCATGTCTAGTCAATTTGATTGTCGATCTAGCAATAGAACTCAAAATTACCTAGTACTCCCTCCGTTCCAAATTATAAGTTGTTTTGACTTTTTTGGTATATTCATTTTTGCTATGTATATAGATACAATAATATGTTTAGATACATAGCAAAATAAATGAACCAAAAAGTTAAAGGGACTTATAGTTTGGAATGGAGGAAGTAAGAATTAGAGAAAGATAAAGATTGTCAGATTGGGAATCAGACAACCTGCAGCAAGTCAGCAAGGCGCAGCGTTGAGCGCTCCTACAACCTGCATTCTGGACGCCGTACGTGGTGACCGGTGGGATCTCGCTGTATCGCCCACGCGGAGGACTCGAGCTCCACGGCAGGAAGGCGGCAACCGCGCTGGGCGCTGCTGGCGGAGATGGAGCAGGCTGTGTGGCAGTGACGCGGAGGCGGAGAGACGAAGAAGCGAGTACAGGTCGCTGTCCGGTCAAATTATATGGTTCGGTCAAAAAAAGTAGTCAAATCATATGCATGCTCAGGGCATGAAATATGCACCGATAGATTTGTGCTCAAAGTGCATTTGAGATGATATTGGTTTAGCAATTTACAACATATTATAAGAAAAATTATGGGTCAAAATCAATTTTGTATGGTTTGTTCCTGGTCAAATTTCAATTACCATTCTTGGACGGAGGGATGGAGTACAGTATATTAACTAGAATTTTGATTGTACGCAGGACAAGGGCTATCTACCCTATGGCCGATTAAGGGCATCTAGTCAAATCAAATATCAATCTACTATATTTGTATCTTATTGTGTCTCTCTTGCTCCAAATCCTAATTTGTTGTTCTCCATTTGTCTCAATTAACGACATTTTAGCTGGCCCACTAACACTAAAGCAAACCCAAATGCGCTAGCCCCGAATGTGTCCGAAACTCTTAGGCGAGTAGTCTTTGTCGGTATGGTGAAATCCGATGAAACTGGACCATTCGGTTTTGTGTAGAGGTGCTACAAATTGCATTTCTGTGCTGTGAAAGAGTATTTACCACACCCCTTTTTTTGGGTAGATAATAGAATAAACATCCGGTCTCATCTGGTTCATAGGTGAGGAATCAAACCACATTATTACAAAAGAAGTTCTTACACTCGTATTTAAATCAGACTCATAAAAATAACAGAAAATTAGTTCGTAATCCTAGACATAACAGGCCATCCACAAGAGGAAAAAAGGGCCACAGCTGACAGTGTCTCGAGGGTCTGACAAGCCTTGTAGATGCATTTTTTTCTTCACTTTGCTGCAACTAACTCCAAAACTGGAACCAATGTGTTCCCTGAATAAGACCTACAAAAAAAAATTTAGAACTATGCTTGTTAAAAACACTATCATTTCTAGTGATTCATAAGGACCAACAGAAGGCAGCTACCCCTAGTAGTAATAACAACCTTAATTCTTTTTCACAATGCTTATACCAATTCCCAAAAAGGTTTGCTATAGTACATGGTGTGAAATACCAAAAAAATAAGCAAATCGCACTAGAGAAATTTGGCATATTTACACCTAATATAAAAACAGACATTAAATAATCTCAAAATTACCGTAGAGGAAACAATATTTGCTTTGTTGCCTATTTTTTAGCTAGGTTGTTTTTATTAGTTAGTATTACACCTTTTTTCGGGAACCAAAGAAATATCTTAATTCTAAGTGGCAGCTTTACTCCCAATTTTTCTGTGCCATGATGTCATTAGTAACTAGGTATCTATACATCGATCTAACTGTAAAATTACCACTTTTACTTAAGGTCCATATGATAGTATCCTTCCCTGCTTGTAGGTTTACATTCGCAATAGTTGCAAGCAAATTATTCCGTTCCAGCAATTTATTCCCAATCAGTGCCCTCCTAAAAGAGATATTAAGGGGAATAGTGTTGAATACTTTGGCGACTGTTGCATGTTTTTGTGACTACTAAAAGAGTATGTTGAACAATTCGGGAATCTGTAGCTTAAGGGTTGGTTCTCTAACCAGGTATCTTCCCAGAACCTGATTTGAGTACCGTCTCTTAAGTTGAACCTTACCAAATCCAAAATTATCCTTCACTGCCATTAATAAGCTCATCAAAAAGTGAGGTTCCCACCATTGTTATTAACTTGGGAAAGTGTTTTATTTTTAGGTACTTATTTTGTAATAATTCATTCCACATTACATCTTCATTATAATTTTGTATAACCATTTATTGAGAAAACACTTATTCTGTAAATCTAGATTTTGAATTCCCAACCATCATTATTTTCTAGGTTGGTACGCTAAACCCCATTTTACATGTCTATATTTTTTCTTGCGCTAATCATTTTTCCAGAAAAAACTTGATCTATAATATTTTATTTTCTCAAGAACCCTTTGAGATACCTTGAAGAAAGAGAACATATACATAGGTAAACTGGACAACACTGAACTGATTGGCACAAGCCTGGCACCGATGGATAGAAACTTACTCTTCCAACTACAAAGTCCTTTTCTCAATTCTTTCTTCAATAATCCTTTAGTCTTTATTATTTCATTCTCTAAAATGTGTAGGTATTCTGAGATATCGAAAGGGATAGGATCCTACTTTACAACCAAAGATTATTTAATTCTCTAAAATGTGAATATTGAGCTTCACATTCTTTTGCTTGCCCAAAGTAGAAAATCTCACTCTTATGAAAGTTTATTTTTAGACGCTATAATTGTTCAAAAGTACAAGGAGCAACTTCATATTTTTTTTTCTTGTTCAATATCATGGTGCATAAAAATAATTGTATAATCTGCATATTACAAGATTGATAAAACATCTTCTATGAGATGATGACACACTATCCCTTTTATCCGATCATCCTCTTTGCCTCTCACAATAATGATCGCTAAAATGTCCGCCACTATTAAATAGTATGGGGGTAATGGATCACATTGTTTAAGCCCTTTTCTAGTTTGGAAATACGGTCCTAGCTGATCTTTCGCTTTTATACCACCATTTCTCCATGTACAAAAGCTTGTACCCAGTTGCACCAAATTGGAGAAAACCCTTTCATTCTAAGAGCTTGGCAAAGTCCAATTTCACCTTATCATATGACTTTTAGAAGTCAATTTTAAATAAAACCCCATTAAATTTCTTTTTATGCAATATTGCAATTCATGTATTTTTTTTCCTTGTAGAACGATATCTCCCTCCATGATATTTCTGCTAGGGAGGAAAGACATTTATGTCGGTCTAACAACTTTCTGCACAACCTTGATAATTCTGTAGGTGGTGAAGATTTTGAAACTTACATTTAACACACAGATTGGCTTATACTGTTGTATTTGTTTCGGTTTACTAGATTTTAGGAGAAGAATAACTGTGTGCCGAAATTCAGACTATGTAGAGGTAAAGTGCCCCTATGGAAATCCTCAGACAAAACCATCAAGTGTCTTTTAATTACATTCAGGCTATGGCAATATTATTTTTAATTTGAAATACCGCCTCTTTAATTTCTGTTTCGAAAAAGCTTGGTGTTAGTATCTCAATTTCCTATTCTGAAACTTGAGGAATATCTTCTCTCGTGATTCGTCCATTGACAACAAAGAGATGTCTGGTGGACCGAAGAGATTTTTTATAGTATTTGGCACACCTAATTGACCTAGTTTTAAAGACGAAAATGGCGTAGTTTATTGTACACCCCCTAAGCTGTGGCTCACCAATGTTGACATGTCTCGGACCTCCACCAAGGCCTTGACGTCTACAACATCCTCCATCATTTACACATTTTGATGGCACAATCTATATGGAAAGAAAACTTACACTATATAAGCTATGCTTTGCAGAGATGGATGATCAAGAGAACGAAAGTGAAGCCCTGATGCACATATTAACTGATGCAACTGCAGAGCCAATCATGCTATCTTACAGATTTCTTGAAAATATTACAGATAACTTCTCTAAAGATCTTGAGATTGGTACCGGTGGGTTTGGAGTGGTTTATATGGTAAGACTGTTTCTAAATATCATTTCAATTTTTCTAAATATAAGATATTTCATTCTGTGGAACCAAATACCGATGAAATTCAAATGAGATATTTGTACACGCATGTATGCTAAACAGGGAATTGTACGAAATATGAAAGTAGCTATAAAGAAGCTTTCGAGGATAGATGATTTTTCTGAGAAGCAATTTGAGGATGAGCTTAAATGTCTGAAAAGGGTTAAACACAAAAATACAGTTAGATTTCTAGGATATTGCTCTGATACGCAAAAAGAAGTGGTGGTGTACAAGGGGGCATATGTTCTGGCAGAGTGCCGAAAACGGTTCCTTTGCTTCGAATATGCACCTAATAGAAGCCTTGAAGACTATATCAAAGGTATGTATGCAACAACATGTTTAGGTGTTGTTTTTTACTCCCATGTATATTACAGTGAACTTCTAAATATGCCGCGTCTTTTTCTAGATTGTTAGAGATAAAACCAAGAGCATTCCAGGCATAATTGTTTCTTCAATTCTCTTATACTTTAACAGATGAATCACGTCAGCATGACTGGGATACACGATATCAATTGATAAAGGGAATTTGCCTGGGTTTACAATATCTTCACAATAAAGAACGCATTAATCATCTGGATCTCAAACCAGCAAATATTTTGTTGGATGCTGACATGGCTCCAAAAATAACAGACTTTGGTTTATCAAGAAGATTTAGTGGAGAACAATCCAGAATAATCACTGAACATGTCCGTGGGACACCGTAAGCAAATGCTGACTCTTTTATAACCTTGAACTGTTATTCCTGGTATATTTTTACTCTATCGAATTTATTATGCTTATAGATACTTCAAACTCAATTAATCATATTGTAATGCAGGGGATATATTGCACCAGAATATATAGACAAAGGAGAAATATCTTTCAAGACTGACATTTATAGCTTGGGGATCATAATCAGTAAACTATTAATCAGAAGGAATGCTGATCTATTTGATCATGAATGCGTAAGGAAATTTTTAACATTTTTCTCTCTCATTTAATTGTGTTCGAAATTTTAGAGTAAAGTCTGGTTGCACTAAATGCAACCAGACTACAGAAGCACATGAGAAGTACAGATGCAAAGATGAAGTAAATCAAATTTAGTCTTAAAACTACAAAAGTTGTTAACTAAATTGGTTGCAATATGTTCTATTATTGAACACCTAAAACCATATCCTGTGCTAACTAATGCAAGCACAGAAACATTTTAGAATTCTCGTACCCAAGGCACCTAATTTTGCTAAGAATTATCAGCACATATGAATAACCCTACCCTACCACTCTAATAGTAAGTAAATCACACCACAATGATCAAGAAAAGCACAGGACAATACCTCAGCAATACAATAACCTTGTGAGCTCATATCTCTGGCAGCAAATAAATCCACAAACTGAGCAATAGGGATGGAAGCAGTTTTAGTTTAGATCATCATACAAGTTGGTGTGTGGATCAAGGACGACAGCTTTACTTTTACCTAAGAATGTTTACTTTACTAAAGATAATTATATGGCAGTTAGTGATGAAAGTAGTACTCATGTTTTACCATATATAAAAACACAATATTTGAGTATGGTTACTTCTATATATATGCCCAACTTGTGTAGCTCTACAGTTGTGTTAAGATCAGGGTTTAAAAAATTTCGACGAAATTCGGTAATTTCGGTGATGGCCGAAAGAAAACTCTGAAATTTTGTATTGCACTAATACATGTGCTATATAACTCTAGACTTATATTTTTCTATTGTTTATATTGCATATTCTTCTATTCAATAGATGTGTATTCATAAATCATACTATTATTTGTTTAGATCTAAACTTTTTTTTAGAAAAAACATAATTCATGTGCTAATCTCTAAAAAAATTCGGCGAAATTTCGGTCGAATTTCGCGAAATTCGGTAATTTTGGTGGTGGCCGAAATTTTTGCGATACCGAAATTAAAAACCTTGGTTAAGATATGGTTTATTTGCTATTATATTCTCATTTGTTATCAACATATTGCTCCCGTTGGCGATTTCTTTTATGTGCCTGCATACTGTCCGCCATGGAGAAATACTACTAAATGGAAAGAGTATATATCAGTATTTTTGTTCTTACTTTGAGTTTGAACCTTCTAGTGGCATAAATCAGCAGACATAGTCTGCCCACGAGCGAAGGCATGCATAAAAATAGCACAACTATGTGTGGACGCCGATCAACAAAGAAGACCTAATATAGATGACATCATCGACATGCTGAATTTGATGGGAACCTTGAAAGATAATCCAGAGTTTTCACTACAACAGGTACGTGAGCATAAATAACCCTTCATGTCTCCACATGCAGGCCAAGCATCTTGAATTCTACTATTCCCAATACAAAAGTACAAGATCTCATCCTAATTGATTCTATAACTTACATACCTCGTGCAGAAAAGATCCAACTCAGTTCAGCTGCCTAGGATGGACCCTGGAGATATGCACTTTACTTCAAAGGTAAAATTCGAAGATCTCACGTAGGACCATCTTGGGGGCGAAATAATAAGAGTCTATTACATAATTAGAGTTCTACAAATACTTAACCAACTATCTCTTATAATATTCAATAACGCGAACTGGCATACAGGTGTACCCCTATATTGGTGAATCCTGTACTTACACAACCCTACTTACACTTCTTTTTTTGAAACAAACTAGGTAGGCGAACTATTGATTATATTAGAAAGAAGAAGGTCCCAACACTAGATAGTAAAACTGTGCAAGAAATTAAACCCCCAAGTATTGAGTAATGATAACAGAAAGGCATTTGAATAACAACACTGGTAGAGAACCGAGCTTTACTCCCGGTGGGGAACCCCCTCTAGTCCCGGTTCCCCACCCGGGAGCAAGCATCCGGGACTAAAGGGGGGTCCTTTAGTCCCGGGTCATGAACCGGGACTAAAGGAGGACCTTTAGTCCCGGTGGGTAACACCAACCGGGACTAAAGGTGCCTCCTGACATGCCACGATGGCCGGCACCTTTAGTCCCGGTTGGTAATACGAACCGGGACTAAAGGTTTTTTTTCTTTTTTCTTTTCTTTTCATTTTTTTGTTTTCTTTTCAAAATAGGTTTTCGAAGTCGTATTGTACGCTGCTAATTATACATTTATACGCGCATATAGTATGTTTCGGTTCAAGCACAATGAACGTATTAAATCACACAATTCAAGCATAGAAATATATATATATATATATATATATATATATATATATATATATATATATATATATATATATATATATATATATATATATATATATATATGCATGCATCATATATATATTTACATGCATGCATGCATATGTGTATTTTACATTATATTATTTCATGTGCATATATTACAAAAGATTGCATTATAGTTGTTGTGACATAACAAGTTTCTTCTCATCCTCTAGCTTGGCTTCAATGGCAGTGTTGGGTCCAAGTAGAACTCGCCCTTGGAATCGATGACCTGCTCATTAAAAAATCCGGCTATAGACTCTTGAATTGCTTTGATTTGGTCTTGCCGTATGACCTTTTCCTCCAACCATCGAGTCTACAGGTTTGAATTAAAGGAAAATAAATTAATATATGTATATATATATATAAAGACATAGTAACACAATCAATAATAATAATTAAATGAATATATAGTGTATTTTTAACGTACTTTGAGTCTCTCTGTAGGAGTTCTTTGGGAGAGCACCTTGATAAACTTGCAAACATAGTAACCACAGTAGTTGTTCCCCTGTTCCTACCTCAGACACCACTTTACGAGAAAAAGATTTGTCATCCAATCTGGTGATCCGGTGAAAGCTGTATGTTTAATTAATAAAGATGATGCGATTCAGGGGACTTACTTTCAAAGGGATTACATTCAGTGGCGCTTTGCATTTTTCCATGTGTTGCTTCTCAATAAAGGTTTTCCAAACACTGCCCAATAAAAAATTTGCCACGTCATCAGATATAGTTAATCATCATGTTTGTGTGTATATATAGTTGCTAGAGATCCCGAAATTACCTCTGGATAATATCTATCATATCTTGGTAGTCTTGTTGTGGTTTTCTCATCGAGTCATAGATTATCAAGTGACTTTTCACCAGATCGATGTCCATCAATATCCAGTGATTGCTGCATGTGTTTATAGGATATAACGCATAACACTCATTAATTAACTAGAATCAACATATGAGCCATTAAGGCTATGATCGACATGATTAACACTCACTTGAAGTTATAGGGAAAGAGTATATCCTTCTTGTGGCGTTGGTTCACTAAGAAGTTCATGAGGTTACTCTCTGACTCAGACTTCCAATTAGTCATTGGAGTAATTGGGTCTTTGAATACTATATGGGGATCAACAAAACCAATTTCATTGCAGCCTTCCTTTCTGAGCTCTGTCATTGTAAATCTGCATATATATAGTACTTGTTAGGATAATTTATATGCATATACACACATATGATGAGTTTAATAATAGATCGAAAGAATTATTACTTACAGGCAATAGCAGCTAATGATAACTTTGTCCAGAGAGGTCAGGTGGCATAGTTGATGAAATTCTGCAAAGTCAACATACATAACATCATCGCCACGGAACCAATGTTCGTCTCTAATTCTGACACCAACGCAGAAGTCTCCACTGGTAGACGCCTGCATGTACCACTTGTTTAGCAGGTACATTTGCGTCCCCAGATCAGATAAGGCTTGAGGGTTGTATAGACTCTGGCCTAGTACAAATTTTTTCTTCCAAATATCAACCTCCGCCGCACTCTCAATGTTTCCATCACCAAACATCTGGTAAAGGTCGAGACCAGTCTCATCAAGAAATTCACCAAGGTGATCCAAATCGACATCCGGAGGTATGTTTGCCTGATGCATTAATCCTAAATTCGAACCATATTCATTACCAACAACTAGCGGGGGGATTGATTGGTGCGCTTGTTGTCCGAGTTGGGCAACTCCTTTCCCTGCCCGCTTCTTTTTCTGTGCCGCCTCAATTGACTTGGTGAGAGTGCGGTCATAGTCTGATAACGTTGATTTGGACGGCTTACGAGATTCCCGCTGTTGATGCTGGCAAGAAGTCACCTTTTTTCTTAAAATATCCGGAGCTACGAAGAAGTACGGTTTCTCTGGGTTTCTCCTTGCTTCTTGATTCATTTTAAGTTTGTCATAGAATCTAGACATGTCTTTTTTATATGCATCAGTTCCTTCTTCCTTCTCTTCAGATATTATTTTGGGAATAGCCCTTGGTTTCACGGTGGCTTTCTTTGCAGGCGGGGACTGGTTCTTCATTTGAGGGGCTGGCCTCTTGCTAGGCTTCTTGGTAGGCGGGGGCGGGGGAGGCGTTGGAGACCTCCTTGGAGGTGTTGGCAGCGGCGTTGGAGACCTCCTTGGAGGTGTTGGCAGCGGCGTTGGAGACCTCCTTGGAGGTGGCGACTGCGGCGTTGGAGACCTCCTTGGAGAGGGTGTGGATGCAGCCTCGTCTTCCAACACAATGTCATCGTACAGAGCACTATGATGATCTGGCGATTGAACAATTGGATTTAGGTTGGGGGAGGATCTGCTACAAAAAAAGGAATGACATATTATTATGAGCAGATTGTTAATTATTTAAGCCAATATAAATTAATGATGTAGTGTTTTCATCCGCACGTACCTATGGTGAGGTAGTTCAGGAGGAGGTGGAGCCGACATCCCTGGAATGATGATGTAGCGCTTGCGCCATAGAATGAATGTCTTCTCCGCTTCTCCTAGAGTCTTCTCGCCATCACCTCTAGGAATGTCAAGAGGTAAATCACTAAAACCTTTTTCAGCTTTATCTACCGAGATGGTGGCATATCCTTCTTGGATTATATTCCCATGAATCCTTGGTGTCTTGGTTCGGTCGATAGGATTAACAAGACCGATAGCCACCTTGATTGTGGAATTCTCCTTCGGAATGTGTAGCTCACACGTTGTACAAGGTTCAGTGACGTCATCCACAGGGAAGCGCAGTCCTGTGTCCCCTTGATTTGGTATCTCCGTGGAAGCGCAGCTGCTTTTCAACTGAACAGATTGGCTAATGTTGATTCCTGGCTCTGATGCCTGCTTGCTTGCACTCACTGCTATTTGCACTTGCCTTTTGATTTCCTCCTGCATTCTCGCTTCAAGGTTTTTTTCCCGCTCCTGTGCTTCACGCACCGCTTCCTCCAACCTCTGGAGCCGGTGTGCCTCTTCTTCCTTCTTTCTCTGGCGACTTCTGTAGGAAGGTCTGTCCTGAGGGAATCCATGCTCCCACGAGACACTTCCTTTGCCTCTAGTTCAGCCACCATGTTCAATAGTCCCGATGGCGTATGTCAGCTCATCCTTCTCTCTGTTGGGCCTGAACGCACCACTAGCAGTAGCTCTCTGAGCATAAAACAATCTTTCTGCTGCTTCTTGCAGTCTTGCGCCATAAACGCACTTCCCTGTCTCCTGGTCTAGTGTTCCCCCATGAGCGAAAAACCAATTCTTTGCACGTTCTCCCCACTCGAGTGATTCTGGTCTGATACCCTTGGCAAGAAGGTCTGCTTCCATTTTGTTCCACTTCTTAATGGCAGTCGGGTAGCCACCTGATCCCAAGGTATGGTGGTATGTCTTCTGTTGGGCATTACGTTGGTTCTTTATCACCCGACTCACACCCTCTTCCGAAGTCTTGTACTGTACAAACTCATCCCAATGGGGCCTCTGCTTTGAGATCGGGCCTAGGACAGTAAAATCTGGTGCTATGTTCTTCTTGACATACGTCGTGTATAGGTGTTTCTTCCAAGTCTGAAACTGGGTGGCCATCTTCTTCATTGCCCAATCCCTAACTCGCTCCTTCAATTCATCACCATCTATTATATCATCATAATCATCTGTTTGGAGCATGAAATGTACCAAGACATCATTCCAAATTAACGCCTTGTCACGATCGGAGACAAAACTGATATGAGGAGCATTGGTCTTCTTCTTCCATTCACGGGTACTAATCGAGAGCCGGTCCCGTACAAGGTAACCACAGTGGTGCACAAATTTCATTTTATTCGGCCCCCCCGGTTCTCCTGTATCCACATTGAACTCTGAGATGATGAAGCGACCCTCCAATGGCTTTTTGGGACCTCGAACATTTTTACTCTTCATTGTAGTTGTTGATGTCGATCTAGAGGGCTACAAAACATAAACATTATTTTTAATGTCATGAGCACACATAAGACATATGATAATATATATATATATCTAATAATAAAAAATATATACTTGGCCAATATGTTGTTGCTCATTTTGTTCAAGAGCTAAGTACTGACTCCCGTCATCTACATCCTCTTGCACGTTATTTTTAGCACCATCATCGCCGGCAACTTGAGTGCCAGTGTTGATCAAATTCATCATCAACTCCTCCTCCATATTTCTCGGGTCGGCCATCTAGCTTCAAAAAACAAAACCAATATATAGTACGTCAAATCTTTGCTTATTACATGCGTAAAATCTACAAACAATATGCATTATTAAATCTTGCCCCTCGATCACGGACGCAATTCGCCACACTAGGACGAACTACGTCGGTACTAGGGTGAATTAGGGCACGAGAAAGGGCGGTGTGACAAGAGTGGCGGTGCTCCACTCCGCCGTATATATGTCTGTACACATGGGTGAACGAGGGCGGCGGTGCTCCGCCGTATACATAGAAACGCATGGACGAAATGCATATGAATACAAATGACGTATATATACGTGTCGGCGCGGTGGCCGGTGTGCTGACGACGATGACGTGAGGCGGGCCGGCGTGCTGACGACGACGACGACGTGAGGCGGGCCGGGGCGGTGTCGGTGCGTGATGTTGTGATCCTATGTGTCGGCGCGGTGGCCGGTGTGCTGACGACGATGACGTGAGGCGGGCCGGCGTGCTGACGACGACGACGACGTGAGGCGGGCCGGGGCGGTGTCGGTGCGTGATGTTGTGATCCTATGTACCATGTGATCAACCATGTAGTCATTCATCATATGAGAAAATTCTATGTTAATGATATAAGTATAAGTCATTATGAAATGTAAGTATATGTGTCTTATTGCTCATATAACCATTACTATTTCCGAAATGATAAGAATTTATTTTCTTCTTTTACAGGCGATCTCTGATGCTATGATATAAAGTTTGAAGATAGTCTTCCCGGAAAAAAATATGTAATGCTCATATTACTTTAGCAACATTAATATATTATATCTGTATATTCAAAGTTCACAAATGAAGAAACATGTGATATTTTTGATAAACTAAAAAACGCTTAGTTTACAAACTGGGTATCAAAATTGAGTTCCTATTTGACCATTATATATCCTACAACAAATCCTTCAAAAAAAGACCCTACATGAATATATTTGGATAAAATTTCGTTAACAAACATTGATCTATGAAGATAGAAAAAATTCTTCTATTGAAACTGCATCTTGAAATAATGGCATATCATATAGTGATGAATATATGGCGGTTGATGGGCTGGATCATTAGCGGATGGTTCATAGCGTTGTTTCCAAATAATATATAGCGTGTTTATTATACAAGCCATGGATTTACATCGATCTAATTAATTTCTAAAGTAATTTCATTGGTGATCCTTAATTATACTTGTCATTTAGAGTTCCAAATATTCAAAACTTGCCTTAAGATATGTTTTTATTTAAAATCATTTAGAGTTCTAAATATTCATTTTTAGTTTCTAGATTTTGTGATTCAAAATTTGGAATTTTCAATCGACCTCGACCGTTGACACATGGCTTACACCAAAGTTGTAGTTTTCGACGTGATCTATAACTCGACAGTGGAGGGCTCGGACGAATGTACAAAGAGATCGACGAATATATCACCTCGAAGCTCGGCAGTGTACGTACTGGAGGGCCTCGGGCCGGCGCGGTGGGGCAACGCGCGGCGGAGGGCCTCGGGCGCGGAGGAGGGCGCGGTGGAGGGCTACGGGCAAGCGCGGAGGAGGGGCACGGGCGCGCGCGGTGGAGGCCGCACGAGGAAGAAGACGGCGGCGCCGGTGTCACGGAAGGCGAACGGACGCGGCGCGAGGAAGAAGAGGGCGGCGGTGTTCGACGAGGAAGAAGACGAGCGGATCGATCTGCCAGGCGCTGGAGGTTATATAGCAGAGGAGAATTACTCCCGGTGCCAGCCACCAACCGGGAGTAAAAACCCTTTACTCCCGGTGCGTATTACCAACCGGGAGTAAAGGCTTTTTTTGGCGGGCCACGAAACTGCAGCCCACCTTTACTCCCGGGTGGGCTTCCCACCCGGGAGTAAAGGTGGCCTGCAGTTTCGTTTCCCGCCTGTTTTAAGCAATAGTCTTGTTAAATACAATAGAAATGCAATAGTTTTTATTAAATACATAGTAAATTAAATAAAAGGCATAAAATTATTTTGTTAAAAATATGAATTTTATTTTTGTTTATTGCACATAGGAAAAATCGATAACCTAACTTTTTTTTATTTTTTGTTAGAATTATAAAACATAATGTAACTAATATTTATTATTTCGTTAATGCAAAAATGTAGTGTTTAATTAAAATTATTAAAATTATTGGTTTTGGACAGGAAATTTGTTTTCACATCATTTTAACGTTAATATTTTAATTTTTCATCACTCAGTATCCTAATTTATCTTTTTGAGAGAGAAATCCCACCAAATCAAACATTGATTTAATTTGAAACATGACATAATAAACACCTGAATTCATAATTATTACATAATATCTCAAACACACACTATATTAAATCACTATATCATCAAGTGGGCACAGCAGTGAACTTCTTCTTTACGTATGTCCCTTGGTTATGATCGCTTCGTAACCATGGAGTGTCCTCATCATTTACCAAGATGCTAGGGTCTTTGTTCACTTTGAAGGGCGGAATTCGGTCATCCTTTTCATATTCTTCTGACATGTCCGACTTGTCCTCAATTCCCACGATGACTCTTTTCCCTGAAAGAACTATGTGGCGCTTTGGCTCTTTGGTTGAGTCATTATCGTTTTTCCCTCTTTTTGGTTTGGTAGACATATCATTGACATAGAACACCTGATTCACATCCTTGGCAAGGACGAATGGTTCGTCTTTGTACCCAATATTACTAAGGTCTACTGTTGTCATTCCATACTCGTTGTCTACTGTTACTCCGCCTCCGGTCACCTTGACCCATTGGCACTTGAACAATGGGATCTTCAAAGTAGGTGCATATTCTAGTTCCCATATTTCATCTATGCGTCCATAATATGTCTGCTTATTCCCATTCGGGTCTGTGGCATCTATGCGGACACCACTGTTTTGGTTGGTACTCCTTTTATCTTGGGCTACTGTGTAGAATATGTTCCCATTTATCTCGTACCCTTTGTATGTGACGATATGCCATGATGGTTGCATAGCCAATAAATACAGTTGCTCATGGATGCTCTCATCACCTTGACATTTTTTCGCAACCAACCGCCGAAAGTTTCCATGTGCTTATGCGTAATCCAAGCTTCAGTCTTCCCTGGAAACTCGGATCGTAAGAGATCCTTGTGTGTCTCAATATACGGATCTACCAAAGAGGAGTTCTGTAGAACTGTGTAGTGCGCTTTATTGAAATAATCATCATCCGTACCAATATATGTTTTCCTCCCTAGTGTCCCCTTTCCGCTTAGTCTCCCCTCATGTCTCGATTCAGGAACACCAATCGAGTCAAGGTCGGGAATAAAGTCAACACAGAACTCAATGACCTCTTCTGTTCCATAGCCCTTGGCGATGCTTCCTTCTGGGCGAGCACGGTTGTGAACATATTTCTTTAGGACTCCCATGAATCTCTCTAAGGGGAACATATTGTGTAGGAACACAGGACCGAGAGTGAAAATCTCCTTGACTAGGTGAACTAGGAGGTGTGTCATAATATCAAAGAAGGAAGGAGGGAATACTAACTCAAAGCTGACGAGACATTGAACCACATCATTCTGTAGTTTAGCTAGATCAGTTGGATCAATTGCCTTCTGAGAAATTGAATTGAGGAATGCACATAGCTTTATGGTGGCTAGACGTACATTTGGAGGTAGAATTCCTCTTAATGCAACTGGAAGTAATTGCGTCATGAGAACGTGACAGTCATGGGACTTTAAGTTACAGAATTTCTTCTCTGGCACATTTATAATACCCTTTATATTCGAGGAGAATCCAGATGGTACCTTGATGTTGTTTAAGCATTCAAACATGATTTCCTTCTCCTCTTTGCTTAGAGTGTAGCTAGCAGGACGTAAGTAATGGCGTCCATCATCTGTCTTCTCTGGATGCAGGTTGTCTCTTTCTCTCAAACAACGCAGGTCCTGTCGTGCTTCAAATGTGTCCTTAGGCTTTCCATACACACCCATAAAGCCTAGCAGGTTCACACAAAGATTCTTCGTCAGGTGCATCACGTCGATCGAGCTACGGACCTCCAGGACTTGCCAATAGGGTAGGTCCCAAAATATGGACTTTTTCTTCCACATGGGTGCGTGACCGTTAGCGTCTTTCGGAATAGGTTGGCTTCCATGTCCTTTTCCAAAGACGACTTTCACATCATTGACCATATCGAGTACATCCTCACCGGTTCGGTTGCGAGGCTTGGTCAGGTGGTCTGCTTTCCCTTTAAAATGCTTACCTTTCTTTCTTACGGGGTGATTTGCAGGAAGAAATCGACGATGGCCAAGGTACACGACCTTTCGACATTTTTTCAAGAATACACCTCTAATATCACCGAAGTAGTGTGTGCATGCATTATATCCCTTGTTTGACTGTCCTGAAAGATTACTTAGAGCAGGCCAATCATTGATTGTTACGAACAACAATGCTCGCAGATCAAAGTGTTCCTGTTTGTACTCATCCCACACACGTACACCTTCTTTATTCCACAAAATGAGAAGTTCATCAATAAGTGGTCTCAGGTACACATCGATGTCATTGCCAGGTTGCTTCGGGCCTTGGATGAGCACAGGCATCATAAAGAACTTCCGCTTCATGCATAACCAAGGAGAAATGTTGTAGATACTTAGAGTAACAGGCCAAGTGCTATGACTACTGTTCTGCTCTCCAAAAGGATTGATACCATCTGTACTTAAAGCAAACCTTAAGTTTCTTGCGTCATTTGCAAACTCCGGGAATTCTCTATCGATTGCTCTCCACTGGGACCCATCAACAGGGTGTCTCAACATATTGTCTACCTTACGGTCTTCTTTGTGCCATCGTAACAATTTTGCATGTTCTTTGTTTCTGAACAGACGTTTCAAGCGTGGTATTATAGGAGCATACCACATAACCTTGGCAGGGATTTTCTTACGTGGACGTTCGCCCTCAACATCACCAGGGTCATCTCGCCTGATCTTATACCGCGACGCATGGCATACCGGGCATGCATCCAATTTCTCGTACTCTTTGCCACGGTATAGGATGCAATCATTAGGACATGCATGTATCTTCTCTATTTCTAGCCCCATAGGACAGACAACTTGTTTTGCTTCGTAGGTAGTGGCGGGCAATTCATTGTACTTCGGAAGCATCTTCTTTTGGATTTTTAGTAACTCTCCAAATCCCTTGTCAGATACACCATTCTTTGCCTTCCATTGCAGCAATTCTAGTGTGGTTCCCAACTTTTTCTGCCCTGCATCACAAGTTGGGTACAACAATTTCTTGTGATCTTCTAGCATCCGCTCGAACTTGATCTTCTCCTTATCACTTTCACATTCTCTTTGTGCATCACGAATGACCTGACAAAGATCATCAGCCGGCTCATCTTCTGCGGCTACCTCTTCTTCAGCTTCTCTGATTGCAGTATCATTGAAGCACGCACCATCAGGAATAATATCATTGTCGTCCCATTGTTCTTCTTCATCTTCTTCCATTACAACACCGGTTTCTCCGTGCTTTGTCCAACAAATATAGTTTGGCATGAAACCCGACTTGAACAAGTGTGAATGAAGAGTCCTTGAGCAAGGATATTCCACCGTATTCTTACATATGGCACATGGGCAGCACATGAAACCGTCGCGTTTGTTTGTCTCGGCCGCACGTAATAAAGAATGCACGCCGTTAATGAACTCTTGTGAGCGGCGATCAGCATTATACATCCAATGACGGCTCATCTGCATTACATGACATAAATATCATATTAAAACCTAGATCATAATTAATTATTTATACAACATGCGTGCCACCACAAAAGATACAAATTTATGAAAGCATCGCTACAATGTAGACAATCCCAACTACCACTAAAAGAACTAAAGCTAAAATACATTTCAGGAGCACAAGGATTTCGCGACCAATCTCAACTAAAACAGACAGATCCCCCGATTGTGCAACATCTTTGGGCTTCTTCGGCTGGATCACTGCCTCATTAGTCGCCGTATCTGCCTGTTGTGCAAGATATTTTTGCACGAGTTCAACATACTCTTCCTCCCAGTAGAAGCCTGAACATCGTCCACTGCCATCCCACTGAAATTAAAACAAAAAATTAGAACTTTAATCACAACCATCATGAAAATAGGTATAAACTAACCATAATCATTAAATACGATAAAATAACTCACATTGCGATCCGGACACTTGTAGAAGATACGATCCTTGTTGGGACCCTCCTTCTTCACTCGGTACTCCATCACAATCTTCGTCTCATCACGACACTTGCCGCATGGAATGAGAGGAAGGCCCGGCCTAAGTCGCTTTGGAAACCCATGAGAGGCCGAGGATCCGGAAGCAGTTGCCATCTACTCTCTATACTCATTTTTTAATACACTATAAATTTCTTCTTTTATAAAAAAATAAAATTAACAAACTATAAAATTATCTAGATCTCTAAACAATGATATTTTTAATGGTCATTGTGTTCTCGTCTTTTACTGCGGCAGGTAAGTAATTCATATGATATTTCCGCAAAATTAACAGAAGAATGGGAATGTACACACATAACAGACTACTACGACGATATCAGGACGTGTGAATAAATAACCATTCGTACTAGTTGACCTTGCTTACGTGATCATCTCGGCGAGCATTTCTCCACCGGACAGCACCGTACTTGGTCAAGGAAGAGCTCCGATTCTATGAGGAAGGGAACACGGTCTCCCACGACCGTTGTCGCTCTCCCTCGTAGAATCAAAGCTCCTCCTTGATGTCCGTTACCGCTCAACAGAGAACATGCTTGCCGAGCTGAACACGGTCCGCAAGTTCAACTAGTACGGATTTTCTATAATTTTCTAACTATTTTCTAAGTTTTTATTTATATATACTACGTTTAGGTACGGTGATTGACAGACTACTACGACGATATCGGGACATGTGAATAAATAACCATCCGTACTAGTTGACCTTGCTTACGTGATCAGCTCAGCGAGGATTTCTCCACCGGACGACACCGTACTTGGTCAAGGAAGAGCTCCGATTCTACGAGGAAGGGAACACGGTCTTCCACGACCGTTATTGCTCTCCCTCGTAGAATCAAAGCTCCTCCTTGACGTCCGTTACCGCTCGGCAGAGAACATCCTCGCCGACCTGAACACGGTCCGCAAGTTCAACTAGTAAGGATTTGCTATAATTTTCTAACTATTTTCTAACTTTATATTTATATATACTTTAACCTTCTTTCATGTAAATATGCAAGCTTAAAGTGATTTTGAGCTCAAATTGCTTACAAATGAAAAAAAACCACAATAAAGAACCATAAATATATATAGTGAATAAAATGGCATAAGAAAATGGTAAAAAATGAGAGTATGAGATTGGTAACCTTTACAACTGAAGAATCGACGGAGGAATCGAAGAATGGATGGAGGAACAATGGAGGGAGGGAGGAAGCAAGAACACTACTGCAGTGAGCTTCAAAATGTGCTGAGCTCGGGCTCGGGGAGGAAGGAGGAGACGGCCGATTTATAAAGGGAGAACATTTAGTCCCGGTTGATAGATCCAACCGGGACTAACGGTAACTTTCCAACCCCGGGCGCAGCCACGGCCCGGGAGTAGACCTTTACTCCCGGTTGGAGCCACCAACCGGGAGTAAAAGTATACCTTTAGTCCCGGTTGGTGGCACCAACCGGGACTAAAGGTCCCTGCCACCTCTGTCTGGCGCAGTAGCCGTTGGGCAGGGGCCTTTAGTCCCGGTTGGAGCCACCAACCGGGACTAAAGGTATTTCTAGTCCCGGGGGCAAAAAATTCCGGGACTAGAGCCCATTTTGGCCGAGGATCAAAGGTCTGTTCTCTACTAGTGCAACAATGCTAAGCAACCAAAAGCAAATGTTGGTTGGACCATGACATGATATCAACACACACTGGACAACATCGTCGCACCATCGACCCTTTGAAAGGACCTATGGATGGCTAGAGGGGGTTTTGAATAGCCTAATTTAAGAATTCTACAAAGCACAACAATTAGGCAAACTAGTAAGATAACAAGATGGCCCTAATAAGCACTACACTAGTTATGATCTTGCAAGCCTAGGGTGGCAAAGGCTACACAATCCTAGTATTGAATTAACAACTAAGCTAAGTCACTAGGAATGGTAAACTAACTAGGCAAGCACCCTAGGAGGACAAGTCCTACTATATCTACTTCTTTTAATTGTATGACCACAAGCAAATGAACAAGTAGAGAGTGAGCGAACCACACAAGAGGGAAGGCACAAGATATATCCCTATGGTTCGGTGACTTGCTGGTCACCTACATCCACATAGAGGTGAGTCCAAGGATCACTCCTCTTCTACAAAAGCTCAACAACCCCTCAAAATTGGCCTTGGCGTGAGCGCTTGTCTATGAGCCATTTCAATCACAAGGTACTCTAACAAACCTTGATTTTCATGATAGTGGTTCTTTGCCTCTCCGGCAGGGATGGACCCAAGGTAGATTATTGGGACTGTGAGTTAGATATGCATTTTATTAGTTTAAGGGTCTCCTTTACACTGTGAGAGACATAATCAGTAATTACTAGTGCATTTTATTCTTGAACTAAGATGTGCTTTAATTTTAACAATAAGATAAAATGTTATAGCTTCATGAGAAAAAAGTTTGTGCTTAAATAAAGATATATTCTATAGACATATATGTGTGATTTTTTTATTAAAGATGACTCACGCAAAAAGCAAAATCTAAGTCACATTACAATAAAGCAATCAGGTTAAAACTAAGAGTTTTGTCTGAATGATTTGATTTAAGCCAAGTGGTTCAAAAATGTGACTAATGAATAAGTAATATATATCTAAGTCTTCTTACATGAAGACTGAAGCTATATCTATGGATGGTGCTTCAGCGTAATGTAGCGATTTTCTTCCCTGGTTTCACTGTGCCCTTGGACCTAACAGAGTAGTGGTTGCTTCTTGCAGATAGAGCACAATGGGACCACCAGCAAGGTTTCTGAAATCTACTCTCTTGAGTTTTGCCTCCCCTTCAAGCGAAACAAACGTCGTCTCCATTGCCCAATGACTCTGACCAACGTGACAAACCATTACGTTGGCGTTTGGATTACACCGATAAGTGCCAATTCGGGGGTGAACAAGTCTTTGGAAGACCCATGCTCGTTCTTTCTTATGAAACCAAATTCCACTTGGGTCGCAACTGTGACAACGAAGGAGCAGCAGCAACTTCCATCACAAGATACTCGCAAGTTTAAGATAATGATCATCATCATGGGGTTGGAGATCGACCTAAAGTTGGAGGCACCTTATGGCAGCTTGATACGTATGTACCACCTTTTGAAGCTAATTATTAAACAGTCACAAGGCAAGCTGACTGAAGAGATGGTATCGGCTGCCATTGATAAGACAGCAAACTGGAAGGTAGTGACGACCCACCAGGTGAGTTGACATATCATTTCTATTAATTGCCCATTTAATGTTCAGATGTGTTTTTTTGTTGAATGTTAGAATAGAACTTATTCACGAAGAGCCTGGAAAATTCAACTATACTTGAAAATGGCCCTAGTTGTGGCAATAGTAATGTAGGGTGCTAAGAGTACGTATGGCTCAATTAATTTCGTATATGCATGACATATGTTTTTTTTGTGTGTATGGGATTAGACCATGCCACCACCAAGGACGTTTGGGGATGTCTTCAGCATGGCCATGGATGTGCACCCAACTGAGCCATGGTGAGTACGTTAGGCCCTGTTTGGATTCCTATAGATATATAATAGCTATCTGCTAATAGTTCTCTCTTTTGGATTCAAACAGGTACAACTAATAAAATATCTAACTGTTAGCTAGATCTCTAGATAATAATTATCTCACTAGTTGGACCAAATCAAATAATAGCATCTAATAATTATCTTAGTAGCATTTTTCATTAGTTGTGCATCCAAACATCCTCCAGCTAATAGGTAGCTAATAGTTAGTTAGCTAATACGTATTAGATAGGAGCTATTAGCCAACTAACTATTAACATATAATGAATCCAAACAGGGCCTTAGATGGTCCAAGTGGTAATCTCTGTTGCGTGGATATACTAGCTATACTTCTTGTCGTCGTCCATTCTATATACACGACATACGCGCGTTGTGAGATCTCCTTTTCAGCTGCTCCATTTACATCATAGGATCATAATGGGCCATGATGGAGGGCTTGTTTCTATTTGGAACTACCAGACGCAGGTATCATTCCTACATCTCTTTCTACTCTCTACCTCAATTCCGTTATATGAATGTTCAATTCTTCGTTACTCCATATCACACCACTAATTACACAATATAGGGGTGCGCAAGCCCATACTCAACCCCCCCCCCCCCCCACACACACACACCCCACAACCACACACACATGCACATATACACACACCAGTAGTTTTCAAACAGTTCATAATTCGGACTTATATGGTTTTGTAATACGTTTTTGAAAATCTAAATCACGAAAAGATTCTATGCATGCACGTGTCAGAGATGTATCTTAACCCACATGATACATCTATGACACATGCATGTACAAAATCTTTTTTTGATTTAGATTTTCAAAATACAACATCTACTAAACCGTAAGTCCAATTCACGAACCATTTGAAAAATATTATATAGTGCCGCAAAGTAATAAAAAAATTACAATAACATGCTGTACTTTGAGGCTGGTATATGTACTATGTTGAACTTAGCTTATTCATTACTGTTATTATTTGGCAGCAAAGGGTGAATGAACTGTTTCAAATGTCCACCAGTGGAGTTTGTTCGGTCAAATTTATTGCTAGAGATCAATGGTTCGCAGTCGCTGCCGGCGATGCTAAAGGATGGGTCCATGTCTTCAATAACTCCTGTTTTGAAAGGAAGAAGAAGGTCCAGACATTCGAAGCTCACCCAGACAATTGTGTGGATTCATTGGCTGTTCATCCAACCTATCCAATATTGTTATCGTCATCTTGTGAAGACAGCATGATCAAGCGTTGGGACTGGGACCAGGGTTGGGCGTGCACTAGAATTTTCGAAGGGCACACCAGTGGCGTGAGATGTCTCGCGTTTAACCCTAGGGACACCAACAATTTCGCTAGTATTGGCCTTGATGATGACATAAAGGTTTGTTTGTTTAGTACTCCTATTTCAAATTATAAGACTACATTTTAACTTTCCTAAATACATAGTTTTTGTTATGCATTTATATGTCATAGATGCATAGTAAACAAAATGTATCTACAAAAGTCAAACGTCTTAATTTGGAGTGGAAGGAGTATTTTGCTCAATGTAACACTCCTTTCCTGATTTTTGAACACGTATCAGGTTCTAATTATTTTCTTACAACACATTCCATACATGAAATTGCAGGTCTGGAACATTAATTCTTCTAATGCTATCATCCTTTCACTGGTGGAGCCAGAAAAGGTTGATTATTTTTTCAGTGATCGTCGTCATCGGCAATTCATGATTTCTTGTGACGATGATCAAGTCGAGACTGCAGAAGTATGTCATCTATCTCAGTTGTGAAGAGACTCCATTTATTAATAAGCAAATGATGCTTTGGATGTTAACTCGCATATGTCTTAATCTAAAACTTTGTCCGCTTCTTTTTTGTGTATATAGCTAGTATATAACAAAAAAAAAGAAATAATCTATATATATTTATATTTGTGTATTTATTTCACAACTAATATAAATGTACGAGGAGTACATATATATCCATATATAGCTAATTGATGTAGTTTTTTTTTCTTAAATCAATGATCAATATAATATAGAGATGCGTATATGATTGCATGTTTTTTTCAAAACACAATGCCTTATGTTTTGGCTTTTTTAGACACATAGCTTTCTTTGCTATGGAGTATGCACTTAAATATACACTATGTCTAGATCCATATTGAAATCAATATATCTAGAAAAACCAAAATGTCTTATAATTTGGAACGGAGGGAATACTTACAAAAGGAGTCTTGCTGGATTAAAATGGAGTCCTCAAAAGGAGTCTCCAATTGGTAATCATAATATAGTGTGTTTTATGATAATGGAAAAATACATCTGGCTGCGCAATTCACCTGCTTAGTGTTGTTTTGTCTTAATCAGAAGTGGGATATGCAGACAAAGGACCATCTTCAGACTCTTGGCGTGTTCATGCGGAGCAAGCTGCTCAAAGATGATGGTAACAGAAAACGATCTGTTTGAAAAGCAGATTTCTTGCATAGTTTCTGTTCTTTTCTAATTTCTTTGCACTTATATGCTCAACCTTTTTAAAATAATCTTCCAGAGGGTTTGTATATGCGTTGCATTGTAGTTCTAAATTCAAATGAAGTATGTATATGTGTCTCAGGAGTTAGGACCAACCTTAGTAATTAAGCAACTGAATTTTACTCTTTCCTTTTGAGAGCACATGGTGGGGACGCGCTTTTATCCACATCCACACATATATCAAGGCCACACGGGCAGAGGTGGAGTTTGAATGAAAAGGGGTTTAATTCATTTGGATAGAAGGGTCAAGATATATAGAATTAGATTCTGGCACATGCATGGACTCGTTTGCAAGATTGATGAGTAAAAGAGTATACTCCCTCAGTCCAAAAATGATAAAAAGGATATTTGGACCATGTAGAAGTCATACAAAGCATATTTTTTGCCCTCAGTTTTGCTTACAATATGTTGTCAATTACTATAGAACCAATATATAAACAGAGTAAATTTGAAAGAAATACATTGGTGCAAGTTTTATGCCCTAAACTTGCATATAACTTGACAAATTGTTGATTAAAGTTTGTAAAAGTTGACTTTTTCCTTGCCAATATATATGCATCATTCCTAGGAGGGAAAGCAAAGGAATTTGACTATATTGATCTCCCTAAGGTGGCACATTGGCAAATAACTAGGGTGCCATGGAATCATGTGGACAAGACATGGTTGGTGAGCAAAGCACTAATTAACATAACTAATAACTTGCAAATTGAATGTACTAATTTACATAACTAATAAGTAGCTAAATGGGGCACTGTTAAGCCAGTCTCAGTGGAGATTTCATGTCCCAGCTTCCAAGACTACCGTGTGTTGGAAATATGTAAACAACTTTCATCCCCATGAAACTCATTTCATCCTATGAAACTTTTATCATCTCTTTCTTCATTTATACTATGACATGTTAGCTTATTTAATACCCATGAAACTCCACTGAGACTTGCCTTAGGGCACTATGACATTTGACGTTGGGATGTGCCAGCCCCCCATCAGCCCCCCTCCACCACTGGGTAAGGCTTACAAGCTCAGAATGAAAAAAGAATACCCGAGATAGAAAAAGGAAGAAACACAAAGTGGGTTGAGCACTTCGCTCCCACGCAACACTATGCAACTGCCATGAATGCAACAAAATAGAATTCTTGTACTATGGATGGGAAAGTACCTTGGTACCTTTAGGTTCTTTCATCTTTTTCTATTTTCTAAGTAATTAATTGAGAAATATATTATAGAGGGTATTTAAGTAATTGAGGTTGTTCCCTTCTAAAACCTGATGTAACCCTCTCGTCTTTTGCAACATGTTCCACTCGGAATTGATAGAGCGCTGCCGACCCTGCCACCGGCGCCAGTAGGCCCTAGGTGCCGCCACCCAAGTCTTAATATAGCGCTTCGACCCCGCCGCCGGGGCTGCTAGACCCTAGGTGCCGCCGCTCAGTTGTGCTTCTCTGTCGATCTCAGGCATCCGGTGTCCTCGCCAGCTGCCGTTGAGCTGCTCGGCCTCCTCGCCAGCTGCTGGAAGCGCGTGGGCATGACAGGGTTCGCGTGCCGCCGTGGCACCACCTTCTGTGGCGTGCACTGATACCCGAAGCGGCACGCGTGCGTCTTCGACTTCCAGACCAGGAGCCCGACAGCGGCGTTGTCCTCGTCGGCGCATTCCTAGCGCTGCTGGCGCTCCAGTCCGCGCTGGCGTGGCTCCACGCCGCGCACGCGGGTCTGGCCTATCTCGTCATGTCGTTCCATCTCCTTGGGAGCATGGTCTGTCTAGATGAGACATCGCGGCTCCGCGACACGTACAGCCCCGCTCCTCATGCAGGCACCAGCGCCCTCTAGCCCTAGCGACGCCGTGTCCGAGCCCGGCTAGGCGCGTCGTGCTCCCTCCCCGTGCACGGGCAAACACATGTGACGCCTGCACGACATCGCGCGTGGCCGAGCTGTGCTGTACTTTGCCTTCTCTGTTATAAAACGACGTAGTCCATTTTTCCTATATATAAAATAAAACCAGAAATACATGTATACATACTAAAATGACTGATTTACCCTTATTCGAGAATAAAATACAAAATAAAAAATAGATCTTGCCCCACATATTTTGGTACTGGCTCCACCTAATTTGTTACTATCCCCACCTATTTGGTACCTCCCGGTACTTACAATTGGGTACCTCCTATTTTTCTACCGTCCGATCTCGTCCAATAGATGGCTCATGTTTTTTCCAACCATTGTAAAATTTCTCAACGAATTAAACTTACACCCTATGTTGCTTTCATTTAATTTACAAAGAACTATTTGTTTTAAAATGTTTTTCAAACTATTTGTACACTCCGGCTAAGGTTAAAACTATAGAGTGTTACCAGGGCCGGAGCCCCATCGATCATGTCTAAACTTCTAAACTCCTGAAGCTGAGTAAGAAGATTCGACAAAGACCCATCTGGACTCGCTATTTGTATTCTACATTTGGACTCCAAAGACTAGCACACGTAATTGGTATTGGGCTGCTTTTTTTGTCCACCTTATTTATTGTACTTATATCATTTTTCCTTGCTTGTTTTTTCAGTTAGGGCCAAGGACCGCGACAGAGGCAATAGTAGCGATAGCGAGAAGAAGAGTGGCCATGGTAGTGAGATCCCAGCCCCGGGGCAGATAAAAGAAGCGAGTGCCAAAAACAACGACAATAAAGACTCTGGCGCCAAGGAGAAGAACCATGGTGGCAGAGGCGACGACGCCAACAAGGCCACCGGTGCTAGCGGACGGAGCAGTGCCGGTAATTCCGCCGGTAATAAGGGTAAGGGCCAGATGGGCAGTGCACCCACGAGCACACCCATCATAGGCCATCCCAACAGTAGCATGCCATCCAGAGACGTACCGCCGCCGGGCACCGCAACGGCTGGGTTATACTACCTGCAGGCAGGCGGCGCTGGCACCTACATGTACAACAGCATCTTCAGGGACGTGAACGTGAACCTCTTCAGCGACGAGAACCCCAATAGCTGTTCTGTGATGTGAGGCAACATTAGACGTGGTATTGGATTTAGACTAGTCTAATTGGATTTTTTTTTCTTCTGGGGCTCTTTTGGAATGGATTAATTTGGACTATGGATGCACATGGAAACTGAACCCGGACATTGGATTGTACGTACACGTACCGTACGTGAGGCTAAAGTTTGGATTATCCAATATCCATTGGTCTGACTCGTTCCATTAGCAATAGCAAAATTAACAATGCAAAGCGAACGAGGGACGTGGACTTGTGGAGGGGGGATGTGCTGTAAACTGACGTTGGATCGGCTCTCGGTCTCAATAGCAATGCAAACACAGAAGCGAATACAAGAAAAAAAATTGTGGAACTATTCTTCTTATTAACTTATTTATTGCTTTCTACATATTTTGTTTTGACTGAAACGGCAGGCGAGTCTCCTGCCTATTTTTTTTCTTTTTCATTAAATAAAAGAATTGTTTTCTACATATTGATTATTACAATGAAGGATTTTCTACATATATATAGTCCGAGTATATCATAGAGTTTGATAAGCGCCCATATGACAAACGGACTAGGATTATAATTCTTTTTTCTCCTCTTTCTATACTCCGATCTTTATGTTTTACAACAAGATGCTTCAGCGGAGCAGCAATGAACGCGACAGAACCTGATGATGGAGAGTGAGAGGTGCGTGCAGCCAGGCAGCCAGCCGCTGCTCAACGCAAAGAACTCTAACCGACATACTGACATGAAGGTGTGATTAATTGGCTCAATTTGGACATTTTTAGAGGTTGATGCGGATTGAATTGGATGACATGGAGTTCTATATGAGTTTGGATTGGACACAGATTTTGTATAGTTGGATTTGAGGTGCATTCTTGTATTCTGGATTTGGATGTTAATCTACTTCCACCTCTAGGCGAGATGAATGCAGCTCCAGCTGCATGCCTATTTCATCATCAAAAGAGTAATAAAGTGGTGGAGTGGGGAGTATGCAAACTTTCGTTTTTTATTGTAAAATAATAATCTTTTTGCGCATTTGTATTTCATTTCATTAGGAGAATGAAAGATTTGTTGTAACAGGCCTGAGTATATATATAAATTGAAGGAAAAAGTCAACTTTTCCTCCCTCAACTTTCACAAAAGTCCGTTTTTCCTCCCTCAACTCCAAAACCGGGCAAATCACCTCCCTCAACTTTTCAAACCGTGCATTTTACCTCCCTGGAGCGGTTTCGAAGGCGGTTTTGCTACAGTAAACGGTGGTTTTGCTACAGTGAGGCGGTTTTGTCTTTTTCTTTTTTTTATTTATTTCGGTTGAATCTTTGAAAAATCATAGTAAATCACAGAAAAATCATAAAAAAAATCCAATTTTGTTGCACTCCACATGAGTAGATCTACACAGTGAACATATAATATGATATGCTTTAGTATAAAATTTTTGCTATGAAGGTTTTGCCTTTTTCTTTTTTATTTATTTTGGCTAAATCTTTGAAAAATCATAGTAAATTACAGAAAAATCATAAAATGGAAAATCTAATTTTGTTGGATTCCACATGAGCATATCTATACAGTGAACATATAATATTATATACTTTAGTACAAAATTTTTATTGTAGCTTTAGATCTATGCTTTTCTGTAATTAATTAAAATAATTCATAGCTGCAGCTTCTATAATTATTTTGTTGGACTAAAGCATACCGTATTATATGTTCACTGTGTAGATCTACTCATGTGGAGTCCAAAAAAATTAGACTTTCTATTTTATGATTTACTATGATTTTTCAAAGATTCAGCCAAATAAATAAAAAAGAAAAAGACAAAACCTTGGTAGCAAAAACTTTGTACTAAAGCATACCATATTATATATTCACTGTGTAGATCTACTCATGTGGAGTCCAATAAAATTGGATTTTCCATTTTATGATTTTTCTGTAATTTACTATGATTTTTCAAAGATTCAACCGAAATAAATAAAAAAGAAAAAGACAAAACCACCTCACTGTAGCAAAACACCGTTTACTGTAGCAAAACCGCCTTCGAAACCGCTCTAAGGAGGTAAAATGCACGGTTTGAAAAGTTGAGGGAAGTGGTTTGCCCGGTTTTAGAGTTGAGGGAGGAAAAGCGGACTTTCGTGAAAGTTGAGGGAGGAAAAGTAGACTTTTTTCTAAATTGAACCGATGAACACACGGCCCAAGGCCCTAGCTACTCGCCTACTCATGGGCCAAACAAGTTGGCTTGTTCCTGTTCTGCCATGTTGCGCATGGCCCAATGGTCTTCTCTAGTTCTATTCGTGGGCAGATTAAAAGAAGGTTCAGTTGCTTGCTCGTGTAATTTTCGTTTTTCTACTATAATTTCTCCATGTACTTGTTCTTATTTTTCTTAATATAATAGGTCTGTGTCTGTAGGTTGCAACAGAAACAACAATGATATTCATTTAAAAAAAGAAACAACAATGATATTCATAGACAATTTATCTAACCAATGATATCAAATAATCAGCTCAATCATATTACATCACCGTACATCTGCTCAATCATATTACATCACCGTACATCCACTCAATCATATTAAACCATCGTACATGCGTGTTGTGTGTGTATTAATTCAACATCATACACCATAAATATTTCCATTGCGGTTGCTAACATAAAACAATCAAAATAGAAAAATGTTGATGTAAGAAATTTTTTTTGAAGCATCTGTAAGAACTAAGGTTGTGATAATTATTACGAAACCAATATGAGTTCTACGTGATGTGGATCGGACAATGCACAAGTGCACCGTACGGTGATGACATATCGGAAGGAGATTGACTGATGTGTATGCTTTTGATTTTAGATACACTTGTCAATTCAACAAAGCACACTACTATTTTGGGTAACACTTGTGCATTTCAATACTTTTTTCTTCAATGACAACGCCAAGACCTTTGGCACCCAGGAGCTGCTAGAGTCCGAGATTATAGGACTGCAAGACCAAGTAGCCAGCTTCATCATGGGTGAGGTGGTCGCAAATATCTTACTATTACTAATTAGAGGCCCCAACGGAGGCTCCACGTTAATTCTCACCAAATGCGCTAAGAAAAAAGATAAATGCTAAAAAAATTATGTTAATCAGAAACATCCGACCATCAAATCGAAAGTATGTAGCCACCAATGACCATTGGATCTATTTTGTTATCCAGAAAATTACTCAACTCTGTCATTATAGATTAAAAAATAGATAAATATCTCTATTTTGAGGAGAAAAACCGAGTCCGTTGTTATGAGAAAATCCATCCAACCGAGTATCAGGGAGAACTATACAAGTACCGGCATGTCATATAGTAAAGTAAAAATAGATATACATCTGCCGGAGTGCCTTTATATATTTAGTGAGCCACGTACTAGCAAGCCAGTCATTTTTTCATCATCCAAAAACTGAAGGTACGGCCATATATACCGAACTGCCTTTATATATTTTCACTCTAGGAGTCCATTTATTCACGGTTCATCCTCCTGTTGTTTCCATCATCACGAACCAAATGTCTATCGTTTTCATCACTCACCAACTAAAGGTATGACCGTCTTGCTGAATCTATTTAGGATCTAATCTGTTTCTTGCGATCTACATGAAAAAAAAGGAAAATTAATGCCATCATTATTATATTTTTTCAGTTTACAACAAGGTCTATTGTTTTCATCATTCACCAACCAAAGGTATATGCCGTCATGCTGAATCCATTTACGATCTAATCTATCTCCTGCAATCTATATGAAAACATGTTAATTAATACCATCATTATTATGTTTTTCAGTTTACAAGTTGCAATGTTTGGCAAAACGTTAAGTGAGATTAGGCCAGGAAAAGAATTATGGAAAATCTACTCATCATTTTCAATATTCATGTTATTCTGTAGGTCACAAATTATTCTTATAATACTTAATCATTGCTTTTTTAACTACTGACTCTTAATGGTGAATTATTGGTGAGCAGAAGAAGGTCGATATATACAGTACCGGAGAAATCAGAACCAAGCAGCGAGAGATGATTGCGGCCGCGCGGTGATCCCATCCGTCACGGGGCGGGAACGGTGCTGTCCTGCATAGGCACGCTGACGACCTCGAGTACATGGAGGTTCCCATCCTGAGCTCCTGCGGGTTCCCACCTTAGCGGATGCAATCGAGGAGCCATCCTCCGCCGCGACCTCAGCTCGAGTTAGGTAGCCTCGACGCCTGGGCCTCCGCCGCTCCCCCTTACTCAGCGCACTGCTCACCTCGCTCAAGTATTTCTTTTCCGTGCTGCTGCTGGAGCTAGGAGCGTGAGCTGCAAACTGCAAAGAGAAGAAAGGGGATGTGAAAGATATAAACTCATTTCATTCTCACGGTACAAGAGTAAAAATAATACACAGGAGTATCTATTTAGCCTCCCAAGACAACCCTCTATTTTTTTATTAGGCCATGCGGGTTTTATTTGCATTAAATAGATTGTCACATATTTTTGATGATATTGTATTTAAGAAGAGAAAGGATAAATGATGAAACTCTCTTGGCATGATTACCAACTATCTATGAGTCAGAAAATTAAATATCTATGAAACTATAGAATGAAACTATAGAGTGGGTGTTTCATCCAAGTTTTATTTTTCATTCTATATGACATGACAGTATGGGAAACAAAACCACGAAACTGTAACACCCCAGGTGTTTGTCACCGGTTAAGCATGAGTTTGAGCTCAAACATAACACATTAAGTGACAATCATGATCTCTAGTTCATAATCTTGAAAGTGGTGATGGAAGTGTTGAGGTCGTCAAATCTATGAAATTGAGTCCCAACTGGAACTTGGACAATGCACCTTTGCCTATATGTAGACCATTTCAAATCTCTAGCTATATTGATCACTGTAAAAGTTTCGTGAAGTTTGGAGCCAGGAAGTCACAGGAAATGATAAGTTACATTTTGCTTAAAGTGCTTTATTAAGTCAATGGGAACTTGTGTGGTCGACCAACCCAAGCACTAACGGAGTGTTCGTCGAATCTGTTGCACTGCTAGCCAATTTGTTGGACCGTCCGACACTTTGGCGGGCTATCCGTCAAATCGGTCAACACCGGTCCCATGCACTGTGATGTGGTGTCACACACCCACCCATCATGGCCCAACCTGCCATCCACACCACTCATAAACATACCCCCTCTCCCACCAGCCCTCTCCCTCACCCTCCCCATTCATTCTCCATGTTCTGAGCCAGAGAAAGAGGAAAGAGAGAAAGGAGAGGAGAAGGAAGAAGAAGAAGAGAAGGAAGGAGAGGAGAAGGGCGCCCTGCTGTTGGAGCATCACCGGAGGAGCATGCTGGCAGCCACCTCGACATCGCCGGAGTTGGAGGAGAAGCCCTTCCTCGAGCCCCTTCTTCAAGCTCAAGCCATGGAGGAGCCCCACCTCGATTAAGGATGAAAACGGTCGGAAACGGTCGAAAACGGACTTACGATATAGAAAACGAAAACGGTCGGTTCGGGATATTTCTACATTTAGCAATTAAAGAGTACAAAAAATGGTTGAAAATGGTTGTGAAACCGATTGAAACTGACAATTTTTCATGTTAAAAACGGTTCATAATATAGAAAACGAAAACGGTCAATTCAGAATATTTCTGTTCCGTTTTCATCCCTAACCTCGATCTCCTTCCTTGCTGCGTCCCCGGCCGAGCTGCTACTGCTAGAGCACCCCAAGACCATGGTGAGCATGTCCCCCAAAGCCCCTTTCCATCTTCCCCATCTCCCCATGGCTTCCCTTCCCTAAATCCCCTCTCTGCAGCAAGAGGAGCAAGAACAGGTGCATCTCCCATGTAGATCGGTCTTTCCCCATCTCTTCCCGCTGCCCTAGGGTTTGTGGGTGACCAAGGTGAGTTGGATTTCACCCTTCCTTGCACAAGTTTAGTGTTTAGGGTGAAGTTTGGCCATGGGAACAAGTGGACTAGTGAGGGAGAAAAGTTATTTGAATGTTGTTCCTCAGATTTCAGATGAGCAGTTTGTGCAGATTTTCTTGGGGAAATTATTAGGGCTACTTAGAGGACGAAATAGGTGTTTTGGTGAACTAAAAGTTGTAGAGGACCTTCAGATCTATTATCTTGTAAAATATCATGATTTTATACCATCAGGTTTGAGAGCTATGAATTTTCAAAGTTCGCTATCTGGTTTGGACTGCATGCTGTACAGATCTGAAGTTTGGTGTTTTTCGACCATGTTAGCTTCAAAACTACCTTTTGCTGATAACTAGGAAGTTGTATTTTTTTCTTGGGATTTCTAAATTGTTAAAGAACAATAGTTTTTGTTGGCTAGAACTCCAGCTATGAGCTTCTGAAGTTTCTTGTCAGTTTCTGTCCACGTTTGTGCATCGGTGCTTGTTTGTGTTTTCTAATCTTGTTAACTTAGGAATCATGCCTGTGCCATAATTAGAAAGTTATAGACAATTTCCTAACCTTTCTAGAATGTTAAAGAACATAATTTTTCATGGACTATAGTTCCCATTATGTTTTTCTCAAGTGACTGTGCTACTGCTGTCCTAAAATCTCAGATCTTGCAATTGCATGATGTTAGCTATGAGTATACCCTCACTTAAGTGTGTTTCCTATATGCAAAAAATGTGAAATGTGGTTCTTTGCCTTTGCATGGTGATATTGTAGCCTGAGAAATCCTAACATAGCTATGTGTTTACAAAAAATGGTGATCTTAAGATTTATCTTGCTCTCACATGTTTTCTTGCAATGACAATTTGTTTTTTTCATAGTAATTAAACTATAAAACCTGAGCATATGAAATTTGTACAGTAATCATGTTTGGTCATCATATTTCTCTCATAAAAATCTCATCTCCAAACTAGTTGTTCTCATATAGTGCTAAAAATATTATATATATATATATATATATATATATATAGAGAGAGAGAGAGAGAGGATGAAAGTTTGTTAATAAATATATGTATTTATTGTCATGTGATGCTTCTAATAGCTATTGACATGTGCTATTATTGTTGAATATGATTCAAGCTGTTTGGAGTGGCATGTATGTCAATAACATGTTTATTTGTAGCAACAAAATGATAGGTGAATGCAATATGCCTCTGCTGTTAGGCTGCATGTACAGTTCTGGTTGTGCAACTATTTTAGTGATGATAATGATGTTTTGTATAGATGGGATGAATACCAAAGTTGTAGCTAACTTCATAATCTAGCTTGTGTTAAATTTTTATGACCATAGGCCTGATAGTTTAGGAGTTATGAAATTAACAAATGCTCTGTCATGTTCTGCATGTCCTCGGAATAGGTCTGAATGATTGGTTTGTTTGACCTGTGTACATATAGAATCATGTCTTGGTGATAATAGAAGAAGTGTAGTAATATTGTTAAGCTTTCCAAAATATCTAAAAGCACTACTTTTGCAGGTCTATAACTCTAGTTATAGCTGTTCAAATTGGAATGTCAGAATCTATTCAAATCTAGACAAAGATGTCTTGTTTGTGTTATTTGGCCTTGTTAGCTTGAAATCAACTTTGGATGATAATAAGAAAGTTATAGATATCTTAATAATCTTTCCATAAAGTTAATAATCATGTTTGTTGGATCACTAGAACTCTAGTTACGTATTTCTGAAGTTCATGTCAAATTTCTATCTATGATTGTGCAGACCTGAAATATTGGCATGTTTGGTCATGTTAACCTATGAATTAGTTTTTGGGGTTTATAACAAAGTTGTGCATAGTTTTCTAAGCTTTCTAAAAAGTTTAGAACTACCTTTGTGTGAAAGCTAGACTCAAGTTATTGATGTCTGAAGTTGCATGTCAGATTCTATCCATGTTGTGGATAGAATTATTGCTTTGTGTGTTTAAGGCTAGATAACTATTGAATCACCTAGATATGATAATAACAAAGTTGTAGACAATTTCATTAGCTCCCCAGAAAGTCTAAGATCACCTTTGTTGAATGCTTATAACTTCAGTTATGGTTGAAACAAGTAACTGATGTGTTGTTGTCCAGATTTTGTTGATTGCTTTAGCTTGCTCTTGTTTTCGCTAAACATGTTTGGTTAGTTCTTGATCGATGCATGTGTGCAATATCTAAACTTTAGTTCACTTGTGTGCCATGCCTAACATGCTTGCTATCTCTTATAATAGGTTGTGTGATGTTTAGTTAAATAACTCTAGGTGTCTATGTCTTGCATAATCTTGTGCTTATCTTGAATGCTTTTATGTGATGCATCTATTATTGCCATTCTTCATATTCATGCACTTGAATCTTGCATCTCATCGAGGTACGCTAGATGAACCATGTGAAGGACATGATGTTGGAGCTAAACCCGAAGACGGTGTTTGGTGGACCTATCCAGAAGGTGGAAGGACTAAGCAAGTGCTAGGACCGAAGATGTCACAAGACGGTACAAGCTAACTTAACTGACTTGTGTCGGATCCCAGGCAAGCCCTGGAGTATTCTAAGCCTCCTATGTTTTTATAAATATCAAATTGAGTTATTTATGTTTGATGCATTAAGTTATAAAAGTTGCTTTGAAACACTTGCTGCATATATATATATATATATATATATATATATATATATATATATATATATATATATATATATATATATATATATATATATATATATATATATATATATATATATATATATATATATATATATATATATATATATATATATATATATATATATATTCTCCTTGTCCAGATAATGTACCTTGAATCCTATTTAGGTTTAGGATCGAATAAATGCTTAGCCTTGCTTAGTCGGTAGAAGTCGGGTGATTTCCTGTCACCTGCGAGATATAGGGAGATATCTGGTCACGGTTGACTATATTTGCTATCGTGGAGATAACCATATGTTAATAAATGAAAGAAGACTAGGCAGGATTGAGATAGAGAAGCGACATGGCATGGAGGTCCTGGGTGCCTATCTATCCCCGTCCATTTCGGTTAAGAACCAATTCGTTGTACGTCCTTATGTCATGTTGAACGCATACCTAACACTTAGTTGGCCGGATAAGTCGTTTCAACCGCGAAGCCGAGTAGCTCAACTCAGGCCGGAAGCCGTTAAGTGAAAGTGCGCACCCTGGTTGGTAGTAAGGATATGCAGGGAGCCAATGGCGTGAGCCCAAGGATAGGGTAGTCCTGAACATCCTGGCAGATTGGTTGAATCTCTGAGGGTGCAGCACTGATCAAACCCGCGAATTTGGTTCTTGAGTTGTACCAAAGGTGACCTAAGGCTGACTTCACGAGGTATGCCTAGGTTTATGTTAGGAATAAATCCCTAGCTGGGTAGGAATCGATTCAAGTCGTCGTCTCTCCCGGATAGTGAGAACTTGACTGAGCAGCGGCAACGTTGAAACACCTAATGAACTTAATAGTTATGATGATGATGATGATTCACAATGCTACACCGGATATGGTTACTAATGTTTGCTACTTAATCAAGTGATTGCTCTAGTACAGGTGCTAACCTAGAGATGCCTAATTGAATAGGTATAAGTTGATGCTAAAGATATTATATATCCAAGTTATGTACTTAAGTTTTTTATGCAAAATGTCATCAAGCTAGCTCTACCGATAAAGCCCTGCACACTCCTTAGGGTCATTTATTTTTGGTTTATGACGGATAAGTCTAGCTGAGCACCCCTGGTACTCAGGGTTTATCCCACCATGCTGCAAGTGTAGTGCTCGACCTACTGAAGATGGTGGCTAACCGCCGGTGGGCTCAGCGAATCTATATATTGTTATTATCTATATGCTTTTGTCGGAGGATGTCACTTATGCTAGCAATGTATTTGGAACCTATGTTATTGTAATCAATTGAAAGCTACGTTGTTTTCCCTAATTGGTTTTGACATTCAAACTTGTACTATTATTTGTGAACTCATTTGTAATATTATTTCCGCTGCAACTCCATGTATGTGATGTATATTTGCTTAATCTATTATGATCTTAGTTGTGAAGTTGATTTACCAAGGTCCTTCATGACACTCGGTGGACTACCGAGTTTATATAAGTGCAAGTATGTGCGTGTCAACGTGTTAAACGGGGACAGTCATACTTGAACTTGTATAAATTGGGCGGTTCTATCACAGAAACTATCCATGGAGACTGGCCTTGTCATTAGTCGGTCTCTAGGACCTTCTATTGCACCCTACAATGCATACATAAACGTGGTTAGGACCAACTATTGGAAGCGGCCTAATAAATTTGGTACAATCTCTCATAGAAAAATTTGGGTTAGCTTCAAAATTAATAATAATATTTTTGGCTTAACAGCTTTCACATTAATTTGTATGACGCATTAAATTCGTCAATAGTAGCCATATAATATGTTATGTTTATAAGAAAAAAATATGTTAAATATGACTCTACCATTATGAAGTATAATTCAAAATACTCCCTAAATTTGTATCTAAATTATCCACATCTATCATTAAAAAATAATATTTTAATATTTCTATTCACACTGTTAAATTACTAAAGAGGGATATCAAACACGCCCGTATAATGTACAAAGTCGGATGGGGCACAAAAGAAAGAAAGGATAAGAAAATATCCAACCGTGGAACCGAATTAATGAACACTATAGCAAAGCCACAACAATCTCTCTCAGACATGCCAGTGCCAATTCTAAACATGTGTCAAACTTTGGATTCAAATAAAAGTTAATTGAATGTTGTAATTTTAATTTTAACATAAATTAAACATGGTTTTCTATTGCTAAAGTATCTTAAAGTTAGCTTTTATGGAAGAATCTAGCATGTGCGGCAGCACGGGTTGATGGACTAGTTCTAATTCAAAGTGAGTTAATTTAAATTGTTATATATATTAATTTTATTGAATCATGTGATATATCGATTCAAACTCATTGTAACTCAAGTATAATCTTGATGGCAGATATATGTGGTGCATTATTAATATCAAATGTAAAATATCAGATAGTAACCTTTTGTTTGAATATAATTGTATATATAATTTAGGAAATAAAGGTCACTACATGTTGAAGCAACTAACGCAGCAATGAGTATCATCCTATCACTTCCGGGTAGAGGATAGACTCGACAGTGGCCCTCATCTTATCATTGCTGGGCCTAGCCTTGCGTGACAGTGATATCTTACTATCACTGCCGAGTCTGAACCTGACAATGATCCACAGATCAGAAAATTTTTTGTGTTTTAAGGCATACCTTAAAATTAGATAGCATTATTCTGCAAAGAGAATTAGTGTAGAAGCTGTAACCATGTTGTTGAAATCAAAGCTCATGGAGAAAGGGTCTGTATAATGGTTACAAGAGCCTTACTAGCGCCTCAGTTCCTATGACCCCCCGTGAGAGCGAATTTTCTAGAATTTAACGGTGTTATGCTTTTAGTGTTAGGCAATGTTCCCGTTGACAGCAAGACGCCCGTGGTGACTTCGTCGATCTTGAGGATTCGTTGTCCCAGTCTTTGAATATGTTCATAGGGATATGATTTGCGTGCGTACGTTCATAGAGGTGAGTGTGCGTGCGTTGTGATTGTCTACGTTATATTGTGTAATTCACAAAAAAAAGGAAATCAAAGCTCGTGACTTATTCAACATCCATAGGTGCCGATACAATTGATGGAATTATTTGCTGTATACTTGGAGGCTAATTAAGGGATTAGATTAGATGCCCTTTTGCCAAATGAAAGATGGTCTTTCAATTAGCGAATAGAACAACTGGAGAATATAATGGACACGAATTTGTATAGCATGCTACTTGGAACCCCACAGGTTCTAGTGGTGTTGGTTTCCAACCTACCGAGTGATACATGGTCACACTGAAATGCTTTAAGCAGCACCAATGAATTCTACAGAATATAGTTACAGATAGGCTAAGAAAAATTTTATATACTGCCCGTTGCATGAATGTGCGTGTTTGAAGTTTCCTGCTAAGGTTAACAGGCGAAAGGTGGCCTATCTTTGCCCAAAGCACTTGTCTTGAGTTTGTAAAAAGTTGGCAGCACTTTGGAAAGGTGTGGAAAAGGCAAAGTGTCATGAAAGTTGATACAGCCCATTATCTCCAAATTGTCCTGACCGTGACCCTAAAATATTCAGAGTATGTGCGAGTTAGGCCCCTCTGCGGTCACTTTGATGTGACTGCTGTCAGCACTCAGTATGTGTCCTGTGTGTAACTAAGCTCAGTAACTGGACGTTGTAACACCCGGTTTTAAGAACAAAACCAGATACACACCATATGTGAGCCCAAGAAGTCAAATCTCACATATAGCTACAAATAAGGGTAATATCAAAAGACAATGCTCAATATATAACGTACTTATTATAAAAGATATAACCTTATAAAGCGAACAACGGAAAGACAACTCCGGTCTTTAGAGGAAAACTCCACTCCACAGGGACAACTGACTGGTTGATCACAAGCCTATCTGCTCCAATCTCTGGCAATCTGGTACCCATCCGGGATTTTTCCAAAATATTGAAAATAAACAAGCGTGAGTACATTTCGTACTCCACAAGCATAACATGAGGATTCATGAGGCTCAAAAGGCAGACACGGTTTACTACATTTAGCATTTTAGTAAGTCAACATTTTGTTATTGATCAATATCAAATTATGCTTAAGCTCCCAAATTAACCCACATGATCATATACTAGAATTAAATAGAGTCATTGATCAACATTATATCATCATCATCGTCATCATCATCATAATACCATCATAGTTCACCATGAGCAACATCATCATAAGTAACCATTTATTCTATAAGTTTTCCGGGCCGCTCATGACCGTGAGCATAGCTGTTATAACAGTTTTAACACTCTGCAGAGGTTGTGCATCTTTACCCGTGAGTCGTGTTGCCCATATGCCCGGGTTAATTACTTCCATAACACTTCCAAGGTGAGCGGGCAGGGTACACTATGAAGCCTTCCATAGGTCTCGTCTAACAAGTTAGGGCCGCGAGGTTTTCTCGGCAGGCAGATATAGAGAACCCTCTTTCTGTGGCACAATTCCCGCAGGCTATACACACCAGAACAGAGGTAGTTCTATACCCAAAGTGGCAAGCCCCTCTTGCGCCCTTTCGGGTAACCTCTAACAAGCTAGAAAAGATCCTATTACTGAGCTAAAGTCAGAGTCATATAACTCTCACGGTTGCACTGTATGTCCCAGCTTTTGCCCTACAGATAAGTCCTTACGGAGGGTTTAGGGCAACATGATCGACATCATTTGCACCATCACCCTATAGTTCAATTATTACCATCATGTTTATCCGTTTGTTCCATTAATCATAGTATTGATCATGTTTGAATAGAGCACTAGCATTCTACCCAAATGCAATAAAACCCATAGGCATCAAGGTATAAGTCATCTATGGCTAGGATGTCTTTATAGTCGAGCAATATTAGACACATGCATAATGAGTAGATTATATAATGAATAGGAGTCAAGGTAGGCCCATGCTATACTTGTCTTATTTAATAAACTCCTGCAGGTCCTGTTGATCTTTGAAGTATTCCGGGTTCCGAACGTACTCCTAACCGTCTGAACTCGACCAACACGGCAACATACACATTTCAGGAGCATTCATGCATAACAAACAAACCTATAATTAGAACAGCACACCAGCAGTATAAAAACAAGATAAAAAGTTTATGAAAATATTCTACGTCTCGCTACGATCACATCAACGCGAAGTGCACGAAAAACGGAGCTACAACGCAGAAGTTACGAACTAAACAAGGTTCCTATAGCAAGTAAATTATCTTAACCTAATCAAGAATTTTAAATGTTGCAAACCTAACTAATAGTGGCATTAACGCGTAGGTTATGAAATTACGAACCTAACGCAAGTTGAACGGATCGAATCGGAGCTAAAACGATGATTTTATAAGTGTTTTACTGCAGTGGCAATTCTGTAAATAAGTTGAACTATTTTCAGATTTAAATAAATCAATGAAAATCGTATTTTTAATTCTGGCCAGGGACTGCGGGCACGAATAATAAAAAGGACAGGGTCTCTTAAGCAAAAGAACCCGCGAAGAGGTATGTTCTAATCCTGGCCGTAGATCTCAAGATCGACGACTGGGAAAGGATGGGAGAGTGAGAGAAGGAGCTGCCGGCCGGGAACAGTAGCAACCACGGCGGCGCCGCCATGTCCGACGGCGAGAAGCTCGCCGGAGCACAGGAAACAGGGCCTACGGGCGACGGTTCGACGAACCGAGAGCACTGGGGTGACGCGGAGATGATGGTGACCTCGACCGTGCCATTTTCGCGGCCGGGGAAAGTCCCGCACGACGCTCGCCATGGCCGGCTGTGGGGAGAGCTCGCCGGAGCTCGCGAAACTAGCCCTAGAGACCACGACTCACCAAATTGAAGGCACCGACAGAGAGGGGAACAAGGCGACCTTGCCTAGGCCCTTAGTGCGGCCGGGGAAGAACCCGAGTGGCACCCGCCATGGCCGGCGGCGGGTGTACTCGTAGGCGCACACAGAAGATGGCCCTAGTGGCCATGAAACGTGAAATCGAAGACACTGGAAGGGAGAGGAGATGAAGACGGAGCTCACCGTGGCTTCAAATGAGGCGAAGGCGAACCAGAGACGACGGACGGCGAGCAATGGCGCTCGCGAGCTCGTGGTCTGCTCTGCTACTACGGTTGGGATGCTATGGCTTCAAGGGAAGGAGAAAACTGCAGCGGGGAGTGGTGGCTAGAGTCTGGGGTCCCTTTTGAGGAGGCAGGGAACGCGGAGGACGCCCCCACGACACGAGACGTGGGCGCGGGGCGGCAGTTGCTGCCTTGACCGAGAGAGAGGCGCGGGAGGTTGGGGAAGGGGAGGAACTGACGGGTGGGCCCCGGCTGCCAGTGACTGCGAGAGGGAGGAGGCGCGGCAGCGACTGCCTGGCCGAGCTGGGCCGGCCCAGGAGAGAAAACACGGGGGAGAAGGGAAGGAGGCCAGCGGGCCGGCGGGGAGCTAGGCCAACAGGCCGAAAACGAGGAAAATAGGAGAAAAAAAGATTTTGCTTTTCTTTTTCTATAGCACTTTTCCAAATTCATTTTCAAAAGGTTTTTGAAACCTTTTTGCATTTGAATCAAATCCAGTCATCACAAAAAATACAATGCAGCGGCATCGATGCATGAACATGTTTCTATCCTTATATTTGTTTTAAATTTTTCATAAAAATTATTATTTCCCTAGGTAAAAATGCTTACAAAAATGCTTATATAAATCATTTTAACTATTTTGGATAAATGCAAATTTTAGGGTGTTACATACGCTTACCAAGTAACAATGTCAGTGTGTGGACTTCAACACAGAGTGTATCCAGAATTTAGCATTAAGTTAACTACTGAAAACAAATCTTCCCTTTTTCTACATGCTGCAACCTGCAGGCAAACCGCCAGTTAGAAAATAATCATGCTAAGTACTAACCTCCATCCATTAGTATTTGATGTTAGTTAACCAATGTCAAATATAATACTGGACTGAGGTGTATGTCACTAAATTGTAAATTCTTTATAGAGAGAACAATGATGATAAATGTTGTTAAACCTACATGCATGATTACCTGTCCAGGGATAGAGAAAATGTGAACACGATATATATATATTAGTGTTATTTGTAAAGTTGAAGAGTGCTCTAATTATATGTATCCATATCGAGTCACTCTATCATATATATTATCATTTTATTTAGCACGGAAGCATAAAATGTGCGCCCCTTTTTCCCAATTCGTTCGTGGCTTGTTAAAGATGCGGCCCGGGCACTTTTGTGACGTCTCACTTTATTGTTGGATTGGACAAACCTCGAGGCCATCGTCGTGACAACACATGACAGCCACTCGCTTATGCTCCGAAAAGGATAAGACACGCATTTAGGAGCTAATTAAGCAAGCCTTTATATTTAAAAAAAGGCTCAGGGGCTGCTAGGCTTTGTTGAAGCTACGGGCATAGCTGATCTGGTATGTAACCATATATAGAAAAGTTAAATTCACCGAGAAAAAGAGGTGACTAATAAAGAGAGTTGTTGCGTTGATCAAACAAGCATAACTAGGACACGTCCTTTTTCAAATGGAATCATGAAGAGGGACCCTTCATATTCTAGCTTAAGAACTTTATATATATATATATATATATATATATATATATATATATATTATCCTACAGCTGGCTACAAAATAACTTATTCTGTAGCCACTTTGAGTTACGATAATTGCTATGCTAATTTACGAGATTATAGTAACTCCTTACCATGTGATTTACTATAACATTATGGTAAATATCCCTATGTGTTATAGTAATTCAACTATCGTAAATATATACTGACATTGTCGTAAATTAGTATATAAAATTATCGTAAATGGAGGTGGCTACAAAATAACTTATTCTGTAGCTAGCTATAGAGTATACTCTCCCTATATATATATATATATATATATATATAATTATCGTAAATGGAGGTGGCTACAAAATAACTTATTCTGTAGCTAGCTATAGAGTATACTCTCCCTATATATATATATATATATATATATATATATATATATATATATATATATATATATATATATATATATATATATATATATATATATATATATACCCCACCCTTCCCACTACTACAAACACAGTTTCTAGAGATGGGCAACATACATATGAGACGGGCAAGCAAACTGGCTCTAGCATGGCGCCTATGTTGATCAGAATTTTCACACGCGGTAGACTTGCTCATCTCAGAAAATGAATGTAACAAACAAAAAGAGCGGCCAGTCCAGCGAACCCACTGTGCAGGCCTAATGAGCTCGTTGTATGTCGTCTTCACCACCAGATCCGCCCCAATGTTGCCGGGCATGTCACAGCCCCACCAAATTTGACTGGTACATCCTCATGTAGGAGCCACTCACTAGATCCGATCTAGCGCCACCACACCAACCTCACTGTCCCCCACTTGGATTCACACGCCACCACATCGAGTTTGCCCTGTGAGGAGAGGATGAGGTAGAGGAGTCAGGGAGATTGAAAAGATAGAGAGAGTCTATAACCATGGGTCTGCAGGGCCTCCCGCGCCAGAGGGGATCTTGGTGGTGTGGCACTTGGTGCAAGCCTTGGGCTCACTAGAGTCCGAGGGGTTCTGGTTCATATCCAGTGTCCCGCTCCCTTGCTATGGCAAAAAATAGTACAATTAGGATCTGCACCCACCATTCGGGCCATAGTGTAAGGATCATGTGCCTATGATCCATTCTTTTAGTTTTGGTGATTCAGATAACAACACAAGCCTAGGACTAAATGTGTATTAAATATGTGTTAGATAGGTTATAACAGGTCCTAGGGATGCAAGAAAAGGAGTGGCACAAAAGGTCAGTGAAGAAACAAAGCAAAATAACTTAGTACACAGAAGGCGCACATGGAGTCTGATCCACATCACATTGGGCCACATATCTAGCGGGGAAACCTCGGATTATCGCTCAACTTCTCAACAGAGGAGTCCATCTCCAGCGTTAGGATCGACGAATCTACCACCACAGAACCACTCCCATTGTCCTCTAGCTCCAAGCTCACAGCATCCTGACCTGACCCTCCAACGCATGCTACCACTCCAAGGCCCTTGCGCTGCCAGAAGAGGGGGCGAAGCCCTCATGACACCAGATGAGGGAGGGTGATGGGATGGTACGGTGCTACCACCGTCAGAGGGAGAAGGTGGCGGTGGTGATGATGGAGGGAGGAGGAGGCATGGTGTGTCCGATAGAGCAAGGGGTGATGTGTGTGAGTAGATAGGCAGCTCAGAGAGAGAAGTGAGAGGTTAGGGTTTTAGGATAATTTCTATATGTGAGCTAGCATAATGGGCTGGCTCGGCCTTGGCCTATTTGCTAAGAAGGGCCTCTTAAGAGTCCTATCTGTAAAATATGCTCTATTTGTATGGGCGGACCCCTTAAATGTTGTCTCTATATTAATTGGTTTTATGCGGTGATTGTTTGTTGGGTTATTTGACATCCTCTGAAAATAGCTAGGCATCTTTGGAGACCGGGACAATTTTATCTCGCCTTTGTAAGTAAATGGTTGTGTACCCTAAAATCATTTTTGTAATAGTGCCTATATAGAATAGAGAAGCAAAGCAATATATATGGAAGTAGTGTAATAATGTAACTGATATAGATTTATAGGTTCCTTCAAGTGCTAGATAATAAATGTAGGAAACAAATGCAACCGTACAATTGTATTTTTCTTGATCTGCATGAATCTCAATGTAGAACGAATAATGTGGTGCGACATATATACTCATTCCATTTTAAATTGTAAGTCGTTTTGGTTTTCTAGACACACATGTTTTTGCTAATTAAGCACCTTGATATACGCTACATCAATCTAGATACATAGTAGAAAAGTTAAAATACCTTAAAATTTGGAATAAAGGAAGTGCCTATCTAGGAGAAAAAAAAAAGGTCGAAGAGCAGTGCAGCCGTGCAAGCGTCCCGCCCGGCATGGTAGGTAGCACTAGCCCAAAGCCCATGCCATTTTCTTGTCCACGCGTGTGGTACCAAAAGTACCAAAGCCATGCATCAAGATACGGCGGTATGGCAAAACTTAGATTTGCCATCATATCAAACGAGCCCACGAAATTCTAGGCCATGCATATCCATGCATGACCAAAAACTATAGCCATTGATGCAAACGGCCCTATCAGCTGCGTTCGTATAGTATATGCATGGGGACATTGCGTGGTCCTTGGACCAAACGTGCATCACACATGCAAACCTTTTCCCTGAACAAACCCTAGTAGGCTGGTACGTATGTACCTGTGTAGTGCATATGGTGCGGATACATTTTTTGTATTTAATTTTCTGCATTTTATTTTAATTTGTTGCAAGCAATTTTTCATGCAAAGAGTGCATACATACAAAATGTTATTACTAACAGTGTACTAGATATTCAGAAAAGTATGCAGGGCGCAAGGATATCTGCAGAAGCATGGTATATGATCATAAATAGTTACGTGGAAGAGAACCACCTATTTTCTTACATGCTTTTGGGAAGAAAGCAGTGTGGCACTTCTCCCCTTTTAAGATGAAAGGAATAATAAACAAGGTGGCAGGGGGATAATAATAAGGATTATTATAATATAATAAACATTATGGGATACACGTACCAAGTGCGAAGTGATTTATTAAGTGTATATATAATGCTATACTAAAAAAAGTGTATATATAATGCTTGTCAAAAGAATAGACCATATATCATGTGATAAGGATTAGAGAGACAACACATACACATGCTGTTGTACCACAATCTCACTCAGATTTCGACAGATATCGTCAATTTTTATATAAGAAAAGTCGTCGTACACGACAAATTCCCAACTTACACTTGCTCCATCTATTTAATGAGACGCTGTGAGGGATGCATGCTAGCAGGAGATAGATATATATTATCTTTCCAAGATTCTAAAGCAACATGCTTTAGGGTCTAATGACCAAAAGATGCTGTGCTTATCTCTCTAGCTAGTTGTTAACCTTTCTTATTCCCCCTCATGTTAAGCTAGCTTTCTCACGCCACTACTTTTAAGATGGGAATGTGGATTTGGAAATCTAAACTAAAGCACAGAAAGGAGCTCCTCTCTTTTTCCCAAATGGCATCACCATACACTAAAAGCAAATACCTTTTGATCATCTCCATAGTAAAGATTGCTCCCCCCTTGCCTTCTAAAGTGCCTTCTCCTTTCTACAACCACGAAGTCTTTAATCATATTGATAACATATATAATTAATAGCGCATTGTTCGAATTTGATCACCATCAGCTTCAGATCGGAATGCTCTTGGAGACAGGAGTCATGGTCCATCGATGTAAATAGTTGTGTCAGCAGTTGTATCTACGCACCTAGACCTAGAGTGGCTGAGCGAGCTGATCTTACAATAATTATATATTATACGCCTTGTACGTGACATCCATAGAGAGGGGACATGTGCTCCTATATACATACTGCTACTGGATATAAATACTCCAATAGTACATATGCAAATAAAATGAGGAATTGCTATTACAGACGCCTTTTTATTTCCAAAATGTCAGGCGACATTTGCTGGCCAGCTCAGTAGAAAAGCAGCAAACAGTGCTCTGAACTCGTCGAGGTCAGGTGACTAAAGGAGACCTGAATAAATGGTGTACAAGTGTTATACATGCATGTAGCCAAGTATGATCGAAAAGAGATAAGTGAACCTTGCTCAAAATCAGTCTGTTTACAATTTTACTTGCCATATATAGTATATATTCCTGGTTATCTTTGTTAAACTCGATGGTCATTGTAATTCAGTAGAAGAATTTTTTTCTAACATCATATATCATGCATTGAAACTTTTTGTCACCATAAAGACCAAAAAACAGAAAGAACACTTTTGTACCTTGATGATTTGTAGTGTACTAGAACAAGTACCTGTGCATTGCAACTACGGACCTCTAATACACCCTCATATCTTCGTTTACCTTGCCAACTAGTTTTTTTACTTAAAAATCAAATGGATCATTAAGGCACTGTCACACCCATTTTTAAGAAACAAATGGAATGCATAACCTTATGTGCGCCCAGAGATCAATCACACATAAGATGACAAATATAAATAGTATCATCACAGATGTTTATTACATAACGAATAATTTCACAAAGTCTTCACATAACTAAGCGGAAACATAAATAAATCTTGTGGTAGCTAGCTCCATAGCACAGGCACGTCAACTGGTTGACCACAAATCTAGTATTCTTCAGGGAAGTAGAAGTAGTAGTCACTATTTGCACATTCGGGAGTCCATCCTGAGGTGTGGGAATGCAAGGGTGAGCACAAAAGTACTCAACAAATATAACATGGGGTTCATGAAGCTTAAATAGGGTAGACACTGGTTTAACTGCATGTAGCTTTTAGTTGATCATGTTTTAAGCAATTGAGTAGCAACAAGTAGGTAATGTTCCCAATATAAACACATGATCATGTAAAAAGAATAATGAATAGCAAGAACAAGTAAATTAATAGTGATCTCTATTCCATAAGGGTCCAAGGCCGCTCGTGACCGTGAGCACGGCTGATATACCAGTTTTACACTCTGCAGAGGTTGTACACTTTCACTATGAGTCGTGATCCCCAAAAGTCCGAGGTCATGACTCCCCATTGGACAGATAAGTTTCACTATGAAGTCTTTCCAAGGTTCGTCTAACAAGTTAGGGCCGCTAGGTTTTGTGGCCTGCAAATGTAGAGCCATCCTTCCGTATGGCACAATAACACGCAGCCTATACTCATACAGAAGCCGCACTACGCCCAACCCGGAACACACCCCTCTTGCGCCATAAAGGTAACCACTAACAAGCTAGAAAAGGTCCTCTTATATGACTAAAGCCAGAACCATGTAGCGCACATAATTGTACTGTAAGTCCCGGATGTTCGCTTACAGATAAGTCCTTATGGAGAGGAATCTAGAGATAACTCTAGCCCTCTTGTTCCTTATTGCTAAAAATCATCTTTTAGTGTTATTGCATATATCATTAATCAAATTACAAGATCATTGTTTATGTGAGCACTAGCAAACTACCCAATGCTATAACCATAGGATTCAAGGAATAAGATCAACACTAAGGCATCCTTAACAAGGAAACACATGCATGATGAATTTAGTGAATTAAAGTAAATAGGAAACAAGGATAGTCACATGCTATACTTGCCTTGATCTAGCTGATCTTGTTGACCTGGTTGTAATAGTATTCTTGATCACCAACGAACTGCTCACCGTCTATTCTCGATTAACACACCAACATCAATCATCCAGAAGCAATCATACAAAGCAAACAAAGCTATAATTATAACAGTATACCAACAGTAGCAAAATAAGTTGAAAAGTTTGTAAAACGAATCTACATCTCACTAGGATCACACAGACGCGAATTGCACGCAAATCGGAGCTAAAACAAAAAAGATATGATTTAAACGAGCTTTTCTTTATTAAAGTAATAGATTAAATCTAATCTCAAAATTTAAGAGTGGAGAACCTACTAAACAGTAGCACTATCATGTAGATTATGAAATTACGAACCTAACGCAATTTGAACGGGTCAAATCGGAGTTAAAACGGAGAAGTTACGGCTAAAACAAGTTGAATGGCAAAACTGTAAATACTTGAAAACGTATTTCAACATAACCGAACCAAAGTACGCTTTCGAAAAGAGAAAACAGAATTCCGTAAACGCGCTTTGGACTGCGGGTTGAGTCAGCATTAATTATAAGGGCGTATTTGCAAAATCGACATCGAAAGGGTATCTTTAGATCTGGGCCGTTGGATCTGAATCGGACGGTTGAGATTAAACCGAGGGAGAGGGAAGAGGGGATTCCGGCCGGCACTGTAGCCCGACGGTGGAAGCCATGGCCGGCGGCGAGAAATCTTGCCGGTGTTGAGCAATCTCGCGTTACAGTGAGTAATTGAATGAACCAAAAGCACAGGGAGGTAGAGAAGATGCCCGCGAACTCACCAAGGTCGAAAAACGGAGTCGGAAACGTACGGAGGACGACGCACGGCTTCCAATGGCGGCGGCGATCTCCTTTGCTTGGCGGTGAAGCTTAATTAGCTAACCAAATTGAAAAGGGAAAAGAAGAAGGGGCTCGGCGACTTCGGAAAAATGACCCGAACCCTTCAGTAGCTTGCGGAGGTGGCCGAATCCACGAGTTCGTCGAGCTACTCCCGAGCTTGAGCGGCGGCTGCTAGATTGCGGCGGTTTGAGCTCGATGGCGATGGTGATGGCTTGCGATTGGAGTTGGGAAGAGGGGCGGCTCGCGGAAGAAGAGCTGGGCTCGCGGGCTGCTGAGGCTGTATGGGCCAATCGGCTTGCTGGGCTGAGGAGGCCGAAAACCAGAGAGGGGGAGAAAAAGAGATCTTCTATTTCTTCTTTTTCTTTTCTAATATTTCAAATGCATTTTCCAATAGTTTTTGAAATCCTTTTCTTCTTGAAATAAAACCAATCAACACAAAGGAAATTATGCAACGACATGTATGCACAAGCATGTGTCTAACCTTATAGTTGCTTTTATTTATTGAAAATTATTATTTTGCTAGGTTAAAATGCTCACAAAATTACGTAAATAAATCAAATTCTCCTATTTTAAATTAATGCAAATTTTAGGGTGTTACAATTCTACCCCCCTGAAAATGATTCTCATCCCGAGATTTAGACGACGCTTACTCAAACAACTGTGGGTACGCTTTTCTTAAATCTTCCTCTCTTTCCCATGTAGCCTCTGCTTCCGAATACCGACTCCACTAAACTTTACACATCTTTATAACTCGGCTCCTAGTAACTCTTTCTGCTCTCTCTAATATCTTTACTGGGTACTCTTCATAGGTGAGATTTTCCTTAACAGTGAGTTCCTCTAACGGTATCTGTTCTTCCGGCACACACAAACATTTCTTTAACTGAGACACATGAAACACATCATGCACACCTGCTAAGCTCTCAGGCAATTCTAATTGATATGCTACTTCACCACGTCTCTCTAAGATCTTAAAAGGACCGACATACCTCGGTGCTAACTTTCCTTTCTGGTTAAACCTTTTCACACCTCTCATAGGTGACACTTTTAGGTAGACATAATCTCCTACTTCAAAAGTTAATTCTCTCCGTCGAGTATCACCATAACTTTTCTGTCGTGACTGAGCTGCTTTCAAATTGTTTCTGATCATCTTACTTGTTTCTCAGCATTCTTAAGCACATCAGGACCAAACACTTGACTTTCTCCTGTCTGATTCTAGAACAACGGAGTTCTATACTTCCTACCATACAAAGCTTCAAAAGGTACCATCTGTAGACTTTTCTGATAACTATTATTGTAGGAAAACTCTGCATATGGCAAACTCTTATCCTAACTAGTACCATACTGCACAACACAAGTTCTCAACATATCTTCCAATATCTGATTAATCCTTTCAGTCTGCCCATCTGTCTGAGGATGATATGTTGTGCTAAAATTCAGCTTAGTCCCTAATGACTCTTGAACTTTTTGCTAGTAATATGATGTGAATTGAGTGCCTCGATCTGACACTATCTTCTTTGGAACACCGTACAAACTTACTATCCTTTCCAAATATAGTTCAGCCAACTTTGCACTAAAATATATTGTTCTGACTGGTATAAAGTGAGCAACTTTGGTCAAACAATCCACTATGACCCATATTGAATCAAAACCTCTCTGAGTGCGGGGTAACCCTACTATGAAATCCATACCAACTTTTTCCCACTTCCACTCAGGTATCTGCATTGGTTGCAATAATCCTGGAGGCCTCTGATGTTCAGCTTTAACTCTCTGACACGTATCGCATAATGCAACATACTCTGCAACATCTCTTTTCAAACCATACCACCAATACTTCTCTTTCAAATCCATATACATCTTGGTACTTCCAGGATGAATAGAGTAAGCAGACTCATGAGCTTCACGTAGAATTACTTCTCTTATAGCCTTGTCCTCAGGCACACATAATCGTTTTCCAAACCATAGAGTTCCTTTATCATCCAAATGGAATCCAGGTGCCTTACCTTTCGGTATATTCCCAACTATCTCCTTTATTCTGTCATCTATCAACTGACCCTTACGTATTTTCTGCTCCAATACAGGCTCTATCACCAGTTCCACTGCATTAATGGCAATACCCAAGTTCAAATGTTCAATCTCAACACACAACTCATTCGACATAGGCACTACTTGTACCTCATTAGCATAACTCTTCCTACTAAGAGCATCTGCAACAACATTGGCCTTGCCCGGATGATAATGTACCTCCAAATCATAATCCTTAATCAACTCTAACCATCGACGTTGTCTCAAGTTTAGATCCGACTGGGTGAAAATATACTTCAAACTCTTATGATCCGTGTAAATATCACTCTTATGCCCAATCAGATAATGCCTCCATATTTTCAAAGCATGTACCACTGCTGCTAACTCCAAGTCATGAGTAGGGTAATTTAACTCATGTTTCCTCAATTGTCGCGATGCATAGGCCACTACTTTGCCTTCTTGCATAAGCACACAACCAAGACCCAAACGAGATGCATCACAGTAGATAGAGAAATTCTTACTCAAATCTGGCAAAACAAACACCGGGCTGTTGTTAATCTTTTCTTTAATTCCTCAAAATTAACCTGACACTTATCAGACCACACAAACTTAGCATTCTTCTCTAACAATGCTGTCATTGGCTTAGCAAGCTTAGAAAACCCTTCAATAAATCTTCTATAATATCCTATCAATCCCAAGAAACTACGAATTTCTCCCACATCGGTTGGTGGCTTCCAATTTAACACATCCTTTACCTTGCTAGGATCCACTGATATTCCACCATTAGAGACCACATGACCCAAAAAGGCAACTTCCTTCAACCAGAACTCACACTTACTACACTTAGCATAGAGCTTATGCTCTCTGAGCTTCTGCAGGACCATCCTTAAATGTTGGGCATGTTCTTCCTTAGTCTTGGAATATACCAATATGTCATCGATAAACACTACTACAAACTTATCGAGATACTCCATAAATACCTTATTCATCAGGTACATAAAGTACATAGGAGCATTAGTCAAGCCAGAAGACATTACTGTATACTCATACAAACCATACCGTGTTGTAAATATTGTCTTTGGTATATCAGTAGCACGAATCTTCAACTGATGATAACCAGAACGAAGATCAATCTTAGAAAACACACAAGCACCTCTCAACTGATCAAACAAGTCATCAATCCTAGGCAGTGGATACTTATTCTTAATAGTTACCTCGTTAAGTGACCGATAATCAATACACATCCTTTGAGAACCATCCTTCTTGTCAACAAAGATCACGGGAGCTCCCCACGGTGAAGAGCTAGGATGAATAAAACCTTTCTCTTGCAACTCTTTTATTTGTTTCTTAAGTTCTACTAATTCATTAACCCCCATTCTATATGGAGGCTTAGTTATAGGTGCAGTTCCAGGCAATAATTCAATAATAAACTCAATGTCACGATCGGGTGGCATACCTGGCAAGTCGTCGGGGAACACATCCGGAAATTCCTCCACGACTGGATCCTCCTGATTGATATTATCATCAAGTCGATTTACTGTGGCTGTCTGCGACTTCTGCACTACGATCTCCACACTAATTCGATCTACCTTCGGTGTTGTCAGGGCTACTGCCTTTTCCTTACACTGAATCACTGCCTGATTTTGCTTCATCCAATCTAGTCCCAGAATAAGATCAATCACAACTTTTCTCAACACTATAGGGCTCACTTTGAATTCTACCCCCCTTAAAATTAAACTAATAGGGAGGCATTGGTAGGAAGCTTGCATACTTCCCCCAGGTGAATTGACTAATATGGGGTTTTTCATGGCACATAAAGGGATGCTATGTGTCTTAACAAATAATTGAGATATGAATGAATGCAAAGCTCCAGAATCAAAAAGAACAGTAGCAGGAATGGAGTGAACATCGAACGTACCGAGCATAACTTCATGTTCCACCATCGCAGTTTCTTCAGACACATGAGTCACCTTTTCGTAGTATGGTACCTTCTGGTTACTGTTCTGCTTCTGGGGGGTTTGCTGATTGACCTTCTCAGGACAGTTATAAGACATGTGACCTTCCTTTCCACAATGGAAACACTTGGTGGGAATATTAGGAGCACTAGTCTTCATTGGAGTGTTGTTAGGGGTACTCTGACACTGATTCTGGTTCCCATTCTGCTGCGGAGGGCGGTTATTGCCGTTCTGCGGCTGATAAGGAGGACGTTGCAGAAACTGATTACATGGAGGAAGTTGACCATGATTCCATTAGTTAGGTGGATACCTCTGCGGATAGCCTTGTTGGAAACCAGTGCGCTGGCGAATGTTGTTTCTAGATACTTGTCCCTGAAGCCTCTTCCTTTTGGCATCCATCTCCTTGCGCTTGTTATCCACCACAATAGCGCGATTCACTAATGTTTGATAATCTGGGTAAGCATTGGACATCAGCTACAATTGAAGAACATCATGTAGACCCCTCAAGAAAAGTCGCTGCTTATCGGCATCATTAGCCACCTCATTCAGCGCATAACGTGACAACTGAGCAAACTTGTCTCGATATTCTGCTATAGGCATAGATCCCTGTGTTAGGTTACGGAATTCTTCGGCCTTCAGCGCCATCACTCCCTCAGGTATATGATAGGACCTGAAACTCTCTATAAACTCTTGCCAAGTAACGACGGGAGCATTTACAGGATGGCCATACTAATATGAATCCCACCAGTCTTGAGCTGCTCCTTGTAGTTGTCCCGAAGCAAACAACACCTTCTGTTGATCATTGCACTGAGCAATGTTGAGCTGCCTCTCCACCGCACGAAGCCAATCATCAGCTTCTAATGGATCAGTGGCATGGGTGAACACTGGGGGATGACCCTTCAAAAATTCACCACGCTTATCCCGCGCAGGTGCTCCTCCAACTGGCTGGTTTTGCTGATTGTTCACCAGAGCTTTCATCAACTGGGTCTGTATTGCCAAAAGCTCATGAATAGTAGGTGGTGGACCAACTCCACGACCACGGCCTCGACTTCGTCCTCTTCTAGACATCTGTTATCCAACACAATATCAAATCTTAGAGATTATCTCATATTAGACAGTTCTAGAGATAGCAAACGGAATCTGATAACCTTCTGGACATATTCTAATTTTCAGTAGTTCGGTAAAACAGACCTATCTCGAGTTACAGATATCCAATAGAGGTGTACTTTATATGGTTGGAAAGCTTATGAAATTATATACAACTTTTCTTTAACTCAGAAATCCAGATTCTATCACGAAGTTAACCAAAAACAGGACCTAACAGAAACTGTTTCTGGTTTATAGACTGCGCAGAACTTCATCTTGTAACGACTATATCTCATGATCCAGAACAGATAAAAAGGTGATTCTAGAGACATTGGAAAGGTACGTGGGTCTAGTTACTCTCATAAAAATTTTAGAATTTTTCGCTGAACAGTTAATTCCGAGAATAAAAGGAAAGGCACACCGCTCCAGAAAGGACAGAACAGAGAGAAAAGGTTATCCCAACTAAACTATTTATTTTTCATACTTAAACTTAGTATCTTTAACTAGGAACTTTTGTAGGCAAACCCACAAAGCTCCAGCACTCATTACATGGAAAAACCAACTCACACATAAGCACAATAATAACTCAACTAACCACACAGAGTTCACACGACACCACAAAACTCAACTTAACTCGACACTATTCATACTATCGTATTATTACATAGATGGTATTCCAACTCCTAGGGATGGACTTGATGTTCATGATAGTCATAGATCGCCTCCATGCCTTGATCAATCCTTAGACCATCTATCACCTCTTGGTACCTCTTGACATCTTTTCCCAAGGCTTTAACCAAGGCTTCCATCTGACGATTCTTCACCATCATGTCATGACCAAAATCCACCATCACTCGAGGAATTAACTCCAAATTCCCAGGGTTCATCATTACCCATCCTTGCTCCGGGTCTCCATGGGGAAAATAGCGATATTGATCATCTTGCATAACATCATAGCGGAGGTGACGAAGTCCCAAGCATGCTTCAAAGGTTGCATCTTCTATGCCATCTTCTATAGTAGCACGGCGACCACTATGGGAAAAACACTGGTCCAGCAGATAAGTATACATCTCCTCATCCTTGACGAAGATACGCACATTGCACTTCCAGTAAGTAGCTTCCAAAGGATGCTTATGCTCCCAACAAACGTACTCAAACGCAGGATCCCAATCTGTGAAGTAAGCACTAAGCATACCAACCAATCAATGGTGCAAAGGTGTGTCATAGCTTGACTTGTGATGAATCCTTGTAGTCCAACCCATAGAAAAGGACAGCACACCAACTTCAGCGGAACCATCTTGTGGAGGCAACGGGGTCTGTTCTCCACCTTGGGCAAACTCAACATCTTTATCATCACTCAAGTAGACAACCTCCTCCTTAGGTTCGAGTTCTTCTTGGGCATATCTGGTTCCGGCGCCTGATCTGGTGAAGGTGGCGGGGTTGGTGCAGTGTCTTCTGGTTCTTCCCTAAGCTCCATTGATTCATACAGGGAACGAGGTGGAAAGTAACCTCTAGTGGTGATACGGGCAGTCTTACGGCCACGAGGCATCTAAAGAATTTAGTCCAAAGGTAAGAAGCAATATTTTCATAATAGAATAGGACGAAAGGAGCATAAAAATTTAGTAATTATCAAGAGTAAGGTGATAAGCATGAACAAGTAAAGAAAAGGGAACTAATCACGACCATTACTAACTAGGCTTGCGTCCTACAGTCAACACGGCTCTGATACCAATCTATCACACCCATTTTTAAGGAACAAATGGAATGCATAACCTTATGTGCGCCCAGAGATCAATCACATATAAGATGACAAATATAAATAGTATCATCACAGATGTTTATTACATAACGAATAATATCACAGAGTCTTCACATAACTAAGCGGAAACATAAATAAATCTTGTGGTAGCTAGCTCCATAGCACAGGCACGTCAACTGGTTGACCACAAGTCTAGTATTCTTCAGGGAAGTAGAAGTAGTAGTCACTATTTGCACATTCGGGAGTCCATCCTGAGGTGTGGGAATGCAAGGGTGAGCACAAAAGTACTCAACAAATATAACATGGGGTTTATGAAGCTCAAATAGGGTAGACACTGGTTTAACTGCATGTAGCTTTTAGTTGATCATGTTTTAAGCAATTGAGTAGCAACAAGTAGGTAATGTTCCCAATATAAACACATGATTATATAAAAAGAATAATGAATAGCAAGAACAAGTAAATTAATAGTGATCTCTATTCCATAAGGGTCCAAGGTCGCTCATGACCGTGAGCACGGCTGATATACCAGTTTTACACTCTACAGAGGTTGTACACTTTCACTATGAGTCGTGATCCCCAAAAGTCCATGGTCATGACTCCCCATTGGACAGATAAGTTTCACTATGAAGTCTTTCCAAGGTTCGTCTAACAAGTTATGGCCGCTAGATTTTGTGGCCTGCAAATGTAGAGTCCTCCTTCCGTATGGCACAATAACACGCAGCCTATACTCATAAGGACAGAAGCCGCACTACGCCCAACCCGGAACACACCCCTCTTGCGCCATAAAGGTAACCACTAACAAGCTAGAAAAGGTCCTCTTATATGACTAAAGCTAGAGCCACGTAGCCCTCATAGTTGTACTGTAAGTCCCGGATGTTCGCTTACAGATAAGTCCTTATGGAGAGGAATCTAGAGATAACTCTAGCCCTCTTGTTCCTTGTTGCTAAAAATCATCTTTTAGTGTTACTGCATATATCATTAATCAAATTACAAGATCATTGTTTATGTGAGCACTAGCAAACTACCCAATGCTATAACCATAGGATTCAAGGAATAAGATCAACACTAAGGCATCCTTAACAAGGAAACACATGCATGATGTATTTAGTGAATTAAAGTGAATAGGAAACAAGGATAGTCCCATGCTATACTTGCCTTGATCTAGCTGATCCTGTTGACCTGGTTCGTAATAGTATTCTTGATCACCAACGAACTGCTCATCGTCTATTCTCGATTAACACACCAACATCAATCATCTAGAAGCAATCATACAAAGCAAACAAAGCTACAATTAGAATAGTACACCAACAGTAGCAAAATAAGTTGAAAAGTTTGTAAAACGAATCTACATCTCACTAGGATCACACAGACGCGAATTGCATGCAAATCAGAGCTAAAACGAAAAAGATATGATTTAAACAAGCTTTTCTTTATTAAAGTAATAGATTAAATCTAATCTCAAAATTTAAGAGTGGAGAACCTACTAAACAGTAGCACTATCATGTAGATTATGAAATTACGAACCTAACGCAATTTGAACGGGTCAAATCGGAGTTAAAACGGAGAAGTTACGGCTAAAACAAGTTGAATGGCAAAACTGTAAATACTTGAAAACGTATTTCGACATAACTGAACCAAAATACGCTTTCGAAAAGAGAAAACAGAATTCCATAAACGTGCTTTGGACTGCGGGTTGAGTCAGCATTAATTATAAGGGCGTATTTGTAAAATCGACATCGAAATGATATCTTTAGATCTGGGCCGTTGGATCTGAATCGGACGGTTGAGATTAAACCGAGGGAGAGGGAAGAGGGGATTCCGGCCGGCACTGTAGCCCGACGGTGGAAGCCATGGCCGGCGGCGAGAAATCTCGCCGGCGTTGAGCAATCTCGTGTTATAGTGAGTAATTGAATGAACCAAAAGCACAGGGAGGTAGAGAAGATGCTCGCGAACTCACCAAGGGCGAAAAACGGAGTCAGAAACGTACGGAGGACGACGCGCGGCTTCCAATGGCGGCGGCGATCTCCTGTGCATGGCGGTGAAGCTTAATTAGCTAACCAAATTGAAAAGGGAAAAGAAGAATGGGCTCGGCGACTTCGGAAAAATGACCCGAACCCTTCGGTAGCTTGCGGAGGTGGCCGAATCCACGAGTTCGTCGAGCTACTCCCGAGCTTGAGCGGCGGCTGCTAGATTGCGGCGGTTTGAGCTCGATGGCGATGGTGATGGCTTACGATTGGAGTTGGGAAGAGGGGCGGCGCGAGTGCGGCTACTTATGAGGAGGGCTCGACGTGCAGGACACGGCAAGGAGGAATCGGGGCGGCATCGGACTCCTTCGATGTGTCCGGCTCGGTCACGCGCGGGAGGAAGAGGATGATGGCGACGCTGACAAGTGGCCCCAGGGTGGCAGCGACACGAAGAGAGGAGAAGGGTGCGCGGCTTCGGCCGGTTGACTGCTGGGCCGGCCCGTTGCGGCTCGCGGAAGAAGAGCTGGGCTCGCGGGCTGCTGAGGTCGTATGGGCCAATCGGCTTGCTGGGCTGAGGAGGCCGAAAACCAGAGAGGGGGGGAAAAGAGATCTTCTATTTCTTCTTTTTCTTTTCTAATATTTCAAATGCATTTTCCAATAGTTTTTGAAATCCTTTTCTTCTTGAAATAAAATCAATCAACACAAAGGAAATTATGCAACGGCATGTATGCACAAGCATGTGTCTAACCTTATAGTTGCTTTTATTTATTGAAAATTATTATTTTGCTAGGTTAAAATGCTCACAAAATTACATAAATAAATCAAATTCTCCTATTTTAAATTAATGCAAATTTTAGGGTGTTACAGGCACCAACAATTATTTAATGACCCTTGTAGGATGAGAGGGTCATCTTCATCCATGGGTTAGGTCTGCCCCTAGGTAGAGGTAAATGGACAACAATTCCATTGGCCACACGATAATCTGTGATGAGGAATCTTTTTTGTTGAACAATTTGTTTGTAGGAGTAGCATGACAATAACATATATGTTTCTAGTTAACAATGAAATCAAAGTCACACAGGAAATTTGGAGAACAAAAGTATCATTAAAAAATAAATTGTTGTGGTTTCTTAAAATGAGGTGACTAACAAAGGACAACCTAGCTAGAAGAACTGGCAAGGGAGTAAATACCATTGTTTTTGTAGTAGCTTGGAGACTATCCAACACTTATTCTTTGAGTTCCATTTGCTCAGTTTCACCCATTTGCTCAGTTCCACCCATATGCCCCCCTTTGGAATATGGGATTTTTTCCTCATTTATTTACTACATTTTTGTGCAGAATAAATTGGTTCCTACGATATTTATGCATTCCAAAAGTGCTTTTAATGTGGAGAATCTATTTGGAGGTTGGTACAAGCAAGGTGGTCTCTAATAGTGTTTTGCTAAGAACAGGGGGCGGCGGCCTTCCAATCTAGCTCACGAGAAATAAGGTTGTTTTTTTAGTGATACTAAAACCTTTTTGCAGGTCCTCTCCTATCCAGAGGGACCCATTGGCTATGCATATGGAGTCAATTGCAGCACAATGATGATGTGAATATGCATTCATCCTTGCTTGTCATACCTTGGAGTCAGTGGCGCTTGCCTTCACCTATCATGAATGGCTGTTTGGTTGCCTACCCTCACATGCCACACCACAGGTGTGGCCGCCAGGCAAATTTTGTTGGTCGTTTGGTTGATGAGACAAGTTAGGCAGCTATAGTTTCTCCAAAGCAAAAACTTCAAGAATCCCACCACATACTGTGGCGCCTGATTTCCACGCCACAAACTGTGGCTCTGCCACACATAGGGGTGGCAACTGATGGCTGGCATCCAAACAGCCTCATAGTCTTTCACTTTTAGGATTTCAATTTGAACTATCATGTTGTGAGCCCTGTGAATGTTAGTTTGTGAAACTTTTTTTTTGTAATAAGCGTGGTCTGATTCCTCTTTTGTGAGGATGAAGTTGTAGATTTTTTCCATTAACTAAAAGAACGTACGTATCAACAACACACAAAACTTTCCTTAGCTTTATATTAAAAGCCCAATAAATGATGATATCCTTGGCCGAACTAGTAACATCTGTACCTAATCTGGTCTCCATGATAGCACCAAAGAATAAGAAAACATCATTGGCATCATATAATTGGATTGTTAAACCTGGACAGCTATAATTAGGTTACCAATAACATATACACGATTTATGTACTACTGTTGAAATAATAGTCAAGATGGGTGATGTTGTGGCAAGCACTTGCATCCTACATGCCTAGTTGTATATAAAGATGTTTTGAGTTTTGTTCTCCCTAAGGAAGCGGCTAGCTAGCTCCAGTAAGACGTATCATTCCATAGTATAATAATAATAATGCCATGGCAACACTGATGTAAAGATCTATTTTTTCCATTCCACCTTGTGGGGAGCAGAACATTGCAGCGTTTGTGACTAGTGGTAGCAAATGCATGTTTCCACAAACCACGTCAACATTAAACTACTCTCTCCAAATGTATAAGACATCATCATCAATGTCCCACGCACTAGTAGTAAATAATCTATGTCTATTCCCTCAAAAAAAACTTCTATGTCTCTATTACATGATTAAAATATTCTTGTTGCTAATAAATTGTAGTAAATTAATCCCAACATGCAGGTCCATACGACAACTTTTACAGCAAGAAAATAAAAGAAACGTAGTGATTGTTAGTCAAATAAAATGGAGTATTGTATCTGATCATCAATTTCCACTGAACACCCTCCTTTTCTTTCCTAGCTCCTGATTTCCATAAAATGAGTTTGTTGCCGAACGCCCGAACACATAATTAACTATACATAACACAAATGGCTAATAAATATAAGGATCAGCTACAAATCTAGGACAGAGGAAAAATACAAAGAAAACTAAGTAGTTAATTAAGAACTCTAGGCTAATTTGTTGATATATTAAAAATGAAGCAATACAATGTCATGAGTGCTCCATTAATTGGAAGAAGAACACACCATCCACAATATTAATGATCCTTGCATTATCTGAAACACTCTCTTCATTCCCTTCACTATCCTCGGCGCATGCATTCAAATCCAAGGTAAAACCAGATGACTTCATCCCATTCTCTATGTTCATGCAATTTCCTTCCTTTCCACCCTTATTGATGACCCTTTGCTTGAGCCGAGGAGAGGAAGCGTTAGACATTGAATCAAGTGCTTCGCAACTCAATACAATGATGGCATCCCCCAAAGTGATCTCATCACCATTGCAACCCCTAATTCTTCCATTTGTGATCGAATTCCTGATGCCGATCTCTGACTCATAGTCCAGGTGCTCAACACCGTCAATCACTATCACCCGATGAGGGTTTTCTAGTATCGCGTCATACAATCTCTGAACATAGCCATGCCCAGTGTCCAGTGATCTTTGCCTCTTCAACATAGGCTCGCCGGAGCTGGAATCGGAGTGAACAAGGGTGAACTCATCGGCTAGTGAGATGGAGGTGAACTTGCTGTAGGAGCCAAAGACAAGCCTCGCAAGCTCCCGAGACACAGCTTTCTTGCCATCATTGCCCCCACCTTGGAAGAGCAACCATGTCACTGCACTTAGCTTCTCTTGGAACCACCTCCTCCTCCTTGTCATGCCCGAGCGGCACTGGAGCACGACACTTGCAATCTCTGTAACCACGTCCTTGTGATGTGGAGCCCGATTCTCAAGCGCGTTGGAGAGGATCTTGAGATTCTCAGCAGTGAGCTCCGTGAACTTTGGCGACTCAGCTGGGGCACCTTCGGATGAGTTGGTCACCGAGTAGGATTTTTCTGGACTAGGCCTTCCATGCAATTGTTGATGATCATAGGTCCTGACTAATGCATTTGGATCATCAGGTCGATAGTTTGGGCTAGGTTGCATCAGCTTGAATTGCCATGGCTCGGAGCTCATCATCATCAAGCTGGCAGCATTGAAGCTTGGGGCAAAGGAGCCGGAGATGGAAGAAGCGTCTGGAGAGTTAGTAGCCTGCGAAGAGAAGCTCAGTGTGAGCTCCGACGTGTGGTATGCTGCTGATCCATTATAATTGGGGTTCCAATCTTGCAACTGCACCGAAGAAAAATGATACTTTTAGAAACAAAACCTATTGCTATTTAATCCATGCAAAATCTAAACACAGGAGGTGGGGTATGTATGAACAAAGATGGTAAAGAATCTTTGAGCCATGCATCTTACTTAGGAAGAAATGATTGATTTAATTTGCTGAGTTGTTTAAGCATGTATGTGGTATCTTTATCTGAATATAGCGCCTCTTGCTAAGTTGTTTAGACATGTACCTGAAAACTGGTGCTGCAGCTTGCCGGTCTTGTCATATCTTGAACTTGGTACCCCTGAAACCATGGCGGCACACTCGGAGTTGTCGCCGCCACCTTGGCGCAGGAAGTGATGAGCTCACTCTCTCCGGTAGCAGTGCCGTTAGCGAAGAAGGGCCAAGGCCTTGTTGCTCTTTCTTGATTAGCTTGTTCGGCGTCACTGGAGAAGAACACCATCCGGCATTTCCAGACGTTAATCATCTTATAATGATCGTTAATTATCGCAACCTCACAAATAATATAATTGATTTAAGCAACGAACCTGTTGCAGGTGAGGCTCAACGAGAGGCCGCCGTCCGGCACGACGACGGGGTGCAGCTCCCAGACGGCCTCAAGAGATGGCTGCCCTGCTCTGGACTTCATGTAAGCCTGATTGTTCCCGAACCCTAGCAGCCAGAACCTGTCGAAGCCTCTGCCGCCACCACCGGCGGCGGCGGACACCAAGCTGCCCACTTCCATGACGGCGTGCTCGACGGGGCAGTAGCCGAACTGACCGTGTTCACGGCCGCCACTGCCGTGCCTTCTCCGCTCCGACACGGCGGCCCAGGCCTCGGCGGCGTACGCGAGGTCCTCGAGGACGAGCACGACGCCCTTCCCGGCGGCGCAGCCCTGGCGAACGAGCGCGCGCAGGTCGCCGGCCTTGGCCTCCACTTCCTCCCTCGGCATCCGCTGGAAGGACGCGGCCGAGAGGGGCACGAACTGGAGGTTCTTGAGCCGCTCGTGCCGCTGCTGCAGCTCCCCTTTGCTGACCCTGTCCATCACCGCCTTCACCACCACCTCCGCGGTGGCCGCGCTCTCGCCGACGATCACCACGCACCGCTTGGTCCCGCTCGCCATGCAGTCGAGCACGCGCATGGCGTCGTCGTCGGCCTTGCCGCCGGCGTTGGGGCGCCTGCTGTTTGCGTGACCCGAACCTGCAGCGGCAGGAGAGCTCGTCGCGTGGGCGCCGCTGGGTGGTATCGTTGTGTTCGGTTGATGCTCCGGTGACGACGACAACGAGACGGCCTTCTCGACGTTGGCCTTGACCTGGGAGCTGGAGAAGCCGGCCTCCCGCATGACGCGGCTGACGCTGGGGTCGTCGAGGATGGAGATGATGAGCTGCTCGATGTCGACCTTGGCGCCGAGCACCGGCTGCGGCGGCGGCTGCGGGGGCTGTCCGTGTCCCTGCCCTCCTTCCACTGCGCCACGGCGCTGGTGCGCCTGCGCGCGCTTGAACGCGGCGACGAGCGCGTTGGACAGCACGGGCGCGTGCTGCTGCCCGTGCCCGCCGTGGTGGTGGAGGGGGTGGGGGCGAAACATGACGGCAGCGGCGGGGCCGGCGGTGGGGAGGCGGTTGAGCGCGACGTTGAAGCAGAGCTCGAGCGCCTTGCACTGCAGCGGGTGGGAGTGGGAGCGGAGGCAGGCGGCACGGAGGAGCCCCGCCGCCGACAGCATGGCGCTGGCGACGTGGAGCGGGGTCACCTGCGCATGCCCGCGCCGCCGGGCCAGGGCCACGGCCTGCCGCACCACGGCCGCCGCCTCCGCGGCCAGCGCCTGCTGCACCGCGCAGCCGCCGGCTCGCATCCTGCGCTTGCTTGCTTGCTTGCTTGCTGCTGCTGCTGCTGGCTTTGGCGAGATATCCGTCCTCTGCAAGTGCAATTTGGGAGCAACGTGCAGGCGCAGGTGCCTGGCTGGACTGGATCCCTCTTGCTTGCTACCTGTGATGTGATCCTTTTTAGTAGTCAGGTGGAGTGAGTGAGTGTTTCTCTTGGTCTTGGTTACACACACATGGTAGTATTATACTGCTGTGCTTACATCATGTTCCCATGTAGGGAGTACTAACACACACATTAACACATAGCAAATAGCCTCAATGACAAAACCAACACGATGACACTGAGAAAGTGCATGTTATGATGATGTAGTATGCCAGTATCTGACTGTAGGAGGCCAACATGCGGATCCCTGGCCCACATATCATTGAGATATCAGTGTTATAATACGAGCGTATATAACTCTCAAAAAATATTGTGAGGCGTAGTACGTCTTTAGGCTAGTAGGGGGGGGGGGGGGGGGGGGAGGCGGCGGTGGGCGTGTGGGGATCAGCGGGGCAGGAAGGACAAATTGGCTGGTGGTGCGTCCCGCCTGTAGTTGCATGTGGATGTAAAGCCATGCATAGGCACTTATGTATATTCTCCTCCCCCTCTTGCACTCAACCTCTGAATGAAACTAGATATATATGGAAAAGGTGCCACATGTATAGAAAAATTCATGTATACAGATATCAAAAGTTCATTTTTGCAAGCACATTGGTGTATTACATTTCTATTGTTTTGATCAGCTGGGTAAGAACTAAGAAGCGTATAGAGTAACATTATGTCCCGTATAAGGATTCATAGTATAGTAAACACTGGTCGATCCCTTGGTATTATTTAGGGCTTCTTTAGATGCACTTGTATTCACCTCGATCCATATGTGTTGAAGTGATTTTGGTCCATACAAAAATATGGTCGTCTACACGTGGGTCTGAATAGCTCGAGAGCACACAAAGTGGCATCATTTTGTTTTTAAATGAATTATAATGTCACCGGCCATATTAGGTGAGAAGTAGTGATGCTTCTCACAAACATCAAATTTATAATGGCAAAGTTCTAAATAACCCTACTTAAATTAGTCTCCTATGTATATATGGTCCACACCATTGCATGTAGATATTGAAACTTTAGGCATCACTATGATAGGCCACGATGAACACATCCATATGTACATGAAAAAAAAAAGTCTTGCACCTCTAGTCCAGAACCTAAAAGGAGGCACTCGTCATATTAGTGAAAAAAGCCTTTTCTCTAGCACTTCTCTTATATTTTAGGTACCTGATTTTTTTATTGTTGTTGTTTAGGCAACATATAATTTTATCATTGTTTGAATATAAAAAATATATTAATTTTCTCTTATGAGTTGTCCTTTTAATTATACTAATCGTTTGTCTAAGATTGTTGTCTATAAATTTAGGCACGTGAAATATCAACTCCCTTTCTCTAAGGGAAAGGGTAGTAGGTAATCTTTCTTGATTTCTTACATAAAAAAGATGTTTGTTGATAATTTGGAGAAAAACAACCAGCCATAATATATTATGAAAGCTTAGTGAAGGCTGGATGTGTATGGGTAGAGGTTGCAATATGGTACGTGCTGGATGTGCGGAACGTGATTTGGGATCCTCAAGGCTGAAGATGAAGAGAGAGGCAATGTTTTCATCCAACAGTTCAAATAATCCGATCAGTTTGGGTCTACTAAATGTTGCACCGGATATGTACAAAATCCCTAAAATTTCATATTTACCATTAATATAGAGCCCACATGCCATAGACACATCGATGACAAATACGACCTTCAGAAGTTATGAAATGGCATGTGAAGAATTTACTTTAAACTTCTTATTAGTTGTTTGGAAGACTGGTTTTAAGACTAATTAACACCATTGTAAATTATGGTCTGTAAAATTTTACAACCTAGATCTAAAATGTCTGCTTGGATGGACAGTAACGGTTATAATTTTACAACAGTATTATGCCTTTCCAATCGAAAAACAGAAGTCGTGTCCAAATCTTGTCCTTCAGTCCATCAGGGAGAAATTGGGCGCTTGACTGCTCATGGTCATGTGATTGTAGCATGTTTATTTAGTCTTCAATTGATTTTTTTTCTTGTTGCTACTCCTTCTGCTCCAAATTATAAGTCATTCTAACTTTTTTTGAGAGTCAAAGCATCTCAAGTTTGACTGAAATTATAGAAAGAATTACAAAGATTTATGACATCAAATAGGTATACTATGAAAATATAATTAATGAAGAATCTAATGATATTTATTTGGTATCATAAATATTATTATTTTATTATATAAATTTGATTAAACTTGAGATGCTTTGACTTTCCGAAAAAAAATAGAATGACTTATAATTTGGGATAGAGGGAGTATTGTTCCTCAAAATTCACCCAACAATCATTTACATGGCTGTCTTCTTGTGCACAAGAAATTTAAGGTGGAAACAAATTACAGGTGAAATAATTTACAAAATTTCCAAACAGGGCCTTACTCACGTATCACTATGTGACATGCAGCTTTGTTTCATTTGATTTGATTTATGCATGCGTGTACACACTTGTGTCGTCGTGTGGACCTCAGCATGGATCTACGCTAGCTGCGTGCTACATGCATGCATGCAGCATGCCTGCATGCGCGTATTTTTGGATGGCCCACTTGTCGTTGTAGGACGCGCGCGTGCAACACTGTTCATGGATCGAGTGACACATGGATGTGCATGCGGAAGCTAGCTAGCAGCCCTAGTAGCTTGCATTGGTCTGCCACGACCACCAAGATACAGGAATGCATATGCATGCAGCAGGATGCATCGGGAACTGCGTACGTGATCCATTGATTTTTGTCTGCTCTCTCTCTCTCTAGTCTCGATCGCTACGTACTCTCGATCCAAAGTAGTAGACTGCCATCATATCGATCTCGATCTGGCTACTCGATGCATCAGACATCTCTCGCTCTTCACTCTCAATTGCTTCAAACTACCGTCCCATGCATGCATCCTTCGTCATTGCCAAATTGGACGGCCGGCTGACACAAACCAAGGTTCAATGGTTCTTCTTCTTCTTTCTATTTATCATCACTTTATTTATATTTGTAAATTTGTAACACGTTCAATGAAGCATGATAAAGTAAGTATATCCTTGAATGAAAACAGGAATTAGCAATACAACATTTCAACAGATGCATATGCATGGCGGTAAAAAACCTTTGGTCAAAACTGCTGGCCCTGAAGTAATTTCAGTCAAAAGCGACCTTTGGCCCCCTCTCTCCTCCTCCCTATATTTGGTCCAAAAGCCACACAAAAGACTGTGTTCATGATTAGAAACCAAAGCAATTAAAAAACGCCAAGCAAATGCTACAAAAGAAGTGCCTGGAGGAGAAAGAGGAAAAGGGAGGAGAGGATGTGGGAAAAGCATCAAAAAAGCAGGAAAAGGTGGGGAAGATATACATACACTGGCTAAAGAAACCCACATTCACAAATATGTGTATCTACAAGAATGACAGGCTTAATTAGCCATGGCAGGTTTAGAGGGAAAAAAGATGTCTCTTTTGTTTAGTTGTTTTTCCCTTTCATGATGAACGGAATGCTTTAATTAGGTATGATACATCCGTCTTTCCATAAAGCAAAGGAATATAGTCAGGAAAAGCACTTATGTGGCATTTTCCTGACCAAACTAGAAAAAAAAACAGCACGAATCAACTATATGTGCGTGTTTGCTACTTGTTTTCTTCTCTTTTTATTTCAGGAAAAAAGTAAGTTGCTTGTTCCAGGCATAACCTTTTTGATGTTATTATAATACATTAGTAGCTAGGATTATTTACTAGTCTAAGAAAAGCTAGGATTGTTTACCTACTGGTGATATCGCCAGAACTCCTACTACTGCCCACTTCCATTTATCAGATCGGATCAAAGGCCCAGAAGATTGCACACAACAATAAACAATTTGTTCTTGAATATGTACAGACACTCACACAGCATCAGTAAGCACAAAAATCGTTCAGTTCCAAAAGTCAACAGAAGCCAATACCTGTTTGTCACAAAGATACCAATGCCATAACACTTGAATTGTTTCTGTAACTTTTAGGTTCCTGTCCACTAATATGCAGACAGCTTCACATGGGAATCTAATGAAACATAACGTTAATGCGTTCTTAATAGTATCCCCTCTTCCTATCTGTCAATATGAAATGGGGATCATATTCACACAATGGGAATCTAAGGACGGACAGCAGTCATGCATTAGTATTCCCTCATCTTATTGTCAATATACTACGAAGAAATTACATTCGCAAATGACTTCTAAGCAACAGAGAACTTTCTGCGAAGTTTCTCTTACGCAACGCACCATTCCAGGTTAAGGCAGAACTCTCAAAACAAACTGGAGGGTTGGACGACTCTGCATATTGGCAGCCATCAGTTGCCTTGCCCAGCAAACAGAGGATATATGTACTATACAATGCCAGAGCAAGTATTTTGTGCTGCCACAATCTTCAAGTAGGAACACACTCTAATGACCATCGAACAGTTCCCTCTGTATGTCAGTATGTGTATCACATGAATACTGAAGTTCATCAACCCCATCATGGCGCATGTGTTCCTTGGGTATGATTTAGGATGCTACTGAACCTTACTTATCTGCCAATTGGTTGTGCAGGAAGTTTAAAACAGAGAGGCGCTGCAAAATACAGATAACACTTAGTTCAAAACTACACACAGAGGCGCAATGATGAGGAGGAGATATGATGGGGATAATAATACTTACCCTTTGCTCCAGACTAGCTTGCTCAGAAGTCAGAACTTAGCTTCAGCTTCCCAAGGTATTCAATTGCTTCCTTGAAACCTTTGACTGCAGTGCTTTCATTCCCAAGATTTTGATCAACATCTGCAACTTTGGCGAAAGAAGTTGCTAGATCAATTACCTATATCCAATGTTGGTCAAATATCATATTATAAGATGCCCATCTTAAGGAAAGCACACTCTGAAGTCTGAATCATCTATCTGTTGTACGTAACAACTTATCTTAAAGAGAAACAGTTAACCCAAGCTAGACTAAATCAAGCTTCACTGCTCAAACAAACTATTCGCAGAAGGAATATTTATATAAGAGCAATGAAAAATTCACATAATATCGAATAAAGATACATTCCATAAAAAATCAAATGCAAGCAAACCAAGGAATCTAATGTTGACATTCTTGGACTGCAGTTAAGCATATAATTTGATTTATTCAAGCTATATACTGGAGATAGTATGTTAGGGAAATACAGAAGCTTGCAGCCATACAACTTAACAGGAACTTGCACTTTCCTCAGAAGTACAGACAATGTTTACCTTGGCCACGTTTTCTTCATCATTATTCCCTTGCTCTTTGTCATCAATACATCTGTAGCAGTACAAATGAACTAGAGATTTATGCTTGTTTCTCATGATCACACCATCTGTAGCAATGACTCTGTCATCCTGAATTTGTACAGCTCCATCTTGTTTGAAATCCTTGACATTGTGATGCAGAAAGCACAACAGCCCGGACCATTTAGAATTTGGGTCAACGTCAAGAATCTCTTCCAAGAGAACAAGAAGAGTGGAAAAGTCCACCTGGAAGCAGAAGTTTGCATCCTCATCCATGACTATGTCAGTTACCGACTATTGACATCTCCTAATGACCTTGGATGACACTTTGGGCAGCTGGTTTCAGTTACAAGGTTCCATTTGTAAATGGCTCATCAACATGGGATAAAGCATGGCACAGGGCCTTCAGGTGATGGAAAGAGTCAGTTATCAATATATTCACCTTGGACAAGCGCACAAAACATGTCTCAAAGATGCAGCCCCCATGTGTCCATATACTCTCTCAAGTTCTCTATGCTGGTGCACATGATGTGAACCATCATGCTATTCTGACGGAGGACAATGCAGCCAAGTTGTAGACACTTGTTCTCTTCAAGAACATAACTCGTGAGGGTGTATTTGTCAAATGGGACAAGAGTTGCCTCAACTTAGAATAGTTCAATGCGTAAAGGTCAAGCACGAAGAGAAAGTGGGTATTCCAGGCCACAGTCAATCGGCGCCCCTGCCATTTTACCATGTAATCAGTAGTTAGGCCACATAATTGCCTGGATACCTCAATTACACCATGTAATCACTAATAGGTGCGGCAGAACTATGTAAATAACGAATGGCTTGCTTTTTATTATATTTTCCCCAGAAGTTCAGTGCTATCCCACAAGAAGGGACCGGTAATGTTCCTTCTATTTCTTGTTTAAGACAAAGAAATAATTGCCTCATTTAGATTTGTAATAAATCATAACTGGGAGCATAGAAATTACCTGGGAGGCAACTGCTAAGTGTTCTTTTACAGCACATCTGCGAACATCCAATGAACGTGCATAATAACTTAGAGCAAATTGCAAGTCCCCTTCATAGTAGCGAGGTCTCCAATTTTATTAAGTGAAACTGAGAGAGCATGGACCATCTGTAGATGTATGTATCAGCTAAATTAACAGAATATTTGTTGTGAAGTCATCACAGCAGTAATAAAATTGAATATGACCTCAAGATCCTTTGCAGGAAATTTAATTTGAGAGCAACTCGGCACTTTCTTCATAGTAAGTGATTGCTGAAGGAACATCTCCCAACGCCCGACTAAAACATAGAACAGAGTTATATGGATGAAGTGTACAATTCAGTGATCAACAGACCAAGAAAACAGGGGCAAAACAGTGGTAAAGAGGGTTGATGCGTATTAAACATACTAAAACGAGTACATCCCCGAGACAATAGCTTGTGGTAGACTGTTATAACGATGTTGTAGGAGTAAATATACAAAAGTAGATGTGCATCAAGATACAGTATCAGGTGAAAGGAATAACCAGCTTAGCCATAATGAGACTTTTATTTTCTTTTTTCTTCTGAAAGAACAGACTACAGTTATAGTCAATTAGTCATGGGATTAGTATTTGAAAATATCCTGTTTATTTGCAAGAACCTAGTTCATTATGCAATTGGAAGTATTAATTCCACAGAAAAAATCTTGCTGATTTGCTGGCATTACTATCTTATACTATGATGGACTCTTCTACAAAGCAGACACCTTTATTTTTTCAGGCAAAAAAGCTATAGACGTTTAGAAGTTAACGCATTCCATTACCTCATGATAACTGTTATCTCAATTAACTTAACTCAATGCATGCTTAAAGCATCAATGGCAAGTTAGAACACACACACAACAATTGCTCAATAGTCTAGATGGAATGGAATGAGGCCTTTTTGTTCTTTTAGGTGGAACTAGAATGGCCTTTATGCTTGGCAGAGCAGGCATTGTGCCTCAAAATTACAGAATATTATCCACTGCATACAGATTTATGTCATTTTTGTACATTGTGCACAACCTTAGTACTAAAATGAGCAAATACATTTAGACTGACAACAGAGGCACTAATAGTTCAGCACCAAAAATTCTTTCACTGTACTATATTTTACAAGTCTCCCAAAAATATTTTCAAAATAATTTAGTAGTCAAACTCTCCTCCTTTTGGTGTTCCATGTCCAAAACATGATCACACATTTATATAGAGAGGGGTACACAAAGAATGGTAGTAATTGGTAAAGATTTACGAGTAAAGTGCATCTCCGGTCCCTAAACTTGCGTCAGTGTGTCATCCCGGTCCCCAATCTTGTAAAACGTAGATTTAGGTCCCTAATCACAGTTTGGGTCTCATCCCCATCCAATCAGGTCTGCACGCACGTAACCAGCTCGCGATTTTTTTTCACGGAGACCCCCTAGCTCTCTCTCTTATCTATTCTCGGCCCCATTGCCCTTCTCCTTCTCGGTTTCATCGTTTAAGACCGACGCCTCTTTCCCTTCTCTGTTTCGGGGTGCACGGCGGCGGCGAGGGTGTTATCAGAGCCGACGATCGGGGGTGGCACTGATGCCAGCGAGGATGGTGTGAAGCGCGGTGAAGGCTGGAAGCAAGCGAGGAACCTGGATGCCGGTGCTGCAACCGACGATGGTGGCGAGATTGCGAGGAAAAAGCGAAGCGGCACCCATGTATGGTGAGTTCGTCTTTTTCATCCATCATTGCCATTGCAGGTTATGTTGCTGGTCAATTTTAGTCTTGCTTGTATGAAGACTTGATCTTTCCTACGGAAATCCTTAGGTTGCTTGTGATTGGGCTTGTGCAAAATTCATAGGATTAGGTATGGATTGGTTGTGATTGGGCTTGTGGCATTCTTTTGAGAACTCTGTTCTTTTTCATCTAACGTAGGTGCTGGCACAGATGAGTTCACAATTGAGGTTCACCATGGGGGGTTCTTTGTTGGTCATGATCATATGAGGACTTATATGGATGAAAGGGTTAACTGGTTTGATAATGTGGCGGCTGAGACATGGTCACCACTGTGTTTTGAAGATTTCACTGAGCAGTTAGGTTATGAGAAGGATCCAAGCCTGAAGTTTTACTGGTTGCTACCAGGAAAGGGATTAAATGATGGGTTGAGGGTAATAGTTTCAGATCATGACACACTGGTTATGGCCTCAGTAGCGGAAGAGCATAGGAATTTGGTTGTGTACTTTGATCATGAGGATATAATTGCCAGTGCTAATCGGGATGATTTACTAAGTAATCCAATTGCTGAATTGCCTAAGGTTCTTAGCCCACATAAGATTGTGTTTATGGACAAGCAACCAGGCGAAAAGCTTCCAGTTTTCTACACTGATTTCAGCAGCAGAAGAGTTGATCAGGTGGTTGTTGATGGGGCTCAAGCAGATGAAGCAACTGGAGCTGATGGCAGTGCCTCTGAACCAGAGGAGTTTTTAGACAGTGACTATGAGATAGAGGAAGGAGATGACAACTTGCAGGAAGACAATGTCATAGAGGAAGGCATAAAAGTGAAGGACAACAAGAAGGCCAAAGGTAGTAAGCTTAGGACATTGCAGACAAACAGACCAGTGCAAGCTGTTGATGATGAGGAGACAGATGATGATGGCTTGGAACTTCCAGAATCAGATGGTGAAGGAGAAGGCAGGCTCAGGTTTAATTCTTTTAGTGAGGAGGACATGAACAACCCATCTTTTTCTGTGGGACTTGTTTTTCCATCTGTTGAGAAACTAAGAGAGGCAATAACAGAGTACAGTGTGAAGAATAGAGTTGAGATCAAGCTACCTAGGAATGACCAGAGAAGAGTAAAGGCTCATTGAGCAGAGGGATGCCCATGGAATTTATATGCTTCACTGGATACTAGGGTCAAGTCTTTTGTAGTCAAAACATACTATGGGGGACACAACTGTCACAAGGAATGGGTTCTGAGAAGGTGCACAGCCAAATGGTTAGCTACTAAGTACTTGGACTCCTTTAGAGCAAATGACAAGATGAGTATAACCAGCTTTGGCAGGACAGTCCAAAAGGATTGGAACCTAACACCTTCTAGGAGCAAACTTGCAAGAGCAAGAAGGCTCATCATGGCATCCATACATGGAGATGAGGTGCAGCAGTACAATTGCTTGTGGGACTATGGTCAAGAATTGAGGAGAAGCAATCCTGGCAGTTCATTCTTCCTCAACCTCACTGGTAATATGTTCAGTACATGCTACATGTCAATAGATGCATGTAAGAGAGGCTTCTTAGCTGGTTGCAGGCCAGTAATCTGTCTTGATGGATGCCATATCAAGACAAAGTATGAAGGGCAACTATTGACAGCAGTAGGAATGGATCCAAATGACTGCATTTATCCTATTGCCATCGCTGTTGTTGAGGTGGAGAGCTATGCATCTTGGGTATGGTTCTTGGAAACACTCAAGGATGACCTTAAAATCGACAACACATTCCCTTGGACAATTATGACAGATAAACAAAAGGTACTCGTTGATTCCTCACTATTATTTTTTGCTTGCAGGGACTAATTAGTATACAATTGTGACCTCACTACTATTTTGTGCTTGCAGGGACTAATCCCAGCAGTGAAAAAGGTGTTCCCTGACTCAGAACACAGGTTTTGTGTCAGGCACCTCTATGCCAATTTCCAAGAGAAGTTTAAGGGAGAAATATTGAAGAAGCAGTTATGGGCATGTGCAATGTCATCTTCTGTTGCCCAGTGGACTCGAAACATGGAAAAGATGAAAGGTTTAAATGTAGATGCATACAAGTGGCTTGAGAAGATGCCTCCAAATACATGGACAAGAGCATATTTCTCTGAATTCCCAAAATGTGATATCTTGTTGAACAACAATTGTGAAGTGTTCAACAATTATATTCTAGATGCAAGAGATTTGCTTATCCTTGCTATGTTTGAGAGAATCAAATGTCAGCTAATGACAAGGCACTATAGCAAGCAGAAAGAGATGACTGAGGAGATGCAAGGGGCATTCTGTCCAAAGATAAGAAAGAAACTGAACAAAAATGCTGAGTTTGCAAATATGTGCTTTGCTATGCCTTCAGGTCAAGGAGTGTTCCAAGTGCAATACAGGGATTACCAGAACATTGTTGACATCAATGCACAGACTTGTGATTGTAGGAGATGGCAGCTCACAGGGATTCCTTGCTGCCATGCTGTAGCATGCCTGAGACATGAGAGGATTAGGCCTGAATCTGTCCTTCCAGCTTGCTACTCGGTGGAGACATTCTATAAGGCATATGGTTTCAACATATGGTCATGCAAAGAAAAAACTGAGTGGGACAAAGTTGGTGGGCCAGAAGTACTGTCTCCAGTCTATGTGAAGAAAGTAGGAAGGCCACCAAAGTCCAGGAAGAAGCAACCTCATGAATCACAGGGAAGGAATGGTCCAAAGTTGACAAAGCATGGAGTCACAATGCACTGTAAGTTCTGTTCAGATGCTGACCATAACACAAATGGTTGTAAGCTGAAAAAAATGGGCTTCACTACTGAGGAGGCCAAGAAGCTAGTTGCAAATACTAGAGCTCAACTGGAGAAGGAGGCTGAAGAATCTGCCCAACAAGCTGCTGCAGTTCAGGAACAAACAGTACACCAAACAAGTGCACAAGAAGAACTGCTAGGAAGAAATGAGCCAATCAATCAGGTTAAAATGATCCCCTCTTTGGTCCTCTCTGTTAATTGATAAAATGCATTCTTCACGTTATTTTGACTGTCATCCTGTAGGAATTGAGACCTGGAGATGCCGAGGTGTACATGATGTAACACCTCAAGTGTTTAGCTCCATAATTGCATTGCATTTGCATTGCATAAGCATAAGCATGCATCATTCATGTTTGTTATTTTATGTGATGCAACACATGTAATTATTCTAGGGTTTGTTTGATTTATTTCATGAAGTATTTGATAGTTGGTGTAACAAAAAGGTAAGGTAGCCAATCATGACCTACAACACCTTAGTTATACTTAGGGTAACATTTGGAACAAGGTTCATGTTGACCAAAATTACAAAATTGCCCTCCAAGAGAAGTTTGACCACCATTTGACCCTAGAAGGCTCTAGTTTGACCAATTAAAAAGTCTAATTTAGAGACCTTGCATGGAAGAGCACCCTTAAGTAAAGTTGTAGAGAATTTCATGAGGAACAAAAGTTCTAATATGGCCATCTCATGAAAATGACCAGAGCATGCTCAAAAATGGCCCACAAGTCAGCTTGAGTGGGAATCAACACTTAGAAAAATTCTAAGTCTGAAAATTGGACTTTTCAGTTTCACTGTACCTCACTTTAGCAACTTGTAACTCACAAACTAGGCCAAACCAGTCTTAGAGCCAATTGACAAAGTTGTTGTCCACACATAGCTCTACAACATTGTCAATATCACCATCACCTGGTTCTCAATAGTTTAGGAGAAATAGTGTCAAGAAGTTAGGGTTTCAGTCGGCATTGATCTCTGGAACTGCATTTCAGTTTCAAAGGGCACCACTTTGGAGCTCTGTAGTTTCAAATCTAGGCCGAACCAGCCCAAACTCCAATTGACAAACTTGTAGTCCTCATGTAGCTCTATAATTTTGGTGTTATCATCTTCTTCTAACTCGAGCTGGATTAGGAGGTGTAGGAGCTCAAACTTCGGCTGTCAGTCGGTCATCGCTGTCACCGATCCCCGATTCAGTTTCGTCAGCGTCAGGTGGCCGACCGTTTCAGGCCATCGCCGCCGCGTGTCCTCCACGCGCCACGCGCGACCTGGCGCCTTGGCCAGCTGCCGAGCGCCTTGAAGAGTGTCTCTGCGGTCGTCCAGACCTCATCCGCCCATCCTCTCCTCCTCCTTCCCTCTCTCATCTCCAGAGCGGAGAAAACCGAGCCGCCATTGCCGTTCTTCTCCGGCGAGCTCAAGCGTGAGCCACACCGCATCCCCGGCCGCTAGACCTCGCCAATCCCTCCGCCTCACCACCCTCCATCTCCCTGACCCACCGAAGCCAGCGATTTGACTCAAGGTGAGCCGCATTGCTTTCTTCCCCGTCTCCGAGAGGTCGCCGGAGCCCGCCATGGGACCTCACCGTGGTCGGGGTGCTTCGGGTCTCTCTCCATCCTCCCTTCCTAGCAAAATGGATCCGCCTAGCTTCGGTGAAGCTCGTACCGAGCCTAGACCGCACCGTACATCCTCACCGGCGACGGTGCGCCGCCACCGGACATCACCGGCCGCCGCTCGCGGTGACAAGCCCCTTCCACCCCATCCCCATCCATTCCACGAGCACCAATCGACGCACCGGGTGACGGAGAACACGAGGCGGTGCTCAATTGGCCGAGCGAGCTCTTCTCCGGCGAGCTCGAGTTCGTCGGAGCTCGCGGGTCTCCGCCTCCCCTGTCTCCGGTCGCTGACCGCGGGGGCCCGCCCGTCAGTGTCGCGCGCGGGCGGGAGCGCTGAGCGGGCCGCGCGCGCGCGAGTGTGGGCCGAGTTTTTCCGGGCCGGCCCAGTCATCCGAAATGAAATTCATTTTTATTATTTTGTCACTGATTTTTGTACAAGTTGGAAAAATATAGATCTAGGGTTTTAATGATCCAAAAAATCATGAGATAAATTTTATTAGGGTCTACATAATGTGTAGTATTTTAGAAAAATATGGATCTGGCATGAGATGTTTAAAGTCTGTAAGAATTTAATAGATCCTTTAAATGTGTTTTGGAATGCATGCAAATTTGTTAAATTTATAACTTGAGCTGTAGTGTTCCATAAATCATGAAATTTGGTGGGTAGGTTACTCTATGCTAGCCCTAGCTCTGGTAAAAATTTGGGCATCAGTGATTAAGTAATTTCCAAGTTATAATGCTATCTTGGTATTCTAGGAAATACTAAAATGAATTTTAGTAATTTTTCTACATGTGCAATGTTCTTATAAATTTTTGGAGAATGTCTTGGTACCCTAGAGTGTCCAAGAAAATTAAGAAATCTGTTGTTTGACACTTTTGACTATGCTTTGTTATTTATACAAAAATCAGCCTTTTTGGCTTGGGAATTTTGTGTAGGAAGTTCCTGTGAATAAATTGAGTTCAAAATTTTACAGTAGTCTCTTTGTGGGTCAGAGAGTCCCCTGTAATTTTTGTAGAATTTTAGGAGCAGTTTACACATATGTTTGAAATTCCACTTAATTACTTAAGTAAATTGAGAAATGGGTTTAAATAAATGTTCTAGGTGGGCACACCTTACTTCCTGGTGTCTTTGTGATATTTGTGAACTTGTAGTAGCATTAGTTTGGTTTTAGAGAATGTTTGCCACATCAATAAATATTTAACCTTTGTAATTTTAGGTTTTCTGGACAGCTAAGTAGTAATTCTAAATTTGGCTTTGATAAAAATTGGTTGCTGGACAACTTGTAAATACCAAAGTTGGAGTAAACTTGATGAACTAGCTTGTGTTAAAATTTGAAAGCATTTGGCTTAGTAGTTTGAGAGTTACTGTTGTTTAAAGTGGCAGTTCAAAATCTGCTACTCTCTGTGTTGGAGAAGACAGATTCTGGAACTTGTGAAGTTTGACATGGAAAACTTAGGAGTTTGGAGTTGAGGTCTGAAAATGAATTGTAGTACATTTCTTAGGCTTTCTAGATTGCCTTAGATCATATCTTTTGGAATTGTAAATCTCCAGTTGTGATAAAAACAAGTAGCTGCTGTCCAGAATGCTTACTGTGGTGTTTTGCTGATTGATATGGTGTGATATCCTAAGACATGCTACTTTTGTAATTGTTAGGTGTTAGGGCCTTAACTGAGGATGAGCAGCTTTATCTTAGGTTAAGTAGATTAGGTGAGTATTTCTCTACCGGAGAGGAAATTTGCACCTACTCTTTTGAAGTGATTTGAGTAGAGCATTAAATTGTTGTAATGCATTCCATTCCGAGCATATTGCATCTTTCGTTATGCATCCATGGTATTTATTGTGCATTCATGTAATAGGTGTACCGGAGGGAGTGACACTTCTCGAATTCGAACAAGCGATACCGGAGGAGGTGCTGAGTCAACCGGAGGAAGTAGCAGAAGAACCCAACGTCGGGGAAGCTCCGTCAGAAGATCTACCCGAGTGCCCTGACCACCGGCCTTCAACTTTTCTGAAAGGCAAGCCCCGGTGCATGCTGAACCTACTGATTTATAAATTAATCTTGAGTACTTTTAATTGTTTGCTGCATTAAGTTGTAGGAGTTATATGAAAACACTTGTTGCATTATACCTGTCCTTGTCCAGATATCGTACTTAATCCTATATTAGGTTTAGGCACGTGTCCATGCTTAGCCCTGCTTAGTACGGTAGAAGTCGGGTGATTTCCGGTCATCCGCGAGATGTAGGAAGGAGTCACGAGTGGCTCTATGGCTATCGTGAATGGAACCATGCTTAAAAATGAAATTGAGACCGGGCGGGAGTTCGATAGTACAGCCGCAAGACACTTCACGTCTTGGGTGTGGAGCTATGCCCGTCTGAGTCGTTTAAGGACCGATTCGCTGTACGTCCTTGAGTCATGTTGAACGCAGTCTAACACTTAGTTGGCCGGATAACCCGTTCCGACCGCGAAGCCGAGTAATGTGGTTCAGGCCGGGAATCGAATGGTAGGTTGCTTCTTGGAGGAGAGAAAGGATGTGCTTGGGGACATTGGCGTGAGACCAAGGGGGGTTAGAGTCCCTATCACCTGGCAGAGTGTCGCCCTTGGGGTCGCGACATTATTCGGACCCGCGATTCCTGAATCATATGAAACGGTGGCCTGTGCGACCCTGGCAGGGGTCTGCACGGTGAGTGTTAGAAATACCCCTCCAGCTGGATAGGAATTCGATTCGAATCGCCGTCGCTCCCGGTTAGTGAGCACTTGACTTGAGCAGCGGCAACGTAGAATTCATTAAATGAACTGGTGGTTAAGGGAATGATACAATGTTGCCACAATTCATACCTGCTCTGGATATAATGATGATAATTGTTTGATTACAACCAAGTGCATGTTTAGTACAGGTGCTAAGATAGATGACAGGTAAATGCTAAAAATAACTGCTAGTACAGGTTATAAGAGTTTCAATTACTTATGCCTTTATGCAAAATGTTATGTCAGCTAGCCCCTTGTGTAAGCCTTGCATAATCCTTGGTGTCACCTTATTTCTGGTTTTCGACGGGTAAGTCTAGCTGAGTACATTCCAGTACTCAGGGTTTATTCCCTCCTGTTGCAGATGACATGCTTTATCAGGGATTCTGCAAGACGTGTCTCCACCCTGCGGGTGATGATGACTAGATCACAAGGGCGTGATCGTCTTTATGTACTTTCCTCATGCTTTTGCGAGATGTTGATCATCCAGACTGGCAGTATTTAATTAACTAGTGTGTGTGTTATGCTTTCGCTACTTTCAAACTTGGTTTGTAATAATTGCTACTCCGTGGTGTAAACTTATTCCTGGACTACTTGTGAAATGTATCGTATGATGTTGTATGTTGAATGATGCGATCCTGGTTGTAAGCAGTTTGGTTTGAAATCCTTCGTGATTTCGATTGACTACCGGGATTATATGGGCTCAAGTTTGAAAATTTGAGCGCTTCGGTGCTTGTTTTCGTACTTGTGCTCTTATAATTTGGTCGGTTCTGTTACAGCTGGTACCGGAGCATAATTCAACATTAAACACATCTTACGAGTAATTAAAAACAAAAGTATTTGTTTATGAAAAGGGTTAAAACTCTAAAAATTATTTTTAGGTATGCCAGTGATCACATCCCTTAGCCCAAATAAGGACTCTTAGGTGGCTTATTATAAAGACTAACTTGGGGGCCTTGTTTGTTTTTGTTTCATCGTCCATACGGCGTGAAATTGTATGGATGCCATCCACTTGGGTGGTAATGTATGGATCAATTGCCTCGACGCTCTGGTAAGTGTGAGTTGTGAGAGCATGATCGTCCAATCGGCGATCTAGGGGAGAGTAGTTTTGGTGACTTGCATACTTACATGTTTAAACCATGTAATTACGTAAGCACTTAATTGTGGGAACCTTTATATCGGGTAGTTTTGATACTGAAGTATATACATCAGGGGATGTGTATATGGAAAGTATTTAAATTACTGCTTTCTTGTGTGCTAATATTGGGAAACTGTTGGGCTGAAATGAGGTTTTCTGCATGTACACTAACAGCGTAACGAGTAGACCGATAGTTTCGCTTATATGAGAGAACGTATGTATGCCACCGCCTAGCGTTAGAACTTTAGGTTTCTACTAAGGTGAGAGGACGTACGAAACGTGCATGCATCATGTTTAATTATATCATACATATCATTTACTCCCTCCTTAAAAATTTCTGTACTCCCGACTAAAGTAAATTTCGTATCCCCTAAATGATTCTCACTTTAAGTCGTATCTTATCTGTTGCTACAGATGGCACGTACCAAGAGGACCGCTCGTAAATCCACTGGGGGCAGGGCACCGCGTCACCAGCTCGCTCCACGTGAGCCCCGCCCCGAGCCTACTGAGGTGGAAAGGCTGAGGGCAGAGCTGGCAGAGGTGACTGCTGCTAGGGATGCAGCACGGCAACAACTGGAACAAGTGATTCATGATCGTGACCAGGAAACCCTTGCAGTCCAGAGGTTGACAGTAGCAAACCGCAACTGTCAGCGCATGTTGGTCCGTGTGATGGAACAGAGGGATGAAGCCTGGCGCGAGGAGAACGTTCTGAGAGCTCGTCAGTTTGAGCTCGAGCAACAGTTGGAGAACGCTGAAGAATACAATGATAATCTTCATGAAGAAGTGCACCGCCTGAACAACGAGCTTAATCCCCTGCTGCCTCGAAACAACAACGTCGATGAGGACATGGGTTCGGGAATCTTCATGGCTGAGGATGATGATGAAGTGGAGGTTGATGGACCACAGGATGCCCCACCTGCAGAAGCACCAGAGGAAGAGCCAGAAGAAGAAGAAGACGAGGAGTTAGAGCCTGTCAGTGATGAGGACGGCGGGGAGATCCATGACACCGACTCGGAGGATGATGCTTAGAGTAGTCATCACGTGCCATTAATGTTAGGATCGTCTTTTGTGCCCTCCCTGTGAAGGAGTGAGGCCTTGTAATAACTTGACTTTGGGATGTAAGGCTGAACCGTATGTTTCCTGAATGTAGTTTGAACTTGTTAATTTCGATCACAACTTGATGTCTTATTATGTTGCGTTCGATGATGGTGTCACGATTAGCACCCTTCGGTGCCGCGACGAAACCGAGGGCCTCCTATGGCGCGCGACATAAGGCTATGCTGCTTGGCACGCGCAGGTATCGAGGTGGCTAGTCATGATCCACCATGGAACTCTTCATTGAGAAGTCTCTTTGTGGTCAGTTTGAAGTAGCCTTTCACAGTCAACTAAAAATCTTGAGATGGAATCCAAGTACCGTGCAAAAGGTCGAAAATCACGTAGATAGCAACGTAAACGGTCCGGTAACCGTTGTGCTCCCTGTGAGTGAGCCTTTATCAACGAGCATGTTGTTGGATTACCAAGTATGATCTCGTCAAACGATGCGCTAGAATGGATTGTGCGGTTGTGGTGAATTATTGTGCCTTAATTATTATGAGAAATCTATTCATACAGTCAGATTGACATTTCGCAATAATTCATCTACAAATTTCCCACATCGTTAGTGCTCATTGGCTATGCATTTTTGCAGATGTCGTACAATCTACGTCGGGGTCGTGGAAATGAGGAGGAGGAACAGCCACCCCCTCCGCCACCACCTACTCCGGCCGAGTTGATGCAGACAGTGGTCGAAGGGCAGCACATGTTGGCGGATGCTATGCGCCAGCTGGCTAACCGAGAGGCTCGTCCTGGCCGCCAGGGCCCAGAGCCAAATCAGTACAGCGATTTCAAGGACTTTCTGGATACAAAGCCCCCGCTCTTCAAGGAAGCGGAAGAACCCCTGCAGGCTGACGAGTGGTTGAATACAATTGAACAAAAGTTTCGTCTGCTACGCCTGACTGATGAGCTGAAAACTGAGTATGCTTCCCATCAGTTGCATGGTCCGGTGGGCATTTGGTGGAGCCACTATCGTTCCACACTGCCTGCCAATGTCCCGATTGCTTGGGAGCAGTTTAAGGCGGCATTCCGTGGAAATTATATCCCTCCCGGTCTTATGGCAATCAAGCACACAGAGTTTATGAGGCTGTCGCAAGGAAACAAAAGCCTGACTGAATACTTGCAGTCCTTCAACAACCTGGCAAGGTATGCCACTGAGTTTGTGGATACCGATGCCAAAAAGATTGCTAGCTTCAAAAGGGGCCTCGGCCCAAAACTGATGAAAACAATGGGCACTAGCAAATGTACTACTTTCAATGATTTCATCAGCGATGCTTTGACCCAGGAGAACAACAATACTATTTATTCTGCCTCTAAGAGCCGTAAAAGGGCCCTTGAGGCAAGTGCTTCTCAGTCAAGGGCCTCAGCGACACCGAGGTCTTCCCCTCGCCCTCCTGCCACAAATGCTAAGTTCCGTCCTCCACAAAAGAAGGTGCCAATGAAAACTGGGTTTCGTAAGACATATACAGTGGCTCTGCCAAAGAGTAATGCGGGCCAAGGCAGCTCCAGTGTTCCTCCTAGCAACATGCCTTGCTGGAACTGTAACAAGCCAGGCCATTGGTCCAGGAACTGTCCGTACCCGAAGAAAAATGTCAACCAAGGTAGTCGTCAGGGACACGCCCATTATAACAGCATTGAGGAAATTCCATCTGGTGAGGTGGTCACCGCTGGTAAGTTTCTAGTTGACCAACACCCCGCAGTGGTACTTTTTGATTCAGGTGCTTCGCATTCCTTTATCAGTCCTAAGTTTGCATCTAAATTTGCACACAAGTTGCATACTGTTGAAGGTGTGGGTTATTGTATTAGCGCTGCAAGTGGGAATATTTCCACAAACAAAGTAGTGGGGAACCTTAAGTTTGAGATAGAAGGGCGAAGTTATTCGCTTGCCCTATTGGTTTTACCTGGTTTAGACATAGATGTTATCTTGGGCATGAATTGGATGAGTCAGAATGGGGTACTCATTGACACATCCGCTCGGGTAGTTATGCTCAGAGATCCTACAGATCAAAAGGGTTTTCTAGTACAACTTCCCAGAAAGGTTGAATTGTCGGGGGAAATTCATGCTGTGCAAGCAAAGGCGTTGGCCGAAATTCCAGTAGTAAATGAGTTTCCGGACGTTTTTCCCGATGATTTGCCGGGACTCCCTCCGGATCGGGATGTGGAGTTTAAAATTGAGTTGTTGCCTGGCACGGCACCCATCTCTAGGAGACCCTATAGGATGCCTCCAAATGAACTCGCTGAACTTAAGGTGCAATTGAATGAACTTTTGAAGAAGGGGTTGATTCGTCCTAGTTCATCGCCGTGGGGATGTCCTGCTATCTTTGTAAAGAAGAAGGATCAGTCGTTGCGGATGTGCGTAGATTATAGACCTCTCAATGCAGTCACTGTCAAAAATAAGTACCCTCTACCGTGAATCGACATCTTGTTCGATCAGTTGTCTAAAGCTAAAGTTTTCTCCAAGATCGATCTAAGATCGGGCTACCATCAAATTAAAATTCGCCCGGAAGATGTTCCAAAGACAGCCTTTTCTACCAGATACGGTCTTTATGAGTATCTTGTTATGTCTTTCGGCTTGACAAATGCCCCCGCACACTTCATGTACTTGATGAATTCGGTGTTTATGCCTGAATTGGACAAGTTTGTGGTGGTATTTATTGATGACATCTTGGTATATTCTGTGAATGAGGAGGATCACGCTGAACATCTGCGTATAGTCCTCACAAGACTGCGTGAACATCAACTTTATGCGAAGTTCAGTAAGTGCGAATTCTGGCTTCGAGAAGTACCTTTCCTTGGGCATGTGTTGTCCGATGGAGGAATTATGGTGGACCCCGCCAAGGTACAGGAAGTACTGAACTGGAAGGCTCCTATCTCGGTTCACGAGGTCCGAAGTTTTCTTGGGTTGGCTGGCTATTATCGTCGCTTCATCCCGGATTTCTCCAAAATAGCCAAGCCAATGACTCGGTTGCTGCAGAAAGACACCAGGTTTGTCTGGACTCCTGAGTGTGATGCGGCTTTTCACCAACTGCGAACCCTCCTAACCTCAGCTCCGGTTTTGGCACAACCGGATATCGAGAAACCATTTGATGTTTATTGTGATGCCTCAGGCATAGGTTTGGGAGGTGTGTTGATGCAGGAAGGCCGAGTAATTGCATATACTTCTCGACAACTTCGGAAGCATGAGGTGAATTATCCAACGCATGACTTAGAACTGGCTGCAGTTGTTCATGCTTTGAAAGTATGGCGGCATTATCTGCTGGGAAATGTCTGCAATATCTACACCGATCATAAAAGCCTCAAATACATCTTCACCCAACCCGAGTTGAATATGCGTCAAAGAAGATGGCTCGAGTTGATTAAAGATTATAACCTTCAAGTGCACTATCATCCAGGAAAGGCAAATGTAGTTGCGGATGCTTTAAGCCGTAAGTCTCATTGTCATTCCTTAGTTGAAACTGATTTTCATCGATCTCGCCTTCTACATCCATCAGTCTTGTACAACATCACTGTCAGTTGTACTCTCAAAAGCAGAATTATTGAGCTCCAAAAGACTGACACTGGTATATTCCACATCAAGCGTAAGATGAAAGAGCAAGAAACTACACAGTTCAGGATAGATGAAGAGGGTGTACTATGGTTCAAGGATAGGTTAGTTGTGCCTAAGGACCGAGAGCTTCGAAATGATATTATGTCTGAAGCACACTCCTCTAAGTTGTCCATCCATCCTGGCAGCAATAAGATGTATTATGATTTGAAGCCATACTATTGGTGGACCAAGATGCGGAAAGAAATAGCTGCATATGTGGCTAGGTGTGACACCTGCTGTAGAGTTAAAGCTGTGCATATGAAAGCTGGGTTGCTTCAACCACTGTCTATCCCAGGTTGGAAATGGGAAGAGATAAGTATGGATTTCATTGTCGGTCTTCCTCCTACTGTCAAAAATCATAATTCCATCTGGGTAATTGTGGATCGTTTGACCAAATCAGCTCACTTCATTCCAGTTAGAGTGGACTATCGTCCCACTGACTATGCTGAGTTGTACTTCAATCAGATAGTCCGGCTTCATGGGATACCTCGTACTATCGTTTCTGACCGTGGTCCCCAGTTCACTGCTCGCTTTTGGGAGCACTTGCATCACCTTCTGGGAACCAAGTTAGTGAGAAGCTCTGCTTATCACCCCCAGACATCGGGTCAGACAGAACGAGTTAACCAAATCTTGGAAGATCTGTTGCGAGCATGCGTCATTTCATCCAAGGGTTCTTGGGAAAAATGGTTACCTTTAGCCGAATTCTCGTACAATAACAGTTATCAAGAGAGTATTAAGATGGCTCCATTCGAAGCTTTGTATGGTCGTAGGTGTAGAACCCCACTAAATTGGATCGAATCTGGTGAGAGAAGATTTTATGGTATTGCTTTTGTTGAGGAAGCTGAGGAACAAGTCCGTACCATCCAAAAACATATGGCTGCAGCCCAAGCTAGGCAGAAAAGCTATGCGGATCGTCGTAGAAAACCACTCGAGTTTGAAGTTGGAGACTTCGTGTATTTGAAAGTTTCTCCAATGAAAAGTGTCCAACGTTTTGGTGTTAAGCGGAAACTTGCGCCAAGATACGTGGGTCCTTTTCAAATCATAGGCAAGAGTGGAGCTGTTGCGTACAAAATTCAGTTACCTCCAGAAATGAGTGCCATATTCAACGTCTTCCATGTATCTCAGCTTAAAAAGTGTCTTCGAGTTCCTGAGGAACAAGTTCCTTTATGTGATATCAGGCTGGAATCCGACCTAACCTATGAAGAAAAGCCTGTCCGAGTGATCGATACTCAGGAACGAGTAACTAGAAGTAAAGTGGTTAAGTGGTACAAAGTGATGTGGAGTAATCAGGGAAGTGAGAGTGATGCTACGTGGGAACGGGAGGACTATTTGCGGGATGGTTATAAGGAATTCTATGAAAAATGGTACGCTTTCCAAATCTCGGGACGAGATTTTTATAAGGGGGGAGGGCTGTAACACCTCAAGTGTTTAGCTCCATAATTGCATTGCATTTGCATTGCATAAGCATAAGCATGCATCATTCATGTTTGTTATTTTATGTGATGCAACACATGTAATTATTCTAGGGTTTGTTTGATTTATTTCATGAAGTATTTGATAGTTGGTGTAACAAAAAGGTAAGGTAGCCAATCATGACCTACAACACCTTAGTTATACTTAGGGTAACATTTGGAACAAGGTTCATGTTGACCAAAATTACAAAATTGCCCTCCAAGAGAAGTTTGACCACCATTTGACCCTAGAAGGCTCTAGTTTGACCAATTAAAAAGTCTAATTTAGAGACCTTGCATGGAAGAGCACCCTTAAGTAAAGTTGTAGAGAATTTCATGAGGAACAAAAGTTCTAATATGGCCATCTCATGAAAATGACCAGAGCATGCTCAAAAATGGCCCACAAGTCAGCTTGAGTGGGAATCAACACTTAGAAAAATTCTAAGTCTGGAAATTGGACTTTTCAGTTTCACTGTACCTCACTTTAGCAACTTGTAACTCACAAACTAGGCCAAACCAGTCTTAGAGCCAATTGACAAAGTTATTGTCCACACATAGCTCTACAACATTGTCAATATCACCATCACCTGGTTCTCAATAGTTTAGGAGAAATAGTGTCAAGAAGTTAGGGTTTCAATCGGTATTGATCTCTGGAACTGCATTTCAGTTTCAAAGGGCACCACTTTGGAGCTCTGTAGTTTCAAATCTAGGCCGAACCAGCCCAAACTCCAATTGACAAACTTGTAGTCCTCATGTAGCTCTACAATTTTGGTGTTATCATCTTCTTCTAACTCGAGCTGGATTAGGAGGTGTAGGAGCTCAAACTTCGGCTGTCAGTCGGTCATCGCTGTCACCGATCCCCGATTCAGTTTCGTCAGCGTCAGGTGGCCGACCGTTTCAGGCCATCGCCGCCGCGTGTCCTCCACGCGCCACGCGCGACCTGGCGCCTTGGCCAGCTGCCGAGCGCCTTGAAGAGTGTCTCTGCGGTCGTCCAGACCTCATCCGCCCATCCTCTCCTCCTCCTTCCCTCTCTCATCTCCAGAGCGGAGAAAACCGAGCCGCCATTGCCGTTCTTCTCCGGCGAGCTCAAGCGCGAGCCACACCGCATCCCCGGCCGCTAGACCTCGCCAATCCCTCCGCCTCACCACCCTCCATCTCCCTGACCCACCGAAGCCAGCGATTTGACTCAAGGTGAGCCGCATTGCTTTCTTCCCCGTCTCCGAGAGGTCGCCGGAGCCCGCCATGGGACCTCACCGTGGTCGGGGTGCTTTGGGTCTCTCTCCATCCTCCCTTCCTAGCAAAATGGATCCGCCTAGCTTCGGTGAAGCTCGTACCGAGCCTAGACCGCACTGTACATCCTCACCGGCGACGGTGCGCCGCCACCGGACATCACCGGCCGCCGCTCGCGGTGACAAGCCCCTTCCACCCCATCCCCATCCATTTCACGAGCACCAATCGACGCACCGGGTGACGGAGAACACGAGGCGGTGCTCAATTGGCCGAGCGAGCTCTTCTCCGGCGAGCTCGAGCTCGTCGGAGCTCGCGGGTCTCCGCCTCACCTGTCTCCGGTCGCTGACCGCGGGGGCCCGCCCGTCAGTGTCACGCGCGGGCGGGAGCGCTGAGCGGGCCGCGCGCGCGCGAGTGTGGGCCGAGTTTTTCCGGGCCGGCCCAGTCATCCGAAATGAAATTCATTTTTATTATTTTGTCACTGATTTTTGTACAAGTTGGAAAAATATAGATCTAGGGTTTTAATGATCCAAAAAATCATGAGATAAATTTTATTAGGGTCTACATAATGTGTAGTATTTTAGAAAAATATGGATCTGGCATGAGATGTTTAAAGTCTGTAAGAATTTAATAGATCCTTTAAATGTGTTTTGGAATGCATGCAAATTTGTTAAATTTATAACTTGAGCTGTAGTGTTCCATAAATCATGAAATTTGGTCGGTAGGTTACTCTATGCTAGCCCTAGCTCTGGTAAAAATTTGGGCATCCGTGATTAAGTAATTTCCAAGTTATAATGCTATCTTTTTATTCTAGGAAATACTAAAATGAATTTTAGTAATTTTTCTACATGTGCAATGTTCTTATAAATTTTTGGAGAATGTCTTGGTACCCTAGAGTGTCCAAGAAAATTAAGAAATCTGTTGTTTGACACTTTTGACTATGCTTTGTTATTTATACAAAAATCAGCCTTTTTGGCTTGGGAATTTTGTGTAGGAAGTTCCTGTGAATAAATTGAGTTCAAAATTTTACAGTAGTCTCTTTGTGGGTCAGAGAGTCCCTTGTAATTTTTGTAGAATTTTAGGAGCGGTTTACACATATGTTTGAAATTCCACTTAATTACTTAAGTAAATTGAGAAATGGGTTTAAATAAATGTTCTAGGTGGGCACACCTTACTTCCTGGTGTCTTTGTGATATTTGTGAACTTGTAGTAGCATTAGTTTGGTTTTAGAGAATGTTTGCCACATCAATAAATATTTAACCTTTGTAATTTTAGGTTTTCTGGACAGCTAAGTAGTAATTCTAAATTTGGCTTTGATAAAAATTGGTTGCTGGACAACTTGTAAATACCAAAGTTGGAGTAAACTTGATGAACTAGCTTGTGTTAAAATTTGGAAGCATTTGGCTTAGTAGTTTGAGAGTTACTGTTGTTTAAAGTGGCAGTTCAAAATCTGCTACTCTCTGTGTTGGAGAAGACAGATTCTGGAACTTGTGAAGTTTGACATGGAAAACTTAGGAGTTTGGAGTTGAGGTCTGAAAATGAATTGTAGTACATTTCTTAGGCTTTCCAGATTGCCTTAGATCATATCTTTTGGAATTGTAAATCTCCAGTTGTGATAAAAACAAGTAGCTGCTGTCCAGAATGCTTACTGTGGTGTTTTGCTGATTGATATGGTGTGATATCCTAAGACATGCTACTTTTGTAATTGTTAGGTGTTAGGGCCTTAACTGAGGATGAGCAGCTTTATCTTAGGTTAAGTAGATTAGGTGAGTATTTCTCTACCGGAGAGGAAATTTGCACCTACTCTTTTGAAGTGATTTGAGTAGAGCATTAAATTGTTGTAATGCATTCCATTCCGAGCATATTGCATCTTTCGTTATGCATCCATGGTATTTATTGTGTATTCATGCAATAGGTGTACCGGAGGGAGTGACACTTCTCGAATTCGAACAAGCGATACCGGAGGAGGTGCTGAGTCAACCGGAGGAAGTAGCAGAAGAACCCAACGTCAGGGAAGCTCCGTCAGAAGATCTACCCGAGTGCCCTGACCACCGGCCTTCAACTTTTCTGAAAGGCAAGCCCCGGTGCATGCTGAACCTACTGATTTATAAATTAATCTTGAGTACTTTTAATTGTTTACTGCATTAAGTTGTAGGAGTTATATGAAAACACTTGTTGCATTATACCTGTCCTTGTCCAGATATCGTACTTAATCCTATATTAGGTTTAGGCACGTGTCCATGCTTAGCCCTGCTTAGTACGGTAGAAGTCGGGTGATTTCCGGTCATCCGCGAGATGTAGGAAGGAGTCACGAGTGGCTCTATGGCTATCGTGAATGGAACCATGCTTAAAAATGAAATTGAGACCGGGCGGGAGTTCGATAGTACAGCCGCAAGACACTTCACGTCTTGGGTGTGGAGCTATGCCCGTCTGAGTCGTTTAAGGACCGATTCGCTGTACGTCCTTGAGTCATGTTGAATGCAGTCTAACACTTAGTTGGCCGGATAACCCGTTCCGACCGCGAAGCCGAGTAATGTGGTTCAGGCCGGGAATCGAATGGTAGGTTGCTTCTTGGAGGAGAGAAAGGATGTGCTTGGGGACATTGGCGTGAGACCAAGGGGGGGTTAGAGTCCCTATCACCTGGCAGAGTGTCGCCCTTGGGGTCGCGACATTATTCGGACCCGCGATTCCTGAATCATATGAAACGGTGGCCTGTGCGACCCTGGCAGGGGTCTGCACGGTGAGTGTTAGAAATACCCCTCCAGCTGGATAGGAATTCGATTCGAATCGCTGTCGCTCCCGGTTAGTGAGCACTTGACTTGAGCAGCGGCAACGTAGAATTCATTAAATGAACTGGTGGTTAAGGGAATGATACAATGTTGCCACAATTCATACCTGCTCTGGATATAATGATGATAATTGTTTGATTACAACCAAGTGCATGTTTAGTACAGGTGCTAAGATAGATGACAGGTAAATGCTAAAAATAACTGCTAGTACAGGTTATAAGAGTTTCAATTACTTATGCCTTTATGCAAAATGTTATGTCAGCTAGCCCCTTGTGTAAGCCTTGCATAATCCTTGGTGTCACCTTATTTCTGGTTTTCGACGGGTAAGTCTAGCTGAGTACATTCCAGTACTCAGGGTTTATTCCCTCCTGTTGCAGATGACATGCTTTATCAGAGATTCTGCAAGACGTGTCTCCACCCTGCGGGTGATGATGACTAGATCACAAGGGAGTGATCGTCTTTATGTACTTTCCTCATGCTTTTGCGAGATGTCGATCATCCAGACTGGCAGTATTTAATTAACTAGTGTGTGTGTTATGCTTCCGCTACTTTCAAACTTGGTTTGTAATAATTGCTACTCCGTGGTGTAAACTTATTCCTGGACTACTTGTGAAATGTATCGTATGATGTTGTATGTTGAATGATGCGATCCTGGTTGTAAGCAGTTTGGTTTGAAATCCTTCGTGATTTCGATTGACTACCGGGATTATATGGGCTCAAGTTTGAAAATTTGAGCGCTTCGGTGCTTGTTTTCGTACTTGTGCTCTTATAATTTGGTCGGTTCTGTTACACATGACACAAGGAAGTACAACTCTGTTGAATGATATGCTTTCACAGGTATCACTCGCACATGTATTCATATATTCTACTGCTCACACTTAAATCTATTGGGTAACAATAAGAATGTCTCAGGAAACACAATCCAGCATGCTAAGTCAGCCTACTGGGCCATTGCCAGACTCTGGATTCATCTTGACCAATCAACCAATCCCCAGATCAGTCCCATTGACAACCTGCACCAAACAAGGCAAAGCAGCAGCAACAAAGAAGAGGAAGCCACCTACAAGAAAGGATGTCAGGTCTGGGAAGGGAAGAAGCAAGGCCTGTGCAGCTCAGCAGGAGGAGCCGAACAGTGCTGAAGGTGACGTGCATCAGGAGATATGAATGTAGATTGTTCTTTTGCAAGGAAGGCATTAAGTGATATGACAATGTCTTTTGTAGTCATTGTTTAAGGCTCTACCTAGCTGCCTTAAGTTACAGATTCGAACTGTTTATGGCCCTCAACTTGTAAAGTTAAACATGGAAAAACTCAGCCATGCAAATTGGTCTTTTGTAATGGTGAATCATTCAGACACTTATTATGTTGCTGTCAGGATCTCCGGTCAAAGGGAGCAGAGAAGGAGAACTCACCGTTTTCACTTTCCCTTTTCCCTTCCTCCTCGAGATGAATTTTTCTGGAGTTCTGTGATTTATGGTTGAATCCATGCCAGGCTCTGACAGCCACGAACACAGTTTACTGACGGCAGTGCCCGAGAATAGATTAGAGAGAGAGCTCGGGGGTCTCCGTGAAAAAAATCACGAGCTGGTTACTTGCGTGCAGACCCGATTGGATGGGGATGAGACCCAAACTATGATTAGGGACCTAAATCTGCGTTTTACAAGATTGGGGACCGGGATGATACACTGGCACAAGTTTAGGGACCGGAGATACACTTTACTAAAGATTTACTGTGTTGAACCAACAGTGCATTAATAATTCCTAGAGTTCGTACCGGTACTCCAGTAGTATGCTCAGTTTGGCAAAGTGGGAAGAATAAACTAGGAGTACCATAGTCAAGAGAGAGAGAGCCATACCAGCAATCCCCAAGCATTCCTAAAACAGCTCCCATCTGAGAGCGCATATCTATATTATCTACTGAAGATCTCAACTCCACCCTTATGTCTTGTGCACACACACTGAGCCTTGATTTTGCACTTCCAACGTTCTGAGTATGGAAAGCCTAGAAATGTAAAACTTACATGCACTGTCAAAACATCAAGATCATTAAAACAGTGGTATAGACCAGAGAACAATTAGCGATGGAAATTTAACCTACTAACAAGTTCAGATTAAGAGGTAGATGCAGTTGATTTAGTCACTGACCCTCATAGCCTGCTGCACCAGAAAAGTTCCTCTCTCCATGGAAACATCCTCGTATATATCACCTTGTTCTTCCCACCCGGTACTTCTGCCTCCCCTGCAGAAAGTGGTCTTTTGATTAAGGCATGACCGTCAATGAAGCGACCGACAAGGGCCTGAAGTTCAGCATCGGGCTCAACGCCCTCTATATCAGCACCACACAGCGGGCAGTCCTTGAAGCGTGATACACAGGGCCTGCATTGAGATCCGGTAACAAACTATAGTTTCAACATTTCAGGCAAGGAAGAAATGCAGTGTTGATTTGGACAAAAAAAATTCGAATGTGATTTGGACTAGGCATACTTGCAGAACTTATGGGAACAGGGCTTGCATCTGCTGCATTCGTGGAGAAGCACCTGGCAGATCCTGCAGCTGAGAGGGCCTAGCTTGAACGTGCCGGAGTCGTAGCCGAACGGGCACTTTGCAGGCACCAATTGGGGATCGGTGCTCCTCTCTTCAGCATTATATTGCCGGTGCTGCCCTCAGAACCACGATTCTTGCCGGTGACAGGGCACACGCTATTCGCCGCTGATGTTCCTATTGGATTTCATTTGGCTGACGAATGCGAGATAGGGAATGTTGCGCGCTGAACAAGAAACATACTGAGCGGAGAGGAAGGAATATTCTAACGTCATTGCTCATAAATCGAACGAACATACAGCAAACGCTGGTTCCCCAATAACAAATCGAAGTCCCAAAGCAAGCTCGAGTCGGATCACCTACCAGCAAACAGAAGAAATCGATCGAAGTCCGGACGGTGCGGAAGAGGAGGGGAGCGACGACTCTCGACGAGGCAAGGCTTCAGTGGTGGGAAGAAAGCTCGGATAGGGATAGCTCCGCCCTGCCCGGCTGCACCCCGGAGGGACTGATGATGGAGTCGCCGATGACGGGGAGGCGCAACAAATTGCGGTGCCCCTTGAATGGTGGGACTCGGACTAGCCGACTAGGCAGTCAGATTGTTTCGCTTTCCAGTTTTGCCCTCTGAATCCACGAGTTCTTGTCTTGTTCGGTTCGGAATTTTTCATGAAACGAACCATTTGAATTATCAGTTTCTTTTTTCTTTCCTTATAATTCAGTTTCATTTGTACGGCGCGAATACGCTGGCAGCTGGTTGATTTCATTTTCTCCTTTTTTCTGGTCTAAACGTGCTCTGTTTTAGCTGCCGTCCCGGCGCGGTACGTTGGCCTCGTTCGGCTGGCTGGTGGCTGGTGCTGATTTCTTGTGAGAGAAAAATACTGTTGGCTGGCTGGTGGCTGCTGGCTGATGCTGAATTGGTGTGAGAGAAAAACACTGCTGGCTGGCTGGGAGCCAGCCAGCCGAACAAGGCCGTTGTTGCCCTCTCCAAGTCGCGTGGCCGCGGCCGCCGCTCATACGGCCGATGCCACTGCCACCGGCCCATCGCCTACAAGCACTGCCAAGCCGTTGCCTCCGGTGAACACCACACACCGACGAGCCTTCGTTCTGTCAAACAGCAAGGAGATATTGCGTTGAAAGTGTATGTTGCAAGAGTACTCCCTCCATTCAGAAAAGAATGCAACTATGTGTTACGTGCTAGCAAAAGTAGTTTACGTTTAACCAAATTTCTAGTAAATACTATTCACATCTACGGCTCCAAAACAATTTATTATAAAAATATATTTCGTAATTAATCTAATGATATTATTTGATATTATAAATATTGATACTTTTTTTTATCTATAATTGATCGAACATAACATACAAAATTATGACACTGTGCTAGAATTGCATTCTTTTCTGGATGGAAGGAATATGTTTCAATTGTTTCAGATGTTTCAGAAGTATGTTGCAAGTGTTTAATATGGATGTTGGAAAAATAGATCATGATGTTGTACATGTTGCAATAGTTGTACACATATGTTGAAAGAGTCTGTTCCAAATGTTTCATCTGCTTTTTCAGACGTATGTTGCAAGTATGCTACTTGGATGTTTCACATATATGTTGCAAGAGTATGTTCGAAATGTTTCATCTGTTTCAGTCTTATGTTGCAATAAATGTTTTCATGTTGCAAGTGTTTTATGTAGATGTTGTATATGTTTCACACATATATTGCAAGTGTATGTTCTAAATGTTCCATCTGCTTTAGACTTATGTTGCATTCAAGCGTTTCATGTTGCAAGTGTTTCGTGTTTCAAAGATATGTTCAGAGAGTCGTTGGGGCACAGCCAGGCACCGAGGGAAGGGCCGACAAATGGGGCACACTGCACGCCTGGGGTCCTGCAGACGGGACGTGCTCGTCCTCATCTCGGCTCCTGGGTCCTGCTCGCGCGGAGAGAGAGGAGGGGGTCAGGCGGGGCAGGGCGAGACGGACGGGAGCGAAGTACGCATGCGTGGTGAGACGAGGCAAACAGGGAAAGACTGCAGCGATACGGTGGGAGGGCGACACGTTTCTACTAGGCCATTGTACCTTCCGATGCAATCTATCCTCCAAGATGTCCGGACGCCAGCAATTCCCTAAATTTTACTATAAACTACACGTAAGTCCACGCTATCACAAAACCAAATAAGTTCAGTCATTTTTAAACTACAATACCATTTAAATATATACGGTACTATGTATCAATATCGTTGAAAGATTTTTTTTTTGAGAAATCGTTGAAAGATTTGGTAACAGCATAGCCCTTGATTAGGAGGATATTCAAAACCCGATTTATTGCTGCAAATTCGAAGGTGTGTGAATGGTTGACCGGAGTATTTGGCACGGAACTTTGCAGTGCCACGCTTGCAGCAACAGCCCAACATGATCGTGGGCCACAGTTACGTTGCGTGGATTCCGCGGGGGTAATTGTAGGCCAGAGAACGGCCCAAGGCCAGTCCAGGCATGATGAGCCTGGCACGGCCTATGCATGTTGTGATTCAGGCACGAAAAGATGGGTTTTGTCGTCTCCTCGTTCGTCCACTGGTGGCAGCTACAGATCCGTCAGTGCCCCCTCCGATCCGGGTGTTGCCGCAGGTTCAGGTTCAGAAGGCAGATTGATGCAGGTGGTGCAGCTCTTTGGTAGTGTTTAGATGGTGTAAAAGTTGGTGTAAAGTTCCTGTAGCACTTTTCGTTGTTATTTGGTAAAATTTATCCAATTATGGACAAACTAGGCTCAAAAGATTCGTCTCGACATTTACAGACAAACTGTGCAATTAGTTATTTTTTTACCTACATTTAATACTCTATGCATGCATCTAAAGATTCGATGTAACAGAAAATCTTGTAAAATTTTTGAAAGTTCGAGGGATCGAAACACTGCCTTTGTGTGGAAAGATCCGCTTCTGGCGCAAAGATGTTGGTCGCCTTTGACGATTCCACATCTCCGTTTCCCCCCACTGGCCGACCAATACGACTCGGATGCATGCCGTGCACTCGTGCTTGCTTGTATACATAGATTAGTTATTAGGGGGTGTTTAGTTCGCGAAATTTTTTGTTTTGGGTACTGTAGCTTTTTGTTTTATTGGGTAATTACTGTTTAATCATGGACTAATTAGGCTTAAAATATTCGTCTCGCGATTTCACGGTGAACTGTGCAATTAGTTTTTTATTTCGTCTACATTTAATGCTCCATGCATGTGTCGCAAGATTTGATGTGATGTTTTGGGGTGAAAATTTTTGGGAACTAAACACCCTGTTAGTGCCTGCCGCATAATCCGTAGTGGGATGCCGTTTTGTTTTGGTGATGAACCACTTATATATGCTACGCTAGTAGCAATAATAATATGTTGGGTCCAAAGAGGCTTCTGAAGTTAATAATTCCGTCTTCTCAATAAAAAAAAAGGTGTATTGGACCTAAATTTGTTGTGCAGCATACAGAAAAAGATAACGTATTTAATATGTACGCGCTAGATGGTGACACATGTTGTTGGACTGGACCTGTTTATATATATTGCCAGCTGAGGCTCTTGGTTGCTTCTACGTTATTTACCTAGCCATACGCCCATACGTACGGTACGGAGTATAAAAATCTTGAATGAATAATGTAAAACATCACCTACCAAAGATGGTCCACGGCGTACCAATTAAGCTAATAAATCACTTCATAAATATCAGTCCTAGATAGACAGCAAGCTCTGAAACTAACTAGTCCCGTTAAGCACGCCAAGTTTGGGTTGTGGTCGATCAGTAAGCCTCAAGATTTAATGGGTTGTGGTCGATCAGTAAGCCTCAATAATAAATTTAAGCACCACTGCTACATCATGCCGATCGCTTTCTTTCAAGGAAAATGTGTAGCCTGTTATTAATTAACATATGTGTAGACCACATGCAGTTTCCAATTTCGTGATATAATTTGTTTTCAATCCTCCCATGATTTGGTCTTCTAGCTAGAGTGCAATATATATTATCGGTTTGGCTTACACTCCCTCTATTTTTAAATACATGGCATTCAGTATAGTTACATAAATACAAGTTTGTCCTAAAAGTCAATATTTTTAGATGAAAGGAGTATCCTACATCCAATTTGGGAAGGAACGGCCTTACATATATAAGTACTCACTTCTTCTATCCGATGAAATAAGTGCATGTTTGGCACGGGGAAGCACTTGAGGAGAAACCAGTTTTTCCGGCTCCTCTACTATTCAATAAAAAGGTTCTTTCTCAAAAGTATTTGGTTCGGCTCCTCTGACTCCTCCGCAGAAGCTAATGATAGAGTCGGAGCTCCATCAAACAGGCCCTAACAACATCAACGTCCCTCAATAAGTTAAAATGTGAGTTGGATCGATTTATGCATTTGTGTTTGGGTCCGATCCCATTATGTAGAGGCTTATCAACCAAAAAGTATTTGAGCAAAAATGGCCACCACAGGCTGTAGTAGTCAGTGGCCATGATCCTGCTTGTGGAGTCGGTAGTCACTAGTCCGACACTAACCACACAAATGATCCTGACCGTAGGATCCCATGGAAAGCGGTTGGAAGTTGATCACCACCTTGCTGTTGTAATCTCTCGTTGTCTTGGCAGTAAGCAGAGTGTGTGTCCACGGCTCCATGCACGGTGCACCCAAAAGTAGATCAGTCTTTTTTTTCTCTTTTTTCCCCACGTGGCTATCGCTTTCGTATTAGTTATTATGAAGAAAATATGCATCTTGTAAATTATGACCACTCACATTTTCCCACCATTATGATACTTCAACGGAGAAAATATTATGTAGTTTTTGTAAGTATGGCTGACGACATACGATTGCAAACAGCAAAGCAACGTGCTACTATATGTTGAATCAAGTTTTGCCAAGCACATCAGCATGAATTATTGTTCTTATCCTATACAACGCGAATTATGTATAGAGTCGACAAAAACTGTCTTAATTTGTGTTTTGATCGGTGTTTAGTGACTTAGCACTAGTACATAAAATATTTTTACTAGCGGTGCTTTCTTATGTCTACTTATGCTTTTTATCAACCACCAATGTGAAAAACTAGTAAAAATCAACAAACTTTACTGGCGTCATCTAAGAACCACCACTGCAAATATTTAACTAACTATTTTCTTAACGAAATTGCCACTGTAAATCGATTTACACTGCCACTGTAAATTATTTTTTTATAAATTGTAATCGGGCTCAAAATAGCAAAAAAGTACTATGGTGGGGCCCGCAATAGGCAGTTATCCCAAGTTCCGGTAACTGGGAATCTGTCACACCCGGTTTTCTAAAGAACAAAACCAGGCTAATCATATGTGTGCCCAGGAAGTCCACACATATGCCAGAATGAAAAAGTATCAGAAACAATGTTATTATATAACGTATACATAGCTATATTAACACTTACATCAGAGTATCGCGGAACGGTGACTAAACTTCGGGCTCCATTCTTCTCAGGGACGGCTGACTGGGGGTAACATATGCCTAGCACTTCTACTAGTCTTCTGGAAACTCCACTACACCTTTGTCCTTTTTCCGAGTAGCATCTTATTACACACTGGAGTGTTGGGGAAATAGCAAGAATGAGTCCATGTCGAACTCAACAAGTATATCATAGGGTTCATGAGGCTCAAAAAGGCTAGACACTGTTTGACTGCGTTTAGCTTTTAATCATCATATAATTAGCAATTGAGTAGCATCAAGGTATTCCAATCCCATTAATGAATCAATGATCAATTGTAATAAGGATAATGAATAGCATTAACATGAGCATAATAATAATCAACAATAATTAAGCATGATATAACAATGGTGATCAACTATTCTGTAAGAATCTCCAAGGCCGCTCGTATCCGTGAGCACGGCTAGTATACCAGTTTTTAAACTCTGCGCAGAGGTGTACACTTTCACTATGAGTCATGATTTCCAAATGCATGGGTTTGCAAGGCCCAAAACATCAGAGACCATATAAAGCCATTCAAAAGTTCGTCTAACAAGTTAGGGCCATTAGATTCACTCGGCAGGCAGATGTAGAACCCCCTTCCCGGTGGCACAACAACCGCAGCCTATACACACTAGGCCAGGGGCTCGCACTACACCCAACGTGGCAAGCCATTCTTACGCCATTTAAGGTAACCTCTAACAAGCTAGAAAAGGTCTCTTGAACAACTAGAGCCAGAGCCATATAGCCCTCACAGCTGTACTGTATGTCCCGGTTATCACTTACAGGTAAGTCCTTACGGAAAGTAACTAGAGCATCAAAATAACCCACATGCTCTAGCCCCCTTTCAACAGAAATAGCATCATCTTAATTGGTTGATTGCATAATCCATTAGTCAAATTACAAGATCATTGTTCATAATTAAGCGCTAGCAGTAGCTACCCAAATGCATAACCCATAGGTGACAAGAAAACAAGATATCAATAGCTAAGTTATAATCTCTATGGTTGTCAAGGAAGACACATGCATATGTATAATAATTTCAGTGAATAGGCAACAAGGATGGTCCCATGTTATACTTGCCTTAATCAAAGCTTTCCTGATGATACTGCTGGTCTGGCTCAAAATAATTGTAACACCCTAAAATTTTGCTTTGTTTTAAAATAGCTAAATATGAATTAATTAGTTATGTGAGTGTGCATTCAAATATAGGAGATAATAAATTTTTGTGAAATTAAAATTTATCATAAGGTTAGCTACATATTGATGCACACATGCCGATGCATTTTATTTATTGTGGTGACTGCTTTTTATTCCATTGCTTAAAGGTTTAAAAATCATTTGAAATTTGGTTTTGGAAAATCAATTTAGAATTTGAAAAGGAAAAAAAAATCTTTCACTCTCTTTTCCCTCCCTCACTTTCGGCCCGTAGGCCGTTTTCCCCTCGGCCCGCTCGCCCTCCCGCACTCCCTCTTGGGCCGCGGCCCAGCCCATCTCGGCCAGCAGTTGCCGCCCACTCTCCCGCAGTCGCTGACCGCCCGGTCCCGCATGTCGGCGCGTTCTTCCCCAACCTCCCGCTCCGAACGCCGGTCAAGCCGCAACCGCCCCCGCGCCCACGACCTCCGCGCGTGGGAGCGCCCCGCGCCCTTACCTCTTCAAAAAGGGAGCCGCAACCCCCTTCACCGCCTCCCCCTGCTGTTTTTCCCGTTCCAACCCCACTCTATTGAGCACACGAAGCCCCGCAGCGGCGCATCACCGGAGCACCATTCGGCCACCCCGTCGGTCTTCGCCCCGAGCTGCCTCGACTCCGGTTGTCCGCTCGGTGAGCACCCCCGCGTTCTCCTCTTTCTCCCCGTCCCTCTCCCGTGGCGTTTGGTGGTCTCTAGGGCCGTCCTACGTGAGCTCCGGCGAGCTCTTCCATGGCCGGCCATGGCGGGTGGCCCTCGAGCCTTTCCCCGGCCGCGTTAGTGGCAAAAACGGAACCCCCATCCCCTCCGCATCCTCCCTATGTATTTGGTTTGGCGATTTGAGCCCTGGAGTGCCCGGCCGAGCAGCTCCGGCGAGCTCCATGGCGGCGCCGCCGTCTTCTTCTCTGGGTCCGACGGCCGGCCATCTCTCTTTCCTCCCCCCTTTTCTTTCCTAGCCCTTCATCGCGTGATCAACGGCTGTGGGCAGCCGATACCCCTTCGCGGGTCTTCTTGCTAAAGAGCCCTCGGATTTCTTCCTATTTTACCCGCAGTCCTCGGCCAGATAGGAATTTCCCGAATTTGTTTTATTTTAATTCCGAAATGTTTTCAATTTATTTACAGAATTGCCACTGCAGTAAAACGTGTATAAAATCGTCGTTTTAGCTCCGATTCGACCCGTTCAACTTGCGTTAGATTCGTAATTTCATAATCTACGCAATAGTGCTACTGTTAGACCTGTTAATAGCTTTTGAATTTCTCAAATAAATCTAGTTAATAGCTAGCTTCTGGAATAGTAAATGTCTCGTAACTTTTGCGTTGTAGCTCCGATTTTCGTGCAATTCGCGTCAATGTGATCGTAGCGAGACGTAGATGATTTTGGTAAACATTTTATTCAGATTTATTTATTGTTGGTGTACTGTCCTAATAGTAGCCATGTTTTGCTTGTATGTCTGCTCCGAATTGCGTGTTGTACTTCGTGTCGTTCGAGTTCAGACGGTGAGGAGTACGTCGGAAATCCGGACGCGTGCGAGGAGCAGCAGGACCAGCATCAGTTCGTGAACCAAGGCAAGTATAGCATGGGCCTTCCTTGATTCCTATTCATTATATAATCTACTCATTATGCATGTGTCTAATATTGCTCGACTATAAGGACATCCTAGCCATTTATGACTTATATCTCGATACCTATGGGTTTTATTGCATATGGGTAGAATGCTAGTGCTCTATTCAAACATGATCAATACTATGATTAATGGAACAAACGGATAAACATGATGGTAATGATTGAAATATAGGGTGATGGTGCAAATGATGTCGATCATGTTGCCCTAAACTCTCCGTAAGGACTTGTCTGTAGGGCAAAAGCTGGGACATACAGTGCAACCGTGAGAGTCATATGGCTCTGACTTTAGCTCAGTAATAGGATCTTTTCTAGCTTGTTAGAGGTTACCCGAAAGGGCGCAAGAGGGGCTTGCCACTTTGGGTATAGAACTGCCTCTGTTCTGATGTGTATAGCCTGCGGGAATTGTGCCATCGAAAGGGGGGTTCTCTATATCTGCCTGCCGAGGAAACCTCGCGGCCCTAACTTGTTAGAAGAGGCCTATGGAAGGCTTCATAGTGTACCCTGCCTGCTCACCTTGGAAGTGTTAGGGGGTCGACGGGCCCCGGGCATACGGGTAACACGACTCACGGGTAAAGATGCACAACCTCTGCAGAGTGTTAAAACTGTTATAACAGCCGTGCTCACGGACACGAGCGGCCCGGAAAACTCACAGAATAAATGGTTACTAGATATGTGGATGAACTATGATGATGATGATGAGATCACACTGTTGCTTTCTCTTCTTAATTCTAGTAGTGGATCATGTGGGTTAAATGGGTGTTTGAGCATAACTTAATAATGATTAACAATGAAATATTGATCTACTAAAAGTGCTAACTGCAGTCAACCGTGTCTAGCCTTTTTGAGCCTCATGAATCCTCATACTATACTTGCGGAGTACGAATGTACTCACACTTGTTGCTATATTGTTTTTGGGTAAAATCCCGGATGGGTAACAGATGACAGTTTCTACGAGGACTTCCCGGAGGATTTCTAGGTTTGGGTCAACCAGTCGTCCTTCCCTGTGGATCAGACACTACGCCCGAGAGTTGCTATTTATCTTTCCGTTTGTTTATGTAAGAACTACGTGATGTAATAACGTTATGTATGTACTCAGTGATGATACTTCTGTTAATTTGTCAGCTTATGTGTGCGACTATTCCTGGGGCGCACATAAGATGTATGCACTCTATATTGTCCTTTAATTGGAGTGTGACAAATTGGTATCAAAGCTGTGTCGACTGTAGGACGCAAACCTAGGTAGAAATGGTCGTTTCTAGGAGTTTGACTTTATTTATTTAATTGCTACTACCTCACTCTTGATATTTTATTAAAATTTTTATGCTCTATTCTTTATTCTATTGCATAAAATATTGACTCTGATAATATTTTATATCCAAACTATAGATGCCTCGCCTCAGTGCCGCTGCCTACGTCGCCCAGTTCGTTCCAGCAGCACCTGCTCCACCAGCACCACCAGCAGTACCACCAGTGGAGCCAGAGGTCGCCCACATCACTGACGAGGAAGAGGAGGAACCCATGGAGGAGGAGGTATTTTCAGTGGCTGCATCGGATGGACCTGCTTCGACCCCCGTGGCTGCACCCATCCCACATGTGGATGCTCCAGTCCCCGCTGCTACACCTCCACCAGCATCCCAGGCCGCTTCTGCACCAACACCAGTGCCCTCCCCAGCTGCATCAGAGGAGCCAGAAGAGATAGGCTGGACCACCAGGAACAAGTTTAAGGAAGCTCCCGAAGATGCCCATTACCACAACCTCCTCACCACCATGCTAGCTGAGTACTATCCAGAGTTTGCTGCCTCTGTGAAGTACTACTGTGCGAAGCACACACATCCAGTGGAGGCGACGTACTGGAAGACCAATGTGATCATCACCGCCTGGAACAACACCGACCAATCTCAGGATGTTGTGACCACCCATAGCCACCGAGCCAGGCGTGCCAGTGTCTATGACAGCATGGAAGATGCTGCGCAGGCGGCGTACCTGCACTACCATGGTCGACGTTTTGAGGACATGCAGAATGATCGCTACCGGTATCTTCCACGCTACGACTCAAGGGAGAAGACATGGGCGGTGTTGGCTCCTCCAGCTTCTGATCCCACCTTGGACACCACAGTGAGGCACCTCAGCGCCATGCAGGAGGTTAACGAAGCACTCAGGGAAGAGCTTCGTGCAGCGCAAAAATCTGAAAAGCGCCTTCAGAACCAGATAGATGAGATGGCCGTTCAGCTAGGACAGCCTACCATTTACAAGAAGAAGGCCAGGGTGTTCACCATGGTGGATCGCGCTCCTTAGATGTTTGCAGCCCCGCCTTGCTGAATGCGTTTTAGAATCGAGGGTCGTGTCAAGTTTATGTGTGGGTTGTGAACTTTTAATTGTCTTGTTGCTTGTGATGATGAACTTGAATGATTTGGAGTTTGTGTGATTGCAGGAACAGTGTGGGCTTGTCTACATGTTCTTTTTATCAAAACCTTAAGTTAGTGTTTGTTTAACTTAGTTGGGGTTTAAAATTCTGCTTTACTGCTGTGCTGTTTCTCAGAGCAGTCTGCAATGTTTGTCTCATATCTCTAAATCTCTACGTCCAAAAATTATGAAATTTTTGTGGAAAGAACTAGACTTGTGTACCTTTCATTTCCCACTGGAATCACCTCATTATCAATTCTGGTTTGAGAGATATGCCTGCTACAACCTGGCAAGTTTGTGCAGTCTGTAACCTAGAACAGAAATTGTTTAGCTCAGTTTTTGATGATGTTGCCGTCCGTATCAGTGAAAAAGTTCTATACAAAAGTTGTAGCAGACTCTTTAAGCTTTCCAACGATGTATGCCACGCATATTTTGGATTTCTGGAACTTGAGTTACACTCCAGTTTTCGGTCTGCCGTTGTAGACACTCATCCAGAAATTTTCAGTTATGTTATTTACCTTTTGTAAATAATTTATAAATTTTTGGAAGATCTCTAAAAGTTTGCACATTTGATTGGAGACAGATGGCCGCCAGAGGAGGACGTGGCAGAGGCCGTGGCCGTGGTCGTGGACACGGAGCTTTGGTGGATCCACCTCCGCCACCGCCGGTGACCATTGAGCAGCTGATGGCCATGCAAGCGCAGCTCATGCAGACAGTGATGGACCGTCTCGGTGAGCAACCCGCAGGAGCACCCCCACCTGTGCAGGTCCGTGACAAGCGTGGTGAGTTTCTGAAAGGACGCCCACCTGTGTTCACACATGCCTCTGAACCTATGGAGGCGGATGACTGGCTGAGAGCTGTGGAAAAGCAGCTAAACATTGCACAGTGCAACGACTTGGAGAAAGTCTTGTACGCCTCAGGCCAACTCCAAGGAGCTGCTCAGGATTGGTGGGAGTCATTCCAGTATGGACGTCCAGAGAATGCTCCAGAGATCACATGGAAAGAGTTCACGGAGAGCTTTAGGTCCTATCACATCCCTGAGGGACTTATTGAACTAAAGCAAGAGGAGTTCCGGGCTCTCAAGCAAGGGTCCATGTCAGTGGCGGAATACCGCGACAAGTTTGCACAATTGTCGCGATATGCCCCGGCTGAAGTGGCTAGAGATTCTGACAAACAGCGCCGTTTTCTGAAGGGGCTGTATGATGGACTCCAACTGCAGCTGATGTCCAACAAATATGCCAGTTTCCAAGAGTTGGTGGACCGCGCCATAGTAATTGATAACAAGCGTAAGGAAATGGACCTCAAGAAGAGGAAGCTCCAGGGACAGGCATCGGGTAGCAACACTCGCCCGCGAGCCTTTCCGCAGCAAGGTTTTCCGCAGAGGAACCAAGGGCCACCCAATCAATGGAACAAGGGCCAGTACCCCCAGAGGAACCAGTACCAGCAGCGTCCCCAGTACCCACCGCAGTTGGGTAATCAGAGTCAGCAGCGCCCCCAGCAACAGCAAGCTAGCAACCAAGCTCCACGTCAGGGAGTGCCCAACAATGCCCCAATCAAGAGTGGCACCCCAGGCAACCCCAATGCCTGTTACAACTGTGGAGAGGTGGGACACTATTCGTACCAGTGCCCGAAGAAGCAGAACCGGCAGGCCCCGCAGAACCAGCAGAACAACCAGAGACCCAACGCTCGACCTCCGTTCACTGGCAAGGTGAATCATGTGTCGTCGGAATCAGCTCAGGAGGCGCCTGAGGTTATGCTGGGTACGTTTAGCGTCAACTCCATCTCCGCTACCGTACTTTTTGATTCCGGTGCCTCGCATTCTTTCATATCCCAAGCTTTTGTTAGAATGCATAGCATACCCCTGTGTGCCATGAAGGATCCCATGCTAGTAAATTCACCGGGGGGTAGCATGCCCGCAAATTATTGGAGCCCTTCTACTAGTATATTCTTAAGGGGGGTAGCTTTCAAGGTAAATCCAATTGTTCTGAGAACCGCTGGAATTGACCTCATCCTGGGAATGGATTGGATGAAGCAACATAGGGCAGTGATACAATGTCAGGAGAAATCTGTGGTTGTGACATCTCCAAGTGGTGATAGAATTTGTGTCGAAGTAGAAGTGCAAGCTCAACCTACTGCCACCGTCAATCAGCTGAGCGATGTTGTTAACCAGGAGAACCAGGTGGTGGATGAATTCCCGGACGTGTTCCCCGATGAATTGCCAGGTATGCCACTCGATCGCGACATCGAATTCCTTATCGAGCTTTTACCTGGGACTGCACCCATAGCTAAGAGACCATATAGAATGGGGGTAAATGAATTAGAAGAACTAAAGAAACAAATTAAAGAATTGCAAGAGAAAGGTTTTATTCGTCCTAGTTCTTCACCTTGGGGAGCACCTGTTATATTTGTGGATAAGAAAGATGGCACACGAAGGATGTGTGTCGATTATAGGTCCCTAAATGAAGTCACCATCAAGAACAAATACCCACTCCCTAGAATTGATGATTTATTTGATCAGCTGAAAGGTGCTTGTGTGTTCTCAAAAATTGACCTCCGTTCTGGATATCACCAACTAAAAATTCGTGCGTCTGACATACCCAAGACAGCATTTACTACCAGATATGGCCTTTATGAGTACACAGTGATGTCTTTTGGACTGACAAATGCACCTGCATACTTTATGTACCTAATGAACAAAGTATTCATGGAGTACTTGGATAAGTTTGTAGTGGTATTCATAGATGATATCCTAGTATTCTCCAAAAATGAAGGGGAACATGCCGAACACTTAAGGTTAGTCTTACAAAAACTCAGGGAACATAAATTGTATGCAAAGAGGAGCAAATGTGAGTTCTGGCTGAAAGAAGTATCTTTTCTGGGACATGTGGTCTCTAACGGTGGAATAGCCGTAGATCCCAGTAAAGTGCAAGATGTGTTGAATTGGAAAGCCCCAGTCAATGCTAGTGAAATCCGTAGCTTTTTGGGTTTGGCTGGATACTATAGAAGGTTTATTGAAGGGTTCTCTAAGCTAGCCAAGCCTATGACAGCCCTATTAGAGAAGAATGCCAAATTTGTTTGGTCAGACAAATGTCAAGCTAACTTTGAGGAGTTAAAGAAAAGGTTGACAACAGCCCCGGTGTTGACCCTACCTGATTTAAGTAAGAGTTTCTCTATTTATTGTGATGCATCTCGCCTAGGCCTTGGATGTGTGCTTATGCAAGAAGGAAAGGTTGTGGCCTATGCATCCAGGCAATTGAGAAAGCAGGAACTGAATTACCCAACCCATGACTTGGAATTAGCCGCAGTTGTCCATGCTCTAAAAATCTGGAGGCATTATTTGATCGGACATAAGTGTGACATCTACACTGACCACAAGAGTTTAAAATATATTTTTACTCAGTCCGAGTTGAACTTAAGGCAACGTCGTTGGCTGGAGTTAATTAAAGACTATGATCTGGAAGTGCATTATCATCCTGGAAAGGCAAATGTTGTTGCCGATGCACTTAGCCGGAAAAGCTATGCCAACGGACTTCAGTTGACATTTATACCAGCAGAGTTGCGAGCTGAAATAGAACGTCTCAACTTGGGTTTTGTCAATAATGTAGTAGAATTGACTATAGAACCTACATTGGAGCAAGAGATATGTAAAGGTCAGTTGGAGGATGAGAAATTGAAAGAGATTGCCGAGCAGGTTGTGGTTGGAAAGGCACCAGGTTTCCGGTTGGATGAGAATGGTACTCTATGGTTTGGAAAAAGGATATGTGTACCTGAAGTGAAAGCCATCCGTGATATGATTCTGCGAGAGGCACATGATTCTGCATATTCTATACACCCTGGAAGCACCAAGATGTACTTGGACCTCAAAGAGAAGTATTGGTGGTATGGTTTGAAACGGGATGTGGCTGAGTATGTGGCCATATGTGATACTTGTCAAAGGGTGAAGGCTGAGCACCAAAGGCCTGCAGGATTATTGCAACCAATGAAAATACCTGAGTGGAAATGGGAAGAAGTTGGTATGGACTTCATTACTGGATTGCCCCGCACTCAACAAGGATATGATTCAATCTGGGTAATAGTGGATCGACTTACTAAGGTAGCCCACTTCTTGCCAGTCAAAACCACTTATAGTGGTGCAAAGCTAGCGGAGTTGTATATGGAGAAAATAATATGTCTACATGGGGTTCCAAAGAAGATCGTATCTGACCGAGGAACTCAGTTTACGTCACATTTTTGGCGTAAGGTACACAGTGCTTTGGGAACCAAGTTAAATTTCAGTTCGGCGTATCATCCCCAAACTGATGGGCAGACCGAAAGAACCAATCAAATATTGGAAGACATGTTGAGAGCTTGTGCTTTACAGTATGGTACTAGTTGGGATAGGAGTTTGTCATATGCTGAGTTTTCATATAACAACAGTCACCAGAAAAGTCTCAAGATGGCGCCATTCGAAGCTTTATATGGGCGAAAGTGTAGAACACCTCTATTCTGGAATCAGACAGGTGAAACCCAAGTGTTTGGACCTGATGTCCTACGCAATGCAGAGGAACAAGTGAGGATGATCAGGGATAATTTGAGAATAGCACAGTCTAGACAGAAGAGCTATGCTGATATCCGAAGGAGAGAGTTGAGTTTCAAAGAAGGTGACTATGTGTATTTGAAAGTGTCACCAATGAGAAATGTGAGAAGATTCAATATGAAGGGCAAGTTAGCACCGAGATATGTGGGACCTTTCAAGATACTAGAGAGACGTGGAGAAGTGGCTTATCAATTGGAATTACCAGAAAGTTTATCAGGTGTGCATGATGTGTTTCATGTTTCACAGTTGAAAAAGTGTTTACGTGTACCAGAAGAGCAGATTCCCTTGGAGGAGCTTACTGTTAAAGAAGATCTCACGTATGAGGAATATCCGGTAAAGATTCTTGAAACTGCAGAAAGAGTTACCAGGAGTCGCACTATAAAGATGTGCAGAGTGCAATGGAATCGTTATTCAGAAGATGAATCTACGTGGGAAAGAGAAGAAGATCTGAGAAAGTCTTATCCACAGCTTTTTGAGTAAGCATCATCCAATCTCGAGGACGAGATTCTTTTAAGGGGGGTAGAATTGTAACACCCTAAAATTTTGCTTTGTTTTAAAATAGCTAAATATGAATTAATTAGTTATGTGAGTGTGCATTCAAATATAGGAGATAATAAATTTTTGTGAAATTAAAATTTATCATAAGGTTAGCTACATGTTGATGCACACATGCCGATGCATTTTATTTATTGTGGTGACTGCTTTTTATTCCATTGCTTAAAGGTTTAAAAATCATTTGAAATTTGGTTTTGGAAAATCAATTTAGAATTTGAAAAGGAAAAAAAAAATCTTTCACTCTCTTTTCCCTCCCTCACTTTCGGCCCGTAGGCCGTTTTCCCCTCGGCCCGCTCGCCCTCCCGCACTCCCTCTTGGGCCGCGGCCCAGCCCATCTCGGCCAGCAGTTGCCGCCCACTCTCCCGCAGTCGCTGACCGCCCGGTCCCGCATGTCGGCGCATTCTTCCCCAACCTCCCGCTCCGAACGCCGGTCAAGCCGCAACCGCCCCCGCGCCCACGACCTCCGCGCGTGGGAGCGCCCCGCGCCCTTACCTCTTCAAAAAGGGAGCCGCAACCCCCTTCACCGCCTCCCCCTGCTGTTTTTCCCGTTCCAACCCCACTCTATTGAGCACACGAAGCCCCGCAGCGGCGCATCACCGGAGCACCATTCGGCCACCCCGTCGGTCTTCGCCCCGAGCTGCCTCGACTCCGGTTGTCCGCTCGGTGAGCACCCCCGCGTTCTCCTCTTTCTCCCCGTCCCTCTCCCGTGGCGTTTGGTGGTCTCTAGGGCCGTCCTACGTGAGCTCCGGCGAGCTCTTCCATGGCCGGCCATGGCGGGTGGCCCTCGAGCCTTTCCCCGGCCGCGTTAGTGGCAAAAACGGAACCCCCATCCCCTCCGCATCCTCCCTATGTATTTGGTTTGGCGATTTGAGCCCTGGAGTGCCCGGCCGAGCAGCTCCGGCGAGCTCCATGGCGGCGCCGCCGTCTTCTTCTCTGGGTCCGACGGCCGGCCATCTCTCTTTCCTCCCCCCTTTTCTTTCCTAGCCCTTCATCGCGTGATCAACGGCTGTGGGCAGCCGATACCCCTTCGCGGGTCTTCTTGCTAAAGAGCCCTCGGATTTCTTCCTATTTTACCCGCAGTCCTCGGCCAGATAGGAATTTCCCGAATTTGTTTTATTTTAATTCCGAAATGTTTTCAATTTATTTACAGAATTGCCACTGCAGTAAAACGTGTATAAAATCGTCGTTTTAGCTCCGATTCGACCCGTTCAACTTGCGTTAGATTCGTAATTTCATAATCTACGCAATAGTGCTACTGTTAGACCTGTTAATAGCTTTTGAATTTCTCAAATAAATCTAGTTAATAGCTAGCTTCTGGAATAGTAAATGTCTCGTAACTTTTGCGTTGTAGCTCCGATTTTCGTGCAATTCGCGTCAATGTGATCGTAGCGAGACGTAGATGATTTTGGTAAACATTTTATTCAGATTTATTTATTGTTGGTGTACTATCCTAATAGTAGCCATGTTTTGCTTGTATGTCTGCTCCGAATTGCGTGTTGTACTTCGTGTCGTTCGAGTTCAGACGGTGAGGAGTACGTCGGAAATCCGGACGCGTGCGAGGAGCAGCAGGACCAGCATCAGTTCGTGAACCAAGGCAAGTATAGCATGGGCCTTCCTTGATTCCTATTCATTATATAATCTACTCATTATGCATGTGTCTAATATTGCTCGACTATAAGGACATCCTAGCCATTTATGACTTATATCTCGATACCTATGGGTTTTATTGCATATGGGTAGAATGCTAGTGCTCTATTCAAACATGATCAATACTATGATTAATGGAACAAACGGATAAACATGATGGTAATGATTGAAATATAGGGTGATGGTGCAAATGATGTCGATCATGTTGCCCTAAACTCTCCGTAAGGACTTGTCTGTAGGGCAAAAGCTGGGACATACAGTGCAACCGTGAGAGTCATATGGCTCTGACTTTAGCTCAGTAATAGGATCTTTTCTAGCTTGTTAGAGGTTACCCGAAAGGGCGCAAGAGGGGCTTGCCACTTTGGGTATAGAACTGCCTCTGTTCTGATGTGTATAGCCTGCGGGAATTGTGCCATCGAAAGGGGGGTTCTCTATATCTGCCTGCCGAGGAAACCTCGCGGCCCTAACTTGTTAGAAGAGGCCTATGGAAGGCTTCATAGTGTACCCTGCCTGCTCACCTTGGAAGTGTTAGGGGGTCGACGGGCCCTGGGCATACGGGTAACACGACTCACGGGTAAAGATGCACAACCTCTGCAGAGTGTTAAAACTGTTATAACAGCCGTGCTCACGGACACGAGCGGCCCGGAAAACTCACAGAATAAATGGTTACTAGATATGTGGATGAACTATGATGATGATGATGAGATCACACTGTTGCTTTCTCTTCTTAATTCTAGTAGTGGATCATGTGGGTTAAATGGGTGTTTGAGCATAACTTAATAATGATTAACAATGAAATATTGATCTACTAAAAGTGCTAACTGCAGTCAACCGTGTCTAGCCTTTTTGAGCCTCATGAATCCTCATACTATACTTGCGGAGTACGAATGTACTCACACTTGTTGCTATATTGTTTTTGGGTAAAATCCCGGATGGGTAACAGATGACAGTTTCTACGAGGACTTCCCGGAGGATTTCTAGGTTTGGGTCAACCAGTCGTCCTTCCCTGTGGATCAGACACTACGCCCGAGAGTTGCTATTTATCTTTCCGTTTGTTTATGTAAGAACTACGTGATGTAATAACGTTATGTATGTACTCAGTGATGATACTTCTGTTAATTTGTCAGCTTATGTGTGCGACTATTCCTGGGGCGCACATAAGATGTATGCACTCTATATTGTCCTTTAATTGGAGTGTGACAATAATACTCCTGATCGTCAAGAAATTGCTCACCGTCTATACTCGATCATCAATCAACAACACACATGCATCCAATCAAACATACACGAAGCAAACAAAGAGATACAATTAGAACAGTACACCAACAGTAACAAAACAGTAATAAAAGTTTATAAAACTCTTCTACACGTTTCTACGATCACACATACGCAAAGATCACCAAATTCAGAGTTAAAACGTGAAAATTATTAATTTTCTAAGATTTCCTATAGATAAATAATTACTTTAATATAAACTCAAAAATTAAATTTTCCAAACCTACTGTACAACTACACTAACATGTAGAGCTCGTAAATACGAACATAACGCAATTTGAACGGGTCAAATCGGAGTTAAAACGAATATTCTACGCTCTAGAACATAATTAATGATAGTTTTGCAAATAACCGGAACTTATTTTTGAAAGAAAATAAATGAAATCTGATTTAGACAAGATCCGGACTGCAGTTTGGATGGACAACTGAGAGTGATTGTATGTATATGTGTATTTCGGGATTTGTTTTTCTGAAAGAAAACGGCCATAATACATCTATGACATCAGGATGACATCGTCTAGCTAGCCACTCAAATTGAGCGTGTGCTTGGCCGGCTGTGATCACGACTTTGCATCTAAACTGGCTTTATCCGAATCATGGTTAAACTAGACAATTTATAAAAATAAATAAATAAATATTTAAGTTGGTAAGTAATTATAAAAAGATCTATATTCTCCTATGTTGCTTTTATTTGGAAACCAGTTTGCGTAATCATTAATCTAATTAATATTTAACTTACAAAATTTAGAGATGTGAGACATGTTAAAAGTTCCTACTAACATGTAACTTATAGTCGGCACAGCTGTACCACGACCAAAACGAAACTAAACTTAGATAGCTTCTAGTTGGAAAGCTATCAAATAAATATTAATCTAATTAGCATTCAAGTTAATAAATTCGTGGTCAAGTGTCATGAAAAACATCGATACTAGCTAAATTATAATCATAAACACACATGTTAACATGAATGAAATTAATATTTATTTATGAAACCGTGGGTATATAGTCTAAATTGCTTTTAATTATAAAGCTAGTACAAACATATTAATCAATATAATATTTAGCGATATATAGAAAAACATGTGACATAAAAACTTTGTTACTATCGTGTAGAGCTCAACGTGACGAAACTAACACGACTTGAATGACTCGAATCGGACGTAAAATAATTAAACGGTGGGGATTAAACGAATAGTGGCACAACTGTAAATAACTTCATCTTATACCTTGGGCTGTCTGGTGCCTGTACGGATGTTCGTGACCTCCATAACCACCGAAAGCTATTACTTTGCTTTGCTTGAACATGGCTAAAACGAATGAATTGGCACAGATGACAGCATGCTCACCCGATGAGAAGGGCTAGCGGCGAGAGCTTCTCTTGGTCGTGCCTCGCAGCGGCGGTGTTAGGGTTTCGAGCTTGGGTGCGGCGCTGCGGCAGACGACGCGTGAAGTCATAGGAGCGCACTTGTTTCAACGACGAACTGCGACGGCGGCGGCAGCGTGCAGCAGGTGACACAGGCGTGGGCCTTGGGTAGATGTGCAACAGCTAGCACGATCATGTATATCTACATGCATGGCGTATAGCAACCAGACAAACTGCTTGTTCCCGGCCTCATGAGGATATACACGTATATACAAGCCTGATTGATGTCTTGATTATTCAGTTAGCTTGTATGGCTTCCGCAGACCAACCGTACAATACAAGGAGCATAGTCTTTGTTGTCGTATCCAACTGGATATCTCCGAAATTCATGTTGTAATTGACGTCAGCTGATCCTTCATCCAAAACTGTCATGTCAGCCTGAGACTCTGGCTTTGATAAGAGAAACCGTCCAGGCTTGATGTAGGGCAGCCGGCGGCAACAGATGCTATCTAGGGCAGGAATATAGGATTCGATCTGTTCTGTTGAGAAAAAGAAACACGACGAGGATACGACCGGCTAGCTATTTATAGTTGGGCACATACCTGGCAAGATGGACACGGTCTCCTTGGCGTGCACAGCATACAACTTAGACATTGAGGGATAGATGATCCGAGCAAAGGGAAACTACGTCCAGATAAGGAAGAAAAATAAAAGAACGTTTTCTTTGCTTCCTTCAAAAGATATTTTATATTATATTGTATCATTACTTAAGGAACAAATACTTGAGAGTAAATAAAAGCAAAAGAGCCAAATTGATAGCAGATGGATAGCAAGCAGGAGCTGGCCAGCAACGCTGGAAAAAGGCTTACGTACCAAACTCCACAGAAAACGCACGGAGAGAAAAGGAGGGATCGGCGAGCTATCGATCCCGACGGCAGGAAACAAACAATGACGACGCAGAGGAGATCGAGATGAACCTTCTGGTGGTGGCGGAAGCAGAGTCCTGCTCGGACACGAACGCAAGGTGTTGGCGTTTTAGCAGGAGAGGGAGCGGACCTGCAGGGAAGAGGAGAAGCGATCCAGGCTGCTTGGGCCTATCTTTATGAAGGAAAAGAAGACGTATATGACAAGGAGACGACATGATCAAGAAATAATCAATGTACATGTCGCACCCGTGTTAAGGCTAGCCTATATATATATAGAAAAAGCTTTGTGGATCAGAGCCTGCATGCAAAAGCTCATGGATACAAGGATAGGAACAGAGACGTTGTGGTCATTCTCTCGGCTCAGGAATGCCATCGTGATACTACTGCTGGATCATTCAGTTAAGGCTGGATTGAGCACATATATGACTGATAAACTTGGGTGAAATTAAAACAGGAACAAAGGCTAGCAAGGGGATGCCTCTCACCGGCGCTTGGTGCTGCTGTGATGTCTGACAGAGATAGATAAAAAGCCATTTGCCGAGGAACTCAATGATGCACTTGCCAATTGATAGAAGATAGAAGATACGATGGAGAGTATATGAGATGGATAAAGAATGATCAAAGATTATGAGATCAAAAGGATGTTAGTCAAACAATGATTAAAGAGTTTGACTATGAATTTAGAAATTATAGTTAAATTATTTATTTTTCTAATAAAAAGAGCAAAACCCATTCAAGCCTTTATCGAATTTTCTAAATTCATTTTTCAGCCAAGAAAATTTAGGCGAAGGCATGAAATGCAAGCGAACAGGTTGTGTTAAATTATAAAAAGTTTTATAAAATTATTTCTCTTTCACCCCCTAGATTGACAACAAACTAACTTAAACTTGGAAAAATTTAGGAAAATACTAAATCGTATATTTTATTAAGTGTTTTCTATGCACATCCTAAAATGAAAATTTTGGGGTGTGACAATTCTACCCCACTTAACAGGAATCTCGTCCCGAGATTTGGAGAGACCAGGGAGAAAGATAAAGTTGATGTGCAAGTCTTCACTTTTCCTTCATCAACTCTTATCCAATGATGATGCCACAGGCTCAAAACCAACTTTGTAAATGTCTCCTTTAGACCCTTACGATCCTTGTAGATGGTTCTAACAGGTTACCAACCCTAAGAAAAGATACTTGCGCTCGATAGTGACTTTACAACCATGTAGCTAGCTGATGCTTCCAGGTGACGAAATAGAACACATAAACCTCCATCTTGTATCGTCTTTTAGTTCGACAAACCCTCTTAAGAAGAGATCAACTAGAGTACACCAAAGAATAGCTTGCATTTGTTTCTGAGTGATGACTATCATCATGTCCTTCTATCATGTCAAAGAGACTCATGAGCATATGCAAGAACAAGTAACCTGCACTTCCTCGCGAGCAGAAAAATGACAGTGCAGAAATATAGTTATAATTCGAGTTCTACGAATCCAATGATGTTGTAGCTTATACCGTTGGAAAGCTTATCAAATTTACTACAACTTCCTTATAGAACACTTCTCCAAATTCTGCAGTTAAGGTAGTCGAAAAATGTAAACAATAGAGACTATTCCAGATTACTGACAGCACAGATGCACCGCCTTGTGATTTTCATAACTCCCAAACCATAGTAGCTATCAGGACGGTTCTTACGGTCAGAGAAAGATATTAAAATCTACTATTGTCCAGAATTTATCCATGATTTTTGGGCATCCAAAAATATAGGTATAAACTAAGAAAGACAGACTATTCTAAAAAAACAGGATAAGGCAGAAACGAGATTAAGAGAGACTAGAGAGATAGATAACACTAATCTTCAAGTCTTCACGCTTCTTTGATTTATGTTGATGAGATATTAGACATGAATCGAGGATAGCCAAAAGATGACAAGAAAGATAAGGTTTGATCTTTAGTTCTTCATGCCTCTTCATGCCTCGTCGCTTGAGATATTCAGGACTTGCTGTTGTTGATAGCAGATGCTACTCCACTTAACAAAGATCTTGTTTCACCTGACGATGTCATTGAAGGCAACACTTTCTCTAAAGCTTGCTGCTAATGATAAGTCCTTCATGTGTTGATCATCCATTAAGATGAGATTAATAAGGTAGCATGACAACCAAGGGTAGACAGGAACGGTGTAAGAGAAAATGGCATGAATTAGGATCGATTGAAAGATAAGTAAGATACAAGATGTCACTACCCCACTTAACATAGATCGAGCTACTTCTCAAGACTTATACCTTCCGAGCCTACCTTTGAAACACGAGAACAAGAACAACACACAAGCAACACATCAAGCAAAACAAGCACACATCACATCATCGGTACTACACGTGCTTCTTCAATAATGGTGGTCATCCTATTGGCACATTGGAGATGATGAAAGGCCATCGAACTTTTGAACAAGGTAAGATCAGAAAACTTTTAGTAAAAACAACATAAAACAAAATCCAAGGGAGTAAGAAATAATAGCTCAAAGGAAGCTATCAAGGAGAGGATACAACAGGACAAGGAAGAGGAAATAGTCAAAATCAATGAGTCAAGGGATGACAAAACAGTTTTATCGTAAAATAAGTTTTAGAATACGTCCAATGCTACTTGGCATACGTCCTACAGTCAACACCGCTCTGATACCACTCTGTCACATCCGGTTTTCTAAAGAACAAAACCAGGCTAATCATATGTGTGCCCAGGAAGTCCACACATATGCCAGAATGAAAAAGTATCAGAAACAATGTTATTATATAACGTATACATAGCTATATTAACACTTACATCAGAGTATCGCGGAACGGTGACTAAACTTCGGGCTCCATTCTTCTCAGGGACGGCTGACTGGGGGTAACATATGCCTAGCACTTCTACTAGTCTTCTGGAAACTCCACTACACCTTTGTCCTTTTTCCGAGTAGCATCTTATTACACACTGGAGTGTTGGGGAAATAGCAAGAATGAGTCCATGTCGAACTCAACAAGTATATCATAGGGTTCATGAGGCTCAAAAAGGCTAGACACTGTTTGACTGCGTTTAGCTTTTAATCATCATATAATTAGCAATTGAGTAGCATCAAGGTATTCCAATCCCATTAATGAATCAATGATCAATTGTAATAAGGATAATGAATAGCATTAACATGAGCATAATAATAATCAACAATAATTAAGCATGATATAACAATGGTGATCAACTATTCTGTAAGAATCTCCAAGGCCGCTCGTATCCGTGAGCACGGCTAGTATACCAGTTTTTAAACTCTGCGCAGAGGTGTACACTTTCACTATGAGTCATGATTTCCAAATGCATGGGTTTGCAAGGTCCAAAACATCAGAGACCATATAAAGCCATTCAAAAGTTCGTCTAACAAGTTAGGGCCATTAGATTCACTCGGCAGGCAGATGTAGAACCCCCTTCCCGGTGGCACAACAACCGCAGCCTATACACACTAGGCCAGGGGCTCGCACTACACCCAACGTGGCAAGCCATTCTTACGCCATTTAAGGTAACCTCTAACAAGCTAGAAAAGGTCTCTTGAACAACTAGAGCCAGAGCCATATAGCCCTCACAGCTGTACTGTATGTCCCGGTTATCACTTACAGGTAAGTCCTTACGGAAAGTAACTAGAGCATCAAAATAACCCACATGCTCTAGCCCCCTTTCAACAGAAATAGCATCATCTTAATTGGTTGATTGCATAATCCATTAGTTAAATTACAAGATCATTGTTCATAATTAAGCGCTAGCAGTAGCTACCCAAATGCATAACCCATAGGTGACAAGAAAACAAGATATCAATAGCTAAGTTATAATCTCTATGGTTGTCAAGGAAGACACATGCATATGTATAATAATTTCAGTGAATAGGCAACAAGGATGGTCCCATGTTATACTTGCCTTAATCAAAGCTTTCCTGATGATACTGCTGGTCTGGCTCAAAATAATACTCCTGATCGTCAAGAAATTGCTCACCGTCTATACTCGATCATCAATCAACAACACACATGCATCCAATCAAACATACACGAAGCAAACAAAGAGATACAATTAGAACAGTACACCAACAGTAACAAAACAGTAATAAAAGTTTATAAAACTCTTCTACACGTTTCTACGATCACACATACGCAAAGATCACCAAATTCGGAGTTAAAACGTGAAAATTATTAATTTTCTAAGATTTCCTATAGATAAATAATTACTTTAATATAAACTCGAAAATTAAATTTTCCAAACCTACTGTACAACTACACTAACATGTAGAGCTCGTAAATACGAACATAACGCAATTTGAACGGGTCAAATCGGAGTTAAAACGAATATTCTACGCTCTAGAACATAATTAATGATAGTTTTGCAAATAACCGGAACTTATTTTTGAAAGAAAATAAATGAAATCTGATTTAGACAAGATCCGGACTGCAGTTTGGATGGACGACTGAGAGTGATTGTATGTATATGTGTATTTCGGGATTTGTTTTTCTGAAAGAAAACGGCCATAATACATCTATGACATCAGGATGACATCGTCTAGCTAGCCACTCAAATTGAGCGTGTGCTTGGCCGGCTGTGATCACGACTTTGCATCTAAACTGGCTTTATCCGAATCATGGTTAAACTAGACAATTTATAAAAATAAATAAATAAATATTTAAGTTGGTAAGTAATTATAAAAAGATCTATATTCTCCTATGTTGCTTTTATTTGGAAACCAGTTTGCGTAATCATTAATCTAATTAATATTTAACTTACAAAATTTAGAGATGTGAGACATGTTAAAAGTTCCTACTAACATGTAACTTATAGTCGGCACAGCTGTACCACGACCAAAACGAAACTAAACTTAGATAGCTTCTAGTTGGAAAGCTATCAAATAAATATTAATCTAATTAGCATTCAAGTTAATAAATTCGTGGTCAAGTGTCATGAAAAACATCGATACTAGCTAAATTATAATCATAAACACACATGTTAACATGAATGAAATTAATATTTATTTATGAAACCGTGGGTATATAGTCTAAATTGCTTTTAATTATAAAGCTAGTACAAACATATTAATCAATATAATATTTAGCGATATATAGAAAAACATGTGACATAAAAACTTTGTTACTATCGTGTAGAGCTCAACGTGACGAAACTAACGCGACTTGAATGACTCGAATCGGACGTAAAATAATTAAACGGTGGGGATTAAACGAATAGTGGCACAACTGTAAATAACTTCATCTTATACCTTGGGCTGTCTGGTGCCTGTACGGATGTTCGTGACCTCCAAAACCACCGAAAGCTGTTACTTTGCTTTGCTTGAACATGGCTAAAACGAATGAATTGGCACAGATGACAGCATGATCACCCGATGAGAAGGGCTAGCGGCGAGAGCTTCTCTTGGTCGTGCCTCGCAGCGGCGGTGTTAGGGTTTCGAGCTTGGGTGCGGCGCTGCGGCAGACGACGCGTGAAGTCATAGGAGCGCACTTGTTTCAACGACGAACTGCGACGGCGGCGGCAGCGTGCAGCAGGTGACACAGGCGTGGGCCTTGGGTAGATGTGCAACAGCTAGCACGATCATGTATATCTAGATGCATGGCGTATAGCAACCAGACAAACTGCTTGTTCCCGGCCTCATGAGGATATACACGTATATACAAGCCTGATTGATGTCTTGATTATTCAGTTAGCTTGTATGGCTTCCGTAGACCAACCGTACAATACAAGGAGCATAGTCTTTGTTGTCGTATCCAACTGGATATCTCCGAAATTCATGTTGTAATTGACGTCAGCTGATCCTCCATCCAAAACTGCCATGTCAGCCTGAGACTCTGGCTTTGATAAGAGAAACCGTCCAGGCTTGATGTAGGGCAGCCGGCGGCAACAGATGCTATCTAGGGCAGGAATATAGGATTCGATCTGTTCTGTTGAGAAAAAGAAACACGACGAGGATACGACCGGCTAGCTATTTATAGTTGGGCACATACCTGGCAAGATGGACACGGTCTCCTTGGCGTGCACAGCATACAACTTAGACATTGAGGGATAGATGATCCGAGCAAAGGGAAACTACGTCCAGATAAGGAAGAAAAATAAAAGAACGTTTTCTTTGCTTCCTTCAAAAGATATTTTATATTATATTGTATCATTACTTAAGGAACAAATACTTGAGAGTAAATAAAAGCAAAAGAGCCAAATTGATAGCAGATGGATAGCAAGCAGGAGCTGGCCAGCAACGCTGGAAAAAGGCTTACGTACCAAACTCCACAGAAAACGCACGGAGAGAAAAGGAGGGATCGGCGAGCTATCGATCCTGACGGCAGGAAACAAACAATGACGACGCAGAGGAGATCGAGATGAACCTTCTGGTGGTGGCGGAAGCAGAGTCCTGCTCGGACACGAACGCAAGGTGTTGGCGTTTTAGCAGGAGAGGGAGCGGACCTGCAGGGAAGAGGAGAAGCGATCCAGGCTGCTTGGGCCTATCTTTATGAAGGAAAAGAAGACGTATATGACAAGGAGACGACATGATCAAGAAATAATCAATGTACATGTCGCACCCGTGTTAAGGCTAGCCTATATATATATAGAAAAAGCTTTGTGGATCAGAGCCTGCATGCAAAAGCGCATGGATACAAGGATAGGAACAGAGACGTTGTGGTCATTCTCTCGGCTCAGGAATGCCATCGGGATACTACTGCTGGATCATTCAGTTAAGGCTGGATTGAGCACATATATGACTGATAAACTTGGGTGAAATTAAAACAGGAACAAAGGCTAGCAAGGGGATGCCTCTCACCGGCGCTTGGTGCTGCTGTGATGTCTGACAGAGATAGATAAAAAGCCATTTGCCGAGGAACTCAATGATGCACTTGCCAATTGATAGAAGATAGAAGATACGATGGAGAGTATATGAGATGGATAAAGAATGATCAAAGATTATGAGATCAAAAGGATGTTAGTCAAACAATGATTAAAGAGTTTGACTATGAATTTAGAAATTATAGTTAAATTGTTTATTTTTCTAATAAAAAGAGCAAAACCCATTCAAGCCTTTATCGAATTTTCTAAATTCATTTTTCAGCCAAGAAAATTTAGGCGAAGGCATGAAATGCAAGCGAACAGGTTGTGTTAAATTATAAAAAGTTTTATAAAATTATTTCTCTTTCACCCCCTAGATTGACAACAAACTAACTTAAACTTGGAAAAAATTAGGAAAATACTAAATTGTATATTTTATTAAGTGTTTTCTATGCACATCCTAAAATGAAAATTTTGGGGTGTGACAGAATCAAATTCAGAACCTTAAGCCTCGCGCGCGTTACACCCTTTACCACTACACCCCAAAGTCAATTGTGACTTAACAACCAAAACATTGCCCTACTAGCTATTCACACCACCAAATTTTGAAATGAAGATTCGAAGCCCTAAACGGATTTACATGAAAAAGGTTTGAACTATAAAGATTTAGATATTGTTAAGATATACAAATTTGCTTTTGATCATTTTTCCATCCGAGGTGATTTGTGAAATAAAAAATATGAATTTTAAAATCATTAATCTTAAAACATAATTTTCAAGCTCTAAATGATTGCAAATGAAAAGTCAACTACAAAGTTTTAGATCTTTTCGAATACTACAACTTTCATTCAGACGACTTCTCCATCCGAAATTATTTTAAAAATACAAAAAAAATTTGTCACGTTAGGTTATGAAAACCGCTAGTATAAGTGTATTTTTACTAGCTGTTTTGTTAAGTCTACTGTCAGTAGAAATGCATGACTTCTACTGGTGATAGACTTAACAAAATAACTAGTAGAAATAAATTTACACCGGTGGTTCATAGGCATGGGCTCACAATTTTATAAGTGTTGGTCTCTATACATTATGAACCATTAATAAAAAATATTTGCAAACGTCAGTAAAAATCGATTGTGTACTGGTGTAACAAGCTAGCTTCAATGGTTGAACATTTCATTTAGTTATAACAAACCACTTTACTATGCATACTACCGAAGGGATAGAGGACACTCTGAAGATTGTTTTTATGTGACCGGAGAGAACATCGCAACGAAATGGATCGTTTCCTTTTTCTTTTTCTGTTAAACATCGCTTTTCTTCCTAATGAAGATTTTGTTTGGACATTACCACAGATTTATTTTGCTTAATAATATAATATTTTTTCTCAAATACACAAAAGATTTGCGCGTTTTTGTATTAAGATCGAGAAATAGTGAAAGTTACAACGACGCGCCACAAATGGCACACCTGGAGGATAGTGTTATACAATCTGTTCTGCCCTCCCTAGTAGAAGGAGATCCTGCCTATTACTCGCTAATCATGCTACCTAGCCAGCGATTAGACACGCTAGCTTGCACAGCGCCTCAGCCGCCTTGGCCACTCTCCCTGTGGGTCAAGGAAGAGATGTCACATTGTCTTAGCATGCGAGGGGTTGAGCTGATCAACAAAGATGCTCTCGTAGGCGTTCTGGGCTGCCGTGGAAGGTCTCGCCTGTCCATTGATGAAACTCATCCGCTTCATTATCAGCACCTCTCCCCACTTAGAGGTTGGGACGCGAGGTTGGGACGCGCGAGAGCACCTGTGCGGTTTGGTAATTACAGCTGATAGTGCCATCGATCAGCAAACCAATATAATTAACATTGCACTTTACCCATTGAAGACTTGTACATTGAATTATTTTGATCTAACATTTCAAGAAAATTTTCCTTCACATCAACAGCAACAATGCGTTTTTGGACATATTGTCAGTCCACCTCCCATAAGCTACAATGACACGTCTTGATGTTGGCCTAGTAACTCTAGGCACATGTTGATAGAAAGTCATCTGTCAGCTATTGCTAAAGCAATAATTAACCGAAAATATGCTAGACTCAACTAACTTGGTTCCAAAAAAAACTAATCAATTCAGCTATAGATATCAATAATGTTGACCTAGTAGTGCATGCCATTGAGAATTCCCTAGTGTATGTAAATGTGTTAGGACATTGTTATTTGTGTGATTGTAGTGACTTAAATCTCCTAATTGTGGGCTCCAAATTTTGGTTAAACCATACTAAATTACTAATCCCTCTCTCTTTATTTTTTTAATCACCCTCTCTCTTTATTTTAAATTAAGGCACATCCATTATTTAGCTCACCTTGGGCGCCGCTCTATCAGATGAACTTCTCGGGTTCCTTTTCCCTACTAGAAGTGTTGTTCCACACATCACGCTAATGGTATTTAGCAGAACCCATTTTACCCTCATCAAAGACAAGACACCATTGAAAAATTGAAATCGAAAAGAAAATAAAAGGACTAGAGGAGGGATTGATCATCATTGAATTCGAAAAGAAAAGAAAATAAGAGGGATTAATAAAGGGTGAAAGCTCTGCAAATCCACGGAAAAAAATTCTATGCAAACTATATCCACCGTGCCTCCCTGCATACATACCATGAATAGTTGCCACGTGTCCAGTCAATGTGATCCAACCGCACGTCTAGAAGATTTCCTCGGATCTACAAGCGGCTTTGGTTGCCTCCCGCGCCCGCTGCTTTTCCGCTTGCACCATGTGCGGTTGGATCCTGTTAACTAGACACACGGTAACCATCCATGGTATATATGTAAGTGAGGCATGGTGGATACAGTTTGCACCGAATTTTTTCCAAACCCTACATACATACCATGAATAGTTGCCACATGTCCATGTCAATGTGATCCAACAGTACGTCCAGAAGATTTCCTTGCATGTCCACATGCGGCTTCGGTTGCCTCCCGCGCCCGCTGCTTTTCCGCCTCCACCATGCATGGTTGGATCGTGTTAACTGGACACATGGTAACCATCTATGGTATGTATGCAAGTGAGACACGGTTGAAAGCTCTAGTTTGGTTTTGGTGAATTGATGAAACCCTAGCCACTAACCTATGTGCTCTAAGTGTATGTGAGATAGGTTGGTAGATATTCCAAGTGGTGGAGCAAATGGATGAAGATCATGGTGGTGACGGCCATGATGATCAAGTGCTCGGCTTGGAAAAGAAGAAAGAGAAAAACAAACATCTCAAGGCAAATGTATAAGTGGATGGGAACTTTTTGGTTTGGTGATCAAGACACTTAGTGAGTGTGATCACATTTAAGATTGATAGCTGTACTATTAAGAGGGGTGAAACTTGTATCGAAATGCGGTTGTCAAAGTACCACTAGATGTTCTAACTCATTGTATATGCATTTAGGATCTAGTGGAGTGCTAACATCCTTGGAAATGTCTATGAAAATATGCTAACACACGTGCACAAGGTGATACACTTGGTGGTTGACACATTTGAGCAAGGGTGGCGAAGTTGGAGAAGTCGGGGCACTGTTTTTCAGTGACAGGACGCTGGCTTGCTAGCGACCGAACTCTGCCCCGGTGTCTGGTCAGTAGGCGCACAGTGAAGGCCGCCCTCGGTCAACACAGTAGTGAACGGTGTAGCTCGGTCTACGACCAGATGCTGGCGCGGAGTGGCGACCTGACACGCCATGGCCGTGTCCGGTCACCGGTGATGGTGGCTGACGCAAGCTTGGAGGCGAGGCAGGGGCGGGCAGATGTAGGGGCGCGTTCGGTCATATGTGACCTGACACGTCTGGTCATATTTTGGCCGCCCGGGAAGCTTACTGGAGTTGATCTGACATGGCTCGGCTCAGCGTCAGGTGGAGGCAGCGGTGTGTCCGGTCATGGCATGGCTGTGACGCGCGCGCGTGACCTGACGCAGTTCGGCGCATCCAGTCACCTTTTCAGCGCATCCGATCGCTCATTAACCTTGCACAGAAGTTTTTCGAACGTTGGAGATCAATGATCGATATTGATTCTTGGTGACAGGTGGACGTCATCGGATGACCGGACGCTGAGGCGTGCATCTGGTCGTTTTCGATCGGCGCATCCGATCACCCCGCGCAAATAGGCAGTCAGGGGGCCAATGGCTCTATTTCATTGGGGCTTCTATTTAAACCCCATGGTCAGCTCTAGCTCACTCTCTTGGCCATTTGCATTGACATAGCAACCTTGTGAGCTTAGCCAAAGCCCTCCCACTCATCTCCATCATTGATTCATCATCTTTGTGAGATTGGGAGAGAATACAAGTGCATTGCTTGAGTGTTTGCATCTAGAGGCACTTGATGATTGTGTTTTGCTATGGATTTCTCTTGTTACTCTTGGTGGTTATTGCCACCTAGACAACTTGGAGCAGTGAGGATCATTGAGCGAAGGTTGGTTGATTGTCTCCGGCTCCAGTCGTGGTGATTATGAGAGGTTCTTGACCTTTCCCCGGCAGAGAGCCAAAAGGTACTCTAGTAGATTGCTCGTGACTTGTGTGATCCTCATCTTGTGTTGGTTGTGCGGCACCCTATTGAGGGTTTGGCGTGTGATGCCAATTAGCGCGTGAACCTCCAAGTGAGTGAATCGCCACAATGAGGACTAGTTTGCCGGCAAGCAAGTGAACCTCGGTAAAAAAATCATTGTGTCATCTTTGTCTGAGAATTTCATTGGTTGTCTTGTGATTGATTGATTGGATTCATCATCTTGTGATTGGCTCATACCTCTACATGTCGGTATAATCATCACCATCCTTTCTTATATTACATTCCTAGTGTGTAAGCTAAGCTCTTTATGTAATTAGTTTTGAGAGCTAACTTTCATCAAGTCTAGTGGTTAGTGAGGCTCTTTAGTTAGTCTTTGAGAGCTCACTAACTTAGTGTAGGGACTTAGCAAATTGTGTGCTTAGTGATCATAGTTACTCGAATTATGATAGGTGGCTTGCTCTTTTAGTAGGCTAGCGCAACACCGTTTAATTATCTAACATATTTGCTAAGTTTTGTTGTAGAAATTTTCAATAGGCTATTTAGCCCCCTCTAGCCATTAGGACCTTTCAACGGTGGATACAGTTTGCACCGAATTTTTTCCAAATCAGAAAAAAAAAATTATGCAAACTGTATCCACCGTGCCTCCCTGCATACATACCATGAATAGTTGCCACGTGTCCAGTCAATGTGAGCCAACCGCACGTCTAGAAGATTTCCACGACTGAGACCGGGATGACGTGGACGGTGGACCCAACAATTATTACGGGTCCCACCACCCAGCCGCAGTAGCACCGCTCGATCATGTCGAGCGCCCCGTCAAAAAAAATATGTTTTCCATCACCCACCTCACCCCAGGTTTCACTGTATTTTTTCTCCCTGTCTCTAAAAAAATGCCTCCACCCACTGTCACGTGGGCCCGCACTACGAACATTTCTCATCTTTCAAACTGCATGTTTATAATCATTCATTCATTTGTTTCATTTTTTAGACCAAAGACCAGATGGTCCCGCTTTATAGAAAGCATAAGATTTTGCTAGGGAAACCAGCTTACAAACAAAGTTCCTGAACATGCATTTAGCACCCCCTCTTACCAAGTCTAGGTCCAAAAGCTACTACATAAAGGTTCAACAGGACTCAAAACGAAACATTACATCAGAGCGAAAAGAGCCCAACTAATGTTTACACCATCAATCTTGGACGTTTAGCTCCAAATGCCTGGATGACCTTTCCACTGTCTTTGAAATCCATCATCTTTCCTTCTCCTTGAATAGGATACTCCACTTCTGCATAAAAATTATGGATCGATGCACCACAACATTAGGACTTGATATGACTTTATTGTTGAAAACATAATCATTACGAATTAACCAAAGGCTCCAGCAAATGCAGGCTAATAGATATATCATCTTAGATCTAGGCACCCCTCATCTACCACTACTAAGACCAAGGAATTGTTGAAGGTTTGTAGGTGTTTGGGGCTAGAAAAAGGCATCATGATATGTCCACCAGCAGTAATTTGCAAACAAAACACTCAAAAAAGATATGCTGAGTCATCTCTAATTATCCACAAATTTTGCAATGTTCATCTACAGGCCAATTCTGCCTAGCCAACTGTTCTGCCGACGAAAGGCAGTCTGAGTAGATGGACCATAGAAAGAACTTGATCTTCAGTGGTATTCTAGCTCTCTATATACTCATCACCTCCTTATTTTCAACTCCAGGAAACGTCAGCTCTCTATACAGGGAAGCAGTTGTGAATTTACCATTTTTCTCTAGAGCCCATTTGACAGTATCAGGTTCTTCTTGAAGCTGGATATCTCTGATCTATGAAAGAAGTTATTGCCATTCTTCTATCTCCTCTACACCAAAGGATCTCCTGAAAGTGAGGTTGATCCCATTATCTCGAAACACCTCATGAACTGTATCGTCCTGTTCATTGCAAATTCCAAAGATTCTATTGTAGACAATACTTAAAGGACATTGTCCCAACCAGACATCCCTCCAAAATCTTGCCTTCTTACCATTTTTTACTATATATATATCAAACCCCAAATACAGAATTGTTTCACTTCACGAAGATCAGCCCAAAATTGAGAGACTCCTTTGTTATTTGAACTGTAAAAACCTCCTTCACCAAGGTACTTAGCTCTCAGCATTTGGCAACATGGATTATTATCTCCTTTCCTAGCTTATAAATCCATTTTGACAAAAGACATTGGTTCATGATTCTAGTATCTGTAAAGCCCAAACAACCTGCTGGTTTTGTAGCCAGAACCTCCCATCTCATCATATGGTAATTCTTCTTTTGCCCAGGACCATGCCAAAAGAAATTGGATCTTGCAGTCTCTATTTTATGATGTGCTTCCCCTTTTAGATGAAATACACCCATCACATAGTTTGGAATAGAACTGAGACGTGACTCTGTTAGTATCATTTCCCCCCCCCCCATAAGACAAAGGGCAACTCTGCCATGTTGGAACCCTCTTTTCAACTTTTTGATAAACATATGCAAAGTCCAGAGAGCTCATGTAGTATCTGTCTAACATCACTCCCAAGTATTTCATAGGAAAGCTCCCTATATTACAATTGAACAAATCAGCAACTTCTCTCTGTTTTTCAATACTTGCTTCTAGAACAAAGATCTCACTCTTCTGGTAGTTTATCTTCAACCCTGACATTGCTTCAAAACGGTATAACATAAATTTTGTATTGCAGATAGATTCTTCATCAAGATTCAGAAAAAGGATTGTGTCATCTGCATACTGCAGGTGAGTCAAACCCCCCTCTATTTGATTTGGCACCATTCCTCTAATAAAACCACTATTCTTAGCTCTCTCTAGCATCATTGAAAGTGCATCACCGACTAAATTAAACAGTAACAGCGACAAGGGTCGCCCTGTCTCAGGCCTTTGAATGTTCTGAAGTAGCTCCCAACTTGACCATTAATCATGATCCCCACTCTGCCACCCTCTATAACCTGTTTCATCCACCCAACCCATTTATCTAGGAAATTCTTCCTTTTAAGCACCTCTATCATGAAACTCCACTGCACCTTGTCATATGCCTTTTTGAAGTCCAATTTCAAAATAATGCCCTACTGGTGGTGGACTCTGAGATGATGTAACACTTCATGTAACATTACAATCTCTTCTAAGATATATCTTCCATGAATAAAAGCAGTTTGGGCTGGGATAATTATCTTGTTAGCATGCTTAGCTAATCTCATAGTCTAAACCTTTGTAAACCATTTATAATCAACATAAAGAAGACATATGGGCCAAAATTGTTTAATGTTGTTCGCCTCCTTCAGTTTGGGTATCAAAGTGATTAAACCATAATTCATTCTGCCCATGTTAAGTGTCTCTGAATGCAGCTTAGTAAACATCTCAAAAAAATATTTCTCTGACATATGGCCACATTTTCTTGTAGAATCCTGCAGGTAAACCATCAGGGCCTAGAGCAGACTAGAATCTATATCTTTGAGAGTTGCTTCAATTTATGACATGGTAAAAGGCTATATCAGCTTGTTTGCCTCCTCTACTAAGAGTGTCTCCTGGTTAGACCAAAAATCCTCTTGTACTGAAATCCCCTTAGTCTCTTCTTGACCAAATAATTTTTTGTAATATCCCTCTATATGTTCTCTCAGAGCATGATCTCTAGAGATTATCCTATCCCCATCTTCTAGATAGAAAATAGTACATTTCTTCCTCCTCCCAGTGGCTTTATTGTGAAAGTATCTAGTATTAGCATCACCTTGAAGAAGCCATTTTTCACCCCCTCTTTTCTGCCATTGCATTTCTTCAAAAGCATAGATCTACTCTAAATCTCTCTCTTTAGCATATCTCTCATTCCATTGTGTGGCACTGAGGAACTCCTCTTTAGCTTTAGCATCTATTAATTTAATATCTTCCATCAGTGCTTTCTTATCCCTCCTTTAGCTGCCCTCTGATATTGTTACCCCATCCTTTATTGAAGGTCCTGATATGCTTTTTAACTCTTTTCCAATAATCTTGGACATCTTCATCTTCTCTATTGGGCCATCTAGCTAGAAGTTTTCCCTGAAAATCTGCATTTGTAAACCAAGCCATCTCAAGTTTAAACATATATGGGTGACACATTCTCACATCTTCTATGGTGACTAGGAGAGGGTTATGATCTGAGCCAACTCTAGTCAAAACTTCACAAGTAGACCATGGGTAGTTAAAATCCCAATCATAGCTTGTAAACACTCTATCTAAGGTACACATTATTGGCTGCTCTTGTTTGTTTGTCCATGTGAATTTACTTCCTTTTCTAATCATCTCTTTAATATCAGTATCTAAAATGAAACTGTTAAAGAGATCCATTCTACTCTGCTCTATATTTTGTGTTCATTTCTCTGAGGCATACCTGATAAGATTGAAATCTCCCCCCAACAAAAAAGGAACATTGTGTGTTGTTAACTTCGGTAGATAGCTCCTCTAAGAAATCATGTTTTCTCTCATTTTGAACAGGGCTACATTAATCACCTCCCAGACCAAATTATCCTTCCTACTCTTGGCTTTAATACTTGAAAAAAGAACCTTTATCAGAACTAATCACCTCTATATCTCCATTCTTTACCCCAGTAAGTGTACCCCCAGAATGCCCCTCTACCTCAATCCAAGTATAGCTAAAGTCTTATCCATTGACCAAGTCTTTAAGCATGTGATCAGTAAAGTTCTTCTTGATTGTTTCCTGTAGACAAATCACCTCTAAATGATGTTGACTCATCAAATCTTTGAACTGACCCCTTCTACCAGCACCTCCCAAACCTCTGATGTTCCAAAACATGATCTTCATTTATGTTTCTTTGGTCTGCCCCTCTTAGGAGCCTTGATCCTTTGAGGCTCACTCTCTGTATTATTCCTAGCATTAGGCTCTCCCTCTATAGTCTCTTCATGATTGACCTCCTCTATATCTAGATCCACCTCTAAACTTGCAAACCGGTTGACTGATTTGTCCTAACCCTGTGTTTGCTTGATTTTCTATTTTGCTTCTAGAATAGCAGCTTTAAGCCTGTCAATTGCTAAATGTGCTTCTATTTTATTTCCCAATTTTATTTTATAGCTATTTGCAATTTTAGAAAGTTTATCAAAAGGTTGCTAATTAAAAGCGGTAAACTGTGGCATACCTGTGATTTCATTCCTTTGTGCTTTGAGTTTGGACGCCTGCTTCGGTATTCTGACTCCCTGATTTGCAGTTCTCTGACTCCTCCTCTAAGCAATTGCTGGTTGTATCTTGACCTCTCTATGAACCAACTTCTCTTTTTCCTTCTCTTTTCCATCTGTGGCGGCTTGGTTTTGTTTAGGTGGATTGTTGATTTCCTCCTCACTCTTAGCATTTTCATCATCAATATGCATATTAGATGTGGCTCCTTCAATGAAGTTCATAATAGCCTCCAATTTCTCCATTCTGACTTTGAACTCCTTCTCCAACAATTCCATTTGCTCCCTTTGTTGTTGAGCTTCTTGGGCTTCTAACTCCTCATACAATTCCATCTCTGCCTTTTCCTGCTCTGTGGGTTCATAATCCTCATCATAGTCCACCAGCTCTTCTTCCAGTTCCTCACTTCTTACTAGCTATTCTTTCTCTTTAGTCAGACTCCTCTCATCATGTCACATCACCTTATCCCCAAATGTAAGCTCTTCCTGCCCCTGTACCTGATCCTGTGCAACAGGTGTATCATCTTGTGAGGTAAGGACCACTACCCCCTTGTGGTGCAGTTTATCACATTTTCAACTCCACCTGTACCACTCTGTTGAGTAAGTATTTGATCTTCTTCAGAAATCATAGTAACATCCCCACCCTTATTTGATAGTGGTATCTCACATCCATCTTTTCCAATCTCCTTGGCATTCAAAGTTTTTAAATAGTGTTGGTTTTGTGCTGAAATGCAACTCCTCTATTAGCATCTGATGTCATCTCCATGTTTTTCTTGTTCTATTGTTGTTTGGGTCGATTCTTGTCTTGAGTGTCACCCTCCTCTTCTTCCTCATCAGCTCTATCTCTGTGTCTATCAAATTTTGATGTATTAGTCTCTTTGTCAAACTGATCCTTGCCGCTCTCAACCACCCATTTGATCCTATGACTGTCACCATTGAAAAATACTTGTGTTTCTCCTTTAACTTCCCTAGAGTCTCTACAGCCAAGCTTGACTCTCACAGGTCCCTACCATTTCAAGCTTGCTAGATCTAATTCCTCTGGATCACCAACCAAATGAGCAACCTCCATTACCACCTTAGGGGATAAAAGCATAGTTTGGAAAATTATATGCCCAGACCCAAACCACCTCTAGATAGCCATATGCTCTAGGGTTTAATTCAGTGGGCCTCACCTATGCTTTGATATTTGCAGTCTCAAACTCAAAGTTCTTAATCCTAGCCAAATGATGTCTTTTATCATCATTAGGAAACACAATCATAAACTCTTTTTCTGTTGAAAGTTTGGTGATCTCCCAATCCACATTTTCTGTGAAGAGAGCTCTGAGTTCTGTTCTGATCATCTCAATAGTTGCAGCACCTTGCAGTATTGTCATCACTCCTCTTGCCCCCTTCTTACCACCCTCCTTAATAGTCGCTCTTATATTGTAAAAACCTTGTCCAGGCAGGCCAAATCCACAAACTCTAAGTCCTTTGTTCTCAGGACACATAGAAATTTTGTGGCCATCTCTCCTACAACAGTAACAATACGGTGGGTTCTTGCAGTCCTTCTGATAGTGGCTAGACTTGTTGCAATTGAAACAATGAAGCTCAGGGTTAACCATACTCCCTTCCCTCTATAATCCCATCCCCTTCTATGTTGTCTCCTCTATATGTGTTAGTTCTTCCTCTTTCATCTTGATTTCTAATAAGTTTTTGCCTCAGATCACTTTCTGTATTCCAGTCCTCTCTCTCATTCATACTGCGCTTGTTAGCACCTCCTCTTTCATAATCATCTCATCTTTTCTAGCATAATATCCTCCTTTTTCCTCATCACCAAAGTATTGGCCACCAGATCCTGTGCGATAGTCAGGCCTTGGAAACTCTCTAGTATACTGACCCCCGGATCCAGACCAAAAATCTTTCTTCTGATTGTCTCCGCTGTTAGAACCCCCCTGCACCCTATCTGAAATCTCCTCTCTGACTATTGAAACGAGAATGATCCTCACCTCTGTTGAAGCTACCTTGCGCCCTTCTTTCCTCTTCTCTGCACCAGTCTCTTCCCTCTCCATAGCGCCCCGGGCCACCTCTATTACCTAGGCGCAACCATGGATTTGTTTGATCTCGGTAGCCCCCTTCCCTACCGTGATCCATCTTCTCCTGCAGCAGAATCACCGCAAACGATCGACCGTCAACTCGCTGGGATCTTGCTTTGACTACCTTACGGCTCCAGGGGCGAAAGCGATGGACCTCCGCCACCGTCGCTGGATACCCTAGGTTGTGTTCGATAGCGTATAGTGCTATGGCTTTAGGTACCCAAAACCAGCCCCCTTCCCTATTAGACCACGAATGGTTTTGGTAGACATCGTCCACGCAAGTGCCAAAAGGATATTCGGGTCTATCGGGTCTTGGGTCTAATTTACCTACAACTCCTGCACCCGAATCCTCCTCGAAGTGATCTCCTCTGTTCTGAGCAACAGGCAAACTCCTCTGTTCATCTCTCTTTGCATTGATTCGATCCTGCTTTCCAAACTCTTGACTCATAGATTCTGCAAAGGAACTAACAAATCGAGCAGCAGATTGATTGTGTGATTGCTTTCCCCTAAAAGCCAAATGCCCATGACTACGAATCTCCTGCTCAAAAACATCTCCAAGAGAAAACAAACCAAAATGAACGCTCTGCTCATAATCGTCCTCCCTCTCTCTCATTTGATCTACACTATGCCAAGCACGATCTGAAGCTCTCTGTGTAAATCGCACGAGGGAGAAATTTGGATTGTATTTGTGCATACCTTCATCCTCAGTGGATTCCTCTTAGCTTCAATTGCGTGATCCTTCGAGTTGGCATCCCACAGAGATGGGCTTGCCCATCCCAATGCTTCCATGGCGATCCTCCATGAATCGAAGGCAAGGAAGACGCTTGTAGCCCTTGCAGGATTTCCTCTGTGTTCCACTCAAGCGGTCTCATTAATTTCTCCTCCAGGGATCCACCCAGGTTCTCCCAAGGATGCGCCAATGCTGGGGAAGCCTCCCCCGCGCTCCCTGCACTCTCGGCCCCGACCACCGACGATGAAGACGCTGCTTCCCTCTTTGGCGCTCCTCGGGACCCATCTGCTCCTCCTAGGTTCTCCCAGGGATGTGCCAGAGTTGGGCGCGAGTACCCCGTGTCTCCTCCATTCGTAGCTCCAAAAGCCGACGAGGTAGGTGCCCCCAACGGCGATGACCCCCAGTGTCGAGAGCCGCCCTCGGAGTCACCTCCCGAGTCACCCTCTGTAACCGCTCTCATTTCTGTAACTGCCCGAAGCCTTCATTCATGGACTCTTTCTCCCTCTCCAATAACAAATCTTCCCTTCTCCTATAGCATCTGCTTAGCATCGGGCTACCCACCCACCCCTCCCCTCGGCAGCATGTGATCTTTTGATTCGGGCATGACCGTCAATGAAGCGATCGACAAGGGCCTGAAGTTCCGCATCGGGCTCAACGCCCTCTATATCAGCACCGCACAACAGTAGTCCTTAAAGCGTGATACACAAGCGTCGGCCAGATAAGGGGAGGGCGACTCCTGCCCTAGAGCCGTCGCCGCCGTCCACCACCGCTGGTCCCCCTCCCTTCTCCTCCGCCATCTCGCCGAGGGCTGAAGGGAGTGGGGATCCATTGTTTTTAATAAGTTTTCCCCGGTAGATCGAGTCATTAGGGTTATTGTCTCTCCATGGCAAATCACTTGGTACTGGAGTTTTATCTCCTCCTTCTCCTCCTCTCCGGCGACGGTGAAGGGGAAGGGTGGAATCGTCTTTTCCATGACGACTCCGTTGAAGATGAGGGCGACAACATCGGCTCAACATCTTCATCGACATGGCGACATGAAGACTATTGTTTCCGGATGGCGGCATCAAGGCGGAGATGATGTCGCCGCTATGGAATAATTTTCTCGGGTCTCTTCTCCGTTTTGTTATGGTTAGATCTGGCCACAATGAAGGACTAGGGAGAATAATTTTCAGATCAGTATTCCTCACTCTTCGGTGGCAGAAAGAAGAAGAAGGAAGACATAAAAAGAAGAAGTTCTTCAATTCTGCCTACAGGAATGTTGGCCGTCGTTCGTTGGGCATTTGTTCTCAAGTCATTTGCCGAATGTTTGCCTGTGTGGTCATCCATACTGCAAAGCATCTAATAGGTTAGGTTTTGAGTTGTGCTATTCATAGCGTGGGTACTATTTTATAATCCAGAGTGCTTGTAACGTGTTGATGTACCCAGCTATCATATAATATAATTCTTCTTTCGTCGCAAAAAAAAAACGTGATACACAAGCCCTGCATTGAAATCCGGTAACAAACTATAGTTTCAGCATTTCAGGCAAGGAAGGAAATGCAGTGTTGATTTGGAATATATATATATATATATATATATATATATATATATATATATATATATATATAGAGAGAGAGAGAGGGAGAGTATACTCTATAGCTAGCTACAAAATAAGTTATTTTGTAGCAAACTCTATTTACGATAATTTTATATACTAATTTACGATAATATCAGTATATATTTACGATAGTTGAATTACTATAACATATGGGGATATTTACTATAATGTTATAGTAAATCACATAGTAAGAAGTTACTATAATCTCGTAAATTAGCATAGTAATTATCGTAACTCAAAGTAGCTACAGAATAAGTTATTTTTGTAACCAGCTGTAGGGTAATATATATATATATATATATATATATATATATATATATATATATATATATATATATATATATATATATATATATATATATATATATATATATATATATATATATATATATATATAGACACACACACAAGACGTACTTGCAGAACTTATGGGAACAGGGTTTGCATCTGCTGCATTCATGGAGAAGCGCCTTGCAGATCATGCAGCTGAGAGAACCTAGCTTGAGCGTGCCGGAGTCATAGCCGAATGGGCACTTTGCAGGCACCAATTGGGGATCGGTACTCCTCTCTTCAGCATTGCCGGTGCTGCCGTGGTGCTCAGAACCATGATTCTTGCCGGTGACAGGGCACACGCCGCTGATGTTCTTGTCAGATTTAGCAGCGCACTTGACGCTTCTGTTCCTATTGGATTTCATTTGGCAGACAAGAACCTAACGGAATCATGGGTGGATTAGACTATATTATAAGCAGCGACGTTTCAGCATTCCGCAACAGAGTGAGTGAATGGAGAGAAAGGAATATTCCAACACCATTGCTCATAAATCGAACGAACATAGAGATACAGAAGACACTGGTTCCCAATAACAAATCAAAATCCTGAGGGGTGTTTAGTTGGGAGATGAAAAGTTTTTATGTGTCACATTAGATGTTTCATAGGATGTTAGAAGGGGTTTTTGGATACTAATTAAAAAACTAATTACATAACTCGTCTGAAAACCGCGAGACGAATTTATTAAGCCTAATTAAGCCATCATTAACACATGTGTGTTACTGTAGCACTTAAGGCTAATCATAGACTAATTAGATTTAAAAGATTCGTCTCGTGGTTTCCAACCAAACTGTGCAATTAGTTTTTTTTTTCGTTTACATTTAGTACTTCATATATGTGTTCAAACGTTCGATGTGATGAGGTGAAAATTTACATCCCCTGAATCAACCCAACCTGTAAAAGCAAGCTCGGGTCACGGGTCACCTACCAGCAAACAGAAGAAATCGATCGAAGTCCGGATAGTGCGGAAGAGGAGGGGAGCGACGACTCTCGACGAGGCGAGGCTTCAGTGGGACGGGGCTCGGATAGGGATAGCTCCGCCCTGCCTGGCTGGCGGTTGCCCGCCGGGATGGAGTCGCCGATGTGGGGAGGCGCAACAAATTGCGCTGGCCGTTGAATGGTGGGACTCAGAGGTTCCAGTTTTGCCTCTGGATGGATCCACGGCAAGACGACGAACGAGTTCCTCCTGTCTTGTTCGGAGTTTTCCATGAAACGAAAGCCAGTTGAATTATCGGTTTCATTCATAATTATTTTTTTTCTTATAAAATCAGTTTCACTTGGACGGTGTGAATACGCGGGCTGATTTCATTCTCTCTCTTTTTGTGGTCCAAATGCGCTCTGGTTTAGCTTGATTGGTTTTAAGATAGAGTATAAATTTTATAAACTACACGTAAGTCCATATTATCACAAAACCACCTACTTTAGAATAAATTCATTCATTTTTAGTCCCAAATTTGACCCTAAACTCCAATATACCATTTAAATATGGTATGCTACGTATCAATATTGTTGAAAGATTCGGCAACATCGTAGCCCTTGTTCCATAGTTTTTAAGTGTGGTAGAACCATTTTTCCACCAAATTAAAATCTTTTGCCATCTACAATATGACAAGCCTCGTAGCCTAGTTGGAAAAAAGAATGCAAGTTGGAGGAAAAACATATCCAATATCACTTGGAAATCACAAGCTCACGTTAACTACTAAACGGCATGGATAGTTGTGGCGCATGATTACTAGAGTTGATGGTCAAAATTGACAAAGAAGTTGTCTATTCCTTCCCAAATGACTAGTGTCGTGGGTAGCTCGATCACCAAGGTTCAACTCATATCTATACTAGACTCAATGCTAGTGTTAACTAACTTCAGTAACGTACACGTATATATGTAAAGATTGCATTGCACCCACGTTACATGAGACCTTGCGCGCCTTCAGTTGCTTTCTAGTGTGTATTATAGATGCCAAAAAAATTTTCACGACCGTTATTTTTTGCATGTATTTCATTAGGAGAATATTCAAAACCCGATTTAGCAGCAAATTCAAAGAGATGTGTGAATGGGTTTGAGAAACAGACGTGTGTGAATGGGTGAGAGAGTATTTTGGCACGGAACTTTGCAGTGTCACGCTTGCAGCAACAGCCCAACGTGATCATGGGCCACAGTTGGGGTGGATTTCGCGGAGGGTAATTGCTGGTCAGAGAACGGCCCAAGGCCCAGTCAGACACATACATGTCTGTGCACGTTGTGATTCAGGCAGGAAAAGATGGGCTTTGTCGTCTCCTCGTTCGTCCACTAGTGGCAGCTACACTACAGACAAGACTTCCATAGTTCCATCTTGTCAATGCCAGTTTCAACAAAAAAAAAAGGGGGTCTTGCCGTAGGTTCAGGTTCAGAAGGCAGATGATGCAGGATTGCTGCTGGTGCATGAAGCTCTTTGTGTGGAAAGATCCGCTTCTGCCGCAAAGATGTTGGTCGCCTTTTGACGCATCCACGGCTCCGTCTCACTTTCCCCCGCAATGGCCGACCAATACGACTGGGATGCATTGCTTGTACAAAGATTAATTAGTGCCTGCCACATAGTAGTAATCCGTAGTGGGATGCAGTTTTGGGGATGAACCACTTAATTATATACGCTACTAGTAGCAATAAGAATATGTTCAGTCCAAAGAGGCTTCTGTAGTAGTAGTTCCTTCTGAAGAAAGATGTCGATGGGACCAAATTTGTTGTGCAGTATGCACAAAACATAATCTATTTAATTTGTACGTGCTAGCTGGTCACACATGTTGTTGGAGTACCTGTTTATATATATTGTCAGCTGAGGCTCTTGCTTGCTTCTACGTTATTTACCTAGCCATACGGTCTACGGAGTATAAAAATCTTGAATAATGTAAAAAATCACCCATCAAAGATGGTTCACAGCGTACCAATTAAGCTAATAAATCACTTACTATACCTTTCATCATCAGTAAGCCTCAAAATTAAATGGGAGTTTAATTGATAAATTTAAGGACCACTGCTGCATCATATCGATCGCTTTCTTTCAAGGAAAATGTGTAGCCTGTTAACATATGTAGACCACATACATTTTCTACTACTGCCATATTTTATTTTTCGCTAGGTCCCATTTGTTGACCCGATTTCTATTTCAATCCTTCCATGATTTGGTCTCCTGGAGTGCAGTGTATAAATTATCATCACTTCGGCTTACATTCCCTCTATTTTTAAATATCTATGACATTTAGTAGTTACGTACAAAATAAACTACTCGTTTGTCTTAATAAAAGTCAATAATTTTCAACGAACCAAAGTACTCGTACTACTTCATCTGTCGGAAGTAACAATATCGAAGTTTCCCGACAAGTATAACTGTGAATTGGGTCGATTATTAATTGCGACATTTGTGTTTTTCGGTCCCATTATGTAGAGGCTTATATCAAGGAAAAGTATATATTTGAGCAAAGTGGCCACCAGCTGTACTAGTCGCCATGATCGTGCTTGTTGGATCGGAGTCGTGGTAGTCACTAGTCCGACACCAACCACACAAACAATCCTGACCGTAGGATCCCATGGAAAGCGGTTGGAAGTTGATCACCACCTTGTTGTTGTAATCGTCTCTCGTTGTCTTGCTGCTAGTAAGACCGTAAGATTGTGTGTCCACGGCTCCATGCACGTAGTTGTACGGTGCACCCAAGCGATCAATCTTTTCTCTTTTTGCCCCACGTGGCTATCGCTTTCTTATTAGTTATTATATATGAGGAAAATATGTGCATCCTGTGAATTATGACCACACACGGACATTTTTGCACTATTACGATACTTCGAAAGAGGAACTATTATGTGGTTTTTGCGAGTACGGCTGACGATTGCATACAGCAAAGCAACGTAGTACTACGAGATTGAATTAAGTTTGGAAGCACATCAGCATGAATTGTTCCTTATTATCCTAGTACAACTCAAATTCTGTATATGGTCAGACAAAAAACTATCTTAACTTGTGTTTTGATCAGTATTTAGTGATTCTAGCAAGCTAGATTGATTTGCCAATGGTTGAACAATTATTTTAGTTAGAAAGCAATTTACTATATACACTTTACACTAGTAGCTACCAAAGAGAAGGCAACTCAAGGATATAGGAGGACTATTCGAAGATCTTTTTTGGGTGATGTGACCAGAGAGAACATCGCAATGAAATGAATCGTAAGTTTCCTTTTCTTTTTCTGTTAAACATCGCTTTTCTTTCCCCATGAAGATTTTTTTTGGACGTTACCAACAGATTTATTTACCCTGATATGATATTTGAGTCGAAAAAGATTTTGTGGGTTTGGCAAGTATAGCTGATAGCGCCATCGGTCAGCAAAACAATTAACACTGCACTTTTCCCAGTGAAGACTGAACGTGAATTTTGATCTGACATTTCAAGAAACTTTTCCTTCGTCACATGAACATTAAGAATGCATACTGTATATATAAAGTTCGGATACACATATTCATTTTGATTCGGCTCTACGAAGACGCGTGCGCGCACACACACCACCTCCGATAAGCTATAATGACATGTCTTGAAGTTGGCCTAGTAAGCACATGTTAATCTCAAAAAAAAAAAACTCTAGGCACTTGTTGATAGAAACTCATCTTTCAGCTATTGCTAAACCAATAATTAACCCAAAATACGTTAGACTCACTAACTAGGTTCCATAAAAAAAACTAATCAATTCAGCTATAGTGATCAATAATGTTGACCTACTAGTATATGCCATAGAGAATTCCGTAGTGTAGGTAAATGTGTTATGCCATTGTTTTGTGATTATTGGAGCCACTTAAATCTCCTTGTTGTGGGCTCCAAATTTTGGTTAAACCATACTAATCCCTCTCTCTTTATTTTAAAGGCACATCTATCTATTATTTAGCTCACCTCTAGCGCCGCTCTATAAGCTGAAGTTCTCGGGTTTCTTATCCCTACCAGCAGTGGTGCTCCACAACATTGCCCAAATGGTATTTACAAGGGCGGATCCACGGGGTGCGGCCGCACCCACGACCAAATACGAAATTATTTTTAGTACACAAATTTTTACTGTATTCGCACCCCCTGGCCCAAATACTTGCACCCACAGCCCAGGTTGAGAGACAGCTTACATCTTCCAAATAGGCAGCCCAACATCAGTCCACACGCACGCAGGAAGCCAGGAACGCTCCGTCGCCTCGACTTCCGGTCTTCGACTGCACGCTTCTCCCGTCGCTTCGACAGCACGCCTCCTCTCCTTGGCCTTCTCTCTCGTTTGGCGTCCGCCTTCTCAGCTTCTCTGATGGCGTCGTGGCAGGTGGCCCGCTAGCCGAGTAGCCGATGACCGCGGAGCACACGTACAACAACTAAGCAGCAGCCACCAGGAGCGCCGCACTCGAGCCGTCGAGCGCCGAGCGCACAGCGGAAGGCAGCAGCAGCACACTCCAACCACCTCTCTCCTGTTCTATGTTCATCTTTTACAAAGTAAGCAAGTTCAAATTCTCCACTCTTTTAGAGTTTCAGTTTCCATCAATCTGATCATCCAGTGATTTCAATTTTGTGGTAATGTCCAGATTCTAGGATTAGGATTTATTTTTGTTCTTTCTGTGATATTTTCTATTTATGAAAACAATCAAAGTAACTAAAATTTAAGTATTCATGTGGATGCTAGGAAAAAGATGTCAAAAGAAAAACACCAGGTAGTCGTCAAGACGATGTCGTGGTTCATCGCTTCATGAACATGGAAGGAAAAGGGTGTAGATTTGATCCATGAGAGGTAATGCATCGCTTCTCAATTTTTCAATGATATATTTTATAGATTCTTTGCTTACAAATGAATGGTTTATTTCTTTTTCTTTAGGTCAGTGAGGATTTTGTGGTTGAGGATTGTATTTTGCTAACACCAACAATCTTTTGTTGTTATAATTGCGGGGTTCTCTAACTATATTTTGATAAATAGTAAGCACAAATGCACTATTACCACTACTTCTTTATCGGTGTACACCATTATTGCTTGTTTTAAATTATTCATGCTACAATCATGGCTATGATGCTATAAGTTACATTATTGATGTATCGTTAGCCTGCAAGGCCGCACCCCCTCCAAAATTCTCTAGCTCCGCCACTGGGTATTTAGGCATATAGCAGAACCCATTTTACACTCATTAAAGACAAGATACCATTGAAATCCAAAAGAAAATAAGAGGAGGGATTAACCATCATTCAAAAGAAGAGGAGGAATTTTTTTTATTAATAAAGGCTGAAAGCTCTGCAATCCGTAAACGAAACGAAACAGCTAAATCCTTGCGGGTCCCACCACCCAGCAGCGCCGCTCAGGTGCTCACGTCGAGCGCCCTGTCGAAAAATTCCGTTTCAGTTAAAAAAAAGAAAAAAAAGAAAAAAAATCCCGTTTCCCGTCACCCACCCCACACCCGGATTTCACTCTATTTCTTTTGCTCCAAAAAAAAAAGCGCCTGCACCCACTGGCGTGTGGGCCCGCGCAGCCAATATTTCGCATCTTTCAAACGGCACGTTTATATTCATTTCATTAGTAGTAGATCCTTCATTCGTGGATGGACTCTTTCTCCCTCTCCAATAACAAGTCTTCGCTTTTCCACCACGTCCAGGCGTCCAGCTCCTCCACGGCTCCACGCGCGCGCCTCCGGTCCGATCCCGCCCGCCCTGATCGCGCCATGGTGACGGCGGTGGTGGAGTCCCCGCTGCGGCAGCGGCAGAGGCTCCGGTCGCCGCTGGCCGGCGTCGGCAGCACCGCCGCCGGCGGCGGCGGTGGGGACTTGGAGGTCCTGCTCCGGCGCCCCGCGAAGCGCGCCTCCGGGTCCGGCGGCGGGATGCGGGGCCGGTGGGCGCCGCCGGAGATCGAGATCCCCACCAACGGCCTGGCCGCCGCCGGCGGCGGGCGCGGGTACACCAGCCTGCGCGACATCATGTCGTCGCCCGCCGCCAAGGCGAACTCCCCTGACGAGCCACCCTGCGGCGTCGGCGGCGGCGCCGTGGTGGCAGGGGACGTGCACATGATCCGGCATCCGCTGGTGAAGCACGCGGCGTACGCGTACCTCCAGCTGACGCCGTCCGCGAGGGAGGAGGCCCGGAGGCGGATGCTGCAGCGGAGGCGCGGCGGCTCGCTCTGCCGCCTCTTCCTCGGCTGCCTCGGCTTCCTCGGCGCGCTCTTCGGGCGGCAGTGACCGCGGACTCACGGTCACAGTTTTGGTCTAGCATTTGTTGTTTTTTTTTAATTTTAAAAAAATTGTCTTCTTTCCTGATGTAACTCTGTTCATTCATCTTTTTTTATTATTTGTAAATATTTCAGTATGGATTAGAAACAAGACAGAGATACTGATACGAACAGAAACTAGCAGCTCACGATTGTTCTGGATTATCATTTGCCATCATGAACTCGAACTCGTGAATGATGCGACAGTGTTGGCGAGATGACAATATCGCGTATTGAGAAACAAAAGATGGAGAACTAGATCAGAAGCACGGTAATATAATGGCGGCGGCGTCTGAGGCCAGGTGGTCAAAGATGGACGGCACGGCAAGTTGCCGCGGTCGGCCCGCCGCCGCCGGCGTTTGGTGGCGCCGGCCACCGGGGGCTCCACTCACCCTGACCACCTGCTCCTCTGTCGCACATGCGAGGACACTACCGCAAAGAAAACCCCAATCATTGCCACCAATCGCGCAGTCGTGCTCGCATTGCCTGTCCGTAGCGCGTCGGCGCGGGCAGCGCGCCGCTATCCGTCTCCGCGCACATGGGAGAGGCCTGTCGGCAGGTGCGGCCCGGGCGAGGCAACGCGAGCTCGGGACGGCTGGTTCCGTTGGTGGACGCGAGGGAACGCATGCGTTCGATCGTCTGCTTGGCTCGAGGCTGTGTGCGCCGCCGGCCGCCGACACGGCCACCGGTCTCCGGAACGCGGGCACGACGTCGTGCGCGCGACGGAGTCCACTGCACAAGTTGTGGGAGATGTTCGAGCCAGATAGGATCCTACATTAGGAGGGTCCCTTTTTTTTTTGACTCTTTTGACTTGGGCAGATGTCACGGGAAGGAACACGGATGGTGGGTGTTCCTGAGTTCACACTGGTCAGTGCGGGCAACCAGCAATGGTGTTGGCGACGACGAGGGGGACAGAGAGCCCGTGACAACGGTGGCCTTTTCGTGGAGACCTGTTGTCTCCTCAGAGTCTCAGACGAGAGCATGCCGCGTTGCCGCGCGATCCGTGCATGTCCACTTCGCGTCGGTCGCCGGAGGATGAGAGGAACACGGGACAGTTCGTCTGGCTGGCTCAAGGCTTGGTGGTGGTGCTACATGCGCCGCGACACGAGGCCGGTCACCCGCCTCGTGCGCACGATGGACGTGTTCCACTGCCGCGGTCGCCGTCCGGTGGGCCAGGATCGGAAGAAAAGCGGTGACATCCGACAGCGGCAGCCGGGGGCCTGGCGCTGCCGGGCTGCACCTGCACCTGCGTCTGCGTGGGCCTAATTTGAGATTTTGGAGTAGTAGCAAACAAAGAGACGAGATTTTGCAGATGGCCTTGTTTTGAACCTTGGCCCTTGGCCCATGGCCACTGCCCAGTGCCGCCAATTGGCCATGCAGTGGCTAAAATGCTCTCGTCTCTTTGTTTGCTTATAAAGTGAGGCAACGATATGGAAACAAAGGAGAGATGCTGATTTGGAAGCAGTAACAGGATTCAGAAACAGTAAGGTGACTGCTGCAGCATGGGCTGATTGGGCCTATGGGCTTACCCACACGCTCGCTCGCGGCCTTTGGTGCACACTACAGCTGTGAGCTGTCTGGGCCATGCAGATCTATCAGGACTGAGCAGACTACTGGTGGTGCAATGGGCCGAAAGCTTTCTCGGTTGCGGTCATCCCAGCCCATTCTGTCTAGTCTATGGGGAAGGCCCATCACAAGATTACATTACATACAAGTGAACACGAGCAAGGTAGCAACAGTTTGTTTAGCAGAGGAGTCACAGACAATCAAGTACTAGTCTTCAGGGCTCTGAAAAAAGCAAGTGGTAAAAATCTATCAGAAAAGTAGCCATGCATGAGTGCATGAGCATGACTCCACCACGAATGAGCACCGCCAATAAAATTTCATTTCGTCCTCTACCAGGCAATGCAAGCAGCGTCGTTCGCTCCTGAACCTACACACTCATATAGGGCGGATATAAGCTAACCAATGCTTTTATTTATTACTACAAGGCCAGATGTGGAATTACAACCCATGTCAGGAGGTGAATTGGTAATAATTGGTAACTTATATTTTTGGGCAAAACTAAACTATCAGAGATCATGAACTAAGTATAGCATAGCCCAGCCGGTTATATATACACCTTATGGGTCCCTTCTAGTTTAAGTCCTCCACATGATGTAGGTATTCGTATTTTTCTATAATTATTCTATGATTTAACGACACTATTCTTTACTTGTCTCAATGTTTTAAAAGAGTTCACATAGGTAGTGTGTGTGGGTGGGCATGGAAACGTCTATGTTGTACTGTAATTCAAAAAAGTTCTTATATTTGAGTGCGATGATAAAGAAGGATCAGACAAGGAGTAAATTGAAACCCTAAAATGCCAAAAGACCCTCTCATGCACGCAAGTAAATTCAAATCCAAAAATGCCAAAAGAACCTCTCATGCACGTCCCCCACATGGAAGCCACTGCTGCTCTTTAGCCCATGCATGCACTCCCCCCACCATTGCTGAGCTCAACACTCCCCCACCATTGTTGAGCTCAACTCTGCCGTTAGCCACCGCTTCCCCCATCCACGCCGCCCAAAATCTAGTCCCCATCTCCCCTACTCTTCTTCCCCACACATTGGGTGGGCACATGCCAAAAAAATAAGAGTATGACTACCGCCCGTACGTTTGGACGCTAGCCTCCCTCCGGACACCCGCCTCGCATGTTGCTGAGCCTGCCCGCCACATGTTGCTGCGTGTACGCATGCTGCGTGCCCGTGCCTATTGCCGCGCATGTAGGTGGGGACCACCCACGCCCGCTTCGCTTCCCGTGCGCATGCGGGACCGCCTCCACATGCGCCCGCTTTCTGCGCCTGTTAATGTTGCAACATGAAGCACTTCTGCAACATACGTCTGAAACAGGTAAAATATTTGCAACATGTGCTAGCAACATATGTGTATAGCCACTGCAACATATGCAACATCCAAATAAAACACTTACAACGTATGTGTATAGCCACTGAAACATATGTAACATTCAGATAAAACACTTGCAACATACATTTGAAACAGATGAAACATTTTGAATAGATGCTTGTCACATATTCCTGAAACATTTGCAACATACCTCTGAAACACTTGCAACATCCCGATCTACTTTTGCAACATCCATATAAAAAACTTGTAACATACCTCTGAAAACACTTGAAACATGCATTTGCAATATACGGGTCTCCTGTTGTGGTGTCTTTTGGCCGACCGTGGGTGATGATGTCCCGGCTGGTGACGACCTTCTCTCGGTGGTGTAGGGTGGTGGTGGTGCGGTGCACGCCGTGGCCGCGACGGGCGAGCGCAGATTGGGGCACGACGGTGGATGGCCACGATAGTGAGGCGGAGCGGCGCTGCGCTGCGCAGGATGGGGCATGCGTGGGGATTAAGGAGTGGTGCAGTTGGTCATAGGATGGGGGCATGCACGTTGGCGGAGTGAGGTGACCAGGCGTAGGATGAGGGCACGCAGGGGGATGGCCGCGGCGGCGAGGCGGAGTGGGACGAGCAGGAGATATTTTTTGAGGGAGAGAGCACGTCCAGCGTCCGGATGGGGTGAATGCCCGTGGCCAAGTATTATTGTATTTTTATAGTGGCTAGGTGGGTAATTTAGATTAAATTATGTGTTTTTAAGATTATTTTTTAACGATAGAGGTAGGTAATTAAGATACACACTAGAAAAAGGGGCGCGGTGTTGCCGCGCCAACATGCCTACACTGGATTGAGCCAGTGTATAATTTGTGTTCGCCTCTCAAAGGATTGTTGATACTAATCGTCATGTAGAACATAGGTTCATATTTTTCACATATGAAAGCAAGAAATGCGATGAGGAAATATAAGCAGTGAGACAAGGGACCATGCTTGTTCACAGTTTCTTAGTGTTAAACTGGATATGGCTTAGTACATGGATGCAAGCAGCCTTTCCAACCACCATAGATAGTTTTCATCGTCTCTGACTTAAACACTCATGTACAATAATAATCATCTGAATCAGTAGAGACAGGGAGACACATGAGGAGGACGATATTATGACGTCGAAGAGTAAGAATCAAGAGTTACATATAGTTTTTTTTAAAGGCTTGAATGCACATTAATCTTATCATATGTTCAAGAGAACCTTGGAGCAATTCTTGTCCAGTTTTGGTGATGCTTCTGTAGCTCAGATAAGGTATCTGTGCAAGCACATAGGAGAGCATAAGCTAATGATGAAAATTTTGATGACTATACTTTTAAAGATGCAAATGTACACCTGCGAAGGCTGCTATCTGAATATGTTGTGGCCATATTGAAGGTTGATATACAAAGATTGTACCACAGGATATAATGATGTGCCTATTTACTGTCAGTATTTATAAAATAGGAACGGGGTGCATCTGAATAAGTAAATGAGAAATTGATCATGCAAATTTGGATCATTAATGCAATTATTTTGGCTTATGATTACCGCTAGCACATGAATTGAAGGAAACATTATGCCCGATTGCTTGTTGAGACAGAGATACCTAGTGATAAGGATAATTGTGTACTGCAATATCAAGTTGAAATGGTGGCTAGTGAAAATTGCACAACAATTCCAAATAGAAAAGAAAACGATAACTCAATCGTATTCAGCTTATTGTGCAATCATATTAGGAGCACCTGATGTTGGTTGGTGTCCTTTTTATACCGTATCATGTATTAAATGAATGCATTCAGGATTAAGATATATTCAGTGTTTTCAGTCTTACAAGTCTATATTTGTTATAAGAGCTCAAGAACAAGAGGTGATGCTCAACCTCCACCCCATGTAGACACCATACACACCGATGTTGCCACCCTTTTTCCTGAGAACCTATTAAAAGCAAACAAATACTCTGAGGATCAAGCATTATATATTTGATGTCCCAAAATGATGACGACAGATTATGCCCATGGTTTTTTTTAAGAAAAAAAATGAAGAAACTACTGATTAATAGCAAGAAGTGAAACAAGGGTAATTGATGTAATCTGTGAATCAAATATCAATGTGAACCCTATGATATGCTCAAGTGTCCTTTGATGGGTCATGTAAATAAAATCAACCATCAGAAAAGAATAAACAAACAGGGAGGTATTGCTGTCATGTTGAAGATTGGAACCTGTCTTGACGTCTACAGGGGCTCGCCATTTTGAATTCATTATCGTCTTGTGGAGAGGCTGGTACTAAAGTCATTAAAAAAATGGATGGTGACCTATCTTTTCTCAGCTGCAAGTAGCCAAAAACCAACCATTAATCAAAACGGTGAGAGCATAATCACATATTAAGGAACAATTGATCATACATGAGTTGCTATTTCAGAGCTTATTATTTGAACTATTTATGTAGCAAAATATATAAGTGTAATTTGTCTGCTCTTATATTATTGAGACATCATAAATTGTATTATAGCATGAGGTACTTGAGTGTCTAGTTAGATGTTGTACTACACAATAGAATCTAGGTATTGAGTTGCTATGCCTATCATCAAGTCATATAGTCATATTTATGAAATTAGTTTTGCCTTCACTACAACCTACAGGCATTTCAGCTGCAGGTTCACCCAGAACACATAACAGAATGCAATATAATGATTGCCTATAAGTTGTAACGACTGGTTACAAGACATCGTATCCTGAACTCTATCTCTGCTTCCATTTGCAGTATGACGGAAAAAGGATGCTAAGAAGACATGCAAGCAGTAATTGTTTGATCGAAGTGGTACCACAACGTGGAATCAATCTATTAATATTCAGAGTCTAGCACAGATTAACACGTCTTGTTGACTTGCATTTGTCAGCATTCAGGATATACCTCACGGGCATTATGTCGAATACGTTGCGTGCAACCTCCATGTTGAAGTCTACCGCTGCATCAGAGTTGATTTGGGTCGCGACCATAGTGATGATAGGCAGTGTAGGTGGCTCGAGGATGCCGGCGCAGCTGTCCCCTTTGGCTTCAGCACCGCATGTGGCTTTGGGCTCGCCGGTTGCCCGATCCTTGGAGTGCAGACGCGGCTGCAACCAGTGCCACACTCAGAGGGTAGCGATACCTCCATGTGCCAGCTTGGTTCATGTCATTGGATGAGCGCCGCCTCGCACGTCGGCCATGCTGGCCCTCCGCGGGCGAAGCCGCAGCGGTGATGCCTCCTCCCCAAGATCAGCATGTCGTCGGGTGGAGGCCTTGCCTTGATGCCCATGCTGTTAGGACGAAGGCGGCAACGGCGAACAACGGAGGGAGACAACTGATGCAGCGACGGCAACGAGGAGCCGGTGAGCCGCGAATCAGGCTCGAGACGAAAGCACTGGAAACGCAAACGCCAGCTCCTTTCCTGCTTTTGTACAGCCCGATCAAAATCTGACGGCTGAGAAATATTGGATGACGTGGCCCAATCAGAGCCCAGAGCTTGACTCTGGTTTAGAGAGACAGAGATTTATGGTTATTCTAGGATATATTTATAATAAAAAAAGTTGGGATATTTAGAGGTAAAGACTTCTTTACGGACGTGCGTCCTTTAGTCCAGCCACACGCACGCTTCCTCCGCACACCCTCACTTGACCGCACGGCCACCCACTTGCCTTTCTATTGCTCCAAAACGGAGACTGCACGGCCACCTCCACACGAGACCGCGCCGCACCCGCAGGGTGTCGTCTTCGACCTCCCACTCCCTCCCTCTCTCTCGCCCGCGGCCCCGGCGAGCTCCTTCCCGTCGTGCTCTCTCCCCGATAGCGACCCCCTCCGGTGAGCCCGCACGCCCACCGCCTCCTAGTGCCCACTCCCCACCGCCTCCCCCCGCAGGCCATGGCGGATCCGCCGGTTCCAACCCTGGCCATTGCAGATCGAGCCCCAGTCATGGTGGATCCGACGGATGTGGCCCCGGGCATGGCGCCTGCAACGACTTGCTGCCGACGCGCCTCTAGGTACTCCGCCTCGTCTTCGACTGCAGGTACCGAGGGGCTTCGCCGGACCCTTGGACGCTCGCCGGCGATGAGCACCCACCATGTTCGTTCACCCATGCCTTCCTTTCCCTTCCTGCTGCGCGAAACCGAGCTCCCCAACCCTAATGTGTCTTATTTTTGCTATCTGTGCCTCAGATCTGCGCCTCCGTTCGTCTCGCCTCGTCGTGACCCCTACGGCGCAACCCCGTCCATCCTGCCTGACCGCGCCGCGTCTGCCCTTCCCTGCGAATGCGACAGCGCTACCGCCTCCGTGCCCCGTGCGACCGTCTGTTGCCTCCGGATTCGAGGGTGGGAATGGAGTCGAGGTGGATCTCGGCGAGCTCGTGCCCGTGCAGTGGGTGGCGGGTGCTGGCCAGGAAGAGGCCAAGGCAAGAGGCGGTGGTGAGCAGCATGCAGAAATCACCAAGGAGATCTGCTCCCGCCGTGACTGCTTGCCTTTGCCATTAGCTGAGCGTTGTGCAGGAGCGCTTCTGCAACATACAGCTACAGGTTTGCCCCTAGCCCAGCAACCACTATCTCGAGCTTCAGTTAGATTTTTTGATGTGCTGCCAGGCGCAACCACAGCGCTGTGTAGCACAGCTGATCAGGATATTTAGATCTTCACTACCTTGTTTTTCAATTTAGCACTAGGAACAAGATGCATGACCCTGATCCTAGACGTGGTTTATTTTCTTTACTTGATGTGTTTCAAAGGGCTGAAACTAAGCGTTTTTAGATGTATAGTGTTACAGCGTCAGTGTGTCCATCCTGGACCTGATAATCCATTATGAAACCTTACTATTTCGTGAGATGATAGCTGGTTCATGTATAATTTTTCTAGAACATTTGCTCATGAAGTAATCAAACTATAGATGAATGTCAATGCCATCTGTCGATACATATTATTTTGCAGGATAGTAACTAACTTGGCTGCAGAATTAGGAATTTTCGATGAACCTGACAACTTATTACGATTGGAATAATGGGGAACATTTTTCAGTTTGTTTTGAGTAATTTGTTTTTTATCTCAGTTTTGCAATGGTTTGCCTGGAGTTTATCACAATGTTGGCGCGTTGAATCTGTGCTTCTCCAACTGATCACAATATAGGGACATATGTTTTCATGTGTCTGTCCAGGACAGGAGGGCCTGGTAGGAGTCTAGGATCTGAAGTTATGTATGCAAAATCGATGACTGGTTAGCAGTGGCATTGGTGTTTGATTTGTTTGCCTTTCAGCCATCGTTGTCTTGCTGACATATATCTCTACAAATCTAATTCAACACCTTCAACACTTTACCAGGCTGGCCTGACGTCCTGTTGCTGCTGCAATTATTATACTGGCTGGGTCCATCCCTTAAACTGTCAATTTAGAATACATATACACTATACTTGCTTTTTTAAATACATAAATTGCCAATTTAGATAGACATTATTACCTAACGAATGATACTTAAACTGTCTAAGGAAATATAATCCACTACTTCATTATCCAGCAGTAACCTGCTTATCACCAATTGAGGTTGTTAGTCGCCGGCTGTCAACATTGGCAGCTTCATCCAGAACATATTTTTAGAGGCTCCATGTCCCTAGCTCCCCACTAATTCAGAGGCCTATGCCCCTACACTTGTTGCTACCCTCCCACTGTTTAGACTTTAGTAGTTTTAATTAGAGTTAATTTTTAATCTGTTTCTCCTTTTGCTGTTGTTTGCTTTGCGCTGCCATGCCAATGTCATTTTGCCAATGTAATGCTGCTACTAAGAGAGAGCAAGCAACTTGCTCTTCCATTAAAAAGTATAGCAGCAGCATAGCAGCTTTGTTTTTCCACTTAAAAGCATAGCATCAGCATACACTAATGTTGAAAGCCACATCGGCGGCGCCTAGTACCAATACTGTAACTTTGTTTTGTTTTTTATGCCCCCTCTTTCTCTTTTTTTGCCTTCTGGCTGGGCAGCAGCCCCTTGCCACACCACCTGCATGTGATGTTCCTTCCGCTGCTTCTATGAATAGCTAGCTAGCAACACCTAGTGTTGAGAGCACAATGGGTACTTTCAGTCAGATTACAGTTTAGTTGGCAGCCCCTAATGTTTTTGCTAGCTAGCAACTAGCAGCCTCTATTATTTTTGTACTGTAAATCTATACATAAGCAATTCTTTTTTCAGTATCAAGTAATTTTTCATGTTTTCACTAGCAATTTTCTTAATTTTTGTTAACGCAGTTTTGCTGCGGTTTTTTTTTGCAGACTTTCATCCAGGAGGGCGACCTAGCTAGGACAGAGATCTCACGTGTATTTTGGTCTAAATATAACCATCTAGACCATCGTCATATGGTAAATTCATATCTTCACATGTATTTAGAGATCGTCATACATGATTTTTTCTTCCTCAGTGATATGCATCGATAATAACCAACCCAACATAGGTGATGTCCCCTGTGCTCCAAATGCTTGGAGATAGAAAATCTGCAGCACAAGTAGGACACTACTTCTTTATTACCCTGAACATGCGAAACAATTGAGTTATTAGTCAGGCAATTTATTAGTACTCCGGTAAGCAAATTAATACCATTAGTCAGACAAGTTATTAGCATCATTGTAGCAATTATGTGTGTAAACACTAAAAATGTGCCTATGACCTCACCAGAGAAAAACTTTTTGAAGAAAGTTGAAATTTTTAGGCTTTGTTGTCCTCAACTTAGTTGATTTAAATATTTTTTCCTCAGTTCTCACTATCATCTATGTGCTTATCTTGTGCTTCTATAAAATTGTAGGCGTGAGACCATCAAACATCAAAATGAGCATGTTATTACATCCATAGGAGTAACCATGTGCAGTAACTATGTGCAACATTTAACAAAAGAAAGTTTTAATGCAGCAACATGTATATATATAGGAGTGGTGCATAAAACATATATCCATGTACTAGTAAGAACAACATCTGGTAGTAAGATGTGCAGTAGTCATTAGCATGTCCAAGTTAGGATCAAATCTGCTTTTATCATTTAGTATGAGATCTGCTATGCAGTAGGAACTGTAGTACTATTTAATTGTTTATGCAAAACAACTGAATTGTTTATGCAAAAGAACTGAATTGCTTACATTTAGGATCAGATGTGCTTATCAGGTGATGCAAAAATTTTTGAAATGTTTATAGTATCAGATCTGGTTGGTTCTATTTTTTTGTGACCGTTTGTGTAACTCTGCTATTTTTTATGCCCAGTATTGTTTGCTGGAAGGGAAATACAAATAGGAGAGAAACAGGGGAGAGGGGAAGGTTCGAAGCGAGCGCTAGCCTGCCTTAGTAGCACTTCACGCGCGCACGCGGACGGCTACTTTCCTAGGATGGAAAGTGTACTTTTTTATTTCCATTTTTGGAGTGTACGTGTTGTAAGGCTAACGCATGCACATGCGTGCAATAGCCACGTCCATATTTAGATATAGGTTTTATGAGTAGGTTACTTTAGGTTATTTTGGTAACGGCAAAGATAGTTACTTTCTTAAAAAACATAATAGAATAGATCAAATAACTATCATTATCAATGATGATTAGAGTCTAACAAAATTGATCATGTGATCTTATTATTTTTTATAAGAACTTTAGGGTTTATCTATTTTGTAGCGTGTCTCGTGAGAATTTACATGTAGTAAGGCAAAATTCACTTGCGAGGCCTTTGGTAATAACTATAGGGTCTACTAACTTAAACAGGGAGACATTATTTTAGCAACAATATTTTGTCTTTCGGAGAAAGAAAGGAGACTCATTATCAGTCCTTTCTTTTTAGACAAAAGAAGAATTATATTAAATTATAGCTGAGTACATCATCATATTACAAGCATCCTGCAAAAACAAAAATGATAAGTGTACCCAGTAAATATTCTTCATCTACATGGTACCCACGCCTCCTATAGCTCCAAATCTCAATCACAAACCTGTATGATGGTTCATAATGGATGACCGCACAGGCAAACACTTAGCAAAAAGGCCGAGAACATGTGCCCAAAGAACGACGACCAACATTCTTGTAGGTGGAATTGAGCATAATCTTCTTCTTTCTTGTGTCTTCCTTCTTACTTCTGCCACCGAAGAATAAGGAAAACCGATCTAAGGGCCTGTTTGGTTAGAGGTGTTAAAGTTTAATAAATATTATAGCACTTTCGTCTTATTTGACAAAAAGTTTCTAATTTTGGACTAATTAGGCTTAATAGATTCGTCTCGTAAATTACTCCTAATCTGTGCCGACATACATGCAATTAGTCTACATTTAGTACTCCATGCATTTGCCGCAACATTGATGTGATGGGAGTTAAATCGAATAATTCACAAACCAAACAGGGCCTAAATCTTCCCAACTCAAAACCAAAAGTAATCGGCTTGAGGCGCAGACTTATTCTCACTAGTCCTTCATCGTGGTTAGATCTAACCACAATAAAACAGAGAAAAGACCAGAGAAAATTATTCCACGGCGGTAACATCATGAGGCAAATGCTATCTTTGCCGTTCAACTCATTCATTGATGTCTAAAATGTTATAATTTTCTCTGGCCAGCCAGGTGATCGACATAGCTATGAATGAGGTTTTGGAAGACATAGCCACAAAAGTGATGAAGGAGAAGGAGGGGTCCTTAGATGGGGCCTTGAAAGTCCATGCCATGGCTGCCGATTTTTCTATTAGGAATGAAGTTGGTGAAAGCTCTATGTTTGGTGTTGGTAATTAGTGACAATGCCTAAGTACTAATCCTATGCCTAAGTTGTATATAGCATATGAGGATTAGTACATTCCAAGGTTGGTGGCAAGATGGACATGGTGATCATGATGGCCACACTTGGATTTGGACGCAACCCTACGTGATTAAGGCAAAGGTATATGCTTAAGGGTTGTGTTTTAGTAACCATATCACCTAGTGGGTGTGGTTATATTATAGGATAGATAGCCGTACTATAAAGAGGGGAATGACACGGCTATTGAACTCCTAAGCGCCTCTAGGTGTGCATTTCATAATCATATGCATTTGGATAGAACTAATAACGCCTCAAAAAATGATTGTGAAAATGCTAACACACTCGCACATGATGTGATCACTTGGTGGTGTTAGCACATTTGCGATGGCGTTGGAGTTTGAGCGGCAGAGAGGGTTTGGGGTCCTCTCTCCCTCCCGTCGAGCTTGCGAGGCGGGATTCAGGCGTTTTCGAGGAATTGAAACGCCTATTTTCCTTTACGCCAATGTCGAGTTTCGGAGGCATTGTCACATGTTGTTTCACGAGCTAAAACATGTGCTAAAGTGTCACATATACTTAGTCTAGCTCATATGTGAAAGGGTGAATCAAACGGAGGCGAACGGAGATCACAGTGGTGACCGGACGCGGTCTCTGTGTAACCGGACGCGTCTGGTCAGTGCTCAGCGTGTGCCCGTGCCTCGGTTCTCTGATCGGACGCGATGGCACGTCCGGTCACGATTGACTGGACGCGTCCGGTCGTTGAGGGAGCTTACTGGACTCTAACTGGACACTGGCACTGTGGCGTCCGGTGCGACTAGTGTGCGCGTCCGGTCAGTTACAGGACCAGCGTGTCCGGTAGAGCGTCGCACGTCCGGTCAATTCAACCAGCACGTCCGGTCGTGCTTCGCGCATGGGTGGTGTACGCACCAACGCGTCCGGTCCGCGCGACTGTAGCTGTTTCAAGTGCCTAACGGCTATATTTGAAGGGGTACGTCTATAAATACTCGTTGGCCGGCTTAAAGCTCTCTCTCTTGCATTCTTTGACATACTTGTGAGCACTTTAAGCTAAGCGACTCCCCTCCCACTCATCTCTCTTGCTTCTTTGCATATTTGAAGTGAGATTGAGTGATCCAAGTGCATTTGCATTGTGAGATTGCATCTAGTTAGCACTTGGTGGTTGATTTGCTGCGGGATTCTTGTTTCTCTTGGTGGTTGCCGCCACCTAGATGGCTTGGAGCAACTTGGAGGCATTGGCAAGAGTTGGTGATTGTTCTTGGCCACCTCTGGTGATTGTGAGGGGTTTATGCCTACCTCAGCGAAGCGCCAAAGGCAATGTTAGTGGATTGCTCGTGTCATTTGTAACCTTTTACCATTTGGTAGGTTCTTGTGACGCCTTTTGTGAGGCTCGTGTGTGACCAATTAGCCACCGAACCACGTGGTGAAGAGGGACACAACGGGGACTAGCGTGCTGGCAAGCACGTGAACCTCGGGATAAATCTTGTGTCATCACTTTCTTATTGTGACTAATCGATCTCGGTGGTTGTGTATTGTGTAATTCATCTCTTGATCATATTGATTGGTTGGCTCAATACTTCGCCCCTCGGTGATACCCTTCTAACTCTCTCTTGTATTATTTTCTTAGTTACCTTGCTAGCTTGTTAGTTTAGCTCTTAGCTTGTGTAGCTAGTTAGCTTTAGTTGTAAGCTAAGTTGTGCAGTTTGACTTATGTGGTTGAGTGTAAATATACTAGAATTGTGAATTGGATAGGTGGCTTGCAAACACACCATAGGCTAAGCAAAACTCGCATCTCGCTATTTGTTATATTGATAAACTTGTTTAGCTTGTCTTTGTAGAAATTTTTAAAAGGCTATTCACCCCCCTCTAGCCATCAAGACCTTTCAAGTGATATCGGAGCCATGGTCACCGTTTGTAAGGTTTAACAACCTCAGTGTAAGATGACTCAAGTTGTGTTCAACCATGTCGGGGGGCAAGCCTCCATTCTTTGATGGTGTATCATCTTTTGATCATTGGAAAAGAAAGATGAAGCAATATCTTGGCTCTATTAATGAGAAGGTTTGGGAGGTGACACATCATGACTATGCTATCATTGATCCCGACAACCTCACCAATAATGATCGCATCAATAACCAATGCAACACTATGGCTCTCAACACTCTCTACAATAGGATTGATACAAAGGTCTTTGAGCAAATCAAGGATCTTGAGATGGCAAGTGAAGTGTGGACAAGATTAGAGGAAACATATAAGGGCACTTCAACGGTAAAGAGTGCTAAGCTCTATATGCTCAAGGATAAGTTTGCAAGCTTCAAGATGAAGGATGATGAGTCCATACCGGAGATGTTCTATAGGCTACAAGTTATTGTCAATGATCTCAAGAGCCTAGGAGAAGATGTCAAGGACAAGGACTTCTCACATAAGTTCTTGATGAACTTACCTAAGAAGTTTGCTATCTTGAGGAAGATGATCCAAAGAGAGAGTTTGGACAAGGTGACTCCAAACCAAGTGCTTGGAGATGTCATGACTGATGCTCAATATGATGATGATGAAGATGAAGATGAGAAGAAAGAGATCAATGTCAAGCAAGAGAAGCCCATTGCATTCAAGGCTTCATCTTCTAAGGGCAAGAGCAAGGTGGAGAGCGATGATGATGATCCATTCGATGATGAGACCATGGCCCTCCTTGTGCACAAGATGAGAAGGTTCATGAAGAAGAAAGTATATGGGGCAAGGAAAAGGAGAGACACTATGAAGGCAAAGGTATATGCTTAAGGGTTGTGTTTTAGTAACCAAGACACCTAGTGGGTGTGGTTACATTATAGGATAGATAGTCGTACTATAAAGAGGGGAATGACACGGCTATTGAACTCCTAAGTGCCTCTAGGTGTGCATTTCATAATCATATGCATTTGGATAGAACTAATAATGCCTCAAAAAATGATTGTGAAAATGCTAACACACTCGCACATGACGTGATCACTTGGTGGTGTTAGCACATTTGCGATGGCGTTGGAGTTTGAGCAGCAGAGAGGGTTTGGGGTCCTCTCTCCCTCCTGCCGAGCTTGCGAGGCGAGATTCAGGCGTTTTCAAGGAATTGAAACGCCTACTTTCCTTTACGCCAATGTCGAGTTTCAGAGGCGTTGTCACATGTTGTTTCACGAGCTAAAACATGTGCTAAAGTGTCACATATACTTAGTCTAGCTCATATGTGAAAGGGTGAATCAAACGGAGGCGAACAAAGGTCACAGTGGTGACCGGACGCTGGACCAGACGCGGTCTCTGTGTGACCGGACACGTCTGGTCAGTGCTCAGCGTGTGTCCGTGTCTTGGTTCTCTGATGGACGCGGTGGTGCGTCCGGTCACGATCGACCAGACGTGTCCGGTTGTTGAGGGAGCTTACGGGACTCCAACCAGATGCTGGCACTGTGGCATCTGGTGCGACTAGCGTGCGCGTCCGGTCGCTGCTTCGCTGGAGCGTTGCTCGGCTTGACCAGCGCGTCCGATCAGTTCTGGGACCAGCGTGTCCAGTCGAGCGTCGCGCGTTCGGTCAATTCAACCAGCGCGTCCGGTCATGCTTTGCGCATGGGTGGTGTACGCACCTGCGCGTCTGGTCCGCGCGACCACCGCGTTCGGTCAGCGTGACTGCAGCTATTTCAAGTGTCTAACGGCTATATTCGAAGGGGTATGTCTATAAATACTCGTTGGCCGGCTCAAAGCTCTCTCTCTTGCATTCTTTGACATACTTATGAGCATTTTGAGCTAAGCAACTCCCCTCCTACTCATCTCTCTTGCTTCTTTGCATATTCTAAGTGAGATTGAGTGATCCAAGTGCATTTGCATTGTGAGATTGCATCTAGTTGGCACTTGGTGGTTGATTTTGTCACACCCGGCCCAATTTGGAATTTGGCCCATAGTGGCCCATGTGAATGTTATGAGATATTGTGGAGAGTTTAGTCCCACCTTGGTTGATTAGAGTGGGATAGACCAACATATAAGGCTTCTAGAGTCCATCTCACCATCCCCCGGGTTAATCCTTTTACGTGAAGCGAGGACAAAAGCGTAAGTGGGATGGTAGGAGGTGTGGTTCATTCAGCGTGCAGAGTGGATCTGAGCCATTTACACTCTGGGGCGTTACAAAATGGTATCAGAGCCAACCTTCGCAGCCACGGGTGCGTGCGGGCCAGGGCTGGACATGGGGTTCATTGCGCGTGTAAGCTCTGCGGAGTGCACGGTGTGGCACATGTGCCGTCACTGGGCGCACGGTCGCATGTGCTAAGAGGGAACATTCCTAGTTATCATTTGCCTGATTGTGGGTATGTTGGGCCCGACGAGGACATCGGGTTCTTTGAGGGGGGTGTATGTCACACCCGACCCAATTTGGAATTTGGCCCATAGTGGCCTATGTGAATGTTATGAGATATTGTGGAGAGTTTAGTCCTACCTTGGTTGTTTAGAGTGGGATAGACCAATATATAAGACTTCTAGAGTCCATCTCACCATCCCCCGGGTTAATCCTTTTACGTGAAGCGAGAACGAAAGCGTAAGTGGGATGGTAGGAGGTGTGGTTCATTCAGCGTGCAGAGTGGATCTGAGCCATTTGGACTCTAGGGCGTTACAGATTTGCTGCGGGATTCTTGTTTCTCTTGGTGGTTGCTGCCACCTAGACGGCTTGGAGCAGCTTAGAGGCGTTGGTAAGAGTTGGTGATTGTTCTTAGCCACCTCCGGTGATTGTGAGAGGTTTGTGCCTACCTCGGTGAAGCGCCAAAGGCAACGTTAGTGGATTGCTCGTGTCATTTGCAACATTTTGCCATTTGGTAGGTTCTTGTGGCGCCTTTTGAGAGGCTCGGTGTGTGACCGATTAGCCACCGAACCACGTGGTGAAGAGGGACACAACGGGGACTAGCGTGCCGGCAAGCACGTGAACCTCGGGATAAATCTTGTGTCATCACTTTCTTATTGTGACTAATCGACCCCGGTGGTCTTGTATTGTGGAATTAATCTCTTGATCATATTGATTGGTTGGTTCAATACTTCGCCCCTCAGTGATACCCTTCTAACTCTCTCTTGTATTATTTTCTTAGTTACCTTGCTAGCTTGTTAGTTTACCTCTTAGCTTATGTAGCTAGTTAGCTTTAGTTGTAAGCTAAGTTGTGCGGTTTGACTTGTGTGGTTGAGTGCGAATACACTAGAATTGTGAATTGGATAGGTGGCTTGCAAACACACCGTAGGCTAAGCAAAACTCGCATCTCGCTATTTGTTATGTTGATAAACTTGTTTATCTTGTCTTTGTAGAAATTTTTAAAAGGCTATTCACCCCCCTCTAGCCATCAAGACCTTTCAGTTGGGGAGGTTGCGATGGATGTCGAGGAGAACACAGTAGCTGATCAGATTGAAGAATTGGGAAAAGATTCAGAAAAGGATGCTGAAATGGAAGGGGAGGGACGCAGATTGCTGGTGGCTCCGAACGGACCTGCTGATGCAAAGTTCGTGGATGCGGCGCTGATTCCAGAGGTCGTGCAGTCCCCGACCAGGGCAAGTCCGTGACTGCTGGTGTGGCGGCTGAACATACCTTGGTGCGGGAGGAGCCCCTGGTGCAGTCCAGGAACCTGGAATGCAATAGAGGTAACATTCTGACTGATCCAACTTGTTTACTATCCCTATCAAATGCTGTAGATAACCTGTGGGCTTTGGGTTTAAGGGTGGGCAATAATAACAAGAGTTCTTTTGAGATGAATGTTCAGAACTTAGTTGAAGGGGATTTAGTTAGTGAAAAACCTTGCTTTGTTTGGGGGGGCAGGGGAGGTGGAGTTTTCGGATAGTGAGTCTGTTGATTCAGAGAGTTTTGAGAGGAAAGGGCTAGAGTTTTTGTGTGGGGATCTAATGGAAGAAATTTTCAATGATAACAGTTATCGCCTAAGTAGTGACTTTAAAACTGTTCAAAGGAAGCCAGGCGCCAAGACGTCAAGAAAAAGGGCTTCGAGAAAGTTGAAGGTTAGGATTAATAAGATTAGTGCGAAATGAGGGGATTTTTTTGGAATAGCAGAGGTCTTCGCGACTTGGCTAAAACCAAAATTTTGAGTAATGCTTCAAGAGAGCATGGACTAGATTTTTATTGTGCTCTTAGAAACCGGTAAAAAGTATTTCACAGAGGCAGACCTTGATAGATATTGTGGTGGAAGGAATTTTGTGTGGCACTGGACTGAATCACATGGAAGGTTAGGAGGTATGCTACTAGGAGTCAATCTGGATGTGTGCGATGTTGGAAATAGAGGAGGGGGACTTCTTTATCAAGTTTCACCTTAGAAATAGGGATGATGATTTTCACTGGTGTTTAGTGGAGGTATATGGAGCTGCTCAACCAGAGTTTAAGGAAAAATTCTTAACTGAGTTAGATGAGCATGCAGAAAAGTCTCTCCCTCTACTGGTCGGCGGAGACTTTAATATAAATAGAAACCCAAATGAGAAAAATAATGATAACTATGACGATCGATGGCCCTTCTTATTTAATGCCATTATAAATGGTTTAAATTTAAGGGAGATCGAAATGTCGGGAAGAAAATTCACTTGGGCCAGTTCCAAAAGTGTACCAACTTATGAAAAATTAGATAGTGTGCTGGCCAGCATGGAGTGGGAACAAAAATTTCCCCTTGTCACTGTTGATGCACTGAATAGGGAAATCTCAGACCACACTCCCCTTCTTCTTAGCACCGGTGAGAGGGTACACAGGGGCGGCCAACCTGAGTTCAAATTTGAACATAGCTTGTTCCTCTAGAAAGATTTTTTGGAACAGTTGAAAGGATCTGGAAGTGTAAATTATGAATCTACCCCAATGAAGAAATGACAGCATAAGATTAGAAGATTAAGGCAGTTTTTGATAGGATGGGCAGAAAACGTGATTGGGAATTTTAGAAGAGAAAAGGAGGAGCTATTTTGGCTAGCTGGGGAACCGGATATAAAAGCAGAAGCCCAGATTTTGAGCCAGAAAGAGCTCAACCTGAAGCAAAGTGTGAAGGAAAGGATCACACAGTCGCTATGGGAGGAAGAAATCAAATGGTTTCAAAGGGCAAAGACCAAGGATCTGCTAGAAGGAGATAATAATACTAAATATTTTCACATGGTGGCCAATGGAAAGAGAAGGAAAACAAGAATTTTTCAGTTAGAACAAGAAGGGGAAGTGATCGAAGGGAAGGAAAACTTAAAATTTTTCATAACAAAGTATTATAAGGATTTGTTTGGGTCATCACAGAGAAATTCCTTCTCCCTTGATGAATCACAAACAAATGATATTCCTTAGATTAATGAGGGAGAAAATAAGCTGTTAACTGAAGCGTTTACGGAAAAAGAAGTAAGAGAAGCCATTTTCCAAATGAAACATAATAAGGCACCAGGCCCTGATGGCTTTCCGACGGAGTTCTACCAAGTGTTTTGGGCTCTAATTAAAGATGACCTAGTGGCCATGTTTCGAGAGTTCCACGCTGGTAATCTGCCCCTTTTCAACCTTAACTTTGGCACAATCACTTTGATTCCAAAACAAAAGGAAGTCAAACAAATCTAGCAGTATAGGCCTATCTGTATGCTCAATGTGAGCTTTAAGATCTTTACAAAGGTCTTGGCTAATAGGCTAACTGTTGTGGCTGACAAAGTAGTGAGATAGTCGCAAACTGCTTTTATGCCAGGAAGAAACATTTTGGAAGGAGTTGTGATTTTGCATGAAACAATTCATGAGCTGCACAAGAAGAAGAAGAATGAGGTGATACTAAAATTGGACTTTGAAAAGGCTTATGACAAAGTCAATTGGTCATTTGAACAGCAGACTCTTAAATGAAGGGCTTTTCACCTGTTTGGTGTAAATGGATTGAAGAGGTGGTGAGACAAGGAAGTGTGGGGATCAAAGTGAATGAAGAAACTGGTCATAACTTCCAAACCAGTAAAGGACTTGGACAGGGGGATCCCCTCTCACCTATCCTTTTTAATTTGGTTGCGGATATGCTGGCCATTCTTGTTTTGAGAGCAAAGAACGATGGACAGTTCAGAGGCTTGGTACCTAATCTATTTGATGATGGGATGTCCGTTATGTAGTATGCAGACGACACAATATTGTTTATGGAGGATGACTTAGAGGGGGCGAGAAATCTAAAACTAGTATTGGTAGCCTTCGAAAAATTGTGAGGCTTGAAAATCAATTTTCATAAAAGTGAATTGTTCTATTTCGGTGGGGCTAAAGACAGAGGCAAGGAATATGTGGAGCTGTTCAGTTGTGTAGAGGGGAGCTTCCCCTTCAGATACTTAGGTATCCCAATGCATTACCGGAAGCTTTCCAACAAACACTGGAGTTCAATAGAAGAGCGTTTTTTGAAAAAAAAACTTAGTAGTTGGAAAGGGAAGCTTCTTTCCTTGGGGGGCAGATTAGTGTTGATCAATTCGGTCCCATCAAGTCTACCGATGTTCATGATGTCCTTTTTTGCCATCCCTAAAGGGGTGCAGAAAAGGCTGGATTACTATCGGTCCAGGTTTTTCTAGCAGTGTGATGAACATAAGAAGAAGTACAGGTTAGCAAAATGGAGTATACTTTGTAAGCCAAGATGCATGGGGGGATTGGGAACCTAGACTTGGAAATTCAGAACAAGTGTTTACTTAGTAAATGGTTGTTCAAGCTCTTTAATGAAGATGGCTTATGGCAAGATGTACTTAGGAAGAAGTATGTCAAGGACAAATGCTTGTCTCAAATAGAAAAACGCCCAGGACATTCACACTTCTGGTCAGGATTGATGGAGGTGAAGGAACTGTTACTTCAACACGGAAGGTTCAAGGTAAATAGTGGTCACTAAACAAGGTTTTGGGAGGATGTGTGGATTGATCAACAACCGCTAATGCGGAAGTTCCCGGACCTATACATGATAGTGAGGAAAAAAGGGGTTTAAGTAGCTAGCGTGCTAGTTCAACTCCGCTGAATATTTCGTTTAGACGGGGAATAGCGGGGGAGAGACTAAAAGAGTGGATCACGCTAGTCTCTTTAGTGCTACCGGTGAATCTGAACAATGACAAAGATAACTTTATTTGGCAAATAAAAAAACAGAGTTTTCTCAATACAATCGATATATAGAGAAATAATGAAAAGTGAGAAAATTTATGGGAAATAAGTGTTCTGGAAAGCAAAATTGCCTCTGAAAATTAAAATTTTTCTATGGTACTTAAAAGGAGGGGCAATTTTAATAAAAGATAATTTACTGAAGAGAAGATGGAAAGGAGATTTTAAGTGTAATCTCTGTGGCTTGGAAGAAAACATTTAACATCTTTTTTTTTATTGTCGTGTGGCTAGATTTGTTTGGAACACATTGTTCATCACCTTTAACATTCAACCACCAAAAAGTACCTCTCACATGTTTGGATCTTGGATAACGAGATTTGCTCCAGGGCTAAGAAATCAAATTTAGTGGGAATAGCGGCCATATGTTGGGTCTTATGGTTGAATAGAAATGATGCAGTGTTCCAAAATTTAGTTGTTAACTCTTACTTGCAGGTAATTTTGAGGGGGACTTTTTGGATCAAGCAATGGTCCTTGCTGTCTAAAGAGGAAGATGGAAGAATGATGAAAGAAGGCTGCAGACATTTGGAAGGTGTGGCGCTACAACTCTTTGGTTCCCATCAATGGAAGAATCATAAGAGGATAGGAGTGTAGGGTCCTTCTTTTGATTTTGGTCTGCGTTCAGTGTTTTGGCTGTTCGGTTGTCTTCTTGGTTATGGATTCAGGTTTCTGTATTGACTGCCCGCTTAGCGGTTTTCTGGGCTATGTCCCTTTCTTGTAAGATCAAGCTTTAAGCATTCACTTGTGAATGTGAAGGCTGGGATGTTTTATTCCTCAATTAAAAAATATCCATCTCAATCCATTTATGTTAGGGTGTACATAGATGGAGGTGAATATATAAGCATCCGAACAAGGCCGTAAGGAGGAATGGATGGAGGATGATGCTTGATCCAGGCCTGCCAGGCTGCCGCCAATTACACGCAGGCACACACCCAAGCAGGTGGTAAATCTGTCAGAGCTCACATTCAGGCGCCTTGGATGCATGCATGAATGGAGCACCGCCAATAAAATTTCATTTCGTCCTCCGTGAAGCCATCAGCGTCGTTTGTTCCTGCTGTTGTACATTGACACACCTGAGATGTGCTGGATGGTACAACGTACAAATCATCATCGTCTCTTTCGTGAAAAGTTATTATCCGTGCCTAGTACAGGTGTCGAACGGGCCCTAAGCCATATTATCCCTGTTTCTGCATGTCTCTTGAAAATTTTGTATGATTTCAAACGGGCCCTAAGCCATTATGCATGGGCGGGAACGTATATACAAACAAGCGTACAGGGAGCGTGGGCCGAGGCATCTAAAACCACCGGTGCCGATTCGACCATGGGCTCTCATAGGCTTTTGGGGCTGATGACTTCTGGGCCCATCTATCTGGGCTAATTAAGCCCAGTGTACTGTCCATGTTCCGTAAGTTTGCAAGGCTGGAATCAATTCCAGTCCATTACGATGTCTATGAGCAAATCAGAAGATAGTAGAAACGTGTAGGGAGTAAAATGTACTGCTTTGAGATTGTCAGAGACAATCAATTGATTGATCTGCCATCTGGGCGATCTGGCTCTGCTGCCCCAAGGGCCAAGGACTGGATGATCCATGCCTGCCTGCCTGGCTGCCTCCAGTTAGACTCAGCGTGTGTTTAGTTGGTGAGAAGTTTTGGGGAAAAATGTTAAAAAACTAATTACATAACTTGCCTTAAAACTGCGAGACAAATTTATTAAACCTAATTAATCCGTCATTAGCACATTTGTACTGTAGCACTTTGGTGTCAAATCATAGAATAATTAGGCTCAAAACGTTAGTCTCACAATTTACATGCAAACTGTGCAATTAGTTTTTTATTTAGTCTATATTTAATACTCCATGCATGTGCCGCAAGATTCGTTACTGTAGTTTTTCGTGAAAAGTTTTTGGATAACAAGGACTGAGCTTGTGCTGAATCTGTCAGAGGTCACCTTGAGTCACCCTGAATGAACCCCGCCAATGGAACTTCATTTGGTCCTCTGTGCGAGGCAAGCAGCGCCGTTTTCTCCTGCTGCGACATATTCAACACTTCCGCTAGATAGGCTAGCCATTTATCAGTTAAACGAACTGAGGCTAATCTGACAGGAATTTATCATCAGTTTACCGAAGCGTTCGTAAGCCGTGTAAAACTAGCGCAATAATTCTCGTTCAGCGAGTGCCTTGTTCAGTTCGTTGGACAAGTACCATCGATCAATTCACTCGCCTGAAGACGATATGCTACTACAAAATCCAAAAAACCAATCATCATATCTTTCGTGAAAATTTCACCGTGACTACTGCCTAGTACAGGCGCGATAAGAACTCTGATTCAGCATCTCTGTTCCCCTGCACTGCAAAATGTTGCACCAGCTAGGAATCTATCTATTGACACCGTTTTTGGCACGTGTCAAAATGATCAGAGTGAGCTAATCGGTAGAAGAAAAGTTATTGTATTACGATGGTAGAAGGGTGCCGATGAAGATCAGCTTGTGAGGATTGTTGCCGATGAATGGTGGTGACCGATGGAAAGGTTGTCGTTTGACTTAGACTTAGAGGCGTTGCAGGTAAGATCGGAGATGTTATTGTCGATGCCGATGAAGGAAGATCGGAAGACTACTGCCGATGAAGCTTGTGATGACGGAAAGCATGCCGATGGAGAGGAGGTCGATGAAAATTTCATCGTAATTAAGACGGACAAGAAAGTAGATAGGTGCTGATTTCCTTTTCTATATTTGTTAGAGTATGATTCATGTAAGAGTCACGTTTTTCTTTAGATATGGACTCAGTGTCCTAGTCGTGTTTGGTTATGTTTCTTCAGGTCAGGGTATAAATATAGACCGAGGGACAATGTAAAAGATGAATCAATCAATATCAAACCAATTTTACTCCTATTTGCATCTACTTACTTTTCGGCGACTTCGTCAATTTGCATATTTTTATTTTTATGAGTTCTCATCGATTCGACGAGCTGCATCGCTTCAGTGCGACCTTCGACGATTCTCGAGTTCCATATGAGTACCTCTTGGCCGTGGCTTCTAGGCGTATCGTTGTTGTCTGGACCAAAGTACTCGAATTTTCATCCTTGTTGATTAACAGGTCAAATCGACTGGCACGCTTTGGATATTAGATTGGGTATTAGCCCTTTGTGTTTGCAGATCCACTTTTACATCAACACATCTTTTGGCATGCCCAGTGGGACAAATCAACACGATCAATATGTTCAATTCTGAGATCGACATGGGGAACGTCATCGCGATATCAGAAGAAGATCTCAAGGAAGAGCTATGGAGGATTACAGGCAGCTCTGTCTGAAATCATTCAGCTTGAACAGGAGCGGAGAAGTCATCCAGAAGCAAGATCTGCCGTTGCCTCGGCAGGTTACCTTTGACTCCAATCCTGGTAAACTTCAAGAGATGATTAAATCTGCAGTAAATCATGCTTAGATTAACCACTCTAATGTGTTGTCCAATACTGTTCATAATGTTATGGTTCGAACTTTTAAAGAGGGACAAGTACCACCACTTTACGTTGGGCCAACTTATCACCAGCCAGAACCGGCATCGGTCAATGCTCCATCGGCTCCCTCAGCCGTTGCGGGTACAGAAGTTACTTCTCCCCTAGTTTCAGCAGGTTTGCCTAATGTTCAATCTACACCGATAAGATCAGATCCAGTGCTTTCAGGAGGATGAGTTCAGCTCAATACAGATCTATCGGCATCAGCTATGTCAGGGCCTGTGTCTCAGAACAACCAGATTCCTGTTAATTGATGGGGATATGGTATACCTCTGGAGTTGTCTGCCATCAACTCTGGGTTGCCTCAAGTGTTTGACGCAGCAGGAAAAGTTCCTGTATCATCGGCTGCTCCTATTTCACCGATGACTCAGGTACCTCAATATACCACATCAACTACTGTGCAACCAACTTCAGGAGGTTTCCAAGTGCCTTCGTTTCAAGCACCCAATACAAGTCCATCAGCAAGCCTACTGCCGATGCAGCAGAAGGCCCCTGCTATAAGTCAACCTGGGGTGCAGATCATGCCTCAAGCTGGTTATGCTAATTGTTATCCAACAATGTCAGCAAGTTACCGGCCATCGGCAAGCTTTATGCCGATGAGTTCTAATAATGGTTGGTCAGGACAGTTACCTGTTCAACATGCAGTTCAACAGAACTATCAAGTTGCAGAAGATCATATGCAAGCTGGTTCTCAGAATCAGGCATCGGTAGCTCAGCCGATGAATCCTTTCCAGCAGATTAATGAGCCACAAGTAGCGGCGAATATGCCGATTGCTGGAGATCGTATGCCACAAAGACACGTGGAGGGATATCAGTAGGTACCTCCTGTAGAAATTCAGCCAGTTCGTCAGCAGGAGGCTGATGCTTTTTGGGCCGATAAGATAGCAGAAATCATGAGAGATCAGTTTGAGATAAAACCTAAAGTTAATACTTATTCTTATCGGACTCCATACTCTCCAGCATATGATTTAATTTCTCTCCCAAATCGGTACAAGGTACCAGATTTCACTAAATTTTCTGGACAAGATGATACATCAACGATAGAACACGTCAATCGCTTCATTATTCACTGTGGAGAGGCAGCTAGTAGAGATGAATTAAGAGTTCGGTTATTTTCATCATTTTTGTCTGGATCGGCATTCACGTGGTTCATATCATTGCCACCAAATTCTATTATTACTTGGGCTGATCTAGAAAAACAATTTCATAAGTATTTCTTTACTGGAATTCATGAAAAGAAGCTTACCGATTTAGTAAAATTGAGGCAACGTAACGATGAATCGGTAGAAAGCTTTGTGTAGAGGCTACGAGATGTAAAGAATAAGTGCTACAGCCTGGTGCTGGATGATCGGCAGCTTGCCGATCTGACTTTTCAAGGGTTATTGCCACATCTCAAGGACAGGTATGCTTCTCAGGAGTTTGAAAGCCTAGGTCATCTTGTACAAAGGATCTCTGATCAAGACACTAGGGTTTTTGAGCCTCAAAAGAATTAGAGCAAAAAAGTATCATTTGTTGATGAGGTAGAAGACTCTGATTCTGATGAATAACCAGTTATCGGCTTAGCTGAGTGGGTTAAGAATAAAAGGCCGATATCTTATCCTTTTGGTTAGAAAGAGCCAGAGAAATTTACCTTTGACTTCACCAAAGCCGATAAGATATTTGATCTTTTGCTTCAAGAAGGTCAAATTAAGCTGTTACCCAATCATGTGATTCTATCGGCATAAGAGTTGAAGAAGATCCAGTACTGCAAATGGCACAATGCAACTTCACACAGTACAAATGAGTGCAAGGTGTTCAGACAGCAGTTGCAATCGTCCATCGAATCTGGGAGAATTAAGTTTGGCAACTCCAAGACCTAGAAGCCGATGAAAATCGATCAACATCCTTTTCCAGCAAATATGTTGGATGCCAAGGGTAAGACCAAGGTATTGACATCAGAGGCTGCTGAGAAAAGCGCATCAGTGGATCCCCAACATCGGATAACTACCGATGACGCAAAAAGCAAGGGTCTGCTAGGAGAAAGTGGTAGTTCCAAAAAACCTCCTTGACCTGGCATTGTGATTACTTATCGACGGCAGCAGGAAGGAAGGCAGCAGGAGAGTTGGCGTCGGCGTAAGGACCGATATCAACAACAGCAAGAAGAGAGACGTCAGGAAGAGTGGTATCGGCATAAAGATCATTGGAGGTGCCCGTTTTTCATCCATTGCTGGGAAGAAGACATTAAATTGCCAACTGTTGAAAATTGCCCTGAGTGCAATGGTTACTATCGGGCCAATCGGCCAGAAAGGAGGTTTCAGTCTGGTAATCAGGGCTTATCTATCAATGAGTCGATCAGAGGCAGAGCATTAGTGCATGATCGGCTGGGGGGCAGACTCAATGTACATGAAAGGCTTGGTAAGCGCGCTGGATATTTTCCAAGGAATCAAGAAGAGCTTGAGGAGATGGCAAACACAAGAGTTCCCGATAAAGAAATATTCTACAGGGACCCTAATATACGTCATGTAGAATCAACTGAGATCTGTTATCAGCCGGTTTTGAAAACTAAGCTTCCTCAATGGTGCCCTGAGGGTCTGACAAAGACACAGAAAAGGAGGATGCAGCGTGAGCGTCAGGAAGACCTATACAGAGAGGAAAGCCCTTCCAATGAGATGCCCAGACATCGGCAGTGGCATGTGAAACACAAAGGGCAGGGCCCATCGACAGATATTAATATGGTATTTATGTTGCCGATGGAGTTTCTGGCACCCTCTGATGATGAGGAAGAAGTTGTTCTCTCCGATCAAGTAGCTCAGCTGGCACTAGATCCCATGATGGCTATTTTTGAGAAACCTACCGATGACGAGAGACAGCATCTCAAAGCTTTGTTTGTGAAAGGCAGAGTTGATGGGCAGCCTGTATCTAAGATACTTATTGATGGAGGAGCTGCGATTAATATTATGCCCTATGTGATGTATCGGAAACTTGGCAAAGAAGATCAAGACTTGACCAAAACCGATATGATGCTGAAAGATTTCGAAGGCAATATGTCACCAGCTAAAGGGGCAGTATGCGTTGAGTTGACCATCGGCAGCAAAACCTTTCCGACGACGTTCTTTGTTATCAATGGTAAAGGAGCGTACAATATGCTTCTAGGAAGGGACTGGATTCATGCTAATTGTTGTGTTTCTTCCACAATGCATCAATGCCTCGCACAGTGGGTTAGGGATAAGATTGAGGTTGTCCCTGGTGATTCTTCTTATATCATCGCATCGGCAGAATCAGATACTTATCAGCGAACCAAATGCATATCAGGAGAAGTTTGGGAGAAAGAGTTCCTCAGAGTTGCTGATTATGAAATTCCACTGATCCAAGCAATTAGTTCTGAAGAGGAGTTTTAATGGATAGGTTTGCCGATGATGGAAAATTAGGTCAGGGGTTCACATCGGCTGATGATTTAGTAGAGGTAGATATTGGTAATGGTGATAGGCCAAAGCCTACTTTTATTAGCGCTAAGTTAGATTCCAAGTGTAAGCAACAAATAACCAATTTGTTAAAGGAATATAAAGATTGTTTTGCTTGGGATTATACTAAAATGCCTGGATTAGACCAATCGATAGTTGAACATTGGTTACCTATCAAATCTGGATTTTGGCTATATCAGCAGCCAGCACGTCGATGCAACCCTAATATACTTCCTAATATTAAGGCCGAAATAACTAAATTGATTGAGGCAAAGTTTATTCGACAGTGTCGATATGCGGAGTAGATTTCTAATGTGGTTCCTGTTTATAAGAAAAACGGAAAACTTCATGTTTGTATTGATTTCAGGAACCTCAACAAAGCCACACCGATGGATGGCTATCCAATGCCTATTGCTGATTTGTTGATTGATGCTGTAGCCGAATATCAGATTATCAACTTCATGGATGTTAATACAGGTTACAATCAAATATTCATGGCTGAAGAGGATATTCCCAAGACTGCTTTCAGATGTCCAGGTCATGTGGGGTTGTTTGAGTGGATAGTCATGACCTTCGGTTTGAAAAATGCTAGTGCTACTTATCAGAGAGCTATGAATTTTATTTTTCATGAGTACATCGGCACATTAGTGGAAATCTACATTGATGATGTAGTGGTTAAATCTGGGGATATCACAAAATATCTAGCCAATCTATGAAAGATACTGGAGTGCATGAGGAAGCATGGATTGAAGATGAATCCTAATAAATGTGCGTTTGGTGTTTCGGCAGGTCAATTCTTGGGTTTTATGGTGCATCAGAGGGGTATTGAAATCAGTAGAAAATCTATTGATGCAATTAACAAGGTAGTTGCTCCTACTAATAAAACTAAATTGCAATCTTTGATCGGCAAGATTAATTTCATTAGAAGGTTCATATCTAATCTATCGGGCAAGATCAAGGCTTTCAGTCCGTTGCTTAAATTGAAGGCCGATCAAGAATTTGTATGGGGAGCTGAGCAGCAGTTGGCCCTAGATGAAATTAAGAAGTACTTGACAAACCCTCCAGTGCTAGTTCCACCCTAACATGGGAAACCCTTCAGGTTGTATTTGTCAACTGATGATACTGTTATCGATTCAGCTCTTATTCAAGAATTTGAAGGAAAAGAACATGCTATTTGTTATTTGAGCAGAAGTTTGGTGGATGCTGAGACAAGGTATTCGGCCATCGAAAAACTATGTCTGTGTCTATACTTTTCTTGTATTAAATTGAGGCATTATTTGCTATCGGCCGAATGCACTGTCATATGTAAGGATGACGTGGTCAAATACATGTTGTCGATGCCGATATTAAGTGGTAGAATCAGCAAGTGGATTTTAGCATTGTCAGAATTTGACCTACGTTACGAATCGGCTAAAGCAGTTAAAGAGCAGGTTATGGCCGATTTTGTCACTTAGCATTGCAGTACAGTGGACTCTCTGGAAGTTGCTCCTTGGACACTTTTTTTGATGGGTCTACATGTGGTGAAGGAGCAGGTATCAGCATTGTGTTGATTTCACCTCAAGGAAGGAAGTATGAGTTTTCATTGCCGATTGTTGCTACATCGATAAACAATCAGGCTGAGTATCAAGCTTTGATAAAAGGGTTGGAATTACATAGGGAGATACGTGCCGATGCTGTCGAGATCTTCGGTGACTCTATGCTAGTTATAAATCAATTAGCTGGGATTTATGAATACCGAAGTGAAGTTTTGATCTCATATCATGAGAGATGTTTCCAATTATTGAAAGAGTTTAAAGATTTTTGTCTTGAACATATTCCTCGATTGCATAATAAAGAAGCTAATCAGCTAGCTCAGCATGCTTTAGGGTATCAGCCTATCCAGGAGGTGCTGACATCGGCAGTTGATACCAATGACTGGAGAACGGATATTGTCGATTACTTAAGGGATCCATCTAAGAAGGTTGAAAGACGTATAAGATTTCAGGCCACTAAGTATGTACTCCTCGATGATGAATTATATTATCAGACTATAGATGGAGTTTTACTCAGGTGTCTTAGCGGTGATGAATCGAAAAGCTTGATGGGTGAAATTCATGAAGGAGTGTGTGGGGCACATCAATCGGCTTTCAAGATGAAATGGATGATCAGAAGGAATGGATACTATTGGCCGACTATTCTTCAAGATTGCTTTAAATATTTTAAAGGATGTCAGGGGTGTCAGAAATTCAGTAATATTCAAAGAGCGTCTGCATCGGCCATGAATCCTATAATTAAACCTTGGCCGTTCTGGGGATGGGCTATCGATCTCATCGGTCAGATTTATCCGCCATCGAGCAAAGAATATAAATTTATACTTGTTGCTACCAATTATTTCACAAAATGGGTTGAAGCAATTCCTTTTAGAAGGGTAACATCGGCTAGTATGATCGATTTTGTGAAAGAGTATATTGTTTACCGATTTGGTATTCCTCAAACTATCACTATTGATCAGGGTACTATGTTTACATCAGGAGAATTTGATGAGTTTGCTATTAGTATGAGGATTAAAGTTTTGAATTCTTCTCCCTATTATGCTCAAGCTAATGGTCAGGCTAAGGCTTCCAACAAAGGAATTATCAAACTCATTAAGCGTAAAATTAAAGAAAATCCTAAGCGGTGGCATACAGTATTGAATGAAGCCCTATGGTCATATCGGATGGCATGTCATGGTGCAATCAAAGTAACGCCCTATCAGTTAGTATACGGACATGATGCAGTATTGCCTTAGGAAATTAAAACTGGCTCTAGGCGGAAAGTTTCTGAAGATCAACTGACAGCCGATGACTATGATACTCTTATGAAAGATGAGTTAGAAGACGTGGCAGGTCATCGGTTGAGGGCTTTAGTTAGCATCGAAGAAAATAAGAAAAGGGTAGCCATATGGTATGACAAGAAGGTGAAGGTAAAGGAGTTTGCCGATGGAGATCTGGTTTGGAAATTGATTTTACCGATTGGGACTAAAAGCTCAAAGTTTGGCAAGTGGTCTCCTAACTGGGAGGGTCCTTATCGGATAAATCAATCTGTTCCTGGCAATGCGTATATTCTAGAAACCCTCGAAGGGGTTATGTTTTCCAGAGCATTAAACGGAAAATATTTAAAGAAATATTACCCTAGTATCTGGATGGATACATAAAAGTATAAGTGCCAATAATAGTACTATCGGCCAAAATCAGACAAGGGTATCAGTGTTTCCTAAAGCACCGATGCAATAAACAGGATTTACAAATTTAGTAAAGATTGGATGGCCGATATTGCATGCAGGCGAATCTGATCGGCTTCCTCTATCTCTTTGATATCTTCATCGGTGGTACCATCCACTGACCTAAGTTTTTTCTTCACTGCCAGGGCTCTGCAAGCTTGGATATCTCTTTCTTGCTGAAGAGCCTTGATAGCATCGGGTAACTGGCTTTCTTCCTGCTTGGCATGAGTTAGCTGCCTCGACTTCTTTCAGTTCAGCTAGTAGAGCCATTCTCTTTGCCGATAAGTCCAAGATTTTCTACTTAAGTTCGGCACCCAAGGTCTTCAAACTGCCGATGTTCTTGTGCTTCTCATCAGCGGTCTGCTTCAATTGTAGCATCTCTTCTTTGAGCTAGGCCTGAGCGGCTCTATCGGCAATACGTTGAGCAGCCCTCTGATATTGGAGTTGTCGGCTTTCTAAGTGGGCTGCTGGGAAGAGTGCCTTTTCGATGTCGACAGGGACCTAGCCACGGATTGTTTTGAAAATTGCTTTTGCAGGGTCTGAATCATCTACCAACTGGGCGGTGTCTTGCTGCAGCAAGTTTAGTAGAGCCTCCAGCTTGGACTTGACTTCTGCCGATATTGTCCCCAGTGCAAGTGAAGAGCTTGCCTCCTCTCCCTCATCGTCAGAAATGTCGATGGCGAAGGAGAATAAACTGTTTGGAGAGTCTTGTTCCTAAAAGAAGAAAAGGGGTCAGTCGAGGATAAGTATGAATATTATAAATCAGCTAGATCAGTCGGCTTACTTGCTTTAAGGTAATTTCTTGTCTTTGACTGGAGGAAGCGATCTGGAGTGTGCCATATGAAGGATCGGCTAAGCTTGCCGATGGGATATCTTCAAATTTAGGATTAACCGGTGCTAAGACTGATGACAATTCCTCTGTGGTCTCATCAGTAATTGGTCCTTGGGAGACGACGGCCGATGACGTGCCCTGTGCAGAAGGATCGACTGCTTGCTCAGTTGCATCGACCGGTTCTGGTTGGCTCGAAGGCACTAGATCAGGTGTTGGGATCGGTACAGACTTCTGCCGTTTTGGTTGTGCCTCGGTGTCTGTTAAAGCTTTACGCTTTGTTTGGGCCTCGGCAACGGTTGGCTAGGGGGCATCGGCACTTGTTGGTTGTGAAGATTGGACATCTGGGACACTTGCTGATATACCCGTTTGTTGCTGCAAGATAGGTGTAAGACATGATGTTTAACAAGTTAAATGTAGAGTTGAAGGAATACCTCTAAAGGTTTGTTAGAGATGGTAGTGCTTGATACAAGAGGAGTTGCCGATGATGATCCAGTTGTAGTTTTTGCGTCCTAAAAATTAGTATCAGTACGGTCTAAGATCGGCATATGTTGGAATAAATAAGGTTGTTACCTTGAACGCCTCTATTTGGGTCGCGGCGACAGCCGATGGAGTGACCCTAGTCTTAGCAATTTTGGCTTGGTAGTGATTTTCTTGGTACGGATTCTCTGATGGGTCAGAATAGCCAAGGTAGGAGCATTGTAGCCAATCGGTGATATTGGGGATATAGGTCGAAGGTCAAAGGGTCTCCCACTCCTGCTCGTGGATGGTGCTGGGTCATCAACCTGTCACAAGAAAATTAGTTGCCGATGAAATTAAAAGTGGAGAAAAAAAACTAGTGTTAAAAGAAACTTACTGTGTCATCAGGTATGACATGCTCAGGGTCGATCAGATGCCAATACGTATGAACAGATGCTACAAATAATTGTTCCTTCCACTCTTGACAACATAACTTATATGATTCAGTGATGAAAGAGGCTGACACCTAGGTGGATAGATCAACATATCTAGTATCGACATTAGGGGAGGGTTGCACTACCTTACTCTAGTCCGATCCGCTGGTGATTGTTTCTCTCGGCTTAATCACATCGGCAAAGCAAAGTTTAATTGGCAGCTGTCCAAAGGCCAATTGACGTGATACTACTGATGGATTGTAGAATTCATAGGTAATATTGGTGTTCTTTCCACTGCAGAATGTATTCACTGGGATTGCCCAGGGAGTAATGATGGCCATCATAAGTTCATTATCCTTGTTCAAGGCATCATCGGCGAAATTGAAGAGAAGGGGGAATCTGGCTTCTTCGTCAATGTAGGGCATCCAGGCCCGATGATCACGGGAAAGACCGTTGTAAAAGCTTTGGAAAAATCGGCCGATCTGATCTTTGTTGGCCTCTGTCCTAGGAAGAACTATTATGGCTTCACCAAAATTGAGGGGTGGGCATGTTGCCGATTCTTCATCTCCAAGTTCATAATCTTTGGCGATATCTCGCGGGAATTGCTGAGCAAAGAAATCTCATTGCAAGCGTTTGTGCATGTGGGCATTCAGCCACATGTTAATGAACCACCACGGGCCTCCTAAGTTGCCGATGGGTTCACCAAGTAGAAGCTTCTGAGACACTTGATGTAAGAGGTGATAAGTGGAGCTCAAGAGATATCGGCCAAGAGGGAACCTTACACCGTTGGCCAGTAGTTCAGCTACGGGGAGGTAAGCATTGGTTGGCCCTACTGATCGACCACAGAAAATGATTTTTTCTAACCACATGTTTAGGAATGTGGCGTGTTTCCTCTGACCAACTGTCCCGGTCTTCCTGTATTTCTAGATATACCCTGTCCAACCACCGATGTTACGGGTATTCACCCTGTACTCAGGTTTTCTGCCGTAAACGGAGGCATCATTGGTAGTTGAAATATCTAAGCCGGTGATCATGTATACATCGGCAAGAGTGGGAGTAGCTGGGCCGTGTCCAAACATGAAGGTATTTGTTGTGTCTGACCAGAAATAAGTGGCAGCAATCATCATCAACTCATTCTTCTACATATCGGCAATGGACAGTTTGATGCATTGATCTAGTTTTCGCTCTGCCCAGTACACTTGCATCGACCCGATTACCCTTAGATACCAATCTTTTCACCCCTTGGTGGTTTTAGGCCAAGATCGAAAGGTATCCTTCCATAAATTTGAAGAGAAATTTTGGGCTCTGAAGGGAATTCTGTTGGTCTCTGCATTGATCAAATCGGTTGGATCTAGGTTGCCCATTGGACCTAAGCATTGGATGTGCGGCTGATTGGTTGGAATGACTAACTTGTAGCATAGTTTCTAAGTTTGGAGGACCAAAAGAACAGAGGAAAAGAGAAATAAAATCACTAACTATATGAACTTGCAAGGGCAAAAGGGATTGCAGTAAAAGGGGATGAAGGAGAAACAAACCGTGGGGACATCGAAGTTGATTGCCATTATCTTGAGAAGGATGGAGACGCAGCTGGAGACTCGAGGTTGCCGCTGAGAAGGTTCTTGCTGGTTGGGATCGCACGGTTGTTCGTCGGGGTCACCACCAGAGAGAGAGAATGTTGAAGGTTGGAGTCTAAGGGTAGAAGACGAGCATTTGGGAGAGATTTATTTATAGGCCAATTGGAATAGGGGCATTCTGGACTTATCTCTTTGCCGCGCGCATGTAGGTCAAGGTGGTTCAGATGGATATGGTAATTGTTCGCACGATAATCAAGGGATTGTGCAGGTGGTTTGATGGCAGGCAATCATGACTCGGAAGAAATCTCGGTACAGGATATTCTAAGTCCGAGATCGGCAGCGTCACTGTGTTAAGTTCTTGCCGATGGACTATTGTTTTTGTATCTTAACCATAATCAGAATGAGAGTGATTGAAGATTGTGCGATATTTACTAAGACGCGTGAATCACGGTCGGGTTTGATTGGATTTGGTAACAGATTATGTCATGCTTGGAGGACGAGCTAAGATAATTGGGTAAAGGCAATCATTGTCTGGAGTAAATTTCGGAATATTAATGATTTTATACTTCGAAATTGGGGGCATGTGTTGACACCGTTTTTGGCACGTGTCAAAATGATCAGAGTGAGCTAATCGACAGAAGGAAAGTTATTGTATTACGATGATAGAAGGGTGCCGATGAAGATCAGCTTGTGAGGATTGTTGCCGATGAATGGTGGTGACCGATGGAAAGGTTGTCGTTTGACTTAGACTCAGAGGTGTTGCTGGCAAGATCGGAGATGTTATTGCCGATGCCGATGAAGGAAGATCTGAAGACTACTGCCGATGAAGCTTGTGATGATGAAAAGCATGCCGATGGAGAGGAGATCGATGAAAATTTCATCGTAATTAAAGCGGACAAGGAAGTAGATAGGTGTTGATTTCCTTTTCTATATTTGTTAGAGTATGATTCATGTAAGAGTCACATTTTTCCTTAGATATGGACTCAGTATCCTAGTCATGTCTGGTTATGTTTCTTCAGGTCAGGGTATAAATATAGACCGAGGAACAATGTAAAAGATAGAATCAATCAATATCAAACCAATTTTACTCCTATTTGCATCTACTTACTTTTCGGCGACTTCGTCAATTTGCATATTTTTTCTTTTTACGAGTTCTCATCGACTCGACGAGCTGTATCGCTTCAGTGCGACCTTCGACGATCCTCGAGTTCCGTGTGAGTACCTCTTGGCCGTGGCTTCCGGGCGTATCGCTGTTGTCAGGACCAAAATACTCGATTTTTCATCCTTGTCGATTAACAGGTCAAATCGACTGGCACGCTTTGGATATTGGATTGGGTATTAGCCCTTTGTGTTTGCAGATCCACTTTTGCATAACACTATCTACCTGAACGAAGATGTCAGGCGCAGCTTTAAAACTGTTCCTTTTATATTTTATAAATAATAGCAGGTGAACAAAACTTTCATCTTTCTCCTTGTATATTTTCAGAGGACTGGTGCAGAAATCGACATATATACTCCCTATATATAAACCCTACAGTCTATATTCAGAAAAACATATATGGCCGGTGCTTCTGTATATATTCTAAAAGAAAGATGGAAGGAAAACAAGGCGCACATCATCATATCCACAGCCGGACGCATGAATGAAATTGTTGTGCAGCGCACAGAGGTGGTTGTTGAGGCGATGGAGAGTTAGTAGCATCTGATCACCTGCAAGCTGCAACGCTGCAGCTGCAAAGCATTGAAGCAGCGGGAAGGGTGGGGTGGATGACACTGAAACACACAGTACTGTACTAGGGTAAATTCGGAGGCTGAAGATGCTTTCCAAGTTGCATCGGCCAACAGCCTCCTCCTCCTCCTTCTCCTGACCTCCTGGGATGCAGCAGCTACCTAGCTTCATAATGCCTCGAGGAGAGGAGAGGAGGTCCGGAATCTTTGGACAAATTTTACACCCTGCTCTTGCTCTACTATGAACGACCCTGACTGAACTGACCCTCTGCTTATTACTATATATACCTGTCTTCTCATAAGTAGTGGTAGCTAGATCTCAAGTGGCCATGCCCATTTCTTTTTTTGATGAAACAGGAGGGGTTTGACCCACTACTGGAATTTTATTAAACAGACATTTACAAGTACAGTTACAGTCCTCAAAGAGGAAGATCAAGAAACAAAGAAAATCAAGAAAAAAATCATAGCAATTACACAAATGCTGCCAGCCATTTGTCAATATGAGGGTGAAGTGCTGCTTTTGCACGAAGGATAACCAGAGCAAACTCCTGCCTAAAGACCACCTTGCATCTTTGAACATAGTGGGGAATACCTCTGAAGATAACATCATTTCGCATTGTCTAGATTGGCCAACACATCGTTATGATAATTTCCATGAAGAAAGGCAGGTGAAGTTGGGTTCTGAAACTCTAAAAAATGGAACGAAGATCTTCTGAGTTGGGCACCATCAGCTGTAAAGAAGACCAACACGCTATAGAAAACAGACACTGGAAAAAGAGGTGCAATAGGTCCTCATCTGCATTTAGATAGCAAAGAACACAGGTTTATTCTGGCAAATGCATACGTCTTCTTCTGAGAAGAGCACGTGTGCTGAGTCTGTCCTTCAAAAAGAGCCAGAAGAAGAATTTTCTCTTGTTCTGGCAGGCTGATCTCCATAGCCACTTAAAAGCACGATGTACAGCCCTATGATCAATGAGATGTCTATAAGCTCTCTTGGTTGAGAAGAAGGATGACCCCCCAAATATAAGACCAGGTGTCATGCAGGTCAGATAACTGAAGGCCCTGTAGTACATCACTGGTTATAGTTGCAAAACTTGATTATAAGCTTCAGAGGACAAAGGTAGATGGAAGAGAGAGTGAAGTTCTGGTGTTGAGGCTGCCACTGAAACTGAAATCATGTTATTCTTGGCAAATGAGAAATGCTCTGGGAAAAGCTGAGAGGAGACACCATTTCCCCAAAGATCATGCCATAGGAAACAAGTTTTGCCATCCTGAACAGTGACAATTGCAATCCCTTTGAACTGATTGAGCAGCTTGAGAATATCCCTCCGCTAAAAGGAACCCATGAAAGTGGCACCTAGGAAAGGAAGCTTATTTCTTGTGTAGTATTTCTCCCATACCAGTTGAACCCAAGGCGTATGGTCTCTGTTGAAGAACTTATGTAAGTGTTTTAGAAGTAAACTATCATTTTGGACTGAGATGTCGAGGACTCCAAGGCCTCCTTCCTTTGGCAGACAAACCATGGGCCAGACAGCCTTTGGGGGTTTTCTGCTATTAATGTCATATCCTCTCCATAGGAAATGCTTCCTATATTTATCAATTTATTTGACCACAGTTTTAGGCAGTAGAAAAGTACACATACACTACACCACAACCCTTAAACAACGACTGACTTGGAGTTGCTGAAAGGGCTGTACAGCGATGGACAGTCAGTTGCTAAAGGTTATAGCGATGGACCCCTGCGGATGCTATTGAAGCCGTCGTTATAGGTAAACAGCGACGGGCATCATCTTTAGCAACGAACAGTTCGACAGTCCAACTTTTAGCGACCGACAACATGTTAGATTTAGCAACTGACAGTCCAATGCTATAATAACTTTTAGCGACCACCAGTCCGACGGGATCAATTGTATAGATAAAAAATAAAAGCTGGTCTCAAGGTATAGCTAATGATAAAAATTAGCCATACATTGATTCACGTATACAAAAGTGATGACATTCAAAAGTGATCACATTACATTGATTCATGTATCGAACAAGTACATTATACATGTAATGTCACTTAACATCAAACTAAAGTATCTAATGATCAAAAGAAAGGGTAATCCTAGTTGATGATCAAAAGTTTAGCATACGGGCAAAAGATCAAAATCCACAACCATACAGCCATTAGGTCATGACCAATGAATCGGTTGGTTGCACAACCATTAGTACTATGATCGGCTTTGTTGTTCACAAGCTGGTAGCATCATCCAAAAGTTCCTGAAAAAATGATAAAATCAGTAGTCTAATGAAGTACAAGTTCCAATGTACAACTTATAAGGGAGTGAGAAGTACATAGTTTCACGAATATAAATCACATTCAGTTTGCCTCCAAAAACGAAACGTCCAGTGCTTACCCCTTAGCTGTTTGTGTTTTATTTTCACCATTCAAGACTTCACTACTTAGTTTATTGTTTCTCAGACTTTTTGGTGTTTTGATGACAGGCTCAGAGCAGACAACAAAGATAATGATTCAACAAGACAAGCTGATAAGCTATCCTTTGTTCAATCCACACATCCAGTACTTGTAAGTTCAACTTGTAGATCAATAAATTTAATTTGAACAGAAATGGAGTTGTATTTAGAGAACCTATGCGGTCTTCACTATGATGATGGCTTCTAATTCAGGGTGCAGCTCCATTTGGACACCAGAAATTAATTTAGCTTTTATATTAGCTAACCAAATTTATGTGGGTTAGAACTATGACGACGTGGTTTACTTTCAGAAGATAACCAAACAGGGCGTCAATAAAGGCAACAACAGCGCATTTACTTTCAGAAGATATAGTTCCAAACACCAGAAATTCACTTTCAGAAGGTAATAATTAAACGTTGCTGTCAAAATTATATCATGGGAGGTTTGACTGTGATGTCACGGGCACAATGTTTTTAAGGCGGTAAAGCGAGGCGAGGCGACCAACTACCGCCTTATGCTAAAGCGAGTAAGGCGTAAGGCGAGGCGACGCCTTATTGTCATCCTACAGTAGTAGAGACTAGAGAAAGCATGCCATCCTACAGTAGTAGAGCACTTGTTTGTTGCTTTGTTTCCCCATGCTGCTGTCCTGCTCGAGATAAGAGACAAGAGGCTAGAGGGCAGAGGCAATAGAAAAATACAGAGCGGAGTGGAGGGCAGAGGCAAGTAGAAAAATACCTGGCGAGCGAAGACTGGAGGAGGGTGGCTCGGTCCTGCACAACGAAGACTGGAAGCGGGGCGGCGGCTCATGTCCCGCTCGATGCAGGACCACTGGACCAGAGGAGGCGGCAGGGACACAGCAGCCCGCCTGCGGCTGCTCTGTGCGGATGGGGAAGAGGGGAAGAGGGCAGCTCGGGTCCTGCTCGAGGAAGACTGGAGGCGGGGCAGCGGCTCGTGTCCTGCTCGATGGAAGACCAGAGGAGGCGGCGGGGAAACAGCAGCCCGCCGGCGGCTCCTCCTCGCGCGGATGGGGAACAGGGGAGGGCTCGGCGCAGCAGCTTCTACCGGCGGCGCGGGTGAACGCGTTCGCGAGGGCGAGCAGGTAGGTCTCCCTGCGAGCGCTCCTCTCTCTTCTCTGATTTCTCCCGCGCGCCTGCTATTTCCCGTCCTTTCTCCTGCCATCGCGTTTTCCTGCCGCAGCCATCCCGGTATGGCGCCCGCCTTCCGCGATCTGCGACGAATCGGACGCCAAATCGACGACTTCCGGACGCCATGGCCGTAAGGCGGACGCCATATCAATCTGAGGCGAGTCGTCTCGCAAATCGTCCCGCCTGTAGCGCCTTGCCGATTAGGCGACGCCAAAGCGACGCCTTAAAAACATTGCACGGGCATATGGAAATCTTAAGATCAACTTAGGTCCATACGACATAGAAAACACCAGCTCACAATCACAGAACAAACTGAAGAAACATCAGCAATCGGTAATTTTTTTAGTGCAGCAGCAATAGGTAATAGTAACTGGAGGAAGAATGCATACCCATTGACCTGGGTGGAGTGGTCTGTAGTACTCAGCAAGCTTTTTACACCGAGGAGCACCCTCCCCCTTTTGCAGGTACACCAGTTATTGGAATCAGTTAAAACCAATGGTGAAGGAACGTCAATTATTTTCTGAAAGAGTTTAGCCATACCTAATAAGATATTCAATACAGCTGTGAAGCAATGCCCTGTTTGATTTGCTGTTGGTAAATGAAAATCTGCTGGAGCCATCTCGATCTGGATATTGTACATGTTCAATACTAATTTATAGAATGTAACTGCACACAAGCTATTTGGTAATGTCATACCTTAATTTCAGGTTTGTCATCAGCTGCTTCCTCAGTGCCCTCAGCACTTTCTTCAGCAGCAGAGCTGTTGTGGAACCAAACAATCAAGATTCACTAAGCAGGGGCTGCCTGTAAGACACGACAGCACCACATAATTCAGTAAATTTCCTGGAATCTGAAAGTAATTTACCTGGAAGGCTAGGCACTCTGGAAAAGGGTAGAGAAACAACAGAGCATGCAATACTGTATAAGTAATACAGAATCATAATCATGTTGTATAAAATTACTAAGCAGGGAGCGGACCTGTTGTCATGTTAGGGCCATGCCTGTCAAACACTGTTTTGTTCCATCAAGAATAGAGAAATCTGAGGTACTGTAACGCAGGCAAGGGCATGGGTCCTAAAACACATCCAAAGCATAAGGTGTAGACAATGTGAGAAGGCATGGATGAATTCTATTTTTTCTAGAAAAACAGAATCAGAGGCACAATAGGCTGTAATTAATTAGATCAGATCCGAATTAAAAATGGAATCAGCAGGCACCTCTGATTTGTATCCCATACAAGTTGCTATAGCAGATTCAAGATCAGCACCAGAACGCACAGCCTAACAGAATGAGAAAAACAGAATAGCATTTATCAAACATTATGTCAGGGAAAGAACATTCAATTACAGAAAAGATGAGTAAATGCGTATCTTCTTTTTTGTCACAAAAAAGGTACAACGTGACCAGTATTATCTACACACTAGACAAACGACCACTTCACGACTAGTGATTAATCTTAACTAATCAGAATCTAATTTCTCATTGCACATCCATACTTCCTAGACGCCAGACTTGGGTCTCAATTAGGATCTAAATGTCATATAGATGATCCAGACACTCCACTAGGCAAACAGTGATTTTTTTCTTAAATGCGCAGGAGAAACCTACTCGGCGTGGCTAGCTGAGGTAGGATTGTTGTTGCACTGGCTGTAGAAGCGGATCACAGTGACATAAATGAAATTAAGATTCCAAGAAATAAACATCACATGTCTATGTTAACTTGGCCAGCTACGTAACTGAATGCATAGTTTTTAAAGCGTCGCCTAGTCGTCCGAGCGGGATTTGAAACGGGGCGTCGTGGTCGCCGCGCCCTCATTGCGTATGGCGTCGCCTCGCGGCCGAAGGCGTCGCCTAGGCATCAATTTCGCTGAGGCGGACGCCACGGGATGGAAAAGCGCGCCGAAAAGAGCGGCACCGCTCGCTCACGCAGGAAAATAGCGGAGCAATGCACGCGCGCTGGAAAAGATGCAGCTGTGCGCTTACATCTCCCGCCAAAGATTGCCCCCAATCCCCATCGCTTCAGTTGAGAGAGGGAGAGGGAGAGGGAAAGGAAGGAGAGAGGAAGAGAGAGGAGGGCGGCAGCGCACCTGAAATCCGGCGCCGGCGCAGGCGATTGCCCCGCGCGAGTCCGGCTCGTCCGTGACGCGCCCGCGCGAGCACGACTCCGCTTCCGGCCTCGTCCCCAACCGCGACCCGTGAGCAGCCCCGCAACCGACTCCGGCTCCGACTCCGATCCATCAGCTTGTGTCCTCGCTCGCAGATCCTCCGTCCGCGCCTCCGACATGTGCCTCGTCGAGGACTGCCTGCTTTCGCTTCTACGTGGGCTCTGCGTCTCCTTCCCCTGCTCGGTTCCCTGCCAGCAAGCAGGCCCATCACCCTTCACGAAGGCTCACGAGTACCTCTTTTCCCCTCCTCTGCTTTTCTCTGCTTTTCCTGTTCTGTCTTTCCTCTGTTCAGAAGTCTGGATTATATTGCTTATTTGCTTATGCTTTGGATCTTGGACTTGGATGATATACTCCTATGATGTGGTATGTTTCTTGTGCTTGGATAATTGGATAGGATATAAACTGATCTGGCTAGTGGGTGGTGGCTGCTTGCATAGTCTCTAAAATTGACCACAAAAAGGTGCATATCAATGTGTGTTTGTCCTGCTTTAATGTAGCTGAGAGTATGTGTATGGCGTCGCCTCGCCGCACGCCTTACTCGCCTAGGTGTCTGGAAGGGGGTGGGTCGCCACGCCTCGCCTTACCGCCTTAAAAACTATGATTGAATGAGTATGCCTCAGCAAAGAACACAAGCATTATCAAACCCACCATGCACGCTATAATGGATTTTGGAGTGGCAAACTGCATGCACTAATTACCATCATTAGTTGCTAAACATGAGGTTATATTGCAGACCAAACAGAATGTTGGGGGCTGCCTGGCCCCCTCCAGCCCCCCTTCCCTTCGCCACTGATCCCATGGCATTAAGAACCTCCTGGTTAGGTTGAAAAGGAATGTTAATTGGGGCAGGTTCAGGAGGGCCCTGACCAGGTTGTCTAAAGCCATGAAAATGGAACTCATATGGATCAAAGTCATCATCATCATCGGGTGGGAAGCCCTCATCTTCTGGTGCACCTCCAAGCAAAGTCGCCTGAAGGATTTCACACTGTACACTCCAACTGTTGGACTCAAATTGTGTTTCCTTAGTGAAAACAAAGAACCATGGAATGTCTTCAAGGCTAGAAACTCTAACCTTGACTACTGCTCTAGAGTCTAGACATAAAAAAGATCTTCCTCCCAAATCATCAAGCGGCCAAAGGATGACACTGCTTTGTCAATCAATGGCTGAGTCCAAAGATCCAAGTTTAGCCCAAGCATCATGAGCCAGACCTCATGCGTCATCATTGTAGTACGATTGTTCCATGCTCGATTGTGAGGCAGAAAAGAAACATAACTATTGCCATAGGGATGAGGGCTACCTTGAATAAGCAAATCTCTCTCGAAGATGTAGTTGAAACGAACATAGGCTTGGCCATAGGGACAAGGTTGAATGGTACGGAATCCAACAGCATGCTGATGCAGGAAATCCTCTAGAACATTGCGTATGTCCATGAAGTTCATCGGCCCCTGAGGCATGGGTTGAAGAACTGCAATGGCAAGGTCATTGTTCAGCTGTGCCATGTGACCGATGATGACTCTGCGCATAATCAGGCGTCCATTCACCACAGGCCGCTGAGCACCAGGCGACATGAAGGGCTCAGGCAGGATCAACCAAGCGGAAAGCCATCGGTTGCTGCAAAGGAGGAGGTATTGTAGCAACTGGGGTTTTTTCCTCCGAAAAGATATGTAGAGTCAATTTTGGAGCAGAGGTGCCAAGAATGGCGGAAGCAAACTCACCAAAGGAGGTGAAGCAGCATGGTTGAGGAGGGGCAGGAGCAGGATCAGTGGAGACAAAGACGGTGGTCGACGCCTCCTCGTCGGGGTCGTCCACAAACTCCGGCGCCAAAATGCGCCAAGTCTGACTCCAAGGCACAACAACAGAGGGAGGAGGAGTAATGCCAGTGAAGTGCTTAAACAAATCCCCAAAGGAGCCAAAGAGTCATGAAGGGGCCCCACAAGTTAGTGATGGTGGCGTAGGCGAGATATTAGAGGAAGGTGCAAATCTCCCGACAGGCGGGCACGACGATCAAGGGACAAATTTCCAGTTGCTAGAATTGGTGTGGGCCTTGGACTGGGCTTGGGCTGGCACATTCAGAGGTTTGCCTAAAATGCTCAGTTTGGAAGCATTTTCATAAAACAGGAGATGAGCCATAAATTTGGTGCCTGCCGGAAATTTAGCCTTCTAACTAGGACGAGCAAAGGTTGCCTATCGGTGAGATTGAGGCCCAAGAACCATTTGCGCCTTCCATAGACTTAGCCTTATGACTAAGGTGAGTAAAGACTGCCAGCATGATTGTGGCCCATGACCGTTAACAGAATTTGGAAAAATGAGCATGCCTGCCTTTGATCGGAATTGGGTTTGCACCGGTGAGCATAGGTTTCCTCGCCGGAGAAGAAGCACGACGGGCAACTGTAGTCCAGGCAGCAGCTTCTCCCGCTTCCCATTGGCGGAATTCAGAAGCAAAATTGGGGTCACCATTGTGCCAGAGATGAAAGAAGAGTTTGAATTGAGGACATTGAAAAGAGCGAAGCATGTAAATATGAAAACCGATCGCCGGAGAGAAGACGGAGAACCAAAAACGCGATCAGCTAACTAACAGAGGCGAAAAGCGGAAGCAACAGCTCCAATGACCGACTGGAGAATGGCCACCGCGGACTCCTCAGTCAAACAGAACTGACAATGACCAAAGGAGAGCACAAAGAAGAATTCAGGAGAGCGCGAGGAGGGATCATGATAAACCGGAGATCCAAACTTTTGGTGAACTTCAGCTTCAACCACCCGGCCTGGCCTGTGATTAGACCGGGCAGCTCCATGGCTGAGGAAGATCAAGGATGAAGGACGCCAGGGAGTATCACGGCGAACTCCACCATTTTGCCGAGTCGCCTTGTTGCACGCCGTTTTACATATCTTCCCATGCCCATTTCTTTGTTTTTAGATGCAACTTATATTAGCCACATGGGGGTCACTCACGGTCACGGCACTGATCAAGATTCAGGAGACCTCATGATTTCAGATGCACATGAAAGCACAGTCACAAACTTGCAGATATCGCAACGCTTCTTATTATTACCGTGAGCAGCCTACTAGCAGGGGCCTTAGATGCAATGCAACATTAGCCTATAGTGCAGGTGTTGACGTAAAGATTGGTCACATACCAGTTAGGGCCAAATCATCCGGGTCGCCATGACTTGAATACCACAATGGATAACACTCTTTCATAGTGAAGGACGGCAAGGTTTACGAGATAACCAATCGTGCTTACGTGATGAAAAACTGCTAGTTTCCAGGCAAACAACCAAAGGAACCATTGAAGCTCTTGATTGAGAGAGACCCGGTGGGGCAAGGACGTCATCGGGTTCCCCTAGGTTACCAGCATGCCTAGAGCATCATCTTTGGTTGTTAGATCAAGCGATGAACAACAACATGGAGTTGAAAGAGATTAGGGCAAAAAGGGGTAAGAGATGTAAAAAGATTGATTGATGTTGTATACCTCAATTGACTGTATACCCCCTATTTTATAGGGAGTAGGGGTGGTCTTATTGTTTTCCAATGTGGTACTATTTTTATGTCGCTTTATAGAGTTTTTTTAGATTGGACCAAAACTAACATGAGCTGATTCTAAAATTGGTATGTGCCCAATTTGATCGTCAACATATATATGCCCCCTGTTTTTAGGTGAGGTTTATGCGAACCTGAAACCATAAAGCACAAAATAGCAATGATGTCCAACTCATTGACTACTTGACATCCAAGGGTGATGTACGCATCGGCCATATTGTTCCATGGGCGATATGTGTATGTGGACCATTGCTTGGGCATCAATTGGGCTTCTCTTTGACATGAAAATTATGTCCCTCCAACATCGAAGCATGATGCTTGTTAAGACAATATGTTAGCCTTACTATTTTCATGACTTAGGATAGGCTGAATTTGGAATTCGGCAAAAGAAGCAATGATATTGAAGCACATATCAAAACATTGAGTGATCCTTCTATAAAATTGAAACATAACAGCGAGTTGTTGTACTACCAGTAAAAATTCACCAAAGACATCAACTTGTTTTACCTCCATGGATTGGAATATTTTCAAGCGAATAAGAGAGCGTCATATTCGGCTTGATTGTTGGTGCAATAGTAGTTCAATCAGCTCGATATCTCAAATTCAGTACTATTGGAAGAAACGATGACAACTGCCAACACATTGGCCATCTTTGCAAGCTGATCCATCAAAATAAAGCTTCCATGGGGTAGAAGCTAAATAATTGATCTCATCTCCTAAATCAATTTCATGCTAAACAATAAAATCAAACAACAACATGGCATGGCAGACAGGAAGGAGAATGTGTGTGCCAGGCCTGAATAATGCAAGAGCTAGAAATCCTTATAGCGCCAGTGACAGAAAGGAAGGAGAATGAACCTGGACACCAGCGATGTTACCAGGATGAGGCGTCACACCACGCTCTTGTCATGGCTTGACTCAGCGTGTGGCGCCTTTCATCTCTCTAAACTTCACAAAATATCACATATTTAAATTGAGTCATCGACCTTTTAGTCGATATAAAATTTCATAAGGAACTAAGATTTTAATGCGCCCTACTATTTAATATGGACCACTTAGGATTTATTTAATTTTAATTGAATAAAAATTGGGCCAAGCCCAATTAAAATCCAACATGTAAAGATGTTTAACATATTTTAGCATACATGCTAGTCATATCATTGGGAAAAAAGGGAAGGATAAATGAAAGAACACTCTGGACCAGATGCCTATCCGAGCTTTAAAGCCAGACGGAAGTTTGAAAAAGAAGAGAAGCTTCCATCACAATATTCCTGCAGCTGGCGAAGATTCATCAGCAAGAATACATGATCCGAGAACATCGTCTAGTCCATACTTATTCGCTCAATTTCCTCATCATTTTGCTTGTATTAAACGTTTGACCTTTGTTTCTTTTACTTAATAAATTTCTGTAGGGGCTACAGCCCCTCCAGTTTCCTCAAAAAAAAAAAAGATGCTCCATCCAACATATTTCAGCATTTATTGAACAGTTCTTGTATTATCTTTGATTTACCAGGACTCTCTTATAATAATTTATCAATAGAAAACCAGATAGTATAACATGTCCTTATTACTACACCGCAAGAGGCTAAGATATAAGGACAGTTTCAAAAAATAAAATAAATAAACCGAAATGATTGAAGCATATGAATCATGACAACATACTGTGACATGTTTTTTTCATAACGCAAGTAGAGTTTGTGTAGGAACACTGAAATGGGTGTCCTTTAGGTCCTCTAATTTTTGTGGATATAGTTCTATGTATAATTGTTTTTTTTTTACATTTGGACAAGGTTCCTTTATGTTTACAAAATGTGTGTATCCTGTTCTTGCTTGTTTTCTTGATTTATAGGCAGAGATTAGCTTTCGTGGCGATTTCAATCGAGCAATGCATGGTTGATAACATAATGCTAGTCAGATTGTGTGTGCAAAACCTCTACCAAATCGAAATTATGTCAACATAATGATAAATCACGCACCCCGTTCCCATCAATATTGACCCAATATGTTGGCTAGGCAAACACTTTTTATAACAATACTTTGCATTGGAGGAAAGAAACGCATATGAAAAAGGGAATGATAAATCAAAGAACAGTAAGGGACCGGATGCTTATCTGAGCTTTAAAGCTGAAAAAGAAGGTGTGCTTCCATCACAATAATATAATATTCCTGCAGCTGGAGAGGATTCATCAGCAAGAATACATGATCCAAGTAATTAACATAAAATTTCTAATTGAAACTGCTCTAATAGAACTCAGATCGCAATCGTTGAAGAGTAATAGCGTTTTTACATTTGGACAAAGTGCCTTCATGTTCACAAAATAGTTGAAAAAGACCGTGGCGTGTTTTCAGAGGCAAAGAATGATCCATCTGCTCCATTGGAGAGAGGAATTTAGTGAAGTTTACGTTTCGCATGCATGACCACACATAGCATAGATGCTGACAGTGTGCCCATGCATATATACACAGAAGAAGAAATATTGCAAGTGCCAATATAACACTGGAGAGAAGCATCAACAATGCCCTCGGACACCACAGAGAAGAAGCATTCTTCCAACTCCCACGGCGTGGTGAATGTGGATATAGTGCAAGTGCCCTCGCAGCAGCTCCACCCGGAGCTGCTAATGGCCGCAAAGCGCGGCGATTGGAAAAAGCTCCAAGACCTCATGGGCAACGAAGGAGCATTGGTACCTCAAGTCGTTGTTGATGTCGACGACAACGTCGGGGAGGCCGGTGATGACCAGCACTATGGGCCGGATACGGTCCTCCATGTTGTCGCGTCTGCCGGAGACAGCGAAGAGCTCCTGGTGAGCTCAACGGTGATCTGCAGGAAGGCCAAGCACCTCTTGGGCGCGCGCAATGCAACGGGTGACACGCCCTTGCACTGTGCTGCCAGATCCGGGAGCATCGAAATGGTCTCCCATCTCATCGACCAGGCGAGACGCGAGGACGACGATGGCGCCTCATCAACGCTGAATCTGAAAGCAGCGCTGAGGAAGCAGAATAAGCAAGGCTGGACTGCCCTGCATGAGGCGGTACGCTGGGCTGACGGAAAGATGGTCGGAGTGCTAATGTCGGCGGACCCTGACCTGGCCCGTTTCCCGAGCCACGGCACCTCGCCCTTGTACCTGGCCATCTTGTTAGGGCACGACAAAGTCGCAGTGCAGATGTACCAAAAGGATAATCAGCTTTCTTTCTCTGGACCAGATGGACAAAACGCCTTGCATGTTTCAGTTCTAAGAAACAAAAGTAAGCCTTCTTATTCTTTTTCCTCATCAATTTCAATTCTACTACGAATGAATAACATTAACTAATATCACAATCTATGCAACAATCTTTTTTTTTTTTGCCTTAATGATGTGTCGTTACACAGTTAATAAGTTGTTGATTAACGAATTTGGACTACTCTTATTTCTTCATCTTGTTAATAGCATTATAATTGTATGTCTGCCTGCCTCTCTTTATATATAGTAGTCACCAACTTGTGCTATCGCCACACGGGCTAGAAGTTTAGAAAATATAAATATTGGGTACTATTTAGTAATCCATTCATTCCAAATTATAATACTTTTTGACTTTTCTAGATACAATATTTTACTATGTATCTAGACACAATATATATCTAAGTGGGTAGCAAAAGCTATTTATCTAGAAAACTCAAAACATCTAATAATTTGAATGGAGAGAGTACATCTGACTAATAGACAATTACTTATATTAAATTGTATTTTTATTTTCTTGCATAATAGACATAATAATATAGAGTCATGAGTTACTTTATATTGTTTTACACAATAGCAGAGATGTATAATTGTTTAAAAATATAATAGATACAATATGTTTTATTATCAATGCTGACCAAGTTATACATAATTGATGGTAAGATATTTTTATTTTTTGTGAGAAATTCTAGGATCTATCTTTCATTTTTCCTATCAAGTCTTATGAGGATTAATATGCAGGCTCCAGTGGGGACTTTTAGTTAGAATTTGTTAAGTGAATATTTTTCCATGCTTCATAAGTTATTAAAATAAATATTTATCCTGATGTATACATGTTTATTTAATATACATGGTGAAACATAACATTATGGCTATTTAATTTCACGATTATAGAAGTCTGTAATTTAGAAATATATGTTTGTATCGTACTTTATAGATATTGATCTCTTTTTCTATTAGCATTTACATATAGATTCGAGAGAACTTTTATTTAGTTTTTATAATGCTAAGGTACATACAAATATAAAGATAATACTTTATATTATCTTTCACAATGACATATATGGGTAACTTAGGATGTTACTTTGCATTATTTTTCATATTGGTAAAGATAGATAATTTACAAAATAATTAGGATGTATTTTAAATTATCTTTCGTAACGGTAGATGTGGGTAATTTCGATACAAAGTTATAGGATTATTTCAAATTATCTTACATAATCACAAAACTTGGTAATTTTGATGCAATGTTTAGGGGTTATTTTGAATTTTGTTTCATAATTGAAAAGGTGGTTAATTTATATGCAAATTGAGGGGGTTAGTTTAATTATTTTCATAATGACAGATATGGGTGATTTATATACAAATATAGAGTGTTATTTTGAATTTTCTTTGATAATGACAGTGGTGGGTATTTTAAATGCAACAGTATACTAGCAGAGGTAGGTAACTTTTTATATTCAGGGCAATAGACTGTCTGTCGCTAAAAATACTGTCTGTCGCTAAGATTTTTAGCGATAGGACTTACACCATCTGCAGAAATCTGTCGCTGTAACTTTTTAGCGACAGATTGTTTGTCGCTGTATCCACTTTTAGCGTCAGATTGTCCATCGCTAATCTCGGCATTGTGGTGTAGTGTATGTATTTATTATAATGGTAGAGGTAGGTAACATTTTAATATAAATTGTAATAGATCTAATAGCTATTTTGGGCGATTACAATTAGAGTTTACCAAATTAAAGGTTAGATATCTTTGATTACTCTGAGAATTTTCAGATGAGAATTAACATGGTATCTTCGCTGGGGCTTCTAATCAGTAATATAACATAATGTAGGGATGACAAAGAAGTTGCTAGAGTGGAACGAGGGCCTTATCAAACAAGGAGATGAATCAAGCGGAAGTACGCCTCTGCACTTTGCAGCATCATGGAGATTTGAATCCATGTTAGAGAACCTATTGAGACGTGACTCTATCACAAGCATCACTGCCAAGCTACTACTAGATGCTTACGAATCTTCAGCGTATCAAGCCGACCACAATGGATCATTCCCTATACATGTGGCAGCCTTGACGAACAACATCGCCGTCGCTCGCGTGCTGCTGCAAAAGTGCCCCGACTGCGTCCATCTGCGAGACGCGCAGGGCAGGACCTTCCTTCACATTGCCGCCTTCAAGGGATACACATATATAGTTATGTGGGTTCATTTCTTCTTCTTGAGAAGAGGAAACCGGGTTCATTTTTTCTTCTTGAGAAGAGGAAACCGTAACGATGGTCGTCCCTTGCTTGCATCCATCATGAATATGCAGGACAACGAAGGCAACCCCGCACTACACCTTGCTGCCATGGCTGGGCAGTTGTGGACTATACGCAGATTAGTTTGGTACGAGGAAGTTCAGTTAAATCTACAAAATAACAAAGGGAAAACAGCGCTTGATCTTGCAGAGAGCAGGAGACCGCCGTGGGTTCTCTCTATGTTGGTACGTAATTTATTTATGTATACTACATAATCTATCTATATTATTGCACTGCATCATATATATACATGATATGAAAGACATACACAGCCATCTTGTTGTCCGGAGATACTGTTAAGAGTACACAGAAATAATCAGTGTCCAATTACTACTTTTACATCCAGTGTTTCCATAGTAGCTAATCTGCAGGGTTATTATTCTCTATAGCCTATACAGTAACTGTACACTAGAAGTGACTATTTGATTAGTGATTTGTACTTAATATAGTCTAGTTAATATTCTTTTGGGTGTTGTACTATAGTCAGATACCCCCTAATTATGCACAACCCCCCTCAGATCTTTGAAAGAATATTGCATGTATGGCTCAAGCTTGCACCGTATCAAGAACGATGTAAATGAATCTCCTAGAAAACCCTAGATGATGATGTTGAAACAATCATGGCAAGAGATTAGGATTTTGACAAAACCAACCACAAATTCAATAAGCACAACTCTAAAAGAGTATAAATGATTGTTGCTCTCTCACAACCCTATACAAGAATCTAGTCTATTTTCTAGCATTATCCTCTTGAGCGCTCCTAATTGCTCCTTATAAGCCTTGAATGAGACCCTTGTGATACTTGGTTGATGCCTAAGGGCTATGGCCTCGGTCTACCTCTTGTTTATATAGTCCCCTTCAAGGATCCTACACTCTCAAGTCCTAATAAAACTTGAAGTCCTAATAGCATACCTTTCTTGAGTCCTAGTCGAAACAGGATTTGAGAGTCAACATACAACATATTGGAGATGTTAATTAACTAGCATTAATTTTGTAGTTAGTTGACTACTTGCTCTAGCATTTATGTGAATATTGATCTTCATCATTAGCCAAATTCACAACACCCCCTCCAACCCAACACCTCCCCCCTCCCCCCAACCACCCCACATAAACACAAAGTTCCTCCTAGCTCCAAAAACTGGCTTTAGCGATGTCACCTTATCTGGACTAATTAGAGAAGGCCCTATTAAGTGGGCCTAAGTTGGGTAAATAGGGGATATTTAGTTTGAGGAATGGAGTGGTTCATGTAAGGGTCACTTCACACTTTCTTAAAGATAGAGGTGTATAATTTAGATGCAAATTTTGGGGTTCTTTTACAATTTCTTTCATAATGTCATATATGGATAATTTAAATGCAAATTTATGGGTTACTTTCTATATTTTCATAAATCCAGTGGCTATTATTGACATTGATTATTAAAGTCTACCAAATTAAAATCTAGATGATTCTTATATTTATGAAAATCCCAATGATATAATTTTTCCTAACGCTTCTTCCAAGGATTAGAGCATGTCCAAGAGTATCCAGAAGAGCAAAAAAAAGATCATGGTTTAGGGTGGTTGCAAAAAAATGTGTGAAAAAGTAGTTCCTCCAAGACTGCTTGTTTCCTTTCCCAAAATTGCCATGTCACCTGGTGGACCTTTTCAGCTGGCCTCCAGTCACTTCAAACTATATACTGCCGGTAATATAGATTGCAGATTTGAATTTTTGGCCAAAAAATTTAGGACAATATATTTGGGTTGCTCTTAATGTGTAGGCCCCGTTAAAGACCTCGATATAGATTGTGGGACATTTAAAAAAAATCAAACTATACTGCTTGTAATATGGATTGCGTACAATCTATAGAAGTAGCAACTTTGAATATAATAATGAAGTTTCCCCACATTTTTCTTTTTCATTTCTGGTCACTTTGCAGGATTCAACAATGAGGATGCGCCGGCTGTTAATACTTGTCGGTGCTAGATCTGGTGTTCACCGCAGCGGTCAGCATCTAGGCCGTTTAGAAAGTACTGGGGACAAGCAGGAGGAAGAGAAAATCAAAGAAAACACAACGACCATTGGCGTTGTGTCAGTGCTCATCTTAACGGTTTCCTTCGCCGCAGCTTTCCAGTTACCCGGAGGATACAGCACGGGCGATAACAAGCTGGCGGGCACACCGGAGCTTGCCTTCAAGTACTCCTTCCAGGCATTCCTCGTGGCCAACAATCTGGCGGCGACCTGCTCTGCCATGGCCACCATCTGTCTCATGTACGCTTCAACGACCGCCGTTAACATCCGCACACGCGTGTACAACATCACCTTATCCGTCTTCCTGGTCAACAGCTCAGCCCGGAGTCTAGCCGCCGCATTTGCATTCGGCACGTATGCGGTGCTAGCTCCAGTTGCCCGAGAAGCTGTTATCATCACATGGGTGCTAACTGGCTTCGTGCTGCTGGACATCGTTTGGTTAGGGTGGACGATAGGGATGGAACAGCTAGTGCTTCTTAAAAGGCGGGGTATTGCGATGGAGCAGCTGGTTTCGCGCTTGGTTTTTGCGTTCTTCGTTTCCTTCCCCTTCTGGGTATTGTGGCCATACGTCGTGATCGCCAGCTTCATCGTATATCTCAAGGTCCATGGAATTCATTGAGCTGAGGCGGCAGAGGCAGACGTGTTGTATAGTCCAGCCAACACCGATCCGTAGCAGTCTGAGTCGGAGTCTGTAACTAGTCCATGCATTCAGTTTTTCTTTGTAGCTATGTTTAGCCAGCATCTAGGAGCTGCGCGCGGCAATAGCGGGTCGTGGGATGGCACGAACTGTAGTGCGCTGTGTGCCGCGCGTTTAGGGGAGATCACCTCCCACTTATGCATGTAATCGCTTTTTATTCAGTGCATCAATACAAGAAAACGCTGCCAGTTTGACAGCACCAAAAACATCGTGTGTTTCCATCGAGTGTTTCAAAGTGCGTCTTCCAAGGTTCGCCGGCGTGATAGTTCACCGGCGTTCCCAACATTTGGCATCAGAGCGGTTAGAGTCTGGGAAAGATGTTTGCCCCAGCGTTCGGCGGTCGTTCGCCATCCCCACCACCGCGCCGTCGAGTTTCCCAATCGCCAGCGCCGCGCCGAGGGCGCCGAGGTCGCGGCGAGGTCATCGTCGAGCGCGTGGTCAAGGAGGCGAGCGGCGCCGTCCAGTACCCCATGCTCACGCGCTCCAACTACCAGGAGTGGGCGCTCCTGATGCAGGTTAATCTGCAGGCGGCGGGCTTATGGCACGCCGTCGAGCCGGAGGAAGGGGAGGAGGTGCTCATCGAGTACCGCGAGGATCGCCTCGCCATGGCCGCCATCCTGCGGTCTGTCCCCTCCGACATGCTGGGCTCCCTAGCCCGCAAGCGGACGGCGCGATCGGCATGGGCGGCGGTCAAGACCGTTCGCGTCGGGGTGGACCTAGTGCGGGAGGCGAACACCCAGCACCTGCTCTGGCAATTCGGCGACATCAGCTTCAACGAGGGTGAGTCCGTGGATGACTTCTCGCTCCGTATTATGTCTCTCGCCAACAACATCCGCACTTTGGGCCACGACATCACCGACGCCCAGGTCGTGAAGAAGATGCTCCAGGTGGTTCCTGATCACCTTGAGCAGATTGCTTACTCCATCGAGACACTCCTCGACGTCAATGAGCTCTCGGTGGAGGAAGTAGTCGGTCGACTGCGCACCATCGAGCAGCGCAAGAAGAAGCTGGCCTCCACGGGCGCGTCGTCCAACGTCGACAAGCAAGGTTGTCTGCTCCTCACGGAGGAGTGGATGGCGCGGCTCAAGCTGCGTGAATACGACGATGGCTCCGGCAGCGGCAAGCGCGGCAAAATGCGCCGTGGCCGCGGTGGCGGTTCCGGCGGTGGACGCGACGGCAAGGCGCAGGACGGTTCAAGGAAGCCTTAGGAGAGGAACCCTGACAAGTGCACCAATTGCGGCATCAAGGGCCACTACGCCAAGGATTGCCGCAAACCAAAGCGGGTGCAGAAGGCACACGTAGCAGAAGTTGAGGAGCAGCAGGCGCTGATGATGGCCACGACAACCTCTACCTCAACCATCGCCAAGCCGTCGACTGTCTCGGCTCAGTCGTCTACTCACGTCGAGATCCACGAAGCGGAGGTCTTCGCCGAGCTTGGGCCCCGCATCGACAAGGACGCCCGGCGGTGGGTGCTCGACACCGGGGCGACCAACCATATGACTGGCTCGCCCTCTGCGTTCGCGCACCTCGACACCAACGTGATCGGCATGGTCCGTTTCGGTGACGGGTCCGTGGTCGAGATCGAGGGTCGGGGCTCCATCATCTTCGTCCTCAAGAACGGCGAGCACCGCACCCTCGCCGGAGTCTACTACATCCCTCGGTTGGTGGCGAACATCGTCAGCCTCGGTCAGATGGAGGAAGCCGGGTACCGCATCGACCTCTACGACGGCGCCCTGCGGATCTACGACGAGGCACGGGATCTGCTCACCAAGGTACCACGTGGGAACACTCGCCTGTACATCCTCGAGCTGGTGATCGGGCGTCCCGTGTGCCTCGCGGCGCGCAGCTCGGAGGCAGCCTGGCAGTGGCACGAACGTTTCGGCCACATAAGCTTCAAGTCGCTCCGCTCCCTCGCCACCAAGCAGATGGTCCGTGGACTGCCGCACCTAGATCACATCGATTAGGTCTGTGACAGCTGCCTCGCCGGCAAGCAACGCAGGACCCCCTTCCCCAGCCAGGCAAAGCGGCGCGCGGAGCACGCCCTGGACCTTGTCCATGGCGACCTGTGCGGTCCGGTGTCCCCACCGACTCCAAGCGGTAACAAGTTTTTTCTGCTGCTCGTTGATGACATGAGCCGCTATATGTGGCTCCATCTTCTGTCTAGCAAGAATCAGGCGGCAGCGGCCATCAAGAACTTCCAGGCCGCGGTGGAAGTGGAGTCGGGCAGGAAACTCAAGGTGCTCCGAACCGATCGTGGGGGGGAGTTCACCTCCGTCGAGTTCGGCGAACACTGTGCGCGTCGTGGCGTGCAGCGGCAGCTCACTGCCCCGTACAGTCCGCAACAAAACGGGGTGGTGGAGCGCCGTAACCAAACAGTCGTCGGCATGGCGCGTTCGATCCTGAAGGCGAAGGCGCTCCCGAGCTTCTTCTGGGGTGAGGCCGTCCACACCGTGGTGCATCTCCTAAACCGGGCTCCGACGCGGGCACTCGATGGCAAAACCCCGTTCGAAGCCTGGTATGGAGAGCGCCCGGCAGTTCACTACCTGCGCACGTTTGGGTGCGTCGCGCACATCAAGACGACGAAGCCAGGGCTGCAGAAGCTGGATGATCAGAGCACGCCCACGATCTTCGTTGGCTATGAGAGCGGCTCCAAGGCGTACAGGTGCTATGATCCTTCGACCAAGCGCGTGGTAATCTCCCGCGACGTCGTCTTTGATGAGGCGGCGCGCTGGGACTGGTCGTCAAGCCCCGACGTACATCCTGGCGACGATGAGCCGTTCGCCGTCGAGCTCATCACCGAGGCGGTGCAGGTCCCCGGGGCGATGCCGTCAGCATCCCCACCTCCAGCGCAGTCACCGTCGCCCGGACCTGCTGCAGCAACCACGCCACAAGGATCACCAGGCGGTGCCTCACCACCATACTTCGCCACGCCACCGGCGGACATGGATCATGATGCCCTGGACGCTGACCACGACGACGACGCCCCGCTACGGTTCCACGCCATTGACTCCATCGTTGGGCCAGCCTCTCCACCTGGCCTCGCGGCTAGAGTACTGGATGAGGAGCTCATGTTCACTTCTGCCGATGAGCCAGCTTCCTTTGGCGAAGCTCAAGCAATGCGCGACGAGCTGCGTTCCATTGAGGAGAATGCGACCTGGGAGCCTGTCCCTCTACCAGCTGGGCACCATGCAATCGGGCTCAAGTGGGTCTTCAAAGTGAAACGAGACGAGCTCGGGAACATCATCCGCCACAAGGCCCGGCTGGTGGCGAAGGGTTATGTCTAGCGCGCCGGCGTGGACTTTGACGAAGTGTTCGCCCCGGTGGCCCGCATGGAGTCGATCCGCACGCTGCTGGCTCTAGCGGCGCACGAAGGCTGGAAGGTCCATCATATGGATGTGAAGAGCGCGTTCCTGAACGGCGATCTCAGGGAGGAAGTGTACGTGTCACATCCACCGGGCTTCATCGTCGGCAACGACGACGGCAAGGTGTTGCGCCTTCACAAGGCGTTGTACGGACTACGTCAAGCGCCGAGGGCCTGGAATGCCAAGCTCGACGAATCAATGATTTCGCTTGGTTTCCAGAGGAGCAGCTCAGAGCACGGCATCTACACCCGCAGCACCGGCACGTCGCGGCTGGTGATCGGCGTCTATGTAGACGATCTGATCATCACTAGCACCAGCGGCGACGCGATCGCCGACTTCAAGCGTGACATGATGCGGCTGTTCTCCATGAGTGACCTTGGGTTGCTCACATACTACTTGGGCATCGAGGTGACACAAACCAAAGCTGGCATCACCCTTTGCCAATCTGCCTATGCAGGGAAGCTTCTGGAACGCAGTGGTCTGGGTGCCTGCAACCCAAGTGCGCTGCCGATGGAGCCTCGCCTGAAACTGAGCAGATCAAGCACCACTCCCACAGTGGATGCTACGGCGTACCGGCGCATAATTGGTGGCTTGAGGTATCTAGTACACACGCGGCCTGAATTGGCTTTTGCGGTGGGCTACCTTAGCCGGTTTATGGAGGCGCCGCATGAAGAGCATATGGCTGTGAAGCGGGTACTTCGCTATGTGGCAGGGACACACACTCATGGCCTCTACTACACGCGCCGTGAAGAAGGACGGGCACGACTGACCGGGTTCAGTGATGCTGACATGGCCAGGGATGTCGACACCCGGAAGAGCACCACCGGCATCATCTTCTTCCTCGGCGGGAACATCATCACCTGGCAATCGTCGAAGCAAAAGGTTGTCGCTCTATCCTCGTGCGAGGCGGAGTACATAGCAGCAGCAACGGCGGCCTGCCAGGGAGTGTGGCTTGCTCGGCTTGTCACTGACATGGCCGGCGTCGAGCCTGGAGTACCGGAGCTTAAGGTGGACAATCAGTCTGCCATAGCTCTCAGTAAGAATCCCGTGCATCATGATCGGAGTAAGCACATTGACACAAGATTCCATTACATCCGTGAATGCATCGACGAGAACAGGATTGTCCTGGGGCATGTTTCAACAGAAGAACAACTGGCGGACATCCTAACCAAAGCGCTAGGGCGAGTGCGGTTCTTGGAACTGCATGAGCTAATCGGCGTCGTGACGATCGGTGGAGACGGCATGAACTAAGGGGGAGAAATGTTGTATAGTCCAGCCAACACCGATCCGTAGCAGTCTGAGTCGGAGTCTGTAACTAGTCCATGCATTCAGTTTTTCTTTGTAGCTATGTTTAGCCAGCATCTAGGAGCTGCGTGCGGCAATAGCGGGTCGTGGGATGGCACGAACTGTAGTGCGCTGTGTGTCGCGCGTTTAGGGGAGATCACCTCCCACTTATGCATGTAATCGCTTTTTATTCAGTGCATCAATACAAGAAAACGCTGCCAGTTTGACAGCACCAAAAACATCGTGTGTTTCCATCGCGTGTTTCAGAGTGCGTCTTCTAAGGTTCGCCGGCGTTCCCAACAAGACGATCCCACTTGTTGAACATGTTTGTGACGGACCATAGTAATCCATAATCCATCGAAGTTACTTGTATCTGAACAACTGGCAACGTATTCCATTATCACGGTGGGTGATTTTCATTAATTATATTTACTAGTCCACCAACCGGTGCTCCCGCATGGCTCTTTCTAATACTGTCATGTTCAGGCCTGCATCTATCTTCAGGAAACAATGTATACTACAAAATCTCATACTCCTTGATAATAGCACTTGCTGTTGCTAAAAGCAAATACCAACCTTTGTTTGATCAATGGCTAGACAGCTTTGTGTAATAGTTATGATTTTCTTTATTTATTTATTTGTATCCTCAGCCTCAAACTTGGCACCTTGTATTTTGTTCTTCAAATTTTTAATAAGAGTCCAGTAGGGGCAACACCTCCTGTTTCATAAAAAAATAGCACTTGCTGTTATTAAATATTCAAAATAGGATGCTATGTGTACTTCAAAGGAGATCTAACAGTGTGAAATTAGTATGGAGATTATAAGGCAAACCAAAATAATATGTATAATATTTCAAACAGTCTATGTTTTGCATTAGAAATCACAAATTGTCCTATGATTAAATAGTGCATCACTTCATGAACACACGGATAACAATGTTAAAATTGGTTCGATGTTCAAATATTTCCTTTGTTTCTGTTAGGTGTCTTGCATCAATTTTTATGGGTGCAGAACAAATTTTAGTAATACGTATGTGGTTAGATAATCGTCTAACCTAAAAGATTGAACATATTGTCATTACATTATTCAGAAGTATCCATGTACCTATTATGTTTATTTTGTAGCATTTCTTCTTTGTCTTGTTGACCTGTATAGAGCTGAATCCTCATTGTCCTCCTTGTTCTGCACTTTTTGTAATTAATAATGGTAAAGATGATCAAGGGCAACCAAAACTTAACTGAAATTCCTTTTTAGAAGATATTTCTATCTTCTTGTCTTTTGTTTCATTTCCTTGCCTTTTGTTTATTCTGCAACTCAGCCTCCTCTTTCTTAGTTTATGTGTTGTTTGTGTCTTACTTTTTTCCATCAAACTTATCATTGGTTTCTTCTCCTAGATATGTGCTTTCATATTCTTGGTAGAATTTCAAATTATATCATGTAAAATATATAAAGTATGATATGTTTTCTTGTCAAAGAATGTTAGAATGGTAAAAAATATCTCTTGATTAGTTTTTTTAAAATATGTGTTTCCTCATTCTCTTCATCTAACTCTGCTTCTATTTTACATATTCTTTTCCCTGCATTCATTATCTTTTGTCCTTTATGTTCTCCATCTGTTATCTTTTCTTCAGTATGTTCTCCATCTGATTCGAGTATTGTGATTATATTTATTTTTGTCTTCTTTTTCTTTGGTTGGTTCTCCTGCAAGAATCAAAAGCTTATCTAGTATTGGGGACATTTTTAATAAAAATGAAAGATGAATTTTGTTAGTTAGATTACATGTGTAGCTAGAAATTTTGTCTTCACAACTTTTTTTGTTGTTCCTTCTTGATTGGACTTTTTTCTTTTAATTTTTCTTCGCCACTTTGCCTAAACTTCATTCTTGATGCATGTCCACTTTGGAAGTGTTGGCACATTTTATCTAGAATGATTAAAACATTTTTAGTGGTGATATTAGATATAATACAACTTTTTTTTGCCTATGTAGCTGAATTATTTTATCTACTTCACAGCTTCTATGTACTTTTCTTTTTTTATCTGAGATGGTTCTAATGTTATCAAATCTTACCACATGTCCTTCTTCTTCTTCTTCTTCTTCTTCTTCTTCTTCTTCTTCTTCTTCCTCTTCCTCTTCTTCTTCTTCTTCTTCCTCCTCCTCCTCCTTTTCTTCTTCTTCCTCTTCTTCTTCATCTCCTCCTCCTCCTCCTCCTCCTCTAATTGTTTAAGACCTATATTATTGGAATGTAATAAGTCAATAGTTATGTTTATGGAGTACCTAATTTTTTTCATATTGTCCATAGACTTTACTTGCCTGTTTGCATTTATTCTTGCTGCCAGATGAAGACCCATTTTCATTGTCATTGCTGTTGACATATTATTTTTCCTATAGAAAATTTAATTGTTATTTAGAAAGGTCAATTCTATAAAAAGTAATAATTCAGAATACATGTTTCTTCATTGGTCAATAGACCATGTTGCATGAATAGTACTATCGGGGTCAAGATACCTTAGGTACCGATTAGTTAGCCGCTCGTGCAGCTTAAGGTAGCAAGAGCCCAACAATCGGGGCCCATTTAAGCCACACGGGACCTAGGCCACATGCCCAGACAACCGGTCCACTACGACCTCTCCATCTCCTTCCACCGCATGCTATGCAGCTGCGCCCGACCTCTCCTTCGTCTCGACCCCCGGGAGGGACAAGGAGACAACGGATGCGATCAAGTACGCATGCCCTGACAAGGATAGGCACGCTCCACTTACTCTGCCAGGACTGAATGCACAACAATCTCGGGGACTAACGCCATCCCTGTGCGCCCCTGCACGGACAAGACAATAGCACCAGGTGGTGACGACTGGTACGGCATCCCACCGTCCAAATCCAGCTCGACAAGATGGGCGTACGTCACCACCTGCTATAGGATGGGGCACATGACCCTGGTCTTGACTTTCAAGACCGGCCAGGCTACCGGGGACCTCGACCTCGCAGTCTAGGGTCGAGGCCTCCGACATCACAACCAGCAAAGGCGACCAACGACCCAGGAGCAGCTACCTACTCCCGCACTACCACCACAATGCCACCAGGAGAACAGGAGATGATGATGAAGGCCACGGCAAGACCACGTCGCACAGGACAGTTATAAGGCCATGAGAAGCATGCAGAATTACTCTTATATTTTGTGGCTTGCTAGTATTAATATTTATGGTTTCAGCATTCACTCTCTATATCATTGGAAAGATATACGAGTCTAGTTTGCAAGGCAAGAAACAGTGCATCTTTTGAACTTTCGAGCCATGAGTTATGTCCTTTTATGTGAAAGCTGCAGTTTTCAATATTGCAATCAGATGACATGGGCTGAGGAAAGAAGACCATCGGATCAAAATAGTTCGAAGCATGAAAAATTATACTTCCAACTAGGGGTATGTTGACACCAAAATTTGGCACGTTTAGTTCGAAGCATGAAAATTTATACTTCCAACTAAGGGGCATATATTGACACCAAAATTTGGCACGTTTATCCTGGATAGGGAGGAATCAGCTGATGGTGTCAAAAGCAAGGAATATTTGTGAACCGGTCAGGAAATATTCTTTAATATATTTGTGAACAGGCCAGAACGATATTATTTAATATATTTTGGGAGAAGCCTCACGTCCAAGAATACTTCACGTAAAGATTAGAATAAAGAAGACCAGGCTGACGTCAAGAAGGCAGCGCCTGCGCATATGGCCAAAAGTGGTTATAATTAAGAAGGCAAGTTACCATCCAGGTTAATCACGTATGTGGACCAATCTTCTTGTGGGCGAGTTAGACAAGGAAGCTATATTTAGTAACAGAATCTGACCATGAGCCAATAAGATTGGTACGCATGCATGTTCAAGTAGATTTCGATGAGTTTTTTTTTTGTAAGCAGGGCTACATCGGACGACCTGACCTTCAGCTTGTTTGTGAGTATCCGTCACGACTTATATTGTTACTTGCGAGGCTGCAACAGATGACTGATCTCTTACAAGTCTCGGTAAGTTAGTTATTGATCTATATTGTTATTTGTAAGGCTGCAACAGACGATTGATCTCTTACAAATCATGGTATAGATTAATTATCAATTCATATCAACCTTTACAAAGTTGTAACAGACGACTGATCTCTTATAAACATTGGTATTAATCAAAGTTATCGATATTATGTTAAATAGTTTACTGTTTAATATAATATCACCAGTTGCCCGATCTAGATTGAGATTTGTTAGTCTTATTATTTTGATCTATCGTCTACTGGTTATTATCACATTTGAATTCTATTCTTGACGTTAGATCCTGTTTGATGACTAATCTATCTCAATCCTGATCATACTGGTGGGTGTTTGAAGTTGTGTTCTATTAAGAGATAGATTCATTGATCACCAGTATACAGTATGACTCCACTATCAATGCTGCATTAGCCGACTCGACCTGTTGATAGCATGTTAGATTAGATATTGTCGGTTAACAGATCTATCTTTTAAGAAGAGTATGGCGTCAGCCACCTGCTATGTCTCCATCGGCTATTTAGTCGATGGCCTGAGCTTCCACGCGTATAACCTGCCTTCATGATTTCTTTACGGTGTAAGTAGATATATCGACTGCTAGCCTTTGATCTAGGGTCCTACTGTTAATGTTGCATCAGATGACTCCACCTGTTGATGGCACAATAGATTGAGCGTAGTTGTTTGTAGATTTATTTATATCCAACGGATGAGTGATCGTATGCTATACGACAAGATCACCAGAAACGGCCATTTTAGCTGATGGCCCATTTTGTTGAGGATGTACTGGCTATTTACAAACTTTTATTTGTTTTCATCTTATTTAAAGCTAGTATGTTTCTCACATGTATACCTACACGCCTATCCTTATATCTTTTTACATGTTTTCATGATCATCGGCTAGTTAGAATCTATATATACCTGAGTAAATGATAATTGCCGATATGCTCGTGCATCATGAACACGCTGGATATCGACTCTCTAATCAATAGCCCTATCTTGCTAGCCACTCAGCCGTATATTTAGAACTGTCTAGATAAACACCAGCATGTTTCACCTTAAATGACTGATCAATCTTGCCTCCTTGTCACTAGAAGCAAAGTATGAGGAAGTTTGAGCAAGTGTAAAAGGCAAGTATAATATGAGGTTCCTTGTTACCTAATAACATTATAATCATCTTTTCATGTGCATGTGTCTAATATGATGAAACATTAAGGACCTTACCTAGTAACTTTTGTTACCTTGTTCTTTGTTACTTACTGGGTTTATGCATTTGGGTAGTTCTTGTTAGTTGCTCTACTTAATGATGAAAGTTTCATAATATTGGCTAATGGCATATGTAATGATGTTTAAAATGTGCTTTTAGCAACATGGAATCCCTAAGAACTTATCTATGAGCAAAATTCGGGAGTTACAGTACAACCATGAGTGCTATATGGCCCTGCCTTTAGTCAAGTATGAGGACCTTTTCTAACTTGTTAGTGGTTACCTTTATGGCGCAAGAGGGGTGTGTTCCGGGTTGAGTGTAGTGCGGCCTCTGTTCTTAAGTATATAGCCTGCGTGGAATGTGCCTTAGGAAAGGGGAACTCTACATTTGCATGCCATAGAAACCTAGCGGCCCCAACTTGTTCGACGAACCTTTGAAAGGCTTCATAACGAACTTTGCCAACCTTCCTTAGTAGTGGGTCAAGAGGCTGATCACCTCGGACAAAAGGGTAAATCATGGCTCATGGTGAAAGTGTACAACCTTTGCTGAGTGTAAAACTGGTATATCAGTCGTGCTCACGGTCACGAGTGACTTGAAAAACTGACAGAATATTGGGTTCTTATTATTATTCTACGATATTGACAACGCACAGGCACTACTACAGAATTTTTAACGGTGATAGATGTTTTTGATTTACCATGGCGGGCATTCCAACCGCCATGGATCAAAGGTCACGGTTAATCATGGCCTTAACCATGGCGGTTGGCCGGTTAATGATCGTGGCAGCCATTTTAGGGAAACCGCCACGGTTAATACATATTAACTGTGGCGGTTGCTTTAACTCGTCCGCCTCCTTTAAATGATTAACCGTGGCGGTTGCTTGTTATTTGTCCGCCATGGTTAAGATTTTCTAGAATTAAAAAAATGTTTTTTTGAATTTAATTTTGAATTCGAAACCAAATTTTCTCAGATTCAAACACAAATAATAAAGAAAAAAATATGCATTCAAAGAATAAACACATATGTTACATGAATTCATATGTTGTCCTTGTCATCGATTATTCCATGCGATCCATCATGTCACACACACACTAAGTTCATATAACAAGTACATCACAAAAGCACGTCACATTGTTTACATGCAGGAGAAGCTAAGGTCACCTACTCGAAGATGTCCGGAACCGTGTAATCGTTCATGTCTATACCGCTAGTTCTCCAGTTACGTAGCCTCTCGAACTTTGGATCTATTGCTAGCTCGCTGCCCATGTAGAAGAATTTACCCCCAACTTCACTACATTCGTCCGTGACAAACTTACAAATGTCGGTGACTGTTCAATTGATGCTCTTCCTGTCCACATTTTCCTTCCACCACCAATCTAGGGATTTCTTGAGCTGCCACCAGCTGTGGTTGAAACGCCCGCAAGCCCTGAGGTACTCACAAGCATAGTATCCACACAAGAGTGAACCTTCAGGTTGCTTGACACACTGCATAAATCATTAGGACCGGTAGTAGTGCAGAAGTAGTAATGTAATAGTAAGTAGTAGTATGAGTAGTAGTAGGGTAGTAGTACTAAGAGTTGTAGTAGTAGTAACTGTAGTAGTAGGAGTAAGTGGTAGTACTAGTAGGGTAGTCAGATAATAGTAGTTGTTGTAGTAGTACTAGGATAGTAGTAGTTGTAGTAGTAGTACAAGTAGGGGCAGGAGGAGTATAAGTATTAGTAGTAGTACCGGGAATTCTCGCCTCAGCCTCAGTTTTGTGGCCCACTGCTGCTGCTTCTTCTCGGACCTACGATCGTAGTAGTCGAGGTCTTCCACATACTTCCTGTAAGCATTGTATGCCAACCACTAGTGTCAACAACAAATACGATCATACTTTGAGTGCTTAAAAGAAGATGTGCGTCGTCACATACTATCGCAGACATGCTTCGAACTGCATGTACCTATGCTTGTCTGTATGGTGCAAGGAGTCGAACACGCAAGCCATTCCATCATGTGGATAGATTATAAATACAATCCAATGCCCCATGATACCCAAGCTACACCATTGAAACCTTAAAATATGAAGGTTAGGAACCCAACAGCTCTTGCAGGTATCATTTCAACTTATCCAAACTTGTGGGCGGCAAGGATACACCCATTTCCCTGGATCTTCTTCATGGCTTTGAGGATGTATTGTCCCTTTCTGTACTTGATCTCGCCTTGCAACAAAACCCGGGCTTCCACTCGCTCCAACCCTTGCAAGTTCGCCAGCCTCGGATGTGTGTCCGATATATCATAGCCAATGATGGGCCTCTTAGTAATATGCATAGTAGATAGGTAGATAATATTTTTCCCTATTTCCTTGCAAGCATATGATTGCATCCTGCAAAGCACAAGTCGTCATCGTGGCATTGTTAATTTGATCGTAACAAACTTAATTACCTACAGCGATGCAGAGGTGCAATAACTTACATTGCAAAAAGGGTGACTTGGGCGACGTCAAGGTCCTTGCGCCGCAGCAGCCTATGCATGTCATGGAAGTAGAGAAATAAGCGTCCTCATCCAAGTGGAAGTACTCCTTGGGGACCCTCTGAATGAACTCCTTCATACCTAACTTCGAAGCATGCATATACTAGAGATGGAACCTCCGAACCTCCCACGGCTCCTCCTGGACGAGCTGGCGAGGCAATCTGGAGTCAAGGGCTAGCGACGGCGGGAGCTAGCGACGGCGGCATCAGCCTCATGGAAGGGTTCAGGAGAGTGGAAGAGAAAAGACAAAAAAAAAATTATAACATTTTAGACATCAATTTTAGGCAACTATTATCAGCCATTTTTTTTGCCAGGAACTAATTCCGTCCACCAAAGAATGCAATTCTCGTTTTTTGAGAAGTCAAACAATCTGAACTTTGACTAAATTTATATAAAAAATTATAAACATTCATGATACAAAATAAGTATTATTAGATTTATTATAGAATATATTTTCATAATAAATTTATTTGGATATATAAATGATAAAATAATTTAGTATATATTTGGTCAAACTTAAGCTAGATTGACCAGCACCGATATCATACTTGCATTCTTTTGTAAACAGAGAGAGTAATAGCTAGTTCCTAGAGTGAAAGTTTCCAAATGGACCAACCGGCAGCAAAGATCCTCCGTCAAAGTCTTCTGGTCAAGTCTTCCTTGGTTACAACATGCGCCGGTCTAGCGAGGTAAAGATAATGTGGTTCAGAATCTTTTGGCTCGCTAGATAAGACCCCGCGCGTCAGGATATGCTGCTTCGCGGTGCATACTGCAGGCAGATTTTGCACATCTCATGCGAGAGGTCATGGAGCATCCATACAATCCAGAAATGATAATAATGCTCAGCAGCTGCTTGCTGCTGATCCTGGCCATGGCTGCAGCACCATCTGTCACCGCTCGAAGCAGCAGCAACACCGACCTTGCCACGTTGCTGGCCTTCAAATCCCAGCTGTCCGATCCTTTTCATCTCCTTGCCAACAACTGGACGAATCAGACGTCCTTCTGCCACTGGACCGGCGTGTCGTGCTGCCGGCGACAACCGCAGCGGGTCACCATGCTCGAGCTGCCGGGTATGCCTCTCCAGGGACATCTCTCGCCGCACCTCGGTAACCTTTCTTTCCTACGTGTGCTTAACCTGACGGGCACAGGCCTTGTAGGCTCAGTCCCGGATGATCTTGGAAGATTGCGCCGCCTTATAGCTCTTGATCTTCGGAATAATAGTTTGTCAGGCACAATCCGATCTGCTGTAGGTAATCTTACGAGACTCCAAACTCTTGATCTAGGTCTGAACCAACTCCAGGGATCAATACCAAATGAACTGCTAAGCCTTCACAATCTTAAAAACCTCTCTCTGGAAGCAAATTACCTCAGCGGCCAGCTACCGAATTTTTCATCCATAAGCACGCCATCATTGATTTTCTTATCGTTCAGTAACAATGGTCTCACTGGCTTCGTACCACATAGCATTGGTTCCTTGTCCATGCTTCGATATTTGTTCTTGAGCAATAATCAGCTCACAGGCTCACCGCCTCCTACCATCTTCAACGTGTCTAGGCTAGAGAGCATGTATCTCCGAGAGAACAATCTATATGGACCTATACCTGGCAACGGAAGCTTCATGCTACCAATGTTGCAAAAAATAGATTTATCTTTGAACAAATTCATTGGTCAGATTCCACTAGGACTAGCAGCATACAAGCACATTCAGAAACTTTTTTTACATTCAAATCTCTTGGTGGATGTTGTACCGACATGGTTGGCTCAGTTATCAAAACTCACCTCCCTCAGTTTAGGCAGCAATAGCCTTGTCGAGCAAATCCCTGGTGAGCTCGGCAACCTCACCATGCTACAACATCTACATATCGGACACTGCAACCTAAGTGGGCAGATTCCTTTCGAAATGGAAAATTTTAGACAACTTACCTTTCTACATCTAAGATATAATCAGCTGACGGGTCCCTTTCCAGCTTTCGTTGGAAACCTATCTAACTTGACCATTCTGGATTTAGGATACAACCAGCTGACTGGACCAGTACCATCCAGTACTCTTGGAAACCTTAGGTCTCTCGAGGACCTTTCCTTTGCACACAATCTTCTCAAAGGTAACCTTGATTTCTTGGCCAGTCTTGGCAACTGTCAGCAACTCCAGAAACTTTCCATCTCAGGCAATCCTTACACTAGTGGGAGTCTTAATCCCAACCATGTTGGAAATCTCTCCACTAACCTTGTAGGGTTTTATGCAAATGAAAGTCAGATAACTGGCGACCTTCCAGCTACTCTATCAAACCTAAGTACTCTCCGTGTCAAAAAACTTTGCAAACAACAAACTAAGCAAAGCTATCCCAGAATCCTTCGCAATGTTGGAGAACCTGGGGGTACTTGATCTCTCTATGAATAACATATCTGGGCCGATCCTGAAAAATATTGGAATGCTATGGAGACTTGATAAGTTACATCTTAGCAACAATAAGATCTCCGGCTCCATACCAGAGGACATTGCAAACCTTACTATGCTTTGGTACCTTGATTTATCTTATAACAAGTTAACTTCAAATTGTGTTAGAATTTATATGGATATTCCCCTAAATTCATATGAAGAAATTCTAATAAATCTCAAAGGCCCAATACATGTGTTCCCTAATGGGCTTTAATGTTTAAGCCCAAGAATAGAGGTGAGAGATACAACATCAATTAGTACCACATTGCTAGTTGATGTAGAGGTAGGAGGTTTTTCTCCATATATATATGTACCTATCCTTCTGAGAAAAGACACACCAAAAACTACAATTGGGAGTTTCAGTTAGAATATCCCTAAGGTAGTAAATTAGTATTTTTCTCTTCTTGCTACTGCGCTGCCACCGTAGTTTCTCCATCCCGATCGTCTGCGTGCACCGGCGTTTGGGAGAGCAGGTCTCCGGAACCCTCGTCTTTGCGATCCTGCACGGGAGAAGGCGAATAAGGTTTTTGGGAAGCGCTCTTCGCGCGACTGCTCCTAAATTCTCCACGACGGTTCGTCTTCTGAAGGCTGCATTGACACGCCATCTACATCTTCATCACCATCTACTACATCTACGGTCGTCGGGTTTTATTCTCGTGATCTAATCTTGTCATTCATAATGTTTCATCTATGCTATGCTTACAATCACAATCATGTTTATGTTTATACTATGTATTATGCTAATCTGTCATGCTAGTATTCTATACATGTTTAATCTAATTCATTAATATGTCATGATTTATATTCTGGTTTTAATCTGGGAATTAATCTAGAAATTGCCTAATTCTTTAACAATCCAAAAACCTTATTATAGGCCGTTTCCAGAATTATCTATGGCTAGTTTTGTTGACGTGCCGAGGCCGGAAAAGTTTTCTGGTACGCATTTTAAAAGGTGGTCTGTCAAGGTCACTGATTGGCTTACTGCCATGAAAGTTTTCTGGGTCAAAGATGGTATGCCTGAGGGAAACATCTAATGATATCTTTGTGGGAGCTGTGCGTAATGTGCTTTCAGATTATCTATTTGATACTACGATGCACTTAAGAGACGCAAAGGTTTTATGGGATCATCCTGAATGCTACTTATGGTGCTTCAGATGCAGGCAAAGAGTTGTATACCATGGAGAGCTTTAATGACTACAAGATGGTTGCTAACAAATCAGTAGTCGAGCAAGCTCATGAGATTCAGCGCCTGGCTAAGAAACTTGAACTCCTTAAATGTGTCTTACCCGGTGAGTTTGTGGCTGGGTGCATTATTGCTAAATTGCCTTCTTCATGGAGGAATTTCGCCACAAGTCTCAAACACAAGAGACAGAAAATATCAGTTCAAAACCTGATAGCATCTCTTGATGTCGAGAAAAAAGCTCGGGCTAAAGATAACATTGAGAAGGGAAACGAGGAAAAATCTAGCGCCCACTTTGTCCAGAGAAACCATGGCAAGAATAAGGGAAAGCCTAAGCAACCTGCTTTCAATGCCAAACAAAATACTGCCTTCAAGAAGAAGAAGAAAGAGAAAAGGAAGGTCAGCCTCGTGACTGCTAGCACTACTGATGAAGGGTATGGTAATTTTATTGTACTATCAGTGTTTCAATCTCCAAGTTGGTGGATTGATACAGGTGCTAATATTCACATGTGTGCTGATATCTCTTTGTTTTCTTCTTATCAGGGGCTCCAAGGTTCCTCTGTCCTGATGGAGAATGGGTCACATGCTTCTGTTCGTGGTGTTGGCACGGTAGATCTGAAGTTTACTTCGGGAAAGATTGTGCAGCTGAAGAACGTACAGCATGTCCCTACTATTCGCAAGAACCTTGTTAGTGTCTCCCTTCTATTGAAAGATGGGTTTAAGGTAGTGATAGAGTCTAATAAAGTAGTCATGTCTTAGCATGGACAATTTATTGGTAAAGGCTATGATTGCAGAGGCTTGTTCCGCCTATCTTTGGCAGATTTTTGTAATAAGTCAGTGAATCATATTTGTGGCACGATTAATGATAATTCGAGTGTTTAGTATTCTCTCTTATGTCATGTTAACTTTGGATTGATGTCACGTTTGTCTAGCTTGAATTTAATTTCAGATCTCACTATTGCCAAAGGTTCTAAGTGCCATAGCTGTGTGCAATCTAAGCAACCTCGAAAGCCTCATAAGGCAGCAGAGGAGAGAAACTTGGCACCTCTAGAACTCATACATTCTGATCTTTGCGAGATGAATGGTGTGTTGATAAAAGGTGGAAAGAAATATTTTATGACTTTAATTGATGATGCAACTAGATTTTGCTATGTTTACTTGCTTAAAACTAAAGATGAAACGCTAGACTACTTTAAAATCTATAAGGCTGAAGTTAAAAATCAACTAGAGAGAAAAATTAAACATCTAAGGTCAGATTGTGGTGGTGAATATTTTTCTATATTATTTGATAAGTTCTGTGTGAAACATGGTATTATTCATGAGAGGACAACTCCCTATTCGCCTGAATCAAACGGGATTGCCGAGAGGAAAAACCGCACACTGACTGACTTGGTGAACGCCATGTTAGGCACTGCTGGTCTATCTAAGGCATGGTGGGGGGAAGCTCTATTGACTGCGAGTCATGTCCTGAATAGAATTCCAAACAGAAATAAAGATACAACTCCATATGAGAATTGGATTGGAAGGAAACCATCACTTTCATACTTGCGCACGTGGGGATGTTTGGCGAAAGTCAATGTTCCAATTTCTAAGAAGCGTAAGCTTGGACCGAAGACTGTGGATTGTGTCTTTCTAGGATATGCTCACCATAGCATTGCCTATAGATTTTAGTAGTAAAATTTGAAGTTCCTGATATGCATGTTGATACAATATTTGAATCTCGTGATGCTACATTTTTTGAAAATATATTCCCTATGAAAGATATGTGTAGTAATGCTAGATTTTCCTCTGAGATAGCTCCTGATTTTACGGTACCTATTGAGTCTTCTATTGAATCATTTGAGCAACCACCTGAAGAAGTCTTTGAGGAGAATGACAATGAAGTTCCTGCGAGGAACAAGAGACGAAGGATTGCAAAATCCTTTGGTGATGATTTCATTGTGTATCTTGTGGATGATATTCCTACTTCTATTACAGAGGCATACGCATCTCCAGATGCAGATGATTGGAAAGAAGTTGTTCATAGTGAGATGGACTCAATTCTTTCTAATAGAACTTGGGAGTTATCTGAGCTACCTTTTGGTTGTAAACCAATTGAATGTAAGTAGGTGTTAAGAAGAAGTTTAGGCCTGATGGTACTATTGATAAGTACAAGGCTCGGCTTGTGGCTAAGGGTTATACCCAGAAGGAAGGCGAGGATTTCTTTGATACTTATTCACCTGTTGCTAGAATGACCACTATTCGAGTGCTACTTTCTCTGGCTGCCTCGTATGGTCTTCTCGTTCATCAAATGGACGTGAAGACAGCTTTCCTTAATGGAAAGTTGGATGAGGAGATTTATATGGATCAGCCAGATGGATTTGTAGTAAAAGGTGAAGAGCAGAAGGTGTGTAAATTACTGAAGTCTTTGTATGGCTTGAAATAAGCACCTAAACAATGGCATGAGAAGTTTGACACTACTTTAACTGGTGCGGGCTTTGCTGTTAATAAAGCTGATAGGTGTGTGTATTATCGACATGGTGGGAGCCAATCTGTTATATTATGTTTATATGTTGATGATATTCTAATCTTTGGAACAAACATTGATATTATTAATGAGGTCAAGTCTTTTTTGTCAAAGAGTTTTGACATGAAAGATCTAGGAGAAGCTGATGTAATTCTAAACATTAAGCTGATTAAGGAAGATAGTGGGATTACCTTGTCGCAATCTCACTATGTTAAGAAGGTCTTGAGCCGATTTGGCTGTATGGATAGCAAGCCTTCTTTAACACCTTATGATCCTAGTATGACATTGAGAAAGAATAAGAAGATTGCTAGAGATCAATTGAGGTATTCTCAGATAATTGGTTCACTCATGTATCTAGCTAGCAGAACCAGACCAGATATCTCTTTTGCTGTGAGCAAGTTGAGTAGGTACATGTCCAACCCAGGTGATGATCATTGGCATGCACATAAAGGGTCTTGCGTTATCTCAAAGGTACAATGAGTTTTGGGATTCACTATTCTGGACACCCAGCTGTGCTGGAGGGATATAGTGATACGAACTGAATTTCTGATATTGATCAAATCTATGTCACTAGTGGGTATGTGTTTACTCTTGGAGGTGGCGTAGTGTCATGGAGGTCTAGTAAACAGACTATTTTGACTAAATCTACCATGGAAGCAGAACTTACTGCTTTGGATACAGCTTCTGCAGAGGCAGAATGGCTGCGTGAGCTCTTGTCTGACTTACCGATGGTTGAGAAACCAATACCGGCTATCCTTGTGAACTGTGATAACCAAACAGTGATCACTAAAGTAAATAGTGCTAAGGATAATTCAAAGTCAACAAGACACGTTAAAAGAGGTTTGAAGTATGTCAGGACATTGAGAAACTCCGGAGTAATAATTGTGGCTTATGTGCAAACAGACAAGAACCTGGCAGATCTCTTTACAAAAGGGCTATCACGGAATATGATAGAAATAGCATCAAGGAAGATGGGTTTGAGACCCATATGAGTTTACAGTAGTAGTAACCCAACCTTTTTTGATCGGAGATCCTGTGACTTAGGATCTGGGAAGAACAAACTATTGGTAAACTGAGGAGAGTATAATTATAACCCTCTCTATGTGAAGATGCAATACTCTCAAAGCGTTGAGGCATTGTATGGTAGGTTGGCTAATGCCTTAATATGTTCTATTGGCTTTAACAAGCGAAGATGCTGTCCTACAGAGCATTCTTGAAAGAACATACCTATATGAGTCTGACTGTAAAACGTCATGGTTTATGAGATTTGGGTGATCTCTAGTAAACTCATGAAGAGACCAAGGAGTATGACGTATATGCTCCACCCACGGGGAAGGCTACTGGCAGCCAGTTACTAGTTTAATTTTGAGTGAAACTCGTTTGCACAAAACTTACAATTCAAGGCGTAGTCCATTGTTCAAGTTGTGAACGAGTGTAACTCGAAGCTCTAGGCAGATGTTCAACTTAACAGTCTCTGCTGAAACACTAGTATATAAACAGTAGTGAGAGAAAAGGAAAATATCTATACTGGGCAATTGAGATCTGGTGGGGGATTGTTAGAATTTATATGGATATTCCCCTAAATTCATATGAAGAAATTCTAATAAATCTCAAAGGCCCAATACATGTGTTCTCTAATGGGCTTTAATGTTTAAGCCCAAGAATAGAGGTGAGAGGTACAACATCAATTAGTACCACATTGCTAGTTGATATAGAGGTAGGGGTTTTTCTCCATATATATATATATATATATATATATATATATATATATATATATATATATATATATATATATATATATATATATATATATATATATATATATATATATATATATATATATATATATATATATGTACCTATCCTGCTGGGAAAAGACACACCAAAAACTACAATTGGGAGTTTCAGTTAGAATATCCCTAAGGTAGTAAATTAGTATTTTTCTCTTCTTGCTACTGCGCTGCCGCCGTAGTTTCTCCATCCCGATCGTCTGCGTGCACCGGCGTTTGGAAGAGCAGGTCTCCGGAACCCTCGTCTTTGCGATCCTGCACCGGGAGAAGACGAATAAGGTTTTTAGGAAGCGCTCTTCGTGCGACTGCTCCTAAATTCTCCACGACGGTTCGTCTTCTGAAGGCTGCATCGACGCGCCATCTATATCTTCATCACCATCTACTACATCTACAGTCGTCAGGTTTTATTCTCGTGATCTAATCTTGTCATTCATAATGTTTCATCTATGCTATGCTTACAATCATAATCATGTTTATGTTTATACTATGCATTATGTTGATCTGTCATGCGAGTATTCTATACATGCTTAATCTAATTCATCAATATGTCATGATTTATATTCTGGTTTTAATCTGGGAATTAATCTGGAAATTGCCTAATTCTTTAACAAATTGTACTAGCTTATTTCATCTTGATGACATAATCGAACTATATGTGTCCCATAATTTCCTTAGTGGTGCATTTCCTCCTGATCTCACCTACATGCCAACAATATATAGTATGGATCTTTCGAATAATCGATTGGTTGGTTGTCTCCCCAATTCATTTGCCAACCTTCAGACGTTAACCTACTTTAATTTTTCACACAACTCCTTTGAGGGTTCAATCCAAGATTCATTTCACAGTTTGGCCAACTTAGAAGCATTAGACCTTTCTGTAACACTCTAAATTTTTGAATATTTTTAAATAGGAGAATTTGATTTAGTTATGCATTTATGTGTGCATGAAAACTTAGTGAAATAATAATTTTTAATAAATAAAATCAAATATAAGGTTAGATACGTGTTTGTGCATACATGCCGCTGCATATTATTATTTGTGTTGATTGGTTTTTATTTCAAAGAGAGAATCATTTCAAAAATTATTTGAAAATGTATTTGAAGTATTAGAAAAAGAAAAGGAAAAAGAAATATTCTCTTTCTCAGCTTCGGGCCGAAAGCCCAGCTCCTCTCCTCTCTCCTTTTGGCCCAACCACATCCCTCTTCTCTCTTGGTCGTGGGCCACGTTGCGGGCCGGCCCAACCAGCTACTGCCCCAAGCCGCCACGCCCCCCTCTCTCTTGTCTCTATGACGTGCTAGGCCCGCTTGTAAGCGGTCTCTTCCACCTCCCGCTCGTAACCGAGCCGGACACCCGACCATGGAGTCCGACGCTGCCCCGAGTCTCCTTTTCCTTGCCCGGCACGTCGGCGAGCCCCTCATAAATAGCGGCCACGTCTCCACCGCCTCCATCTCAACCTTAGCCGCGAGCCACGCCTCAAAGCCTAGCTATCGCAGCCACAATCGAAGCCGCCGCTTGAGCTTGGGAGTTGAACGACGGACTCGCCGACTCGGTCGTCTCCGAGAGCTTTCGACGGGTTCGGGTCACTCCTTTGAAGTTGCCAAACCCTTTTTCTCCTTCAAACATCACCGGAGTTGCTTATTTGCTCATACTACCGTGCATAGGGGTCCGCCGCCCGCCATTGGAGGTTGCACGTCGTCCACCGCCTGTTCTCGCCTCCGTTTTCATCTCAGGTGAGCTCGCGTTCATCTCTTTTATCTTCCGGTGAAGACCGTTCGTCAAATCATGCTCTGTGTCGCCGGATTGAGCAACGCCGATGAGCAATTGCTCGCCGCCGGCCGGATTTCCACCGCTGGTCACTGTTGGTGGCCGGAATCCTCTCTTCTCTTCCCCTTTATTCAATCTCGGCCGTCCGATTCTAATCCAATGGCTCAGATCGCGAGATACCCCTTCGTTTGGTATTTTTGCTAAAGAAACCCTGGGTTTTCTAAAGTCTTAACCCACAGTCCGTAAGCGTAAAGACCGATTACGCTTTATCCTTTTGAAAGCGTAAACTCAGTCGGTTTAAGTGAAAATATGTTTTCTAGTATTTACAGTTTTGCCACTACATTTGTTTTTGTCATAAAATCTCCGTTTTAACTCCGATTTGACCCATTCAAGTTGCGTTAGGTTCATAATTTCATACTCTACATGTTAGTACTACTGTTTAGTAGGTTTTCCACTTTTAAAATTTTGAGGTTAGATTTAATTTATTACTTTAATAAAGTAAATCTCGTTTAAATCATAACTTTTCCGTTTTAGCTCCGATTTACGTGCAATTCGCGTCTGTGTGATCCTAGTGAGATGTAGATTCGTTTTAAAAACTTTTCATCTTATTTTTCTACTATTGGTGTACTGTTCTAACTGTAACTTTGTTTGCTTTGCATGATTGCTTTTGGATGATTGTTGTTGATGTGTTAATCGAGAATAGACGGTGATCAGTTCGCTGGTGATCAAGAGTACTATTACGAATTGGATCAACAGGATCAGATAGATCAAGGCAAGTATAGCATGAGATTATCCTTGTTACCTACTCACTTTAATTCACTTAATTCATGCTGCATGTGTCTCCTTGTTAAGGATGCCTTAGTATTGATCTTGTTCCTTGTATCCTATGGTTATGGCATTGGGTAGTGGCTAGTGCTCACATAAATAATGATCTTATAATTTGACTAATGATATATGCAATAACACTAAAAGATGATTTTTAGAAACAGGGAACAAGAGGGCTAGAGTTTTCTCTAGATTTCCTCTCCGTAAGGACTTATCTGTAAGCGAACATCCGGGACTTACAGTACAGCTATGAGGGCTACATGGCTCTGGCTTTAGTCATATAAGAGGACCTTTTCTAGCTTGTTAGTGGTTACCTTTAAGGCGCAAGAGGGGTTGTGTTCCGGGTTAGGTGTAGTGCAGCTCTTGTCCTTATGAGTATAGGCTGCGTGTCATTATGCCATACGGAAGGGGGCTCTATATTTGCAGGCCACAGAAACATAGCGGCCCTAACTTGTTAGACGAACCTTGAAAAGACTTCATAGTAAAACTTAACTGTCCAATGGGGAGTCATGACCTCGGACTTTTGGGGATCGCGACTCACAGTGAAAGTGTACATCTCTGCGCAGAGTTTAATAAACTGGTATATCAGCCGTGCTCACGGACACGAGCGGCCTTGGACCCTTACGGAATAGAGATCACTATTAATTTACTTGTTCTTGCTATTCATTATTCTCTTTACATGATCATGTGTTTATTATGGGAATATCACCTATTTGATGCTACTCAATTGCTTAAAACATGATCAACTAAAAGCTACATGCAGTTGAACCAGTGTCTATCCTACTTGAGCTTCATGAACCCCATGTTACACTTGCTGGTGAACCCCGAAAGTGCAAATAGAGATTACTACTACTACTTTTCTGAAGATTACTAGACTTGTGGTCAACCAGTTGACGTGCCTGTGCTATGGAGCTAGCTATCACCAGAATTATTCTATGTTTCCGCTTAATTATGTGAAGACTCTATGATACTATTTATATTTGTCATCTTATGTGTGATTGATCTCTGGGCGCACATAAGATTATGCATTCCATTTGTTCCTTAAAAATGGGTGTGACACTTTCTTCGAACAATCTTTCAGGTGCTATTCCGAATTACCTTGCTACCTTCACCTACCTTTCTAATCTGAACCTCTCCTTCAATAACTTAGAAGGTCAGATACCAAACGGTGGTGTTTTCTCAAACCTAAATTTGGAGTCCTTGACGGGGAATGTTGCGCTGTGTGGAGGTGCTCCACAACTAAGATTTTCACCATGTCCACACAAGCCTCACCCAACCTTTTGCCAGCACTTTCTGAAGGTTGTGCTTCCTGCTGCTACCATTGCATTTGGCGCCATTACTTTCTGGTTACACTTATTGGAAAGAAAAAGAATAAGTAAGCTAAATGTTAAAGCTTCTATCGATATGGCTGATATGATGAGTAGCCATAGGTCAGTTTCCTACTATGAAGTTGTCCGTGCCACTGGTACTTTCAGTGAGGAAAACCTACTTGGGGTTGGATGCTTTGGCAAAGTTTTCAAGGGACAACTAGATGATGGTACGGTTGTCGCGATAAAAGTTTTCAACATGCAAGTCGAGCAGGCCATGCAAAGCTTTGACGCCGAATGTTAGGCGTTGCGGATGGCTAGACATCACAACCTCATAAGAATACTTGGCACTTGTTCCAGTTTTGATTTTAGAGCACTGCTGCTACGGCACATGCCTAATGGTAGCCTGGAGGAACACCTGCACACTGAAAGCCGGCCGTACATGGGATTCCTCATGAGGCTGGGTGCCATGCTAGACGTGTCAATGGTGATGGAGTATCTGCATCATGGCCACCGCGAGGTTGTCCTGCATTGTGACTTGAAACCTAGCAATGTGCTATTTGATGAAGAGATGAATGCCCTTGTGGCAGATTTTGGCATCGCAAAATTATTGTTAGGAGACATCAACTCCATGATATTGGTAACCACATGGCAGGGACGATCGGATATATGGCGCCAGGTATTAGTTGCTCACATAGTTTTGGAGACTATTTCTTTGGCAAGATATATGTAGCCTTATACACAATATTCTTACGTTGTTCAAAACTTTCTTTGATAGAATATGCATTCATGGGAAAGGCGTCGCGGAAGAGTGATGTGTTCAGCTTTGGAATCATGCTGCTCGAGGTCTTTACAGGGAAGAGGCCTACAGATCCCATGTTTGTCGAAGGATTGAACTTGAGACAGTGGGTCTCTCAAGCATTTCCATCAAGACTCCTAGACATTACAGACAACAAGCTATTGGAAGATGAAGAAATGCGCCACATTTGCTTTGATCACCAGACCAACACTGCTCTGGGATCTTCGTCGACTATGACTAACAGCATTCTTACATCAGTATTTGAGCTGGGCCTGATATGTTCAAGCGAGTTAGTTGAGCAGAGGATGGCGATGAACGATGTGGTCATGGAGCTCCAGGACATCAAGAAGAATTACTCTGCATCAGTGCAGGCTATGCAGAGGCCTCAGCATTACTAGATTAGATCATCTGTCAATTTTGTGTGCACATGGGGCTCCGTATGGATCCTAGAAGTGTCAATAGTTTAGGTAATTGGGTATGTTGTGTCTTGCATGATATATTGAGAATAATTTGGCAGAGTTGTCTGGACATGATTCTGCATGAGCGTTGTACCTTCAAATGAAATAATATAAGAGGAGGTAAAGTGGCGGACCCAGGATTTATCCAAGACCAGGGCCTATGATGGCGAAAACTTTAACAGCGTTGGTGCGGGCAGCATAAATTGCATTGATTTATCATATATGTAAGTTCACTAACTAATATTCTCTTTCGTGAAAAGTTATTTATCCGTGCCTAGTACAGCTGTCGAACGGGCCCTAAGCCATCTTATCCATGTCTCTGCATTTTTCCTTTTGAATTCTAAACGGTCCCGAGCCATAATGCATGGCCCGGAACTTTTTTTTTTCGAGAAACATGGGCCGGAACGTATATACAAACGAGCGTTGTACAGGGAGCGTGTGGGCCGAGGCATCCAAAACCACCGGTGCCGTTTCGGCCATGGGCTCTCGTAGGCCTTCGGGGCCGACCTCTGGGCTAGGACTGCTGCATCTATCTGGGCTAATTAAGCCTACGTTACTGTCCATGTTCCGTAAGTTTGCAAGGCTGGAATCATTCCGGCGTACATTAATATGTCTATCAGCACAAAAAAAAACAGAAGATAATAAGAACGTATTTCCTCATGAGCTCAAAAAAAAAGAACGTATTTCCTCAGAAAAAAAAAAGAAGAAAATAAGAACGTGTAAAATGAACTTTGAGGCCTCGTTTAGTTCGGTGAATTGGGGAGAAAAACACTGTATCAGAATTCCTGTAGCATTTCGTTTGTATTTGGTAAAAATTATCCAAATTTTGACTAACTAGGCTTAAAATGTTCATCTCGCAAAGTACAACAAAACTGTACAATTAGTTTTTGATTTCATCAACATTTAGTACTCCATGCATTTGCCGACATTTTAATGTGACAGGTAATCTTCTTTTTGCATAGTGAAATTTAGGAGAATTGGGGAACTAAACCAGGACTGAGATCGTCAGAGACAATCAATTGATCTGCTGCCATCTGGGCGATCTGACTCTGCTGCGCCAAGGGCCAAGGCCTGCTTGATCAGGCCTGCCTGGCGGCCCTCAAATTTTACTATATAAAAAGAAGATTTTCCATCACATCAAAATACCGGCATATATATGGAGTACTAAATGTAGATGAAATCAAAAACTAATTGCACAGTTTTATTGTACTTTACGAGACGAACATTTTAAGCCTAATTAATCAAAATTTAGATAATTATTACCACAAACAACAAAAGTGCTACAGTGCTCGAGTGGCCCTGTGCTAAATCGGCCACCCCGAGTCTAGTAACTAAACAAGCCTCAGCCAAGCTTGTGCTGAATCTGTCAGAGGTCACATTCAGTCACCATGAATGAACCCGCCAATGGAACTTCAGCCATGTTTAGTTACCGAATCGGGTGGAGCCGATGCGGTATAGTAAGGTACCACTACCGGAGCCGGCTGCTTTGCCGAGGGCTCCAGGCTCTCGGCAAAGCCTCTAAGGCCCTCGGCAAAGCCTTTGCCGAGCACACCTCTCGGCAAAGCGTTCTCGGCAAAAATCCGATCGGTAAAGGCTTCTTTGCCGAGAGCCGTTTATCGGGCACTCGGCAAAGCCTTTGCCGAGAGCCCGACGCTCGGCAAAGCGCGAAATAAAAAAATGCGAAAAAACCTGGAAAAAAAAATTTTAATCGGGGGAGGGGCCCACTGGCCAGCGCCCGCCCGTCTCCGTCGAAGTCGCAAGTCGTGGCATTTTTCGCGCAGAATTCGCGGCTACGCGGTCGGCGGGATTCGAACTCGTGACCTCTCCCTCACGCGATACTTCCTCTGCCACCTGCACTACACACTCACATGCGTCTATATGTCATTTCGGTTACTCAAATATTATACTAAACCAAGTGAAAATTGATTGTTTGAGGCCCTAAACGAATTCAAATCAAAAAGTTGTCAACAATAAAGTTTCATAACTTTTCGAGCACTACATTTTTCATATAGAAAGTTTTTCCATCCGAGGTCTTTTGAAAAATTCAAATTTTTCAATTTTAAATTTCAAACATAGTTTTGCATGAAACGATTAATTCAAATGAAAAAGTGGTCAACTAAAATGTTTCATAACTTTTCGAGATCTACAAACTTCATTTAGGAAGTTTTTCCATCCGAGGTCTTTTGAAAAATTCGAATTTTAAAATTTTGAATTTCAAACGTAGTTTTGCATGACAAGATGAAATCAAATGAAAAAGTGGTCAACTACAATGTTTCATAACTTTTTGAGATCTACAAACTTCATTTAGGAAGTTTTTCCATCCGAGGTCTTTTGAAAAATTCAAATTTTAAAATTTTAAAATTTTGAATTTCAAACGTAGATTTGCATGACAAGATGAATTCAAATTAAAAACTGGTCAACTACAATGTTTCCTAACCTTTCGAGATCTACAAACTTCATTTAGAAAGTTTTTCCATCCGAAATTGTGGTACTGACATTGTTCACAAATCTTATATATCTCTCTTATAGTTTCATGAAACTACATGAAAGACATATAGATTTTGTGAACAACGTAATTATTACTTTGTCGAATGAAGAAATGACCAATATAAAGTTTGTAGATTATGAGAAGTTATGAAACTTTGTAGTTGAAAACTTTTTTATTTGAATTCGTTTAGGGCACCAAAACATGGTTTGAAAAATTGTTTTGCCGAGTGTTTTACTTTGGCACTCGGCAAAGAAGTCTTTGCCGAGTGTTTTTTTTGCCCTCGGCAAAGAAACTTCTTTGCCGAGAGCCGTTTATCGGACGCTCGGCAAAGCCTTCTTTGCCGAGTGCAGAGGCTTTGCCGAGTGTTTTTTATTTGGCTCTCGGCAAAGCCTTCTTTGCCGAGCGCCCGAAAAAAAACGCTCGGCAAAGCCTCCGGCGCTCGGCAAAGAAGCGGATTCCGGTAGTGTACTGTAGCACTATAGCACTTTCGTTTGTATTTGGTAAAAATTGTCAAAATTTTAATTAATTAGACTCAAAATGTTCGTCTCGTAAAGTATAACAAAACTGTGTAATTAGTTTTTAATTTCATCTATATTTAGTACTCCATACATATACCGGTATTTTGATATGATGGGAATCTTTTTTTTGCATAGTAGAATTTAGGGGTTGAATTTGGGAACTAAACAAGGGCTTCATTTCGTCCTCTGGCGAAGCAAGCAGCGCCGTTTGCTCCTGCTGCTACACTTCCGCTTGCTACTAGGCTAGCCATTTATCAGTTAAACTGAGTCTAATCTGGCACGCATTTATCATCAGTTTACCAATCGAAGCGTAAGAGCGCCGTCAGGCCATCAGTAAAACTAGCGCGGTAGTTTTGGTTCAGTTCGTTCGACATGTACCATAACTTTCACTCGCCTGAAGACGATATGCTACTGCAAAATCCAGAAATCAATCATCATATCTTTCATAAAAGGCCCTATTCGGCAGGCTGTTTTTTTGGCTTATAAGCCGGCCGTGGCTGATTTTCTGTGAGAGAAAAACACTATTCCACGGCTGATAAGCCGTGCTGATAAGCTCAGCCGAACAGGGAGAAAATTTCACCGTGCCTACTGCCTAGTACAGGCGCCAGGTGCGATAGAACTCTGCGCCTTATTTAGATGCACCTAAAAGTTAGAATTTTTTCACTCTCTCTCCATCACATCAATCTTTAGACCCATGCATGAAGTAGTAAATGTAGATAAAAAAATAACTAATTACACAGTTTAGTTGGAAATCACGAGATGAATCTTTTAAGCCTAGTTGGTCCATGATTGAACAATATTTGCCAAATAAAACGAAAGTGATACTATTTATCAGGTTCATTTTATTTTGCAATCTAAACGAGGCCCTGATTCAGCATCTCTGTGTTTCCTGCACTGCAAATGTTGCACCGGCTAGGGCCATGTTTAGATCCCTTCAAAATGTAAAAAGTTTTCAAGATTCTCCGTCACATCGCATATACCGGCATATGTATGGAGCATTAAATATAGGTAAAAAAAATAACTAATTACATAGTTTGTCTATAAATATCTAGACAAATCTTTTGAGTCTAGTTAATCCATGATTTAACAAAGTTTGTCAAATACAAATGAAAAGTGCTACAGTATTTTTTTCAAAAAAATTTGCCAACTAAACATGGCTTAGGAATCTATCTGAACGAAGATGTCAGCAGCGCAGCTTTTTAACTCTTTTCTTTTTGTTTTAAAGAATATAGATGCCAGGTGAACAAATCTTTCATCTTTCATTCTTTCTCCTTATATATTTTGAGAGGACTGCTGCAGAAATCAACATCTAGCTATATACTTATATATAAACCCTACGACACCTAGTCTAGATTCAGAAAAAAAAGGCATATATGGCCTGTACTTCTGTACTCAGAAAAAAGTTGGAAGGAAAACAAGGCGGGCGCACACCCACAGAGGGACGCATGAATGAAGTTGTTGTGCAGTGCACACCGGTGGTTGAGGCGATGAAGAGTGTTAAGTATCATCTGATCACCTGCAAGAGCTGCAAGCTGCAGCTGGAAAGCATTGAAACAGCGGGAAGGATGGATGGGTGAGACTGAAACACAGTACTGTACTAGGGTAAGTGCGGAGGGGCTGAAGACGCTTTCCAAGTTTTTTTTTGGATAAAGAGATGCTTTCCAAGTTGTCTCGGCCAACATCCTCCTCCTCCAGGCCTCCTGGGTCGCAGCAGCCAGCAAGCTTGATAATGCCCCGAGGAGAGGAGGTCCGGAATCTTTCGACAGATTTTAGTACACCCTGCTCTGCTCTGTGAACGACCCAGGCTGAACTGACCCTCTGCTTATTACTATAGGCCCCGTTCACTTCCCAAAATATTTTCTCTGCCACCCGTCACATCGAATCTTTGGACTCATGCATGGAGCATTAAATATAGGTAAAAAAATAACTAATTGTACAGTTTGTCTGTAAAGGTCGAGATGAATATTTTGAGTCTAATTAATTCATGGTTGGATAAATTTGCCAAATAACAACGAAAGTGTTACAGGAATATTTCCCCCAAATATTTCGGAAGTGAACACAGCCATAGTTATCTTCTCATTATTAGTAGATAGTAGCGGTAGCTAGATCTCAAGCGACCATGCCATTCCCTCGTTTTTAGCTGCAAAGACTTAGATTAGCCATTTAGCCGCACGCAGTGCAGGCTCACCTGATGACCTGAGGCATGGGCCGGGGGTCACTCACGGCATTGATCAGGAGACCTCATGATTTCAGACGCACATGCATGCACGGCCACACAATTGAGGACCTTGCAATGCTTCGTATTATTACCGCGAGCAGCACGGTCACACAGTCTCGCTGAAGTGCAGGGGATTGAGGTAGAACATTCATTTCTGATTCAGTGATCAAAATAATCTTCCGTGTTACATACTACTCTGAACGCCTGGTTTCGATCTCAACCACCTCTATTGCATTTGCATATATATAGCTGTCACCCTGTGTCAGTGTCTCATAGATCGAATAATTAAGTACATCTGTTAAATGCCCTTGTTTTTAGATGCAAATCCAACGTATAGCATGCAGTGCAGGCTCACCTGAGTCACCTGACCTGAGCCATGGTGGTTGGTATGCATGCTTGCATGGGCTTTCTGATTAGGAGACCTCATGATTTCAGGCTCAGATGCACGATTTCAGGCTCAGATGCACGGTATCGCGCCCAGATCTCGCCATGATTGTTATTACCGCGTTGCCTGGACAGAGCAGCACAGGGGATCCATACATAATTTATTGCTTATCCAGGGAGAAAATTAGAAGGGCAGGCCTGATGCAATGGCGAGAGTTATCTCACTAAGTCACCAGGGCGTGGGTTTAAAGCAGCTTCTCCGTAGATTTTGCGGGGAAACGGTTTGCCTCGGTTTATCCCTTCTCGAGACCCCACTTATGTGCAGTGGCGGGCTCAGGATTTTTCCTTTGGGTATTCAAAACATGAAGTGATGTAAAAAAAAATTTACAACATGAACTCTCAAATCCTAATATTTGGCATATATAACACCACGTAGTTCTAATTATACAATATATAGCAAATCACATCTCTTTGCAAGAAAGTCTTTAAATCTGTAGTACTATTCTTTTTTCTCTTCGTATTTGAGACCTAAAATATTTAATCAGGAGACTAAGTAATTTGGAAAAAATTTCTGGCAAACCAATTCATGAATTGCTCGCTGCTGCCTGTTGCCGCCCTGCCAGATGTGGGATGCCGGGTCCGGGCACAGCCACAGTGCCGCACAAGGACAGGGCACACCGCCATGGCGCCCGCCAGCCCGGTGCGCTCGGGCCGCCACCGGCTCCTGCCGCTACTAGCAAATCGTAGCTAGTGTTTGGAGAAAAGAATTTGCGCTCGTGCGGGAAGGGAAACAGGAGTCCGGAGACACCGTCGGTCACTCACACTGATGGGTCCGGTAGAGAATTTAGGCCATTAGGCCTATGGGTTGGGGAGGAAAAAAAGCAGGAGCTGTGATTTTGGGCTATTTGCTGTACATGTGTTCGTTTAGGCTGTACTTTTCTTTTTTTAATATACATATATGTATATATATGCTATACTTATGAACTGTTTTGTCAAAAAAAAATTGGGTATTCAACTGAATACCCTTGAATCACCCGCCCCTGCTTATGTGGGAGCCTCTGGCACTGAGTCTGCCGGTATCTAGGGAGAATTATTGTTCAGTGAAAAGTTCATTCTCTGTGAAAGTTACTGTGATACAGTAGAGAACCCTAAATAAACGTATGGCTGTTTTCAACTGCATGCCAATATGCCATCGTCATATCAAATCAAATAGCAAATAGCAGAAGCTAAAAACCTGAGTACAAAATGCATTAGTTCCATAGTGCAACTGCCCTAATCACGGCCGAGGAAATCAAACAGGCTCTCTCTCCAGCAGCAAAACACATTCACGGGCTGCATATATAGTCTTGTTTAGTTCGAGAGCGTAAAGTTTTAGTGTGTCACATCGGGTATCACATAGGGGTGTTGCATGGGGTGTTTGGATACTAATAAAAAAACATATTACAGAATCCGTCAGTAAATCGCGAGACGAATTTATTAAACCTAATTAATCCGTCATTAGCACATGTGTTACTGTAACACTTTATTATCAAATCATGGACTAATTAGGCTTAAAAGATTCGTCTCGCAAATTACACGTAATCTGTATAATTAGTTATTTTTTAGTCTATATTTAATACTCCATGCATGTGTTAAACATCCGACGTGACAGAGTGTAAAGTTTGGGGTGGAAACTAAACAAGGCACTAACATGTGTTCGTAAAGGCTGACGATGCTGTCGGCAGACTGACAGTCGATCAGTGCATGAGATGGCTGTGCAATGCCTGGAGAATGAGAATGGAGATCGGCGTTACTTTGGGCAATTCTCACGGAGAATGTTCGGCGGTTTCCGCGCTGCCTGCAATAATCGGCCGGAATAATCGTCGTCCATCGATGGAGCCCTGTGCACTGCTTCCTTGCACGTGATGATCGATGCTAGCTGTGACTTGTGTTTTCAAACTGCAATCATCATGCATGGGCTGCAGGGGTGCAACCAACCATACGGTCAAAGCCTTTGACTTTGATCTGCAACAGTGAACAGTGTGTGTGGAAGCTATCTATCGATCGAGCTCGGTGTGGTCGTTAGCTATTGTATCCGGTATTACCATCACACTATGTGAAAACCTCAAAATAGTAATACAATAACGGTATAAGGGTTCTCGAAAACTCTCATATTTTTTTTGCGAGGTTCCAAGGAGCCCTTATACCACAATTGTAAGAAGGAATGGACTTAAGCCTCTGCAGCTGAAGGGAACCCATGGTTTGGACTAATTAGAGCTTCAAAACTGTTGCTTCTTCTGAATGACATGCTATATATATCGGATGGGGACAGTAGTCATGTCCGTGAGAGAACATTTGTCTTATAGGATAGATTGGAAATGGAACATGCAAGGAATTTTGTGTTTTGTTCGGTGCTAATCTAGATCAGTACCCATATTGATATTATTGTGGTTTCTGACCCATCTCTGTTGCAGTAGTATATAATAGTATATCTCTGCCAGTATCACATAGATATGTCTAAAAAGTAGTCCATAAGCATTAAAGTATTTCTTACAGTCTACTTGAAACATGACGTGAGTAGTCCATAGTAAATTAATAACAAAAGCCACACATAGGACTATGGCCTGGCCGTAAGCAGTAACTATTCTTTCTTTCTCTCTCTTCTCTCTCCCATTGTCTGATTCTTGGAGCTATTGGTGGGCATAGTTTATTTCTTGCAATAGGTTGAACATTGTGAGATTTGTTATAACTACTGTCCACTGCTATGGGGCCCAACTATATGGACTACCTGGTCTAAATACATTATTGTTGCTCTAATAATAAGTTGATCTCTCATGCCCTTGTTTTTGGAGGTAGCTAGAGAACACTGTGCCCTTGTTTTGGTGCGCAGCAACGTTAGCATGCTGGGTCACCAGCTGATAAGTCATGCATGGTGGTTGATACATGGCCGGGATTCTGATTAGGAGACCTCATGATTTCAGGATCAGACGCACGGCCGGTCTCATGCACGGGCAGATCTCGCCATGCTGACTTATTGCCGTGGCCCAGCTTTGTTTGGACACAAGGGGTGTTCCATACCATAGTTTGTTGGGCCAATTGCATAACTATCCTTATTTTGAGCTCTAACTGCACGTTTGTTCCTATTTTTTTAACTTTGCAGATTTACCCCTATTTTTTGAATCTGAAGCTTCTCCTTGCCCTATTCCGTGAAGAATAGTTAACGGTGTCAAGTACAGGCTGAAAAGACAGAAATGCCCTCGACATGAATGACCCAAGAATCAATCCAAATTTTTTTGTACAGACTTATTGTCCATTTATTTTGGACAAATGACAATACATATTTTGTATAAATATCAAAGTACAATATTTTGCAAACATGACATGAAGAGAGATATAGATAATATATAAGCATAATATTTGCATCACAATCCAAGAGTTAACAATAACCACATTAAGTTTCTCATGTCCTGATCACAACTAAGCACACCAAAATAAAGGCACCACATGCCAATATCATGTCCAGGTCATACATGGTCTAGCATATACACACTAAATCACCCACTAGTTATTACATATCCCAAGCAGTGGTCATTTCTGCACATTGAGCAAAGTAGCAAGCCTTGAAGCACCTCTTCCTCTGCCTCTGCCTCTACCCCTCCCCCTCCTAGTTGGTGGTCTTCCTCCTCTAACATGAGTGGCACCATCACTTAAAGAAAATGTAGTGAAAATGCATCAGTAAATATCCAATGTGTGATGTGGGCATGAACATGTTCAAAGTATACTGAAAAAGTGTCGTACTTATTGTTTCAGTACGTGATGAACTTGTACCTCTACCTCTCCCAATTCGTGATCTTCCTCCTCCAATATTACTTGTATCATCACTAGTTTTGAAATAGAAAAAATGCATCATTAGGTATGTTCAAAGCATAAGAAATAGAAAACAAGTACACATGGATGACATACTTGGATGACCCAGTAGTTGATGGCCTGCTACCTGTACCCCTTCCCCTTGTGGAAGATATTGAAGGGTCATTTCTTTTCACCCCTTCCCCTTGCGGAAGATGTTGAAGGGTCATTGCTTTCCACCTTAGATGTATTCTCATGAGATGCAAACATCCTTTTCTCCCTAGCAGTTAGTCTCCCTTGGCACTTTTTCACTGTATGGCCTAGTTCATGGCATTCAGAGCATCTCTTTCTTTTCCTAGCACCAGGTTCATCTGATACCTTAATCCTAGTTTTCCTTGGCCTGCCAGGCTTTCTTCTCAACTTAGTTTTTTTTTTATTTTGTATCCAAGATCAACACATGGCTAGAAATACTTTGATGTCATTGGATTGAACACACCTGAATATGTCTTTCTCAGCTTCTCAACAGAGAAATAATCATGGACAAAGTTATCCATTTGCATCTCTCTACTAAGTTTTGCTATGAATGCTAAAGCATGTTTACATGGCTTTCCACTCACTTGCCACAACCTACAACTGCATGTCTTGAGCTCCAAATTAACTGCATACCTAAAAGTTGCTCCTGATGATGTAGGTGCAGTAACTTCAGCTATGTTATTGCCACATCTTAAAACCTCATGGTCCTTGATAGCTTTACTTTGAGTTGTTAGAGCCTTTGTTATATCAGGGATCATGCTGCCCTCCATTGACATAATAATTTTCCTCCTCACTTTAAATTTGGATATGATCATCTGCCTTATCATATCATGCATCTCCAGAATCTGTAAGTCTTTACATTTTCTCATCCAGTTGTTGAAAGACTCAGAGAGGTTGTTATTGATGTAGTCTACCTTGCATTGATCAGAGAATTTGCTTCTACTCCACAAGTATGGATGACTCTCATCTAAGTAAGCAATTACTTTAGGGCACTTTTCCTATATTTTTCCCATGTGCCAATTGAACTTCTCAATAGTGCAAACCTTGGCAGCCGGCCACATGTTATAATTGAACAAATCACCAGAGTAGTGCTTCTTGAAGTTCTTCCACAAATGTCTCATACATTCTCTATGTTCCACACCTGGATAAACATCATCCACAGCCTTACCAAGTCATTTGCATGCACCTGTGCTGATAGTCAAACTTGTAGTTGTACCAATAGCAACCTTCAAGTTCTGGATGAACCATGTCCAGCTCTCTGGGGACTCAGTTTCAATTACACCATAAGCAACTGAAAAAGGCAATTATTTCCATCTACAGATACAGCAGCCACCAACTGACCCTTTGACCTTCCTGTCAGGTAAGTAGCATCTATAGCAATGTAGGGCCTGCATCCTTGTAAAAAAACCATCAAATACATGGTTTGAGGGAACAAAGAATCTTCTAAAACAGACATCCCATGATGATTTTCTATATCCAACTCAACAATGCTTTCTAGAACTGCTTTGAGTAGCTCAGCTCTATATGTGGGCAATAAGTCATAACTGTCATCCCACTTACCAAATATCAAGTCAAGAGCATTTTCCTTACCCCTGAATACCTTGTCGTAAGGAATTTTCAGCGCGTACTTTTTCTTCAGCCTACGCTATAACTCCATAGGTCCCAAGGTTGAGTCCTCCATCAAGAAATCAACTACCCTTTCAGCCACCCAATTACTTGATGCCATTGTGTCACCACAGCTATTGACTGAACTGCTTGTGTGAATGGGCCCGTTCTTCTTAACCTGCAAGGGAAACAAGCTATGAATGAAGATGATAGTCTAACCAAATATCAAAATTTATGGAACAACATAACAGCCCAACAAAAATAAAGGAACTGTTGTACCTTGCATCCAATAAATTTCTTGTTGGTAGATGCATAAAATGTTCACTCGCAGCCTTTTTCAGCTCTCAAGCACTTGGCTCGAAATACCTCATTATCTTTCTTCACAATACGGAAACCATAATCATTCAAGATTGCATGTTGGGTCAACGCCGATTTGCACTGATTCACATCAGGAAACACATAACCAATATCAACACATGGAGCATCAACATCATAAGAACAAACAGGAATATCATCATTGTCATCTTCATCAACTATTTCATAATCAGGTTCATACTCAGGGTTAGAGCAGTCAGAATCAGAAAATGCATTTAATTCAGAGTCAGAACATGCAGTCAATTCAGAGTCATAGTTGTTATCACTCAGTGCAGCAAGAGATTCAGTGTCATCTTTGTCATCATCTGTGACTTTCCTGTGCACCTTCTTGTCTTCCTTGGCAAGCTCATTTGTAGGCTGGCTAGGCTGTGTTGTGTTGGATCTCTGAAAGGATCCAAATCAATAGGTGGAGTACTTAGAGTAAGAGTTGGTAAGTTCTGAACAGCAGGGTGAAACTTGCGTTTGGTCGGTGAGAACTGCAATGTACCATCAAAGTCATTGATTTGACCAACAATGTGGACTTCTCCATTCTCTTTGTTGAGCTCAAACCACTCCATAACTATTCATCACTTGTAATCTCAATAGAATCATCCTCCAGTGCCCGCCACAAAGAAATATATTGTTTCAAACCCCATAAAAAGCTTTCACCAATGAAATCTACTAATTGGAGCAAGCTATAGTCATGACTGTCAACAATTGTAGTCAAGGTTTTCCTTTTTCTATATGTCTTTGGACCCCCATCTGGCAAGCTCCAATGTGCCCGAACCAGAACAAGAAGTTTTATGTGGTTGTCATTTGCCTACAAATCATAGCATACTTGATAAGCCAGCTTATCCTACAGACCTAAGCGAACAACCATAAGCCTACTACACAAAGGATGAAGTCCAAGAAATTTACCCAATCGGTTCCATGTCGCAGCAAGCCGTGCGCCGCCTCGTCGGTTCTCCTGCCTCGTCGCCCGGTTGCGGCGTCACCACTTAGGCCAGCCGCGTTCGCTGCCCACAGCTTAGGCCTGCCGCACCGACGTCCCGCAGCTCAAGCTTGTCGCGCTGGCCGCCCACAGCACAGCCCAGCCGCGCCTCGCTGACCGCCTGCCGCAGCGCCGAGCAGCGCTGGTCGCTGTCGCCCGCCCCCACACCCTCCTGCCGCTGGGGGATGCGCAGGCCACTCGGCGCAGACGCGTCGGTTGCTGGCCGGCTGCCACCGCGTCCAGTAGCGCCGGTCGCCGGTCGCCTCGCCGGGTGGCGCAGGTTGCCCGCCGATGGGCCCGCCCATCGCGCCCCCACACCCGCCTACCGCTAGGGCCCGCCCGCCGCGCTCCCGCACCCGCCCACCGGCTGCGCCCCCTCCCGCACGCCGACGTGCCTCAGGAGACCAAGCGCGTAACCCTAGCACCAGTCAGGAAGAAAGTCGAGTCGGGTCTCGACCGAACAGAGGAGAACGGGAGATGAGTTGTATGTTTTGGATAAGGGGTAGTATAGTCTTTTCCCCTTTTTCTTTTTCTAAAACATTTTTTTCTTGTCCATTATTTATCACCAGCTCACAGTGTTGAGAAGTAGGGGCAAACGATTCCTTCGATTTCGAAAAGGAGGGGCAAACATGCAAAATTAATAAAATTAGAGTAAACGTGCAGTTAGAGCTCAAAACAAAGGCAGTTATGCAATTGTCCCTAGCTTAATCGTCTCCTTACATTTTTAGCGAGTGGACAGCTAGTATTGTTCGGTAAAGACTATATATGGAAACAAAGAAAACTTGGCTGTTTTTTTTAAAATCAAAACATGGCTGTTTTCAACAGCATGTCATCCGAGTAGTACGTAGTACAAATTAACGGGGAAGCAGAGCGAGTACGTGTTCATTGCTGGTTTCAAAACGAAAGCGAACAAGAAAAAAAAAACCATCACTGAGAAGGAATGCCTGGAGACGATCGACGACGTTCCTTGGGGCGATTCTCACGGAGAATGTTTCAGCGGTTCGCGCGCTGCGTGCAATGATCGGCCGGAATGAACGTCGTCGATGGCGCACGGTGCCCTGCACTGCTAGCTCCTCGCACGAGATGATCGACCTGAGTTGTGTGTTTACCGTGTCTAATTTTCAAAACAGCAATCATGCATGGGATTACGTACGGGCGACAATCACGGTCGTCGATCGTACAACAACAATGGAAGCATGAATGCAGGCTGTAGCAAAACCCCATCAGCGCCTTTGATGATCTTTATTACCTTCTATTCCGATCTGATTTTTCTAGTACAAAATGTTTCACTGGGCACCTACCAGATATACATCATATATGTCCAGATACGTAACAAAAACTAAGCATCTATCCGAACAATTTAGTACAGTTTGAAATGAGGGTCAGGAGGAAGTATTATTTTGTACTTCTTTTTTCCCAAGAGATATACGTCGTATTTTCTACTGTATTGAAAAAACATCATCGACAGTTTCTTCGATTCCTTCTATTTTCTCCTTTAATTCTAATACTTTGTCATGATCTACTTTAGTTGATGCTCTAATTAGTAATACTGTAAAAAAAACATCCTAATCAATGCTGTAGCAAATCGTAGCCATGGTTAGCAGTTTTGGCTTATAAAAATAAGAATCGACGAGAGTGTAGCGTCGCTCCTATAGGTGATCCTGCTGTGGTGTGCAAGGCTCGGGTGAATTTTTTTTTATTCCTCGGGTCTAGGGTAAGTTGCAGTATATAAACGTACGCCCCAACACGAGGCACACCACACCCTACACACAACAACACATGCCTTTTAGAGCGTACGCTAGCGACGGGCAGTGGTGGATCTAAAGGGGGGGCTGACTTGATTTACCACTAAAAATATTGTAGCAAAACCTCAAATCACCATTAAATTTTCATGTAAATCAACATCTCCATTGTTTTAGCCTCCCTTGATTCTCATCCTACATCTGCCATTGGTGACGGGCGCATCGTCTCCCCTTATGGTGCATTGGCGTCTGAGGATACCTGCAAATTTATTCTGAGGATATAACCCTGGTGAATGACGGAGGTTGACCCAGAGGCTCGAACCAGCGCCGAGAGAGAGCGACCCATGCGCTCTTGCCACCCGCGCTAACGCACAGTCCTCGAGGCTCGGGGTGAATTGGATGTATACATAGGGTGTGTTCACTTCGCGAAAAGTAGGTGAAAAGTTACTGTAGCATCTTTCGTTGTTATTTGACAAAATTTGTCTAATCATTGACTAACTAGGCTCAAAAGATTCGTCCCGACATTTAAAGATAAACTATGCAATTAGTTATCTTTTTTACCTACATTTAATGCTTCATGCATACGTCGAAAGATTTGATGTGATGAATGGAAGAGAAAATATTTTAGGTTGGGATGGGAAGTGAACAAGGCCATAGGAGTGAAAAGAAGACGACTTTACTTTCACTGTGTGCGGCGGCGATATTTACTCGAAACAGTGAGTGATAGAGAGGCAGAAGGGAGGATCCGCGGATGGGCCTGGGCCAGCAGCGCCTACGTGGCCCAGCTTGTGGCAGTACAGTACAGTACCGCGAAGGGAAGGAAGGAAAGAAAGCATCGGCAGCAGCGATGGATCGAGTGGGCCTGCTGCTGCTGTGCAGTGCAGTGCAGTGCTGCACACCGGCGACGATGGCTGTGTTTACTTCCTAAAAAAAGAAAAAAAAAAGTACCGTGCAAACAAAAGATTTTCCGTCACATCAAACTTGCGATACATGCATGGAGTACTAAATGTAGATGAAATAAAAAACTAATTGTACAGCTTGGTTATACTTTGCGAGACGAACGTTTTGAACCTAATTAGTCAACGGTTAGACACTATTTGCCAAATAAAGCCAAAACGTGCTACAGTACGTTTTTTACACCTTTTTACGCAACTAAACACGCCCATGAATGGAGTGGAGCCGCCGCTGCCAAGCTCTGTGCTGCTGCTGCCCGCGTCTGATGAATGCCGCAGGCAGCCAGCACAGCAGCAGGGTGACCAGGAGCAGGTGGGGACCGGCCCCACGACCTGACAGACGATGACGACTGGTCCATCAAAAAAATGAGAGAGACGAGATGTACTGCGCAGTACAGTACAGTACAGTATGAATACTCCACAGTGGATACTCTGCCGCCGTGCACGTACGCCCCTGTATGTACTGCGCGCGTCAGCGTACTCATGCGGTGTGCCTGCCGTGACGCAACATCCAACATGCTTGTACAGTGTGTACAGCTAGCTTTGTGCAGCGTGGGACCTTGTGTACTGAGCTGATCGTCGTTGTTGTGCTCACTACGCCGCGGTTAGTAGTAGTAGCTAACTGCCACTAAAAATTGCAAGTACCCATCTGTACAATGCAATTCTATTACGGTATCATGGTTTAGTATCCTAAGTACGATTAATTATAAATATAAAAATTAATATTTATGATATCAAATAAATATTATTAGATTAATTACGAAATGTATTTTCATAATAAATTATTTAGGAGCCGTAAATGTGAGTAGTATTTACTAGAAATTTGGTAAACATAAACCACTTTTGCTGATACGTAATCCGTAGTTGTATAGCTGCATTCTTTTCTGAAAGGAGGGAGTAAAATCTTAGCCAGGGTCAGTAATCGTCAGTGCTGCGCACAGTTGGATTCAACGTTGATTGATGGCATGGTGGCCGTTCCACTTCCACACAGCGGTGGGATATCGATCGGACGGATCGACTAAACATCCAGATCAAGCAAGAAAGAGTGCAAGACCCGGAGATCGCGAGGCGACCAGGAGGAATTAGGATATGGAGGCCCCGGCGACGATCCCGGCGGCGGGGCTCCAGCGGTCCACTCTCCAGGGAGGGGACCGGCCGGCTCCGAACGGATTCGATCCCAGCCGTGTCCCGCGCCCGACCTCGGATCCTGATGTCATATGCCTAGCCTCGTTGGCCATGCACCAGCTGGATATTGTACACTGCACACTAACGTCGTTTTCTGCAAGGCGCCAATGCAGGGCCTGAGCGGCTGGGCCCTGAGCACTGCGAACATATACCTGTACGTCCTCCTACTCCGTAGATTCCTATGGATCGAGCAGTGGATCGGACTGGTAGGTCGACGTAGACGCGTATAAATATCCGTTCCAGCAATGACCAGCTCCAGCGCGCTACGCATTGCTATCGTGCTTTACAGTAGTTACCATATGCTGGGTGGGTATTTGGTACACCTAAGAGTCTAACCGGCTGCGTGCTAACAATCTTTGACTTCCATTTGGATATAAAGTAAGTAGGAGTATAGATGAGGCGAGCATACAAAGGGAGAGCTAGTTAGTTGACACGATATATATAGTCATGTAGGAGTATAATATGTGTGGGTGTTCGTGTGTGTGTCTCTTTTTTCAAAAAAAAAATCCTCGGCATTAAGGCTCAGTTTGGTTCTCGAACTTCATGCTTTCTGATCCATCCCTGACTTTTAAAAAGTGAACCCGCTTTATGTTTGGTTGTATGGGCATGTTTCTTGTTTGGTTTAGAGGTAGACCGAGATGCCTTGTAACTGGTGTCCACCTGCCATCCGCTATTTTGTTTTCTTCCTTCTCGCGCTTTCTTCTCCACACACACACCCTCCCCACACACATCAGTACATCACCCGTGCCACCACTGTTCACCATCCCAATTTACCTTGGCCTCACGATTGGCTGGCGTGCCGCCCAATTGAGCTCGGCCTCCATGTGGCGCGTCGTCGCCTTGAGCTCGACCAACGCCGTGCCATATAACCCTCGAGCTCGATCTCGAGCCACGTCGACGTCTTGTGTTGTCCTCGACCACTGTGTCATCTCCACTACAACCCTCACTGTGCTTGCGTTGCCGCCGCCGCTCTGGACGGGGCACCCATGCGTGCGTCGAAGTAGGTTTTTTTGTCCGCTCAAATGAGAGAAATAAGAAACCTAGAACCTACATCTAGAGAGAATATTCTCTTTAGGGGATAAACTCAACTTCTAGTTCCTAACCAAACACTTTTAAAAAAATAGGTCGAGCCCATCCTGACCCTTGAACCAAATATACGTTAAGTTCCCCGACAAACTAATTAACATACCTACTTTCTCCGTCCCTAAAAGAGTGTCACTGTGAGGTTCGTGCCAGTTCTTAAGTTAGACTTAATTTATAGAAATAATAACAATATTTAAATCTCTAAATAAGTTTACTATAAAAATATATTCGATGATTTATCTAATGATACTAATAATAATTAAACACCATAAATATTAATATTTTTCTTACATATATTTTGTCAAAATTGAAAGTGATTGACTTCTCCAGAAGCAAAAATGAAACCGACCGTGGCAGTAACATTTACCTTGCCGTGCAATTTATTTTTGACGGACCAAATTGCTTGCAGTAAATTAGATCCAGGTCTATAGTTAAGGGTCGTACGTACTGGCCTGGTCTGGTCTCTCCCGGCCCGGCCCTAGCTTTGCGTATGAACATGGCAAACGTAATGTACAGTACTGTAGTTGATAGATCATGCATCGACGTCCGCACAGTAAAGGGACTATAAATTTGCATGTATCTCGATCGCAGATCTCGTCGTACTACGACGTCCGGTACAATCAGTGGCTTGCAAGGAACTCCATGTCCGTCGTGGCGTCGTCTACCTAGCGTACCACGGGCTCTACCAAACCAATCGATCGATCCCTCCTTGGCTTGCGGGTTTGGGGCCCGTAACGTGTAGACCTCAACGACCATTAGAATTAGAAATCGCGGCTAATGGCTGCCGCTGCATGCCTAGGCTGTCGGCTCTATCGTTGCCACGTCAGCACTTGACGCTGACACGTGGATAAAGTAGCAGCACTAGACAAGCACTTGACGCGGACACGTAGATAAACTAACACCCTGTACTTACTAGCTAGTGACTACGCGTGGTGGTGGTGGCTAGTTTATATTTTTACACGTCTATATCTTGATCACGTGTATGTGTGGTGATCTTTCTGCCCAAGCTTCCAATCTCGATCGTAAATATCTGGTAGACCCTGATCTTGGAAATTTTAGAGCGGAATTGATAGAAGGAATTTTGTCCATACTTGACGGTCGAAAGTCTATTTATGTACTACGTACTACTAGTAAGTACATGTGAGTATGTGACACATGTATGTGTGTACTACGTATGAAGAACAGCGTGATATATACATATTGATCGACCACCGCCACATATTGCGCAAAATAAGAATAAACTCCATGTTTGAAGAATTCAATGGCCGGCCAATCCATGTGCTACATATACACATGCCTTGGAGAATTTTTTGAGAGATGAAAGGGATTTCCCAAGGGTTGACGAGGAATATATTTGTGTACTACATGTGTGAATCATGTGTGCACAAATGAACACCACTGACTCATCAGCACATATTATTGCGTTAAATATATATACATACACTCTCTCTCTCTCCATTTCGAAATATATGATGTTTTAATTCTGAACTATGACTTAGCTTGTTCTAACATCTCATATATTTTACTAGTACTAAACACGAATGGAGATATACCAATAACTAAATTGCCGACTGCTTGCCTAGGTGCATGGTGTAACATAAGCACACCTATGCGTGTAACAGAAGCACACCTTAGCGGTTTGGTTTAACACTCAAAAATATATATTTGTTTGAAGGTCTATGTCCGTAGCTAAGGAAACTATATTTTCTTTGGCGGTTTTGTTTTGGCCCTGAAGAAAATCTTTAGCACTCAAGGTAATTCATGATTATGGTAGTGTTCAACAATTCTTTGACATCAACAAGGTCTTTAAAACACAACTTTCGATAATACTTCTGTAACTAATTTTTTACTGTATGCACATAGCAAAAGCATATATTTGTGAAAGTACTTTCCAAGACATATATCTACGATTTTAGGATGTAAAATTTGCTTAGCGGCCAGAAATAAACCGCTGCCATCAAGCAAAATCCGCTAAGAATAGAACACAAGATAATTCAATTTCTTTGGCGTCAAACCCTCAAGGCTCAATCGATCCTTAATTAGGTCAAATTCACCAAAGCTACGAGAAAATGTTTTTGGCCATCAAGTTTTTCTCAGGCCAATAACCTCCAAGAAAATACGCAGTGGCAGTCCACATAAACCTTCAAGGATTATTATACATTTCCATGATGGTTTACTAACAAGGATTGAAATGGTTAAGTCTACCCAAAACAACACTTACTCTATAGTACACTAGAGAGGGTTTGAGCGTCCGTATACAATTTTATTGACCCCATAGGCGTCGCTAAGGCGTGCTGTATCGAATATTTTCTCTACATTAATACAAAGACGTGCAAACCTTTTACGTGATTGAGAAAAAAACAACACTTACTCTGTGACTAGTGTGTGCAATTCACTAGAAACACAACGAAGTGATCAATCAGATACTCCTACCACTACACAAATACACCACCAACACTATACTTCATTTGCAACTAAGTTGCACTTGCTTTGTCCTGCTGGCTTCGTTTTCTACCTTATCTTGTTGTATATGCATTTGCAAGAGCATGGATACACCGCAAGTCCGCAAGGACGGTCAAAGTCAAGAGGTTACTCTGTGACTAGTGTATGCAATTCACTGGAAACACAAACACACGACGTGATCAATCGATCAGGAACTCCTACCACTACACGATCGAGTACACCACCAACACACTATACTTTATTTGCAACTGAGTTGCACTTGCTTTGTCCTGGCTTCGTTTTCTACCTTGTTGTAACTTGTAAGCATTGGCAAGAGTAAGGATAAACCACCAGTGAGACCGAAAGGACGGTCAAAGTGAAGAGTTTTGCAGGGTGAGAAATGATGAGCCCCCACACACCCCACATGCCCCAACTAAACCCAACCAGAGATCCCTTGTTTAACCCCATCCCCTCCTAATCCACCTAGCTTGTCAAATCAAATGAAATCTCCTACATACATATATATAAACCACACATCCCCTCCTTTGCTCCTTATCACCATCCACACACTTGCATAGTTGCATGCAAGACAGGTAGCAGCCACATCTCAACTTGTAGAGATCCTCCCCTCCCAGTCCCATCGTACCAGGGCACCGTGCCACCGTGCAAGCAACTACTACCAGACACAACAGCTAGAGCGCACCACACGACACGAGCCGGCGATGTCGTCAACCAGAGCGCGCGGCGGCGGCGGCGGAAGGCAGTTCCCGGTGGGGCGGCGCCGGTACGCGCCGGTGGTGGACGCCGGGTTCGGGTGCCGCCCGCGCCGCCCGAGGCTGCTCAGGCTGCCGTCCTTCCTCAAGCCCTGCAGCCACCTGATGATGGGCGGTGGTGGCAAGGCTGCTGCGATGACGAGGCGGGGCGGCGGCGAGCAGTACTCCTGCGCCTCCACGTCCACGGCTTCCTTCTCCTCCTCGTCGGCCGCCACGCACAGCACCGGCGGCTACGCGTCGGCCTACTCCTCCGACTACCTACCCCTCGCGCGTCGTGTACGGAACCTGCACCGCCAAGCAACACCACCAAGAGCTGCCGCTGCCGCCGGTCCGCAAGCAGCAGCAGGCGACGACCAAGGCCGCCGCGCCGGCGGCGGTCGGCAAGAAGCAGGCTAAGAAGAAGAAGAAGGGGGCGGCCGAGAAGACGGTGGCGGTGGAGGCCGACGGCGTGGGCGTGGCGGTGGAGAAGGAGTCGTCGGACCCGTGCGCCGACTTCCTCGACAGCATGGTGCAGATGGTGGTGGAGATGGGGCTGTGCGACTGGGACGGCCTCCGGGGCATGCTCCGCCGCCTCCTCGCCCTCAACGCGCCGCGCCACCACGCCGCCATCCTCACCGCCTTCGCCGAGGTCTGCACGCACATCGCCAGCGCCGCGGCCGCTGCCGCTCCTCTTCCTCCGAACCAACCGTCGCCGCCAGCGTCGTACCAGTACCGGCGCTGATGACAGCGTCCACCCTACGTACCCGCTCGTGCCGGCTGCTGTGACAGACCTGGTGGTTGCAGGAATAGGATCTCAGAGCAGAGGACAAGGGGGACGACAGCTGCGGCAACAAAGTACAAATTTTTAACGGTGGTTAGTCAGGAAATTAGGCTAATCAAGGACATATATATAGTAGTAATAATCATATTTTGTAAAGAGAAAAGTCAGATTTAATAAACTTTGACTAAGAATTATTCAAATTACATACACGTTAGAATATAAAACTTAAATCAATAAATTTGTATTCAAAGTGGCTTTTGACATGATAATGATACTGTAATAGAAATTAGTGATAAAAAACTATTTTGTGACTTTTTGGTGATAAAATGTAGTCCTTAGGTGACAAAATATCCATGCAGGTAGTTGGCTGCATATGTGCGGCAGGTGCATGTAGCCTCACAGGCTAACACAACTACTTTGAAATGATTTTTTTTAAAAAAAATCAAAACCAGTGTTATAAATTTCCAAGATAAAACAAAATTTCTATGAAACTTCTAAGATTAAACTAGATTTAAAAATTTTAATTTCTCATTTTTCCATGTTAAAATATTTGGGTAAATTTTGAAAATTTATTTTTATGTTTTTTGTATATTTTTTAAAATATTTCTAGTTTGATTTACCTCCATGAACTTTCAATTAATTCGATTTACCTCCTCTAACGTGGTGCCACGTCAGCAAAACCACCATCAAAATTACCTAGTATACAAAATCAAAATGGTTTTAGAAGGGAGGTTTCATAAACCAATTTTGTAGGTAAGGGATTAAATCGGACGACATCAATAGTTAAGATGGCCGAAAGGACTTTTTGCAATTAGAACCATCGGTGTTGATTGGGCCATTGGCTCACCTCTCGTGGCCGGGCCTTTGGGGCTGACTTCTGGTCTAGGACAATGGCATCTATCTGGTCTAATTAAGCCACCTGCCAAGGCAATCTGAGGTGTCTGGTCTAAGCCGACTAAAGATACCAATGGTCAAAAGTTTCCTACCCTGTACGTTAGAGGATCACATGTAGCACGCGAGAGGAAATTGTCTTAAGCAGTGGCAATTCACAAACAATCGAACATTCTCTCTGGCTTCTGCCATCTGATTTTGCTGCCACAAGGTAGGGCTTTGTTTAGATGCCCATATATCCACATCAATTCTTGAGCATCCCATCAAGGCCTTAAGGAGTAATGGATGGAGGATGATCCTTGATCCGGGCCTGCCAGGCTGCCGCCAATTACACACAGGCACACAACCAAGCAACTGGTAAATCTGTCAGGGCTCACATTCATGCGCCATGCATGCGTGAATGGACCACTGCCAACAAAATTTCATTTCGTCCTCCGCGAAGCCATCAGCGTCGTTTGATCCTGAGATGTGCTGGATGGTACAACGTACAAATCATCGTCTCTTTCGTGAAAAGTTATTTATCCGTGCCTAGTACAGCTGTCGAACGGGCCCTAAGCCATATTATCCCTGTCTCGGCATTTTTTTTCTTTTGAATTTTAAACGGGCCCCGAGCCATTATGCATGGGCCGGAGCTTCTTTTTTTTTCGAGAAACATGGGCCGGAACGTATATACAAACAAGCGTTGTACAGGGAGTATGTGGGCCGAGGCATCTAAAACCACCGGTGCCGTTTCGGCCATGGGCTCTCGTCGTAGGCCTTCGGGGCTGACCTCTGGGCTAGGACAACGGCATAGGGTTAATTAAGCCTACTTTACTGTTCATGTTCCGTAAGTTTGCGGGGCTGCAATCATTCCGGCCCACATTAATATGTCTATGAGCAAATCAGAAGATAATAAGAACGTTTTTCTCAAAAAAAAAGAAGATAATAAGAACGTGTAAAATGAACTGCTTTGAGATTTTCAGAGACAATCAATTGATCTGCTGCCATCTGGGCGATCTGGCTCTGCTGCGCCAAGGGCCAAGGCCTGCTTGATCAGGCCTGGCTGGCGGCTGCCTCCATAGACGCAGCCAAGCTTGTGCTGAATCTGTCAGAGGTCACATTCAGGGGTGTTTAGTTTTCAAAAATTTTCAAGATTTTTTGTCACATCGAATGTTTGACACATGTATGGAGCATTAAATATAGATGAAAAAAACTAATTACACAGTTTGATAGAAAACTACGAGACAAATCTTTTGAACCTAATTAGTTTATTATTAGACACTAATTGTCAAATACAAACGAAAGTACTACAATAGCCAAAGCCAAAAATTTTCGCGAACTAAACACACCCTCCGTGTGCGGAGCAAGCAGCGCCGTTTGCTCCTGCTGCGACACATTCAACCCTTCCGCTTGCTACTAGGGCACGCATTTATCATCAGTTTACCAATCGAAGCGTAAGGGCGCCGGCCTCAGGCCATCAGTAAAACTTGCGCGGTAGGCTGTGTTTAGTTCTAAAAAAAACACTGTGCAAACAAAAGATTCCCCGTCACATCAAACTTGCGATACATATATGGAGTACTAAATGTAGATGAAATCAAAAACTAATTGTACAGCTTGGTTGTACTTTGCGAGACGAACGTTTTGAACCTAATTAGTCAACGATTGGACACTATTTACCAAATAAAGCCAAAGCGTGCTACAATACTTTTTTTTACACCTTTTCGCGGAACTAAACACACCCGTAGTTATCTTTCAGCAGGTGCCTTGTTCAGATCGTTGCACAAGTACCATAACTTCCACTCGCCTGAAGATTTTACGCTGCCACAGTGTATCCAAAAACCAATCATCATATCTTTCGTGAAAATTTCACCGTGCCTACTGCCTAGTACAGGCGCGATAAGAACTCTCGGGTCTCGTTTAGTTCCAAAATTCAGAATTTTAAAAATGCTACAGTAAAACTTGTGGCACATGCATAGAGTACTAAATGTAGATGAAATAAAAAACTAATTACACAGTTTACATGGAAATTGCGAGACGAACATTTTGAGCCTAATTAGTCCATGATTTGACACTAAAGTGCTACCGTAACACTTTGCTAATGACGGATTAATTAGTCTTTAATAAATTTGTCTCGCTGTTTCGAGGCTAGTTGTGCAATTAGTTTTTTTTGTTAGCATCCGAAAACCCTTCTGACATCGCACGAAATATCCGATGTGACATTTTCGCCAAAAACTTTTTGGAACCAAACGAGACCTGATTTCGGCATCTCTGTTCTACTGCACTGCAAATGTTGCACCAGCTAGGAATCTATCTGAACGAAGATGTCAGGGCGCAGCGCAGCTTTAAAACTCTTTCTTTTTTGTTTTAAAGAATAGATGGCAGGTGAACAAATCTTTCATCTTTCTCCTTGTATTTTTTCAGAGGACTGGTGCAGAAATCAACATCTAGCTATATATATATATATATATATATATATATATATATATATATGCTTCTGTATTCTAATAGATGGAAGGAAAACAAGACGCATCAAATTGTTGTGCAGACCGGTGGCTGAGGCGATGAAGAGTTATCATCTGATCACCTGCAAGCTGCACCTGCAAAGCATTGAAGCAGCGGGAAGGAAGGGTGGAAGACACTGAAACACACAGTAGACCGTACTGTAGGGTAAATGCGGAGGCTGAAGATGCTTTCCAAGCCCATGTTTAGATCACCTCAAAATTCCAAGTTTTTTCACTCTCTCTCCATCACATCAATTTTTAGCCGATTGCATGGAGTACTAAATGTAGGTAAAAAAATATCTAATTACACAGTTTAGTTCAAAATCACGAGATGAATTTTTTGAGCCTAGTTGATCTACGATTGGACAATATTTATCAAATAAGACGAAAATGGTATTATTCATCAGGTTGAAAAAATCTTCAATCTAAACAAGGGCCAAGTTGCATCGGCCAACAGCCGCCTCCTTTTGGACAAATTTTACACCCTGCTCTGCTCTGTGAACGACCCTGACTGATGAACTGACCCTCTGCTTATTACTGTACCTGTCTTCTCATAACTCATAAGTAGCGGTAGCTAAGATCTCAAGCGACCATGCCATTCCCTCGTTTTTAGCTGCAACGACTTACATTAGCCATTTAGCCGCATGCAGTGCAGGCTCACCTGATGACCTCAGGCATGAGCGCAAGGGGCCGGGGGTCACTCGCTCACGGCACCGATCAGGAATTCAGGATTCAGGAGACACAATTGAGGACCTTGTAATGCTTCGTATTATTACCGCGAGCAGCACAGTCACACAGTCTCGCTGAAGAGCAGGGGATTGAGGTAGAACATTCATTTCTGATTCAGTGATCAAAATAATCTTCCGTGTTACATACTACTCTGAACGCCTGGTTTCGATCTCAACGACCTCTATTCACCCTTTTCGGCTACTCTTATCAGTACGGCTTATCAGCTATGGTATAGTGTTTTTCTCTCACAACAAAACAGCCACAGCCGGCTTATAAGCCGCAGAAACAGCCTGCTGAACAGGGTGCAGTTGCATATATATAGCTGTCACCCTGTGTCAGTGTCTCATAGATCGAATAATTAAGTACATCTGATAAATGCCCTTGTTTTTAGATGCAAAACCAACGTATAGCATGCAGTGCAGGCTCACCTGAGTCACCTGATCTCGCTATGATTATTATTACCGCGGCCATGCTTTGCCTGGACTGGACAGAGCGGGGCTTCCATACTTTAATTTACTCCGTATCCAGTGAGGAAATTACTGTTCGGTAAAAAGTTCAGTCTCTGTAAAAAGTTGATGTGATACAGTAGAGAGCCCAAATCAAATAGCAAATAACAGTAGCTAAAAACTTGAGTGCAAAATGCGTACATTGGTTCCATATTTTCAGAAAAATAAGCTGACAAGCAAAAACGTCACTCATCTATGCAACCAGCGACGAAGCCAGGAATCGACGAAGCCAGGGCTGACTTCCTCTTCTTCTTCCTCTAGCCCCTCCTTGCCTTCTTCTTCCTCCTCACGGCGGTAGCCCGGGCTAAGCCCGGGCTCCATGTAAATCATGGCCGTAGGGGGGGCTGGAGCACGGATAGCCTCCCCGCTGGCTTCGTCGCTGTATGCAACCGTCCTAATCACGTACGGCCGTGATCTGAAGCAGTGTGTGTGTGCAACCTATGGATCCATCGAGCTCTCGGTGTGGTAGTTAGGTATTGTACGTATTCGGTATTACCATGCAACCACACAATACGAAAACCTCAAAATAGTAATACTATAATGATATAAGCGGGTTCTTGCACAGCAGGGCAGCGGCGGCATCGTGCACAGCAGGGCGGCTGCGGCAGGCATATCTACCACCGGCCCCCAACACCGGACCGCCCTGGCGTCGCCCGGCATCGGCATGTCCCCACAACCGGGTGCCGCGGCGGCTGCTCCCCTTCACCCGGCTGCGACGTCCTCCGTGCACCGGTGGTGGTGCCATCGCCCACTACAAGGGCGACTGCGACTTCACCCAGATCCAGATCAGGGGCGCACAGGAACGACAGTGGCGCCCTCTCACTCCCATCGACGGAGGCATCCTCGTCTTCCCATGCCTGAGGCGGGCGCAGCGGGCGGGGTGGGCACGGGGAGGAGAGAGAGCTGCGCAGGAGGAGAGAGACTCGCAAGGGAGGAGAGCGATGGAGGGGTATGGGCTGTCTTTTTAGGCTAGAAGTCCCAAATAGCTCCCCTCAAGGGACTACTGGACTTTAGACTATTAGTCCCTCATAAGTCCCTCATGTTTTGCAAACTAGGAACTAGAAGAGACTAAAATGAGCTCACTAGTCTCTAGTCCCTTATAACCAAACAAGCCCTAAGTCTCTGCAGCTGAAGGCAACCCATGGTTTGGACTAATTAGAGCTTCATAACTGTTGTTTCTTCTATAAATGACATGCTATATATCGGATGGGAACGAAGTAGTCAAGGCCGTGAGAGATCATTTATTTATCTATTAGGATTGGAAATGGAACATGCAAGGAAATTTGTGTTTTGTTCCGTGCTGATCTGGATCAGTACCAATATTAATATTGTGGTTTCTCACCCATCTCTGTTGTAGTAGTATATAACATATATAGCTCTGTCAGTATCACATAGACTAATAAATTGATCTCTCATGCCCTTGTTTTTTTTTTGAGGTAGCTAGAGACCACTGTGCCCTTGTTTTAGGTGCGCAACGTTAGCAAGCTGGGTCACCAGCTGATAAGTCATGCATGGTGGTTGATGCATGCATGGCCGGGCTTTCTGATTAGGAGACCTCATGATTTCAGGCTCAGACGCACGGTCTCATGCACGGGCAGATCTCGCCATGCTTAGGCCATGTTTATATCTAAAAAATTTTTCAAGATTCTCCATCACATCGAATGTTTGGATACATGCATGGAGTATTAAATGTAGACAAAAAAAACTAATTACACAGTTTGGTAGAAAACCACGAGACGAATCTTTTGAACCTAATTAGTCCTAGCCAAAGCCAAAAAATTTTTTGAACTAAACACACCCTTGCTTATTGCCGCGGCCAAGCCTTATTTGTCTGGACATGGCAGGGGTTCTGTACTAGTTTATTCCGATCTTCTTACGGCCTTGGTTGATGCGCATGTATTTATCTCAATCCACATGTGTCGAAATGGATTGGAGTGGAATTAAATTAAATTTCATTCCAATCCACTCCAAATTGAAATGAATACACGTACATCCAAAACAATGCCTGCATTTTCAGCGAGTGGATAGTATTGTTAGATAAAGACTATAGAGAGAACAAGGAACATATGGCTGTTCTCAACAGCATGCGTGTCATCATGCAAGAAGGAATGCCTGGAGACGATCGACGTTCCTTGGGGCGATTCTCTCGGAGAATGTTCAGCGGTTCGCGCGCTGCGTGCAATGATCGATCGGCCGGAATAAACGTCGGCGTCGCCGATCGATGGTGGTGCCCTGCACTGTATTACTGCACTCCTCGCACGTGATGATCGATCTGAGTTGTGTTTACCGTGTCTAATTTTCAAAACCGCAATCATGCATGGGATTACGTACGGGCGACAACCAATAAGACCATGCACAGTCGATCGTACAACAACAATAGAAGCATGCATGCAGTCTGTATCAAAACCCCATCAGAACCTTTCATCTTTATTACCTTCCATCTGATATTTCTTTTTTTTTTGAGACCCAATTACCGATGCAGACATTCACAAGCACGAGCGCACACTCACCCTTGTAAACGCACGTACGTACATCCTACCCCTATGAGTACCTTCGAAGAACTGAGTTGGACCGACAAATCTAGAGATTGACGAAGTCACCACAGGTGCCTCACTGTCAACGGACACGTCATCTACCACTGAAAGAATAGCGCCATTAAATTCTGAAATAAATCCAGAAAAATACGAGCACCCATGTCAAGTCGGGGATTTAAACTCGGGTGGGCAGGTTCCACCATAAGAAACCTAAGTAGCTAAGCTACGCTCAGTAAAAAAAAACTTTTATTAAGCACCTAGATATACATTATGTATGGCCAGACACAGCAAAAACTAAGTATCACAAAAAATCAAAACAACTCATTACAGTTTGGAATTGAGGGAGCATTATTTTTGTACTTCTTTTTCCGAAGAGATCTGTGTTTAGACTTTAGAGAATAATATATGCATTTGAAGTACACGATAATGCAATGGGCATGTTTGGTACCACTTATAAGTTGCTTATACCCAAAATAAGCTGTAACTTGAGCCAAACGACCTTATCCTGGCATCGTTTTTCCATCATTTGTGGAGTTTCTCAAGATAACACTCCTCAGATATCAAACGGGGCCATAAGAGACCACAACATGGATCCTTATATATGCAAATGGATCAACAAAACTACTCCATCCATCCGGAAATATAGTGTATTTCCATTAGTCCTAAGTGAACCTATCTTAAGTTTGTCTAAATTTTATAGACAAACCAATAATATAAGTGTTAGGTAATGATTATTGATTTGGGCTAACCCTAGAAGGGTAGCTATATAGATAACCATACATGAGCCTCATGGGCCTAGCCTCATGGGCCTAATACACATATATTCCAACACCCCCCGCAGTCTGAACTACCGGCGCAGCGGAGTTCCAGGCTGAACAAGAAGAAGAAAGAACACACACATATCCCCCCACAGACGCAACTAGCCACTGGTGATGTTGAGGCTGGAGCGAAACTCGGTGAAGGTCGAGGACGGGAGGCCTTTGGTGAAGATGTCCGCGAACTGAGAGGTAGTCGGAACATGAAGGACCCGCACCTCGCCCATTGTCACACGATCACGGACAAAGTGTAGGTTGATCTCCACGTGCTTCGTCCGCTGGTGCTGGATGGGATTGGTGGAGAGGTAGACCGCACTGACATTGTCGCAGTAGATCAGTGTGCTCTGGGAAGGCGGAGTGTGCAGCTCAGCTAGAAGCTGCCGAAGCTAGGAGGCCTCCGCCATGCCGTTAGCGACAACGCGGTACTCCGCCTCGGCACTGGACCGGGAGACCACAGGCTGGCGCTTAGACGACCAGGACACCAGGTTGCCGCCCAAGAAGACAGCGTAGCCGGAGGTGGAGCGCCGAGTGTCTGGACACCCTGCCCAGTCTAGCGTCAGTGTAGACGACAAGGTCGGCGGAGGAGGACCGGTGAAGTAGGAGGCCGTAGTCGATCGTGCCCCGGAGGTAGCGGAGGAGGCGCTTGAGAGCCGTGAGGTGGAGCTCCCGGGGATCATGCATGTGAAGACAGATCTGCTGAACTGCATAGGTGATGTCTGGCCGGGTGAAGGTGAGGTACTAAAGGGCACCAGCAAGACTCCAGTATGCAGTGGGATCAGACACTGGGGGCCCTCAGCCTCTGACAGCTTGCCCTGAGTATCAACTGGAGTGGAGCAGGGGTTGCAGTCAGTCATCCCAGCCCGCTCCAGAATATCCCGAGTATACTGCCGCTGGTGAAGAAGTAACCCGGCAGGACGAGGCTCAACAGTGACCCCGAGGAAATGGTGGAGCACACCCAGATCCTTCATAGCAAACTCCTGCTGAAGAGCGGCAATGATCCGGCGGAGAAAAAGGTCACTGGAGGTTGTGAGGACAATATCATCAACATAGAATAGCAAGTATGCAGTGTCAGCTCCATGGTGATAGATAAATAGAGATGTATCCGACTTGGCCTCCACAAACCCCAGAGTCAGCAGGAAAGCAGCAAACCGATGGTTCCACACTCGGGGTGCCTGCTTGAGGCCGTAGAGAGACCTGTTGAGCTGGCAGACCATGTCAGGACGGGAGGAATCAACAAACCCCGCCGGCTGACTGCAGTACACTGTCTCGGTGAGAAGGCCGTGTAGAAAGGCATTCTTGACGTCTAGCTGATGGATGGGCCACGACCGAGCAAGCGCCAACGAGAGCACGGTGCGGACGGTGGCAGGCTTGACCACCGGGCTGAAAGTCTCATCATAGTCGACCCCAGGGCGCTGAGTGAAACCCTGGAGAACCCAGCGAGCCTTGTAGCGCTCGAGAGTGCCATCAGCCCGACGTTTGTGGGTCCAGATCCACTTGCCGGTGACGACGTTGGAGCCCGGCGGCCGGGGCACCAACTCCCATGTCTGGTTGGCGAGGAGTGCGGCGTACTCCTCTTCCATCGCGCGACGCCAGTGAGGATCCAACAGGGCATCACGGATGGAAGAGGGTACCGGGGAGACCGGCGCGTCGCCGGTCGATGTCGCAAGGGCTCGGGGTGGCAGAGTGCTAGCCGCGTGCCATGTCACCATCGGGTGAACATGCCGCGGGTGTCGGTGAAGAAGCGGCGGGTGGTAGACCGGCGGTGCGTCATGGGCCGGCGGGGACTGAGGCGGTGGTGTCGGTGTCCCCGGCGGAGAAGGTACCGTGAGTGGCGGCGGCCGCGACCTACGCTGGTACACCTGCACCGGCGCTGCGTACCACGAAGGAGGTGTCGGGGCAGCACCAGGCGATGGCGACCGGCACGCCCCCCCCCGGGGCCGGATCGGGGAGCGAGGTCCCCGGATCGGCGCCAGACGGAGAGGTCGGGTCCGTGCCAGAGGACGACGGAGCCAGACCTGCCGGGGAGCCGGGGCAGGTGCCCGGTAAGGAGCGCGGCGAAGCAGTACCTGCAGGAGACCACAGAAAAGGTGGCTGGACCACCGTGTCAGCGGGAAAGAGGGAGGGGGATCAGGAACAGGAGTGGTGGTGGGTGTGGTGGAGAAGGGAAAGACGGACTCATCGAACACCACATGGCGAGAGATGAGTACCCGCCGGGGGGTAAGGTCAAAGCATCGGTACCCCTTGTGATCCGGGGAGTACCCGAGGAAGACACAGAGAGTGGAGCGAGGGTCCAACTTGTGAGAAGAAGTGGCAGCGGTGTTGGGGTAACACGCACACCCAAAGACGCGAAGGTGATCGTACCGCGGAGGGGTACCGAACAGGGCGTGGTGTGGTGTAGGAGCGGGACAAGCAGTGGAAGGAAGACGGTTGAGGAGGTATGTAGAGGTGTGCAAGCCCTCAACCCAGAAGCGAGCAGGGAGCAAGGCCTAAAACAGGAGGGTGTGCACGATGTCGTTGGTGGTGCAAATCATGCATTCAGTTTTGCCATTCTGTGAGGAGGTGTATGGGCAAGACATGCGCAACTAAACACCATGAGAGAGGAAGAAAGCCCGGGAGGTGGAGTTATCAAACTCACGACCATTGTCACACTGGACAACCTTGATGGTAAGGCCAAACTATGTGGACACCCAAGTGAAGAAGTGAAGGAGCGTGGAAAACATATCAGACTTCGCACGCAAGGGAAAGGTCCACGAATAATGTGAAAAATCATCGACAACCACAAGATAGTACTTATAGCCAGAAATACTGATAATAGGAGATGTCCAAAGGTCGCAATGTACAAGATCAAAAATGCGGGCCGCATGTGAAGAAGAACTATGAAAAGGAAGACGAACATGTCGGCCCAATTGGCACGCATGACACAAATGCTCAGCATGAGCCCGAGTACACGGAATGTCGGAGCTACGACTGAGCTGTATCAGGACATCACGTCCAGGATGGCCGAGGCGCCGGTGCCAAGTAGTAGAGGAGGTGGAGGCGGCGAAGGCAGCTGACAAAACGGACGGCGAAGAAGATGAAGTAGCCGTCGGGAAGCGGAGAGTGTAAAGGGGCCCCGTGCTGTCACATCGGAGCAGAGGACGCTGGGAAGCCAAATCCTTTACAGTGAGACCAGAAGAGTCAAATTCCACAGAACAAGAATTGTCAGCTGTAAAACAACGAATAGAAAGGAGGTTGTGAACCATAGGAGCGACAAGAACATCAGGAAGACGAAAGGAGCCATGAGCACCGGCGATATCCACAGACGTGACAGGAAGACACGAACCATTTGCGACCATAATGGATGAAGGGAGAGAGGAAGAGGGAGAGTGAACAGAAGAGAGTATACCAGGGTCAGGGGTGATGTGGTAGGTGGCACCCGAGTCAGCGATCCACTCCGGTCTGACAGGAGGTGTCAGGCTCATGGTGCTGAACGAGCGAGCCAAGGCCACCTGGTCCCATCCCGCAACCCCAGGAGGGGTGCCGGAGGGTCTAGCCCACGGAGGCATAGTGGAGACGCCGGGAGGTGGAGCACCAGTGAACATGGCCACCGGTGGGTGAGGCGCACCTCCAGAAGCCTAGAAAGGCCACATAGAGATGCGCCCTAACCATGGGTTGTGGAACGAAGGCCATGGTGTCCCCCCTGCAGTCCAACCGGTGTGTGCCCACCAGCCGAAGTCTGGGTGACACCACCACAGCCGCCCCCGTGACCTCCAGCACGGTGACGGCGACCGCCACGACCCCCTCCCCCACCCTCGCTCGGCCCAGAGGGAGGGGGACCCAGGAGAGACGACGACGGTGTAGCAGACGAGCGTGGTGGAGCGAACGGACGCGGCGGAGTAGCAGCCAGGGCCGTCGAAGAAGACGAGGACCCCGGAGAGGTGGTGGACCCCGACTAGATACCCTGAGTGAGCTCTTCTAGGACCAGGTCATCACGGACCTGTAGGAAGGTGGGGAAGGGTCGCTGACGGGTGATCCACGTCCTGAGATGGGCGTAGCGGTCGCTGAGCCCACGGAGGACGTTGAGGACCAAGATGCGATCCTCCACGGGCCAGTCGAGGTCGCCAAGGGAGTCCGCCATGTCCTTCATCTGACGACAGAACTCGCCAACGGAGAGGTCCCCCTGGACGAAGGTGCAGAAGCTGGCGTCGAGACGCAGAGCCCGGGCCTCAGCATTGCCCAGGAACTGCCCCTCAAGGGCAAGCCATGCCCGGCGCGCGTCAGGAGAGTTGCGGACGAGGTCGTGGAGGTCCAGGGAGATCGTCCCTAGGATCTAGGAGAGGACGATGCTGTCGAGACGGAGCCACGACGACGACTGGACGACAGCCGAGGCGTCAACAAGGACGTGGTCATCGAGGGCGTAGCGGTGGAGAGTGAGAAGCACTAGATCCCGCCAGCGGGCGTAGGAGGGCGACTCCGGCTCGAGGATGACCGGAACAAGGAGGCGAATGTTCTGGACCCCTCTGGCCTGGTAGTGCAGCTGGGTCACGAGCGGGTCGGCCGGGTCGTGCCGGAGAACGGCGGTATGGGACACGCGGCGTCTCGACGAGGCGGAGGAAGTGGCGGCAGCGTCCTGGGAGGCGGGAGAGGCGAGGAGCTGCTCCGCCTCGTCGATTTGGCGGGCCAGGGCGTCGGCCGCGTTGCGCTCACGCTCCCACACGAGGGCAGCCGCGCGCACACGAGCCTGCACCTCCGCAGTGGCAGCCCGGGCAGCGAGAAGGGCCGCGGCGAGGGTGGAGTCCGGCCCCGTACTGCTGAGGGGCAGCACCGGTCCAGTGAGGCCGCCGGCTGCGGTATGCAGGAGGCCGCGAAGCGGCGGTGGCTGGAGACCAGTAGCGGCAGCGGACACGCCGTCGTGCAGAGGAGGGAGGTCCCCAGGCAGCGGCATCCGGAGGCCAGCAGTTGCGGCAGCACTCAGTGGATGCGGCGGCTGCAGGGGTTCCAGCGGCTGCTGGATAGCCACTGTACCCTCCGCCAGCTCCCTCTCCGTGCCAAGGCTAGGAGCGGCGGCCAAGGCACGGGCGGGTCCAAGAGGCAGGTTTGCGGCGGCACCTGGAGGAGACATGGCGGCACAGGGAGATGCGGCGGTGCCAGGAGGAGGAGGGGCGCGCGCGTTAGCCGCTGCCGCACCAGAAGGAGCAGGGGCGGCGCGAGCGGAAGCGGCCCCGGCCGGAGGAGCGGGAGCGGTGGGTGCGGCGGGCGCGCCTGGGCGGGCGGGAGCAGCGCCAGAGGGAGCGGGAGCGGGTGGAGAGGCCACCATCTGTGCCCAGGAAGAAGAGGAGAGGGGAGGAAAGGAGCTGAAGAAGGAGGGAGGAGGAGGTGGGGCGCCGGCCATGGCGCCGGCGGCAGGCGCCCACCGGCGGCGGCGGCGGCTGGGAGGAGAAGGAGAGGAGAAACCTAACCCTAGGCTGCTGATACCATGTTAGGTAATGATTATTGATTTGGGCTAACCCTAGAAGGGTAGTTATATAGGTAACCATACATCGGTCTCATGGGCCTAGCCTCATGGGCCTAATACACATATATTCCAACAATAAGATTCGTTAGAAACATTATGTAATGTATTGTTATAACTTACCTTTTCGATATCGTAGAAGTTAATATGTTTATCTATAATTTTAGTTAAACATGAGGTTGATCGACTTAATAAGATAAATAAAATACGCTACATTTTAGGACGGAGAGAATACTGCAAGATTATAGTGTTCTTCAGTGCTACTGTATTGAAAAATTATATCGACCTTGACTGGCAAGCCTCACTGCAAAATAAGCTTTTGTTTGGCTCAGTTCGCTTGAGCTCCCTTGTGGCAAACTGACAGCTTCACAAAGCAAATCAAACACTCCATTTCCTAGGACAATATAATATAAATCTCCGGAGATAAATGGTTTCAACGGACATAATGAAAAATAAATGTGCCCTCTACGCTAAATAACGAAGGATATTTCTAGCTATGCCCCTAGATAAACAAGTGCTTAGTTGCTTATAGATATGCACGAATATAAATGTAAATGTTTTCATCTCTGTTGGGGTGTGTGTAAGGGCAATCCAATCAAGAATGTTAGTCTCCTTACTTACCATGGCACGTGGACACTGCATGTAGAAACTATATTCACATGGTGGTTTTTTTTGGAATAAATTTTCAATCGACCCGCTACCTTCTCCCTATTGTCATCTACCAGTTACACCTCTTCCTATCTTGGTTCTCGTGTAGACAGGGGTGGAGCCTAGTGGAGGAGGGACGGACTCTCCCCTCAATAGTTGTTGCATCTATCTGATGGTTGTCATTGCTAGGTGTCGTAGGAGAAGATGAACAGGGTTTCAGAGGCAGCTCAAGGGATGGCTAGGTGCCTTTGCCTTGGTAGCCCAATTTAAAAGAAAAAATGCGACCTGATAGCACTCGGAAAGGCCAGTGAAATAACTGAAAATGTTGTAGGCATAGTTTAATTGATTCCTTCTATTTTCTCCTTAATTCTAGAACTTTGTCATGGTCTTATTTAGTTGATGCTCTAATTAATATATTACCGTAAAAAAGCATCCTAATCAGTGTTGTAGCAAATCGTAGTCATGGTTAGTCTTGGCGAAAAAAACAAGAATCGACGAGAGCCCAGCGTCACTACTAAGGAAGGAAAGCATCTGCGGCAGCGATGGATCGAGTGGGTCTGCTGCTGCTGCTGCTGCTGTGCTGTGGCCCGTGGGCCTGTCGTGGCCGGCGTCCCCCCGCCGTCCGCCTCTGTGCAGTGCAGTGGTGCACAGTGGCGACTGGTCACCGGCGAGGCGACGATGAATGACGTGGAGCCGCTGCCAAAGCCCCGTGCTGCTGCCCGCGTCTGAATCCGATGATGACTGCCGCAGCTAGCAAAGCAGCAGAGTGGCCAGGAGGGGGACCGGCCCCACGACCTGACACGCGATGACGACTGGTAAAAAAAAATTCCCCTCAACGTACAGTACAGTATGAATACTCCACAGTGGATACTCACGTACGCGTACGCCCCTGGCCCGTCCCTGTTACTGTACGCGCAGATGGATCCAACGACGTCGATGGCATGCTGGCAGCTGCACACGGCGGCGGGATATGGATCGGACGGACCAAACACACAAACAGCCAAATGACTCGCGAGGCGACCAGGACGAAATCGTGGGATATGGAGCGGCGATGATCCCGGCGCGCGGCGGGGCTGGTCCGCTGCACGCAGCATCCAGCGCGAGGTCCAGCCTCCAGGGAGGGGACCTGCCGGGCTGCCGGAGCTCCCAACGGATTATTATTATTCGATCCCAGCCGTCCCGCCCGACCTCAGATCCCGATGTCATGCGCTACCCTCGTTGGCCACCACCGGCTGCCAGCGCACAGCTGGGCAGGCAGGCAAGGCTCCAGCGGCCTCGAGGTCGGAGCCCGTCCGGGCACGATCGCATCCCGCGCCTACAAGTACGTTTCGCTACGTAGGAGTACACAGCTAGCTACGGAAGGATCCAGCCTCTGATTCTGATCTGCGAGGCCTGAGCCCTGAGCCCTGAGCCCTGCGGCGAATATACCTGTCCTCCTACACCGTAGCAGCGTAGCTTCCTGCGGATCGATTGGTGGATCGGACTGGCAGATCGACCTAGATACAGAGTATATAATTTACGTTCCAGCAATGACCAGCTCCAGCGCACTACGCATTGTTATTGTGTTTTAGTTACCATGCTGGGTGGATGATACATATTTGGTACACCTAAGACTTACTAAGCGGCTGCGTGCTAATACCAATCTTTAACTTCCATTTGGATATACATAGTATGAGGCGAGAATATAATAGGAGAGCTGCTAGTTATAGTACTTAGTTGACACGATCTAGTTATATACCTCGGCATTAAGAGACTTTGTTTAGGATGGAGCGAGAGTGTGTCCATGTATGGGTTTCTTCTTCTTTTTTTAAAAAAAAGAAAAATACCTCAACATTTAGACTTTGTTTGGTTCTCAGACTCCGTGAGATGGGTTGGATCTAACCCATATTTTTGGATGGAGTGAACTGGTTTTATGTTTGGTTGTGTGGGTTATGTCCATCCATATTTCTTGTTTGACTTTCAAGGCGAAACATAAGGTGTCTTACAATTGAGTCCCACTTTAATCCTCTCTTTTGCTTTCTCCCTCCTTGCCCTTTCTTCTCCATACACACACACGCACCAAATCACCCGCGCTGCCACTGCTCGCCAACCCAATTAAGGTCTATCTAGCGCTCGAGGCAGCGCGCTGCCTGCTCGAGCTCGGCCTACGTGGTGCGCCGTCACCTCGAGCTCAACCCATGCACACGCCATGCCATATAGTCCTCAAGCTCGATCTCGAGCCACGCCGACATTCTTGTGTTGTCCTCGGCTACCACGCCGTCTCCGCTACTCACTGTGCTTGCATCGTTGCTGACGCTCACATGCTCTAGGCGCCTGTGCGTGCGCTGAAGTAGGTTTGTCCTGTCCGCTCGAATCGGAGGAGTACAAAACCCACATCTAGAAGAAATATTCTCTTTATAGGATATATAAACTCAATCCCTAGTTCCTAAACCAAACACTTAAAAAATAGGTCCAACCCATCCTGATCGTTGAACCAAATATTCGTTAAGTTCCCCGGCAAACTAACGTAACAAACATTTACCTTGCCGTGCAATTTATTTTTAACGAACGAACTGAATGCTTGCAGTAAATTAGATCCAGCAGGTCTATAGTTAAGCGACGTACGTACTGGTCTGGTCTGGTCTCTCCCGGCCCGGCCCTAGCTTTGCGTATAAACATGGCAAACGTAATGTACAATATTGTAGTTGATAAATCATGCATCGATGCCCGCACAGTAGAGGCACGATAAATTTGCATTGCATGCATCTCGATCGCAGATCGATCTAGTACGACGTCCGGTCCAATCATGCCTTGCAAGAAACTCCATGTCCGTCGTGGCGTCGTCTACCTCACTTCTCGATCTCCAGTACGTGCATGCTTGTAGCGTACCACGGGCTCTACCAAACCAATCGATCGATCCCTCCTTGGCTGCGGTTTTGGGGCCCGTAACGTGTAGACCTCAACGACCATTGGAAATAGAAATCGCTAATGGCTGTCGCTGCATGCCTCGGCTGTCGGCTCTATCGTTGCCACGTAAGCACTTGACGCGGACACGTGGATAAAGCAGAAGCACTAGATGAGCACCTGACGTGGACACGTAGATAAATAACCACCCTGCACTACAGCAGAGAAGGATATCACTAGCGGTTCAAAACCTCCCTTCACTGGCGGATTTTGAACCGCCATAACCAAACCGGCAGTGATAGCTCATGTATCACTGCCGGTTCGTGTTACAAACCGGCAGTGATACTTGAGCCATCACTGCCGGTTGTTTTAACCAACCGGTTGTGTAGATTATATTATCACTGCCGGTTTTCTTTGAACCGGTAGTGATATACGTTTCACAATTTGCATTTTAATAATTGTTTTATTTTTATTTCGAGGGGAGGTGGTGGGGTGGGAGGTCGGGGAGGTGGAGGTGGTTGCTATCGATCAATTTGATATCGATGTGAAGGTGGTTGTTGATCAGCGACAATACAAACCCATCAACATTTAAGCGAGTTTGCTCTATTTCTTTCGCTTGATGCCTTGGCCTCTTCGGATAGCTTGTAAGCCTTGAACTCCTCCCAGAAGTCTCTCTGCTTGTTGTATTGACCTCCCTCAAAATTCGGTTCTCTTTCCTCCTTAATTAACTTGAACAAGGTTCCCTTGAAAGTCTTGAACGAGCGACCCATGATTTCCTTGGCCTTCTTCTTGACTGTCGCCTCGTCATAGTCATTAGGAAAAGTGAAATACCTTTTCAACTTGTTCCAAACTAGCTCCTTCTCACTTTATGGAACCCTCCATGGGTCATCCTCACGACCAGTCCATTTCCTGTATTTGATCGGGATAAAGTCTCTTACAAGTGCCCCGATGACACTCTTGTATGGGTCTAATGCTTTAAGAGGCTCCACCGGCTCCCCTACTTGGTCGAACTCAGAGATGTGCCAATGTTTACTTGTTTGAGGAAGCTTTGTTGCACCACGCTTAGTCCTGCTGGTACCCTCACCACTTGGCTCTTGCGGCGGAACCTGCTTTAAAATTCATAAATAAGTCCCCATCAAACTTATCTAGCGTTATTTCTTACTATCGCGTTATTAGGTATGACCTAAGTTATTACCTCGTCTCCTTGGTCTAGCTGCAGATAATGGCTAGGGCTCCAATCGTCCTGATTATTACCACCACCATTAGTTGGATCCTGTGGCGCTCCTGTCGCAGTGGTCTCTGCTTGTGAGGTATCAGTAGTTCGGCGACGGGTGGTGAATTGGCGATGACGAGTCATGTTTCTGGACATGCATTTCGACAGACAATTAAAAAAATAGAAACCTTATTTGCCTCTCAGAGCCGAGGGATACTACTGTCCTTCCATGTAGGCATATGGTAAGCCTGCTGGCAATCTAATCAAGGACTGTATTTTTTTGTTAGAAACTAGCAGTCTATTATTGAAGTAACATTGTATAAGTTTTCATTATTTGACGGTATTTCAGATTAAACACAGAGTTATCTTTTGATAATATGTGCCCCAAGTTATTGAACGCTTCCTATCCGACCCCTCAGAAGTAGAGACCCTCCAAATCCCTCCTCACTTATCTATTCCCACATGTGGCTACCTACTTTTCTATCAACTATTTTACCACCCACCATACCTCTCCATCTGTCGACACACTGCCACCTCGTCTTGCTTTTCATGCCACCAGATACTGATTTTCAGATGGCTTTTAACAATCACCCAGAATATAATACATATATATTCTAATGGTATAGTAGTATAGTTGATTGGCAATTTTAGTGGCAAACATGTTGTGCAAACAAAATTATAGGATTCACTACAAGTAGCAAACTAAATCACCAAAAGTCATAACACAGCGTGTCCCTATACTGCTTACAATTAGGCATGAGCAACATACTACCTCCGTTCCAAAAAGAATGCAATTCTTGATGCATTCTTTGGTTAAAGTGCCTAAAGTTTGACCAAATATATTGGTAAAAAATTTAATATATATGACACCAAATAAGTATACTACAAAAATATATCTTATGACAAATCTAACAATACTTATTTGATATCATAAATATTGAGTTCTAGACAACATGTGATTCAACATTAAAAGGGAAACTGCATTCTGCAAGAAGGTTGCCATATCCAAATTCGTTATACATGTTAGTAGGCCAGTCAGGACTTCAGCAGGTAAGAAGAACCCAAAGCACATAAGTTTTATTAGCAATCAAAGGCATCACGAACCTAACAAGCAATCAGCCACCCTCCCAGAAAGCAACATTGAGGTGGGCATTCTATCGAACACCTTATGGGCACTTACCGAGTAAGCAGGGGTGGCGCGCTCAACAGCGACGTGGAGGAGCTCCTCGCGGCGTCGGCGTAGCTATAGGGGACGGCGGCGTTGAGGAAGCGGTAGGGGACGGCGTCGTGAAGGGCGGCGTCGGGCTGCGGCGTCATGCAGTGCGCGTCGGGTGGCGGCGGCGTGCACCGGCGAACAGCGTCGAGCGCGTAAAATGTCGTGCACTGGCCTTGGAGCGCGCCAGCGCCTTATATAACCCACGCATCACTGCCGGGTGGTTATTAGAACCGGCAGTGATGTCCCATATCACTGCCGGTTCTAATAATCACCCGGCAGTGATGTCCCATATCACTGCCGATTCTAATAACCACCCGGCAGTGATATGGGACATCACTGCCGGGTGGTTATTAGAACCGGTAGTGATATTGATTATTTTAAATATTTTGGGTCCCCAATTGATCTCAAATGGAAAAGTTGTAAACAACAAAGTTGTGGAACTCATGAATATCTACAACTTTTATTTTAGTCATTTCTCAATTTGAGAAAGTTTTATTAGGCATGTCTCATAAAGTGCTCTGTCTCACACAAAGTTATGTCACTTTGTTGGAAACATGGCATCCGTTATATCAACAAAGTTCCAAAATAATAGTGGTAGAACTCATCAATCTCTACAACTCCATATGATCTCAAATTCGATGCAAATTACTAAAACAACATTTCATTAAGGATTACATAGTTTATGATATTCTAACTATGATGGCCTCATCGTGATCACTCCGGAGGTAAGCAGGTTCATCACCCTCTTCAAGGATAGGTAGGGTAATGCCTGTCCCAAAAGGAGCCATTTCTTGATAACCTTTGTACTCTTCTTCGTCCGTCACTCCTTCAACACCGATAATCTTCCTTTTGCCTTGCATGACTACTTGTAGTCTTCCCTTTGTATTGTTATCCCTTGCATAGAAGATTTGCAAAACATCCTTTGCAAGGACGAAGGGGTCATCTCTGTATGCGGTCTTGATAGATCAACGGTAGTGAACCCATCATTGTCGGTGTTGATTTCATCTAGCCGGATCCACTGGCAACGGAAAAGAGTGACCTTCAACTGTCGTCCATAGTCTAGCTTCCATATCTCATCTACGAAACCATAGTATGTTGCCTCCACCGTGCCGTATTCATCGTGGGCGTCGAAACGAACATCACTATTTTGGTTGGTGCTCTTTCCATCCTGTTTTTTGTGTAAAATGTAAAACCATTTATATCATAACCTTGGTACATCATCACCGTAGTCGAAGGTCCGGGAGCTAAGAGATCTAGCTGACATCCCGTCACCATTCCTAGCCTGCGGCGTCGAAACCAGTCACCGAATTCCTCCTTATGTTTTTTCTCAAGCCAAGCCTGTGACCTACCGATGTGCTTACTTTGCAGTAACTGCTTTACACTTGGGACACGCATCTAAGTCTTTGTATTTTTCTCCATGGTACAATATGCAATCGTTGGAACACGCGTGTATTTTCTCAACCTCGAGGCCGATTGGGCAAATCATTTGCTTGGCCAGGTAAGTCTTTTCTGGTAACTCTCTACCCTTCGGGAGCAGTTTATGTAGTATACCTAACAAGCTATCGAAGTCTTTATCACTCAATCCATTCGTTGATTTGAACTCTAATAGCATGATGTTGGCTTCCAGTTTGCTTATTGGGCAGGTCGGATACAATGGTGTTTTTGCATCCTTTCTCATGATCTCCAGTTTTTTCAACTGTGTAGCACTAAGGAATCCGCCATGCACATCATGTAGAAACTATGAAATGCCATCATTTTCCTCTGTGTCGTCAACTAATGTATTCCTAAACACATTATCGTTGGTAGGCACAGGTACTGTGTAGCATTGGTAATCATCAATAGGCAGAAATGCGTTTAGGGATACGCTAGGCATGGGCACATCATCATTGTTTTCTTGTGCAACATTTTGACCAACCTCCCCATGCAAAGTCCAAATCGTGTAGTCTCTCATGAACCCCCTGGTAATCAAGTGCAATCGTATATGCTCCACGTCGCCCTATTTTCTCGTATTCTTGCAATCTTTGCATGGACAGAATACAGGCTGTGAGTCCCAGCATTGGCTCTAGCGAGCTTGATGAAATCGTCGATGCCCGTCAAGTACCGTTGGTCTGTACATGATAGATCGTACATCCACCCTCGATCCATGTCTGCACAGGTAAAATGGGCCGGGCAGAGGAAACATAGGATAGTTTTAATAAGAAACAATTATTGCACAATATTGCAGAATAATTATTCTACTCCATGCAACATAAAAATGGAGACACTAATTTAAAAAAGACTAAATTTGGAGACATGATCATGAATAACAATGTAGCTCCAAACAATGCCCATATAAATTAAAAATCGCAGCCCCATAAAAAGTAATTATTGCACAATATTGTAGAACAATTATTCTACTCCATGCCACATAAAAATAGAGACATTAATTTAAAAAAATACTAAAATTGGAGACATGATCATGAACAACAATGTAGCTCCAAACCAGTGGCGGATGCAGGATGATAATCAAGGGGGGCTAAAAACAATGGAGATGTTGATTTGCATGAAGATTTAATGGTGATTTGAGATTTTTGCTACAGTGTTTCTAGTAGTAAATCAAGTCATTAGGGGGGGGCTGGAGCCCACCCAGCCCCCTGTAGATCCGCCACTACTGCTCCAAACAATGCATTGTTTGGTGACACATGGGTTAATTTGCTCATCAACATTGTAAAAGAATCTACTCTACTCCTAAGAACCAATTATAACTTCACATACTAACAATGCATTATAGCCATGAATTAGAAAAGTGCTCTGTAAAAGAATAGAGAAATAAGAATGAGAATCAAGCATTATAGCCATCAAAACAAAGCTAATTAAGCAACAAAATCGAAGGAATGGAGGCTGGTTACTAACCTTAAAGAAAAAGATCAAGCCATTCTTCCAAATCCAAGTGGTAGCTTCACGGATTTGGGCGACCGCAACATTGGAGGGAGTGGCCCAAACGCGCGCCTCTGTTCTCGGGATAAAAGAGTGGAGGAAGAAGATGACGGCTACAACCTTTTTGTGCTGTCAGGCTCATCACTGTCGATTCTATCCTAGAACCGACAGTGATAGAATCAAATCACTGTCGGTTCTTGGCTTGAACCGGCAGTGATAAGTGGAGTTGTCATCACTGCCGGCGGGAGGCACAAACCGGCAGTGATAGTTGTCATCACTGCCGGTTCTCGCACCCCCAATTATTTTCTGGTTGTCAGAGACTAGAACCGGCAGTGAAGGGTCATCACTACCGGTTGTCCTAATTTCGGCAGTGATGTGGCCGACATTGATGACTGAATCTGTAGCGGTGCTGTTCTGACTAGTGACTACGCGTCGTCATCTAGACTGTGTACTCCGCTGCTCTGGTGGTGGCTAGTTTATATTTTTACGTCGTCCTTACAATCGTGATCACGTATGTGTGGTGATGTTACTGCACAAGCTTCCAATCTCGATCGTATCTGATATACCCTGATCTTGGAAATTTTAAAAGGGAATTGATAGAAGGAATTTTCTCCAGACTTGACGATCGAAAGTATATTTAATTATGTATACTAAGCTAGTAAGTACAGTACATGTGAGTATGTGTACTACATACGAAGAACAGCATGATTGATCGACCACCGCCACATGTTGTGAACAAAATAAGAATATATGAAGAATTCAATGGCCGGCCAATCTATGTGCTACATACACATGTTTTGGAGATTTTTTGAGAGACGAAAGGGATTTCTGAAGGATTGACGAGAATATATTTGTGTACTACATGTGTGAATCATGTGTGCACATATGAAGACCAGTGACCATCATCAGCACATATATTATTGCGTTAAAAATATATATACATATAGTCTCTCTCTCCCTCTCTCTCCATTCGTAATATATATGATGTTACACTTCAAAAAATATATATGATGTTTTAATTATATGAACTATGACTTAGCTTGTTTTAACATCTCATATTTACTAGTACTAAATACGAATGAGATTACCGATAACTAAATTGCTGACCTATGTATCCATGTGCTAGCGTACGTGCATGCGTGTAACAGAAGCACACCTATGCGCGTGTAGACTTGCTGCTTCAGCAATTTTTGTGACATCAACATAGCCTTTAAAACACAACTTTAGATAATACTTCTGTAACTAATTTTTACTGTATGCACATAGCAAAAACATATATTTATGAAATTATACTTTCCGAGACATTTATCTACAATTTTAGGATGTCGAATTTTCTTAGCGGCCAGAAATAAACCACTGTCAAGCAAAATCTGCTAAGAATAGATCACAAGAAAATTCAATATCTTTGGCATCAAATCCTCAACGCTCAATCCTTAGGCCAAATTCACCAAAGCTACAAGAAAATGTTTTTAGCCATCAAGTTTTTCTTTGGGCTAATAACCTTCAAGGAAATACACAATTTTCTTGGCAGTCCACATCAATCTTCAAGGACTATACATTTTCGTGATGGTTTACTAACACGGTCAAGGAAAATATAATGGACCTAGATATCGTGCGACCCGTCTTCCTCCTCGCGACGGCGCTATGCTCCACCGCCCTCTTGCCTGCTGGCACCTCTCCTCCGCCGCCCCTCCTTCAAGCATCCACCACTTGCGGTCGGCGGCTCCCGTCGCCTTGCTGCCCCACCCATTTCTCGCTGCCATATCCTTGACCCCACTCTTCCCTAACCACAAGGAAGCCTGCCGACGATGTCTTCCTCGTCTCCGTCCCCGTCCCCACCCCTGCTCTCGCCCCCGCGCCCGCCCTGGGCATCCACCACCGGCGGTGCCTCACCGTGCCACCCGCCTCTCGACCCCGCCCTCCCCTAATCACAAGGCGCCGATGAGCTGCACCGCGATGCCCCCACCGCCAACCCCACCCAACCGTCGTCTCCCACTAACCCGATGGGCGGCGCCCCGCCGCCCCACCCCTGCTGCCATCTCGCCCACCACCAACGCCGTGTTAGGACCGCTGCGCCCAAAACCTCCTTCTCTAGTTGCTGGAGATGAGATTCTCTAACGCTAGAACCCTAATGCAGGCGAACCGCTCGTCTTCGATGACGGCGAGCTGTTCGTCTCCTAGCGCGACTAGTGGGCTGGCCTACATTGCGGTCGCGAAGGAGCACGACCGTCGTGTAATAGATTTCACGAAATATAATATATTCCTTTGCGTTTTTATCTAACCCCTCAAAGAAATGCAACTCCGTCAAGGAAATTACATTTTCTGCTGATTTACTACTATCATTTTTCAAGTGGCTAAACTTAAAACTATACCACAAAGTAGTACACAAAACAAAGATTGAAATGGTGAAGTCTATCTAAGACGACACTTACTATGTGACTAGTTTATGCAATTCACTAGAAACAGACGAAGTGGTCAATCGGGTACTCCTACCACTACACGAGTTACGTACACCACCAATACACTATACTTTATTTGCAACTGAATTTTTGCACTTTGTCCTGGCTTCGTTTTTCTACCTTGTTGTAAGCATTGATATACCGCAAGGCCGGTCAAAGTCAAGAGAGCTTTGCAGGGTGAGAAATGATGAGCCCCCACACACCATGGACAAGGCTCACCACACATGCCCCAACTAAAACTAAACCCAACCAGAAATCCCTTGTTTAACCCCATCCCCACTTAATCCACCTTGTCAAATCAAATGAAATATATACCTATATATAAACCACACATCCCCCTCGGATCCTTTGCCATATGTTACACCATCCACACACTTGCATAGTTGCATGCAAGACAGGCAGCAGTCACATCTCAACTTGTAGAGATCCTCCCATCGTACCAGGGCACCGTGCAAGCAACTACAGAACTACTACCAGACACAACAGCTAGAGCACACCACGGGCGGCCGGCGATGTCGACAACCAGAGCGCGCGGCGGCGGCGGCGGCGGCGGGAGGCAGTTCCCCGTGGGGCGGCGCCGGTACGCGCCGGTGGTCGACGCCGGGTGCGGGTGCCGCCCGCGCCGCCCGAGGCTGCTCAGGCTGCCGTCCTTCCTCAAGCCCTGCAGCCAGCTGATGATGGGTGGTGGTGGTAAGGCTGCCACGACGACGAGGAGGAGCGGCATCGGCGAGCAGTACTCCTGCGCCTCCACGTCCACCGCTTCCTTCTCCTCCTCGTCGGCCGCCACGCACAGCACCGGCGGCTACGCGTCGGCCTACTCCTCCGACTACTACTACTGCTACCCCTCGCGCGTCGTGTACGGAGCCTGCGCCGCCAAGCAACACCACCACCAAGAGCTGCTGTCACCACCATCGCCGCCGCTCCGCAAGCAGCAGCAGCAGGCGACCAAGGCCGCCGCGCCGGCGTCATCACCTGCTCGCGCGCCGCCGGCGGTCGGCAAGAAGCAGGCTAAGAAGAAGAAGAAGAGGGCGGCTGAGAGGACGGCGGCGGTGGAGGCCGACGGCGTGGGCGTGGCGGTGGAGAAGGAGTCGTCGGACCCGCGCGCGGACTTCCGCGACAGCATGGTGCAGATGGTGGTGGAGATGGGGCTGTGCGACTGGGACGGCCTCCGCGGCATGCTCCGCCGCCTCCTCGCCCTCAACGCGCCGCGCCACCACGCCGCCATCCTCACCGCCTTCGCCGAGGTCTGCTCGCAGATAGCCAGCGCCGCGGCCGCTGCTGCTCCTCCTACCCAGCCGTCGCCGTCGCCGCCAGCGTCGTACCTGTACCGGCGCTGATGACACGGCCTCAACCCTACCCGGCTACCCGCTCGTGCCGGCTGCTGTGACGGACCTGGTGGTTGCAGGAAAAGGGGGACGACAGCTGCAGCTACGAAGTACAAATTTTAACCGTGGTTAGTCAGGAAATTAGGCTAATCAAGGACATATATATAGTAGTAAAATAAAGTGGTGTGTGGCAGCATTATTAGACTAGCACACCATGTTCTTGATCCCAGGTAGTTGATGAGTTGTTGCTCTTGGTTTATTTATTTCAGTCTTGCAGTTAGAATTATTGTGTGAGGTTGTGCTTGCTTGTGTTGTGTATGGCGCCTTCCATTTTGCATGAAGGCCATTCATCCATGGAGGTGGGAGTATGATCAGCCGAGTCTACCAATCCGTAGCTGTAATCTGTACACGTATGCATGTTGCGACTTGTTGAATTGTACGCGTATGTATGTGTGTTAAAAATTAGTCCTGGTTTGATCAAACTGTATGATAGATGCTGTTCTAGTCAATGAGATTAATTACATGAGAACTCTACTCTTCTACGGAAGCTAAACATGGCGTAGTTGAATTGTCGCCTCCCGGCTCACGAACGCGTGCAGATGCTAGGGAGACGGACGTGTTCCTACACAAATGGTAATGCAAAATTTTGATCCTTGTCAAAAATTACACTATTTTCACCACTGATGGGCCATAGTGTAAATTAATGTTGCAAAATATATGCTACTATAAAATTGATTTTTAGAGACTCCAACCTTAAAACATTTACAGGGACATACCACTTCAACGGACCGTAAGAAAAATAGGCCCATAGGCCATTTATTTTAGATTTTGATGTTTGAGGATCAACATGACCATTTGGGCAAACATTTTTTGCTAGTGTTTTTTGGATATAGTTCAAAGGGTGGAAAAATGGACTTGGACATAGGCAACGGTGTGATCTAGATGATCAACACCTCAAGCAAGCACCTTAGAAGCAAAAGACCTACAAGACATGCAAGAGTCAAAGGCACAATATGATACCAAGCCGGACATCAAGATCGTGAAGAAACAAGTTAAAGAAATGGTTTAAGGGGCATCAAACCGAGGCGTCGGACCGGACCCTGAGGGGCGTCGCACCATACGCCAGTACAAACCCTACCTAGGGTGTCAGAAGCTGTGTCGAACCGAGCATTGGACCAAAGTGGAGAAGGGCGTCGGACCAAGTGTTGCCACTGTTCACAACGTAGCTGCGTCAGATTGAGGAGGCTAACCCTATCTGATGGTATGCAGAAAGGTTCTATAGAGGAGATTGGCGCGTCGGACTGGTCGTCGGACCATACGCTACAAAGACGTGCCCAACAATTGGTAACAATTAGTGCTGACACAGGAGCCATTGTGAGACACCGAACCGAGGGAATTGGTTCGATGGCCACACATGGGACGGTATGACGGTGCATAGAATTGCCTTTGAGTCCCAATGGCTATGCCTCCCATTTGGGGCAATAAATATGATCCCAACCGACAAGAGAAGGGGTGTAGAGCTCAATGAAGACTTGTTGTGTGAGTTGAGGTTCATCTCTAGTTGCTCTAGCCACCAAAGTGCTTAGTGATATACTCAGTGATTAGAGTACTCAGGAACTTTTGCAAAGTGCTTAGGTTAGTTTGACCATCACTTTAGCGCTTTCTCTAGGTTTAGGCCTAGTGTTTAATGAGGTTTGCATGCCTCTTTACCACTCGGTGCTTGCGCGCACCATTGTTGTATACTTGAGGGCTTGTAGTCTTGCGAGACCACAACAACCGCGTTTGTGGTGTGGCTGCCACCATGTACCGGAGGGAACAAGGCCCGCGGCGGTTTGGCCGGAAGCTCGATAGTGAAGACGGTGAGGACCGGTCCAAGAGAGGCTATTTCAGAGACCCACTTGCATGTGGGGAGCACCCGGGGCTATCCACGGAGTTACCCAATCAAGAGCTTGGCTCTTACAAGGGGGCTCCAACAAGGTCTAAGGAAGAGCTTACACGCTTATCGGTACCTTGGTAAAAATACCAGCGTCATCAAACGGTGATTGTGAGGGATTTTTGTGCCTATTCCTCATGGGAACCGCGAAAGGCAACTCTAGTAAATTGCGCGTAACTTGTGTACCCTCATTTGTGGTTAGTTCTTTGCAGCGTCCTTGTGTAGGGCTAGGCGTGTGATTCCTATTATTAACACGTGAACTACCAAGTGAGTACGTCGACACAACATGGACTAAGTTGCCGGCAAACAACCGAACCACGGGATAAATTCTCTGTCTTCAATTTGGACATTTGCTCAGTTCGGTATCACTCTCTACTACACTTGTTTCTCATACATACATATATCATCTTGTGTAGTAGTTGCTCATCTTGCTAGTTGAGTAGCATAGTTGTCATTAGTTGTTTCTAGTATCTTGCTAGCTCTCACTAGTTGTAGTAGTGACATAGCTTGTTTGATTGTGTGACTTATTCTAGAGATCATAGCAACTAGCATTCGGTAGGTGGCTTCAACATTTTTGTAGAGTTAGAGCAAAATCGCATTTACGTCATTTTGTTGTCTAACACTTTGCTCTAGTGATTTTGTAGCATTTTAATTAGGATATTCACCCCTCTAGCTATTTAGGAACTTTCACCAGCCCTGGCGAGCGAGCTACGCAGGAAGGAGAGGAACCCATGCAACACTTCCAATGGGCACTTAGCTCACGAAGATGATTGTGGACGACTGCAACACCTCCAAGTTGCCCCCGAGCGACTAATACTTCATAGCGGTGGTCACCGTCATCGACATACGTAGCTGCCTCTGCATGGTCGCTGATGACAATGCCATCATCGATGTCGGCGAGGAGATGATGTCGCACGACGTCATGTGCATGTACAAAGCATGCGGTGGTGTCCGTACTCTACTGAGATCGCTCGCTCGCTGCTTGGGACCGACATCGCGCAGCTCTTCGAGGACATGGTTCTGTTCTTGATGGTATTAGAGAAGGTGTGGAATTACTTCAAGGCTCGTGCTCCTCGTGCTCAGCAAAATTTGATTTTGATGATATCAACACTAGTGACCCAGAATACGGCTTGATAAAATTTGATGTCTTTGACAATTTCATACGATACGATAGATATGTATGGATAGCTCAAGTTCATAGTGTACACACAGGGCTCGCCATGGAATGGATAAAAAAGATTTCACTTTTGAATTTTAGACTTATAAAATTTTAGGAATATATGTCCCTTTTATGAAAAATTATTTATTCATAGGCTACTTTTGCTGATGGTGACCGCGGTTACCTCTAAAATTTGATTTGGAAGTTGTAGTTAATTCTTTGCAATGCTAATGTTTCTTAGACTAATAAAATGTTGTTCAATCAAATAAATAGCTCATCTATGCTCGATCTAATTTTTACAAGGTTCTTCAAAGAATGTGGGTACAAGAGAAAGTATCATATATCAATATGTGCTCGAACGGAGAGAGCTGCCGACTTCCTTTTATAAAGACAAAAATTATTTACAGATATTTTTCCTTTGCACATGGGAGTAGATATTTTGTCTGTTAACATTTTAGGCTTTGCAGTCCACTAGGTGTGTTTGGTTAGGTGGCTTAGCCCCTAGCTGGGCTTTTCAGATGCAGCCTCCAGTTGTTTCGTTGCCTATTTGGCTTCCTAGCTAGGCTTAGCTAAGCCAAAAAGGCTCCTCCATGCTCGTCGCTAGCACAAGCCTGACTCGACGAGTCTGCTCACCCCCTCGCTACGCCATTCACGAGCCTGCTCCTCCTCCGGTTGTGTCCTTTTTCACCCCGCCGGCCGGGGAGCCTGCTCCTCCTCCTCCTCCTCCACCCCACCGGCTGGCGAGCCTATTTGTCCTTCTCCTCGTCCACCCCATTGGCCAGCGAGCCTGTTTGTCCTCCTCCTCCTCCACTCCACTGGCCGACGAGCCAACTCCCCCTCCTCCTCCACCCCACCGGCCGGTGAGTCCTGGTCCTCCTCCTCCTCCCCACCGGCGGGAGAAAGGAGCGGCAACAGGCGAGATCTGTGTCATGGCGGCGGATTGGGACTACCATCACTGGGTGGGATCTTGAGGAGACGATGCTTCACGAGCAGCCGGCCCTAGAGGAGATGAGGCGAGAGATCTACCGCCGAGTGGATGAGGGAGAGAGGAAGAAGCATGGGTGGATGAGGGAGCAGAGATGGCGGGTAGTGGAGAAGCCTAGGTGCCTTCCATGGTGGGTGGTGGAGAAACCTAGGTGCCTTCCATGGCGAAGATGGAGGTCTACTTGCTTCCATGGCGGGTGGTGGAGAAGCCTAGGTGGCTTCCATGGCGGATAGTGTGGGTGCTCACGGTTTGGCTCGAGCTCACCGATATTCTTCCCTGTGCTATGGAGGTGTCGCAGGCGTCATGGCTACTGACTTGTGCGCCCAGGGCGCGGCATGGTGGCTTGCTGCCATGGTCGTCGAGGTGCTCGCCGAGCATGCCCACCGCCTGTTCGACTAAAGTCCTCAAAGGGGTAAACTTACCAGTTGAAGGAAGAGGTGATTCTATACAAACTAAATTAGGCAACCAAACACACTGATTCCTAGCCAGGCTTCAATAGTACAGACAACCAAACATGTACTGCTTGCATTGGCTAAAGATGGCTAGAGCTAGCCTGTCTTAGTTTTGCTAGCCAGGCTTGGCGAGGAAGTGAACCAAACACACCCTAAGTATGGTCCAATCATTATGGCCCTATGGGCTCCAGCTAACCATCTAACACTCTCACAGTACAACCAACCAATAAACGGCCTATATATCTCGCAGCCCATACAATGGCCGATGGCCCAAGTGTTTTCAAGTTGTCTTGAAATCAGACAGTATCGACTTGACTTCGACTTTAAGAGCTTCGTTAACTCGCAGCGCACGTGCATGGCGCCATTCTGTTCTTATATCTTCATCACGTGTAGCCATTACAAGACAACCCCTCCTCCTTAGTCCATATGCTGCTAATCGATCCGGGTCTTAAGGGCTTGTTCGGTTATGGTGGATTGAGCGCAGGAATCATTCTCGTTGATCAAAGTTATACAAATTAGACAATCAGTCCGACTGGGAATTGTTCCCGGTGACTGTTCCTGGTCAAACGAACAGGCCCTAAATGTGCCGCTGAAATCAATGATGTTTTGCTTGGCATGGATCCATGGGCGTCGCAAAACTCAAGTGCCGGTAGCTGATAAGCAAGTTGATGTCACCCCTCACGTTAATCGGAAGGCTCCATACCCTAATTCCAATGCAAGGCAAGAGACTCACTACACTCACTTAGACTACCCACACTAGTCGAGCAAAAGTAACTCATGCATGTCAGTCAGCACATGTTGGCATGTTACAATGTGTGCGCATCGACACATGCCCACTAATAAACAAATTAATAAAATGTGCCTTGAGCCAATAACTCATGCTTGTGTTCCATTTCACCTCCTCCCTACATGAAGAAGATTAGGGCTAGCATATTTCTTTCGAGCATCGGCAATTGCAACACGCAAACTTAGTGCTTGAATTTTCTATTTCCCATTCAGGCATTGCTTTTTTTAAAACCTTTTGAGTAGTCTTAGAGCTTGTTTGGATCCTATGGGCTAATAGTTAGCAGCTAATTTTTAGCCCCTGCTGATCCAAAACAGGAGGGCTAAAGGAAGAGCTAACTTTTAGCCAGGATACTAATTAGTTGTTAGTCCATTAGCTAAACCAAAGGAGTTAAAAAGGGATCAAAGTGTTATAGATTGCTACAAAGTCGTTTCTTACTTTCTGCCCTCCCACCAACCATGCCCCCCCTTTCTCTCTGTTCTCCCTCCCCTACTGTTACAATTCAAGCTCGATGTGGTTTCATGACGGCATCACTCTGTCGAGCCCACCGTGACCTCCAACGCAAAGGTCACAATGGCACACCTCCTTGGCTTGTCACTCCTAAGCCTGCTGCCGGATCTGATCCTCTCGCCCTCCTAGTCATCGAATTCGCCCACGCTGGGAGGACCTCTACTGCAATGGTCACCATGGCTTGCCTCCTTTACTTGGCATGATACCAGACCCAGGCACGCTGCCGGATCCTCGCGTCGCTCACCGCCGGATCCTTGTCCCGTGTACCACCACCGGCCTTAGCTCTGACATCCTGCATCTGCCTCTCCCCTGACATCCTGCTGCCGAGAAGAGCTAGCGCTGCTATCCAGTAGGGGAATGGTGCTGCCGATTGGGGGCATGGAGATCGGCCAAGTGAGAGAAATGGGAGAAGCCAAGTAGTTTGGATTTCGAGGGAGAGAGAGAGAGACCGAGTGGGGTAGATGAGAGGGAAGAAGATATAAAAGGCAAGGGCACGTTTGTCAGTGTGTAGTAATTCATGTAGCTATTACCTATTAGTCAGGGATTGAAACAATGTCAGCTAAATTTTAGTTAGCTAATGCTTATAGTTAGACTTATTTTTAGCCGCATGTAATAATTAGCTCTAAACGATCCAAAAGAGGCCTTAAAAACATATATAGCTTATATTAGCTGATCAATTACTTTTTTGAAACCAGCTGATCAATTACTACTCTGCCCTCCTGCTTGTGAGCTAGTGTCTTGCTCACTCGATTGCTTATGTATGTGTGTTAAAAATTAGTCATGGTTTAAACTAACTTCCACTTTAGCGTGCGCTCCCTCGTTTTGAATCGGGCGAACGGTACGTGCAGCTCATTTTGCGGCCTGCGGATGCAGACAGCGGCCTGTGGTTGCGGATGTTTCTTTTATTTTTTTTTTTCCATTTTTTCTCCACCATAGGAATCGAGGGAACACGTCCCGTGCATACGGGTCACATTCGTTCCGCAGAGACGTTTCTTTTTTTCTTATTTTATATATTTTTCTTTCTACATTTCTCTCTCTTTTTTCACTTTTAATTTTCTCAATTAGTTGAATCTCATGACCCAATTCTTGATAATAAATTATGACGATAAATTTGTTCTACAAAATATTATACACAAAAGTGTTGTATATAGTTTAATTTATAACCTTTTAAGAAATTATGATGATATGTTTTGTTCTACAAAATATTATACATAAAAGTTCACTTGTCCCAAATCTGTACAATTGATTTTCGCTATTTCTCTTCATCCGATCTAATTGAATCTTAATGACCACAAATCTGTAAAAGCGAGAAGTTGTGGTGATAATCTTCTGGTCTACAATGTTACATATTTATAAGTTTTATTACATAGTTATTTTGTACATAGTTTCATATTTTTGCTAATATGTTATGATATTAATTTGTATATCTAAGTTCTTGTATATAACTTATACGACTACCTTTACATCTAAATCATTCATCAACTTATATTTCTAGGTTATACAAACAAGTTAGTATAATATAAGTTATCAATGTTTACTCTACATGTAAGTTTGTTCATCTAACTTATAAGTTATGCAAACAAGTTATTATAATATAAGTTATCAATATTGACTTATACATAAGTTTGTTAATCTAACTTATAAATCTAACTTTTACATGCAAGCTAACTTATAAAAATGTATTTTATCTAATTACCACCGTTGAGAATTATTATTTAGTGTTCAATTAGGGATTAATCTAAGGGTGTCTTTTCACCCCTCTCTCTCTTTCACACTTGTAACTGCACACGTAGGCTCTGTATATATATGTACATACTGTTCATTGGAATACAATGCTTCTTACTTTTGAACACGTTATCAGACACACGCTCGCTCTCCACTTACGCCAGGAGGAGGAACCAGAGAGCAGTTCGCCGGAGAAGAAGTTGCTGGCGTCGTTGTCGAAGGACTCGACGGGGCGTCGCTGCATCCATTGCAAGAACAAGCCATACGGCCTCAGCGACGATGATGCCGTTCTTCATGGCCGAGGAAATTAGTTCATCGGAGAAGTTCATCGGGCACTTGCAAGAGGAAGAATCGGCCTCCACAAACAGAAGCACGCAGGTCTCACCGGTGCCAACAGGAGTACACGACGATGTTCCTCACGGTGAGTTCCTAGTTGCTGACCCGTCCGTCCCCGGCACGTTTCTTGGCTTCCGCGGCGGCCCCAAGATGCACGAGCGACGGCCGGAGGCCCTGCTGCCTGCGCCCACGGCCTCTGTGCCCGCACTTGTGGCAGGCGGCCCCGCGCGGCCTCCTGCGCTGCGGCCCTGAACCAGTGGCCGGCGGCGACCGCGGCCGGCTCCCCGCTGCGCCTATGCGGCCCTAGCGGCAGGACGCGCGCACGCGTGGTTCCGCGGCAGGCGGCCCGCGCCAGTGGCCTCGCCCCGCAATTGGCGACTCGTGCGACCGGCCTGCTCCTTTGCGGCCAGTGCCCCCCGCGGCCTCTCTTCCGCGGCCGGCGGCCTCGGCCCGGCGTTCGCGGCCGGCCTGCGGGCCCGCGCTTGTGGCCTTGCAGTGCGGCGGCGGACGCCCTCGCCCGCGGCAGCCGGAGACCAAACCGACGGCCTCCTCGCCCGCGGCCGCCTTGGCCCGGCAGCCGGCCCCTGCGCCTGCGGGTCGCGGCCAGCCCCGCGCCCCATGGCCGGCGGCTCCAAGCACCGGCGGCGGCAGCCCTGAGGCCGAGCGGCGGCGCACGCACGGACGTAAGGCCGATTTCCAGTAACCGCCCGTGGATGAAACGTTTTCCCGTGGAAAGAGATAAGGTTGTGCATTTTGCAAAGAAACCCTTCTTTCTCCTGTGATTTACATGATAATTCAAATAAGTAGATTATTAATGTACTGTATCTAAGGATGAAAACGGAACGGAAATATCCCGAACCGAACCGCATCGTTTTCTGTATTTTATCTGATCGAATTTGTATTTTTGTGTCCGACTTTACCGTTTTCGCTTTCGTTTTCGTATTTCAAATGTAAAAGTAGAAAACAGTTTAGACATTTTCCGACCGTTTTCTAGTTTTCTACTTTTAATTCGGAATATCCCGAATTCAAAATTCGGTTTGGTTGCCAATCATTACTGTCCAGGCAACTAGGCAAAGGCAAGCGTGGAGCACTGATGCCCATTGGCCGTATTATATAGACAGCTTACCCCTGTCGCGTCTCCCTGAGTCGTCGAGGTAGGACTAATCACCTCGCACGGTGCTGCATGGCTGCATCTAGCTTCACGCGGCACTGTTGTTGCATTGCATGTGGCTGGGCCAACCAAAAGAGAGAGAGCTAGATAGGCCGGGCGTTGTCACTAGCCTTTCTAGTCTAGTACTGATGACATCTCAAATTTTCCTCTTCTTTCTTTTTCTTTTTTTCTCTTGTCAAAGAAATCAAATTGATAAGTCTACTCTCTTGCACTTAAAATTTGTCACCATGGCACTTGTTAATTGTTACGCATTATGGATCAGTATTCCGTATTGAATTTTCGTATACCGACCGTGTTCGACATAATTTCGTTTGAATTGGTTCGTTTTTGAAATTCTCGATATTCCGTAAGTTCGCTTTCGTTTTCGTGTCCGGCTTTACCGTTTCCGCTTTCGTTTTTGTACTCAAATGTAAAAGTAGAAAATGGTTGAGGAGTTTTCCAACCGTTTTCATCCTTAACTGTATCATTATGTTTAGCCCTTGATACCACCACTGCAATATATTGCATTTATACTTGATACAATGCTTATTTTCGACCTTGAGTTTAAACGAATCATGATGCAAAACATTTACCTGGTGTAAGTAGATATTTTTTTGAGACATACCAATTCTCATAAATTGCATCATGATATTATATTGCAGTTGAATTTACTATGATAATGTTTAGACATATTTCTGTGTCTATAATTTTCGGTTTCAATCATAGACTTTAATAGTACTGTATGGTAGAGTTTTACTCCTATACATTATTTTGTTTTTAGACCATAAAATTGTTCGTGCCTAAACATACATAGTTTGTCGATTTTGATCTTCGGCAATTAATTCTAATTGCAACAAAATCGATCATCTTAATTAATTGATAGTTAATTAAGGTTGGATGATTTTAGGCTCATATGAGCCTAATCTGAAAAAGCAAAATGGCAGCCAAACCATTTTTGCTAGTAAGGCTAACATAGGAAGTGGATTTTGCTTTGCTCCTGCAGGATTTGCATAGTTATGCCACTAGCCAACTATAGTAGTATGTGCTTACTAAGTTTCCTATTTTAACAGTATCAGTACAGTAGAGTGTTTATTCCTGTACTTTGTTGACCTTGTTAATTTGGAAATTTTTCCATAAATTGGATTTAACAACCGTAGATTCTCTTAATTAATTATTACTTAATTAATAATAGATTATGCAAAATTTTCCAATGCATATCTTGGATACATATTGGGATAATAACACAAGTGATGGAGTCCTAGGCATTGGCTGCGCTTAATTCATCTTGAATTATTTGGCCCAGAGACCATGCCTATGGCAGTGAGTATTCACCCATCATTGAGAGGTCTACATCATATTTATTTAAACCTGATGATTACCTATATTGTGTTGTCCCAAATAAGTGTTTTGAAAATATAAAAATGGTACACTTTTATGGTGACTACCATCATTCATTATTACAGGCTGCACACAGGTGGTAGAGTCTTAGGCATTGGCTGCGGTATATTCATACGAATGTTTTAGCCCAGAGACCGTGCCTATAGCAGCAATTTATTTGCCTACTACTAAGAGATCTACTCTATGTTTCAGACATAGAGATTATCTACAATGTGTGTGCCAACATTAATAATGATCATTTGTGAGGTCTACACATTTTGTGATTACCTCTAGTTATTGTGAGGATCACAGTTTTGTCACTACCTCCAACTATGAAAAACAAAGTGACAAGATATAGAACCCCCTAAATTTTGCATTGGAAATTACAACATCACCATAGTGATTTTTAATTTACCTTAGGTGCAAATTAATTAAATTAATGGTCTGTCACATGTTGTGGATACTGACTTCAGTGGAGTTTGATGAACTCGCTCTAGATGGCATCATTATCCCACATGGAGAATGGACATTAACATTGGTTTTTATCTTGTGGACTAATAGAACAATAATGAACCTCAATTAGGGGTTGTTTGTTATAGATCAAAGCAAATTGTGCCTTACTGTAGTTAAGGTACTACGTCCATAAAGATCATCGATAAGATTATCTTGTGGAAAGAAATGCACATTCTTCGTGGCTCACTCTTTAGGAGTTTTATGAACAAGAAATAAACTCATATAGCTTGAGGCTAATTATGAGTGGATCATGGCTCTAGTTTTTCAAACTATTGAAGACTATGATCATATTATTCATACAATTTGCTTCCACCGGTAAAAGCAAAAGGCCTAATGTGCAATATGAGTGATGGCAATGTGAACCCAAGAATGACAAAGAGTAATGTCATATATGTGGTTGTGTTTAGCATAGCGCTAAACAATACCGTACTCTTAAATTTGTAGTTGATCTATACCAACATTCTATAAGGGATGAAACAGGTGCTACAAAATTAAGATACGAAGGGTGCTTCAATCTTAAAATCTAAAGCTACTTAGGAGGTTGGGTGTTTATGCAGGATCTTATGGGATCATGTAACAATACTTCTACTTTTCTCACAAAAAGAACATCACATAGATGGACAGCATGATAATCGAATATGCTTCGAATGATTTATTTTGAGATTTGGTATAATCTCATGGTCCATTGATAATATGAGATAATGTCCATCGAAGATGTTGTAATACTTGTTGTCAATACATAAGTATTGTGGGTATCATATCGATGTATTTGATACTCGACAATATTTATGGATTTCTATATATTAGATGAGAATTTCATTAAATTCTTGTCATATATATAGATTGTGCGGAAATCATTCCAACGTGGGAACAGTATGTGCCTAGTGGACACTTGTACCACAAAATCTATAATTACGGAAGCAAAATGTTCCTAGTTCTTATGACAAGAAGAGGGAATATTTTGGCCATCGCTGACGCAATGCAATGATAGTTTCGCCTATTTCGCCACCATCATTCTTTCTAGGGATACTAAGTTAGTAACTAAGGATATTTAATTATGTCCTAATTCAACTCGTATCTTACTAAATTATAGAGATATCCAAATGTATTTTTATATGGAAACACAAAAATACAACATTGGATATGGCATATAAGTAATGAGATAGGCTCGTTTTGGTTGTATTATCCATACAACCATCCCCGTACAACATGTTACGTATAAGATAATTTTTCATACTATTGATGCATTCTGGATTTGGAATGATCAACTTGGCCATCTAAAGAGATGGGTGAAAATTTATTAGCAATTCTTTTGGTCAAGATTTTCCCAAAGTGTGGATACGATAAGTGCCACAAAGAAATAGATTTTAAGACCCTCTTATCTTAAAATCAGTTTGAATGTCTTAGATTCCTTGATCATATTCAAGAGAATAGGTGTGGGTCCTATACAAAGATTGTATGGACAGTTCAGGCATTTCATGGTTGTAAAGATACATTTACAAGATGATCTAGAGTGTGTGAAGTATCCACACTCAGCCATGCATTTGGTAAATAACGACTCTTGTTTTGAGCTCATTATCCTAAACACTACTGAACTTTTGTGCCTACAATGACGATTGTTTGGTATAACAAGAGTTTAGTTACAGATCCAAAAGGTTAAATGGAATCTATGAATATGACAAAGTCATACAAGGACCATTGTTAGTGAATTGCTATTTGCCAACTTCATGTTGGGGTCAGGCAGATTTATACACTCCTGAATTGTGATTAACTGTATATCCTCTATATGGAATTAGTACATGGGAATCCATGATGATTTCCTATTTGCGTAAGATTGGGTTACGTTGTATACGTAGCAATCTCACCACCGCAGCGTACATTCATGGGTACACAGGAAACTGGGGATCAATGTGATATTTCAATCTCCATCGATTGTCAAAGTATCTAGAATCTCTTATGGAGGATCTATTTACAACCCGGTACGCTGGTTTTATTTTGACAATGAGCATTTCCAGGCATTAGGGGGAGATTTGATGTACCACACATATATAATGCTAGAAAATTATTTGGAATGCATAAGGCATTTCAAGCTCAGGATCACGTACTAAATGTTGAGTTCAAAGAATTATTGATTTGCATAATATTGTAAATAAACTCCAAATGCATTTACTGATTACTAAGGTGTCTATTAAACTTGTTAATCCATTGCAAGTGTGTGTCAGAAAGAGTGGTGGTACCAAGTAAAACCACTCAACTCCCAATTGTAAATAAGCGGGGGAGAAATATGGTCATAAAGTAGGATTATTCATGCTAGCAATAGAAGGTTTCCTTCTATAGAAGTAAATGCAGGTCAACCTATGGTTGGCGACACCTTACAGGTAAATATTGGTTATTACCTAGTGGATGGATGTCATCCACAAACCTAGCTCAGAGGTGCACCTAAATGCTGATGCTAGGATATCGAAAAGTCCTGACTCTCATTTTGGGAAGTCACGATGAGTCATTCGTGGTACTTTGAGTTTTGATAACCGGAGAATTATATCATGGAAAGGCTACATGTGTCAACACATACTTCTCTAAATAAACTGTATACAACATTCCAAGTCATCCAGTCAATATGACTATGGCAGAGTGCTTTGCTCACTCTTACTGGAACTTGTTGAGTGATATAATACATGCAGAGATAGTCTTGCTCACCAGAAAAGAGGTGTTTTGAGCTGTGATGCCAACACCTCATGGTACCTTTACTGTGGGTACAAAAGTGTTTTCGTCCTAGAATGGATTGAGAATAATGTGGTGGTGAGATCAAAGCAAGACTAGTAGCACAAGGGGTTTACGCAAAGCCCATGCATAGATTTCCAATGCAAATTATTCTCTATAGTAAGTTAAAAATTTCTGATACTATCTTTTGATTGGCAGTACAAAAGCATCTATCTTTGCAGTTGATAGATGTAGTGATCACATATATTTATATGATCACTTGATTTGATTGGTGAAGCTTCCGAGAAGGAGTTCACATACCCAACCCTCATATACAAAATTGCAACATATATTGTGTATAGCTTAAGTCAATATATGGCTTAAAGCAGTTAAGTCAATTTTGGTACAATTGACTTTATGTGTATTCCCTAAACTGAAGGGATACAAGATTGATTACACGTGGTGTTCATTTTGAAGTCCTTGATTGGATTTCATAGTGTTATATGATGTTCAATAATCTTGACATCATTAGTGATGAACACATGTTAATAGCACATTATAATCTAAAGATAGAGTTTGAGATGGAAGATACGGACTAAACCAAAACTTCATTTTGTGTGTTCATGATCCAAGCATCTTCTCTCAAGATTTTGTACAAAAGCTATCTATATCCAGATCATATTGAGTGATTCAATTTAAAGGTATCCTATGGTTGTTCTACCTCATGATAGAGGAAGCTTGTTTTATGCCATAGTGATTGAGATGAGATAATGGGACATGTGGTCCATTATCTTCGTGCTATTGATGTAACACCCCAGGTGTTTATCATTCACTAAGTAGTGGGTTTGAGCTTAAACATGATAGATTAAGTGGAGATGACAATGCCAAGTCAAACCTATGGAAGTAAACCCTAATCGAAACTTGGATGTTGCACCCTTGCTTACATATAGGCTCAATTAAAAGATATATGCTTGGGTTTGTTATCAAAGTATATTCACATGTCTCACATCAATAACTATCTATATTGATCCCTGGGAAAGTTTCGTAAAGTTTGGAATCAAAAAGTCACATGAAATGATAAGTTCCATTCCTATTGGAATCTGTCCCATTAAGTTAATGGAACTATAGATCATCAACCAAACCTTGCAAATTGTCCAAATTACTCTAGATGAACTCTACAACACCTTAACTACACTTAGGACACTTAATGGAACAATGTTCATGTTGATCATTTTGCCTAAATATGCTTCTAAGTGATGGTTGACCATGTATGGACCCTATAACACTTTTGTTTGACCGTTTCAAAAGTGTGACCTAGAAGCTTTGCATGACAATGCACCCTTTTACAAAGTTATAGAGAATTTTATAAGGAACAAACTTTGTTTAAGAGTCAAGTCATGAAAATGGGTGGAACATGCTCAAAAAGGGCCCACAAGTTAGAAATGGGGCTGAATTCAGCACTTAGAAATTTAGAGCCCGCTTTCAGTGTCTTCGACATTGGCATCCCGCGTTCTCAAGTTTTTGTTAAGCGACTTGGTTTGACCCCTTAATAAAAGTTGGTGTAGACATTATAGAGAAGAGCATGTAAAAGTATGGCATCAATTTGACTTAGTGTTGACCTTCAATTTTGGATGTTTGCTTTTCACGGTCAAATCGCTGACACTACCAAGTTTGGTACTAATTATCTGCTAATCCAATAGCCAAATGGCTGAGCACCCTTAATCAAAGTTGTAGAGCTTTAGGAGGAGAGCAAACTTTATTTTAGGCCCAAGACCCAGATCAGCTCGAAAATGGCCCAAATCGGCGTCCCAACCGACCCACAGCAGCACCTGCCACGCGCTCGGTGAAATGCCTCAACGGGCGGCACCTGTCCGTGGACGTGGCGACCATGCACCGCGCGTCTTCGCCATGGACACCGCGCGTCCGCTTACCTGCCGTGTGCCAGAGCCTTGCTCGGCTTGGTAGATCACCAGAGCGACCAGCCGAGCCCCTCCCTTTCTCCTCACTTCCTCTCCACTCCCCTCTGTCTCCCTGCTGCTCTCGCACAGAGAGCACCCGAGCGGGTCGCCATTGGCGGCCGAGCGGAGCTCCTGCCATCGCTCCTCCTCCTCCGTCGAGTGCCTTCCCCAGCTCTGCAGCCTGCCTCGCGCAACCTCCGCGCTCACCCACGGGTGCTGCAAGTTGTCGGCGTGCCTCCAGCGCAGGGCTATGACCGCGTCACCGCCATGGCCGCCATGGCCGAGCTCCGAGCCGCCACTGCCATTCTTGGCCTCCGGCCTCCCTCCACCAGAACTGACCATGCCATCACATTCCCCGTACCACGCCACACCTCGGGGACTCCTCGCTTCACCGGCTCCACCCCCGCTGCTTTCTGCCGCCGGAACACCGGCCGACGGGCCGCCGGCGCACGTGGCCAAGCCGCTGCCGACCGCCTTCCGCCAATCCTCGGCCACCCCCAGATGTGAAATGGCACGGCGGTGCCCGCGCTGCCCTTTCCCGCCGCTGGAGCCGACCTCACCGGCCGGAGGATGGCCGGCCGGCAAGCCTCCTCTGTTTTTCCCCGGCGCGCGGAGAAGGAGATCGTCTCCTGTCTCTCTGTCTCTCTCCGAGTGTATGACAAGCGGGCCTAGCTGAACGATGGGTCCCACATGCCAGGTTCAGTTGTGGCAGAGCATGGGTACCGAATCGGGTGTGTCTAGCGGTTTAGTAGGGTTAGGGTAATCTCGTTTTTTTTTAATTTCAGAATTTTGTGAAATCTTCTAAAACCCATATCTCTTGCTAGGTAAATCCAAAAATAGCAAAAGTGGACTTTTTGAAAACCTTGAGAATGGATCTATGCAGTAGAGTCATAAAATGTTACATGTTTGTAGAAGTTTTCTGATGTCTTTATTTAAGCCTTAAAAATGCTCCAACAATGTTTACCAACTTGAGCAGAGCCATATCTAGAGTTTTAGAACTCCAAAAATAGTGATTCTTGTTTTGTTAATTTTGTGATGACATGTACTTGCTAGGAAAAATATTAAACACCCTAGTTGTTCACTGTTTTCTTAGGGTTTTGATTTGACCTTGATAAATAAGGAAATCCACATTATATTGCTTGTCATTTTTATATCTTGAGTTGTGTTGCTCCAAATAATGAGAAATTTTTATGGTAGTCTTTCCATGCTATGAATGTACTGTGGTATAAATTTCATGGCCATTGCTTACTGTATGCTCAAGTTATTGATTTAACTTGTTTATAGCTTGATAAATAGCGTATAAATAATATATAAATGGTAAAATAGAAAATGTTGTTCCATTACCTTAGTATGATGTTTCTATATCATATTGATTCATAATATGGCCTTGTGTTCAAATAAAATATTGAGTTTTAGGTTTAACCTGCTCTCACATGATTTATCTCAATAGCTATTTGTCTTTTTCATAGGGGTTGATATATATCTCCAAATGGTTTGAAATTTGGACAGTAGACTTTTGGTAGCATTTGTGGACCCCTGTAATTTTGGTAGAATTTATTGAGCATCTTTATGATGTGGTCATAATTCCACCTAATTATCTAAATAAATTAAGAAAATGGATTAAAAGAATTTATTTAGTAATTGACACTATGTTTTCTGGAGTTCCTTAGTCATGTATGAAATGTTGGTAAAGTTGGTTTTGTCCAATTATATGTTTGCAACATAAGTTAATAATTATTTCTTGCAAATGAAGTTTCTGGACAGATCTGAAAACTTGATAAAGTTCTTCATGATAATGTGCTTTGTTGTGAAACTTATTTATACAAAAGTTGTAGATAATTTATGTATCTAGCTGCTGTTAAAATTTGGTGGTATTTGGCCATGTGGTTTAGGAGATTATAGCTGTTTAAAGTTGGGTTACAGAATTGCTTGCTCTCTGTCTTGTTAGACCAGTTTCTGTGCTTGTGTAAATTCGACATGTTAAACTTTGGAATCATGTTGTGATGATTATAAATGAAATGTAGAGAATTTCAGAAGCTTTCCATAATGTCTTCTTGCAAGTCATTTGGAGTTGTAGATCTCCAGTTACGATTAAATTACTTAGCTGGTGTTCTGATGTCCAGAAGGTAGCAATTTCTAGTTCTAGTACTTTGATTAACTTTGTCATGCTAATGTGTTGAAGTGTGACTCATACCTTTGAAAGTACTTGGGTTGGTACCTTAGGATCTTATAAGATTTGTGTCTTGATTTATGTGTTTGCAATCTTCTATGTTATGCCGTAGTGAGGATTAAGTTAATTAGCTCTAGGTGTTTATGTGAACTTTGGTATGCTTGCATGATTACTTTGTTTATTGCACTTCTATGCATTCATACATATGCATTGTTGCACCTCATTTAGGTACGTTAGCTGAAGCACATGAAGGACCTAAGGTGGAGCTAAACCCGAAGATGGAGTTGGTGGATCCATCCCGAAGATAGAAGGATCGGGCAAGTGCTAGATGAGAGGATGCTCGCCAAGCGAACTCATCTGACATACTCTAACTTGAGTCGGATCCCAGACAAGCCCCGGAGTATTATAAGCCTCCTATCTTTAAAGCAATTAATTCTATATATGTTATAAGTATTGTTGCATTAAGTGATAGGAGTTGGTTGGAAACCCTTGCTGCATTATATCATTCCTTGTCCAAATATATGAATCCTTGAATCCTACATAGATTAGGATCGAGTAGATGCTTAGCCCTGCTTTAAGCGGTAGAAGTCAGGTGATTTCCTGTCACCTGCGAGATATAGGAATATTCATATATGGCACGGTTGGCTATATGTGCTATCGTGGAATGGAACCATGTGTTAATAAAATAAAATGAGACCGGGCGGGATGACGATAGTGAAGCAACAAGGCATGGAGGTCTTGGGTGTGAATCTATCCCCGTCTGAGTCGTTTAAGGACCGATTCGCTGTACGTCCTTGAGTCATGTTGAACGCAGTCTAACACTTAGTTGGCCGGATAAGCCGTTCCGACCGCAAATCCGAGTAATACAGTTCAGGCGGGGAATCGACTGGTAGGTTGCTTCTTGGAGGAGAGAAAGGATGTGCTTGGGGACATTGGCGTGAGACCAAGGGGGGGTTAGAGTCCCTATCACCTGGCAGAGTGTCGCCCTTGGGGTCGCGACATCATTCGGACCCGCGGCTCCTGAACTGTACCAAAGGTGACCTGAGCAGCCCTCGCCAGGCGTGACTCGGTGAGTGTTAGAAATACCCCTCCAGCTGGATAGGAATTCGATTCGAATCGCCGTCGCTCCCGGTTAGTGAGCACTTGACTTGAGCAGCGGCAACGTAGATTCAATTAAATTGAACTGATGGTTAATTGGATCACGATGGAAAGGTTGCCTCAATTTATACCTGCTATGGTTAATATTGTTTGCTCCTAATAAAGTGAGTGCTCTAGTACAGGTGCTAATATAGATGACAGGTTAATGATAATTAACTTGATGCTTAAGCATTAATGATTGATCATCTATATTAAGCTTTTATGCAAAATGTTGTCAAGCTAGCCCCACTTCATATCAGCCTTGCATGATCCTTGGTGTCACCTTATTTCTGGTTTCTGACGGGTAAGTCTAGCTGAGTACTTTGTCGTACTCAGGGTTTTATTCCCATTTGTTGCAGGTTGTGAAGTATCATGGCGACTGCAAGAGTTGGTTGGCTCCTGCCTTGTGGCAGAGTGTGATCATGGGCATGATCCTTCTTATTTACCTTATCTTTAATGCTTTGTTGGAAGTCGACCGTGGTACTGGCATGTATTTGAAATAAGATTAATGTTAGTTTCAAATTACTTTGCTTCCGCTACTTTTGAACTTAAGTTGTAATAACTATGTTAAACTCCGATGTATATTGAATTACTTGTAAAATGGTTGTAACATGTGACTTGTTATGTTGAATCACTACGATCTTGGCTTGTATGTTGGTTGGTTTGAAATCCCTCATGATTTCATTAGACTACCGGAGTTATATGGGCTCAAGTGTGAGAATTTGATCACTTCGGTGATTGTTTTTATACTTGTGCTCTTATAATTTGGACGGTTCTGTTACAGCTGGTATCGGAGCAAGATTCAACATTAAACTTGTCATATGTGTAATTAAAACAAAGGTTTTATTTTATAAAATCAGTTTTATCAACTTATAGCTATATATAGGTTTGTGCAATCTAAATTTTAAACCTAAGTATGCCAGTGGTCAATTTCCTTACGCCCATATAAGGATTATTAGGTGGCTTATATAAGTACTAACTTGGGGGGGTTTTTTTAATTTTGCATCTACGCCCAGGCCAAGGTATGTATGTGTGATGACTCTCCTACACTATGCTACCCGGTGTGTCAGATTAGAGGTAGCCTTCATATATGAAATAGCCATATATGTTGCTAGTTTACTTTTATGCAACGTCGCACCTACGCTCAGGTAAGTGTGAGTTGTGAGAGCATGACCGTCCAACCCTCGGTCTAGGGGAGAGCTAGTTTTGGTTACTGGATTATTTACATGTTACACACATGTATATATGAAGGTACTTAATTGTGGGTGATCGAATGATTCGGGTAGTTTTGGTACTACATGTACGTATACAGGGGTATATGTATATGGGAGTACTTAGAATTTCACCTTTCTGTTTTCATTGTGTGCTATATTGGGAAATGTTGGGCTGCAATGAAAATTTTCTGCAGGTACGCTAACCACGAATGTGTAAGTCGAATGTAGCTGACGACTAGCTATATATCGAGAGAGTGCGTGTTATGCCACCGACATAGAACGTGATCGCCACCTTAGATTGGCAATCTTGTGAGGACGAATAGGACGAAGCATGCATCATCATGTTGTTGCTTAATACATAACTATGCTCCTCTCACCCTTATTCTATAGCAAGTAACATGTGATTGATGTGACACTATTTTCCGTGTGTGGAGTCAAACAAGAATGCCTTGTTCCATGTTGCTTGAATAGGAAATGCTTGATAAAAGTATGTGCTTAGCCTTGCTAGAAATAATTGTGGATTCTCATGAATGAATTATATTAGTGCTGGTCTAAGGTAACAAAATTTAGAGCTACTAGAATAACATGTTGGTGTGCTCTCTTGTTAAGTAGAACAAAGGCAATCTTTGTTTTGCTTATTAAACATTGGCTGCTAGAACGGTTTCTGTTGTAGTGATGCTTTCGTGGTCATAATGGTGTTTTCTGTAGTTATGGGGAATACCAAAGTTGTAGCTAACTTACTTATCTAGCTTGTCCTAAAATTTCGTGACCCTAGGTCTTATGTTTTGGGAGTTATAAATTTTAGAAGTTTGTTATCAGAATCTGCTCAGGTTCAGAATAGATCTGAATGTTTGCTTTATTTGACCTATGTGCTTATGGAATCATGTCTTGGGAATAATAGAGCAAGTATAGTACTTTTTCTAAGCTTTCCAAAATGCTAAAGATCACTACTTTTGATGGTCTAAATCTCTAGTTATAAGCTTATACAGTGGAATGACAGAATCTGTCCAAATCTGGGCAGAGATGTCTTCTTTGTCTTGTTTAGCCTTGTTAGCTATAGAATCATCTTAATATGATAAAAAAAAATTATAGACAACTTAATAAGCTTTACATAAAGTTAAGTCTCAGCCTTGTTGTGTCCCTAGAACTCCAGTTATGCATTTTTAAAGTTCTTGTCAGTTTTCTGTCCATATTGGTACAGATCTGAAACATCAGCATGTTTGACCATGCTAACTTATGATTTAGCTTTTGGTATGAATAACTAAAGTATAGCCATCTTCCTAAGCTTCCTAGAAAGTCTAGAATCACCTTTGTGAGATGTCTACAACCTCAGTTATGGTAGAAACAAGTAACTACTGTGCTGCTGTCCAGATTCTGGGCACATGCTAAGTTGGCCTCTTTAACTAACGTTTGTTTGGACTAAACTTGTAGTTAGTTCATGCTTGAGATAAATGCTTATTTTGGGTGAGCCTTGTGCTTTATATTGGTTGCTTAAGCCCATTGTTTGAATTTTCTCAAATGATTGCTTGATTGTGATGTTGTATGTATGCTTGTTATCTTGGTAGTGCCCTAGTTGTCACCTCGTTTGTCCTCGGTGAGCATACGAGGGTCACATAGCTTTATCCTAGAACAACATTCACATACGTAATTATATGGTTGTTGTCTTCTATTAGGTTCTCTATCTTAGGAGCCTGAGCCTGTAGACTTGGTGGTTAGCCCTTGAATGTTTGTATCCATGCCTTTGCTTGCCCGAAAGCCCAAAGTTTAGTTCTCCTATTTGTTTGCATGAGCCGTGGATGTTTTGCAACCCTTTCTGTGTGAAGACCCTTGTCGTCTGACCAACCAAGTTAACTTTTATCAACGCTAGCCTTTGACCATGGTTCGTACGTTGCCAGTTGTGGAGACCGTACCCAAATCCATGTTGGACCTTCCGGTTACCTCTCCCAAAGGTTAGTTAGTGTGACACCACGTCTCTCTGCTATGGCCTCTAAATCGTATGCTTGCAATTTCATGCATCTACCTTATCAACTCAATCTATGACTACATATCGGTTTTCGCCTTGAAGTTTGCTTAATCCATCCCCAACCTTCCCAAGTCTCGGGATGTTTACCAGTTTTGATCTCATGTTGTTGTCCAACATGACCAAATCTCATGGTAATCTTTCATTTTTCCATCACTTTGGTGAACGCTTGGCGTGCGTGGAATTAAGCAAAAATCTCATGCTTAGTCGCATTCGGCAATTGAGCTATGTTCTCTTGTGCTATGTTTTGATCTTCGAATCACCTCCTGGTTAATTCCAAACCTGGTGACTACCTTTGCTTGCTATCCCTCCCTTGTATAATGCTTATTTTTACCACCCAAATTGTTTCACTTGAAATTTCACCTTGGTGGTGTGATTGGTAATGGTGTTATGAGTAGCAACTGACGGTGCCGCGACGAAACCGAGAGCCTCCTGTGGGCGGCCGACACAAGGTTGTGCTGCTCGGCACGCGCTGGTATCGTGGTTTCTAGTCATGATCCATTGCGGAACAACATCAACGTGTTATTCTCATGTGAACTGTTTCTTGGTTATCTCTCCATATTGTATCATAAGATCCATATCTTAGACCGAAAAGTAGTGGAGTTTCCTTCTGAAGTTGCTAAGAGGATAACCTTTGAAGAACAGGTCACCGACATAAACTTTAACAAACTGCAATAGGTGGTAGACAAGCGACTCTACTTAGTTGTCCCAATACTGATGACCCCATCTAGTGAGCGAAGTATCTCATTCCTGTTGGATGAAAAGGACACCCAACACTTAAGTGGACAAGTCATCCGTTGGATAAGACTCGATCGTTACAATATGCAAGTTTTAACCTTTGTATGCATAATGGCCATACCGTCGAAATCAACCATCTCTGGTGTGACCCCATATCTGCTGACCTCGATGGCAACCATCTGCTTTGTATCAACCACAATTATTGTGATCAAGAATGAAGATTTGGAACTTTTTGGTGTTGAGAGACAACTGATTAGTTACCAATAGGAAGGTTAATCTCCAGCTAGGTAACGACTCTTTGGTAGCTACGAAGGCTATGTCTTACAGAGCAATAACCAACAAGAAGTTCATCAACTAGCCAATAACTGGAGTGATACTCTATCGTCCAGAGTCATTGCGACCAAGTTAATTCCATCTTGGACAATCACACAGATAGTGCAAGGTGTTCTATCAGCTAAGGTGAAGAAGTAAAGAAAGTATGTGTTTTGCCTTGCAAAAGTAACCCACAAGTTCAAAGCGCGTGCATCCTCGGATTGGTATGTAAATTAATAGTCGAGATCTGCTGTTGGATGGTCCTTTTGAGGTCTCACAGATACTAGTTTACACTCTTTCATTTGCTTTTGGTTTCTCGTATCCCCAATGTATGAGCAGCCTTGGTTTCTGCAAATCAATTTATACCATCGCGAATCAAAAGCAATTTGAAAAGTGTCAAACAACAGATTTCCCATCTTAGAGCTGCTGTTTGATCCTAAAAAGGAAGCCTCAATGTGAAAGTTGGCCTGATAAAGTTGTTATGCTGCAAGTCAACTCAACTTACAATACAACTAAGTCACTAAGGAAAATTTTACTTAATCGCTTGGTGGTAGACTACTTCCCGCGGTTTAGTAAATATTACAACTTTTGTTGTCCTTAAGGCCTCGCTACATCTTTCTTTGGTACCTTATAAATGTTTTTACCCAAGAGGTTGCATCTGATTCAACCCAGATAACTGTTGTCTTGGATAGAAGAATCTTCTTAGGTAACATTTGACAAAAATACGAAGCCGACAGAGTCAGCCATCACATTCACTAATCCCTCATTAAACTCAGATAATACAGTGTTGTCATCAGAGAAAGATAACTGCACACATGGAACCTTAAGTAGTTTTTCATTAGTTGATATCAGAAGGATTGAACATCTATGACCAACATAGACCCTGTCTATTGGTTAGTCAGTATCCTCTAGCCTCAGAGTATATTTGTCGTCTATGATCTCACCTTTTGGAAGGTTGTGCTCAAGCTATTTTGGTAGAGAACTGCTTTTCAAACGTTGTGAACATAGGATCATTTCAACGAATATACTTCTGAATATTTCGGTCTAGAGTCAAGTTCATATGGCCTATGTTGTGGTCATTACAAAGTTAGATACTTATGAGTGGTTAGCTTATGGGTCAAATGATCTCTGTAAACTGAAACGAAGTACTGCGTTGTCTTGGATTCCTCCCAAAGTAACAATGCTTCATGGAAGTTAATGAAGGAAATTCTTTAGACGAATTTTACCATAAAGAGTAAGTATCAGAAAGTGCCTTTGATTAAATTGTTCACCGATGTTGAAGCTTTTAGCTGAATGCTATAGCAGATATTGGGAACTAGATAACGTGTCTCTCTTCCTTAAAAAGTCTTCCATTCCGAATCTCGGGACGCGATTCTTTTAAGGGGGGAGGGCTGTAACACCCCAGGTATTTATCATTCACTAAGTAGTGGGTTTGAGCTTAAACATGATAGATTAAGTGGAGATGACAATGCCAAGTCAAACCTATGGAAGTAAACCCTAATCGAAACTTGGATGTTGCACCCTTGCTTACATATAGGCTCAATTAAAAGATATATGCTTGGGTTTGTTATCAAAGTATATTCACATGTCTCACATCAATAACTATCTATATTGATCCCTGGGAAAGTTTCGTAAAGTTTGGAATCAAAAAGTCACATGAAATGATAAGTTCCATTCCTATTGGAATCTGTCCCATTAAGTTAATGGAACTATAGATCATCAACCAAACCTTGCAAATTGTCCAAATTACTCTAGATGAACTCTACAACACCTTAACTACACTTAGGGCACTTAATGGAACAATGTTCATGTTGATCATTTTGCCTAAATATGCTTCTAAGTGATGGTTGACCATGTATGGACCCTAGAACACTTTTGTTTGACCGTTTCAAAAGTGTGACCTAGAAGCTTTGCATGACTATGCACCCTTTTACAAAGTTATAGAGAATTTTATAAGGAACAAACTTTGTTTAAGAGTCAAGTCATGAAAATGGGTGGAATATGCTCAAAAAGGGCCCAGAAGTTAGAAATGGGGCTGAATTCAGCACTTAGAAATTTAGAGCCCGCTTTCAGTGTCTTCGACATTGGCATCCCGCGTTCTCAAGTTTTTGTTAAGCGACTTGGTTTGACCCCTTAATAAAAGTTGGTGTAGACATTATAGAGAAGAGCATGTAAAAGTATGGCATCAATTTGACTTAGTGTTGACCTTCAATTTTGGATGTTTGCTTTTCGCGGTCAAATCGCTGACACTACCAAGTTTGGTACTAATTATCTGCTAATCCAATAGCCGAATGGCCGAGCACCCTTAATCAAAGTTGTAGAGCTTTAGGAGGAGAGCAAACTTTATTTTAGGCCCAAGACCCAGATCAGCTCGGAAATGGCCCAAATCGGCGTCCCAACCGACCCACAGCAGCACCTGCCACGCGCTCGGTGAAATGCCTCAACGGGCGGCACCTGTCCGTGGACGTGGCGACCATGCACCGCACGTCTTCGCCATGGACGCCGCGCGTCCGCTTACCTGCCATGTGCCTGAGCCTTGCTCGGCTTGGTAGATCACCAGAGCGACCAGCCGAGCCCCTCCCTTTCTCCTCACTTCCTCTCCACTCCCCTCTGTCTCCCTGCTGCTCTCGCACAGAGAGCACCCGAGCGGGTCGCCATTGGCGGCCGAGCGGAGCTCCTGCCATCGCTCCTCCTCCTCCGTCGAGTGCCTTCCCCAGCTCTGCAGCCTGCCTCGCACAACCTCCGCGCTCACCCACGGGTGCTGCAAGTCGTCGGCGTGCCTCCAGCGCAGGGCTATGACCGCGTCACCGCCATGGCCGCCATGGCCGAGCTCCGAGCCGCCACCGCCATTCTTGGCCTCCGGCCTCCCTCCACCAGAACTGACCATGCCATCACATTCCCCGTACCACGCCACACTTCGGGGACTCCTCGCTTCACCGGCTCCGCCCCCGCTGCTTTCTGCCGCCAGAACATCGGCCGACGGGCCGCCGGCGCACGTGGCCAAGCCGCTGCCGACCGCCTTCCGCCATTCCTCGGCCACCCCCGGATGTGAAATGGCACGGCGGTGCTCGCGCTGCCCTTTCCCGCCGCTGGAGCCGACCTCACCGGCCGGAGGATGGCCGGCCGGCAAGCCTCCTCTGTTTTTCCCCGGCGCGCGGAGAAGGAGATCGTCTCCTGTCTCTCTGTCTCTCTCCGAGTGTATGACAAGCGGGCCTAGCTGAACGATGGGTCCCACATGTCAGGTTCAGTTGTGGCAGAGCATGGGTACCGAATCGGGTGTGTCTAGTGGTTTAGTAGGGTTAGGGTAATCTCGTTTTTTTTTTGAATTTCAGAATTTTGTGAAATCTTCTAAAACCCATATCTCTTGCTAGGTAAATCCAAAAATAGCAAAAGTGGACTTTTTGAAAACCTTGAGAATGGATCTATGCAGTAGAGTCATAAAATGTTACATGTTTGTAGAAGTTTTCTGATGTCTTTATTTAAGCCTTAAAAATGCTCCAACAATGTTTACCAACTTGAGCAGAGCCATATCTAGAGTTTTAGAACTCCAAAAATAGTGATTCTTGTTTTGTTAATTTTGTGATGACATGTACTTGCTAGGAAAAATATTAAACACCCTAGTTATTCACTGTTTTCTTAGGGTTTTGATTTGACCTTGATAAATAAGGAAATCCACATTATATTGCTTGTCATTTTTATATCTTGAGTTGTGTTGCTCCAATTAATGAGAAATTTTTATGGTAGTCTTTCCATGCTATGAATGTACTGTGGTATAAATTTCATGGCCATTGCTTACTGTATGCTCAAGTTATTGATTTAACTTGTTTATAGCTTGATAAATAGCGTATAAATAATATATAAATGGTAAAATAGAAAATGTTGTTCCATTACCTTAGTATGATGTTTCTCTATCATATTGATTCATAATATGGCCTTGTGTTCACATAAAATATTGAATTTTAGGTTTAACCTGCTCTCACATGATTTATCTCAATAGCTATTTATCTTTTTCATAGGGGTTGATATATATCTCCAAATGGTTTGAAATTTGGACAGTAGACTTTTGGTAGCATTTGTGGACCCCTGTAATTTTGGTAGAATTTATTGAGCATCTTTATGATGTGGTCATAATTCCACCTAATTATCTAAATAAATTAAGAAAATTGATTAAAAGAATTTATTTAGTAATTGACACTATGTTTTCTGGTGTTCCTTAGTCATGTATGAAATGTTGGTAAAGTTGGTTTTGTCCAATTATATGTTTGTAACATAAGTTAATAATTATTTCTTGCAAATGAAGTTTCTGGACAGATCTGGAAACTTGACAAAGTTCTTCATGATAATGTGCTTTGTTGTGAAACTTATTTATACAAAAGTTGTAGATAATTTATGTATCTAGCTGCTGTTAAAATATGGTGGTATTTGGCCATGTGGTTTAGGAGATTATAGCTGTTTAAAGTTGGGTTACAGAATTGCTTGCTCTCTGTCTTGTTAGACCAGTTTCTGTGCTTGTGTAAATTCGACATGTTAAACTTTGGAATCATGTTGTGATGATTATAAATGAAATGTAGAGAATTTCAGAAGCTTTCCATAATGTCTTCTTGCAAGTCATTTGGAGTTGTAGATCTCCAGTTACGATTAAATTACTTAGCTGGTGTTCTGATGTCCAGAAGGTAGCAATTTCTAGTTCTAGTACTTTGATTAACTTTGTCATGCTAATGTGTTGAAGTGTGACTCATACCTTTGAAAGTACTTGGGTTGGTACCTTAGGATCTTATAAGATTTGTGTCTTGATTTATGTGTTTGCAATCTTCTATGTTATGCCGTAGTGAGGATTAAGTTAATTAGCTCTAGGTGTTTATGTGAACTTTGGTATGCTTGCATGATTACTTTGTTTATTGTACTTCTATGCATTCATACATATGAATTGTTGCACCTCATTTAGGTACGTTAGCTGAAGCACATGAAGGACCTAAGGTGGAGCCAAACCCGAAGATGGAGTTGGTGGATCTATCCCGAAGATAGAAGGATCGGGCAAGTGCTAGATGAGAGGATGCTCGCCAAGCGAACTCATCTGACATACTCTAACTTGAGTCGGATCCCAGGCAAGCCCCGGAGCATTATAAGCCTCCTATCTTTAAAGCAATTAATTCTATATATGTTATAAGTATTGTTGCATTAAGTGATAGGAGTTGGTTGGAAACCCTTGCTGCATTATATCATTCCTTGTCCAAATATATGAATCCTTGAATCCTACATAGATTAGGATCGAGTAGATGCTTAGCCCTGCTTTAAGCGGTAGAAGTCAGGTGATTTCCTGTCACCTGCGAGATATAGGAATATTCATATATGGCACGGTTGGCTATATGTGCTATCGTGGAATGAAACCATGTGTTAATAAAATAAAATGAGACCGGGCGGGATGACGATAGTGAAGCAACAAGGCATGGAGGTCTTGGGTGTGAATCTATCCCCGTCTGAGTCGTTTAAGGACCGATTCGCTGTACGTCCTTGAGTCATGTTGAACGCAGTCTAACACTTAGTTGGCCGGATAAGCCGTTCCGACCGCGAATCCGAGTAATACAGTTCAGGCCGGGAATCGACTGGTAGGTTGCTTCTTGGAGGAGAGAAAGGATGTGCTTGGGACATTGGCGTGAGACCAAGGGGGGGTTAGAGTCCCTATCACCTGGCAGAGTGTCGCCCTTGGGGTCGCGACATCATTCGGACCCGCGGCTCCTGAACTGTACCAAAGGTGACCTGAGCAGCCCTCGCCAGGCGTGACTCGGTGAGTGTTAGAAATACCCCTCCAGCTGGATAGGAATTCGATTCGAATCGTCGTCGCTCCCGGTTAGTGAGCACTTGACTTGAGCAGCGGCAACGTAGATTCAATTAAATTGAACTGATGGTTAATTGGATCACGATGGAAAGGTTGCCTCAATTTATACCTGCTATGGTTAATATTGTTTGCTCCTAATAAAGTGAGTGCTCTAGTACAGGTGCTAATATAGATGACAGGTTAATGATAATTAACTTGATGCTTAAGCATTAATGATTGATTATCTATATTAAGCTTTTATGCAAAATGTTGTCAAGCTAGCCCCACTTCATATCAGCCTTGCATGATCCTTGGTGTCACCTTATTTCTGGTTTCTGACGGGTAAGTCTAGCTGAGTACTTTGTCGTACTCAGGGTTTTATTCCCACTTGTTGCAGGTTGTGAAGTATCATGGCGACTGCAAGAGTTGGTTGGCTCCTGCCTTGTGGCAGAGTGTGATCATGGGCATGATCCTTCTTATTTACCTTATCTTTAATGCTTTGTTGGAAGTCGACCGTGGTACTGGCATGTATTTGAAATAAGATTAATGTTAGTTTCAAATTACTTTGCTTCCGCTACTTTTGAACTTAAGTTGTAATAACTATGTTGAACTCCGATGTATATTGAATTACTTGTAAAATGGTTGTAACATGTGACTTGTTATGTTGAATCACTACGATCTTGGCTTGTATGTTGGTTGGTTTGAAATCCCTCGTGATTTCATTGGACTACCGGAGTTATATGGGCTCAAGTGTGAGAATTTGATCACTTCGGTGATTGTTTTTATACTTGTGCTCTTATAATTTGGACGGTTCTGTTACAATTGATGCGCTAATAAATCTTGCAAAAGTTCCCAGCCGGACATTATTTTTGCAATGATTTGCTATCCAGTATCAGCACTACTCCTACCAAATGTTGGTGGATTGAAGTTAAGAATATCTTTTGATATCTCAAATAGCACATGTTGTCTTGTGTAATCCATGATCCGTTTATGTGGATATAATGATTTTGGTTATCTATAAGATCCCCAAATTCTAGATCATTGAGATAGGCTTTACATGAATATAGAAAGACCATTTTGTAGTAGTCTTTAAATAGACATTTAATGGGCAATTCCATTAATCATTCTGACATTGTATTGTACAAGGCTTCATATGAATGTGTATAGCTTGACAGAATGATATATCACATACTAAAGTTATGTGGTGTTGATTCTATAAATCAATGGTCATTATCTATAAAGGTAATGCAACTTGTGTTGTGTAGGTGGAGACAAGTTATACTTAATGCAACATTTTGCACTAAAATGGTTCTTTTCCATAGGTAATATGGGCATATGAACATTTGCAAACTAAGTCTTGTGATAATCTTGCAGAGATATTCACAAAATCTACCATACTCCATTTCTTATGTGTTGAGTGTATTGGTATGAATTTACTTTGAGGTTTGCTAGTATCAAGGGGAGAGTCTCTCCGATTAATAACTTGTTGTAAACATCATATTGCACTCTTTTCTTTGTATGAGTTTTTTCCTTGGGGTTTCTCATATAAAGTTTTTAATGAGGCAATATCAACACAAGGTTATGTCATATCATCCATTTTTCCCCATAGGGGTTTTTGGTGGATGATATTAGGACATAAGATGCATTATACTCTTTTCTTTATGTGAGTTTTCCATTTATGGTTTCTCATATAAAGTTTTTGATGAGGCAATGTTCAATACAAAGATATATGCTATATCATCTATTTTTTCCATTGGGTTTTTGGAAGATGATATTTGAAGCATATTGACCATATGGTCAAGGTGTTTTTAGACTAAGGCTTTGGATTTATCTCAAATGGTCTAATAACATTGGTGATTGTATATCATGGTGTTTCTCCTTATTTTTCCTACTAGGTTTTAAGGAGTTTTGCCTAGTATACTGGTATTACTTTGTTTTTCCCACAGGGTTTTCTAAAGATTCATTAAGATGCATAATAGATGAACAATAAAGACTACAGGGAGCTAATTGATCAAGGGGGAGTGTTGAGAATTATTATTTAGTGCTCAATTATGGATTAATCCAAGGGGTGTCTTTTCACCTCTCTCTCTCTCTCACACACTTGTAACCGCACACATGGGCTCTGTATATATATGTACACACTGTTCATTGGAATACAACAGAGAATCATTTTTGCATCAATCACTTTGTCTTGCTCCTTACTTTCTAACAACCACCACCCAATTGTGTGCGTCTGATCTCATCAAACGAGAAAAAACAGCACATCCGCGCACGAAAAGAAATCCAGCACGCGTCAGAAAATGGAAAGAGGTGGGAATTTTTTCGGGAACGGAAACTGGTGAAAATGTCTGATCATTCGCCTGACTGGAATCCGGTGAGCACACACGATTTAGTGGCTTCGAGCTATACATGACGTAGTTGAAATGTGGTGTCCGTCTTTGTCGCCTCCCGCCTCACGAATGCATGCAGATGCTGGCAAGACGTACTCGCTTGTTCCTATGCAAATGGTAATGCAAAATTTTAATCCTTATAGAAAACACTATTTTCACCACTAACTAATAGGCCATACTGTAAATTAATGTTGCAAAATATACACAACTAGAAAAATCGATAGAAACTCCACCTTAAAAATTAGGGAGATGGTCTATTCCAACGGCCATCTCTAAAAATGCTAATACAACTTATGAGAGTTATCCATTATTTCTATAGGCGACCCATTCTAATTTCTTTCTCTGGAAATTTAGGCTAGGCCCATTTAGATAAAACCCCAACATGATAACCCAATTGTTGTTTAGAACTAAGTACCCTATACGAAATAAAGTGCCAAATTATGGTGGATGGATGGATGGAAAGGGATATGAATTTTTGTTTTTGATTTCCTTGTCCCCATCACCCATGTTCTTCTTGCTTTAATCTGCTTGATTTCGATATCATGTTGTTTGATTGATTATACCAGTGTCAAATAGTTAGAGGAAAAATGAAAATATCTTCACCGTGTTCGTTGTTCATACAGATGCAGAGAAAAATTAATGAGAAAGAAAGGGCGGTTCACATCACTTATTTGACAAGATAAGCACTTAGGAGAAACAAGATAAGCACTTAGCAGAAACATATGGTTGCTGATTTTCTTATCTTTGGATCTCCACTTTAGGTGTTGATGCTGATTTTTCTCAAGATCTCCTCTTTATGTTATTTTATGGGCTGACTGTAGCCACAGAATGTTAGTCATGAGTTAGGATCTAAGCATTGGATTAGAAATTTCTATTGGACATGCATGCATCTATATGCCAATTAAAAGAAAGACGTCAGCGGCTGAAAAAAAGGTCTAAGAATTCAGTGATAGAAATATCATATGGATATCGTCTCATCAGAAAAAAAAAATAGTAAATCCATCTCGGTATCGGTGGCTATTCCACCATGCATCTAGAACACGTACTCCCCAATTTACTGCTCTTGTAAATCCATCTCGGTCTAGGTGGCTATTCCACCTTGCATCTGTCTAGAACATGTACTCTCCCCAATTTACTGTTGTTAAAACCAAACTTAAGCTAGTAATTCTAATTTCCGATCCTATTACTGCTATAACCTCATGATCATCTTCCTGCTTTACACCCTCGTCGATATGCTTACTATTAATCAAAAATGCATATAGCTCACTACTAGTTGGTCATGTTGGTGAATATACGTCAAAATAATTCATAAAACACAAGATATCTATTTTCATGAAGAAAGTGATTAGCATGAAAAAATATTTCACTTTTGAATTTTAGACTTATACTTTATGAAAATTATTTATTCATAGCCTAATTATGCTGATGGTGACCTTGATTATCTCTAAAATTTGATTTAGAAGACGTGATTAATTCTTAACAATGTTGTTTCTTAGAATAATAATATGTTGTTTAATCAAATAAATAGCTCTTCTATGCTCCAGATAATTTTTACAAGGTCTTCAAAGAATGTGGGTAGAAGAGAGAGTATCAGATGTTATACGTGCTCGAACGGAGTCTAAAGAGAGAGCTGCCGACTTCCTTTTATAAAGACAAAATTGATTTACAAATATTTTCCCTTTGCACATTTTTAGGTAATATTTTCCTTTGCACATGGGAGTAGATATTTTGCTTGTTAACTTTTTAGGCTTTGTAGCCCGCGAAGTAGTTTGGTCCAATCATTATGGCCTTATGGGCTCCCGCTAACCATCTAACACTCTCACAGTACAACCAACCGATAAACGGCCTATATGGCTGTGTTTGGTTCACATTTTAGTCTTGGCCTGGCTAGCCAACTAAACCAGGACAACACAAGCCTAGCTTTCCCAATACAAGGTGCAGTTGTTTGGCTTACTCGTCTTAGCTAAGTCTGGCTTACTTAGATCATGTTTGGTTGCCTGGTTAGCTCAAATACTGTCACCTCATCCCCATTCAGGTAAGGTTACCTCGTTGATTCATTTTGTCAAACATGTTAGGGGCGCCTCCGTCGTCTGGATCTCTAGCACACCTGGCATCGCCATGGGACAGGAGCTCGAGCAAGGGGCTCGTGGCGCATCTTCGCCAAGGAGCCCGTGGCGCATCTCCATCAAGGAGCTCGAGCGCAACAAGCGAGCGGTCGAGCACCTCCATGGGACAGCATCGGCCATGGCACGCGTGCGGAGGTGACCTTGTGCGGATGTCCGGTAGCGGCCGCGACCTTGCACGGATGTCCAGCGGCGGCGGCGGTGACCCTGCGTGGAGGAGGAGGACAGCATCGGCCATGGAAGACGAGGTGCGCCGCGTCAGCGTCGTGTTCACCTCCGGCCTGCTCCATAAGGTTGGATGCAGCTTCCACCGATGAGCTCGAGTGGCTGGATGCGGCTGCCACCAACGAGCTTGAGCCAGTAGATGCGGGTGCCACCGACGAGCTCGAGCGGCTGGATGCAGGTGGAGTCGTGGTGGCTGACGGGAGGGCGGCGGGATGCGGGTGGGAGGTGAGGTCGCGCCGGCGGTAGTGAGGTCGGAGCAGGTGGACAAGGTGGAGCCCCTGCCGCGCCCTGCCGCGCCAAGGAGCCCCCAATGGTGCGCCGGCGGTGGTGAGGTCGGAGTGGGCGGACGAGGCCATGCCCCTGCCGCGTGAGCTCCTGCTGCACGAGCTCTGCCAGGGAGCCCCGCCGCCGTGAGCTTGGACGAGGTGGAGGGCCGGTGCGAGCATGGACGGCGAGCACGGACCGTGGATGGCGTGAAGATGCGGCGACTTGCGATGGTGATGCGGGGGTGAAGGAGCAGTGGGAGGTGAGACGAGCCTGGCTCAAGCCTGGCTACGCTTTAACGAAGAGGATGGTCGTTTCCCCTAAGCCTGGCTAGCTGCTCCCTCTTGGCTTACCTAAGCCTAGCTAAATGGCCTGGGCAGCCAACAAAACATGGCTTGGGTGCATTATATAAGACTGGCTAGGGGTTAAGCCACCCAACCAAACACTCCCTATATGTCGCAGCTCATCTTATGGCCAACAGCACAAGTGTTTCTAAGTTGTCTTTAAATCGGACTCTTGTATGATTGTATCGACTTGACTTCGACTTCAAGAGCTTCGTTCACTCATAGCGTAGGTGCATGGCGCCATTCTGTTCTCAGAGCTTCGGACACGTATAGCACACTCCTTTCTCTCGCAAATTTCTTGGTTTTTGTGCTTCAGCGTCCACCTTTCTTCTTTCTCTTCCTTTTTCTTCTCCACCTCATCGTACAGTTCTTAAATGTGCCACTGAAATCGATGATGTTTTGCTTGGCATGGATCCATGGGCGTCGCAAAACTCAAGTGCCGGTAGCTAATCAGCAACTTGATGTCACCCTCACATTAATTGGAATGCTCCACGCCCTAATTCCAAGGCAAGGCAAGAGACTCATTACACTAATTCCAAGGCAAGGCAAAAGACTATCCAGTTATCGAGCCTGAGTGCCGAGAGCAAAAGTAACTCACGCATGTCAGTCAGCAAATGTTGGCATGTTGCAATGTGTGCGCATGAACAATTAAAATGCATGGGCCAACAACTCATGCACGACAACGCACACTTAGTGCTTGAATTTTCTATTTCCCATTCAGGCATTGCTTTTAAAAAAACATTTTGAGTAGTCTTAGAGCTTATTTGGATCCTATGGGCTAATAGTTAGTACTCCATCTGTCCCCAAATAAATTAATTCATAGAATCCGTGCCAGTCAAACTTTAACTTTATAGAAAAGAGTAACAACATCTATGATATAAAATAAGCACCATATGAAAATATATTCCCTAGTAAATCTAATGAAACTAATTTGATACCATAAATCTTATCATCTTTTTTCTAGAAATTCGGTCAAAATTTTAAAAGTTTGACTTAAGATAATTCTAAAAATCAATTTATTCAAGGAAAGAGGGAGTAATAGCTAATTTTTAGCCCCTGCAGATCCAAAATAGAAGGGTTAAATGTAGAGCTGTCTTTTAGCCAAGGTTCTAATTTGTTGTTAGTCCATTAGCTAAACCAGACTTAACAAAGGATAAGGGTGTTATAGATTGCTACAGAGTTGTTTCTGACTTTCTGCCATCCCACCAACCATGCCCCCTTTCTCTCTCCTCACCCTCTCTCCCCTTGTTGTTACAATTCAAGCTCGATGTGGTGTCATCTTGGCATTGCTGAGAAGCGGAGGGTGGCACCTTCGCTGCCAAGCCTGCCGTGGCGCTAATGCGAAGGTCACAATGGCCCGTCTCCTTGGCTTGTCACTCCTAAGCATGTCGTCAGATTCGATCCGCTCGCTCTGCTCGTCGTTGAATTTCGGCACTGGGAGGACCTCTACTTCAACAGTCATGATGGCTCGCCTCCTCTGCTTGGCACACCACTAGACCCAGGACTGCTTTCAGATCCTTGCCTCGCTCACTGCCGGATCCTCGCCCCATGTGCCACCACCAGCCTCAGCCCGACATCATGCATCCGCCTCCCCCGACATCCTGCTGCCAAGAAGAGCTAGCGCCACTATCTGGCAAGGGAATGGTGCTGCCCATTGATCGGGGCATGAAGACCGGGCAAGTGAGAGAAATGGGAGAAACGAGTATTTTGGATTGAGAGAGAGAGAGACCAAGTGGGGTGAGCGAGAGGTGAGAAGAGATAAAAAGCGGCCACTTTTGTGAGTGTGGTGCTATTAGTCAGGGATCCAAACAACGCCAACTAAATTTTAGTTAGCTAATGTTTAGTTGGACTTATTTTTAGCCGTATCTAACAATTAGATCTAAAGGATCCAAAGACGGCCTTAAACACACAGCTTATTAACTGATCAATACTAATCTGCCCCTCCTGCTAGTGAGCTAGTGTCTTGCTCACTCGATTTCACTAGTTTTGTCCATAATCTTTGAGAACATGTTCCATAATATTTTTACATTGACCCCGGCACATGCCTAAGAGTATAGCTTGTTGTAATACTTTTACTTCCTAGTTTCTATACCCGTGGCTAGATGCTTTGACGAAGGAAGTTTGTTGCATGCGTGTGCTACTTATTACAAGCATGGATGGTTCGTATTGGTTTTTCATTTTCCCCCTTCAAACTTAATGTGCTCTTTTGTATTAACGCAGAGGAGCAGGTGAGAGCTTTTGACGGCCTGGGCCGGGCCCAGAACAATTTGAATTCGGCCCGGCCCGTGTCGGTGAAACTCCATCCCATAGCGACCGGACAGCCCGTGCAACAACCCCCGGCCCAAACATTTTGAAATCTGATTTGGAGGGCGCCAAGTTCCGCTTTGGGCTGGAAGGTCTTAAATGCGCCACCAGAACCGATGATGCTTTGCTTCCCTGGACAAAAATATTTTGATGTCAGCCGCCCTTGGAAGGCTCAATGCCCTAATTCCGATGCAACGCAGGCAGGCAGTTGCACACTGACGCCTCGTTTAGATGCTGAAAAAATTTCAACACGATGAATAGTACCACTTTCGTCTTATTTGACAAATATTGTCCAATCGTGGACCAACTAGGCTCAAAAGATTCATCTCGTGATTTCCAACTAAACTGTATAATTAGTTATTTTTTTTACCTACATTTACTACTTCATGCATGGATCTAAAGATTGATGTGATGGAGAGAGACTGAAAAAATTTCAACTTTTTAAGTGCATCTAAACGAGGCCTGAAACACACAGCCTAGTACTCCTGGACAGGCAATTACTTCTCCCCTCCTACAGACTCTTGTATTGCTGTACTACACTGTACAGTACTGTATGTCTGGCATGGGTTTTCGAACAACACCGACGGTGTGGTTACTCCAAAAGTATTGTTTAAGACATTTTAGTTGTAGCATGAGCATAGAAAATATATGTTTTGTGTGAAACTAGTATTACACTAATATTTTCTCCTGTAAAAAATTGATCCCGCACATAGTTTGACTTATACTCCGTATGTAATAGGCTTAAAAGTAGCTATTGTACTTAATTAGTCGAGGCGTTTTATTTGGGGTCAAGCCGGAGAGTATATTTTTGGGACGAGTAGTCAAAGTTCAGAAACCACAACGCTACTTATATTGCTAAACAGAGGTTCTCAGCACGAGTTTGCATTGACCTCTTACATAGACGATGGTGCATAAAAGGGTTGTCATCACCACTGGGCGCATGCACGGTCGCCCACACATGAATGCAGGGATTCTCTTGTTTAACTTCAAATTTTCGAATTTGAAAAATGTTCGGACGACCCGTTCATCAAGGACATCATGATGGGTTTATGGTACTTTGTCGTACTAGCAAGTAGGAACAGAACAACACGGCGCCTGTATGGTCGGTGCCGGTCCGGCATCTACCTAGCTGCTGTACTGTACCTGTATGCATGCTCTTTCCGTCTATAAAAGAATGCAATCTTGTTTTTCAAGGAATCAAACAGTTTAACATCGTGATACGAAATCAGTATCATTAGATTGATCATAGAATATATTTATATAATAAATTTATTTGAAGACATAAATACTAGTAATATTTACTAGAAGCTTATAGTCAAAGTTGAGCTAATTTAATCGGCACAGATCTCATAATTGCATTCTAAGCTTAATCAAACTTGAGCTAATTTGATCGATACATATCTCATAATTGCATTCTTTCGTTTCGGGGACAGAGAGGCAGTACGCGGCGGTGGTACTGTACAAACGGCCGAACGGTGGACGCTAACGCCACACACCGACACACGTATACTACGTACAAGAGGCTTCCATGAGCAGCAAGAAACAAAAGTGCTGCATCGACTGCTGCCAGCAGCATTTATGGCGGTGGAGCAGATCAAATCGGAGGGGATCCCCGGCCGGGGGGAACCCATGCGTCGACCGTCGATGGACATGGACGTGGCTCGCTCGGCCGGCCGGCGGGCCGGCATCGGGCTGACAAGGACGGCGACGAGGACGACGGAGGACCTGCTCTGCTATGGAGTGGACGCAATGCAAAGGCAACGTCGTCCGCGCGACCGCGCCCCGGCCGCCTACTGATACCGACCCCTCACATGATGTGAGCCTCTCCACTGTACGGTGTACGCGCGAAACGCGCGCGCAGCGCATGCAGCCACCTCCTAATCACGCCATTACCTGATCGAGTACGATCGAAGTACTGTACGCAGTACATACAGGCATACAGCCATACAGGCACATGAATACGCGTGCAAGCAGCTCTCGGGGAGTAAATGGAGCGGAGAGCATGCATGTCTTGTCCGAAACGGATGGACGGACGACGACGGCCCGACACGGTGCCACCAACCAGCCGGCCGGTGCGTCGCCGTCGTCGCCGTGTGTGCCTGGCCTGCCTGTGCGCGCGCGCGGCCGGCAAGGTTGTTTGAGGTGGAAGCAAACGTAACGAGGGGTCAGTCGGTGCGGCGATGTGTATGTACACGAGCTGCTGGAGCCGGTGCCGTGGTACGTCGTCGTCGTGGAGACAGGCGCAGTTAACAGCACCGGGGGGGCGCGGGGCCTGGGTCTGGGTGACAACGACCGACAGGGGCGATGATGACGATCGCATCTGAGAGTGACGTGGTACGGTCGTGGTACATTCGGACATCGGACGCACGGTTCCGAGCCTCGTTCTTCCGTGGTAGAAACAACGAGAAGGAAGATATCAGAGAAAGAAGTTTTTCAACTCCACTACACGAATGTTAGCCGTTTTTCACTGAACATCTGTTTTTAGGTCTTTTACCGATTGTTTGTCTGTGCAGTCATCTATACTGCAAAGCGTCGTACAGGTAGTTATTATCTAATATAATTCTTTTTTCGTCGAAAAAAAGGAAAACCTGGCAGATATAGAACGAGTAGCAGTAGAGATTTGCCTGCAAATAAAGTTCGTCCACTACTAAACCACTACGTACCCAGCTCCTCATGTACGTAGATCCGATCCTAGGATGCAAAATACTGTGTGTGCTTATAGTATGAACAAAAGAATTATTTATTGACGAAAATATATACAACAAATTTCACTAGCAGTCCCAAAAAAAAATAGGGCAGTGCCATCCTGGTTCAAAATTCCACATTTTTTTTTTACTTATGAGTGCTTAAACTTGTTCTCGGTCCCATTACTACTCCATACTCCATACAAATGCTCACCCTGTTATCTTCCGTGGCATGCCGATTCAGATGTGACGTGGATCTGATTATGTAGGATCCACATGTCAATGGAACCTCTTCCCCCTCAAATTTCTCTATGTTGCTCATCTCTTCCACACGTCAAACACCTGCATCGACGCTGCCCGCGCCACAAAAGGCCGCCTATGTCCCTGCCATATGTGCCAACACCACGCCGAGGCGGCCTACGCCACGCTCGTCAGCTGTGCCGGCACCGCCTATGGCCTGCTCAATGGCACGAATTAGGTGAGGCAGATAAGGCAACACACCTTCTCAGAGCAGTGCGACACGAGCAGCGCTATGGCCTCCCCGACCCTAGCCACCAAGAAGAGGGCCATTTCCAGGTCATTCTCCTCAAGGAACACCCCGTACAGACCATGGCTAGTCGTTTCATCGCCAGTTCGCCACCATCTTCGGGTACGACCAGCGGGTGTTGCATCGGCCCTGCGAAAGCGACGGCTACCCCTGAAGGGGGTGGCACATATAGCTACAACACACAAGTATGGGGAGGGGAGGGGGAAGGGAAGGGCCCGACTAGACGTGGGGAGGCAAGGCTGCTCGTGGGCAAGGGATGGCCAGAATGTACGTCGAGGGTGGTCTAGGAAACAACCACAACGTTGGAGCACCTAGGAACTCCTCCTCTGCTTTCGCTCACATTTTTGCCACCAGCTTCACGAGGCCCACACCTAGCCTTGTCGTCTTTAGCTTGCTGCTTGGGTCTCCGGTGGTGGTGTGGATTGAGCTCATCCGAGGTAAGCCCGACACTGTGGGTGTGGGCGACGTGGCCGCGAGCGACAAGGCTGTGGGCGGTGAGAGTGGTGAGGGTGTAGCTGGCAGCTGCGGTGTGAAGGGAGGCGGCAGCGGCGAATAGCAGTGGAGCACACCGGCTACCGCGCAGTGTGAGAGAGGAGAAGGACAGGAGGGAGACGCGGGAGATGAGAGGTGGGGCTGACATGTTGCTCCACGGGGCAGACACTAAGGGCGTGTTTGGGATCACGACATGGCGATTATGTGGTACAGTATCGCGATAGTGCCCTTCACCCTGCGACACGGGAAACATAAGTGCTATAGTTCAATCTCATGGTCCCTTTGTCTATCGCATGAAAAGAATCTCCGATAAGATAAGGTGTTTGACGAGATTTTCTTGATCTTGCAGTGGGGTCCTGATCCCTTTATTTATCGCGGTGAAAAGAAACTCCAATAACATAAGGTGTTTTGCAAGATTTCTTGATTTTTGCGGTGGGGTCGTAGTCCCTTTGTCTATCTTTGGTGAAAGAATCTGTGATAACATAAGGTGTTCGGCGAGATTTTCTTCAATTTGCAGTGGGTCATAGTCCCTTTGTATATCATAGTGAAAAGAATCTCAGATAATATTAGCTTGATTTTCTTGATTTTGCGGTGGGGTCATCGTAGCTCTAATTTTAATAGAAAACAAACACGCCCTAAATCATATTACCATGTGGGATAGCGGCTGGATGAGCACAAGTTTTATACATTTATATGTACCTGCGTTGTTGTTTAAGCTACCTAATAGTACTGTAGCCGCCACTTGTGAAATTAAAAGTGCGTGTCAAACTTAGGGCCTGTTTGAGAGGGCTCCGGCGGCTCCGGCTCCCCTGACACCACCTGCGCGGATCACTGTAGAATACTGTTCATCAAAGCCAGTTTTCTCTCTCCTCGTCTCCTCTCTCATTGACACGCGTGACTGTTCACAGGAGCCAGATAAGCTCATTTTTTCTGGCTTCTCCGCCTCCCGTTCTCGCGCTTCTGCAGTGCCATGAATAGTTTTTTTCGCAGGAGCCGTCCCGAGCCCTCCCAAACATGCCCTTACTCCTAAGTCTCACGCACAGTCTAAAGGCTGCAATTAATGCGTCGAGCACTAGATCCCTCCGAGCTACCACAGTTTCCAGGAAACCCAAAACAAAGGCAAAACACCTCTCTCTCTCAAGAAAAAAAAGGCAAAACAGAGCCAAGATTATACTACTGCTGTGTTTAGTTCCCAAATTTTGTTTATATTTAGTTTATATTGTAGTGACACTGTTCATACTGTAGCAACACTGTAGACAACACAGAGCTAAGATTGTACCGTAGCGACACGATAAATTTCGTTTATATTTAGTAATAATTGTCCAACCGTTAACTAATTAGGCTCAAAACGTTCGTCTCGCCAAGTACAACCAAATTGTACAATTAGTTTTTGATTTTATCCATATTTAATACTCCATGTATATATCAGAAGTTTAATGTGATGAGAAATCTTTTTTTACATAGCGTACTTTTCAATGGAACTAAACAGCCTACATTACGTACGTACTCCTGTATAACCTGAAAAAAACAAGAAGCAAAATGTAGTCGTTTCGAAATCTTAATACATGGTACGGTGAGACGGTGGAATGCAGAATTAAATTGACGCACATTCCAGATCTAAATCGAACGCTTGTATTTGTTGGCTCCTGATTTATGCGCGAAACCTTGCTAGCTTCTACTGTACTAGTAACTTGTAAGTAGTATACACCAATGCGAGCAGAGCATCAAGAACAGGAAGAATCGAGTGCATCGCTGCTTGTGCAATGACCATGGCCATCACAGCTTGATCTCTCTCCGGCAGCAGCTTCCTCTTCCAGATCAGACGAAGCAGCAGAGGAGCACGACGCACCGGCACTTATTCCACACTGCTCATCCATGGTTGCAGTTGCAGCTGCGGTAGTGGTATTGGTAGCGCCACGGCCACCGCTGCTAGTACTGGAGCTGCTGCTGCTGCTGGAGCAACAGCAGGCGGTCGTCGTCGTCGTCATTGTCGCGGTCGTGGTTGCGGTAGTGGTGGCGGAGGGAGAGGCACTGCTGCTGCTGGACGACGAGGCTAGCCCGACGAGGAGGTCGACGAACGCGCCGACGATGAGCGCGTGGTTGTGCTTGCCGTTGATGCGGAGGTACCAGAGCAGCATCTCATGCAGCGCGGGCCAGTCGCGGAGGCCGTGCGCCGCCACCATCTCGTGCATGGACGCGCGGAAGTCGCCGAACGGGTCCTCCGAGTCCAGCGCCACCGCCACGCTCTCCTCCACCAGCGACGACGTCCACGGCACCTCGGCCTCTGTCTCGGCCTCGCTCACTCCGTCGTCGTCGGACTCGGAGAGCAGCACGCCCGCCGTGGACGACAACGGCAGCGCCGTCTGCAGCTGCCTGGGCGCCTCCTCAACAGGCGGCGCCGGCGGCCCCAGTGCCCGACCCGGGGACGGCGACGGCGAGGCGGCGAGGATGGAGTTGGACGCGGCCCCGGGCGCCGGGGGGCCCGCGTCGAAGAAGAAGCGGTCGGTGGAGGTCCGGCCGAGGCTGCGGATGACGGCCTCCGACCACTCCTCCGAGGCCGTGGTCGTGGAGAAGGTCCCGTCGTCGAGGACGTCGTCCGCCGCGTCCCCGCCGTCGTCGTCGTCGAAGAAGAAGCGGCAGGAGTCGGCGGCGTCGAAGTACACCGAGTTGACCGTCTTGTACATCTCGTCGCCCGGCGCGGCGGCCCCGCGCGGCGGCCGCAGCCTCCCCCCGCCGGGTGCGGCTTCTGCTTCGTCGAAGCGGCGGCGGCCTGCGGCGGCCGTTGTGCACGGCTGCCGGTCGTCGTCGCCGCCGCCCTGCCCGCGGAAGGACGCCGTCTGCGGCTTGGTCGCGCACGACGGCCATGGCCACGGCGGGGAGGGCGCGTTTGGCGAGGTGGCGGTGCCGGGCTTGGAGTGCCTGGAGGAGGAGAAGATGGAGGCCAGGCCTCCCTTCCTGCCCATCGCCGGCCCGACTCGGACGGTCGGACCACCGCGCGCCGGCCGTGGATACTGAATGGATGGTTGGATCGATCAGAGGTTACTGGTGAGTGAATGAATGAGCCCAGCGAGCTGAAACGAAAGGCTCTCGATGGAAGCAATTACTCCGAGCAGAACTTGCAGTGAGAGAGAGAGGGAGGAGGGAGGAGGAGGGAGATGGGGTCGGTGTCGGTCTCCCATGGGGGATGGGGCCGTGGGTCTTTATGTATTCCCTCTTGCCACCTCGCAAGGGCAGGGGCGATGGGGAGCTCCATTCATTCACTCATGTCATGGAGAGCGGGTGTGAGGTGTACTGTAGTAGTAGCTACCGTCTTGGGAGGGTGAAGAAGACGAGAGGGAGTGACGACGACGCCATTATCGCGATCGCATCACGCGACGCAGCAGCTCCATCATCACGTAACTGGCCTGAAATGACAGACGTACAGGATCAAATGATCCATGGCCTTGTTTAGTTCCCGAGCTAGCGAGACCGATTCGGCACTGCGCGCTGCAGTATTTCTATCGGAACACCGTAGCGCGTTTTGGTTTTTAGTGCAAAAAATTGTCCAAATATTGATTAATTAGACTCAAAATATTTATTTCGCAAAGTACAACAAAACTGTACAATTAGTTTTTGATTTCATCTACATTTAGTACTCCATGCATTTGCCGGCATTTTGATGTGATGGAGAATCTCCTTTTTGCATAGTGGAATTTGGATGAGGAATTAGGAACTAAACAAGACCCATATTTGTTTGTGTTATTTCTGATTGATGACGAGCGAGTGAGTGCAGCTGTGGTTAAACTAGCGCTGGCTCCTTTTGCAACAGAACGGTAAGGACGGTGGAAAAAAACAAGGAAATCTTGGCCACCTGCAGTCTGCAGCTGTAAGGAACAGTCTGAAACTGAAAGCAATGCAATATGCAACAACGTCTACTGTTTGAGTGCATCCACATCCAGGACTCATGACCTGAGCTGGGGCTGCGCGACGGCAGCTGCAAGCATGGCCAAGCCAAAAGTGCATCGAGAGGCACATGTGTTGTAGTTGCTGCTGCTGTTGTTTCTGCACATTTGATTTGTTTTTATGCTCCGTTCGATGGAGTTGCATCGCGCGCATATGCATGCATGCTTATTTTGGAGTGCGATTGATCGGTTTTCTTTTTGTTTTTGTGATTCCGAGTGCGATCGTTTTATCAGCAAGTGAAGTGGATGAGGAATTTTTTAAAAGGGCTGACTTGCCCTTGCCCCCATAGCTATGCACCACCCTTCGCTAACTCTGAGAAATTCCATGTCGGTTGTCCTTCTCGACTCCCCTGTACTCCTGTACAGGAGAGCTCACAACTGAAAACTTTATACTACTAGGGCCTTTTTACTTCCCATGCCAAGCCCTTGTTTAGATTGAAGATTTTTTCAACCTGATGAATAGTACCACTTTCGTCTTATTTGACAAATATTGTCCAATCGTAGACCAACTAGGCTCAAAAGATTCATCTCGTGATTTTGAACTAAACTGTGTAATTAGATATTTTTTTTACCTACATTTAGTACTCCATGCAAGCGGCTAAAAATTGATGTGATGGAGAGAGAGTGAAAAAACTTGGAATTTTGAGGTGATCTAAACATGGGCCAACCCAAAATATTTTCTCTTCCATCCATCACATCGAATCTTTCGACGCATGCATGGAGCATTAAATGTAGGTAAAAAAGATAACTAATTGCATAGTTTGTCTGTAAATGTCGGGACGAATCTTTTGAACCTAGTTAGTCCATAATTGGACAAATTTTACCAAATAACAACGAAAGATGCTACAGTAACTTTTCACCTACTTTTTCACGAAGTGAACACACCCTAGATGGTGCATGACCATGAGATAGATGGTGCAGAAACCTTGACGAAACAAACCTGCTGCTGCGATCAGGGCAACCAACGGCTAGTAAGCGGAGGACACGAGCATTTAGGGACAAGGTACCGTGCAAGAACGAGGCATTCTTGTAGGAGTATATATAAAAAATACTACAGTACATGTTGTGGCTGCAGAAACACGGACGAACTGCACGTTCTTTCGTCAGACTTGATGAGACACCACGTAGAGTACACAGGGTTTTAATTTGTGAACAAGAGCAGCACATGGACAACTCCACTAGTCCCTGTTATGTGTTACTTGAGCATCACAAAGTTAATGGAATCTCGCTCTACAGAGCCTTGATCCCCAGGACACACCTCCGATCCATTGTTCATCGCGGCTTGTTTAGTTGATGGGTAAAAAATTTGTAGGTGTTCTATCGAATATTCTAGGAGATATCGAAATGGATGTTTGGATACTAATAAAAAAACAAACTATATAACTTGCCTGGAAATCACGAAACAAATTTATTAAACATAATTAATTCATCATTAGTACATGTGTACTGTAGCAATTATGGCTAATCATGAACTAATTGGGCTTAAAAGATTCGTCTCGCGGTTTCCATGCAAACTGTGCAATTAATTTTTTATCTACATTTAATGCTCCATGCATATATCCAAACATTTGATGTGACGGGATGAAAAGTTTTTAGGTGGAAACTAAATCGGGCCTACAGTAGTCTTAGTCTCTAATTAATTAATCTGCTGTCGACAGGTATTAAAAAGAAAACTCTCATTGATGATTAGTAGTGCTCTACTAGCTAATAGCGGTGCTTCGATCGATGCTTGATTAGTACTCCTACTAAATACTAGTAATAGCGTCGTCCTCTGCCGTGAGAATGAAGCCACTCTGATTGCTGAATCACTGTAAAATTGAATGCTTGGACAAGGGCAACACATTGCTAATAAGAAATAATAAGCTGAGGATGATCGTCAAGTGATCGATATATATGGAGCACAAAGGACCGCCGGCTGTGGGACGGACGACTGATGACGACGAAGCTGCAGATTCATTCCTTCCACGCGCGCATCGCATCTTCCTCTTGAGGCCGGATGCATGCATGCGTGCATGTGTGTCTCCCCAACGCGCAACACCTTGGCAAGGAGAGGCTGGAGACCTGCCGGCTAGCTGCCGCCGTGCCATGAGCGATGAGCCCATGCATGATGCTCGTGCTCGTGTGCCAACCGACGCCCACATGCATGCTCACATGGACAGTTGACCGTACACTATACATGGATTATATATGAAGTTCGCAGAAGGATCCATCCATCGTCAGGGATCAAAATTTGGACGGAGGCACAACCAGTGACGAATCTAGAATTTTAACTTAGGGTATGCCGTTCAAAAAATTTCATATATATTTTGGTAAATCCATTTTAGCAATTCAGTAATAATTATAAAAATGACAATGTGATTTAGTATAATACACAAAGTAACACTATAAGGCTTGGATTAAGCTGAAACCATCCAATAAATACAATACAAATAGTTCAAAAGCCAACCGATAATTGAAATATAGGCATAAAAGAGTACCAGAGACTTAAAATGCTTTTTTCTGGCTCTTTTATTCGACGCTTTTGAAGGGACATAAATGTCTTGATTATATCATCTTCATCAACTTTAAAGAAAATAGCGAATCGGCGAGCCTCCGCGAAAGCTACCAAAGCACTGTTGTGTGATGTTAGCAAATAGCTACGAAAGTAAACAATAATTTTCAATAAAAAGGCGAAGACCAGAAGATTAAATTTCACCTAAGAGAAATAGCGAATCGACGAGTGCAAGGTGGACTGTATATGGGTAATTGATCGGAGGGCAGCAGGGCAAGCCAGAGGACACCAGCCACCAGGCCAGGCGTCACTGTCACGCCTCACGGCGTCCGCGGGTCCGCATCGGGCGGCGGTGTCATGGCGGCGGCGTGTTTCCATCTCCTCAGCTCCGATCGCCGGATAGAGATTGCAATACGAAAGGCCAAAAGGAAACGTGTGTACGTCCTGAGGTCCGAGGACAGCCTTGCCGCGCGGGCCACGTCCTGAGCTTTCTGACTTCCCACTTCTGTGAAGGATGGCGTGATCGGTGATCCAGGTGACTTGTTTTTTCCTTTTTTTTAATACGAATACATGTATATTACGTATATTAGTATTGGTTAGTTGCCGGTCAGACAAGGTATGCCGGGGCATATCCGGCATACCCTGTGGCTTCGCCACTGGGCACAACGGGCAGACAAGACAGATTAAGTTTGTTGTGGCGTGGCGGCCATCGATTTTCCATTTGTTTGTGGGCCAAATTTAGGCTCAAAAGCGGCTAAAAGACTTCCCATGTATCGACCCAACTCGCGTGGTAATGCTGCGTGCCATGATGCCAAAATGAATTTAGAATTTAGATCACAAAATGCGTCAGAATCATGCACTATGCTGAAATTACAACAACCTTTATTAGTGCAAGTGCAGGTACTCCAGCTTAATTAAATAGAGAAGTACCCTCCATTAGTTTTGTCCATTGGGTCGGTGGGCTCATGTAAGCGTGTCTTTCTTTCTACCTTTTTTAGTTTTTTCTTAATTATAAGTACTTGGTATGGCTCAAAAAAAACATGTCTTTTTAGGTTATGCTTAGCAGAGTATTGGCTATATATATTTAGTGTTAAAATATAAGGCACCTAACATGGGTTTTCACTATTAGGGCGTCCGCAATGGAAAGCACTAAATCACCAGCGACATGCACAAAAGATAGAACATGAAGAGGAGAGAGGCAGACACATATTTATTGTCATTAAAAATACATCTCGCTAACTATTTGAGATGCCGTTGGGGACGCCCTTACAGAGTCTCACTACCGTAACATTTTTGAGAATATGTTTCATGTGAAAGATGTGTGCGCACTTCTAGAATTTCTAATGAGATAATTCCATATATATATATATATATATATATATATATATATATATATATATATATATATATATATATATATATATATATACACACACAACACACACACACACACACACACAACACTAACAACAACATGTAGTCCTCAAACGTCGAAGCGAGGTGTACCTATGGTGACTTCATCAATCTTAAGATCTCCAACCCTTGCATAATAGAGAGAAACAAAAGCTCGAGACCCATTGTATAATAGGCATTTGTGATCATAACTAGTAATGATTACTGCAACTGAGTATTGACCAATGATTAGTCTTTAGGCTAATGGAGAATGATATGTTGGACCATTCACAAAAATCACAATTTGGATCGACTTGCGTGTACGACTATGTGGTTTGTTCCGTAACAAATGGGTTTGATTCACAATTCAAAATTTAGTAACTGCACTAAGAAGGAAGGTGGTTTTCTTCAGCCTCGTGGACTAGCGGCCTAAGTCGATCTCCTGAATGGTGTCACTGCACACCTCACAGATTCGCGGCTGCTTGTAGATTAGGGTGATCTCTGTGAGTCGAAGTCTTGAAAAGAAGAGGCATCACGACTTAGCTTCACGTGGCACGGCTCAGGCAATGCCAATATATAGAAATAACTAACGGAGTGACTCGGAAACTACCCGTCGCATTCTCAGTACGTAAAATGCACAGTGCGATTTCGCTCTTTTGGTCGCTGTCGCACGGTGGCTACAGGACATACCGGTGCCTTTGTCGGATGCACGTACATACATGCATGCATGTCATCGACGCGATTCGTTCTCGAGTCGCCGTCGCATGGTCGGTACACATATACACAGAGAGAGACACGCACGCGAGAAACTGGTGCCTTGTCGGACGTACTCAGTATGTACGCGCGTAGTAGCTAGTACTGCTATACATATCGAGCAGGTAGAGATATTAAGATATATTGTAGGGTGAGTAGGAGTTCACCGGCCAAAAAAAAAAGCGAGTAGGAGTTGGAATGATACTGTCAACTCCTCGCGTTCTCGACCGGTGCTCGTAGTCGTAGGTAGCAGCCGGCCGGTCGATCGATGGTAACATCAGCTGAGAGTTGACAGTGAAGACGTGCAGCATGTTAGTAGGCCAGACTGAAATCAAAATTCAACACCAACTAACGCGTACGCGTAAGGATGTCTACAAACACTACGTCAACCAGGTCGGTGTCAAGCGCCAAGACCGTTTCAACTGTGTATGGTATATGGATCACTTTCTGGGCCCGATGACCGGTCGTCCCAACACACGGCGCAGGAAGGATTCTGCAGAGACTAATTGGGCCGGGAAAACGCATGTGTCGGGAACGGTGCGGTGCCTACACCCATACTGGCTTCGAAAGAGACCCAAACAAGACCAAACGAAAGCTGCTATCCAGCCCAACAGAGCCCCAATAGCGTAGGAGCCCTTCGGGCCTCACAAACTAATGCAAGGAGCTGCTGCTGGTGCACATCGAGCGCGAGTCCGCCGGGACGACATCGTCGCCCTTGTACGTCCTCGTATTATCTCAGGCGAACTCCACCACGCGATGGGTCACGTGTTCGTACACTCGCGCGACCCATCCGTGCGCCGTTTGTCGGGAGGAAGAGGAAAGAGTTAAGGTTTCGAGCTTAGAGGAATCCTTTATCTCTGCCACTTGATTCGCCGCAAAAAGAATAATTCTAGAAGGTATGTTCTTTTATTTCCATATATGAGCAAAAAATGTTCATGTCTCCAAAAAGTCTCGAGCGTTTTTTTAGAGGCGGTCAGTTACGTAACTTCTACCTAAAGCCGTTGAGTTGCATTCTACTTTAGCTAGCCGAACACAAAATATAATTCTACTCCTTGGTGTGGCTCTCATGACTCAGGTCTCAACCACCTATCATGACCTCGCTAGTGGTGAAAGCTTTGCTATTCTTATTTTATTCAAGTATAATCTCCTTGTTGTGAATTTTTCTTCCATGGTTAAGTTGTGGCAAATCATTAAGTTTCCAAATTTTTAGATAGGTTTTCTTGAAGTGGTTGCATAACATCTAGTGATATATGCATAACAAGCTAGGTGGATATGTCTTTGTCCAACTATGTTGGATATTTTTGTTCAATATTTGCATTTGTGGTTTTTGCACCACCTTTGTTAATGTTGGGGCTATTGCTAAGACGATAGCTATTATAGGCACAAATTGATAAAACATAACAGCTATTGTCATTACAAAGCAGAAGCATATATATAATAAGAATCGACCTATGTCAACTTTGTTCCACTCGTTCACGCGATGGCTCTTGTGACTCAAGTCCTAGCCACCTCATATCAGTCTTCATTCTTCTCTAGATTTGGTGACCTCACCAGCGATAGGGAGGAAAAGGGATTTGCCATATTCACCATCGATCTATAGAGCGTCTCCAAATAATAACCCTTTAAGAGGTTTCTTTCCATGTGTATTACAGTTTGGTTGAGCCGACCTCCGGTTTGTTTGTGAGTACCGTCACGACTTGTATCTTATCTCGTATGGCTGCATCATCATTGACCTCCACTGCGAGTTTGATATAAGTTAGTTATCAATTTGTATCTATATCAAGTAAAGCTGCATCTTTACGACCTCACTGCTTGGTTTAGATCAAATCACAAGTTATCGAATCTATTAGAGATTAGTAAGGCTTCCTTGTTGTTTTTAGTAGATTCACCACTTACGATCTTGCTATTGTTAGTTTCTTCACCAATTATAGCAATATCACCAATTTACCTGATCAAGACCGAGATAGACCGGCACCTCATCATATTAATTCATTGTCTTCTTGCTACATCACGATTGGCTATTATTTTGATGATGAATTCTACTAGATCGGCTGTTTTATCTCGATTTTGATCAAAACATCGTAGGCGTTCAAGGAATATTTAATTTTAAGTAGATTTATCGGTTAGTAAAATTCAATCTATTGTTGTTGGTGGTCACTAACGATCACTTCTAACCGCCAATTATAGTTCAAAATAGGAGAAATAAATATACTTTTGACACATATGCCTTTACTATTGACCTAGTTCTACTTGTATTCAAGAAAACATGTTTTGCAGGTCATACATTCGAAATCAAGTGGAAAATAAACAAATCCAAGTAAAAGGCACAAAATAGAAAGTGTAAAGCAAAAATGCGTAAAGAGAGAAATGGAGAAGCCCACCTTCATGCAAAAACCTAGGCTGAGCACCACCATGGGAGGAGCCCAGGCCCAGCCACCAGCCCACCTGGCAAAGGCGGTGGTCAACCGAGCCAGCCAGGTGCGGCCGCCATGCTACGACGGTTCCTTGGTGTTTCCTAATTTACCTGCGCGGAACCATCCTTCATTCACTATAAAAGCAAGGGTGGAGCTCTCCTTCAACACACACCATCATTTGGAGCCTCTACCTCACTACCACCTCTTAGTCTCTTTTAGCATTTAGTAGTATTTGTGAGCAAAGGTAAGAGCTACTTGGAGAGCTTATCTCCTTGGAAGAAAAGAGCAACTTTGGTATGAATAATACTATGAAGAGTTCTTCCAAGTTCTTGCTCTCATATCATTCATATAGTAGTGCATATAAAATATACTATAGTTTTCATGTTATAATCATGATATATAAACTAGCATATAGTTTGTGTGTTATGATCTTGACATGTTCAACTTTATGCTTAATCATTCATATGACTTATATGAGTAGAATTAGAGCTAAGTTGAGGTGGCGGTTCATCGTGCCTTCGGGTGTGCCCAAGTTCTTTACCTGTCGATCCGTAGGGTCGGGGACCCAGGGGAATTTGGGTAGTTTCTGTGTACGCAAGCATGGTGCTTGGGTATGGAGAAAAAGGTGAATGCATTTCCTACTCCACGGTTGAGGGGTAGGCGGCATGTGGTGACAACCCTGTCTGTTCCTTGTAATGCCCCATGTTCGGGTAGGGTGTAGGAGTCTAAACTGTCACATGAGGATGTTGGCAGACTAGTACTCAGTGGCCTCTCGACCTATCTTACACTTAGTTCTAGCTCTAACCATATATGTATGATCATCATCTGTTCTTTGTACAACTATATTAGAACATCCCTGCTCTACTTAGGAATATATTATTTTATTCTTTGTTTTCCTTTTATCCTTGAGGTTAGCCCAGATGTGTGTCCACTGTCCATGAAATACCGTTTTACCCCTGTTATGAACTATGGTCTACTATGCAACATGTTTATGTCTATGCTAGAATATGTATACCTTGCCCTCCTTTGGGAAAATATAAATAATGATACTCTGAATACTTCCAGGTGAAATATTACAATGATAGATCTGTACGCTTGCGGATATTGTCTGTAATCTTTAAAGACTATCGTAGTTGGTGTTTCTTGGCAGCGTTGCTAAGATTAACTCAATCTTAGTATTGGTGTTAAGAAATACCAATAGGCATTCCTAGCGCTGTTGCCGATGATAGACTTAAAACCTCCTCACTTGGTGATTGCGCTAAGAAATGTCATCAAGCATTTCTGGCGCCGTTGCCGGTGATGGGCTTAAAACCTCCTCACTTGGTGATTGCACTAAGAAATACCAACAAGCATTTCTGGTGCTGTTGTCGGGGATGAACTTAAAACCTCCTTACTTGGTGATTGCGCTAAGAAATGCCAACAAGCATTTCTAGCTTCGTTGCCGGGATGGACTTAAAACCTCCTCACTTGGTGATTACGCTAAGAAATGCCAACAAGCATTTATGGTGCCGTTGCCGGAGAGGGCATAGGTTAAAAAGAATCTAGTATAACATGAACAATGATCACATGCATATAATGGTAGCCGTAGTTTATGCATGCTAATTCTGCTTGTTTTCTTCCTGTTGTGGAATGAAAACATGATGGTTTTGATCTGCCGAACAACTACATCGATAATCTGGGGGTACTTCTAAGGAAGAACATGTCTGGTACCACTTCTTCTGCTACTCTGCCGGCAGTTGAACCAGTCACCTCCATACCATCCACTACTTCACTCATGGCCAGGTCACTCCGCGACTACTCCACCCCCGCTGTTGCCAACGTGCCTGTTGGGCCCGCTGTCAACTTGGGCACCGGAAACTTTGAGCTCCAAACTAGCCTCGTTACGATGGTACAGGCAAACCAATTCCATGGTTTGCCGAGCGAGGACGCAAGTGCACACTTGCAACACTTCCTTAAGCTGTGTGACACCATTGTCATCAAAGACATCGCACCAGCTAGCATCAGGCTCCGTCTGTTTCCCTTCTCCCTTGCGGGAAGGTGAAACAGTAATTTTACCAGAGCAAGGGAGCTATCGACATGTGGGACAAATGTTCTGTGACATTCCTCGCGAAATTTTTCCCCATGGACAAAACCAGTCCCTAAGGGGAAAAAATTCTAACTTCTAGCAAACTTCACTCGAATCCATCATCGAGGCATGGGAGAGGTTCTAATATTACATCCAAGCCTGCCCGCACCATGGAATGGAGGAATGGCTCGTACTCCAAAACTTCTATGAGGGGCTTACACCCATATCGAAGGGGCGCGTTGATGCCGCTGCTGGAGGAGCATTCCTTTCCCTCACCGCCAATGCAGCTAAGGCCCTCATCGAAAAGATGGTAGCCAACCAAAGCTGGGGAGAGGAAAGAAAACAACAAAAAGGTATGCATTCCGTGAAGGAGGCGGATATGCTTGCTGCAAAATAGATCTATTGATGAAAAGACTGGACGATCATGCAACTAGTAAGGAAACCATGAAAAGCACCATCTAGGCCATGGACTCACACATCAGGTGTGAGGTCTATGATGAAGTTGGCCACTCGGGGAATGACTGCCCCGAGACCAGTGAAGAAGCTTCATATATCAACAACAGGTTTCGCCAACAGAATAATAATGGGTGGAACAATCAGTCTCGCCCGCAAGGAGGTAATTCAAATTTTAACTCAAATTTCAATTCAAATCAACCTACCTGAAAGACCTGGTTTTAGGCCAGGCAAAAATAAATGAAAACATAACTAAAAAGCTTTCATACAATGATAAAATATTTGAAAATATAAATTCCAAACTTGACAGTTTATCCTCCTCTGTAAAGAATCAATTAAGTTTTAATAAAATGATTGAAACGCAAATTGCTCAAATTGCTACCGCTATTCCTGTCAACAACACGAGGAAAATCCTAGGGTAACCCGAGAATTCCCCGAGTTTGCTCATGTAGCTTCAGACCAATGAGGAGTAGTCTTGCCGACGGACTATAAATGTCGAGCCCTTGCCGAAGGTAAATCGATAGTTATCTTTTTATTTTAAAAAATATTCAAAATTTTTAAAATTTTAAAATTCAAAATTTTGCTTCAAATAAATTTTTTAGAAAAAAATAGAAATCATTTTTTGATAGTATAGATTTTTCTATTATAATTTCTTATTTTTTTTATTTTAAAATATTTATGAAAATTCAAAATATAATAAAAGTTTTGTGAAAAAACAAAATTAGGAGCAATTTTTCGAAACCGAGGGGAGCACCAATGGTTACCTCACCCAGATAGCCGTTGGAAGCAGCCGACCAAAGGGGAGCAGTAGTGGGCCCACCTGGGGTGCGGGCGCACCCTGCCCAAGGCCGCCAGCGCTGCCACTTCTCCAACGGCTCTTAGCCGTTGCTCACACCCCTTCTCGGCCAGTGCTTCGCGCTATAAATACCAAGAGCCCGGGGTTGAGCTCTCCTCACCCTTACACTCTCCATTTTCACTCCCTCTCACTCTCACTTGCTCCACTCTTTGCAAAAATATTTTCCATAATTTTTGAGTGCAAGGAAACTCTGCAGAAAATTCCTACATTCATCACTACCAAGCCAAGCTCGTGGGTTGTTTGATTTGTTTTCACTAATGTAACCAGTGGCGAATCTAGAATTTTAGCTTAGGGTATGCCGTTCAAAAATTTTCATATATATTTCGGTAAATCCATTTTAGCAATTCGGTAATAATTATAAAAATGATAATGTGATTTAGTATAATACACAAAGTAACACTATAAGGCTTGGATTAAGTTGAAACCATCCAATAAATACAATACAAAATAGTTCAAAAGCCATACCGATAATTAAAATATAGGCATAAAAGAGTACCAGAGACTTAAAATGCTTTTTTCTGGCTCTTTTATTCGACGCTTTTGAAGGGACATAAATGTCTTGATTATATCATCTTCATCAACTTCAAAGAAAATAGCGAATCGGCGAGCCTCCGCGAAAGCTACCAAAGCACTGTTGTGTGATGTTAGCAAATAGCTACGAAAGTAAACAATAATTTTCAATAAAAAGGCGAAGAACATAAGATTAAATTTCACCTAAGAGAAATAGCGAATCGACGACTGCAAGCTGGAACTGTATATGGGTAATTGATCGGAGGGCAGCAGGGCAAGCCAGAGGACACCAGCCACCAGGCCAGGCGTCACTGTCACGCCTCACGGCGTCCGCGGGTCCGCATCGGGCGGCGGTGTCATGGCGGCGGCGTGTTTCCATCTCCTCAGCTCCGATTGCCGGATAGAGATTGCAATACGAAAGGCCAAAAGGAAACATGTGTACGTACTGAGGTCCGAGGACAGCCTTGCCGCGCGGGCCACGTCCTGGGCTTTCTGACTTCCCACTTCTGTGAAGGATGGCATGATCGGTGATCCAGGTGACTTGTTTTTTTCCTTTTTTTAATACGAATACATGTATATTACGTATATTAGTATTGGTTAGTTGCCGGTCAGACAGGGTATGCCGGGGCATATCCGGCATACCCTGTGGCTTCGCCACTGAATGTAACCTCGTTTGCAAGTTTGTGTTGTTGTCTTTCTTCACCATGGGAAAATTCGAAAGAAAGATCGCGGGTGCATTCAAGAAGGCCGTGGGAGCGAGCTCAAGTCACTCCCGCGGAAGCTCAAGCACGCGCCACACCGAGCCCGAAGAAAGCCCAATGCATGAAGAGGAAGAAACGGTGCCAACGGAGGAAGAGCACGAGCAAGAGATGGAGGAAGGTGACAATGATCCACACCTCAACTTGGAGGGAGCTCAGAAGATGCAAGCATACAACCTTGTCAAGGACTGAGAGTTCATCCACACGTCGGCATTCAACCCTGATCTCCTCGAAAAGATTGGTATGGACACCGAATTCACCACCATTTGGAAAGCCATAGGATGGGAGAACGTTGCTCCCGTTGACGAGCAAGGTTCTCGCCTCCTAGCTATTCAATTCTTATACTCTTTGCAAGAAATTGAATGTGGGATTACCTTCCGTCTTTTTGAGGAGGAATACATGGAGAAATCTCAGCTCTCACTTAGGCTTTAGTACAAAATGATCAATTGACTTGAATCATGCTCTCAAAGGTTTTAATTGCCATGAATTTTGGAGAGTAATTTCCGGTCAAAACGTAGTTGGCAAGTTTCAACCTCATAATATGAATATTCATCATCGTACTTGTTGATGGTAATTAACTATCATTTTAAACCGTCAACATAAGAGGAATAAATGATAAAAAGGATCACCACAGTAGGTTTAGAGGTTTAAACTAACAAATTCCATGAGTTTTGGTGATTCTGTGTTTTTCAGGGGCTAAGCTGCATAATACAGAATTGATCCTCCTTCCAAAGGAAAAAACCGAAGCAATCGGCCTAATCTCCACGTCACGGATGCGGATAGAGATTCTAGAAGACCTAAATCGACTCCACGAGGTGACACGAGCCAACCCGTCGCCAGGTAGGGCCGACCGGCCCTAGGGTTAGGCCGACCGGCCCTCCCCTACGCCACCTCAGCTCCTTCTCTTGCAAGCTACCTATACCGCCTCTAAGGATGCATCTAAACCCCACGCCAAGGTCGGTTTGATCCAAGGGTTGCGGTTCCACGCCCTGGGCTATATAAACAGCCCCAGGATCTCCTTTTAAGGAATCAGTTGAAGAATTAGATCATCTCTTCCTCATTTGTGAAGGCAAGGCCAGAAGTTAGGGTTTCCAGAGAGAAAGAGAGTTAGAGTTCTAGTTCAAGTTTAGAGTTTAGTCTAGATTGATTCAAGTAGAGGCAAGCAACTGCTTGGGATCAGGATAGTTCATCGGAGACTTGGTAATTTCGTTGTAATCATCATTCGACTTTATGCTACTTCAATATATTTCTATATTTCAACTTTATTTTGTTCTTGAGATTGTTCTTGTTATACATCTTGATATAAATATGATTAGTAGAGAGTTTATGAATATGTTCGTAGAAAGCTTGATCCAATTCTGGATAGGATTGAGTGGCTGGCATATTGTAGGCATGGTGCTTAGATTATGCTTGTCTGCGAATGTACTCTATGCTCCAGGCCATGTGGTAGATCGCGGGTGTGACATTCCTGTTGAGTCCTTTGTAGTCCACTCCTCGAGTATAGAACTTAGTAGAACGCGGTTACAGGGAAGAGATCATTACTCTATTCTTGACTTTTCTCTCAGTAATGTTCCTTATTCATAGATGACATGTTGATTATATCATAGATGATTGTGTATAGCTAGATTGATTAATAGACTGATTGAATAAGAAATGCTTATGATTTACATCTCTAAATTAATCTCCATGACTACTTGACTTGAATAATGTTAACTCCCTCTTGTCTCTGGAATACCCATGATTATCATTTATCATTTATCTTATTTGTCTTACCCCTTTCATGACAAGTGATTAGTTGTTTTGATATTTATTATTGAGTAAGTGCAAATGATTATCTCTACTGCTATTGTAACTATTTATATAGTCCCGTATCGATTTTCCTTTCCTTGGTAAAATTATAAATAACGATACTTAGGAAAACCTGGGTGAAATGCTACAATTGGTGTATTTATCTGTGCACTTGCGGATATATACTATAATATCTTTATTTAGTTAAATGGCATGAGTATAATACAACCACACTTTTGGTGTCATGTTGGGGATGACAACCTAACACGAGTGACGTTAAGAAGTGTCAACAAGCATTTCTAGCGCCGTTGCCGGGGAGATGGAAAACTTCACTTTCCGACACGGGATGTCATAGGGATTTACTTTTCAAGGGAATTACCTTTATGGCAATAAGAGATTAATCAATACTACTTACTCATAATAAAAATCACAACTAGTACCTCTGTCTTGACAGGCTTACCCTTGTTTCGTCTTTGTTCATATCTTATGCAGGGTAATACAGGTTAGGTTGTGACTTATCAATTTCTAATCCAAGAGTCAACCAAATCTAGAGGAAGATCAACACCAGTAGTGAAGCTATGGCTAATAAAACTTTACTTGAATGTTCAGCTCCAAGTGTAAGGAACATTCATACTGGACCAACACTTCAGACGGACAACCTTGAATTCGAGCTCAAGCCAAGTCTAATCAACCTAGTGCAAGCTACTACATTTGGTGGAAAGGAAGAAGAATATGCCACTAAACATCTGCAGAGTTTTCTGGAGATTGGAAGCACCATCATCATTAAGGACATCGCCCAAGACATCATACTCCTTCGTCTCTTTCCATTTTCACTAGAAGGGAGAGCGAAGCAGTAGTTCTACACCAACAAAGAAGACATCAACACATGGGATAGATGTTCAAAGGCCTTTCTGTCAAAGTTTTTCCCTATAGGCAAAACTCATGCCTTAAGAGGAAAGATTTATAATTTTCATCTGCAAAAAGGAGAAACCATTTCAGAGGCATGGGAACATTTTCAAGAGAACATCTTGGAATACCCACACCATAAAATGGAAGATTGGTTACTCATGCACAGATTCTACCATGGATTAACCCAAAGATCACGTGAGCAACTAGATGCTACTGCTGGAGGTTCATTTATGTCACTCACTCTTGGAAAAGCAGAATATCTGATGGAGAAGATAGCAAAGAACCAGAGTTGAAAACAAGACAACACTCAACACTGTCGCCAGATTGAAGAAGTTCCAGAAGAAGTGTGTGCACTATCAACAAAGATGGATACACTGTTAAACTGGCTTGACCAAAGAGCCAATTTCAAGAAAGATCGTCAAGCAATTCAAGATGCATTCGATGCTCAGGCCAGATGTGAAGAGTACCTAGGAATAGAAATTCCGGAGAATCAAGAAGATGCAAACATCATCAACAACTCTTCCACGCTGGAAAAGCAAAGATGGAATCAAAAGCAACAGACTACATATCCAGCTAAGTACTCAGGTAATTTTAATAGTTCTTCCAATTTTAAGCAACCCCTCTACGAAATTTAATTTTGGAATAAGATAGAATTAATGATACTATGGTTAAGAAACTTGCTTCTAATGATAAAATTCTAGAGGATATAAATACTAAAATGGATAACTTTTCTTCTGCTATAAAAGATCAACTTGATCATAATAAAAAGGTAGAAACTCAATTATCACAGTTAGCTGCTTCTTTTGCCACTAATAATGAGTAGGTCAAGGGTATAACCACCAGACATGGTAAAACCACTAAAGACCCACCTTATCCAGAAGGGGCACAGAGAAAACCAGTACCAGTGATACCCACAAGTGACAGAAGAAAAGGATGATGAAGTAGAAGAAGTTCAACCACAAGTGCAAGATTTCCAAGACACCAATATCTTACCCTTCCCACGCAGAGATCGAAAACTCAAGATAGATGCACAGTTCAGTAAGTTTGTTGAGATTATTCAAAAATGATATATCAATGTCCCTTTGTTAGATGCGTTGCAGGTTCCCACCTATGCAAAGTATGTTCGAGACATCCTCAACAATAAAAGACCACTGCCTACCACTGAAGTGATCAAGCTGACAGAAGAGTGTAGTGCGACCATCCTCAACACATCAATCAAGAAGAAGGATCCAGGATGCCCCACTATCGACTATTCAATTGGAGATCAACATTTTGACAATGCGTTGTGCGACCTTGGAGCAAGTTTCAGTGTGATGCCCAAGGCGATCTTCGATAAACTTCCACATGCAAAGCTTGATCCAACCTCGATGTGCCTGCAGCTAGCGGACCAGTCACTCCGTTACCCTGTGGGAATCACCAAGAATATTCCAGTCAAGATTAGAGAATTCTTCATACCAGTCGACTTTGTGGTTCTGGACATGCAACCTGACTCAAGAGTGTCACTCATTCTTGGGAGACCCTTTTTGAGTACCGCAAATGCCCACATCGGCGTCGGAATTGGAGAAGTCAAATTCAACATTGATGGACGAGAAGAGTGTTTTCCATTCAGACCAAGACCTGAGTTAAGCTCCACTGCGAAGATGATAGATGAAAAAGGAGTCACACAGTCACCACTCACAGGGATGACTATGACCCCCGAAGAATAAATCCAGCTGGAGTAGTCCGATTCGATGGACTTAAAAATCCCGAACCATCGCTGGGAGGTAACTCGGTATTTATCTGCATTTAATTTTTGCATAGAATATTTACTTATTCATGCATAGAAAAAAATAAAAATCAATCTCATGGCATAATTATTAAAGCCCGATATAATTAATATTTACCGAGCGTGAAAACCTCTAGTAAATAATAATCACTGTGGTGGCAGAAAATATAAAAATACCATCATTAGAATTCTAATTTTTCATAGATACATAAAAGTAATTTTTCTTTGCATACTTGTGTGATTATACGGTATAAATACGAGAGACATACGGACCCATGGGACCCACCTCAATCACCTCACATCACTTCACATCACTTCACTTCACTCCACCACCTTCACTCTCCTCCATTCTTTTTCAACCACCACATCACATGGAGCGTCGGCAGGTGAAGGCATCTCTTAATCACGAAGCAAGGAAGTAAGTGAAGGAAGGGATGGATGAGTGGGCCCCACATGGGGCCGGCCCGGCCGGCCTCCCTCTTTCATAGATGGGCCCGACGCACGTCGCCTATCTCGCGCCGCGCTCCCGTTCCTGCCCCCACCGATGCCCTACGACTTACACAACGGGGTGCTGGATCTCGGCACCCTCCAATGATAGCGGCCCTCTCCCCACGGTTGTGGCGAGAGCGCCGCCACCGCCGCATCGCAACTTGGCAGTGGGCTGTCAGCTATGGACCAAGTGCCCAAGTCAAAAACTGAAACGCAGCTATGCTTGGTCTGCCCAACATGAAGATTGCTTGGACGCTTGGTCTTCCAATCGAGGTCCGACTAGCCAGCAGATTGGCGTCCACGGTCCATCTGGATTTAGGAGACGAGGAGATAGATTACCTTGCCATCTCAGTCATGGAGGTCAAGCGAGCTGCCGAGCCGAGCCAATCGACGAGACAAGATCACTAGCCATGGGAGAGGACAGAGAGGAGAATAGACGACATGATGAGATCACGGCAACAACGCCTGCAATTCTTCTGTGATTTCAGTCACTAGGTAAGCAACCACACTGTACACAGTAGTATGCATATTCATGGTGTTTAAAGATTTTTTTTAACTTAATGAGCTCGAGCACCCTGAAGTTATTAGATAATATTGAACTTGAAGAGCTCTGTACAAAATTTTCAGAAACATTCTCTGTTGACAGATCATCTGATGTTAAGGTAGATGATCCAATTTGTGAATTGAAGTTATTTTAGTGCATTGAATATTATCTTCTTAATTTATCTGGTAATCCTCACTTGTGAATTCTTGCATGATCAGATAGCAGATTAGGAGAGACATAGTTCACCCATTGCGGCACATCTGCCATGCCTATGACGTGCTTGATGAAATGCACAGCAGAGGGTGCTATGAATACTCTGCGTATTCGAGAAAACTACAAAAAACTGCAAGGCATGATATTTCTTTCCCTTAACTATCAATTAGTTAGGTGTTGGGATTAGATGAAGCAAAGCCAAACTGAAGATGAGCTGACGGCTAGGAATTACTAATGGTGTTATTATGCGACCCAATGCAGTATTGGCCATTGAATTATCACAGAAAAAATTATTTCAGGGAATTATCATATGTTTTTAAGTAGCTTATTTGATCTGCAGGATCGTACAACTGTTGTTATTGGGCGTATTGAACAGAGAACACAGCTTACATCTTAATTTTTATTGCCTTAGATCGAATTTGTGATGCAACTAAACTGCTGCATGCTTATCCTACTTTCTAATGTTTGAAGTATGAATTGGATGCTTTTCCTACTTTCTAAAATGAGTACGGAATTCATATGAAACCTGCTTTGAACTCATGTTTATGTTGACTTGGAGTGGATATGGATCAGATGGAGGCAATTTTTTACATCAGTTTAGGCTGCCCAAACTGTTTAACATTGTTTAGCAACAAAAACAAATTAATGGTTATGTGAAATAAAGGCTAAAACATAGAAAACATAATGAGATTGCTTAGGTACCAGTGGAACCGCGTAAAAAAAACATAGTGAAGGATTTGTATATTTTGTGTGAAAAATATTGTCTGATTGTACATTAGTGACTATCTACTATAGATAATCAGATACTTCTGTATCTATGGTCCAATATATGTTTTTATATGATTCAATATGATATTCTAATTGTTGAGGTACCAGGATATATGGCTAATAAAGGAACAAAAAAAAGCCCATGCATGCTTTAACATGATGTCTAATGGCCAGTATATGAGATTAATCATTTTATTTAGGACCATCTCATATGAGTACATACGTACCATTACTTAACTAGCTGTACAAATATTAGAGGTTATTGTTTTTTTTCAGGTTATACTCAACTATGACTTTCAGCTTTTTTGCAACGTTGAAAATTATTTATTTCTAAATTTTTAGTGCTCTTTTAGTGGCAAAACTGATGCAGAGATGATTGTAAATTGTCGCAGTGTGGAGCTGAGGAGCACCTGAGCAGTGAATGCAAATAATTTCTCATCAGGAATACATGAGTGTGCATCCCCTGGCATGTTCAAGTGCAAGGAAATGGCTAATCAAATACCCATTTTTTTGCAACATTCAGCAAGCTTTATGCTGAATTTTGCAAAAAACTAGCATCAAGGGCATCTACCCTTTCTGAAGACTTGTTTGTTTTTGGCCACTCCAAAGTTTCAGCAAGCTTTATGCTGAATTTTGCATAATCTGACATCAAGGACATCTCCCCTTTCTGAAAGAGATAACTGTTTTTGGTCATTTCAATGTTCATCCAGTTCAGGCGATTCAGGGGCGATGATCAGGGGGCGAAGGAGCAGGCCACTGATGATGAGGAGAACGCCAACTGGGAGCTCCCTGCAGGAGAGTTGCCTTCTTACAGCTACAGGTAGAGATAATCGAGAACTTGAAGCATGGTTTTGTGTGCATAAGAGATTCAACACTCCAGCTTTAGTTCTTCCTGTCAGTCGGAGGAAATTGAGTAGGTGTTGCCAAACGATTAGCCGATTGGCGACCAAAGCACGGTAAACTGATGTTAAGCTTTGCTCTGAATGTTATGTCTCGACAGCATACCCTCATGACTGTGCTGCAAATGCTTCATCTGGATTGCGTTCTTGTGGATGGATGTGTACAATGGTTGGTGTGCTGTCACAAAAATTATGATGCTAAGTTTTTCTGGTGGGGAAGAGATGAATTCTGCTAACCATCCTTGAGAATATGAGACGTGAATCTTAATGAACTCGTAGCGTTAACACGGACAATATACAAGTAGAAGCAGTGGTGCATGATGGTTGTGAGTGTGTTTCCTCACTTTGCACCAAAGTTGGGGAGGATCAGTGACGTGGACTGGTTGGGCGACCATGCCTAGGTAGGCCAACCCCTTCCTAGGGCCAATTTGAGCCATCTTTGACAAGTGGGTCCCTACACGTCGGTACACTCCAAAATATGTGTGCATACTTTATTTTGAACAAAATATATATGAGAAATGCTATAATCCTTGTTTATTTCCTAGGTATTTGGTGGTCAGATAGATCATGTGATGAACGTTAACACACACATACCATACACATCAAGAGCTAAGATTATCTTTTTTTGGTGGTTCCTTCATGGGTGTTTATGCAGCAATAGCATGTTAACAAAGACTGTTAAGAGATTCCTTTGGAAGGAATACAATAATTGCAACATATCACCCATTGCACCTTCGATACATTGCCTTGAGGACTAAGCATGTTGGAGAAAGATTATTAAGATGGCGATTGTGGTTATAAACATGAAACATATATAAGTAGCGTTGAAAACGGACGCAAAATATCCCGTTTTGACCCGTTCCGTTTTCTACTTTGTTCCATCCGTTTTTGTATTTGTGAGATCCCGTTTCCGTATTTATGGAAAGGGGAGAGGGGTTTTTCCGTCCGTTTCCGTGGGATCCCGTTTTCATCTAGAATTGACCTATATTTGTTTCATTTTTCATCTTTCAATCTATGTGAGATATGTCTAGGAATTGATATGTTCATAAACCTACTAATCACCAATTATGCATGTTAACATGTTAAAGAATTGCATGCTAGTGAATATTGGACCGATAACTTCGTTTGTGTATATTATTTTGTAACTTTGTTCATGTATACTCGAGAATATTTTATTATGTTATTCTAAATTATTTTTTCGGCTCTCCATCCATATTTGTCTGTTTCCGTATTTCCGTATATCCCCATCCGTTTTTAATTCTATTTTTCCCGAACCCGATTCCGTTTCCGCTAAAAATATAGAAACGGAAATAGGAGAGGAGTTTTTCCACCCGTTTCCGTCTGTTTTCGTCCCTATATATAAGTATCAGCCAATTTGAAAAAAATATAATTCTACTCGATATGATGGCTCTCATGGGGTCTCAACCACGTCATATTGGTCTCCATTGTCGGGATTTGGTGACCTCGCAGGTAGTGAGGAGGGGAGACTTCCATATATCTAATAGCTTACTATTAGTATCCAAATAATCTCCTCTTTGTGAGTTTTGCTTCCATGGTTAAAATGTGGCAAATGATTTGGTTTCCAAATTTCTAGATAGGTTTTGTTGGAGTGACTGCATCACCCATAATAATGATATATGCATAACAAGCTAGGAAGATACATTTTTGTTCAACTATGTTGGATATTTTTGTTCGTTCATTTGCATCTGTGGATTTTGTGCCGCCTTTGTTAACGTTGGGGCTTTTGCTAAGATGACATCATTATAGGCAAAAATTGATAAAATGTAATGCCTATTGCTGTTACAAAAATGCGACCTATATATCGACCTATGCAATGCGAACCACTAATGCCATTGTTCCGCTCCTTCATGCGATGGATGTTGTGACTCAGGTACTAGCCACCTCACATTAGTTTTATTTCTTCTCCAGATCTGGTGACCTCACCCGCGTTAGGTACGAAAGGGAACTTGCCATATTATCATCGTTCTACAGAGCGTTTCCAAATAATCCCCTGTAGAGATTTGTTTTTATGGGTGTTACAATCTTGCGGGTGATTAAGGTTTTATGCATGTTTGTAGGTATTCTCATGTCTAACAAGGTACCTGACAAGCTAGCAAGTTATTCCTGTGTCCACTTAATACTTTTGGTCATTTGATTTTGTGCCACAGAATCCCTTTATTGGTTCACTTAATTAGACAAGCTAGTGTTGGAGTTTTTGTATTCTTTTTTCCCTAATATAAGAAGATAGCTAATGATCATTGAAAGGTTTCCATGCGTCTTGTTTGAAATTATAGGGTGTTTCCTCTTTCTACTTGATAAGTTTCTAAGTCATGTTTCGAGGTTCGAAAAGAATTCTCACTTCTACCGTCTTCATTTTGTTCGGTGTCACCTCAATGTTTTTGGCAGGAGGATACATAGACTGGAGATGGATACAGATGTGTCGAGGACCTATTTGTGAGCTTTTACGTTAATTTGTATGTTCCTCAAGGCCTATGTGTAAGAATTGGGAAAAGAAATTTTATTTGATACAACCAGTACTAAGTTTATCATAGTCAAATGGCCTAGAGATAAGTGCCGTTCATTTGCGGACTTGATCTCTTCATTCAATTCAAAATTGGAAGGGTTTGTGAATGATAATAAGTTCTGTATAATTAATATGTGGCTTGGATTTGATGGCAGTGCATAATTGCTCTATGCGTTTGTAAGGAATGAAATAAATAAATACTGCGAATGTAGAGTAGCAAAGTAAAGCTACTAGCTGGTTACAGATCATTTGTCGCCATAGCCTTATACCTGAGAATGGGATTGGAATGGATTAATTACTACCCTGTATATATTTCTACGACTAAGTTCAGTCATCAATATTTTTTGGTAAGCATTGACTACATGCCAAGAAAATTACACAGTAGAAAAAATGTAGCCAAAAGAAGATCTGAAACGTAGATTTTCAAGCATTACTGTAGTCCCAAAATGAAAGCAAAGTAGCCAGGCAGTAAATAGCAAATTTAGCCAGTAATCATTGTCATCTAAACTAGACAATATGGACGGGGGATGTCTATTCATATACAAGCGATTATTTCTATATCAGGAGGTTGGTAGGGAACGTTTTTTTCATCGCCAGTTGGACATGGCGCATGCCGATCGGCCCAGCTGTAGCGCCCGTCTGAAACGGTTGTGTGCCGCCTGTTTCCCGCGCTTTCATTTTTGCTAATTCTGTGAGGAAACGGCGAGTGAGAAAACGATCCAACCAAGAAACTACCTGCAGGCCGGTGTTCTAGTTTCAGAGATTCCCTTTGGCCTACATAAATCCCGGGCCTGTAGAGCTTCCCTTCCATCAACCAATCACCCATCCATCAGCTCTTCGACCATTAGTGCACACATTATCTACTAGCAATAGCTAGCTTTCGTGCTTGCTTAGTTCCACCAATGGCCGCTGCCACCACTGTCCGCGACGTGCTGTACCACTACACCTTCACCCGTGGCCTATACGAACGCCTCATCGGCGACTGTGAGTGCCACCCACAGGTTGCACGGAACGTCGTGGCGCTCCTCCTCTGGTTCGACCAGGGCACCAACAAGGTCATTTCCCACCTACCGAGCATGAGCACCACCGCCCTAGGCCACCTGCTCAACGAGGCCAGCTGGGTCATCCACGGCCTTCGCATGAGGAACGTCCTGGGCCCACCGATCCCGCTCCTCTCCGCGCTCTGCCAGGACAGCCTCATGGACCACCCCCGCTTCTTCGCCTTCAACCAAGGCCGCATCGCACATGGCGTCGCCGACCTCCTCGACGGCGTGTGCACGCTCATTTTCGACGACCGCCTGTACCACCTGCTGCGCCGCTACCAGACTGGCCTCGTCGGCCGCAACCAGGAGCTCGAGGCGCCCTATGAACGCGTCGTCGTCACCGTGCCGGAGGACTGCCGCTCCATGTTCGTCACATTTTCGAAGGGCCAGCCAGTCGAACGTGATGACATCTTTAGCTACTTCAGGGAGTATGTTCTGCATCAACTCGTTGACACATGCATGATTGCTCTCTAGCTTCGTGAATGCCACATATATGTGCATGGTTGCATCGTCATCGGATAATGCTTGCAGGACCTGGGGCGACTGCATTGTTCGTGTTCTTATGGAGAAGACCACTGGTAAAGCGCAGCCAATGTACGGCCGCGTCATCTTCAAGAGCAAAGCGTTCGTGAGCTTGGTGCTCAATGGCGTGGACCGTGCCTCGGTCTTCATAGGCGGACGTGAGATCTGGCTCCGTGAGTACATCCCAAGCAGCAGCAGCAACAACTGAACTTCATCCAGCCTAGGGCCATCAGTGCTGGTAGCTAGGAGATCAGAGGGGAACTATGCATATGGCGTTAAGGAGTGGCGGCCGCCTGACCATCCCGGCTGGTGGATCCTCCCCTGGATAACAAGAACTACAATACACAAAACCACTGTATAATAAATCCATCTTTTATGTAACTGACAGAATAACTGATTCCCCCTATATGGTATGCCCTGCTCAAAGTGAAGGACGTATACCTTCAGGGCAGAAGCATTAGGATTATGAATGGAAAGTGCTAATGTAGCTGATATGAAAAACCTTTGTACACAATTGTCCCTGTTCTGTTCATCATGTGTGAAAAAAAGAAGCTAATGTAGCTGATATGAAAAATGGCAAAATTCAAATCACCGTAGATGAACTGCAGACATGCTGGGATAAAATCAACTCTGATGTGAATACTTTTCGACTCCAAGAGAATGAAGATGTGATTATTTGGAAACTTAGAAAAAAACCGTTTTTCTGTGAAATTTACGTACAATGCTTTGACTTAAAATAATGCTGGACCTTTCCACAAAAGAATTTGGAAGGGTAAAGCCCCTCAAAAGATAAAATTCTTTATGTGGCTGATGACTAATGATGCCCTGTTAACAAAAGATTATCTTTTTCACTTCCTCCTAATAAGATTATATTTTGTTAACAGGGAATGATTGGTCATCAGCCACATAAAGATTATCATTATTGACCATCTCTTTTTCACTTGTCCAACTGCAAAAGTGATTTGGGCAGTGACAGCTAAAGGAATTGGAGAGCTAATAATGTACCTACATCCTTGGCTCAATGTTGGGCCTGGTGTGACCAATGGCTACCTACAGGAAAGAAGTTTCGTTTGTGGGGGGTCTCTGCAATGTGTTGGGCAATTTGGAAAGCTCGAAACAAAGCTTGCTTCAATGGGAAGAAACTCAAGTATCCCATTGAAATCATGTGTCACGCGTGTGCTCTAATGCATTTTTGGATAGGTTTGTACGCCGAAGTGGACATGGAGATGCTCATCAATGGAGTCAACGCTATCCTTAGGGTGGTGGCAGAGATTCTAATTCCCAAGGGCTCAGTTGAAGATAGGAATAAGTGGCTGAAGCATCGTGACGGGCATGATGATGAAGATCAGAATCAGTGGCGGGCCCACATGTATTCAATGGTATTCAGTTGAATACCCAAAATTTTTGTTAAAAAATTTTATACATATAGTGTTTATACAAGTCTGTATATGAGAAAATAAAAAATACTGTGATCTGAGACCTGTTCAGGCAAATTGGCCCAATAAACCTCAGTTTTCCCTAGCACCCATGCATGGCCCAACGAGGTTGAACGGCCCATTTTCACAATTCATTGCTAGTCTGCTAGAGGCCCAAACCGGCGCTCCCACCTCTTCCTCCTGCTCTCGCTCGGACGCTGTGTCACTGTCTCCGAAGACCGAAGTCCCCGAATCGGCGAACCCTAGTGGCGGGAGGCGGCTTGCCGCTTGCCAGTGGCGCTCGTGCACGGCTTGCGGCGTGGCGCGTGGTGGGCGGCGGGGTGCAGCGCTGCGCAGGCCGCTGGGCGCTGGCGGCTGGCCTAGTGGCCTGGCCGAGTCTACGACCAGCACCGACCAGCACTCCCACTCTAGCAGTCAGCAGACAGCAGTAGACTACTAGACTTGACGGCTTGACGCTAACGGAAGAGGACTAGAGGAGCAGTCAGCAGGACAGCAGCGTGACCTGTAACTCTGTAAGTAGACAGTAGTCTTCCCAAATCCCAATTCCAAATTCCTTAATTAATTTGTTATTTGTTAGGGTGTTTGACTCTTTGGAATAGCAATTTATCCCCAAATTTCTTAGTATAGTCTCTTGATTTAATTTTAGGTCTCAAGTATGAAGAGAAAAAATAGTAACACCACAGATTTGAGGAGTTTCATGGAGCGGGCTGCTGCAAGAAATAAGCAATCACAACCTGAGGTTCAGCAAGAAGTAGAGGGAGTTATTCGCTCAACTAATGAAAGTTGTATGCAACTGGTTGTTTTTGAAGGGCAGAATGACAGTGGTACTGGTACAAGCGCAATTCCACCAGAACCAGAAGCAGTGATAGTTGAGCCTACAGTAATAGAAGAGGATGAAGCTGTACCTCTAAATAAATCAAATTCTAGTGATGAAGACACTGATGACATGTATCACATTCAGTATGATCCTGGACTGAGGGTTCCTATCTCAAGCTATGATGTGAATGATCAAGATTCAGTTAGAAGGGCATACATTGCATTGGGGCCATGTCGACCCAAAATGAAGCAAAATGATTTTCCACAACATGAAATTGGAGGTATGCGTCGTTTCAACCGTAAATGGTTTATTGAATTCAAGTGGTTGGAGTATAGCGTTGAGAAAGAAACTCATCATGGAAGACTCTCCTACTGCATATTATGATCATTGCTTTGCTCATCAACTTCAATTGACACTTGTTGCTGTTGCTAAGGAGAACAATGATTGTAAGTGGTTCTTTGGCCAACTTGCATATTTGTTAAATACTCTTGGCATGTCTTGTAAGAAGATCCGTATGCTTCGCATAGCTCAAGCTGAGTATATGATTGAAGCATTGGAATTGGGTGAAATTGAAACAGGACAAGGTTTGAATCAAGAGATGGGCTTAGCAAGGCAAGGTGATACACGGTGGGGATCTCACTATAGGACAGTAATGCATGTTATGGCTTTGTATCCTTCAATCAAGAAAGTTCTCTGGCAGATTGGGAATGAGAATGGAGGGGCAGATGTTATAGGAGCTCAAACTATGTTGAAAGTATTTAAATCATTTGAGTTTGTTTTCCTGCTCCACTTGATGAATGAAATATTTGGGTACACAAATGACTTATGCAATGCTTTGCAAAAGAGAGAGTAAGATATTGTAAATGCAATGGATCTTCTTGAGTTCACAAAGATACAGTTGGATGTTTTGAGGCTTGATTCTGGATGGACAGAATTCCTTGCAAAGGTCACTTGTTTTTGTGAGAAGCACAAAGTAAAAGTTGTTGACATGACCGCAATGTATAAGCCTATACAAAGATCAAAGCAATTCTTCAGAGGCCTCAATAACTATCACCGGTTCCACGCAGATATGTTTTTGGGCGTCCTTGATAGGCAGCTTCAAGAACTTAATAGCAGATTTGATGAGGTAAACACTGAGCTACTTAGATGCATGGCATCATTCAGTCCAGCTAAATCTTTTGCTGCTTTCAATATCGAAAACTTGGTGAAGCTTGCAAACTTCTATCCTCATGATTTTTCATTTGAAGAAAAGAACCAGCTCCCTTTTCAGCTAACTCACTATATTAATGATGTGAGGAATGATCAAAACTTCACAAATTTGGAAGGTCTCGCAGAGTTGTCCATGATGCTTGTTAAAAAGGATAAGGTTGATAGGTACATCATTGTTTATAAACTTCTCAAATTGGTGCTAGTTCTCCCAGTTGCAACAGCCGGTGTTGAAAGGATCTTTTCAACCATGAACTATATCAAAAACAAGCTGAAAAATAAGATGAGGGCAAGATTACTTGAATGATAGCTTGGTTACGTTCATTGAAAGAGAATTCTTCTTGCAAACAAAGGATGAGAACATCATCAACCGTTTTCAGAGCATGAAGGATCGAAAAGTTGTCTTATAATTTGTCAGTTTTATTGTCATAATGTCATTTGCTTGTCATTGTCATTTCTATATGTTGCCACTATGTTATATTGAACTATTGGTACCTTTTTATGTTCAACAATTTCAATTTATCCTTAGATTCTTGAATATGGAAAATCTGCTCTGTTCATGAACTATATATATATATATATATTATGCAGTTTTAAATATATGGCACTATACATGCCGAATATGAGCCATTTGGTTGTCAAAAAAAAAATTGAGCTATTTAGTTGTCAATTTTTTTAATACCCAGCCCTTAAATCCTGCGCCCGCCACTGATCAGAATCTGTAAGAGATGAAAAGGTGGCCAGGGAAGAGGGGCTTCAGTAGTCTGTGTTCTGCAGCTCTGTCATTTTTTTGCAGCCTGTTATGGTTGGTCTGGATGATCTGTAATAGGATTCTAATACTCGTTCTATTGCTGTCGGTAGATTGGTTCTATGCGCTTTAACTCTTGCAGCTATCTGACAAAGTGCAGATATGCTGGAAGCTGGGTTTCTGTTCTCTTTCTGCTCTTCATTCCCAATAGACTCTTGTATTTCCGTTTTTCTATGAATGGAAATTGGGATATCCTCTTGTGAAAAAAATACCCAAACAATATTTTGTCATATTGTCACACCTTTTCTTAAGGATAAAAATAGGATGCATAAAAGACTCATGTGCGCCCCAGGAAACAGTCGCACACATAAGTTGACAAATTACATAGTATCATCACAGTGCTTATTACACAGTGAATAAATATTTAACATATAGTCTTGTACATAATATGAGTAGCTACTAATAATAAGTCTCTCGCGGAAGCTCTAAACACAGGGACGCGGTTGACTGGTTGACACCAAACCTTGTACTCATTGCGGTAATCATCAGCCCATTCCTCATCTATTGTGGTGGAATAGCAAGGGTGAGCACATGTCGTACTCAACAAGTATAACATAGGGTTCAAGTGGCACAAAAGGCTAGGCACTGTTTGACTGCATTTAACTTTAATTCATCATTTATTTAGCGATTAAGTAGCATCAAGGTATACCAAATCCCATTAATGAACATACGATCAATTGTAATAAGAATAATGAAATAGCTGTTAACATGAGCGATATAACATCAACAATAATTAAACATGTCATAACAATGTTGATCATTTATTCTGTAAGAATACCCAAGGCCGCTCATATCCGTGAGCACAGGTAGTATACTAGTTTATTAAACTCTGCACAGAGGTGTACACTTTCACTGTGAGTCATGACTTTCAAATGCATGGGTTTGCAAGGCCCAAAACATCGGAAACCATATAGAGCCATTCAAAAGTTCGTCTAACAAGTTAGGGCCATTAGATTCACTCGGCAGGTAGATGTAGGAACCCCTTTTCAAATGGCACAATTCCTTCTCGGCTATACTCATAGATTAGAGGCTGTCCTACACCCAACGTGGCAAGTCATTCTTACGCCATTTAAGGCAACCATTAACAAGCTAGAAAAGGTCCTTTAAACAACTAAAGCCAGAGCCATATAACCCTCACAGTTATACTGTCAATCCCGGTTAATGCTTACAGATAAGTCCTTATGGAGAGTAACTAGAGCAACAAACAAACAACACAGTGCTCTAGTCCCCTTGTAACAAGAATTAAATCATCTTAATGGTTAATTGCACCATTCATTAGTCATATTACAAGATCAATGCTCATAAATCAAGCACTAGCCAAGCTATGCAAATGCATAATCCCATGGGTGTCAAGGAATCAAGATATCAATCGCTAAGTTAAAATCTCTAAGGTTGCCAAGGAGGACACACGCATATGATAGCAATTATAGTGAATAGGGTAACGAGGATGGTCCCATGTTATACTTTCCTTGATCAAAGTGATACTCCAGATGCTGCTGCTACTCGGGCTCGAAGTAATACTCCTGATCGTCCAAAAACTGCTCACCGTCTATACTCGATCACCAAGCATCAACACACAATCATCCGAGCAGTCATACACAAAGCAAACAGGAAGACATAATTAGAACAGTACACCAACAATAGAAAAACAGTATAAAAAGTTTATAGAACTATTCTACACGTTACCACGATCACACAGACATAAAGATTATGAAAAACGGAGTTAAAACGTGAAAGATATGAATTTTCTAAGATTTCATATAGATAAAAAATGTGCTAATATAAACTCAAAATTTAATTGTTGCAAACCTATTTAACAACACTAATGCATAGAGTTCGCGAATACGAACCTAACGCAACTTGAACGGGTCAGAACGGAGTTAAAACGAGCAAGATGTAAACATTTAAAGTTTTGAAACATCAATTTGAAACATATGAAACATATTTTCATTTAACCCAACAGAATTTACGTTTTCTAAAGAAGAAAGCATATTTTTGGATTACGCTTTAGGACGGTGGGTTCTAATCCCAAAAAACTTAGGGGCTCTTTAACAAATTTACCCCATGAAGGGGTATCTTCTAATCGGAGCCGTTGATTTGGATTTGTACGGCGGTGGTTATAAGAGGGAGGGATACGGCGGCTCTTCGGCCGGGAATAGGGCTCACATGGCGGCACCATGGCCGGCGGCTTGCCGGAATAGCCGAATCGGTGATTTCGGTCACCTTAGGAGGTACGACCGGGTCCATTCGAACCAGAAGCTCGAGACGAGCTTACCTGCGAAGAAGATGGAGGCGCGGGCGAGATGAAGGTGGCACGTGGCTCGTTAGGGCGGACGGTAGCATCCCTGCTCACGGATACGATGTGAAGTGAGCAAAACAAATCAAATTGAGGGCACCGAAACGTTCTAGAGTTCAAAATGAAACCCAAGAACAACTTATGAAGGCAATGAAGGAAAGGATTGGTGGAATTGACCCCGACGGTGGCACTTAGGTTTAGGTGGCGCTGCGAGGGCTTGATGCGAGGCTGTAGCGACTTAGGGTTGGAAAAAGGCAGCAAGTAGGGATGCGGCGACTCTTATAGGGGCTATTCGTGCTAGGCAAGGAAAGAAATCCCGTGGATTCCAGATTGGATTCGAGTTCGGGTCGGTGAACTCGACCCCGGCTCGGTCGCTGCGCAAGGATGGGGACGTGCTAACATGTGGACCCCGACCGTCAGCGAGACAGAGAGAAAGGAGGGCGCGCCCGCAACGGCCTCGGCTAGGCCGTGGGACGCACGAGAGCGATGAGGAGGGAAGCTCCTCAGCCAACCCAGGCGGCCCAAAGCAAAGGAAGGGGAAGGCAGGAGGGAGCAGGCCGCGTGGGCTTCCAGGCCATCAGGCCAAAAGAGAACAGGGGAAAGTTTATTATTTTTTTTTCTAGAGCCATTTCCAAATTGAATTTTGAATCCAAATTTAAATGCACTCAAAACCACACAACATAGTAAGACAAATGCGACAGCATGAATGCATCAACATGTCTCTAGCCTTATGTTATATTTTAATCTCAATAAAAAATATTATTTACCTATGTTTTAATGCACAAACAAATACATAATAAACTGGATTAAGCTATTATATAAACCATGCAAATTTTCGGTGTTACAAATTCTACCCCCTTAGAAGAATCTCGTCCTCGAGATTGGACTGCCTACTCAAATAGCTGTGGATATGACTTTCTCAGTTCATCCTCTCTTTCCCAGGTTGCCTCTGCTTCTAAATATCGATTTCACTGAACTTTGCACATCTTAATAACGCGGCTTCTAGTAACTCTCTCAGCAGTCTCTAATATTTTAACTAGGAACTCTTCATAAGTTAGATCCTCATTAATAGCTAATTCCTCTAATGGTACTAGTTCCTCGGGCACACGTAAACACTTTTTAAGTTGAGAAACATGGAACACATCATGAACACCTGACAAATTCTCAGGCAACTTTAACTGATAAGCAACTTCACCACGTCTGGCGATAACTTTAAACGGCCCAACATACCTTGGTGCTAACATGCCTTTCAGGTTGAACCTCTTCACACTTCTCAGTGGTGACACCTTCAAGTAGACATAATCACTTACTTCAAAAACTAAATCTCTTCTCCGGTTGTCAGCATAACTCTTCTAACGAGATTGTGCCACTCTCAAATTCTCAAGAATCATTCGCACTTGATCCTTTGCATTTCTAAGAACATCAGTACCAAACACTTGAGACTCACCTGTCTGATTCTAAAACAATGGAGTTCTACACTTACGCCCATACAAAGCTTTAAATGGTGCCATCTTAAGACTCTATTGATAACTGTTGTTGTATAAGAATTCTGCATAAGGCAAACTCTTATCCCAACTAGTTCCATATTGCAACGTACAAGCTCTCAACATGTCTTCTAGTTTCTGGTTTGTTCTTTCAGTCTGTCCATCTGTCTGTGGATGATATGCTATACTAAAATTCAGCTTTGTTCCCAAAGATTCATGTACAACCTTCCAAAAATGTGATGTAAACTGTGAACCTCGATCAAATACAATCTTCTTCAGAACTCCATGTAAACACACTATCTTCTCCATATACAACTCTACCAATTTTGGTCCTTGGTAAGTAGTTTTGACCGATATGAAATGAGCAACCTTAGTTAATCGATCTACTATAATCCAAATAGAGTTATAACCTTTCTGAGTATAAGGTAATCCTACTATAAAATCCATACCAACTTCTTCTCACTTCCACCCAGGAATCCTCATTGGTTGCAATAATCCTACATGTCTTTGATGCTCAGCTTTCACTCTCTGACAAGTGCCACACACTGCCACATACTCAGCTACATCTGGTTTCAATCCCATCCACCAATACTTTCCTTTGAGATCCAGATACATCTTAGTACTGCTAGGATGAATAGAATAAGCTGACTCATGAGTCTCACGAAGAATGGATTGTCTTATAGCCGAGTCCTCAGGTACACACAACCTCTTTCCAAACCAAAGGGTTCCATTATCATCAATTCGGAAACCTAGTGACTTACCAATCACTACGTTCTCTGCTATCTCCTTCAATTTCTCATCCTTCAACTGACCCTTGCGTATCTCTTGCTCAAGTGTGGGTTCTATCACTAATTCCATTGCACTGATAATAATTCCCAAGTTTAGGTGTTCAAACTCAGCACACAACTCACTTGGCATGGACGACACTTGCATCTTAGTGGCATAACTTTTCCTGCTAAGAGCATCTGCAACAACATTGGCTTTTCTAGGATGATAGTGTATCTCCAAATCATAATCCTTGATCAACTCCAACCATCTACGCTGCCATAAGTTCATCAGACTGAGTGAAGATGTACTTCAAACTCTTATGGTCGGTGTATACATCACTCTTATGCCTAATCAAATAGTGTCTCTAAATCTTTAGAGCATGGACTACAGCTGCTAACTCCAGATCATGAGTAGGATAGTTCAGCTCATGTTTCTTCAACTGCCTAGATGCATATGCGACAACTCTGCCTTCTTGCATAAGAACACAACCAAGACCCAAACGAGAAGCATCACAATAAATAGAGAACTTCTTACTCAAATCTGGCAATATCAAAACAGGTGTTGTAGTTAGTCTCTTCTTCAATTCTTCAAAACTAGCTTGATATTTATCAGACCAGACAAACTTAGCATTCTTCTCTAACAGAGCTGTCATAGGCTTAGCAAGTTTAGAAAACCCTTTGATAAACCGTCTGTAGTATCCAGCTAAACCTAAGAAACTACGAATCTCGCCCACATCAGTAGGTGGCTTCCAATTCAATACATCTTTTACCTTGCCTGGATCCACTGATATTCCACCATTAGAGACAACATGTCCAAGAAAAGAGACTTTCTTTAACCAGAACTCACACTTACTTCCCTTAGCATACAACTTATGCTCTCTAAGCTTCTACAATACCAACCTAAGATGCTCTGCATGCTCCTCCTCAGTCTTGGATAATACCAATATATCATCGATAAATACCACCACAAACTTGTCAAGATATTCCATAAACACCTTATTCATCATGTACATAAAGTAGGTAGGTGCATTGGTCAAACCAAATGACATGACAGTGTACTCATACAAACCATACCTCGTAGTAAAAGTTGTCTTTGGAATGTTAGAAGCACGAATCTTCAGTTGATGATAACCAGAACGCAAATCAATCTTAGAGAACACACAAGCACCTCTAAACTGATCAAACAGGTCATCAATTCTAGGCAAAGGATACTTGTTCTTGATAGTAACCTCATTAAGTGACCGATAATCCACACACATCCTCTGTCCACCATTTTTCTTATCAACAAAGATAACTGGTGCGCCCCATGGTGAAGAACTAGGACGAATAAAACCTTTATCTTGTAACTCCTTAATTTATTTCTTAAGTTTCTCTAATTCATCTACCCCTATTCTATATGGTCGTTTAGCTACAGGTGCAGTTCTAGGTAATAACTCAATAAGAAATTTAATGTCTCGGTTAGGTGGCATACCTAGCAAATCATCTGGGAAGACATCCGAAAATTCATCAATAACTGGATTCTCTTTGCTAGCATCATCATCAAGCTGATTCACTAAGGCTGTTGGCTACTTCTGCACTGCTACATCAACACTGATCTTCTCCCCATTAGGTGCATTCACAACCACTACCTTCTGCTAACACTGAATCACTGTCTGATTTTGTTTCATCCAGTCCATACCCAAGATCACATCAATACCCGATGTCCTCAACACTATAGGAGTTTATCTTAAACTCTACCCCCTTAAAACCATACTAACTGGAAGACACCGATTATTTGTTTGCATGGTACCTCCAGGTGAGTTTACTACGAGACGTTCTTTCATGGCAAGCATGGGTACACTGTCACGCCTGGTTTTCCAAAGAAGACCAAGCACTCATTATATGTGTGCCCAGGAAGTCTACACACACAACAATAGAATAGAAATATCAAAATAATGTTTATATAAAGCGGAAAATATACTATATTAACACTTATAACTATCAGAGTATCACGTAACGGCTGCTAAAACACTGCTTGGGCTCCAACCTTCTCAGGGACGGCTGACTGGAGGCTTCGTATGACAAGCACTTCTGACAGACTTCTGAAAACTCCACTACACCTTTATCCTTCTTCTGAGTAGCACCTTACTACACACTAGAGTGTGGGGGAAATAGCAAGGATGAGCACATGTCGTACTCCACAAGTATAACACAGAGTTCATGAAGCATAAAATGCTAGACACTATTTGACTGCATTTAGCTTTTTTTAGTCATTCACTTAGCAATTGAGTAGCGTCAAGGTATACCAAAACCCATTATTGAGCCAATGATCAATTGTAATAAAAATAATGGAATAGCAATTAACATAAACATAGAAGTAACAACAGAATTAAAGATGGTATAACAATGGTGATCAACTATCTATAGATGTTCCAAGGCCGCCCGTATCCGTGGGCATGGCTAGTATACCAGTTTATTAAACTCTGCGCAGAGGTGTACACTTTCACTGTGAGTCATGACTTCCAAATGCATGGTTTGCAAGGCCCAAAACATTGGAAACCATATAAAGCCATTCAAAAGTTAGTCTAACAAGCTAGGGCCATTAGATTTACTCGGCAGGCAGATATAGGAACCCCTTTTCAAATGGCACAATTCCTTCTCGGCTATACTCATAGACTAGACGCTGTCCTATACTCAACGTGTCAAGCCATTCTTACGCCAATTAAGGTAACCACTAACAAGTTAGAAAAGGTCTCTTAAACAACTAAAGCTAGAGCCATATAGCCCTCACAACTGTACTATGTCCCGGATAAATCACATACAGATAAGTCCTTATAGAAAGAAACTAGAGCATCAAAATAACCCACATGCTCTAGCCTCCTTTTCAACAGAAATAAAATTATCTTAATGGTTGGTTGCACAATGCATTAGCCATATTACAAGATCATTGTTCATAGATCATGCACTAGCTAAGCTACCCAAATGCACATCCCATAGGTGACAAGGAATCAGGGTATCAATTACTAAGTTATAATCTCTACGGTTGCCAAGGAAGATACATGCATATGAATAATATTTTCTATGAATAGGACAACAAGGATGGTCCCATGTTATACTTGCATTTCTCCCAGAGTTAGCTACTTTAACTCCCGCCTCTGATCTTTAGCTTCTGCTGTACTTGTCAGTCCTCAGCTCCTAGTCTTCAGTGCTCGCGAATCACACTTCTACTCGCATCAACCAAGTGCAGCAAACAGACAACAAACACACCTAAGAACAAACATCATACAAATAAGACACTTTAAAAGAGAACAAACTAAACAATACGGTATGTTGCTACGATCGCGAAAACGCAAGAACAGCGGATACAGAGCTACCATCAAAGAGGACACACAGTCCAAGAGTTTGCAATAAATCGGAGAAGACAAACTATACGTTTGATTAGTTTTAGTCAATGAATTAAGGGGATAGACATTTCAAAGAATTATTCTAAAGTTGAATTAATCAAATTATAAAGTCAAAGTTAAATCTTAGTTATATTTTATTTATATATATATTATAGTATTTAAGTCGTTTAAATATTTATAGCTTAAAGAAAATAAAATATGTGAGAGCATTAATCGAACTATTTCATGTTTCGAGGTTGACCTAATCAAGTCATCATAATTGAAAAGACTTTAATGTCGATATTCACTATAGATATTATTTAAGTCACTTAAACATTTATAATTTAGAAAGCACTGAACATGAGATAGCAACTAATCGATTATCATATTTCGTGATTAGATTAAGCAAGTTATAATTAACAATGAAACATTCAAGTTGTTATTTATCAAGTTAGCATTTTATTTACAACAGGTCGAGATATAAACCTAAGTCTCTTTTAATTTAACAAGACATTAAATAAGAATTAATCTAATTAATTATAGATTTCATGCTTAACTAAATAATTTATAAATAAAAACGTATTAATGTGAATATTAATCGAGTTAACATTTTAAGAAATGCCGATGTATGAACCTATGTCGTTTTAAATTTAAAAGAACATGACATAAAACATTAATTATTATAATTAAATATTTATAATTTATATAACCTGACACATATACAAGCACTAACCGAACCATCTCATGTTTTATATTTAAACTAAACAAATTATAATCAAGAACAAATTAATATTAATCGAGTTAAACCTAAATTGCTTTTTAATTAATTAAAGAGAGCACTCGATAAACTAAACATTAATCAAATTAATTATATTCATAAACACGGGACATGAAAAACAGCGTTGCTAACATGTCGCTTACATCACCATGGTCACAAAGCAACAAAAACATAATTATAAACCTATGTCCCTTTTAATTAAAAGCTATTAAATTAATACTAATCAAATTGCATTTTAAATCGATAAATTTATAATTATAATACATGACAAACATTAGCACTACTGTGTAGAGCGCAACGACACAAATCAACGCGACTTGAACGACTCGAATCGGAGCTAAAAACGAAGAAACATGAACATTTAAAGTATCGATGGCAAAACCGTAATTACCTCGTCTTCTACCTTGGTTCACCTGTACGTACATCGGAGGCTACTGCTGAGCTCGTGGGGTCTCGGCCTAGGGCTTGGCCGGTAGGGCAGCTAAAGGCACGGCGCGGCACGCCTGGACCGTGGAGGCGCGGGGTCAGGGTCGGTTGCGCCAAGGCGGTAGCGGCAGGAGCGCCCGCACGGGCCTGAACGGCCGGCGGCGGCGGCTCTGCTCGATTCGCGAGTAGGCGCACGCGCGTGACGTAGTGGCGCACAAGGCTGGAGCCCAGGGTGGCGACACGGGTCTGGGATGGCCGCGACAAATGAAGAGAACGCCGGCCTGCTGCAAAATAGAGGAGCCTCCATGGTGAGCTCGGTGTAGATCAGGGGTTGGATGTATGTATTAATCACGACGGCAGCAGCCGAACTCAGATGGCTTTTCTTCTAACTTCATGGTTAGGCAAGATCATGTGGAGGCTGGAGGCGGCGAGGAACAGAGCAGCAGCGTACGTCATGATAGATTGGTTTGTCCATAGGTTTGGAAAAAGTTCGATGACATGGGTTTGCTATTTATAGACAAGGCACGGTAAAGGTTAAAGATGGATAATGAGTCATAGAGTCCTTGGCATGCATGTGCGTGACATATACACCTCAAGGAGATCGACCATGGATGCATTAAGGGGAAGAAGGAATTTCGCTAAAAAGAAATTAGGAGGAAAAAGAAACGTAAGGAACAAATAGTAACAAAAAGAATGGATTGGAAGGCAGAGGATTAGATGGCCTGATGGATAATGAACTCAGATAAATTGGAGCAGAAGAGAAATATTGTTGGAAACTCCAAAGAAAAGGATTTATCTCAAGAAAGCAAAGATTTAATTTCAAACCGAAGAAAAAAAACAACTCGCTTAACTCATTTTGAGAACTTTACTCACTCTCAACACAAAGTCAAGCACCAAGCAAACATTACATCAAGCAAAAGTCCATCAATTAATTCAGAAAGGTTTCAATATTCACACATTTTTTTATATAACTAATTTGGCTAATTACACTAATCTTGAATAGTTTTATCCAAATATCAAAATATTTATTTTATTTGTGTTTTCTATGCACAACTTGAAATCAGAAATTTTGGGGTGTGACATACACTATGCATTTTAACAAAAATATGGGAAATGAATGTATGCGAAGCTCCAGAGTCAAATAAAACATTTGTAGGAGTAGAATGGATATTGAATGTACCGAGCATAACTTCTGGCTCTGTCTGTGCCGTTTCAGTAGACACATGATTCACCTTTCCAATGTTGGATGACCTATGCCCCTACGGTGTCTGTTGGTTCTACTTCTTGGGACAATGATTAGCATAGTATCTAGGCTCTCCACAGTGATAACACAGATTGAGGGTATTAGGCACACTGATCTTTCATTGGAGTGGTATTGGAATTGCCCTGGCGTGGGGTTTGCTGATCAATCTGCTGTTGGAACTGTCTGTTCTGCTGATACTGGGGTTGTTGCTGAAACTGATTGTTCTGTCGATTCTGAGACCATTGTTGATTTGAAGTATGGTTCCACTGACTGACTGGTCCTTAGAATCTCTGATGAAAGCCATGCTGAGGATTAGTACGCTGGCGAGTATTGTCCTTTCATGTTCCTCTTTCTGTCCATCCCCGACGCTCATTATCCAACACATTAGCCTTGTTCACAAGCTCCTAAAAATTTGCATAATTATTACCCTTCAACTGCAAACAAAGGTAATAATAAATTCTCTTAAGGAAGAGATGCTGCTTGTCAGCATCTTCCCTCACTTCATTGGGAGCATAGCAAGCCAACTGAGAGAACTTGTCATGATACTCACTAACACTCATTTGTCCTATCCTGAGGTTCCTGAATTCCTCCTGTTTTAGCTTAATTACACCCTCAGCAATATAGAGAGCCTTGAAATCTCTAACAAAATCATTCCAAGTGATAGGAGGTGCATTGTCAGGACGTGCAGCCTGGTACAACTCCCACCAGGTCTAAGCTGCCCCCTGTAGTTGGCCAGATGCATATAGCACCTTTTCTAAATTATTACACTGAGCAATGTTCAATTGTTTCTCCACTGCTCGCACCCAATCATCTGCCTCCAACGGGTCAGCAGCATGAGAGAACACAGGAGGACGTCCTTTCAAAAATTCTCTACGTTTGTTCCTCACATGAACAGGTGGCGGTCCTCTTGCAGGGGATTGTTCTGCATGTGTTACATGAAAATCTGCATCATCTGGTTCTGTGTATTCATGACCTCCATAGTGATGGGTGGGTTAGGACCTCCACGGCCCCTACCACGGCCTCTACCTTCTCTGGCTGCCATCTGGCAATTCCAAAACACAGAAAACAAACCTCAGTATTATCTAGGATGATATATACAAGAGATAAGTAAATCTATTTTTTTCTGGGCGAGTTCCAATTTTAGTGACTCAGTAAAACCGTCATATCTCGAGCTATAGATGTCCAACAAAGATGATCTTTACATGGTTGGAAAGCTTATGAAATTATATATGACTTTCATTAATAACACTCTTGCAGATTCTTCCATTAAATTAGTCAAAAACAGAGCTTAGCCAAAACTGTTACAGAATTCCAGACTGCACAGTAACCTCAACTTGGAACAGGTATATCTCTTAGCTCATTATAGATAAATGGGTGATTTTTGCGGGGTTGGAAAGTTATGGATGTCTAGTTATTCCCAGTAAAATTTCATAAATTTCTCACAAACAAATTTTGAATTATTCCAGAAACATCTCAGACTGCTCCAGAAATCAGGAAAAGATAAAAACTGAATACACCCAGAACCCAACTAAATATTCATAATCAAACTTAATATCCTTAACTATGGAAGTCATAGACATGCTCACAAAGCTCCAGCACACATTACAAATATCCAAATCACATATTATCATAATAACAATTCATCAAGCACACCATTGTTCACACCATACACTTAAGATTCGACACTACTAAACTCAACTTGACTCGCAAACTATTGTCGTGTTTATTACATAGGGATTTCCTATTCTTAATTGAGCTTCCCATAAATCTTAAGATGACCTAGTTCAGTTCTTAGGTCATCAATCTCCTTATATGCTTGTTCCTTGAGTTCCTTTTCCTTTAGCAGCTCGTCCTTCAAATCCACCTCATGAAGTGCTAATTCACGAACTAGCTCCACAGTAGCTTGAAGAGTTAAGGAAGAATCATTAGCTCTATGTACGGTCCAAACTCCCTTATCATGCACAAAATGGGGAAAGTAACTGAGCGCACCCTTCAATGTCTTGTAAGAGCGAAGACCATGGTAGAAGACAAATGCATTGTAGGTGACATCTTCCATGCTTGTTTCTATAGTTGCTCGGCTCACTCGGGTGATGTACTTTGACTCCACCTTAGGCACCTTGGTAGTAGGATCTACTGTCTTGACCCATAACTCGGTCTCCTAGTAAGAGTTCATCAGTGGATGACTGTACTCCTTGTAGCAGTACTCCAGCGTAGCTCCCCTTCATGGTAGTGAGTATCCAACGTTCTTGTCAGTACATCATGGAAGAAAGCATCTGCTTTGGGAACCATGATGTGAAGCTTCATGGTCCATCCCATGACTAGATTCTCCGCTTGAGTGTCTCCCACTCTAGACTCAGCATCAGAAAGTCCTTGGTCATCCTCATCACGGGGCTCGTTGGGTTAGAAGTGAGCTAGGTACTGTGCAACATTCATGCGGGGATGAGGAGGCATCTACAAGATTTAGACATAGTTTAGATGGAATCAATAAATTTTCACAATAGAATAAGTTAAAAGAAGCATAAAAATTTAGCAATAAAAAGGTTGAAGCAGTAAGCATGAAACAAGTGAAGCAAGGATGCAAATAATGACCATTCTAACTAGGCTTGCGTCCTACAATCAACACGGCTTTGATACTAATTTGTCACACCCATTTTTAAGGACAAAAAAGGATGCATAAAAGACTCATGTGTGCCTTAGGAAACAGTCGCACACATAAGTTAGCAAATTACATAGTATCATCACAATGCTTATTACATAGTGAATAAATGTTTAACATATAGTCTTGTACATAATATGAGTAGCTACTAATAATAAGTCTCTCGCGGAAGCTCCAAACACAGGGATGTGGTTGACTGGTTGACACTAAACCTAGTACTCATTGCGGTAATCATCATCCCATTCCTCATCTGTTGTGGTGGAAATAGCAAGGGTGAACACATGTCGTACTCAACAAGTATAACACAGGGTTCATGTGGCACAAAAGGCTAGACATTGTTTGACTGCATTTAGCTTTAATTCATCATTTATTTAGCAATTAAGTAGCATCAAGGTATACCAAATCCCATTAATGAACATACTATCAATTGTAATAAGAATAATGAAATAGCTATTAACATGAGCGATATAACATCAACAATAATTATACATGCCATAACAATGGTGATCATTTATTTTGTAAGAATACCCAAGGCCGCTCATATCCGTGAGCACGGCTAGTATACTAGTTTATTAAACTCTGCGCAGAGGTGTACACTTTCACTGTGAGTCATGACTTCCAAATGCATGGGTTTGCAAGGCCCAAAACATCGAAAACCATATAGAGCCATTCAAGAGTTCGTCTAACAAGTTAGGGCCATTAGATTCACTCAGCAGGCAGATGTAGGAACCCCCTTTTCAAATGACACAGTTCCTTCTCGGTTATACTCATAGACTAGAGGTTGTCCTACACCCAACGTGGCAAGCCATTCTTACGCCATTTAAGGGAACCGCTAACAAGCTAGAAAATGTACTTTAAACAACTAAAGCCAGAGCCATATAGCCGTCAAAGTTGTACTATCAATCCTAGTTAATGCTTACAGATATGTCCTTATGGAAAGTAACTAGAGCAACAAACAAACAACACCGTGCTCTAGTCCCCTTGTAACAAGAATTAAATCATCTTAATGGTTAATTGCACCATTCATTAGTCATATTACAAGATTAATGTTCATAAATCAAGCACTATCCAAGCTACGCAAATGCATAATCCCATGGGTGTCAAGGAATCAAGATATCAATCGCTAAGTTAAAATCTCTAAGGTTGCTAAGGAGGACACGTGCATATGATAGCAATTATAGTGAATAGGGTAGTGAGGATGGTCTCATGTTATACTTGCCTTGATCAAAGTGATACTCCGGATGCTGCTGCTGCTCAGGCTCAAAGTAATACTCCTGATCGTCCAGAAACTGCTCACCGTCTATACTCGATCACCAAGCATCAACACACAATCATCTGAGCAGTCATACACAAAGCAAACAAGGAGATATAATTAGAACCGTACACCAACAGTAGCAAAATAGTATAAAAAGTGTATAGAACTATTCTACACATTACCACGATCACACAGACATAAAGATCACGAAAAACCGAGTTAAAACGTGAAAGATATGAATTTTTCAAGATTTCCTATAGATAAATAAGTGCACTAATATAAACTTGAAATTTAATTGTTGCAAACCTACTGAACAACAACACTAATGCGTAGAGTTTGTGAATATGAACCTAACGCAACTTGAACGGGTCAAAACGGAGTTAAAACGAGCAAGATACAAACATTTAAAGTTTTGAAACATTACTTTGAAACATATGAAACATATTTTCATTTAACCTAGCAGAATTTACGTTTTCTAAAGAAGAAAGCATATTTTTCGATTATGCTTTAGGACGGCGGGTTCTAATCCAGAAAAACTCAGGGGCTCTTTAACAAATTTACCCCATAAAGGGGTATCTTCTAATCGGAGCCGTTGATCCGGATTTGTACGGCGGTGGTTAGAAGAGGGAGGGATATGGCGACTCTTCGGTCGAGAATAGGGCTCAGATGGTGGCACCATGGCCGGTGGCTTGCTGGAATAGCCGAATCAGTGATTCCGGTCACCTTAGGAGGTACGGCCGGCTCCATTCGAACCAGAAGCTCGAGACGAGCTTACCTGCGAAGAAGATGGAGGCACGGGCGAGATGAAGGCGGCGCGTGGCTCGTTAGGGCAGACGGTAGCGTCCCTGCTCACGAGATATGGCGCGAAGTGAGCAGAACAAATCAAATTGAGGACACTGAAACGTTCTAGTGTTCAAAATGAAACCCAAGAACAACTTACGAAGGCAATGAATGAGAGGATTGGCGGAATTGACCCCGACGGTGGCACTTAGGTTTAGGTGGCGCTATGAGGGCTCGATGCAAGGCTGTATCAACTCGGGGTTGGAAAAAGGCAGCAAGTAGGGAGGTGGCGACTCTTATAGGGGCTATTCATGCTAGGCAAGCAAAGAAATCCCATGGATTCCAAATTGGATTCGAGTTCAGGTCGGTGAACTCGACCCCGGCTTGGTCGCTGCGCGAGGATGGGGGATGCGCTCACATGTGGACCCCTGCCGTTAGCGAGACAGAGAGAAAGGAGGGCGCGCTCGCAACGGCCTCAGCTAGGCCGTGGGACGTGAGAGCGATGAGGAGGGAAGCTCCTTAGCCAACCCAGGCAGCCCAAAGCAAAGGAAGGGGAAGGCAGGAGGGAGCAGGCCGCGTGGGCTTCCAGGCCATCAGGCCGAAAGAGAACAGGGGAAAGTTTATTATTATTTTTTAAAGCCATTTCCAAATGAATTTTGAATCCAAATTTAAATGCAGCCAAAACCACACAACATAGTAAAACAAATGCGATAGCATGAATGCATCAACATATCTCTAGCCTTATATTATATTTTAATCTCCATAAAAATATTATTTACCTATGTTTTAATGCACAAACAAATACATAATAAACTGGATTAAGCTATTATATAAACCATGCAAGTTTTGGGTGTTACACATATGAAGATGAAATGCATGCTAATTATCAATGTCCAATAGCAACAACAACTCATGGGTTAGTTTAATTAACTACCAAGGTAGCTGCGAAAATAGTGCCGACACTAGCTGTTTTTCTTCATTATAACATTTGAAGTTTTCCATTTTAGACTTTTTTTTTGCAAATAGTTTAATTTTGACGTCAATTGAGCTTTGTTCAACCATCCATTATTACAGTTATACACTCTTGCTGATTAAAATAGGCTATCAAAGGGCCACAAAAGTTTGAATACCAACTCAAAATGGCCAACTAAGCGTTAAGTCCATCAGAAGACACTACTACAAAACAATCAATCACTTTCAGTTGCTTCGAAACAAACAGTGATATTGTAGCACTGTTAATTCATAGCTACAATCGGCAATGATATATCATCATTGTTGGTTGTAGCCATGAATCGGTAACAAAAATCTATCTATCCTTGGTGGTTACACTATTACTGGCGTTGTAGCCATGAACCGGAGTGATAGGTAGGTTTTCATTTGTTTTGCAAAAAAAGAAAAAATCATAACTTTTTCATATGAAGTCAGATCAAGACATACGTTATACCAAAATTGCAGAGTTCAAAGTGATCTAAAACTTTGTAGTTGTCCTTGGCCGTCACCGAACTACTAATGACAAAATGAAAAGCGAAGGTAGAAGCAAGTAGTGGATCATTCAAAAATGCATCCTCCACCCTCTTTATTCATTGAATAACATTATTTATGCCTTTTTACATTGGGAGGAGCATAATGCCCCCTACCAACCCCAGATTTCAAGGATATTCCCCCTATCATGGTCATTATGGTCAAGTTCGCTACAAGGCCCAAGCCAGATTTGATCATTCCTAAGAAGAGGCACCCATTCACTTGTCCATTCACCAAGGCATCTTCTCCATGACCTTCGCTCCAGATCACCTTGGACACTTGCTCTCTGCTTCAATCCTTTTGCCTTCGCCCGTTTCCCTATGTTCTTGGTGAAGGGTCTTCTCGGCATATCCACCGTGCATGGTCTCCAGTTCCATGTGAAATGAGATGTTCCAAAGTATTCGGCCTGGTGAGGCATGTGGAAGGGGGTCCTCAGCAAGGGGTATCACACCCAATAGCAGCCCCTCGTTGGAGAGTCTTGCAGTCATCTAGCAAGCTATCGAATTCTCCCTACTTTTGATCTGGAGCACCCTTTTGCGCCATCCCTAAGGTTTTAAGAAAATGTGGCATGCTTTTTTGAATCATGGATCCGGCTAAAGACCTGAACCCTGCAAATTTAGCACCATGTCTCCTCTTCTTATCAATAGTGTCACAATTTGGTTGACCTCGCCAAGAAGGCTAATCCTCTACAAGAGAATCGAAGAACACAAGCAAGAACTCGAAAGAATGCAACTCAATTGAAGTGTCAATTGCATATGAATGATTAATCACTTGAATGTGGGGTCTCACAAACCGATAAACGATGACTTTTTCAAGATAGATTGATCTAAAGCAAAAACCAAACTCTAACTTAGGCGATGACTATTGAATATATTGTATAACGGGGGGCCAAGGACCCCCTATTCACGTCCCTACGGAGTACCGACACATTGCAAGGTCCAACAGCTCAAAAAATGGTGACACAGTGTTCTAACAGATTCTGGATGTCTACTTGTTTCAATGATTCCCTTTGATTCTGAAAGAATTTTGACGTGAAACCAACACCATTGGTTAGGTTGTCTTTTTCTCTTTCTGTGCGTAGGTAGAACATAAAAAATAGTCTATAATGGGTCCTGTGCATCTGTTTTAGTAAAGACTACTCCTGGAGTTAGAGATGGACCCGAACATAATATGCATATTGGGCCTCATCAGAGATCTCCAGCCCATGTCGAGTTAGAGATGAACAACTAAGTATGTATCCATGGCCCCTCTATCCATCTCCTCCCATATGCCCAGGAGCTCCTCTTCCGCTTCTACCCACAAGCTTGTCACAAGGCATCAAGATCGAGCCCTATCTTTTGAGGTAACAACATGAAAAATGATGTCAAGGTTTCCCAGCAGCCAAAGTCCTCTACAACCAAAGCCACTTCCACCATCACCATTGCTACATCTCCTCCTTCAATAGGGCTAGGGCAGAGAGCATCAATGTTAAGGTCCTCATGAGATGCAAGTCACTATATCCATACATGATATATTTTGATGTCCATTGCTCCACCATTTAGTAATTGAATGATGGTTCTCTCCTCGACTCCAATTATGCTACTAAGTATATGAGGGTTCTGACATTGCTACATATTTCTTTTGTAGTTAATAAGGTTTAATTTGTCAGATCCAAGAATAGTACATTGGGTAGCAATCAAGAGAATCATCAGATATTTAAAATGAAAAAAGACTATAAGATGAGACTAAAACTTAGTAAGTCTCGACAACAAGAAAAGTAGTTGCTTGCAGTCTATTTTTTCTAACACTGAGGGTGATGAAATGATCAATTGTGAAAAGCTTAATCTCATTGGTCTTGCTTGATTTGACAACATATCTCTAGGTTGTGTAAGTCTAATTTGGCACTTGGTGTCCCTTGTTATATAACCTTATCTTCATGGTTATGTAAATCTATATAACAGTCTTCAGGGTTTTTTTTGTTAGAGTCAAAAGAGATGCTAAGTTGTTATAACCTAGTTAGTTGTTGTATTTAGTTGCATCGCCTAGCCTGGCATCCCAAGGTTGGTTCTATCTATTTGTAAAAGCAATGTGTGAGAATCTTTCACACAGAGAAATCAACATGGAATCATCGCACCTCACAACAAAGGGTGGCATTCTTGGACACTCAAATGTGCCTTTGGTTTTCTTCATACACCTTGCCTAAATACCATGATTAAGATTCACTAGTGAGCAATTTATAACTAACATTTTTTTTGCAATCTATTTGTAGGATCAATCTCGAGATTCAAGAAGGAAAAGAATGCTTACACTCGGGAGTGCCATTAATACTACTGGTGATTAATCCTGACACATACCATACACGCCAAGCTTACATTACCTTTTTTATGGTTCCATCTTGGGTGTTATTTATGCAAATGATAATAAGTTAACAAGATTGCTAAGAGACATATTGCAACATATCAACCATTGCACCTTCATTAAATCAATACATTACCTTGAGGACTATGCACGTTGGAACAAAGATTGTTAAGAGATGGCAATTGTGGTTATAAAGATAAAACATATATAAGTATCAACCAATTTGAACAATAATTGATGCTACTCCTTGATGTGATGGCTCTCTTGACTTGGGTGTGAACTATATTGGATATTTTTGTTCCTTTATTTGCATCAGCGGATTCTATGTTGCCTTTGTTAATCTTGGGTCTTTTGCTAAGATGACATCAAATATAGGCAAAAATTGATAAAACGTAACGGCCATAGCCGTTACAAAGATGCGACCTATATATAAGAATCGACCTATGCGGACAACCAATGTCTTTCTTTCAACTCCTTAACGCGGCTCTCGTGACTCCAGTTTTAGCTACCTGACACTACTCTCTGTTCTTCTCCAGATCCAGTTCCCTCCCCAGCGATAGGGAGGAAAGGGAACTTGCCATATTCATCATCGATCTACAGAGCGTCTCTAATAATTCCAATTTAAGAGGTTTCTTTCCAAGGGCATTACAATTTGGCGGATGCTTAAGGTTTTAAGCATGTTTCTAGGTATTCTCAGCTCTAAGGAGGTATTTGACAAGCTAGCAAGTAATTCCTTTGTCCACTGAATACTTTTGTAGATTAGATTTTGCTCCATCCTTTTGGTTGACTCAGACAAACTAGTGTTGGTGTTTTTGTATTCTTTTTTTCCAATATAAGAAAATTGATAATGATCACCGAAAGATTTCCATGCGTCTTGTTTGAAATTATAGGGCGTGGTCTCTTTTGACTTGCTAAGGTTCTATGTCATGTTTCTAGGTTCGCAACAAATTCTCGCTTCTACTATCTTCGTTTTGTTCGGCGTACCCTCAATGATTCAGCGGCAGGATACATAGATTGGAGATGGACATGGTTGTGTCAATGACCTCCCTGAGCTTAGATGCGTAAGAATGTGGAAAAGAAAAAAAATGATACAACCAGTGATAAGTTCATCATAGTCAAATGGCCTAGGGATCAGTGCCATCCATTTGCGGACTTGATCTCATGATTCAATTCTATATTGGAATGGCTTATGAATGATAATGAAGTTCTGTATAATATGTGGCTTGGATTGATGGCAGTGCATATAATAGCTACATGTGTTTGTAAGGCATGAAATAAATAAATACTTGTGAATGCAGAGTAGCAAATTAAAGCTACTAGCTGGTTAACTTATCTGTTGTACCTGATACTGGGCTTGGAATGGATTAATTATTACCCTATATATATTTCTATGACTAAGTTCAGTCGTCGATAATTTTTGGTAAGCATTGACTACATGCCAAGAAAGTATGCAGTAGAAGGCATAGCCAAAGCCCAAAAGAAGATCTGAAACTGGGATTTTCAAGCATTACTATAGTCCCAAAATTGAAGCGAAGTAGCCAGGCAGTAAATAGCAAATTTAGCCAGTAATCGTTGTCATCTAAACTAAACAATATGTCATCTAAACTAAACAATATGGACGGGAGATGTCTATTGATATACAAGCGTATATTGCTATATCAGCAGGCTACCTGCAGGCCGGTGTTCTAGTTTCAGAGCTTCCCCTTGGCCTATATAAATCCCCAGGCTGCAGACTTCCCTTCCATCGACCAACCCATCCATCAGCTCTTCGATCATTAGTTCATTAGCTACTAGCTATCTATAGCCAGCTTTCGTACTTGCTTAGTTCCACCAATGGCCGCTGTCACCACTGTCCGCGACGTGCTGTACCACTACACCTTTGCCCGCGGCGTCTACGAACGCCTCATCGGCGACTGCAACTGCCACCCGCAGGTGGCACGGAACGTCGTGGCGCTCCTCCTCTGGTTCGACCAGGGCACCAACAAGATCATTTCCCAGCTGCCGAGCATGAGGACCACAGCCCTAGGCAACCTGCTCAACGAGGCCAGCTGCGTCATCCATTGCCTTCGCATGAGGAACGTCCCCGACCCGCCGACCCCACTCCTCTCCGCGCTCTGCCAGGACAGCCACATGGACCACCCCCACTTCTTCGCCTTCAACCAGGGCCACATCGCGCGTGGCGTCGCCGACCTCCTCGACGGCGTGTGCACGCTCATTTTCGACGACCGCCTCTACCACCTGCTGCGCCGTTACCAAACAGGCCTCGTCGGCCGCAACCAGGAGCTCGAGGTGCCCTACGAACGCGTCATCGTCACCGTGCCGGAGGACAGCCGCTCCATGTTCCTCACATTTTCGAAGGGCCAGCCAGTCGAACGAGACGACATCTTTAGCTACTTCAGGGAGTATGTTCTGCATCAACTCGTTGACACATGCATGATTGCTCTCTAGCTTCGTGAATGAATGCCACATATATGTGTATGGTTGCATCCTCATCGGATAATGCATGCAGGACCTGGGGAGACTGCATTGTCCGTGTTCTCATGGAGAAGACCACTGGTCGCGCGCAGCCAATGTACGGCCGCGTCATCTTCAAGAGCAAAGCGTTCGTGAGCCTGGTGCTCAACGGCGTGAAGCGCGCTTCGCTCTTCATAGGCGGACGTGAGATCTGGCTCCGCGAGTACATCCCACGCAACAGCAGCAACAACTGAACTTCGGTCTCCCTAGGGCATCCATCAGTGCCGTTAGCTAGGAGATCAGTGGGGAACTATATATGCATATCGCGTTAAGGAGTGGCGGCCGCCTGACCACCCCGGCTGGTGGGTCCTCCCCTGGATAACAAGAACTACAATACACAAAACCACTGTACAATATATCCATCTTTTCTGTAACTCACAGAAGCACTGATTCCCCTATATTGTATGACAGGGCAGAAGCATTAGGATTATGAACGGAAAGAAAACTAGATTCTGGTCTGATCCTTGGCTTTATGAAAAACCTTTGTACACAGTTGTTCCTGTTCTGTTCATCCTGTGTGAACAAAAAGAAGCTAGTGTAGCTAATGTGAAAAATGGCAAAATTCAAATCACTTTTAGAAGATGGTTAACTGATGAACTGCAGACATGCTGGGATAAAATAAACTCTGATGTGAATACTTTTCAACTCCAAGAGAATGAAGATGTGATTATTTGGAGACTTGAAAAAACAACCGTTTTTCTCTGAAATCTATGTATAGTGCTCTGATTAAAAAAATGATGCTGGACCTTTCCACAAAAGAATTTGGAAGGGTAAAGCTCCTCAAAAGATAAAATTCTTTATGTGGCTGATGACCAATGATGCCCTGTTAACAAAAGATAATCTTATTAGGAGGAAGTGGACTGGAAGTCCAACACATCATTTTTGTGATCAGGATGAGTCTATTGACCATCTTTTTTTTTTCACTTCACTACGGGAATCAGACGCTTTGCCGAGTGTCCAGGACACTCGGCAAAGCCATAAATACACTCGACAAAGGCTTTGCCGAGTGCCGCACTCGGCAAAGAGAACACGGCAAAAAATTCATCGGCAAAGACCTCTTTGCCGAGTGTTTTTTGTCTGGCACTCGGCAAAGGCTTTGCCGAGTGCCACGACAGCACTCGGCAAAGAAAAGTTGCCGTGACGGGAGAGATAACGTTAACGGGTACTTTGTTGAGTGCCCCACCGCTGGGCACTCGACAAAGAATTTTTTTTTTGAAAATTCTTTGCCGAGTGCCCCTTTGCTTGACACTCGGCAAAGAAGTTTTTTTAAAAATTCTTTGCCGAGTGTCCCACAGCTGGGCACTCGGCAAAGAATTTTTTTTTGAAAATTCTTTGCCGAGTGCCCCTCTGCTTGGCACACAGTGCCGAGTGTCCCTCTGATTGGCACTCGGCAAAGAAATTTTTTTTGAAAATTCTTTGCAGCAAAGAATTTTTTTTTGAAAATTCTTTGCCGAGTGCCCCTTTGCTTGTTTTTGAAAATTATTTGTCGAGTGCCCTCTCTGTGTGGCACTCGGCAAAGAGATTTTTTTTAAAAATTCTTTGCCGAGTGCCTTCCTCCCTGGCACTCGGCAAAGCTGGAAAATTTGTCAAAATTGGCTTGCTTTTCCTAGCCTTGCCGAGTGTTTTTGTGATTGCACTCGGCAAAGGCTTCCTTTACCGAGTGTTACACTCGGCAAAGTGACCATAACCGTCCATTTTTTTTTTGAATTTTTACATTCCATCGCGACAAAAATAATATTTCACATATATATCAAATTCATCACAAATATCTCACATACATCATAAATATCTCATATAGATCAGATGCAACACAACATATATAACATAAGTGCATCATAAGTCCAAATAGCTAACACAAGTTCATTACAAGTCCAAATAACTAACACTAGTGTATCACAAGTCCATCACCAATTGAACAACAAATAGAAAGACAACTACCCAGATCCCCAAGCTCCCCCCTAAGGCTGTAGTGTACCATGAACTGGATCATTCGAGGGCCCGAGAGGTGGATTATTCGAACCCGCCGATTAAGGCTGCACAAAGGAGAAAACATTGCATGTGTCAGACAATAATCCACTAGGCTACAAGTAGTGTTACGGTTTGACCCTAAGCATGAACATACAAACTTAAACAATCATATTCATACTTACAGGAGTAGCGTGCCCTCAAGGTGGAGGTGGCGGTGTAACGAATAGCGAAGCTGGCGGAGCTACACCCGTCTTTTGCCGAAGAGCTTGCATGTACTGGAGAACCTCCACCATCTGCTGCTGCTGCCTCTGCTCCATCGCAATGCGCTGGGCCTCCATAGCCTCCATCCTCTGGCGATCGGCCTCCCGCAGGATCTTCAATTGCTCGATCTGGGTCTGTAATATTTCACCACAATGTTTAAATAATGCAAAGCTAAGATATGTAAATATCAATGTATGACGAATAAAACAGGAATCACCTGGAGTGATAGAATCCACTGCTGTGAAGTCTCTGGCCGTGGGCGTATGGGAATGCTTGCGTCCGTGCTCCGTGCTCGGATTTAGGAGAGGGAGGGAGTAGAGGCAGCGTCGATGATGCCGTCACCAAGATAGTACCGCCCATGCTTCTTGCCTCCTCCAATCCTCATGACGACCTCTGGATCAAAGTCCTGGGAGCTCGGGTCGTAGTCGTCTCTATGGAGAGACCTTGCCACCGATGTGTACTCATTGATGCGGGTGTAGACGGACGGGTTGCTGTACGCCTCGGGTGGGTCCTCCGGGTTGTAGGAGATGTAGGATGTCACCTTGCCCTTGTGGGCCATAGCATATGTCATAAACGTGGTGCACTCCTGGCCCGCATGTGACGCCGACTACGAGAAAGACAGCAAGATGATTAGAAATCAGACAAAATTGAGCGTTAGAATAGAGAAATGAATTCGAGTACCCATGCTTGTTTGTATGCGGCGAGGTTGCGGCTGCCTTGATGGTGCGGTACACCTAGCATCAGCAATCGCCGGTCTCGGGCAGCGTTGTGCGCTTCGGTCCACTATCATTTCCTAGCACTCGGGATACGCGGCGCACTACCATGGACACATCTGCACGTCATCAAGTATTTGACATATAAGATGAACAAATTAAGAGTATTTAATGTCAAAAGGAATCAGTATTAATGTTCTTTATCTACCTGTATGTACTAGTCCCGGGTCAACGTCATACTTCTTGCTTGTGGCTTCTTAACATCCTCTCCAAGGATCGACCTGTGGTAAGTGACGACTGCCTGGACGCGCGCCTCATAATGGATGTCCACGACGAGCTTTTTGCAGGCTTTAGTAAGCACTGCCTCCGCCCTAGCCTCAAATCCCTCCTCGCATCTATAATAAAGCTGCATAAAGACATGATGTATCCATTCATTATTTCAAAAAAAGTCTAATGAATGTGATGCGATGTATTAAGCAATGTGGTGCGATGAAGACTTACCCAAAAGTCTCGCTTCACCCGCACCATCTCGTTCTCAGCCTCCGCGTCGGGGGCGTTGGTGTAGTAGTCAAAGGTGTAGGCTGGCTCCCTCTTCCCGGCGTAGTCAACTAGGCTAGGAAAGTGGGTCCTGCACAAAAGAACCAGGATGCCATTAACATGGCGTGCGATACCTCCACCCGACACAACGGTCCAGTTTCTGCATAATTGATTAAGAAAAAAAAATTAGTTTCTACTTTAATTTTCAACATATCATATGAAAAAGTATTGATAACATATTAATTTACTTACTTTTGCCCTTCGGGACGAATCACCAGGCGTCGATGAGTTGCCGGCGGAGGAGGGAGGCTCGCGGTACCTCGCAAGTAGACACTCGATGAACTAGAGGAAGCGGAACCCGTACCTACCGCCTCCTCGTCGTCGTCCGAGTCCCCACCCCCCTCCTCGTCCGTCTGCCGAGCCTGCTCCTCCTCGTTCCCGTCTCCGTCTCCGTCCCCGGCCTCCACCTCGTCCTCCACCGGTGTGGGAGGACGAGCTTGCCTCCTCCTGCTGCTCCTTCTCCTGTCCGACGGCTCCTCTTCTGCAGCCGGCATAGGGCGTGTCCTTCGGTAAATCGAGAACACGTTCCTCTGACGGCTGCCCACCATCTTTGTTCAAACACCTGCAATTAGAAAGAATAAAAACGAGCTAATTAGAAATTAGAAAGAATAAACAAGAAGTAATTAGAAATAGATGCAAAATAAACAAAATATAATTACAAAATAATATTGTATTATATGTATTAGAAATAATCTGCATGATCGAGATTAGCTAGATCATAAGTCTCATCATCACTATCAACCATGTCGAAATAATCAACACTATCCGAAGGAGGAATGTTGTCTTCATTGTCATTGCCTAAACGTAATCGCTCAAGCATTTGTAAGTCCTTCACATCTTGCACATCATCTCCATCGTCCTCGTCATCAACCCAATCGTCGTCTACATCCATTCCTATCGCTTCAGTTAAGTCTATCTCGAACCTCCCTTGTAGCCCCTCTTCTTGATAGAACTCCCCATCATATGTGTTTGTATTCAAGTTGTAATCTTCATCGTTTAGGACAGGTAGTTTACCGTGTGGTGATACCTTGTGCACAATAGACCAACCCTTAAGATGCTCTTTGGTTTGGCATGCATATGAGATATAATAAACCTGCGTGGTCTGTTGAGCCACAATATAGACATTATCTCCTGTATAGACATAATCCTGTCAAATTTCGACTAGCCTAAGATGAGGGGTCCGTCTCGTTACTCCAGGATCAAACCAATGATATTTGAATATGATAGGACTAAGAGGTTTGCAACCGATGGCATTTACAAATGAAAGTTCATATATTCCTTCAATTCTTCCATAATAGTCGAGGCCATCAGTGTCGAGGGTAAAAGCTCCGCTATTTGCGGTTCTTCGGTTAGGCCGACTTTGCTCGTAGCTTGCTGTGTGAAAGCGATATCCATTCACATCATAACCGGTAAATGACTTGACCCTATAGGCATAGCCGTTTGCAACCTGTCTCGGCTCGCCACTTATAGACGCATCGATTTGGGCCTGCAAGCTCGAGCAGGATAGTTCATTATATTATTTCATCGTACGAGCAACTTGGAAGGTCGAACTAAGTATGAGCTAAATTCAAAAGTACCTTGTTTTTGAACCAAGAACCCGCACCCTTTGAAAGAAGGGTATATATTTTACGTGCTTTGCCGAGTGCCCGCGATTCAGCACTCGGCAAAGTTTTTATTATTTTAAAAAAATTGCTTTGCCGAGTGCCGGCGATCTGGCACTCGGCAAAGCCTTTTATTTTTTTTAAAAAAGTCTTTGCCGAGTGCCAGATCGCCGGCATTCAGCAAAGTTTTTATTTTTTTTAAAAAAAATTGCTTTGCCGAGTGCCGGCGATCTGGCACTCGGCAAAGACTTTTATTTTTTTTAAAATTCTTTGTCGAGTGCTCGCGATCTGGCACTCGGCAAAGAATTTTCAGCGTTTTATTTTTTTTAATTACTTTGCCGAGTGCCCACGATCTGGCACTTGGCAAAGGATTTTCGTCATTTTTTTTAATTTCTTTGCCGAGTGCCACGAATCTGACACTCGGCAAAGAATTTAAAAGCATTTTATTTTTTTTTAAATTACTTTGCCGAGTGCTAGGTATCTGACACTCGGCACCGAGTGCCAGCATCCTGGCACTCGGCAAAGAATTTAATTTTTTTTTCTTTTTGCACCCAAATTTTTTTTACAGCCCTACTACAGTATTAGGAGCTAGATTTTAAAATTTGGTACATTTTTATGTTTTTTGCTGCATTTAGTTAATTTGTATCATTTACTTGAATTTTTTCGTAAAAAGCAAATTTGAACTGCAGGTGCATGGAATAATGGAATTTAGCCAATCAAAAAATGATATTCATGCTTTTGAGTATATTATGAGGAGCTATCTAGGAACGCACCCGAAATTTCGAACATCGTGTTCACGAAACATGGGCGCTATGCCCATGTTTCGTGAACACGATGTTCGAAATTTCGGGTGCGTTCCTATATAGCTCCTCATAATACACTCAAAAGCATGAATACCATATTTTGAATGGCTAAATTCTATTATTCCATGCACCTGCAGTTCAAATTTGCTTTTTACGAAAAAATTCAAGTAAATGATACAAATTAACTAAATGCAGCAAAAAACATAAAAAATGTACCAAATTTTAAAATCTAGCTCCTAATATTGTAGTAGGGCTGCAAAAAAAATTTGGGTGCAAAAAGAAAAAAAAATTAAATTCTTTGCCGAGTGTCAGATTCCTGGCACTCGGCAAAGTAATTAAAAAAAACTTTGCCGAGTGCCTAACAGCAGGCACTCGGCAAAGGGTCACCGTTGGGGCTCACCGTTTGTGAGGTCGTCTTTGCCGAGTGTAAATCTTTGCCGGGAGTTGGGCTCTCAGCAAAGATCTTTGCCGAGTGCATTTCTTTGCCGAGTGCCCGGCACTCGGCAAAGCGATCTTTGTCGAGTGTCTTACTTTGCCGAGAGCGGCGCTCGGCAAAGAGCCTCTTTGCCGAGTGCCCGATATTTGGCACTCGGCAAAGCATATGACACTCGGCAAAGATACTGTTTCCGGTAGTGCTTGTCCAATTGCAAACTTGATTTGGGCAGTGGTAGCTAAAGGAACTGGAGCTAATAATGTACCTACATCCTTGGCTCAATGTTGGGCCTGGTGTGACCAATAGCTAGCTACAGGAAAGAAGTTTCATTTGTGGGTAGGTCTCTGCAATCTGTTGGGCAATTTGGAAAGCTCAAAACAAAGCTTGCTTCGATGGGAAGAAACTCAAGAATCCCATTGAAATCATGTGTCACGCGTGTGCTCTAATGCGTTTTTGGATAGGTTTGTATGCCGAATTGGACAGGGAGATGCTCATCAATGGAGTCAACACTATGCTCAAAGTGGCGGCAGAGATTCTAATTCCCAACGGCTCAGATGAGGACATGCAGAAGCAGCTGAAGCACGGTGGTCAGCATGGTGATGAAGATCATATTAGAATCTGTAAGAGATTAAAAGGTGGCCACGGAAGAGGGACTTCAGTAGTATGTGTTCTGCACTGTTATTTTTTGCGGCCTGGATATGGTCTGTAATAGCATTCTAATACTCGTTCTGTTGCAGTCGGTAGATGGGTTCTATGCGCTTTGACTCTTGCAGCTATCGGACTCTAAGACTGATATGCTAGGAGCTGGGTTTCTGTTCTCTTTCTGCTCTTCTTTCCCAATAGACTCATGTATTTCTGTTTTTCTATGAATGGAAATGGGGATGTCCTCATGTGAAAAAAATACACAAACAATTTTGCAATATGAAGATATAGTGCATGCTAATGATCAATCTCCAATAGCAACAACAACACATGTATTAGCTTAACTATCAAGGTAGCCCGCGAAAATAGCGCATGAACTAGTTTTTTTCTTCATTATAACATTTGAAAGTTTCCATTATAGATTTTTTTCAATTAATTTAATTTTGACGTCCATAGAGCTTTGTTCAACCATCCATTATTACAATTATACACTCTTGCTGATTAAAATAGGCTATCAAAAAGCAACAGAAGTTTGGTTACCAACTCGAAATGACCAACTAAGCGTTAAGTCTATCAGAAGACACTACTACAAAACAATCAATCACTATCGGTTGCTTTGAAACCAACAGTGATAATGTATCACTGTGATATATCACTACTCGTTGTAGCCATGAATCGGCAGTGAAAAACCTATCTTTCCCTGGTGGTTACTCTATTATTGGCGTTGTAGACATGAATCAGAGTAATAGGCAAGTTTTCACTCGTTTTGCAAAAAACAAATCATAACTTTTTCATATAAAGTCTGATCAAGACATTCGTTATACCAAAATTGTAGAGTTTAAAGTGATCTAAAACTTTGTTGTTGTCCTTGGCCTCACTGAACTACCAATGACGAAATGAAAAGCAAAGGTAGAAGCAAGTAGTGGATCATTCAAAAATTCATCCTCCTCCTTCTTTATTCATTAAGGAGCACTATTTATAGGGTCTATTTACATCAGGAGGACCGTAATGCCCCCTACCAACCCTAGATGTCAAGATTATTCCCCTATTGTGGGCATTACAGTCCACTTTGCTACAAAGTCCAAGCTAGATTTGATAACTCCTAAAATGAGGCTCCCTTCCACGTGTCCCTTTGCCAAGGCGTCTTCTCCATGACCTTCACCCCGGATCACCTCGAACACAAGCTCTCTACTTCAATCCTTTTGCCATCGCCTGTTTCCATATGTTCTTGGCGAAGGGTCTTCTTGGCATATCCACCGTGTGTCGTCTCCAGTTCTGTGCAAAAATGAGAGGTTCCAAAGTATTCGGCCTAGCCTGGTGAGGCATGTGAAAGGGGGTCCCGAGCTAGGTGTATCAACACCCAATAGTAGCCCCTCGTTGGAGAGTCTTGTGTTCATCAAGTGAGCTGATGAATTCTCCTTGCTTTTGATCTGAAGCACCCTTTTGCGTTTCGAGGTTTCATGGAAATGCAACATGCATTTTTTGAATCATGGATCTGGCTTTAGATTAAAAGACCTGAACCCTGCAACCTTAGCACCACATCTCCTCTTGTTATGAACAGTGTCACAATCTAATTGACCTTGCCAAGAAGGCTAATCCCTACAAGACAATCGAAGAACATAAGCAAGAACTCGAAAGAACACAACTCAATTGATGTGATAATTGCATATGAATGATTAAGCACTTGAATGTGGGGTCTCACAAACTGATGAAGATGATTGTTTGAAGACAAATTGATATAAAGCAAAACAAAAACTCTGACTTAGGCGACAACTATTGAATATATAGTCTAAGGGGAGGCCAAGGATCCCCTATTCGCATCCCTAAGGAGTCATGAAACATTGCAAGGTCCAATGGCCTAAATGATGGTGATGTAGCATTCTAACAGATTATGGACATCCACTTGTTTCAACGATTCCCTTTGATTATGAAAGAATTTTGATATGAAGCCAACACCATTGGTTAGGTTATCTTTTTTATCTTTCTATGCATAGGTAGAACACAAAAATGGAGTTTGTATGGGTCCTGGGCATTCGTTTTAGTACAGACTGCTCCTAGAGTCCAAGATGGACTCGAACATAATATGCATATTGGGCCTCATTAGATATCTCTAGCCCATATTGAGGTAGAGGTGGACAACCAACTATGTATCCATGGCCCGTCTATCCATCTCCTCCCATATGCCCGGAGCTCCTCTTCCGCTTCTGCTCACAAGCTTGTCACAGGGAATCAAGATTGAGCCCTATCTTTCAGGGTAACAACATGAAAAATGTTGTCTAGGTTTCCCAGCAGCCAAAGTCCTCTACAACCAAAGCCACTTCCACCATTACCATCGCTACATCTCCTCCTTCAAGAGGGCTAGGGAGGAGCATCATTTTCTAGGTCCTTATGAGACGCAGGTCACTATATCCATACATGATATATTTCCATATCCATTGCTCCACCATTTCATAATTGTATGAGTGTTCTCTCCTTGGCTCTAATTATGCTACTAAGTATATGAGGGTTTTGATAGAACCACATATTTCCTTTGCAGTTAATAAGGTTTAATTTATCAACTCCAAGAATACGACATTGGGTAGCAATCAAGAGAATCATCAGATATTTAAAATGTATTATATAGATGAGACTAAAACTTTGTAAATCCTCTTCAATCCTCATTACTTGCTAGTACATTTTCTGATGCTGATTAGAATGGATGTTTCGATGATCGACGATGTACATGAGGGTATAATGTTGTCTTAAGGCCTAATCTTTTGTCATGGAGTCCTAGGAGACATGCAAAAGTGTCGTTGTCTAGCACAAAATATAAAAGCACTAGAAAATGCAACTACATAAACTACATGAAATGAAATATTTCTACAGGAGTTTAGGGTTTAGGTCATGTACCTAAAGGAGCTAAATTATGGTTTGGTGGTATTCTAATGAGGAATTGTTAGAACTTGTAGCTCTGGAGGAATCTAAATTCTATGATGACAAGTCCAATAATCCTATAACACTAATGAAGTCATGGAGGATGTCTATAGAGGAGTTAATGTTGATGATGGTCATGAAAGAGAAGTTTTTTAACCACCGAGATATACAAGATACTAGAGAGAGCCTCTACAAAGAGAAAAATTGCTAAAAGTCTCCTCAACAAGAAAAGTAGTTGCTTGTAGACGATTTTCTCTACCACTAAGAGTGAGGAAATGATCAATTGTGAAAAGCTTAATCTCATTGTCCTTGCTAGATTTGATAACATATCTCTAGGTTGGTGTTAGAGGTGTAAGTCTAATTTGGCTCTTGGTGTCCCTTATTAATTAGATAACCTTATCTACATAAATCTGTATAATAGTCTTTAGGGTTTGTTAGGGTCAGGAGATGCTGAGTTGTTATAACCTGTATAGTTGTTGTATTTAGTTGCATCTCCTAGCCTGGCATCCCTAGATTAGTTCTATCTATTTGTAAAAGCAACGTGAGGGAATCTTTCACATAGAGAAATCAACATGGAATCACCGCACCCCACAACAAATGGTGGCATTCTCCAACACTCAAATGTGCCTTTGGTTTTCTTCATACCCCTTGCCTAAATACCATGATCAAGATGCACAAGTGAGCAATATATACTTAACATTTTTTCCATCTATTTGTAGGATCAAACTTGAGATTCAAGAAGAAGGAAAAGAATGCTTACACTCGGGAGTGCCATTAATACTACTGGTGATTTATCCTGACACATACCATACACGTCAAGCTTGCATTATCTATTTTATGGTTCCATCATGGGTGTTATTTATTCAATGATAACAAGTTAACAAGATTCCTAAGAGATTCCTTAGGTAAGAATACAAGAATTGCAACATATCAACAATTGCACCTTTAATAAATCAATACATTGCCTTGAGGACTAGGACGTTGGACAAAGATTGTTAAGAGATGGCAATTGTGGTTATAAAGATAAAACATATATAAGTATCAGCCAATTAGAATAAAAATTGTAATGCTACACCTTGATGTGATGACTCTCATGACTTGGGTCTCAACCAACTCATATATTGGTCTCCCTCCTTAGGATTTGCTGACCTCGCTGATGGTGAAGAGGGGAGAATTGTCATATTCATATGTCTAATAGCTATGCTAGTCTTAGTGTCCAAATAATCTCTTCTTTGTGAGTTTTCCTTCCATGGTAAAGACATGGCAAATTTTTAGGTTTCCAAATTTCTAGCTAGGTAATGATGTTTGCATACTAGCTAGGAAGATATGTCTTTGTCTAACTATGTTGGATATTTTTATTCATTTATTTGCATCGGCGGATTTTATGCTGCCTTTGTTAATGTTGGGTCCTTTGCTAAGAGGACATCAATATAGGCACAAATTGATAAAACGTAACGGTCATTGCCGTTACAAAGATGTGACCTATATATAAGAATCGACCTATGCCAAGAACCAATGTCTTTGTTCCACTCCTTAACGCGATGGCTCTTATGACTCAGGTCCTAGCTACCTGACATTAGTCTTTGTTCTTCCTCTAGATCCGGTGACCTCCACAGCGATAGGGAGGGAAGGGAACTCGCCATATTCATCATCGATCTACAGAGCATCTTCAATAATTCTACTTTAAGAGGTTCCTCTCCATGGGTATTACAACTTGGCAGATGATTAAGATTTTCAGCATGTTTCAAGGTATTCTCAGCTCTAACTAGGTATCTGACAAGGTAGCAAGTTATTCCTTTGTCCACTGAATACTTTTGTAGATTTGATTTTGCGCCATACTTTTGGTTGAGTTAGATAAACTAGTGTTGGAGTTTTTGTGTTCTTTTTTTTCCCAATATAAGAAGATTGGTAATGATCACTGAAAGGTTTCCTTGTGTCTTGTTTGAAATTATAGGGTGTTGTCTCTTTTGACTTGCTAAGGTTCTAAGTCATGTTTCTAGGTTCGAAACAAATTCTCGCTTCTACCGTCTTCGTTCTGTTCATCGTCCCCTTAATGATTCAGCGGCAGGATACATAGATTGGAGATGGACATGGTTGTGTCAAGGACCTCTCTGAGCTTATACATTTATTTTGTGTTTCTTAGGGCCCCTGCGTAAGAATGTGGAAAAGAAAAAAAATTGATACAGCCAGTGATAAGTTCATCATAGTCAAATGGCCTAGGGATCAGTGCCATCCATTTGCGGACTTGATCTCATCATCCAATTCAAAATTGGAATGGCTTGTGAATGTTGATTAAGTTCTGTATAATATGTGGCTTGGATTGATGGCAGTGCATATAATAGCTACATGTGTTTGTAAGGCATGAAATAAATAAATACTTGTGAATGCAGAGTAGCAAATTAAAGCTACTAGCTGGTTAACGTATCTGTTGTACCTGATAATGGGCTTGGAATGGATTAATTATTACCCTATATATATTTCTATGACTAAGTTCAGTCGTCGATAATTTTTGGTAAGCATTGACTACATGCCAAGAAAGTATGCAGTAGAAGGCATAGCCAAAGCCCAAAAGAAGATCTGAAACGGGGATTTTCAAGCATTACTATTGTCCCAAAATTGAAGCGAAGTAGCCAGGCAGTAAATAGCAAATTTACCCAGTAATCATTGTCATCTAAACTAAACAATATGGACGGGAGATGTCTATTGATATACAAGCGTATATTGCTATATCAGGAGGCTACCTGCAGGCCGGTGTTCTAGTTTCAGAGCTTCCCCTTGGCCTATATAAATCCCCGGCCTGCAGACTTCCCTTCCATCAACCAACCCATCCATCAGCTCTTCGATCATTAGTTCAATAGCTACTAGCTATCTATAGCTAGCTTTCTTGCTTGCTTAGTTCCACCCTTCACCAATGGCTGCTGTCACCACCGTCCGTGACGTCCTGTACCGCTACACCTTTGCCCACGCCATATACGAGCGCTTGATCAGCGATTGCGCCTGCCTCCCGCAGGTGGCACGGAACGCCGTGGCGCTCCTGGTCTGTTTTGATCGGGCCACCAACCAGGTTATCTCCCGCCTGCACGGCATCAGCACCACCTGCCTAGGCCACCTGGTCACCGAGGCCAGCTGCGTCATCCGCTGCCTTAACATGAGGAACCTCCTCGCCGGCCCGCCAACCCCACTCCTCTCCGCACTCTGCCAGGACAGCCGCATGGACGACCCCCTCTTCTTCCCTGTCAACCGGGACCTCATCGTGCACAGCGTCACCAACCTCCTCGACGGCGTGTGCACACTCATTTTCGACGATCGCCTCTACCACCTGCTGCGCCGCCATCAGACGGGCCTTGTTGGCCGCAACCCAGAGCTCGAAGCGCCCTACGCCGGCATGATCACCACCGTGCCGGAGGACCGCCGCTCCATGTTCGTTACATTCTCTCTGGGTCAGGCAGTTGAACGAGAAGAGATCTTTAGCTACTTCTGGGAGTATGTTCTGCATCAACTCGTTGACACATGCTTTGTGAATGCCATATATGTACATGTGCATGATTGCATCCTCATCGAATAATGCATGCAGGACCTGGGGTGACTGCATTGTCCGCGTTCTCATGGAGAAGACCACTGGTGGCGCACAGCCAATGTACGGCTGCATCATCTTCAAGAGGAGAGCGTTCGTGAGCCTACTACTCAACGGCATCGAACATGCCTCTATCTTCATACGGGGGCGTGAGATCTGGCTCCGCGAGTACATCCCGCGCAACAGCAGGAACAACTGAACTTTGGATGGTCCAGGGCGTCCATCACTGCTAGGAGCTAGGAGATCAGCGGGGAACCATATTTATCGAGTAGCTATCTAGTGTGTATCCGGTTTACTTTATTCCAAAATGTTAGCTTCAAAGTAGTAGTAGAATGTAATATATGTAGTAGTGCTTATGGTTTAACCAAATCAAACTTAATGTAAGATGCAATATCTGTACCTTTTACAAACTCTAAACAATACAATGAAGTTCAACATATATGTGTCATTGTCTATAATTAATTCTGTTAAACAGCTATGCGCGGTGATGGATCTAGGATTTAATGGAAGAGGGGACTGAAGTCATGTTCAACCTCTAGAGCCCCTCCTTTCTCGCTTTCATGCCTACAAAAATTAGGAGGCCGGGGCTCAAGGAGGGGCTCCATTGCCATGGAGGTGGTAGGAGGGTTTGAGCCCCACCCACCCCACCGCTAGATCACCCCTGGCTATGCACTCTTTCCATAAAATAAAGTTCTTCTAGTTTTTCCTAAGTCAAATCATGACCAAATGTTTAAAAAAGTATGAATGATTAATAATGCAAAATAAGTGTCATTAGCTAGATTTGGTGACATAAATGTTTACACCCTTCTCCAAAAAATTGATTAAACTGAGAATACACTACAACTAATGTGACGATGTATTCCTCATGACAATTGAGAAATACGTCGTTGATTTATGTTGTATATACCTCATGACGATGTATATACCTCATGATTGCATTTTGACCTCTCTAAATGGGTGATTAAAGCTATAGATAAATAAAAGACACAGCTAGGTCGGTCATGAAAAGGCCAATGGTGGAAGTTGCCTGGTCTCTTGGGATATTGTAAATCAGCCCTTGCAGTTCGGTGCCCTCGACATTCATAACTTAGAATTTCTGGGTTGGTTACTCCGTATTTGTTGCCTATGGCTTGAAAAACTGATGCTTCTCGCCCATGGGCCGGCCTGCCTATTCATGTGCCACATAATGCTCGAGCCATCTTCAAGCTGGTTGTGGAATCTTTGGTTGGAAATGGCCCAAATACTATGTTCTGGACTGATAGATGGCTGGCTGGAAAAAAAACATAGAAGAATTAGCTCCTAACCTTCTCAGGACAGTTCCTTTGAGGGCTGTTAAGCAATGCACGGTTGCGGATGCTATTATTTACTGGTCATTGATGGGTTTCTGATATAAAGGGTGTGCTCTGCCGGTCCCTATGCTGCGTGAGTATCTTCTGATCCGGGGCCTGGTAGATAGACGACTTCCCATTGCAATTTACAACCAGAGGTGGCTGACTAGCATCATTGGAATCTCTCCAAATCTGGATCCTATACTAGTAAATCGTCTTAGGCTTTCTTCCTTGGCACAATTCGGCTTGCACTGTGGAAGAGAGTATAGAAGACTTGGGGCCCCCTTTGCTGCAAATTCTTCATCTGGCTTGCTATTAAGATTCACTGCTGGACAGCCGATCGTCTTGCCAAAAGAGTTCTCCCACACCCTCCTGCTTGCCCCCTTTTGTGACCAAGAGAATGAAACTCTACAGCACTTGTTAGTCACCTGCGTCTTTACCCATCAGGTTTGGTACGGTATATAATCCTACAGAAGATCAACCTGGTCTCAGTTACCCCTGCGTCTTCTCAATGGATGATACATAACTATCCTAGGTGCTCGAATTTTTTAAGAAAGTTCACAGAAAACTCACTGAAGTTAAACAAAAACATCATAGACAATTATATATGCTAAATTCAATTGTTCTGACAAAATTTCGCGCCACAAAGTTCCATTGTCATAAAATTTTAGAATGTATAAAGCACTCATGGCCCACCACTCCACCAGTTAGACAAGGGTCACATATATTAATAAATATGTGTTCCACAACAAAAAAAATTACTAAATTATTTTTGAAATTTATGTTGACGTGCAAAACAATTAAACAAAGTGATGTACAATAATGAATTGTTTAGTTTTCTTCATAATCATGGTTGCACATATTGTCTAAAATTCTTCATGTTCTATATATACTTTGCAATTCTCTTATTATTTGTAGAGCTCAAGAAGTAATTACAATAGCATAAAGGTCATTTGATCATAATTATTTTAAATGAAAACTAAATAAACACTAGTAAAAAATCGATCTTTAGTCCCGGTTGGGAAAGGGATTTAGTCCTAGTTTTCCAACCGGGACTAGGGATACAGGACCTAAGGCCCTCCGAGGTTAAAAAAATAACTGGAACAAGCCCTGTTTAGTTTTCTTCATAATCATGGTGGCACATATTGTCTAAAATTCTTCATGTTCTAAAATATACTTAGGAATGCTATTATTATTTGTAGAGCTCAAGAAGTAATTACAATAGCATAAAGGTCATTTGATCATAATTATTTTAAATGAAAACTAAATAAACACTAGTAGAAAATCGATCTTTAGTCACAGTTGGAAAAGGGATTTAGTCCTATTTTCCAACCGAGACTAGGGATATGGGACCTAATTAAGGCCCTCCGAGGTTAAAAAATAATTAGAACAAGCCTCTCCCTTGTGACTCGAACCTAAGGCCTCAAGCATTGCCTCACGCGTAGCTTTCCACCCCACCTACACAACACATGACTTTGGATGAGATGTTTTCCTTTTGAACTAACTCGTGGATGCCAATCGGGACTAAAGGGCCTACACTAGTCACGGTTGGTACAAGACTCTTTAGTCTGGGTTGGTAACACCAACCGGGACTAATGTAGAACCTTTAGTTCGGACAACCTGTTTCCTGGTTGGTGTTATGAACCAGACTAAAGGTCCTCCGACACCCATGAAACTTGGACCCGGCCAGACTAATGCTCACATTAGTCCCGGGCCCAACTAGCAGGGACTGATGTGTTGAACCGAAAGTCTTTTCTCTACTAGTGAAAATCCCTTAGCATTGTTCTGATTTCAACCTGTTTCCTTCCCTCCTCTCTCCTACCTCATTTCATCCATGAAGGCATGAAGGATATATGAGAAGGTGCATGGGCTGAAACGAGGGATGACAGAGGATGGAAATGAATGGCCTAAAATCGATCAAGGCTAATGTAACAGCTTTATTTGGTTTTCCATTTGAAACATTTGCCAAAATGATCCCTGTATTAATAAAATTATTTCCGGAGCTCTAGAAATTTAAACAAAATGATGTTGAGTATATGGATAAATTTTATGATCATATGAAGTTCCAAAGGAATGCTCAAATTTTCTCCAAAGATTTTCAAATTTGGTTGGATACTAAACCACGTCCTTATCCTTGAGTTCGGACAATTGAGAGATGTTACTTTTCCTACCTAAGGTATATGGTTGATTCAAAAGAATGATTAGAGCTCCCTTGCATTTGGCATGCGTATCTCCATGGCTGTAGAAATATTTGAAGGTGGACCCACGGGGAATTTATACCACAAAATGTTGTCTCCCATGAAATATTCGCGTGATCCAATGGAAACAGCTCCCTAAATACAAATTGTAGACCATTCAACGAAAACTGTAGTTGAAAGCCAGGTCTCCATGGTGTTTCTGATAAGGCCTGAGGAAATTTCATTTAAAATAAAATTATCATCCACCTTTCATATGCAATGGACAATGCAATCATCCACTTCTAGCCATAATGGCCATCTAGAAATAGTCGGTTGATGATTAGTAATGATGGTAATATGTTGGTTAGAATTATAGCACATTAAACTGCCTTCATATGTTTGTAACGGTGCAAAACAAGTGGGGCGGTTATATAATGAACACTTGCTGTTAAAGAGTTCAAACAATATATGGTGAACCACTTTCATTTTAGAGCTTGCAAACTTTTCATGTTCTTTAAAACCATAAATTTTTCAACTAGGGTGTAAACAAAATTTTCATTCCTTTCAGTTGAAGAAGTTGAAACAAAAGGAAAACTATCAGGAGAAAATCTATCAAGTCGACCAAAAAACTTTGAAATCCATAAAATGGGTCCCAACAAACAGCGAGACAATAAGAATGAACATTGACACAATCTCACCAGCCTGATGTTGGATCTTATGTGGTACCAGGGGTGGAGATCGGGTACTAGATATTTGTTTATGCCCGTCGGCTTCGGTGGAGTGAACTTTGATGATGGCAATGGAGAAAAGGAAAATTAAAGAGATATGTTTGAAAACAAATGGATGTTGGTGATTTTTCCATTTTTAGTGACAGGAAGAGTTATTTCTTTGCTTGGTTGCAACACGTGTACCTTATATTGGAAACATGAATTGAGTTTCATGGATTGATGCATTGCACAATCGTATATTTCTTTGAAGTCAAGCCACATCATGCATGGAGTAAGCCTTCCACAATGCTCATGATGTATTTATGGAATGTAAAAATATGTTTAGATACTTACATAAGGATCACTGATGTATTTTGTAGCAGTAAATTCTTGCCAAAATATCATTGTATGACTAGGCTAGTTATTGCCAAAATATCATTGTATGACTAGAATGGTTTTATTGTGATTGATGCATTTGTGAAGAATATCCTTAGCTATATATACATTATTTTGGTAGTGAATTAATGCTTGCTATAATACCATGGTATGACTTGGTGATTTTTTTGGCACTATAAGTTACCGTAGGCTCATCCTTAGATCTATATATATAAACATCACCCTATGCTCATTCATCTCAACACTAAAACAATCGATTTCCTTTCATTTATATAATTGTAGTAGTTACCGAGCGAGGGGTATAGCTAGGGTGCTATGGCACGCAAGAAGGTGAATCTCCAGTGGATCTCAAACAAGTCATCTCAGCGTGCAACATACAAAAGACGCTACGAGGTCCTGGTAGAAAAGGCCAGTGAGCTCACCACACTTTGTGGCTCCAAGGCATGCATGGTGGTGTATGGTGAGGGTGAGGCACAGCCGATGGGGTGGCCCACTGATGAAGGGGCCAAGCTGCTCCTCGAGAAATTTAATGGCATGCCGGATGTTGGCACTTCAAAAAGATACAAAACCAAGAGGAGTTTCTCCACAGTTGCTCCTTGAGGCTCCGTGAGCAGGTTAGCAAGTTTAACCATGATAACAGTTAGCATGAGACTTTAGTGCTCCTCCACAACACCATCAATAAAGGCCGCCTAAGCCTTGGTGGCACCACAAAAGACGAGCTCGTTAACCTTAGTGAGATGGTGGACATGAAGATGAGCAAAGCCAAGGCACAGCTCCAATAACTTGTTGGGCAAGGAGATCTCCTAGAGCCATTGCAGGTGACGCTTCCAGTGTGATCCTCATTGCAATCACAGGCTGTTCCTGCACCTACAAGGAGATGCAAAGCATGGCACCACTAGAACCACTAGCACCTGCAACAGGACTTGAGGCTTTCAACCTGCCGCCAAATGGTGGAACTCGGTGCCATATGATCTATAGTGGCTTCGCAGGTAGCATCATGGACCCCAACGGTAGTGGTTGGAAATAATGCTACCTCACAATCTGGGTTCTTGCACAAGATTCAGGGAAACTCATATTTTCCCATAGTCGACGCCAGCTCTGATATGCTTTTCATTGCATTTTCTTCCATTGCTATTGAGGGTCCTGTGTTAGAGTCACTCATTGCATCCCATGCCTTCAACTCCATGGAAGAATACTTTGAGTTATCCTTCATATTGTTTCACATCTAATAATATTTATGCATGCATCCCTATATCTCCCTTTCAGTTGTTTCGATAAATTATATTAATGGTTGTTATATTTTGTGTGTCAATTCCTTATTTGCGCATATCCAGGATATATACATACCAGACATCTATGAAATATGAGTTTTTGTGTGTGTGATGTATGCAGTCTTCTGACTGCGGTGGCTTACAATGAATAGTTTCTATTGAGCACAGTGATGCCCATGGACGCCACTCCTTTCGTTGAAAACATCCATCGCCCTACACTTCTTCATCATGCATCCTTGAAGAATCGAGCAGGCGACCAGAAGGGGGTGACTGGGAGACAAATTATATTCTCGTCGAGAACTTGGCTAGCTATATCCCAAAAGGTGTAGGAATAGGTGACAAGATACCTAGAGATATTCAGAGATGGCGGAGGAATAACACGGAAGCAAACAAAGATCAAAACAAGCAAAACCAGCCTGAACCTGTTTCCAAAACCAGCCCGAGCCTGTTTTTTCATAACACAGCTCATGGAAGAACAAAAGTCAAAAACTGATCAAACGACCTCCAAAGATCATGAAATTTTGTGGAGAAGTTTGTAACACCATGTAGAAGATCTCCACCAAACATCAGCTCAATCGGAGCAAGTTGAAAACCAGCTTAAGCCAGTTTCCAAAACTGGCCTTGCATGTTTTAACAGAATCCTCTCCTTGAAAAATTCAAAATAAATTCAAAGAGCTCCAAAAATTCAGAAACTTGTCACACACCTTGACTAACACATTTATAATCTATCCAAAAGATATCAACTCACAAAAAGATCAAAACTTCAACAGGAATTTCAAAATCCCTCTCTCAAATTGACGTTTTGTCAAGAATCCTCCAAATGATGATTTTTAGGGCTCATGGGAAATCATTTAAAGCCAGTGGCTAGATAAGTTTCCAAGTGGTCATAGCACGTAAATATCAACCACGAACAACCCAAAAACTTTTATATCAAAGATCTCCAAGAAAATCACCAAAAGAGGGTTGAAAGCACTATGTAAAAAATCAGATTACAGACGCGTGTTAATGCACATTATAGACGCTATTTTATGCGTCTCCCATAACGCATCTGTAATAAGCTTATACTATAGACGCAGGTTACCGAAACGCGTCTGTGATACTTAAACATGCGTCTTTGATTTGCTTATAGGACAGATTGGTGGAGTCAACATGCATCTTTAGTAATAAATTACCAGAGACACGTTTTCTTCACACGCCTCTGTAGTAAAGTCGACGTGTCTATAGTAGAGTAAAGACGTGTCTGTAGTTACAATTTCCCAGAGACGCGTTTTCCACACACGCGTCTGTAGCAAAGTCAACACATGTCTGTAGTAAGAAGTTACTTCAGACGCATTTTCTTTTCATGCTTTTGTAGTAAGAACCATACTACAGGCGACAACTTTATAAATGTGTCTGTAGTATAAGTGTACCAACCAAAGTCGCTAGTCTACACACGTTTGTAGTATTATTCTTACTACAGACGCGTTTGTAGTCTATATGCGTCTGTTTTCGGGCGCTTATCAGAGACGCAGCCACAACACAGAATCACATAGGTTCACAATCAAATGACATATACAACAGCTCTCACAAATGACATATAGATCACTTCACATAATTAACTTCAAACACATCACAGTATAACAAATCATTGTTCATCAACATAGATCACAGTAGTATTTTCATCACACAACACAGGATACATGGAGCTCGAAACTCAGCATAGGGATCATAATAGTACTTTGTTCATCACATATTGAACTAGCTATATAGGACAGCTTGAACATACCACAAAACTAGCTAGCTAGGACAGGCACTTGACACAGTATCTTCATCTTGGTTGATTTGGAGCATGAAACTCGCCTTTCGCGTCGATGATCTACGACACAATGAACATAGTCTTCTCTCTAATTACCTCCAAGTTCATTGGAACGGTCAACACATCAAATTCCTATATGACAGCATGTATGTAGCCATGAGATGAAGATACTTGTGAAACTTATAAAGGTGCACATAGAGCTAAATGGTCTATATGCCACATTTGTCCAATAGACAGGAAATCCATTCCTATCTCTCTATCAAAGACATTAGACAAATGCCTCCACATCTATTTAGCAATGACAGTCAAAAAATGATGAATAGTTTCTAAATATATACAGAAAAGACAACTCTGATCATCCACCTTCTTCCTAATACTAAGATTGTTCCTTGTAAGCAACTTATTTTTAGGAAACAACCACAAAAGGAATTGCACTCTAGGTGGAATTGTAAGCCTCCACACAACAAGCACATGGGTTGAGATCACACCTCTAAAATAGAGTCTTGGTTTTTTTTATTCACCAGAAAAAAAAATCCCAAATCTCCTAGAATAGCCTTCTTTCCATTTCTAGTTTTCCATCTATACCCCCATTTTATCAGCTGCACCTGCCCACATCATCCCCTTAATAAACAAGTTGCCGAGCCTTTGACCTTGATCGGCGAAATAGTAGAGACACGTGTTAAGAACACACGTCTGTGAACTGATATCAAATATGTGCGTTCAGTTGGCATCACTAGGTCGAGCTGTGTCTGCTATTTGAGTTTTTTACATAGTGAAGGAGAGTTCCGGGAAGCGAAACTTGTGCAATGGGAGCTAGGATTCAAGCCATGGTTTGAACAAATTCCAAGAGTCCAAAATTACTCCAAAATCGAGCCTACAACCCAGCCAAACCAACAGATAAAAAATCACCCAAAAATGACCACCAAAATCACCAAAAAGGGAAATTTCAGATTGGGAGACGAGAATAAGTGAAGCACGAATTTGATCTCTTGATTACCTTCACCATGTCAGATTACAAGCCACTCCTAGCAGATGTCAAAACTTGGATTGCAAAAATCTCAAAACAAAGAGCCTCTCCTCTCTCCCTCTCTCTAGATCATCTAAGCAAAGCTCTCAAACTCACAAATGAGAACCTAATCCCCAATGCTTGGTCTCCACTACCAGCCGTATCCCATATATATAGGCACTTGGCTATTTCTCAAGTTGAACTTACATGAAGTACTTAGCACAAATACCCCTAGGGGTAAATCCATCCAAGTTTTTCTTTAACGATCCAACAAACCTAGTGCCTTCTTGACTCTGCTTCGCCTCGACGCAAGCTCCGAGATTCCACCATGTGTCCAACAATTTGTCAATCCTCAGTTTTGAGGACCAAACCAGTCAAATCCGCTGCCGATGGTTTTGAGGCCTAAAACATCAAACCGTCCACACCTGGTTTTGAGGCCCAAACCAGCAAACCGGGGAAGTCTTTTGATTTGAGGCCAGATTGGTGCGTTGCTCTCCACCAAATAGATAGTTATCTTGAACTTGATGGAAGATCAAGAACCCTCGTCCCCATCTTTCGGTCCCTTGGTCCAAGCCTTCTCGTCAGCCCTTCACCACTCCCGGTCCATCATGCATGCATGGACTTTGCACTTGACCTTCTCCAATGTGTTGACCGTCTTGATGCCTCAACACCTGCACATTCACAAGCCAAGAGACATGTTGCACAACACACAACACAACTCAACATTACACCTCTGGTTAACCATTAGCATAATCAAGCAGATATGAAATATGATTCAATCGAGAAAGCCTCAAAGCTCTCATACTTGTGTCAAATATTCATGTCACACCCATTTAACGACCAAATGGAGTGCATATACTTATGTGTGCCCAGAGATCAATCACACATAAGTTAACAAATTATAAAGGATGTATCATCACAAATATTATTACATCATGATTATTAATATGTAGTCTTTACACAAATGTAGTGGAAGTAAAATATAAAACTCTCATGGTAGCTCTAATTACAGGCACATTGACTAGTTGACTGCAAGTCTAGTAATCTTCTGAAAAGTAGTAGTAGTCACTACTTGCACCATCTGTTACCCATCCGGGATTTTTATCCAAATAAGAAAAATAAACAAGCGTAAATACATCTCGTACTCAATAAGTGTAACATGGGGTTCATGAGGCTCAAAGGCATAACATAGGTTTATCAGCATATAGCTTTTAATTAGCATTATTTCAGTATATCAATAATATCAAAATGTCTCAATATAAATAATAAACATATGATCCATGTGAAATGATTAACGAATAGCAAAAACATATTCATTATTAATGATCAACTATTCCATAAGGGTCCAAGGCCACTCGTGACCGTGAGCACGGCTGTTATAACAGTTTTACACTCTGCAGAGGTTGTACACTTTCACTGTGAGTCGTGTTGCCCATATGCCCGGGTTAATTACTCCCAAAACACTTCCAAGGTGAGCAGGCAGTGGAACACTATGAAGTCTTTCGAAGATTCGTCTAACAAGTTAGGGCCATTAGATTTCACTCGACAAACAGTGTAGAGCCCCCTTCCAAATGGCACAATAACACGCAGCCTATACTCATAAGGACAGAGGCCGCACTATATCCGATTCATCAAGCCATTCTTACGTCAAAAAGGAATACCACTAACAAGCTAGAAAAGGTCCTTCTATATGACTAAAGCTAGAGCCATATAGCCCCCATAGTTGTACTGTAAGTCTCAGATGTTCGCTTACAGATAAGTCCTTAAGGAGAGTAACGAGAGCACCAAAATAACCCCATGCTCTAGTCCCCTTTAAACAGTAATAAAAAGTCATCTTTTAATGTTTATTGCATATTCCATTAGTCAAATTACATGATCATAGTTCTTGTTAAGCACTAGCAATACTACTCCATGCAATATAATAGGTATCAAGGAATAAGATCAACACTAAGTCATCCTTAACAAGGAATATATGCATAATGATATTATTTGCTTAATGTGAATAGGATAACAAGGATAATCATATGCTATACTTGCCTTGCTCAAACTGGTCCTGATGATCTTGCTCATAGAAAAACTCCTGATCCCCAACGAATTGCTCACCGTTTATACTCGATCAACAATAGCAACAACATTCATCCAGAACAATCATGCATAAACAAACAAGACTATAATTAGAATAGTACACCAACAGTAATAAAATAAGATAAAAAGTTTTTAAAACGAATCTACAACTCGCTAGGATCACACAGACACGAAGATCACGAAAAACGGAGCTAAAATGACGAAGTTATGAATTTACAAAGATTTCCTATAGAAAAGTAATTACTTTAATTCAAACTCAAAAAATAAAATGTCACAAACCTACTGTACAGTACTACTAACATGTAGAGCTCGCAAATACGAACCTAACGCAATTTGAACGGGTCAAATCGGAATTAAAACGGAGAAATTATGGCTAAAACAAACCCAGTAGCAAAACTATAAATAAGTGAAAACGTATTTTTGAATTGACTGAGATCAAACTACACTTTCAAAAGAATAAAACACGATTTGAGAATATGCCTTGGACTGTGGGTTATATATTTAAAAAGCACAGGGACTCTTTAGCAAAACTTTCAGCCGAACCGGTATCGTCTAATCTCAGCCGTTGGATTTAAATCGAACGGCTCGAATTGGATCGGATCGGCCGACGGCGGTGCTCCGGCTAGAAAACAGTCACGACGGCGAGTCCCGCGGCGGCGCCATCGCCGGAGAGTGCGATCTCGCGATTCACAGCGTTACCTCGCGAAAGAAAAGCACCGGGATGGAGTGGGAAACAAGGCGAGCTCACCAAGGTAAGAACCGAAGACGAAGTCGGCCCGGAGACGGTGTGGTGCTCGGGATGGCGGACGGTGGTGGCGCGGTAGAGCTCCAAGCTCGCTGTGGCGCCTCGGGAGCTCCCTTGACACCGCGAAGGAGTTGGATGGAGGCGGAAAGATGTGCAGCCTCGACTTATATAGCCCGGAGACGCTCCAAACAAGGAAAGAAAGATTTGGGAGGGAAGATTCGGTCGGTGAAGCGATGGAAAGAAATCGGACGCCGGCGTGGGAAGGAAGAAGGTGGCCCTGACAGGTGGACCCGCGGTGTCAGCCACACGCAGTGAAGGGAACCGCGGCAGCGCGCGCGAGCTGGGCTAGTTGGGCTCGGCCCAAGGCGGGGAAGCGGGGAGCGGGGAGCGGCCGCACGAAGACGGCCCATGCGCGCGGGAGCAAGCGGCCGTGGCGATGGTGGGCTGCGGGCGAGGGATGGGCCGCTAGGCTTCATAGGCCGAAAGCTAGGGAGGAGAATAAAATCCCTTTTCTTTTTCCTTTTCAAATATTTCAAAGCATTTTCAAATGATTTTGAATCCTCTTTTGAATTTGAATCAAACCACTCAATACAAAAATTCAAATGCAACAACATGAGTGCACAAACATGTTTCTACCCTTATATTTGATTTTAAGTTAATAAAAAACATTATTATTCTAAATTTGTATGCCCACCAGATTGCATTAAAAATCATATTTACTTGTTTTTAAATTTTCCAAAATTTTAGGGTGTTGCAATTCTACCCCCTTAAGATGAATCTCGTCCCGAGATTTGACTGGTGCTTACTCGAACAGTTGCGGGTAGGTTTTCCTCATATCCTCTTCTCTTTCCCAGGTGGCCTCATCCTCAGTGTACCGATTCCACTGAACCTTACACATCTTAATAGATTGACTCCTCGTGACTCTTTCAGCAGTCTCTAAAATTTTAACGGGAAACTCTTCATATGTGTTCACAATGCCTGGGTGGGATGTCTCTGAGAGAAAACCCTGTACCTTTCAATCGGTCATGCAATGATGACATCCTTGGATGTCGTTTCCTCCATGTAGGTGTTGCATTGGGAGAGACCCTTGGTGTTATTAGTGAAGCGTCTTCTCCTAGTGGTATTTTGAGTGTGCATATGGATGCTCCAGATTTTTGTGGCTTTGTGAAAAGAAACTCAACTATGGCTCAATTGAATGATGATCATTTGGCCAGTCGTATCAGTCATCATTTGTGACTGCTAGTCATGTGCTACTTATTGGTTAATTGGTTGGAGATTAATGGAGACACCTGGTGCTTTAGATGCATTGTTCATCAACTTGTTTTGCAAGAGGACGCACAAAGATTTTGTAGACTATTACCATCTTACTTCATGATACATTCGAATAGGTGCAAACATGTTAAGCTTTAATTTCTCAAAAGTTAGACTGTAGATTTATTTGTGGTTTGAGCTGGATGTTGAGTATGAGATTCTAAGTTTGCTTAGAGAATAGTGGGTCAAATTCTTCATGCATGTTGTCTTTTTTATTCTTTTATTTTGGTCATGTATACCTAGCTTAAGCAGAGGTCAGAATAATATTTCACCTCAAACTAAAGTCTCCTTTATATCCAAAAAAATCTCTCACCATAAGTCCATGGTCCACCCTATACAAACAACTAGCTTGAGTGATGAACCATCGCAAGAGGATCAGACCAGCCCATATGCTAGAAAACCTCAGTAAGGCACCATGCACGAGCATTACTACAAAATATATTTGAGAAGATATATTAATGATCAATTGAGATGCACATAGAGGCTCTAGGCAAACACCCACTTGCCATTGGTTATTTTCAAATACTGACTTCCTAATAGTGCCACCTCTATTAGGGTTTGGTGGTTCATAACCGGTGTTGGACGGTGTCATGGGTTGAAATGTCACATTGTTGTTGTCGGGTGTCACTGAGTGTGGGTGTCCGATGGCTCGGGTGGACTCAAGAACACAAAGAACATAGAGAGGATGCAGCGGTTTATCCTGGTTCGGGCTGAACGGACCGTGACGCCTAAGAGAGGGGGGTGAATTAGGCAACTTAAAATTCTACTTCTAACTATGGCCTCTAATTTTTACCTTAGCAAAACCTATGCAAATAAATAAATCATCTAAATGTGCAACTACAGTTTTGCTAGGTGTGTTGCTATCTCTACCGCATAAGAGTTATGCAACCTAGGTTCCAATCCTATCAACTAGCCTATCAAGTAAGTTAGAAAGGTAAAACACACGACTAAGATAGCAATATAAATGCGGAAAATAAAGATGAGATAGAGATGCAAACTCTTGTTGATGACTCTAGTATTTTCACAGAGGTATTGAGAAGCACACAAGCTTCCCCCTAGTCCTTGTTGGAGTCCCTCGCAAGGGCCAAGCTCCCGATTGGGTAACTCCATGGATAACCAAAGGCCTTTCCCTACACGCAAGTGGGTCTCCGGTATGCCTTTCGGCAAGCCTCTCCCGGATCTCTCCCCGCCATCTTCACTATCATGCTTCCGGCCAAAATGTCGCGGGCCTTGTTCCCTCCGGTACACGATGGCGGCCACACCACAAGCACGGTTGGTGTGGTCTCGCAAGACTTACAAGCCCCGCCAAGCACAACAATGGTGTGCGCAAGCACTGAGTGGTAAGAAGCGTGCAAACCAAACTAAACACTAGGCCTAAACCTAGAGCAAGCGCATATGAGCGTGGTCTAATGAACCTAATCACTTCACAAAACACCTACGCTAATCACCAAATATTTCGCTAAGCATTATGCATGTGGAGAGCACTAAAATGGTGCAGCAACACCCTTTGTATGTTTCCTCACTCCTCCACCTCCCATGATCATAGCAACGAGCCATGCCGTTTAGTGCGCTTCCTTTTAAAGTGTCTTCTTTGTATGATGTTTGTTCTTAGGTGTGTTTGTTGTCTGTTTGCTGTGCTTGTTTGTTGCGAGTACAAGTGTGATTCACGAGCGTTGAAGACTAGGAGCTGAGAACCGACAAGTACAGCAGAAGCTGAAGATCAAAGACAGAGGTTGAAGACTTCTGAGCAGCTTAACTCTGGGAGAAAGGCAAGTATAACATGGGACCATCCTTGTTATCCTATTCACTATAATCATAACTACATATGCATGTGTCCTCCTTGGCAACCGTAGAGATTATAACATAGCTATTGATTTCCTGTTCCCTTGTCACCTATGGGATGTGTATTTGGATAGCTTGGCTAGTGCTTGATCTATGAACAATGATCTTGTAATATGACTAATGAATTGTGCAACCAACCATTAAGATGATTTAAATATTGTTAAAGGGTGCTAGAGCACTATGTTGTTTTATGTTGCTCTAGTCTCTCTTCATAAGGACTTATCTGTAAGTGATAACCAGGATTGACAGTACAGCTGTGAGGGCTATATGGCTCTGGCTCTAGTTGTTTAAGAGACCTTTTCTAGCTTGTTAGAGGTTACCCTTGTGGCGCAAATGGGGAAAAGCAGATTGTGGATCCCTGCGAGTGGTTGTATCACACAGACTGACTGATGAAACCTAGCGGCCCTAACTTGTTAGACGAACTTTTAAATAGCTTTATATGATTTTCGATGTTTTGAGCCTAGCTAACCCATGCATTTGGAAGTCATGACTCATAGTAAAAGTGTACACCTCTGCGCAGAGTTTAATAAACTGGTATACTAGTCGTGCTCACAGACACGAGCGGCCTTGGGGATTCTTACAGAATAGTTGATCACCATTGTTATATCATGTTTAATTATTGTTGTTACTATAATGCTCATGTTAATGCTATTCATTATTCTTATTACAATTGATCATTGGTTCATTAATGGGAATTGGAATACCTTGATGCTACTCAATTGCTAAATAAATGATAATTTAAAGCTAAATGCAGACAAACAATATCTAGCCTTTTGTGCCTCATGAACCCTGTGTTATACTTGTTGAGTTCGACATTGACTCACCCTTGCTATTTCCACCACACTCCAGTGTGTAGTAAGGTGCTACTTAGAAGAAGGATAAAGGTGTAATGGAGTATCCAGAAGTCTATCTGAAGTGCTTGGCATATGGAGCCCCCAGTCAGCCGTCCCTGAGAGGAATAGAGCCTGAAGTTTAGTCATCGTTCCGCGATACTCTGATGTAAGTGTTATTATAGATATGTGTACGTTAAATAAATAACATTGTTTCTGATACTTTTTTCATTCTGACATACGTGTGGACTTTCTGGGCACACATATGGCTGACCTGAATTAGTTCTTTAAAACCGGGTGTGACACAACACTTCTTCTCCACTAACTTATCGAGGCCTCAAAACAAACAAACCCGAAATCCATTTATCTTGCTGGGCCCGGCCTTGCTCTTCCTAGTAGAAGACATGTTTGGGCTGGGCCTGCGAGCTTTGCTGTTGAATCCAAGTTCAAGTTCATGGGCTTGCTTTTTTAGTAAGTTTTTATGAGTTGCGCTTTATCCAACAGATCCTAATAAGAGTTTGTCCTGCTCCGCCATCCAGATTCTCTGTCTAGTTTCTCAAGAAAAAAATCCAGATTCTCTAATCCTCTCTGGGTGCATTTTTTGACTTTGGACTTGAGAAGAGGGACTGATGATCTCGTCTTGTTGGAACCATTTTTTAACAACTTAGCTATTCATATAACTGCTACTGAATATCTCCTTACTATCTGCTAAGACAGAAAAAAATACTACAAATTTTGACAGGGCATCCCAAAACAAGCAATTCAAAATATCAACATGTACAATGTCAAAAAAAAAACTGGTACTTAAGCATGCATCACCGCCTCCTAGTGAGCTCCCAAATCCCAATAGAGTGATACGTAGAGATGTTACAAGGAAGAAAGGAGGCTTTATAGGGAGTTATTTTCAGGGATGGTTCACTAAGATAGAGGACTAGTCCTTTAAATTATTTTTAGGGACGATTCTATTAAGAGAACCACCCCTAGAAATTTCTAGGGCCGGTTCTCTCTTAAGACCCTAAAAAATCACATTTTCAAGGGTTGGATTTCTTAATAGGATCTCCCTTAAAAGTTGTTATATTTCTAGGTATGGTTTTCTTAACGAAACTGCCGTTGCAAATGGATTTTAAGTGACCGTGAGCTACAATGCTCCCTATTCTAGTTAGAGGTGGTTTCTTATGTAAATTGTTGCTGCAAGAAATCAGTACTAACTATAAATACATGTCTTCTGCAACATAAAAAATAAAAAAATTACTAAATTATTTTTAGATTTACGTTGATGTGCAAATCTCTTAAACAAAGTCATTAGAATGGTGAATTGTTTATTTTTCTTAGTAATCATGGTTGCACATATTTTTCCAAGTTATTCATGTCCTGAAATATACTTTGGAATGTTCTTTTAATTTTTAGAGCTCTAGAAGTAATTAAAATAACATAAAGACAACATTTGTCATAATTATTTTTAATGAAAAATAAATAAAATACCTTAGCATTGTGCTGATTTCAACCAATTTCCTTACCTCCTCTCCCTGTCTCATTTCAGCCATGAAGGGATGAGAAGGTGCATGGGCTGAAATGAGGTATGACAGAGGATGGAAAGAAATGGGCTAAAATCGACCAAGGCTAATGGAGTGGCATTATTTTGTTTTCATTTGAAACAATTGTGAAAATAATCTTTGTATTAATAAAATTATTTATAAAGCAATAGAAATTTGAATAAAATGATGTAGGATAAATTTTATGATCACATGAAAATTTGGAAGGAATACTCGAATGTTCTCAAAAGATTCTGAAATTTGGTGGGAGACTGAAACACAGCCTGATGACATCCTTGAGTCCTGATAATTGAGACATGCCATTTTTGGTACCTATGTATGGTTGATTCAAAAGAATGATTAGAACTCCCACATCCTAATAAGATGTATTTTTTTCAAAAGAATGATTAGCACTCCCATGCAAGTGGCAAGTGTTTTTTTCCTTTGAAGGGTTGTGGGGTGTGGGATTCATTCACATACACTCTTGACTCAAAAAAAAATTGGATTCCGGTGGATGCTTATGGAGTTGCATGAATAATTTGACATGATGTGGCAATTTCTTAGTCTTCATCACACGTTGCAATTAACTTTAGGACAAGATAAAAGACTTGACTTGATAAACTCGATAATAAAGGACTCATCACTAGAGAAGATGAAGGTAAAATTATATATAGCCATATATAAGTCATCCGTTCGACCGTTCCCTCACTCGTTGCTGTTGAGTAAATGGAGCATTGGTCGCAGTGTGCTAAAACAAATCCATTGCACCAAGATAGATACATATAGATTGAAGTCGAGCACTGAAACTTAAACGTAGTTATAACAAGGAAAGTAGCAGGTAGCGTCACACACAACACAACAATATAATGGCACACTTGAGATGACCGAATCTACTAGCTAGCTAGCTAGCTAGCAAATCAAAGAACTACTAGAAGCAATATAGAAACTAAAGGGATTCAATAATAACGATTAATTAGTTGGTAGATGTGGAGCAAGAGGAGGACTTGGAGCTGCTGCACTCGTCCTTGAGCCCAGTGCTCTTAGTGGGGAAGAGGTCCAAGGTCTTGAGAGGGCGGCGGCAGCACGGCGGCAGCTGGAGATGAGCTGCGCCACCCTCGTCAGAGCTGCCTGATGCCGCACCGTAGCTGGCGTTGCAGTGCTCCATGGCCTCTGCGGCGTCCCACTCCTCCAGCTGATTGCTGCTGCAGCTGTTGTATAACGCAGCTCCACCTCCATAGGCACCTGCACCAGTAGCCTTATTTCCTCCTGCTGCTGCAGCTGCAAGGTCCACCATGCCGGCAGCAGCCGGGTTCAGCACTGGCGGAACAGTCGCCGCCTGCTGCCCCAAGTAGCCCTAATAATCAATTGATGAACATGGACATATAGATACATTATCAAGCATGCACTTATAACAAGCTGAAAAATACTGGAATGTAAACAGTTAAAATGCCTACCAGGTGTGGCACGAAGTTGGTTGCGTACGGGTGGTGGTGCTGGTGCAGCTGCATCACCGCCGGATGCACACCGGCACTGCTGCCGCCTGCTGCCGGAGACGGAAGGGTGGCGCTGCTGTTAGGGCTCGAAGCCGTCGCTGCTGTAGTGGCCTGCTGCTGCTGCTGAGCGTACTGCTGCTGGTGCCGGGCGCAGAGGCGGCGGCGGAGCCGCTGGCGCTCGCGAGCCTTGTGGTTCTGGAACCAGTAGAAGACGTTCTTGCCCTCGATGCGGCCGTAGTAGGCCAGGTGCGCCGTGATCTGCTGGATCTCCGCCGCGTTGGGCGTCCTCACGCCGCTCCGATACATCTCCTCCAGGATCATCAGCTGCTCCGGCGTCGGGCACCAGCGGGTCGAAGGTGTCTGCGGCATGGAGGATGCTAATGCTAGCTCGGATGGATCGGATCGATTCGATCAATGGATTCAACGCCTAGCTAGCTAGCTCGATCCTAGGTAGCTTGGTTGTGTGTGTGCTAACTGCAGAACGACGACAGCTAGCTATATGTGTTCTAAGAAGTTGTTCTAGCTACACCTGCAAATCGTAGATGCATCGATCAGCAGAGTCTGTCATAAGCTAAATATAATAATACTGGTAAATATAGCTAGATAGACATACAGATACTCTGATATATGTAGCTCACAGGCAACTTCCCACACACACACAACTCGATCGATCAGCTGCCAAATGCCGTGTGTTCCTAGTCTATGTATTTGAGGTTTGCTAGGACGAGGATGGGACTGGGATGGAAGCTGGAGCTGGGTAGATCCTCCAGTTATATAGAGCCAGCTAGCTAGCTAGCTGCTAGGGCTAGGGAGCATCATGGCCAGCCATGCGCAGCTGCCGATCCAATGGTCGATCGAATGTGAAAGCAACAACGCATATATGCATCCAGTAATGAGCGAGAGATGAATGAAGGCGGGCCGACAGAGAAAAGAAGGCTAGGCAGCGTGTGTGAGACAAATTGGTGCACATCAAAACGGCCAGAGCTTTGCAGTGATCCCCTTTGACCAACGGCACCAGTGCTATCTACAGTCTTACTACTGAACATGTGAAATAAATTGGCGGTGGTCGCGCACAGAGTTAAATTACAAGCTCTGCCACAAGTAAAAGCTGGCTACTACCTATGTGAAAAAAGTTGATACAAATTTTTTGAACTAAGAGCAGGTATTTGTAAGGAGAAAAAAAGTTGCATGTTAAATGGGGTTGCTAGCTTTTGCCTTCTTTGCATTGGTATAGTTCCATGCCTGCAGAAGAGTTCATTTAAAATTTCATGCATTCACACATATTCCATCCTACTATATTTAAATTAGGGTATCTACCACAATGTATACGGACTAGTCAGTCTATATGGATAGCTTTTCCGTTAGTGGACTATAGTTATTGTTGTTGCCGCAATGTATATGGTCTGGGTAGTCCATATGAGAGAGGCAAGGGAGAGAGAGTGAGCAGAGAGAAGAATTATTTGTTTATTCCTTATGGACAGCCCATATGACTATGGATACCTTTAGTTATGGACTGCTCTATAGACCACCTCTACAATGTTTTAGCTAGTTGGTAGACAATATTCAAATGCCTATGGACTACTTTTCTGCAACATTGTGGTTACTCTTACAAACATCCTAGCTCAGTTGATTGAGAGCGTGGTAGGCCTAGAGATCACCGAGGTCCGACCAAGTTCTTTTTATGTGAATTTCAGTCTCTATTTCTTCATAGCAATAAAACCGCTTAATTTCTCCTAGTTTGCTATACTTTTGAAGTTTTGATAAGTTCATCCCTACGTTACTCCCTGTTTATATCTTTTATAAAGCATGCACACATTTGAAGATTTAAATCCTGTGACCTACTATCGAAAAAATAGCCGAGCACATGATCATGATTTTGTTGTTAGAAATAAATATGGTTACATGGTGATTATATCTTCCAAAAACTCAAATTCTGGTCAGTGGGGTTTACAGATACCCACACACATCTCTCATTTGTAAGTATTGTACATTTTTATATTCCCACGCTAGCAGAGAACAGACTTTCAGTTCTAGGCTTTAGTCCCGATCATTTTTGGGCCCGGGACTAAAGACAGGATTAGTCCCGGTTGTAGCAACCAACCGGGACTAAAGGCCCCTGCTCAACGGCTAGAGGCGCAGCTTTTGCAAGAGTGGAGCAGGTGGGGACCTTTAGTTCTGGTTGGTGGCTCAAACCGGGACTAAAGGTCACCCTCCAGTCCCGGTTGGAGCTACCAGCCATGACTAAAACTTTAATCCCGGTTGGTGGCTCTAACTGGGACTAGAATTGCACCTGTAGTCCGGGTTTATACCACAAATCAGGACTACATGTCCCGGGCTATATACTTTTCTCCTTCTTTCTCCCCCAGACCGAGCCATTTCAAGCTATGTGCCTGCTCTCTGTTTCTTGCTCGTGGAAGGAGTCCATCCTTGCGGGATTGGTGAAGACTTCATTCCTCCATCCATTCTTCGGTTCTAAAGGTTACCAACTTCATCCTCCCATGTTTCATCACTAGCATGACTCATTTCGTTGTCTAGAAATAGAGAATTTTGTGGTTTTTTAATTGGTAATGATGGAGGATTTTTTTTATATACCATTTGTGCTTGAAATCACTTGACAGTTTGAATATGAAGATGAAGGAAGTTTATAGTAGTTCATCAAAACTAGGATGCACCTTTTATTGCCTCATTTCATGGTCTAGGAATAGAAAATTTTTTGGTTTTCTAGATTGGGAATAATGGTGGATATTTTTTATTTATGTCATTTGAGCTCAAAATCACTTGAAAGTTTGCATATGTAGATAAAGGAATCTTATAGTAGCTCATCAAAACTAGTATGCACCTTTCATTGCCCCATTTCATGCATGGTTTAGAAATTGAGAAATAAAAGGTTTTTCGTATATAGCTCATTTAATTTCATGGTTCACAAAATGAGAAACTTATAGTAGTTGATGAAAATGAGTATATAGAGAGAGTCGTAGATGGTGACTGCTTCCGGGTCCTCCGCCTTGCATGGGGTCCCTAAGCAACTGAGGCCAGACCTCCCTCTCATTGCGTGCGGTAAGTGTGAGCAGAAGATTGTGAGGGAGTACAAGGTGAAGAAGAAGGGTCCGAACCAAGGGCGCATCTTCTACACATGTCCAGATCATGAAGTGAGTAATTTTTTTGTCATGTCTTGTTATGGTTTGTAGCCATTTTTCATGATGATTTTGATTAAAGTTCTTGATTTGTTGTTATAATTTTAGTCGGATGGCACTGGATCATGTGACGTTGGTACTGGGAGGAAGAGTATGTTGAGCACGTCCAAAAATCTCTTGCAAAGGAGACTGAGGGGGCTGATGAGAGTGCACCTGTGTATGAACCAGCAGAAGATGATCTGTCAGTTTTAGTTGGAATTGGTCGCGAAATCCTTATTCTGCTAAAGTGCATTATAGGTTTAGATTGTTTAGTGCTATTTGGGATTGTCTACATTGTATCAAGGCTTTAATAAAATAATGTTCAAGAGTGAAACAGCTATGTGGTATAGGATATTAATTAATCATGTTGATTAATGAATATTTTGGATCTTCTAATTAACTACTAACCATGCATGTTGTATAATATGGGTTATTACAAGTTTTTGATATGGTGTACGCCATGTACGTAATGCGGATGAACCGGCAATGGATGTACAAAGCTGACCGCTATTCCCCAAAGTTCATAAGGGGCATGCATGATTTCTTAAATGTGGACAAGGCAAACACGTGGAATGGTTTCATGTGCTGCCCATGTGTTCTATGTAAGAATGAGAAGGATTATTCTTACTCAAGAAAAATTCACAAACACCTATTTACGTCGAGTTTCATGCTAAACTATATTTGTTAGACTAAGCACAGAGAAAGAGGTGTTGTAATGGAAGAAGATGATGAAGAAGAAGGGGATGATGACAACATGATTATTCGTGGTTTTGCTGAGTATGATGCCTTTGATGATACTACAATGGGGGAACCTAAAGAAGAGGTAGCTACTGAAGAAGAGGTAGCGGCAAAAGATGAGCCCGATGATGATCTTAGTCATGCCATTCGTGATGCACAGAGATAATGCGAAAGTGGTAAGGAGAAGATCAAGTTCAAGCGCATGCTAGAGGATCACAAGAAATTGCTATACCCGACTACCGAAGAGGGGCAAAAAAAAGTTGGGTACCACACTGAAATTGCTGCAATGGAAGGCAAAGAATGGTGTATCCGACGAGGGATTTAGGGAGTTACTGACTATCTCAAAGAAGATACTTCCGAAGGCAAAAAAATTGCCCGCCACTATATACACAGCAAAATAGGTCGTCTGCCCTCTGGGATTAGAAATCCAGAAGATAAATGCATGTCCTAATGATTGCATCCTCTACCACGACAAGGAGTACGAGAATTTGGATACATGCCTAGTATGCCGTGCATCAGGTATAAGATCAGGCGAGATGACCCTGGTGATGTTGAGGGCAACGGTAAACATCCCAGGAAGAGAATCCCTGCTAAGGTGATGTGGTATGCTCTTATAATACCATGCTTGAAATGTTTGTTTAGAAACAAAGAGCATGCAAAGTTGTTGCGATAGCACAAAGAAGACCGTAAGGTAGATGATATATTGAGACACCCCGTTGATCATTCCCAATGGAGAGCAATCGATAGAGAATTATCGAAGTTTGCAGATGACGTAAGAAACTTAACGTTTGCTTTAAGTACGGATGACATGAATCCTTTTGGGGAGCAGAGTAGCAGTCATAGCACTTGGCCTATTACTCTATGTATCTACAACCTTCTGCCATAGCTGTGCATAAAGCAGAAGTTCATTATGATGCCAGTGCTCATCCAAGGCCCGAAGCAACCTAGAAACGATATTGATGTGTACCTGAGGCCATTAGTTGAAGAACTTCTACTTTTGTGGAGCAACATAGGTATACGTGTGTGGAATGAGTACAAACAGGAACACTTTGACCTGCGAGCCTTGTTGTTCGTATCAATCAATGATTAGCCTACTTTTAGTAATCTTTTAGGACAGTCAAACAAGGGATATAATACATGTACGCACTATTTTCATGACATGGAAGGTATATTTTTGAAAAAATGTCGAAAGGTCGTGTACATGGGGCCATCATCGATTTCTTCCATTGAATCACACTCTAAGAAGGAGAGGCAAGCATTTTAAAGGTAAGGCAGAGCACCAAACAAAGCCTAACCACCGTAGTGGTGAGGATGTATTCAATATGGTCAAGAATATACAAGTAGTTTTTGGGAAGGGACCTAGCAGCCAACCTGTTCTGAATGATGTTAACAGACATGCACCCATGTAGAAGAAGACGTCCATATTTTGGGAGCTACCCTACTGGCAAGTCCTAGAGGTCCGTAGCACGATCAACGTGATGCACTTGACAAAGAATCTTTATGTTGAACCTAGCATGCTTCATGGGTGTGTATGGGAAGTCTAAGGACACACTGGAAACAATAGAACCTGCATCCAGAGAAGGTAGATGATGGATGCCAGTACTTAAGTCCTGCTAGCTACACACTTAGCAAAGAAGAGAAGGAAAGCATGTTTGAATGCCTAAACAGCATCAATGTCCCATCTGGCTTCTTCTCGAATGTAAAGAGGATAATAAATGTGGCAGAGAAAAAATTCTTAAACTTAAAGTCTCATGACTGTCACGTGTTTATGACACAATTGCTTCCTGTTGTATTAAGAGGGATTCTACCTCCAAATGTGCGATTAGCCACTGTGAAACTATGTGCATTCCTCAACGCAATTTTTCAGAAGGCGATCAATCTAGCGCATCTAGCAAAGCTACAAAATGACATGGTCCAATGTCTTGCCAGCTTTGAGTTGGTGTTTCTGCCATCCTTCTTTAATATTATGACACACCTCCTTGTTCATTTGATCAAAGAGATTAGTATTCTTGGTCTTGTGTTCCTACACAACATGTTCCCCTTTGAGAGGTTCATGGGAGTCCTGAAGAAACATGTTCACAACTATGCTCAGCCAGAAGGAAGCATCACCAAGGGCTATGGACCAGAGGAGGTCATTGAGTTCTTCATTGATTTTATTCCTGACCTCGACGCGATTGGTGTTCCTGAATCACGGCATAAGGGGAGACTATGTGGAAAGGGAACACTAGGGAAGAAAGCATATATTGGTAAAGAGGACGATTATTTCCGTAAAGCACACTACATAGTTCTACAAAACTCTTGGTGGATCTGTATATCGAGTTACACAAGGACATTGTACAATCTGAATTTTCGGGGAGGACTAAAGCCTAGATTATGCGTTGGCACATGGAATCTTTCGGCGGTTGGTTGCAAAAATGATGTCAGTGTGACGAGAATCTGGATGACCAACTGTACTTGTTGTCTAGGTAACCATCTTGGCATATCCTGACAATCAAAGGGTACAAGATAAATGGCAATACATATTACACGATAGTCCAAGATAAAAGGAGCACCAACCAAAACAATGGTGTACACATAGATGCCATAGACCCAAATGGGAATAAGGAAACATATTATGGCCGCATAGAGAAGATAGGGTAATTAGACTATGGATCTTATTTTAAGGTCCGTTTGTTTTGGTGCCAGTGGGTGAAGGTGACCGGAGGTGGGGTAACAATTTTGGGTATCGAGACGAACCATTCGTCTTAGCCAAGGATGTGAATCAGGTTTTCTATATAAAAGACATGTCTACCAAATCGAAGAAAGGAAAAACCAACGACAACGGCTCGGGCAATGAACTAAAGCGCCACATAGTTCTTTCAGGGAAAAGAAACATCGTGTGAATCGAGGATAGGTCTGACATGTCAAAAGATTATGAAAAGAATGATGGAATTCCGCCCTTCATAGTAAACAATAACCCAAGCATCCTGCTAAATAATGAGGACACTTCATGGTTACGGCGGGATCATAACCAAGGGACATACGTCAAGAAGAAGTTCATTGTTGTTCCTACTTGATATGGTGATGTATTAGACCTATTATGTAATAATTGTGACTTAAGATTTTTTTTGTCATGTTTTCATATTTTCTACGGTTTAAATGAATTTTTTGCTTGACGCTGGATTTCCTGTGGAGAATGTGTGATGAAAAACCAAATGATCAATGTTAATAGGATGTGAAAACTAATTTTCTGTCGAAAAGCAATAGTTTTAATGATTTTAATCAAGTAGTACATTTCTGCATGATGCAAATTATGATTATTATTTACACTATGTTAAATATTTATATGGTAAAATAAAAGAGTTTAGGTTACAGATTTTTTGTTGTGCATAATAATGCCAAGCCAAGTCTAGAAATTTTTTTGTGATTTTTTGGCTAATATTTTATTTATACGTAATTAACAACTCTCTACATATTTATATAAAAGAAATATATAAAAAAAGGAAAAACTTCTAGAAACTAGTGGGAAGCCAAACTACGGCCCACCTTTACTCCTAGGTGGATCAACCACCCGGGACTAAAGATAGGCTGCATTTTCGCGGCATGCCAAAAAAACAACTTTAGTCCCAGGCCGTGGCTGCACCTAGGACCTAGTTCTAACTATCACCCGGGACTAAAAGTCCTTTAGTCTTGGCCTGTGGCTTCACCCGGGACTAAAGGTCCCCCATATATATCGCCTCGCCTTCTTCTCCCCTTCCATCGTCTTCATTGTTCGCCCGAGAGCCACAGCACCACCACCGCTCCTCATCGCCTCCAGCCACCTCCACACGCCTCTCCCGTCTCTCGCCATCTCCACCGACAGCCCCGCTCACGCCTCTTCCGTTCGTGCTCGGCGCCCAGACACGGATCCCGTCATCCTCGCCCTCACCCAGATCTGATTTGGATCCGCCCCGCGCCCTCCTTGCCACCGTCGATCCTCGTCCTCGTCATCGTCAGCTTTGTCCCCGGCTCCACGCGCATGCGCGCCTCGCCGTGCGGTCATCGTCCCCTTCACCGAAGCGCTTGTCGTCGTCCCCGTCGCCCCGTGCTCATCCTCATCATCGAGAGATCACCTCTGGCCAGCCCCGCGCCTCGAGCTTGTCCTTCGTCCCCGGCGGCTAGCTTTACGCGCATGCACTCGTCATCCTCGATCTCCTTGTCGTGCTCGTGCTCGTGCTCGTCCTCGCCATCGTGCTCATGCTCGCCGTGCTATATGTGAGCAACAATGTGTGTGTATGAGTGTGTGTGCATATTATTTTTTTTGGCATAGAAAAAATAGAAAAAGTAGATAGATTTTATTTGTAGACAAAATAGAAAAAATGTAGTAGTTTACTTAAATATAAAATATATACATAGAAAAATGTTAGAGTGGTATGAATTGTAGAAAAAATGTAGTAGTGTACCACAATATATAGTTGTAGAGAAATATATTAGAATCTTCATCACAATTGAAAAGATTGTTTTTATTAGTGCTATGCATTTTTTGGTATATATATCTGAATTTTGATATATTGACATTAATGTTGATATATAACCTAATATCCTGAGCTTCGCTCCAAACCCTAACATAGCCGAGCTCCGCTCCAAACCCTAACAAAGGCATAAATAATAACCCTAAATTCTATAGTTATATATATTTGATTCTTCATAATTAGTGTGACATGAATTTTTATATATTTATATACACCAATGTAGATCATGATATATCCTAATATCCTGAACTCGCTCCTAACCCTAACCTGGCCGAGCTCTGCTCCAAACCCTTATATATCCTGATCGAGTTCCGCGCATGCAAACCCTAACTAGAGCTCGGCGTAAATAATAACCCTGAATTCTATAGTTATTTAAGTTTAAGCCCCTGACTCTATCCATTAATTAGCATTTGCATGACTAGTGTATGGTTTTCATTTATATATAGTTGTGGTAATTAAGATGGCTGAGCCACAAGACGACTACGACCAGAATGAGGCCATGATGAACATTATCAATGCTGGCACTCAATATGGGCCCAACAACCAGGACGAGGCCGACCGGAGTTCGATAACGGCTCTCAATACTTATTGAATTTTGAAGATGAGCAAGAACCTCTTGTGCAAGAAAATTCAGTGCAAGAAAATGCTGGCGAGATATATTTGTTAATAATCTTGCATATCTTATATATATGAAATTAAACATAATTCCATTGATTTGTGTGTGTGTGTGTATATATATATATATATATATATATATATATATATATATATATATATATATATATGTGTGTGTGTGTGTGTGTGTGTGTGTGTGTGTGTGTGTGTGTGTGTGTGTGTGTGTATTAATGAATCTTTGTGTTTCTTCGTACGTAGCTCTCTAGATCAACGACGTCGATGAAAAGTGTACAAGGCCCGACAAAACCGTTGGAGGGCCACTACATAATCACAAAAGCCGGTCCTAATACCGGCGAACAGCATCTGCCAAAAAACAATGCAAAGTTCGTAAACCACTGTGGGGTTCTTGTTAGGGACAGGTCCTGATCAGCGTCCATGAATGGAGAAAAGAGGAAGGATGCTCCTCTGATCAGTTTTGTCTCTGATCGAGAAAAGGACATTCTTTGGGATTTAGTCACTGCACATTTCACTCTACCAGCAGGTCTAGATTTAATTTAAGAAATCTAGTTAAAAGTTGGGCTCTCAAGAAGATGGCCACACAATTCTAGACCTAGAAAAAGAAGTTGTACACTAAATTTGTCAAGAAGAATCTGACTCCAGATTTCAGTGAAAAAAGCCCGTACAAAAAGTTGAGGGATGATTGGCCTAAATTTGTGAGGTACAAGACCTCGGAAGAGGGTGACGAATGGGTGAGAAGGAACCAATAGAATGCGCGACAGAAGCGGTGCCATCATAAAATAGGATCAGGCGGCTACAGGAGTGCCATTCCAAAGTGACAAAGAATGGAAGAAGACCTGCTTGCCAAAGGGATCAAACCACTTTCAATCAATTGGCCCGAATGCTCCAAGAATTGGTTTTTCGCGGATGGGGAATCACTGGACCTAGAGATTGGGGAGCCGGTTGTTGGTGGAACAATCGGAGAAGCAGCACGAAGACTTTTTGATATTGTAGATGCTTCTGCTAGTGGTGCCTTTGTGCCCAACCGAGAGAAGGATGAGCCCACATACGCCCTCTAGACTCCTTAACACCCTAGGCGAACACAAGGTAAAGGGTTGATTTCGTGGCGGCATGGCTTCCCTGAGGACGTCGTTACCTACAGAAGCTGCCAGCGAAGGACGGATGAGGAGACAGAGCGGATCCATAGGTTAGAGGAGGTGATGATTCAACAGCGGGAGCGAGAGCTGGAGCGAGAACTAAGCATGGAGGCGAGAATGCAAGAGGAAATCAAACGGCAAGTGGCACTACAGTTGAGTAGCCAAAGGCAGCCATCAACATCATAGCATGTAGTCAACATTAGCCCCCCTCAGCTAAGAAGCAGCTACCACTGAGCTCCCAAACCAAAATGAAGCATTGCAGCACTTCCCCGTGGATGACATCACCGTGCCTTTGACTTCATGTCAGCTGCACATTCCCTTGGGGAATACCGGTGCCACCATCTTGGTGGCGTACGGTATTGTTTCTCCTGTGGTCCCCGACAAGACACCAACAATCCATGGGAATCTAATTCCACCTGGCTATTATAGCGTCTCGGTGAATAGAGTTATCAAATACAATAGGGAAGTGCCTCTCGACTTTCCTAGAGGTGATAGGGAGATGACCCTAGCACAAGCAGAGCATTCATTCGTTTTGTGGCGCAAGCGCTATATCATTATTCCTGGTGCGGCTAGGGTACTATCGCCTCCTCAACTACCTCATGATAGGTGCGGATGAAAGTGAATGAAATAGTTTTTCAATAATCATTCTTAATTATTGGCTTCTCGCATAATAATCATTTTTATACTCACAGTCGCCCAACCTAAGTCCAGTTCTTCCATCCCATGATGATCATCAGAGTGCACTAGACGATGATGATGCTCTGGATGACAATGAGCGTTCCATGGCACGGCTGCATTTCCATCTCCATCTCCTCCAAGGCGGTCTCCCCCTCCTCTGCCTCCTGCGACGCAGAGCTAGAAGAGGTCCCCGCCCCCAATGAAGTCCCCGGTGAAGAAGAAAATCAGTCGTCGTAAAACAAAGCCCCCTCTGGAGAGGCTACCTTATGAGCAGTCGGAAGAGGAATCAAAAGCGACGTCACAAAAAGATTTGGATAACTGGCATCAAATATTAGCAGAATCAAGTGCAAGGAGGGTGAAACTTTAGAAAAAACCCACCAGAGCCGCACTACATAGCTCAACGAGAACTAAAGAAAAAAATCAATGAGCGCGAGAAAATACAGCCTGATGCACGTAAGCCCTCGCCATAATCGAACTATGAATGCTCTCTCGACAAGTCATATAAGGAGTCGAGAAAAGCGAAGAGAGCAGAGAAAGATGTTGCATAGTTCGGGCAGCAATCTAAGCAATCTATGGACCCGCTAGTTGTTGAGGGTGATTGTGCAAATGCACAAGGCGGTCCAATAAATAAGGTGGCACTGGAAGACTTCATGGCCACCACAGGTCACACAGCTGAACATCTCATGGGGGGAGCATCGATACCAACAAGCGACTATGATATTTACCGAACCTATGTGTATGGCCAGAGTCTTGTCAATCCTAAGTACTACTCATCACTAGGTACGCAGATGTTCTTGTTAAACAAGTGGTACTTAAAAGTGACCGCCAATGACAAAGCAGCATGGCTTGTTGCCAAAGTGAGACCAGAGCATTATTTGGGCTATGACGTTGTACATATTGAGTTCAATGAATTTCATCAACTATTAAACTGGGACCTCAACAAATCTCTCGTCAGTTGTTGGTGTTTGTAAGTGATTCTTTCTACAACTGAATTGAAGTAACTTGCATGTTAGTTCGTTGTTCATATATAGTTATCCTCACACTATATAGTCTTTTGTACTATATATATATATGCAGATATGAGATGTTGAAACTAAAGAAAAAAGCGATGACTGATGTTGGTTTCATTGATCCGAATTGCGTATTCAAGGATAGGGTTACTCCATATAATAGATGGTGACCTCAAGTGGAGAAGCTTCTGTTTAGGTTCTTAGATAAGAATGCTAACAAGACACTGATATTCTTCCCATACGGCTTCAAGTGAATGTTAATGTTTTTGCCCATTTTATTACTTACTCCATGTTGACTTTAGTTAATGAGTTATGCCTGCGTATAAACATGTAGCTTTCACTAGATACTGCTAGTCATCGATATGACTAGGAGTCATGTAAAAATCTTCAACTCAGCAACAAAACCCTGAGCATATTACCAAGAAATGCTCGACATACTCGAATGGTAATTTCGGTCTCGCACACACTGTATACTCTATTTATTTATTTTGTTGAGCAGTGCTTAGAAAACGTTCACCGAGAAACACCATTATGGTAATTGGAAAGTGCATCTGCATAGAGTTCAATACCCAGAAAGTACTATCTAGGTCACCGTATCTTTATTTAGTTCAATTAATTATTACCATGCTTCATTGGTTGATGATGAATCTTTTTCTTGTAAAGTGGTGTCTGTAGCAGGGATTGGGGAACAACTTATGTGGATACTACGTCTGCGAGTTCCTCATGGAGTACTTAAGGAGAACAAGTCAAGAGATCCTCGAAGTACGTAAAAAATATACACAATTTATTTATTACCATTGTGTTGATATATATATATATATATATATATATATATATATATATATATATATATATATATATATATATATATATATATACTTTTGCTTTCATTCGAATTGAAGATAGAATGGAGGAAGCGAAAGGTCCTGCGATGTGACCAGATCAAAACAATTCCTTTTGGAGCAGGTCATAGATCCTAAGGGCGCGTACTACTATGACCCTAAAGAATTCATACATAGTAGCCAAACGACGGAGGAAGATTAGGGTTGCAAGAAATCCCAAGGACATGAGTACATTTGTGACTTTATTATATATGTACATATTTCATGCATGCATATTTGTATATATATAGTTTCATACATTTTAGTGTGTTATTTATGTATAATGCTCGAACGGAACCTTATACGTACGTATATATGGACGTATATTAGCAGCGTAGAATTCGTATATGAAAAGCTAATCAAAACAAAAAAAGAACCTTTTAGTACCGGTTGGAAACACCAACCCGGGACTAAACGTGTCACCCCGGTGCAATGTTTAGGGGGTCATTTAGTCCCGGTTGGTAATAGCAACCAGGACTAAAAGTCCACTTTAAGTCCCGGTTCCTAAAACCGGGACTAAAGGGAGGGTACCTTTAATCCCAGATTCACAATCCCGGTTGGGAAACCGGGACTAAAGGGGGTTTCCCAATCAGGACTGATGCTCGGTCCTGCACTAGTGCACTAGCTCCATTTGTCGTGTTGACAATCAGATGTAGATACCTTGTGGCTTCACCATGGCTTAACTCACTTGGTTTAGTATCAACTTGGTTCTTCTCTACAGAGGGAGAAGCCACATCTACAAAATAGAAAGGCCGAGCCAATTGAAATGTGAATGGCCTGAAAAAAAATACATGTTGTAATGTACAGTGGTCACCCGCCTCGCTGTGACCTAGATCACTTTCATCCATGGCATATAAGCCCTTCTCTTCTGATCCATTGCTAGAAACCTAATCCAAAACATGCCACCCCATTCTACCAATGTGCCAACTCAAGCCTCCAATAACCATTGTCTTAGAGCTTGATTCACCAAGAAAACCCTGTTGTGGGTTTTCTCGATCAGTGTTTGGGCGGAGCCACTTGTCTAAGGTGTCTTGTCTTTCCAAATTTTGGCTGACAACACTCACTAATAACTCCAGATGTGGTTCTCCACTCGACTAAAATAATTCATGCGCAGAGCATCTCACACTACTAACGAAACCATGTCGGAGGTTATAACGGTAGCAACATCAGACATTCAACAAGCTAAAATGGCACCATGGAAACATTAAAATGCATATAACTTGCATGTGTGAGACCATACTACTAATAAAATGAGACGAATATAGTTATAAATGATTTGCTAAGCGAATTTCCCCTAAAAATAGGAGGCATATATAAAAATCATTTCTGTAGTAATGAAGTAAAACCATGTCATATCACTATTGTAGCGAGATTAGACAGTCAACAAGCTAAAATGGCACTATGGAAATGCATAAAACTTGCATGTGTGAGTCTACACTAATAAAATGCGACGTATGTAGTAGTGGGGATTTGGAAACCCTTACATGCAGATGGCCGCCGTCAGCATGACGGTGATCCTAGGTGACGGGTGCTCGACCAGGCTATGGACGGATAGCTGGGCGCAGGTGGGGCCCCTGTGTCGTTTCACGCCGAACTTGTTCGCGGCAATCTCCGCATCGGGGAAGAAGAGGTCGGTGAGGGACGGCATGCTACAGAACCGCTAGGCGCGTGACATCGTGGGCGCGCCGACCACTCAGGTGTTGTGCCAATATCTCCTGTCATACTTGATCCCATGCAAGCGGACCGCTTTGTCTGGAAATGGACGGCCGACGGGAAGTACTCGGCATCGTCCACCTACCGAGCTTTCTTTGCTGGCTCGACGTCACTGCTTGGTGCCAGGGAGCTCTGGAAGACAAAAGCACTGCCTCGCGTCAAGTTCTTCTGGCTCGTGCTCCACCGTCACTTGTGGACCGCCGAACGGCGCAAGAGGCATGGCCTCCAGGATGACGATGCATGCATCCTCTGCGGCCAAGCTCTAGAAACTGGCGATCACTTATTCCTGGGATGCGTGCTCACCAGAGAGCTGTGGTTCTCCTTGCTAGCGCCAGTTGGCCTTACGGCGCTGGTGCCCAAAGGTGCAGATGACTTGGGTTCTTGGTGGCTCCGGCAACAGCGGAGGCTGGACAACGATGCACGGCCACCGTTCTACTCACTGTTGCTGCTTATCTCGTGGTGCATTTGGAAGGGGCGGAACAATAGGACTTTCTCTATTGGTAGCTGGAACTCAAGAGCTCTTCGCGAAGATTGTGCAGGAGGCTGAAGATTGGGTGCATGCAGGGTTCAAATCGCTCGCTGGGGTCTGCCCAATTTGGTCGCAAAACAATGTTATCATGTAATAGGCCAGGTGCTTTCCTAGTAGTTAGGTGCTTGCGCTGATTTACGAGGGCCACTCGCCAATGTGATTGCGTGGTTGTTTTCAGAGACAAAATTTCCTCTTAACGAAAAACGGGTGAATGGTCCAATCGTGAAAAAAAAACAAATATGTTATTTGGAAGAGTGAAGGCAAGATAGATACTACTACTTGAATGCGTAGAAGGGAATAGAAGAGGGAGGGACAAGATGGGAGGATACGTTATTGCGCACTGCTGTCCTAGCTACTGGCATTGCATTCATGGAGAACTTGAATGCATTCATTCTCTTGAATTTCCTCTTCAAACCTCTTTCTTTTTTACTATTGACAGAACCGTTTCAATGTTTATCTGCCTAGTACGGCGATTGTGGAGAGAGAGCATGGGGGCCGGGGAATGAGACACTCATATATGCCCTGTAACACAACCCTTGTTGTGCCGATGTAGACTGCTGATTGGGCACCACATCATAAGGTTATGATGAGGGAGAGGGAGAAACTATGTATATCTTCTCTTCTGTTCTCTTCTTGCTCTTTTGTTTTTGTTTTTGTTTTTTCCGACGTATACCATATAAGCCACAGGAGCGAGATCCAGAGAGAGAAGATTAGTTTGGGTGTGCATGCATGCATGTGCATTTACATGCGGTTATTTGGGTTGAATATAATAAACCAGCTGCTAAGATTTTGATTACAGTAATATAATTTGCTGCAGACTAGCTCTTCACACTTGTCATTTGGCGACATGCAAGTTACTCCTTGCGTACTACTACCAGTATGCAACTACACATTCTCCCATGCATGGCTGCAGCCTGCAGGTATCTCGATCCAAGGGGTGAATACTGGAGTGGATGCATGGAATGCTCCTGCAGGATACTACGGTGTCTGCAGTGTCGTCCGACGACGTCCAGCGCCGGCCCGGCCGGCCATGTACAAGTAGGTACGTGAGCAACTGAGCATGCAAAGCTAGCCAGTGACCCGTCCGTCATGCATTCACGCACGATGCACGCATGCATGTAAGTGGGGTTCCCGGCCGGCCTACTACTAGTAGTACTAGGGTGGCAAGCTTCATGTCTGTAGCTGCGGCTGGGCGACCTGTCCTCTCCCATTCCTCCTCTCCTCTGCCTCTGACCTCTCGATCCTTCTCTATCAATGCGAATGCTGCAGCTGCATGCATCAAATAAAGAAGAAGCAGAAGAATCGCAAGCAGCTATAGCTAGCGTGGATACCGAGACGACGACGAGACGACGCACGGCTATGGCTGCATGATCGATCCAGCTGAGGGCCTGTTTAGTTTGCAAAAAAAATTTTAAAAAACCACTGTAGCAGACTGTAGCATTTTCGTTGTTATTTGGTAATTAGTGTCTAATCATGGACTAACTAGGCTTAAAAGATTTGTCTCGTGATTTACAGCTAAACTGTGTAATTAGCTTTATTTTTTATCTACATTTAATGCTTAATGCATGTGTCCAAAAATTGATGTGACGGAAAATCTGAAAAATTTTGGGAAAATTTTTGGGAACTAAACCGGCCGTGAATGGAGCCTACGTACAGTACCATTCAAGTCAAGCAGAGGCTGCTGGCTTCGGCTGCTGCTTCGTCCATGCGTCGAGATTCAAGAGCAATAAAACGTCAGCTGCTAGCAGAGGCTGCTGCTGCATGCGCTGCCTATCGATCTGCAGTGTAGCTCTCTCCCTCTCGCTTGCTTTTTTGCAGTAATTCTTCTTATGCACGTACGTGCATGCCCTATCTATTACGACGACTAACCTTTTGCTCCAATGCAGTATATATAACGCGCATCCATCTGTAGCTGATTCAAACCCTAATTTATATATGCACCTGTTTGTGGCAGTATATATTAACTACCAATGCCGCCCTAGCTTGCCCTTGCGTTTGCTTTACGGCCAACTTGCTGACATGTATCTATTGCACTGCTTCAATGCTTCTCTGATGGATCGATCTATTCTCTTCTCTTCCTTTTAATATATCTACAAACAACCTTATATTTGATCGTGGATCGATGCTAGATACCCCAGCAAATGTGAGATCTCAGTGACGTTTTCCGGTTTTTGTGGATGCATGCTGTGCGCATTACTGGAAACCAGGAAACCATTCGTGCTAGCTCTGGCTTGATCTGTCTTTCAACTTGTTGAATCAGGATGTAGTTGTAACATGTGAAATCTTTAAATTAATCAATTTAGTTTGGGCGCAAAAAGAATTCAAACCACGCTAATAGGAGCCAATTTGAAATTCTAGAAACGTTTGAAAAACTACATCAAAAATAACAATATGCATTTATGTGCTTTTTTGAATTCCGTGTGTGAAACGTACTCTTGATGGTACAAAACCTAACCAAATTGAAAACCAATTCCAACATTGAATCTAGATCGACTAAGGGCAGTCCCTATTCTATGAATAAGATAGTTTTCATGGCATTTAATATGATGCCATGTAGGACATTTTGCTGAGGTGGCAACAACAATAAAGAGGATAGAGTTGAAAACTTCAAGAAATTGGGTATCATGCAAGAAACTAGGTTTTGGACTAGAACCAAAGTTTAAGAAACAACATGAAATCCATTGGAATTGGCATTACAGATAACAAGGCAGAATAATATGGGAGTGGGGAGGAAGATGATTGGAGGAGAGAGATGAAAAAGATGATTGGAGAATTTAATTTGTAGCCGCAATTAGACATTGTGCATTATTGTGAGCTATAATTTCTTACATGGTGTCTGTATAACATGGCATGCCATAGATACTACTGAGTAGTTATTCATTGAGAGTACCCTAAAAGAACGAACCTTTCCAATTTCCTAAACCTACTTGGATCCACCCCCCCCCCCCCCCCCCCACCACCACCACCACGACCGCTACCACCACCTACACCTCTCTCAATCCACTCTAGCCAAGGGCATCAGTTGCATTCCACTTATTAGGCCTCGCTGATACATCGCCCTTGCCTAGCATCGTCATCCCCCAACCCCTTCACTTTTTCCACTCGCCACGCCACCCATATCGCCCCACTAGCTGTACCACGGTCTCATACCATTGCAACTATAGGAGCAACACAATATGTCGTACATGCCTACATGAGTTGTCATGTCCTCCGCCTCTCTAACTTCCTCAAAATCGATGAAAATATCACCTTTCTTTAGTATGAAATATCCCTGATGCCACAGACCATTGTGCATGGTCAACTCGCACTTGTCCAATTATATCTCGTCCGCACCTTGTCGCCATCTTCAGCAACACTTGTGTAACCCTTGTTGTGCCCGAGCTCATCCCTTGTGGAAATATCTCTCCACCATGATGTAAGTTGGCCAAGGAACTGACCTCACCATCCAATTAATAGGCCAGAAGAGTTCAGAATTCCAAGAGATCGGAACCAAAATAAATTGAACTATGGCGAGGTGGATAACATAGCAAATGTTTGCACAGTGGTAAAGAAAACATGAGAAATTTGAACTACCGTGAGGTGGATAACATAGCAAAGAACATGGCAAATTTGGACAAATAATTTTGAATCAAATAATCAAAGTGGAAACAAAAACACTTCAAATTGTATATGTATCTGGCCTTGGACTTACTAGCTCTATTCCTATCCATCTTGATAGGTCGTACCACCGGCCACCCGTGTGCAGATATGCTCTCTCGCCAGCCTTCCTGCCAGGCCCCTCATGCGCACTGCTCACACCACCATTGCACATGGCTGCACTCATCGTACGTCCGCACCAACCTCTACCCCCTGCATACGCAGCATGATGCTTCCGCACTATGTCAACCCATCGCCCTTAGCCCATGAACAAGTGAATGAGCCCATAGCCCATATAAAGTTTCAATGAATCGATCTCCTTCCTCCTCCATTTGAATGGCTCATTGCTCTAGGGCTTACATAGTGGCCTAGGTTATAGACTGAGCAAGGAAGAGGAAGAGTAACTGCTGTCAACATAAGGTATGTCAAGCGTAATATCTTGCCATACTGAGTCCTCCACACCTATACTTGCATGTTCATGGCTCATGCTAGCATGACTATCTTAGAGAGACAATGTTAGGAAAAGATGATGTAATTAGTGACCCAAAGGTTCCAACTCACTAATTACATGATCTCTGCACCTAGAACGTCATTCTTTTTGGACGTAGCTAGGTTTGCTACAGTGCTGCTTCCCCTGCAAAATTTAGAGATGAGACGGGGGCTACCTGTTTAATTTGGTGCCATATGGATGATGCACGTACATACGTACTACCATGCATGGGCTAGCTGGCGCTGGATAGCTCATTGATTGTTGTGCATGCATGTCTGCCTGAACTGCAAACACTTTAAGGCCTTGTTCACTTCCCATCCCAACCCAAAATATTTTCTCTTCCACCCATCACATCAAATCTTTCGACGCATGCATGGAGCATTAAATGTAGGTAAAAAAGATAACTAATTGCATAGTTTGTCTGTAAATGTCGGAACGAATCTTTTGAGCCTAGTTAGTCCATGATTGGACAAATTTTGCCAAATAACAACGAAAGATGCTACAGTAACTTTTCACCTACTTTTCGCGAGGTGAACACACCCTAACTTAATTTTCTTGGGTTCTGGACCGACGACTTCGCTTGGAATTGATCAAGGCTTTGCTTCTCTAGGGACACAAACTGTTACCCGGTCAGACAGGTGACAGTTCGAGAGGGGAGAGAAGAGAGCATGAGGCAGATAGGGCATCCACAATACTCCTATAGAGGAAAAATGGTCTTTATAATTATAGACCAATAAAGACTGGCGCACCACTGTGTGAGCCACCAAGATCGGGTGCTGCTACTGCACATAATTAAGCAGTAGTAGCAGCATCTCAATTCTCAGCCATCCAAGGAACCAGCAATGGTTAGGATCAGAGCCCGTTTCTCCTCATTCTGCCAGGCTCTGTTTTTCATTCACAGGAGAGCATATGTTTATTAACACAAAAAAAGCATAACCGAGATCCAAGTACACATAGCAATGTTCTCTTCTCCTGTCTATATAACCTATATAGATGGAATGCACTAAGTATATATCATTAATGGTATTTATCTCAATTCTCAGCAAGCCACATCATCTCAAATTGAATGTTGTTATGTAATAACCGGCGGTGAAACAATTTCGCCGCCAGTTATGTAATAACCGGCAGTGAAAAGAGGGCTGGGATAACTCAATTTGTAGTACTGATATGTAGCATATTTTTGTGGTTATTGAATTATTTTTTATAATAGATTATATTGGTAAGACAATATTTGTGGGATATTTAGTTAATTGTGTAGGTGCATAATTAAGACACAAACTTAGCATAGAGAATGGGCCTCCAGCCTAGTGGTTGGAGCTCCTCAGTAGCACCCAAGCAGGCCAGGTTCGAATCCCCATGGGAATGAATTTCTAGGCTAGCTTAAAAAACAAAAAAAAGGTAGAGGGCTCCCCTGTCGACACTTCAAAGACACAAATTTAGCGTATTTACCTTGTTTAGATATGTGTAATAATCTAAATGGCACATCAAGTGTTACTTTGCAGTATCTTTCATAGTGGCATGTTTTAGTAATTAAATGCAATTTTAGGAGGTTTTTTAAATTTACTTTTTTTATAATGACAAATTTAGCGTACTTACATTGTTTAGATATGTTTCATAATCTAAAAGGCACATTTAGTGTTACTTTGCAGTACCTTTCATCGTGGCACGTTTTGGTAATTAAATGCAATTTTATGAGGTTTTTTAAGTTTATTTTTCTTTCATAATGACAAACAAGTGTATGCAACTTTAGTGAATAGTTTATGTATTTTCCAGGCTGAGGTGGTCTGGTAATTCTTTAGAAAACTAGAATAGGTCCAATGTACGTGTATTACTAGCTACGATAATGTTTTTGTAAAAATATCTGCGATTTGTCTATCTATTTTCCTTTCGCGTCCGCTTGTAAGGATTCACGTAGATACTCCTTTAGAAGCCTCCAATTACCAATATTAAGGAACAAAATCACACTACTACAGGAATCATTTTTAGCGACACCACCCTTTTCTATCAGAGGTGGTTCAACTAGCAAGCCACCTCTAACCGCACCGGTGAGTACTGTAGCTCTGTGAACGCCCTGAAGACATCTTCAGGGGCGGTTCTATTAAGAAAACCGCCTCTGATAGACATCCATTTTCAGGGGCGGTTACGTTACATCCATTTTCAGGGGCGGTTACGTTAAGAGAACTGGCCCTAAAAACGTAACCGCCCCTGAAAATAGATCTTCACAGGCGGTTCTCTTTAGTCAACCGTCTCTAAATGTGATCTATTTTCAAAGACAGTTCGTTAAGAGAACCGCTCCTACAAATGCATTACCAGAGGCTGTTCTCTTTAGTCAACCGCCCCTAAAAATGCTCCCCCCCAAATACCCCTTCTTCCTCCTCGGAACCGTATGCATGCTGAGCACCATTAACTCACTTGGAGGGCGAGAAATAGCAAAAATAGAGTGGGGGAGGTTTTGCCCTTTGAACCTTTGAAGTTGGATTTGAGAGGTGAGATAGTGGCATACCGAAACTCTTTTCAAACTTTTCATGTTCATTTCTTTCACTTAGAGATATAGAGAGAGACATGCATGATGTTAGATTTTTTTCCTAGCAATTTAGAGTGATTTTGCCCAACTTAATTACTTTGGCTCACATGAACTCTAGTTAATTTCTATATTTACTTTGCCTCCACTACCGCCACTGCCACCACCATCGCCACCCCAACCGGCACTACTTCTGCAGGTACAAACTGCTATGCCAGTGAAAGCCCTAGTTTGGTTTTGGATAATTGATGAAACCCTAGTACTAATCACAAGTGCCTAAGTGTGCGTAGCAAAGGTGATTAGTACACTCCAAGTGTAGGTGGCCAAGTGCTCTTGATGGAGATCATAAGGTGGAGCCTAACTTGGAGATGAAGATGAGGTGATCAAGCAACCCTATGAAGCTCAAGGCAAAGGTATATTGCTAGGGGTTTTGCTTTTGGTGATCAAGTCACTATAGAGGGTGTGATCACATTTAGGATCGGTAGCCGTACTATAAAGAGGGGAATTTCTGAGGCTATTGATCACTTAAGTGCCACTAGATGAGGATTCATTTGCATATGCATTTAGATCTAGTGGAGAGCTTGCCTAACTCCTTCAAAATGATTGCGGAAAATGTTAACACACATGCACATGGTGATGTATACTTGGTGGTGTTAGCACATTTGCGAAAGAGGTGGAGTTTCAGCGAATTCGTGGAAGTGAAATGCCCATTTTATGTTGACCGGACGCGGTGGTCGAATCAACCGGACGCTAGGGTCACGTCCGATCAGTTCAAGCCGCGGGCGAAGTTGTAGCGCGCGCACCTGTGCGTCAGGTGCGAGCGACCGAACGCAGAGCGTCAGCATCCGATCCGAGTGACGTCAGCATCGCACGAGAGCAGTGAAACATGAAGTGTTGACCGAACGTTGAGGTGCGTCCGATCAACTTACACCTGACGCGTCCGGTCGCTAATTTTGCTCTTTGGACCCTTACTGGAAACGACCGAACGTAGCTCCTGTAGCGTCCGGTGCGTTGAGCGAGCGGCGCGTCCGGTCAGGCTTCGCGAGTGCGTATGCGTGAGTGATTGGACGCTGGCCGTGCGTCAGGTACGTTGCACCTGCGCATCCGGTCGCCCTTGACCCTTTGGTGCAAGGCAGGTGACCGTTAAGATCGGGCGTTCGATGTTGAACGCAGGCAACACATGGACGGCGCAGGATGATCGGACGCAGGGCAACACGTCCGGTCATATCGACCTGCGCGTCCGGTCGGTACGCTGAGTACCCCTTCATGGGCTCTATCTTTTGAGGGGGCTTATAAATACTTGTTGGACGGCTCAAGGGCAACTCTCTTAGACATTTTGACATCTTAACATCCTCTTGAGCTGAGCATACTCCCTCCCACTCATCTCCCTTGCTTGATTGACAAATCAATGTGAGATTGAGTGATCTCAAGTGCATTTGCTTTTGAGTTTGCACTAGTTGGCACTTGGGTGATCTTTGGCTGCGGGATTCTTGTTTCTCTTAGTAGTTGCCGCCACCTAGATAGCTTGGAGGCAACAGAGGAGTTGTGGCAAGAGTGGTGCTTGTTCTTGGCCACCTCCCGGTGATTTGTGAGGGGTGTTGTGCCTTCTCCGGTGGAGTGCCAAAGGCAACTCTAGTAAATTGCTCGTGTCATTGAGTTACCTCACTTGTGGTAGGTTCTTGCGGTGCTCTTGGGGAGCTTGGCTTTGGATTGCCAATTAGCCGTCGAACCACGAAGTGGTGGTCGACACAACAGGGACGTAGCGTGTCGGCAAGCACATGAACCTCAGGAGAAAAATCGTGTGTCTCCATTGTGATTGATTCCTTGGATTTCTACTGGTGATTAGTCTTCATATTATTGTGATTGGTTCATTCCTCGATGCGGCGGTATAAAGATCACATACCTCTCTTTTACATTCTGCAAACTAGTTGTAACAAGCTCTTTAGTGTAATTAGTTTTGAGAGCTTGTATTATCTTTGCTAGTGTAGCTTGTCACCTAATTGAGCTCTTTAGTGTAGCTAGCTTGTGAGAGCTCATAGTGACTTAGCCATTGATTGTTATAGTGATCATAGTTACTAGAATTATTGGATAGGTAGCTTGCAATTCTTGTAAAGCTAGAGCAAAATTGCATTTCACCATTTGTTATACTAACCTTTTGCTCTAGTGAGTTTGTAGAATTTTTAATAGGCTATTCATCTCCTTCTAGCCATATTAGGACCTTTCAGCCAGCATCGCCACCGCCACCGCTGCCGCCACCGCGCTCCCATCCTCCTTTGCAACCACAAATGGTTGCGCCCCCACCGCCACCGCAGCCACAAACAACGACGCCGCCACCTCCACCTCCACCATAGCTACAAATGTTTCCTAAGATGTTGAAAGAATTTGAGAAGGGTAGCAACCCGCCCGATGCTGGCATATCTGCGATGTGGAGGTCTCTTGGCAAAAAGAACCCCCAGGATGCTTCTACAATCAAGGGCAAGGTGGTGCCTTCATCAGCTAGAAATGCCAAGGCCAGCATGGCTAAGAAGGATCTGGAACAATCTTTGGTGGCCAACACCGTTTGAGCCAAACCCTGGCGAGCATTGAATTCGTTCAAGACATGATGGAACAAAACAGTCCCGAGTGCCCCTATGAATACGTGCCAGGCAAGGAATTACTACCTGATTTTGCCCTAGAATGGAACAAGAGATTGTTACACATGAGGGTCTTTCAGATGTGGTATTTGGAAGCGGTAGAACTTGGCTTAGAGTCAGTGCCGGTGAATTACCCTGCTAACGATATATTTGCTACCGGTGTAGAATTTTCAAAACTGACCATATCTTTTGAGGACATTCAATTTTTATACCGACAGAAGAGACTCGATGTAAGTCAGATTACTCTGTGGTGCATGTAAGTAGTGTTTTCTTAAACTCATCCTCAATTTTGGTTTTATGTGCTTGTGCTATCCTTTTAACCACACATTTGCCTTACTTTCATGTAAGAAAGAGTGGATGGATTTGGCCAGGTTGAACTTGAGGAACGCATACCATGACCCAAATCTCATTTGCGAGGCACGTCGCACTGGACTTCTATTGTGGCAAAATGATCATCCTGCATTTAAGGGTGCCAAAGGCAAGGCGAGAGAGGCAATTAGGAAGGCTTCGTACAGGAAAGCAAGGAATGAAGCTGCATTATATATCGGGAAGGCATTCGTAGCTCATCAGATATTCCAATATATAGAAGCCCCATACAATTTCGGGTAAGATCGACTACTATCTTTTTCATGCTATTTGGTAAATGGTTTACATTGACACTATTATCTTTTTTTGTACTGAGGCAGCGATCACTTCATCTTAGCAAGCATCAATTTGAGAGTTGGCCGGATTTCCATCTTTGACTCTATGAGAAAAGATAGAAAAATGTACCAAAATTGCATCAACGTGTTACAAACGTAAGTAATTGTAGTTCATTACCTATGACAGTATTTTTCATCTGATTATCGTTATAGTGAAAGTGATTATTTTGTTCCTTAAATAGCGTGTACAGATGATACGTTAAAGAAGGCAGGGTGCATGACCCAGCGAAGGAGAAGATGAATGTTTGTGTAAATCAATGGGTACGACCATTTTCTAACTCAAATAGCTTCTCATATTCCTTATATAGAACAATGTGTTTCACTGTATTATTTTTTTGCATGTCACCTACCTGCAATGCTCGAGGCAGCCTACCGGAAGCGTGCTTTGTGGCTACTATGTATGTCAATGGATGAGAGCAACGGGACTTAACACAATAACCCTGAATACGTAAGCTGCTCTATCGAACCATATCATATGCATATGTTCATTAATATGAATCTAGTTAATTTGTCCCTTTTTTGTATAGCATGAGGCCAAACGAAGTAATTGCCCAGCGATGTTCAACTTGTTCGAGAAGATTTCTGCAAGTTCATGGTGCGGGAGGTTCTTAATCCGAAGGGCTTATTCTATGATCATGACTCGGAGTATGCAACACATCCCAAGTTTGAGTCCCTTCGCCTAAAATACCTGTATCCCTTCTTTTCATTCTTTGGGCAGGAGCACAATTAATGTTGACTTGTAATTTGTAATGTACAAATATTTTGTTGATCTTGTGTGTATAACTAGTGCACTACTGTGTATTTATGAAGTTAATTTGAATTATTTGCAATCGGGTATGAAATTTGGTGGCAAAACATGATTTCAAATTTGGCACAAAATTTCAAATTCAAAAATTTGAAACTGATTTTCAGAGGCGGTTGATAACACTGTTCCTGAAAATACATTTTCAGAGGCCGTTGCATTGCCACAACCGTCCTTGAAAAAACATTTTTAGGGACGGTTGCATTGTAGCAGCCGCCCCTGATAATGCATTTTCAGGGGCGGTTCATGTATTGGAACCGCCGTTGAAAAAGAATTTTTAGAGGCGGTTTGCCTACTGCAACCGCCCCTGAAAATGCATTTTCAGAGATGGAGATCCTAACAGAACCGCCCCTAGAAATGCATTTTCAGGGGCGGTTAAAAGCCCGTCGCTAGAGACGCCCCATCTTTACTGACGGTGGCACTTCAGCGGTTGGACTGACCGCCCCTGAAAACCTATTTTACCCGCCACTAAAAATGTTTTCTGTAGTAGTGTCACAACAAGGATTTTGACATCTTTTCGAAAAAAGAAACTTGTGTGAACTTTTTTTTGTCTTGTTCTTCTGCTTGAGTGGTGCCAATTAGCAATATCAAGGAAGATAGTCACGACAAGCGGCATCCACACCACAGGTGAGAGAGGCCAAACCACCAGAGGGAAAGAGCAAGCAGACGCAGCCGAAGCCCAAAACTGAAATGAGTATCTTTTCCTTTGCCCTTTGCCTTCCATTGTCCGTTCTTAACTTCTCCTTTCACAAACGACGAGCTTAACTGGTTGAGAGTTGAGAGAGACGGCGTATGCATGCGGCGTCTCACGGCAGCCTCGGCGGCTTACGGCAGATCGAGCTTGTGCGGCGCAGATTTGCAGGAGGAAGGGGACGAGTAGATGAGTCTTCACCGACCGAGCAGGACCACCTCGGATCCTGGCTCGTGCACCAGCTAGCGAGCGAGTCCGGCTACGGCGGCCACGGCCACCACGTCCTGTTTAATACCTCGGATTAGTCGGGGACGGGAGACCGGAGATGGCGAGTCGATGAGTTTAATCGGGGATTCAGGGAGTCGGACAGACGACGACAGCGACGGCGAGTGCAGACAGATCAATTTCCGTGTATTGGATTTCACTTACCTGTCTACGGTCCCATTACGTGTGCTCGGGTTAGATGTTTTGTAGAAATATTTCGCCGTATTATTGAGTATATTATATAGTTCGTTTCACTATCTAGAAGTGAAAGAATAATCTGGTTAGCCGATGGCTATTCATATCTATTACCTTAAACACCAAATATTTTATTCATTTGAGTTCCTTATCCTTTCTTTCTATCTCTAGTATTTTTCCGAGGACTATTTGGAATTATTTTTAACTGCAAAATTAAATAATTTCGAAATTAGAAACCCCTAACCCTAACATATATATACATGTTGGTGTTCCCCTTGTCGCGCTGATCACAGATCTAGAATCCATTTTGTGAGCCACCACCCCAAGCTCATAGATCCAAAACCGAACTTTTTGCTCGTGATGTTTTCTGGCAAGACTTCGACAACCTTTTTCGCCCCATCTCCGTCCTCAGCAACTTCCACCACCACCACAAGGTTGCTCCACCCGAGCAACCCCACTCCAGTGTGCCAGCCATCATGTTGTGCTATCTCTCCTGCAGTTGCGCCGCCATCTAGCTTCATAGCAAAGCCGTCACCTGGCTCAAGCTGAGCTGAGCTGCTAACCACCCTCCAAAGCTATTGTCGTCATGATATCTAAGGTTATTTACAAACAAGTCCCTAACCGTACTATTTCTTTTTATAAAATGATCAATTCATTTCAAAAATTGATGCTAATGTTGTCATAATTTGTTTTTAGATTTAAAAATGATTTTGAGAATGGCAATTTTACAAGAAGATATCTAAGCTTTTTTTTACTTATTTTGAGGTAAAAACTTTTACATTTTAGTCCCTAGTTTTGAAAAATATTTACAAGGTCATTTTTATTTACAAACAAGTCCCTAAAACTTCAAAAGCTTAACAGTAGCTTTAGGTGGTTTTTGCCTCATGCAATTGTAGAAACAAGCTATATGTTTTTCTAAATGCATGGTGTAATTAATGTTTTTATGTTTTTTTTGTTATGTTTGTACCATTGTTCGATTAAACAATTCCTTGCCTGCTTAAACACCGTTTAAAAGTTCCATGGTGGTCTGTCGATTCCGTTTAATCAACCGTTTATCCCAATTTAACAGTCATTTTGCCCGTTTGGTTGAGTTCCTAGCCTGAATAATGCATGGCTAAATATAGGTGATTGACTGTAAATTGTTTATCGGTTAGGATAACAATGGTTTGTACTGATACTTATTGTATTGTCCATTCAAGAGAAGGCAATTGAGGATGATTTAGAAGAAAAGAGCAAGGTTTTGAACAACGTTTGGAGGCAAGTGTCCATGACCATATTTGTGCCTAATTAGTTTTATTTTTAGTTAGTGTACTTAAATTTTTAGACTCCATGCATAGTCGTAATCTTGAAGATGTTGAATTTTTTCGCTACATCTATGAATTTTTACTATGTCTAGATATACAGTAAAAACAATATATCTAGAAAAACCAAAATGTCTTATATTTTGGAATGAAGGAAGTATAAAGACATAAATAGTTGTTTTAGCCTGCACCACGACCTTGAAGATGTTGATTTTTTTTTGCTAAATCTAAGATTTGTATTGTATTATAACAACATATATGGCATAAAATTAAATTAACAATATTTATAAGTGATGATGTCTCATTTAAAATGTATAAACTTATCAAACTTGAAAAATGCAATATCATGAAATATTAATATAATTTAAAGTGAATTGTATGTATGTTCTTTGTTAAGAGAACATTTTTTCATAATTGATAAACTATTAAAATAGCATGTTTACTTTGCCAACATGGTGACACACAACGTTAATGCTTACATTTAATTTTAAAATGGTAGAATGTATAATCTAGAAATATATATAGCATATTTTCATGGTTAATGGAATTATTCATATAGTAGATTATATTGGTAAGACAAACATTTGTGGGATATTTAGTTAATTACATAGGTGCATAAGTAAGACACAAATTTGGCATATTTACATTGTTTAGATATATGTAATCTAAAAGGCACATTTAGTGTTACTTTGCAATATCTTTCATAGTAACTTTAAATGCAATTTTAGGCATGTTTTCGTAATTAAATGTAATTTTATGAGGCTTTTAAAATTTATCTTTCATAATGACAAACGTGGGGAATTTAAATGCAACTTTTGCCAAAAGTTTATGTATTTTTTACAACGATAATACTACAAACAGGACGTCCGACGCTAGCGACTCCTTCCGGACGGATGCATGGCGTGACGTGCACAACTTTGACTCCCTTCGTCTCTTATTCTCATCTGGACACCGCTCACCCACTCTGCTCGGCCTTCTCCCACCACGTCCTGACCTTGCGTCGCTCGCTCGCTCCATGCTCCTGCACCGTCGCGTGCCCCACCTGCACCGCTCGCTCCTCACTCCTCGCTCAGCTCCACTCCCCCGCCTGTCACGCACCCCACCCGCACCTTGGTCCTCGCTTTGGGCGTGCGCCGCGCTGCCCGCTCCCTCTAATAGAGCACGCACCACTCGCCAGGCTGAGCCAAGGTCGGTGCTGGTGGCACTGGCTGGTGGTGGTGCTCTCGCGCACCGCTAGTGCTGGGTGCTGGTGGTGCTCGTGCACCGCTGCTCGTCGCCGGCTCCGACCCTGATGGTTGGAATCAACCGGTCCACGCTTCCTCTTCCCTATGTTGCAAATGTATGTTTCAGGTGTTTCAGTCATTTCAGAGGTATGTTGTAGTTGTTTCTTATGGATATTGCAAAGTAGATCGGGGATGTTGCATATGTTGCAAGTGTTTCAGAGGCATGTTGTAAGCGTTTGTTTAAAATGTTTCATCTATTCGAGATGTATGTTGCAAGCGTTTTTTATCCGGATGTTTGCATATGTTTCACACATATGTTGCAACAACATGTTCCATATGTTTCATCTGTTTCAAATGTATGTTGCAAGTGTTCTATCTGGATGTTGCATATGTTATAATGATTATGTTGCAAGTGTATGTTCCAAATGTTTGATCTGTTTATGTCGTATGTTGCAATTGTTTCATCTCAGTGTTGCAAAAGTAGATCTCAATATAGAGTTGTTTAACGAGCAAGAGAGAACTAGTGCGGCAGCCATGGTAGCGTTGGCTGTAAGCTAGCGGCAGCGCTCCACCGGAGGACGCGTAGGCATCCGCGCTGGCACATGTGGCCCATTCCCATACGACATGTTGTCTCTGCTGGCCCCACTAGAGGTCCTGGAGCAGAAGCTTGTGGCATCTCCCCATACGACGGAGATGCAAACCCTAGCTCTGGAGGTGACATGGGCGTGACGAGGTTGAGACCCCCTGCGGGCGCGATGAGTGGACGGGCTGCCCTGTTATGTGGGCGCGGCAGACGCTCTGTTACGCGGGGGACGGGACAGGGTGCGGCAGAGCTACGTCCAGACGCAGACCTAGGACCGGACGAGCGCTAGTTATTCCCTTTTCATAATGGTTCTTGGCAGGGCGGTATAGTTTTTTTAGAAAAACAGAATAGGTCAAATGGTTGAGCAAGACGCTTGGACGCCCGATAAAGACAATGAGAGGCGGAATTGTTTTGTCTTCGATAGCCCATGAATTTGAGGTAGCTAGGCCACAAATTCAGCCTCTGGAAAAGCTTGGAATGTCACTTTCCGATTCAATGCGCAGCCAAACAAGCCGACCCATGAAACTGATTTCAATTCAGTCCAATTAATTCTATAGATCCAAACAGGCCGTGATCACTCATCATGGTGGTCCGGACCAGCCGTCCGTGTAGAATGTAGGTGAACACAAACAGGTGAGAGAGGCAAAGAGCAAGCAGACGCAGCCGAAGCCCAAGCCCAAAACTGTTTGTCCTTTGCCTTCCATTGTCGTTCTTAACTCATCCTTTCACAAACCACGACGAGCTGAATTTGTCAAAAAAAAAAACCACGACGAGCTGAATGAACTGCTTCTGCTTGAGAGAGACAGCGGATGTGGCGGCTTACGGCAGAGCTTGTGCGGCGCAGATTGCAGGGAGGAAGGGGACGAGTAGAGGAAGGAGTCTTCACCGACCGAGCAGGACCACGACCACCTCGGATCCTGGCTCGTGGACGACAAGCTAGCGAGCGAGTCCGGCCACGGCCGCGACTTGTCCGGCTCTATACCTCGGTTTGATCGGCGACGGGAGACCGGAGATAGCGAGCGAGTCCGGCCACGGCCAGGGAAGTTTTGGAAACAGCTTGTGCGGCGCAGATTGCATGAGGAAGGGGACGACTAGAGGAGTGTCTTCACCGATGGAGCAGGACCACCTGGCTCGTGCACGAGCTAGCGAGCGAGTCCGGCCATGGCCACGGCCACGACGTCCTGCTCAATATATACCTAGGTTTAATCGGAGATAGCGAGCGAGTCCGGGCACGGCCAGGGAAATTTTGGTTTCCAGTAGTGACTTTCACCACTGCCTGCTTATCTATCTGCTACCTCCTCTATCTATCTACAAAGTCCTGGCACGTCACATATAGTCCAACCATGCCGTGGCTCCATGTGGCTGGCTCAGACGATAAGGCGCGCCACGGGTAAGCGACATGTGGCGGCGGACGCGATCAGGATAGGCCAGGCTGGCCGGGTGCGGCCACGGGAGAACGGTGGCCACTCCTCCCACATCCGCTTCGTCCTGCCCGAACGACAGCCATCCATCGCCATGGACGCACGCGCGCTGCCTCTTCTATATATGCCGTCGGTGGGGGAGCCTACAGGACGACCCAAGCAATAAGCAGCAAAGCAAGGCAGCAAGCTCCCTCAGCTCACTACTATTACTAGCTAGTCCAGCCATGGCGCCCACCATGATGGCCTCGTCCGCCACCGCCGTCGCTCCGTTCCAGGGGCTCAAGTCCACCGCCAGCCTCCCCGTCGCCCGCCGCTCCACCACCAGCCTCGCCAAAGTCAGCAACGGCGGAAGGATCCGGTGCATGCAGGTAACATAACAAGCAACCGCCGGCCTTTCGTTCTTTGCTCCGGCCATCTTCTTTGCAGCTTCAGCAAATGCAACCCAAACAAGTACATCCATGCAGGTGTGGCCGGCGTACGGCAACAAGAAGTTCGAGACGCTGTCGTACCTGCCGCCGCTGACGCAGGAGCAGCTGCTGAAGCAGGTGGACTACCTGCTGCGCAACAACTGGGTGCCCTGCCTCGAGTTCAGCAAGGAAGGCTTCGTGTACCGCGAGAACTCCACCTCCCCGTGCTACTACGACGGCCGGTACTGGACCATGTGGAAGCTGCCCATGTTCGGCTGCACCGACGCGTCGCAGGTGTACAAGGAGCTGCAGGAGGCCATCGCGTCCTACCCGGACGCCTACGTCCGCATCCTCGGCTTCGACAACATCAGGCAGACGCAGTGCGTCAGCTTCATCGCCTACAAGCCCGAGGGCAGCGAGTAAAGTGCTAGCTAGCTCCTGCGTGAGCTGCTAATGGCATGCCTGCCTGCCTCTACCTGTTCGGTTTTGCATCCTTCGGGTCACACACCTTGTTTCTTTTTCACCTTTTTCTTCTTATTCCTTTGCTTCTCTGCTGCTGATGTATCCATTGTTGCAAGCATGGCATCATCCATCTCTCCCCCTACATATACCAGCTAGAAACTACTGCAACTAGCGTTGGGTGAGGAACATGTGAATGCAAGCTCCGGCTATCATATATGTGTAATATATGGCATTGGAGTTTGCTCTGGTTATTCACAGAGCAAGGAATTACTTTCCTTCCATATATATATACAACATACTTTAATTTCATTCCATGCAACAATGGCTAGAAGCCCTGTTGTAATTTTGCTTATTTACTTTCCCCCCCCCCCCCCCCCCCCCCCCCCCCCCCCCCCCCCCCTTTTTTTTTGTCTCTTGAACTTTTCTGTAAGCTGGTTCTCCTTTCCTAATAAATAAATGCACAGTAGGGGGAAATCCCTCCTGTTTCCATCAAAAAAGAATCTCTGAACTTCATTCTCATGTCTTTAAGATCATATCTTGAGTTATGAATTCGCTGTACCAACGATCGTGATGCTATTATTAATAAGTGCATATACATATCTTGTGAAATGGAAAACGCAGAGTTCAAACAAAATAAACCAACAGAATTCATTGGCAAAGAAAGCGCAGATGCAGTTTTATGTTTACATCATACATAAAGTACTAGTAGAACACTAGCAGATCTTGGGTGCATCAGAAGTTCAGAACCATGTATATATTGGCACATCCATCGATCAGGAGATAAATAAAACCAGCTGAGAGGAAATATGTGGTACAGAGCGCACGAGCAAGTCATATTCTGTAAAGTTTGAATGATTGGCAAATTTGGATCTGCTCCCACTGATGATCAGCTTTACTGATGGAGACTGCAAGGTAGGCGGCCGACGTTTTCTTACATGTACGACAAAGGCATTGTAGTACTTGACAAAAATGTAAAATGACATGAGAATCGAATTAATACAGAATTACTAACCCTGCTAGTGTATGTGGAAAAAGATAATAAGATTGCTGCGTTAACTTTGCACATTGGCAAAACAGTAAAACCAACACAACTTCTAACTTGCTTCCTGACCTTGATTTCTATGTAGTAATTTAAGCATCATGATACCTATTCAATCGATGGTCAAACTAATAATATCTGGTACTCTATTTATTATGTCTGCTTATCTGAATCATTTGACTCTTCATAGTCTTGGATCTTGATCATAGATAAGAATAAAGGATATTTCCTTCTTAGGCACCACATTCTTAGCTTAGGAAATGCGCTTTCTTTGGCTTGATTGTGGAGGAAAGCTTTTCTTGCTAATCTGGTGATACCGTAGTAAAGCCAAGAGGAATCGATTTAGAAGTCCATACCAGGTAGATTTAGGAGTGACCAGCAGTGAATGAATGCCCGGTAGCAAAGGACTCAGCTTTACTTAACAAGGGTTCTCTGCCGCACCATTCAGGTATCCACCAGATTTCATGGGCTTGCGTATCAATGGTAGTGAGCCAAGTGGAACTGCCAGCCACAACAGCCATTGGCACAAGGTTGATTTGACCAGACGTGAAACAGGAACCAAAAGGGCAGCTTTCGTATACAAAACGTGAAAGTTGAGAGCTTTATAGTGACACTGGGGAAAGTTAAGGACCAAGGTCACACATGGAGGAACCACAAAAAAAAACACTTTCAGTATGGCACTATTTTCCATAGGTACAATACAACCCATTGGTAAATGACTCTAATTTCAGGCGAACATGAAACTGAGCGTCCATAACACTTCCCTTGTTACAAAATGATTCAGGGATGGCAATTTTCAGCACATTCTTGACAGAGTGAAATAAAACCTCATGCATCTCCGATCAGTCCTCTTAATTACTTTGTGTATTTTCTTCTTGAAATGCACAGGCCTTAGTTTAGGCTTTCGCTTTTCTACAAAAGCAACCATACTTTAGACTTATTTGGAAGGTAGACATAATACCAACTAATTTTTTGTTTTCTATCCAACTTACTATAGAGAATTGACAGAAAAAAAGGTGTGCATCACAAAAAGGCAGTGTTCACTCTAACTAGGTGAAACAGTTCTGAATATTAACGAGTAGAAAGATTAGGAGTCTTGCAGTTTCAAAAAAATAGAGTAGTCAGGGCATCATAGCTTACTTGATCTGATTGTGGACATCTCAACCTTACCGTTTGGATAAGGAAAATTCAGTAGTAGCTCATGCATTTTAGCAATACTTTTATACAAAGAAGCATTTTTGTCCTTTGAGTTTTGTTCTTTGCTCATTTACAGCTTGCATAAGTGCTTACTGTATAAGTAGTTGAGCTGATCTGCTGACAATGGGATGTAGGTTCCACTGAAATTGACGTTCTTGACTTTGTGTCAGCAGATGAACAGATTTTGTTTCCTTTTCTGCAGTCTGTTCTATGTTTCCATCCATATTTTGCTCTATTTTTCCCTCCATAACTCTCTACCGAATTATAACGTTATAACGTCCCTGCATAATTATGGCTTGAGCAAAATGAAACATTCCGTGGTGCCTTGTCATCTGCCCCGCCTTGGTGACATTCTACCTGTTCTGAAGTACCTCCGTAAACCTCAGTATCAACTTGCATGACATTAGAGTGATCTAAACCCTTGTCCTCAGGCCAAACATCAGTACCAGGACTTTCATGAACAAGAACTCAAGAAGGGTCCTCTATCTCTCACAAGAGGTGCAATCGATGTGACATTTCAGACAAACTTTAGCATTACTTAGGATTTCACAAGATTGACTTATCCACTGATCCTCAAGACTAGTACCAGAAAGAATACTATGGGAAAGAGCAGAACATGCTAACATCAGAGACTGAAAAAATATTGTCACCCACAATGAGATTCAGTCTGCATGAATCTGTTGTATGCATCCTTGCATGAATTCAACATGCTTGGCAATGCTTTTCTCGTCAGCAAAACAACCAGTACCAGCCTGGACAAAAGGATTCACAAGAAGTTCACTGTTTCGGGCCTTCTCATGTACAGCATTCTGGTAACTGATTGACTGACCACATTCTGTTACAACTTCAGTTCTGTTGACTTTTAATGTTCTATTCTTGAGTTTGGGACTTTGGGATCGGATTTATTCTTGATCACTAAATATTCTGACAGTTTACCAAAGAAAGACACATCAGGATTGTGAGGTTTTTCATGTGACCCTTCAATCACACCACATATGTGTGAACCAGGAAGTTCATCAATGTTGGATTAAGGTTCCAGCAGTCATACAGAACTCCAAACCAATCCAATCAACAAGCTTGAATAACTCAACTGTTCTTTAGTAATAGTCTGTCAACTCTAATTGTTTGTTTGTAGAAATGTTTATTCCGCAGAGCCTTCAAAAAACAAGTGACCTAGTAACAATGAAAAAATGGCACAACATCATATCACAACTCAAGCAACATTTGCTGCCTTTCTAGATATAAAGTAGGTAATGTAAATGTACAGAATGGCTAGTTGCAAGCTGCAATCAGAGAGCTGAAACTACATAAATAAAACAAAAAGGCCACTATTCTCCAACACCTCACGAGCTGCATCTTTGCACAGGGGTTAGCTGTTACTGTAAGAGTATAACTGTATAAGACACTACATATTCAAGCAGAGACTAACCAAATCAGTAAGTTATGTCACTGACATGCTAGCATGGTTTCTGAAATAAGGTGCTTGAGAGATGAACTGACCGGCAGTTCGTGGAGATGGCAACTTTTGGTCGGTTCATGGGAAGGCCAAGTAGGTAAGCGGATTAATTGATGACCTCTGATCTGGGAAGCTGCATATATGAGCAGCACTCGATGGATGAGATTCTTTGCTTTAGTCCAGTCTACCAGATACAAAAGCTGAAATAGATGGTACATGAAAATATGTGGTTTCGCCATACGAGAGACAAGGTGTTGGCACAAAGGGAATATTATGCGATCCCGAGAGTGGAGATGCAGCACCCCTCTAGCCGCGCAAGCTTGAGAAAGATTGATGCGGAAGGGCAGCTTACTGAGGGGGGCCGGGACAAATCGATGGAGATGAGAATGAGATCAAGGTGTTGGCCTGAGAGGGATGTCTTGCCTGGCAGAGGTGGCCGAAGGCGGCTCGGGCGAGGGTGGCGGGCTGAGCGAGCGGTGGAGAAGGCGAGCGGCGGAAGCTGCGGCGACAGTGGAGTAGAGTGAGAGAGTGATGCGGCGCCGTCAAGGATGGAAAGGACGGACGGAGGAAGAAGATACGAGGATCATGGGCCCTCAGGCCCATCGGCAACAATTATGGAGGAAGCAGCCCAGGCCCAGAAAAGCAGATCACCGGTCCAGCCGCGGTCGGGTTGGGAATGCTGCTTTTTTTTATTAAACTAGCAAATATGCCCGTGCGATGCAACGGGAGAAAAACTATGAAACGTCCATAAAAACCATTGTAAATGGTACATATCTATTTATATATTACCATTGTTATAAAATTTAAAAACTATAATTTATTTTACGACAATCATAACATCCATAATATAAGCTAAATATAGGGTCATGCACATGTGACACGCACGTGCCTATAAAAAAAAATTCATAAACATTAGAGGAATAGTTGTAAATTTTTTACAACTCTTCATCATCATTGTCCTCCCTCACTATATTAAGGCTTAAGGAGAACACGTACAAACGCATACATACATATACATGCAGGTACTAGAAGGATACAGAAGGGACAACTATCCTAGCCAAACTGCACACACGCCTCTAGAGAAAAAGAAAATGACAACAAAGTCCAAGGAGGTCGTTGTGCTTACCGCAGTCGTCGCACATCGCCAAGCACCATTGCCGGAGCTGACAACGGATCAAGGTGACGAGCGACACCAAACATAGACCAGGAAGAGCGCCATCTCACTTTAGCTTTGAAAGGAGCCGCAACAGAATCCCGTTACCAAGAACAAGAGAAAATCGCCAGTTATCGTCCATCGGACGGTGAAACATCTCACGCCCACCTGGCCCAGGACCATGCCATGTCGCCGAAGAGCGCCGTAGAAGAGACCCAGGTCCACTCGCCACACCACCGCTACACCAGAAGCTATCCCTTCTCCTTTAACAAAAGAGGTTGCCGCCGCCATCATAAGCTCCTTCACAGGCAGCAGAAGCAACAGACAACCGCGGACTCCTGTACAAATCCTCCATAGATCTAGAGAACTGGATCCGGAGGACCTAACCCTCACATACCTCACGAAGGCACCGGAGTTAGCGCCACCGTGACGAGAATGAGGACGGAGAGACTTATTCTTCTGCGACGATGCTGCACCCAATCTAGGACCTAAACTACCAGCTAACATGAGATCCACGGTCTTCCCCACCTCCTGACGCCCAAAAGGCCATCGGAGACGAGGAAGACTGCAGATTCCCCCGGCGGAGACCGGGAAGGGGTTGGGAATGCTGCTGACCGCATGTATACGCAGATGCCAGTTCGTGACCCAAATACGACTTCCTCTGTTCGCGGTTCGCGCGACCAATTCGTGGTCCACCTGCTCTGCTCTGCATAACAGGGCGCCAAATCGAGTAATGGTGCGCGCGCTTTCGTTCCTCCCTTCGTGCCCACACTCCCCGCGATGCGCAACGCACAGACATTGCAGAGCAGATGATGATGCCGTTTCCTAATGAAATCTGCACAAACTGCACTTGATGGGCCCTTGGTTTTCCGAACTAAGATATGGCAGTGTGCGTAGTGTGTTAGATATTTATGCATGTTTCACTCCCTCAGGTGTAGCTTGCAGACGGCATCCAGACGGCAGTGAATTTGGGAATAGGCCGTATCATTGTCGAGACCGATGCTCAGGAGGTGGTAAAGGCCATCAAGTCCAACTCGTAAGAGGGGTCAGCTGTTGGTCATTCTAGTCTCTGTTGGGTTCAAATTTCTTACGCTTTCAGTGTGTTTTTGTCAGTAGAGATTGTAATATTGCCCCGCTCATGAGTTGGCTGCGCTGGGTTATTTATGTACTGAGAGTGAAGAGTTGGTCACCAACTCTATGCCTAAGAGTGTTTCCGTAATTGTTGCTAACGATTTGTTAGCCAATAAGTAATGAAAGAGGTGCCCAGATTCAAAAAAAAAAAAAGGTGTAGCTTGCCACTATGCCTAAAAAATTGGCACTTGTCTCCTAAGGAATTGATCTTCAGCAATGCTAGCGCCCAGATGTCCGGACAGATCCCCGCGGCTACTCTCTGTTTCCCACTCTTGCTTTGTGCCATGCGCCTCGTCCGGTCGGATTCTGCGCTGCCTGGACGACTCGCCCCGTCCACGCCGCCCGCCCACATGCGGGGCCATCCACACCTCTCTGCTTCCCGCGCGAGCTCGAACTGTCGCGGTGAGATAGAGGGAAGGGAAGGGAAGGGAAGGGAAGGGAGGAGAGGGTGACGCGCACCGCCCGAGGAAGGCGCGAGGTAGGAGCCGAAGCCTTGCAGCAAGCCGCTGTCCGCCAGCCACCGGTGCCATTGCAACATGTGCAACACCCGATTTACTGTTAAAACATTCATATAAAACATTTACAACATACGTATGAAGACAGATAAAATACTTGAAACATGCGTCTAAAACACTTGAAAAAAAAATCCAGAAAACACTTGAAAAGCTACTGCAAAACATATGCAATATATAGATAAACACTTGCAACCTATGTGTGAAACATATGCAACATCCAAATAAACACGCTTGCAACGTACGCCTAAAAAAATAAATGAAACATTTGAAACAGACGCTTGCAACATACATATATATCCATTGCAACATATGCAACATCCTGATCTACTTTTGCAACATCCATATGAAACCCTTGTAACATATCTCCGAAACATTTGAAAACAAATGCTTGCAACATGCACTTTCAGCAAACCCTGGCAAGCGGGTGGGCTGGTGGAGCACTGCACAGCGGAATCCGGCGCTAGATCGTCATGGAGGAGGATGGAGCTGCGATGCTACAGAGGAAGTGGGCCCGGGGACGGAGATGGTGACGGAGAGCGCTCGGGGCCCGCCACGCGGGAGCGAGAGGAAGGACGCATGGTGGGAGGAGGGCGCGGGGGAGGCGGAGAGTGCAGCGTAGGGGAGCAGCTTGGAGAGGAGCGGGGTGGGACATAGAGGAAGGCTGCCGGGAGCGCCAGCTTGACGGTCGGTGCGGGCATCGTGACTGCACGTGACGAGGAGAGATCAGTCTCGTGGAGTGGGAAACGGAGCAGCAGCAAGGCGAAAGGACCGACGCCCGCGCCCAATCATTATGATTGATCTTATCTTTCATATACCAGGATAATAACCCCCGAAGGACTACAGTTGGAAGGAATTAGCACTCACCGTAAGCAACCGCAGAGAAGGAAAATGACTGGCCTTAGACGGAGGAAAGAAAAGAGGTAAAAGATACTTTCCTTTTCAGAATTAGTGATTCTGGCTTGCCCAAACACCTAACACGCTAGCACACGGAGGTTGTGGAGCAAATCACGTCACACGCATCAAAAAGCTAACATTGTAATCAAAATAATCACATCCAAAAATACAAACTAAAAAATTCATCACATCCAATAGATCACACATGCATCCATTAGATCTAGAAAAATATTTCCATATCTAAAACTTTCCTTACTTATTCTATTTTACAAAATAAAAACTTAAATAAATATATTTGACATAATAGATGATAGTAACCATCTGATGTAATTAGGTAAATAGCTCAAGGTCATTTCAAAGTACCACAGCAAGCCTTAAAAACTTTTCTACAAACATATCAGTACTTGATTTATGCGACACAAGTTTTGATTTCGTCCCACAGATTTTTTTTCATTTAAAACACGACTAATCCATTTGCTGCCAATTATAATTAACATGGGAATGCAAGAGGAACTTAATTATTTGAGTTAATTTCCCCTATGCGATGGAGAAAATTTCCAATCCCTTAACTGTCACTAGGTTCACATGTCATAGACACATTTGGGCCCGTCTGCCATACCTACACACGGGATGGTATGTAAGGAACTGTATTTTTTTTTCAATGGCACTAGGGTGGCTCCCATTACTTCTCCATGCATACTTCATCCCCAAAGATTATCTACCATACCAGTCACATACTGCTGATTTTTTGCAACATCAGTTCAAATTCATTTCATCAGCGGCTGCATAATTGTTATTGCTATTCTCTATGTTCTTACTCATTTGCCCACAGCATTAATTCATATAAAAACAGCCTCCCAATTCCAGCAACAAGTGGAGAATTCACTAAGTATTATATAAAAACAGAAATCACCAATATTATTGTATATGAAACAACTAAACAGTTGGATAAATATAGTAATGAAGTCCAAGCCCAACCGTGAACTTAGCATCTGAAGCAACTTTTAAAAAAAACAACAGAGAGCAAAGGTATGCTTTATTGTTACAAAAGGCTTTTCCGTCACACTGAAGGAAACAATTATATCACAAATTATCTCCAACCATCCTTGTTATGAGATCCCTGTAGCCTTCGAGTAAACTGTAGTTGCATCAATATTCTAGCTGCTAAAAGATGATTCTCTCTTGATTTGGGCTAACCTTAAAAGGGTAGCTATATAGGAACCATACATGGGCCATATGGGCCTAGCCTCATGGGCCTAATACATTCACACTCCAACACCCCCCGCAGTCTGAACTACCGGCGCAGCGGAGTTCAAGGCTGAAAAAGAAAGAAAACAAGCCAGAGCACAACACACACAGGACCCCCCGCAGCCGCAACTAGCCACTGGAGACGTTGAGGCTGGAGCGAAACTCAGAGAAGGTCGAGGAAGGGAGGCCTTTGGTGAAGATGTCCGCAAACTGGGAGGTGGTCGGGACGTGAAGAACCCGGACGTCGCCGATGGCCACCCGGTCGCGGACGAAGTGTAGATCGATCTCCACATGCTTGGTCCTCTGGTGCTGCACGGGGTTGGTGGAGAGGTAGACCGTGCTGACATTGTCGCAATAGACGAGCGTGCTCCTGGCGAGTGGGCGGTGAAGCTCAGCCAGGAGCTGGCGGAGCCAGGCGGCCTCGGCCACACCGTTGGCCACAGCACGGTACTCCGCCTCGGCACTGGAGCGTGAAACCACCGGCTGGCGCTTGGACGACCAAGAGACCAGGTTGCCGTCGAGGAAGACAGCGTAGCCGGAGGTGGACCGGCGAGTGTCCGGGCATCCCACCCAGTCAGTGTCGGTGTAGACAACCAGCTCGGCAGTGGAGGACCGGCCGAGGAGCAGCCCGTAGCCAAGTGTGCCACGGAGGTACCGGAGAAGCCGCTTCATAGCAGCCAGGTGGGGCTCCCGCGGAGCATGCATGTAGAGGCAGAGCTGCTGGACGGCATAAGTGATGTCCGGCCGTGTGAAAGTGAGGTACTGAAGCGCGCCAGCAAGACTCCGATAGGCGGTGGAGTCCGCTGGCCCAAGCATCGGACCCCCAGCCTCTAACAGCTTCCCCTGGGTGTCCACCGGTATAGAGCAGGACTGGCAGACGGTCATCCCTGCTCGCTCCAGAATGTCACAAGTGAACTGCCGCTGGTGGAGGAATAGGCCTGAAGGTCGGGGCTCAACAGTGACGCCGAGGAAGTGGTGGAGCACCCCAAGATCCTTCATAGCAAATTCCTTCTGGAGTGAGGCAATGATGCGGTGAAGCAGAGACTCGCTGGAGGTGGTGAGAACAATGTCATCCACATAGAGGAGCAGGTAAGCAGTCTCACCCCCATAGTGGTATATGAACAGGGAGGTGTCAGACTTGGCCTCCGTGAACCCAAGAGTCTGCAGGAAGGTAGCGAATCGAGAGTACCAAGCCCGGGATGCCTGCTTGAGCCCGTAGAGAGATTTGTTGAGCCGGCAGACGAAGTCAGGACGAGAAGAATCCACGAAACCTGCCGGCTGACTGCAGTAGACCGTCTCAGTCAGAGTGCCATGGAGGAAGGCATTCTTGACATCCAGCTGATGCACAGGCCAAGAGCGCTCGAGAGCCAGGGAGAGGACGGTGCGGACTGTAGCTGGCTTCACCACGGGACTGATGGTCTCAGCATAGTCAATGCCGGGCCGCTGAGTGAAGCCGCGGAGGACCCAGCGAGCCTTGTAGCGCTCCAGGGAACCATCAGCCCGCCTCTTGTGCGTCCAGATCCACTTGCCAGTGACAATGTTGGAGCCCGGCGGACGAGGCACTAGGTCCCACGTCTGGTTGGCGAGGAGGGCCGCGTACTCCTCGTCCATCGCGCGGCGCCACTGAGGATCTGCCAAGGCCGCGCAGACGGAAGAGGGTACCGGAGAGATCCCCGGCTCGCAGGCAGCGGCGGCGGTGAGGGCCTGTGGGCGAGACGCCTGCCTCGTCACCATCGGGTGAGTGTGACGAGGGTCCCGGTGAAGAAGAGGCGGGTGGTACACCGGCGGATCTGCGCGAGAGCGTGGCGATGCCGGCGGAGCATACACCGGCGACGACGACGCTGATGACGAGAGCGGCGGAGCCGGCTCACGCCAGCGCTCGTAGACGATGCCGAAGCGTCCGGGAGGAGGTGAGGGCGGACGCGGCTCCCGCCGACGCTGGTAGACGAGTCCGAAGCGGCCGGGAGGAGGTGGGGTCGGTGTGCTTGGTCCCGTGATCGGAACGACAGCATCAGGCACAACGGGAGGCAGCGAAGCCACAGAGAGCGAGGGTGGAAGCTCCGGGGCTGCCTCGACCGTGTCAGGCACCGGAAGGTCCTGGTGCGAGTCCGGCAGGGGCGAGGCGGGACCACCAGGAGATTGCACCGGAGTAGTACCTGCAGGGTAGAGGGAGAAGGGTGGTGGAATCGCCGGGTCAGTGGGAAAGAAGGAAGCCTCCGCAGGGTCAGCGGGAGGTGGAGGTGTAGAGGTGGTGGAGTAAGGAAATGCCGACTCATCAAACACGACATGGCGAGAGATGAGGACACGACGAGAGGTAAGGTCAAAGCATCGGTAACCCTTGTGATCCGGAGAGTATCCGAGAAAGACACAGAGGGTCGACCGGGGAGCCAGCTTATGGGAAGCGGTGGCGGCGGTGTTAGGGTAACACGCACACCCGAAGACTCGAAGGTGGTCGTACCGAGGAGGGGTACCGAAAAGAGCGTGGTGAGGCGTGGGAGCTGGGCAGGCAGTAGAAGGAAGTCGGTTAAGGAGATAGGTGGAGGTGTGTAGACACTCAGCCCAGAAGCGAGCGGGTAGAGATGCCTGTAGCAGAAGGGTGCGCATGATGTCATTGGTTGTGCGGATCATGCGCTCTGCCTTGCCGTTTTGAGAGGAGGTATACGGACAAGACATGCGCAGGTGGACACCGTAAGAAAGGAAGAAGGCACGTGAGGTTGAGTTATCGAACTCACGGCCATTGTCGCACTGGACAGCCTTGATGGTGAGACCGAACTGAGTAGATACCCAAGCAAAGAAGTGGCTAAGAGTGGGGAACGCCTCGGACTTGGCACGCAGGGGAAAAGTCCAGGAATAATGGGAGAAATCATCAACCACGACCAAGTAGTACTTATAGCCAGACATGCTGAGAACAGGAGAAGTCCATAACTCGCAATGAATAAGATCAAAAGCACGAGTGGCATGTGAGGAAGAGGACTGAAAGGGAAGGCGAACGTGACGACCCAGCTGGCACGCATGACACAAGTGATCATCGTGAGGCCGAGAGCACCGAAGGTCGGAACTACGACTGAGCTCCATCAGGGCATCCCGGCCAGGATGGCCGAGGCGACGGTGCCAAGTGGTGGAGGAAGGAGTGGCAGCAAAAGCGGCTGAGGAAGGCGAAGAAGGTGAAACAGACGCCGAGGAAGGCGAAGAAGGTGAAACAGACACCGGGAACCGAAGGGTATAGAGAGGCCCAGTGCTGTTACATCGGAGCAGAGGAACCCGGGAGGCCAAATCCCGCACGGTGAGGCCAGAGGGGTCAAACTCAACCGAACAAGAGTTGTCAGTGGTGAAACGGCGAATAGAGAGAAGGTTGTGAACCATGCCGGGAGCCACAAGAACATCAGGGATATGAAAGGAGCCGTGGGAACTGGCAGTGCCCACGGAGGAGACAGGGATGCAGGTGCCATTGGCGACCATGATGGAAGAGGGACAGGAAGGGTGGGGAGGACGAAGAGAAGAAAGGAGACTCGCATCGGGCGTGGTGTGGAAAGTGGCGCCCGAGTCAGCGATCCAATCAGGACTGGCTGATCGCAGCCCTGCGGCAGGAGGAACTGCGGGCGAAGGGCTGGCGGTGGTGCTGAAGGAGTAGGCCAAGGCGCATGGGCCCCCCGCGGCCGCGACCACGCTTGGACCTCGGACGGCGACGCAGGGTCGGCAGGCTTGCGGCAGCAACTCAGGCGCCGGGAACTGGAAGCGGAAAGGCAGGGCCGCGACGGTGGCGGGCCGTGGGAGACCGGCGGTGGGGAGGTGGACGGCGTCGGCGGGCTGCTCGGGAGCAGTAGCAGTGGTCGAACCGAGGGCCGCGCCCGCGCCCACAGCAGCAGCACCGAAATCGGCGGCAGGGGGCGGCGGCCAGACTCCAGGTGGCGGGCGAGCAGCATGAGGGGACAGATGGGCCCGGCGCCACTGGAATACACTCCGGGCGACAGCAGGACGACAGGGGCGGCAGCGGCGGGCAGGTGAAAGGCTGGTGCGGCGCGGCTGCCCAGCGGCGTCGGGCTGCTCGGGAACGTGCCCAGCGGCGTCGGGCGGCTCGGGAACGTGGCCGTGAAGCGGCTCGAGGACCCCAGCGCGGTCCGCACGGGACCAGCGGGAGGAGGCGGAGAGGTCCACACGAGACCAGCGGGAGGAGGCAGAGGGAGCGGGTGGGGGGCAGCGGAGCAGGAGCCGCCTGGAGATGGGCTCGGAGAAGACGAACTCGGCGCCGGAGAGGGAGACGCGGAGCCGCGCGAGCGGGTGGTCGATTCGGCGGAGCAGGATCCGCTCAGGCAGGCGGCGGGAGGAGGGTGGGGGTCAGCAGCAGCCACTGGTGCCCAGGAGGTGGAGGGAAAGGGAGGGAAGGAGGAAGGGGAGGGAGGAGGAGGCCGGCCGGCCATGGAGGTGGCGGCGGCGGCGCCGGCCAGAGGGGCGGCGGCTGGGTGAAGGGGAGGGGAAAAACTCAGCTTGATACCATGCTAAAAGATGATTCTCTCTTGATTTTGGCTAACCCTAAAAGGGTAGCTATATAGGAACCATACATGGGCCACATGGGCCTAGCCTCATGGGCCTAATACATTCACACTCCAACACTAGCAACTCCAGCAACTAGAAACGTTGTTTTCATCAACGCTGCAAAGTCAAAATGACATGGCATCACCATATTTGTATAGAAATTGCAACAGTAATTGCAAAGTGTGATGAAACCGTATAGATTCGTGCAGAGAAAAAAGAATTAATGTCATTGTTGAGACGTACCAGCTTGTTGTGCCATAATCTGCAATTTATGGCCTTAACAACAAAAGATTTGTAATTTACATGATATACTAGCCTCATAGTAATGGGCTGTAAGTGCAACCAAACTGACCATGGACAATCAAGGATCAATAGGTGTAAGGAGACACATTTGCATTCCGAGCAATTGACAACTCAGTTAAACCACGCGCGACCTCTGGGAAACCAATATTATTGAAAGCAGAGTTCAGTTCATCTTTTGAACTTGGCTGAACTGCACAATTATTCTGTTTCTCAGGAGCAGAAGACGGCCCCTGGTTAACTATCATCTGAATGTCATCCTCTTGTACAGGAACTTCTGATGTGAGAGAAGTTTCCTTAGCCCCACTCACTGTTGGCGTTGAAGCAACAGAACAGTCTGCAGCCTCAATTTCGCTTTCATCAGCTGCGTTGACCAACAATACTTTTGGCCTGTTTGGATGCTCCTTGGCAGCTTTTTCCCAGGTTTCTCTTGTTTCTGGAGCGACTCTATGATCTAGACTGACTTCCTTAAGACATGTGAGGCGGTTGGTTTCGATGTCAGCAAGACCAACTAGGTCTTTGCAGATTAGCTTAAGTGAGATGAGGTACGGCAAAGCTCCTTCTTCAATTGTTGGTAACGTGGCACATTCCAGGACAAAACACAGGTGTAGCAGCCCGGGGAATGTCTTATCTTCAATGATAAAATCGTCAAGGACATCTGCAATCAGCTTGAGATGCTGCAAGTCTTTCAAGTTAGCCAATGCTGCAAGGAGACCTGCTGTCAATTTCGTCGATGAAAGGCACAACTCCCGGAGACCCCGCATGGATATGACAAATTGGGGAAGTTCCAACAACTTTCCTTTTAACTTCAATGATCTAAGGTAACAAGGAGCCTTCAAAGAGTTCAGGATGTTTTCAGTGCCGTCATCGAAATGAAGTGATAGAGAACAGGGATCATTGCTCTCTTCTTTGTCATCATGGATGAACTTTTGGACAGCATTCACAATATCTGTGAATTTGGTGCTTTTCTCACTCCTCTCAAGCCATATCTTAAGCTTTCTCAAATTCATCATGTAATTCATGATTTGTGGAAATCCTTGACACCCATCCGTGACAAATCCTGCAAGTGTCTCTAAGTTACTCTGTTCAGTCAAGAAAAACTTCTGCATGTCACTTGTTATCTTGACTTTATCAGAAAGTTGAAACTTTCCAAATAGATGGAGTAAACAGGGGAGCAGGAGGACCTCTATAGGTAGTATTTTCACCTTTGTTCTTCTCAAATCAAGTGTCTCCAAAAGTTTCAATTTTTCTATCTCCTTTGGAAGACTGGTAACAGTTTCCCCAAGGCTCAGATATTTCAGAAGAAAAAGACTGCATATGTCTTTGAGGTGGTCATCTTCCAGGTCGGTACATTGTTCAAGATCCAAGACTCTCAGCAGCTGGTAATTTTGGAAACTCAAAATAGTTTTGCCAGCCTCCCCGAAAACCATCAGAGATCTGACAAGAGATAAGTCAATGTCCAAAGAGCTTCCACTTGTAGCACTATGGTGATGGAGGGAAAGCCGACGCACATATTTGCGTTCAACTTTGTTGCCAGAAAGCAGGGTGATGAAGTCCTGGGAGGTGGACATTAGCAAAATGAACTCACGCATCATGCCATATGTTTTGCATGTCTTTACCTGATCATCATTACGTATGCTGATGGGCTCAATAATGTTCCGGTCTATGAGGGTCTTGAAATTTTCACTGGATGAAGGCTGTGCTTCTACAAACCCCTCTGCTAACCATCGCCTCATCAGCCTCTTCCTCTTTATGGGATGATCAGATGGAAACATACCAAAATACAAAAGGCAAGCTTTGGGACCATGGCCAGGAAGACTAGAGAAGCTGTGGATAAGCACCCTTCGCATTCTCTCCAATGTATCATCCTGCTCCAGATGACGTCTAAGATCTCTACACACATCTTCGCAGTTGGGTCCTGTGGGCCAACCATTTTTCCTCAAGAATTGGCCCATGGTAACAAGAGCAAGTGGTTGGCCATCACATTTCTTCAGAACTTCTTTTGATTCTGGTCGAGTATAACCTGAATATTTCGTTGGGCAAGCTTTCTTGATAAACAATTGCTCTGAGTCCTTATGGCCAAGTCTTTTCATTTTGTGCACATAACCATTAGAAGAGCTGCAAGCATTAGCTACTGACTGGATAGTTGTTGTCACCATTACTCTGCTGCTAACAACATTATCTTCTGGGAAGGCAGCTTCAATGGTACTCCACTGTTCAGTTTGCATGTCATCGATTACAATGAAATACCTATAAGAGAAATTGCCAACAATCAGTTAATGATACCAACTGACAATGGCATAATCAAAATGTGCAGAGCAAATATAGTCTCTATCCTCAACAATCAGTGTGTTGACTAAACACCGTTTCTTTCTGAATGAGTTGAACACTTCTGTTTCTTGTTACTACTCAATCAGTACTATGGCGTGTGTTTGCTCTTCAGCTCAAAGTTCAAACAAAATTAACTCTTGTTCTCAATCGGACCAGATAGTTTGAATGAGTTACGTTTTGGCATGGAAGTAGGCATGCAGAACAGGAATCTCATAAATTTCAAAATAAATACTGTTCTAAACTCTAAACTAGAAATGAATAAAATAACAGTGAGAAATGTATGCAAAACACCAGAAAGACTACTGCTTTTTCAATCCCAAAAGTCTTCGGTGCTAATTAAGATAACATCCTGGATTCAATTGGTATCACACGTTTATCAGGTGTTCAGAGTTCGGAGAGGCAATTTGGACATGAAAACCCGTACTTGGGTTCATGAACAAACTGCACAACTAAATAAGATAAAAGAAAAAAGAAGATTTTTTTTACCTTTTCTCGCCCAAGAGTTTCCTGAGATCTACCGTAAGCTGGTCAACACTAGAGTTATCCACCACTGGCCTGCCAATTTCTTGGAGGATCTCCATGAGCACCTCTCTCGGGCCCCTGTCAGTAGCAGAAACCCACGCCCGCGGACTGAACTGCCGGCCGACGTTGCTCTCGTAGACCTCTCTGGCAAGGACGGTCTTGCCGGAGCCATGAATCCCGACGATTGAGATCACCTTCAGCTGCTTTGCTAGGCCCTCTGCCTCCTCCGCCAACAGCTGCACAAGCTCGTCTCTGGGACCGTCGATTCCGACGATGTCGGCCTTAAGGGTGTGCGGATCAGATCCAGACGAACAGGAAGACGATTCAGCGTGCCGGGTAGAGGAGGAAAGGCCGGCGGCGGCGAAGACCCTGTACCTCTTCTCCCTCTGGTGCGCCTCCTCCGGTATCTTCTTCAGGACCTGGACCTCGGCGGCTAGCCGCTGACGGGACAGCAGAGTCTTCGGCGACCGTACGGTCCGACGAAGCAAGGATGCTTGCTGCTCCCGGGTCACATGGTACAGGAAGCGATCTACGCAGTCCTCGATGTGATGAGCCAGTTCACGCAGCTCGTCAATCGACAGGCTCAGCACAGCTCCCTGATCCTTCCTCCCCAGCGAGATCTGTTCATCGATTGTAACAGCGATCATACGGAGCTCTTTCTCCAGGGATTTAATGTCGCTCTTGAGGCCCTTCTGCAGCTTGTATTTCCCTTCTACCAGTGAGAAGAGCCTCGGCAGGATGGTTTTGATGAACCCGCTCAACAGGGCAGCCTCCATCTCCGTCTCTCTCTCTCTCTCTTGGCGAAACTCTCTCTCTCTCAACTGGAGCAGAATGAATGAATGATCCGCCACCAACAACCCCGGAACCGGAAGAGACCAGCGCGCCCATCATGTTTTGAGACTGGGCATGTGCCACATTTCTAATGGTCGACCTTACTAGTATCTTTATCCGATACCGGTAAACATATAATTTTCTAAGGCAAGCTTACTGATACATGATTAATATGCTGAAACTTTGGGGTAGTTTGGGAGCACTTCATGGAGAAGATTCTGGAAGAGAATCGCACTCTAGCTGCCAAACGCAAAAAAACAAGCTAGCTTGTTCAGGGAATCCAAGTGAATCACTCCTCTATTTTGTATATAAGCGAGGGAGAAAAAATCTGTTTCCTTGATTCTCGCCAGCTCCCTGTGCTCTCTCCTAAGAATCTAGTGGAATCACTTCATCAGAGAATCAAGGAGCAGAGCTAAACAATCAGGGAGTGGAGCTCTCCCAAACGGGCCCTTTATATTCACCATGTTTTCAGCACTACTTCAGCAGTACTTTTCAGCGAAGGAATAATATTTTTCTCTTACAACAAATCATCAGCAGCAGTACCCAAATTTCAGCGAAACAAATAGAGATTTCAGCTAAATTATCTTTTTAGCGTCTTAACAACCTCAAAGGACAAAACTCAAAACTATAAAATTATAGATCTCATCGAGAGCTACAATTTTCATATACACAATATCTTTATCCGACACCATGAAGAAATACATAATTTTTCTAAGGCCATATATGCAGACATAATTTTTCTAAGGCCATATATGCTATGCTACATGATTAATATGCTGCTGAAACTTTGTATTATTTTTTAGCATCTTAACGATCGCAAATGAAAAAATAAATCAAATTAGAAAGTTGTACTTCTCATTGAGAGCTACGATTTTCATATAAAAATCATTTTCATCCTAAGTGTATGAAAAAGATACGATTTTTCTATTGTGAAGCATTGCCCATGTTAAGCGAGTCTCATCTATCCATGTAGGATAGCGAATTGGGTAAATGCCCGTTAGGACCTCGATGAGACCCGTTACAACTTCGAGAGCTAAATATGTATTTTAGGATTTTTAGGGAGCTAGATCATACCTCTAGACAACTTTGAAGACTGACAGTGAATTTTCCTCAAATTTAAAAGATGATATAGGAATTGCAGTGTGGGATTTATCCAAATGCCTATAAATAAAGTAGATGGCGGATGATAGGGGTACTCTTTGTAACCCTAAGTTTATTTGCTCTAGATTATAATCCAAATGTTTGTTGGAGAGAGGCTAGGGTACAGAGATCTAATCACCTTTTGCTTTAGTTTTTTTTATTTCTTAGTGGGAGGATGATGGACAGAGGCTAGATGTATCTAGTATAGCTGAATTTATGGTTGGTTAATTGAATTTATTTGAGTAATCTGAGTTCATCTTGACCTTCCTCTTGTTTTTTTATTTTTTCTTATGATTTTAAGGTGCCTTACTAGAAAATTTCGCACTTTGCTTTTGGCTGCGAATTTAGTTGGGATTTTTAGAGAAAATTGCTAGGACATGTAGGAGGTAGCCACATATTCAATTTGTCGAAACCTTTCTTGAGCACCTTTAATTTCAAGTTTCGCGCACATCCCATTTTGTCCTAGGGTTTGTTCGTTGGTCTGAAATTAACTTCATTTTTTTAATCTTTGGAAAGCGCTTTCCCTTGTGATGGATACCGCATGATGTTGCGAAGTCCTCTTCAACATTTCATATCATTTGCAGGCTTGGTTTCGATTGAGTTTAAATTTTCTTTCTTGTTGCTGAGCTCGACCTTTTGTAGCTTCTCATTTTTTTCGGAAGATACGCTGGCCTGAACTGAAGAGAGGTCACCGGATTTTCTCTTCTATCTGCTGCGATTTTTTTAGCCCAAATTTAAAACAAATTTTAAATTTAACCCGCATTTGAATTTTTTTTAAATCTAACCCGTTTGGCCCCGCCACCATGCATGGCGGGGCAAATGCACTGAACCCCGCCATGCATGGTGGCGGGGTACAGGTCCCACGTGGCGGGGGACGTGGCAAAGCCACCCGGGCGTACCCCGCCATGATGCATGGCGGGGTACGCCAAACCCGACACCCATCATGGCGGGTTACACCCCGCCGCCCATCATGGCGGGGCACGGCCTAAATAAAAGCCGCGCCCCACCACGCCCGCTCGGCCGCGCCCCGTCCTTAGCACCGCCCGCTGCCGCGCCGCCGCCGTCGCCAGCGCCCCCACCGACGCCTCACCGCCGCCGGAGCCGCCACCGACGCCCCGAGCGCCGCCACCGTCGCCCAGAGCCCCTCCCACGCGTGCCGCCGCGCCGCGCGTCGCCGCCGCTGCCGCTCCTCGCTGCGCCCCCGCCGCCGCTGCCGAGCCCGTCGTGCGGCCGCTGCCGCCGTCCGCGCCGCCGCGCCATCCCCCGCGTCCCGGCCGCCGCGGCCCCGCCGCCACGTCCCCGGCCACCGTTCCCGCGCCGCCACCCCGGCCGCCGACCGTCGCACCCTGGCCCGGCCCCAGCACGCCGCCGCCCGGCCAACCTCGTCGCGCCGCCACAACCCGTTTTACGGTAATTTTTTTATTTTGTCGTTACTATTATTTATTTGTAGTAAATATTATTTAGTTAATATTATTTATTTAGTTAGTTATTTAATATTCTTTAGTTGTTATTTAACATTACTTATTTAGTTAGTTATTGAATTATTTAGTTAGTTATTTAGTTAGTTAATGATTATTTGTAGTTAGTTAGTTAGTTAGTTAATATTATTTGTAGTTAGTTAGTTATTTAGTTAGATAACGATTAATATTAGTTATTTAGTTAGTTAACGATCATTTGTAGTTAACAATTTTTTTGATAGTTAGCTAATATTAGGTTTTAGTTAATCCGTTGTTATTTGTAGTTAACGATTAATTGTAGTTAGTTAGTTAGTTAATATTATTTGTAGTTAGTTAGTTATTTAGTTAGATAACGATTAATATTAGTTATTTAGATATTAAGTAAGTTAGTTACGTGGCAGGTAAGTAAGGTTAGTTAGTTAGTTATGTAGTAATTAGTGCTGCCATATTGGTCAGTTGATAATCGGATGTCAAATCGTTTTGTAGATGGATTACGGTGTAAGAGTTTTTTACGGAAGAAGTGTTAGGAGAGAGGATTGCCAGTTTGAGGATATGTACGAAGAATTGGAATGGTTTGATGGCACCCCTAGTTTTCGCGATCTATGTGACCGTTTGAGTTTGAAGTTTGGCGAGGCTTTCACACTAAAGGGTAGGTTCGATGTTGGAAAGAATAGGGCACATTATGTGATGGACTTGTGCAACCAAGCAGAGTGGTCCCGATACAATAGGGTCATCCAAGGTTCGAATGTCGGCATGGCTGAGTTGGTGCTGGAGAATGTTGAGAATGAGGAGCCGTCCTTCGACAGTGGTACTCTAGGAGATTGTGGTGTGCAGATGCAACAAACTATGGAGAGTATGGACTTGGATGGTAATTTGACGCAGGAGCGGGTTCATTCTCCTCCAGTTGGTCATATAAGCAATGATTTTGATGTAAACGAGTTTGAACAGGAGGAGGAGGCGGCAGAGGAGGAAATGATCGGTGATGATGTTAGCACTGATTCTGACGATTCAGGAAATGAGGAAGGAGGTCCACATGCCATGCGAGCACCGGTTGAAGCCATGCCCTCTAGAGGTGCACCTGCCATGTGTACACCAGTTCGTGGCATGCCCTCAGGAGTACCGCTTGTGGTACTTCATGGCATGCAGAGTCAGGGCACATTAGCCACCGATTATCCAGATGATGGAGTGGAATATGAAGGATGGAGCAGGGTTAGGGAGCCACAACAATACGTTGCACCACCCTCTTATACATCGGCAGAGCTTACACAGCTGAGGGAGGCTGGCTTGCCCTTCACTGGTGTGCCAAATTATAACGATGTAAGTATGTCGCATATGGCAGTTTGTGACACGGGTTTGCAGATGTGTAAGGAATCATTGTACAACCATAAAAATTTAATACTGAGGAAGGGAATGCTTTTCAATACGATGTCTGAGATGAAGTTGTTCCTTCAGGACTATGCTGTGTATCATCATAGGCCTTACACGGTTCGACATTTTGACAAGGAGGTAAAATTCCACATATTATGTAAGGCTGGATTCCCGTGCTCGTGAAAGTTGAATGCACGAAAGAGGCGGAGTAATGGTAAGTGGAAGGTAACTTCAGTGGAACAGCCGCATAGATGCCAGACTAATGAGGGTAAAAGGTACCATCCGCAGTTGACGGCTCGGTACCTAGCCCGGCGTATATTGGGTCTTATAGATAAGGACAACGACGTATCGGTGTCTTTCTTGCAGGAGACCATAGTCACATTTGTTACGTATGAGGTCACGTATGGAAAGGCTTGGCGGGCAAAGCAAATTGCCCTGGCAATTCGCTGGGGTAGCTGGGAGGAAGCCTATAACAGGGTTCCACGCATTTTGTGTGCGATGGAACACTTCAACCCTGGCATGAGATCGTTCATATACACAGGAGGGTTGTATCTTCAGAACCCGTTGAGGCATATTCTGTACCGTGTGTTCTGGTATTTCGATCAGTGCAAACATGCATTTCAGTATTGTCGGCCAGTTGTTCTTGTTGACGGCACGTTCCTCACCGGCAAATACAGGGGCACATTGATGATGGCTGCTGCTGTAGACCCAGAGAATCAGATAGTGCCAATGGCTTTTGCTTTGGCGGAGGGGGAAAACAATGATTCATGGTCATGGTTTATGCGTCTGCTCCGTGTTCATGTGCTTGGCCCTTCTCGCACCATTTGTCTGATTTCGGACCGTCACATTGGAATTCTTAATGCAGCCGGTGAACACATTGATGGTCACCCGCCCCTAGTGCACCGTTGGTGCATGTGGCATTTTGCCGCCAATTTCTGGCGGCGTCAACGCAAGAAGGATGTGGCTGATAAGTTAAAGGAGCTTTGTAATAAACGTACGGAACGCGAGTTTAACGAGACTATGGCAGAACTAGAGAAGATGCTCAACCAAGCTGGCAAGGCATGGTTAGACCAGCAGATGGAAAATAAAGCCAAGTGGGCATTAGCATATGATGAGGGCGGCTTCCGGTACGGCATCATGACAACAAACTCCTCTGAGTCTTTCAATCGTGTGTTCAAAGGCGTTCGATCTCTCCCAGTGTCTGGTATTGTTGAGTTCTCTTTTAGGAAGTGCAATAAGTATTTTGTTAAGCGGTATGGCCTAGCCCTGAGGAATGAAGAGGAGCTTGGAAGATGGTGGAAGGCTGCACATGAATATTTGAAGGAGGCTGAGGAATTGGCCAAACAACAGGTTGCCGAGGCTTATGGACGGGACATGCTTGTTTTCTGCGTACGAGCTAGAGGGGGCACAAACCTGGGCGGCGAACGATTTGGTGGGCGAACGTACCGTGTCGATCTTGATAAAGTAGAATGCAGTTGCAACGTCCCTCAGATCATGCATGCCCCTTGCTCACACATGATCACCTCTTGTTGGCTTAGAGGTTTTGACCACACAGTTGCACCATACATGTCATCCTTGTATTTCCGTGCCAACACCCTCAAAGTTTGGGAGAAGAGTTTCGAGCCATACCTTGACGAGTCGCAGTGGCCTCCATATTATGGTGAGGACTACGCGCCTTATCCGGACCTGAAGAAGGTAGGGAAGGGAAGGAGGAAGAAGAAGCGACTGAAAGGCGATATGGACAATATGAAAGGTTACGGCGCCGACATGTATGGTGGCGGGGACTTTGACGAAGAACGTGCGTAGAACCTTTGCTCCATTTGCAAGAATCCTGGTCATAACGCTAGATTTCATAGGCGGGCGAGACAAGAGGTGGTTTATATTGTAAACATGCATTTATGATATTTTAATCTTCAAATTTACTTGTCTTTGTTTTTTATAACGTTATTAATTGTTCTAATGTTATTAATGTTGTCTTTGTTTTTTCAAACAGGCAGGTTCAGGGTTGTAAGATAGAGGCGCGGGCTCCTCATCCGCGCTTTAGCCTCATTGAGGCGGACTACGACAAGGACCACCGGGCCTAGGCCTTGTCGAAGAAGCAGAGGCCGTTGCGTGCGCTTCGTGTTCGCACGCACCGCGTACATAGCTGGGACGAGCGATACGCGACCTACATACAGCGGGCAGGCTTCCTTGAGATCGTTCGGGTCTACAACAGTACACTCCCCACACTAGACCCTGCACTTCTTACTGCCTTTGTTGATAGGTAACATTGTATTTTGCATTTATTGTCTTTGTTTTGTAAAATTAGGCCGTCAACTTGCCTATAACCAGAAACTTGTAATGATGCAGGTGGAGACCGGAGACGCACACCTTACACACACCATGTGGGGAAATGACTATCACGATGCAGGATGTCAAGATGATATTGTGTCTCAGTTTGGCTGGTCATCCGGTGACTGGGGTCGTCGACGAGTCTAATTGGGTAGACTTGGTGGAGCAGTTCTGTGGTAGGAGGCCATCAGAGGCTGAAGTTAAAGGCACAAAGTAAGTTCATATTTGCGCCCTATTGAAATCACTAATACAACCATTTCAGCTACATCTATTTTTATAGAATAATGCTTCAATTGTAATTGCAGGAAGACCTCAGGAGTGTCGACGTCATGGATAACCCAGCACTTTGGTGCAGGGCCTCCGATCGGTGCTCCAGATCACGAGGTCGAGGTGTATGCAAAGGTGTGGTTGTGGCACTTCTTGGGCGCTTTCTTGTTCCCCGACTCCTCAGGCGACAGCATCAGTTGGATTTTCTTGAGAATCCTTATCCAGCCACTGGAGAACATTGCAACCTATAGCTGGGGTACCGCGGTCCTTGCTTGGACATATCGCAGCTTTGTACCGCCTGTCGTCGCCAGTCGACCAATGCCAACCTAGGTGGCTGCTCGTACCTACTTCAAGTATGGATTTGGGAGCGGCTTCCGGTTGGGAGGCCTACTAAACCTCCGCATTTGCCTGTGAGTACATTGACTACTTTGATATCTTCATACGACTAAAGAGATTAGTGACACCGTATTTGTGTGACTTGCAGGTTTGGCAGCATGAAGACGTTCTACCCACCGCCCTTTTCATCTGGAAAGACGCTAAGGTGGTGAGGGGCGAGCTGGAAAGGAGGTACAAGCAGTACACGGATGCGATAGACGTATTGACACACAACTACGTAAGTTATATCCACATTTCCTACTAAAGGCACTATCAATGAGATTGATACTAAATTAAGTTTTTTTTACTTTGCAGGTAACATGGACACCGTGGTCTAGGTGGGAGCTAGAGGACTACCTTAGTCCACGCTGCGAGGAGGAAGGGGACGAGTGGCTTTACGAAGGGCCACTTATCTTCTTCCACGTCGTCGAGATGCACTACCCTTTCAGGGTTTACAGACAGTTCGGGAGGTTGCAGGGAATTCCACCGCTGTACTCCACCAATGCTCAGCTGCATGGGTATGATGCCAATATGTTTATTCTACTTAAGTGCCTCATTTCTAATGCAATATGGCAATGCAGGATTGGCCTGCAGATGCGGCCGGTGAGGATGACATCGCCGATGCGTTCGATGATGCGCAAAGGGTGCAAACACAACTTCTTAGGGCCCCTCTAAATAGATACGTGGTAAGTACTTTGCACTTACATCCTCAAGCGAGGTAAGGGTTTTAAAATTCAATCAAAATGATCGAGTTAACCTTGTGTGATGTTGTAGGCACAACAGTTGTCGAACTACTCCGAGGAAGCTTCCAGGCAACTTTTTCGGACTAGGGACGACAAGACCAACCCTCTTCGCGCCTTTGTCAAGGTACTTTTGATAGTAACATTCGTGACTACAACTCAGTTACCTTTAAAATTCACGCTTAATAATGGTTGTTGTCATCAAAACCTGTAGAGAATGAAAAAAGGCTGCAAAAAGTTGGCTCAGAAGCTAAGCTGTGCGGACACGACTTTGGACGTACCTTACAACCCCACGTGGTCTAGGAGCCAGACGATGTCCATCGCAGCTGCTTCTGCTAGCGACACCAGGGCTGCGTCCTCGTCTATTCGTACTCCGCAGGACAGAGTGAAGGGTCCAGCTGGTGCGGACGATGTGGATGAGGCACTTCAGTATGACACAACGAGTGGCGATGACGATGACGACGACGACGTTCCCCAGTGGGAGTACACCGGTCACGAGGAGATGGGTGCCTCACAGCTATACGGTGCTCCTTTTGGTACACAGGGGGTAGACTACACACAGCAGGAGAACTACACACCAGCCGAGCAACAGGTCCCTATGCTTTGCTTTTTCTTTAATTCTACTGTTCGTAGCTCAACATTTAGAGTAGCTCATCAGCTTGCTTGCTTGCAGGGGCCATCCTCGACGCAGCAGTTCGATCGTGGACATAGGCGGCAGCGCGAGAGGCAGCAACGGGACCGCACAGACGTTGGCTGGAGAAGCAACGTGGTCCCTACGAATCCGAGGAGGCAACGGAGACCGCGAGACCCCCTACACCCCTGGCGATTAGTAGAGTAGTCATATGTAGCAGGCGCCGGACACATGTTATCATAGTTATGTAGTGCTAGAACAATTAAATTATATGTAGGTGTAGCAGCAGTACTCTACTTGGTTATTTCGATTGGACTCATGTAGTTGGTAACACTCGTTTAATCTTTGGCGTAAACGCAATTCTTCGTGCCATGGCTTCCGTAAACTTGCTGTAAATGACTCAACATGACAGGAAGTGCACTAAGAAACTGCATTTATAAACTACACGGATAAACCACACAACAATCTTAGTGAGTGGACCAACAAATGAAACGAATGAAGATGTGATAATGAAAATTATTACAATGACATGTTTCAAAGTACAACACTGAAAAACTACACCACACAAAGTTTCTAAGCCACTACAAATGACGTGACAACACTAACAATGACGACGTGAAGACGTGACAATGCAAATTATTACAATGACACTTGTATATCAATCAAATTGCGTGCACCACTGCGTAAGCAACTCGTCTTCGGACTCAGAATCCTCCACTACAACCTCCTTACCCTTACTGGCCTCGACTGCCTTGGCCTGAGAGGCCTGACGCCGGTAGTAAGCCGCCTCCGCCTCGTCCGCGGCCTGAGAGTACAACTCGGCCTCTTCTTTAGTCATGTTTATTGGCCCCCATGCATCGAACAACGGTGTCTTATGGCTGTGGTACGCTGCCTGACCCTCCTCTAATTCAACATCCTCCTCGGGCATCGGTCCTAAGTCCTAACTCCTCTGCAAGACGAAGTAGCTCGGCTATCCTTCCCATGTCGTAGGCATCCTCGTCCTGAGGGTAGCCCAATTCTTCGGCTAGACGAATGAGCCTCGCCTATCCTCCCGGTGTCGTCGTCTTCCTCCGGCTCGGCCTCCTCTTCAACCACAATCGGACGGCTTGTGGTGCCACCAACTCCTGCGTCCCGCTTTAGTGTCCTATTCTCTGTGTATCTAGCACGAGCCACATCTGCTTGCCAGTTGCCGGTGGATCCAATCTCTGCAAGTACAAAATGCAAACAATTAACACGATCTTTGCAATGACTTTATTGACAGTCAAACAAAGAAGATTGAGTTTCCAAAAACGCAATGACTCACTCGCACATAATGAGTCAATAGTATCGTTCAAGCCTTGCATCTTTGCTCTCGCAGCCTCCCCTGCAGCCTTCCTTGCATCCTCTTCAGCCTTCCGTGCCTAGTACTCCTCTACATCCTTTTTCTTTTGCTCGTGCCACTTCTTCCACGCAATACTCTGCGGGTTACGAACACGCATGTCTTAGGCCCGTCGTAGCATTTTCTTCTTATGTTTCTTAACGAAATCAGTGACGTAGTTTGCAGGATATCCTCTCATCTTGCGAAGTGCTACCATTGTCTTATACTCATCCTTGAACTTATACACATCATCATATGATTCCCATTTGCATTTCTGAGTGCTCTGTTGCAACAAACAGATGAATACAAAGTTAGCGTACAAAAGCAAACAAAATAAAACATTAGCACTAAGTGTGAACAGTCCTAGCAAACCTCGTCATAATCGATCATGTGGCCACAGAAGTGCCCAATCCCAAGGCCTGAAGGGACAAGGCCGTAGCTAGCTTCAACACCACATTTGCACATCACAGGAGGCGCAATAGACCTCCTCTTCTTCTTCTTCCAGTCTGGCACCTCCTCATTCTTCTCCGGCTCCGGCCAATGGCTCTTTGGACCATAGACCCATTCCTTGAAACGGCACTTGGGAAAATCATGATCCTACAAAATCAAAACTGTAAAACACACATATATGACATGACATTCCAAGGTTCACTCAAACCTTACCTCATATCGTAGAGGACAAATGAACTCTTGTTCATTACATGGGTTTATCACGGCTTGCTCTCCGCAAAGGCATTTTAGAGGATCCTCGAGCTGGCGGCCGATGCTACGGCCTTCTCTTCCTCCGTCATAGGAGGAGGGTTAGGAGGGGGCGGAACCCAGCGATTAAACACCTCACGCTCGCAATGATCAACGCCGGGGTAGAAAAGGAGAATCCTTGGGTCAAACTTGTCCGGACCGTCGATCCATTGTAAGAAAAAACACCGGAAGTACGGCTACAAAAAAGTTCAAATTATCTCATCGACCGGAAGTACGGCTACAAAAAAGTTCAAATTATCTCATCGCGAATACAACATCAGAAACCAATAAGAAAAACAAAGGGCACAATTACCTACGCTACAACTATAACATGTGTAGAAGCAACGAGCCGCAGTATCTGGATGTCTCGACTGGCTCACGTGCGCCGGATGACCACAGTCACAGTTAGGGAAAGGTTCATCGGGAGGAACGGGCGCATCCTTGCAAGACACGTCGGGGTACATCTCTTTAGGACGACCCTTTTTCCTCCAAATCGACTCACGATACGAGTCCTCCATCTAATAACACGAAATGATTTCTACATAAAACACATATGACTTATATAATGTACAATATCAATACAATAAAAACTAATATAACTTTACTAACTACATTAACCAAACATACTACAACGATGGACGCAGAGAAGGGGTGGCCGGAACAAGGTCCGACGATGGGCCGGTAGCCGACGGGGAGGGGCCCTAGGCAGGAGGGGCGCCGAGGGGAGGGGAGCTCGGTCCTGGGGCGGAGAGGGGCGCTGCGGGAAATGGAATGGATGAATGGCCAAAAACAAGAAGTGCCCGGACTTTTAAATGGGCGGGGTTGTACCCCGCCATGATTCATGGCGGGTTAGGGGTACCCCGCCATGATGCATGGCGGGGTACTCCTTTCCACGCTGGTCTACAGCGTGCCATGTGGGACCTGTATCCCGCCACCATGCATGGCGGGGTTCAGTGCATTTGCCCCGCCATGCATGGTGGCGGGGCCAAACGGGTTAGATTTAAAAAAAATTCAAATACGGGTTAAATTTAAAATTTGTTTCAAATTTGGACTAAAAATAAAAAAAATTCTCTGCTGCTGTGTCTGAACTTCAGCAAGTCTTTGTCCGCTGGATGAGAATTATCCTAGAGCAGACTGTCTTCGTCACTCGCTTCAGGCTGACAGCTCTGCACCGCCATCCGCTGTATGGACTGGTGTCGGCGTCGTTCCTTCCGGTGTTCCGTTTCTCTGTCTGAACGGCTGCAGCATAAAATTGCTTATTTTTTTTATTCCTTAGCGTCCGAACACAACGCACACTACACTCTGCGTACACCAATACACTTCTTAGAACGTACGCTAAACCTAGAACCTATATCAACATATGCCTAGGCCGCGTTCACTTCCCCCTCCCAACCCAAAATATTTCCTCTTACACACATCACATCAAATCTTTCGACGCATGCATGGAGCATTAAACGTAGGTAAAAAAGATAACTAATTGTATAGTTTGTCTGTAAAGTTCGAAACGAATATTTTGAGTCTAATTAATCCATAGTTGGACAAATTTTACCAAATAACAACGAAAAGTGCTACAGTAACTTTTCAGCTACTTTTCGCGAAGTGAACACACCCCTACAAGAAATTTACAAAGATTCCAGCTCCCCTAGCGAGAGACACGTCACCTCCCATTATGGCCCATGGGTATTTTGGGAATAAATCCCGGTGAGGAAACACAGTCGATCCCGGAGATCGAACCTGCGTCCGTTGTTCGCCCACTGCAAAGACGCACCGCTCGAGCTAGCGCTCGACCTCGAAAATTGCTTGTTTCAATCGCCGTGTGTCAGCAGTTGACACAGTAGCTCCCACGTTAAACGGTGGATTGAATTTTCTAAGCCTATGAAAGGTCGCTGTCCTGCTACAATAGTGTTTCTATTATAAGCCGTTCTGGCCAGAACTTTTATTTAGATGTTTCTAGACATAATTTATATTTAGACTTATAACAAAATTATATATTTAAAAAAGCTAAAATAACTTATAATTTGAAACAGAAGGAGTATTTATTTTCTTTTTCTTCATGCATGTCGTCTTGTCTCATTAATTAATTTAATCTTGAAGCACCTGTCAAAGTTCAAATGAATTAAACATTTAAACTGTGATCTTGCTTTACTGTTACTTGAGGCTAGTGAACGTGTGATTTTTCACTAGTTTCTTTTTGTGCTGATTTTAATTAGCTTCCAATTGCTAAAAAAGAGGCAGCCAATATTGGGAGGTTCATGTTTTAGTTCATGAAAAATCAAAAATAGTTCATGAGCTCTGGGATGGGTCTAATTTGAAGTGCTCTTTTAGAAGATGTTTTGATGTTAGACTAATGAATCTTTGGAGGCAGATTGTTCAGATTGCTTCTACCATTAATTTTAGTGAGGATGAAGATGCTTTGATATGGCACTTTAACTCAAGTGTGCTTTATTCCTTATATAAAGTAATCAGTTTTATGGGTATAATTCCTGTGCATGCACCAGCAGTTTGGAATCTTAAGATTCCCCCTCGAGTACACCTTTTTCTTTGGCTTCTCCGTAAAAATAAAGAAAGTAGAAGATAAGACTTGTCTCTTTTGTTTAGAGAATGAATCTGTTCACCATCTGTTTTCTGAATGTGCAATAGCTAAACGGCTTTGGGTACACATCCTAAAAATTTTTGGTAGAAATCTAGGGGACGATTTTCGTCTATTGGACAGTTGTGGATTAGCAATATTAAGCACTTAGTTTGCAATATGTTTTGTGATGCAGCCCTGTGGAGGCTTTGGAAGCTAAGGAATAAGCTTTGTTTTTAGGCTGTAGCTGCCAAAGGATGCTAGATCAGATGGTCAGCACTCTGGCGGCACTCCCTCAGGTTGCAGGGTCGACTCCTAGTGGGAGCGAATTTCGCCTCAAGGTTAAAAAATCCCCCTCGCTGGTCCCATGTGCCAAAGCGCTAGTGGTGGCGGCCCGTCCGGCCTACGGCAACGGTGATACTGGTAACGGCGGGCCGGCCCAGTGTGGCAATGGTGCCCCAGCCGTGTCCCGGCCCAGGTTACGGTCCCCACGGTGTCCGTCCCTAGTGTCTGGGCGGGGCCAGGGTTCAGGGGGTTTCTCGGTCCGGGGTACTAAGATTTCTTCTTAAGTACAACACTGTAGGGGCGGGCCGAGTTTTTAGGGTGTAGCTTGGAAAGACATGAGATCTCTGCTCTTGAATCTGGCAACCATGCTACAGGTATAGATTTTACTCTGTCCACAAGAAAAGAAGCAGAAGGTTTCTGCAAGGATGGGAGAATTGAGATACCTAGATACAAGACCAGCAAAACTTCCTGGTTAGATCAAGTGATAACAAGTGGAAAACTTCATGTTTCGGGAGGCACATAACTGGAAAGACAAGAAAGTTCCTGAGGAGGTCAAGCTTATGCTATTTGAGAGCTTAACGGGAGATGACAATAGCAAGAAGGGAAACTGGTTTAGTTTGTTAGACCTGGGATGGAAGTTTATGTGTACCTGTTTCTAGTTTGTTTCCTATTTTCGTTTTGGCACTTTCTGGATAGGTGCCACAACTAGGTTGGTGCAATTCTCCTAGTGCAGACAGAGAACACAACCAGCAGTACCAACCGTTCAAGGCACATGGAAATGGCCGTAGGAGGCAATTGGTCGGGAAGCTGTATGATTATTTCCTACAGTGGGATCACTTATTAGGAGAAGTTTCAGATTTTGGTCATGTGCATCCCACCTAAATGCTGTATTGAATTGGTGTGTAGCATAGTTCTTTAACTCTAAAAAAAAAAGAGGCAGCCGAATATATTCTTTACCTATGCTAAAAAATTTTGAGCTCCTCTTTACCTACTCTGGTCGCCTTCACAAAATGGTCGATGATAGCCAGTTGGGTAATGTCAAGCTGTCCATTATCTTGATTCTTTTTTTTTAAATGATCGATGATGGCTAGTTAGGTAACGTCAAGTCGTCCATTATCTTGATTCTTTTTTATAAACAAAAATGGTTCATGATGGCTAGTTAGGTAATGTCAAGTTGTCCATTATCTTGATTCTTGCAGCGCTGGTATTATTCCATTATTCCCGCACTCAGAGTTGGTATTATTCCATTATTCCCGCACTCAGCGCTGGTATTATTCCATTATTCCCGCACGCTGGTATTGTCCATTATTCTTGCAGAAAGTTGTCTATTATTCCATTATTCCATTATCCACCTTCTTCCTCCGTCACCGAATTTCCCTGCTTCTTTTTCAGTTTTTTTCTTCTGCATATTTTTGTAGGGCTACTGGGCTAGAGATAATAATGGGGGTAAACACCTGCATCTCGCCTAACTTTCTTACCTCGGAAAGAAAGAAATGGAGGCTGCAGTAAGTTCTTCCTTGGGCGCCATGGGCCCTGTTCTCAGGAAGCTCGATCTGCTGCTAGCTTCCGAATCCCGGCTGCGGAAGAGGGTGAAGGACGGAATCGGACTCCTCAAGCAAGATCTAGAGCAAGTAGGCTCCGCCCTCGTGGATCTATCGATGCTGGAAACTCCCAGCCTCAGGGCCAAGTGCTGGATGGAGGAGGCACGAGAACTGTCTTACCATATAGAAGATTTTGTTGACGACTTGACGCTGATCCGCAGAGACGCCGGTGCCAAGATAAGATCCGTCAGCAGCCATAGGGTTGGTCGCGTGAAGATTGCTCTGCTTCCGGCGCCGCCGAGGCGCAGCACAAGGGTCGCCAAGGTTGCCCAATTGAGGGATCTACTGTGGCAGGCTAGCGAGCGGCTCGAAAGGTATCAGCTTGACGCTTGTTGCTCCAGCCCAAACCATATGAATATGATCACTCAGCACAGCCGGGCTCCGGCGCTGTATGGAGATGCGGCCAATCTTGTCGGAATCGAGGCCTCCAGGATCAAACTGATAGAAGTGCTTGCTAGGGAAGGTGAGCAGCAGCTGAAAGTGGTTTCCATTGTTGGACCTGGAGGTGTTGGCAAGACCACTCTTGCGAAAGAAATTTTCCGTGAACTTAGAGGCCAATTTGAGTTGCGGGCATTTGTACATGCCTCAAGAAAGCTTGACATGAGAAGGCTTCTTGGGAGCATTCTCTCCCAAGTTCAGCCGCACCACCAACTACCCTCTGTTGCTGGTACAGTGCAGAGCCTCATTGACAGTATTCAGGAACAACTCCGAGATAAGAGGTATTTTGTCTGCCACTTTGTTTAGCTTTCCCAGGCGTCAAAGTTGTTACAATGGCTTAGTGGACTCATTTCTTGATAGTATTAAGTAGGTTAAACAGTTTTGTGATCTTACAATCCAAAATACTTGTGGTTTGACTCTACCAGAAGCATGTTGATTCAATTTGGAATGGTGTCGCTAACCACCTTATGTACAACTGCACCAACTATTATGTGAAATTTTACTGCGATTACTAGTTTCTACTACATACGGTCTAAGATGCAGGAAATCCTTTTTGGGAACACATACCCACACGTAATCTAAGGTGTAGAGCTTGATTTTTCCTACTGGTCCAACTTGTGCCTCTGCACGGGTTATTAGTCCTAAGATATAAGTGTTATAGATTCATGGATGAATGTAGAGTGACATAGCAAACTTGTTTTACTCTCTCTGATTTATTCAAATTTGAACACCATACTTATCTAGGTACTTTATTATTCTCATCCGGTTGTTATAGACGTTTACCTGATATAGCATACTTGTAATATTAATTTTCTTTTACAGGTACTTCATTGTAATTGATGATTTATGGGAAGAAACAACATGGGACATTGTAAGAGGTGCTTTTCCAGAGGGCAATAATTGTAGAATTTTAGCAACTACAGAAAACATGAATGTAGCTCTTAAGTGTTGCAGTTATATGGCAGATAATATTTTGAAGATGAAACCTCTTGGCATTCAAGATGCTGGATACTTATTCTTCAATCGAGTTTTTGGCTCTGAACAACAATGCCCTGATGAACTGAAAGAAGTTTCATATGGTATTATAAGAAAATGTTTCGGCCTTCCACTGTCCCTCATCCATGTAGCTGGTCTTTTAGGAAGCATAGACTACTCAGAGCTATGGTACCATGTACATGATTGTTTATGCTCCATTCTGAACAGAAGTCATACAGCTGAAGAGATCCAGAAAAAAATACTAAACCTTAGTTACAATAGTCTTCCTCGTCATTTGAAGACATGCCTGCTGTATTTCAGTATGTACCCAGAGGGTTACATAATGTGGAAGGGTCATCTGGTGAAGCAATGGATAGCTGAAGGTTTTATTAATGCAGCAGGAGGAAAAGACAGAGTGGAAACTGCAGAGGGCTATTTTGAGGAGCTTGTCAATAGGGGAATGGTCCAACCTATGAAAATTGACTACAATGATGAGGTGTTGTCATGCACAGTGCACCATATTATATTTGATCTCATTAATCATAATTCCAAGGAAGAGGAATTTATTGCTGCAATAGATTACTCTCAACCAATAACAGGACTTTGTACAAAGGCCCATCGACTGTCCTTTCGATTCAGTAGTGCCAAGTATGCAAAGCAACCAGCAAGAATAACAATGTCACAATTGCGATCGCTTGGATTCTTTGGATTCATTAAGTGTATGCCTCCGATTGTGGAATTTAAGCATCTCCGAGTTCTAGTCCTTGACTTTTGGGGCAGTCATGATGGACACATGAGTTTGAACCTCTCAAGGATTTGCATATTATTTCAACTGAGATATTTGAAGATTTCGGGTGATATCATGGTTGAACTACCAGCCCAGATGCAAGGGCTACATTATTTGGAAACACTAGAGATAGATGCAAGACTATCTGCAGTTCCATTGGATATTGTCCATCTTCAGAGTTTGTTGCATCTTGGTCTCCGAGCTGCAACAAAGTTACCAGATGGGATTGGCCACATCAAATCTCTAAGTACACTATTGTATTTTGACCTCAGATGTAACTCTGAAGACAATATACAGAGCTTAGGACAGCTGACAAACCTTCGGCATCTTCATCTAACCTGTTCTGCAGTTTTGTCCAGTGACCACCTGAAGAGAAAGTTGATACCTCTAGCTTTTTCTCTTGGTAAACTTGGCAATCTCAAATCTCTCACCCTGACTCCTGATGCCTTAAGAACAGCCATTTTGTTTGATATCTCGAGCGGTATCTCCTCTCCTTCCATCTTTCTTCGGAGACTTGAGTTGTTGCCACCAATTTGCTTCTTTTCCAGACTGCCCACTCAGTTTGGTGAACTGCACAAACTCCGCATTTTGAAAATTGTGGTTAAAGAACTGCACGGAAATGATATGTGTACCATCTCTGGATTACCTTCCCTCACAGTTTTCTCACTGTATGTGCGGAGAGCTCTGACTGGAACTGTTGTCTTCAGCACCATGGCATTCCAAGCTCTCAAGTATTTCAAATTCACATGTGGTGTGATGTGTTTGGCTTTTCAGGCAGGAGCCATGCCCAATCTTCAAAGGGTCAAGCTTTGTTTCAATGCCCATAGAAGCAAGAACCATAACCGAGTGCTCAATGGCATTGAGCACATGTTAAATCTTCAGGAGGTCGTTGGACGAATTGGGGTCCTCCCAGGCGCTGATGAATCCGACTGGAGGGTTGTCAAGTTATCATTTGAGGATATCATTAGAAAGCATCCAAGATGTCCTAGATTTGACTCACAGCCGGTAGATTTCATAGAGGAAGAATATCCTCCTTTAGATAAGTTTCATCTGAGGCGACATGAAGGTTCATCAAGTGAACATGAGATTGTAGACAAAGCTTGCGCAAAAGATATGGACAAACACATTGGAAGCAGGTATGGGTTCTTATTTGGTAATTCGTTTCTCATGGATCATCTTTACTATTACTAAGTGGTTCCCAACAGAGCCTCCACATCTCATAAGACACTCTAGAAAACAAGATAAATTCTAGAAAAATCTAAAAAAAGATTGTAGTAGTTAGCACTTAGCAGTGGTCATGGTTGCACGTGCGGCAGATCGGATCAGGAGTGGTGGTGGTGGAGGCTGAGTGGGGAGAGGAAGGAGAGGGAACTCCTTGCTGACATCTCTGCACCAATTAGAGTGGGGATGGTGGTGGAGGCGGGGAGCATTGGAGGGGAAAGGAGGTGGAATATCTCACTGGCCTTGCTATGGTGGTTACAGGCGGTGGTGGTGGCATAATCAGTTCTGGGTGGAAGGCAGAAGCACTTTGCTTGAGAAAGCCGGTGTCGTGGGTGAGAGTGAGATGAACTGGAGACACGTGTGGGAGGCAGACCAAGAGGATAAACCGATCTTCCTTTGATCGCTGTGGGGCCTACATTTTGGATTGAGATGGAGGCCGGATGTATCTATATCTATACTATAAAAGAGAGAAGGGATCCTTTTGACCTTTTTTTTTTCCTTCCCAAAATGCCCTTACGCCCTCCATGACTTACGACTTGTATTCATACGAGTTAGAATAACTTGTGTTCAACGATAGTACGGTGTCCGATTCGAAGATGTATTAAGGCCTGCTGCAACGCACAAGCACGTTAACAACCTACTTTGAGCCCAGCATGAACTGGACGGGAGGTACTATTTGTGCGAATAGTGTGATGATGACCTTCCTCCATCACATAGGCCCTAATTTATTCTTATCCAATATTCCTGTATGACTGCATCTATCTACTATATTATGGGCTCAAAAATGTAAAGTAGCTCATTTACGACCAATCAGATTTATATCTATGCTCTAGTGATGGCATTAGCTTTCCAGCCAAACTCAACTAAGGTCACAAAATTTGACCATGTACCTTTTTGGAAAACATGGCTAATTTTCTTGTCATGTCTCAAAATGTCTTAAAGAACTAAGACTATTTTTTTCAGGTTATCTAGAGAATTCGATCTTACACCAGCTTCTGGGACTTCATATCACCATAAATCAGGTAGCTTTGTCAGAGGAGTGGCGCATTAGGGAGCACATAAATATCAGTTTCAGCATATCCATTTTTTTTGCTCGAATCTGATTATTATTTAAAATCTGCTATAAATTTGACAGAACAGTCACATCTTCTTAGGTTGAACAACATTTACTTGTGCTGTCTGTGGTTAGTGAAGGTCTATTTTAGGGCATGTCAGATAAGGTTTTTAAAATTCACTGTTCAAACCGGCACTCCTGTTCCACTGTGTGGTTCGATATCGAAGTTGGCCCTATAGCCGTGTTAATTAGCAAACCTAACTGCTCTGCAAAATTTCTATGCTTGCGACTTTTGTGTATCAAATTTCCTTTGATGGTATTCCAAATATAAGCGTACCTAGCTGTCTTATTTTACAGAATAACTATTGTTTCCTATAATTGATAGATGAATATAGTGAACGTTATATGTTGGTAAGTATATTACGGGATGAAAGTGCAGAGCCGACAACTCTTGAATTACTTTTGGAAGACATCACAAATATTTTCTCTACTGAGCAAGAGGTTGATCAAGGTGAATTTGGGATGGTTTACAAGGTGCCTCTGTTTTCAATTACAAGTTGATAAAAATTAAGTATCAAGGCTTCGCCCAAATACTTGCAAAGTGAGGATTCTGACATATTTACTTCTAAACTGCAGACAAGTTCTGTTCCAAAGTTCCGACGGTCAGGTGAGGAGTCAGAAGCATCACTACTAACACCATCGCCTACATCAGGAAAGGACAGCTTAAATTATCACCAGGAAATAAAGAAATCGCCTGATGAGGTGAGTTCGTTCAAATAAAGGTGTACAACCACGAATGTGTTATTATGATTTTTTGAATTGATAATGGTACTTCTTAAATATTAGACCTCCGTCCTATGGAAGAAAGTTATTTGCAAAAGAAAATATTAAATCCTAAAGTATGCTAGGCAAGATCTCATAGTGAGACGATGCACATGGTTTGCTCATTCAATTTGTGCACATGATGTTCGTGTGAAATCACGCGTTGGATGTCATGGTGAAATTCCTACCCCACGTCTCCACTCACAAGGGTTAGTGCCCACAATTGAAAACCCCTAGTTGGTACAGAGGCGGAAGATTTGCTCCATTATATTATATCTAAAAAGTGCACATGAACATGGTCCCTTTGTATTATATACCACATCATACACACAACTAAACAAATCAAGCATGCATGCAACCATGATCAAGCATGAATAACGAATAAGATATTCATATGCTATTTTGTAGCTTCTTTGATACAAATGAGATCAAGCATAATAAGATGAACATTTTAATGTTCAACTGGATTCATATGATATTCCTTTGCTTGCTCATCATGGCTTGGTATATTAACTGAGATGGCTACTGGGTGTTGCATACCTACGTACTGAGGTGGGTTCAGTCTATCTTGTGCATTTGCCATGATCATGATGATATGACCAACTGGCGGGTGCGTGCTAAACCATTCATTTGGGAAAGAATGAGATACAGGCTGGATTCTGATGTTTATATGCCTGACGAGTAGTTGCCGTTTTCCCAAATCCTTGAGGGAGGTCAATTTAGCAATATTAGTAACCGATACGGTTATTGAATTCTAACCTTGACCTAGTAAACCGGGGAGTGACTCAATTTCCAAACTCCTGTTGGGGCTCCATTGTCTTGCTTTTTCGTCTCCGTTTTTTGTGATTGGCGCAATTTATGGTGTTTTACTTTTTGCAGGAAAAGGTAGTAATAAAGATGGGCTTGCAAGGAGATAAAGCCTGGGGCAAAATCATGGAGACAGCAGCGAGATGTGAAGGTACATGTATAGTAAACTGTATAGACGCATACACAAACGAGCCATTGGGGCGTGCCTAATCAATATTAACCTATATATTTTCCTCTATATACCTTCCTGATATATATTATTAGCGTTTGGCTGCAGGGGTGTCATCCATCGCGAGAGAAGGGGACAACCTGGTGGTGGTCGGTCGACCTGTCCGCCTGGTCAACGAGCTGCACAAGCTCAAGTTTGACGCCGTGATAGTGTCGGATGGAAAAGAAGAAACATGGGACCCCCTGCCACCGCCCCCGTACCCGCCTCCGGAGCTGTCGCGCATGTGGTCCGTCCTGGACAGCCTCTGCTCCTTTGTCCTGGACTGCCTCCTCTCCTTCAGCCTGTACCTCTTCGGCTCCGGTGACCTCGGCCCCGAGCTCGCCGCCGCCACCGCTGCCGACATGGACGTACGGGCGGAGCCAGCGCAGCAGCAGGAGGCGAGTATGAGCAAGTCGAGCTCGAGCGGCGTCGTGGAGGATGACGACGACGACGACGATGACTTAATCAACAGGTTCAGGCAGCAGTTGAAGTTACAGGGGATTGACACCAGTTGGCGGAGCGTGGAGCCAAACTAGGGGGGTGGGGGTGGGTGGGGGGTGCAGTTAAGCTATAACTCTGAATAAAGAAGCAGCTCAGTTATGCTCAGCGGCAATTAGTGTTAGATAAAAAGCTCGCAATGGCCAGCTCCGCTTGGCTCGTATTATTTGTTAACTACCTCTAGCTTCATTTTGGCCCGTTTAAGCTCGAGCTGCTCACATTAGGTACAGTAGCGCTAGCAGTTTGTCTTCCGTGACATTTATCAAATGGCTCAAAAGCATGGCAGAAGGAACAGGCGCACAACCCCAAAACTCAGCGCCGCGGCCTCAAGCAGTGCTGCCCCTCCGGGCGTCCTTTGGCAGCGCGGCCGTACTATGCATGTGCATCTTCCCTTCTCCCTCTGTGCTGAGCTTTCTCCAAATCTCATGATCAAAATCTTGCAATTTGAGGGTCGGCCTGAAGTAAGCAGCGACCGGCGAGGCCAGCATCAATGGCGTCCGGGGTCCGGCAACGAGACCGCCGGCGTGTCACGGCCATCTAGGAGCATCTTGGCTCGGCTCGTGCGTTGGCGTTAATGGCTTCCTAACACGGCTGCTTGGGGGCTGCAGTGTTGACGCACTTTGCTGAGATTAACCGTGGTAACCATGAACCCGCTGGTTCCAAACCGTTGGCGTGACATCTTCTACAGGTTGGGCTGGGTTTTGCCCAAAACCGGTTAAACTGGACCATGAATAGGCTGACGCCTGATAGGAGGCGCGGAACTCGGTCTCTCTCGAAACCTCTGCCCTTGCTACAGTTAAAAGAGGCGACAGGGAGGCGACTCGTGCTCCCGCCGGCGAGGTCGCCGTTTCCCTCAGCTTCCGGCGGGCTTCTGGCCCTTGGATGTGGGTGGGAATGGTGGCTCTCTATCCCATGGTGTAGATTAGGTCCTAGGGTATCTAGGGTTTGGTATCCTGGCGACGTCGGCGAGGCGATGGTGGCGATGTTGTGGCGGAATAAGTCCTCTCGGACTCTTCCTCACCCTGCCGACGCTCCACTCCGGCGTCGACGGCGAGCCCGTGGAGGAAGGATTCCCTGTGGGGATCTCTGTTTAGGAGTCGTTGGCCGACGGCGCATCGATCTGAAGGTGCGTCTACTGACTTTTGGTGTTTCTTGCGCGACCGGTGCAGCGGTTGTGGGTGATGTGGAGTTGTGGATGGTGGATCTAGGAGTTCTTGCTCAGATCTAGGACCATGGAAGCACGGAGTGTGTCCCCGATGAAAGCTCTATGTTTGGTGTTGGTAATTAGTGACAATGCCTAAGTACTAATCCTATGCCTAAGTTGTATATATATCATATGAGGACTAGTACATTCCAAGGTTGGTGGCAAGATGAACATGGTGATCATGATGGCCACACTTGGATTTGGACGCAACCCTACATGATCAAGGCAAATGTATATGCTTAAGGGTTGTGTTTTAGTAACCAAGACACCTAGTGGGTGTGGTTACATTATAGGATAGATAGCCGTACTATAAAGAGGGGAATGACGCGGCTATTGAACTCCTAAGTGCCTCTAGGTGTGCATTTCATAATCATATGCATTTGGATAGAACTAATAATGCCTCGAAAAATGATTGTGAAAATGCTAACACACTCGCACATGTCGTGATCACTTGGTGGTGTTAGCACATTTGTGATGGCATTGGAGTTTGAGCGGTAGAGAGGGTTTGGGGTCCTCTCTCTCCCTCCCTCGGCGGGATTCAAGCGTTTTCGAGGAATTGAAACGTCTATTTTTCTTTACGCCAATGTCGAGTTTTGGAGGCGTTGTCACATGTCGTTTCACGAGCTAAAACATGTGCTAAAGTGACACACATACTTAGTCTAGCTCATATGTGAAAGGGTGAATCAAACGGAGGCGAACGGAGATCACAGAGGTGACCGGACGCGGTCTCTGTGTGACCGGACGTGTCCGGTCAGTGTTCAGCGTTTGCGTGTGTCTCGGTTTTCTAATCGGACGCGGTGACGCGTCCGGTCACGATCGATCGAACGCGTCCGGTCGTTACGGGATCTTACTAGACTCCAACCGGACGCTGGCACTGTGGCGTCCGGTTCATCTAGCGTGCACGTCCGGTCACTGCTTTGCTGGAGCATTGCTCGGCTGGACCAGCGCGTCCGATCAGTTACGGGACCAGCGCGTCCGGTCGAGCGTCGCGCATCCGGTCATGCTTCGCGCATGGATGGTGTACGCACCTGCGCATCCGGTTAGTTTGACCAGCGCGTCCGGTCAACGCGACTGCAGCGTTTTCAAGTGCCCAACGACTCTTTTCGAAGGGGTATGTCTATAAATACTCGTTGGCCGGCTCAAGGCTCCATCTCTTCCATTCTTTGACATACTTTTGAGCACTTTGAGCTAAGCAACTCCTCTCTCACTCATCTCTCTTGCTTCTTTGCTTATTCGAAGTGAGATTGAGTGATCCAAGTGTATTTGCATTGTGAGGATTGCATCTAGTTGGCACATGGTAGTTGATTTGCTGCGGGATTCTTGTTTCTCTTGGTGGTTGCCGCCACCTAGACGGCTTGGAGCAGCTTGGAGGCGTTGGCAAGAGTTGGTGATTATTCTTGGCCACCTCCGGTGATTGTGAGGGGTTTGTGCCTACCTCGACGAAGCGCCAAAGGCAACATTAGTGAATTGCTCGTGTCATTTGCAACCTTTTGCCATTTGGTAGGTTCTTGTGGAGCCTTTTGAGAGGCTTGGTGTGAGACCGATTAGCCACCGAACCACGTGGTGAAGAGGGACGCAACGGGGACTAGCGTGCCGGCAAGCACGTGAACCTCGGGATAAATCTTCGTGTCATCATTCTTATTGTGATTAATCGATCCCGGTGGTTGTGTATTGTGAAATTCATCTCTTGATCATATTGATTGGTTGGCTCAATACTTCGCCCCTCGGTGATACCCTTCTAACTCTCTCTTATATTATTTTCTTAGTTACCTTGCTAGCTTGTTAGTATAGCTCTTAGCTTGTGTAGCTAGTTAGCTTTAGTTGTAAGCTAAGTTGTGCGGTTTGACTTGTGCGGTTGAGTGCAAATATACTAGAATTGTGAATTGGATAGGTGGCTTGCAAACACCCCGTAGGCTAAGCAAAACTTGCATCTCGCTATTTGTTATATTGATAAACTTGTTTAGCTTGTCTTTGTAGAATTTTTTAAAAGGCTATTCACCCCCTCTAGCTATCAAGACCTTTCACCCGACCGATGGACCTCAACAACATTGTTCTTCTCGTCTTCACTGGCGGGATTCTACTGTGGTTTCTTCAAAGCTTTCAAGCGATGGTGCTTCCTCCGGTCTCTAGGTGCTGGCTTCTTCCTTTGTCTGGACCTAGCGTTGTCTTCTTCGGCATAGGTTTCCGGCAACGGCGGTTGCCGGAGAGTCAGGCGAGCAGGGGGCTCCCCAAGGGTTTCTATGTAATTCTTGTTTCTTCCAGGGGCTCCTATGCTAGTTCGGTTGGGACAGCTGCGCTAAACGGTTGCATACATTGGCCAACCACTAGATTGTGGGTTTATACGGTGCTTTGGTTCATTAATTGATGCTTTTTCAGCTTGATACTCCCTCTGATAATTTTTTTCAACTTTGACTAGGTTTATAGAAAATACGTGAAACATTTATATCTTCAAATAAGTTTATTATGAAAGTACATTCAATGATCTATCTAATAATACTAATTATGTATTATAAATATTAATATTCTTTTATATATATTTGGTGAAAGTTAAAAAATACTGACTTCTTGGGAAACGAGAATGACTTCTATTTTGGAACCGAACGAGTAATTTCTTGGTTTGTATTCCTGGCTGCCATCCTGCTATGGTTCATCATCATCATTCATACGACGTTCGTCATCGCCAAAGTACAAGAAGGCGCATTCCGCCTATATCCATCCACCGGTACATATATGAGCGTGCGTGGGATTTGATCATCAATACGTATACTAGGACGCTACACGCGCTTCGCTGCGTGTGAACTGCGTCGCTGCCTGACAGTGTGTTTGACTCTGGCTGAATTATAAGCTTTGGCTACTCTATGTTACTATTGGCTTTTTGGCTAACTAAATAATTTCTTCTTATTCCGGAAATTTGTAGATTAACGCAAGAGCATTGAACATTGCACATAGTACATATCCAAAGCATGTGCAAATACCATATATAAATCAGCACACATACATCTCATTGTTCCAATAAAAGAAACACATGACGTGTGGAATGGACGCACTAAGCATTAATCTTCATAAGACATGCCATGAGTTTTGACGTCTGCTTATATATACATACAACTTCGGGGTATATATTTTTTTTTTCTCGATCGGGTCATTCACCCGTTTTTCATTAAGAGGAAGATAGATCTTGTTACAATCGTGCGCGATCACGCAAGCGAGAAGCCTTCGTAATACACGCACACCGCACCACGTAGCTACTGGAATCACTTAGAAACAATTACATAATAAAGTTTTGCGACCAAAATGACAAGACCAAAGCGACCGTCTAGGCCTGCCACTTCGCACCTAGGAAGAGGGCCTTCATGGCTTCCCGCGTCGTCGTCGACAAGGGGAGGGTGAAGGCGGTCTGGAATTCGGCAAAGGAAGCTTCATCAGGTTGCTCAGTCTCCACCTCGATTCCTAGACGTTTCATCATCACCTTCCGCGCCTGAGCCTCCGGCTTCAGTTCCCTGTGCCTGCTCTTGGCGGCAAGCCTAGCGCTCCTCTTGGGGACGAGCTCCGAGTCGTCCAGGTCCCCTGCTCGCGCCCTGGCCGCCCAGGTTCGCCTTGGCCTTGGAGGCGACGACAGGACAGGCGGCTCGAGCGGCTTCTTGAATGTAGCGATGAAGTCCTCGATCGACATTGTGGCCGATGCGACAGGCGCACCGCCATCAACAGCCAGCATGGATGAGCCGCCTCCATCTGCATCTTCCTGGTAGCCGGGGAAGTCGACCTGGACTGGGGGTGGGGATCCCCCAGCCTGTTCCGGCTCCAAGAGTGAGGGCCTAGGTGAGGTTTGGGCCGTGCCGCACACGTCTGGGCCTGAGAGGCACTGGTCCACCGCCTGGGCCACCTCAGACACAGCCTGGCACGTGAAACCCACCTGAGTTGGCCTATCGATCAGACAAGCCTCAACCTCAACCAGCATGGGATCGAGTACCCAACGCGGAACCTCTGAGCAACGGTCCACTGCAAGCTCGGGCTCGGGGTGCACAGTACGTTTCTGCAATTCGCCTCCCTGCGTAGCGACGGTCGACGATACTGTCAAAGACAGCACGCCGCACTCACAGGACATGGGGTCCCAAGGTCTGTCAGCCAATGGCATGACCACGGCCTGGAGATCGTGTCCTGGAGCGACTGGAGCAACTGACGACGAGGTGCCATCGGCCGCCGGCAAGCCATGACCAGCCGGGAAAGGTGCCAGCGGGCATGTGGAGGATCCCACCAAGATGGCTCCAGCCGTGTCCTGCAGCCCCACGCCAGCAGGCGACATAGGCGCCGTGTCGAGCGGCGGGAACTCATCGAAGCTAAGCCGCTGGTGGACAGAGCGTCGATCAGCAGGTCGGCCAGGGTTGGCCCTGGCACCTTGTCGATTGTCGAGGCTGCGGCGTGCTGGGCAGTGCCTCGATATGTGCCCGCTACCTCTGCAATGGAGACACTTGAGCGGATCCCGACAGGAAGCAACCGTGTGGTCTCGCGCAAGACACCGGAAGCAACGGCCGCGAAAGCATGCCATGGCCGCGGAGCTCTTCCGAGGTGCCAGAGCGAGTTCACGAGGGTTGGACGATCTCCGCGACACCGGCTGGCTGCGCTGCAGGATGTCCATCCACCCGTGCACATTCGGCGGGGAGACGCAGTGGTGGCGGGATACCCTGGGCCCGAGCCGTTGATGTGCAGGGACACGCTGAGGCAGCGGACGGTTGTCGACTCGCCGGAGCGGCAGGCCATGAACCAGCTGAGGTCTCCGGTTCCAGCGACCATGCTTACGTCGCTGCGAGGCTGCTAGAGAACCGTGGACCGGGATCCCAACTTTTGCTCGCACCAAGATTGACTGGAGCTGAGGCCTGGAGGTAGCAGCCGACGACTGGACAACCGCGCCCACGGCACCGTGGCCGTGGACGCGCTCCGGCAGCTGACCACGTCGAGAACACCTGCGACCCTGCGCTCCGACGCTAGGCCCAACGGTCGTGGGTACGCTGGCAGAGGGAACGCCCCCGCCCGCCGCGGCCAGAGCACACGACAACTTAGGCGGCGGTGAGTCAGAGTCGCAGTCGGAGCCATCGTCGACGTCAACGGACCAACGAAGAGCCTTGGGGCGTCCAGCCGAGAGGGCCCCAGGGTGGAATGGGGCTGCTGATGGGGAGAGGGAGGAGCCCATGGCAGCGACACCCAAGTTGCCTCCAGCGACCACGTACGGCGGGGTGGTGGATGCAACGGCGGGATTCGGCGTCCGCCGCACTGGCGTCAGCGCAGCCAAAGTCGGAGCCACGGCGACCTCCGCGTCTTCATCTTCATCCTCGCCATTGACGACATCCTCGACAAGGACGAACGAATCGTCCACCATCAGCTGCTCCGCAGACGTGGCAGTGGCCTCCTCGCAGCGGCCGAGGTGCGCGACTGCAGCTCGGGGTGCAGGGGCGACCGCGGCGGCGGCACCAGGCCCAGACGCCGAGGGAGCGGCGCGGGGCACCGGAGCCACAGGGACGTGAGGGAGCGGCGGAACCTGTCCACCAGCCCCATGGATGGATAGATCAGGGCGAGGGGATGTCCGATCTGGTACTGGAAGGGGAGGGCTGGCTGCTGGTCGGTAGATCGCCGGCGTGGGGCTAGGGGCGGCGGCGTTCACGCGGGGTGGGAGGGACGGGTCGGGGGGGTGAGACGGGTCCATCTTTTTTCAAGAGGGACACGCATCTTCGGGGTATATATAAGATGTGGCTGCATTCTATATATAGGTAACATGGAGGTAAAGAGATTTGAACTTCTATTCATAGTGCCATGAACAAAGATGATAAAAGGAGTCTTTCCTTTGTAGGCTAATAAAGAGTTGATGATTACTAACAATCTGTAGCCATAAAATTTGCCAGATCTATTTGAAATAATAATAATAAAAGCTATATCAAGGGAGAGCATGGCTGTAGGTGCTTTGTCCCACGATGTACACCTTTACCTGCAAAGCATCAAAATAGTTGGGAAGCACCAAGCCAGCAACTGTATGATTTCCATATTATGAGTTTTGCATGTAGAAAGCAAAATAGGCTTCATCAGTTGAGAAAATGTTGTCTTTCCATTCTGAAACTAATTATCACCAGATCAACTATTATTCTCATTTTGTGGATGATGAAGTTTAGATCATGAGTAGTGGGGAAAGACCAAGGCATGGTCTCGTCGAAAGTGACATCACAAGTCTCTACGACTCGGTTAGTTTCAAGATTAAGTACTCGATATGCATGAGAATGTAAAGCATAACCAAGAAAGACACCATCCGAGGATCGAGACTCAAATTTATCTAAATTACCTTGTTTCAGGATGAAACATCTGCATCCAAACACTCGAAAGTGACTCACCTTGGGTAGTTGACCGAATCGCAGCTCATAAGAAGTTTTCTTCATGAAGGCTCGAAGAAAGATGCGATTGGAAACATGACATGCGGTGTTGATCGCTTCGGCCCAATATCTCCTAGGAGTCCTATGCTCATCGAGCATCGTCCTGGACATCTCAACAAGGGTCCGATTCTTGTGCTCAACAACACCATTTTGCTGAGGGACATAGGAGAGGAAAACTGATGCTCAAGGCCCAAAGAAGCACAAAAGGTTACAAAATGAGTATTCTTGAATTCTGTGTCATTGTCACTGCGAATCGCTCTCATGGCATTCTTAGGGAACTTATTTTGCAACCAAAGAATCAAATCTCGAGCATGTGAAAAAGCCTCATCCTTACCCTCCATAAAAAACACCCAAGAGTAGCGAGAAAAATCATCCACGATCACTAGAACGTACCACTTCCCACCCTCTGACCGAACCCGAGCTGGACCAACTGTGTTCATGTGAAGTAGATCGCCGGGTTCCTTGGTCATGACTTGATTCACAGGTGAGTGAGAAGCGGCAACCATCTTCCCATGATGACAAGGGTGACACACCAAATCCTTCTCAAATTTCAACTTGGGCAATCCTCGGATTAGATCAAGTGAGCTCAACCTAGCTAGTAAGTCAAAGCTCAAGTGACCAAGTATCCTATGCCACTTCCAAAGCTCAGAGGAGGATCCGACCACCAAACATCGAGAAGAACCAAAGGAATGAGAAAAATCAGCTCGAAAGACACGACCAAAAGAAACAATCTGGCAAACAAGATTTCCCTGAGAGTCAAGAACTCGAAACAAGCCGGTCTTAAAGCGCACTTCAAAGCCATCTTGAAGGAGTTGCGAAATAGAAAGCAAGTTGAAATACAAGTTTGAAACCAAAGCAACATCCTTCAAGACAAAACTCTCATTGACCCAAATGGTCCCACGAGAAAGCACTTTACCTTTGCTATTGTCCCCGAATGTGATGTACTCCTTACATTACATGGGGTCATGTGGCGCGAACATCCAAAATCAATGAGCCATGTGTTCTCCAGACCTCCGTCCTGCATCAATAGAAAGACATTGGATGAGCAAATGGTGCAACACTGGGGTTAGTAAACTGTGAAGGATACCAGTGTTGGCTCATTTTCCCTAGAAAAGTGTTAGGAAAAACACCAAACATGTCATGTCCCATTTGAGAAAAGCGGGCACCACGTGGGGAAAACGTGGTCCGCTAGAGCTGTAGGACTAAAAGCCACTACCACGAGGTCCAAAGTCATATTGATCACGACCTGAACCACGCCGGGCACGACCACCGCGTGGTCTCGTAACCTGAGGCCTGGCACCTTGAGGCATTGCAACTCTTGGCCTAGCATTGCGCCTCTGAACAGGCGGCACTTGTACGCCATGGGGCAGATGGTACATGTTCCGGTTGTTCAACTCATACTCCCGCCGCTCATCTCTCTTTCTCCTAAAGCAAAACTCAACAAGGTGACCATCCCTATGGCAATAGTCACAGTGATACCTCATCTCTCTCTTGGGTGATTGTTGGCTCACTCTCTTATGGGTATGGTTCACTCTTGGTAGCTTTTTGGCTTTAGAAAGGGGATCCTCAGAGATGTTCGGTAGAGTGTCAAGTGGATTTCTGAGATGGTTCGGTTTTGAAACCCAAACTTGTTTCTGGGGTGGAGCTCTTGGAGGTTCTTCAAACACTCCATCTTTCACAGTGGGTTCGGCAGGCTTAGGTGGATTGATCTTGATCAATTAGGGAGTAGTGGAAGGTTTCTCACTTGGGCTCAAACCACTGAACTCACCAACTTTGCCATAGACATTTTCACCCTTCCCACCTAGAGCAAAGCCTACTCCTAATGTCTCAGTTCCCCGCCTGAACTGGCTCATCGTCATGCCCAATTGCGGCTCACTACAAGACACCCAATTCAAGATGGACCAAAGGTATGTGTTGTCTTCCTCGGATCTCATCTTGTCATGCCTGCAAGACTCAAGCTCCAACACGAAGCTCTCACAACGTGCACACTCAACAACCGTGCTATCTGAATTGGCCTTCTCAAGTACAAGGATCTTGGCATTCTTCTCTGTCAGCTCAGATTGCAAGCCTGAACAAGACTTGCACGCACCCAACAAAGCCTTCAGCTCATCGTTCTCATCTAACAAGGCAGCATACTTAGATTGCAACTCAGAAAAATTAGTCATATGAACAGCACATTCATCACACTTAACCTCGTCAGACACATGAACAACAAGCTTCTTAGCTTCCTCAAGCTCTTTCTCCATAACTTCTAGCTTGTCCTTAAACTCTTTCCTCTCACGAGCAGCACGTTTCAGTAACTTATCTTGACTCATCAAAGTATCGGTTATGATATCAAGCTCGGCAATAAGAGCGTCGACGGAGGGTTTTACCTCAGTTGAGTCGTCGTCGTCGGGAAGCACGTCCTTGTTGGGATTCACCCCTTCATCCACGGCCATGGTGTAGTAGCCTCCATGGATGGACTTGGTGACGAAGCAAAGCCTGGTCAACTTGTCCCCATGCCTGTTCTTGGACTCATAATCACTCGAGGGAGAAGAAGACTGGTCATCGTCAGTGTCGTTGTCGAGGTCGCTGAGGGAGGCGAGGAAGGCATGCTCTTGAGCCTTGGCCTTCTTGAAGTACTTCTTCTTTTAGCGCCTCCTTGTCGAATCCTCCCTTCGACTTGTGCTTGGAGGTATACTCACGCTTGTCCTTGTGCTTGCTAGAGTCGTACTTGTCGAATGAGTGCTTGTTCTTCTTGGGGCAGTGGGCGACAAAGTGATCGGGATCTCCCTAGCCATAGCATCCTTCCTTCGGACCACCACCACGCCGACGATTCAAGCAGTTGTTGTGAAACCGCGAGAACCGGCTAATGATTAACGCCAGCTCGTCGTCCTCAAGACTCTCCATCTGCTCCTTTGTGACAGACACCAAAGAAGACAAGGCAAAAGACACCTGTGAAGGGTTAGCCAAAGAACTTAAGCCGTTACCTGAGACTAAGGCCATAGTCGGTGCAGAGGGATTCTTGAGATTGGCTTGGGTCTGGTAGTCGATCTCGGTGGACTTGAGCTTGCTAAAAAGCTCATCCATGGTGAGGGTCTCATACCTCGAAGACTCAATGATGGCAGTCACCTTCACATCCCATACCTTCCGATCTAGGGCATATAGAAGCTTGAGTGTCCTCTCATGATCATCATAAGGTAACTGTGCCTTGTTTGCTCGCATCTTGTTGACGATGGTCTGAAAGCGAGAAAATATAGCATCGATGGACTCGCCATCAAGCTAAATGAAGTTCTCGTACTCCCTCTTGTACATCTCGTAGAGTGTGGTTTTGACCTGTGCGGTCCCCTCGTGATAGCTCTAAAGCCTCACCTAGATCTCCCGAGCAGTAGTACAATCGGAGACTCTCTCGAACTCCTGGAGCGAAAGACTCGAGAAAAGAACTGCGCGAGCTCTGCTATTTGCGTTGTGCTGATCTTTTTGATCTTGCGTGACACGAGCACGGGGTTCAAGCACAACGTAAGTAGTATCCTCACAAATCTCCCAAACAAGTCAATCAATCCCCTGGAGATGCGCAGACATGCGGATCTTTTAATAGGGATAATTTGTTCCATCGAAGAATGGTGGTTTACCGGAACCACGCTCCATGTCACCTTCGTGGATCACGGGCCGATTAAGGTGGAATGATCTTTAACCGGCTCTGATACCAATTGAAGGACCGAAAACGGCGACCAGAGGGGGTGAATGGGAGCCGTAAAATTTCTTCTGAAATATTTGGCCGCTATCCCAAAATCACCGCCAACCACAAGCAAGTTATCAAGACTAGAATACCCAAGCCAACCGGTGACGAGGGTATCTAGAAAATTCCTTGGAACGACACAAAGACAACTCAAAAGACGGAACCCGAATCGGAGCACAAACGAAAGAATTACGGATGAATTGGTGAGGTCGGGAATTATAGACTTGAAATTCCAAACTGCACAACAGAAAAACTGCTCAGAACACTAGTAAGAACAGGAGCTGCAGCTTATGCATGAACAAGCCAAAAAGCTAGGCAAGGGCTGCACTGTCGGACCAAAGAGCACGAGTTCACGGAAGCAAGATCAAGGCTACAGGAAGAACCAATTCAACCAACGTGAATTAACCACTCCATTTTGTACTAGATATAATCAGACATGGAAAACTTGAATCACTGTTGCTTGATGGTGACATAGCCAAAAGATGAGCAGCTGAAAATTAATGCACAGACACAAGCTGCAGCTGCTGGAAGAGCACCGAAGGTGCTGGGCACTCACGTCCCTTGGCACAGCAGACACAAGAACTGAAGCAGGGAGAGAGGCACACGACACCAGAGTAGGGCGGCAGACACTCACTGCAGGTGCACGACGGGAGCTATGGGGAAAGCGCTAGAGCTCTAGGCACCGATCAGCTTGGGTCCCTATCGCCTTGCAGGAGGATCCGCACCGGTGGCTGCCGCTAGCGCCAGAAGCCCTTGACCTGGAACTCACGAAGAACAAAGAGGAAAAAGAGCGCATCGAGCAGCGACAGGAAAAAGAAAAACCGAATGAAATCAAAATGGATTGCTCCCAAACTTTGCATAGGCCATCACAGGAGAGTCAGTGAGCATACTCCAAGAGATCATCAACCAATTTCTACTCAAGCCATGGAAAATTTCAGATCGAAGTCAAGAACAAGTTTTTCCCCAAAAAGTGAAATCTGCTTCAAACTTGATGCAAGAGTGGAATTGACGAGAATCACTTGGTGATCTGGTTCATCACTCTTCAAAGCATCAACTGAACCAAGCAACCATGAGAGAAAGACTCGAACCAGCAAGAAATCAGAGGGACAGGGGGTGCATGAATAGTAACTCATAAGAACAAAAAAACTACAAAAATCACTAAGACACAAACTGAATCCCGGAGGACAACTAGAGGATTCAGGCTCTGGTTTCTCTCCATAAGGACTTATCTGTACGTGATCATCCGGGACATACAGTACAACTGTGGGGGCTATATGGCTCTGGCTTTAGTTGTTTAAAGGACCTTTTCTAGCTTGTTAGAGGTTACCTTAATTGGCATAAGAAAGGCTTGACACGTTGGGTGTAGGACAACCTCTAGTCTATGAGTATAGCCGAGAAGGAATTGTGCCATTTGAAAAGGGGGTTCCTACATCTGCCTGCCGAGTGAATCTAATGGCCCTAACTTGTTAGAAGAACCTTTAAGTGGCTTTATATGGTTTCCGATGTTTTGGGGAGTCGCGAACCCATGCATTTGGAAGTTATGACTCACAGTGAAAGTGTACACCTCTGCGCAGAGTTAAAAACTGGTATACTAGCCATGCCCACGGATATGGGCAGCCTTGGAACATCTACGGATAGATGATTACCATTGTTATATAGTGCTTAATCACTGTTGATTATTATTATGCTCATGTTAATGTTTTTCATTATCCTTATTACAAGTGATCATTGATTCATTAATGGGAAGTTGAATATCTTGCTGCTACTCTACTGCTTAATATATGATAACTAAAAGCTGAACACAGTTAAATAGTGTCTAGCCTTTTGTGCCTCATGAACCCTATGTTGTATTTGCAGAGTTCGACATGAACTCACTCTTGCTATTTCCACCATAACAGATGAAGATTATGATGATGATTATCGAAATGAGTACTAGTCTTGGTGTCAACCAGTCAACCGTGTCCCTGTGTTTGGAGTTCCGCTGAAGATCTACTATTAGTTACTACAAATTATTGTATAAGACTATGTGTTAAATATTTATTTGCTATGTAATAAACATTGTGATGATACTATGTAATTTGTCTACTTATGTGTGCGACCGATTCCTGGGGCGCACATGAGTCTTTTATGCATCCTATTTTTGTCCTTAAAAATGGGTGTGACAGATTGGTATCAGAGCCGTGTTGACTGTAGGACGCAAGCCTAGTTAGAATGGTCATCATTAGTGTCTATGTTTCACCTATTTAATGCCTATTTCTTTCACCTTGGTAATTGCTAAATTTTTATGCTTCTCCTATCTTATTCTATTGTGAAAATATATTGATTCTATCTGATCTATGTCAAAATTCTCGTAGATGCCTCCTCATCCTCATATGTTCGTTGCTCAGTACGTTGGTCGCTTCAAACCCTAGGAACCCCATATTGATGGTGACCAAGAGATATCAGATGCCGAATCAAGAGTGGGAGATACCTCAAAGGAGAATTCAGTCATGGGATGGACTACGAAGCATCACATCATGATTCCTAAAGCTGATGTTTTCTTCCATGACATGCTGATAAGAACTTTGGATAATTATTACTACGACTGGGAAGCTACGTTGGAGTATCGCTGCAAGGAGTACAGTCATCCATTGATGGACTCTTACTGGGAGACTGAGCTGTGGGTCAAGACAATGGATCCTACTACTAATGAGCCTAAGGTGGAGTCGAAGTTCATCACCCGAGTGAGCCGGGCAACCGTAGAAACAAGTATGGAAGATGTCGCCTACAATGCGTTTGTCTACTACCATGGTCTTCGCTCGGACAAGATGTTGCAGGGTGCACTCCGGCATTTTCCCTGTCTTTTACATGACATGGGTGTTTGGACCGTGCCGCTCGCTGATGAATCATCCTTGACATTACAAGCCACAGTGGGATTAGTTCGTGAGTTGGCTCTTCATGAGGCGGATTTGAAGGATAAGCTGCTAAAGGAAAAGAAACATAAAGAGCAAGCTTATAAGGAGATCGACGAATTAAGGGCTGCACTAGGGCTTCCCAAGAATTATGAGAAGCTCAATTAAAATTAGGAATCCCCTATGTAATAGGAACGATATTAGTTGCGAGTTAGTTTGAGTTCGGTAATGTCGAGTATTAGTAAGTGGTGTGAACAATTGTGTGCTTGATGGATTGTTATTATGACAATGTGTGATTTGGATCTTTGTAATGAGTGCTAGAACTTTGTGGACATGTCTACAAGTTCCATAGTTAAGAATAATTAGTTTGATCATGATTAGTTAGTTGGGATCAGGGTAGACTTGGTTCTGTCTTTTGCTGATTTCTGGATCAGTCTGGGATGTTACGGGAATAACTAAAAATTTGTTCATGAGAAATTTATAAAATTTTACTGGGAATAATTAGACTCCTATATCTTTCCAACCCCACAAGAATCATCTTTTTACCTATTATGGGCTAACAGATATACCTGTTCCAAGTTGGGGTTACTGCACAGTCTGGAATTCTGAAACAGTTTCAGTTAAGCTCAGTTTTTTATTAATCTATCGACAGAATCTGGAAAAGTGATGTTAATGAAAGTTGTAGATAATTTCATAAGCTTTCCAACCATGTAAAGATCACTTTAATTGGATTTCTGTAACTCTAGATATGGCAGTTTTACTGAGTTGCTGAAATTAGAATTCGCCCAGAGAATTCAGATTTACTTATCCATGGTATACATCATCTAGGATATTACTGAGCTTCGTCTTTGGTGCTTTGAAAACAGATGGCAGCCAGAGGTCATGGCAGAGGTCGTGGAGGTGTTAACCCACCCATTACTATAGAGGAACTTATGAATACACAGAATCAAATGATGCAGATGTTCATGCAGCACCTGCAAAACAACCCTCCTGCAGGAGGACCGCCACCTGTTCATGTGAGAGACAAGCATGGTAAATTTTTGAAGGGACGTCCTCCAGTGTTCTTTCATGCTGCAGATCCATTGGAGGCGGATGATTGGGTGCGAGCGGTGGAAAAACAGTTGAACATCGCTCAATGTAATGATCTGAAAAAAGTGTTATATGCATCTGGCCAGTTATAGGGAACAGCTCAGACTTGGTGGGAGTCGTATCAAGTTGCACGTCCTAACAATGATCCTCCTGTCACTTGGAATGAATATGTTAGAGATTTTAGAGCTCGCCATATTCCTGAAGGTGTAATTGAGCTGAAGTAGGAAGAATTCTGAAATCTCAGGATGGGACAGATGAGTGTCAGTGAGTATCATGACAAGTTCACGCAGTTGGCTCGCTATGTTCCCAATGAAGTGAGGAAAGATGCAGATAAGCAGCGTCTTTTTCTCAAGAGAATTTATTATGATCTTCGTTTGCAACTAAAGGGTAATGATTATGCTAGTTTCCAGGAACTTGTGAATAAGGCTATTGTGCTGGATAATGAACGTCGAGAGATGGACAGAAAAAGGAAGATGAAAGGACAAAGTGTTGGAAACAATAATCGCCAACGTACAAATTCTCAGCATGGGTTTCATTCAAAATTCTAAGGACCAGTTAGTCAGTGGAACCGCAATGCAAATCAACAGTGGTCTTAGAATCGGCAGAACAATCAGTTTCAGCAACGACCCCAGTATCAGCAGAACAGATAGTTCCAACAGCAGAGTGGTCAGCAAACTCCACGTTAGGGTAATTCTAACTCTACTCCAATGAAGACCAGTGCACCTAGTACTCCTAATCTGTGTTATCGCTATGGAGAACCTGGACACTATGCTAATCATTGTCCCAAGAAGCAGAATCAACAGACACCGCAGGGACAGAGGTCATCCAATACTGGAAAGGTGAATCATGTGTCTACTAAAACAGCACAGACGGAGCCTAAAGTAATGCTTGGTACATTCAATGTTCATTCTACTTCTGCAACCATTCTTTTTGATTCTGGAGCTTCACATACCTTTATTTCGAACATTTTTGTTAAGATGCATAGTGTACCCATGCTTGCCATGAAAGAACCTCTCTTAGTAAATTCACCTGGGGGTACCATGCAAACCACTAATTGATGCCTTCCAGTTAGTATGATTTTAATGGGGGTAGAGTTTAAGATAACTCCTATAGTGTTGAGAACATCTGGTATTGATGTGATTTTGGGTATGGATTGGATGATGCAAAATCAGGCAGAGATTCAGTGTCAGCAGAAGGTAGTAGTTGTGAATGCACCTAATGGAGAGAAAATCAGTGTGGATGTAGCAGTGCAGAAGCAGCCAACCGCTGTAGTAAATCAGCTTGATGAATATGTTAGTAAAGAAAATCTAGTTATCAGTGATTTTCCAGATGTTTTTCTAGATGATTTGCTAGGTATGCCGCCTGACCGAGACATTGAATTTCTTGTTGAATTATTACCTGGAACTGCACCTATAGCTAAACGACCATATATGATGGGAGTAGATGAATTAGAAGAACTTAAGAAACAAATTAAGGAATTGCAAGATAAAGGTTTTATTCATCCTAGTTCGTCACCTTGGGGTGCGCCAGTTATATTTGTTGATAAAAAAGATGGTAGTCAGAGAATATGTGTGGATTATCGGTCGCTTAATGAAGTAACCATCAAGAACAAGTATCCTTTGCCCAGAATTGATGATTTGTTTGACCAGTTGAGAGGAGCTTGTGTGTTCTCTAAGATTGATTTGCGTTCTAGTTATCATCAGTTGAAGATTCGTGCCTCTGATATTCCAAAGACAGCTTTTACTATGAGATATGGTTTGTATGAGTATACGGTTATGTCGTTTGGTTTGACCAATGCACCTGCCTACTTTATGTATATGATGAATAAGGTATTTATGGAGTACCTTGATAAGTTTGTGGTGGTATTTATTGATGATATATTGGTATTTTCTAAGACGGAGAAGGAGCATGCTGAACATCTGAGGTTGGTATTGCAGAAACTCAGAGAGCATAAGCTGTATGCTAAGCGAAGTAAGTGTGAGTTTTGGTTGAAGGAAGTCTCTTTGCTTGGTCATATTGTCTCTAATGGTGGAATATCAGTAGACCCAGGCAAAGTAAAAGATGTTTTGAATTGGAAGCCACCAACTGATGTGGGAGAGATTCGTAGTTTCTTGGGTTTAACTGGATATTACAGACGGTTCATTAAAGGGTTTTCTAAACTTGCTAAGCCTATGACATCTTTGTTAGAGAAGAATGCCAAGTTTGTATAGTCTGATCAATGTCAAGCTAGTTTTGAAGAATTGAAGGAGAGATTGACTACTGCATCTGTCTTGGTATTGCCAGATTTAAGTAAGAAGTTTTCTATTTATTGCGATGCTTCTCGTCAAGGTTTAGGGTGTGTTCTTATGCAAGAAGGTAGAGTTGTTGCCTATGCATCTAGGCAGTTGAGAAAGCATGAGCTGAATTATCCTACTCATGATTTGGAGTTAGCAGCTGTAGTACATGCCTTGAAGATTTGGAGACACTATTTGATTGGATATAAGAGTGATATATACACTGATCATAAGAGTTTGAAGTATATTTTCACACAGTCTGATCTAAACTTGAGGCAACGTAGATGGTTGGAGTTGATCAAAGACTATGATCTAGAGATACACTATCATCCTGGTAAGGCTAATGTTGTGGCTGATGCTCTTAGCAGAAAGAGTTATGCTAATGGGATGCAAATGTTGTTTATGACAAGTGAGTTGTGTGCTAAATTTGAATATCTGAATTTGGGAATTGTCGCTAATACAATGGAATTAGTGATAGAACCTACCTTAGAGCAAGAAATATACAAGGGTCAGTTGAAGGATGAGAAATTAAAGAAGATAGCAGAAGATATAGTGATTGGTAAGTCACCAGGGTTCTGAATGGATGACAATGTGATTTTATGGTTTGGAAAGAGGTTGTGTGTACCTGAGGATCAGTCCATTAGGTAGGGAATCCTTCGTGAAGCTCATGAGTCAGCTTATTCTATTCATCCCGGAAATACTAAGATGTATCTAGATCTAAAATAGAAGTACTGGTGGGTTGGACTGAAACGAGATATAGCTGAGTATGTGGCAGTGTGTGACACTTGTCAGAGAGTGAAAGCTGAGCATCAGAGACCAGCTGGATTACTGCAACCAATGAAGATTCCTGAATGGAAGTGGGAGGAAGTTGGTATGGACTTTATAGTGGGGTTACCTCGTACTTAGAGAGGTTATGATTCTATTTGGGTGATAGTAGATCGGTTGACTAAAGTTGCTCATTTTATACCGGTTAAAACTAAGTATACTGGGGAACAATTAGCTATATTATATATGGAGAAGATCGTGTGTTTACATGGAGTTCTAAAGAAAATTGTGTCTGATCGAGGTTCGTAGTTTACGTCACACTTTTGGAAGGCTGTACATGAATCTTTAGGGACAAAGTTGAATTTCAGTACAGCATATCATCCACAGATAGATGGGCAGACCGAAAGGACCAACCAGATACTAGAAGACATGTTGAGAGCTTGTGCATTGCAATATGGAACTAGTTGGGATAAGAGTTTGCCTTATGCAGAATTTTCTTACAACAATAGTTATCAACAAAGTCTTAAGATGGCGCCGTTTGAAGCTTTGTATGGACGTAAGTGTAGAACTCCATTGTTTTGGAATCAGACGGGTGAGTCTCAGGTATTTTGTATAGATGTTCTTAGAAATGCAGAGGATCAAGTGCGAGTGATTCGTGAGAATTTGAGAGTAGCACAATCTCGTCAGAAGAGTTATGCTGATAATCGGAGAAGGGATTTAGTTTTTGAGGTAGGTGATTATGTCTATTTAAAGGTGTCACCAATGAGAAGTGTGAAGAGATTTAACATGAAAGGCAAGTTAGCACCAAGGTATGTTGTGCCATTTAAGGTTATTGATAGACATGGTGAGGTTGTTTATCAATTAGAGTTGCCTGAAAATTTGTCTGGAGTACATGATGTGTTTCATGTTTCTCAACTCAAGAAGTGTTTACGTGTGCCTGAGGAGCAAATACCTTTGGATGAATTGACTGTTAAGGAGGATCTTACATATGAAGAGTTTCCGGTTAAGATATTAGAAACTGCTGAAAGAGTTACTCGAAGTTGGGTTATTAAGATGTGCAAAGTTCAGTGGAATCGGTATTCAGAGGCAGAGGCAACCTGGGAAAGAGAGGATGAATTGAGGAAATCATATCCGCAGTTATTTGAGTAAGCAGTCCAATCTCGAGGATGAGATTCTTTTAAGGGGGGTAGAATTTGTAACACCCAAAAATCTTAAAATTTTAAATTAAGAAGAAATTTGGAGTTAAAAAAATTTAGTTATGAGTTTAAATGATTTAGATAATATTTAATGGGGTAAAATTTAAAATTCTAGGTGGAATATTTGATGATGCATTCATGCTGTTGCATTTGTTTTATTGTGTGGTGAGGTTTTAGTTTTTATGGAATTTGAATTCAAAATTCATTTTAAAATGGCTTTGGAAAACAAATTTAAATGAGAAAAGAAAAGAGAAAAAAATAGGAAACCTTACCTGCGGCCCGGTGGCCTGGAGGCCCGTCCGAGCCGAACCGAGCCGGCCTGCCCTTTTTCCCTCGCGTTGATGGGCTGTCGAAGCCGAGCTGCTTGCTGTTCTTCTTCCCGCGCAGCGTGGGCCGCCCTAGGGAGCCGCCGCTGCCGCGCACTTCCCTCCCTTCCTTTGTTTCGCTGACGCAGGGGCCCGCTGTTAGTCGCGCCTTCTTCCTCTTGCCGTGGCCGAGCCGGAGACCGACGTTGCCTCCAACCGAATCAATCAGGAATCTCGGGACTTCCTAACCGAACACGGCATATTAGCTCTATAAATGTGTAGCCTCTTGCCTCCTCTCCTCGTTTTCCATCTAAACGTTGAGCCAAACCGCTTGAAACCGAGCCTAGTCGGCTCGAAACCCTAAGGAGTCACAGTTGTCCGTCGTCGGGGCTTGCGAGTGGATGGAGTCCTTCTTTTTCGTTTTGGTGAGCTCGCCATCTTCTTCTTTTCCTCCCCATGCTTTTCTTTTGAGTTGTAGTGCTTTGAATCGCGTGTTTGCGAAGCTCCAGTGAGCCGGCAATGGCGCCGCCGCCTTCTCGAGCCGTAATCCATCCTCGATTTGTTGTAGTCTTCCTAAATTGCGTAGATGAGTTCGCGTTGCCCTCCACGTTCGATTGGTGTCGGTCGCGAGATGTTTGGTGGTCGAAAACAGGGAAGCCGGAGCTCACCGGCGAGCCATGGAGGTCGGCCATGGCGGCCACCGGCCGGCGCTGGCGGAGGTGACCGCGCTCTCTCTCTTTTTCATCTGGAATCAATGTCAGCCATCCATCCTCAGATCAACGCTCAAGATTAGAACGTACCTCTTCGGCTGGTCTTTTTGCTAAAGAAACCCTGCAATTCTTTAAAGCTTAACCCGCGGTCCTTGGCGTAATCCAAAAATTACGTTTCCTTGTTTTAAAAACGTATTTCCTCTCGGTAAATCAAAAATACGTTTTCTGGTATTTATAGTTTTGCCACTAAAATTGTTTTGATCGTAAAATCTTCGTTTTAACTCCAATTTGAACCGTTCAAGTTACGTTAGGTTTGTATTTGCGAGCTCTACATGTTTGTAAAGTTGTACAGTAGGTTTGGAAATTTTAATTTTCCAGTTTATATTAAAATACTTATTTATCTATAGGAAATCTTAGAAAATTCATAACTTTCACGTTTTAAATCCGAATTTCGTGATTTTTACGTCTGTGTGATCGTAGAAACGTGTAGAAGAGTTTTACAAACTTTTCATACTGTTTTGATACTGTTGGTGTACTGTTCTAATTATATTTCTTTATTTGGTTCATGTATGATTGCTCGGATGATTGTGTGATGATGATTGGTGATCGAGTATAGACGGTGAGCAGTTTCTTGACGATCTGGAGTATTATTTTGAGCCAGATCAGCAGGGTCAACAGGAAAGCTTTGATCAAGGCAAGTATAACATGGGACCATCCTTGTTACCTATTCACTGAAATTATCATACATATGCATGTGTCTTCCTTGACAACCATAGAGATTATAACTTAGTTATTGATATCTTATTTTCCTTGTCACCTATGGGGTGTGCATTTGGGTAGCTATTGCTAGTGCTTAATTATGAACAATGATCTTGTAATTTGATTAATGAATTAAGTAATCAACCATTAAGATGATTTTATTACTGTTGAAAAGGGGGCTAGAGCAAGGGGTTATATTGTTGCTCTGGTTTCTCTCCATAAGGACTTATCTGTACGTGATCATCCGGGACATACAGTACAGCTGTGGGGGCTATATGGCTCTGGCTTTAGTTATTTAAAGGACCTTTTCTATCTTGTTAGAGGTTACCTTAATTGGCCTAAGAAAGGCTTGACACGTTGGGTGTAGGACAGCCTCTAGTCTATGAGTATAGCCGAGAAGGAATTGTGCCATTTGAAAAGGGGGGTTCCTACATCTGCCTGCCGAGTGAATCTAATGGCCCTAACTTGTTAGAAGAACCTTTAAGTGGCTTTATATGGTTTCCAGTGTTTTGGGGAGTCGTGAACCCATGCATTTGGAAGTTATGACTCACAGTGAAAGTGTACACCTCTGCGCAGAGTTAAAAACTGGTATACTAGCCGTGCCCACGGATACGGGCGGCCTTGGAACATCTACGGATAGATGATTACCATTGTTATATCGTGCTTAATCACTGTTGATTATTATTATGCTCATGTTAATGTTTTTCATTATCCTTATTACAAGTGATCATTGATTCATTAATGGGAAGTTGAATATCTTGCTGCTACTCTACTGCTTAATATATGATAACTAAAAGCTGAACACAGTTAAATAGTGTCTAGCCTTTTGTGCCTCATGAACCCTATGTTGTATTTGCGGAGTTCGACATGAACTCACTCTTGCTATTTCCACCATAACAGATGAAGATTATGATGATGATTGTCAAAATGAGTACTAGTCTTGGTGTCAACCAGTCAACCGTGTCCCTGTGTTTGGAGTTCCGCTGAAGATCTACTATTAGTTACTATAAATTATTGTATAAGACTATGTGTTAAATATTTATTTGCTATGTAATAAACACTATGATGATACTATGTAATTTGTCTACTTATGTGTGCGACTGATTCCTAGGGCGCACATGAGTCTTTTATGCATCCTATTTTTGTCCTTAAAAATGGGTGTGATAGATTGGTATCAGAGCCGTGTTGACTGTAGGACGCAAGCCTAGTTAGAATGGTCGTCATTAGTGTCTATGTTTCACCTATTTCATGCTTATTTCTTTCACCTTGGTAATTGCTAAATTTTTATGCTTCTCCTATCTTATTCTATTGTGAAAATATATTGATTCTATCTGATCTATGTCAAAATTCTCGTAGATGCCTCCTCATCCTCGTATGTTCGTTGCTCAGTACGTTGGTCGCTTCAAACCCTAGGAACCACATATTGATGATGACCAAGAGATATCGGATGCTGAATCAAGAGTGGGAGATACCTCAAAGGAGAATTCTGTCATGGGATGGACTACGAAGCATCACATCATGATTCCTAAAGCTGATGTTTTCTTCCATGACATGCTGATAAGAACTTTGGATAATTATTACTACAACTGGGAAGCTACGTTGGAGTATCGCTGCAAGGAGTACAGTCATCCATTGATGGACTCTTACTGGGAGACTGAGCTGTGGGTCAAGACAATGGATCCTACTACTAATGAGCCTAAGGTGGAGTCGAAGTACAGTTATGACTCTTACTGGGAAACAAGTATGGAAGATGTCGCCTACAATGCGTTTGTCTACTACCATGGTCTTCGCTCGGACAAGACGTTGCAGGGTGCACTCCGGCATTTTCCCTGTCTTTTACATGACAAGGGTGTTTGGACCGTGCCGCTCGCTGATGAATCATCCTTGACATTACAAGCCACAGTGGGATTAGTTCGTGAATTGGCTCTTCATGAGGCGGATTTAAAGGATAAGCTGCTAAAGGAAAAGAGACATAAAGAGCAAGCTTATAAGGAGATCGACGAATTAAGGGCTGCACTAGGGCTTCCCAAGAATTATGAGAAGCTCAATTAAAATTCGGAATCCCCTATGTAATAGGAACGATATTAGTTGCGAGTTAGTTTGAGTTCGGTAATGTCGAGTATTAGTAAGTGGTGTGAACAATTGTGTGCTTGATGGATTGTTATTATAACAATGTGTGATTTGGATCTTTGTAATGAGTGCTGGAACTTTGTGGACATGTCTACAAGTTCTATAGTTAAGAATAATTAGTTTGATCATGATTAGTTAGTTGGGATCAGGGTAGACTTGGTTCTGTCTTTTGCTGATTTCTGGATCAGTCTGGGATGTTATGGGAATAACAAAAAATTTGTTCTTGAGAAATTTATGAAATTTTACTGGGAATAATTAGACTCCTGTATCTTTCCAACCCCACAAGAATCATCTTTTTACCTATTATGGGCTAAGAGATATACCTATTCCAAGTTGGGGTTACTGCACAGTCTGGAATTCTGAAACAGTTTCAGTTAAGCTCAGTTTTTTATTAATCTATCGACAGAATCTGGAAAAGTGATGTTAATGAAAGTTGTAGATAATTTCATAAGCTTTCCAACCATGTAAAGATCACTTTAATTGGATTTCTGTAACTCTAGATATGGCAGTTTTACTGAGTTGCTGAAATTAGAATTCGTCCAGAGAATTCAGATTTACTTATCCATGGTATACATCATCTAGGATATTACTGAGCTTCGTCTTTGGTGCTTTGAAAACAGATGGCAGCCAGAGGTCGCGGCAGAGGTCGTGGAGGTGTTAACCCACCCATTACTATAGAGGAACTTATGAATACACAAAATCAAATGATGCAGATGTTCATGCAGCATCTGCAGAACAACCCTCCTGCAGGAGGACAGCCACCTGTTCATGTGAGAGACAAGCATGGTGAATTTTTGAAGGGACGTCCTCCAGTGTTCTCTCATGCTGCTGATTCATTGGAGGCGGACGATTGGGTGCGAGCGGTGGAAAAACAGTTGAACATCGCTCAATGTAATGATCTGGAAAAAGTGTTATATGCATCTGGCCAGTTACAGGGAACAGCTCAGACTTGGTGGGAGTCGTATCAAGTTGCACGTCCTGACAATGCCCCTCCTGTCACTTGGAATGAATATGTTAGAGATTTTAGAACTCGCCATATTCCAGAAGGTGTAATTGAGCTGAAGCAGGAAGAATTCCAAAATCTCAGGATGGGACAGATGAGTGTCAGTGAGTATCATGACAAGTTCACGCAGTTGGCTCGCTATGTTCCCAATGAAGCGAGGAAAGATGCAGATAAGCAGCGTCTTTTTCTCAAGAGAATTTATTATGATCTTCGTTTGCAACTGAAGGGTAATGATTATGCTAGTTTCCAGGAACTTGTGAATAAGGCTATTGTGCTGGATAATGAACGTCGAGAGATGGACAGAAAAAGGAAGATGAAAGGACAAAGTGTTGGAAACAATAATCGCCAACGTATAAATTCTCAGCATGGGTTTATTTAAAATTCTAAGGACCAGTTAGTCAGTGGAACCGCAATGTAAATCAACAGTGGTCTTAGAATCGGCAGAACAATTAGTTTCAGCAACGACCCCAGTATCAGCAGAACAGATAGTTCCAACAGCAGAGTGGTCAGCAAACTCCACGTCAGGGTAATTCCAACTCTACTCCAATGAAGATCAGTGCACCTAGTACTCCTAATCTGTGTTATCGCTGTGGAGAACCTAGACACTATGCTAATCATTGTCCCAAAAAGCAGAATCAACAAACACCGTAGGGACAGAGGTCATCCAATACTAGAAAGATGAATCATACATATGCATGTGTCTTTCTTGACAACCATAGAGATTATAACTTAGTTATTGATATCTTGTTTTCCTTGTCACCTATGGGGTGTGCATTTGGGTAGCTATTGCTAGTGCTTATTTATGAACAATGATCTTGTAATTTGATTAATGAATTAAGTAATCAACTATTAAGATGATTTTATTACTGTTGAAAAGGGGGCTAGAGCAAGGGGTTATATTGTTGCTCTGGTTTCTCTCCATAAGGACTTATCTGTACGTGATCATCCGGGACATACAGTACAGCTGTGGGGGCTATATGGCTCTGGCTTTAGTTGTTTAAAGGACCTTTTCTAGCTTGTTAGAGGTTACCTTAATTGGCGTAAGAAAGGCTTGACACGTTGGGTGTAGGACAGCCTCTAGTCTATGAGTATAGCCGAGAATGAATTGTGTCATTTGAAAAGGGGTTCCTACATCTACCTGCCGAGTGAATCTAATGGCCCTAACTTGTTAGAAGAACCTTTAAGTGGCTTTATATGGTTTCCGGTGTTTTGGGGAGTCGCGAACCCATGCATTTGGAAGTTATGACTCACAGTGAAAGTGTACACCTCTGCGCAGAGTTAAAAACTGGTATACTAGCCGTGCCCACGGATACGGGCAGCCTTGGAACATCTATGGATAGATGATTACCATTGTTATATCATGCTTAATCACTGTTGATTATTATTATGCTCATGTTAATGTTTTCATTATCCTTATTACAAGTGATCATTGATTCATTAATGGGAAGTTGAATATCTTGCTGCTACTCTACTGCTTAATATATGATAACTAAAAGCTGAACACAGTTAAACAGTGTCTAGCCTTGTGTGCCTCATGAACCCTATGTTGTATTTGCGGAGTTCGACATGAACTCACTCTTGCTATTTTCACCATAACAGATGAAGATTATGATGATTATCGAAATGAGTACTAGTCTTGGTGTCAACCAGTCAACCGTGTCGCTGTGTTTGGAGTTCCGCTGAAGATCTACTATTAGTTACTACAAATTATTGTATAAGACTATGTGTTAAATATTTATTCGCTATGTAATAAACACTGTGATGATACTATGTAATTTGTCTACTTATGTGTGCGATCGATTCCTGGGGCGCACATGAGTCTTTTATGCATCCTATTTTTGTCCTTAAAAATGGGTGTGACAGTGAACATGTGGTCTGTGTGGATGACTGAATGTGACCTTTTAAGTTGTAAACTATGTTATATGTGAACTCATGTGAACTACGTTATTTCATATTAAATCATGTTATTATTATTATTATTAAAAAAATCCTAGCCGTATCCCCGCGTCACTGTTTTTTTTGGAGAATAGTGTATCCGCGTATCTGATACGTATCGTATCTGATACCCGTATTTGTATCTGGGTAGTCTTGGTTATTAGGACCGGACTGGAAATCAAACTGGTGAGGCCGTCGGTTCATTGGTTCACTGGTACAACCGTTAAGAACCGGTTGAGCCGCCGGTTCGATAGTTTTGGATCGGATGGATTGAACCGCCTACAAATACTTCAAACTGGTGTAATATAATGAAATATAATCGATAATTAGCAACATATAGTTGATCATATATACAAATAATCTAATAAAGAACACAACTATTTAACCATTTTCTAGCTAATCTAGCTACAATTATATATAAGAAATATGCATGAAAAGATAATATATAGAGAACTTGGTTCCAAAAAGACTTAAATAGTATTTTAAATATTCTTGGTTATCAAAATAATCTCAAATATTGAAAAAGAATGTACTATTGGGAAGAGCTCATCAAAATAATCAAGATGGATATATTATTTATTTAATTAAGAGAGCTCAATTTTTTGGAAATTAAAAATGCGGCGTCCAAAGTCAACAAGTGCATGAAGCGTGGCAGGCAATGTACACACGCACACGTCACTCTCCAAACGTTCACAGCCCACTCACTCTGGGTATTCGGTTAACCAAAACCGATCGGTTCGGTTCTTCGGTTATCCAGCAAATTTCGGTTCCATGAGAAGAAGGAACTGATCGGTTACTTAGAAAACGTGGAACCGATGAATTTCGATTTCGGGTAATTCGGTTCGGTTTCGGTTCTAACCGAGGGAACCGAAAATTTCAGAATCCAATAAACAGCCCATTCAATTGCAAATTTCAGCAGCATTTTGCCTGATTTTCATCAAGTCAACAAGGACAATTTAAAGAGCAATGCAGCATAAAACAACAGTACAACACATATATGTTATTGTTCTCTCAAATTCAAAGGAAAACAAGCAACAATTCACCAACAGTAATAAAACAGCAGTCCAGCTCCAGCCTCCAGGCGTCCAGCCGCGCGCGCGCACACACACATATTCAAGCATAGAGCAATAAAAAAACAAGAGGTTCAACGGCACAAGTGAAACAAGAAGTCCAGCAGCACACAACGGCTGCACCTTCACTTCACAGGAACCAGTCCAGCAGTCCACACTCCACAGCCACTCCTTAGCAAGCCTGAAACAATATTTGCAAACTGAAACAAGTAAGAAAAAAATATATTTATGATGAGTATATGACTAAGTCACAAGGCAATATAATATATAATATAAACCACAAGGCCGTATATGATATATGTCGCGTGATATGTATATGTGTATATGCGACGAAGTATGTATATGGTGTATGTATTACCCTTTATTGGCTGATAGCCGATATACGGTATTAGCACGGGCCAAACCCGCGTGCTATGATATCCAATATTGAGAGAGTATATGCGAGCAATATAATATACCAGATATTCGTGCGCGTGTGCATATAATATATTCTTTCGTATGCGTATGCGTGTACGCAGGATCTCAGAGGCTGGCGAAGCCCGCAAGTCTGCCGCTCGCGTGTCGACTCTGTCGTGTTTGTCCTACTCGGTACTCACCATATTTCTCTCGAGCCTATCATATGGAACGGGCCATCTCTATTTCTCTCTAGTATTCTCTAGCCATGGCACACATCGACGAGCTACTATCGTCTCCCCAGGCAATTCCACCCAAAGGGAACACTTCTCTACGGCAGCAGATTCTCTCAGACGTCTCTCTCTGGCTAAGACGAAAACAAAATCACACTAAGAGGTTTCTCCTATAGAGTCCCTAGCATAGCGACTCATCTCATACGACCAGACCAAGGAACAATAGGGATACATAAAGACAACAAGCTTACTCCATATGCACAGACTAGATTACATATGACTTTCCCTTTGGGGAGGTCCCGAACACATGGACAACAAGAGCTGGCTTACCTCAGGATTGGCGAGGCACCCGCTCCTGCTCGGGACTACTGGTTGGTGTTTACAAGGTGGGAGTGGGACGCTAGGACTCTCGCACGCTCTCGCTACTACGGTTGCTTGCCGATGGATTGTTGATTCCTTCTCCCTCTTCCTTCTACCTCATCTTCAGCGAAGCCTTTTATAGGAGCATCGTGAGCTTTATATGGACACTTCAGGGACAGCAGATGAGCATCGCGGTAGTTCGTGCACTCCAGACTGTCTCCATGCACACAGTTGCGGCGTCTTCTTATTTTACAGCTGCACACACCGCATCGCGCAGTCTTTCTTCATCCTTAAGCATGGCTCAGATGACTACGCCCTTGTTTATTCATCTCGGGACTTCACGTCATCTCGCCCATGCATCATTAGCATGAATGCATGCTTGAGCTTAATGACGCCGGTAATGGGACCTGTAGGATATTTTATATTACTCGTACGGTTAGGGGGTCATCCCGCCGCACGATTGATAATCTTCGTTATCAATCCCGGAGTGTGGGGGTTATGGTCCTCCACGCGCGGAAATTGATAGTCATATCAATATTTTTACTGGCTATTCTGAGGTTTTTCAAGATCCATATTGCTATGATATCATCTTCGAACATATGGTATATTTGCTTTAGCTAGCCTTCAGTCTTGGAATTCACTTAGTGGTTCAGTACCTATCCAATCTGGTTGCCATGTTTCGTACCATGATAGGAATTGCTGATATTCTCTTCTTAACTATGAGTCTTTGCCAAAATTTGGTGTTATTAATCTACCTATTGCTCTCATTGGTGCATTGTAGTTATAATTTTCCAGTAGGAATATCCTTATTATTTTATTTTGGTATATCATAAAATATTCAGGATCAAATTTTATATTCCCTTCCAATTCTTTGGCATCATTAAATATTCTCCAGTTATCACGGTTTATATTCTTGAAGAATAGCTCTTCATGCTCTTGAGATATTTTTGAAGGGCTTAGGCTTGGGAATAAATATATACCTTTTGTAATGTAAATATCATGGGATGCTGGCCTTATTGGTTGTGTAAATCTTGGTGGAATGGAGTAGAAGACAATTTTATATCTACCTTGGAGATATGAAAGCCTTTTACAAGCTTCTTTGGTAAATTTTCCAAGGTCAGAACATTGGACTTCCTCCAGAGTTCCATATATAGCATGCACTAAACCATGGTCTATTATGGTTTGTAAAGAAATTTCTTGCATGCCATTCCTTTGTATATTTCTAAAATATCTCAGAATCTTATCTTGACTTGGGCAATATATGCAGTATGCGCATTTAATATTATAATCACCCTTTCCTCTAATCCAATCATGCTCACACTCTACTTGGTTCATTAGCTCAAAAGCTAATTCTTCGATTAAGCCTAAATCATCTTCACTTATGTTATTATACATCTCTTCGTAACCTTCTATGAGTAATTTATTGTTTACTTCCCATTGGTCTTCTGGCGACATATTATATGTACTACTTGAATGCGGTATTATATTCATATTATGTGTGTCTGACACAATATGTGGTTTATTTGTAACCAGCTGAACTTTACTATTATTTTTAGTAGTGGTAATATTACTACTCCCTTTATTAGTATTTTCTATGATGTTATTTTTTCTTTTAGGTATGGCATCATGATTCCTTGCCAACATATTATTTCTCTGTATCTTTTTTAGCTTTTCTATCTCTCTGACGACAGATAACTCTTTGTTTTTGATCGTAGGCCAATCTTTTGTCATTGAAGTAAAATATTCCCCTTGTATTTGTTTTAATTTTATTTTTCACCCGAAGGGAACACATCTTTACGGCAGCAGGTTCTCTCATACGTCTCTCTCTGACTAAGATGAGAACAAAATCACACGCAGAGGTTTCTCTTATAGGGTCCCTAGCATAGCGACTCATCTCATGCGACCAGACCAAAGAACAATAGGGATACAGAAAGACAAGCTTACTCCATATGCACAGACTGGATTACATATGGCTTTCCCTTTCGGGAGGCCCCGAACACACGGACAACCAGAGTTGGCTTACCTTAGGACAGGCGAGGCACCCGCTCCTGCTCGGGACTACTAGTTGGTGTTTACAAGGTGGGAGTGGGACGCTAGGACTCTCGTACGCTCTTATTTCTTTCTTCCACGCTAGGACTTTTAATAGATCAATATTTTATTATTAATTATTATTAAGTTATGCTTAAGCTCCCGTTTACCCCACATGATCACTTACTAGAATTAAAGAGAGTAATTGATCATCAATATAACCTCATCATCATCGTCATAAGTCACCCACATGTCAAGTAACCATTTATTCTGTGAGTTTTCCGGACCGCTCGTGACTGTGGGCATAGCTGTTATAACAGTTTTAACACTCTGCAGAGGTTGTGCATCTTTACCCGTGAGTCGTGTTGCCCATATGCGCAGGGCCCGTTGACCCCCTAACACTCCCAAGGTGAGCAGGCAGGGTACACTATGAAGCCTTCCATAGGCATCTTCTAACAAGTTAGGGCCGCGAGGTTTCCTCGGCAGGCAGATATAGAGAACCCCTTTCGATGGCACAATTCCCGTAGGCTATACACATCAGAACAGAGGCAGTTCTATACCCAACGTGGCAAGCCCCTCTTACGCTCTTTCGGGTAACCTCTAACAAGCTAGAAAAGATCCTACTACTGAGCTAAAGTTAGAGCCATATAACTCTCACGGTTACACTGTATGTCCCAGCTTTTGCCCTACAAATAAGTCCTTACGGAGGGTTTAGGGCAACATGATCAACATCATTTGCACCTTCACCCTATAGTTCCACTGTCACCATCATATTTATCCGTTGGTTCCATTAGTCATAGTGTAGATCATGTTTAGTTAGAGCACAAACATTCTATCCATGTGCAATAAAACCCATAGGGATCAAGGTGCAAGTCATCAAAGACTAGGATGTCCTTATAGTTGAGCAATATTAGACACATGCATAATGAGTATATTATATAATGAATAGGACATCAAGGTAGGCCCATGCTATACTTGCCTTGGTTCACGAACTGCTGCTAGTCCTGCTGCTCCTCTTACGTGTCCGGATTCCTAAAGTACTCCTCACCGTCTGAACTCGAACGACACGAAGTACAACACGCATTCCAGAACAGACATACAAGAAAAACATGACTACGATTAGAACAGTACACCAACAATAAATAAAACTATATAAAAATGTTTACCAAAATCATCTACGTCTCGCTACGATCACAACGATGCGAATTGCATGAAAAACGGAGCTACAACGCACAAGTTACGAGCTATTTACGGTTCCAAAAGCTAGCTATTAGACTAGACTTCATCGAGAAATTCAAAAGCTCCTAACAGGTCTAATAGTAGCACTATTGCGTAGATCATCAAATTACGAACCTAACGCAAGTTGAACGGGTCAAATCGGAGTTAAAACGACAATTTTACAAGCATTTTACTGTAGTGGCAAATCTGTAATTAATCTAAAAACGTATTTTTCATTTAAACCGAAGAAACTACGTCTTTAAATTGGAAATGCGTATTTTGGGAATACGCCAAGGACGGTGGGTTAGATATGATAGAAACCGAGGGGCTCTTAAGCAAAAATTCCCTCAAAGGGGTATTGACCATTTCTGGCCGTCGGATTTGGAATAGATGGATGAGATTAGACGAGGGGAAGAGAGAGGGGCTTGGTCGCCGGAGTTGGGGGAGATGCGGCGGCACCGCCATTGCCGGTGACCAAGAGCTTGCCGGCGTTGCCCGTCCGAGCTCTACAGGCCACGGTTCGATGAACGGGTGGTACCGGGAGAAAGCGGAGGTGAAGACGATCACGATCATGCGGTTAGCGCGGCCGAGGAAGGCTCGGTGCGGCACCCGCCATGGCTGGCAGTGGAGGGAGCTCACCGGATCTCGCGGGGATAGCCCTAGAGGCTACGATTGAAGAAGATAAAGACATGGGGAGGAAGCGGGGATGAAGGCGAGCTCACCGAGCGAAATCAACGGGGCGGAGGCGGCTCGAAGGTGACGGTCGCCACGGCGGGGTGGACGTCGTTGCACTGCACGATACCGCAGCACGGAATGAGCAATAGCACACACAAATTGACAAGAAAAGGGGCTTGGCAGCTTGCTTACGGCTCGAAGAAGGAGAACGACAGCCGAATCGCGGTCGCGGAGCGGTGGCACGACGTCTTCACGGTGGCGGCTCCAGCGGCGCTGCCGTGCAGTTTCTGTACTGCGGTTTCAAGCGGGGGGGAGAGACTGCAGCAGCGGGGTACAAAGATGGAGTCACCCTCTTCTAAAGGGAGTCCAGGCGCGGACGCTCCCACCTCTCGCGGAGAACGTGGGCGCGGGGACGGACGTCGGTTGCGGCTTGACCGAACGAGCGAGCGGGGAAGACGGTTGGGGGAAGAAGGTGGCGCCGACATGTGGGCCCGAGCTGTCAGCCGCTGTGAGAGGGAAGGAAGGGCGCGGCAACAGTAGTTAGCCTCCGACTGGGCCGGCCCAGCAAGGAAGAAAAGAGGGAGAGGGGGAAATGCGAGCGGGCCAAGGAAAAACGGGCCATCGGGCCGAAAGTGAGGGAGAGAGGGAGAATGAATAGGGATTCCTTTTCATTTTCCAAATACATTTTCAAAAGATTTTTAAATCCTTTTGGCATTTGAATAAAACCAGACATCACATAAAATATAATGTATCAGCATGAATGCATAAACAAGTTGCTAACCTTATGATTGATTTTATTTTCACGAAAATTAATTATTTCCTACATTTGAATGTGCACTTAAATATATCAATAAATCATATTTAACTATTTTGAAATTATGAAAAATTTAGGGTGTTACACCTCGCCTCTAGTGCGCGGAAACGTGAAGTACCAGTATCACCGAACGTGTACCGAACGCTCACACGTGCGTGTACCCTAAAAATTATAGAAAAATTCTGAAAAACAAGTACGATCACCGACCCTGGGGAATAAGGTACTAAATAGCGTATAGCGGGTTGGTAACGGATTGACGTTGAGATAGCGGATTGCGGATAGCGGGCGATATTGCGGGCGATAATTTCCAATAGTGGCACCCTGATAGTCCCATATAATTTTAAGTACATATATCATGAATAATGAGTATAAATAATTTTAAGTGCATATATCATAAATAATTTTAAGTTCCATAGCCGATGCGTGAGTATTTAAATTTAGGGTGTGAGCCATAGTGGGCTGGACTAATTAGGGATATTTGTTTCAATGCTATTGCGGCCTGCTACGCTCAATTGCGGCCGCAATATCGGCCCGCTATTCAAAATTGCGGCCGCAAAGTTACAGGATGCAAAGTTAAGAGCGCTACCTTGTAACGGTAGCGACAATGGACCGCTACCGCTATTGCGGATGTAATTGCGGCCGCTACCCCCACTATTTATTACCTTACTGGGGAATAGCGTCCCACTGAGCAGCCGCCCATTGGACCACAGCCCCATTCGCTGTATCCCTTGTTCTCAAGCGGCAAGCCTCTTCGAAGTTTGAACTGTGTGTGGATCACTTGTGACTTGTCGTCCCGATCCGTCCGTTTACCTGGGCCAGCCTGCAACCATACTCTCGGCCCGCCCAACATGCTGCAGAGACTATTGTTGTTGGGCTTGGCAACTTGCGTATGTGCCTCTCAACAAATTGTCTTGGCGTTTCCTTTTTCTCAAAAAAAAAATTGTCTTGGCGTTTCCTAAAAAATAAATTGTTTGGAACTTGGAATCATGGACCTCATCTCCGTCCACGTCTCGGCCGAAGGCAGACAACACGTACGTCCGGATGCTACCAAGCTCCACGCTCCTGAATCAAGCACAGGTCTGCACGGTGTCTGGGTGAGGATGATCCTTGCCTAATTTTTTTCATTAGTTTATCAACCCATGCTCTCATACACAATAAATTTTAAGAGATATATAGTTTAATACATTTGACTAATAAAGAATTTTTTATATTAAATTATATGTTTTCTTTTTGTTTTTTCTATAAAATAGACATAATAGATACTTCATAGTCTACATCATAAACTTATTAATTACTTTTTATGCAATGGACTGATTTATATGTTTTATCCACATTTGTATTTTTACTTTGTATGACACTTCTGTATATTTTAAGCATGCATTAGTTTGAAATCTTGCTATTCACTATGGTTGCTTTTACTGCATCACATATCTTATGAAGTCATGAATCTAAATTTAGATTTTTCAATTTTTATTCATGTTGACTGTTACAGGTTTTTTATTTTGTCCTCAAGTTAAAACTGTTGTGCTTTCTGCACTTCTCAAAAATAAGGATTTTAGGTCATAGTACGTTCTGAGATACTACAATAGCATAAGCTATCATTTAAAACATACACCATATCACTTAACATAAAGTGATAGAGCTCCAAGTTGGATCTCGAATAGGGGTGGCATTGATAACCTCAAGAGAAATACAATCCTTAAGTTGTTTAATGATTGAATTTTTAGTCTAAAGTAATTTTAAAGGACCAGAAAAATATAGCCACCAGTGGTCTTCCATACTTCATAAGATGATTAAATTTTTCTCTCAAGGAATTATATGTGCAGTTATGTTTATAATATCGATATAGACATGTCAAACATTTAGTTAAAATATATAAATATATCTAAAGTAACAACCTATATAAATTATATGTCATGGTGACTAATATGGTTTTAAACAATTTGTTAGTATCATTAGTATATGATTTGTTAAGGATTTTTTTTTTGATGAAACATAATATATATTTATTTGTTCATTTATCGCTCATACATACTAGCACAATATGCACGCTTACTTTAATTAAATCTTAATATATTAATATTGATTGAAGTGAGTAATGTAGAAACATATACATTCTATGGTTATTTAAATATTTTTTAATAGAAGATGCTGATAATTTTTAAATTTAGATTTGAAAGAACATTTATTTTTTTCAAATAATAAGATAAAAATTGGGTTACGTAAATTATCTATCTATCATAATAAGAGTACGTTGGTAATTAGATACAAATTTAGGTATAGATCATGTTTCTTAATGCCATATATGGGTAGTTTAAATGTAGAAAGAGTCAGGTGTTATTTTTATGGTGTTTTTACGTAATAGCAACGGTGGGTACTTAGAAAATAGCAGCTGATGTCAGTGTCAGCATGGTCGCTCTCTAACCCTAAGTGCATCTGTAATCCACCTACGCACAGCGCAGAGAGCTAGTAGGCCGCAGGCAGGTGCGTCGCGTAAAACGAGCAGCAGCACGCTGGCAGTGATCGAACGCGACTACTCCACCGGACCGGCAGGGCTGTGATGGAGCTTCAAGACGAAGTGACGTGGAGTTGACTGGCGTAAAATAAACCTCACCCGCATGCTCCTCGTCCTCTTCCTCCACCTCCGGGCAGCTCTAGTAAATACTAAATAGCGGATGTATTCACTTCGCGAAAAGTAGGTAAAAAATTACTGTAGCATCTTTCGTTGTTATTTGACAAAATTTGTCCAATCATGGACTAACTAGGCTCAAAAGATTCGTCCCGACATTTACAGACAAACTATGCAATTAGTTATCTTTTTTACCTACATTTAATGCTTCATGCATGCGTCGAAAGATTTGATGTGATGGATGAAAGATAAAATATTTTAGATTGGGATGGGAAGTGAACGAGGCCAGTAATCAGCGCCATTACTCCTCTCTCCAGCTGTGTGCATTCAAACTCGCCGCTTGAGGCCAAGTCTGCTATGGTAGTGGTATACTGAACGCATAGCATATATAGCCTCGGCCTCGTTTGGTTTGACTCCGCAAGGCTCCGGCTCCGCCTGTGCATGTCCTGTACATACTGTGCAATCCTGTAGTAGCATCTCGGGCTCTTGCATTTTTTAACTAGGCTTTGAAATTTTTTGAGAAATAGTACTGTAGCACTTTTGTTGTTATTTGGTAATTAGTGTTTAATTATGGTCTAATTAGGCTTAAAAGATTTGTCTCGTGAATTTTGTCTAAACTGTATAATTAGTTTTATTTTTTATCTATATTTAATACTTCATGCATACGTCCAAAGATTCGATGCGACGAGGAATCTTGAAAAATTTTGTAAAATTTTGAAAAATAAATAGGCCCTACGAATGGGGAGGAGCTGGAGGAGCCAGTGTTTGTAGGCTCCAGTGGCTCCTCTGTAACACCCCAGAGTCCAAACGGCACTGAATGAACCACACCTCCCACCATCTCACTTACGCTTTCGTCATTGCTTCACGTAAAAGGATTAACTCAGGGATGGTGAGATGGACTCTAGAAGCCTTATATGTTGGTCTATCCCACTCTAAACAACCAAGGTGGAACTAAACTCTCCACAATATCTCATAACATTCACATGGGCCACTATGGGCCAAATTCCAAATTGGGCCGGGTGTGACATACACCCCCCTCAAAGAACCCGACGAGGCCACTATGGGCCAAATTTCAAATTGGGCCGGGTGTGACATACACCCCCCTCAAAGAACCCGACGTCCTCGTCGGGCCCAACATACCCACAATCAGGCAAATGATAACCAAGAACGTTCTCTCTTAGCACGCGCGACCGTGCGCCTAGTGCCGGCACATGTGCCACGCCGTGCACTCTGCAGAGCCTACACGCGCAATGAACCCCATGTCCAGCCCCTGGCCCGTACGCGCCCGTGGCTGCGAAGGTCGGCTCTGATACCATTTGTATCACCCTAGAGTCCAAACGGCTCAGATCCACTCTGCACGCTGAATGAACCACACCTCCCACCATCCCACTTACGCTTTCGTCCTCGCTTCACGTAAAAGGATTAACCCAGGGATGGTGAGATGGACTCTAGAAGCCTTATATGTTAGTCTATCCCACTCTAAACAATCAAGGTGGGACTAAACTCTCCACAATATCTCATTACATTCACATGAGCCACTATAGATCAAATTCCAAATTGGGCCGGGTGTGACATACACCCCCTCAAAGAACCCGACGAGGCCACTATAGGCCAAATTTCAAATTGGGCCGGGTGTGACATCCTCCACAGTGGTGCTACAGTAGCCAGAGCCCGAGCTGCCGGAGCCTCTCCAAACAGGCTCTATATATCAATGCAATGCAGTATGTTCGATCGTGACCCTGCACTGCACATATACACATTGGTGTTCCTCTGTTCGTGCACACCATGCACAGGTTTATTCTATGGCCTTTGGGCTTTGGAGGAGCCTCTTTTCTTTTCTTTTTTTTAACTTTTTGGAGGAGCCTATTGGCTTGCTAGCTCAATGCAGCGACCAACGTGTTATAATTGAGTAATGATGCGCGCTTGCTTCCCTCATGCGTTCATGCCCACTGGCGATCCATGGTGTGTGCAATTGAATTGGAAGAACTACATGTATCCGTGTGATCCCTCCTTTTTTCAAATTAGTTGTCATTCTAGTTTTTCATAAGTCAAACATTTCAATTTTGGCCAATATCAATTCAATTCCTATAAATTTGTATAGTTTAACAACATGAAAATTGCATCTCATGAAAGTATTTATGTGAATCTAAAGACTCGAATCTTATTATTATGTTAAAAGTAATAAAATATATGAACTTCTAGTTATTGATTGTTGAACACCAAAATGTTTGACCCTAGACAACACACTAGAACAACAACCTTTTTGAAATAGAGGGACAAATCATAAGTAGCTCTTTAAGGACAAGTTTAGGTGGCATGAAAAATGAGATCATTGGATGTCTTCATGCCACTCCCTTTCTTTGGCTGTAGTATGTTTAAGAGGAAAACATGGCAATGTAGGTGCAACAACTTGTTGCATGTTGGGTTGGGTGCGACTACACATGGCAAAATGCTCAAATCAGCATCTACATAAGCAAAGTTAGCATTTGTGCAATGAAGGCTTTGTTGTATGAATAGGATAAATGTGTGCATTTAAAACATTCATAGGGGATTTAAATATATGCAGGACCCAGATGTTTGATTTCAATGACAGGATGATCTGGTCTAGACTAGATTATCTTATGAAAACCAGATGTCTAGTCTAGAGAGGAAACCCCTACTTGTTCTTTAAATTTGACCCATCTACAATCAATTACCACAAATGAAGAGTGATGTATCTAGTTTTCTCCGAGTATCACCTTCAACCAAACACACATGTGTATGAAGATATTGGGCCTCAATCCTAAACGTCAATCAAGAATAAGGACAAGAACAACAAGAATACAAGGACACAAGACTAAACCCGAGGATGGGGCAAACCACAATAATGCCTAGGTCATTGTTGTTGAGGACACCAAGAAGGTCTTGAGTTTCTTCCAACTCTATTTTCTTCTTAGTCATTCACAAAGATCGATCACTAGGGTTTCTACTAAAAATCGATGTGGTTAACACAAACTTTCCTGGAGCACACCACAAGAAATTGGGTGCTCCAAGGGAAACTCCTTGCTATATAGGATTTGATTACATGAATCCAAGATTAACAAACTCAAATTTAAACTTGAAGGAGTATACAAATGCTCTAGAAATTGGGAGATTAAGTTCACCACTTGAATTGCTGAACCCAATCTTCTCCATTCAATCCCAACTAAAGTCTTACAAAAGGTATCACAAGATAGGAGAGTTGAGGATTAAATGAGCTCAAGTCAATTGTGTTTGTATGTTGGCGAAGAGAGTAGATATACCTCCACAACCAAAAACTATCTGGTACATTAAGTATCAAACATCATGTTCTAGAAAGTTAGCACACCCTAGATCCTCAGAACAACCCACAGGGGCAGACCACCATCCGGTCCAATGGACCTTGAGCAAACTAACCAGACTTTGGATGAGGCATCTAGTCAATGCACCTATCATTGGACCTTCAATATAAAACGGAAATAGATAAATGCCTAAGGGTTGAGTTCGTATCTCACAAGGTTCATTTATCATAGACACCTACAATATAGCAAGTTTCAATCCCGTTTATAGTACAACACTCCATACTTAGTTTCAGAAATAGAAAGAACCCAAACTGGAGTCCTTTATCCAAATGCCATCATTCCAAACTCAAATAAAATTCAGGGTCGACAATCATAAATTGTTTCACTTCATGGTATGAAACATGTCCATAACTCAATATATATAGACATTAGCACTTTGATGTGAAACTCCCCAAAATTAATAATGGGTCTAGATGCACTTACTATACATGTGCAAGGAAACCCACATAAATCTCTTTGACCAAATGGGAAAACACATGTGTTTGCAGTTAAGAGACAAATGATCAAAATCAAGAAATTGATTCTCACTAACGGTGATGGGAGGTGGGTGACATAACATGATGGTGAGGTCACCTATACACTAGCAGCACCGCTGAGCATATTAGATGTTATGAATAGAAAAAGAATTAGCAATTGGAAAGGAAAGCGTTTGTCAACTGGAGGTAGATTGGTGCTCATTAATTCAGTATCAACAAGCATTTTGATGTTTATATATGCTCTCTTCATTTGCGATCCCTAGAGGTGTTTCGAAGAAAATAGAGTATTATAGATCAAGATATTTTTTTTGGCAAAATGACAATCATACAAAGAAAATATTGACTAGTTCATTGGCCTCTGTTAGGTCAACCCAAAGAACAAGGGGGTTTAGGCAGTATGAATCTTGATTTATAAAATAAGTGACTACTGAGCAAGTTGGTTTTTAAATTAAGTAATGAATGGGCATTTGTCAATATTTATTGAGAAGCAAATATATTAAAGATAAGACCTTGTCATAATTTTTTTTTGAGAATTACACAGTACAATGCAGACGCCCACATCACGTAAATAGCATGAGACTCTCATTTTTGGATGAGTCTCATGGGTGTAAAAGAAACTTTCTTGAGTTTGGGTGCCTTCGGGTTAAATGATGATAACCAAATCAGGTTTTGGGAAGATACCTAGTTAGGAGACCAACCCCTAAAAACATAATATGCAACTTTGTTCAATATTGCCCACTGGAAGCAAGCAAAGCTTGCAGATGTATTAAGCATGATCCCACTTAATGTTGAGTTTAGAAGGGTTTTAGTGGGAAACAAGCTACTAGAATGGAATCACCTAGCAGCAAGAGTGGCTAATAACATGGTAATGACAGCTTTGTTTGGAAACTAAATAAAAAGGGGTCATTCACAGTTAAATTCAACGTATAGTTACCTAATCAGTAGTGGTTTAAAAGTTTCACAAGTAGTTTGGCAGCTAAAGATCCCTTTGAAGATTAAATCTTTGGTTCTTTAAAATTTGGGTCATTCTCACTAGGACAACTTAGCAAAGAGAAACCGAAATGAAGATAGGCCATGCTGTTTTTTGGCAAACCTAAACCATCCAAGACTTTCTTTCAATGCTCACATGCCATTTTTTATGCAGACTTGTCGACATGGTGCTAGGAATTAATCCACCTCGAAACGCCCAACACCTATTCATTGAATGGTATTCTTGGAAAGATAAAACTTTCCTACCCCTTTTACTGGTTGGTGCGGCAGTCATTTTATAGTCAATATGGATAACAAGGAACAAATTTGTTTTGACAATTGTCGACCAAATTCTCTTTTACAGGTTCTATTTAAGGGGACCTATTGGCTTTGGTTCTGGGCTCAACTGTAATGGGTGTGAGGTTCGACAAGCGCTCATTGTAGGGGCTTGCCGGACTTTGGAAACTGCAGCAATGGGATTCTGTGTCCTATGGATGGCCTTTGTCATTTAGAATTGAGTCTTGAATTGTTCTTATCTTAAAAACTTCGTTTGCTTTGATGCGTTGAGTTGTAATAAAATCTCTGATTCCTCTTCAATGAGGATGAAACCAGAAACCTCTTTCCATTATTAGAAAAAAAGCAACCATAGATGTCTTTTAGGAAGAGAAATTGTAAGTGATCATTGAATGGTCTGCTATCGTTTTGACCCGTCAACATTAGCAATTATGAGTAGATCCTTTTGACTGGTCAACAGCAGCAAATAGATGTCGTCCTAGAGCGCCTAAAATTAATCCTTGTTGAAATTGTCACGTTGCAAGCACACCCTAGAACTCATTATGTCCATGTGTAACACGAACGTACTGGTTAGTGTGCATGCATTGTCATTTCTAGAAACAACCCTTGATAGATCGCATTCTTCTTCATTTAAATAGAGCATTGTTACACCTAAAAACCATTACCCACAACAATAATACCATTGAACCACCGGCGATCACATACCCATACCACCGTTAAACAACCAACAACATCATAAATAAAGGTAGCTAGTAATAACATCAGCAGCTAGGAGTGCTATGCTAGCCTAGTACTAAACCAAATTAATAGGCCATGTCCGTCCAGTGGATGATCCAACGGCGGTCACTCCCCCACCGCGCCTCGAGATCAGCATCAGCCCACCAAGCACAAACGACCTGAGCTAACCATCCGTATGAGCATCCACTGGACGGACGGGGCACGCTGACTGACCGTCCTTCACTTGCCGTTGCCGTTGCCGTGACTCTTGTCGCCGCCGTCGCCCGCAACGCTGCCGCTTCCGCCGGCGCCGGCACCGGCGCCGTGGAGGAGGTCCACGAGGCAGGGCTGCTTGCAGTTGATGCAGGTGGGGAAGTCCTTCTTGGCCACCATGCAGTACATCATGCACCGCGTGCAGGCGCCGATCACCATCGGCGACTTGCTCCCTGGGCTGCAATCCGACGACACGCACGAGCTAGGGGACGACGACGAGTCGCTGCCGTGGCCTCCGTCCACCTCCATCCTCCCGGCCGGAGGCGGCGACAGATGCAGCTGCAGCTCCAACCTCGCGCCCCTCCCGCTGCTGCTCCGGTTGCCGTTGCTCATGGCTTGCCTGCACTGCACGGCCGGATGAACAAGATTTACAAGGGTCCAATGATTGAACGGCTGATATGACGTTTGTTAAACAAGAAGGCTTCCAAGGAGTAATCAAGAACACAACAATGATCGAGATGTTACGGCAGATGTTATTTACCTGAATATGGAGAAGGATCGAAGAGGAAGGAGATGTGGCTTGCAGCTCCTGGTTGTGGGGCTCTAGGCCCCTGTTATATAGGGAGGTGGAGGAGGGGAGGTCAATGCCCTCCTGGTTGTGGGGCTTCAATGGATTCCAGAAACCTGTTAGGGAGGTGAAGGAGGGGAGGTCAATGTTGTTATTTCCTTTGTATATATAAATACAATACAAACAAAGTTGCTCCATCTCTCCCCTTCACATCAATCACCCCATTTACTTTATTATTTACTTTGTATATAAATACAATACAAACAAAGTTGCTCCATCTCTCCCCTTCATACCACCCCATTCCATCTTATCTTTCACATCACCCCATTTATTTTATTTTATTTTGGTTATGGGGCTTCACCCTATTTATTTCATTTTATTTTGGTTGTGGGGCTTTAATGGATTCGAGGGTCCTACTATATAGGGGAGTGGAAGAGGGAAAATACAATACAAACAAACTTGCTCCATCTATCTCCTTCACATCACTCCATTGACAAAGTCACCACACGCGCCTCGTTGTCAACGGGAACATCGACTACCACTGAAAGCACAACGATGTTAAATCCTAAAATATTCACTCCCACGGAGTTGAACCCAGAATCTTAGGTGCTACTAAGGCTCTCGTAGCCAGTAGACTACAGGCTCTTTCGCACCATCCCATTTATGCTCCTGTCTCTCACAGCTAGTATGCTAACTTATTAGTAGAAATTTTGGTCCGAATAAATTCAGATATGGTTCTGCTTTGCCACCACATAAATTTTGTATTTAAATTTAATTAACGGTGATGATTCTAGTCACTAAGATTTACTGCTAACACATAATAAGTTCATAATTAAATATATGATGTTTGTTTCAGCACAAACAGCGGTGATGGGAGGTATAATTTAAACTTGTGACACACTATACCACAACCTATCTACAACGTCCTACGGTTGGTCGCTATAAGTCAGTATAGCGACCTACGGTAGGTCGCTATAAACATATAGCGACCGACTTGAACGGTCCCTATAAGTGGCGTCGCTATAAGTTATAACGTCCGACCATACTTATAGCGACCGACCGTTGGACGATACGTTAAACATATAGCGGTTCAAAGATTAATTTATCTAGCAGTTCACTAAACATTTATCAATCTCGAGTCCAGACTTAGCAGCCAACCATAAACACACACGAGATGACGAGATCAAACCATAATTGCATCTACACAAGCAGATAAATTACAAAAGGGGAGACTGAGGGCTGTCTCACCTTGTAGTGACTTCGGGAGCACGCGTCGTCGTGGGTAGTGGTGGCTGCCGCTGCCGTGGTCTCGTCCTCCTCAGAGCTTGAACCACCAGCTCCATCCTGAGCGCCGCCTGATGGGCCTCTACCGCCACATCCTGCGCCACTGCCGCATCTCGAACCAGCGCCGCCGCCAGATCCCGGACCGGCGCCGCTGCCGCATCTCGTGGCTGCGCGCCTCCCGAGCCATGCCACTATTGTCTCCTTGGTCCTCATGGAAACTGCAGCCGCCGCATTCCGGACCTACGCCAGCGGCAGCTGCTCAGATCCGCGCCGCTACCGCATCTCGGACCCGCGCCGATGATGCATCTCGAGCCCACGCCTCCGCATCCCATGCCCACCCGTGGCCGCCTCTTGGGCCCGCGCCGGATCTGGGACCCTCCTCACCGGATCAAGCTCTTCCTTGCAGAATCGAGCTCCTCCACAAGGAAGAGAGCATGGGGTGGGAGAGCTGCGGAGAGGGAGGAGGGAGCGGCGGCTCGATAGATTAGGCTGTGTCCGTGTGTGTTGTGTGACCTAGGCTTGGGTGGGAGGGATAGGTGGGCTGACGGTGGGCTTGGAGGCAGCACGTGAAAGGCTCATCTTTATTAATTTTTTATTTTAACTAATTAAGACACATTGCTGAATATTCTAATAAAAAATAGTACTTGTAACTGAAATATTTTTACATGAAACAGAGCTCATCTATATTAAGTTACAAATGAAAGTACTATTTCAAATTTCTGCGTGCTTATATTAAATTTTGGTCCATGATCATTTTATAAATATTTAAAACATTTTTCGTTGTTTTCGAAAGGGCATAAGGCGTTAGGGCTGCGTGCGTTTGCCGTGGCCCGTGGGCACCATTTGGTGCGTACATGCATTTTGATTTCCTTTTTTCTTTTATTTTTTTGTTTTCTTTTGGAAATTAAGCTTAAAAACAAAATACAAATATATATATAGACACATATATACAACTACCTTGTCAAGATTAAGTTTCCATACATTTAAGCAAAATTCATAGAATTATATTTCTATGGATTCGTTCCTAAAAAACAAAATACAAAAATATATAGTCCACATATATAAACTGATCCATATACACCTATATTCAATAATTTTAAAAGGAAATAGAATCTGTTGAAGATTGAAGTACATTAGGTAGGGTTTTCCAAAACCAACTCTCATCTGACGCGTGGGACCCTAAATTTTAGACGCCACTTGCGGTAGAGACCAGCACCAACTCTGCTATGACGTGTGGGCCTTCCAAATTTTAGGCACGAAACGGGCTAAATCATGGGCGCGCAGGCCCAATTTGATATACCGACCGATCGACTGACCTAGTTAATCAGTTATTGCGACCGACCGTCGGACGCTGATCCAAAATAAAAATACCGACCAACCTTCGGATGTAACAGTAACATATAGCGTCCGACCGTTTGCCACAAATATATAGCGACCGACCGTCCAACGCTATTTCGATACTTTTAGCGACCCTTAGTTGGACGCCAGTTTAGGCTGTGGTATAGTGACATGTGTTTCATCATACAATTAGCTAAACCATTAGCTTGTGTTAGCCTAGTTTAGGCTGCATTAGCACTTTGCTTTAGGTGTCAGCCTAGAGTTTACTGAGGTTTGCACACCTCTTTGCTATCGGTGCTAGCATGCACCATGGTTATACATTTCGAGGCTTGGTAGTCTTAGAGACCACTCCAACCATGTTTGTGGAGTGGATGCCGATGGTGTACGATGAAGGAGACCCTCAACATTTTGGCTAAAGCTTTAATAAATGAAGACAATGGGAGCGATCTGTGAGAGGCTTGGCAGAGACCCACTTTTGCGTGGCGAAGACCCATGAGCTATCCACGGAGTTACCCAACTAAAAGCTTGGCCATTGCGAGCGCAACCTTGCGAAGGACTCCAACGAGGACAGAGGCCTTTTGATACCTTGGTAAACGCATCGTCATATGAGAGTTTGCATTCTCTAACCCTCTTATATTCATCACTTATATTCTTGTATTCCTTAGCTTTGTTCTTTTACTTTCCTAGTTTAGCTTGCAAACTATCATATGAGTGATAGTTGATAGGGACTGAAAAGTCTTGCTAAGTGTTGCTATCTCTAATACTTCTTAGTTCACCTAAGAGGGTGGTTGAATAAGTCACTTAAAAGCTTGCAAACTCTCATATGAGCGCGCATCACTTAAAACCTATCAACACATAAGAGGATAGTTGATAGGTTTGGAACCTAGGATGAAAGTATTTTAAGTGTCAGAGATAGCAATATTTAGTAAAATCTATAGTGTGTATCTAGATAAATCTTGTGTAGTTTTTATAAATGGTTTTTCGCCTTAGTCTTTAAGTGACTTAATTCAACCACCCTCTTGGGCGTCAATCCCTTCATTTAGAAAATTTTCTTTGATATCTCAACTAGTTAGAGTAGTATTCATCAATATTACCATGCTACTAGAGGCCCTTGGATATCGATTTCAATGGTTGGTAGCAAACCCACCCTAGGAAACACTTGAATTCTCGAGATCCTTGGGTAGAGGCGATTGGGACAACTGCCCCTATAAATCTATTGTAACCGCCCCCAAAAATGAGATCTATAGTAGTGGCAATGTAAATAACAAAAAAAATATTAAACTCATGAAATAATGGTAGTCACCTAGAATTTAAAAACCACATAAGTTTATAAGTAAGTTTATTAGCAAGTTAGTTTCAGCACAAAAATATGTTTAGAAAGTTTGGTCAAGGAATATATGAAGTTAGCTAAGTGTTCAGTATTAGCAACACAAAACTAATGGAAAATGTGCCTTGCTCCAAGGACAATCCAGCAATTAATGATATTTTCAATTAACACATAAGTTCAGAAGTGAATTGAGCATGACCAGCCTCATATCTACTTAACTAAAGCAGTTAACTACTACCAATATATGCCAAATAAAAATATCTCAGGCCCTAGGTAAAAGGTGATCACCAAGATTTTCAACTACTACTACGTGCATTAGTTTCATATGTCACCATCACGTAACACAAGAGCCTCAGTAGCACATCAGGTCCTGGGTTAGACTCCCCGTGGAAGCGAATATTACATAATTTAACGACGTTGTGCTTTCAGTGGTAGGTGACGTTTCCGTCGAGAGTGAGACGTCTGTAATGACTTCATCAATCTTGAGGATTTGTTAGCCCAGTCTTCGAAGATGCTCATAGAGGTAGGGTTTGCGTGCATGCTTTCATATGGGTTAGTGTACATGTATTACGAGTGTCTGAGTTATACTGTGCAATCGCAAAAAAAAAAACATAATGCAATTGTTCTTGTTAAGATGAAATAACGGTTGAGGAATAACACCTTAGCTGTAATATTGTACCTTAGCAGTATTGAATCAAAGGAAATGAATCAAACCAACGAAAAGGAAGGTTGTGGCAAGCACATTAGCTTTATATTAAATTGAGTATTATATAGCGCATTTCTTTTAAAAAAATAACCTAGTAAAGTTGGCTCCACTAGTACAAAATACAGACGTCACCTATTTTTTCACTAGCGGTGATGGTACACAAAAGTAGATGCCAGTACAGTATGTATGACCAAGAACCGCTAGTAGAAAATCATTTATAGCAGGCGCCAGTGAAGACTAGGTTTTGCAAGGCATATACAGTGGCCCTGCCAAAGAGTAATTCGGGCCAAGGCAGCTCCAGTGTTCCTCCTAGCAACATGCCTTGCTGGAACTGCAACAAGCCAGGCCATTGGTCCAGGAACTGTCCTTACCCTAAGAAGAATGTCAACCAAGGTGGCCGTCAAGGGCATGCTCATTATAACAGTATTGAGGAAATCCCATCTGGTGAGGTTGTCACTGCTGGTAAGTTCCTAGTTGACCAACATCCTGCAGTGGTACTTTTTGATTCAGGTGCTTCGCATTCCTTTATCAGTCCTAAGTTTGCATCGGAGTTTGCACACAAATTGCATACTGTCGAAGGTGGGGGTTATTGTATTAGCGCAGCAAGTGGGAATATTTCCACAAATAATGTAGTGGGGAATCTTGAGCTTGAGATAGAAGGGCGAAAGTACTCGCTTGCCTTAGTGGTTTTGTCGGGCTTAGGCATAGATGTTATTCTAGGCATGAATTGGATGAGTCAGAATGGGGTACTCATTGATACATCCACTCGGGTAGTTATACTCAGAGATCCTACAGACAAAAGGGTTTTCTGGTACAACTCCTCAGAAAAGTTGATTTGGCTGGGGAAGTTCATGCTGTGTAAGCAAAGGCGTTGGCCGAAATTCCAGTAGTAAATGAGTTTCCGGACGTTTTTCCCGATGATTTGCCGGGGCTCCCTCCGGATCGGGATGTGGAATTTAAAATTGAGTTGTTGCCTGGCACGGCTCCCATCTCTAGGAGACCCTATAGGATGCCTCCGAATGAACTAGCTGAACTTAAGGTGCAATTGAATGAACTTTTGAAGAAGGGGTTGATTCGTCCTAGTTCGTCGCCATGGGGATGTCCTGCTATCTTTGTAAAGAAGAAGGATCAGTCATTGCGAATGTGCGTTGATTATAGACCTCTTAATGAAGTCACTGTCAAAAATAAGTACCCTCTACCGCGCATCGACATCTTGTTCGATTAGTTGTCTAAAGCTAAAGTTTTCTCCAAGATTGATCTAAGATCTGGCTATCATCAAATTAAAATCCGTCCTGAAGATGTTCCAAAAACTGCCTTCTCTACCAGATACGGTCTTTATGAGTATCTTGTTATGTCCTTCGGCTTGACAAATGCCCCCGCACACTTTATGTACTTGATGAATTCGGTGTTTATGCCCGAATTAGATAAGTTTGTGGTGGTATTTATTGATGACATCCTGGTATATTCTGTAAATGAGGAAGATCACGCTGAACATCTGCGTATAGTCCTCACAAGACTGCGAGAACATCAACTATATGCAAAGTTCAGTAAGTGCGAATTCTGGCTTCGAGAAGTACCTTTCCTTGGGCATGTGTTGTCCGATGGAGGAATTATGGTGGACCCTGCCAAGGTACAAGAAGTACTGAACTGGAAGGCTCCTATCTCGGTTCACGAGGTCCGGAGTTTTCTTGGTTTGGCTGGCTATTATTGTCGCTTTATCCCGGATTTCTCCAAAATAGCCAAGCCAATGACTCGGTTGCTACAAAAAGACACCAGGTTTGTCTGGACTCCTGAGTGTGATGTGGCTTTTCACCAACTGTGAACCCTCCTAACCTCAGCTCCGGTTTTGGCACAACCGGATATCGAGAAACCATTTGATGTTTATTGTGATGCCTCAGGCATAGGTTTGGGAGGTGTTCTGATGCAGGAAGGCCGAGTAATTGCATATACCTCTCGACAACTTCGGAAACATGAGGTGAATTATCCAACGCATGACTTAAAACTCGCCGCAGTTGTTCATGCTTTGAAAGCCTGGCGGCACTATCTGCTGGGCAATGTTTGCAATATCTACACACACCACAAAAGCCTCAAATACATCTTCACCCAACCCGAGTTAAATATGCGTCAAAGAAGATGGCTCGAGTTGATTAAGAATTATAACCTTCAAGTGCACTATCATCCTGGCAAGGCAAATGTGGTTGCGGATGCCTTAAGCCATAAGTCTCATTGCCATTCCCTAGTTGAAACTAATTTTCATCGATCTCGCCTTCTACATCCAGCAGTCTTGTACAACATCACTGTCAGTTGTACTCTCAAAAGCAGAATTATTGAGCTCCAAAAGACTGACACTGGTGTATTCCACATAAAACGCAAAATGAAAGAGCAAGAAACTACACAGTTCAGGGTAGATGAAGAGGGTGTACTTTGGTTCAAGGATAGGTTAGTTGTGCCTAAGGACCGAGAGCTTAGAAATGATATTATGTCTGAAGCACACTCCTCTAAGTTGTCCATCCATCCTGGTAGCAATAAGATGTATTATGATTTGAAGCCATACTATTGGTGGACCAAGATGCGGAAAGAGATAGCTGCATATGTGGCTAGGTGTGACACCTGCTGTAGAGTTAAAGCTGTGCATATGAAAGCTGGGTTGCTTCAACCACTTTCTATTCCAGGTTGGAAATGGGAAGAGATAAGTATGGATTTCATTGTCGGACTTCCTCCTATTGTCAAAAATCATAACTCCATCTAGGTAATTGTGGATCGTTTGACCAAATCAGCTCACTTCATTCCAGTTAGAGTGGACTATCGTCCCACTGACTATGCTGAGTTGTACTTCAATCAGATAGTCTGGCTCCATGGGATACCTCGTACTATCATATCTGACCGTGGTCCTCAGTTCACTGCTCGCTTTTGGGAGCACTTGCATCACCTTCTGGGAACCAAGTTAGTGAGAAGCTCTGCTTATCACCCCCAGACGTCAGGTCAGACGAAACGAGTTAACCAAATCTTGGAAGATCTGTTACGGGCATGTGTAATATTGTCCAAGGGTTCTTGGGAAAAATGGTTACCTCTAGCTGAGTTTTCGTATAATAATAGTTACCAAGAGAGTATTAAGATGGCCCCATTCGAAGCTTTGTACGGTCGTAAGTGTAGAACTCCACTAAACTGGGTAGAAGCTAGTGAAAGAAGGTATTATGGTATTGATTTTGTTCAGGAAGCTGAGGAACAAGTCCGTACCATCCAAAAACATATGGCTGCAGCCCAAGCTAGACAGAAAAGTTATGCTGATCGTCGTAGAAAACCGCTTGAGTTTGAAGTTGGAGACTTCGTTTACCTGAAAGTTTCTCCGATGAAGAGTGTCCAACGTTTTGGTGTTAAGAGGAAACTTGCGCCAAGATACGTGGGTCCTTTCCAGATTATAGGCAAGAGTGGTGCTGTTGCGTACAAAATCCAGTTACCTCCTGAAATGAGTGCCATATTCAACGTCTTCCATGTATCTCAGCTCAAAAAGTGTCTTCGAGCTCCTGAGGAAAGAGTCCCGTTAGGAGATATCAGGCTTGAGTCTGATTTAACTTACGAAGAAAAGCCAGTCCGGGTGATAGATACTCAGGAACGAGTGACTAGAAGCAAAGTGGCTAAGTGGTATAAAGTGATGTGGAGTAATCAAGGTAGTGAAAGTGACGCTACATGGGAACGGGAAGACTATTTGCGGGATGGTTATAAGGAATTCTATGAAAAATGGTACGCTTTCCAAATCTTGGGACGAGATTTTTATAAGGGGGGAGGGCTGTAACACCTCAGGTGTTTAGCTCCATAATTGCATTGCATTGCATAAGCATAAGCATGCATCATTTCATGTTAATTCTTGTGGTTGCAACAAATGGGATTTGTTTTTAAAGTTTTGTTTGACTCACATCATGTGACACTGTGGAGTTGGTGCAACTAAAGGGTAGAGTAGCTAATTACCTCTCACAGCACCTTAGTTATACTTAGGGTCACTCATGGAGCAAGGTTCATGTTGACCAAAATCACCAAAATGCCCTCCAAGGTGTAGTTGACCACCATTTAGCCCTAGGATGCTCTAGTTTGACCAATTAAAAAGTCCAACTTAGAGACCTTGCATGGAGGAGCACCCTTAAGAAAAGTTGTAGAGAATTTCATAAGGAAAAAAAGTTCTAATATGGTCATCTCATGAAAATGATCAGAACATGCTCAAAAATGGCCCACAAGTCAGTATTAGAGGTTGTTTTGGGACTTAGCAATTTTGGCTAAGTGTGAAGCTGAAAACCGTTTCACTGTACCTCACTTTGGCAACTTGTAACTCACAAACTAGGCCGAACCAGTCCTTGAGCCAATTGACAAAGTTGTTGTCCACCCATAGCTCTACAACATTGTCAATATCACCATCACCTAGTTCTAAATGGTTTAGGAGATATGGTGCCTGGAAAAATGAGTTTCAGTCGGCATAATGGACTGAAACTAAGTTTCAGTTTTCGGGTACTCCACTTTAGAGCTCTATAGTTTCAAATCTAGGCCGAACCAGCCCAAACTCCAATTGACAAACTTGTTGCCCTCATGTAGCTCTACAACATTGCCAACATCAACTATGCCTGGTTCTCACTGGTTTGGGAGTTATTCATCGACGAAGTAACTCTGTCAGTCACCTTTTCGGACATCGATTCAGTCAAACGGCGTTCTTCAGAGACCGTCATGGCCGACCGGCCGCAGGCCGTCGTCGACGCGTGGCCACGCGGTGGCAGCCGTACGCCGGCCGCGGTCCCACCCGTCAGTCCACCGAGCCTTCAAGGCCGCCACGACGCACCGGAGCTGCCCCTATTTTCTCTCCCTCCCTCATTCGGCTTCGACACGGAGAAACTGAGCCGCCATTGCCGCCCCACTCCAGCAAGCTCGTGCACGCTCACCACCGCACCGCAGCCCACCAAAACTCGTCCACTGCTCTGCCTTGTAACCCCCTCCATCATCCGCCTCGCAGTTGGGGTCAATTGCGCGGAGGTAAGACAGCATCGCCATCTCCGCCACCGTCCGCCTCGGGCATTTCTCGCCGGAGCACCCCCGTGGCGTGGCCGTGCTTCCCTAGCGTCTCCCTATCTTGCGTCCTTGGTGTGTCGCGTCCGCCTTGAGCCACTGATGCTCACCGGACCGGCCATTAGGGCCGAGCAGCCGTCTAGCTCATCGGAGCTGGCATGCCGCGGCCGCGGGCCGCCATTGCCGTCGCTGACTACCTTAGCTGCCGCCATAGCCCTCTTAGATGGTACCCTTAGAATCATATCGAGGTGGGGAAACATGACGGTGCACTTGGCCGCGCCGAAATCCGCTACCGGCGGCGAACTCCGGCCACCGTTCCTCCCCTCTGCTCTTCTCTCTTTGGCCTGCGGGCCCACGCTGTCAGCGCCACGCGCGCGCGGGCGGGAGCCCGAGCAGGCCACGCGCGGGAGTGGGCCGCGCCGTGCGAAGTGGGCCACGTCGGTTTTTCGGGCCGGCCCAGCATCCGATAGGGTATATTCATTTTCTTTATTCTGTCACAATTTTTGTTAAGTTTTGGAAAAATGTAGATCTAGGGTTTTACTTGCTCAAAAATCATGAGATAAATTTTGTTAGGATCTACATGATGTGTAGTATTTTAGAAAAATATGAATTTGTTATGTGATGTTTAGTTTCTGGGAGATTTAAATAGGTTTTTGAAATGTGTTTTAGATTGCATGCAAACTTGTTTAAATCATATCTTGAGTTTCAGTATTCCAAAAATTATGAAATTTGGTGGGTAGGCTAATTTCTACTTGCTCTAGCTTTGGTAAAAATTAGGGCAGTAGTGCTTAAGTACTTTTCAAGTTATAATGCTATCTTGTTATTTTAGGAAATGCTTGAATGAATTTTATTAATTTTTCTACATGTGCAATGTTCTTATAAATTTTTGGAGAATGTCTTGGTACCTTAAAGTGTCTAAGAAAAATAGGAAATCTGTTGTTTGACACTTTTTAATATGATTTGTTAATTATACAAAAATCAGCCTTTTGGGGTTGTGAATTTTGTTTAGGGAGTTTCTGTAAATAAATTTAGTTCAAATTTTTACAATGGTCTCTTTTTGGCTCCTAGAGTCTTCTGTAATTTTTGTAGAATTGTTGGAGCAGTTTACATATATGTTTAAAATTTCACTTAATTACTTAAGTAAATTAAGAAATGGGTTTAAATAAATATTCTAGGTGGGCACACCTTACTTTCTGGTGTTTTGTGACCTTTGTGAACTTGTGATAACATTAGTTTGGTCTTATGGGATGTTTGCCACATAAATAAATATTTAATCTTTGCAATTCTAGGTTTTCTGGACAGCTGGTAGTATTTCTAGGTTTGACCCTTAATAAAAGTGTTTGCTGAAAAACTTGTAAATACCAAAGTTGTAGTAAACTTGATAAACTAGCTTGTGTCAAAATTTGGGAGCAATTGGCCTAGTAGTTTGGGAGTTACTGCTGTTTAAAGTGACAGTCCAGAATTGGCTGCTCTCTGTTTAGAGAGGACAGATTCTGGAACTTTGGAATTTCGACTAGGTAAACTTTGGAATTAAGGATTGTGGTCTGAAAATATTTTGTGGTGCATTTCATAAGCTTTCCAGATTATATTAGATCATATCTTTTGGAGTTGGGAATCTCCAGTTATGTTAGAATCCTTGAGCTGCTGTCCAGAATGTCTTACTGTGGTAACCTAAGTAATATTACTCTTGTATTGTTAGGTGCTAGGGCCTTAACCGAAGAAGAACATCTATATCTTAGGTTGGGTAGATTAGGTAAGTACTTCTCCACCGGAGAAGAGATTTGCACGTACTAATAAAGTAACTTGATTAAATTATTGTTTTTATTTCTGAAATGCATTTCATTCCGAGCATGTTGCACCTTTATGCATCCATGATAATTATTGTGCATTCATGCAATAGGTGTACCGGAGGGGGTAACTCTCCTCGAATTCGAGCCTGTAATTCCGGAGGAGGACCAGGAGCAGCAGGAGCCCGAGGATCCAGCAGGCGAAGAAGTTTCCGCAGAAGACCTGCCTGAGTGTCCTGACCACCGGCCCTCGACCTTTCTGAAAGGCAAGCCCCGGTGCATGCTGAACCTATCAATTTATAAATCTATCTTGAGTACTTTTAATTGTTTAATGCATTAAGTTATAGGAGTTGTATGAAAACAATTATTGCATTATACTTGTCCTTGTCCAGATATCGTACTTAACCCTATATTAGGTTTAGGCACGTGTCAATGCTTAGCCCTGCTTAGTACGGTAGAAGTCGGGTGATTTCCGGTCATCCGCGAGATGTAGGAAGGAGTCACAAGTGGCTTTATGGCTATCATGGATGGAAACATGCTTAAAAATGAAATTGAGACCGAGCGGGAGTTCGATAGTATAGCCGCAAGACACTTCACGTCTTGGGTGTGGAGCTATGCCCGTCTGAGTCGTTTAAGGACCGATTCGCTGTACGTCCTTGAGTCATGTTGAACGCAGTCTAACACTTAGTTGGCCAGATAAGTCATTCCGACCGCGAAGCCGAGTAATGTGATTCAGGTCGGGAATCGAATGGTAGGTTGCTTCTTGGAGGAGAGAAAGGATATGCTTGGGGACATTGGCGTGAGACCAAGGGGGTTAGAGTCCCTATCACCTGGCAGAGTGTCGCCCTTGGGGTCGCGACATTATTCGGACCCGTGATTCCTGAATCATATGAAAAGGTGGCTTGTGCGACCCTAGCAGGGGCCTACGCGGTGAGTGTTAGAAATACCCCTCCAGCTGGATAGGAATTCGATTCGAATCGTCGTCGCTCCCGGTTAGTGAGCACTTGACTTGAGCAGCGGCAACGTAGATCTCATTAAATGAACAGGTGGTTAAGGGAATGATACAATGTTGCCATAATTCATACCTACTCTGGATATAACAATGATAATTGTTTGATTATAATCAAGTGCATGCTTAGTACAGGTGCTAAGATAGATGACAGGTAAATGCTAAAAATAAATGCTAGTACAGGTTAACAGAGTTTAAATTACTTATGCTTTTCCGCAAAAGGGAATGTCAGCCAGCTCCAATTATGAAAGCCTTGCATAATCCTTGGTGTCATCTTATTTCTGGTTTTTGACGGGTAAGTCTAGCTGAGTACATTCCAGTACTCAGGGTTTATTCCCTCCTGTTGCAGATGATATGCTCTACCAAGGCTTCTGCAAAAATTGTCTCCACCCTGCGGGTGACGAAGACTAGATCACTTGGGCGTGATCATCTTTTATGTACTTTCCTGATGCTTTTGCGGGTTGTTGATCAACAAGACTGGCAGTAGTTAAACAACTCGTGTGTGTTTGCTTCCACTACTTTTATAAACTTGGTTTGTAATAATTTGCGACTCCGTGTGTGTAAACTTATTTCGGGACTACTTGCGAAATGTAACGTATGATGTTGTATGTTGAATGATGCGATCTTGGTTGTAAGCAAGTTGGTTTGAAATCCTTCATGGTTTCGATTGAATACCGGGATTATATGGGCTCAAGTTCGAAAATTTGAGCGCTTCGGTGCTTGTTTTTGTACTTGTGCTCTTATAATTTGGTCGGTTCTGTTACAGCCCAGCTAGGTGACGCCATGGTCACTTTTGACCAGCGTGAGCCGAAATCTGGGGCGCCAGTCGAGCCACAACCACCCCGCACTACTAAAACCCTAGGCCAATGGCCCTATTGGCCCTACACGTGCCCTCTATTCATCCCTCACCGTTGGCCGAGCTCCAAGCCATCAATGGCCGTCGCCCGCCTATAAAAGGGTACCTCAGGTGCCCTAGCCGCCCTTCCTGACCTGTGCCGCCACTTTGTGGCATCACCAACATCACCACATCTGAGGAGAAGGAAGGAGAAGAGGAGAGAAGGAGGAGCTTGCCGCTAGAGCCACCCTAGTCACCAGAACGGGAGCTCGCCGGAGGAGGAGGCCATCCCGGAGCTGCTCGGCATGGCACTGCACCGACCCATCTCGGCATCGCCTCTTCACTACGTCGCTAGCCCCTCCTCACCGCCACCCATGGTGAGCCCCTAGGCCTTTTCCCCGCACACGCCGTTGATTGGCTGCCATTGAGCACACACCGGCCACCTAGGCGTTCCCGCACCGGGGACAGCCAAAGGCCAGGCCTTGTTGGAGCACACAACTTGCTCAGGGCACGCGCACACATGAACACACCAAGCGCGGCCCTGCCAAGCTGTAACCGTGCTGCAGCGCCGTCACGCACAAACGCGGAGCATGCTCACCATGGCTAGAGCACGGCCATGGCGAGGCGGTTCCACCACCCACGCAGCGGTAGAGGTAGAGATAGAGGCACTACCTGCTTCGCCTTGCCAAGGCGCGGACCGTGCGCACGCTAGAAGGGAGAGGGCACCTCGGGAACCACCAATTGGAGAACACCGTGCCAGCGCGATTGTGCACCGAGGCGCCGCCGCGACACGCGCATCCCCGCCTCAACCGACCTCTTTTGCGTACCGCAAAGGAGCTCCACAGCGCCCGCCACAATCACCTGAGCTGCGCCATGGTCTCGGCTAGCTATAGGGCCTAGCCTAGCACCTCACCACCGCGCGCCGGCACGTCGGCACTGCCAAGCCACCACCACCAAGGGAAGTCCTGCTGGAGCCCCTAACCCACGGCTTTGACCTCGCCCTTGTGCTCCTCTCGCGGTCGTGAACCTGTAGGAGAATTTAGTGCCCGAGCCGAGCCGCCGTAGAGCACCATCGGGCAAGGACGCCGTCGGCGGACACGGTCCAGTGAGAACAGAGGAGGAAGGGGAAAGCCGCACCGTGTTGGGTGCGTCTGGTCTACGTGGGCCAAAGAGGGAGGAAGGAGGGGGTGGACTCAATCCATGATAGCCCCAGCCTTGGGTCCATACGCCCGCAACCGCGCATCCACGGTGAACCCATCTCAGGTGGACCAGGCCCGAGGGCAAGTCTTGCCGAGGGGGTGCTACCTGGGCATCCCCTATGAGAGATACCTGTGGCGGGTACATGTGACAAGGAGAGGTCCCGGGGTGGAGTGTCTTCGTGGGATGAAGCTCCGGGATGGGAGGTACTGTGATGGCATGGGGTACTGGGTGTTCCGTCGAGTGGACCATCGGTTGGCACCTCTGAGAAGATATCCTGCTTAGTCACCCTAAGGACTGATATGTTCTATGGACCGGGTCTTAGGAAATCCTTACGCCCCACTCGCCCCTACCATGGAAATGGGACAGACGTACGACTTGCTAGTGTGGTGCCACTACTATTGGGAGGTTAGTGGATAGTGTAGGGAGGTACGGGCATGAGGACCCGCACCCTCCTAAGACAGCGTAGTGACCATCGGGGCCCGGTACTACGTCTCACAGTCTCAGCGTGTCGGTGGTACTCCGACACGGCCCTAGTTCTGAGTGATAGGTGGCACCATATCTGGTTGGAAGGTGGCCTGGAATCTGCCTAGGTGAGGCGCATCGTTGATGATGGTGATCTTGTGCGTAGTGTAAACCTCTGCAGAGTTTTGGTTGATCGATCGATACATGTGCTGACTTGTCGGCCATGGACCCTTCCTGAGTACAGCTTCACTTGACTAGAGAGAGTCCTTCTACCTTCCCTGGGCTTTTAGAGTGGTGTTCTGGCTGAGGCCGTTGAGACATGGACGAGAGGGAGTTGTCCATGCCGAGGAGTGAGTGAGATGAGGTGAGACATGGTGTGGTGATGAGATATGTGTTGGGTTGGGTTAATGTGTGCCAATGAGATGGGTTAAAATTTGATGAACATATATTATTAAAATATTGTTTACCCGCATAGGAAACCACATCCAAGATAGGTCTCTCCTTACCCCCTTTTGCATCCAGTTCCACAAAAGCAAATGCATCATAGGGTGGGCAATGCGTGGCCAGTACCAAGAGTACTAATAGATTTTTGGCAGGCTCGGAGCCTGAGTTCGACGAGGAGGATGACTGGGAGGAGTAGAGGCTCGCCCTGCGCTCAAGCTTGGTGCAAGGAGTCCTAGTTTTCGCTACTGTCTACGAGATGCTGTTCTAGATGCTGTGTGTGAGCGTGTTTCGCCCTGCGTGGTGATGATAATAATTAATGTAAACCTTCTATTTGTACTCTGATATTCATGTATGACTCTGTTATTTGACTGAGATTTGGGTAATGGCATGAACTCGTTCATCTATTACACGTCGAATCTGTGGCATTCCCTTCGTGAAATGCAGGATCGTTTCAAGTTACAATCGGGTCGGTTCAAGTGAAGCCCCAGTTCTCGTTCGCAAGGATCTGACGGAGGTAAGCTAGTGACCGGCTTCAAAATTTCCTGGCAGTTGGTTTGAGGAGTTCCCAAGGTCATTCGACCGACCCCGAGGGCTCATTGCCTTTTTTTCTGAAAAAACTCCCGAACCGTAAACCGGCCTGGACTTGAACATGGCTCGAGAAGGCCCACGACGCTCAGCGCGTATGGGTACTATCCGCTCGTGTGCCCCTTCTCATGCCATCCCTCACTTGAGTGGCTTGAAGCGGCTATCGAACCCTTCGTGGGCTAGCCTTCGAACTCCGTGTCGTAACGGACCGTAAAGGGCAGAAACCGTATTACGTAATTATCACATATGATTTAACTCATGATTTAAGTAAGGAGATAAATTACAGCGGATAATCGTGCAAAGATTTCGAACGCATGTACGGACTAATTAACTTCCAAAAACAGAATAAAAGATCCTGGGCAAGGGGTGATGCGGTGATCTAGTGATCGTGGCGTGTCGACGCCGTGCGCAGCCTCCGCCTTCCGGCATCATGTACATGTGAGCTTGTAGCCACCATCGTCGGAGTCACCGTCGTCAAGGAGGTAGTCGCAGATGCCGACAAAATGACGTAAAGCCCCCAGGTCGCCGAGCCCAGAGAAGTCAGCGCCGGCCCAACTATCGTCGTCTTCGTCGAAGCTAGTGCTAGAGGTCGTCTCTGTGGTCATGAGTACTTCCGTGATAGCCTGCGCATGGTGAGTCGGCATATCCGCGGGAATCTCCCCCGCAGATGGATTAAGGTGAACTATAGACGAGGACTGGCCACGGGCCTTCCCGTGGTCGTGCGGCTTACTGGCCTGCGTCGATCTACCTTGGGAACTTCTTGGCCAGTCGTTCTCAAGGGCATGCCCCTCATCGATGCACAGGTGAAGGTTGGATAGGGCCTTAGAGATGGCATCGATGTCGACAGAAGGGGGAAGAAGGACCAAATCGTAGTCCACTCCCGTGCAGAGGAAATCTAGGCTGCCGAATCGGATGTGGAAGCCTAGAGTGAAGCGGATGCGGGGGGTGGCCATCGAGACCTAAGAGATGGATCGTGATGCGCAGAAGGACCCTACCTGGCGCGCCAACTGTCGGTGTCTAGAGAACCGGGGGTCTAAACAGAGCGACGACTAAATTTGTATCTGCGTGTCTAGGCCTAGATGGTGTGCAAAGCGGATACAAGGGTGTATACTGGTTCGGGCATGAATGGCCCTACGTCCAGTGTGTTTTGCTGCTGCTCGTGTTGCCCTGCACCAGAGTACTCGTAGTAGGGGTTACAAGCTTTCGAGAGAGGGAGCGGATCCTAGGTCTCTTTTGAGGGGTGGTGCTTGTGTGTTGATGTCTTAGCGAGGAGTGTGTGTGTGTGTGTGTGTGTGTGTGTGTGTGTGTGTGTGTGTGTGTGTGTGTGTGTGTGTTGTTTCTTCGTCTTCTCGATCATCCCTAGATGTGGCCCCTGCCTCCCCTTTTATAGTTTCTAAGGAGAGGGCTCGGGTTACATTCGTAATAAAGAGATAGAAATGGGAAAGGATGAAAGAGAAAAACAAAAAAGATAGTATCGAGCGTGGCCATCTTCCTCCTTATCCGGTGGGAACATTTTTCCTTATAGCGCAGAGATGCAACAAGCGTTGATCTTTTGGCCTCTCCGTCTGCTGGTGCTACGCGCTATGGCCACGCTTTGTCCTGTGCGCCTCTATGCCGTCGAGGATGGGCGATATGGGCGCCCGGATTTGCGTAGAGAGGGGGTTAGGTGGTATAGTGGTCATTACCCCCATTGCTGTAGAGGTATGGGTGTCGTGGTGGTGGAATGACTGGGGTCATGTTGGGTCAGAGCATGGTTTCCGTGCTCCTATTGACCGTGCACGATCACGTCCGTCCCATCGGCGGGAGCGGGTGCCACGGTTGGGGGCCCCCGTGGCTCCCCGTCTTATCTGAAGGTTCCACGTGTCCCTTGGGCGAGGCGGAAGTAGACTGAGGGGGTCGGGTGCTTTTGATGACATCACGGGGGGCTCGGGCGAGGCGGAAAAATGCCACCCGAGGCGCCTATCTCGCCCGAGACCTTTCTGTAAGGCTCGGGTGGGATGGGGTTTGTCGTTCGTGCCTCGAGCAACTGCATGCTATCAGCGCCTTTGGTGGGTCGGTTTTACTGAGGCCCCTATGATAGGGCTTTAGCGAACGTGCAGGGTGCCGTATTTTGCCATCTGTTGGGTACCCTGGTATTTTGATACCCGACACTAGTACAAATAGCGAGGTTGTCTTACGGTGACCGCCACCAGGAATCAATTTCTAATGGCGGTTGCTTAACAAAACTAGCAATAGAAATCCGATTCAAAATGGTATGTATATAAAATTTTGATAACTTTTTCATATTAAGTTAGATGAAAACAATATTATATCAAATTGTAGAGCTCGACGAGATTTACTTTGTAGTTGAACTATTTTTTCATTTGAAATCATTTAGGTGCCTAAATATTTCTTAAAAGTTCTTAGATCTATTTTAAAAACATAACTTTTGTTAAAGCGGTTGTTTAAGTTAACCATAAATGAAATGGGTTTCTAATACATTTAAGAAAACCGACACTAAAAATAGCCTCCGTTGATGGAAGGATCACGCGAGGGTTGAGGTCTTGGGATCGAATCCTTCAAAAAGTGTTCATAAATTAAATATCTTATTAGGCTGTTTGTGGTTATGGTAATGATAAAAAAATCCTAAGGTATTTTATGAGTCCAAATTTTATTATTATTAATAAAAACTTATATGCTTAATTCCTTTTTTATATATGCTAGCAGTAAAAGATAAGAGTGCTCCTTTAGGCCCGGTTTAGATGCAAAATTTTTGGTAAAATGGGCACTGTATCGTTTTCGTTGTTATTTGGTAAATATTGTCCAATCATGGTCTAATTAGGCTTAAAAGATTCGTCTCGTCCATTTCGTCTAAACTGTGTAATTAGTTTTATTTTTTATCTATATTTAATGCTTCATGCATGTGTCCAAAGATTCGATGTGACGGGGAATCTGAAAAATTTTGCAAATTTTTTTGGGAACTAAACATGGCCTTAGTTATCAAAGAGATATTGCCATAACCCTTGACAATCTCAACACCTTGAATGCCCTTCATGAATAGAGGATTCCTGACCTCCTAGCTAGCTAGCCACAGAAACTTTAAAGGATTCCATCTATCCAAATAAATGTGCATCAACTGAGCCACTGGTTCTCTGAATAAATGGATTCTAATAGAAGATGTGCCACTTTAGGTAAATACATGCTTTAATTGAACAGCGATGCCATACATGTCTTTGCATTTCAACCTAGGCCTTGTTTAGTTGCCAAATTTTTTGGTAAAATGCAACTGTATCATTTTCGTTGTTATTTGGCAATTAGTGTCTAATCATGGTCTAATTAGGCTTAAAAGATCCGTCTCGTCCATTTCGTCTAAACTGTGTAATTAGTTTTATTTTTTATCTATATTTAATGCTTCATGCATGCGTCCAAAGATTCGATGTGACGGGGAATCTACTGTTTTTTTGCAAAATTTTCTGGATCTAAACTGGGCCCTAGTAGTAGCTAAGGGCAGTCTCGAAACTACATGTAGTTCCTATACCTTTTAATTTCCATATACACTAAATATAAAAATCATGGTTTCAATGGATAGTTTCTACACAATAATTTTTTATCCAATAATATATATTCTCTCTCCATTCTCTACCAATCATATCCTTTCATGTTTTGGTTCTCGTGTAGACATAGTTTCTATGATTTTTACTCTTTCTTCAATAACTACCTTACCACATCAACAAAGCGCTTAGGTGACAATACAATTAATGTCCATAAAAAGTATGTAGTTTCTGCAATGGGAGTGCCTAACACCTTTAATGCCCCCTTTGCCCTGCAATGAAGTTATAGGAATCCGGCAGCAGCTAGCACATTTACTTCACCACTTCATTTGATGTGCCTAGCAGAAAAAAAGCTAGCAATAACTCGGATCCTTTTTTTATGTACCGTATAGTGTTTCAGAAAATTTGTTAGCAAGAAAATTAATAGAGGTGCAAGTTGTGAAATGACGTCTCAGCAGTCACCAACAAGCAGCTTTGAAAGCAGAAATCCGTCCCAGCTTTGGGGCCTGTTTAGTTTCTGAAATATTTTGTGAAATGCTACTGTAGCACTTTTCGTTGTTATTTGGTAATTAGTGTCCAATCATGATTTAATTAGGCTTAAAAGATTCGTCTCGTCAATTTCATCTAAACTGTGTAATTAGTTTTATTTTTTATCTATATTTAATGCTCCATGCATGTGTTCAAAGATTTGATGTGACGAGAAATCTACTGTTTTTATTAAATCTACTGTTTCATGGCAGAGTGAGTATCTCGGTACGTATCTATAGCTGCTGCAGGCTGCAGCTGCCTTGGACGATCTCTTGCTGATTAAACGGGGGCAGGCTCTGATCGTTCAGTCAGGTACTCCCCTCCGTCCAAAAAAAAAAGAGACTAGTAATTTTTAATTTGATCAAATTTATACCAAAAATTTCTAACATTTACAATACATACTGGATAAAAAACATTAGACTAACCGTGAAATATATTTTTATATTGTCATCATAATGTTAGTAATACTTTTTTTTATAAATTTAATCAAATTTAAGAAAAAATAAGGGTGTGTTCACTTCCCATGCAAACCCAACATATTTTCTCTTCCACCCATCACCTCGAATCTTTGGACGCATGCATGGAGCATTAAATATAGGTAAAAAAGATAACTAATTGCATTGTTTGTCTGTAAATGTTGAGACGAGTCTTTTGAGCCTAGTTAGTCCATAGTTAAATAAATTGTCAAATAACAACGAAAGATGATACAGTAACTTTTCACCCATTTTTCACCCACTGAACACACCCTGAATCTTTTTGATAGAGGAGCCAGTACAAGCTTACTAGTACTCTATTGCCAGTAGTAAAAGAGAAAAAACAAGATCCTGACAATACCAGAGATTCTGCAGGTTATTACTGCAGTGTACAACTAGAATTGGTGCTGCGACAGGGTGCCATGCCAAACATACGGCCGTGGCCAGCTCAAACGTGGGTCAAATTCGTGCCAAGACAAAACTTTGGGGCCTCAGTGATAACAACACTGTTAATCGATGAGACAAACTTTGGTTGGATTTACATCATCCAACACTGGTACTACAAAAACCCTTTGCTTCAAGGATATGAACAGTGCATGTACAGCACGCGGCGCGCTGACCGGGAGACGGGCTACCTGCCTGCGAGGCAGCAAGCGCAAGGCAGCGCTGTATCCGCTGTCAGTACTGGTGCCGGGATATGGGATTCCACGACAATGATTTCGCGATCGAGACCTCACATACACGAACGCGAGCACCTGCTGAGCACGCCGCTGCTCCCGTCTTTAACCCTATCTCTGAGATGATCTATCGATGAACTGAGCTGAGGCCCTGTTTAGTTACCAAAAATTTTGCAAAATTTTTCAGATTCTCCATCACATCGAATCTTTGGACACATGCATGAAGCATTAAATATAGATAAAAAATAAAACTAATTACATAGTTTAGACGAAATGGACGAGACGAATCTTTTAAGGCTAATTAGACCATGATTGGACAATATTTACCAAATAACAACGAAAACGTTACAGTGACCATTTTACAAAAAAAAATTTGCATCTAAACCGGGCCTGAGCTGAACCGCCGCTGCGGCGACAATAAAGAAGTGGAGGGACGCGCGGTCAAAGGATGCACCCCCATGATCCATGCATCCTGCGGTAAGGGCCCGTTTAGTTCCTAAAAATTTTGTAAAATTTTTCAGATTTTCTGTCACATCGAATCTTTGACACATACATGAAGCATTAAATATAGATAAAAAATAAAACTAATTACATAGTTTAGACGAAATAGACGAGACAAATCTTTTAAGCCTAATTAGACCATGATTAGACACTAATTGTCAAATAATAACGAAACCTGCTACAGTGTCATTTTAAAAAAAAAATATCTAAACCGGCCCTAAAAACCAATGCGAGCACGTACGTGCAGTGACGACGATGCCGCAGTAAGTGTTGTGGATCAGAGAACTGCTGCACGCTTCAATTCATTGCTCCGTCTCAGGTGCCTTCAAGTTTACAGGCCAAGGACGACATGAGCTTTGCTAGCTATATAGGACTTGTTTAGATTCCAGAATTCATCCCAAATTTTACTATGCAAAAAGAAGATTTCCCATCACATTAAAATGCCGGCATATATATGGAGTACTAAATATAGATGAAATCAAAAACTAATTGTATAATTTTATTGTACTTTGCGAGACGAACATTTTAAGCCTAATTAATCAAGATTTCGACAATTATTACCAAAAAAAAAACAAAAGTGTTACGGTGCTCAGGAGTGGCACTGTGCAGAATCGGCCACCCCGAGTCGGTGATCTTAACAAGGCCATAGAAGGTTAATGACCTAGTAAAGTACTCCACGTACTATGCCAACAATGTGATGATGATGTGATGATGGCATGATCATTGATTAATGATTCAAACCCCCAAGGGACCATACTAATTCATAGAGTAAGGCTTTGTTTAGTTCGTGGGTGAAATATTTTTGGGTGTCACATCGAATGTTTTATGGGATATCGGAAGGGGTGTTCGGATACTAATAAAAAAACTAATTACATAACTTGCCTGGAAACCACGAGGCGAATTTATTAAGCCTAATTAATCCATCATTAGCACATGTGTGTGTACTGTAGCAATTATGGCTAATCATGGGCTAATTAAGTTTAAAAGATTCGTCTCGCGGTTTCCATGCAAACTGTGTAATTAGTATTTTTTATCTACATTTAATGCTCTATGCATGTATCCAAATATTCAATATGACGGGGTGAACAGATTTTGGATAGGAACTAAACAGGGCCTAATAGTAAGACACCAAATCACAGTAGTAGCCCTTGACAGCCTTTTCTTTGAGTGCACTACATAATTGGTTTTTACCAATAGTATTTTCACCATCTGTTTTATTAAAACCTATAGTAAAAATCATCTTTTTACCACCGGTTTGGAACTTACGGCGGTGAAAAGTGCCTAGGCGCGGGGCCCGTTGAGTGGCATGGATTAGCGTCTCTCTCGCGTCTTCATTGTGGCCGACAGGATGGGCCATGCACCCAAGTGTCACCATACGGTGCTCACGCAGAGCACAAGGATTGCAGGCCCCACCGGCCACTCTTTCTCCTCCCTCAGTTACTTTTCTCCCATTCCTCTCCTCCCTCTCCCTCCTGGCTTTCTCTCATCGATTCCCTAACTCTCACATTTTCCTCCTCTTTGACGTGGCAATTGCCCCAGGCAAAGAGGTGGCCTCTAGCATGGAGGCAACACCCTAATGAGGTGTCCCCAGCACGGAAGCGGCACCCAGCACGGAGGTAGCCCCTTGGTAGGGCGACATCCCTAATGGCGTGAAGGCGACGCTCGGCATGGAGGCATGGTGTCGTGGGTTCAGAACCGCGGCAAGCATCAGGATTATTTGTCGGAAGTCGATGTGTTGGTCTTCGGTGGCTCGGACACTCAAAACCCGCAAGGGACACATATCAGTTTATCCTAGTTTAGACTTCTGAGCCCTACATCCAGCAGTACTATAATGTTCTTTGTGTTAGGAATGCCCATTCGGGGGATTACAACTTTGGAATCGAGAGAGAGTTTTGGTAGGGCATTCTACGGTGCTATCCTAGGGTTCTTGGCTATCGAGTCTGGTTGTGCGGTCAAGAACTCGATCCCCTCTAAGGAGCCCATGCCTCCCCTTCTATCTTGAGGAGGGCATGGTGTACAAGTCGGTTTTGGTTCTAACCTAAGGCTTCTCTGCCGGGTGCTCCCCCATGCAGCAGCGACCCCTAGTGCGGTGGCGGCTCTAGCTCAGTGCAACGACGTCCCCTGCCCAATACTCGGCACGTCTGTAGCCCTAGTGGTCGGTGCATCGGCGTCCACCCTCTGAGCGGTGGTGGCCCTAGCATGGCGAATCCCATGCCAGTGGCTAGAGCACCTCCTCCATGTTGTTTTGTATATTTAAATAATTTCACCATCATCTCATTATAGAAGTCAGGGGTGATAGTAACTTATCTCAGTCGGTTGCAAAATGGCAGTGGTAACCTCAGTTATTACTGTCGATTATCATCAACGATGGTGAAAAACAGTAGTGATGGGGTCTCCTGAGACGGCGATGATGAGCATGCAAGGATACTGTAGTCAAGTCTAGGAATGAGTTGTAGTACTCACTTCCACTATGTTGATGGTTTATTTTGATTCTCTAGCTAAGCTTTTGGATTTGTGAAAAAGGATATGTAGTGTACATATATTCTTAGATGTAGGTGTTAGTGTGAGGGGGGCTAGAGTGTATCCTCTAGTGCTCCCGAGACCCGTAGCGACCACTAAAAGGCTCAGTACTATGTTTCACAGTCTCAGCGTGTCGATGGTACTCTAGGGTGACTCAGGACTAAGTGGTACCGTGGTTTCATACTGGCTAGATGGTTGCCTGGATTCAGCCTAGGCGGGCACCACCAATGATGGTGATCTTGTGGGTATAGGTGTACACACTCTAGAGTTGATCGATCTATATATATAGCCATGTCCACGGTCATGGACACTCCTATGTTTCTTGCTTCACTTGTTTAGAGAGTGGTGTCTTATCTCTTCCCTGTAACATCCAGTCCCAACATACACGACCCAGGGCCACTCTACCGAGGAGTGGTCCTACCTACGTAGCAACCCGCTTGAGCTTTCGTCCTCGCTTCGCTCATAACGGTTAACCGAAGATTACTACGCGTCCCTAACCCTGGTATTTAAGCTGGTTAGGCGATCCTCAGGTTCACGGTATGGTACTAAACTACTGGTTGCACAGTGTTTCTTGATGCTACAGTGACCAGTGAACAGTACGCTGTCTACAGTAAACAGGACTCGACCAGACCCAATTCGGTGAACAGTAACAGGCTACTGCAGTCTCTAGTGAACAGTACTACGTCGCTACAGTACCCAGAATCTAGATGTGCAGTACTCGCTGCTACAGTCGGGGTGGAGGCATAATAATTACTCACTGTAGAGGCATATATATATATATGAAGAAAAACCAGTTGAATAATAAAAGATAATTCAAGATTCTAAAAATAATTAGGGAATAGTTTTTCACTAACCCTTAATATGTTGCACGAGTTTTGTTGTCTATTTGAAATTCAACAGGAAAAAGAGAAATTTCCTATGAAGCCCATGATGTCTTCACTCACTCAAAATCCAGCTTGGGGAAGAGCGACCCCCGTATATCTCGATAAGTATTCCTTTTCGAGTGATTTATCTTTTATTCTAAAAAGTATAAAAAGATGCATAACTTAAGAAAATCAAATAAAAAGAGTGTTGTGTGATAATATTAGCTAGATAATATATTAGGTAAAATAAAAGATACAAGAGAGTATTAGAACTTAATTACCGTAGAACTCAATTTTAAACATAATGGAAATGATGAATAGTTGCTCTGTCGTAATTTCTTTCAAGTGCCTAGTTTTCAAATATGAATTCTCTCGAGTTTTGGATAGAACTGTCTTGATCTAAAGATAAACTCTGAGCGTGAAACTTGTGGGTTGCAAATGTTGGATCTAAATCTAGCTAGTTGAGGAGAATGATATGAGAAAGTCTGAACTGCTATTTATCTTGCTCCTACTAATGCTAGAATTCTGGAGAATTTTATCTTTTGAAAATCTTAAAATACCATGATGAGTACTTGTATGACAAAGCTTAAAATTCCTACCACAGCCATACATAGGATAGAAAACTCCATTCATACTTTTTACTACTTGTACTTGCATTGAGCATTGTCGAGCTCTGTTGACCCTTAGAGGCTTGTCATACTTTTAAAATCAAGATCACGTACACTCCACTCAAATTTGCTGCTTCTACACTTGAAGTACGCAACAATATGTCTTTTCATTTAGATCCACCAAATATATTTTTCTCCTACACTAGAAGAGAACACCACTCATTGTCTTATAGGATTTTTGTCACCTATCCATACATTTCATAAGCCCCAGTTATTGTTCCTCCAGGTTATTATTATCTCTCAATCTTTCATTATAGACAAGAATGTTCTGGGCTTATATATTTTAAAAAAAAAGAAGAAAGAGAAATATATAGAGAGTAAAACATGGACAAGTGTCCTACCAAAACAATGGGTACTTAGATGCCCGCCTCTCTAAAAAAACTATAGCCCAAAATATCTCTTAGTCTAAGTTCTTCAATTATTCAAAGAGATATCAAAATCCCTTTCAAAGGAGAAAAAGTAGAATTAGATCCACTATCACCTTCATCATAAATAAACCACTCCTTAATCCATACACATGCACTTCTTGATTTCATCGTATGCCTCGTTTCTCTGGATCAACTGTTTGACTTTACAAAATATGCTTTGCAAGTATGAACACATTGTCTCCATACCTATAAACTCCAGATAAAAGCATTAGATGTAGGATGAGAGAAGGCAAATCCCACTTTGCCTTGGAGAGGATCCAGAAATACCACATATATTGAGAGATTTGAGAGAGTCATACAAAAAGATACTCTGAGTTTTATTTTTAAAATCTTGCAAAACTCTGAAATAATAGCTGAATGAAGAGCTTGAGACATAGTGCTTGATTTGATTGTTCTACTTTTCGACTGCTCAAGACCCAAGTGAAGGCTAATAAGCTTCATAGTTAAAGGTAATATGGGTAAGTCTGAAGGTTAGAATGGTTAGACCTAATCTGGAGAAAAATTCTTGTTTGAACACATGTATACTTTTGAGGCGTGAAAGCATTGTAGTAACTCCTGATCCATTATGAATATTTGCTAAGGGACTAGCAAAAGGTAAGCTTGAGGGACTTGTTGACGATGGTTACCTACCATAATAAAGGGTTAAAATAAATATATAAATGGCTAATAAATGATCACCAACATAGGTTTAGGGTGTCAACTAACGAAATTCCATGAGTTTTGGTGAATCTATATTTTGCAGGAGGTTATCAGAATAATTCAGAAATTGATATCTTCCACGAGAAGGAACCAACGTCAATCGGCCTAATCTCCACATCACGAATACGCAAGAGGATTCTAGAGGACACCAAAGGACTCCACGAGGAGGGCCACCATGAGGCGCCACTAGGTGGGGCCGACCGGCCTCAACCCTAGGCCGACCGGCCCCTGGCCGCCGTCCCTCGGCTCCTTCCTTTGCAAGCTACTTCAACTGCCTCCAAGGATGCATCCTAACCCTACGTGAAGGTCGGTTTGATCTAAGGGCAACGGTTCCATGCTCTGGGCTATATAAACGAGGCCCTAGACCCCCCTCCAAGGAGGAATTTATTCAATCAATCATCAACCAGAAAGCAGAAGACCAACCAGCAACTCTCATCTCCTTAGAGCTCCATCAGATCTAGGCATAGCTAGATTAGAATTAGAAGTAGAGGAGTCAAGCAGCCTTGGGCTCTAGATCTAGTGAAGAGGAGCTCGGTAAATCCAGTTCTTCTCTCTTGTATCAACATTGTTCTTCAGATATTCATCTAGTTCATCAGTTCTTCTAGTTCTTGATCTAGTTCATGTTCTAGTTCTTCATGTTCTAATTGTTTATGTTCTAGTTCGTAATTGTTCTAGTTCATCATTGTCTAGTTCTAGTTCATTGTTCTTGATCATTATTCTTGATACATTAGATATGATTTTGTTCTTAATCTATATTATATCCTTGATTATTATGAGATTAGTCTGCTTTGATTATATATTTGGCATACATAGTTTATCATTATGTTTATACACATGTTTGCAAAGCACTCACCTTATTGAGTCATGGGTGGGTGGTCAACATTGTGTAAGTGTGGTACTTATACACTGTTTACCTGCAAATGCACTCTATACTCTGGGCCATGTGGTAGATCGTGGGTGTGACATTCCTATTGAGTCCTTTGTAGTCCACTCTCCAAGTGTAGAACTTAGTAGAACGCCGTCTCATTACTTAGTTGTTACTCTGTTTCTCAACTTCGTAATGGAGATGTTCCTTGTTTATGGATATGAGATAACCTAGCCAATGATTGTCTGATATAATTGCACTAATCAATGTAGATTATGACTAATAGTTAACGGATTACTTAGGAGTTATTCTCTTACTTTATATTTTGATCAATGACTTGCCATAGTAGTACTGCTCTAAGGAATATCATATGAATGGTCTGATTATCATATATTTTACCTCTTTTTATTTGATTGATTCCTGTTTGAGAGTAAATGATAGTGATTTCGAATATTCATATCACATGTGTAGACTAGCCTTTAATTAATATGGGCCCCTATGTTTGTTCTCTTTTAGTTAAATATAAATATCGATACCTAGGATAAACTTGGGTGAAATGCTGCAACGGGTGTATTTATCTGTGCGCTTGTAGATATATACTTTAATATTTTTATATAGTTAAGTGGCATGAGTACAATACAACCACACTCTTGGTGTCATGTTGGGGATGACAACCAAACACGAGTGATGCTAAGAAGTGTCAACAAGCATTTCTGGCGCCGTTGCCGGGGAGGCAACGGAATGACACACTAAGTTAGAAAACATTCATAAGAGCATAAACACACTTCCACATCTAGGAACACTCTTACACATGTGATATTCGAATGACATCACTTGATCCTTTACTCTAACAGGCTCACCCTATCTTTTGTCTATTTTTTTGATCTTATGCAGGGTGATGTATGACTGGTTTTGAACTCCCGACAAACTACGTTGAGAACCCCGAAGCTCTAATAAGAAGAATAAGAGCAAAGCTCAAGAAGGCTCCAACCACTTCGTCTGAGATCAACCAATTAAGAAGAAGCTTAACACCAGACTTTGAAGCCATGGCTGACCGATCACTCTGTGAATTCTCCGCTCCAACCACTGCTAACATTAGGATTGGACCAACAGTAAATGTGGGAGACAACAGATTTGAGCTCAAGCCTGCTTTGATCAACATGGTGCAAGCAAACCGTTTTATGGAAAAGCACATGAAGATACGAGTGCTCATCTCTAACACTTTTTGGACATTTGTAGCATCTTCACCATCAAGGTAGTCGCAAGAGATGCCATATTGCTCCGCTTGTTCCCTTTCTCACTCCTAGGAAAAGCAAAGCAATGGTTCTACGCCAACAAGGACAAGAATACCACATGGTCAATCTATGCTACTGCTTTTCTAGCAAAATTCTTTCCAGTGGGGAAGACAAATGCTCTACGTGCGAAGATTTCAACCTTCCAGCAACAACACGATGAATTAATCCCTGAAGCCTAGGAACACTTTCAAGATTACATATCAGAATGCCCTCACCATGGGATGGAGAATTGGCTACTCATGCAGACATTCTGCCATGGGCTCACTTCTAGTACCCGTGAGAATATGGATGCAGCTACTAGAGGATCATTCTTATCGCTCAACATCACTGAAGCAACCACTTTGATTGAGAAGATGGCCTCTAACCAGGGATCGAACGAGGAACGCACTCAACCTCGCAAGAGAGGAGGAGGAATGCATCAACTGAAGGAAGTAGACATGCTGTCTGCTAAGATAGACCTGCTCATGAAGAAGTTCGATGAATGCACCACTGAGAAGAACGAAGTCACGCACATCCACGATTCTCGCATGACCTGTGAAGAGTGTGGAGGCACTGGCCACTTAGGGAGCAACTGCCCTGAGATTCAAGAGGATGTGAACTACATCAACAACAACTTCAACAATCGTCCTCAACAAAATCAAGGATGGAATCAGCAATCAAGGCCTAATTACTCAGGTAACTACTCAGGTGACTACCAAGGTAATAATCTTAATAATAACTTTAATCAACCACCCTTGAAAGAAATGATTTCTAATCAGAATAAAGTTATTGATACTATGTCTAGAAAGATAGCTTCCAATGATAAATTGCTTGAAAATATTAATACTAGAATGGATAGCTTTACTTCTGCCATAAAGAATCAACATAGCTTTCATAAAATGATAGAATCACAAATATCTCAGCTAGCAGCTTCTGTACCAGTGACCGAAAGAGGTAAGATTCTAGGGAAGCTAGAGGATTTAGAAACTACAAATCTTGTAGACATTTACAATGCAGGGCAATACTTCACCGCACCTCCAAAGCAATGGGGAACATGGGTAGACGACACTCTACCAGTGAAGAAAGGAGACCTAGGGAGACCTATCATCTCTATTCGCATTAGACTCACATCTTTGAAGAAGCTGTCTGTGACCTTGGAGCAAGCGTCAACATCATGCCCAGGGTAATCTATGAGAAAATTCATGGTGATCCTTTATTGTATACAACTATATGTTTGCAGCTTGTAGATCAGACACTGTGCTACCCCAAGGGAATTCTTGAAGATGTCTGGATCGTAGTTGGACACTCGTATGTACTGGCAGACTTTGTGATTATAGAAACAGGTGGAGACGAAAAAGCACCCATCATCTTAGGGCGACCGTTCTTGAGTACCACCAAAGCCATCATATACGCAGATAGCGTCAAGATCTGTTTCATAATCAATAGGAGAAAAGAAAGATTCAATTTTAAGAAGCGTACCCTCAACATTCGAGTTCACCCACAGATGTCGTACCTCTACGAGGATACAACCGTTGCCCCAACAAAGAAGAAGAACAAGAATAGGAGAAGGAGGAACAAAGCTAAGCATCAGGCAAAAGAAATAGTATGGATGGTCAACACTATTGATTCAGAACTTGACCACCTCCTTCCATCACCATACCTCACTAAGCTGGGAGATCCTAGAGTACCCACCATCGATTGTATGATCAAGGAAAGTACTTTCTACAAGACGTTCTGTGACATCGGCTCTAGCACCAACATAATGTCTAAGGTAACATATAAACATTTGTATAATACTAGACCTATGTATCGTACATATGTGCAGCTGCAGATGGCGGCCCGATCATTCTGATGTCCGGAGGGAGTAGTGAAAGATGTTATGGTCAAAATAAGAGATCACTACATTCCTACCGACTTCATAGTTCTTGACATGGGAGAAGAAGATGATATCCACCTTATCTTAGGAAGACCCTTCCTCAACACCACTGGCGCGATCATCTACATAAGAACTGGAGAAATCCACTTCCAATTCCTTGGAGAGAAGGTATGTTGTTACTTTAATAGTTACACTACTTATGAGCGGCCTAGAAAGAACAAGAGGAGACACCGCTCTCAACGCCAAAAGAAACAAGCCATCAAAGAGAAAGAAGCTGCCTAAGAAGAAGTTATTCCAAAGGAAGAAGAAGAGAAGCCCAGGAAGAGTGAACCACAGGAAGAGACTCCTCAGTCCAAGAAAGTATGGAAAAGAAAAGAAACATCAATATCATCATCAAGTTCTCCAACACTTGACGAGCAACCATCTAGCTCTTCAGTTAAGCTGGAAGAAACCTCTAAAGACTGAACCAGACGTAAGGTCCGGGTCGACGGACCTAAATCTCCGAACCTTCTCCGAAAGTTAAATCGGTATTTATCCGCATATTTAAATTAAGCATATCTACTTTGTTTACATTCCCTTAGCATATCATTGCATTGAAAATAAAAATAATTTTTCCATTAATAACATGCATACTATTTAGAATTAAATACATTTTAAAATTCTACATTGCAATTGAAAAGAAAACAAAAATAACTTTTATATTTTGAATCATCTCATTGCATCTGGAAATATATAAACTCTAAGCCCCATGTGAGTAATAGTGTTGTGTGTAGCAACCCATAATAATTACTCACTGTGGAGACTATATATATATATATATATATATATATATATATATATGTTCCACGAGTTTTGTTGTATATTTAAAATTCAACAGGAAAAAAGAAATTTCCTATGAAGCCCATGATGTCTTCACTCACTCAAGAGCTCTGCCTTGAACAATCATCAAAGAAGGAGTGATGAGCATCTACGCGATCGAGGACTCAAGATAAACGACTACGTCAAAATCCAGCTTTGGGGAGAGCGTCCCCCGTATATCTCGATAAGTATTCCTTTTCGAGTGATTTATCTTTTATTCTGAAAAGTATAAAAAGATGCATAACTTAAGAAAACCAAATAAAAAGAGTGCTATGTGATAATATTAGCTATATAATATATTAGTTAAAATAAAAGATACAAGAGAGTATTAGAATTTAATTACCGTAGAACTCAATTTTAAACATAATGGAACTGATGAATAGTTGCTCTGTCGTAATTCCTTTCAAGTGCCTAGTTTTCAAACATGAATTCTCCCGAGTTTTGGGTAGAACTGTCTTGATCTAAAGATAAACTCTGAGCCTGAAACTTGTGGGTTGCAAATGCTGGATCTAAATCTGGGTAGTTGAGGAGTATGATATGAGAAAGTCTGAGCTGCTATTTATCTTGCTCCTACTAATGCTAGAGTTCTGGAGAATTTTATCTTTTGAAAATCTTAAAATACCATGATGAGAACTTGTATGACAAAGCTTAAAATTCCTACCACAGCCATACATAGGATAGAAAACTCCATTCATACTTTTTACTACTTGTACTTGCATTGAGCATTGTCGAGCTCTGTTGACCCTTAGAGGCTTGTCATACTTTTAAAATCAAGATCATGTACACTCCACTCAAATATGCTGCTTCTACACTTGAAGTACGCAACAATATGCCTTTTTATTTAGATCCACCAAATATATTTTTCTCCTACACTGAGAGAGAACAGCACTCACATGTATTATAGGATTTTTGTCACATATCCATACATTTCATAAGCCCCAGTTATTGTTGCTCCAGGTTATTATTATCTCTCAATCTTTTATTATAGACAAGAATGTTATGGGCTTATATATTTTTTAAAAAAAGAAGAAGAAAGAGAAATATATCGAGAGTAAAACATGGACAAGTGTCCTACCAAAACAATGGGTACTCAGATGCCCGCCTCTCTAAAAAAACTATAGCCCAAAATATCTCTTAGTCTAAGTTCTTTAATTATTCAAAGAGAGATCAAAATCCCTTTCAAAGGAGCAAAAGTAGAATTAGATCCACTATCACCTTCATCATAAATAAACTACTCCTTGATCCATACACATGCACTTCTTGATTTGATCGTATGCCTCATTTCTATGGATCCACTGTTTGACTTTACAAAATATGCTTTGCAAGTATGAACACGCTGTCTACATACCTATAAGCTCTAGATAAAGCATTAGATGTAGGATGAGAGAAGGCAAATCTCACTTTGCCTTGGAGAGGATCCAGAAATACCACATATATTGAGAGATTGGAGAGAGTCATACAAAAAGATACACTGAGTTTTATTTTAAAAATCTTGCAAAACTCTGGAATAATAGTTGAATGAAGAGCTTGAGACATAGTGCTTGATTTGATTGTTCTACTTTTTGACTACTCAAGACCCAAGTGAAGGCTAATAAGCTCCATAGTTAAAGGTAATACGGGTAAGTCTGTAGGTTAGAATGGTTAGACCTAATCCAGAGAAAAATTCTTGTTTGAACGCATGTGTACTTTTGAGGCGTGAAAGCATTGTAGTAACTCCTGATCCATTATGAATATTTGCTAAGGGACTAGCAAAAGGTAAGCTTGGGGGACTTGTTGACGATGGTTATCTACCATAATAAAGGGTTAAAATAAATATATAAAGGGCTAATAAATAATCACTAACATAGGTATAGGGTGTCAACTAACGAAATTTCACGAGTTTTGGTGAATCTATATTTTGTAGGAGGTTATCAGAATAATTCAGGAATTGATATCTTCCACGAGAAGGAACCCACGTCAATCGGCCTAATCTCCACGTCACGAATACGCAAGAGGCTTCTAGAGGACACCAGTGAACTCCACGAGGAGGGCCACCACGAGGCGCCGCTAGGTGGGGCTGACCGGCCTCAACCCTAGGCCGACCGACCCCTGGTCGCCGCCCCTCGGCTCCTTCCTTTGCAAGCTACTTCAATCGCCTCCAAGGATGCATCCTAACCTTACGTGAAGGTTGGTTTGATCCAAGGGCAATCATTCCATGCTCTGGGCTATATAAACAAGGCCCCAGACCTCCCTCCAAGGAGGAATTCATTCAATCAATGATCAACCAGAAAGCAGAAGACCAACCAGCAACTCTCATCTCCTTAGAGCTCCATCAGATCTAGGCATAGCTAGATTAGAATTAGAAGTAGATGAGTTAAGCAGCCTTGGGCTCCAGATCTTTTCAAGAGGAGCTTGGTAAATCCAGTTCTTCTCTCTTGTATCAACATTGTTCTTTAGATATTCATCTAGTTCATCAGTTCTTCTAGTTCTTGATCTAGTTCATGTTCTAGTTCTTCATGTTCTAATTGTTTATGTTCTAGTTCATAATTGTTCTAGTTCATCATTATCTAGTTCTAGTTCATTGTTCTTGATCATTATTCTTGATACATTAGATATGATTTTATTCTTAATCTATATTATATCCTTGATTATTATGAGATTAGTCTGCTTTGATTATATATTTAGCATAGATAGTTTATCATTATGTTTATACACATGTTTGCAAAGCACTCACCTTATTGAGTCATGGGTGAGTGGTCAACATTGTGTAAGTGTGGTACTTATACACTGTTTACCTGCAAATGCACTCTATACTCCGGGCCATGTGGTAGATCGTGGGTGTAACATTCCTGTTGAGTCCTTTATAGTCCACTCCCCGAGTGTAGAACTTAGTAGAACGCGGTCTCATTACTTAGTTGTTACTCTGTTTCTCAGCTTCGTAATGGAGATGTTCCTTGTTTATGGATATGAGATAACCTAGCCAATGATTGCCTGATATAATTGCACTAATCAATGTAGATTATGACTAATAGTTAACAGATTACTTAGGAGTTATTCTCTTACTTTATATGCTGATCAATGACTTGCCATAGTAGTACTGCTCTAAGGAATATCATCTGAATGGTTTGATTATCATATATTTTATCTCTTTTTATTTAATTGATTCCTGTTTGAGAGTAAAGGATAGTGATTTTGAATATTCATATCACATGTGTAGAGTAGCCTTTAATTAATATGTGCCCCTCTGTTTGTTCTCCTTTGGTTAAATATAAATAACGATACCTAGTATAAACTTGGGTGAAATGCTGCAACGGCTGTATTTATCTGTGTGCTTGCAGATATATACTTTAATATCTTTATATAGTTAAGTGGCATGAGTACAATACAACCACACTCTTGGTGTCATGTTGGGGATGACAACCTAACGCGAGTGATGCTAAGAAGTATCAACAACCACCAACAATTTGAATCAAGTCCAATTATTTCCCCAACTCTAGTGTTTTCAAAGTTTATCACAAACTACAAGACTTGATAAATTTGGCACTTCAACTATTAGTACCATTCAATTTTGGGTTGTCAACCTAGGTTTGGTGGTTTTCAGATAACTTTGGTCCACTTGTTAACATGAGCCCACATATCATGCTCTCAACCAACCTAGGTTTGGTGGTTTTCCTCACTCTCTTTCACATGACCATTATCTCCACGTCCCTCCTCTCTCTCTCTCTCTCCTATCGGTGCCACCACCCTTGCCATTTTAGTAGCTTGTGCTCATGTGATAGTTAGAGTAGTGGTAGCTCTCTAGCGAGTAGAGTAGTTTTAGTAGCTTAATTTATGTAGCTCACTAGTTGTAGTTATTACCTCTAATAGCTTGTGTACTTTAGTTGTTGTAGGTATTCTTGTTATTGGAGATGTGTAGAAGGGCTTGCATTGAAATGAATAGGCTAGGCAAGTAGTGGCTATTTGGTTTGTCTCTTATACTAATCATCTAGCGTAGTGTTGTTGTATTTGTAGAGAATTTAAATAGGCAATTCACCTTCCTCGTCTAGCCATCCATAGATCCTTTCGGCTGGTGCATAAGCCCCTTGTCATGTTTTGTCATGTCCTAGGCATGACCCTTGCCAAATCAGGCAAGCGATGCCAATACATTTTCAGATGTTAGACGGTTGCCCTAGGGCATGTGCCAGTTAGAAGATTCCAGATTGCCCCTGGTGCACAGATCCACGCCGGTTCCCCCGGAGGCCACACACCGCAAGGAACTTTGCCTGGTCAATCCCTTCCATAAGGTGGCCCAAGCAAGGCCTCTGGCCCCGTCCACTGAGCCACGTCCGTTAGTCGGAGCCCCCCGAGTGATGGGTCCTAGTCATCCGTCTTCCGAGCCACGTTCACCCCCAGCGATCAGGAGCCGAGCGTGTGACCTGTTACTCATGAAAACTAGGCCCTAGGTGCCTCGGTCGGTATCCAGCGGGGGCACAGTGAGCACACCGGCTAGGTATAGCCCTCGAGCCTATAACTAACTAAAAAATTAGTTAGGGGTTAAGAGCATCTCCAGCAGTCCCCTAATATAACTCCCCCAATAAGATGGTATTGGGGTAGCCCAATATCACTTTTTAGATTTATTAGGGGAGTTGCTGCAGCAGTACCCCAATATATATGCCCTAATACCCATATGAAAGGTGGGTCCCACAGGAGTGTAAGAGAAAATATGGTTGAAAAGTGGTAGTTAGGATGGTCCCCGTGGTATTGGTGGAGTTATATCTCCCCCTTTCTTTGAGGGGAGATGAGGGAAATATTGGTGACAACCAAAAAAAGAGAGAGGTATTGGGGAACTGCTGGAACAATAAAAAAAGTATAGTTGTTTCCGATATGATAGTTTTACGGATATAGAAAGAGGTATTAGAAACTGCCGGAGAGATGCTCTAACTCCTTAATAAAGGGGTTTACGTAAGCCCAATGTTATGTACTCGTCACCCGTATACCAGCTCGGACCGGAGCAGCACGCCGGCGATTCCTGCGGCTGATATGCATTTGCTATCAAACGTAGAAAAGCCCAGCGACAGCCCACGGAGCACAATAATGTCCATATTAGTTCTTTTGTTTTCTTTTTCTTTTTCTCTTCTTACTCTTATATTTCTTTTGTTGCTTAACTCCTACCAGCGGCTGGTACGTGAGCTTCTTTTTTCTTTTATTTTTTATTTATATTTCTTTTTCCCTTAACTCCCTGTAGCCTGTTACGTAGTTTTTATTTTCTTTCTTTCTTATGTTTCATTTTTCCTTTTTTCATTTCTTTTTCGTTTTCTTCTTTTCTCTCATTTATTCAAGTTAATTATTTCCTGTTTATGTTTACTTTCCTCTATCACGTAGTGTTTCTATTTTAATACTTTTGTTTTCCCTTGTCTTTTGTCTATCTTTTATTAATTTTGTTTTTAGTTATATTTTCTATATATTGCATAGTTTTTGCTATTTATTTTCTTATCTCCTATTCTTTTTTATTGTACTCTAATTAATTGATTTTATTTTTCATGTCCATATTCTGTTATGTTCTAGGTGTATTTTCGGATGTTCATGTAGTATAGATAAGATGTTCTATGATTATCTTTGAGTATTCATCGTAAGATGTTCTATGGTATATTTTGAGTTGTTCAAGTACTATCCATTGTTTGATGTTGTTTTTATCTCCTCTATTACTGGATTGTTTTCTTTCTATTATCTCTATTTTTCTTTTATCTTTTGTTCAATCTTTTATTATCTTATTTTATATTTAAGTTATTATTTACTCTATATATATTCCTAGCATTTGTTATGTGTTTATTATTTCTCCTTTTACTTATTCTTATTAGTTATTTATTTTTTTATTTTCATGTTTGCCTTTTTATTTCTTATATTCCATGGTATATGCATGATGTTCGTGAACTATAATGTGGTGTTTTATGATATATTTTAGAATCATGATTACTTTTGTGTATTCATGTAGTTCTCTTGAGATGTTATGTGATATATCTTAGTTTGTTCAAATGGTATTCATGTGATGTTCTCTTTTAGTTTCTTCTGTTTTCCCTTTTTATTAGTTTTTCACCTATGTTTTGCTCAACCTTTTATTAATTTATTTTCTATTCAAATAAATAGTTAATTTATATCTACATCTTCATAGCATTTGTTATTTTCCTATTTCCTCTTTCCCTCTTCTTTACTTTACTCTAGTTAATTATTTGATTTCTTTTATTTTCATAATTTTCTTTTTATTTTCATATATTCCATGGTATATGGTATACACGTGATGTTCGTATAGTATACGTGTGATGTTCTGTGATATATGGAACGTTCACATAGTATAAATGGGATATTCTACAATTATCTTTGAGCATTCACATAGTACCTGTGAGACATTCTGACGCCACATCGCATCTGAGCGCTCGCTAGTGATAGAGGTGAAAGGTGGCTGCGTGGACTATGTTTCTGCCGATGTAGTGTTTTTTATTCTTTTGTATTTTGCATTTCATTTTCTCCTTTTATATTTATATCATTTTTAAATTTATTTTTTCATTTTTTTTTTCCTTTTTTCCTTCTTGCCTCTATTTTTCTATTTTTCTGAGTCATGTCACATACCAAAACATTGACTTTATGAAACTATATGTGCATTTGTTAGGTGTCTTTTCCATTTGTCAAAGTTACATCACATATCAGAACATTTGACTTTGCTTCACTTTAGTAATAATTTGTGCGTTTGTGATGTGTATTCTACATTTGTGTGGGTCACATACCAAACATTTAGTTTTTGTTAAAAATAACATGTGCATTTGTAATTTGTCTAATGCATTTGTGTGTTACATCACATACAAAGAAATATTTGGTTTTGCTTAACTATAGAAATATTATGTGCATTTATGATGTATTGTTTTTATTTTCTCTTATGGTTTGTTGTATTGTTTATTATTTTTCCATTTACGTTATGTTATTTATTTATTTATCTATCTCTATATATTTTATAGCCTATATTTTTATTTTCATGGATATTATAACACCAATCATATGAATCTATAATTTATTTTTATAGATCTAGAATATTGTTCTTGTAAACCGAGAACATTTTTTTATGAGGGCGGAACATCGTTTTTTTGTACCTAGAACATTGCCATATTCTCAATAAAAGAAAATATTCTTTGTGAGATTAATGTTTGTGAATCATTTTTTCTAAATATGTCCATGTGGATTCTTATTTTGAAGCATTTATTGTAAGCAACACGATGGTGTAATTGAATTTCTTTTTATGCTCGATTTGTAAATGATAGCTTTTTAAAGTTTATAGAACCTCAGTACACATGCTTACGTAAGGAATCTGTTTTTCTCATACGTTCGCCTAAACAAAAAGTAACTAGGCCCAAAAGTTGTGCTGGTCAGAACTAAGATGGCCCATTTGAAGAAACAGTCCAAATAACCCTGAGCGGGCCAGAGGCAGGCTGCGTGATTAAACTGTAGAATGGGCTTTGCATGTGGTCAGGCTGGTAGCAGGAGAGACGTTCTCGACTTCGCATGCGCCGCGTGGGATATCCATTGACCCTGTAAAATCGACAGGGGCGGTTCGATGGAGCGGGGCGGAGACGCTCTCAGTTTCACGTCGCACGCGTTTGACGGAGTGTGAGGGGCGATAGTCTCGCAACTCGCATTCTCTTTTTTTTTTGCGACAGTACATTCATGTGTGAATCATATCCTTTACTAGATCCGCTCCAGTCCACATCGACAGTTAGTTCCAACTTCCAAGCACGTCGGTTGCTATATAGTGTCAGTATTCTCGATCTTCTCTCAACAGAAAGATCGGTACATTCTCTCGTAGAACATCGAGTAGTCTCATTCACCACGAGTCAATCAATCTGCAACGTCATGGAGAGAGCCATCATCGCCGCCGTCTTCCTTCTCCTCTTCTCATTGCAAGCAGCCGCAGCAACCAGTGCCGGTCCTGAGATTTTTGGGGCCCAGAGCAAAACTGAATCTAGGGCCTCTTAATATAAGCACCATAATAATATTGTTATAAACACATGTATAACAGAACATTACCAATAAACGTTTAAAGAGTATCAAAAGAAATATCATATCAAATGAATAATACATATTAAATTGCCTCAAAATTCCTTTTAATATTTTTGGACGCAAAATTTCAAAGTATCACCAACTCATCCAAATTCCATGAAGTGCTTGTACGAATTAAATTTACCAATAAATGGAAGATAAAAGGGCGTCTGGCGCTATATAGAAGCTGAATGATCTAACGTCATCCGATAATCTTCGGATTACCGTAAGTTCACCCTGTCTGTAACAAAAACCTCTTTATTCTGCTTAATGAAATACGTGTTATAGCACGTTCTCGAAAAAAAAACCTCAGCCTCACGCACAAGCACTAATGCGGAGTTGCATGTTGATTCCTTTAGTTTTTGGGCCAGGACTAAACGGGCTCCTACTTTTCTAGTACTACTAGTAGCTAGCCACTTAACATACAGTACGTAGATATATATACACACACTACTACAACGTACATCATACATACTACCGGGGAGGCCCCTAGGTTTGGAGGGCCTAGAGCGGCTGCCCCTCTCGCCCCCCTCCAGGGCCGGGCCTGGCAGCAACAGCTGCTGGAGCAGGCCGCGTCATCCGGCGGCGACCGCCGACGCTGGCGAGGCGCCACTACGCCTCATCATCGCTGCAGGTACCGCGCGTGGGCGACGACGCCTCCGACGGCGGCGTGTCCGTGCCGCCGACGGTGCAGTACGAGACGCGGCGGTACACGCAGCGGCTGGACCACTTCAACTCGCTGCCGGCGAGCTACGCGACGTTCCAGCAGCGGTACCTGATCAACGACACGTTCTGGGGCGGGCGCACGGCGCCCATCTTCCTCTACGCCGGCAACGAGGGCGACATCGACCTGTTCACCAACAACACCGGGTTCATGTGGGAGGCCGCGCCGCGGTTCCGCGCCATGCTCGTCTTCGTGGAGCACCGCTACTACGGCGAGTCGATGCCGTTCGGGGGCACCAGGGAGGCCGCGTTCCGGGACGCCGCCACCAAGGGCTACCTCACCGTCACACAGGCCCTCGCCGACTACGCATCGTTCGTGCTCAGCCTCAAGGCCAACCTCAGCGCGCCCGCGGCGCCCGTCCTCGTCTTCGGCGGGTCCTACGGCGGCATGCTGGCGGCGTGGATGCGGCTCAAGTATCCGCATGTTATCATGGGCGCCGTCGCGTCGTCCGCGCCCATCCTCAGCTTCTATGGCATCGTCGATCCCTACGCGTTCTACGATCGCATCAACGACGACTTCAAGGTACGCACGCATGGGTATATGGATTCATTTGGCATGCATGGATTCATTTTTCTTGTTTTAATAATTGTGTGGTTAGAGCGAGAGCAAGAACTGCTACGACGTGCTTCGGAAGTCGTGGGACGTGCTCTACAATGCGCTCGCCACCAAGGAAGGCCAGGCACAGCTGAGACGTACGTTCAACATGTGCAAGTGAGTTCTCAAAAATAAGAAAGATTTTTGCACGAATTTCATACAAAACAACACTGGATTTATTCCGATCAAAGTGATGACATTACACGATGATCGATCTGTCTGCTGATCACGCATATACACACATCCAATGCATGCAGTGGAAGCAGCGTGCAGGACATCCCGTCTCTGCTCAGAGAAGCGGTGGTGGAGGCGGCGATGACGGACTACCCGACGGCGTCGGGGTTCCTGACGCCGCTGCCGGCGTACCCAGTCCGCTCGATGTGCCGCGCCATCGACAACCGCCAGCAGGCGGCAGCGGCGAGCTCCGGCAACGACGGCAACAGAAGCACCACCGCCCAGCTGCTGCTGCTGTCCCAGCAGGTCCGGGACGCCATGAACGTGTACTACAACCACACGGGCGCGGCGGCGTGCTTCGGCGCCGAGGAGGTTGACGACCCCTACGGCATATACGACGGGTGGAACTGGCAGGCGTGCACGGAGGTGATGGTCATGGCGTACGGCGTCCGCGACGGCAGCGTGCTGCCGCCGTCGCCCTTCAACTTCACCGACGTCGTCGACGACTGCCGCAAAAACACCGGGCTCCCGCCGCGCCCGTTCTGGATCGAGACCGAGTTCGGCGGATACGTAAGTGGCGGCGCGGCGGATTCCTTCCTACTGGGCTGGGCCGTCTGTTGGGCTGGGCTCAAGTTGCCGCTCGCTGGAAATGGCGGCTCGATGATGATTGGGCTGGTTTCGGGCTTGTTGGGATTTATTTTCTTTTTGTCACATTTTTATAAAAATCGGTTTTCTTTGTTTCAGGATATTGCGAATGTCCTCAAAAAATCTGCTAGCAACATCCTCTTCTTCAATGGGCTGCGAGATCCGTGGAGCACCGGAGGGTAATGACTCAGAATTTGCTGGAAATAGTTTTCCCTTACGGATTCGATGAAAATATATATAGTAGAATTAATCTTTTTTCCAACTTAAGAATGAATTCAAACAAAATTTGACAAGAAAAAAAATATATATATATATATGGCTTGGTCAAGCTTGGTAAGCTGCCATAATAAGAGCCTGTTCGCTTGGCTGAAAAGCCATGGCTAAAAGTACTGTTTGCTGATTTGTTGTGAGAGAAAAACGTTGCTCCGACTGAAAAAACAAGCTGAAAAGTACGGATTATAAGGCAAACGAACAGGACCTAAAAGACCAGACGTGTTTATATTTTTCTTTTCCTTTTGGCTATTCGCAGCGTGCTGAAGAGCATCTCTGACAGCATCATTGCGCTAGTGGAGCCCAAAGGTCAGTGAGCAATTTAGCCTTTTGTCTTCGCTGTAATGTATTCGACCATGCATGCATATGTTTTGTCTGTTTATAATAAGATAAATATAAGATTTGGACATTGTTTAAACAAAACATGTATGTGGTGTACATGATGTGCACGCAGGGGCGCACCACGTGGATTTGAGATTCTCGAGCAAGGAGGACCCGGAGTGGCTGAAGCAGGTGCGGGTGAAGGAGACGAGGATCATAGCGCGCTGGCTCAAGCAATACTACAGTGACGAGGGCATTGCGACCTGAAGCTTTTTATTTTTATATTTTTCCTCAGCTAGCTCCTCGTGTTCTTTGATTATTACTGTCACGTAGACTAGTAGATTAGGCAGGCTAGCTAGTCCCGATGCATAATCTCGTTTTGCTAGGTGTGGTTTATTTCAGACTGTCATAAATAGATTTGCAGAGAAATTAGTCATCTCTCCAATATGCAAAGTATCATGCATGTTATCATGTTGTTTGGGTGTCTAAGACACGACTTAGAGGCCCTGTCTCTTTCTGTTTGGTAGATTGGCCAGAAACAGCGTTGCTTAAAAAAGGCACCGAGGAGGAAGTAGATATAGCCTCTTCTGTTTGCAAGCATGCAGAAGCCACATCTGGAGGAAAGCTGATTATCTCTTTTGCCATGGAGAGAGGGTAGGGCGACGTGGGATCTCACACGCAAAGTCACAAGGGGCGGCACGGCACATGTGAGCAGTTGATAAAAAGGCGGCTTATTATGACCAGTATCACTGTTTATTTAGATGGTCTAGCACTGTTTATTAGTTCACTAATATAATTGTTAGGAACTAAAACCTACAGTGACTATATATATAGATTAATCCTATATTGTTTATATATACATATATAGCTAGACTAGTAGTAGGTAGTAAAAGTATACTCTTAATAAGACCCCTGGGTCTGGACGTCGATCTGGTGTTTGCAGGTAGGCACATTTTCATACGCCGTTTGTTTGGCCGTGCAGGACGTGAATAAAAATTAATGTGAAAGTGCATAAATAAAAATAGAAAATATATAGTCAAATCAAAATCTATAAAAACACAATTATCCAATAAAAAAATACTTATTTGTCAAAACCAGTATCACTGTACCGATCTTTCATCAATCTCGCCTAGCAACCAAAGTGTTAGCTATATTATCACGAAAATCATTCATATCTTGATCATCATCTCCTAAATGGGTACCATTTCCACCACTTCATTGAGACGTAGATGACTCTGATAATGGCATGCAGTTTTCATTCAGATCGATCACATGTGTCAAAGTCTGCATTGGCCTTTGCACTTTCTCAAATAGAGTTGTGGAGGGCCATGTATGCAAGTATATTACCTTGCTTTCTTTTGCATTATTGGATGACTAGATAAGTCCAACAAAATCCTTCACTTCATCTTTGAAACTCCAAATGGCGGTGGCGGCAACAGAGGAGGATGGGAGCCAGAGCTGGGGATCCTGAAGGCGGCAACGGCAAGTGGCAGGTGGAGAGACCAAGAAAGTCATGCAAGAGGGGAACAAGATAACCCTATGCAGAAGGATATAGGGTAGGGGGCCGGTATCTTGGTCATTTTTCCTCCGGTTGCACCTTTTAGTCCACATTAGGCCCCCTCTGCCAACTAGTGAACTAATTATTAGTTAAGGTATAGACTCAATTAGTTTATGTTTGGACGGCTTAGGACTAATAAACTTTATGCGACTTAATTTTATTCTTTGTATCCAAGCATACCCTCAACAAAATCAAACCCACACATGGATATCACAAGTCTAGACTCTAGAATGGCCACTACTAAGCAAGCATGGATCACAAGTCTAGACTCGAGAATGGCCACCATGTATGAGGGGCACATGAGGCTCCACTGGTAATCTAAATGGTCGTTTAGCCTATTGAAATACTATACTTAAATGCTACACTATGATCTATCATTTCTGTTTAATTAACCGTTTATTCTATTTGACTCATAGATGATTATTCCTTTAGTGTTTAAGAAAATACTACTCCCTTCATTTTTCAAATTGTAAGTTGTTGTGCTACATATCTAGATCTTACATTATGTTTAGGTATATAGTAAAAACCATATATTTAGAAGAAAAAAAATCAGAACAACTTACATTTTAGGGTATGTTTAGTTCGACTATGAGCTATGGAAAAATTGTTGTGATTGAGATATGAGCTATGGAAAAGCTGTTGCGAGCTTTTTTTTTGTGAAAAAGCTATAATCTGTCCTGTTGAAACAACTATGAAACATATCCCTTCTCTTTTATCTACATTAAAATTTTATTAAATATCTCTCTGTTTCCACCCATTTGGAAAAAAGAAAAACCAAAAGCAGCATCCAAAAGTACTGTAGAAATTATATTACACGAAAATAACTATTTTTGAAAAAAAAAACTGCTTTAGGTTGCACCTGTTGTCTTTTTGTTTTTTTGGCAGGAGAAACACTGGGATGGAGAAAGTAGTAGCCTATTTGTAACACTGGCATGAGCTAGGCTGCTAGGGTGAGTCATGGAGGGCCTTTTAATTTGCGCGGCTGCTTTTCTACCTGACTGAACGGGATCGGAGCAGGCACAGCACGAGCAACACGGCAAGAGGGAGGGTGGATGACGCGGCAGCACAATAACTAGCTCCACTACTAAGCACACCCCTGGATGTATGGATGGATGGATCAATCATATCATCACCGGTTGGATGCTGGATCTACCAGAACAACAGTTTGAATGCCCCTTTTCATGCGCCCAATTGCATCGTCGCATGCGTCCATCATGTCCAGTTGTCCACGCATCCTCCGCAAATACATATATACTCGCTCCCTAAAAAATGTGGACATCTTATTTTTCAAGTATTTGATCAATTTTTAATTTGATTAGATCTGTATAAATAGTATTGACATTTGTATTTGAATAAAATACATGGGCAGTCCTCAAACCTTGTCTTGGAGTGTCATCTAACCTCTAGGCTCCCAAACTCTTGAAATACAGTTTTAGATCCTCAACTTGTCCAAATAGAACCAATCTACTCCGCAAATAGCAGTTGGGTCCACACATCATTCTTGACACGAAACATAGTAGTTGGGCCCACACATCATTCTTGACCAGAACAAGAATTTAATGGCAAAACAATCGTTCGCATACCACTTCTGCCTAAGGAGCAATACCTTTGGACTTGCGATCACCACTACTGTTGACGGCATGGCTTGGAGAATGATAGATGAAGGCATGTGTTAGGAATGGCAAGTTGGCGACTATGATGCGATAATGCCACACTAGATTGCCAAGCGTAGAGAATAGAGATGGAGCTAGAAGAGAGGGGGAGAGCCGAGAGCATGTAGATAGAGTGCTAGACATCAGCATGTGGATTAATGGGAGCTCGTTCGAACCTAGATGACATGCTATGACAAATTTAAGGACCTGATAATGAAATTTTGAGAGATTTGGACCTAGGTGACACCCTAAGACAATTCCGGATACCTAAAAATACATTTAGAGTTCGGAGACCTGAATAACACTACGAGACAAGTTTAAGTACCACTCGTACATTTTACTCAGTATTTTTTTTACATATTTTATCAAACTTAAGATTATTTCACTCGTTGAAAAACAATATGTGTGGCTGTGTGCATTTTTTTCTTAATGGAGGAAGTACATATATGCTTATACATATATAATACACACATGCATGATGCATGTGAATGGGCGTGTTTGTGTGGAGGAGGGATCAGAAATGGGAGGGCGTGTTTAATTCAGGGGATATAAAGTTTTCAGGGTACTGTAGCACATGTAGAGCTATAGTAATTAGTGTCCAATCATAGACTAATTAGGTTTAAAAGATTCGTCTCGCAAAATACATGCAAACGGTACAATTAGTTATTTTTTTATCTATATTTAATGCTCCATATATGTTTCCAAACATTTGATGGGATGGGGTGTAAAGTTTTTGGGTGAACTAAACAACCCCAGAGTCGAGACTAGCTCGAGAGGGCAACTAAACAGGCCCTTGGTTGGTTCGTTCAGGTCAGGACGGATGACCGCAAGGGCGCTGAGCTCGCTTGCGCGTGCATGTGCCACACACCGCCTGGCGTCTGCCTGCCCTGTGCACAACTGCACACCAGGACCAGGAGCAGGCCTGCAGGGGCACAGCAGCGCCAATAGTCGAGCCGGCCACCAACAGTCACGTCGTCCGCCAGACGCCAGAGACTCGCTCGCTCCACCTCCACGCTCCGGGGCCAGTGTCACACATGCACGCTGGTACGCTACTGCTGTAGTACTACGCTCGAGCTGAGGCACACACAGCGGAGATACATACGGTGTGATGGTGGTGCTGCATGCATCACCGCAGCAGAGGACGACGCAGGGGAGGAGGGAGATGATCGATCGAGACAGGGAGAGGGAGCCAGGTGGTCGGCACGTTAATTCCACCGGCGGACCACGAGCAACGCCGCGGCGCCTAACAATGGCATCGGCATGCAGCAGCGGCCACCAGCCACGTACGCCATCGCCGGCCCAAGCGTGCGTACGTACGTTGGGGTCCCGTCGCGTCCCGGGGTCCGGAGGCCGGCCGGACCAGGAGCCGAGTGGGCGAGCCGGCCAGGAGGCCAGGAGGGAAGGGAAGGGACCGGCCTATATATACGTACAAATGCATGGACCATGCATGTAGATGCAGGTGCAGTGCAGCTCCGGTGCCTATACGTGTCCGGACTTATCAGTTTAGCTTATCAGCTATAGTACACAGTAAATCAGGTATTTTTCAACGTAGGTTTTCAGCGAACAGGCCGTCACGGCGCGCATGCAGCGCGTGCGTGCATATCACAGGCAAAGGCACCTGCCGCACGTTACCCTCCTCCCGTGACGAACGCCTTCCTCATCACATCTTGAGGCCTTGTTTAGATTGCAAAATTTTGCAATCTAGACACTGTAGCACATTTCGTTTGTATTTGACAAACTTTGCCCGATCATGGACTAACTAGGCTCAAAAGATTCGTCCCGTGATTTACAACCAAACTGTGCAATTAGTTACTTTTTTTATCTACATTTAATGTTTCATGCATGCATCCAAAAATTGATGTGATGGAGAGAGAGTGAAAAAACTTGGAACTTTGAGGCAATCTAAACAAGGCCTGAGTGTAGTACTAGCACTAGCTAGCTAGGACGACCTAGGAGGAGTAGCTCTTGCACGCTGACTGTACTCCTTCGTTCTGTACGGAAGAGGAGCGCGTGTGCGATCGATCATTGCATGTTTCCTCCTGCTCTTTACTTGAGCACTCGTCCATGTAGGGCTAGCAAAGAATCCAAGCACTAGCTAGGGAGTAGGGATTCAAGATAGACAAAATGGCCCAGCAAATCCACATGAATATGGGCAACAAGCAGGCACCAAGAATAAAATCCAACCAGTGTTATACTCCCCACACCACACCCACACCCACACCACACCACACCCACACCCACACCACACCCACACCCACACCCACACCACACCACACCCACACCCAACCAACCAACCCTTTTAGATCGCTGAAAAGCCCTGTGACAGCAGGAGCAGAGCACCGCTTTTCTTCTCAGCACAGCAGCCATACACCACCCACGGGTGATGGCACCACTGCCCACCACTCATCTCATGAGCCACCACAGTCCACAGTGTCATGCACACACAAAAAAACACATGTACAGAATCGGGCACTGTGCACACGCTCACGCCTCGCCACAACCGCCTGCGTCCGCTCTGTCCCCCTCTGCCTTCTGCTAGCCGCACCACCGAGGCCTTCGCCCGCTCTCCAATACTAGTCCAATGCAGTGCTCGCTGACAGGCGAAGCGAGGGCCTTGTTTAGGCCTCGGTTAGATACCATACTTTGGACGTAAATTTTGCATACTAAACACCACGTCATAATACTGTAGTAATTTTATTTTTATTTGGTAATAATTGTCCAAACATTGATTAATTAGATTTAAAATATTCGTCTCGCAAAGTAGAACAAAACTATGCAATTAGTTTTTGATTTCATCTACATTTAGTACTCCATGTATGTGCCGACATTTTGATGTGATGAGGAATCTTCTTTTTTCATAGTGGAATTTGGGGTGAATTTGGGTATCTAAACAAGGCCTTAGTTCCCAATTTCTACACTAAATTCTACTATGCAAAAAAAGATTTCCATCACATCAAAATACCGGCACATGCATGGAGTACTAAATGTAAATGAAATTAAAAACTAATTACACAGTTTTGTTGTACTTTGCGAGACGAACATTTTAAGCCTAATTAGTCAAAGTTTGGACAATTTTTAACAAATACAAACAAAATGCTACGGTACGTATTTATTGCGCACTGTTCCAACTCGGGTGCCCCGAGTTCGGAACTAAGGCCTTGTTTAGATGCACATGAAAAGTTAGAATTTTTTCACTCTCTCTCCATCACATCAATCTTTGGACCCATGCATGAAGTAGTAAATATAGGTAAAAAAATAATTAATTACACAATTTAGTTGAAAATCACGAGATGAATCTTTTGAGCCTAGTTGATCCACGATTGGACAATATTTGCCAAATAAAACGAAAATGTTACTATTCATCAGGTTCATTTTTTTTCAATCTAAACAAGGCTTAAACACGGCCGAGAAAAAAATGCGATGGAGCCGGCAACGCACCACGGCCTGCATGCAACGCAGGTGCAGGCACTGCCACAGTGCCACGGCGAGGAAAAAAGGCAGAAGGCACCTGCCAAGTCAGTGCGAAACAGACCACCATCGACCTTCTCTTCTCCGTCACGTCAGCGAGGAGACCTCTGCTCAGACTACCGCACTCATTATTCATCATCTATTATTCATCATCTATACATGCTAGTCAGCAAGATTCTCTTCTCTATACTCAATTCTTCCGCACCCATCCATCATCTATATCATCCTCTATCCACTCTATCCACTGTATGACCTACTTGTCACTTTATCTAAATATATATCTATACGTGCTAGTCAGCAAAATTCTCTTCTCTATACTCAATTCTTCCGCACCCATCCATCCTCTATATCATCCTCTATCCACTCTATCCACTGTATGACCTACTTGTCACTTTATCTAAATATATATCTATACGTGCTAGTCAGCAAGATTCTCTTCTCTATACTCAATTCTTTCGCACCCATCCATCCTCTATATCATCCTCTATTCACTCTATCCACTGTATGACCTACTTGTCACTTTATCTAAATATATCCATGTGTGATCTAGTTTTGAATGATTTATTGAGACGAATTTAATGGTGCAATCGAAATTTAATTTAAATTTTTGGTTTGTTAGTTATAACATTTTTTTTTCTTTGTTTAGCTAGTGAGGCCCGCCACTATAGAGTATAGAGTAAGTACTGTCCCACTCTAAATATAGAGTAAGAGAAAAAATAGAGTATCGTTTTAGAGTACTCAGTGCAGCAGTTTTTACTCTATATTCGTACTCTAAAGCTGTAGAGTATCGTTTTACCCACTAAGGGCGCGAGAAAAAGCGGAACGCGCAGGCGGCAGGCCCGGGTCGTCTGCGCCGCTGCTTTGCCCTGCACACTGCACTGCACCACACGTCACCTCCAGAGATCACACACGCACGCACTTCACTTGCAGTCTCCGACGCAACGTGGTACTACTGTACAAGAGAAAAAAAGCTTTATGATGCATGCGGCCATATTTAGGAGCCGTTCGGCTATGCTGATAAGCCGGCTGAAAAACACTGTTAGCTGATTTGTTGTGAGAAAAAAATACTGTTCTGACTAAAAAAACAAGCTGAAAAAGACGAATTATAAGCCGAATGAACAGGACCTTAGTTCCCAAAATTTTTAAAGATTTTCCGTCACATCAAATGTTTGGACATATGCATGGAGCATTAAATATAGACGAAAAAAATTAATTACACAGTTTGGTAAAAAACCACGAGACGAATTTTTTTAGCCTAATTAGTCTATGATTAAACACTAATTGACAAATGCAAACGAAAGTGGTACCGTAACCAAATCAAAAAAAAATCACGGACTTAACACACCCGCAGCCTCGCCCGCGTCGCCTAGAGCGGCACGAGTGAAGTGAGAAGTGAAATGACATCAGTTGGAGGAATGGTCCCTGCCACCACGTACTACGCACCAAAGACGAGAACGAAAAGATCTTGCAAGATGTGCGTGCTCCTGGATGCTGCTTGCCTCCTCACAGAAGGCAACCAAAGCAAAGCACCAACGGATGGCAGGCGACTATGCAATGCAAGGGGGAATAATGTCAAATCGGCGGCATCTTTACCTTGTCTTCTCCAGTTTTTCTTCTCTTCCCAATATGACTGCGACTCTGTTGCGGTTCAGAGGTTTTCAGGGCATGTGGTGTGAGTAAGCATTTGCCATGATAGCCACATGATGCCCGCCATTATTGGTGCCATGCAGGAACCACAGACGACCGGGCGTATATAAACCCTTTCACGCTCGTGCAGCTTACACTGATGCATGCATCCATCTCCATCCTAGCAGACGCAGAGTTTTAAAAGTAAAAACTAGTACATGTCATTTAGGCATGTTTCGCAATAATATGATCAATGCTGAAAGGTCATGCAAGCAATTTTAAATGCCACATCTTGTACTCACTCCGTTCTAAGTTCCAAACTGTAAGTCGTTATGACTTTTCTAAGTGCATATATAGCTTTTCATATACACACGTTATGACTTTTCTAAGCGCATATATAGCTTTTCATATACACATCAATCAATATACTCTATCTACATGCATAGTAACATCTATGTATCCACACAAAAAAAAAAGTCAAAACAAATTACAATTTGAAGTGGAGTATCTTGTAAGTGTAAATAGTTCAACTCAGCCTGGCTAATAATAAATGAATGCCATCAGAAGTCCAAATGGGTAAGGCTTGATTGCACATTTCCAGGGCCGCATTTGGGAGAATGAACAGGAGGAGAGTAACATGGCGCTCAAGGTTTGGTTTTCAGGCCCAATGCATATGCATGCATGAACTCTGCCCAAACAAGCATGGCCGTACGAAAAAGGGAACCGAGACCACAACAATAAACAAAACCAGGGGCAATAGCATGTGTCCCCTTATCTTGAGTTATCTTGTATTCAATTCCACAAGATACCAAATCATTCATGTGCATGGAAAAACCAAACCTACATTATCAAAAGCTCTCTTGGTCTTGGGTGGGGCAGGTGAGCTGCATGATTGAGTTAGCAAAAGGACCCTGCTGCGTGGTTCCCTACTGGTACTCGCATGGTCATCTTTTAAATATCACGCACTCTGGTCAAAATTCATAGCCCAGTGCATGCACTGTTCCGGTGCTGCAAAATGAGCTCCCGTGTAGTTTACAATCTAGTAGTGCATCCTGCCACATGTTTAATAAATTCGCATTCAACCATATAGTATCTTCATTCTTGGTCAACGTGATACGTGCAAATATGCTATTGCCAATAATACTAATACAAGAGTATCGAATTGATATGTAAATTTCTGTACCTATATATCTTTCAGTTTTTTTTTCACAAAGTCTTCCTGTTAGGTTTGAATGTTCATGAAAACCTTTATAATGGGACATGTTTATGAAGTCTCCCTCTCATGATCCCATCCTCATGAGGCCACTAGAAAATGTAACACATGGGACTCTACAAGCCTATTCGACTTTAGCGAACAAGGGCTCATCATTTGCATTGAGCTGCAATGGAGTACCCTTGAAAGCTAAGAGATTCCACCAACTGAACTCAATTGTTTCATACCGTTTCATACTCCAAGAGATGCTAAATATAGACTAAGGGTCTATTTGGTTCGCCTGTTAAACTTTAACAGGTGTTGACCATGAGGTTGACCATAAAGTGTTCGGATACTAATAATGGACTAATTAGGCTTAATAGATTCGTCTCGTAAATTAATCTCAATCTGTGCAATTAGTTTCGTAATTAGTCTATGTTTAACACTCCATGCATGTGTCCAAACATTCGATGCGATAGGTGTTAAAAAAAACAAGGGGAACCAAACACCCCCTAATTATAGTTTAATCAAGATTACCTATGCCATTGCCATGCCATCGAGTATATGCAGTGCATCTGTACATGTAGCAAGTGATTAGCAACTTCACTTGTTGCATATTCCGAAGTTCATGAACACAGAAAACAACAAAGTTAAGAATACCGTATGGGGATTTGCGTCAAATGGAGGCAAGGAACTGTAAGGGCTGTGAGTTGTATACATGCATCAATGGAAAAAGCTGGACGAGCTTGGGACAGAAATCATACCATCTGACTCGAAAAGCTTTTGGAAATTGGACAGGGCAGATCTTTGTCCAGGTCCGATCTTGATCCTATTTCTCATTCCAATGTTCGAATATTGTGGCGTTTGGGAACTTGAAGCCCCAGGAACAGAAAGCAGGACAGAAAAGGCTAATGCCACGTGAGATAATAATCACATATCACCAATTCTCTGGTCCTGGATCCAAAAGAAAAGGGCTGGGTCAGAAAAAATAAATAAATATCTGTGATTTTCAAATATATGGAACTAACCTAATAATCTAATTATAAATGTTACAAACAGCCAAGTAACAGAATGAACGGAGTGATCATCTTTGAAGATCCATTCGGTCACTACTGGACTCTTGACCGTACCTACTAACAGAACGAGGACCCTAATGGCCCCTCTGGTTTCCCAAAGGTTGACAAACTGAATAATACTTCACAAATCACAAGAGCATATATTAGTCAGCATACAATGTATCCAACCATGTACTGCTCCGCTCATAACCATGTGATGGAATACTTGTCTCCAAAGTACCAAGCAAAGCGACATCGCTGATTTTGTCCTTCATATTATACAGCGCTTGATACAGATCTGTCATTAAAAATGTAGGAAAACAGATCATAAACTGTTCTGCATCCCAATCCTCCAACAACAAGAGGTGCTCCCCAAATGCCCAATGCCATGTTGAGAAGAGCACCGGTCCTTACAAAAGGTTAGCTAATAACAGAGAGAAATAGAGTATTCTCTCTTTGCAATTGGTCCTCAACAGAGGCAGGCAGGTTGTCCTACAAGGATGGTTTGAATGAGAAAACAATATCTTACCGCCAATTCCATCAATTGTGTAAGAATCCAACCAGAACCAGCTTGTTACATGGAAGTCTTGCTGCCCTATTAGGTGCTCAGCCACCTATTCAATGAGGCAGGCCTGACAAAACCCTTGATTGTATTGAATCTGAGATCAGAAAATGGCTGGTACTAGTACAAAATAGTGCGTGATAGTTAGAGCACACAGTTAGAGCACACAGTCCATACGCCTCAAGTGTCACATCCTGCGAGATCAGTACCCTTAACAAGTAATTGCCCACCAGCTATTCCATGCGGACCACAGGTATGAAACTGCTGCCAACCCCAATCTATCGATGCATCTTTTCACCTAATCTAGCCTAGGGAACCTCATGCCTCCACAGTCCACACTCTACAAGCTTCAGCTCCTAATACAATCAGGACTTTCTTTCACCGTCCTAGAGACAGATCGAACTGAAAAACCTACACTCCTGCAGATAAAAATGGGGAGCTAATGACAGTGGTCTCACGTAGGCTCCAACCACCAGAGCACATGGAAATTAATGGTAGGGCCTACTCCTCTCCACCTCCCTGGATGGCTGTGGTTAGGCCACAATGGCCAGGCACCAACTTTGAAGTACCACCACCTGATCGTCCCTCATCAGCTAGCTCAGACTACATATTCTAACCTCAGCACCTCTGAAGCCCGTCACTTTGATTCCTCCTGTCTAGCCCAGATTAAAAACTCCTGCCCTCCTCCAAGCTAGATCAAATGCATCAAGACCTCATGTTATGTACCAGGGAAATATTAATACTACATCGCATAGATGCTCCCAGAGTCCTGCTTGGGAGGCTATAAATGCCTGACCAAGACACCTGCATGGTTCTCTACGCGACACACCATCACTGCTACTCCTCCCCACCGGCAAGCTTTCGCTGCAGACAGGAACCTAACACAAACTTCTTTGCTCCGTAACTCTTTCTTTCCTCTAGCAGAAGAATGGCCATGAATCATCTCTCCCAAGAGCACCCCCAGGCCTGGCCCTGGGGTGTGGCCATGTACACAAACCTACACTACCACCACCACTACGAGAAGGAGCACCTGTTCGAGAAGCCCCTGACGCCGAGCGACGTGGGCAAGCTCAACAGGCTGGTGATCCCCAAGCAGCACGCCGAGAGGTACTTCCCTCTCAGTGGCGACTCCGGTGAGAAAGGCCTTATCCTGTCCTTCGAGGACGAGGCTGGCAAGCCGTGGCGGTTCCGGTACTCATACTGGACGAGCAGCCAGAGCTACGTGCTCACCAAGGGCTGGAGCCGGTACGTCAAGGAGAAGCAACTTGACGCCGGCGACGTGGTGCACTTCGAGAGGATGCGTGGTTTTGGCATGGGTGACCACCTATTCATCAGCTACAGGCGCCGTGGTGAGAGTGCAACAGTGGCTGCGGCACCGCCACCACCTGCCGTGCGCGTAGTGGCGCCTGCACAGAGCACTGGCGGAGAGCAGCAGCCTTGGAGCCCAATGTGCTACAGCACATCAGGCTCATACCCAACCAGCCCGGCCAATTCCCATGCCTACCGTCACTCAGTGGATCATGATCATAGCAACATGCAACATGCAGGTAAAAGACTGATAACAAAAAGGAAAGAAAGATCTGTAAAGTAGTCTTCTGATACCTCTTACACCATTTCTGCTGAACAATTGCAGGAGAATCTCAATCGGACAGAGACAACAGGAGTTGCAGTGCAGCTTCAGCACCGTCGTCAAGGCGGCTCCGGCTGTTCGGCGTGAACCTTGACTGTGGTCCGGCACCGGAGCTGGAGCCGGACACACCAACGGCAATGTACGGCTACATGCACCAAAGCCCCTACACTTCCAATAACTGGTCAGCACTGAAAATCCATCAGAATTTGACGCGTCATATATAAATATTCCTCTAGCTAACGAGTTTTGGAACTTTAATATGTCAGGGGTAGTCCATAACAACATGATGAGAAGATTTAAGACTATGCTTGCAGAATCCAAACAACCAAAGTAGTTGCTAGCAGCAGCCTAGTACTACTTGCACAAAGTGACAGGTTTGAATTGACCTGTGCAAGGAAAAGGAAGGAAGTGGAGAGATCCCTTGTTTCCCGGGCAATCTTCCTTCCATCCCCCAGAATGCTGCCTTTTGCTGTTCCGTTTTTATTTTTATTTTTTTTCCATGGCTTCCAGAAACCCTACTTACTGTACGGGATCTGGCAGCAGGCATGCGTGGGAGGTTTCAGGAAACATCAAGTTGTGAGGGAGATCGAAGGAGACAGACAGAGATGTGTATGTATGTGTCATCTGTACCTATGTCTATGTGGGTCCAATAGAGAACAAACTGTGAAGTTGATGTACCTGCCTCCTGAAGAAACAATGCCATATCCCCATGGGGATTTTGTTCCCTCCCCCATCTCCTTACTTCTACTGTTCTATCCTGCAATCAATTAGTGGTGCAATGCTTTCACATAAAGGGATAAGTAGGCAATAGTGCAAAAGTAATGTATTTCACCTTTTCTCCCAAAAAAAAGTGGCAATCTGTTTTGCAAGATTATAGGCGAAAATCAGTCACATCTATAACAATATTTTGAGTGCTAATCCTTTTATGCTGTCAATAGCGACGATCTCCCTTACATGCCCAAGATTTTGTAAGCAATGACCTTCCACACCATCACCATCAGATAGGACGTTTGTGTGAGATAAATGACAAATTTTCTGTTTCAGAGTTTTGCCCAAATATGTATTATTTCATCACCCAACTGCAATTATTGGAAGGTAGTGGAGATTTTTTATTGTTGGTGTCATGAGACTCTTATTTAACCATTTAAGTGTGCTTCCTCTTGAACCTAACAGGTTATCTATGGGTAGTTTGCCCACATAGTAGAAAAATAAATAGGCCAACAACAAAATAACAGTCAATGGTTAATTTGGCTGATGGAACTATCACGATAAATGGAATGAAAGTGTTGTGTTTATAAATTTTCGGGTGGCTGAGGGAACCATGAGAGGAACATAATCAAAGGAAGAAAAGGAAATGATCCTAAAGCCTAAAATAATGGCATATAAGGATACATAGACACAGTGGTAATTTACATAGAAAATCACAAAACCTTCAATTTTAAAGAAATGATGGGGGCATAAGTGATGCCGACACCTGGGGATTTTCATGTCCTAATCTTTTAAAGCTGGTCTCCACCTTTTTGTTCCCTGGGTAAGGAAAGGTGCAACAAAAGTTTAAGTGTGCAAGTGGGATCAATTGCCCTAGTAGGATACTAAGAAAAGGCTGGCTAAGTTGATGGTCTAAGGGCCAAGGTTCGACACAAAAGGCCGCAAAACTCCAATAAGCATGAAGATTCCTTACAGCATGTATCAAAAGAAAAACAGAGGACTGTCTCCTATTTTTGTTGCTTATGTAAAGAAGGGGCAAAACATAGATTGTACAGGGCTAACAACAGTTTATTACTTAGACAACCAGTCAATAAAATGATGTAGACACCTAGAGGAGTATCAACTAACTAAACATTGGCTCTTAACCGAGGCCCGAGGGTAGGCCAGAAGGATTACTTTAGCATCAATTTTTGAAATACATCAAAGATAAAGACAAATACATGCACGAAGAGTCTATAATATACTTAACTAACAAGTATTTCATGAAACTCAGTAGCATGCACTTGTTACTAGTTCTTAGCCAGACGGGATACTGTAAGTATCCGGAGAGCTAGGTATTTATTTGCTATATATAGATACAGAACAGAGACAGAACCGTTAAACATGGTCCCAGAGCATTAGATTGATTAATGGAACGATGACTGCGCAGGTTTCAGATTCATCTGAATGGGTTTTGTGGCAACTGCGGTAATGATGACTAAACAAGTAGGTTAACTACCGTATCAATAACAAGATTTCCTGTCTGCTTACTAAGAAGTCTAGAGCACAAGCCATGTGCCGGGGTTCTTTCCTTAGTGGCAAAAGTTGAGCCTTATCCCAGGGTTACATGATTAAGACTTTTGAACACCAAATTTTTTATCTTAACATCAGCGCAAATGGGTCATGTGACTGCCATAATGATAAAGTAGACCCACCCTACTTAACACATACCGAGGAAAAGAAAAATATCAAAGGGTCCCAACTACAAAGTACAGTTTAATCACGTCATCCATGTAAAATATGCACATCTTCAACTTTTACCTTTTGATGCTCAACCTAGCAGGTTTCATTGCAGACTTGCTGCATGGATGCAAAACTTGGGGCTACCAAAGAAAGAATACAATGACAACGCCATGATGGTGGGGCACTAGAAGTAACCATCACAAGATTGAAAGCCACCAAGATGAGGATGCAGCAGATATAAGAGATGCCCCCCCGACCCACAAACTGGCACACAGGGGGCCAACTCAGACTGGACCAACAAAATGCCCATGATACATCCATCAGGCAATCAACCACTTGATTTCCTTGCTTTCCAAGAAGCCACTGCCTCCTCAAGGTTATGAACAAGCATGGTCTTCAAGAAAAGGCTAGTGGTGAGCCTGATAACTGGCCTTTTAAATGCAATGTTTGTCATTTTTAAAATCCTTGCTAGTGGTTCTTGAGCCAGCTTTTCTGCATAAACAGTACTTTCCTTGAGAAACAGATGCCACATGGACAGATAGTAAACCAACGGACTTTGTACGGACATGACATAATCCAACGCGCTATGGAGCAGAAATCACCCATAGCTATTAATATGTTGTTAAATGACAACAAATGAAGAAAAAAAACAGATTGGAATTGTGTTTCCTCACTTCATCCGAATCTTTTTGTACTACAGTGTGTAGGAACAGATATTTGAGTCGATGATAAGGAACACTTCAAGACCCTCAAAGGAGACTAATCAGTAATCATAACAGAAACGATATGCTAGTAGGGAAATGACATTATGTTTAATTATGAGCAATGAAAGTACAAAAATCTTTTTAAAAAATGAAAAGGCATAATATTGAGCACAGTTCTTTTTCAAAAAATGAAGAAAAAGCATGTGCTTGCAAAATGGAAACAAGTGCGTGTCATTAGATAATTAAAAGTAGAGCAAAATGTGTTTCTTATTTATTATTTCTAGAAAATTGCTGTTCATTGCCATGCCGGTGCTAGGACAGACAGCAAACAATTATTGCTGCAAAACTAAAATTCCAATAAAAAGGATTGTCAAAATCTTAAGAGCCTCAGGGACACTTGGATACCAAGTGCTCAAGCCAGAATGATTCATTAAATAATCAAGCTAAAAAGCAATATGGATATAAAACCTAGATGGGCATGTTCAACAATAATACTATTCCAATAAAAATGGAGTTAACGCAAGATAACAAACTGTAACACAGAATTTAACTAACTACTAAAGATAAGAAAATGCGAAGGGCATAAAAGGAAGAGCACCTGAGCAAAGGAGAACCTAACGAAATTTCCAGAGCTCGTCATGTACTGCAGTACAGTAACATTATCCAGCGAGTGCAGTGCTCAAGCGAACGAAAGCAAAGCGGAAAAGAGATCCAACTTCCACATGAACTTCTACAATAGCAAAATTTGCAAAGCTAAGAACATACATACAGTGTTACGATAAATAACAGAACTGATGTACAAGATAGAGATCCGTTCAGAACTACAGATGAGCAAGGCCCCCACACCTGCGCTTCCATCTGCTACGCACAGTTCAGATGATAGTGCTGCTATTATGCAAGATGGGGTCGGTAGCACGACATTATTGACCTGGATGAGGAACCTGTCAATGTAAGCCCTGACATAGATCTTTGGAGCAGCAGTGTCACTACTCACGTGACAATAATTTGGCACATGATGACAGGCAGTACCACGGGAAGGTGATTGCTCCTACTCGTTCAGTCCTTCTCAATCAGCAGGAGTCCGTCCCCACATGACCACCATCCATCCTTAAAACGTAGAAAACCTATTGAGTCCTGACAACGACGACGACGACAACGACTAGGTGTCCACTGTCCAGTATCCTGGGCTTGCTATCTTCGTGAAGGAATGCGTGGATGGAGTCCCTGCAGGTCATGAGGTCCTTGTATGTATATCAGAACGAACTTAGAAGACAAGCAGACTAAACCAAAAGTAAGATGCCTATTTTGAAATGTGGTGTTAAAGTGGCTATTCATTTAGGCCATCATCTACACCCGCAAATCACATCTGCAGTTAATCTTGTGAGCAAGTTTCTTGCTTCAAAATGAGTTTTCCTCAGCTTGTTATTAATCGTCCATCAATGAGTCGGACCCATCCTAGAAACATCTACTTGACAACTTGCGAAACACCTGTCACCAACTTAAACAGTCACTGCACATCCATCTCACACCCAACTGGTGCACGAGAGCCAATGCAGAGCAGCCAGCCAGCAGGAGGAGCTCGTCGCAAGGCGTTCCCGTGGCGCGCATGGGGCAGCGCGACACAGGTCCACACAGACAACGATGGCGCGAGCTCATAAGTCCCCCGTGAAGAACCCTCCGTCGAAATTCGAAAACGCTCATATTTCCTCGAAATCACCGGGGTTCAGGGGATGCAGAAACCGCGGCAGCGACGCGAGAACACAGTAAAAGGCACCTGCAATATAGCGCGCGTGGGGAGGGGGAATGGCAAGTACCTCTCCCCGCCAGCAGGGGCATTCCGTCGAACACGAAAGACACGCGCGGTGCGGCGGCGCCGCGGCGCGACGAGGATGCGAGGGGCGGCGATCCGCCGCGCGGCCGGCCAGTGTTGTGTGTGGGAGAACGGCGAGTGGATGGAAATGGCGGGCCGGGCTAGCTTGGGCCTTGGGGCGCTAGCGTTAGGCATTTGGAGTTTGGTCCTGCAAGCCCAACAAAGGTATGGCCCAGGTTATATCATCATGGGGAAACGTTGGAAAATGCCCATCTCTCTTGGGAAAATCAGAGGCCCGGTAGTTATATGTAGGCCTTTTATTAGGCCTCACTTAGTTGTTGGATTTTGGGACATAAATTGCTACGTTGGCCCAAGCGATCTCAATCAATTTCGCACGAGCAGAATAGCTGACTTCCTCTCTCAAAAAAAAAATCCCCCTCTCCAGGAGCCTCAATCGTGAGTGGTTGTTTTCTTGTAATAGAAAACTAAACGATATCGCACATGTTGATGCAGGGATTGTATAGCATTATTACACAATGAGGATCCATAGATTGAGAAATATTCTCTTCTGTTTCAAATTATAAGTCAATCTGACTTTTTAAGGTACATAGCCTTTTTTTTAATATCGGTACATAGCCTTTGTTATGCATTTAGACATACACTATTTAGATACATAACTTTTGTTACATATATAGATAAAATATTCAATATCTAAATATGTGATATTCAATATCTAAATATGTGACTCTCACCATCTTATGCTTCTTGAGTGACTAAGCACACTTGTACCTGTACCCACTATATTGGGTATGAAACATAGTAACATACTCCTCAGACGTTAACATAGGTAAGGTCTTGGTCTAGTGTCTTCATACGACTGCTAAATATGTCATATGTACCATTGCAAAGCCTGCATCGATAATCAAAGCAAGCAGCCTCACCTCTTCATCTCTCTTTTTCTTCGGTGTCCTTCCCAGATTTGTCTCATGGGCTAGATTCCACCACACATCACACTGTCGTGATGGCCTGCTCCCAATGAATCATGCAGCTTGGTGCCATCATTTTACTATGTCGTTTGAATGTTTGATCGACAACGTGCTCCTCCAAGCCCCCATGACCCTAAGACACATCAAAGTAACCGCATGTGGCTTGCAGCTTGTCGAGCCCGATGACGCCACTTCATGTGTGGCCACCGATTGGGTGGACCTAGTACACAATGAGAGGGGGCACGTGCCCCCACTCAAATTCTTGGTTTCCAAAGAAAATATATGTTTTTTCGTCTAGTTGTAGAGGTTTATCAATAATAGGTCGCCATTCAAAATTTGTGCTAGTTCCGCCCCTGAAAACAACTAAATGGATTAAGCTTCTTCGGAATGAAGCTTAACTGCTGTTCACGTGGGCGAAATCTTTTACCCGATGGAGACTCATTCCCTTGGCAGCCCGTGATGCCCTCGCTTTTATGTACAAGGGCAGAAATGACCGAACAGAGAAAAGGCCGAAGGTAGCCTTTGTCTTTTTGTTTCTATTCCAGCATGTTTAGGATTTTATTTATACATTGATATGTCAATCTGTCTGATTCATACTAAATCAAAAGTCAATAAACGGCTAAAGGAGATTTTGGATACCGGTTGTAACATCCAGTCCTGACATACACAGCCTAGGCCTACTCTGCCGAGGAGTGGTCCCACCTGTGTAGCAACCCGCTTGAGCTTTCATCCTCGCTTCGCTCAAAACGGTTAATCGAAGGTTACTACGTGTCTCTGGCTCTGGTATTTAAGCTGGTCAGATGATCCTCAGACTCACGGTATGTACTAAATTTCTGGGCGCACGGTGTTTTGCGATGCCACAGTAACTGGTGAACAGTACCTGAGCTACAGTATACCGAATTCGTCCCAGGCCAATTCGGCGAACAGTATAGTCTGCTACAGTGTCCGAGCTGCAGTACCAGGCCGCTGCAGTCCCAGGAGTCTGGATGTACAGTACCCTGTCCACAGGACCCCCACTGCCCCTAGGCTACAGTAGTATCGGTCCATTCCGCGATTTGGGCCCACTTGGTCCCTGGGCTGTTACACCGGTCTTCCCGATGAAAGGGGGTGCTGCCCGCGGTGATAAGAAGCTTGCAAGGGAGCTCTTTGTCGAACTCAACCACGCTGCCATTGGCATCCTCGAAGACATGGAACCTTGGTTGATTTGGTCTCCGACGAGGAAGCCAACGAAGGCGTGGCTGAGAGCCCTGCTGATGACACTACTAATGGCACCACCACCAGTGAGGAAGACACAGAGGGCGGGCCCATTAGAGGTGAAAGTCCCCATATAAGCTTGTCTCCAAGCATGTAACCAGCTTGGTGACAGTGATCTTTCGTTGTGATTGCAGCTTGACTATTCACCTTGTCGACAACAATCACCTAGCTTATTTTGTTTGTAGCTCAGCCATTATCTCTAAGTACTATCAAGTTGAAATTTCATTCTTGTAAATTCATGTTCTAGTACATCATGTCTTTGGCAAGGACATTGGGTCAATTATAGCGTTTCTAGGGCTTTTGCGGATTGTGAATGATTCAAAAATCTCTCGAGCAGGTCTTCGATCCCGCTATCTTTATAAAGAAAACTACTCCCAAAATATCCTGAACTTATCTGCTTGGGCTTTTTTCTTTTTTTAGATAAAGGATAAAATATCTGGCTTCATCTATCCAAGAATAGAATCAGGCTAATTATTACAAACTCAAGTGAAAAGTTCTTGACTAAACAAAACTAACATGTCTTTGCGAAAGCCAACCATTTAAACCAAAAAAACTCTAAAGCCGACGTCTCTAGATGTTGTGCCACAGAGATCATTTGATCTTTCCGATCGTCATGTCGCTGCAATTTCGCCCATTGACATAGCCAGTGTGTCCCTCGGAACAGTACCTGCAAAAAAAATTGAGTTTGCATTTGTCAAAAACTACCTCATTTTTTGTTAGCCAAATTGCCCACAGTAGTGCTGCAGCTGCTGTTAATAGCAATGTATTATACTATTTGTTACCCACTTTGGACCAGTGAACAAACAAATCATTTATATTCATAGGTGGTGAAATCCCAAAAAGTATATGTATAGAACGTCACAAAAATTTAGCATAAAAGCAATCAAAAAAGAGGTGTTGTATTGTCTCTGAGAAATGACAGACACAGCAAGTTTTTATCTCCAGACCAATTTCTCCTAACCAAGTTATCTTTGCTTAAAATCACTCATCTTTTCAAATACCACATGAAAACCTTTATTTTCATTGGAAGTTTCGTTTGTCAAATATCTTGCGACACTCTCGCTCCATTGTTAATTGATGCAGCATACATAGACTTGACTGTAAAAATCCCAGAGGCCTTTAAGCCCCATACAAACACATCCCTTTCCTGCGATAAGTTGACTTGTTGTAAAAAAAGCTACAATTCGATTCCAGTTTGATAAGTTCGCACCCACCAGATTTCTTCGAAACGAAATGTTTAGTAAGGGGGAACTCATAACTATAGCAATAGAGTCTTGTTTTCTTCTTACAATATTAAACAACGCAGGAAATTTATCTTTGAGAGGTTTGTTGCCCAGCCAAGTATCTACTCAAAATCTGGTCTGTGACCCATCTTTTACATTGAAATGTCCTAACTTCATGAAGGAATCTTTAACATTCATAAGACTTTCTGCGTACGTACGTTGGGGTCCCGTCGCGTCCCGGGGTCCGGAGGCCGGCCGGACCAGGAGCCGAGTGGGCGAGCCGGCCAGGAGGCCAGGAGGGAAGGGAAGGGACCGGCCTATATATACGTACAAATGCATGGACCATGCATGTAGATGCAGGTGCAGTGCAGCTCCGGTGCCTATACGTGTCCGGACTTATCAGTTTAGCTTATCAGCTATAGTACACAGTAAATCAGGTATTTTTCAACGTAGGTTTTCAGCGAACAGGCCGTCACGGCGCGCATGCAGCGCGTGCGTGCATATCACAGGCAAAGGCACCTGCCGCACGTTACCCTCCTCCCGTGACGAACGCCTTCCTCATCACATCTTGAGTGTAGTACTAGCACTAGCTAGCTAGGACGACCTAGGAGGAGTAGCTCTTGCACGCTGACTGTACTCCTTCGTTCTGTACGGAAGAGGAGCGCGTGTGCGATCGATCATTGCATGTTTCCTCCTGCTCTTTACTTGAGCACTCGTCCATGTAGGGCTAGCAAAGAATCCAAGCACTAGCTAGGGAGTAGGGATTCAAGATAGACAAAATGGCCCAGCAAATCCACATGAATATGGGCAACAAGCAGGCACCAAGAATAAAATCCAACCAGTGTTATACTCCCCACACCACACCCACACCCACACCACACCACACCCACACCCACACCACACCCACACCCACACCCACACCACACCACACCCACACCCAACCAACCAACCCTTTTAGATCGCTGAAAAGCCCTGTGACAGCAGGAGCAGAGCACCGCTTTTCTTCTCAGCACAGCAGCCATACACCACCCACGGGTGATGGCACCACTGCCCACCACTCATCTCATGAGCCACCACAGTCCACAGTGTCATGCACACACAAAAAAACACATGTACAGAATCGGGCACTGTGCACACGCTCACGCCTCGCCACAACCGCCTGCGTCCGCTCTGTCCCCCTCTGCCTTCTGCTAGCCGCACCACCGAGGCCTTCGCCCGCTCTCCAATACTAGTCCAATGCAGTGCTCGCTGACAGGCGAAGCGAGGGCCTTGTTTAGGCCTCGGTTAGATACCATACTTTGGACGTAAATTTTGCATACTAAACACCACGTCATAATACTGTAGTAATTTTATTTTTATTTGGTAATAATTGTCCAAACATTGATTAATTAGATTTAAAATATTCGTCTCGCAAAGTAGAACAAAACTATGCAATTAGTTTTTGATTTCATCTACATTTAGTACTCCATGTATGTGCCGACATTTTGATGTGATGAGGAATCTTCTTTTTTCATAGTGGAATTTGGGGTGAATTTGGGTATCTAAACAAGGCCTTAGTTCCCAATTTCTACACTAAATTCTACTATGCAAAAAAAGATTTCCATCACATCAAAATACCGGCACATGCATGGAGTACTAAATGTAAATGAAATTAAAAACTAATTACACAGTTTTGTTGTACTTTGCGAGACGAACATTTTAAGCCTAATTAGTCAAAGTTTGGACAATTTTTAACAAATACAAACAAAATGCTACGGTACGTATTTATTGCGCACTGTTCCAACTCGGGTGCCCCGAGTTCGGAACTAAGGCCTTGTTTAGATGCACATGAAAAGTTAGAATTTTTTCACTCTCTCTCCATCACATCAATCTTTGGACCCATGCATGAAGTAGTAAATATAGGTAAAAAAATAATTAATTACACAATTTAGTTGAAAATCACGAGATGAATCTTTTGAGCCTAGTTGATCCACGATTGGACAATATTTGCCAAATAAAACGAAAATGTTACTATTCATCAGGTTCATTTTTTTTCAATCTAAACAAGGCTTAAACACGGCCGAGAAAAAAATGCGATGGAGCCGGCAACGCACCACGGCCTGCATGCAACGCAGGTGCAGGCACTGCCACAGTGCCACGGCGAGGAAAAAAGGCAGAAGGCACCTGCCAAGTCAGTGCGAAACAGACCACCATCGACCTTCTCTTCTCCGTCACGTCAGCGAGGAGACCTCTGCTCAGACTACCGCACTCATTATTCATCATCTATTATTCATCATCTATACATGCTAGTCAGCAAGATTCTCTTCTCTATACTCAATTCTTCCGCACCCATCCATCATCTATATCATCCTCTATCCACTCTATCCACTGTATGACCTACTTGTCACTTTATCTAAATATATATCTATACGTGCTAGTCAGCAAAATTCTCTTCTCTATACTCAATTCTTCCGCACCCATCCATCCTCTATATCATCCTCTATCCACTCTATCCACTGTATGACCTACTTGTCACTTTATCTAAATATATATCTATACGTGCTAGTCAGCAAGATTCTCTTCTCTATACTCAATTCTTTCGCACCCATCCATCCTCTATATCATCCTCTATTCACTCTATCCACTGTATGACCTACTTGTCACTTTATCTAAATATATCCATGTGTGATCTAGTTTTGAATGATTTATTGAGACGAATTTAATGGTGCAATCGAAATTTAATTTAAATTTTTGGTTTGTTAGTTATAACATTTTTTTTTCTTTGTTTAGCTAGTGAGGCCCGCCACTATAGAGTATAGAGTAAGTACTGTCCCACTCTAAATATAGAGTAAGAGAAAGAATAGAGTATCGTTTTAGAGTACTCAGTGCAGCAGTTTTTACTCTATATTCGTACTCTAAAGCTGTAGAGTATCGTTTTACCCACTAAGGGCGCGAGAAAAAGCGGAACGCGCAGGCGGCAGGCCCGGGTCGTCTGCGCCGCTGCTTTGCCCTGCACACTGCACTGCACCACACGTCACCTCCAGAGATCACACACGCACGCACTTCACTTGCAGTCTCCGACGCAACGTGGTACTACTGTACAAGAGAAAAAAAGCTTTATGATGCATGCGGCCATATTTAGGAGCCGTTCGGCTATGCTGATAAGCCGGCTGAAAAACACTGTTAGCTGATTTGTTGTGAGAAAAAAATACTGTTCTGACTAAAAAAACAAGCTGAAAAAGACGAATTATAAGCCGAATGAACAGGACCTTAGTTCCCAAAATTTTTAAAGATTTTCCGTCACATCAAATGTTTGGACATATGCATGGAGCATTAAATATAGACGAAAAAAATTAATTACACAGTTTGGTAAAAAACCACGAGACGAATTTTTTTAGCCTAATTAGTCTATGATTAAACACTAATTGACAAATGCAAACGAAAGTGGTACCGTAACCAAATCAAAAAAAAATCACGGACTTAACACACCCGCAGCCTCGCCCGCGTCGCCTAGAGCGGCACGAGTGAAGTGAGAAGTGAAATGACATCAGTTGGAGGAATGGTCCCTGCCACCACGTACTACGCACCAAAGACGAGAACGAAAAGATCTTGCAAGATGTGCGTGCTCCTGGATGCTGCTTGCCTCCTCACAGAAGGCAACCAAAGCAAAGCACCAACGGATGGCAGGTGACTATGCAATGCAAGGGGGAATAATGTCAAATCGGCGGCATCTTTACCTTGTCTTCTCCAGTTTTTCTTCTCTTCCCAATATGACTGCGACTCTGTTGCGGTTCAGAGGTTTTCAGGGCATGTGGTGTGAGTAAGCATTTGCCATGATAGCCACATGATGCCCGCCATTATTGGTGCCATGCAGGAACCACAGACGACCGGGCGTATATAAACCCTTTCACGCTCGTGCAGCTTACACTGATGCATGCATCCATCTCCATCCTAGCAGACGCAGAGTTTTAAAAGTAAAAACTAGTACATGTCATTTAGGCATGTTTCGCAATAATATGATCAATGCTGAAAGGTCATGCAAGCAATTTTAAATGCCACATCTTGTACTCACTCCGTTCTAAGTTCCAAACTGTAAGTCGTTATGACTTTTCTAAGTGCATATATAGCTTTTCATATACACACGTTATGACTTTTCTAAGCGCATATATAGCTTTTCATATACACATCAATCAATATACTCTATCTACATGCATAGTAACATCTATGTATCCACACAAAAAAAAAAGTCAAAACAAATTACAATTTGAAGTGGAGTATCTTGTAAGTGTAAATAGTTCAACTCAGCCTGGCTAATAATAAATGAATGCCATCAGAAGTCCAAATGGGTAAGGCTTGATTGCACATTTCCAGGGCCGCATTTGGGAGAATGAACAGGAGGAGAGTAACATGGCGCTCAAGGTTTGGTTTTCAGGCCCAATGCATATGCATGCATGAACTCTGCCCAAACAAGCATGGCCGTACGAAAAAGGGAACCGAGACCACAACAATAAACAAAACCAGGGGCAATAGCATGTGTCCCCTTATCTTGAGTTATCTTGTATTCAATTCCACAAGATACCAAATCATTCATGTGCATGGAAAAACCAAACCTACATTATCAAAAGCTCTCTTGGTCTTGGGTGGGGCAGGTGAGCTGCATGATTGAGTTAGCAAAAGGACCCTGCTGCGTGGTTCCCTACTGGTACTCGCATGGTCATCTTTTAAATATCACGCACTCTGGTCAAAATTCATAGCCCAGTGCATGCACTGTTCCGGTGCTGCAAAATGAGCTCCCGTGTAGTTTACAATCTAGTAGTGCATCCTGCCACATGTTTAATAAATTCGCATTCAACCATATAGTATCTTCATTCTTGGTCAACGTGATACGTGCAAATATGCTATTGCCAATAATACTAATACAAGAGTATCGAATTGATATGTAAATTTCTGTACCTATATATCTTTCAGTTTTTTTTTCACAAAGTCTTCCTGTTAGGTTTGAATGTTCATGAAAACCTTTATAATGGGACATGTTTATGAAGTCTCCCTCTCATGATCCCATCCTCATGAGGCCACTAGAAAATGTAACACATGGGACTCTACAAGCCTATTCGACTTTAGCGAACAAGGGCTCATCATTTGCATTGAGCTGCAATGGAGTACCCTTGAAAGCTAAGAGATTCCACCAACTGAACTCAATTGTTTCATACCGTTTCATACTCCAAGAGATGCTAAATATAGACTAAGGGTCTATTTGGTTCGCCTGTTAAACTTTAACAGGTGTTGACCATGAGGTTGACCATAAAGTGTTCGGATACTAATAATGGACTAATTAGGCTTAATAGATTCGTCTCGTAAATTAATCTCAATCTGTGCAATTAGTTTCGTAATTAGTCTATGTTTAACACTCCATGCATGTGTCCAAACATTCGATGCGATAGGTGTTAAAAAAAACAAGGGGAACCAAACACCCCCTAATTATAGTTTAATCAAGATTACCTATGCCATTGCCATGCCATCGAGTATATGCAGTGCATCTGTACATGTAGCAAGTGATTAGCAACTTCACTTGTTGCATATTCCGAAGTTCATGAACACAGAAAACAACAAAGTTAAGAATACCGTATGGGGATTTGCGTCAAATGGAGGCAAGGAACTGTAAGGGCTGTGAGTTGTATACATGCATCAATGGAAAAAGCTGGACGAGCTTGGGACAGAAATCATACCATCTGACTCGAAAAGCTTTTGGAAATTGGACAGGGCAGATCTTTGTCCAGGTCCGATCTTGATCCTATTTCTCATTCCAATGTTCGAATATTGTGGCGTTTGGGAACTTGAAGCCCCAGGAACAGAAAGCAGGACAGAAAAGGCTAATGCCACGTGAGATAATAATCACATATCACCAATTCTCTGGTCCTGGATCCAAAAGAAAAGGGCTGGGTCAGAAAAAATAAATAAATATCTGTGATTTTCAAATATATGGAACTAACCTAATAATCTAATTATAAATGTTACAAACAGCCAAGTAACAGAATGAACGGAGTGATCATCTTTGAAGATCCATTCGGTCACTACTGGACTCTTGACCGTACCTACTAACAGAACGAGGACCCTAATGGCCCCTCTGGTTTCCCAAAGGTTGACAAACTGAATAATACTTCACAAATCACAAGAGCATATATTAGTCAGCATACAATGTATCCAACCATGTACTGCTCCGCTCATAACCATGTGATGGAATACTTGTCTCCAAAGTACCAAGCAAAGCGACATCGCTGATTTTGTCCTTCATATTATACAGCGCTTGATACAGATCTGTCATTAAAAATGTAGGAAAACAGATCATAAACTGTTCTGCATCCCAATCCTCCAACAACAAGAGGTGCTCCCCAAATGCCCAATGCCATGTTGAGAAGAGCACCGGTCCTTACAAAAGGTTAGCTAATAACAGAGAGAAATAGAGTATTCTCTCTTTGCAATTGGTCCTCAACAGAGGCAGGCAGGTTGTCCTACAAGGATGGTTTGAATGAGAAAACAATATCTTACCGCCAATTCCATCAATTGTGTAAGAATCCAACCAGAACCAGCTTGTTACATGGAAGTCTTGCTGCCCTATTAGGTGCTCAGCCACCTATTCAATGAGGCAGGCCTGACAAAACCCTTGATTGTATTGAATCTGAGATCAGAAAATGGCTGGTACTAGTACAAAATAGTGCGTGATAGTTAGAGCACACAGTTAGAGCACACAGTCCATACGCCTCAAGTGTCACATCCTGCGAGATCAGTACCCTAAACAAGTAATTGCCCACCAGCTATTCCATGCGGACCACAGGTATGAAACTGCTGCCAACCCCAATCTATCGATGCATCTTTTCACCTAATCTAGCCTAGGGAACCTCATGCCTCCACAGTCCACACTCTACAAGCTTCAGCTCCTAATACAATCAGGACTTTCTTTCACCGTCCTAGAGACAGATCGAACTGAAAAACCTACACTCCTGCAGATAAAAATGGGGAGCTAATGACAGTGGTCTCACGTAGGCTCCAACCACCAGAGCACATGGAAATTAATGGTAGGGCCTACTCCTCTCCACCTCCCTGGATGGCTGTGGTTAGGCCACAATGGCCAGGCACCAACTTTGAAGTACCACCACCTGATCGTCCCTCATCAGCTAGCTCAGACTACATATTCTAACCTCAGCACCTCTGAAGCCCGTCACTTTGATTCCTCCTGTCTAGCCCAGATTAAAAACTCCTGCCCTCCTCCAAGCTAGATCAAATGCATCAAGACCTCATGTTATGTACCAGGGAAATATTAATACTACATCGCATAGATGCTCCCAGAGTCCTGCTTGGGAGGCTATAAATGCCTGACCAAGACACCTGCATGGTTCTCTACGCGACACACCATCACTGCTACTCCTCCCCACCGGCAAGCTTTCGCTGCAGACAGGAACCTAACACAAACTTCTTTGCTCCGTAACTCTTTCTTTCCTCTAGCAGAAGAATGGCCATGAATCATCTCTCCCAAGAGCACCCCCAGGCCTGGCCCTGGGGTGTGGCCATGTACACAAACCTACACTACCACCACCACTACGAGAAGGAGCACCTGTTCGAGAAGCCCCTGACGCCGAGCGACGTGGGCAAGCTCAACAGGCTGGTGATCCCCAAGCAGCACGCCGAGAGGTACTTCCCTCTCAGTGGCGACTCCGGTGAGAAAGGCCTTATCCTGTCCTTCGAGGACGAGGCTGGCAAGCCGTGGCGGTTCCGGTACTCATACTGGACGAGCAGCCAGAGCTACGTGCTCACCAAGGGCTGGAGCCGGTACGTCAAGGAGAAGCAACTTGACGCCGGCGACGTGGTGCACTTCGAGAGGATGCGTGGTTTTGGCATGGGTGACCACCTATTCATCAGCTACAGGCGCCGTGGTGAGAGTGCAACAGTGGCTGCGGCACCGCCACCACCTGCCGTGCGCGTAGTGGCGCCTGCACAGAGCACTGGCGGAGAGCAGCAGCCTTGGAGCCCAATGTGCTACAGCACATCAGGCTCATACCCAACCAGCCCGGCCAATTCCCATGCCTACCGTCACTCAGTGGATCATGATCATAGCAACATGCAACATGCAGGTAAAAGACTGATAACAAAAAGGAAAGAAAGATCTGTAAAGTAGTCTTCTGATACCTCTTACACCATTTCTGCTGAACAATTGCAGGAGAATCTCAATCGGACAGAGACAACAGGAGTTGCAGTGCAGCTTCAGCACCGTCGTCAAGGCGGCTCCGGCTGTTCGGCGTGAACCTTGACTGTGGTCCGGCACCGGAGCTGGAGCCGGACACACCAACGGCAATGTACGGCTACATGCACCAAAGCCCCTACACTTCCAATAACTGGTCAGCACTGAAAATCCATCAGAATTTGACGCGTCATATATAAATATTCCTCTAGCTAACGAGTTTTGGAACTTTAATATGTCAGGGGTAGTCCATAACAACATGATGAGAAGATTTAAGACTATGCTTGCAGAATCCAAACAACCAAAGTAGTTGCTAGCAGCAGCCTAGTACTACTTGCACAAAGTGACAGGTTTGAATTGACCTGTGCAAGGAAAAGGAAGGAAGTGGAGAGATCCCTTGTTTCCCGGGCAATCTTCCTTCCATCCCCCAGAATGCTGCCTTTTGCTGTTCCGTTTTTATTTTTATTTTTTTTCCATGGCTTCCAGAAACCCTACTTACTGTACGGGATCTGGCAGCAGGCATGCGTGGGAGGTTTCAGGAAACATCAAGTTGTGAGGGAGATCGAAGGAGACAGACAGAGATGTGTATGTATGTGTCATCTGTACCTATGTCTATGTGGGTCCAATAGAGAACAAACTGTGAAGTTGATGTACCTGCCTCCTGAAGAAACAATGCCATATCCCCATGGGGATTTTGTTCCCTCCCCCATCTCCTTACTTCTACTGTTCTATCCTGCAATCAATTAGTGGTGCAATGCTTTCACATAAAGGGATAAGTAGGCAATAGTGCAAAAGTAATGTATTTCACCTTTTCTCCCAAAAAAAAGTGGCAATCTGTTTTGCAAGATTATAGGCGAAAATCAGTCACATCTATAACAATATTTTGAGTGCTAATCCTTTTATGCTGTCAATAGCGACGATCTCCCTTACATGCCCAAGATTTTGTAAGCAATGACCTTCCACACCATCACCATCAGATAGGACGTTTGTGTGAGATAAATGACAAATTTTCTGTTTCAGAGTTTTGCCCAAATATGTATTATTTCATCACCCAACTGCAATTATTGGAAGGTAGTGGAGATTTTTTATTGTTGGTGTCATGAGACTCTTATTTAACCATTTAAGTGTGCTTCCTCTTGAACCTAACAGGTTATCTATGGGTAGTTTGCCCACATAGTAGAAAAATAAATAGGCCAACAACAAAATAACAGTCAATGGTTAATTTGGCTGATGGAACTATCACGATAAATGGAATGAAAGTGTTGTGTTTATAAATTTTCGGGTGGCTGAGGGAACCATGAGAGGAACATAATCAAAGGAAGAAAAGGAAATGATCCTAAAGCCTAAAATAATGGCATATAAGGATACATAGACACAGTGGTAATTTACATAGAAAATCACAAAACCTTCAATTTTAAAGAAATGATGGGGGCATAAGTGATGCCGACACCTGGGGATTTTCATGTCCTAATCTTTTAAAGCTGGTCTCCACCTTTTTGTTCCCTGGGTAAGGAAAGGTGCAACAAAAGTTTAAGTGTGCAAGTGGGATCAATTGCCCTAGTAGGATACTAAGAAAAGGCTGGCTAAGTTGATGGTCTAAGGGCCAAGGTTCGACACAAAAGGCCGCAAAACTCCAATAAGCATGAAGATTCCTTACAGCATGTATCAAAAGAAAAACAGAGGACTGTCTCCTATTTTTGTTGCTTATGTAAAGAAGGGGCAAAACATAGATTGTACAGGGCTAACAACAGTTTATTACTTAGACAACCAGTCAATAAAATGATGTAGACACCTAGAGGAGTATCAACTAACTAAACATTGGCTCTTAACCGAGGCCCGAGGGTAGGCCAGAAGGATTACTTTAGCATCAATTTTTGAAATACATCAAAGATAAAGACAAATACATGCACGAAGAGTCTATAATATACTTAACTAACAAGTATTTCATGAAACTCAGTAGCATGCACTTGTTACTAGTTCTTAGCCAGACGGGATACTGTAAGTATCCGGAGAGCTAGGTATTTATTTGCTATATATAGATACAGAACAGAGACAGAACCGTTAAACATGGTCCCAGAGCATTAGATTGATTAATGGAACGATGACTGCGCAGGTTTCAGATTCATCTGAATGGGTTTTGTGGCAACTGCGGTAATGATGACTAAACAAGTAGGTTAACTACCGTATCAATAACAAGATTTCCTGTCTGCTTACTAAGAAGTCTAGAGCACAAGCCATGTGCCGGGGTTCTTTCCTTAGTGGCAAAAGTTGAGCCTTATCCCAGGGTTACATGATTAAGACTTTTGAACACCAAATTTTTTATCTTAACATCAGCGCAAATGGGTCATGTGACTGCCATAATGATAAAGTAGACCCACCCTACTTAACACATACCGAGGAAAAGAAAAATATCAAAGGGTCCCAACTACAAAGTACAGTTTAATCACGTCATCCATGTAAAATATGCACATCTTCAACTTTTACCTTTTGATGCTCAACCTAGCAGGTTTCATTGCAGACTTGCTGCATGGATGCAAAACTTGGGGCTACCAAAGAAAGAATACAATGACAACGCCATGATGGTGGGGCACTAGAAGTAACCATCACAAGATTGAAAGCCACCAAGATGAGGATGCAGCAGATATAAGAGATGCCCCCCCGACCCACAAACTGGCACACAGGGGGCCAACTCAGACTGGACCAACAAAATGCCCATGATACATCCATCAGGCAATCAACCACTTGATTTCCTTGCTTTCCAAGAAGCCACTGCCTCCTCAAGGTTATGAACAAGCATGGTCTTCAAGAAAAGGCTAGTGGTGAGCCTGATAACTGGCCTTTTAAATGCAATGTTTGTCATTTTTAAAATCCTTGCTAGTGGTTCTTGAGCCAGCTTTTCTGCATAAACAGTACTTTCCTTGAGAAACAGATGCCACATGGACAGATAGTAAACCAACGGACTTTGTACGGACATGACATAATCCAACGCGCTATGGAGCAGAAATCACCCATAGCTATTAATATGTTGTTAAATGACAACAAATGAAGAAAAAAAACAGATTGGAATTGTGTTTCCTCACTTCATCCGAATCTTTTTGTACTACAGTGTGTAGGAACAGATATTTGAGTCGATGATAAGGAACACTTCAAGACCCTCAAAGGAGACTAATCAGTAATCATAACAGAAACGATATGCTAGTAGGGAAATGACATTATGTTTAATTATGAGCAATGAAAGTACAAAAATCTTTTTAAAAAATGAAAAGGCATAATATTGAGCACAGTTCTTTTTCAAAAAATGAAGAAAAAGCATGTGCTTGCAAAATGGAAACAAGTGCGTGTCATTAGATAATTAAAAGTAGAGCAAAATGTGTTTCTTATTTATTATTTCTAGAAAATTGCTGTTCATTGCCATGCCGGTGCTAGGACAGACAGCAAACAATTATTGCTGCAAAACTAAAATTCCAATAAAAAGGATTGTCAAAATCTTAAGAGCCTCAGGGACACTTGGATACCAAGTGCTCAAGCCAGAATGATTCATTAAATAATCAAGCTAAAAAGCAATATGGATATAAAACCTAGATGGGCATGTTCAACAATAATACTATTCCAATAAAAATGGAGTTAACGCAAGATAACAAACTGTAACACAGAATTTAACTAACTACTAAAGATAAGAAAATGCGAAGGGCATAAAAGGAAGAGCACCTGAGCAAAGGAGAACCTAACGAAATTTCCAGAGCTCGTCATGTACTGCAGTACAGTAACATTATCCAGCGAGTGCAGTGCTCAAGCGAACGAAAGCAAAGCGGAAAAGAGATCCAACTTCCACATGAACTTCTACAATAGCAAAATTTGCAAAGCTAAGAACATACATACAGTGTTACGATAAATAACAGAACTGATGTACAAGATAGAGATCCGTTCAGAACTACAGATGAGCAAGGCCCCCACACCTGCGCTTCCATCTGCTACGCACAGTTCAGATGATAGTGCTGCTATTATGCAAGATGGGGTCGGTAGCACGACATTATTGACCTGGATGAGGAACCTGTCAATGTAAGCCCTGACATAGATCTTTGGAGCAGCAGTGTCACTACTCACGTGACAATAATTTGGCACATGATGACAGGCAGTACCACGGGAAGGTGATTGCTCCTACTCGTTCAGTCCTTCTCAATCAGCAGGAGTCCGTCCCCACATGACCACCATCCATCCTTAAAACGTAGAAAACCTATTGAGTCCTGACAACGACGACGACGACAACGACTAGGTGTCCACTGTCCAGTATCCTGGGCTTGCTATCTTCGTGAAGGAATGCGTGGATGGAGTCCCTGCAGGTCATGAGGTCCTTGTATGTATATCAGAACGAACTTAGAAGACAAGCAGACTAAACCAAAAGTAAGATGCCTATTTTGAAATGTGGTGTTAAAGTGGCTATTCATTTAGGCCATCATCTACACCCGCAAATCACATCTGCAGTTAATCTTGTGAGCAAGTTTCTTGCTTCAAAATGAGTTTTCCTCAGCTTGTTATTAATCGTCCATCAATGAGTCGGACCCATCCTAGAAACATCTACTTGACAACTTGCGAAACACCTGTCACCAACTTAAACAGTCACTGCACATCCATCTCACACCCAACTGGTGCACGAGAGCCAATGCAGAGCAGCCAGCCAGCAGGAGGAGCTCGTCGCAAGGCGTTCCCGTGGCGCGCATGGGGCAGCGCGACACAGGTCCACACAGACAACGATGGCGCGAGCTCATAAGTCCCCCGTGAAGAACCCTCCGTCGAAATTCGAAAACGCTCATATTTCCTCGAAATCACCGGGGTTCAGGGGATGCAGAAACCGCGGCAGCGACGCGAGAACACAGTAAAAGGCACCTGCAATATAGCGCGCGTGGGGAGGGGGAATGGCAAGTACCTCTCCCCGCCAGCAGGGGCATTCCGTCGAACACGAAAGACACGCGCGGTGCGGCGGCGCCGCGGCGCGACGAGGATGCGAGGGGCGGCGATCCGCCGCGCGGCCGGCCAGTGTTGTGTGTGGGAGAACGGCGAGTGGATGGAAATGGCGGGCCGGGCTAGCTTGGGCCTTGGGGCGCTAGCGTTAGGCATTTGGAGTTTGGTCCTGCAAGCCCAACAAAGGTATGGCCCAGGTTATATCATCATGGGGAAACGTTGGAAAATGCCCATCTCTCTTGGGAAAATCAGAGGCCCGGTAGTTATATGTAGGCCTTTTATTAGGCCTCACTTAGTTGTTGGATTTTGGGACATAAATTGCTACGTTGGCCCAAGCGATCTCAATCAATTTCGCACGAGCAGAATAGCTGACTTCCTCTCTCAAAAAAAAAATCCCCCTCTCCAGGAGCCTCAATCGTGAGTGGTTGTTTTCTTGTAATAGAAAACTAAACGATATCGCACATGTTGATGCAGGGATTGTATAGCATTATTACACAATGAGGATCCATAGATTGAGAAATATTCTCTTCTGTTTCAAATTATAAGTCAATCTGACTTTTTAAGGTACATAGCCTTTTTTTTAATATCGGTACATAGCCTTTGTTATGCATTTAGACATACACTATTTAGATACATAACTTTTGTTACATATATAGATAAAATATTCAATATCTAAATATGTGATATTCAATATCTAAATATGTGACTCTCACCATCTTATGCTTCTTGAGTGACTAAGCACACTTGTACCTGTACCCACTATATTGGGTATGAAACATAGTAACATACTCCTCAGACGTTAACATAGGTAAGGTCTTGGTCTAGTGTCTTCATACGACTGCTAAATATGTCATATGTACCATTGCAAAGCCTGCATCGATAATCAAAGCAAGCAGCCTCACCTCTTCATCTCTCTTTTTCTTCGGTGTCCTTCCCAGATTTGTCTCATGGGCTAGATTCCACCACACATCACACTGTCGTGATGGCCTGCTCCCAATGAATCATGCAGCTTGGTGCCATCATTTTACTATGTCGTTTGAATGTTTGATCGACAACGTGCTCCTCCAAGCCCCCATGACCCTAAGACACATCAAAGTAACCGCATGTGGCTTGCAGCTTGTCGAGCCCGATGACGCCACTTCATGTGTGGCCACCGATTGGGTGGACCTAGTACACAATGAGAGGGGGCACGTGCCCCCACTCAAATTCTTGGTTTCCAAAGAAAATATATGTTTTTTCGTCTAGTTGTAGAGGTTTATCAATAATAGGTCGCCATTCAAAATTTGTGCTAGTTCCGCCCCTGAAAACAACTAAATGGATTAAGCTTCTTCGGAATGAAGCTTAACTGCTGTTCACGTGGGCGAAATCTTTTACCCGATGGAGACTCATTCCCTTGGCAGCCCGTGATGCCCTCGCTTTTATGTACAAGGGCAGAAATGACCGAACAGAGAAAAGGCCGAAGGTAGCCTTTGTCTTTTTGTTTCTATTCCAGCATGTTTAGGATTTTATTTATACATTGATATGTCAATCTGTCTGATTCATACTAAATCAAAAGTCAATAAACGGCTAAAGGAGATTTTGGATACCGGTTGTAACATCCAGTCCTGACATACACAGCCTAGGCCTACTCTGCCGAGGAGTGGTCCCACCTGTGTAGCAACCCGCTTGAGCTTTCATCCTCGCTTCGCTCAAAACGGTTAATCGAAGGTTACTACGTGTCTCTGGCTCTGGTATTTAAGCTGGTCAGATGATCCTCAGACTCACGGTATGTACTAAATTTCTGGGCGCACGGTGTTTTGCGATGCCACAGTAACTGGTGAACAGTACCTGAGCTACAGTATACCGAATTCGTCCCAGGCCAATTCGGCGAACAGTATAGTCTGCTACAGTGTCCGAGCTGCAGTACCAGGCCGCTGCAGTCCCAGGAGTCTGGATGTACAGTACCCTGTCCACAGGACCCCCACTGCCCCTAGGCTACAGTAGTATCGGTCCATTCCGCGATTTGGGCCCACTTGGTCCCTGGGCTGTTACACCGGTCTTCCCGATGAAAGGGGGTGCTGCCCGCGGTGATAAGAAGCTTGCAAGGGAGCTCTTTGTCGAACTCAACCACGCTGCCATTGGCATCCTCGAAGACATGGAACCTTGGTTGATTTGGTCTCCGACGAGGAAGCCAACGAAGGCGTGGCTGAGAGCCCTGCTGATGACACTACTAATGGCACCACCACCAGTGAGGAAGACACAGAGGGCGGGCCCATTAGAGGTGAAAGTCCCCATATAAGCTTGTCTCCAAGCATGTAACCAGCTTGGTGACAGTGATCTTTCGTTGTGATTGCAGCTTGACTATTCACCTTGTCGACAACAATCACCTAGCTTATTTTGTTTGTAGCTCAGCCATTATCTCTAAGTACTATCAAGTTGAAATTTCATTCTTGTAAATTCATGTTCTAGTACATCATGTCTTTGGCAAGGACATTGGGTCAATTATAGCGTTTCTAGGGCTTTTGCGGATTGTGAATGATTCAAAAATCTCTCGAGCAGGTCTTCGATCCCGCTATCTTTATAAAGAAAACTACTCCCAAAATATCCTGAACTTATCTGCTTGGGCTTTTTTCTTTTTTTTAGATAAAGGATAAAATATCTGGCTTCATCTATCCAAGAATAGAATCAGGCTAATTATTACAAACTCAAGTGAAAAGTTCTTGACTAAACAAAACTAACATGTCTTTGCGAAAGCCAACCATTTAAACCAAAAAAACTCTAAAGCCGACGTCTCTAGATGTTGTGCCACAGAGATCATTTGATCTTTCCGATCGTCATGTCGCTGCAATTTCGCCCATTGACATAGCCAGTGTGTCCCTCGGAACAGTACCTGCAAAAAAAATTGAGTTTGCATTTGTCAAAAACTACCTCATTTTTTGTTAGCCAAATTGCCCACAGTAGTGCTGCAGCTGCTGTTAATAGCAATGTATTATACTATTTGTTACCCACTTTGGACCAGTGAACAAACAAATCATTTATATTCATAGGTGGTGAAATCCCAAAAAGTATATGTATAGAACGTCACAAAAATTTAGCATAAAAGCAATCAAAAAAGAGGTGTTGTATTGTCTCTGAGAAATGACAGACACAGCAAGTTTTTATCTCCAGACCAATTTCTCCTAACCAAGTTATCTTTGCTTAAAATCACTCATCTTTTCAAATACCACATGAAAACCTTTATTTTCATTGGAAGTTTCGTTTGTCAAATATCTTGCGACACTCTCGCTCCATTGTTAATTGATGCAGCATACATAGACTTGACTGTAAAAATCCCAGAGGCCTTTAAGCCCCATACAAACACATCCCTTTCCTGCGATAAGTTGACTTGTTGTAAAAAAAGCTACAATTCGATTCCAGTTTGATAAGTTCGCACCCACCAGATTTCTTCGAAACGAAATGTTTAGTAAGGGGGAACTCATAACTATAGCAATAGAGTCTTGTTTTCTTCTTACAATATTAAACAACGCAGGAAATTTATCTTTGAGAGGTTTGTTGCCCAGCCAAGTATCTACTCAAAATCTGGTCTGTGACCCATCTTTTACATTGAAATGTCCTAACTTCATGAAGGAATCTTTAACATTCATAAGACTTTTCCAGAAATGCGAATCCGTTGGTTTCTTTTCACAACTTCCTAGAGTCCTATTTTTAATATACTTATTTCTTAGTAACTCTTGCCACAGCCCATCCTCATTTAATAATTTGAACAACCACTTACTAAGCAAACATTTATTTTGAATCTCTAAATTTTGAATCCCAAGACCTCCCTAGTCCTTAGGCTGACACATAATTTCCCATTTAACTAATCTATATTTCCTTTTGTGTGGGTCATTTTGCCAATAGAAGCGAGATCTAAAATAGTCGATTTTTTTAGCACTCCTTTCGGCAGTTCGAAGAATGACATCATAAACATCGGTAAACTGGACAGTACCGAGTTTATAAGGATCAATCGACCACCGACTGTTAGAATTTTACCTTTCCAACCACTAAGTCTTTTCTCAATTCTCTCTTCAACATTCTTCCAGTCTTTATTATATAATTTCCTAAAATGCATAGGCAACCCCAGGTAGCGAAAGGGGAATTTACCAATGACACATCCGAATAGTTGCGAATAAAACTCTTCGTGATCTTTAGCTTTTCCAAAACAAAAGACTTCGCTTTTGTGGAAATTAATCTTTAAGCCAGATAGTTGCTCGAAAGTGCTTAGCAACAGTTTCATGTTGACTGCCTTTTCAATGTCATGGCTCATAAAGATCACTGTGTCATCCGCGTACTGAAGGATTGACAAACCATCTTGAATAAGATGTGGAATAAACCCTTCTATCTGTCCTTCTTCTTTTGCTCTGGCAATTAGTATGGCCAACATATCAACCACTATATTGAATAGTATGGGTGACATGGGGTCATCTTGCCTTAGCCCCTTTTTAGTCTGAAAATAGGACCCAAGTTGGTCATTAACCTTAATATTTACGTTGTCTCCTTGTGTAAAATTTTGTACCCATTCACACCATTTTTGTGAAAAACCCTTCGTCCTTAAAGTTTGCTGTAGAAAGCTCCATTTTACTTTATCATAAGCTTTTTCAAAGTCTATTTTAAAAATCACACCATCTTGTTTTCTTGTGTGTAGTTCATGAAGTGTTTCATGCAAAATAACTGCGCCCTCCATAATATTTCTTCCTGGTAAGAAGGCTGTTTGAGTTGGTCTTATAAGCTTCTGGGCAATAGTAGTTAATCTATTTGTTGCAACTTTTGTGAAGATTTTAAAAGAGACATTCAACAAACAGATCGTCATGTATTGTTGAATAACTCTTGCATCATTCTTTTTAGGCAACAAGATTATGTTTCCGAAATTAAGACGATTTAGAGGTAAGGTTCCATGATGAAAATTAGAAAACAACGACATCAAATCATCTTTGATTAAACCCCAAAAGACCTGATAAAACTCCGGTGGAAAACCATCCGGGCCGGGCGCCTTATTATGTTCCATTTAGAAAATTATTATCCTAACTTTCTCTTGAGTGAAAGGTTCTGTCAAGAACTCATTTTCCAGATCAGAAACTTGAGGGATGTCCTCCGTCCGAGATTTATCTAAAGATAATAGAGAATCTTCAGATGGACCGAACATGTTTTTATAACAACTAATAATATGCTCTTTAAGTTGAGCATCACCAGTTAAAATACTATCACCATCCTCCAGCAGGGAAAATACGAGTCTTTCTATGTCTACCATTGGCTAGCAAGTGATAATATTTGTGTTTGCATCTCCTTTTAAAAGGTGTTTCACTTTAGCCCTTTGGTACCACTTGAGTTCCTCCTCTCTTAGTAATTTTGCAAGCCTTTCATTAAAAATGTGTTTTAGATCTCTTTCCGAGTCATTTAGCAAAGTGTGTTCTGCCTTTTTATCTAGTTCGTCCAACTTATTTAAAAGTGTTGTTATTTCTTTCTTGTACACACCACTTACATGCTTCGCCCATCCTCTAAGATGTTGACGAACCCTTCTCATTTTCATCTGTCATCTGTCAATAGGTGAACCTAAAACTAGAGTATTCTACCAAACCTGTGAAACCATCTCACAGAATCCATCTCTTAACAACCAGCCAAGTTCAAATTTGAACTGTGGCTGATAGGTTGAGAATGGGTTGTTTGTAGAGAAGATCAAAGGTGTATGATCAGATATTTCTCTATTTAGCGTATGAACAGTTGTAAGAGCATACTTTGACTCAAAATCTATACATACTAGAACTCTGTCCAATTTTTTAAAAGTTTGGTTAGGCAGATTATTAGCCCAGGTATACTTCCTTCCTGATAGATCAATTTCTCTAAGGTTTAGGGCATCAATTACTACATTGAACAAAAAAGGTCATCTATCATTGTAATTATCATTATTTTTCTCGTCCGATCTGCGAATAATATTAAAATCACCACCTATAACCATGGGTATAGTTTCTTTTGAACATACTCGAACCATTTCAGACAAGAAATGTGACTTATGCTCCATCTGAGCCGGACCATAGACTGAAATAAGATTAAACTTAAAATGATCTTCTTTGTGTCGTAATTTAAAACAAATAAAAAAATATCCTTCCTCAATTTTCTCTAATGTCAAAATTCAACAAATGAACACCTAGAATCATGCCACCGGATCTACCCCGTGGAGCCATACAGTGCCAAAAAAGGTCTCTAGCAGCACAGATTGTGTTGAGAGTATTTTGTGGAAAGCTAGCTCTACCAGTTTTCGATAAGGCAATGAAGTCTAGATTTTTTTTCTTTGTTAAGTCTGACAAAAAACTATATTTTTTACCATCCGCGAACCCATTATAATTCCAAAAAATTCCTTTCATCTGGACTTACTTTTAAAACTTTTATTTTTATGTTTAGGGTGCCTTCTCTTTTTTTTGTGATACAGGGGTTTGTAAAATCAAAGGATCACAACCCCCATCACCAAGCCCTTCTGCAACTTCCGAACAAATAAGATTTAAAGCTTCAAGATCTACACTATCTTCATTAGAACAAACGGTTAAAGCATCTTCTACTAAAACAAAGTTCTCCTCCCTTAGTTTAGCATTCTTAGTCATTCGATTATACTCCTAGTCTTTTAAAGATTTTAAAGAATTAACGACATCCTGCTCATTGTTACCTAGAACAACCCCTATAGACTGTGTTACATTTAATAAAGAAGAATCATCTCTAGAAATAAAAGATGGAGGTTACTGTAATTTACCTTTATCAAGCGTGGATTCCAGGTTCTTCTTTGCTTTAAGCCTAGCCGCCTTCTCTGTGGAGTCTAGGTCCACATTGGAGGCGTTCCTCTTGCTTAACCGCACTGGAGAGGTTGTCCCATTGCTGATTTTTTTGTTTAGATTCCCAGAGTCGTTTTGTGCGGGCAACATGGTCGCTTTCCATGCCCCAATACCATCTACAGCTCCTGCAGACTGGGAGAGTATGATCCTTGGTTGATTTTTGGCTTTTTGGTAGATGCACCTAACTCCTCCAGCTGTGCTGCCCCAATGGCAGCGCTCTGCTGGTCATTCATAGGTGGATCACCCTTGCCATCACCAGGCGCTTTACCATCCACATCCATCTTTTCCTCCGAAATTTCCCCATTGGGGTTATCATCTTTTGGACCGCCCCCTCTGGGGTCTTCCTCCTTAGGCTCGTCATCCCTGGTAGAGTCCAAATCAATTAGCTGTGGCTCACCAGTGAGGGACTCTTTCTCCACACCAAACTGTAGCTCGTAAACATAGTCCCCAATAACCACATCCACAAAATCTGGGATGAGTCTTGGGTCCAGCACTGCTACTTTCATCCTTGCCTTGCCAATGCTCTTGGTGAAGACAGTATCAACAGCTCGAGGGACACCCAGGATAGTTCCAATTGCCCAAATAATGAGGAATTCTTTGAACTCACTGGGTAGTCCTCTGAACTGTACCCACACTTTGTCAATCTCCCGTATGTACACCTCATTGTCTGTTCTTTTCTCAAAACTGATCTTGCCCTGAACAAACTTAGCATCCATGGGACCCCAGTTAACCACTGTGTCCAGTAGGTCAGCTAAAGGGAAGTTAATAAGAAAGGCCCCGGTGCCTGTTGTCTGAACATCTCAATTATGATTCTTTTTTTGTCGTAGTTTTTCCAGTTCTACTGCCAATTGATTGACAGTAAAGGAACCTTCTAAAACACGAACCATAGCTCTCCTCTCTTGAGTATTAACTTTTGGGTTTTGAACCATTGGAATAAAATAAAAACCAAGGCCTTCCACAACATAACCACAAGGAATAGCACTAGCATTTGTTTTCTTACTATTTGGGCACAACTTAGTCGTATGATCTCCATAGCATAACTCACAGCAAAGAACCACAGTGCATTCATGAATTGTATGCCCTTTAGTGCGACAACGATAGCAATATGGCTTGTCCTTAGATTTTTTTGCCCCTTGGGCTTTTTTTCTTTTACCTTCCTTTATAAGGAAGTTGTGATTTTTTTTAGAATTCAAAAGGTGAGTACGTGAGCACTTGTCCCCACTCAAATTCTTGAGTTTTAAAAAAATATACTTTCTTTCATGTGGTTATAGAAGTTAATTAGTAAAAGACCGCCGCTCAAATTTTGTGCTAGTTCCGCCCCTGCCAATTTGGAGCCCTCTCTCTCATGCGCGTGAGAACGAGGTCGCTCCAGGTCACGATAAAGCCATGTGTGTGGAGCCCTTCCATGCCTTCTTATTGATCTGACATGCATTCCTTAGAACCTGGGATACATGAAATAGAGATTTAATATGCTCGCTCGTACGACAGTCTTGACAACCAGAATTATAGCGCTAGCTATTGAAAGAAGAGCAGATAGACAGGAAGGAAACGATGGGGCCGGGAGCGGAGCAGTCGCACGACTGGACATCTAACGTGATTGCTTACTTGTTTGATGTTGCACTATCAAGACGGCTAGCGGGGTTTGCTGTAAGTCGGTGTGAATTAAGGGTCATGCTGTTAAGACAGGGGCGGAGCCACATTAGGGAGAAAAAATAGGTGGAAACTATCCCCACGATGTACACATGGACACCCATTGTAGATTCTTGGTCACGTGTCCATACATAATCATCCAACGAGCTATGTTTTTTTTCTTTCCAACTAATTCTCCTTAATTTATGCAGCAGTCCACCGTTGGATGATTGTGTACGTACATGTGGGGCATGAATCCACAATGCGTATCCAACAGGTGCAGGGTGGGATAGTCTCCCCCCCCCCCCATTTAGCCGTGAGTCCACACTTATTTTTAGTGGCACCTTCTTTTCATGACCCGCTACGCTAGTGGGAGAGGAAAAAAAATCCTGACTTTGAAAAGAAACCGTCTCTGTACTCGCGAACTGGCGACGAAGCCGAGGTCTCATCGATCCTCATCCGTGATCCACCTGCAGATGCAAGCAGCAATGACGTACCTACGCTACGGCACTCCGCACTATCCGAATCAGCTTATCCGGTGAGCTCCTTGGATCAGTGCGCCGGCCGGGCGTTTCGCGGATCCGTCCGGCCATTCCCGATTCGTTCCGCACGAGCCCAGCAGCGACGAATGGAAACATTGGCGGGCGGAAAAGGCGGAGTGAAGATCGAGCGACGAGGCTGGCCACCTCTCGGCGCCGCCCGGATTTCGATCTCGATCGACTTGCTACTTTCGAATCTCTATCGGGATTGCCGTTGCGGCCGGCCGGATTGGATTACGACGCGACGATAGAGACGCAGCCGCACGTGTGATGTTGACATGCATACGCTTCGGTGCTTGCTTCAGGTCAATATTTTTTCTTGCTCTCGGCGTGTGGAAAATCTTGTGGCTTCATGGCGCCACCATGTACACTAAGGTCAGCTAGGTCAGGTGAGGTCAGCGGGATCAGGGTTCTAGGAATACTCAAAAATGAAAAATTCGGAGCCTATCCAAACAGACAAAATTCAGACCAGGGTTCAGCTTCTTTTCTTTTTTTTTTGCGAATTAGGGTACAGCTATTTAGGGAATATTTGGGACTCCTCCACAGACTCTATCGTGGAGCAACTGCAAAAAAACTAGAGTTTGTGGAGCACCTAGGTGCTCTCACAACTCCACTCTTTTTCCTCGAACAGAGCGCATGAAGCTGAAACCGTTTGGCTAAAAAAATATGAAGCGGAGCTAAAAAAACATAGAGTAGAGCAGTCTCAAACACCCTCTTAATCAGGCAAAAAAAATCATACCAAAATTTGACTCAAATTCATAGTTGCCTCTGGTTACAAAAATAGCACTGCTATGACTTAATCACATCACCACATATAACCATATTGTTCAGTGCTATACCACATGGACAAACAGAGAATATATATGAGAGGGAAGAGAACTGAAGAAGTAAGAACAACAAATCTGAATGAAGCTTCACCGTTTGATCTCGTGATACCTCCACGAGCAGGAGATTAAACACGAAGGTGGAGGAAAGAGGAGGCCAAAGGCGAGATCAGACATCGCCACGCCACTGCATCCAAGGTGGTTCACTATCCGCCAGCTGCCAAAGCAGAGGAGGAGGAAATGAAAAGGCCTAGATTTTTTGGAGTGAGGCTCGTGCTTCTATACCGAGGGGATTTATCTATGAGTTTTTATAGGTCTTGGAAAATCAGGCCAAACCTTTTTATACCAGTTTCATTTTGCCTCAGTCCTTAACGAGTTGGATGAATTTCAATGGAATTTGGCCCATTTGGTGCCAATCCTAGAACCTTGAGCAGTACAACGCCAAGACTAGGCGGCAGTGAGGGAGAAGGTTTGATGACGGATCAAAGTGGCGTTCGGAGGTAAAGGAGGAGAAGTAGGGATGCAAGACACGTTGCCAGTATACCAGTGAATAGTTTTAGTTTTTTGAATAACTCGTAAAATTTAAGTCTGTTTACGAGCTCATAAGCAACCTACCTACTTTGCATCTTTAAGAATAAGAAGAAGAAGAAGAAAAGCCACGGGGTGCGTTGGATCTCTGTTATATGAATCAAAATCAAAAGCAGGGGCACCGCGCACACTTGACTAATAATCCAGAGGGAGTCCAATGCAAGATCACAGTCGTCTGTATTATGCAGCTATATATGATTAGACAATGACATGCCAAATCTAGAAAATCTTGCAACACACAACACACATGCATGCCAACTGGTTTCCTCGAATCCGCAGCAACGCGACCCTCACTCTTCTACGGTCCTCTCGTTCTGATCCAGATCCCCCTTTTTGCTTCAGCAAGTTTCGTTGTCGATGCAATAGCAATAGCTGCCTGCTTTTCGATCAGTTTAATTCCACACATACTCCCTCTGTCCCTAAATATCAGTCGTTTGCGTTTTCCAAGAAACAACTTTGACTAAATATGTATTAAAAAATATTAATATTTATAGTACATAATTAGTATTACACACTTCCTAAACTACAGGCGTCTGAACCTCAGGCGGCTGCTCTGCATGCCTTGACTGACCCAAGGAGGAGGAGGATCTAAGAAAGATGAAGACATACACTAGTAATCCCATGGTTGTCCAGTGTTGCCTGAGAAAAAGAGATATTTCAGGCGCCTGTTAAATAGTAAATCCCTTAGTATTATTGGAAAGATCTTTGAATCTAGTTTTTTAATAAATTTATTTAGAGATATAAATATTGCATATATTTTCTATAAATCGAGTCAAACTTGTGACACGCACACCAACGACGATAGATATAAAGGGACTGAGAGAGTAGCTTTTATTTGCGATATTGATGGAACGGCCGGCAGAGTGCTGGACCTCGACGAGACCTCTGGTTCAGGCAGCTGGCTGTAGATTTTACGCCCACGCGTGGCTGTGTAGCTGTTGGGCGGCTTTCATCTGATGGTGACGCGTAGGTGATGCATGATGGAATGGCAAAGGTGATCTCATCCATTGGCCTTGCAGCATGGCCCGACGTCGAAGACCAGGGGCGGATCTACATGGGGGGCTAGGGGGGCTAAAGCCCCCCCTAGCCCCCATAATTAGCACTAAAAATACTGTAGCAAAACGTTAAATTACCCTTAAATCTTCATGCAAATCGACATGTCCATTGTTTAAGCCCCCCCTTGTCCCACATCCTGCATCCGCCACTGTCGAAGACCCTGGGCTACTGAATATTTTTCTACTGCTACCTGATTCTACTATAATGAAAAGGCAGAGCAACTGCCACACAATTGCTAAGAAAAAAAGAAACCGTCCGCGCTGCTCATCACCAATCTGTCAATCACCATTCACTGTTGCTTGATGCCAGGATCGGTAAGCCTCTGCGAACAGAAGCGTAAGGCCTGGCCGTCGATCGATCGGCAAGTGGAACGAACGACCAATCGGAAATGCCGAACGAAACAGGCATAACAGAATCGCAGATAGAGCGAGCGCCGTGGCTGACTTGCTGCCTGTCACTCTCCCGGTCCCGGCGGCGGCGGCGCGCACGTCAATTCGCGGTGAGGTGACGGAGATGGAGGTCAGGACTCGGGAGGCGCAAGAAGGTGGAGTTCTCTCTTGGGCTTCGTGGAAGGAAGAGGAAGAGGAAGGTGGCTTGGCAAGACCCTGCATGGCGCACCTGGGAATCAATCCTCAGCTCCAGTCAGTGGCTACAGATTTCATTCTACATCGTTTCAGTGCTACTGGTCCGTGGTCTCCGCGTTCACCATGACACTGATCTGAGATTTCATTCTACATCGTTTCTTGTTGTGTCTGTATCTGTGTCTGGTCTGGGTGAACCCTGCGTTGCCACCTCTCACCTGCATCCATCCAGATTGGCTTTATTTACTCAACTGGCCCTCCACACCGCAATCTTCACAAAATTAGCATGACACAACACAACACGACTGAATATGGCGATCGTCGTCGTGCAATACCTTAATGCTCATCTCCATCTGTCCATCACCACGACGCAACAGGAAGAAACGGTGCGAGGCCCTAATGGTCGTCTCCAGCCACTCGTGGAGCGAAACGTTGCCCGCCGGCGGAAGAAAGCTAAGGTGCGCGCGGACGGAGGCCGGCCGGACAGGGGCCACGGTCACCACCACCAGCCAGCTCGACGACGCTGCGTCTGCGTCTGCGTGCTGGCTCTCCGGCTCCACCGCGCCGAATGGACGTCCCTGTCCGCGCGCGCGCCGCCGCCGCCACCGTGCGTGTGGCGTGCGCCCCGGGGAGGGCAGCGACGCCTGGGAGCGCGCGTGGCCAGCAGGCGCGTTCCAGGCTTCCAGCCGCCGGCGGCACCACACACCCGCCGTACGTGATCTTGATTTCCCCGCACGCATGCAGCATGGTGGCGACTTTTCGCTTGTCCGGGGCATCTTGACGGCGACGTAATTCAGGTCAAGATCGATTGGATTCCGTGCCCGGCAGTGGACATCTATCTTCCGGGCGTGCGGTGCTTGGTCAGGTCAGGTCGTCACTCGTCACAGGTCAGTGGGGAGGAGATTGGCAACGCCGTGCGACTTCATCCGTCCCCGCAAGTCCACGTATTGATTAATTGCAACCGAGGTTAGTTTTACAGTTTTGGTCCAGTTGAGAAGTTCTCCACTATATCCGAATTTTATGGGCATGTTAGAAGAAAAAATATTCTAATTTTGATATATCATACTTGAGTGAAAATATTTCCTGCTACGCTAACGCTATAGATTTTGCAACAATTGGGTGAAATTAGAATATTTTTTCTTGCAACAACGGAACCGGTTCGTCCTTCCCCCACAGTCGATTTTTAAGTTACAAAAATTCTACCTACAGATCACATCAAAATAATCACCTTAAATCTAGTATTATTCGAGCGTCTCCAAGAGTTTGGTAAAACAGCTCCCTATCTTTTTTTAAGGAGCAACTTCCTATCCTCCAAAAATTTAGTAAAAGAGCTATTTAAAAATAAAAAGTTGTTAAATATCCTCCTCAGCTTCAAAGTTTCCAAAGTTGAGAAAACTCTATATCCCTCTTCCGTGGACCTATTTTCACAATACTTCTTGTGCGAGAGAGTTTTTTTGTCGCGAGATATATTGTTGACATGGTTTGTTTCCTCGCCGGCCTTTGGTCCGGCTGGGACGCTTGGTGTGATATATGTGTTGGGAATATGCCCTAGAGGTAATCATAGAGACGATTATATTGCACTGTATCCATGATATATTATGAGTTCATTGAATATCTATTAAAGGCAACTTGTATCGATTGGCAATTATGTGAATTGTCTGTGAAACTCTTTTACTTGCATGGTTATTCTAAAGTTGTCCCTGATCGGAGTTCGTGTGAGGACACACATGAATATTAGATCAGCACATATATTGGTTGATGACTATGTTTCACAAGTCATGGACATAGAGATGTCAAAACTAATAGTGTGGGCACATGTATGACATGGGGCTGGACTGACCCAAAGTCTGGGTAGTTATAAAGGTGGTTTTCGGGTTTGTCGGGAAACATGCTGTGAGACATAGTCAATCAAGATGGAATTTATCCCTCTTCATATGAGAGAGATATCACTGGACCACTCGAATAATTGGATCAATAAATGCATGGCCGTGCTTGGGTTAAGTGTTAACTTATGAGATGGACCAAATGTCGTGTGGGAAGGGAATAACATGTATGTAGTTTTATGGTGGTGTGTTTGATATGATCTTTGTGTATGCATAGGAGTTGACACGCCTTGCTAGAGGCCGCTATCAACTATTGGCCGAGTAAGAGTACTTGGGTCATGTCTATATGTGCGTGAACCCAAAGGGTCGCACGCTTAAGGAGCTGGAAGCCTAATTCAGATTGGATCCGAATTAGACAAGGCTTAGGTTACTAATGGGCCTCTAATTCGGGAGCTCACTAGGGATGCCTGTATAAGAGGGGTGAGTGACAGGAATAGGGTGATCACGCCACTTTGGCAGTCGCCGCCTATCCCACGTCTGAGCCTGTTGTTCCTCGCGGACCTAGCAATCTGGAGGCGCGACGTTTCCTCATGTACGTGTGGATACCTCGGAGGTGCTGCATCTAGAGCATAAGGACGAACTGCATGAGAAGGACGGACGTGAGCAACTGCACGGCACTGCTGCTACGCGTACGTCTACATCGAGACGTTTCCACTGCACATACGTGTCTAGTGGTAATCCCGTGATCTATAACTAGCAGTAGTTCCTAGTTTATGGGGTCGAAAATTTTTGTTTTTTGACTAGCGTAGCATCCTCATTACCCCTACAATATGGTTGCGCCGGTCCCCGTTAAAGACATGATTGGCTCTAGTAAACAAGAAAAAACAAATGGATGTGGACCCTTACTGTAAATTTTTAAAGTTTAGAAATATATTATTGGTTACTGTTGGAGAAGAACACAATTTAGAGTTGCTATTTCTTTTATTAACTTGCTAGATTTATTAGTTTGGCAAGTAAATTATACGAAACTCCTGGACATGCTCTTCCCTTGCGTCGATACTATTTATTAGGTACTTGGGTCTAAATCCAGCTTAAATAAGGATTATCTGCTAGGTGGCTAGGTGAAAATCTTCTCTCCCACAACTATTTTTTTTCTTTCCCTTTTTTCCTCCTAAATAGTATGCATGAAAGGAATAAAACTATGACTTGGGTGGAAATCTTCTCTCCTACAGAATTTTAGTTAAACATCAACTTATGATAAATTTATACTGAACTTGTATTATGGGATTGTCAATAAACCTATATACCTATAACTACCTAATATTGAAGAGGGAGAGTTCCTTTTCACCTCGCTTCTAGAAACTCACCTCAGGCCCCGAGTCCATCCTCCACTTGTCAATAAACCTAATCCAAATGTGGTATGACAACTCTACCCTGCCCTTACACCCTACATGTTCCATATGTGACCGGACTCATGATTTGTGCATATACGAGTTAGAACAACCCGCATTCAACGGTAGCATGAAGTATGATTCCAATGTATCAGGTCCCGTTGCAATGCACGAATACGTTTTGCTAGTCAAAGAAATATGACACAATATGCTTTCAACACCCCCTTAAAAAACTGTGTTGGTGGTGGTGGTGGGAAAATAGGAGAGGGAGAGGGTTGGTTTGGTGACGGATGTGGCATCGTTCGGAGGTTGAGTAGAAGGGAATGGAAACGGATGCTGCGCGCTATTGGATCTCTGTTATACGAAATCAACAGCAGCGGCAACACTACATCTACATACAGTTGACGAAGAATATATTACTACTACACAAATCTTTTACGAGACGGACATTTTTTATTAACGGAGACGGGCATTGCAACCACCTCCGTCCAAAGGCCATGGTTAATCGTGGATTAACGGAGGCGGTTGCTTTGCCCGCCTCGGTTAATCAATTAACGGAGGCGGGCACGTTAATCCCGATGTTGCGCGTTATTTGGTATAGATAGATTAATAGTAAACATGTGGGTTGCAACATAATGTACAATTTATAGAGGAATTCTGGGCGATGTAACGTTCTATCTTTGATCTATTTCGTAATATTTTGCTGTAAAATTTTATAAGTTGGCATCCCCAGCAGCTACGATTTGCTTTCAATATAAGCAGGGCACCTTTGTTGTAAAATAAAAAGGAAGCTATTTTTGTTAGAATTAATTATCTTTGACCAAAGCTTAAATTAGTCCGTGTCTTGTGTCCACGCGACCAATTTCAGTGCGTGACATGAGTCCGGGCCGCTTTCATGCATGAGTCTAATTTTAGTTTGGGTTCCGCGTCCATCTGAGTTGTGAGTCCGGCAGCCTAGGGGGTAGTCGTGCTCGTTTTGCAAATCGATTCCACTACGGATCCGCTTGACTGCTCGTCTTGTGTTGGATTCAGATTCGTTAGTAGTTTTCTACCCGATCTTCACCATCCTTGCATGTAGTTAGGAAAGGCCAGATCAAAACTAATGGGGCCAAAACAAGAGGAGGAAATTTTGTCTTTTTATTATTAATTAATTATTATATTATATTATATTATATTATACTATATTATATTATATTATATTATATTATATTATACTATATTATACTATATTATATTATTAGATATAGATATAGATATAAATATGCATTCTTTCGTATAGTTGTAGAGGTCTAATAGTAACACCACTGCTTAAATTTTGTGCTAGTTCTGCCCCTACCAACCCTCTCTCATGCGCGTGAGAATGACGTCGCTCTGGGTCACGGTAAAGCCATGTGCCTGGATCCCTTCCATGCCTTCTTATTGATCTGCCATGCATTCCTTAGAACCTGGGAGACATGAAGCAGAGATTTTTTATGCTCGCTTGTACGATAGTCGAGAACCAGAATTATAGCGCTAGGAATTGGAAGAAGAGCAGATAGACAGAAAGGAAACGATGGGGCCAGGAGCGGAGTAGTCGCACGACTGGACATCTAACGTGATTGCTTATTTGCTTGACGTTGCACTGTCATGACTGCTAGTGGGGTTTTGCTGTAATTTGGTGTGAATGAAGTGTTGTGCTGTTAAGAGCAGAGGCGGAGCCACGTTTAGAGGGGAAAAAATGGGTAGAGACTATCTCAATCATGTACCCGTGGACACCCACCGTAGATCATTCAACGAGCTATGATTTTTCTTTCTAACTAGTTCTTCTTAATTTATGCAGCAGTCCACCGTTAGATGACTATGTACGTACATGTGGCATGAATCCACGATGCGTATCCAACGTGTGCATGGTGGGATAGTCTCCATCCAATTTTTTTTCCATTTAGCCATGAGTCCACACTTATTTTTAGTGGCACCTTCTTTTCATGACCCGCTAAGCTAGTGGGAGAGAAAAAAAAAATCCTGACTTCGAAAAGAAACCGTTTCTGTACTCGCGAACTGGCGGCGAAGCCGAGGTCGTCTCATCGATCCTCATGACCTCATCCACCTGCAGATGCAAGCAACGCAATGACGACGCACCTACGGCACTATCCGAATCAGTGCGCCGGGCGTTTGGCGGAGGAGTGACGATCGAGCGACGAGGCTTGCCAATGCCATGCAGCTCTCGACGCCGGCCGCGAATGGACACGTCGTCCCTGACTGAGGTGGAGGTGGGGCACACTAGCTGCATGCGTCTACGCGTGGTGCGCCGCCCGGGATTTCGATCTCGACTTGCTACTTTGCCGCGATCGAGACGCAGCCGCACGTGTGAGGTTGACATGCATGCGCGGCGCGGGTGCCTCCGTGTCTGTCCGGTCGAATCTTGACGACGACGTACCTGCTTGCTTCGGTGCTTGCTTCAGAGGTCAATGTTTTTTCTTGCTCTCGGCATGTGGAAAATCTTGTGCTTCATGGCGCCACCATGTACAGTACAGGTCACTGGTCAGGGTGAGGTCAGCGAGGAGGACCAATAGGCACCTGTGCATCTCTATACTCCACCAAAGCAGGACCAGCTTATTCGCTTGGGCTAAAAATAAGCGGCTGAAAGTACTGTTGACTGATTTATGTGAGAGAAAAATACTGCTGGCTGGCTGAAAACAAGCGGCTGAAAGCTCAAGCGAACAGGCTTTATCCAAACCAGGATTCAGCTATTTAATGAGTCAAAGAAGTCATGTTTTGATACAAATTTGGCCAAAACTTGGCTCAAATTCATAGTTGCCTCTGGTTACAGAAATAGCACGGCTATGATTTAAATCACATCACCTCATATAACCATACTGTTCGGTGCTAAACCACACATCACATGTAAATACGAGGGACAAACAGAGAATATATATGAGGGAAGAGGACTGAAGAAGTAAGAACAACAAATCTGGATGAAGCTTCACCGTTTGATCTCATGAAACCTCCATGAGTATAGGAGATTAAACACGAAGGTGGAGGAAAAGAGGAGGCCAAAGGCGAGACCAGACATCGCCACACCACTGCATCTAAGGTGGCTTACTATCCGCCAGCTGCCAAGGGCTGGGAGGAGAAAATGAAAAGGTTTAGGTTTTTTGGAGTGAGGCTCGTGCTTCTATACCGAGGGGATGTATCTATGAGTTTTTTTAGGTCTTGGGGAGCCACAAATTGAAATCAGGCCAAACTTTTTTCTACCAGTTTCATTTTGTCTCGGTCCTTAATGAGTTGGATGAATTTCAATGGAATTTGGCCCATTTGGTGCCAATCCTAGAACCTTGAGCAGTACAACGCCAAGACTAGGCGGCAGTGAGGGATAAGGTTTGATGACCGATCAAAGTGGCGTTCGGAGGTAAAGGAGGAGAAGTAGGGATGCAAGACACGTTGCCAGTGTACTAGTGAATAGTTTTAGTTTTTTGAATAACGCGTAAAATTTAAGTTTGTTTACGAGCTCATAAGCAACCTGCCTGCTTTGCATATCTAAGAAGGAAAAGCCGCGGGTTGCATTGGATCTCTATTATGAATCAAAAGCAGGGGCACCACGCACACTTGACTAATAATCCAAAGGGAGCCCAATACAAGATCACACTCGTCCATACACAGTTATGGTTAGACAATGACATGCCGAATCTAGAAAATCTTGCAACGCATTACGCATGCATGCTAACCGGTTTCCTCGAATCCGTGGCAACACGACCTTCACTCTCCTACGGTCCTCTCGTTCTAATCCAGTTCCCCTTTTTGATTGGGCAAGTTTCATTGTCGATGCCATATTTCCGGTTCCATGAGCAGAAGAAAAAAGATGGACACTTGACAGCAATAGCTAGCTTAGCGATCATATTCTCCAATTCCCATAAATATATAGCTCCTTTGATTCTATGCCGGCTTGAACCTCCCTCCTTTCAGAGCATCTGGACCTCGCGAAGACCATCTGATGGAGCTACTTGCCTTTCAATCAGTTTAGAAGATTGTTTGATACAAGGGTTAATTACTGGCTTGCTAAAAATTAGTTAAAATTAGCTCTAACATATCCAAACAGAAGGAGCTAATAGATGAACTAATTTTTTAGCCAAGTCTTTAACTAATTGTTTGCCCACTAACTAGCTAATCTCAATTAATTTGATCTAATTATTAGTCCAATGTTCCGCTCTACTCCGCCTAGAAAAAAAACACTCTCTAGAGTCGGGATCGACCATGAGAGCAAAAAAAAAAGGTGGCTTCCCAAGCTACTCCCTCCATGCACGTGGACCCTTTCTAAATTGCTCCTCTTTTATGCAAGGGCGAGACAGAAGATACCGGGGGCGTGGCAGACGACGGTTAGAGCAGAGCCAGGGCGAACAACAAGCTCCTCCGTGCAAGGTGGGGCGGAGGGAGGCAAAAGCAACACGAGGGGGCGAAGGCAGAGGCAAGGGAGGCGGTGCAGATGGGAAGGGGCGAGGCAAGTGGATAGAGAGAGAAGAGAAAGAAATGAAAAATTAGAGAGGGAGACAAATAAGAGAAGTGAAAAAAATATAGGTATTACTGATATTTATTTTTTATGTGCTATGAGAAGTTATTTTACTAAACGAAAACGTTAGGAAACGGGCGTCCGTCCGTCCCACTTTTTTTTAATCCACGAGCCATCGGGTTGATTTATTTTAAGTATCCGGATGTTGCTCCAGGCTGCACCAGTTGCCTAGTAGGCCCGGTTAAATTTAATCCATGGACGCAACTTAAGGCAATATGTGCACACATGTATGTACGGAGGCCTCGTCAGAAGTTCAGAACTTGAATATGCGACATGCATGCATGTATATCAGAAGAGGACATAATCGGCATGCATTGAGAGCTTTGTTCAATGACCAGCTAGAGCAACATATGTCCACCGCTTATACTTGTATGCATGTGCACAAAAATGCGTTTGGTCCAAAAATATTATAGACCACAAATTTAAGTAAGCCTAATCATATTGTGAGTCAATTTAGCATGATCAACATAAATAGCAACTATTTTGATATGGCCCTAATATGTTAAAGCCACATATAAAATATTTGTATGGTCGGCCTAAAAATTTATTCTGCCTGATTAACCATAGTCAACACTGTGCCAAATTTTCGTCATTCAATGTCTTTAACGGTAATGCTACGAAGCGGACGTTCGTCCATCCGGATGGACCGCTCCACGCGCCCTGCTCGTGCCTCTCGCTCCGGCCTGCGCGGATTCACCCCGGCCGTCGCACGCCTCGCCTGCTACGGCCGTCTCACAGGGCCGCCTACACCGCGCCAGTTCATCACGTCGCCCGCTCATGTTGCACTAAAATATATATTGTAAACATATGTTCAAGTGTTTCAGATGTTCTATATGTATGTTGCAACTGTTCCATGCGGATGTTGAAAAAATAGATCTAGATGTTGCATATCTTGCAATAGCTATACACGTATGTTGCAAGTGTCTATTCATAATGTTTCATCTACTTCAGACATATGTTACAAGTATTTTTCTGAATGTTGCATATGTTGCAGTGACTATACACATATGTTGCAAGTGTATGTTCCAAATGTTTCATCTGCTTCAGACGTATGTTGCAGGAAGTGCTTTCATGTTGCAAGTGTTTCTTGAGTAGGCGCAGGCGGTCCCCACAGCCGAAGGCGGTCCCTGTGTGCATGATACGGATGTTGCAAAAGTAGATCTAGATGTCACATTGTTGCAATGGCTATACATGTATGTTGCTACTATCTATTCAGAATGTTTCATCTACTTTAGACATATGTTGCAAGTGTTTTTGTCTTGATGTTGTATATATTGTAGTGGCTTTATGTTGCAAGTGTTTTGTGAGCAGGCGCAGGCGTCCCGTGTGTATATGTGTGATTCATTTCCATACAAGGTCTATAGTTAGATGTTATAACGTTAGTTGGACAACAAAGTAAAATGTAATCTACATAACGTCTATCAAGAGAGCTCCATGACGTCATCCCCTTGCGGAGATACGGAAGGTGGAGCATGTGATCGTACGAGTGTTCAGGACGCGAATAAAACATAATAATTAACGGGGCACATAGAAAGGTAATTTCTATAGATACGAACAATCAACATGACACGTACGGAAATAACTTTTACGGATATAGATGGAGCGTTCGACGGATCCGGACGTCCCTGGCGGTACTGGTGCCCTTTACTAAATGTTTAAGCTGCATCGTGGAGCATCATTTATTTTCTTTAGGTGGGTCCCATCAGCTGATAAAAATGAAGTCAAATATTGTGCCTAACCAGAAGCTCTCTCTTGCAAACTTGCTGCTCACCTTGCTCTACGTGGACCTAATCTTTTTTTTTTTTCTTCTAATCTTGGAGCACCAGTGCTAGTTGTTGCGCCGCTCCCAAAAAAAAATTGGCACCAGCGTCACTGACCTACAGTGTAGGAAGCCGTGCTCATATCCTCTGTCACCTTTTCAAGCTTCACTCCAAGCCAACACTGCAGAAGCCAAGGCCTTGCATAGTTAGGTGCATGTTTCTGTTTAGAAAGGCTTGATCGACCACTCGGAATGATCCATGGTCTTGTTGCATTGCGCCGTTTGCCCGACGTAGAAGAGCCTGAGTACTGAATATTTTTCTACTGCTACCTGCTTCTACTATAATGAGAAAGGCCGAGCAACTGCCACAATTGGTACCGCCCGCCACACCCCCCCCCCCCCCCCCCCCTCCCCCCAAAAAAAATGTCCTCAGTGCTCACCAATCAACCACTTGATGCCGGGATCGGTGAGCCTCTGCGAACAGATTAAGGGCCTGTTCGGTTAGCGTAGAACGAGGCCAAGAATTGTTCCTGCATACTGATCAATGTTATACAAATTAGACAATAATTTCGGCTAGCAATCCATTAAAGGTAACTAAATAGGCCCTAAATCGTTCGGCCCGACCGTCGATGTGCATGTGGAAGTGGAACGACCGATCGGGAATGATGTGAACGAACGAAGCAGGCAGAACAGAGCCCACAGGTAGAGCGTGCATGCATGCGCCGTGGTTGACTTGCTTGCTGCCTGTGTCGCTGTCACTCTCCCGGCGGCCCGCACGTTCGTCAACTTGCGGTGTGGGCGAGGTGACGGAGACGGAGGTCTGGCCGGGGGTGGAAGACGAGGATGGAGTTCTCTCCTCTCCAGTCTCCACCCAGCCGCCCCATATGTCTTGGGCTTCGGTGGGCGCGCGACCGTTCGTTACGCTCCGGGGACGATGAGGAGGAAGACGAAGGTGGTTGGTTTCTTCGCAAGATCATGGCGGTTTTACCCTCGATCGAGCACTACCAGCTCCCGGCCCCTGGTCGAGTCGATCGAGGAACCCTCGCTCGCTCGAGTGCTGGTTGCCGCGTCACCATGACACTGACACTGACACTGATCTGGGACGGGATACACGCCCTGATTCTGCCTGTTCTGTCTGTTGAGGTGGGTGAACCCTACCCTGCCACCTGCATCCTACCGTGCTGTCTTGTCGCCGTCACTTCTGATCCACTCGAAAGGAACCTGGCCCTCAGCTCCACTCCACTGCTACAAATCTCCACGAGATTAGCATGACACAACTGGATATGAATATGACGATCGTCGACGTGCAAGACCCTAATGCTCATCTCCATCACCATGACAGTATGACACAACGGGGGGGGGGGGGGGGGGGGGGGGGGGGGGGGGGGGGGGGAGTTGCAAGGACCCTAATGCTCATCTCTCCAGCCACTCGTGGAGCGATACGTTGGCCGGACAGGCCGGGGCCACGATCGAGCCTACGGACGGCCACCAGCAGCAGCCAGCTCGACGAAGCTGCGTGTGCGTGCTCTCCGTCAAGGCGGCTCCGCCGAATGGACGTCCCTGTCCGAGCGCGCGGCCGCCGGCGCCGTGTGCGTTCGCCGTGCCCCGGGGCGGGCAGCGACGTCTGTGCGCGCGCGCGCCGGCCGCCGGCACCCCGCATCAGCCAGCGAGTGAATAATGCCGATGGTGGGCTTGCCATCGTTCGGGTTGGGGATCGTCGCCAGATCAGGACGTGACGTGATCACGTGATCCTGCGGCGGCCCGCCGTATACGTGATGCGCACGCACGCACTTTTCGCTTGTCCCGGGACCCGGGGCATCTTGACGGCGACGTAAATCAGGTCTTCCGTCCCCGGCAGTGGACATGACTTCCGTGCGTGCGGTGGGGTGCAGTGCTTGGTCAGGTCACGTCGTCAGGTCAGCGGGAAGGAGAGTGCAACGCCCTGTCCCTGTGACTTCCGTCATCCCCACGACTCCACGGATTGATTAAGGGGGTGTTTGGTTCCTTATTTTTTTAACATATATCTCATCGAATGTTTGAACATATACCTGGAGTATTAAATATAGACTAATTATGAAACTAATTACACAGATTGAGCTTAGTTTACGAGACTAATCTATTAAGCCTAATTAGTTCATTATTAGTATCCGAACACCCTATGATCAACCTCGTGATCACCCTATGATGAAATAATAATATTTATGACACCAATTAAGTATTATTAGATTCTTCTTTAATTATATTTTCATAGTATACCTATTTGATGTTATAAATTTTTATAATTTTCTCTATAATTTTGGTCAAATTTAAGATGTTTTGACTCTCCAAGATTCTTGGAATGCCTTATAATTTTGAACGGAGGGAGTAAATTTTAAAAAGGCTCTTGAAGATGCTCCCTATTGTGCCGGCAGTCAATCGCACAGCCTCATGTTGTTCTTCCTGTCTCGCTAACAGTTATCCTCCAAGAGCTAGACGTAGATTGAGTGAGCGTAACTTTCGTATCATCCTAGCCCTCCAAGTGCGATCGGAAGGTTGTCTTCATCTCATCTCAGGGGACCATATGTCAGTGTGTACAGCCTAGAATCACCGGCTTCGTCAAGTTCTCTTTTGCGGAGCCTCGCGGCGACGGTGGCCTCGTCGCCCTACGAGATGTTGCACCACGCCTGCACCCCCGCGGCATCCTGCCGGACCCGCTCTTCCAGCTCCGCCGCGCGGCCTCCAGCTGAGCCTCCGCCTCCCGCACTCGCAGCGCCAAGCCAGACACGGCCACCGCGCGCACCAGTGCCCCGTGCTGCCACTCGCCCGTAAGCCCAGCCCACGCGGCACTTGGTCCGCACCAGCGTGTCCACCTTCGTGCCATGCCGCAACAGCTCCGACGATAGCGCATTCGCCACCAGAACCTCAGTCGGTCGGCCGCTTGTCGACGCCGCCGCCTACTCCACGGGCGACCGCATCGCCGGACGCCGGAAGGCAAGGAACGGTGCGTAGTACTGCCGGAGCCCGTCCTCCCTGCTGTACTTGCACGAGGGCACGGACATGGCCGCCCTACTACCATTACACATGAGCTCGCTCTGCGCGGCGTAGTCGTACTGCTGGCACGCGTAGCCGTCATCACCCCCGAGCACCGCCGCGGCGGACAGGAGCGCGCTGTAGTCCTTGAGCGCCAACATCGGCTCCTCGGCCGCGTAGGTGAAAGGTCCTTGTTTAGTTTTGGCAATTGAGTGACAACTTAGGTAGATTAATATGTGGTTATGTGAGACACACAGGAGATTAGTCCACATGTGATGGTGTCATGAAGGAGCTCATTGCATATGAGACATGGCATGGAGTCATGTGGCAAAGGTGGAGAAGATCAAGATGAGGCTTGGCTCGACGGACTAATTGCAAGTGTGAAGGGCAAGTCAGAGGCTTTGGAGCGATGGACCGTGAGGCGGTGAAGCTTAAGCAAGACTTGGCACCGATAGACCGACGCAACGGTGAAGAGCAAGTGAGGTCAAGATCGATGGACCAAGGTCACATGATGATATAAAGTGGATCATATCATTTGTGATATGGTTAGTGCATGTGTTGCATCAACGTCGAAGGAGATGGAGTGAAATGCGCAAGGCAAAGGTATAACCTAGGGCATTTCCATTTCACCGGTTATAGGTGTGTAGAGAAGTTGATGACCGGGTTTAGGATAGATGGTCGTACTATTAAGAGGGGCAAACTTGTTTGCATATCGGTCATCTAGTGCCACTCGAGTGATCTAACTATGCATCGTTGCTAGGATCGAGTGGCGTGGCAAGTTGAGTGGTTAACTCCTTCGGTAAAATGTTTATGAAAAATGCTAACACACGTGCACAAGGTGATGAACACTTATTGGTGTTGGCACATTTGCGAAGGTGGTGGAGTTTAAGCAGTAGAGAGGGGTTTGGGTTCCTCTCTCCCTCCCGCCGAGCTTGCAAGGCGGGATTCGGCGCTTTTGTGGAAGTGAACCGCTATTTTCCACTGTGCCAGAAGTCAGAGAAGAAATAGAGGCGAACGGTGGTCACCGTGGTGACCAGACGCGGTCATGGTTTGATCGGACGTGTCCGGTCAGTTCAACGCAGCAGTCAGGCGCGCGGGTGTTAGGGTTTGCAACCGGCGCATCCGGTCACACGCGATCGGACGCGTCCGGTCGTGATGGGAGCTCTCTAGACCACGACCGGATGCTGGCACTGTCACGTCCGGTCGTTGCGGGGAGTGCGTCTAGTCGATTGAGCGGCATGTCCGGTCGATTGCGTTTGACCGTTGGCGCGCAGTGACCGTTGAAGGATCGAGCGGTCACTGTTGATTTTGGGAGGACACGTGGACGATGCAGGGCGATCAGACGCGGTGCAACGCGTCTGGTCAGTTCGACCAGCGGTCCGATCATTGCGTGTTGTGCCCAGTGAAGGGGTACAATGGCTCTTTTCGTGGAGGGGCTTTTAAATAGCCCATTGGCAGGCTTGGCCGGTAGCTGAGCACACTATAGTCTTTGTGGCTTGTGTGGTAGTGCTTGGGAGCCCTCTAACTCACTCATGCTTGATAGTGTTCATTGGATCGAGTGAGAGAGCGATTCTAGTGCGTTGCTTTGAGAGATTGCATCGTGTGGCACTAGGTGATCGTGTTGCAAGCCGGTGGTGCTTGTTACTCTTAGAGGTTGCCACCTCCTAGACGGCTTGGTGGCTTGTGGCTCCGTCGAAGCTCGCAAGAAGATTGTGCGAGGCTCCGGAGAAGCTTTGTGAGGGGGATTGTGCTCACCCCACGTGGATCGCGAAGAGCAACTCTAGTTGAGCGTGTCATTGAGCTACCACACTTGATGGTGGGTTCTTGCGGCGCCTTTTGAGAGGCTCGGTGTGTGACCGATTAGCCGACGAACCATGAAGTGTTGGTCGACACAACGGGAACGTAGCTTGGTGGCAACCAAGTGAACCTCGGAAGAAAATCGCTGTGCCAACATTGTCTACTCTTCTCGGTGGTTTGCCTTCGTGCAACACAAGCTTGTATTTACTTTCTTATATATCTTGCTTGTGTAGTTGCTCTTGTTCTAGTTGTGCTTGTGTAGCTAGCTAGATATCTTCTTGCTTGTGTAGCTAGAAGTATCCCCTTTGCGTGGCTAATTCAATTTGTGTAATGTTGTTAGTCACATTGCTTAGTTTGTGTAGCTAAGTATTTTGCGCTCTCTAATTTGGCATTAGTTGCCTTGTTATTGAGCATTGCTAGTGAGCTTAGGAGCTGTGTGCTTTTGCTTCGCTAGTTGTGTAGGAGCTCCCTCAGTTGGCAAAGTACTAGTGCATAGGTTTGTGTGACCTTGCTCTAGAATTGATTAGGTGAGCTCTTGTAAGCTTATCACCTTAGTTGCTTAATTAGGATCTTTGCAAGGTGCTAGAGAAACTTAGATAGAGGGGTGTAGTCTTGCTAGACCGATAAGTTTAATTCTGCATTTGTTTCGGTTAGCCAACGCGTTTAAGTTTTAGAAAGGACTATTCACCCCCCCTCTAGTCCGCCATCTCGACCCTTAAAGTGGTATCGGAGCCCGGTCTCTCATTTGTGGTCTTCACCGACCCGAGAGGATGGCGGCTTATGGGCTAGATATTGAGTGTCCACACATTTTTGATGGCACACACTTTGCACGGTGGATAAATTGGATGCAATGCAATTTTAAGTTTATTTCTCCTCAAATGTGGTGGATCGTCGATGTGGGTTTTTCCTTTACGATTGATAGAAAGAATGCAACTCAAGCGCAAAGTAAATGCCTACATCTCGATAGCCAAGCTACTAACGTTTTCTATCGATCTATGGATAGTAGCATATTTTGTGAGATCATGAGTTTCAAGTCCGCCCACGAGATTTGGATGTTTCTCAATGAGAAATATGGGGTGATCTCCAATGATGATGAGCCCAAGGAGGAGGCGCATGAGGATGTTGAGCATGACCACAACATGGTGGTTGTGGAGGATTGCTCTACCTCAATGTCAAGGGATGATGATGATGATCATACCACAAGATCACTTGACAAGATTGATGATAATGCCATAAGTGATGCAAGTGATGATTCTACTTCATGCAAACTTGATGGTGAAGATGATGGCTATGAGAGTGATGCTTCAACAAGCTCTTCAACATCATCACATGGTAACACTAAGATACATGTTGGTGGTTTTGTTGTGGATTGTGATGATCCAAATTTAGAGCTTCTATACAAACTCTCAAGAGCCTTAAAAAGGGAAATGGAAAAAGCAAGTAAATTAGAAAATGAAAACTCTTTTCTAAAGACCACATGTGAACAACAAAAGCAACTACTTGTTCACATGAGGAGCTAAAATTGGCTCATGAGGAACTAAGTGTTGCTCATGATAACTTGACACAAGAACATGCTTTACTCACTAATAAGCTTTCTAATGAAGAAACCAAAACTGGTGAGAGCTCATCATTTGGGTCAAATGATCAATCACATATTACTAACCCTTGTGATATAGGTAAGAAGCATGTATCCACCTCTTGTGATGATTTATTATATATGTCATGTTCTTCATAATTAGATGCTTGTTCTACTTCTATATCTTGTGAGACTAACCTTTTGAAGGAGAACAATGAGCTCAAAAGTGAAGTGAAGAATTTGAGCAATAAGTTGGAGAGGTGCTACAACTCTAAAATCACCATTGAGCATATTATGACCAATCAAAGAAGATATGGTGATAAGAGTGGTATTGGCTACAACAAGAGCAAGGGCAAGATTATGAAGAAGCAAGATGCAAAGAAGCTATCCCAACTCATGTGCTACCGATGACATGAAATGGGACATATTGCTAAGTATTGCCCTACCAAGAAGTCTCAAGTTGAGCCAAAAGCAAAGCTCCAAGCTCAAGTCAAGATCAATCATGAAGATGTTGGTGACTTGATAATAAAGAAGAAAACAAGAAGGGGTGAAAGAACAAGGCATCCAATGTAAATTCAAGATGCCAATATGATGAGCAAGAATCAAAATGAGAAAAGAGATTTGGGTCACATCAAGTGCTTTGAGTGTGGAGATATGGGATACTTTGCATCGGGTGTCCTACAAAGCTTGAGAAGAAGGCTCAAACAACCCATGTGTAACACTCCGGTGTTACGCAAGCATTTGCATGGCAATCATATGCATGGCATTTCATATCATCATAATCATACCTGTTAATATTATAATTTGAGTGAAATAAAAGCTTAGGAAGTGGTATTTGAGATGTAATATATTAATGTGCTAATCACATTTCATCAAAATTGTGCGACTAAAAATTTTATATCACTTAGAATGATAAGGAAAATTTTTGGAGCCACTAAATCACTCAAAGTTTTGTCAAAGATTTGTTTTAAAAATGTATTTGAAAGTATTCAAAAATCCTCTCTAAATTAGCTTTTATTCTAAAAATCAAAATCTATAAGAGTTTTGAGGTTGACCCCTTAATCAAAGTTGTAGAGAATTAAATTCTAAGAAACTTTTATTTTTAGGTCATTTCTAGAAAATGTCTTTTTCTTGCTCAAAATGAGGTTTGAAAACTGTATTAGAATTTTGTTTGAAATTAGAAATTTTTTTAAAAAATCAAATCCTACCCTAAGCAGGCCGCCGCCCCGGTTTCGGCCCGCGACCGGAAACGGCCCGTGCCACTCCCGCGCGCGCGCCTGCTCCCCGCCTCGGCCCGGCCCAAGCCGGCCTCTCTTCCCCCTCCCGCTCCCACGCGCGCGCGCCTCGCTGTCCGCCGCGGCAGAACGCGCCCACCGCGTGGCGACCGCATGCCGGCAACGCCGGCCGGGTGGCGCCTGGTCGCCCCCACCAACGTGCGCACTCGCCCCTATAACCCGCCGCAGCGCCTCGCCCTCCTCCTCCTTCTCATTTCACCCTTGCTCCTTCACGCGCGCAGCAGCCGTGGTTTCGGCGCCACCACCGCGCGCCATCACCGGACGCGCGCGTTCCGGCAGCCCCAGCTCACCGCAAGCCGCTCCATCTTGCCCTAAGCTTCTTCTCCCTCTGGAGCAGCCCGCGCTCACCTCCATCAACCATGGTAAGCTCCCCATCCGCGTGAATCGCTCGCCGGAGTTCCGGCCGAGCTCACCGAGGAATCCCGCTCCATGAAAACCTCCCCTCCGCTTCCGCTTTTCCTTTACTCGGGCGCGCATCCCGTTCACCCTGCTCTCCCGGTGCTCGGACGCCGTTTTTCGCGCCGCTTCATGGCCGGAGACGCGCTCCCGCCGATGAGCAGCGCCGCTGCGTGCCATGGCCACCGGCCACCTTGCTCCGGTGGTCCTCTGGCCTTGCAAGAAGTGCCAATGGGTGCGCATCGCCATGGGGAGTCTGACGGTGCCGACCACGCCGACGGCGACCTCCCCGCCGGTGAGATCCGGCCGGTCAGAAAAATATGATTTTAAGTTTGTTAATCTTCATATATCATGTACTTACTAGGAAAAATATGTTTCATGCATGTGCTATGGAAAACTTTGGAGAAGTAGTTCAAGTACCTTTAATGGCTGATTTTTGTTATTTTTGCTAGAGAGCAAACTTTGTATAAAACATGTATGTGATAATTTTTGTACAGTCATAGTATGCTATGAAGAATCTAGGAAAAATATTAATTTTGTTGTTTGACACTTTTCATAGTACAAAGTAATTTCATGCTCATTTTTATGCCATAGCTTGTTATTTTTGTGTAGGATAGTTTACTTATCCAAATGAAATAAAATTTTTATGGTAGTCTGTTTAGAGTAGTATTATACTACTGTAATTTTCTTAGATTTTTAGGAGCATCAAAAATATATGTTGCTATTCAAACCTATGCTTATTACTTAGGGTTTAAGCAAGTGTTGCTTTAAGTGTGATTAAGAAATTAGTGAAGCTTTGGTGTATCTTTGAAGCATTTCATAAGATAGGTTAACTTAACATAATAGTAGTAGAAAAGAATGCAGTAGATGACATGTGCTTGTAGTGTACAGTTTCTTGGATAATGTTGACTACCTTGCATTTCAACATATTCATTGCATTCATCTCCTTCGATGCACACTTGCATAATCACTTAAACGTATTGCATCATACAGGATCGCAAACCGAGAACCCAGTCGTCTTGCCTGGGGAGCCAGAGGAGCAGATCGAGGTGCAGCAGCAGGAGGTGACAGAAGCCGAAGAAGAGGTCGGTAAAGATCTCCCGGAGTGCACCGATCACCGTCCGAGTTCCTTCGAGAGATGCAAGCCCCGAAGCATTTCTCTCCCGGTTTGCAAATAATTTATTATTAACTTTACTTAATTTGATGCATTACGTTTAGGAGTTGTTTGCAAACGTTGCTGCATTATACATTGCTTACCTTTGTTATACCATATCCTTGTTACCCTGGTATCCGCAGTCAAGTCAATGCTTAGCTGGCTTAGACCGGTAGAAGTCGGGTGATTCCCTGTCACCTGCGAGCTATAGGTGGTTACCTGGATCTGTTTGGTTGACCATGAAGTCATGGTATAACTAAGTGTGAAATGAATTTGAGACCGGGCGGAAACTTGCAGGGTTTCGGACTGTAGTGTTTTCCGTCTATGTCGGTTAAGGACCGTCTGTTGTTGTCCCTCGGGTCATGTTGAACGCGTGCCTCACATTTAGCTGGTCGGATAAAGTACCTTCCGACCGCGAAACTGGGAGATTATTCGGGCCGAGTGAATTGCCCGCAACGCACTGTACCGGAGAAGTAGTGGTAGGATACGGGAGCGCGATGATAAGGCCAAAGAGCAGTTGGGCGGCCCCCGGGTACAAGTGGTTCCTGGCAAGCTCGCGACTTTACCTGAATGGTTGACTCGGTGACCAACACCTCACTTTAGCGGGTGAGTGAGGTTTGTGTGAGGAATAACTTACCAGCTGGTTAATAATCGATTCGAATCGCCATCGTTCACTGGATAGTGAACACTTGACTTGAGCTACTTCATCGTAGTAATATTGATGGAACACTTGGATAGTTATATGAATTATGACATAATGGAAGTTGTTAATGATCATTGGTTATCATTACCTGATTAATTAAATGTTACTTTAGTACAGGTGCAAATGTAGTTGACAGGTTAATAAAGATTTAACTTGATGCAAAGCTTTTGTAAAGGTTTTCCTAAATGCTAAAAATGCCTTTTGCAAATAAGTCAGCTATCCCACCAGAAAGCCTATCATGATTCCTTGGTGTCTCTTATTTCTGGTTTATGACGGGTAAGTCTAGCTGAGTACCTTCTCGTACTCAGGGCTTTGTTCCCACTTGTTGCAGATGGACAGATGTACTACGGCTATTGTATCAACTGTCTCTATCCTGTAATGGGCGAAGCATAGGACCATGGGCAATGGTCATTCGTTACTTCTCGTCTGATGCTTTTGCTGGAGATGATCACAAGCTGGCGCTTTATTCCAAAATGTTGTGTGTGTGCGTGATTTGAACTACCGCTTCCGCTACTTTTATTCAAACCTGGTTTGTAATAACTATGTTTAAACTCCGATGTATTTTATGCCGCGAACTTTCATATAACTTATGATGGTGACCGCTGAACTTTACGATCTTGGCTGTTATGTGAAATGGTTTGAAATCCATCGAGATTTCACGGACTACCGGGTTATACGGGCTTAAGTTTGTTAAATTGTCCTTCTGTTGGATGATTTTCCTACTTAATCTCGTATAATTGGGCGGTTCTGTTACACCATGAGAGGTTAGACAATGGGAAGCACAACATGAGCAAGGAAAAAAAGGCTCAAGCAAAGAGAATATGGTACTTATGCCGGAAATGAGGACACATGGCACATTCATGTCCCTTAGGTGAGAATTCTGCGCCTAGTTCAATTGATTATACTAATATGCTTAGAAAGAATGGCAATGGTACTTCTATGGTTACAATTGCAAAATATCCTACTATCCATACTAAGGCTTTGCCTAAGTATGTTGCACCTAACTTGAGAGGACCCAAACTAGTTTGGGTACCATCAAAGAGTGGATGATTGTTTGTAGGTACCATCGGCATTGGAGGCTTGATTCAATTGATTTCATTTTGTTCATCATATATTGAGTCAAGTTATGAAGCTCAATGCATATCCAATCCCAATGCCAATTCAAAATAAGTGAAGTCCAAGTGCTACAACATACAAGTGCAATGTCAAAGATTGTGGTGACTTATTGGATATATTTGATGGCTTGCAAATATTCAAGTTGAAAGCTTGCTATGAATAATCATGAGCTAACCAAGGTATATCGCTTGTTGATCATTTCATTTGGGTGCATATGAGTTGATTGAATTGGATAAATGTGCAATGTTGCTTGCTATGAGATGATTGAATGGATTAAATGCTTAGTAATCAAGTTTGGATTGATTCATGTTGGATAAATTCATGAGATGATATTTAGTAAGTAGATTGAATGGATATATGTCTTGTGAGAGTGTTCAAACAAGTTAATCTCAAGTTTGATTCACATTTGATGAAGAATAGCTTATGTATTGAAATCTGTCCAAAGTTGAAAATCTAAGCTAACTGTGATCTTAGCCATGTTTGAGTGATCAAATCTATTTGTATTGGCTTTAAATTTGGTATACATGCTCTAGTCTTATGGTATAAGAAGTTGTACAAATTTCATAAGAATTAGATAAGAGATGCTTCGGTTTTAGAGTGGATCTTGCCAGCTATAGTGCAGCAGTTTTCAGCATGTAGTAGCGGTGGAAGAATTGAAATATGGTAGCAATCTAGAAGTCAAATGAATCTCAAATTGTTACAGTTTCTAGATGACTTAGTGAAGCTTATCTCCACCAAATTTCATGGCTTTTAGATCTATACATTGGGAGATATGAATTATTCTTTGAATGGTACAGAATCTGCCAGAAAAATGACAATCATTGGATTAATCTAGAGTCACTTTGATTGAAAGGTCCTCAAGTTGGAAACATGTTTATAAGTGGTTGAGGTACCTAAGTTTGGTTTTGGATTGATCTAGAAGCATGAAGAGCAATGAGTACAAGAACATTTGATTGTAGAATGTACTTGGTGTACATGTTCAGTACTCAAATTTGAAGATCAAGATCAAACTTAAGATGAAGATGAAGTTTAAGTTCTAGTGATGATTAGAGATCATTTGGTAGAAAGAAAATGACTTAAACAAGTAGGAAGAGTTGGACTCAAATGTAGATTCAAGGATTATTCATCAAGATTGAGTTCATCATTTAGATCAATCAAACTATATCATTTCAAGTGAGTATCAGGAGTGGTTCTTTGGAGAAAGGTCACTTCTCCCTAGTGAGGGGCTTGCCGCCGTGTGTAGGTGAAACCAAGTTTGGGACTTAGAAGGCTAACATGGAAGTGGTGATCCGAGGAACTTGCGATGCTTAGTTGAAGCAATCAAAAGGATTGATCTAAAGAGCAAGCAACACCCAAAAGAGAGCTAGTCATGTATTTCAAGTGGTATTCTAAGTAGTTCTCTTATGCAAGCATTGATCAAAAAGATGAAGCAAGTCAACCACAACTCAAGAGACAGTGCACTTGATCATAAGTAGTTTTCATTTCCAGGGTTAAAAAAACCGCTCGGTAAACCGCGGTTTACCGCGGTTACCGGCCTAACCGGGCCGGACCGGTTCCGGTCCGGTCCGGTTAGGTATTCCCCAAATTCAAATTTAAATTTAAAAAAAAATACTGAAAAAATTCCTAAAAATAGTTCATAATTTATAGAAGCCAATGGTGTAAAATTTTTTCAAATTCGAGTTCATTTAGTATTTATTTATACGTATAGAAGTTTGAAAAAAAAGAAAAAAAATCCTGGTCCTGCCCCGTTAAGGCCCCCAAATTCAAATTTAAAATTTGAAAAAAAATGCTGAAAAAATTCCTAAAAATAGTTCATGATTTATAGAAGCCAATGGTGTAAAAAATTTTCAAATTCAAGTTCGTTTAGTATTTATTTATACGTATAGAAGTTTGAAAAAAAAAGAAAAAAGAAAATTTCAAACTCAAACCGAGCGGTAAACCGCTCAAACCGAGCGGTTACCGCTCCAAACCGCCCGGTAAACCGGTGACAAACCGAACCGAAGACGTGTTTGAATTCAAATTCAAATTCGACTGGTTACCGGTAAACCGGACCGGTAAACCGGAACCGGAGGCCGACGGTTTGGGGTGACCGGTCGGTAAAAAAACCCTGTTCATTTCAATGGGTGAAGAATGGGTTTATCTATGATGATTGGTCTTCACCAAGCTCATAAATTGGACTTCACATTGTTATTGGAGTAATGAATTGAAATCTATATGACTATCCTCTACTCTAACATAGCAAAGGTATCATTGTAATGTGCATGATCATTTCATCCCTTACTAATATACGGTTTGTGCATATAGTACATGCTTATTAGGATCATGCATAACAAATGAAAAGTTTAAATTCATAACCTACCACTATTGCTTGAATGATTAAATGATCTAGTGGTATCTAAGTACTTTGTATAAAACATGTATGTGATAATTTTTGTACAGTCATAGTATGCTATGAAGAATCTAGGAAAAATATTAATTTTGTTGTTTGACACTTTTCATAGTACAAAGTAATTTCATGCTCATTTTTATGCCATAGCTTGTTATTTTTGTGTAGGATAGTTTACTTATCCAAATGCCATAAAATTTTTATGGTAGTCTGTTTAGAGTAGTATTATACTACTGTAATTTTCTTAGATTTTTAGGAGCATCAAAAATATATGTTGCTATTCAAACCTATGCTTATTACTTAGGGTTTAAGCAAGTGTTGCTTTAAGTGTGATTAAGAAATTAGTGAAGCTTTGGTGTATCTTTGAAGCATTTCATAAGATAGGTTAACTTAACATAATAGTAGTAGAAAAGAATGCAGCAGATGACATGTGCTTGTAGTGTACAATTTCTTGGATAATGTTGACTACCTTGCATTTCAACATATTCATTGCATTCATCTCCTTCGATGCACAATTGCATAATCACTTACACGCATTGCATCATACAGGATCGCAAACCGAGAACCCAGTCGTCTTGCCCGAGGAGCCAGAGGAGCAGATCGAGGTGCAGCAGCAGGAGGTGACAGAAGCCGAAGAAGAGGTCGGTGAAGATCTCCCAGAGTGCCCCGATCACCGTCCGAGTTCCTTCGAGAGAGGCAAGCCCCGGAGCATTTCTCTCCCGGTTTGCAAATAATTTATTATTAACTTTACTTAATTTGATGCATTACGTTTAGGAGTTGTTTGCAAACGTTGCTGCATTATACCTTGCTTACCTTTGTTATACCATATCCTTGTTACCCTAGTATCCGCAGTCAAGTCAATGCTTAGCTGGCTTAGACCGGTAGAAGTCGGGTGATTCCCTGTCACCTACGAGCTATAGGTGGTTACCTGGATCTGTTTGGTTGACCATGAAGTCATGGTATAACTAAGTGTGAAATGAATTTGAGACCGGGCGGAAACTTGCAGGGTTTTCGGACTGTAGTGTTTTCCGTCTATGTCGGTTAAGGACCGTCCGTTGTTGTCCCTCGGGTCATGTTAAACGCATGCCTCACATTTAGCTGGCCGGATAAAGTACCTTCCGACCGCGAAACTGGGAGATTATTCGGGCCGAGTGAATTGCCCGCAACGCACTGTACCGGAGCAGTAGTGGCAGGATACGGGGGCACGATGATAAGGCCAAAGAGCAGTCGGGCGGCCCCCGGGTACAAGTGGTTTCTGGCAAGCTCGCGACTTTACCTGAATGGTTGACTCGGTGACCAACACCTCACTTTAACGGGTGAGTGAGGTTTGTGTGAGGAATAACTTACCAGCTGGTTAATAATCGATTCGAATCGCCATCATTCACTGGATAGTGAACACTTGACTTGAGCTACTTCATCGTAGTAATATTGATGGAATAGTTGGACAATTATATGAATTATGACGTAATGGAAGTTGTTAATGATCATTGGTTATCATTACCTGATTAATTAAATGTTACTTTAGTACAGGTGCAAATGTAGTTGACAGGTTAATAACGATTTAACTTGATGCAAAGCTTTTGTAAAGGTTTTCCTAAATGCTAAAAATGCCTTTTGCAAATGAGTCAGCTATCCCACCAGAAAGCCTATCATGATTCCTTGGTGTCTCTTATTTCTGGTTTATGACGGGTAAGTCTAGCTGAGTACCTTCTCGTACTCAGGGCTTTGTTCCCACTTGTTGCAGATGGACAGATGTACTACGGCTATTGTATCAACTGTCTCTATCCTGCAATGGGCGAAGCATAGAACCATGGGCAATGGTCATTCGTTACTTCTCGTCTGATGCTTTTGCTGGAGATGATCACAAGCTAGCACTTTATTCCAAAATGTTATGTGTGTGCGTGATTTGAACTACCGCTTCCGCTACTTTTATTCAAACCTGGTTTGTAATAACTATGTTTAAACTCTGATGTATTTTATGCCGCGAACTTTCATGTAACTTATGATGGTGACCGCTGAACTTAGTACGATCTTGGCTGTTATGTGAAATGGTTTGAAATCCGTCGAGATTTCACGGACTACCGGGTTATACGGGCTTAAGTTTGTTAAATTGTCCTTCTGTTGGATGATTTTCCTACTTAATCTCGTATAATTGGGCGGTTCTGTTACAGCTGGTATCGGAGCATGGTTTAGCGTGATTACTGTTCATAAGTGTATTTAAAACAAAATTCTATTTAAAAAGTGTGATTTTAAAACTAAAAGTGTGCCAGTGGTCATATCCTGTATGCCCAGTTAAGGACTCTAGGTGGCTATTTAAGTACTAACTTGGGGTTCTTGCACCATATTTCTCTTTCGTTGCTCATACGGCGTGCTATTGTATGAGTGCCACTTAATTGAGTGGTAATGTATGGATCAGTTACCTCTACGCTTTGGTAAGTGTGAGCTGTGGGAGCATGATCGGATACACCGCCGATCTAGGGAGAGTGTTTTATATGATACTAGAATAACTACATGTTGTACACATGTTTTTATGAAAGTATCACATGTGTGGGTGTTCCGTCCGTTGAGGCGATACCGTCAATAGGACGATGTGTTTGGGTAGTTACTACCGTTGTACACGCATCTGGGGATTCGTGTAGAGCTTGTAGGTAGCTTTACTGCTTTCATGCATTCATGGGGAATGGGCTGAAATGAATTTTCTGCAGGTACATAACAGTGTTTATCGTGTAGATCGAATTAGTTACGTATATGAGAGATCGTTGTATGCCACCGAATTCATCGTTAGATGTCTTTATTTTCTAAGTTTGTGAGAACGTAAGACTCGTGCATGCATCATACTGCCTGAGCATTTCATTCATAACCTGCATTCCTTCCCTTATAAAAGGATTATCCCAGTTTGATAAAAGTGACATCAACTTAAAATATGTTCTCACCGGGTAATTTAAAAACTTGTGCTATAGATGGCCCGCACGAAGAAGACTGCTCGTAAGTCCACTGGTGGAAGAGCACCCCGTCACCAGATGGCCCCGCGGGAACGCCGCAGCACGGACACTTTTCTAAGTGAGTTTGGCATGCCCACCTTGCTTTGGAGAGTGCTCCATGATGTGGGGTACCCAGAGGGTCAAGAGCCGGTGTACTCTTGGAATGAGAACCAGCTAGCTGAGGATGGACTTGCAATAGTGGAGATCACTGTCCCTGCCCTTGGTGATGTGCCAGAATGGGATGGTTGGCATTTGGAGTTTGAAGGACGCACTCCAGTTGATGGTGCAGAGGATGCAGCCTTTCACGTCATCCGAGACATAATGAGTAGGTTTCCTAATGAGTTGGCAGCAGCTTTGGTGGGTACTTTCCCGAGAGATGATCCTCGTGATGCCATTTGGGTGCAACCGCAAGGAAGTGCTTTGGTTAGAGGCCCAAGTGAAGGACAGGCTAGCGACAACCACACGATGAGTGCCATGTATGCAGCCATCAAAGCATACCAGGGTCTTGAGAATACCTATTGGACCTTGACCGGTCTGAGAGGTAATGATCGGCTTGAAGCAAGGAAGCAGAAGAAGAAGCAAGCACGTGCTATAGCTAGCTTGCAGGAGCAGTTGGCCGACATGAGCTTACAGCGAGACCGGGCTCTCGAGAGAGGTGAGAGTGCTATGCAGCGGGTACAGACGTTGACTCAGGCCAATAGAAATGCAGACCGCATGATGGGACAGCTAGTGTAGGAAAGGAATGAAGCCTAGAACAAAAGGGACCTTCTCAGGCAAAGGGTCGAGGAGCTAGAAGGGTATAATGCCAACTTGCATGAAGAGTTCCATGCCCTCTACAACGGGATAGGCCTGTATGCTCCTCCGAACGCCGCCCAGATGGACGTCGACGACGACGCCGCTACTGATGGTAGCGATGGTGATGCCTCCAACCTCGACGACGGCCCCAAGGAGTAGGCCAGTTGTCTTGCGTTAGTGATAGGCTCTGTCGCGATGGCCTTCTTTTGGTTCCCATGTATCGTGTTGTATTCTGTTCGATCTTGAGACTGGCGATCTTTTGGATCTTGGTTGTGTATGTGATGCTTGAATACATGAAAGTCCAGTGTATGTATGCTGGCAACGTGGTTGTATGGAACGCGATGTTGCATTCGAAGTAATTTGATTAGTGATGTTGTTTTAATTGGAATGTGATTATCGTGCCTCTGTCTTATTGCATGACTTGTTCTCTCCAATAAATTCAGTATGGCATGATTGTTCATTCGGATATAATTACTACCACTTCGCTCAATTATTACTTGTTGCTGAAATATGCAGATGGCAAACACTCGCCGTGCCACGTATGAGGCCGCTGAAACTGGTGGCAACGGTGCAGGGGCTGGTGGGGGTGGTGCAAACAACGTCAACCACCAGGAGCCACAGCCAGAGCCACAATTGCCCCCTCCTCCACCGCTCACTGCAGAAGTGTTCTTCGCACAGTTCCTTGGAAGCCAGCGCAACGCCGAGCAGTCACAAAGGAATATGGAAGATTTTCTGCGTACCGTCGCTGAAAATATTCAGAGAGGAAATAATCAAGGTGGTGGCCATGGAGTAAACCAGTACAGCAATTTCAAGGATTTCATGGATACTAGGCCACCTATTTTTAAGGAAGCAGCCAAGCCACTCGACGCTGAAGAATGGATCAACACTATGGAAGATAAGTTCCGTGTGTTGAGACTGACAGAAGTCCTGAAAACAGAATATGCTGCACATCAGTTACAGGGACCGGCAGGGATGTGGTGGAAGCACCACCGCACCACTTTTCCTCCCAATGCCCAGATTACTTGGAGGGAATTCACTGAAGCGTTTAAGGGAGTTTATATTCCCCCAGGGTTGGTTGAGATGAAGCACGGAGAGTTCTTGGCCTTAAATCAGGGTACCAAGACTGTAACACAGTATCTGCATGCATTTAACAACTTGTGCTGCTACGCTCCAGACATGGTCGACACTGATGCAAAGAGAATTGCTAGTTTCAAGAGAGGGTTAAGTCCGAAGATGATGAAGCATGTGGGTACCAATACCCGCGCCAGGTTCAATGACTTTGTTAGTGATTGTTTGAAACAAGAAAAGAACAACAACGCCTACACTGCATCCAAGAATCGCAAGAGGGTGTTTGAGTCAGGACCATCACAGTCTAGAGTTGTCACTGCAAATCGTCTTTCTTATCGTCCGTCCGCACCTGGTGCAAGGTTCAGGCCTCCACAGCATAAAACTCAGAACTACAAGGGACCACAGAAGCCGTACAAGATGGCCGTGCCGCCAGCAAAGATCACCGCAGCTGCAGAGCAAAGCAACTCCAAGGGAGCAATAGGATCTGCTGGTACAGTGAAGGGGCCCTGCTACAATTGTGGTCAGCCAGGACACTTTTCAAAGTTCTGCCCTTATCTGCCTAGAAAGAAGCAACAGACTTACACTGCCCGTGTACACCATACCACCGTTGATGAGATTCCTGAAGGAGAACCTGTAACTGCCGGTAAGTTTCTTGTTAACCATCACCCTGCAGTTGTTCTATTTGATTCTGGATCCTCGCATTCTTTTATGAGTCAAGCATTTGCACGGAAGCATGAACAACTATGCACAGAATTGAGTTATGGTTATCGTATAAGTTCAGCCGGGGTTGATGTGTTAACCAATAAGATGGTTAGAGGGGCAACCCTTGAGTTAAATAGTCAGAAGTTTCGAGTAAACCTGATAGTTATGCCGGGACTAGTTTTAGATGTAATAATAGGAATGAACTAGATGAAAGACTGGGGAGCAGTCCTAGATACAAGCAGTTGATTGCTTACCCTTAAGGATCCGCAGGCAGAGGGTACTTTTCAGGTACCATTGCCCGAAAGAACAGACCTTGTGAGTGTGACCTGTGCCATGGAAGTTGTTCCTATCCGCCAGATCCCAGTAGTGTGTGAGTTCCTGGATGTGTTTCCAGAAGAGTTACCTGGCCTTCCTCCAGATAGAGATGTTGAGTTTGGAATCGAGTTGATCCCCAGAACAGCTCCTATTTCGAGGAGACCCTATCGGATGCCTCCGGATGAGTTAGCTGAGCTGAAAAAGCAACTAGAAGAATTGCTAAAGAAAGGGTTTATCCGACCAAGCAAGTCTGAATGGGGATGTCCTGCCTTGTTCGTGAAGAAAAAGAAAGAGGGTACTCTAAGAATGTGTGTGGATTATCGACCTCTTAATGTTGTAACTATCAAGAATAAATATTCTTTGCCTCATATCGATGTTTTGTTTGATCAGTTGGCTAAAGCTAGAGTGTTCTCCAAGATAGACCTAAGATCAGGGTATCATCAGATAAAGATCAGGCCACAAGATGTCCCGAAAACCGCCTTTTCTACCAGATACAGGTTGTACGAGTATCTTGTTATGTCCTTTGGCTTAACAAATGCTCCTGCATATTTTATGTATCTGATGAATACGGTTTTCATGCCAGAGTTGGACAAGTTTGTAGTTGTCTTCATTGATGACATTCTAGTATACTCTGAGAATGAGAAAGATCATGAAGAACATCTGAGAATTGTCTTGACCAGATTAAGAGATCATAAGTTGTATGCTAAGTTCAGCAAATGTGAATTTTGGTTGAAGAAAGTTCCTTTCCTTGGTCATATTTTATCGGAGAATGGAGTTTTGGTAGATCCGAGCAAAGTGCAAGAGGTTATGGATTGGAAAACTCCAACCACAGTGCCAGAAGTCAGGAGTTTCCTAGGGTTAGCTGGTTACTATCGCCGCTTTATCCCAGACTTCTCGAAGATTGCTAAGCCAATGACAAGTCTGTTACAGAAAGATCATAAGTTCGTGTGGACAGAGGAGTGTGAGATAGCTTTCCACACCTTGCGGAAACTGTTGACCACTACTCCAGTTCTTGCACAGCCAGACATCGAGAAACATTTTGATGTGTTCTATGACGCCTCGAAAACAGGATTAGGCTGTGTTCTGATGCAAGAAGGAAGAGTCATTGCTTATGCCTCCCGTCAGCTGAGAAAACATGAAATCAATTATCCAACACATGATCTTGGCCGTGGTGCATGCCTTAAAGATTTGGAGACACTATTTACTTGGTAATGTGTGCAATGTTTTCACCGATCACAAGAGTCTCAAGTACATTTTCACCCAACCAGAATTGAACATGAGACAGCGAAGATGGTTAGAACTAATTAAAGATTACAACTTGAATGTACAGTATCACCCTGGGAAAGCCAATGTGGTAGTCGATGCTTTGAGTAGAAAGTCGCATTGTCTGAATATGCAACCCTTACTCGAAGATGGTTTTAATCTAATGCACCCTGTTGTGTTACATAGTATTCAGATCAGTTGCACTTTGGAGAGTAAGATAATAGAAGGTCAGAAAGCAGACAAAGGGATATTCCACATCAAAAGGAAAATTAAAGAAGAACCTTCAAAACACTTCAGAGTGGACGAACAGGACGTGTTGTGGTTCGACAACCGTCTTGTTGTTCCAAAGGATAGAGAGCTTAAGAATAAAATTATGAATGAAGCTCATCACTCTAAGTTATCCATTCATCCTGGCAGTAGTAAAATGTATCAAGAACTAAGTCCTCGTTTTTGGTGGACAAAGATGAAGAAGGAAATTGCAGCCTATGTGGCCTGATGTGACACATGTTGTCGAGTGAAAGCTATTCACATGAAACCTACCAGATTGTTGCAACCTTTGTCAGTACCTAGTTGGAAGTGGGATGATATAAGTATGGATTTCATAACAGGTTTGCCCACTACTCAGAAAGGCCATGATTCGATTTGGGTAATCGTGGATCGTCTTACCAAGACCGCTCACTTTTTGCCTGTCAAGACAGTTTATAGACCACCTCAATATGCCGAGAAGTATACTGCGGAGATTGTGAGATTGCATGGCATACCGAAGACTATAGTGTCTAACAGAGGATCCCAGTTCACTGCTCACTTTTGGGAGCATTTGCACAAAGGTTTGGGGACTAGTCTGATTCGTAGCACTGCCTATCATCCTCAAACAGATGGTCAGACTGAAAGAGTTAATGCTGTTTTAGAAGATATGTTGAGAGCTTGTGTGTTGTCTTCCAGAGGTTCATGGGAGTCGTGGTTACCTCTAGCAGAATTCGCATATAATAATAGCTATCAAGAAAGTATCAAAATGGCACCTTTTGAGGCTTTGTATGGACGAAAGTGTAGAACACCTTTAAACTGGATTGAGCCAGGGGAAAGAAGGTATTATGGTATTGACTTCGTGGAAGAAGCCGAAAAGAAAGTTCATATCATTCAGCAAAATATGAGAGCAGCTCAGTCACGTCAGAAAAGTTATGCGGATAAAAGAAGGAGACCACTTGTGTTTAAAGTTGGAGACTATGTTTATCTGAAAGTCACGCCAATGAAGAAGAAGCGGTTTGGATTACGCAGAAAGCTTGCCACCAGATTTGTAGGACCCTACAAAATCTTAGAAAGAAAGGGTCCAGTGGCTTACAAATTGGAATTATGAGAATCAATGGATGCTATATTCCCAGTTTTTCACATATCACATCTCAAGAAATGTTTGCGCGTTCCAGAGGAAATAATTGAACCTCAAGGCATAAAACTTAAGTCAGATCTAGTGTATCGTGAGCAGCCAATTCGAGTTTTGGATTCCAAAGAAAGGGCTACTCGAAACAGTGTGGTGAAAACATATAAGATACAATGGAGTCATCATGATGAGGGAGATGCATCTTGGGAAACGGGTGAATACCTACAAAAAGCATACGAAGATTTTTATAATAAATGGTTCGTAACCCAAATCTCGGGACGAGATTTTTATAAGGGGGGAGGGCTGTAACACTCCGGTGTTACGCGAGCATTTGCATGGCAATCATATGCATGGCATTTCATATCATCATAATCATACCTGTTAATATTATAATTTGAGTGAAATAAAAGCTTAGGAAGTGGTATTTGAGATGTAATATATTAATGTGCTAATCACATTCCATCAAAATTGTGCAACTAAAAATTTTATATCACTTAGAATGATAAGGAAAATTTTTGGAGCCACAAAATCACTCAAAGTTTTGTTAAAGATTTGTTTTAAAAATGTATTTGAAAGTATTCAAAAATCCTCTCTAAATTAGCTTTTATTCTAAAAATCAAAATCTATAAGAGTTTTGAGGTTGGCCCCTTAATCAAAGTTGTAGAGAATTAAATTCTAAGCAACTTTTATTTTTGGGTCATTTCTAGAAAATGTCTTTTTCTTGCTCAAAATGAGGTTTGAAAATTGTATTTGAATTTTGTTTGAAATTAGAAATTTAAAAAAAATCAAATCCTACCCTAAGCAGGCCGCCGCCCCGGTTTCGGCCCGCGACCGGAAACGGCCCGCGCCACTCCCGCGCGCGCGCGCCTGCTCCCCGCCTCGGCCCGGCCCAAGCCGGCCTCTCTTCCCCCTCCTGCTCCCACGCGCGCGCGCCTCGCTGTCCGCCGTGGCAGAACGCGCCAGCCGCGTGGCAGCCGCATGCCGGCAACGCCGGCCGGGTGGCGCCTGGTCGCCCCCACCAACGCGTGCACTCGCCCCTATAACCCGCCGCACTGCCTCGCCCTCCTCCTCCTTCTCATTTCGCCCTTGCCCCTTCACGCGCGCAGCAGCCGTGGTTTCGTTGCCACCGCCGCGCGCCATCACCGGACGCGCGCGTTCTGGCAGCCCCAGCTCACCGCAAGCCGCTCCATCTTGCCCTAAGCTTCTTCTCCCTCTGGAGCATCCCGCGCTCACCTCCATCAATCGTGGTAAGCTCCCCATCCGCGCGAATCGCTCGCCGGAGTTCTGGCCGAGCTCACCGAGGAATCCCGCTCCGTGGAAACCTCCCCTCTGCTTCCGCTTTTCCTTTACTCGGGCGCGCATCCCGTTCACCCTGCTCTCCCGGTGCTCGGACGTCGTTTTTCGCGCCGCTTCATGGCCGGAGACGCGCTCCCGCCGATGAGCAGCGCCGCCGCGCGCCATGGCCACCGGCCACCTTGCTCCAGTGGTCCTCTGGCCTTGCAAGAAGTGCCAATGGGTGCGCATCGCCTTGGGGAGTCTGACGGTGCCGACCACGCCGCCGGCGACCTCCCCGCCGGTGAGATCCGGCCGGTCAGCGCCGCCCCTGCGTCGGCCTGGCTGACATGTGGGGTCATTGACCCGCTGGGTCCCGCTTGTCTGTCTCTCTGGTGCGGGTTGTGGGTGGACAACCGGGTGCACCTAGCAGTTTTGTCGGCTGATTTTAAAAGGGATTTAAGAAATGCTTTTTCAGATTTCTGTTAAATGCTTTGAAAAATATTGTGGAAAATGTTTTTGTATTCATTTGAGCTCCAAAAATTATGAAATAAATTTATCTAGATTCCTTGGAACCAGATCTACAATCTAAAAATATTGTATGTCATTTTTGGAATACTTTTCTGTAGAGCTTTAATTAATTCTTAATATTATTGATATCTTGTAAAATAGCTAGTAAATCCTATATGTATCAGAAAAATATGATTTTAAGTTTGTTAATCTTCATATATCATGTACTTACTAGGAAAAATATGTTTCATGCATGTGCTATGGAAAACTTTGGAGAAGTAGTTCAAGTACCTTTAATGGCTGATTTTTGTTATTTTTGCTAGAGAGCAAACTTTGTATAAAACATGTATGTGATAATTTTTATACAGTCATAGTATGCTATGAAGAATCTAGGAAAATATTAATTTTATTGTTTGACACTTTTCATAGTACAAAGTAATTTTATGCTCATTTTTATGCCATAGCTTGTCATTTTTGTGTAGGATAGTTTACTTATCCAAATGCCATGAAATTTTTATGGTAGTCTGTTTAGAGTAGTATTATGCTACTGTGATTTTCTTAGATTTTTAGGAGCATCAAAAATATATGTTGCTATTCAAACCTATGCTTATTACTTAGGGTTTAAGCAAGTGTTGCTTTAAGTGTGATTAAGAAATTAGTGAAGCTTTGGTGTATCTTTGAAGCATTTCATAAGATAGATTAACTTAACATAATAGTAGTAGAAAAGAATGCAGTAGATGACATGTGCTTGTAGTATACAGTTTCTTGGATAATGTTGACTACCTTGTATTTCAACATATTCATTGCATTCATCTCCTTCGATGCACACTTGCATAATCACTTAAACGCATTGCATCATACAGGATCGCAAACCGACAACCCAGTCGTCTTGCCTGGGGAGCCAGAGGAGCAGATCGAGGTGCAGCAGCAGGAGGTGACAGAAGCCGAAGAAGAGGTCAGTGAAGATCTCCCGGAGTGCCCCGATCACCGTCCGAGTTCCTTCGAGAGATGCAAGCCCCGAAGCATTTCTCTCCCGGTTTGCAAATAATTTATTATTAACTTTACTTAATTTGATGCATTACGTTTAGGAGTTGTTTGCAAACGTTGTTGCATTATACATTGCTTACCTTTGTTATACCATATCCTTGTTACCCTGGTATCCGCAGTCAAGTCAATGCTTAGCTGGCTTAGACCGGTAGAAGTCGGGTGATTCCCTGTCACCTGCGAGCTATAGGTGGTTACCTGGATCAGTTTGGTTGACCATGAAGTCATGGTATAACTAAGTGTGAAATGAATTTGAGACCGGGCGGAAACTTGCAGGGTTTCGAACTATAGTGTTTTCCGTCTGTGTCGGTTAAGGACCGTCCGTTGTTGTCCCTCGGGTCATGTTGAACGCATGCCTCACATTTAGCTGGCCGGATAAAGTACCTTCCGACCGCAAAACTGGGAGATTATTCGGGCCGAGTGAATTGCCCGCAACGCACTGTACCGGAGAAGTAGTGGTAGGATACGGGGGCGCGATGATAAGGCCAAAGAGCAGTCGGGCGGCCCCCGGGTACAAGTGGTTCCTGGCAAGCTCGCGACTTTACCTGAATGGTTGACTCGGTGACCAACACCTCACTTTAGCGGGTGAGTGAGGTTTGTGTGAGGAATAACTTACCAGCTGGTTAATAATCGATTCGAATCGCCATCGTTCACTGGATAGTGAACACTTGACTTGAGCTACTTCATCGTAGTAATATTGATGGAACACTTGGACAGTTATATGAATTATGACATAATGAAAGTTGTTAATGATCATTGGTTATCATTACCTGATTAATTAAATGTTACTTTAGTACAGGTGCAAATGTAGTTGATAGGTTAATAAAGATTTAACTTGATGCAAAGCTTTTGTAAAGGTTTTCCTAAATGCTAAAAATGCCTTTTGCAAATAAGTCAGCTATCCCACCAGAAAGGCGCAATGTTGCTTGCTATGAGATGATTGAATGGATTAAATGCTTAGTAATCAAGTTTGGATTGATTCATGTTGGATAAATTCATGAGATGATATTTAGTAAGTAGATTGAATGGATATATGTCTTGTGAGAGTGTTCAAACAAGTTAATCTCAAGTTTGATTCACATTTGATGAAGAATAGCTTATGTATTGAAATCTGTCTAAAGTTGAAAATCTAAGCTAACTGTGATCTTAGCCATGTTTGAGTGATCAAATCTATTTGGATTGGCTTTAAATTTGGTATACATGCTCTAGTCTTATGGTATAAGAAGCTGTACAAATTTCATAAGAATTAGATAAGAGATGCTTCGGTTTTAGAGTGGATCTTGCCAGCTATAGTGCAGCAGTTTTCAGCATGTAGTAGCGGTGGAAGAATTGAAATATGGTAGCAATCTAGAAGTCAAATGAAGCTCAAATTGTTACAGTTTCTAGATAACTTAGTGAAGCTTATCTCCACCAAATTTCATGGCTTTTAGATCTATACATTGGGAGATATGAATTATTCTTTGAATGGTACAGAATCTGCCAGAAAAATGACAATCATTGGATTAATCTAGAGTCACTTTGATTGAAAGGTCCTCAAGTTGGAAACATGTTTATAAGTGGTTGAGGTACCTAAGTTTGGTTTTGGATTGATCTAGAAGCATGAAGAGCAATGAGTACAAGAACATTTGATTGTGGAATGTACTTGGTGTACATGTTCAGTACTCAAATTTGAAGATCAAGATCAAACTTAAGATGAAGATGAAGTTTAAGTTCTAGTGATGATTAGAGATCATTTGGTAGAAAGAAAATGACTTAAACAAGTAGGAAGAGTTGGACTCAAATGTAGATTCAAGGATTATTCATCAAGATTGAGTTCATCATTTAGATCAATCAAACTATATCATTTCAAGTGAGTATCAGGAGTGGTTCTTTGGAGAAAGGTCACTTCTCCCTAGTGAGGGGCTTGCCGCCGTGTGTAGGTGAAACCAAGTTTGGGACTTAGAAGGCTAACATGGAAGTGGTGATCCGAGGAACTTGTGATGCTTAGTTGAAGCAATCAAAAGGATTGATCTAAAGAGCAAGCAACACCCAAAAGAGAGCTAGTCATGTATTTCAAGTGATATTCTAAGTAGTTCTCTTATGCAAGCATTGATCAAAAAGATGAAGCAAGTCAACCACAACTCAAGAGACAGTGCACTTGATCATAAGTAGTTTTCATTTCCAGGGTTAAAAAAACCGCTCGGTAAACCGCGGTTACCGGCCTAACCGGGCCGGACCAGTTCCGGTCCGGTCCGGTTAGGTATTCCCCAAATTCAAATTTAAATTTAAAAAAAATACTGAAAAAATTCCTAAAAATAGTTCATAATTTATAGAAGCCAATGGTGTAAAATTTTTTCAAATTCGAGTTCATTTAGTATTTATTTATACGTATAGAAGTTTGAAAAAAAAGAAAAAAAATTCTGGTCCTGCCCCGTTAAGGCCCCCAAATTCAAATTTAAAATTTGAAAAAAAATGCTGAAAAAATTCCTAAAAATAGTTCATGATTTATAGAAGCCAATGGTGTAAAAAATTTTCAAATTCAAGTTCGTTTAGTATTTATTTATACGTATAGAAGTTTGAAAAAAAAAAGAAAAAAGAAAATTCCAAACTCAAACCGAGCGGTAAACCGCTCAAACCGAGCGGTTACCGCTCCAAACCGCCCGGTAAACCGGTGACAAACCGAACCGAAGACGTGTTTGAATTCAAATTCAAATTCGACCGGTTACCGGTAAACCGGACCGGTAAACCGGAACCGGAGGCCGACGGTTTGGGGTGACCGGTCGGTAAAAAAAACCCTGTTCATTTCAATGGGTGAAGAATGGGTTTATCTATGATGATTGGTCTTCACCAAGCTCATAAATTGGACTTCACATTGTTATTGGAGTAATGAATTGAAATCTATATGACTATCCTCTACTCTAACATAGCAAAGGTATCATTGAAATGTGCATGATCATTTCATCCCTTACTAATATGCGGTTAGTGCATATAGTACATGCTTATTAGGATCATGCATAACAAATGAAAAGTTTAAATTCATAACCTACCACTATTGCTTGAATGATTAAATGATCTAGTGGTATGTGTATGAGTTTGTTCATGAGCTAATGAACCCAAGTACTTGATCTAGTTTGGATTGCTATCAAGTGACAAGTACAATATTGGCAAGATAACCCTTTATTATGAGGTATGAAGAAGCTTGTGATTGGATCAAACCGGACTTGTAAGCTTATACAAGGCAAAATAGTTCAAGTCACATTAGAAGCTCATGATGATGATAAGAGTACAAGAGCAAGACAACTATGCAAATGGATATCTAGTTTGACAAGTGGTATCTAGACTCAATTGAGTTTTCACGTGGTATTTACAAATGGTGTCTAGATCATGATTTAAAAGTGATATCCTACACATGGTACTCATAAAGATAGCATATGTTCAAGAAATGATTTTATTGACAAATCCAACAAGTGGTTCCATGATTGAGAATTTCTCCAAGTGATATCACATTTTTACACATGGTATTCCTTCACGTGGTATCTTCACGTGGTATCTACACGTGGTATATTTCATGCAAGACGATGGTTCCACAAGTGATCCTCAACTTTAAGTGATCAAATCAAGAATGCATCCCTCACCTACAAGAGCTCAAGATTATCAAGTGAATGACCCATGCTATGACATAGGGGAGGATCCTGACCTAATGGTATCAAGGTCAAAGATCCTAAGTGGTATCTCAAGAGCAACATACAAGTAATATCATTCCAACATATGTGGTGATGTCCATCAAAAATGCAATATTCAAGTCTCAACCATCTACCCTAATGCAAGCCTTTATATCAATTGAGAAGAACACATTTTATGGAAATTGATGACAAATGGGGAGAAGTTGTACAAAGATATGAAAGCTTTTTGAGCTTTGGGGAGAGATTAGAAAGATTGGACATGGACATGGACAAAGAGGGAGCAACATTGAAGGATGTAAGGGGATAAAACATTCTTGGATAAGAGAAGCACTTAAGTAGGGGGAGCAAGCTCATGAACATTGATTGATTGCATTTGATATGTGCATATTCATGTGCTTACTTGCATTGCATAAGTTTTTATATTCCATATGCATGCTTGTGTGGTGTATGCTAGTTTTAGATTTTGAATGTTGACTTGATAACTAGCATGCATAGGATGATAGCTAGACTTGTGTTTATCATGAAAAATTAGAACCTTGCTTATAATATTGATCTCATGGGGTTTCTAGTATTTTTGATGTCTAGCTACTCATGATGCTAAGGATGGTGGCAAACTTGTGCTTTTCAAATGGTATTGAGCTATCAAATGGTATCGAACTACAAAGGTTTATTCTATACATCTTAGCATCACTTAGTAGTGCTAACCCTCCCACAAATTTCATATTCATGCATATGTGTGAGCTTGAAACCAAACCATTTGAGCACATATGTAGGGGGAGTTATCACTACCAAGTCGGATTTTATGGTGCTTATCCAAATCCTCACATAGAGCTTAAATGTTGGATAAGTGGCATAAAGTCCAAAAGAACTTAATTTCCATATCTTTGTAGAGTTGTCATCAATTACCAAAAAGGGGGAGATTGAAAGGTCCTTGTTTGGTTTTGGTAATTGAGTGACAACTTAGGTGGACTAATATGTGGTTATGTGAGATACACAGGAGATTAGTCTACATGTGATGGTGTCATGAAGGAGCTCATTGCATATGAGACATGACATGGAGTCATGTGGCCAAGGTGGAGAAGATCAAGATGAGGCTTGGCTTGACGGACCAGTTGCAAGTGTGAAGGGCAAGTCAGAGGCTTTGGAGCGATGGACCGTGAGGCGGTGAAGCTTGAGCAAGACTTGGCGCCGATAGACCGACGCAACGGTGAATAGCAAGTGAGGTCAAGATCGATGGACCAAGGTCACATGATGATATGAAGTGGATCATATCATTTGTGATATGGTTGGTGCATGTGTTGCATCAACGTCGAAGGAGATGGAGTGGAATGCACAAGGCAAAGGTATAACCTAGGACATTTCCATTTCACCGGTTATAGGTATATAGCGAAGTTGATGACCGGGTTTAGGATAGATGGCCGTACTATTAAGAGGGGCAAACTTGTTTGCATATCGGTCATCTAGTGCCACTCGAGTGATCTAACTATGCATTGTTGCTAGGATTGAGTGGTGTGGCAAGTTGAGTGGTTAACTCCTTCGGTAAAATGTTTATGAAAAATGCTAACACACGTGCACAAGGTGATGAACACTTGTTGGTGTTGGCACATTTGCGAAGGCGGTGGAGTTTAAGCAGTAGAGAGGGGTTTGGGTTCCTCTCTCCCTCCCGCCAAGCTTGCAAGGCGGGATTCGGCGCTTTTGTGGAAGTGAAACGCCTATTTTCCACAGTGCCAAAAGTCAGAGAAGAAATGGAGGCGAACGGTGGTCACCGTGGTGACCGGACGTGGTCACGGTTTGATCGGATGCGTCCGGTCAGTTCAACGCAGCAGTCAGGCGTGCGGGTGTTAGGGTTTGCAACCGGCGTGTCCGATCCCTCGTGGAACCAGAGCGTCCGGTTGGGCACCCAGAGGAGTATAGCGTGGCAAAGAGCTGATCGGACGCGCGGCGCGTCCGGTCACACGCGATCGGACGTGTCCGGTAGCGATGGGAGCTCTCTAGACCGCGACTGGATGCTGGCACTGTCACGTCCGGTCGTTTCGTGGAGCGTGTCAAGTCGATTGAGCGGCATGTCTGGCCAATTGCGTTTGACCGTTGGCGCGCAGTGACCGTTGGAGGATCGAGCGGTCGCGGTTGATTCCGGGAGGACACGTGGACGACGCAAGGCGATCGGACGCGGTGCAGCGCGTCCGGTCAGTTCGACCAGCGCGTCCGGTCATTGCGTGTTGTGCCCAATGAAGGGGTACAATGGCTCTTTTCATGGAGGGGCTTTTAAATAGCCCATTGGCCGACCTTGGCCGGTAGCTGAGCACACTATAGTCTTTGTGGCTTTGTGTGGTAGTGCTTGGGAGCCCTCTAACTCACTCATGCTTGATAGTGTTCATCGGATCGAGTGAGAGAGCGATTCTAGTGCGTTGCTTTGAGAGATTGCATCGTGTGGCACTATGTGATCATGTTGCAAGCCTGTGGTGCTTGTTACTCTTAGAGGTTGCCACCTCCTAGATGGCTTGTTGGCTTGTGGCTCCGTCGAAGCTCGCAAGAAGATTGTACGAAGCTCCGGAGAAGCTTTGTGAGGGGGATTGTGCTCACCCCGTGTGGATCGCGAAGAGCAACTCTAGTTGAGCGTGTCATTGAGCTACTACACTTGATGGTGGGTTCTTGCGGCACCTTTTGAGAGGCTCGGTGTGTGACCGATTAGCCGCCGAACCACGAAGTGTTGGTCAGCACAATGGGGACGTAGCTTGGTGGCAACCAAGTGAACCTCGGGAGAAAATCACCGTGCCAAGATTGTCTACTCTTCTCGATAGTTTGCCTTCATGCAACACAAGCTTGTATTTACTTTCTTATATATCTTGCTTGTGTAGTTGCTCTTGTTCTAGTTGTGCTTGTGTAGCAGCTAGATATCTTCTTGCTTGTGTAGCTAGAAGTATCCCCTTTTGCGTGGCTAATTCGGTTTATGTAACCTTGTTAGTCACATTGCTTAGTTTGTGTAGCTAAGTATTTTGCGCTCTCTAATTTGGCATTGGTTGCCTTGTTATTAAACATTGCTAGTGAGCTTAGGAGCTTTGTGCTTTTGCTTCGCTAGTTGTGTAGGAGCTCCCTCAATTGGCAAAGTACTAGTGCATAGGTTTGTGTGACCTTGCTCTAGAATTGATTAGATGAGCTCTTGGTAAGTTTAGCACCTTAGTTGCTTAATTAGGATCTTTGCAAGGTGCTAGAGAACTTAGATAGAGAGGTGTAGTCTTGGCTAGACCGATAAGGTTAATTTCATATTTGTTTTGGTTAGCCAACGCGTTTAAGTTTTAGAAATGACTATTCACCCTCCCTCTAATCCGCCATCTCGACCCTTCAGTAGGGTTTGAGCAGGAGGACGCCGAACTGCGCTTGCACGGCCATGTTCTATTAGGAAGGACCGAAGGAGGGGGAAGAAGGCGGCATTGGTGATTGACAGGAAGAGGAATTGGATGGATGGAGGCATGGAGACTGCTGGTGGAGGTGCGGCTATATATATCGCGGAGGTGGCGACGCCACATGGTCGGAGGTCGTGGACAGGGCGTCACGACTCGGGCTTGCCTGCATTGGCCTCGCACGCTGCCGCGCCGTTCCCGACAGGGATTGCCTGAGGAAGGTCCACGCTCGGCCGCATTGCGGCAAGACGCGGCAGCAGGCACGGTGCCAACCGCCCAGGGCGCAGCCATGACGTACCGGGCCTTCGTCCTCGCACCTTCGTGGAGCTTCATCTCGTATCCGCTCATCTCGTTGCTGACCGCCGTCGCGCCCGATTGTCTCATTGTGGCCGCCGCCGTGCCCGCTCGTCGCGTTACCTTCCACCACCACCGCAGTACTTCTACGTCGACCTCGTCGTCGCTCGATGCGGCTGCGCTGGACGCGCCCTGCCATGGCCGCCAAGCCACTCCTGCGCCTGCCACCGCAACGAAACGAAATAGAACTTGACGAAGCCGGCGACCCTGCGGCTGCACACATCAGCAAGTGACTGATATATGGTCCCTGGGATGAGGTGAAGGACAACCTTCCAATTGCACTTGGAGGGCTACAATGATGCGGAAGTTACGCTGAATCCGCGTCCCCGAGAGCTGGTCAATAGCGTGCGTACGGGGGTGTTTGGATCCTGTGACTAAAGTTTAGGAGGTGTCACATGAGGGTGTTGTATGGGGTATTTATATACTAGTAAAAAATAAATTACAGAATCCGTCAGTAATCCGCGAGATGAATTTATTAAGCCTAATTAATCCGTTATTAACACATGTTTACTGTAGCAACACATTGTCAAATCATGGACTATAAGGCTTAAAAAATCGTCTCGCAAAACAGTCTCAATCTGTGCATTTAGTTTCATAATTAGTCTATATTTAATACTTCATACATATGCCCAAACATCCGATGGGAAAGCGACTAAAGTTTAGGAGGCGAATCAAACACAACCCCCCCCCCCCCACCCCCACCCCGATATCTAAGGTCCCTGCAATAGCGCGTGTGCTGTCTAAGGTCTCTGCAATGGGAACGGACCGAAGGAGCCACCAAGCTTTCTCAATCTTTTTTTCAACCATAATAACAACCACAAGAATGTGTGCGAACTAAAACCAGCGCAGCGCAGCGTCCTTATCTATCTAGTAGTATGGGTGTGTTTAATTCCCTATTTCATCCAAAAAAAATTAGGTTTTGGTCCATCATGCAGAATGGAACTAAATACCATACAAAAATTTTGACAAAAAGGTATCCATTCTCCATTTTGGATTTTGGCCTCGAGAGGCAAAAAAAAAAAGCCAAAAAGCCAAAAAGTCCTCACCCCATGAAAAATTTGGTATTTTGGATGGAACTAAACACACCCATGAAAATTTTGGCATTTTGCATTTCATCATTCCAAATTAGTTGGCATTTTACATTTTGCATTACATGGGGAATAACACAGCCTATACATGAAGGGAAGATATGGGTGAAATTAAAATATTCTCGCCTACATTTTAGGCTTTGTTTAGTTCTCCATGGAATACAAAATGCAAAATATCAACTACTTTGAAATGATGAAATGCAAAATGCCAAAATTTTCATGGGTGTGTTTAGTTCCATTCAAAATGTCAAATTTTTCATGGGGTGGGTGAGGGCTTTTTGGCTTTTTTTGCCTCTTGAGGCCAAAATCCAAAATGGAGAATGGATGTTTTTTTGCCAAAAATTTTGTATGGTGTTTAGTTCCATTCTGTAAAATGATAGGCCAAAACCTAAAATTTTTTAGATGAAATGGGGAACTAAACACACCCTTAGTTAATGCAACTTATGCTAGAATTATAGTGAACTTGTACTAGAGTTATGACGATTATTTTGGTGCAATTTCTATGTAGAATTCATGTAACTATAGATTCAGAGGCAAATCTTATCTCCCACAACCTAATCTTATTTACTGTTACCTTATGTCGAATACTATACTTACTAGAGTTACAATTATTATTTTAGTGCAGTTCAAGAATTTTAGGTAGAATTTGTGTAAGTTAAAACTTTTTTTGATAAAATTTGCTAGAATTTGTATAACTTAAAACTTAGGTGTAGATGGAATATTTTACCTGATTCTTACAACACCTTTTAATTAATCTAGATGTAAAACCCTTGCTTTAAGTTACGTGTGTGTGTTGTCAATTGGATATAAGCTGGATTGCGCGATATGTTTTTGTTAGTCCACCATATTCCATCTTGCAAACTACATCTGCATCTGCTTGTCATTTCTCCATCTATTTCCTTCAGGTTGTTTTTTTCTTTTCTAAAGGAACAGACATTCATCAGCACTAACTCGATGATAATTAGTTGTAAGAACCTTTTAAAAACATCTAATAATCTAACAACAAAGAAAGCAAAAGGTAGATCGAAGCTGAGCTGCCTGACTACGTCAACGACTCTGCTTTGCTACACCTCGCACCCTTGGTCCTGCAGCTTGTCGCCGCCGCCTCCGTCCGCAGCGGCGCCCTCCTCGGCGTCATAGCTGGCGTGCACGCTGTAGAGCACGTAGACCAGCACGGCGGCGGCGGAGAAGAAGCCGAACCGGGCGTACGACGGGCGGTCCAGCGAGCCGAGCAGGAAGACGTTGAGGAAGACGGACGCGGCGGGCACCCAGGGCATCCCAGGCAAGCCCCACAGCTCGGGCTCCCGCGCCTGCGGCACCAGCGCCTGGAACGCGGCGACCGCGGCAACGGCGGCCGCCGCGGTCGCCGATAGCAGCCCGAACTTGGCCGCGCCCCCCGGCGCGAACTGCCACAGCAGCGTGAAGCAGAGCGCGATCAGCGAGAAGGCCCCGATGAACGCCAGTGTCAGCCAGGCCCTCCTCTGCTGCTGGCCGGAGCCGGGGCAGGGGTCGCCCACGTAGCGGCGGTACACGACGGCGTTGGCCACCATGTAGAAGACGAAGAGCGTGCCGATGGAGACGAGGTTCAGGAGCACGTCCAGCTCCGTGAACAGCGCCAGTGCCGCCGTCAGCAGGCCTGCACGGACATTATTGTCAAGTCGTCAAAGCAGGGCTTCGATTCATGCGACGCGTCGACTCGTTTCGATCTTGTCAGATTAGACGACGACGACGACACGGGACCAAGAAACCCGTGTCCTGTTCGCTTCGTCACGGGAGACCCGCGGCGGCTCGCCGCTGTCGGGCTGTCGCCTCTGGTCACGAGAAGCCCGAGGCATTGACTGACAGGGCAGAGGCAGGGAAGGAAGGAAGTACGCACCGAGGAAGGCGGAGGCGTTGACGGGGGTGGCGGTGCGGGGGTCGACCCGGGCGAGCCAGGCGGGCACGACGCCGGAGCGGCCGATGACGCACAGGTACCGGGCCTGCCCCAGCATGGCCACCATCAGCGACGTGAGGATGCCGAGGCTCGCGCCGGCGCCGATGACGTTGGACACCCACGCCATCCCGTCCCGCCCCTTGAACGCCCCCGAGAACGGCGCCTCCGGGTCGATCTGCACTACAGGAAACACAGCATCCGAAACCACAGGTGAGAAATCTGCCACAAGTGCATGTCAGTACATGTCTCCAGTGTCCACTAGGAAAGCAGAATAGTGAAATTCCAAGATCTTTTTTTTTTCAATCCCAGATAGTTGCAGGACGTCCTCTGCGATTGCGACTGGGACAGCAGAGAAGATTCGTCCCAGATCGCACGGCCAACATCCCCAAAAGCGTGGCACTGTCACTGTGGCACCCAACTGTGCGTGCCGACCTCATGTCCTATTCCACTCGGGACTTGAACGTTAGTACGTCAGGGATGACACGCAGGCAAGGCGAGCACACTGACGTACCGCGTCGTAGGGGAGGAGCATGGACATGGAGGCGGCCATGAGGCAGTAGAGCGCGGTGACGAGGACGACGGAGCCGGAGACGCCGGCGGGGATGTCGCGGTCGGGCCGCTCCACCTCCTCGGCCATGGTCGACACGGCGTCGTAGCCGATGTAGCTCAGGTACACCGCGGCCGCGCCGTTGAACACGCCCGCCGCGCCGTGCGGGAAGAAGCCGCCGGGGCTGTGGGCCGGGTCGGCGGGGCGGCTCAGGTTGCGGGCGTCGCCGTGCGCGAACCCCATCACGATGATGAAGAGGATGAACGCCACGTGCACGCCCGTCAGCACCAGGTTCACCACCGAGCTCTCCTTCGTGCTGCGCCCGCCCATGAAAAAGGAGGAATTCGTATCGTCGTCAGCATTCAGCAACAACTATTTGTCGAATTTTCGATTTTGATAAGGATGAAGATGCTTCGGGGGAAAAAAACTTGCTTTGCATTACCACAAAAGATTTTTTTTAAAAAAAAACTTTGGATCATGGCAGAAAGGATGATGGGCCAGATTCTTTCCTTTCTGATGACAGAATATATTAAAATTTTCCAGAACAGATAGAACCGGAGGTGTGAATCGATTCCACTTGCTCTGAACAAGATCACAACTGGTTGTAGATCAGAACAAAATCAACATAGTAACGGACCTGTAGCAGATGCAGACGGAGAGCAGGAGGATGACGCCGACGGCGACGAGATCCACCTGGTTGAACCCCTCGGGCAGGCCCGGCACGGGGATCCGCCACTTGCTGGGCGCGTCCACGCCGACCGCCGTGCCGAGGTACGCCGTGAAGCTGCGCGCCACGGCGGCGTTGGAGAAGACGTACTCCATGATCAGGTTCGCGCCCGTCAGGAACGCCGCGAACTCCCCTGCATATATGACAACCATGGCAAACCACACAGGTTCATGGTCATGGACTGGACTGAAGAACATGCATGATGCACGCATATACTGCTGTAGAATTAGCAGTCGCTGTCCATTGTTACTACATGGACGGAGTACAGAGAGTGGAGGGGGCATCCAAAGCACAGGGCAGTTTTCATGGTGGTTGTGGAAAACGAGTGGCATATATGGATGCATCTAGCTCACTTCTTGGAAGAAAGTCGAGGTCCCATGAGGAGGGACCAAAAGGGCGAACCTCCCGCTGAAGATTGCTGAAAGGGACCTCCAGCTAGCATTATTTGGATATGGATGTTTGTGTGAGTCACTCATAAAAATTGTTGAGTCGCAATCTAACTTTTTCCTCTGTTGTTCATGCTGGTGTTTCGAGAACCAAAAACAGTGTCGATAATCAATAATCAAATACTCCATCCATCGCAAAATAAAGATATTTCTACTTACGTATCTAAAGAAGCGTTTGTCTATGTTCGTAGCTAGAAATGCATTTATTCTGGGACGGAGGTAGTGCATAGTGCCAAAGATAGAAAATTACACTATTTTTTTTAAAAAAAAGAGACATCCAAAGAATCAACAGGGACAGGTCAAGGATATTTTAAGGTGGCTTCACTCATACACATGAGACATGAATACTTGTACTATATACAGGAGTAGCTTTTATTTGGCAACTTGACGAGCTGAAAGCAGAGAGCACGTATGGACTTGGCTGAGATAACCATCAAATATTTAGGGGCTGTTTAGTTGGCAAATTTTTTGGCGAAACGCTACTGTAGCAGTTTCGTTGTTATTTGGTAAATATTGTCCAATCATGGTCTAATTAGGCTTAAAAGATTTGTCTCGTCCATTTCGTCTAAACTGTGTAATTAGTTTTATTTTTTATCTATATTTAATGCTTCATGCATGTGTTCAAAGATTCGATGTGACGGGGAATCTGAAAATTTTGGCAAAATTTTTGGCATCTAAACGGTGCCTTAATGAGAAACAAAACCATCCTTCTCAACTAACGTATGATCAGTCTAGCGTATGTCGTCAGTCTCGGTCCCCAATGCCGTAAATCGCACGAACAGGATCGAACCGAGACGAAATCGAGCGACTATATAAAACAAAAACTCCCAGCTGATGGATGGATCGATCGATCGAGAAATGCCAAACCCAGCCAAGGTTTTTAATTCCGGCGAGTACGACATCGCCGAAAGTCGCCATCTTTGGCTGGCTCTGCGGCGGCGGCGGCGGCGGTACGGTAGTGCGGGTCAGTGCTCACTCACCGAAGGTGACGCGGAGGTAGCTGAAGGCGCCGCCGGCGACGGGCATGTCGACGGCGAACTCGGTGTAGCAGAAGGCGGAGAGCAGCGCGCAGAGCCCCGCAATGGCGTAGGAAACCACGACGCCGGGCCCCGCGTAGAGCCGCGCGGCGCGGCCCGTGGTCACGAACACCCCGGCGCCGACCATGCCGCCAAGGCCCAGCCCCACGAGGTCCCACCACCGCAGCGCGCGCGCCATCCGCGGGCCGGAACGCGCGCGGACGCGGCTCATCTCCTCCCCGGGCGACGTCGCGGCGCACGCGCGCCGCGCCAGGCGACGCGGCGTCTGCGCCAGCGCGCGCCCGTACGCGCGCAGCCCCGAGAAAGACGAGCCTCCGCCGGCGCCTGGCTCGCCGCCGTCGTCGGTGTTCTCCGCCGCCACCAGCGCGGCCTTGTCCATGGCGGCGGCGCGCGGGGGGTTCTCCGGGATTCGGGGGAACGGGACGGGATCACGGGACGGGAGGAAGCGAGGAGAGTGGAGAGCGGAGGTGGAGGCTGCTGCTGTGGTATTTAAAGAAGCGGAGGGCGCGGCGGTTTGGTACTATTTTCTCGTGTGGCTGGCTGGAAAGGGCATCGGGTCAATAAAACAGTAAATGCAGTAGTGTTCTAAAAAAATGTACTGCTCCATCTGGATATAATAATTGTATCTTTCTGATTAATATATGTGGACATTGTACTGTTTGTCAAGATCTATAGACAAAAACACGTTTATTTTGGGACGGTCGTAGTGTTCTTTTTTAAAAGAAAACAAGATCTGATAAAAAAAAACAAGATGAAAATGGTTTAAATCTCTAGAGACCTTAGCTAAGCACCTGTTGAAGAATAGGTAAGCATTTTTTTTATCGCGCATGTTGCTCATGCCTCCAACCAACCAAGCTGAACACATATAGATTTCTCATTGCAAAATTAAAGCTGTGACGTTTTTATAAGCTGTGCGAGAATCTTGTCACTTACGAAATCTCTATGACAGAAACCGTATCCAAGCTCCAAAGCACTCGCTTGGTCCACTAAATGATGCAACTATAGAATTTATGCAAGTGAAACTATTTTAACTTTAACTAAGTTTATAAAGAATAGTATTTATTCATGTCTTAAACTAGATTTTCTATACAAATATATTTTTATAATTAATTAATTTAATGGTACTTTGTTTGTATTATAAATATTAGTACTTTTTATATATCTTTGGTCAAACTTTAAATTGTTTGACTTCTTGAAAAATAAGAAGCGCGGCCTTTTGTGGATAGATGGAATACTACCTCTATCTCAAAGCAAATGCAACTCTACCTCCAAAGTAATACTCTATCTCAAAACAAATGTAATTATAGATTTATTCTAAGTCAAATTGTCATAAATTTTATCAACCGTATAGAGAAGAATATAAACATTTATGACACTAAGTTGGTGTATCATGATAATTTATTCATGATGAATCTATTGATATATTTCTCTATCATAAGTATTTATGTTTTTATATTTGATCAAACTTAAGTTGCTTTAGCTAATACGGATGGAGAAAATTCACCAATATCCACTGGGTAACAGCTCATACACTCCTACTTATCCTCAAATATCATGCGTCCATTAATGTCCTGTTAGATTACAACAAGGGCTCATTTGGATTTATTAATGGTGATAGTTAGACCTAAGCATTTTGTGTACTAGGCTAGACTCTTAAAAGAAATTAGTTTAGCCTAAAATTTGTGCCCAGTTACATTCCACAGAGAGTTTTAGGCCTCATTTTTTTGGTTTCGGAACGGGCAGACCGTCCTCTATTTTTAAGAAATATTTTGAGCTAGACTCAAACTAAGATTATTTTTTTGACTCACGTCCAGAGGCCCTGTTAAGTAAGGCAGGTGGGTCGAGTCAGGGCAAACTAGTGAATTTATGGAGGATGGAAGATAACCAAAGATCGTGCATTGCGCCAATCATCAGAGGGATCATAGATCGTAGTGCTGTTTTTCTTGCTTTCACTTTGGTGTATGCGAATAGATCCTATAACCACGTAGCTCATGTGTTGGCTAAGCAGGTCTCAGATAACACTAGGGTAGGTGAGTGGCAATTCACTCTGCTATTGGGCTGTAATCCAATCTATACCCACACCAATCCACATCTCTACACTGCAGTTTTTGTCACCAACCTAAACTAATCCAAACGTGGTGGAACCAAACTACTGCTAAAAGCAGAAGGCGGTAAGCAGTAAGCAGAGCCTGTGCGTTCCTATCCATTTGACAACCCATGGGTTCCTATCCATTTGACAACCCACAGAGCAGTGCAGAGCAGATCAGGTCTCGCCCTGAGCCGAGCACGCCACTTGATCGTGCCCGCGCCTCGCCGTTCTCGGGCGCGTGTTCACCTTCCCCGCTGAGCTTCTCCAGCCACAAGTCATGGAAGATTAGCCGTGAGCGTGATTATGATCCAATGCCACGGAACATGGTTCACAAAGCTGACGGTGGCGACAGCTCCGACTGGGAGACCGCATGGCAGATGCTTCAGAGCATCGTCACGCCAGCGCTGAAGCACAAGTTGTCGGCGGCGAAGCCCTCCGACATCATCGTGGCGAGCTACATCACAATGCTACAGGTTCGCTTTTTTGCTTTAGGCCGTGGCGATTCGTTTCGTGCATGTCTCCGTCAGCAGTGCTAACCCGGTCTCGCGTCGTGGTTGTGGGCGACGCCGCGACGCGCGCACAGGCCGCGAACTACGCGTCGTTCTCGCTGGGCTACACGCTGGAGCTCGAGGAGAAGCTGGCGGCGAGGGAGCGCGAGGCGTTCGCGCTGCGGCAGGAGCTTTCTCAGGCCAAGGCCGAGCTCGCCGGCGCGAAGAAGGCGGCCGCAGAGGAGGTGAGGAGCGCCAAGGAGGCCGCGGTGCTCGAGTTCCGGGGCTCCATGGAGCAAGTGCTCTGATTCGCCAATCATGCGCCGGGGACGGGGACGGGGACGGCCGCGATTCCACGACGGCGATGTACTCGTTAACTCGTGGGTTTGCCTTTGGTCTCGATCTCGACTCCAACCAAACCAGAGTCCAATCCACTAGCTCCTTGATACCAAGCCAATCCAGCCCACGAGTCATTTGAAGCCTGTTGTCCCCAGCCCAAAGTCAATTTGGGTAAGATCCAAATTGTTGAACCCATTTGAGCCCAATCCACTAGCAGGGTGAGTGGCAATCAGCCCCACCCTGTGTTCTCCATCTGTTGACCAAATATTGTAATCCTTCTATTATGTGATTAATAGAAGCTATTGAGTCGCAAAGAAAAGGTCTAGTAGTAAAGTTTTTGGTTAACAACTAAATTAGCAGGTGAGGGCCCAAACAGACCTGCTAAATGCTAATAGACCTATCAACTATTAGGTGGTGAGAAGTTTCCATCAGTTAGTTCATTATTAATTGTTGGAGGTGTGCCAATATATACCCCCCATTCAACTAGCCAACCACCTATTAACAGGTGAATCTAAATAGTTCTTGTTAATAATTAATAGGTAGCTAGGTAACTATTACTAATAGCTATAGTTAGCTAACTATTACCACGAGTAGATCTAAATAGTGAAATACATATCACGGGTTCCTGTCTTTGCTTTTATTGCTGAGAGCGATTAAATGTCCGATATTCAGTCGCTATATAGGATTTTACCTGACAGGGATAATGCGGGGATTGATAATCTGATATCCTTTTTGCGCATCAGTAGTAACTTCTGTCAGGGCGTCCCAACGGCTGACAAGTTTGCTAGAAGCAGCACCTGTCCAATCGCAAGCGCTCAGCTCACGCATCTCCCAAAGTTTTCCAAGTCACTGACATGTTTCCTGCTATCTGCTTTTTTATTTTTTTAATTATTTTTAGTCTCTATGGCTGCTGGCGATCTAGAAATGTTGTTGGGGACGCCCTCGTAGACAAGCACACGCGTGATGGGCTGATGGCTAGCTAGTGATGTTTTATGGCCCTAGTGGCTACATTTAATCTAGTCTCGTTCTAGTCAAGATCTAAGAATAAATGTGACAAGATAATTTGACACATATATTTTTAGATAATGGAACAAGGTTTTAGCCGCTACCATCCGAAAATGGTACACAGCTGATAGTCACAGTACAAACCAAAATCATAAGGCTTACAAATGCATTATGTGATTAGGTGAACATACTTAAGTTTGTGGCCACGAGACCGAGTTCCAGTTAAAGGAGGCGAGGAAAGCATGTACGTAGGGCAGTATTCATGTGCTTTTTAGCCATTGGTTGGTCAAATTGCAAGGGCGAATCATTCGACACAAATTCTACAAGTTGGATTCAAATCAGGAGAAAAGAAGGTAGAAGTACGGATATATACTAGATAAGTGTATATCAGGCCCTTGATGATTGGATGAAGAAAAGGTGCAAGTTGAGTCCTATTGTTAACCTACGTAACCGTCTCCACTAGCATTATTCATGTGACCCCGGCGCCCCATTTTCATTCATCCATCTCGACTCGTGCTCTCCTTTTCACACTTTTGGACGCTTCTTTTCGTCAAGAACCCATGTGCAACAGGTTTTAAATATACTCCTGTCAACAACTTGCAGCATATGCACATATTAGTAGTAGGCCAAAAGTACTTAGGAATGCATAAACACATTTCGAGCCAATGCAGTGCTAATAAAAGGGAGTGATCATCTGAACTCTATGAAGCTTTTGATCATTTCCCGTGTAGACTCGTTTTACTAGAAAAGAAAATTCGTCTTCGATATTCGCAGCGCACAAACAATTGTATACTATGATACAAGACAAGAAAGAAATCATTTGGGAATGTAATCAAGCACCGCCTTTCGGTAATAGAATCCAGGATATGTATCGATATATCGTATCTGCTACATATATAGTACACGCGCGTGATTTCAATGTTGTGTTTCCTATTTACTTAGACTAATGGCTCATTTGGTGGAATTTGGGGGGTTCACACTCCAGCTCTATAGAAGCAATATAGCATGAAGTTGGAGTCGATGAAGGCACAATTTGTGGACTCTATTAGCTCCTTCTCTTTTCTTTTCGGTTCATTTTACTCTTTGATTTACGAAATGTCTCCTTTCTAGCAAGTGAACAGACAGTGTTTTGTCAAGAGGAGTTGGAGCTATCCTAACTAATACAAAAATGATTTTAGAAGACATCAAATTTATTTACTGAGGTAGCCATAATGACCACCACCTCTAGAAATTATCCAGAGGTTGAATGGACAAATCCCGCCAATGTAAGACTTAGGATTTAGTTCTTTATATCCTCCATAATTAATAGGACTAGAGATTTTGGTGGAAAAAATACACTCTAACAATTTCTTTAGTTAATTCTTAAAATACAATCATCTCTATTTCGGATTTCTCGCTAGTCAACGTGGAACTATTTCTCTAGAATACGCACAAGATATAGAAAATTTGTTGGAGGGTGAAAAGATATCACTACTACAAAAGGCATTTATAGAGGCGTCTCATTTTTTTAAGGGTGCTCGATCTAAAAACCGCCTCTAAAAATGCTTCTCGAAACTAGACGCCCCATAAATGCATTTGTAGGGGCGGCTGATATTTTCAGCTCTCTACAAATACTCCTATTTTTAGATGGTTGTATCTAAAGTAAAATTAATAAGTTATCACACATTGAAATTTGACTTTTTCAAATGATCTTGACAGAAAAATGAACAAAAACAAAAGTTGTAGATCTCAAAAGGATATACAACTTTGTTGTTGACAACCTTTACATTTGAAATCACATATTCAAGGAAACGTACATTTGAATTTCTCACATTTGAAATTTTCTAAATAACCTTGGATAGAGAATGACCAAAACAAAAGTTGTAAATCTCAAAAGTTATGCAACTTTGTAGTTGACAACTTTTTCATTTGAAATCATCTATCTAAGAAAAATTACATTTGAATTTCTTACATTTTGAAATTCAAATTTTTTAAACGATCTTGAATGGAGAAACGACCAAAATCAAAGTTGTAAATCTCGAAAAGTTATACAACTTTGTAGTTGACACCAATTTTATTTCAATTTGTATGGGTCTCAAATACTCATTTCAATATCGTTTGAATATGGAATGAGGAGGACGAATATCTTGTATAAATATAAGCGACTTTATGGGTGGAGTGGTTAGGGAAGATATGCGCGAGGCCTAAAGTTGTGGGTTCGAACCCCCGCACGTGCGTGTGGCTGTCTGGTGGGGTCTCCCAGGTTAAAAAAAAGTCACTGTTTTTTAACTCAGAATAATGATTTCTGGAAAAAGATAAGATTTGTAGAGGCGGCACATATGGGTTGTCACACCCATTTTTAAGGACAAAAATAGGATGTATAAAAGACTCATGTGCGCCCCAGGAAACAGTCGCACACATAAGTTGACAAATTACAAAGTATCATCACAGTGCTTATTACATAACGAATAAATATTTAAGACATAGTCTTGAACGATAGGTAATAATAACTAATAGTAATTCTTCAGCGGAAACTCCACACAGGGACACGGTTGACTGGTTGACACCAAGACTAGTACTCATTCCGATAATCTTCCTCATTATCTTCATCTGTTATGGTGGAAATAGCAAGAGTGAGTTCATGTCGAACTCCACAAATATAACACAGGGTTTATGAGGCTCAAAATGGCTAGACACTGTTTAACTGCGTTTAGCTTTTTAATCATATATTAGCAATTGAGTAGCATCAAGATAAACCACTTCCCATTAAAGAACCAATGATCAATTGTAATAAAGATAATGAATAGCATTAACATGAGCATAATAATAATCAACAATAATTAAGCATGATATAATAATGGTGATCAACTATTCCATAAGAATCCCCAAGGCCGCTCGTATCCGTGAGCACGGCTAGTATACCAGTTTTTAACTCTGCGCAGAGGTGTACACTTTCACTGTAAGTCATGATTTCCAAATGAGTGGGGAGATCAAGCCCAAACACCCGAGAACCATATAAAGCCACTCAAAAGTTCGTCTAACAAGTTAGGGCCATTAGATTTCACTCGGCAGGCAGATGTAGAACCCCCCTTCCCCGTGGCACAACAACCGCAGCCTATACACACTAGGCCAGGGGCTCGGACTACACCCAACATGGCAAGCCATTCTTACGCCATTTAAGGTAACCTCTAACAAGCTAGAAAAGGTCTCTTGAACAACTAAAGCCAGAGCCATATAGCCCTCACAGCTGTACTGTATATCCCGGTTATCACTTACAGATAAGTCCTTATGGAGAGAAACCAGAGCATCAAAATAATACACAAGCTCTAGCCCCCTTTTAACAACAATGAAATCATCTTAATAGTTGATTGCTTAATCCATTAATCAAATTACAAGATCATTGTTCTTAGTTTAAGCACTAGCAGTAGCTACCCATATGCATTCCCAAGGTTGACAAGGAATCAAGATAACAATCACTAAGTTATAATCTCTAAGGTTGTCAAGGTAAGCACATGCATATGTATGACAATTCAATGTATAGGTATCAAGGATAGTCCTGTGTTATACTTGCCTTGATCAGAGCTTTCCAAGTGATACTGCTGACTTGGCTCAAAGTAATACTCCGAATCGTCCAGATACTGCTCACCTTCTATATTCGATCATCAATCAACAACACACATGCATCCAATCAAACATACACGAAGCAAACAAAGAGATATAATTAGAACAGTACACCAACAGTAGCAAAACAGTAATAAAAGCTTATAAAACTCTTCTACACGTTTCTACGATCACACAGACGCAAAGATCACCAAATTCGGAGTTAAAACGTGAAAGTTATGAATTTTCTAAGATTTTCTATAGATAAATAAATACTTAATTATAACCTCGAAAAATAAATTATCAAAACTAACTGTACAACTACACTAACATGTAGAGCTCGCAAATACGAACCTAACGCAATTTGAACGGATCAAATCGGAGTTAAAACGAAGATTTTATGACCAAAACAATTCTAGTGGCAAAACTGTAAATACCTGAAAACGTATTTTTGACTTATCCGGGAGAAAATACGCTTTCAAAACACGAAAACGTATTTTAGACAATACGCTAAGGACCGCGGGTTCTAATCTGAAAAAGTCTAGGGGCTCTTTATAAATTTTACCCGCGAAGGGGTATCTTCTAATCTCGTGCGTCCATCTAAGAACGGACGGCTCGCGTTCATCGGCACGACACAGTGAAGAAACCCGATCATCTCTATCAAGTCCGGCCGGCGGCTCCTCCATGGCCGGCGACTCCTCCATGGCCGGAGGTAGTGAACCTCCCCACCGAGACCACCAATCAAGCCCGCGTTTGGTCCAAACGGTAGAGAAGCTCCGTGCGAACTCATCTAGGCATTTAAAACTAGCTACGAACGACCATACGTGACGCGCGGCTACAAGGGAGCGGCGGCGCCATTGTTGGCCACGGTGAACTCCAAACCCGCGATTTAAAGCACAAAAACTTAAAGGAAGAGCATTGGGAGGGAGAGGAGAAGATAGCGAGCTCACCAAAACGAAGAACACGGCCTCAAATTCACCCGCAAGCCCCGACGACGTACCGGCCGCAAGAACCTAGGGTTCCGGCCTCCTACACTCAATCTCACGTGATGAAGCTCGAGTTTTAGATGGAAAACGGAACATAGGGGGTCACGGCTTCTTATTTGTAGCTTCAATTCACCGAAATCGGGTAGGAAATCCCGAAGAACCCGTCGCCGCTACGACGGTGATTCTCCGGTTCGGTGTCCGACTCGAGTACGATAGGAAGAAGACGTCTGACCACCTGGCCCCACCTGTCAGCGAAGTAAGGAGAGAAGAAAAGCGCGCGGCTGGGCGGGCTCGGCTGCTGGGCCGCTGCGGCGCTGGGCGGCCCACGCGGCAGACGCGGCGCTGGCGCGGAGAACAGGCCTTCCAACGGCTTTCGGGCCGAGAAGGTAAGGAGGTGAGTTGTTTTTTTTTTCTTCTTCTTTTATTTCTTTTCTTTTCTAATTTTCCAAACACATTTTCAAATCAAATTTTCCTAAACCAAATCAATTAAAATAAAACCAATATAACCACACCACAAAATAAAATAAATGCAACAGCATGAATGCATCACCAAATAGTTTTCAAAATTTTAATTCCCTTTCTTTAAATTATTTAAAATTTGTTACTCCTAAAATTTGGGTGTTACAAATTCTACCCCCCTTAAAAGAATCTCGTCCTCGAGATTGGACTGCTTACTCAAACAACTGCGGATATGATTTTCTCAATTCATCCTCTCTTTCCCAAGTTGCCTCTGCCTCTGAATATCGATTCCACTGCACCTTGCACATCTTAATAACCCGACTTCGAGTAACTCTCTCAGCAGTTTCTAAAATCTTGATCGGAAACTCTTCATATGTAAGATCTTCCTTAACAGTCAACTCTTCTAAAGGTATCTGCTCCTCAGGCACACGCAAACACTTCTTAAGTTGTGAAACATGGAACACATCATGTACTCCAGATAAATTCTCAGGCAACTCTAATTGATAAGCAACTTCCCCACGTCTAGTAATAACTTTAAATGGTCCAACATACCTTGGTGCTAGTTTACCTTTCATGTTAAACCTCTTCACACTTTTCATAGGTGACACCTTCAAATAAACATAATCACCTACCTCAAAAACTAAATCTCTTCTTCTATTGTCAGCATAACTCTTCTGACGAGACTGTGCTACTCTCAAATTCTCACGAATCACTCGCACTTGATCTTCTGCGTTTCTAAGAACATCTGTACCAAACACCTGAGATTCACCTGTCTGATCCCAAAACAATGGAGTTCTACACTTACGTCCATACAAAGCTTCAAACGGTGCCATCTTAAGACTCTGTTGATAACTATTATTGTAAGAAAATTCTGCATAAGGCAAACTCTTATCCCAACTAGTTCCATATTGCAATGCACAAGCTCTCAACATATCCTCTAATACCTGGTTGGTCCTTTCAGTCTGTCCATCTGTCTGTGGATGATATGCTGTACTAAAATTCAATTTTGTTCCCAATGATTCATGCACAACTTTCCAAAAATGCGACGTAAACTGCGATCCTCGATCAGATACAATCTTCTTTGGTACTCCATGCAAACAGACTATTCTCTCCATATACAACTCTGCCAATTTTGGTCCATGATAAGTAGTCTTAACTGGTATAAAATGAGCAACTTTAGTTAACCGATCTACTATCACCCAAATAGAGTCATAACCTTTCTGAGTACGAGGTAACCCTACTATAAAATCCATACCAACTTCCTCCCACTTCCATTCAGGAATCTTCATTGGTTGTAACAATCCAGCAGGTCTCTGATGCTCTGCTTTCACTCTCTGACAAGTGTCACACAATGCCACATACTCAGCCACATCTCGCTTTAATCCAACCCACCAATATTTCTGTTTCAGATCCAAATACATCTTAGTACTACCAGGATGAATAGAATAAGCTGACTCATGAGCTTCGCGAAGAATTGCCTGTCTAACAGTTTGATCCTCAGGTACACACAGCCTCTTTCCGAACCACAAAATTCCATTATCATCCATTCGAAAGCCTGGTGACTTACCAATCACTATATCTTCCGCTATCTTCTTTAGTTTCTCATCCTTCAACTGCCCCTTGTAAATTTCTTGCTCTAAGGTAGGCTCTATCACTAATTCCATTGTATTAGTAACAATTCCCAAATTCAAATATTCAAATTCAGCACATAACTCACTAGTCATAGACAATGTCCGTATCTCATTGACATAGCTTTTCCTACTAAGAGCATCAGCTACTACATTAGCCTTACCAGGATGATAGTGTATCTCAATATCATAATCCTTAATCAACTCTAACCATCTGCGTTGCCTCAAATTCAGATCTGACTGAGTGAAAATATACTTCAAACTCTTATGATCAGTGTATATATCACTCTTATGTCCAATCAAATAATGTCTCCAAATCTTTAAAGCATGAACTACAGCTGCTAACTCCAAATCATGTGTAGGATAATTCAACTCATGCTTTCTCAACTGCCTAGATGCATAAGCCACAACTCTGCCTTCTTGCATAAGAACACATCCCAAACCTTGACGAGAAGCATCACAATAAATAGAAAACTTCTTACTCAAATCTGGCAAAACCAAAACAGGCGCTGTAGTCAACCTCTTTTTCAACTCCTCAAAACTAGCTTGACATTTATCTGACCACACAAACTTGGCATTCTTCTCTAACAGAGATGTCATAGGTTTAGCAAGTTTAGAAAACCCTTCAATGAACCGTCTGTAATATCCAGCTAATCCCAAGAAACTACGAATCTCGCTAACATCAATAGGTGGTTTCCAATTTAATACATCCTTTACTTTACCTGGATCCACTGATATCCCTCCATTAGAAACAATGTGACCAAGGAAAGAAACTTCCTTCAACCAAAACTCACATTTACTTCGCTTCGCATACAGTTTATGCTCTCTAAGTTTCTGCAATACCAACCTCAAATGTTCAGCATGCTCTACCTCTGTCTTGGAAAATACCAGTATATCATCAATAAACACTACCACAAACTTATCCAAATATTCCATGAACACCTTATTCATCATGTACATAAAGTATGCAGGTGCATTGGTCAATCCAAATGACATAACAGTATACTCATACAATCCATACCTTGTAGTAAAAGCTGTCTTTGGAATATCAGAAACACGAATCTTCAACTGATGATATCCAGAACGTAAATCAATCTTAGAGAACACACAAGCACCTCTCAACTGATCAAACAAGTCATCAATCCTGGGCAAAGGATACTTATTCTTGATAGTTACCTCATTTAGTGACCTATAATCAACACACATCCTCTGACCACCATCTTTCTTATCAACAAAAATAACTGGTGCTCCCCAAGGTGATGAACTAGGTCTAATAAAACCTTTTTCTTGTAATTCTTTAATTTGTTTCTTAAGTTCTTCTAATTCATCTACTCCCATCCTATATGGTCGTTTGGCTATAGGTGCAGTTCCAGGAAGTAATTCAATAAGAAATTCAATGTCTCGGTCAGGTGGCATACCTGGTAATTCATCAGGGAAGACATCCGGAAATTCCTCAATCACTGAATTCTCCTTAATAGTATCTTCAAGCTGATTTACCACAGCGGTTGGTTGCTTCTGCACTGCTACATTCACATTGATTTTATCTCCATTAGGTGCATTCACAACTACCACTTTTTGCTGACACCGAATCTCTGCCTGATTTTGCTTCATCCAGTCCATACCCAATATCACATCAATACCAGATGTCCTCAACACTATAGGAGTTATCTTAAACTCTACCCCCCTTAATACCATACTAATTGGAAGACAACGATTACTGGTTTGCATGGTACCTCCAGGTGAATTTACTAAGAGAGATTCTTTCATAGCTAGCATGGGTATACTATGCATTTTAACAAAAATGTTGGATATGAATGTATGAGATGCTCCAGAGTCAAAAAGAACAGTTGCGGGAGTGGAATGTACATTGAACGTACCAATCATAACTTCTGGTGCATCATGAACTGTATCAGAAGACACGTGATTCACCCTTCCAGTACCAGATTGCTTCTGGTTGCTCTTCTGGCTCTGAGGAGTCTGCTGATTCTGCTTCTCAGGACAATGGTAAGACATATGCCCCTCTTTACCGCAGACAAAGCATCTAGTAGGAGTGCTGGGAGCACTATTCTTCATGGGGGTAACATTGGAATTCCCAGTGCGAGGAGTCTGTTGCCCAGTCTGCGGATACTGTTGACGTTGTGGATATGATGAACGCTGTTGTGACTGATTACCTTGCCAATTCTGGGACCACCTCTGATTCGGATTGCGATTCCATTGACTAACCGGTCCCTGAAACTTCTGATGAAAACCATGCTGAGAATTAGTGCGCTGACGGTTGTTGCTTCCTGAGCTTTGTACCTTCATTTTCCTCTTCCTGTCCATCTCTCTGCGCTCATTATCAAGCACAATAGCTTTATTTACCAGCTCTTGAAAACTAGCATAGTTGTTCCCCTTCAACTGCAAGCGAAGATCATAATAAATTCCCTTCAAGAAGAGACGTTGTCTGTCCGCATCTTCTCTCACTTCATTAGGAGCATAGCGAGCCAACTGGGTAAATCTGTCATGATATTCACTAACACTCATCTGTCCCATCCTAAGGTTTCTGAATTCTTCCTGCTTCAGCTCAATTATACCTTCAGGAATATGACGAGCTCGAAAATCTCTAACAAACTCATTCCAAGTGATAGGAGGAGCATTGTCAGGGCGTGCAGCTTGATACGACTCCCACCAAGTCTGAGTTGTCCCCTGTAACTGACCAGATGCGTATAACACCTTCTCCATATCATTGCATTGGGCTATATTCAGCTGTTTCTCCACTGCCCTCACCCAATCATCTGCCTCTAAAGGATCAGCAGCATGAGAAAACACTGGAGGGCGTCCCTTTAAAAATTCTCCACGCTTATCCCTCACTTGCACAGGCGGTGGTCCTCCTGCAGCGGGATTGTTCTGCATGTGCTGCATAAACATCTGCATCATCTGATTCTGAGTTTGCATAAGTTCCTCCATAGTAATGGGTATGTTAGCACCTCCACGACCTCTGCCACGACCTCTGCCTGACATCTGTTTCCAAAAACACAGAAATTGAAATTCAGTACGATCCGAGATGATGTATTCAATAGATAAGCAAAATCTGATTTTTCTGGACGAACTCCAATTTCAACAACTCAGTAAAACTGTCATATCTCGAGCTACAGACGTCCAATTCAGATGATCTTTACATGGTTGGAAAGCTTACAAAATTATCTACAACTTTTATTCACAACACTTTTTCTGATTCTGTCAATAAATTGGCCAAAAACTGAACTTAACCGAAACTGTTTCAGAATTCCAGACTGTGCAGTAACTCCAACTTGGAACAGGTATATCTCTTAGCTCATAATAGATATTAAAGTGATTCTTGTGAGGTTGGAAAGATATAGAAGTCTAATTATTCCCAGTAAAGTTTCTTAAATTTCTCATGAACGGATTTTAATTTATTTCTAAAACATCCCAGACTGATCCAAAAATCAGCAAAGGACAGAACTAAATTAACCTCATATTCAACTAATATATTTTGATCAAACTTAATATTCTTAACCATGGAACTTGTAGGCATGTCTACAAAACCCCAGCACACATTACAAAGATCCAAATCACACATTATCATAATAACAATCCATCAATCACACAATTGTTCACACCACAAACTGACTCTTAAAACAAACCAAACTTAAAATTAACTCACAACTACTATCGTTCCTATTACATAGGGATTTTTCCTATTGCCTAATTAAGCTTCTCATAAATCTTGGGACGACCTAACTCCGCTCTTAATTGGTCAATCTCCTTATAAGCTTGCTCCTTAAGTTCTTTTTCCTTTAGCAACTCATCCTTCAAATCCACTCATGGAGAGCCAATTCACGAGCTAATCCCACCGTAGCTTGTAAAGTCAAGGAGGAATCATCTGCAGGCGGCACGGTCCAAATACCCTTGTCATGTAAGAAACAAGGAAAATGCCGGAGTGCACCCTTTAACGTCTTGTCCAAGCGTAGACCATGGTAGTAAACAAATGCATTAAAAGCGACATCCTCCATGCTTATCTCCACAGTTGCCCGGCTCACTCTGGTAATGAACTTTGACTCCACCTTAGGCTCCTTAGTGGTAGGATCCCTTTTCTTAACCCATAACTCTGTTTCCCAATAGGAATCCATCCATGGATGACTATACTCTGCACTACGATACTCCAACGTAGCTTCCCAGTCGTAGTAGTAGTTGTCCAATGTTCTTGTCAACATGTCATGGAAGAAAGCATCAGCTTTAGGAACCATGATATGAAACTTCGTAGTCCATCCCATAACTACATTCTCCATTGGTGTATCACCAACTCTTGATTCCGCATCAGATAGCTCCTGCTCACCATCTTCATACGGCTCCTGAGGTTTAAAACGGGCAACGTACTGTGCAGCTGACAAACGGGGATGAGGAGGCATCTATAAAATTTTGACATAGATTAGATAGAATCAATGTATTTTCGCAATGGAATAAAGTAGAGGAAGCATAAAACTTTAGTAATTAACAAGGTGAAAAGAGGAAGCATGAATTAAATGGAGTATGGATGTTATTAACGATCATTCTAACTAGGCTTGCGTCCTACAGTCAACACGGCTCTGATACCAATCTGTCACACCCATTTTTAAGGACAAAAATAGGATGTATAAAAGACTCATGTGCGCCCCAGGAAACAGTCGCACACATAAGTTGACAAATTACAAAGTATCATCACAGTGCTTATTACATAACGAATAAATATTTAAGACATAGTCTTGAACGATAGGTAATAATAACTAATAGTAATTCTTCAGCGGAAACTCCACACAGGGACACGGTTGACTGGTTGACACCAAGACTAGTACTCATTCCGATAATCTTCCTCATTATCTTCATCTGTTATGGTGGAAATAGCAAGAGTGAGTTCATGTCGAACTCCACAAATATAACACAGGGTTTATGAGGCTCAAAATGGCTAGACACTGTTTAACTGCGTTTAGCTTTTTAATCATATATTAGCAATTGAGTAGCATCAAGATAAACCACTTCCCATTAAAGAACCAATGATCAATTATAATAAAGATAATGAATAGCATTAACATGAGCATAATAATAATCAACAATAATTAAGCATGATATAATAATGGTGATCAACTATTCCATAAGAATCCCCAAGGCCGCTCGTATCCGTGAGCACGGCTAGTATACCAGTTTTTAACTCTGCGCAGAGGTGTACACTTTCACTGTAAGTCATGATTTCCAAATGAGTGGGGAGATCAAGCCCAAACACCCGAGAACCATATAAAGCCACTCAAAAGTTCGTCTAACAAGTTAGGGCCATTAGATTTCACTCGGCAGGCAGATGTAGAACCCCCCTTCCCCGTGGCACAACAACCGCAGCCTATACACACTAGGCCAGGGGCTCGGACTACACCCAACATGGCAAGCCATTCTTACGCCATTTAAGGTAACCTCTAACAAGCTAGAAAAGGTCTCTTGAACAACTAAAGCCAGAGCCATATAGCCCTCACAGCTGTACTGTATATCCCGGTTATCACTTACAGATAAGTCCTTATGGAGAGAAACCAGAGCATCAAAATAATACACAAGCTCTAGCCCCCTTTTAACAACAATGAAATCATCTTAATAGTTGATTGCTTAATCCATTAATCAAATTACAAGATCATTGTTCTTAGTTTAAGCACTAGCAGTAGCTACCCATATGCATTCCCAAGGTTGACAAGGAATCAAGATAACAATCACTAAGTTATAATCTCTAAGGTTGTCAAGGTAAGCACATGCATATGTATGACAATTCAATGTATAGGTATCAAGGATAGTCCTGTGTTATACTTGCCTTGATCAGAGCTTTCCAAGTGATACTGCTGACTTGGCTCAAAGTAATACTCCGAATCGTCCAGATACTGCTCACCTTCTATATTCGATCATCAATCAACAACACACATGCATCCAATCAAACATACACGAAGCAAACAAAGAGATATAATTAGAACAGTACACCAACAGTAGCAAAACAGTAATAAAAGCTTATAAAACTCTTCTACACGTTTCTACGATCACACAGACGCAAAGATCACCAAATTCGGAGTTAAAACGTGAAAGTTATGAATTTTCTAAGATTTTCTATAGATAAATAAATACTTAATTATAACCTCGAAAAATAAATTATCAAAACTAACTGTACAACTACACTAACATGTAGAGCTCGCAAATACGAACCTAACGCAATTTGAACGGATCAAATCGGAGTTAAAACGAAGATTTTATGACCAAAACAATTCTAGTGGCAAAACTGTAAATACCTGAAAACGTATTTTTGACTTATCCGGGAGAAAATACGCTTTCAAAACACGAAAACGTATTTTAGACAATACGCTAAGGACCGCGGGTTCTAATCTGAAAAAGTCTAGGGGCTCTTTATAAATTTTACCCGCGAAGGGGTATCTTCTAATCTCGTGCGTCCATCTAAGAACGGACGGCTCGCGTTCATCGGCACGACACAGTGAAGAAACCCGATCATCTCTATCAAGTCCGGCCGGCGGCTCCTCCATGGCCGGCGACTCCTCCATGGCCGGAGGTAGTGAACCTCCCCACCGAGACCACCAATCAAGCCCGCGTTTGGTCCAAACGGTAGAGAAGCTCCGTGCGAACTCATCTAGGCATTTAAAACTAGCTACGAACGACCATACGTGACGCGCGGCTACAAGGGAGCGGCGGCGCCATTGTTGGCCACGGTGAACTCCAAACCCGCGATTTAAAGCACAAAAACTTAAAGGAAGAGCATTGGGAGGGAGAGGAGAAGATAGCGAGCTCACCAAAACGAAGAACACGGCCTCAAATTCACCCGCAAGCCCCGACGACGTACCGGCCGCAAGAACCTAGGGTTCCGGCCTCCTACACTCAATCTCACGTGATGAAGCTCGAGTTTTAGATGGAAAACGGAACATAGGGGGTCACGGCTTCTTATTTGTAGCTTCAATTCACCGAAATCGGGTAGGAAATCCCGAAGAACCCGTCGCCGCTACGACGGTGATTCTCCGGTTCGGTGTCCGACTCGAGTACGATAGGAAGAAGACGTCTGACCACCTGGCCCCACCTGTCAGCGAAGTAAGGAGAGAAGAAAAGCGCGCGGCTGGGCGGGCTCGGCTGCTGGGCCGCTGCGGCGCTGGGCGGCCCACGCGGCAGACGCGGCGCTGGCGCGGAGAACAGGCCTTCCAACGGCTTTCGGGCCGAGAAGGTAAGGAGGTGAGTTGTTTTTTTTTCTTCTTCTTTTATTTCTTTTCTTTTCTAATTTTCCAAACACATTTTCAAATCAAATTTTCCTAAACCAAATCAATTAAAATAAAACCAATATAACCACACCACAAAATAAAATAAATGCAACAGCATGAATGCATCACCAAATAGTTTTCAAAATTTTAATTCCCTTTCTTTAAATTATTTAAAATTTGTTACTCCTAAAATTTGGGTGTTACATGGGTAGGGGCAGAGACCAACTGTAGCCATCCCTACAAGTCCCGTGGCAGTGTACAGAGATCAAATTTTATTGAAATGGTTCTCTAACTGATGATTAGAGAGTGAGCTGATGACTTTTGACGATATTTTTATAACGGTAAAAAGATTAGTGGAAACATAATTCCTAGGCTACGTGATAATAAATGCGCTATCCACCATGTATGTTAGTGAAGTCACCCTGTTCGTTTGAACTTATCTGTCAGAATTAGCCAGTCGTTCAGCAGTGTTTTCTCTCATAACAAATCAGTATCAGTATCAGTATCAGCCATTCAACAGTACTTTTACAGCCAGCCGAACCGGGTGAATAAGAGTAGTCCCAGTGCTAGAAGTCACTAGTAGTTTCAATGCCTATTGAGTTATCTAAGCGTTGTATATATAGAAACTATCTGCCCTAATAGATAGTTTCTATAGAATAGATTTTTATCCAATCATTATCTTATCTCTTCGTCATCTACGTATCACGTCTCATCGTATCTTGGTTCGACATGGTTTTTTCTCATCTCTTTTTTAGTTGTAGTGCTATACCAGGGACTAAAGTTGAGTTCCTATCATATTGGACATTCAGATGTTAAGTAGGAGGACTAACCATAAGCTAATTATAAAATTAATTGCACAGATGCGGACTAATTTATGAGCCAAATTTATTAGGCCTTATTAATCCATCATTAGCATATGTTTACTGTAGCACCATGCTGTCAAATCATGAATTAATTAGGCTTAATAGATTAGTCGCAAATTAGTCTCCATCTGTGCAATTAGTTTTATAATTAATCTATATTTATTTAATACTCTAAATTAGTGTAAAACATCTGATGTGATAGGAACTAACTTTAGGAGAGGGTATCAAACACCCTAAGTTGGCACTTATGTAATAAAAAAATAATCATAGAAACCACCGCTTCAAAATAATCATAGAAACCATCTATTTTAATGGTTGGAAGCCGTGTCCCGGTGCTTGATAGTATAATTACGCGTACAGTCACCGGCCGGTGACAAGTGGGCCTGTGGACTCTTGAGGTGTCAATGCAAGTGAAAGCCACACGGGCCTACCATGACCTCGAGCACCGTGCCATTCTCTGCCCGGTCCGGCCTGCCGGCCACATTGAAATTGCTGTTGATTTGCTGTGAGAGAAAATATTATTTCTTTATCAAAACAGTACGGTTCATAAGACGAACGAACAAGACTTATACACGATCCTGCCCTCCCATGTCTCAATTTCTCTAGATATAAAAAAAATATTAAGAGAATAGCAATTTAGCAAGCACGGAGGACAGTGCGCCGCTGGCTTTACGACGATCAAGCGCGGCGGCGCGAGGGCCACACCACACACGATAGGGATAGAGAATCGACGACGACGACGACGACGATGACTGCATGGTGCCCTAGTGCCATGGCCGTAGCAGGTAGCAGTGGCGCCGTACGAGTGCGCCCACCTATCACCAGCTCCCACGCACGCATGCAATTCATCGCTACGCCTGCGACCACCGGTCGATTGGTGGCCGGCCCCGCGCTGCCCAGCCCAGTGTCCGCCTCGATCTCCTCTCTCGACCCTCGTGCGCGACCGCCGCTGTGGCCCGGCCGGGCCGGCCGGCCCCACGCTGCCCAGCCCAGTGTCTGCCTCGATCTTCTCTCCCCCGTGCGCGACCACCGCCGCGGGAAAAAGTCTACTTTTCCTCCCCCAACTTTCGCGAAAATCCGTTTTTCCTGCTTCAACTCTAAAACCGGGCAAATCACCTCCCTCAACTTTTCAAACCATGCATTTTACCTCCCTGGAGCGGTTTCGAAGGCGGTTTTGCTACAGTAAACGGTGGTTTTGCTAAGTGAGGCGTTTTGTCTTTTTTTTTATTTATTTCGGCTGAATCTTTGAAAAATCATAGTAAATCACAGAAAAATCATAAAATGAAAAATCTAATTTTGTTGGAATCCACATGAGCATATCTACACAGTGAACATATAATATGGTATGCTTTAGTACAAAATTTTTATTATAGCTTTAGATCTATACTTTTCTGTAATTAATTGAAGTAATTCATAGCTGTAGCTTCTATAATTATTTTGTTGGACTAAAGCATACCGTATTATATGATCACTGTGTAGATCTACTCATGTGGAGTCTAAAAAAATTAGACTTTGTATTTTATGATTTTTCTGTGATTTACTATGATTTTTCAAAGATTCAGCCAAATAAATAAAAAAGAAAAAGACAAAACCTTGGTAGCAAAAATTTTGTACTAAAGCATACCATATTATATGTTCACGGTGTAGATATGCTCATGTGGAGTCCAACAAAATTAGATTTTCCATTTTATGATTTTTCTGTAATTTACTATGATTTTTCAAAGATTTAGCCAAAATAAATAAAAAAGAAAAAGGCAAAACCTTCATAGCAAAAACTTTGTACTAAAGCATACCATATTATATGTTCACTATGTAGATCTACTCATGTGGAGTGCAACAAAATTGGATTTTCCATTTTATGATTTTTCTGTAATTTACTATGATTTTTCAAAGATTTAGCCGAAATAAATAAAAAAGAAAAAGGCAAAACCTTCATAGCAAAATCTTTGTACTAAAGCATACCATATTATATGTTCACTGTATAGATCTACTCATGTGGAGTGCAACAAAATTAGATTTTTCATTTTATGATTTTTCTGTGATTTACTATGATTTTTCAAAGATTCAGCCGAAATAAATAAAAAAAGGAAAAGACAAAACCGCCTCACTGTAGCAAAACCACCGTTTACTGTAGCAAAACCGCCTTCGAAACCGCTCCAGGGAGGTAAAATGCACGGTTTGAAAAGTTGAGGGAAGTGATTTGCCCGGTTCTAAAGTTGAGGGAGGAAAAGCGGACTTTCGTGAAAGTTGGGGGAGGAAAAGTAGACTTTTTCCCCGCCGCGGCGGTGGCGTGGACCAGTGCTGTGCGGCCTGCGTGCCCCACTCCCGGCCCACCCACGGGTCCCGAGGTGGCGGGGACGTGCGGCGTGTCCGTCCAACACCGTGTCCTCGTCGCCGCGATGCATGGTGATACTGTACCCTCGTGGCCTTGTATATGGTTCGCCGCGCGCGGCTGCCACTGTGCCACCGCGAGTAGACCACGAGAAAGGGTAATGCAGGCGCAGCGTGCTTTGCTTTGTTTGGGCCTACTAATTAGTTTGGCCTTGTCGGTACCAAAAGTACGGGGGTACCCACATCCATCGCTAGTAAAAAACTAAAACGACTGAAACCGCAATAAAAGGCAGCCCGCCTCGACCGCGCATCCTGTCCGCCTCGTACGAGGCCCGCTCGACGGGGCGCCTCGACCGCGCTCCGGCTCCGACTCGTACGAGGCCCGCTCGACGGGGCGCCTCGACCGCGCCCCATCCCGTACAGCAAGCTACCTCGACGGCGCTCCGACCCGCGCGAAGCTCGTCCGCCCACTGGGAAAAACTCCGACTCGCGTGAGCCCGGGTCGAGCGCCTCGACTCCTTCTCTTTACCTACCCCAGGACAAAAGCCATAGCATTTAATGCGGTTACCTACTATCACCTACCGGCATGGCTGCGACCAGGATCGACGTGGGAACAATGCCCGTGTCAGGTCTCACTGTTTTACCACCCATCCCATGATGAGAGGTGAAACCCGTCACTATACCCACCTTACCGCGCACTGTTTACCATCGATCAACCTCGAGGGAGGATAAGACAAGGCCCGTTCTCCGCAATCTCGGGGATTCGGCCTTATCTATCCGGTCTCGACCCGGCCTCGACCCAACCTCGACGCTCGGCACAGTTCAACGGCAAGGGAAGGATGGTATGGCACGACGCTTCGGGTCATTTTGCCGTCTCGTCTCCCACGACGCCATGGTGTCCAGAGATGGCCGACCATTCCTAGGGCACGTCGCTACAGTCAACTCAACAGGAATCGACCAAACATCACCTCAAGGCTCCCCGTCGTCCTGGCCTCCTCTCGCCCTATAAAAGGGTAGGCCAGGGTTCTACGAGAGGAGGAGGAAGGAAGGACCCGACCGGACAACAACAGACAACGAAGAAAAACAAGAGATCGATACCTCAAGCAACCACCCTTGTCCTTTTTTCCTCTCTTTGAGACTTGGGCTCGACGCCCTCTCTCGCATGCTTGTAACCCCTACACGAGCACTTCGGTGCAAGGAAATACAAACTTCTCCCCCCCCCCGCTGGACGTAGGGTCTTCTTTTGCCCGAACCAGGATAAACCACCGTGTGTTCTCCTTGCATCACCATCCAGGAAAGAGACACGCAGCATTTACTCATTGGTTTAGGACCCCCTCGGGTCCGAACACCATCCAGGAAAGAGACACCGTGTGCTCTCACACGATTTACAAGGATGCAGCTGCGTGCTAAGTAAATCATGCGAGAACACGATCCAAGCGATAAAGGGAAGAAAAGCTCGAATAAAACTAAATCAACCATGAACCGGTTTATGTTTCGAGTTTTTAGGCCTTCGAGGCCACCACGATCAAAATTCGAAATGCTAACTTATTACATGGGCCTTCATGCCCAGATTTGGCTCACAGGCCCTCATCGTCATTAGGCGGAACCACCTCGGCTTCAAAAAGCGAGGCCAGACGGCTTCCAGGCTCTTTGGCGGCTTCAATCAGCTCCACGCATGCATCCTCGTTCTCCTCGTCTGTCCGGTCTGGGTCTGTGATAAAGCCCTTAGCGACGAGCTTCATGTCGAACACAAACCCTGAACGGACGACGGCCAGCGCCCTCTTCACGCCGTGATGGAGGCCGTCCCGTATCTTCTCCCGGGCAAGGCGGCCCAGCGCCACCATCCGACGGACGAAGGAGTTCCCCGGAACATCTTCCCCGGTGTCGGCGTCGGGCTCGACCCCCAGGCCGTCACACACGGTGGTGATCGTGCCCTGGAGCAGTTGGGTCCTCCGGATCTCGGCTTCGAGGAGGCTCTGGAAGGAGTTGGTAGAGGATTGGGCCTCTCGGTTCTCCCTCTCCAGCTCTGAAACACGACGAACAGATTAATACCCAACGCAAGGCCCTCCACATCATAGCCATAACAATCACACTTACCCTCGATATGGGTCTGCAGGCCCACGACCTCGTCGCGAAGCCCCCCACACGTTCGCTCAAGCCCCAGGAGGGCGCTGTCCTTGTCACTGATGGTCGCCTTTAGCGCCTCGATCTCCTGTTGAGCAGACTCGAGAGCTGCGTCCTTCTCTTGGACGGTTCCCTTCAGCATCATGACCTCGTCCTTCAGAGCATCAGAACGAGCGGTGGCCCGCTCGACCTCGACGTTGAGGGTATCACGCTGACAGCTAACCTGGGAGACATTCTCCTCGAGCTCCTTCACCCGTCTCGACAGGGGCTCGAGATCCCCGCGGGCCTGGGCAGCCTCCTCCCGAACCTTCTCCATGCCAGTGCGCATCATGGCCTCGGCTGCCCACGCCTGCATCGCTTCCTCTTTCACCATCGCGTAGGCGACACGCAGCTCAGCCATTTTGGCGTTCCGATCGGAAAGTCGTTTCTGGGCCTCCTCGGCCAAGACCCGTTTGCTGAGACAGCGCGGCCCACATGCCACTCTCATCCCGAATGAAGAGTGACTTGCGGCGGGAGTGCTCCTTCAGCTCCTGAACGCAATTCGAAAAAAAACCGAAAAGGTTAAAAAGCCGAGGGAAAAAGACACCAAGAAAACCACGGAAAAAGCCGACGGGTCGATCGTACCTCGGTGGCATCCCCCATACTCCGCATGGCACCAGACGCCACTCGGAGCAACCGATCAAGGTGCCGGCGGACGCCCTCGAGGTACTCCCATCGGTGCACTTCATCTTTGTCGTTCAGGACGAAGATGGGCTCGGCGTCGGGGTTCACGGCGTCCCTAAACTAGAGCGACACCCCCCACCTCGGTATCTCCGCCTCTGCCCGCGCTATCGCCAGCGCGGCAATGTCGGGCCATGATGACAACGACCCAGCCTGGGCGTCTCCCGGTCCCGCGGAAGGACCGGCCTCGCCCGCAGTTTCCGCCTCTCCGACGGCCGTCGAGGCACCGGCCTGATCCGCAGCTTTGCCCCCCTCGACCCCCATCACTTGTTTCCCTTTGTCCAGGGGGGTGTCGTCGGGGGGAAGGTCCACGGCCATGGGTGCCCGCCCCCCTAGGGGAATGGGCCCCTCAACCGCCGGCGCCTCCGGAGCCGGCGCCTCGACCGAAGACGACTCCGGTACCCGCGCCTCGACCGTAGGCGCCCCCAGAGCCAGCGCCTCTTCTTCCGGCGCTCCGGTCAGGGGCTCGACCGCCCCGCCCTCCACCATACCCGCTGGCTCGGCCAACGGGTCTTGTTGCGACGGTGACCCGCCCGCCAGGGCCGCCTCCTGCCCTGACACCGACGCGACCTCCTCCATGGTCATGTCACCCCCCGCCCGCTCCGCGCCGCGGACGGGTGCCTCGCCCGTCGCGACCTCGACGGCAGCCTTGGCCGTCGCTGACGACCTGGGTCCCGCCTCGACCGCACCGGGCGCCACCATCTCCGCCGATTCGGACCCCTCCACGGCAGGGTCCGTGCCAGTAACCACCGTGGCGTCCGCTGGTTCCTGCCATTGTCGCAGGCGCCCCTTCGCGGCCTTGACCTGCCGGACCCAGGCCGCATCCTGCTCCACCGTTCGGTTAAGGACAACGGCGCTGGCCCGCAGCGACTTCACGGGGGTAAGCCCCATTGGCTCCGCCTTCCGCTTTAACCTGCAAAGTGAAGAAACGTCAGCCAATGGACCTCGAGAAAGGTAGGACAACCGAGCAGAGACGCTTACCTGGAAATTGGCACCAAGGGCCTCGACCCCGTGCGACCCGAGCCTCCCGGGGCGGCCGATTGTGGCCTCGCAGCGGCCTCACCAGCAGGCCAGGCACTCCTGGGGGCTCTGACTGACGCACCGCCCTATGCCTTTTGTGCCTCCGAGGCCAGCTGGCCTCGGGTTCTCACGCCTACCGACACCGCCGCTGATGATGACGCCGGTACTGCCGTCCCAGCCCCTGCCCGAGCTTGCGGGGCCTGGGCTGGTGCAGACGTCCCCATCGACCCCTCTTGATGGGTCCGGGGTAAAGCGGCCCCTCCCGTCGAGGGGCCCGTCTCCTTCTCCGTCTTCTCGTCCTCCTCGGACTCCTCGACCACGACGACCGAGGAGGACGCCCCCCTGATGGGTTCCACCAGGGGGCGAACGTCGGGAAGATCCCCCAGCCCGGTCGTGGTCTCATACCGCGACAGGGCGTCATCGTCCTCACCGCTGCTGTCATCGTCCTCCCCCGAGATCGTCTCAGAAGGCGACGGCGCCAGGGGGACCCCATCGATAGTCTGCTGGCGCCGGAGCTTCTTCAACGCCACCGCCTCTTTGGCCTTGCCGATTGCCCGCTTTTTGGCCGTCTCCTTGGTTTGCTTCTTCTTGGAAGCATGCTGGCGTCGAGCCTCCCGGGCAGGCCAGTCCTCTAGGACTGGCGGACGCGTCTCTCGCAGCGCCGACAAATCCTACGCGCCGGCCTCGACCAAATCAGCGAAATCCAAAAATAAACGAAATTGGCAAACCTACAAACCCTAAGATACGTACCACTGGCTTGAACCCTTCGGTAGGTCTCATGGGGACCCGGTTAGCCTCCTCCACCTTGAAGTTCCCGACCATCCGACGCGCTCGCCGGAGGACCTCCTCGAGGGAAAGGGATTCGTGGGACATCCGGGTCCCCTCCAGCGATGCCTCCGGAGTCATCTGGTCGAGGCGGAGACGACGCCGGCACAGTGGCATCACCCTACGGCGATGGAAGGCCACGGCCACCACCGTAGCCGTCAAGCCCCGAAGGCGAAGCTGCTGCAGCGCCGCCAGCAGCGGGTCCAGGCGCGGCTTCTCGGCTTCCGGCACTCCGTATGTCCAGCGATCCTCTCGAGCGGTTAGCACGCGGCCGGTGTACCTCGGCAACTGATTTTCATCGTTGCGGAGGTAGAACCAACCCTCGTGCCACCCACTGTTCGAAGAGATGAGGCGAGCCGGGATGTACAGATCCGCCTGGCTCGACCTCACCTGCAGGACGCAGCTCCCTACTCGGGCCGCGCACAAGACGCCCTTCTCCCCCACCTTCTTGGCGAAGAGCTCGGCCTTGAAAAGGTGAAGCCAAAGGTTCCACTGCGGCTCCACCCCAAGGTAGCCCTCGCAGACCGCCGCGAAGATGGCGGCCTGCGCGACGACGTTGGGGGAAAGGTAGTGAAGCTCCACCTGGTAGTAGTGGAGGAGCGCGCGCATGAAGACGGACGCTGGCACGCCAAACCCCCGCTCGTGGAAGCAGACGAAGCTCACCACGTACCCCTCCGGGGGCGCCGGCTCCCGGTGGGCAAGGGGCGGTGCGATCCACTCCGGTTGCGACCGGCTCGTCCTCGGCCGCAGCAGCCCATCCTCGACCAATTCTTCCAACCTCCTCTTCGTCACCGAGGAGGCGGCCCAGTCGTCGGCGGGGAGGATCTGGCTCTTTCCTGCCATCGGTGTTGTCGAAAGGGGGGTGGACGAAGAGGACGCGGTGGCGATAGCGATGCGGGCGCAGAGCGCGATAAGGCAAGGGTTGTCTGAGGCAGAAGAATGCAGGAGCGCAAGGGAATGGAGGGGAACGCAGACCCCCAGGCCTTGATTTTATATGCCCAGGTGGAAGCCCAACAGCCGCGCGAAAAGGTAGGAACCGTTTCCTTACATCTCGCAGGAGTCGGGCACGTGGCCGTCCCCCACGTCGTAACCGTACGCCACGTCGCCCACTACCACGCCGATCTCGCCTCCCCCAAAAGATGCACCCGGCTAACGGGCGGGGGAGGGATCCACGGACGGATATTCCCAGATATCTGGGAAACGGGCCCCGAGCCCGGTATAAGCCTCGAGGGAGCGAAAGCTGGCCCTCGACCAGGGTTTGGTAGCTGCCCTCGAGCAACAGAGTTAGGGACGACCTAGGGTGCGCCCGTACATGGCCAAGGGCTCGAGCCACACTCTTGAGGCACCCCAGGACGTATTCGAGGCCGAAGGAGGAGGTCATCGTAGGAATCCCCCCGGGGGAGGCATCGAGCCCTCAAATCCTGTCGTAGGAAATCGAGATCCACACGACCACTCCTTAGCATCTTTGAGAGCGCCTCCGGGCCACTAGCTAACCCTTAACGAACGGGGCACGGGCTCTCACTCGAATTCCCCCGCTAGCAGCTCACCGGAGATCGTCGGAACTCGCGCCCAAACGAGGGTAGTACGGCATTCTCCACCCCTCCTCCTTTTTTCAAAAAGGAGCATGAGGGTCGCATAAAAGATGGTCGAGACTCTGATCGACCTCGTGCGCGCGAGGCTCGGGGGCTCGACCGCAGAAACCTAAGCCTCGAGGGAGCGAAAGCTGGCCCTCGACCAGGGTTCGACAGCTGCCCTCGAGCAACAGAGTTAGGGACGACCCAGGGTGTGCCCGTACATGGCCAAGGGCTCGAGCCACGCTCTCGAGGCACCCCAGGACGTATTCGAGGCCGAAGGAGGAGGTCGTCGTAGGAATCCCCCCGGGGGAGGCATCGAGCCCTCGAATCCTGTCGCAGGGAATCGAGATCCACACGACCACTCCTTGGCATCTTTGAGAGCGCCTCCGGGCCACTAGCCGACCCCTAACGACTGGGGGCACGGGCTCTCACTCGAATTCCCCCGCTAGCAGCTCACCGGAGATCGTCGGAACTCGCGCCCAAACGAGGGTAGTACGGCGTTCTCCACCCCTCCTCCTTTTTTCGAAAAGGAGCGTGAGGGTCGCACAAAAGACGGTCGGGACTCTGATCGACCTCGTGCGCGCGAGGCTCGGGGGCTCGGCCGCAACGAATCATCCCCCAATAAAATGAAAACAAGACCTCGGAGGAGTCTCAGCACTCCACCGAGGCCTCGGGGGCTACACCCGGCGGGTGCACTCGCGCGCCCCCACCGGAAAAAATTACGACGCTACGACTCCAGTTCGAACAAACCTCTGGGAGAGTGATCACACACTCACCCAAAGGCTCGAGGGCTACTGTCGGTACCAAAAGTACGGGGGTACCCACACCCATCGCTAGTAAAAAAACTAAAACGACTGAAACCGCAATAAAAGGCAGCCCGCCTCGACCGCGCATCCTGTCCGCCTCGTACGAGGCCCGCTCGACGGGGCGCCTCGACCGCGCTCCGGCTCCGACTCGTACGAGGCCCGCTCGACGGGGCGCCTCGACCGCGCCCCATCCCATACAGCAAGCTACCTCGACGGCGCTCCGACCCGCACGAAGCTCGTCCGCCCACTGGGAAAACCTCCGACTCGCGTGAGCCCGGGTCGAGCGCCTCGACTCCTTCTCTTTACCTACCCCAGGACAAAAGCCATAGCATTTAATGCGGTTACCTACTGTCACCTACCGGCATGGCTGCGATCAGGATCGACGTGGGAACAATGCTCGTGTCAGGTCTCACTGTTTTACCACCCATCCCATGATGGGAGGTGAAACCCGTCACTATACCCACCTTACCGCGCACTGTTTACCATCGATCAACCTCGAGGGAGGATAAGACAAGGCCCGTTCTCCGCAATCTCGGGGATTCGGCCTTATCCATCCGGTCTCGACCCGGCCTCGACCCAACCTCGACGCTCGGCACAGTTCAACGGCAAGGGAAGGACGGTATGGCACGGCGCTCCAGGTCATTTCGCCGTCTCGTCTCCCACGACGCCATGGTGTCCAGGGATGGCTGGCCATTCCCAGGGCACGTCGCTACAGTCAACTCAACAGGAATCGACCAAACATCACCTCAAGGCTCCCCGTCGTCCTGGCCTCCTCTCGCCCTATAAAAGGGCAGGCCAGGGTTCTACGAGAGGAGGAGGAAGGAAGGACCCGACCGGACAACAACAGACAACGAAGAAAAACAAGAGATCGATACCTCAAGCAACCACCCTTATCCTTTTTCCTCTCTTTGAGACTTGGGCTCGACGCCCTCTCTCGCATGCTTGTAACCCCTACACGAGCACTTCGGTGCAAGGAAATACAAACTTCTCCCCCCCCCCCCCCCCCGCTGGACGTAGGGCCTTCTTTTGCCCGAACCAGGATAAACCCCCGTGTGTTCTCCTTGCATCACCATCCAGGAAAGAGACACGCAGCATTTACTCGTTGGTTTAGGACCCCCTCGGGTCCGAACACCGACAGGCCCCATATACTTATTAATTTTCATAGACACTACGCATAAAAACCATAGTGCCATGAATAGTTTCTATAGAATAATTTTTTATTAATCACATACATTTTCTCTCTATTCTCTATCAATCATATCCCTTTATTTCTTGGTTCTCGTGTAAACTTGGTTTCTAACTAAGACCCGGTTTCTAGGATTTTCTCTCTTTAATAACTATCTTGCCATATTAGCCAAACGCTTAGATGGTAGTACAATTAATGTCCATAAAAATTACGGTAATTTCTGTGTTGAGAGTGCCCTCAGGAACACACATGCCCAGACATGCGTTTTGCAGTAATCGTGGCTTTATTGGAGTGAATAGTACTCCTATATGCTCTACTCTCGCTACGCTCACAGTTCCTCCTCTATGGTCGAGTGAAGAGAAGCCTCGGATCTCACTATGCGATAGTAGCAATCCTGGCCAGGTTCAGGTTTGTTTGCCTGCATCAACCATGGGCTCAGCCCTCCTACACCCACAACCAGACCCTTCATATGGCCCAAGGCTGCACCATGCACGACATGCTAACAAAAAACGAGATCAAATCTGTTTCTCTGAAGCCAGGTTTTGGGTGCTTTAGGTAGCGTGCATGAATGACCCATTGCTCCTTTCAGGCAAACAAACAGAAGAAGGTGCATCCCATTGACTAGTTTCTCAGCTCGTGCAGGCCCAGGCTAACATTAAACTTGCATTGGAATTCGGTAGTGAATTTGTGATAGGTGGAGAAAAGGAAAGAAATATGATGAATGAATAGGAGAGAGAGAGAGAACTGAGTGACCGGTGAACAGCTTGGCTATAGATCCGAGGAATTGTTTTGTCAACTTTGAGGTAGAGACGTTAATTAAGCTTGTTAAGATTTGTGCCGATGACTTCTCAGATTGTGACTAGTTAAGACTTTATTCATTGATGAAGAAGTTAGAAATGATAATGATTTCTCAACTTGTACTGGTCTTGAAACCTTGTTGAAATTGGTTCAAATTGATATACTGTATACATTTCCCTGTGCATGGTCTCATTGAACTTGAATTCTGCCAGTAGCAACATTGGCGGTTGAAAGAGCCTTCTCTATTATGAATATCATTAAGACTGAACTGATAATAAAATGAATGATGATTGGATGGATAGTAGCATGATATGCTCGAGATTTATTTGCAGCGGCACAAGATGAAAAATTCTAAAGCACTTTCAAGGCTGAAGAAACTGCATGATAAATTTGCCTAGCGAGGGTGTGAGAAAATGAATTGTGCATATTGTATTTCTTCATATGTTATCTTGTTGTTTTGATAATCATGACATTTTAAAAATTCTTATGTAGAATTGAAGAGGACAGCGGCCAAATTGGTGTGAAATTGTAAAGATGTGTATGATCTTTTTGTTATCGGAATCTCTAACATTTGTTTTTTTTCTATCTACAATGTTCTACATTTTGCTTGAGCACTTTAAATTGATGTCGTCAGTTATGTTCTTTGTTATATCTATGAATGCACAACTAGTAAAATTGTTAGTCTTTATCATTTAGACGCCTTGTCTCGCTTCTAGATCCAGCATTGGTTTCATAGCGCGTTGTTTTTTCGTTGATGGCATATAATTATTCCTCAACCAGAAGTTTTTTTAAGCAGAGAGCGCTCTTTGTACTGTTCAATACTGTTTATAACGCGACATCGTTATTCACTGTTCACTTTTCGTTTTTTCTTAAATAAATTTTAAATAATTTCTTTACTGTTTATAACAGGCGCGGCGGCAGCCGGCAGCGCGTCCACCGTGCTACTATATCTCAAATCAGCAGGGAGAGACGTTAGGACGTTAGGTACGGCTGTTAGCACGTAGTACAGCCACAGCACACCTACTCCCTACCTAGCCATTGCATGTTCTAGTTTGTTCTCCACGCCAGTTGGAATGCCTAAATAGCCACAAGAGTCAAAGCAAAGCTGTCCAACATCGCCTAACGCGGCTAGGCACCCATGGCAATGGCATGCGCGGCCAGAGAGTCATACTAACTCATAACACTGATTAAGCTAATCGAGTGTGAATTTTGGATTCTAATCATCAATTCATCAGTCAAATTTTGCCACTATATACTAGTACTAGTACTGTACTACTTTCTTTTATTCTAGCAGGAAACCCGTGCAAAGCAAAGGCGATTTATTTATTTGTTATTTTTTTTGGAAGGAGGAGTGGAGGGGGAAAAGAAAATGTGTTGGACAGTGACGGGCTTTTGCTACAGGAGCAGATCCGTTAAGGTGCATGAACGGGAAGTTGGGACCGTGACGGGTCCGTACTGCTATGGGGTACTGTTGCATACGTTCATACCGGGTGGGTACAGTTCACAGCATCCGTTAAGTTCATGTCTCAGGTGGTACTGTTCATAGGATTCAGTACTGTTCTTAGAATAGGAGAGAGGAATATTAAGGGTTCTGATAGAGGGGAATGGATCTCCAACTTTAATAGTATAGTATAGATTACTCCCTCTATAGTACTGTACAGTACTATGCCACAATTTTGTTACTCCCTCCGTCAAAAAAAACATGTGATTCTCATTTTTCGAGAAGTCAAACATTTTAAACTTTGACTAAATTTATATAAAAAATATTAATATTTATAATGCAAAATAAGTATCATTAGATTAGTTATAGAATATATTTTTATAATAAATTTATTTAAAGGCATAAATGTTAATACTATTTACTATAAACTTGGTCAATCTTGAGTCAGTTTAACTGGCACGCATCCTATAATTGCATCTTTTGTTGGACGAAAGAAGTACATACAAGTAACAGGCATCGAGATTCGTGACCTGGAGCGCAGCATCAATGGCATTGAGCACCCAACTCCCTTTCCTACGCGGCTACACTCCTACAGTCCTACTCCCTTCGTACTAAAAAAAAAGAAGTCGTTTTGAATAGCGACACGGTTTTCAAAACATAACTTTGACTTCTTATTTTCATAAAAATATTTATCAAAAAGTGATATATATATATATATATATATACATATTTATGAAAATATTTTTCAAGACAAATCTATTCATATAGTTTTTACATTTTCAAACTCAACAACTTAAAAGTTATTCATGATTTATATTCCCGATGTTTGACCAAACCTTGTCCAAAACGACTTCATTTTCGAGTATAGAGGGAGTACGTACCACGAGACACCGAATCTGACCAGGCAAGCTATGGGTGTGTATAGTTTGCGAAATTTTTTGGCTTTTGATTATTGTAGCACTTTTGTTTGTATTTATCAATTAGTGTCTAATCATAGACTAATTAGGCTCAAAAGATTCGTCTCGTGATTTTATACCAAACTGTGTAATTAGTTTTTTTTATCTACATTTAATACTCTATACATGTGTCAAATATTCAATATAACGGAGAATCTTAAAAAAAAAAATTTAGAACTAAACATGGCCTATGCACCAGTGCTCCAGCCGGGACGACATGGTTTGACCGCGCCCGTTTCTTCGTCGACTATCCTTCTTTGGCCTTGTATAGTTCACTCCAAAATACAAAAAGTTTTCAAAATTTCCCATCACATCGCATATGTCGGTATATATATGGAGTATTAAATGTAGGTAAAAAATAATTAATTGCACAGTTTGTATATAAATATCGAGACGAATCTTTTGAGCCTAGTTAATTCATGATTGGACAAAGCTTATCAAATACAAACGAAAAGTGCTACAACACTTTTCAAAAAAAAAAAAAGAAACTAAACATGGACTTTGTTTGCAATTGAAAGGTACTCTCTGGCCAAGAAAAGAATGCAAGTTCATTTTTTTAAGGGGGTGTTTAATGGCTGAGGTGAAAAATTTTGAGGTGTCACATCGAATATTTCATGGGATATCGAAAGGGGTGTTCGAATACTAATAAAAACTAATTACATAACTCGTCTAGAAACCGCAAGACGATTTTATTAAGCTTAATTAATCCGTCATTAGCACATGTTTACTGTAGCACGCCATTGTCAAATCATGGATTAATTAGGCTTAAAAATTTGTCTCGCAAATTTATCGCAGTCTGTGTAATTAGTTATTTTTTCCGTCTATATTTAATACTCCGTGCATATGTCTAAACATCCAATGTGATGGGGTAAAATTTTTTTGAGAGGAACTAAACACCCTCTAAGTTTAACTCAATTAAAAATAATATAGTCAATATTTGCATTTTCAAATAGGTTTGCTATCAAAATATATTTCATAATTAATTTAATGATACTTATTTAGCTTCATAAATATTAGTATCCTTTTTTATAAATGTGGTCAAACTTGAATTTGTTTGATTTATCAGGAAGTGAAAATTGTATATTGTTTGGAATAGAGGGAGTAGGTAGAGTGTAGACAAACAACATCTATACATCTATAGGTTCGACATCATAATAAATACTCTCTCTGGACCATTTTATCTGGCGCAAGTTAGAATAACAAGCCTCCTAGATTACACTTTGACCACTCATTTCCTTTATATTATATTATTTATGCTTATAAACTTATAATCATTGGATAGTATAATTCCTTACAAATCTAATCATATAAAGTTTGTATTATAATAGTTAAAAATTATTAGCCTAATTATTGGTTAAAGTTTTTAAAGTTTGAATCTTGATATGCATGTGCGCCAGATAAAATGGATCGGAGGGAGTAGTATTATCTTTGGTATAAATGTGGTCAAACTAGAATTTTTTTGACTCCTCCGTTGGATAGCATCATAAATACTAGTATTTTTTTATATAAATTTGATCAAAGTAGAATTTGTTTGACTCCTCCAGAAGTGAGAGTTATTTTTTTATGGAAGGAGTATTAGACAAACAACAGCTATAAATCGAGAGCTAGCGGCTTTTCAAAATTCTCAAACGAGCATCTAGAATTAGAGCAAGGTCAATAATAGAACCAAGTGCTTGGCTATAAACCAAATTATAAGAGCCAAGCTATACAATAGTTAGCCTTCTATTTGTCTATAAAATTTCTTTATTATTATATGTCTCTATTCTCTTTCCTATTCCTCCTCACATACATCTCTATTAGGACCCACTACTACCTATGCTTCCGTGTCTAGTTTGGTGCTTGCATGGGAGCCAAGCTCTCTTTTCTCTCCTTTCTTCTCTCTTCCACGTCAGCAAAAATATTAATTAGCTTGGTTATAAGCCAATTGTTGTACTTACTCTTACAAAGCTTATAAAGTTATTAAAAAACTGGTACTTATTAGGCCAGTCTCGGTGAAGATTTCATGTCACTGTTTCAACACATCTTAATTTTGGAAACCGTGCAGAAGAGTTTCATCCTCTGCTCCTATAAAACTCTTATCATCTCTCTTCATTAATATGGTGCCACATCAACATAATTAATGCCCATAAAACTATGATGAAACCCATTGAGACAGTCCTTGTATGTCTCTCCTAAATCCGATGCTTCTTCATGTATTGTGGGCTTGTGCAGCTGTAGTAGGTAGCTTATTAGGCTTGTCGTCAACTTTGTTAAATTGTTTTATATTGGCAAATAATGAATTGGCTCTAGTCTAGACTCTAGAGTGACTTGAATCTCTTGTCACTTGATCTAAACAACCGGCAAAATATGCATCCATATCTTCAAAACAAAAGTGTACTATGGTTTCTGCGATTCTTTTTAGGGCAAGTCATATAAATATGTATTCACTAACTTTGATGCCATTGCCACTATGGTTGTTCATGATACGTTCAAATCCGTTAGCTAGCCTTAGGAAAGTCAACAGTGATACATGGACCACTAGTGATACTGCACCATATCTTCATTATTTTACTTATCAGTATAGTTTGGACCAGATTATATCATAGTATATATATTGTTGATGCCTACTTATCAAAAAAGTGACACCACATGTGCGAGCATCTCTAAAGCTTTGCGGTCTACTTGCAAGTTTATCCAAAAGCCTTTCTAGCTTATAACTCGGAGACTGCATCGCTTAAGACACCTCCAATAACAAAGTCATCTAACTACTCCATAGTTTACCACATCATCTAAAACAGAACCTCTTCAACAATCCAACTCCACACCACCTTAGGCTCAGCCCTGAATACTTCTTTATTTCCCATCCACGTTCATCTCTCTTTATGAACCACAGAGGGCCCAAACCAATCGCCCAAGCATGCCCATCATCACCACGCTCGCTCGCTCTGTGCCAGTCCGCCGCCCCCATCCGCGCCTCTCCGTTTCGGGTTCGCGTTGCCACTACCGCCCCATGCCCCTCCATGCCGGGCCTCGCGTCGCCGCCGCCGAGCTCGTTCTGCAAAAGCACTTAGAAAAAAAAGAAAGATGAATGGAAACATGGTGGACCCTACTAGCCGACGTAGTAATCTGTCCGAGTCTAGCTACCATGGAAATAAGAGTTATCTTCTCTCTCTTCTGTCTCTTTTATATAAGCAAAATTATTGAGCTAGAGTTCTACGAGCTAGCTGATGCATGCTAGTTATGGTTTGCGCATCTTTGTATTAGGATTGAGAAATAGTGAAAGTTACAACGACGCGTCACGAACATGACACACTATGGTAGTGTGGGGGTGATGTTAGTGTTATACAATCGGTTCTGACCTCCCTAATGTATGAAGATCATGGGCTATTACTCGCTAATCATACTACGTAGCCGTCATCGGCGATCAGACACGCTGGCGTGCACGGCGCCTCAGTCGCTCTCCTCGTGGTTCTAGAAAGAGCTGTCGTATTGCCTCAACATGCAAGGGGTTGAGCTAGTTGACGAAAATGCTGTCACAGACGTCCTCATGACGTGAGAGAGGAATACATCGTGAAGTGCGCGAAACTATATCTTCGGTCCATGCTAGTCTCTTGCCGTTTTCAGTATTCAGAGCTAGCTCTGATCGAGATTTGATACGTCGAACCGGCTGCCATGACTAAATCCCTTTCCTCATATGTATGATCAAATATATATAGCAATATCAATTACCGCTAGAAAATCAAGCTATATACTTTTGTAGTATATCATATCCAATCATGCAATGGTCGATCGAACCTCAGAGACCAACCATGGTAGAAACGCTACGTACATTCAACGGCCAAACGATTTTGCATATGCTCTGCAAGCATATTTTAGTACCAGATTTTAGATGGTCCGTCCGTTGATCGATCGACAGCAAGCTAGGTAAGGGAAGAAATATATAGTGGGCACAACACTGCTTCGTCTATGAGCTAGCGACGAGTCTGTTCATCGATCAATGCCAAGAGATGAGAGAACTGACGTCTGACTGACGAGACGGGCATGCATGGGACTATTCCAGGACACAGGAAACGACAAGCTAGCGAGGTGACCCATCAGGGCAACAAGCCAACAAGCCAACAACCGAGCCAGGCCAAATGGCCATGCCAGCTGCCAGTGTTGGCGAGTGACGACACAGCAGGGTGCACAGTTGGAACCTGACCGCCGGCAGCGCGCACGCAGGGGCTGTCTGCAGTCTGCTTGCTTGCAGTTCCAGAATGAACCTGTTCCAGGTTCACCACTCGGCCCATACCTGCCTGAGGCCTCGGATCATCCGGCACAGCAGCTGTGGTGTCGTCAGATCAGATCACAATAATACTAGGGTCTTGTTTAGGTGGCAAAAAATTTGCCTCAAAAGTGCTATAGCATTTTTGTTTGCATTTAGTAATTATTGTCTCCACCATGGTCTAAGTAGGCTCAAAAGATTTTGTTAGGAACGACACCACAGCTGCTGTGCCGGATGATGATCAGGGGGCCTCAGCGTCAGGTCCAGCGGTGGGAAGATCAGAGCGGGCTAAGACTAAGAGTGCTAAAGTGTATGGGACAGAATGGGAGAATGAATGAGCCCAGTAACGTAGCGTGTGTGTGCTCCTCTTATATTCTGTGACCTCTGTCTGATGAGGGCATGACTATTGTATCGATCAAACTCTGAACCCTGAAACTAAGATTCATCTGTTCCTTGCCCCTGCTGTTCTTCCTAGCCCCTGCTCTGTTCTTCCTTTTCCTTCCCCTGCTTCTTCCTTTTCCTTCCCCTGCTGCTAACAAATTGGTATCCAGAGCCTATCCTTCCTCGGCCAAATCCTTCCCCACCCGAACCCACCCATCTTCCATGATCTGAGGTTGCCATCTCCAACTCGATCCCCATCCTGGAACCCCATCAAATCGCCCACGACCATTTCACCCGATTCCGCAAGGAACTCAGTGCCATGGATCCCAACACCAAACTCCTGCTCGATGAGCTCAAATCGGTGAAGACCTCCCTCGAATCGTCGCTTGGGGGGCACATCGGAGAGGAGGAGGCGTCGCTGGGCAAGCGAATTGAGGGCGTGGAGCACTCCATCGTGGACCGGTTCACCCACCTAGAGGACGCCGTGAAGGTGTTCAACGATTGGAAGCCTAAGGTGGACGCGTCGGTGGCTGAGCTGCGCTCGGAGTTGGGCGCGATCCGCAAGTCTAAAGCGGTGGTGGAGCAGATGCGTGAAGAGATGACTGTGCTCCGCAAAACTGTGAGTCGTGTGGTGCTCGACTCAGACCCGTCAACATCTGTTGGGGTCCTGAAAACTCAACCTGTGGTGGCCGCAGCGACATCATCTGCCGGGCACCCGGCCATCGGCCCGTTTGTTGGGCACGGCTCTACACTTCATCATCAGGGGTTCGAGCCCACGGCTCAACCCTCGGTCAAGGGTAAGCTCATACAGACCCTTCCCCAACCCACCCATTAGTATGTTCTTCATAGATCACTTTCTAGTTTGGCGTTAGATATGGGGGGATCGGGTGTTCCATGGAGGTGGTGGTGCGCCGCATGAGCAGTGTGCGCATTGGGGGCCGCAGTATTATAGTAGAAAATTACCTAAGATGGATTTTCTGGTTTTTGATGGAGAGGATCCAAAACTGTGGCTCAGTCGTTGTGATGATTATTTCGATATATACTCGGTTGAGCCCAGTCAGTGGATTCGTTGTGCCACGATGAAAATGAAAGGGGCCACGTCCCGCTGGCTCCAGTCCCTAGATCCGAAAGTGAAGTCAATTGCTTGGGATGAGTTTTGTAAGCTAGTGTTGGATCGCTTTGGTCGGGATCAGTATGAGTTATTGATTCGTCAGTTGTTTCACATCCGTCAGTCTGGGAGGGTTCAGGAGTATGCTGACCGATTCACTGGATTGGTGGATCAGTTGATAGCTTATGGTAAAAATACAGATCCCTTGTTCTATGCTATGAGGTTTGTCGATGGGTTGCGAGATGATATATGTTCTGCTGTTTCTATGCAACACCCATCTTCTATCGATGCGGCCTGCGTGCTCGCATTGTTGCAGGAGGAATTGGTGGATGCTGAGCATCGGAAGTCTCCATCAAAATTTCCACCAACATCGCCGCCTGCCACAGGACATGATCGTGGTGGGCGCGCTCTGGCTAGTGGTGCTCCAGCGGATGATCGGCGGCCTCGCGGCGTCGATGTCGAGGACAAGCTGGCCACGCTTCGATCTTATCGGCATGCCCGCAGCCTATGTATTCATTGCGGTGAAAAATGGTCGCGTGATCACAAGTGCCCTGAAGCTCTCCAATTACATGCTCTGCAAGAATTCTGGGAGATGTGTAATGGTGATGACTCGGCATGTTCTGAGGAAGCTACATCTAAAGAAGAGTCTCCACAAGTTTTTGCAATTCAGGTATTGGCTAATATTGCTGCTCCTACTCCAGTCCGTTCCATTCATCTGGAAGGCATGGTTCAAGGCATTCCAATTCACATATTGGTTGATTCTGGTAGCTCCTGTTCGTTTGTCAGTACTTCGTTGGCTAGTAAGTTGACTGGTGGCTCTACTCTCTCTGTACCTCCACGTGTCAGAATTGCTGATGGCAATCTAGTGGAGTGTTCTCAGTCATTCAGTAAGCTTACTTGGGAGGTCCAGCAATGTCAGTTCACCACCTCTTTCCTGGCCCTTTCGATGCCATCATATGACATGATCTTCGGTATGGACTGGTTGGTGAATCATAGCCCAATGCAAATTGATTGGCAAAACAAATGGCTTTAGATTCCTTATGAGCAGTCTACTGTTTGTCTTCAGGGCAAGCTGATGGAATTACCTGCTAGTTCAGTGATTCAGGTGCAGACTGTTGTTTCTGATGATTCTACTCAACAGAACACAGTCTACCCTGCAGTTTCTGCATTGCTGAAGGAGTTCGAGTCCGTGTTTGCTCCACCCACTGGCTATCCCTCGGCTCAGCCATTTGATCATGCCATACCACTGACTCCAGGGGCATCACCAGTGCAAGTCAGACCATACCTCTATCCACCGGTAGTAAAGGATGAGATCGAGCGTCAAGTTACTGAAATGCTCAAATCTGGGATTAGTCAGCCGAGTAACAGTCCATTTTCTTCTTCTGTGTTGCTTGTTAAGAAGAAGGATGGGACCTTCAGGATCTATGTGGACTTTCGCCACCTCAATGCCATTACGGCTAAAGCTAAGTATCTAATACCCGTGATTGAGGAGCTTTTGGACGAACTAACTCATGCATCATGGTTCACGTGCTTGGATCTTATAGCGGGTTATCACCAGATCCGTTTATAGCTTGGGGAAGAGCCGAAGACAACCTTTCAGACCCATTCAGGGCAGTATGAGTTCCGTGTCATGGCCTTTGGGCTCACTGGGGCACCAACCACTTTTCAGAAAGCGATGAATACGACATTAGCTCCACTACTTCGCAAAGGGGTTCTTGTATTCCTTGATGATATCCTCATCTACAGCCGTTCCTTAGAGGAACACTTGGTTCACTTCAGACAAGTGTTGGAGCTCCTCCATCGTGATCAGTGGCAAGTGAAGTTGTCCATGTGTTTGTTCGCGCAGCGTCAATTGAAGTATCTGGGACATGTTATTTCTGAAGATGGTGTTGCCACTGACCCTGACAAGGTTTAGGCCATACTCAGCTGGCCCGAACCAACCATGGTAAAAGAACTCCGCAGTTTTTTGGGCTTGCAGGTTATTACTGGCGGTTTGTGAAGCACTTTGGGGTCATCACTCGTCCTCTGACAGAGTTGCTTCGGAAAGGGGCCCTGTTTATTTGGTCCATAGCTCATGATGCAGCCTTTCATGTGCTAAAGCAAACCCTGACTACTGCTCCGGTGTTGGCCTTGCCTGATTTCTCGAAGTCCTTTTGTGTTGAAACTGATGCAAGTGGCATGGGTATTGGCGCGGTACTCACTCAAGAAGGTCAACCATTGGCTTTTCTCAGTAAATCTCTCTGCCCTTGTTCCCAGGGTTTATCCACCTACGAGAAGGAGTATCTTGCTATTCTGATGGCCCTTGATCAATGGCGCAGTTATTTGCAGCATGCTGAATTTCGTATTCTCACATATCAGAAAAGTCTAGTGCAGTTGTCTGAGCAGCGGCTGCACACGCCCTGGCAGCAGAAGGTCTTCACCAAGCTAATCGGGCTACAATATCAGATTGTTTATCGCAAAGGAGTTGACAACTGTGCAGCAGATGCTTTGTCTCGTGCACCAGCTTTGCTTTGTTTCGCAGTCTAGGTTGCTCAGCCGCAGTGGTTATCTGAGGTCGCTGCATCATATGAATCTGATTCCGATGCTCAGCAAATGATTGCTAAGTTAGTGGTTGACCCTGCAGCTGTGCCACATTTCTCCTTTCATGATGGCCTTCTTCGTTTCAAACAGCGTGTGTGGATTGGAAACAACCCTGAGCTGAAGACACGCATCCTTGCAACTGTAACAGAACCGCCCAATTATACGAGATTAAGTAGGAAAATCATCCAACGGAAGGACAATTCAATAAACTTAAGCCCGTATAACCCGGTAGTCCGTGAAATCTCGACGGATTTCAAACCATTTCACATAACAGCCAAGATCGTACTAAGTTCAGCGGTCACCATCATAAGTTACATAAAAGTTCGCGGCATAAAATACATCGGAATTTAAACATAGTTATTACAAACCAGGTTCGAATAAAAGTAGCGGAAGCGGTAGTTCAAATCACGCACACACACAACATTTTTCAATAAAGTGTCAGCCTGTGACCATCTCCAGCAAAAGCATCAGAAGAGAAGTAGCGAATGACCATTGCCCATGGTCCTATGCTTCGCCCATCGCAGGATAGAGGCAGTTGATACAATAGCCGTAATACATCTGCCCATCTATAACAAGTGGGAACAAAGCCCTGAGTACGAGAAGGTACTCAGCTAGACTTACCCGTCATAAACCAGAAATAAAAGACACCAAGGAATCATGATAGGCTGTCTGGTGGGGTAGCTGACTCATTTACAAAAAGACATTTTTAGCATTTAGGAAAACCTTTACAAAAGCTTTGTATCAAGTTAAATCTTTATTAACCTGTCAACTACATTTGCACCTGTACTAAAGTAATATGTAATTAAATAGGTAATGATAACCAATGATCATTAACAACTTCCATTATGTCATATTTCATATAACTGTCCAAGTGTTCCATCAATATTACTACGATGAAGTAGCTCAAGTCAAGTGTTCACTATCCAGTGAACGATGACGATTCGAATCGATTATTAACCAGCTGGTAGGTTATTCCTCACACAAACCTCACTCACCCGCTAAAGTGAGGTGTTGGTCACCGAGTCAACCATTCAGGTAAAGTCGCGAGCTTGCCAGGAACCACTTGTACCCGGGGGCCGCCCGACTGCTCTTTGGCCTTATCATCGCGCCCCTGTATCCTGCCACTACTGCTCCAGTACAGTGCGTTGCGGGCAATTCACTTGGCCTGAATAATCTCCCAGTTTCGCGGTCGGAAGGTACTTTATCTGACCAGCTAAATGTGAGGCATGCGTTCAACATGACTCGAGGGACAACAACGGACGGTCCTTAATCGACATAGACGAAAAACACTACAGTCCGAAACCCTGCAAGTTTCTGCCCGGTCTCAAATTCATTTCACACTTAGTTATACCATGACTTCATAGTATCCAAACAGATCCAGGTAACCACTTATAGCTCGCAGGTGACAGGAAATCACCCGACTTCTACCGGTCTAAGCAAGCTAAGCATTGACTCGACTGCGGATACCAGGGTAACAAGGATATAGGATAACAAAGGTAAGCAAGGTATAATGCAGCAATGTCTGCAAACAACTCCTAAACGTAATGCATCAAATTAAGTAAAGTTAATAATAAATTATTTGTAAACCGGGAGAGAAATGCTCCGAGGCTTGCCTCTCTCAAAGGAGCTCGGACGGTGATCGGGGCACTCCGGGAGATCTTCACCGACCTCCTCTTCGGCTTCTGTCACCTCCTGCTGCTGCACCTCGAGCTGCTCCTCTGGCTCCTCGGGTAAGACGACTGGGTTCTCGGTTTGCGATCCTATATGATGCAATGCGCGTAAGTGATTATGCAAACGTGCATCGAAGGAGATGAATGCAATGGATATGTTGAAATGCAAGGTAGTCATCATCATCCAAGAAACTATACACTACAAACACATGTCATCTACTGCATTCTCTTCTACTACTATTATGTTAAGTTAACATATTTTATGAAATGCTTCAAAGATACACCAAAGCTTTACTAATTTCTTAATCATACTTAAAGCAACACTTGCTTAAACTCTAAATAACAATAAGTTTGAATAGCAACATATATTTCTGATGCTCCTAAAAATCTAATAAAATTACAGTAGCATAATACTACCCTAAACAGACTACCATAAAAATTTCATGGCATTTGGATAAGTAAACTATCCTATACAAAAATGACAAGCTATAGCATAAAAATGAGCATGAAATTACTTTGTACTATGAAAAGTGTCAAACAACAGAATTAATATTTTTCCTAGGTTCTTCATAGCATACTATGACTGTACAAAAATTATCATATGCATGTTTTATACAAAGTTTGCTCTCTAGCAAAAATAACAAAAATCAGCCATTAAAGGCATTTGAACTACACCTCAACATTTTCCCACAGCACATGCATGAAACATATTTTTCCTAGGAAGTACATGATATATGAAGATTAACAAACTTGAAATCATATTTTTTTTCTGATACATATAGGATTTACTAGCCATTTACAAGATATCAGCAATATCAAGGATTAATTAAAGCTCTACAGAAAAGTATCCCAAAAATGACATGCAATATTTTTAGATTGTAGATCTAGTTTCAATGTGTCCATAGAAATTTATTTCACAATTTTTGGAGTACATTTAATCACCCAAACAATTTCTAAAGCATTTTTATTTCCATTTAATAAAAGAAAAGAAATTGAAAATTCTTTATTTGAAAACGGGCCGGCACAGTACGGGCAAACGGCCCGGTCCGACTCAGCCCAAGAACGCGCGCGCGGGAGAAAGGAAACGGGCCGTCTCCTGTTGGAGCAGGCCGGCCCAGTCAACCGCTTCAGACGCGGGTGAGCGGGGACAGCGTGCGCGGCCGAGCCGGTGCTCGCTACCGCGGCGGCGCGACGGCCACCGACGGCCAGCGGCTGCTTCCGTGCCCGAGCGAGCAAGGCGAGGCGTGCAACACGATCGCGGGGACACGGTGAACATCGACGCGCAATTCGATAGAGATGGGGAGGAGCGGAGGCGACGGTGGCCGGAGCGCAAGCGCGGCGGCTCCGTCACGGTGGCGCGGCGAGGAAGCCAAATTGGTGTCCTACCGGAGTGAGCAAGGGGATGGTGGCGCTCGTTCGGAGGAGGCAAGGGAGTGGCGAAGCTTGGTGCAAGACGAATTTGGTGGCGGTGGAGGGTCGACGTCGGAACGGGGGAGCGGAGGTGGAGCTCTCGGCGGTGAGCCTCTCGCCCGCTCGGTTTTTGGAGAGGGGAAGTGGATGACGAGCGGGAGTGCGAGTGAGGGGGCGAGGAGGGTTCGGGCAGGCGCACTTGAGCGCGCTCGAGCTGGCAGGAGGGCAGAGCGGAGGCGACGCGCGGCGGCTCCGACGGCGCATGGCCGACACGCGGCGAGCGCGGTCTGCCGCGGCGTCCAGCGATGCGCGCGAGCGGGCGGGAGGAGGCGGCCGAGCGGACGTGGGCCAGGCCGAGGCAGCGGCTGCGGCGCGCGCGCGTGCGGGGTGGCGCGGGCTGTTTCGATCAGCGGGCCGAAAACGAGGCGGCGGCCCGTTTAGGTTAGAATTTAAATTTTCCTTTTTATATTTTCAAATAATTTCAAATAATAGTTTTCAAATCTCATTTTGAGCAAGAAAAGGACCTTTTCTGAAAATGACCCAAAAATAAAAGTTGCTTAGAATTTAATTCTCTACAACTTTGCTTTTAAGACCAAAGTCCAAATCTTGATAGATTTTGATTTTTAGAATAAAAGCTAATTTAGAGAGGATTTTTGAATATTTTCAAATAACATTTTTAAAACAAATCTTTGACAAAACTTTGAGTAATTTAGTGGCTCCAAAAATTTTCCTTATCATTCTAAGTGATATGAAATTTATAGTTGCACAAATTTGATAAATGTCATTATCACATTATCACAACATGTTAAGCAATACTAGTTTCTACACTTTTATTTTACTAAAGGTACACTCTAAGCACATATGATTATGAATGCCATGACATGTTGTGCTCATGATTGAAATGCAAATGCTTGCGTAACACCGGAGTGTTACAGCCCTCCCCCCTTATAAAAATCTCGTCCCGAGATTTGGGTTACGAACCATTTATTATAAAAATCTTCGTATGCTTTTTGTAGGTATTCACCCGTTTCCCAAGATGCATCTCCCTCATCATGATGACTCCATTGTATCTTATATGTTTTCACCACACTGTTTCGAGTAGCCCTTTCTTTGGAATCCAAAACTCGAATTGGCTGTTCACGATACATCAGATCTGACTTAAGTTTTATGCCTCGAGGTTCAATTATTTCCTCTGGGACGCGCAAACATTTCTTGAGATGTGATATGTGAAAAACTGGGAATATAGCATCCATTGATTCTGGTAACTCCAATTTGTAAGCCACTGGACCCTTCCTTTCCAAGATTTTGTAGGGTCCTACAAATCTGGCGGCAAGCTTTCTGCGTATTCCAAACCGCTTCTTCTTCATTGGCGTGACTTTTAGATAAACATAGTCACCAACTTCAAACACAAGTGGTCTCCTTCTCTTATCCGCATAACTTTTCTAACGTGACTGAGTTGCTCTCATATTTTGCTGAATGATATGAACTTTCTTTTTAGCTTCTTCCACGAAGTCAATACCATAATACCTTCTTTCCCCTAGCTCGATCCAGTTTAAAGGTGTTCTACACTTTCGTCCATACAGAGCCTCAAAAGGTGCCATATTGATACTTTCTTGATAGCTATTATTATACGCGAATTCTGCTAAAGGTAACCACGACTCCCATGAACCTCTGGAAGACAACACACAAGCTCTTAACATATCTTCTAAAATAGCATTAACTCTTTCAGTCTGACCATCTGTTTGAGGATGATAGGCTGTGCTACGAATCAGACTAGTCCCCAAACCTTTGTGCAAATGCTCCCAAAAGTGAGCAGTGAACTGTGACCCTCTGTCAGACACTATAGTCTTCGGTATGCCATGCAATCTCACAATCTCCGCAATATACTTCTCTGCATATTGAGGTGGTCTATAAAATGTCTTGACAGGCAAAAAGTGGGCGGTCTTGGTAAGACGATACACGATTACCCAAATCGAATCATGGCCTTTCTGAGTAGTGGGCAAACCTGTGATGAAATCCATATTTATATCATCCCACTTCCAACTAGGTACTGACAAAGGTTGCAACAATCCGGCAGGTTTCATGTGAATAGCTTTTACTCGACAACATGTGTCACATCTGGCCACATAGGCTGCAATTTCCTTCTTCATCTTTGTCCACCAAAAGCGAGGTCTCAGCTCTTGATACATTTTACTACTGCCAGGATGAATGGATAACTTAGAGTGATGAGCTTCATCCATAATTTTATTCTTAAGCTCTCTATCCTTTGGAATAACAAGACGGTTGTCGTACCACAACACGTCCTGCTCGTCCACTCTGAAGTGTTTTGAGGGTTCTTCTTTAATTTTCTTTTTGAGGTGGAATATCCCTTTGTCTGCTTTCTGACCTTCTATTATCTTACTTTCCAGGGTACAACTGATCTGAATACTATGTAACACTGCGGGGTGCATTAGATTAAAACCATCTTCGAGTAAGGGTTGCATGTTCAGACAATGCGACTTTCTACTCAAAGCATCGGCTACCACATCGACTTTCCCAGGGTGATACTGTACATTCAAGTTGTAATCTTTAATTAGTTCTAACCATCTTCGCTGTCTCATGTTCAATTCTAGTTGGGTAAAAATCTACTTGAGACTCTTGTGATCGGTGAAAATATTGCACACATTACCAAGTAAATAGTGTCTCCAAATCTTTAAGGCATGCACCACGGCGGCAAGCTCAAGATCATGTGTTGGATAATTGATTTCATGTTTTCTCAGCTGACGGGAGGCATAAGCAATGACTCTTCCTTCTTGCATCAGAACACAGCCTAATCCTGTTTTTGATGCATTACAGAACACATCAAAAGGTTTCTCGATGTCTGGCTGTGCAAGAACTGGAGTAGTGGTCAACAGTTTCCGCAAGGTGTGAAAAGCTGTCTCATACTCCTCTGTCCATACAAACTTGTGATCTTTCTGTAACAGACTTGTCATCGGCTTAGCAATCTTCGAGAAGTCTGGGATAAAACGGCGATAGTAACCAGCTAACCCTAGCAAACTCCTGACTTCTGGCACTGTGGTTGGAGTTTTCCAATCCATAACCTCTTGCACTTTGCTCGGATCTACCGAAACTCCATTCTCAGATAGAATATGACCAAGGAAAGGAACTTTCTTCAACCAAAATTCACATTTGCTGAACTTAGCATACAACTTATGATCTCTTAGTCTGGTCAAGACAATTCTCAGATGCTCTTCATGATCTTTCTCATTCTCAGAGTATACTAGAATGTCATCAATGAAGACAACTACAAACTTGTCCAACTCTGGCATGAAAACCATATTCATCAGATACATAAAATATACAGGAGCATTTGTTAAGCCAAAAGATATAACAAGATACTCGTACAACCCGTATCTGGTAGAAAAACGGTTTTTGGGACATCTTGTGGCCTGATCTTTATCTGATGATACCCTGATCTTAGGTCTATCTTGGAGAACACTCTAGCTTTAGCCATCTGATCAAACAAAACGTCGATATGAGGCAAAGGATATTTATTCTTGATAGTTACAGCATTAAGAGGTCGATAATCCACACACATTCTTAGAGTACCCTCTTTCTTTTTCTTCACGAACAAGGCAGGACATCCCCATTCAGACTTACTCGGTCGGATAAACCCCTTCTTTAGCAATTCTTCTCGTTGCTTCTTTAGCTTAGCTAACTCATCCGGAGGCATCCGATAGGGTCTCCTCGAAATAGGAGATATTCCGGGGATCAACTCGATTCCAAACTCAACATCTCTATCTGGAGGAAGGCCAGGTAACTCTTCTAGGAACACATCCGGGAACTCACACACTACCGGGATCTGGTGGATAGGAACAACTTCCATGGCACAGGTCACACTCACAAGGTCTGTTCTTTTGGGCAATGGTACCTGAAAAGTACCCTCTGCCTAGGGATCCTTAAGGGTAAGCAACCGACTGCTTGTATCTATGACTGCCCCCTAGTTCTTCATCCAGTTCATTCCTATTATTACATCCAAAACTAGTCCCGGCATAACTATCAGGTTCACTTGAAACTTCTGACTATCTAACTCAATGGTTGCCCCTCTAACCATCTTATTGGTTAACACATCAGCCCCTGCTGAACTTATGCGATAACCATAACTCAATTCTGTGCATAGTTGTTCATGCTTCCGTGCAAATGCTTGACTCATAAAAGAATGCGAGGATCCAGAATCAAATAGAACAACTGCAGGGTGATGGTTAACAAGAAACTTACCGGTAGTTATAGGTTCTCCCTCAGGAATCTCATCAACGGTGGTATGGTGTACACGGGCAGTGTAAGTCTGTTGCTTCTTTTTAGGCGGATAAGGGCAGAACTTTGAAAAGTGGTCGGGCTGACCACAATTGTAGCAGGGCCCCTTCACTGTACCAGCAGATCCTATTGCTCCCTTGGAGTTGCTCTGTTCTGCAGCTGCGGTGATCTTTGCTGGCGGCACGGCCATCTTGTACGGCTTCTGTGGTCCCTTGTAGTTCTGAGTTTTATGCTGTGGAGGCCTGAACCTTGCACCAGGTGCGGACGGATGATAAGAAAGACGATTTGCAGTGACAACTCTGGACTGGGATGGTCCTGACTCAAACACCCTCTTGCGATTCTTGGATGCAGTGTAGGCATTGTTGTTCTTTTCTTGTTTCAAACAATCACTGACAAAGTCATTGAACCTGGCGCGGGTATTGGTACCCACATGCTTCATCATCTTCAGACTTAACCCTCTCTTGAAACTAGCAATTCTCTTTGCATCTGTGTCGACCATGTCTAGAGCATAGTGGCACAAGCTATTAAAGGCATGCAGATACTGTGTTACAGTCTTGGTACCTTGATTTAAGGCCAAGAACTCTCCGAGCTTCATCTCAACCAACCCTGGGGGAATATAAACTCCCCTAAATGCTTCAGTGAATTCTCTCCAAGTAATCTGGGCATTGGGAGGAAAGGTGGTGCGGTGATGCTTCCACCACATTCCTGCCGGTCCCTGTAACTGATGTGCAGCATATTCTGTTTTCAGAACTTTTGTCAGTCTCAACACACGGAACTTATCTTCCATAGTGTTGATCCATTCTTCAGCGTCGAGTGGCTCGGCTGCTTCCTTAAAAATAGGTGGCCTAGTATCCATGAAATCCTTGAAATTGTTGTACTGGTTCACTCCATGGCCACCACCTTGATTATTTCCTCTCTGAACATTTTCAGCGATGGTACGCAGAAAATCTTCCATATTCTTTTGTGACTGCTCGGCGTTGCGCTGGCTTCCAAGGAACTGTGCGAAGAACACTTCTGCAGTGAGCGGTGGAGGAGGGGGCAATTGTGGCTCTGGCTGTGGCTCCTGATGGTTGACGTTGTTTGCACCACCCCCACCAGCCCCTGCACCGTTGCCACCAGTTTCAGCGGCCTCATACGTGGCACGGCGAGTGTTTGCCATCTGCATGTTTCAGCAACAAGTAATAATTGAGCGAAGTGGTAGTAATTGTATTCGAATGAACAATCATGTCATACTGAATTTATTGGAGAGAACAAGTCATGCAATAAAAAAAGCACAATAATCACATTCCAATTAAAACAACATCACTAATCAAATTACTTCGAATGCAACATCGCGTTCCATACAACCACGTTGCCAGCATACATACACTGGACTTTTATGCTTTCGAGCATCGCATACACAACCAAGATCCAAAAGATCGCCAGTCTCAAGATCGAACAGGATACAACACGATACATGGAAACCAAAAGAAGGCCATCGCGACAAAGCCTATCACTAACGTAAGGCAACTAGCCTACTCCTTGGGGCCGTCGTCGAGGTCGGAGGCGTCACCATCGCTACCATCAGTAGCGGCGTCGTCGTCGACGTCCATCTGGGCGGCGTCCGGAGGAGCGTATGGGCCTATCCCGTTGTAGAGGGCATGGAACTCTTCATGCAAGTTGGCATTATACCCTTCTAGCTCCTTGACCCTTTGCCTCAGAAGGTCCCTCTCGTTCTAGGCTTCATTCCTTTCCTGCACCAGTTGTCCCATCATGCGGTCTGTATTTCTGTTGGCCTGAGTCAATGCCTGTACCCGCTGCATAGCACTCTCACCTCTCTCGAGAGCCCGATCTCGCTGCAAGCTCATGTCGGCCAACTGCTCCTACAAGCTAGCTATAGCACGTGCTTGCTTCTTCTTCTGCTTCCTTGCTTCAAGCCGGTCATTGCCACGTAGACCAGTCAAGGTCCAATAGGTACTCTCAAGACCCTGGTATGCTTTGATGGCTGCATACATGGCACTCATTGTGTGGTTGTCGCTAGCCCGTCCTTCACTTGGGCCTCTAACTAAGGCACTTACTTGCGGTTGCACCCAAATGGCATCACGAGGATCATCTCTCGGGAAGGTGCCTGCCAAAGCTGCTGCCAACTCATTAGGAAACCTGTTCATTATGTCTCGGATGACGTGAAAGGTTGCACCCTCTGCACCCTCAACTGGAGTGCGTCCTTCAAACTCCAAATGCCAACCATCCCATTCTGGCGCATCACCAAGGACACAGACGGTGATCTCCACTATTGCAAGTCCATCCTCAGCTAACTGGCTCTCATTCCAGGAGTACACCGGCTCTTGACCCTCTGGGTACCCCACATCATGGAGCACTCTCCAAAGCAAGGTGGGCATGCCAAACTCACTTAGAAAAGTGTCCATGTTGTGGCGCTCCCGCGGGGCCATTTGGTGACGGGGTGCTCTTCCGCCAGTGGACTTACGGGCAGTCTTCTTCGTGCGGGCCATCTGTAGCACAAGTTTTAAATTACCCGGTGAGACATATTTTAAGTTGATGTCACTTTTATCAAACTAGGATAATTCTTTTATAAGGGGAGGAATGCAGGTTATGAATGAAATGCACAGGCAATATGATGCATGCGCGAGTCTTACGTTCTCACAAACTTAGAAAATAAAGACATCTAACGATGAATTCGGTGGCATACAAACGATCTCTCATATACGTAACTAATTCGATCTACACGATAACGCTGTTATGTACCTGCAGAAAATTCATTTCAGCCCATTCCCCATGAATGCATGAAAGCAGTAAATCTACCTACACGCTCTACACGAATCCCCAGATGCATGTACAACGGTAGTATCTACCCAAACACATCGTCCTATTGACGGCATCGCCTCAACGGACGAAACACCCACACATGCGATACTTTCATTAAAAACATGTGTAAAATATGTAATTATTCTAGTATCATATAAGCACTCTCCCTAGATCGGCGGTGTATCCGATCCTGCTCTCACAGCTCATACTTACCAAAGCGTAGAGGTAACTGATCCATACATTACCACTCAATTAAGTGGCACTCATACAATAGCACGCCGTATGAGCAACGAAAGAGAAATATGGTGCAAGAACCCCAAGTTAGTACTTAAATAGCCACCTAGAGTCCTTAACTGGGCATACAGGATATGACCACTGGCACACATTTAGTTTTAAAATCACACTTTTTAAATAGAATTTTGTTTTAAATACACTTATGAACAGTAATCACGCTAAACCATGCTCCGATGCCAGCTGTAACAGAACCGCCCAATTATACGAGATTAAGTAGGAAAATCATCCAACGGAAGGACAATTCAACAAACTTAAGCCCGTATAACCCGGTAGTCCGTGAAATCTCGACGGATTTCAAACCATTTCACATAACAGCCAAGATCGTACTAAGTTCAGCGGTCACCATCATAAGTTACATAAAAGTTTGCGACATAAAATACATCGGAGTTTAAACATAGTTATTACAAACCAGGTTCGAATAAAAGTAGCGGAAGCGGTAGTTCAAATCACGCACACACACAACATTTTTCAATAAAGTGCCAGCCTGTGACCATCTCCAGCAAAAGCATCAGAAGAGAAGTAGCGAATGACCATTGCCCATGGTCCTATGCTTCACCCATCGCAGGATAGAGGTAGTTGATACAATAGCCGTAATACATCTGCCCATCTGCAATAAGTGGGAACAAAGCCCTGAGTACGAGAAGGTACTCAGCTAGACTTACCCGTCATAAACCAGAAATAAAAGACACCAAGGAATCATGACAGGCTGTCTGGTGGGGTAGCTGACTCATTTGCAAAAAGACATTTTTAGCATTTAGGAAAACCTTTACAAAAGCTTTGCATCAAGTTAAATCTTTATTAACCTGTCAACTACATTTGCACCTGTACTAAAGTAATATGTAATTAAACAGGTAATGATAACCAATGATCATTAACAACTTCCATTATGTCATATTTTATATAACTGTCCAAGTGTTCCATCAATATTACTACGATGAAGTAGCTCAAGTCAAGTGTTCACTATCCAGTGAACGATGGCGATTCGAATCGATTATTAACCAGCTGGTAGGTTATTCCTCACACAAACCTCACTCACCCGCTAAAGTGAGGTGTTGGTCACTGAGTCAACCATTCAGGTAAAGTCGCGAGCTTGCCAGGAACCACTTGTACCCGGGGGCCGCCCGACTGCTCTTTGGCCTTATCATCGCGCCCCCGTATCCTGCCACTACTGCTCCGGTACAGTGCGTTGCGGGCAATTCACTCGGCTCGAATAATCTCCCAGTTTCGCGGTCGGAAGGTACTTTATCTGGCCAGCTAAATGTGAGGCATGCGTTCAACATGACCCGAGGGACAACAACGGACGGTCCTTAATCGACACAGACGGAAAACACTACAGTCCGAAACCCTGCAAGTTTCCGCCCGGTCTCAAATTCATTTCACACTTAGTTATACCATGACTTCATAGTCATCCAAACAGATCCAGGTAACCACTTATAGCTCGCAGGTGATAGAAAATCACCCGACTTCTACCGGTCTAAGCAAGCTAAGCATTGACTCGACTGTGGATACCAGGGTAACAAGGATATAGGATAACAAAGGTAAGCAAGGTATAATGCAGCAATGTCTACAAACAACTCCCAAACGTAATGCATCAAATTAAGTAAAGTTAATAATAAATTATTTGCAAACCGGGAGAGAAATGCTCCGGGGCTTGCCTCTCTCAAAGGAGCTCGGACGGTGATCGGGGCACTCCGGGAGATCTTCACCGACCTCCTCTTCGGCTTCTGTCACCTCCTGCTGCTGCACCTCGAGCTGCTCCTCTGGCTCCTCGGGTAAGACGACTGGGTTCTTGGTTTGCGATCCTGTATGATGCAATGCGCGTAAGTGATTATGCAAACGTGCATCGAAGGAGATGAATGCAATGGATATGTTGAAATGCAAGGTAGTCATCATCATCCAAGAAACTATACACTACAAACACATGTCATCGACTGCATTATCTTCTACTACTATTATGTTAAGTTAACATATTTTATGAAATGCTTCAAAGATACACCAAAGCTTTACTAATTTCTTAATCATACTTAAAGCAACACTTGCTTAAACTCTAAATAACAATAAGTTTGAATAGAACATATATTTCTGATGCTCCTAAAAATCTAATAAAATTACAGTAGCATAATACTACCCTAAACAGACTACCATAAAAATTTCATGGCATTTGGATAAGTAAACTATCCTATACAAAAATGACAAGCTATAGCATAAAAATGAGCATGAAATTACTTTGTACTATGAAAAGTGTCAAACAACAGAATTAATATTTTTTCTAGGTTCTTCATAGCATACTATGACTGTACAAAAATTATCACATGCATGTTTTATACAAAGTTTGCTCTCTAGCAAAAATAACAAAAATCAGCCATTAAAGGCATTTGAACTACACCTCAACATTTTCCCACAGCACATGCATGAAACATATTTTTCCTAGGAAGTACATGATATATGAAGATTAATAAACTTGAAATCATATTTTTTTTTCTGAAACATATAGGATTTACTAGCCATTTACAAGATATCAGCAATATCAAGGATTAATTAAAGCTCTACAGAAAAGTATCCCAAAAATGACATGCAATATTTTTAGATTGTAGATCTAGTTCCAATGAGTCCATAGAAATTTATTTCACAATTTTTGGAGTACATTTAATCACCCAAACAATTTCTAAAGCATTTTTATTTTCACTTAATAAAAGAAAAGAAACTGAAAATTCTTTATTTGAAAACGGGCCGGCACAGTACGGGCAAACGGCCCGGTCCGGCTCAGCCCAAGAACGCGCGCGAGGGAGAAAGGAAACGGGCCGTCTCCTGTTGGAGCAGGCCGGCCCAGTCAACCGCTTCAGACGCGGGTGAGCGGGGACAGCGCGCGCGGCCGAGCCGGTGCTCGCTACCGCGGCGGCGCGACGGTCGCCGACGGCCAGCGGTTGCTTCCGTGCCCGAGCGAGCAAGGCGAGGCGCGCAACACGATCGCGGGGACACGGTGAACATCGACGCGCAATTCGATAGAGATGGGGAGGAGCAGAGGCGACGGTGGCCGAAGCGCAAGCGCGGCGGCTCCGTCACGGTGGCGCGGCGAGGAAGCCAAATTGGTGTCCTACCGGAGTGAGCAAGGGGATGGTGGCGCTCGTTCGGAGGAGGCAAGGGAGTGGCGAAGCTTGGTGCAAGACGAATTTGGTGGCGGTGGAGGGTCGACGTCGGAACGGGGGAGCGGAGGTGGAGCTCTCGGCGGTGAGCCTCTCGCCCGCTCGGTTTTTGGAGAGGGGAAGTGGATGACGAGCGGGAGTGCGAGTGAGGGGGCGAGGAGGGTTCGGGCAGGCGCAGTTGAGCGCGCTCGAGCTGGCAGGAGGGCAGAGCGGAGGCGACGCGCGGCGGCTCCGACGGCGCATGGCCGACACGCGGCGAGCGCGGTCTGCCGCGGCGTCCAGCGATGTGCGCGAGCGGGCGGACGCGGGCCGGGCCGAGGCGGCGGCTGCGGCGCGCGCGCGCGTGCGGGGTGGCGCGGGCTGTTTCGATCAGCGGGCCGAAAACGAGGCGGCGGCCCGTTTAGGTTAGAATTTAAATTTTCCTTTTCATATTTTCAAATAATTTCAAATAATAGTTTTCAAATCTCATTTTGAGCAAGAAAAGGACCTTTTCTGAAAATGACCCAAAAATAAAAGTTGCTTAGAATTTAATTCTCTACAACTTTGCTTTTAAGACCAAAGTCCAAATCTTGATAGATTTTGATTTTTAGAATAAAAGCTAATTTAGAGAGGATTTTTGAATATTTTCAAATAACATTTTTAAAACAAATCTTTGACAAAACTTTGAGTGATTTAGTGGCTCCAAAAATTTTCCTTATCATTCTAAGTGATATGAAATTTATAGTTGCACAAATTTGATAAATGTCATTATCACATTATCACAACATGTTAAGCAATACTAGTTTCCACACTTTTATTTTACTAAAGGTACACTCTAAGCACATATGATTATGAATGCCATGACATGTTGTGCTCATGATTGAATTGCAAATGCTTGCGTAACACCGGAGTGTTACAGCAACCCTTCATGATAGTGCAGTGGGTGGACACTCAGGCATACCGGTTACCTATCGCCGCATCAAGTAGCTCTTTGCATGGATCGGTCTCAAATTTGCTATGCAGGAGTTTGTCTGTGCTTGTGTAACATACCAGCGTGCTAAACCAGATCGCTCTCGTTTACCCAGACTCTTGCAGCCCCTGCCGGTTCGTGATCGTGCTTAGCAGGTAATCTCGATGGACTTTGTGGAAGGTCTTCCATTGTCGGGTGGATTCAACTGTATCCTTGTGATCGTGGACACCTTTTCGAAGTATGCTCATTTCTTGGGGTTAAAACACCCGTTCACAGCTGCGATAGTTGCTAAGCTGTTCCTGACTCAAGTATACAAGCTTCATGGGCTTCCAAATGCAATCGTTTCTGACCGAGACCGTATTTTCACAAGCAATCTGTGGTGGGAACTTTTCAAGTTGGCTGGAGTTACCTTGTGTATGAGCTCCGCTTATCACCCACAGTCTGATGGCCAAACGGAGCGGGTGAATCAGTGCTTGGAAGCCTACCTCCGGTGTTTTGTGCATGCTTCTCCGCGACAATGGAGTAATTGGCTCGATTTGGCAGAATTTTGGTATAATACTTCACTGCATTCAGCTCTGGGGCGCTCGCCCTTTGAGGTGTTGTATGGATTTGCTCCTCAGCAGTTTGGTTTGCATTCTGCTACTGATCCTCCAATTACAGACCTGACTGACTGGCTTCATGATCGCGAGCTGATGGCTGAGGTGATTAAGCAGCATCTTCATCGAGCTAAGAACAGGATGAAGAAGCAGGCAGATGAGCATCGCTCCGAGTGGGTATTTAAGCCGGATGATTGGGTTTATCTAAAGTTGCAGCCTTATGTGCAGTCCTCGTTGGCTGATCGCTCACATCAGAAGCTGGCATTCAAGTTCTTTGGGCCTTTCTGCAGTATTGAGCGCATCGGCTCGGTGGCATACAGGTTGGAGCTCCCGGCATCTTCTTCCGTTCACCTTGTTTTCCATGTTTCGCAGCTCAAGAAAGACGTGGGTGCTCACCATATGGTCGAGAAGTCACTGCCACCATCATCTATCCGCTGGAGTGTCCCAGAGAAGATAATGCAGCGTCGCTCCATCATCAAAGGCTCCTCTTCGGTACGCCAAGGGTTGATCAAATGGTCCCAGCTGCCACCGTCGATGTCTACTTAGGAAGATCTGGAGTATCTACGCCAACAATTTCCACGCGCTGCTGTCTAGGGTCATCCAGGCGCGCAAGGGGGAGGGGGTGTTAGGAACGACACCACAGCTGCTGTGCCGGATGATGATCAGGGGGCCTCGGCGTCAGGTGCAACGGTGGGAAGAACGTAGCGGGCCAAGACTAAGAGTGCTAAAGTGTATGGGCCGGAATGGGAGAATGAGTGAGCCTAGTAACGTAGTGTGTGTGCTCTTATATTTTGTGACCTCTGTCTGATGAGGGCATGACTATTGTATCGATCAAACTCTGAACCCTGAAACTAAGATTCATCTGTTCTCTGCCCCTGCTGTTCTTCTTTGCCCCTGCTCTGTTCTTCCTTTTCCTTCCCCTGCTGCTAACAGATTCGTCTCCCAAATTACAGACAAATTGTGCAATTAGTTATTTTTTTACCTACATTTAATGCTCCATGTATACGTGCAAAGATTTGATGTGATGGGAAATCTTAAAAAGTTTTCAACTTTTCACCTCAACTAAACAAGGCCTAGTATTCAGATTCAGTGTGTAGCTGGGGACCATGAAGGCATCCTCAGTGCCTGCCAACAGTGGTGGTGTGTGACCATACCATACGGCGTCGTCTATCACGACTGATCGCATCGCATCAGCTCGTGCAAAAGTTCAAGATAACGAATTTACTGTTTGTCTAAAACGGAAATCATGATGCTATATATTGCTGGTGTGTAACGATCTAGCAATCCTCCTTTGAGGGAGGGAGAGACAGTGTAAAGAGACGACGCTTGCTACGTCCACCATTCCAATTCGTGCACAATATGATCATGATGTCCATTTCCTGTCAGATTCAACAGACACCAGTGCCACTGTGATCGTATCCAACCACCGGATCGACACACCCATATCTTTCAGAAACAACACCCAACATGCCTACTAGCTTGCCCCGGCACACACGCACTGCCTTAATTATGTGTGTACTTGTCAGGTTAAACTTGAGCTCTAATTAGCCATACTCGGCTACCTACTAGTTTAGCATCTTATCTTACTACTTCTAGTACTCTCTCTTCATCCCAAAATAAATCGACCTCTAGAGTTGTTTGACTAGATTTATATATAGAAAGAGCATGACCAAATTAGTATCACTAGATATTTAATTTTATATAAAATATATATTTTTATAATGTACTTACTTGTTGTGACAGATGTTATTACCTTTTTATATAAAGTTGATCAAACTTAAGATATCTTGACTTAGGGTGATTCTATGAGTTGATTTATTTTGGGATGGAGGGAATATATTACCTATTAGAAAATCATATTGTAGCCGGCCTCCATGTTAATAGTTGTGGAATGTGCTAGAAAAAAAATCATAGAAATTTTCAAAAAAGAAAAGGAACACCGGTCCATCAGTTTTTGGAAAACTCAACAGTCCATATTTTAAAAAATTTTACCCACCTTGTCATTATAAACAAAACAATATAAAGTGACCTTTTAAATCTATTTGTATCGTCTTTGGCTCAGAGGTAGCTACGCCTTATACATTAAGATGGAGGGAGTATATCTGCAATCACTAAAAAATTAACCCAGAGTATTCCTAGCATATATATGGTTCTAAATTACCTACTTATGCCATGTTAATATAGAAAAAAAAAAGCTAATTCCATTTATACCTGAATGATGTGTATCGCCATGCAGATGATTTTTTAATATTTTTTGTTTCAGAAATTACAAAAATTTACGTTACAATCTATGATTATCAAAAATAATTATTGTCATCAGTAGGTGACTGGTGGGATGAATTTTTTTAAAAAAATCATGTTCTCCGATGCTCAAATTAAGGGCCTGGCTGTCAGACACTACCAGAAAACAGAAATTCCTTGGCAGCCTAAAATTTCATTGAGTATCGAGATCCAGCCGCCAAGCAATACTCATTTCCTTGGTGATTGTAGTAAACCAAATGTAATTTGATTCTAGTGGAGGCAAGTGAAAATGCCAAAATGGATTCTAGATACTAGTGGAGATTAAATAAGGAGTGGTGAGGAGCAATGCTTGTAGCTCTCAATGAAGTGATTCTTGTCTGCTTACCACCAGAATCAATATATGCATTTTGGCTATTTGGCTGAACATGAGTAATCCTTATGGAGAATCTTCTCCAAAGAACCCTACCAAACGCCCTCTAAATCGGCCCCTAGGTGGACGAAAGTAAAAAAATCCCCATGCTCACATATTCATGAATGTCGGAAGGGACATATGGATATTGATTGTGATATGTGAAAACACATAGTGCAAGCTTGTCAACTAAAGAAATAGAGATATATCAAACACACATGGAGGTGCAGTGCAAAGAAGAAACATTGTGAATGGGATGGATAAGCATATAACAAATTGATAACTGAAGTTTATGAAATAATTATTATATAACGTATATGTCTGAATAAATACATGAAAGAGCATAACCAATTTTGAGATTAGCTGTAAGCCCTGCTACTGTGCATCACATTTTCCCAGCAATGATGTCATTCAGGTTGATGTTTATCCCTGCCTCGACGCCTCTTAAGTAGAGTATATATACTGCCATATATACGCGTTTAGCTGCGACCTGTGATGTGATCGCACTAGTATGAGTGCCCCGCGCGTTGCTGCGGGTCTGAAGTAGAAATATAAAGAAGTTAGATTAAGGATTAGAAGATGTATATGTATAGATGCATTAGCATAATTATGTAGATCGTATCGATTGGCATATAGGTTTCATCAGAAGATTTTGTGTTACTTTTCAAAAAAAAACTTGTTGCTACTATAGCACATTGTTTTTCTCATTCTCTTAGCTTTTGCTTAACTTGTCCTTGCCAGATTTGTGATTCTCTTGTTAGACTTTGGACCTGTCCACAAATCAAATATAGATCGCCCAAATCTCATCCACCCGAACCCCTCACCTCTACTATATCTGAGGGTCATCCCCCCGTCCCAAAAGTTTAAGGAGTTTTCCTTCACAAAATCATACATGTTTCGGAGAACCACATGTAATCCATATGATTTGCTTTTTTGCTTAGAAACGATAATTTTGCTAGGCTTTGCTCAGAAGCGGTTTAAATGTTTGCAAAAAAGTTATCGAAATATATTCATGTGGGATCTTATTTTGAAGAGTTTATTGCGAGAAACACCATGGTGTAATTAGATTTTAATTACAATACTTGGTTTAGGTGCTATGACTTTTTTTCTATTTCAAAAGAAATAACCAGTGGGGAGATAGATGGGGCTTAGTGGGCACATGATGTCACTTAGTGGGCAGATGACATCACTTTTCAGGATTGGACCAATGAGAAGCTAGAGAATAGGTTAGTGGGAGTTTGCTTTATTAGAAGAGTTTATTGCGAGAAACACCATGGTGCAATTAGATTTTAATTACGATACTTGGTTTAGGTGTTATGACTTTTTTTCTATTTCAAAAGAAATAGCCAGTGGGAGATAAATGGGGTTTAGTGGGCACATGATGTCACTTAGTGGGTGGATGACATTACTTTTCAGGATTGGACCAACGAGAAGCGAGAGAATATATTAGTGAAAGTTTGCTTTATTAGAAGTATAGATTCAGGACATTGAGAGACAGTGTCTTTCCAAGGATCTGCACTGGGCTAGCTCTAATCTACTTCCGCAACTTCTATCTGAATCTACTAACCCGAGCTGAAATGATTATTGGTGTTGTTGAAAGAAATGCAGCAAAAACACTAAGCTTCTCGATCTGAACCTCTGAATTGACGACAGATGTAATGAAAGAAATGGGGAGAGCACTGGTATGAGGATAGACAAGGGGATGACTGAACTGAAAAGCAGAAATGTAATCTTCCTCCCACGACAACAACCGGTTTTGCTTTCCTGCTGACAGTCACAGTTCCGTACTCCGTGTTTGATTGACAGGACAAACGTATATTAGGAGCTGAAAAAAAATCGAAATAAGTTCTGTTATTTCATCAACCATCAGTCTCATGCCTCGGCTAACCTAACAAACAGAGGTAGCTGAAGCTTTGCACAGAGGCCCAGTAAGCAAGTAGCCCGGCCCAATAGCAATAGGAAAACAGTTATATGAAGGAAACTACCCGTAGGTGGCGTGTGGGCTGGGCCAAATCAAAGCTTTTGGGCCTGACTGAGTGAGCGGTTCTGGCCATATGAGCAGTGGGTGGGCTTGGATTGCCTGATATTTTTTTATTTATCCGTCTTTGTTTTGTTAGGACTCTAGATTGTATCTTCTTCTGCATCGAAAGCAACAGATTCTTGTTGATAAGATGTCGCTGTCACATTCGTCACATATAATATATAGTATTATAAATAAAAGAGATGGATGTCATTATCAGCGTGTAAACAAATACTAAAAATGTAATCATCTCCGGCTGCTAGCTCGCTGCCCATATCGAAGCAGCAGCAGCAACCAGCTCTGAAAGAAACGGCCATCGCTCATCAGTGCGTATCACCTGTCACGGCACTAAATGGGACGTTGCCAAGCGAAAAAGGCCTCACGATATACTATCATGCTTGCATGGCCTGCGTGCGTGCTTCGAATCCAAGCAAAACTCGTCCTGCGTCGCCTTCGCCACTTGCAATTGCAATAGCGTATGGCCTTGTTCGGCTGGCAGTCAGCAGTGTTTTTCTCTTACACCAATTCAGCACCAGCCAGCAGCCACCAGCCAGCCAGCAGTATTTTTCTCTCACAAGAAATCAGCACCAGCCACCAGCCACCAGCCAGCCGAACGAGGTTGTATTGCTGGTGGTTACAGGTGATGAAGCTGACTCGTCTGAAAGCCTCTGAAGCTTTTGTATACTTCTTTTTTCAAGCCAAGGGATCTGCATGCTTTTCCTCCACACTCTCTTTTCAGTTTTGATTTGAATCTAACCACCATCTATTTACTCAAATATATGTATATTTAATCTAGTCACACAATCAGAAACACTAGTTAGTATGAAGGGAGAGCTAGATATATATGAGCATCACAGGTGGGCTTTAGAACAGTAACTTGCGATTGAACTTGAGTGATGAGACTATTTTAAGACCATGCTCCGTCAAGTCTTTTAAGAGAACCGAGCATCTGTTGAGTTGGGAGCGAGGTGGCTGTACTCTCTCCACTAAAGGTCAAACTCTAAAAACTCTAAAAAAAAGATCAAATTTTAGGGGTTAAGAGTATCTCCAAGAGTACCTAATATTTTCTTTTTAAAAACATGAATTTTTATGACTCCGGAAGGAATAAAGAAGACGATCTCAAAGAGTTTCTAATAATCTACTCCTAAAATATAAAAGATAATTTTATATCAGGAAATCCTACACTATTTCTAAATTATCCTAACCATTTTTATATATTATTTCTCTTGTACATTTGTATCAGGAACCCTTTCCTACTCTTTATTTTTTCCACGCCCTTCCACCTTTAGATTGCCCGATAAACATGTGCGGGAGAGACAAGATACGCACGACTCGGAAGCGCGTAACTTTACGCGGAACATGATGATTTTTTCCAAGTTCTAAAAAATTAGGAAGATAGATTAGGAGTTGTTGGAGAGAGATTTTTTCTCATCTTGCTAAAAACCAAGGATTAGGAAGGGACTTAGAAAATTCTTGGAGACGCATTATGGATCGGATTGTAATAATCTAACCAACATATTGTAATCGATCCCATATATATAATCTACTCCCGTGTCTTCTAAGATAATGTATTCTAGAGATTTTAGTACAAATTAAGGGATAATAAAAATGACACATCTATCCTTACTTTATTTTCTAATCAGATGCTATCATCAGCATTGTTAATGGAGATTGTTTAATAAATGACAAGTAACAATATAATAACTACCAAATTTGTTCTATGATTTAATGCAAAACTATCTCTTGTCCCTAAAACTTCTTATTTTTAGGTACAATTTTTGAATGCTTCAATGCACTATATTATAGGACGGAGGAAGGATCTCAAACCTACGAATAGTCAAATAGATTATGATCTAGTTAGGAATCCAAACAAATCAGAAGACTACAATAATCATATTCATAATCCAGATTATAATAGTCCAAATGTAATCCCATATAGGCCCTAGGTATGGCATTCTCTATTTCTCATTTATATATGTAGCTATATATTTAGTGACCGTTAAATGTGGCTATTTATTTAGCGACCGTTAAATGTGATTATAAGGTGCCCACTATTCTTGGATGGTCATAGCTGTAGGTAAGCGCGTGGTTTTTTTAATTAAGCAATATCACAAAGTTAAACACGTGACCGTCGTGCTCTTAGGCGACCACGTGACCCCGCTCTCCTCTCCCTCTCCCACGTGACCCCGCTCTCCCTCTCCCACTCCCACGCGCCCGTGCCCGCGCCCACGCCTCACCGAAGTTAGGGTTAGGGAGTTCCTGCCGGCTCTAGAAGGGAGTTCGGGGGAGGCGGCCACGACATGGCGGTGGTGGTGGGGGACAACCGATTGGGCGCGGTTGGCAGCGGAGGAGTTGTGGCGGTGCTCGCTAATGAGCTGCTGAGGTTAGGGTGGGCCAAGGGGCGGAGCGGGTTGTGGGTGGCACGGTTGCTGCTAGCCGGAGCGGCAGGGGAGGGGGCAGGAGTGGGGGAGGAAGGGCGGAAGAAGGGCGCGCGGCGCGGGAAAGCGCGCAACCGGTCACGGCCTATCTTCGTCTAAGCAATATACCATTCCGCCCTCCAACATTCACTAATAAACGCGTGAGTGTGACCAGTGTGCGGATGTGTGACCATTTGAGTTGTGCTATGTAAGACAATAAATAAGGAAGGAAGAAAAAATAACGACACATGCATGAATCATTCTTGACAAGTTGCGCTCGAACGACGACGTACCCATCATCAAAGTGATGACTGATGAGCATATATATACTTGACATCATATATGCATGAACCATACGCATCCTCCGTCTCCTTTTCAAACAAACAGGATCTCGATTTGAAGTATATAGTACGTCCTAACCGCCGCAGTCTCGCCAAATGACAATAATTTAAACAAATATATATATATATATATATATATATATATATATATATATATATATATATATATATATATATATATATATATATATATATATATATATATAAAATTGTTATACGCAAGCGAGTGCGATGCACGCAGCACCCTGTTGCTTCTTCTACTTCTGGTTGCCCGTACCGTACGTGCGCCCACGTCGTGGCCTAGTGGAGCGGCGGCGACGGCTCGTCGGCACCCCGTGCCGCCGGACGTGCAGAGACGTGGCCGTCGCGCGCAGGCGCAGCTGGAAACCGCCGATGACAGCGACACGCCAACAACGCCTGATGACGGTGCAGTACAAGTACGACGCGTCGTCGTCATCGTCGTCGTCACGTCGCCGTGGCCGATCACGCACGCACGCCGATTGCCTTTTGGTGTGGGTAGTAGCTAGTAGGTTCGTGGCACGATCACTCACCGGGAGAGAAAGATCAGAGAGGTGCGTGTGCGGTGTGCGTAACGATCGATCGGTTGCACATCGCTTCAAAGCCTTCTTTTTGAATGGGCACGGTTCTATCTTTTTCATCTATCTACCTATACTATATAATACTGTTATGCCTAATAATATTTGGCCACTTCAAAAATTTCTTGGAACTGTCTAGCCAACGACTAGTTGTTTTAGCCCCTCCCAATAACAAGATTTTTTCGATGCACTTAAACTATCTTATAACTATATTTACATCGTCTTATTATTATATTTATTACAATAAGTTTTTTAGTGTAATTTATTGGACAGCGTGATGTAATTTATGAATAACACAAATATATGCAATTTTTTTTCTAAAAATTATAAATTATTTCTATGAATTTTAAACATCAGAGAAATATATATCAAATTGTTCACAAATTTCATAAAAAATACAAATTGTTCCAAATTACGGTGGGATCCACCCTCTCAACCTTATTTCTATGAATTTTAAAAAAAATTTAGTGTACGTTGTACATTATAGACGTCTACGTAGTATTGCGTAATTGTTAAAAAAATACAGGAGAAGAGAAGCTAGGAAAAAATAATGTTTTGCGAAGGGAAGAAGTTTGACGTGACCGTTTCTTCCGCCCACCACGTAGCCGTGCGTCGTGGGCGTGCGTGCCAAACCGCCGCGATAATAAAAACATATAATTAACAATGTAACTTAGCCAAGTTCAGAGGGGTCGTCAAATAAAACGTTTGGATGGGAGAAGACGATCGATGTGTCAAACTTGACCGTGCAAATGGTTGACGATAGCGATTATTAATTCTAGAAGCAGGAAGATCCACTTGTGTCAATATAATGATCGATGATACCACAAGGAAAAGATACACTGCTCCTCCCATATGTGAACAGTCTGAATATACGAACAACAGAACAGTTGGCAGCGGCGCTAACTGATGATCGAGGTGCGGCCCAAGTGATCGATAGTAGTGCGCCACAGTAGTAACCTAGCTGCAGGAACAGGCGCAGCAGTTAGATGATGAAGGAAAGTAGGCTTGATTAATTAAGTTTGCTTTATTATATTAGCTCCTTAATAGTTATGCAATGCAATGCTCCTAACACAAACGATTGGACCGAGTACTTATCCTTATCCGAGAACGGGCCGTGGCCACAAAACGACGCGTCAGTTTGGTCGCTGAAACACGGCCACTGAGCATCTGATTCCAGGCTGCCCCTTGGCAAAAACACATTCGGAATCGGCACAGCTACTGCTCCGGGTGACCACAGTTTGGTTGCTGATTTGTTCTGCTTCCTGTTTGCTGGTCTGGTCACCGTGCGTGGAAATCACAGGAGTGAGGCAGTCTTCGGTCACCTCCCGTCCCGCCATCACCCAGATCAAGCAAGGCTATTGGCTAATGCCTATATATTGCCAGCAGACAGAGAAATGGCTGACCTCGATCGATCTCGCATCACCGACGACGACTCCGCGTCAGTTCAAACGCCAGCGCGTGGCACGCTGCTGGTCAGCAACCATGTTCGCCCCCTAAGCCAAACAGAGGCCGGCCGAAACCTTGAATGAAACCACGCACGGATTTCAAGTTTTGAACCCGCGCGGGTACGTGTGGTTATGTCACGCACGCAACGCAACGCGTGCAGACGAGACGAGACGACCGACCGATGGAGATCCACACGCGTTGATTGATGATCGAGCGAATCAAGCCCGTACACGTAGGACTAGTCCATTAGCGCGATCGAGCCGCTCATTAATGGCGGTGGCGGGACCAGTTAAGCACGTAGTACTGCTGCGCGTCAACATAGCCTAACACGCACATGCCAAATCCGATTGCCATCGCGCGCGGCAGGTCGGCCGGTCACGGATTCACGGCGGGTCGGAGCCTCAGCCTCCGATCCTTGCCATGCATGCATCTGCAATCATGGCGGCTGCTGCTGCTGCCACAGCTCAGGATGCAAGCGGTGCGGGCCTGGCCGCAAACCTGCTTAGCCCGCCCCGCAAAAATGACCCGCTGGACAACCACAGACAGCTTGTTTTTCTATTGCAGATTGAAGCGGGCCATCCTGCTAACGTAAGTGGGTAATTGAGAAAGCCTGCAAAATCCTGCATATGCCCGCAAAGAGGCAAAGACTCCTGTCACGCCGTCCTTACCTCCCTCTGATCGCGAGATCCGTGCAGCTCCGAGGAGCGTCACTGCCGCCGCCTCGCCCAAGTCCTCCTCGAAGGCCAGCCTAGCGACGGCCGCCGCGCTAACCTCCCCCGCCACCTCAGACCTGGTCACCACTCCCTCCGCAGCCACATCTCCCACTGCCGAGGCGCCAATGGCCGTTCCACCCGTAGCCATGCCCGAGGTGCCCACCGCGGCGCCGGTGCCAGAGGCCAAGCCTTCCGATGCCCCCGCCACCGCACAGGCCATATGATTTTTCCTCTCTTTTTTGAACTTTTGGTTGATTATAAGGTTGCTTTGGGATGCTGGAAGCAAGAAACTAAATGATGAGATGGTGGTGCTGAATCCTTTGTGTGGTAGTGGTGTATGTACATCCTTGTTATGTGCTCAAGGCTGCAGGCACATACATCCAAAAATGATTCAGAAAACACTCTATGGTTGAAGCGTGTTGTGTGCATATCTTGTTGTCCAGATTCAGTCTCTGGTAGAAACTAGTTGAAAAGAAATAGAGATGGTGATGCAACACACAGCTTGTGTTTGTAAGTGTAACTGCATGAGATGGAGGTGATGTGTGCAGCTCATTCAGCCTTGTGCGCAGCTCGTTCAGTTCGCTCGATGTGCTATAGCGGGCAGAAGTGGGCTTTGCAGGCTCTGCCGCTAAACCTGCAGGAGGACGATCATTCGTGCGGCAGACGTCCGCACAGCCCGCAAAAAAGACGGGCAGGCAACGCGGCGTGGTGCGGGCTGTCCGCAGCCCGCCCCGCTTGCATCCTGAGCCACAGCGTGCATCTGCCGCCACAACCACAGCCAGGGCCGGCCCGGGCCGGACGACGACGACGACGGCTGCTGCTGCCTCTGTAGCAGATGGCGACCCCCGAGCCGCCCGCCATGGCTGCGCTGCGTGCGCCTGCAAGCTTTTGCCTTTTCGTTATTGTTATTACGGGGAGACCACCAGCCACTGCTCGCGCACGGTTGGTTCTTGGTTGGCTGGTTCACTCCCTGTACCAGTGTACCACTAGCTAGAAACTAGAAAGGCAGGTAGGCAGGCTTCGTCATCGACCTCAGCCAGTCAGCCTCCACCCCCAATTACCTGGCTGACACGCCGGCCGGTCCAAGGCGCGCGCCGCACGTTGGCCGTGGTCGACCCCTCCCTCGCCGTGGCCCACGCGCCAGCGACGTACGACGGGCCGCGTGATCGAGATGGTGGGCGGGAGCCGTCGCCGTCATCGGAGAAGAGAAGCTTCAGATCAGTTCGTCCTGTGGGTGTTTGATAAACAAAACGGAAAATAAATTAAAAAACTCCGTCGTCGCGGACCTTTCCGAGCTTGCTTTCCCGCAACGCAAAGGGCATCGCGAGAGCGAGAGCGAGCTACTAGACGCGGGACACGCCTGCCTGCACCGCGGTGCGCCGTGGCTTGTCTTCTCGTCAGCATGCACCTCCCCATCCCATGCGACCGGTGACCGGTCGGTCGACGCATGCACGCACAGCGCCGGCAGTAGGGCACAGAAACACCTCGCTTTCTCGGCCTCCCCAGGCAGGCAAGGCAGCTACCCATTTATAAACCAACGAACAAGCCAGTAGCTAGCCAAGCCTGCCTGCCTCCTCCAACGCCGGAGACCATCGGAGACACACGCGCGCAACCACCGCCACAAGCTCTCTTTCCTATCCACGTCCTCCTCGCTCCAACTGACTCCCCACTCCCGGCCGGCCGCCCGCCCGCCCGCCATCGTTCTCATGGGTGTTGGCGCGACGGAGGCCTCTTCCCCAGCCGCCTTCGACGACGGCGGCGGCACGAGCACGACCATCGAGGACCTCCCGGCGGACGTCCTGGCCCTCGTGCTCCGCCGCCTCGACGGCGCGTCGCTGGCGGCCGTCGGGTGCGCGAGCTCGGGGCTCCACGGCCTCGCCACCGACCCGGACACGTGGCGGGCGCTCTGCCTCGCCATGTGGCCCTCCGTCCGCGACCTCCTCCCCTGCCTAGGCCGCGACGACGCCACCGTCGACCACCGGGCGCTCTTCGCCGACGCCTTCCCGTTCCCGTGCTCCGACTCCCCGTCCCCGTCCCCTCCCCCTTCTCCCCCGCCCCTGCCCGCGCGCCTCGTGTCGGCCGTCGACCTGCGCCACGCGGGGGTCAGCATCCTCTCCCGCGTCGTGGAGACCGACGCCGCCTCCGACTGGTTCCTGGGCGCGCCGTTCCGCGTCGACGCGCTGGTGCAGGAAGGCTTCACGTCGCCGACGGCCGCCTCCACCATCTCCCCCGCCGACCTCGAGCTCAGCTGGGTGCTGCTCGACCCGGCCACGGGCCGCGCGCTCAACGCGTCCAGCCGCCGCGCCGTCGCCGTCGACCGCAAGTGGCTCACCGGGGACACCGTGGCGCGCTTCGCCGTCGTGCTATCCGGCGGCGAAGGCGGCGTCGCGCTCGACGCCGCCGTCACGTGCGACGAGCGGTACGGCCACGTCCGCGAGGTCAGCCTGCGCGTCGAGGACGCCGACGGCGCCGGTGTCAGCGGCAGGGACGGGCTCGCTGCCGTCGCCGCCGCCATGGCCGCGCCCAGGCGGCGCGGGTGCGCGGAGGACGCGGCCAGGGTCAGGTACGAGGAGTTCGTCAGGGGGAAGAGGGCGCGCAAGGAGTGGACGGCCAGGCGCGAGGGCATCCTTGACCTCTGCTGCTCCGGCGTCGGTGCCGCCGCGTTCCTCGGCTTCCTGGTCATGCTCACGTTCCGGTGACCATCGTCGTCCGGCACGCCGGGCTGGGCAGCGGCAAAGCCACAATCACAGAGTGCCGTTGACATGTACAGTGTAGTTCAGGGAATGTGAATATGATTGTGCTGTAGGTGATACGGTCGGCTGTCAAAGAAACGTACAACAGGGAAAGTCAACATCATATATCCTTTTTCTTTTGCTATTCATTTTCTTATTCAGAAAGCGAGGTTTATGAAATAAAAAATACAGACTTTTAGAATCTTATTAGTGTCGTAATTTGTCCACGCCAAGTACAGGCATCTATCTCAATATAAATGATTGTTTAAGCCTTTCATCATACAAGTTTCTCGGAGCCACCGTGACTTCAGTTTCAGTGGACATCATGCTACAAAGCTCTCATCGCTGAGGTCAAAAAGTTTAAGCAAAACAGAACATGTGCCAGTGCGGCAGTACCACACGAATTCTGACACCTATAATGAAATCTCTCGGTACATCACACAAAAATAGATCCAAATTTCAACGGTCTTGAATAAACCTAGTTTTACTTCCACTTTTCAGTTACATAAATATGCATATGACAGTGCCAACACAGTTATTTGGAACCCAGGGACCCCACAAATACTACCAACCATTCCTATAGTACTCTATATCAATACACTAACACAAAACTATACAAGAGTTCGGGAAGGGAAGCATGCAAAAAGTCAAAAGGGGAAAAAAATACAAGCATTTTTGTCACAAGCCAGAAACTCCGGCAAGATTAAGCAGCCTATACAAGTGATTTCTGCAATTCCCGATACACCAAATCGATGAACTCGTCGCTCTGTTGGGCATTTTGGTGAGAGTTAGAGAAGATGATACTACTAATCCAAAGAATTGTACCCTGTATGTTTTCAGTGTGGAACATACCTGAACAAGTCTCTGTAGCGCGTCCTTGACTCTATCCCTTGTAACAACAGGTCTATCGCTGTGTGGAAGATTAAGTGAAGGAGGTGGAGTGGGCGGTGGAAAAGGTTGGAGCAGCGGGGTGCCGTATTGAGAACGTTGAACAGATGCTGTAGTAGGATGAAGAGGCGGGGCAGTAGGAATCACGGATGCACCTGGCGGAGCGAGTGGAGTTGAAGAGGATGGTGGAGGCGCAAAGAAATCCGGTGTTACAAGATTTGTTGACCGGCTAGTGTAGGCGTTAGTGTCATGGATGGGCAATGGTGGAGCTGATGAAGCTACTGAAGGGGGTAGTTGATGTGTTGGAGCAGCAGATGGAATGATCAATGGCACATGGGAAGATGGAACGCTCTCAGTAGACGGGTGCACTCTTCCAGGCAGTGGTGCGTTTGATACACTTCCAATGCTAGCAGCACCCTGCAGAAATGTAGGAAAAATAATCTCAGCATAGTTAGACACAGCAGATATTTTGTAATGCAGCATAATATATCCAACCATGAATGCAGCATACTTGTGTACATACATCAACCGAGATGCTACAATGGTCATTGAGTACACAATGCAGATAAATGAGGATATACCATTCAATCAACATGAAAAAAAAAACAGAATGAAATAGCTGATAGTTGACAGTTTAACATACACTGAAGTAATTGATTAATGATTCTTCAGGGGTATCAAGGACTACAGCAGCAGATGCTGGTGGAGGTTCAAGGGGGCCATCTATAGCAGCAGATGCTGGCGGAGGTTCTAGTTCCTCAAACTCACTGTGGCCATGAAAGAAACTTCAGCACAATTGATAATACATAATTCAAAGGAAAGAATGAAAGTGGTTGAATCCAAGAGACTGGAAACAAGTAATGGACCTTTTTGTGGAAGGCGCTTTTGGTTTTGGAGGTACTTTGGCGTAAGCATTCAGTATCCTGCACATAAAATTGAGCAGCAAACCGTAAACTATCTGCCCACATGATTCTAACAAAGAAGTTCATCACTGGATCCTGAGATACAATTCTTCTTTTTTAAAAGGAACAGATGTGACAAAGATTATGCCAAAATGATCATAATGTCCTGTAGCATGATACCATTTTGTACGAGTATCAGGGAAACATGCCATCACCATGGCATCCTGACGCACAATTTTTTTGGAAAAGGCATCCTGAGATGCAATTGTTTTTTTGGAAAGGGACATGTGAAAATGATTATGCTAACATAATCACAATCCCATGTTGTATACATTCTAAATAGAGCGCAATACTAGCTATTTGTAGAAGCATCAGGGAAACATGACATGACAATCTCCAAGAGTATCAGAGGTTTGTAAGCACACTGCACATCCCTGCTCTACACCTAATTTGGGAATTTCACTTGCTAGCATGCAAAGCTGTGATTAAGAGGAAGGAAACTGACTCTTTTCTGGGCACCAATATGTAGTAGAGTAGCCATTACTTCTTATTGCAATCCAGAAAAAAAAAGTCATCTGAATATTTCTGTCAATTATTTGGAATCTCACCAGCACTTAGTAGTTGACAAATGCAGTAAATCTAGAAAACAAGTGGCTCTCACACTTCAGGCTAACAAGACAAGTTACTTCATGCCCCCACATGCCCTAAAAGAGAGGACTAAGATTAGTAGGCCAGTATTTAGCTAGAATTTTCAAGATTTTGTCATCACAGTCACAGGTCCTGCCACATTTCTCATTTAGGCATTGTTCGTTTGTTCCGTATTCAAAACGGGCCTGTTTCTCTTCCTGGGCTGGATTGAGTGGATCCCAGTGGTTCACTAAAACCTGGTTAGCATACTGAAAACGGGCCTGTTTTTCTTCCCGAGGGTAGGAGGCCGGGAATTGATCCTGTGGAATGAGACAGAGAAAACGCCAGGAATGGCCCGGCTACAATTCAGCCCTAAATTAACCGAACAGCCATTTCCGATTGGGCTAGGATTGATTCCGAGTCCGGCTGATCCACCTGGAACGGGCCACGTTCCGGGCCGTTCCTGCCAAAACGAACGAGGCCTTAGAGAATGTGATCCCAGCTAACAATGCTCACATTTAGTAAGACTACGCATTTCCGATTCATCCACAACTAACTGGATCTTGAAAAATACATAACCATACAGACTTCAGATCAGAACAACTACTAAAATATGGTACACTAATGTTCATAATCTACTCCCTCTATTCCAAATTGTAAGTTGTTCTGGCCTTTCTAGATATATAGCATTTGCTATGTACATAGATATACACTACGTCTAGTCTAGATACATAGCAAAAGGCATGTATACTAAAAAAGCCAGAACTACTTACAATTTGGAACGGGGAGAATACATAAATTCAGAGAAAGATGGCTCCAACATGGGAAGAGAATACATGAAGAGCCTTTACCTTCCAAATAGACTTGCGACAGCTTCACAGTCATGTTGATTGTAAAACCAAATTCCATTTACTTCTTGTGAAGCGTTCCGGTACAACAAATATGGAGGTTGAAGTTCGTATTCAAAATCACTTAAGAGATCCTCCACCAGATTATCTGTTGAGAGCAACATCATCGGACTTCTCATGAAGGATTCACCACATGAATCATCTGACTTTGTGCATATATTATAAACTTAAAGGTACTAAAGTTCTATCAAGTTATTTAACATGCCTTGGAAACCAGAATTGTGTCCTCAGTCTAAGTCCTAATGTAGCCCAACTTCCTATACAGGTCCACCCATCATATTCCCCAAGTAGGTTCATAAGAAAAGCTGGAGTTTTGCTAGAGTTTACCTAAATTCTTTACACAGCTATCTTTAAAAAAAATGACCTCTTTTTATATAGAATTATACCAAATGGACCTCATATGAACCTACTGATCCAGTGTGATCTTTGGAATACTGAAATTCAAGTTCTCTGTATTTTTTTTTCTCGTACACAGGAGAGTTGCGTATCATAGCATTAAGAGAGGTAAAAACAGGCGGACCCGTACAAGAAGCCTCCTCCCCCCACTCCGGCCCGAGCTGTGGGGGTGCTAAGTTACAACGAGGCCTAGATCACTAAAACACAAACACAGGGTAGGACCTGACCCACAACACACGAACTATTGACAACAGCTAGGTTGTCACCACCTCCTGACCTAAAGCGCCAAGCTTTCGTGCCTCTGTATTTAGTTACCGCCTTTTCAGCTCTGATCCAAAGACATGACACTACAAAAACTGCAGAGCTATACACTCTTCGAAAGTCAAAAAGCTCAAATGCCATTAGGTCATCAACATGATGCAACTAGCAGTGGCGGAGCCTAGTGCAGGCCATAGTGCCCCCCCCCCCCCCCCCCCCCCCAAAGTGCGGCTAACAAAGGTTGCAAGGCTAGCTAAACAGTCCATCTAAAGAGCTAGATATTCTAAGCTTGCTTAACTGCTTCCCTGCAAATTGCGCATGTGATGGCCCAGCTATCTCCAGCAATTAGTACTAGCTGCCCATAAAACTATAATTAATCTGTAAATAGAGGTTTCATATTATCTATGGACAATCACCACCATCACCCCCCCGCCCCTCTGGCACTGGCAACTAGAGCAGGTAGGACATGATCATGGGGATTCAAATGAATGGTTGAACAAATGGTAACGGATACTTCTGCAAAACTTTATCAACTTCCCAAAGTAAGCAACAGGCAGTAGTATATAGCTACCCACTTACCCAGGCTACAGTGGTTCACTCTAAGGCCTTGTTTAGATGGCAAAAAAAAAATGCCTGAAAAGTGTTGTAGCGCTTTCGTTTGTATTTGGTAATTATTGTCCCACCATGGTTTAGGCTCAAAAGATTCGTCTCCCAAATTACAGACAAACTGTGCAATTAGTTATTTTTTTACCTACATTTATTGCTCCTTGCATACATGCAAAGATTTGATGTGATGGGGAATCTTGAAAAGTTTTCAACTTTTCACCCCAACTAAACAAGGCCTACTTCACCTCCAAATTCCAAATTTTTACACTCTCTCTCCATCACATCAATCTTTAGACGCATGTATGGAGCACTTAATGTAGGTAAAAGAAATAACTAATTACACAGTTTGGTTGTAAATCACGAGACGAATCTTTTGAGCCTAATTAGTCCATGATTGGACACTAATTGTCAAATACAAACGAAAGTGCTACAGTAGCACAACAACAACAACATAGTCTTTTGTCCCAAGCAAGTTGGGGTAGGCTAGAGATGAAACCCAAAAGAGACGAGAAATAGAGAGACACATAAAGGGACATAAAAGGCACAAGACAGAAAGAAGTCACGGTTCAGGCACGTTGATTGTCAGTCTCCAAGCGCTCCTGTCCATAGCTAAATCCTTGGAGATATTCCACTCCTTAAGGTCTCTCTTAACGGACTCGTCCCAAGTTAGTTTAGGTCGACCTCTACCGCTCTTTACATTATCGGCTCGCTTTAGAACCCCACTATGTACCGGCGCCTCAGGAGGCCTCCGTTGGACATGTCCAAACCATCTCAACCGATGTTGAATCAATTTCTCCTCAATTGGTGCCACCCCAACCCTATCCCGAATATCGTCGTTCCGGACTCTATCCCTCCTTGTGTGCCCACAACACCAACGCAACATACGCATCTCTGCTACACTCAATTGCTGGACATGTCGCCATTTTGTAGGCCAACACTCAGCACTATATAACATCGTCGGGCGAATCGCCGTCCTATAGAACTTACCTTTCAGCTTCTGAGACACCCTTTTGTCACAGAGGACGCCAGAAGCTTGACGCAATTTCAACCAGCCGACTGAAATTCTATGCCTAACATCTTCATCAATGTCTCCATCCTTTTGTAGCATCGACCCTAAATACCGAAAAGTATCCTTCTTGACCACCACTTGCCCATCGAGACTAACGTCTCCCTCCTCATGCCTAGTCGCGCTGAAATCGCTCCTCATGTACTCGGTCTCAGTCCTACTAAGTCTGAACCCTTTCAACTCTAACGTGTGCATCCATAGTTCTAACTTCCTATTAACCCCTGCCCTACTGTCGTCAACTAGCACCACATCATCAGCAAAGAGCATATACCAAGGGATATCACCTTGTATGTCCCTTGTGACCTCATCCATCACTAAAGCAAATAAATAAGGGCTCAAAGTTGACCCCTAATGCAGTCCTATTTTAATTGGAAAGTCACTGGTGTCGCCATCACATGTTTGGACACATGTCACCACATCCCTGTACATATTCTTGACGAGGGTAACGTACTTAGTTGGGACTTTATGCTTTTCCAAGGCCCAGCACATGACATTTCTCGGTACTTTGTCATATGTCTTCTCGAGGTCAATAAAGACTATATGCAAGTCCTTCTGCTCCCTATATCTCTCCATCAATTGTCGTAATAAGAAAATTGCCTCCATGGTCGACCTACCAGGCATGAACCCAAACTGATTTTGGGTCACATGTGTCACTCTCCTTAGGCGATGCTCGATAACCCTCCCCCAGAGCTTCATCGTATGGCTCATCAACTTAATCCCACGATAGTTAGTACAACTTTGAACATCTTCCTTGTTCTTGAAGATAGGTATTAATATACTTCTCCTCCATTCTTCAGGCATCTTGTTAGACCGAAAAATAAGGTTAAAAAGCTCAGTTAACCATACTATCGCTCTGGCGCCTAGGCATCTCCACACCTCAATGGGGATACCATCAGGGCCCATCGCTTTACCTCCCTTCATCCTCTTCAAAGCCTCCCCGATCTCTGCCTCCTGAATTCTCCTCACAAAGCGTCCTATGTTGACTGGAAGACTTTCTTGAGTCGTCTCAACATAGCCGGTCCCAAGCCCGGGTAAATGAGGGTGTGTTAAGGTCTGGCGAACCAACAGTAAAAAACAGCCACTCTCATGGATTTGAAACCCACAAGAGATTCGTTGGGGCGTAGCCCTCTTAGCGACGCGCTACATCGGAACCCGGGTGTGGTGTTAAATGGGCAAGGGTCGGGTCGTCATCCCCCTAGTGGCGCGTCGTATCATGACCTGGGTACGATGAAAAATGAGCAAGAGTCGGGCCGTCGCAACCTTAGTGGCGCGCTACATCTACACGGGTCTTCACACTTTCCTCCACGGGTGCGAAGGATAAGGAAGCTAGCCGAGCCAACTAGGATTCGTCTAGGTAGCTGGAACGTAGGGTCCCTAACGGGTAACCTAAGAGAGCTAGTCGATGCAGCAATTAGGAGGCATGTAAATATTCTATGCGTTCAGGAGACTAAATGGAAGGGCCAGAAGGCGAAGGAGGTGGAGGATACTGGCTTCAAACTTTGGTACACGGGGACAACATCAGGTAGGAATGGTGTAGGCATCTTGATCGATAGGAGCCTTAAGGATGGAGTCGTTGATGTTAGGAGGCAAGGCGACCGAATTATATTGGTCAAGCTGGTAGTTGGAGATTCAGCTCTGAATGTAATCAGTGCCTATGCCCCTCAGGTAGGTCTTAGCGAAGGCACCAAGAGGCAGTTTTGGGAAGATCTTGATAGCATGGTTAGTACCGTGCCTATCAGCGAGAAAATCTTTATAGGAGGAGACCTCAACGGCCATGTTGGTGCGACTAATGTAGGTTTCGAGCGAGTGCACGGGAGGTTCGGGTATGGTAGTAGGAATCAAGAGGGGAGGATGTTTTGAACTTCGCGTTGGCCTATGACTTGTTGATAGCGAACACCCTCTTTAGGAAGAGGGAATCACATCTAGTGACCTTTCGTAGTGGACAACACTCGAGCCAGATCGACTTTATCCTTGCAAGGAGGGAGGATAGACGTGCTCACTTTAATTGTAAGGTGTTACCTGGGGAGTGTGTTGTCCCTCAACACAAGCTTGTGGTGGCGGACTTTCGCTTTCGGGTATGTGTCCACCGGGACAAACGGGCCAAGATTATGAGAACGAAGTGGTGGAAGCTTAGAAGGGAAGCAACGCAAATGTTTAAGGAGAGGATGCTAGACGAGGGGCCTTGGGAAGGAGAAGATGCCGACGACATGTGGCTAAAGATGACAACATGTGTTCGGAAGGTGGCTTCGAAAATGTTTGGCATGAGTAGGGGAGGCAAACGGGAAGCGAAAGACACATGGTGGTGGAATGACGAGGTGCAAAGGGCTATTAGGGAGAAGAAGGAATGTTTCGAACGTCTCCACCATGACAAGAGTGCAGCCAACATCGAGGGCTATAAAATAGCGAAGAGGGTTGCAAAGCAAGCTGTGAGTGTAGCAAAAGGTCAGGCGTATGATGGACTTTATCAAATGCTAGGCACGAAGGAAGGGAAGACATTTATAGGATGGCTAGAATCCGCGAGAGGAAGACAAAGGACATCAACCAAATAAAATGCATCAAGGATGGGACAGATCGACTTCTGGTGAAGGACGAGGAGATCAAGGATAGATGGAGAGAGTACTTCGACAAGTTGTTTAACGGGGAGAACGAGGGTCCTACCCTTGAGTTGGATGACTTAATTCAAAATTCCATTTATTTATTTATTTATTTTGCATCTAAACACCCCCTAAATCGAGATAGATCACCTTGACAGTAACGCAGGGCACACATGTGTAGCTAAATTTCGCAGCGACCTAGGCATTGCAGTGCACTGGTTAACCTTTAGATATCACAAGGTGATTATCTCCATTTAACAAGATCTAAATGAATGGTTTTTATATCATGATTGATGATGTCAGTTGGTACAGCTTCTAGTCACCCGTGGGTCATCATAGAATAAAACCAACTACCCAAGACGGGAACCAGAAAGTCCAACCAGAGTTAGTACGTACCAGTGTTGCGCCTGTTCATGACGATGAACTGGAACCTGGGCTGCGAGTTCCTGGACCAATCAAGCACAATCAGGACAGAACCAGACCGCATACGAGAGCAAGCAAAACCCCCCCAACCCAAACCCTCACCTCTTGACGACGAACAGCGACCCCTCGACATCCTTCCGGCTCTGCGCAGCACAAACCAACAAGCAGAGAATTTCAGAATCCGCCGTGAGACCATGCCGGATCGGATCGGGGGTACAGGAATGGACCCTGGGGTTGGGGAATCGGTGGCTCACCCACTGGTTGAGGTCGATGTTGAAGTCGTAGAGCGTGACGTGCGCGGCGGTGATGAGGATGTCCTCGACGGCGGGGTCCAGGCGCTGGAGCACCGTGAGGTTGAGCACCCGCGTGGCCTCCGCGTCCATCGCCAGGTTCGGGGTCACCTTGCCCCCGTTCGGCTGCGGCGGCGGCGGCATCGGCGGCGCTGGATCTGAGAGCCGAGCCGCAGCAGCAGCAGCCAAGCAGCAATCGTGGAGTGGGGTGGGGTGGGGAGGCGAGGGGAGGGGAGGATGTCTCCGGAACAATCACAACTCACATCACGTCGGATCGGACGCGGTGGAGGACAGCGATGGCCAGGTGGGCCGGCCCGCGGTCAAGGTGTTTGGGCGAAGATATGTACGGCCTGTTGAGGCCCACGTGCGCATTGGCATATTACCCCAAGCGACCAGTAGTGGACTGTCAGCCCATAGGAGAAGCTTTCCTCCGGAATCTATACACACACTTCATAAGGGGAAAATTGAAAGAATTCCACCTCCGTAAAATACCATTCAAAGACCGTTTTACCGCTGAAAGACACACCGTTCCCTCTATCTAGCATTCCGTCCCAGTGGGATAGCAACGTTGTGAAATCCACCTCCAAACGCCTGAAAGATAAAAACGCTGGGTCCTGGTCCTTCCCTGTTCGATGTGGAGCGCCAGCACCAACTCATGCTCCTCGCTGCTGACGGCGGATGCTAGGTGGAATTCCAAAGTTGTGGCCGGGTCGCACGAGGTGGCCGTCGGGGAGTGCGGCAAGCTGGTTACAAGCGAGACACGGTGCGGCGAGTGCGGAGTGGCAGCGACAGCGACGACCTAGCTCGCCGGCCGACATGGGTAAGGACGGACCTCCGGAGGAGGCGGCCAAGGCCAAGAATTCGGCGCCGGCGCTGCCGTCGTTTGCCGGTGTTCATGCACGCGGACGTGGTGCTCATATGGTGCTGGGCCTGGTGGGCGCAATAGGCGACGGCATGTCCACGTCCGTGATGCTCTTTATCACCAGCCGCATCTTCAACTTCCTCTCCTCTCCTGCTTCTCGACTACCAGAACACGCGGAATCTCGTCTTCTTGACGCTCGGCAACTGGATCATGGAGGTGAGCCGGCCGGCGCTGCACACGCATGCACCCGTGCCAAATGCCACCGCCGGCGGTTTGCTTGTGCACGCATGTTGGGGGCACGGCGGAGCGGCATGCACCGTGCTGATAATTGTGGTCCACGAGTGTGGTCGGCCTCGCGCTCGAGGCGGCCCGTGCGGTGGCGTCGTCCTTGGGCTAAGGGCGCACGCAGGGGGTAGCTTCGCTGCCAGCCGCGGCAGTGCTGGCCAAGAGGCAGCGCAGCGCTTGTTCAGGTGCAGCTGGTGTCCGTTCTCGGCATCCACCACATGCAGAGCTCGCACCCGTGGCGATGAGCCCAGCGCGTCGTTGCCATGGTCCAGGTCCCGACACTCTACCTCCGTGACGTTCTCCTCTGTTCCGTGGCCGTTCTCTGCGGTGCATAGTCCATTAATTAGCTGATGGGGGTTAATTTGAGCTAAACTTTAGCTAGCTAGTTATTAGCCCGTCTAAACATGTACCACTATGTCCTAAAGGCCTCTTTAGAACGTTTGTTTTTTTTTCCTGAATTGTATTCCGGTTTCTTCTATGGAATTTTGTACAATTAGCATGGATTTCGCGGTTCCTTCATCTAAAAAAGTGCATTTTAGATTTGAAAACCATGTCAGATTTTATTTAGTTTTAACTGAGGTTATAGAAAATAGAATCTACAATTCTGCCTCTAAATAGGTGTATATTGAAATAATATTGTATGATTAGTCTAATGATACCTATTTAGTATCATAAACACTAATAACTTTTAAGTAGGTATGATTAAACTTAAAATTGTTTGAATTCTAAGAAAACTTTTTTTACAGTATTATTATATTCGTCTTAGATAAGAGCTGAGAGCTAAAATACATGTTTTCTGGACCGAGGGAGTAAGCACGTTTGGAAGGGTTACCGGTTACGGAACGTAACGAGAGGCCAGCAAAGCATTGGTTCTCTGCCAAACATGAAATTCTGAGGAGGGCATCATCGTGTCATTGTTCATCTTTGTCCAAGTACAGTACCTACTCCTGCTACTATGATCATGTTTAGATCCCTTCAAAATACAAAAAGTTTTCAAGATTTCCGGTCACATCACATATGCCGGCACATGTATATAGCATTAAATGTGAGGTAAAAAAACTAATTATATAGTTTGTCTCTAAATGTCGAGACGAATCTTTTAAGCCTAGTTAATCCATGATTGGACAAAGTTTGTCAAATACAAATGAAAAGTGCTAAAAAGATTTTGCAAATTAAACATGGCCTAGTACTCGTAGATTGTGCTGGTGGGCTTGTTTGATGTTTCGTGCGGGGTGCCAGCCAGCCAGCCAGTGGAGGACGACAGACGACTGCCGCCTGAATAGTCACCTCACGCTCATGGCACACAGGAATATCGATCAGTCAGAAAAACTGAGGTCAAGTCTGAACATTGCTTCCCTTGGGAGATGACACGCAACGACAAGGCATGAACGAGTGACATAAAAGCCGGCCGGCCGCGAGACCTCGCTCGACGCTACGAGTAGCTCCAATGAAAACCCGGATACGCATGGGGGTGGGGGTGGGGGGGGGCATGTAGCATGGTCTTCGCAGGCTGACGAATTGAAGACGACGACCGCGCGACGTGTAGGAGTACGTAGCGCGAACGCTCTGCGAGCTGCTATCGATCTGCGGCCCCGGCGACGACGGGCGGCGCGCGCACACCTTGGCCAACGAGGTTTCAGAAACAAGGCAGCATCTATCGTAGTAGTATTCCTATCCGCGGCAGCCGGCAGGACAGGACGAGATCGAAAGGCTCCATCCGGCGTCGGCCCCTCCTGCGCTCGGATAGGTGGCGAAGCCAACACCGCTGCGTGGCGCCGTGGTTTTAGAATCAGGTCTCTTGTCATTCATTGGGCCCCCGGCCCATCTATTCATCTATTGGTGGCGCATGGCATCCATCGAATCAGCTAGCAGCTCAAGGCGGTGGGCGCGGCGATCGCGACTGGCGATCGCGAGACGCCGCCGCCGGGCCGAGATCGGTCCGCCCGCACTATGGCAGGTTGTACCTCCACGCCTGCCGCTGTCGCCCCGCGCCCGGCACGGCATGTAAGGCACTAGGCAGCACACCCAGCGCCGGTCCTGAGTTTTTATAGGCATCGGTCGAGAACTAATATAGAGGCTCAGAGTCCAGTTCAGAAAAAAAAATATAAACATTTCTCTCTCTATATCTATATATAGCTCACATATACACATCAATAAAGATAATATTCGGTGCACTAAAAAAACTTATATAGAATATCTCAAAGTTCATAAAATGGACAGATGTAATAATAAATTACTTACTTGGCACTTGAAATCCTAAATTTAAATAAGCAACAAACAATTAATAGTAAAAAAGTGCAAGGGTATGTAAGCTACAATAAATAAATTAATCATCAATATGTTAAACCAACCGAACGGTGCGTGTGCTTACCTATGGATGTGAATGTGATCCTCTTTGTCCTTTGCAGGACTGCAGTGGTGCGATCCCGTAATATTTCTGAACTGATGTGGCTGCGAACGGATCACGGATGAGCATGATGGGAATTGGAATCGAATGAGCCCTAAAAATTATTGATCTGCTCCATTACCTGCGTCTACGTCCGGCGGCTTTAGAAGTGTACAATTACTCCTGATGCGTTGCGTCCTCCTGGTGCATTGCGTTCGGCGGCCGCGGCGCCGCACATTCGTAGTTTGCCGGTTCGCTTCGTCTTCTGAGGAATAGGGCGACGCCACACCTGACGGCCTGACCTGAGACCTGTCACCTGCGCTACTTGTTGTTGTGGTGTTGGGGCCAAAGCAGAGACGGAACCAGGGGGCTAGCAGGGGCCGTGCCCCCAGCACAGTAAGTTTCCTTTAATACCTATATAAATATATGAATTTACAGCTAAAAATATTAATTTTCACCTATTTTTTATTCAAATATTATGATTTTGGTTATAAATAGTGTAAAATATTTAAAAAGTTGTTGAATCATATAATTACATATATTTTAGCACACTAAAAAAATATGATCATATTTGTTTGGCCCCCTAGTCAGAATCGCTGGTTCCGTCTCTGGGCCAAAGGACTATTGGAGCCTAGGAATATACGTATACATACAACATATACGAGTACTGATCAACTATATATGATGAGGCCCACGTAAATCAGAGGCCCGGGTCGGCCGCACACCCTGCCCACCCTCAGGGCCGGCCCTGAGCACACCGTGTGACCAACGCATGGCGCACGGCGCGGCGACGTGGGCGCTCGCTCGCCACTGCCGTGCCGTCCGTCGTCCTAGGGGGTCACCAGAGTTTACCACGACCTGCGAGTCCCGAGGCGGCGGGCGCGTCAAAAGCCGGACCCGGACCCGAGACCAGACAGATCGAGCTAGCAGCAGGGCGATCGCTGTCCCATTGGTCACCTACACTGTACGCCACGAGGGACGACGGCAGAGCCGGGCCAACTTGCGCTCCGCCGCCGTCCCAGCACCCAGCTGCACAGGTGCAAGTCCCAACTTGCAACCTGTGGCCGCTCGTCGCCGTCCGTCCCAACAGTGCGAGCGCTGGTGCATTGCATTGCATCCATCCGTGGCACTGCTATCTGCAAGCATGCACTTGACTGCTGCACGGCTTGCAACTTGCAAGCAATGACGGCGGACGGATTGGAAGAGATATGCTGGTCCACTGACCACTGTGCATGCCTGATCATCGACTCCCTGTGCGTGCATGGCAACGGCACGGGCACCAGGACCGCCACTGTATCAGTCCGTGGGCGCGCGCGGGTGTGTTTACCTGATGACTGACGGTACGGTGTCCGCTGCGGCCTGACCGTCTCGCTCTCAGGTGACAGAGGATCGAAATGCAGGCAGACTGCAGAGGATGAGAGGACGACTAGCTGTTTCCCTCGATAGGGTAAATGCGGTAGCAATGTAGGAGTAAGTACTCCTAGGGCATGTTTAGATTGCAAATTTTTCTAACCTGATGAATAGTACCACTTTCGTCTTATTTGACAAATATTGTCCAATCGTGGACCAACTAGGCTCAAAAGATTCATCTCGTGATTTCCAACTAAACTATGTAATTAGTTATTTTTTTTACCTACATTTAATACTCCATGCAAGCAGTTAAAAATTGATGTGATGGAGAGAGAGTGAAAAAATTCTAACTTTTTGTTGTATCTAAACAAGGCCCTAGAGTATAAATATTCAGATTTATATATATTCCGTCCGTCCCATAATTCTAGTCGTTCTACGAGTCGGGATCTACCGAGGAAGCCAATAAATGACCTTGGTTGCCTCTGCTCCCTCTGTCAAAAGGCTGCTGTGAATGGACCGGGTGCCGAGCAGATAGAGTGAGGCCCGTTCACTTGTCATGCATATCCAAAAATATTTCCTCTTTCACCTATTATATCGAATCTTTAGACGTATACATGAAGTATTAAATATAGGTAAAAAAATAACTAATTGCATAGTTTGTCAGTAAATGTTGAGACGAATCTTTTGAGCCTAGTTAGTTCATAGTTGAATAAATTTTACCAAATAACAACGAAAGATGCTACAGTAACTTTTCCCCCACTTTTCACCAACTAAACACACCCTGAAGTGGGTGCCGAGCAGACAGGCAAAAGGCTGATGCGCATGCACTGATGGAGAAAGTAAGCTGGAACGTCTTTCTTTTGGGTACAAAATTTGAATACTACGACGTCTTCAATTCTAAGATGGAGGGAGTATTTGGTTAAAGTTGAAAAATGACAATTTTTATAAAACGGAAAAATAGTAATCAATTAATATAATAAGAGTAAAACAAATAAGTACCTTGAAGCCGAAGAGGGATTAGGTTGCCTGCACCGCGTCCGGTAAATTCATCCGGTACCGCACCACGTCGGCATATAGCGTAGACAAACAGCTGCAGCGGGACCTCTAAAGTCATCCGGTATGCATCTCTCTCCGCTAAATATAGGAGATACATTGACATATAGAGGACAACCGCTACCGCACGGGCGCAGGCCAGGCCCCCCACGCGACGCCGCAGACCGCATGCGCGCGCATGCTCGGAAGACAGAGACTACATGCAGCATGGGCCCCACCGTTTTAAACAATTAAAAATCATTATAACTCACAAACCAAAAAAATCAAATTAAATTTCGATTGCACCATTAAATTCGTTTCAATAAATTCTTCAAAACTAGATCACATATGGATATATTTAGATAAAGTGATAAGTGAGCCATATAATGGATAGAGGGATGATATAAAGGATGGATAGGTGCGGAAGAATTGAGTATAGAGGAGAAAATCTTGATGACCAGGATGTATACAGGATGAAAATAGAGGATCGTGAGTGCACTCATGGACCTTTATATTCATCCTCTATGCGTTATAGTCAGCAAGATTATCTCCTCTATACTTAATTCTTCCGCACCCATCCATCCTCTATATCATCATCTATTCACCGTGGGACCCACTTATCACTTTATCTAAATATATCCATGTGTGATCTAGTTTTGAAGGATTTATTGAGACGAATTTAATGGTGCAATCGAAATTTAATTTGGATTTTTGGTTTGTGAGTTATAGCATTTTTTCCCTTTGTTTAGCTAGTGGGGCCGCTACTGCCCACTATAGAGTAAGCACTGTACCACTCTAAATATAGAGTAAGAGAAAGGATAGAGTATTATTTTAGAGTACCCATTACAACAGTTTTTACTCTATATTCATACTCTAAAGCTTTAGAGTATCCTTTAAAGTATCCACTGCGGGTAGTTTAGAGGGATGGGCGGCATTCCAGTTCGTGGCTCACCGGTGACGTCAATTCGCGGCCTCAATGATGGCTCACCGTCACCGACCTCCCGGGCGACGCGCCACCCGTCCCGTCAGCCGTCACCGCGGGGTCAAGCTGCCTGCCTCGCCCCGTCGCCCGTGTCAGACTACCCGCACTCATAGACCTCTATATTCATCCTCTATACGTTCTAGTCAGCAAGATTCTCTCCTCTATACTCAATTCTCCCGTACCTCTCCATCCTCTATATCATCCTCTATTCACTGTGGAACCCACTTGTCACTTTATCTAAATATATCCATGTGTGATCTAGTTTTGAAGGATTTATTGAGACGAATTTAATGGTGAAATCGAAATTTAATTTAGATTTTTGGTTTGTGAGTTATAGCATTTTTTCCTTTGTTTAGCTAGTGGGGCCCGCCACTATAGAGTATAGAGTAAGCACAGTACCACTCTAAATATAGAGTGAGAGAAATGATAGAGTATCGTTTTAGAGTACACAATGCAGCAGTTTTTACTCTATATTCCTACTCTAAAGCTTTAGAGTATCATTTTGGAGTACCCACTGCGGGTAGTCTCAGCGCTCCTCCTCCCTCCCACCCGCATGCTGTCACTGTGTGGGGGTGTGGTGGCTGGTTGCATGGGTGCCTAGCCGCGGGAGGCATGGCACGCATAACCTTTTCCGAGTTGGCTTTGGACACTGCCTTGGCACCTCCCTCCGTTGCAATAAAATGCGTTATAAGTTTACTACTACCATTTACTCCTTCCGTCCCAAAAATAATTGTCGTTTTCACTTTCCGAGAAATAGCTTTAACTAAATATATTTTAAAATATTAATATTTATGGTACATAATTAGTATCATCGGAAAGATCTTTAAATCTAGTTTTTTAACAAATTTATTTGGTAATATAAATATTACACATATTTTTTTTACAAATCGAGTCAAACTCGTAGCACAGAAACCCAAAACGATAGTTAATTTAGGACGGAGGGTGTATAAGTTTATTTTTAAAAAAATATAAGTTTATTTTCAAAAAAAAATTCTATCACTTACTATACCATAGAAATATATTGCATGAAAAATTACAATTTTTAATTTTCCCTTCATTTTAAATTATAAGACGTTTTAGTTTTTCTATATAATTAATTCTTACTATGTGCTTACATATACACTATGTCTAAATATATGTATTAAATAAAAACAATGTATTTAGAAAAGCAATGTATTTAGATAATGCCAAAACATTTTATAGTTTTGAATAGAGAGAATATTATAAATATCAATATCCATACATTTCAGCAAAATCTGATCAAATCTATAGCGGTTTGTCTTCAAGTAAACTCACCAAGTCCTTATTTTTAAGATGGAGTAGGATAGAGGGCATATAAGTTAAACAATAGACAAGATAGTATATAGTTATATTAAAGATAAACCATGGTGCATCCCATGTAAATCACATAAATAAAACATGAAACCCAAAGAAACTACGTACATTGGAAAAACTTAGTCTCTTCCCGCTTCGTTTTAATATGCTCTCTGTCTTAAAAAAAACCCCGCAATTCTTGTGTTTTCTGAGAAATCAAATAATTCTAAATTTAGCTATATATATATATATATATATATATATATATATATATATATATATATATAAACTATGTCACAAATAAGTTCTATTAGATAAATCATAGAATATATTTTCATACTAAATTTAGTTAGAGATATAAATATTGATTCTATTGTTTATAAACTTGGTGAAATTGACTTGATTTAAAATATAATAAAATTACATTTTTTTACTTCTCCTATATTTGAGGTGTTTTTTTTTGCTCATGGAACATGTAGTTTGTCATTGTTGGACTATAGAAATAATATAAACTATTACTTACAACCTCCGTCTCAAAATAAATAATTTCATGAGGTTTGAAATTTGTGTAAAGAAGATTGGTCATTGCCTCCTAATGCAAAAGCTAATTACGGATGCATACGAACAATAACTGCCAAATCTAAGAAATCTCCTCTGATAAAGGAAAAATGATAAGGATACATGCATCTTTTGCCATTGTCCTTAATTTATATGTTAATTTTCAGAAAATTATCTATTTCGGGCTGATGAAGTATGAGTTGTCTCTTTAATTGTACTAGTTAGTTATTTAAAATTACTGTTTAAAAATTGAGATATCTTAAATATAGCAATTTCTATTGTACTCATTTCATTATGAATTGTAAGTCGTTCTGTTTTTTAAAAATATATATAGTTTTCATTATGTATATAAACATAATGTATATTTACATACTTAGCAAAAACTATGTATTTAGAAAAGTTAGAAAATTGCAATTTAGGGCCTTTTTGGAATGTCGTTTTTTGTTTCCTATGTTTTTCTTATGAAAATAAACTCCTATAATTTTTTTGTACTATTTTTATGTAAAATTTCTACGGTCCAAAAGGTGTCCTCAGTGGAATGGAGGTAGTACCCCCTCCACCCATGAAAAAAATTGCAATTTTAGCACGGTATCGTATCCTTAGTAGATTGGAGGTAGTACTCCCTCCATCTATGAATTGAAAGAAAGTAATTCTAGCATAGTGTAATGTTTTAGTATTTTAAGTTTGATCAATTATAGATAAAAATTTCAATATTTATGATACTTGTAAAGAAACACCATTTACGGAAATTGTTTTCATAATAAGTTGTTTTGAAGTCGTATATGTGAATATTATTTGATAGAAATTCGATGAAACATTAATCACTTTAAGCGATACGCAGCCAATAATACATTACTACACGTCGCTAACCATCTTTTTACTACTTGTAGGGCCACGTTTAGATTGTGAAAAAATTTGAACCTGATGAATAGTATCACTTTTGTCTTATTTGACAAATATTGTCCAATCATGGACTAACTAGGCTCAAAAGATTCATCTCGTGATTTTCAACTAAACTGTGTAATTAGTTATTTTTTTACCTATATTTACTACTTCATGCATGGGTCCAAAATTGATCGTGCGGTAAGTAGGAGCAGGTAATTTGCCGGTCGGTCGACCACCGCGGAGTCCCGGAAAAAGAAATGCTTATCCAGCGGTACAGTAGAGTAGAGAGACGACAGGCCTCAGTTGAGTCGGTTGCCCGCCTCGGCATCCCCGCCGCTAGTGCCGCCTGCCTGAGCTTGGCAAGATGGACAGCGGTTGGTCGAGCGCCCTGGGGGCGAGCAGAGCACGCGGACAAGCTCGGCGATCAGCGGTCAACACACGCTTCTCCCTCCCCCATCTCCATCAGCAGTGCCTGCTGCAGCGGCGGACCCAGCAGCAGCAGCATGCATCATCGCCGAGCCGGATTGGGTGTTCTGTTCTGTTCCATCAATCCGTGCAGCCTTCGAGACGCTTCCGGCGTGGCGGCGTCCATCCGCGGCCACCCGGCTGTGGCGCGGGCTGACATGCGGGCCGCCGCCGCCGACTCCTCCGTCTCTCCAAAGTCCATCCAATCCAACCAACCAAAGCGCCCACGACGGCCCACACCGCCTTGACTGACTGACTGACTAGGCGTCCCCACCTCGGGCCCCACCTGCCCAACTCCTCGCCGAGAGGCCTGCCCACGTGTGCCGCCGCGAAGGCCACGTCACCGAGGCAGCCAACGGAAAAGGGCGCTCGCTCGGACGGACCTCGGTCGGGTCGGGTCCAGCGAGCGAGCCCCCGCCGCCCGCCGCTGACACGCGGGCCCCCCTTGTCCCGCCGCCTCGGGCCACGAGCCCGCCCGCTCTCCCTCTCTCGCAGTCTGCATGCTGGTCGCGGGTCGCCCGGCCTCCGCGTGTCCACCGAGCGCCTGCTGCGTGGAGGTGAGCCCGGGCGGCGCGAGCCGTTCCGACACGTGGCGGCCGGGGACGGGCGAGACGGGGCTCCACCGGGCGCTCCCGGGGTGGCCGCCTGCCCGCGAGGCGGCGAGCGAGATATTTAATCCGGCCGGGGGGCCAGCCGGGGGACTACTCGCTCTGGCTTTGGCACCGCCCGGCCGTCGAACAACTCGAAGTCCAAGTCGAACCCTCTTCTTCTCGTCTCCCGCACCGCCACCGCACCTCTATTTGTTTCTCCACCCATGCGAGGCTCCGGCATCTAGCAGGTCGCTCCGTCCGGCTCTCCACCCCCCGCTCGCGCGCGCGCCATGTCTGACGATAGCGACGGGCAGCGGCAATGCCGCCGGGGCGTCACCATCGACGTCGAGCTCCACGCCGCCATGGCGCTCGCCGACATGGCCGGGGTCGCGCCGGCCGGGGAGCAGCAGCCGCCGGTCCGGCACGCGCCTCCTCCTCCCCCTCCCGCTTCTACTACTCGTCAGGTGAATGATTTATTACAACCGGCCGGCGTCGCCGTCGCTGCGCTTTGCTTGCTCTCATAGGAGCAACAATTAATTCTTGATGATCGACCGACGACTAGGAGGACGAGGAGGAGCTGGCGAGCACGCGGCTGAGCCTGGAGCTGGGGAAGGTGGGCATCCAGGCGTCCCCGTGCTCCAGCGGCTCCAGCGCCGGCGGGCACCCGCCGCACCACCAGCCATACCAGCAGCAGCAGCAGCCCGCCGCGGCGACCGGCTACGGGCCACGGCCCCGGCACGCGCTCACCGAGGTAACCTACTCGTGCATGCTCCGCGCTCGCGATTCCGTGACCCGTCTTCACCAGCATGTGTGACACAGGCCGAGAAGGAGGCGAAGCGGCTGCGGCGCGTGATGGCCAACCGGGAGTCCGCCCGCCAGACCATCCTCCGCCGCCAGGCCATCCGGGACGAGCTCGCCAGGAAGGTCGCCGACCTCTCGTCGCAGAACGAGAACATGAAGAAGGTACGGATGCCCGCCGGCGTGAACTGACGTCTGCTACGACGTCGTCTTCACTCTTTTGAGTTTAGCCCTGGTTTATTCCATAATTCACCCCAAATTCCACCGTGCAAAAAGGAGATTCCTCATCACATCAAAATATCAGCAAATGTATGAAATACTAAATGTAGATGAAATCATAAACTAATTACACAGTTTTATTGTACTTTGCGAGACGAACATTTTGAGTCTAATTAATTAATTTTTAGATAATTTTTTGTACTAAAAAATAAAAGTGCTACGGTGCTCGGGGTGGCACTGCACAGATTTCGGCCACCCCGAGTTGGCTATACAAGGCTACTTATGTGAGCTGACGACGACGACGACACACTTGTTGGTGCAGGAGAAGGGCATGGTGATGCAGGAGTACCTGTCGCTCAAGGAGGCCAACAAGCAGCTCAAAGAACAGGCACATCACCGCCCATCGCTTTCCCTCCCTTTCGTTTTCCCTGATGATGCTCTAATTATTAAAATCTCTACTACGTGATCCTGTACTTGACTCAGACAGACGACGTAGCATCACCTCTGATTATAGTACGAGTGTTATCCGATAATGATGTTGCCATTGTTAGGCAGACAGGAATCTAGGACGTTCCAAGCCTCCACTTGTTGCCCTCTAACGAGGACACACATGCATGAGCATGAGCATGAGCATGAGCATGACCCTGCACTGCACTTTTCTGCCCACTTCTACTAGTACTGATGCCGTACACCTAGCTCCTGCTGCTAGTCGTGTTCTTGTACGCATGCCACGCCGACAGAGATGTCCTTCTTGTTTGGATAATGACGCCAAAGATTTCTTCTTTGGATAATGCCGGCCGGCTTGCTCGGTGCAAGTGCAATGCCGACGCTGGCTGCATGGGGATGGGATGGGATGGGATTGGATCAGTCTGAACCTAGCCGCACGTTGCCCATTTCTTCCAGTCGGTTCGGTTCAGCAGCTACTCCGTGCGTGACCACGTCGGCGGATTCCGTCGTCTTCTCCGCGGAGTTACTACGGGTCTTGGCGTCACACTGAGACGGACGTTCGTGCTCATTCAATTCTCTGCGCGCAGGTGGCAACGAGGACGGCCAAGAAGGCGCCGGCGGCGGTGACCGCGGCGATGCCGGCGCAGCAGCAGGCAGAATCCCTGGCGGCGGCGGCAGCAGCGGCGTCCCCGCCAGCGACGCCGCCGCGACCGGGGTACCTGTACACCGCGGCGGCGCCGGCGCCGGTGCCGGTGCCCTACGTCTGGGGCTCCTGGCCTCCGGGCGCCGCTGCCGCCGGGTACGACCACCACGGCAGCCCGCCGGGTCCGTCGCCGCTCTGCCTGCAGCCCTGCGCGTGGTACTACACGGTCGTGCAGGCGGACCCTCGCGGGTCGCCGTCGTCCGCGCCCGCGTACGCGCAGGCGCAGCCGGTGGCGGCGGCGTTCCAGGACCCGCACGGCGCCGTCGCGGTAGCGGCCGAGCCCGTGGGCAGCGGGGGCAGCCCGGCTGGCGGTGGCGGCGCGACGGCCGAGGAGGACACGGACGACGACCCTTGCTCGCTTACGCTCGGCCTCGACGTCGTCGACAAGCGGAGCGCGCCCGTCAGCATCTTCCCCGCGGGGCCCGGCGGCGGCACCGGCGGGGGAGCGCAGAGCGACAGGGACAAGGCGGCCACGGCGGCGGAGGCCAGGAAGCGGAGGAAGGAGCTCACCAAGCTCAAGCACATGCACGCCGCCGCCCGCCCCGGCGGCGAGCAGTGGTAGGCGGTCGTGGCGGATGGAATGACAGGGAGGGCATGCACAACGGCATTGGTGAAGGTGGTGACTCCATTGGTTTTCTTCTCGGCGGCGAACTAAACAGCTTCGTGTTCTTTGAATCCATTGGTTTATTTGCTCTATTTTTGGGAGAATTAACTTCGTCCAAAAACTAAGCCTAAACTTTAGAGTGTAAAAAATATAAAAGTATCGTAATGGAATTCACTTGTAGGGAAAAGTATAGCGAATGATGTATTTCGACTTCGTTGACAAGAATTCAACTTCGCCTATCGACTTCATCGTCAAGAGTTCAACTTCGCCTATCGACTTCGTCGTCGAGAATTTAACTTTGCCTATTGGCTTCGTCAGCAAGAATTCAACTTCTCCTATCGACTTCGTCGTCAAGAATTCAACTTCGCCTATTGACTTCGTCGGCAACAAATCAACTTCGATGGACAGAGAAGTAGACGAAGAGCAAGAAATAATCTAAAGAGAACAAGTTCATTGAAGAAAAGAAGGTTGAACGTAAAAAAGAAGACTGAATCAGGAAGAAATGACTACTTCACCCTTACATAGATGAATGTTTGTAAATATTTTAGTCAGAGGTAAAATAATCATTTTATGTAAAATACGAAGACTAGGGCCCTATAAATATCCCCTCTGACATGTATGGTATGATCATAAAATGAATACAACTTTGCACATAACTTTGTCTTGTCTGAAATGTTTTTGATGCTTGTGTGAATTGTGTTATCTGATGTGAACTTTTCACCCAACATCTATCTGCAAGGTAGAGGCAGGAAGAAGAGGCTTTGCATGCAGATGCATTTTGGTCAGGTTCAGGTTCTGGTTCTGAAGCGCCCCAAGGATTTCAGATTTTGATGAAATGTTTTCTGTTTTTTCTTTGTATTCTTTGCTGCAAGCACAACCGGAGCCGGCTGCTTTGCCGAGGGCCCCAGGCTCTCGGCAAAGCCTCTAAGACCCTCGGCAAAGCCTTTGCCGAGCGCAGCTCTCGGCAAAGCGCCCTCGGCAAAAATCCGATCGGCAAAGGCTTCTTTGCCGAGAGCCGTTTATCGGGCACTCGGCAAAGCCTTTGCCGAGAGCTCGACGCTCGGCAAAGCGCGAAATAAAAAAATGCGAAAAAAACCTGGAAAAAATTTTTTCAATCGGGGGAGGGGGCCCACTGGCCAGCGCCCGTCTCCGTCGAAGTCGCAAGTCGCGGCATTTTTCGCGCAAAATTCGCGGCTACGCGGTCGGTGGGATTCGAACTCGTGACCTCTCCCTCACGCGATACCTCCTCTGCCACCTGCACTACACACTCACATGCGTCTATATGCCATTTCAGTTACTCAAATATTATACTAAACCAATTGAAAATTGATTGTTTGAGCCCCTAAACGAATTCAAATCAAAAAGTTGTCAACCACAAAGTTTCATAACTTTTCGAGCACTACATTTTTCATATAGAAAGTTTTTCCATCCGAGGTCTTTTGAAAAATTCAAATTTTAAAATTTTGAATTTCAAACGTAGTTTTGCATGACAAGATGAATTCAAATGAAAAAGTTGTCAACCACAAAGTTTCATAACTTTTCGAGCACTACATTTTTCATATAGAAAGTTTTTCCATCCGAGGTCTTTTGAAAAATTCAAATTTTAAAATTTTGAATTTCAAACGTAGTTTTGCATGACAAGATGAATTCAAATGAAAAAGTGGTCAACTACAATGTTTCATAACTTTTTGAGATCTACAAATTTCATTTAGGAAGTTTTTCCATCCGAGGTCTTTTGAAAAATTCGAATTTTAAAATTTTAAAATTTTGAATTTCAAACGTAGTTTTCCATGACAAGATAAATTCAAATTAAAAAGTGGTCAACTACAATGTTTCAATACCTTTCGAGATCTACAAACTTTATTTAGGAAGTTTTTCCATCCGAAATTGTGGTGCTAACATTGTTCACAAATCTTATATATCTCTCTTGTAGTTTCATGGAACTACATGAGAGACATATAGATTTTGTGAACAACGTAATTATTACTTTGTCGAATAAAGAAATGACCAATATAAAGTTTGTAGATCATGAAAAGTTATGAAACTTTGTAGTTGAAAACTTTTTTATTTGAATTCGTTTAGGGCACCAAAATGTGGTTTGAAAAATTGCTTTGCCGAGTGTTTTACTTTGGCACTCGGCAAAGAAGCCTTTGCCGAGTGCTTTTTTTTTGGCTCTCGGCAAAGAAGTTTCTTTGCCGAGTGTTTTTTTTGGCTCTCGGCAAAGAAACTTCTTTGCCGAGAGCCGTTTTTCGGACGCTCGGCAAAGACTTTTTTGCCGAGTGCAGAGGCTTTACCGAGTGTTTTTTATTTGGCTCTCGGCAAAGCCTTCTTTGCCGAGCGCCCGAAAAAAAACGCTCGACAAAGCCTCCGGCGCTCGGCAAAGAAGTGGATTCCGGTAGTGAAGGAGTATGTAACTGAAGAAATTAAACGAGTGCTAGCTAGCGGTATTTTTTTCTCGATGATGTAGCATCGATCGGAGTCGGAGGTCATGTATAATGTAACAATTCTTTCTTTAGGATTTTTATTATACTACCAGCAAGCAAGATTAAAACAGTATTAATAATATAATGTCTCTTCCAAGAGTAATACATGAGCCTCTCATTTATATTACATTTTCTTTCTAGTACAACAAGAGGTTTTCAGTTGATCTTTCAACTTGGCTTAGGATTTACGAAGAAATGATGTGATTAGTCAGTGTAACCTTGGCGACGTGTTCTCTCAATGGTCAGCCTAAATTGGTTGAGTCTTCACTTGCCATGCAGCTTGTCTGAGCTAGGCATCGTTATCAAGTGTCCGATGATCTCCCTTGTATCATACGGGTATAAATGAGCCGTGCTCCAGCAAGCCTTGCACCTCAAGCTTGAATTGGACCTTAAGCTTGAGATCTGAGCTCTGCCGGTTATGATGATCTGTTCAAAAAATGTACGACCGTGTTGCTAATAGCCCTCCATTCAGCTGCCAGACGTCCTTTCAGTGAATCCGATTATCAGAATCACCTTTCGTGCCCCTGAAATGAAATAACCAAAAAGCAAGTAAGCAACTGCCGTTGTTGATGCCTATTATTGCCTATAGTCTCCTGTTTAAAACTTCGTCATTTTTTTTGCAAATTTTGGGAATCTACGGGTGACCAAAGAAATTTCATATTACACTAATAATCTACGGGTGACTAAATTTTTTGAAATTTTTGATTTTTTTTTTTTTGCTGGCAGACGTCCTTCCAGTACATATTTGCATATTCTTTTGCTCAATTGATGTGTAGCTATAAATGATGCTAATATTTTGTTGAGATCTAAGCATTCTAGAAAATCATATATACAACATGTTGAGTCTCGAAAAAATTAGGTAGTTTAATTTCACCTAAATTTCACTAATTTTAGAGGTGTCCAAAAAAATTTCTAATGTTAAAATAGAAAACTCTAGTCTGACTCGCCGGTGTCGTCGTGTTTACCCTTTAGCTGTTAGCTTTATTGTTGTTTTGGTGGCTATGGTTACTCCATCTTCTAATAAGACCCTGCTTCTTTATTGTATTAGTCTATCGAAATCCATCTTTTTCTAATATAATCAGCTCGGTTTATTAGAAAAAACAGAACTAACTACCCAACTGCAACCGTCTTGTACCTTCACATGTGCATTGTGATTAATCAACCTCTTCACTACTCTAATCATTAACCACTTGTGTCTCCTCCGTCACATATGACACAAAGAGTATCATTTCTTACTTCCCGAGGAGCCAGACATTTTTAACTTTTACCAAAAATATATAGAGAATATTAACTTATGGTGTATAATTATTACTATTAGATAAATCAAAAATATATTTTTATAATAAAGTTATTTGGAGATGTAGCTGTTGCTAATATTTTTTACAAAGTTAATTAAACTTAAAAAGGTTTGATCCGCATAATTTTGCAGAGGTAGTAATTGGGTGATCAAACTTTTGAAGTGACGGACGGTAAAACATTATAGTAATTTGAAAGGACTAAATGAGGGTATCTGAGAGTGGTAAAAACTTAAAATGCCCACTTCGTTGCGCCTCTAAACAAGAACTGTCACAGCTTGCTCAGGCAGATCAATTTAGGGGTTGGGTGGGCCTCAGTACAGAAGCAGTAATGACATGAACGTGGGCTCCAGTTTGTTTGTATCAGGCGTAGCTGAGCCACCGGCCCGCAGGAGTTAGCTTGGACAGCCCATCACCCTGTAATAGGAGCCCAAAACCGCGTAGCCCCCAAGAGTTCGTGTTCCCAGGGATGAAAACGGTACGGATATTTTTCGACCGTATTCGAGACCGAATTCGTTTAGAGGGGTTTTAATCCGTCCGTATCCGAGTCCGGATATTTAACATCCGATACCGTATTCGTATCTGAATATTTAAATCACATATTTATGATGTCGATATCCAATCGTATCCTATCCGGCATTTTTTATACTATCCGTATTCGAATCCGAATCCGGACATAAATATGAAAACAAATATGATATCAGTGATATCCGTCCGTATCCGATCCGTTTTCATCCCTACGTGTTCCTAATAACTTATGAATTCTCCCTCTCAAAGAAAACATATGAACTTTTTTTTTTCTTTGAGCATCGGCTGGTTCAGCATCTTAGTTTTATTCATTTTTAAGTTTATTATTATTACTAATTGAAAATTCACGTTAATCCACACAAGTCAGGCGTTAGAATGGAAATTAAATTCTTAAAATTCTGATAAATATTAGAAAGGTCTAGTCATCATCTCTGTGGACTCTAATCATGGGTGATAATGATACCAATCGAGTCATATTTGTTTCTTAAAGCATTGCCCGCTTTTTTCATATAAGTTTCTAAATTACTACTTCTATTACTATAAATACACAAAAAAATTAACTTGAAGTAAATATACATGTTGTTCCATGACGCAGATCAAGTATACACACATGCATGACCAATAAATATGTAGGAGATTTATGTTTTGCTAATAGTGAATAATGTTCCATTCACAACTCTTGTACCAACAATGCATTTAAAATTACATTAATATCCATACAAACTGTACTTTAGCCAAAACAATATGCATATCTATATATTGGTAAAATCACTTTTTTTTTAAAAAAACACCAGTACACATATATTTCTTTAAAGAGTAAACTCACATCTTGAGCTATGAATAAAGTTAGTGAATACCAAAAGTGGCTATGACCCTTGGTTTCTGAGAGTTCTTTGAATAAACATGGATTGCTAGGCTTAAATATTAATCATCTATTCAAACTAGTACCGTTTGACCCTCCTAGATCTTACTTCAAGCTCCATTTCCGATCTTAAGTGGCATGAGGCAGGATTAAACTACTATTTATGCCATCATAGTAATTGGTAACTAGAAATGCAGTTTAGGACATGAATCTTTTTTTTTAATAAAATACAAAGGACAGAGGGGTTCGAATAAAAGGTAATAAGGACAAGACATTAACATGCGGATGTCAAATTGTAAAAGCTATAGCAACTAATTCAACTAGTATATTTGCCCGTGCTAACGCTACGGGGCATAATAAATCCAAAGTTAATTTTATCAAATTTTATCAATTTTGAAATACTTCGATAAGATTCAATCAAAACATACTTTTGTGGCTCCAAAAAAATTTGAAGCGATGCACGTTTAAAAAGCAATAATGTAATTTTGTCACAAAAGTATGAAATCAATCACATTTAATAAAAATTTACACAAAACGACAAAAATCACTGAATTTATTATTCTCATATTATTTTAAAAAATTGAAGGAATCCCAACTATTAAACTAAAAGACACCTTTAGGATATGGATGCATCTCATATTCTTTTGAGCAATCGAAACATTGTTATTTATAAGTTCTCATGATTTACACTTCATATTCCCTCGCCCACCCGCTTGTACAAAAGACATTGTCCATGTATATTGCAAATAAGATCAATATGTATGTACAACAACCCAATGTACCAACAACAACAATTTTAACCATGACACCGGACCACATGTATACAGAAGGTTCCATTAGTACACTCTTTATCCATCCTTAAAAAAGAATCTAGATGTTGCCTCTCAATCTCAGGTGTAAAACCAATGAACCAGACATGATCTCACAATGCTAACTACAGATCACATGATAAGACTACAATTATGATCATCGTCATATTCTATTGGCCCATGTTTCTAAGAAGTCAGTCCCCTGTAGCATGAATATTTCCAGCAGTAGCGGCCAAGGCTCGGATGTTATCTTGTGTGTCAAAGAAACCCATTTCTTGGAGCTTCACTAATGGTGTCGCATACAGGTCTTCTAGCGGCATTGCAAATTTTGACATTACTTTGTTGATGAGAAGACTTCAAAAAAAATTATCCAGAGAAAAGCTTGAGATCATACTTAGTGGAACTACAGGATTAATTTATCCATTAACAAAACAAACTATGTACTAACCATTAGGAGCATTTGGAACACATAGGCCGCCACCAGCACCAAGCCCGCTGAACATGTTCATCAAGGTTTTGGTGTTGACATTGCCTAGGATTCAAGTGTTCCAAAAGTTGTTAAATAAGCAAGGGCATATGTAAATCCACTTATAAATAGGTAGCAAAAGCCAAATTAAATTAGATTTGTTGCATCCAAACAGATATACAGTCCTATAGATTGGACAGTAACTGAACCGATGTTGAAGCACGTGTCATTCTTTTTAGAAAAAAAATATATGCTGAATTGCAAATTCACATTTCACAATATGTCAATCATCAATTTTAGGCATATAGAAACCTTCATCTCTAGTCTCTACTTTCTACCAACTACTCGTTAACGTTGCAGAATCAACCAATCACCAATTTCAAGCATGTGCAAACATATAGTTTACTATCTTAAACTCTCAAATACTCATTTAACTCACCAGAAATGCAGTCTTGCAGAGTAGGCGAGGAGCCGAGGAGCAGAGGCAGAGCAGGCACTGTGCAAGCAGCAGGGGTGCTGGCCGCCACCAGCCCAAGCGCCCAGCGGAGTTGCAGCCCGGCAGCCCGCGCAGGAGGACGAGGACAGCCGAATGCACATCTAAGATCAATATTATCTTGTGCAGTCTGATGAGCAACAAATTTTTTTTTGTCAAACTAATTATCTCGCCTGCAAGAACATTTACCCATCATCTAACTGATTCTTTTTAATATACCTGCAAGTACATTTAAATAAAAAATTATATATTAGTTGATGCCAAGATACAACCAATCCTAAACACTAAAATGTAACAACAAAAATTTGACCATAATTGGAACAGTATGATCTTAGATAAATAGTGGAAAATATCTGTAACAACAAAAATTCTCTATGACAAACCAAATTACTAAAATATTTGTAAGAAAATATTTGTTTGCCAAAAGTGAGCAGCAGCGGCAGTGCCAAGATCCAGCAGGCTGCCCACATTCTCCCTAGCTCCATCTCTTTCTGAACCTGCTCTCTCCCAGAACAACAGCAATGCACAATTAAAATGCATCCAATTCAAGCATTTAAACAATGATTCTAACAGATCGGCCGCGGAGTAATAAAAATTAAATACCTCTTTCAGAACTTGCCAAGAGCAGAGCACGTCGTCACACTTGCCTGCGCCACCTCTCTGCCTCCACTATGAGCTATTGCTATTTACTACGGGAAAAAAACCCGATCAAATGTAGTAATATATAAATACTACATGGTGAAAGATAAAACTTTAATTCTAGGATTATTTTTTTAGTTCAAAGGGTACAAGAAGAAACTGCAGACAAATATGTGTGCTGCAATCATGACTTCAAAACATGTAAGATCATGAATCTAATAATTACCTCTAAATAACAGGGTTAGGTTAAGGGAAATAAGTACACCTGTAATTACATTAGATCTGAATACAAATAGCCAAATATATTCAGGTTTCGAGTGCCCGCTTCTTGAGTCATTCATCTACTCAAAAAATCACAGTTCATGCTAAACTATTCCCTTGTCTGAACTAAAGATGGCATGCTCAGATCGATGGAAAATAGTTGAATCCCGGATGTATCAACTGTATATGCAAGAAACTATGATCTATACTTGCAGAACAAGGTCAAAAGCCAAAAGCCTAAGATTAACATGAGAAAAGCGATAAACACCACATATCAACCCTATACTTGCAGAACAAAGTTCTTAAAAATATTCCAACATGCCTACATACATCATTGCAGCAATGATCATATTTTGTTCCTTTTCCTCCTCCCCAATGCATACTGATGATAGAACTTTGTACTGCAATCACCTCTTTCTAACCAATTAACATGGGTGTGTTGCTTCTATTATAAATCCTTTTGTTCATCCAGCCTCTCTAGCAATGCTCATATCAATAGAATAGGGAATAGTACTGGAATGGAAAACTCAAATAAGAAAACCACAGAGCAATGTTTTCTGATCGTCCGATTAATCGCGATTAATCACGATTAATCATCCTGATCGGTACTTAGCACTCGATTAGGCCCTTCGATTAGATCAGAGCGATCAGAAACATGATCGTCCAATTAATCGTCGATTACTCGCGATTAATCGTCCGATTAGGTCTATGGCTCGATCAGCAGTAAATAGACAGATGGGCTGTTTCACTTACTGGGCTAACATATGGAGGTTGGGACATCAATATGGAGTCGGATCTCATAGGTAAGTAACCAACTAACTAAAAATATGGTCTTGATGCTCGATGTCTACTATATAAATATATAGTATATGGTATATATACCATACATATATGATATATAGTCCTGCTATATGCTGGACGATTAGACCGATCAGAGGCCTATTAATCGTCCTGATCGACGATTAATCGTCCTGATCGGTACCAGACCGATTAGGAATGATAAGCCGATCAAAAAACATTGCCACAGAGAGAGTGCTAACTGCTAACATCAGTGACAATCACCAATGACAACTGAATGCACTTTTCATGCAATTATAATAAAAACTATGAATCCCATTCCATTTACAAAAGAAAACCCTGCCTAACTGTTTGTCTAGCGGGATTAACAAATGGAGCTTGCCCATCCCTACAGGATCTCAAGTCCTTATGAGTTCTAACTATCCAAACTGAAGTTTAGAAGAAAGAAAAGTTTCTAGAAATGTATTTCATGTGGTCATGTACAATAATTGCAGCAAAGCAAATCATGTCGGTGGACGCTAGCACTCCGAAGCTAAATTGCAGACCGAGCAAGAAAAAGAGTGTGGTTCATGATTAAACAGAATCTTTAGAGTTATTGAACACAAAATACAAGACAGACCAGGTTAACAAATACGAACCTATGCAAATCCTGAAATCTCAACTCAGAATTGAAGATAAAAAACACTCAATAGATCACATGATCTGATCATGCCATCACCACCATCGCTGACAGCGCCGCTGAAGATATTCATGGTTTAGATTGGAAAGTTCAGATTTCTTTATTCAGTATCCGCACATAAACAGGGAACTATAGGAGTAGCACACCTGCGAAAAGAGAGGAGCAGCATGTCAGCTATCTATCCGAAGCTATTTAAAACTGAAAAATGCATGGGTAAAAAGAAAACATGGATGTTCAGGACATGAAAATAAGAATCAGACAGTTTGCTCCATACCATTACACTCTATTCTTATACCATGATCCTGATCAAGCCAATCACATATCAAGGCAGTAATATAATGAAGTCTGAAATCAGTAGGTAAGTGTGAACAGTCGGAGTGAACGCAACTGAGTTTCACGGATAACAAAATTTGCATCAACTACATCCCTTGGTAGCGGATGGGTACTTACCAATTAGATCAAGGAAATACTACCTAGAAGCAGTCTAAATATTATCACAAGAATAGTGTACAGTGTCCCGTCATTGCTAGCGCACACTCCTCAATTCATGATCCAAATTTAAATTCACATGCAAACATATATATCTCACGCAGATCGAGCTCGAGCCATCTCAGGGCACTCGCAAATCTAACCCTGGCAGTCCGGCACCAGATCTCATCTCACATCTCACAGTTTTAAAACAAACAAACAAAAACCTCAGAAAAACCTAATCGCGGGAGACGACGGGATCGCATGGTAGGTACCTGCTAGCAGGACGCCGAGCAGGAACGAGGATCCGCGAACCTGATCCATGCCAGCACGAGCACCACCTCGACGCTGCACGCGCGCCCTCTCCTCCTCCTCCTCGCTTTCTTGAAGCTCCTGGATCGATCCTTGGTTTCGATCTACTGGCTGCCGAGTCGAGTCTTGCACCTTGGTGCTGCCTCCGGGAGTCCGGCTCATGCTCCTCGACCGGCGGACACTGCCTCAGCCGCCGCCGCTGGCTCCCGCATCCTGGCGCCTGCGAGTGGCGGACAACGTTGCTGCCGGCTGGCCACCCCGTGCGGGCCCTGCTTGACCATGAGGGCGGGCCTCACGCCACGCTGGACAGCTGGCCGGAGAGGCCCGACCGGAGCCTCTCCCCTTGCTGCACAGTGGTGTACTCTCCAGGCGGGGAGGGGCACAGGATCGGGGGTGGCGGCGAGATTAGGGGTGAGGCGTGTCCTGCTTCGACGGGATGGGAAGGAGTAGGAAGTGGACACAGGTACATGTTTTTTTTAAAAAAACAAGACGGAGAAGGTGGGAATCGAACCCGGGCGGTGCCGCTCAAACGTCGAGCGGTGCGGAGGCGGGTGTGCGTGAGAAGCCTGGGGTGCGGCTGCGTGAGAAGACGGGGTGAGAAGCCTGGCATCACACATCGAATCATGTCCATCGGTTTAGATTTAGGTGTTTTATTAGCCCTTTATTTTAATGAAGACATATTTTTATGTGCATTTTTCTAGGTACACAATGGTTACACTACTCAGCAGGGGAAGTTTTTGTGGATGGACCTAAAATAATTTGAAGTGGTCAATTATAGTAGAGATGAAAATTTGGAAGTCAAAATCTAGATTTATGGTACCACGAGACACATAGGTTGCAATAGGAGCCTCTATAACTTAAACTAATTAACGTTTATCGAAGATACTTTTTCTAGAGGACGTCAAGAGAATTACCGTGATTTTTATTATACGAGGGAAAAAATTATATGTATATATATATATATATATATATATATATATATATATATATATATATATATATATATATATATATATTAATGATGCAACTCGTTCCGTGCTTCCGCGTTGACCTGGACCTGGACCGAGAATAAAATGGGAGAACGACGACTCTAGGCTGTGTTTACATGGGGGCGTAAAAATTTTGGAAGTACATTAACTCTTTCGTTTTTATTTGACAATTAGTGTCCAATCATGGGCTAATTAGGTTCGAAAGATTTATCTCGTGATTTACAACAAAACTGTGTAATTAGTTATTTTTTTACTTATATTTAATGCTTCATGCATGCGTCCAAATATTCGATGTGACGGGGAATCTTGTAAAATTTTTGGAACTTTGATGCAACTAAACACCCCTAGGCCTTGTTTAGTTCCCGAGTTGGCGCTCCCGATTCGGCGCCTGCTGGCTTTTGTTTTTTAGTGCAAAAAAATGTCCAAAAATTGATTAATTAGACTCAAAATGTTCGTCTCGCAAAGTACAATAAAACTGTGCAATTAGTTTTTGATTTCATCTACATTTAGTACTCCATGCATTTGCCAACATTTTGATGTGATGAGAAATCTCCTTTTTGCATAGTAGAATTTGAGCACCTGAATTGAGAACTAAACAAGGCCCTACTCTAATTTGCATCTCGCCGGCATTCTAGGGCAAGGTTTTGGGATTCGTTTTGGAAAAAAATTCGGTCCCAACCGAATAGGACGAATTTCAGAAAAATTCGGATGAATTTCAGATTCAATTCGGTGAATTTTCGGAATGTGAAGTGTAAAATTCGGTTCGGCCCTCACCGAAATGGACGAATTTCACCGAAATTCGAACTAATTCGGTCGAATTCCAGAACCTTGTTCTAGGGTCCTAGTGTACTAGCACTACGTCTCGCGCCTGTAGCTAGCCAGCTAGTCGATAGAGGCATATATTGTTGCAACGTACGCAGCACATGGAAATATACAAGACGTATCAGACAGTCTTGAGTTGAAGGGTTAGGATCCGGGGTACGTATATATTCTCGACGTAAAGACATACGGTCTACGTATTATTATGCTCCTATATACACCGGTTAACTCCTGTATAAAATTGTTTTCTGTTACACGGTCCACTCGTGGTCACCATAGTGTACGCGGACAAAAAAAAGGGACAAAATTTGCTCCTGGACATTGAAGGAGACCTCTCTTTGCTGGTGGACGTTGAAAATGGAGTGATCTACTGATGAATACTTTTGTTGTTGTAAAATTTGCTCATATAGACACTGTGTCCAATAAAATATTCATTTCTTGCTTAGTAAGAGAGAGCATCAGACGTTAAGGTGGTAGACCAGAGTTTTTCAATATAGTTAGTCCAGTCAACTGAAGCTTCGTTGGGGTCTCCGATGACCCCACCGTACTGTGTTCAGTGGCCCCCACATAGCAGTGTAAAGCTCTCTATGGCATCTCTCATGTAGGCACTCTGGTGGCCCCACCAGAGAGTTTGGGTAGGTGTAAAAACTCAGCACCAGAAGCTCTTCTCACCGGCTATGCAAGCATGCTATCCTCAACTTGTTTTGCTAAACATTGAAGCGCTAAGTTAGCATTTTCCAAAGTGTTTTCAAAAACATTTTCACTTGCTTCTTACCACGTCGCTAGGTCCAATGCATAATCAAGACCTAGTGGCACTAGACAATAGTATTTGCTTTAGAGTCCCCCTCTTAATACTATGACTATCTATTTTAAACCTGATCGTGCACTCTATTGCACCTTAGCCGGAGAAACAAAAACCCTACCATATATCTTTGCCATCAGGCTTTTTTTCATCTTTCAATGTTAAGCACTTGATCCATTTGGGCCACATCATCTCATCCATGGTGGCCTGCTCTTGCTCAACACAATTGGTGTGGACTAGACCTAGTTTATCAACACTTAAGCACACAAGTTAGTTCACTAGTTGTCATTCGATTAGCAAAACTAAACTAGGACTTTTAAATGGGTAGAGGAATCAAGTGGTCCCCACATCAAAAATCTTGAGTGTGCTATGAATGCTAAATTTGATTTTAGATTAAAATCTAATTTAAACATGTGCTTTGTTAAGGAATTTTGGATTTCACTTGAACACATATGATGAGAATTTATATGACAAAATACTAAATTTCAGACCAAGAATTTGGATGGTTTGTTTCAGAATTTTTAAAACCATTTTGGGCACCAAAACAGTTTAACTGAAAACTCAAATAATAATATAGCATTCCAAAATGAATTTTAGTTTCGAACTACAAAATCTATGACACAAGATCTAAGCAAAATGAGGCCGTACTTGACTTTTAGCATCTAATTGAGAAAATATGGGATTTTTGGATGTCCCTAGGTCCTTCATGCTGGATCAACAAAATAATAGCTTCACCGAAAGCACAAATATAGTATTTCAGAAATAATTTTAGTTTCAAAACTATAAAATCTATGATACCAAATCAAAACAAAATGGATCGTCGTTGATTTTAGTATCAATTTAAAAAATTTCTAAGATCTTTGGAGGTCCCATGATCCTTCGTTTTGAATCAATAAGAAAAAAATGTCACACCATTGAAAATATTCTCACTCACCATAAAATTTAAGGCGAAGTATTCGTAGTGACACCAACAAGCAACAACATATATACTGGAAAGTATTTGTGATGATGCCAACGTGTCTATTTAGCCACACCAATACACATGGCATGCTCGTATTCATTTTTCACTGTGATGCACTATTATTGGAATATTATTTTTTGTTTTAAACGATCTAGTTATTGTTGAAGATGATATAAAAGTCTACCAAATTAAAAGGCATACGCTTTTTTTACTATTGTGAGGATTTTTTTAAAGGTTTATCTTTTTTCTCGTGAGAGTTAACGTGGAGTTTCTTTCATCTTTAACTAATAATAATAGTAAGGTAGATGTACTATGGTATGGCTTTCATTATGTCAAAAACTAATCTGTCCATGCTCAGCGATGATTATTAAGTAGCGACCATTTGACGAAATAAGTGTAGCTAAATTATTGGTTAGATTACTAACGGTGGAATATGGTCTATCTATTTTAACTTCTTCGTTTAAAGTGAATGCTGCTCGTATTTTTTGTATTTGTTTTAGGATTTATTTGTATTGTTGTTTCAGTAGCAGACAATGATGTGTGTGTCAATATCAATAACAAGACACTATGGTGACTTTAGAGCATCTCCAAGAGTCTTTCTAAATTTCACTCTCTAAATCATCACTTGGAGGGTCATTTACATAAAAATCGTTTTCTATATCCTCTCACTCTCCAACAACTTTTATAAATCTCGTGCGCACTCTAGAGAGTCATTCTCTTCTTCTATTTTTGGCTGACGAAAATCCAAAATAGAAAATGGTTATATTTGGATAATTATTTAGAGGAGCTATTGGAGGATAGTTTTTTTTTACCAAAATATCTATTGTTAGCATTTAGGAAGCATATAGAGAGTCTCTTGGAAATGCTCTTATTTGAGATGTATTTATGTAAGAACGAGTTTGTGATGGTGATCGAGAAAAAGGTAGGGACGCTTTGCTTATTTGGTTCTGCATGCATGCCAAACTATGAAAAGGACAATAAATAAATCTAGACGTGTGGGCCTGCCGGGGTTGACTAGGAGTCAAGGCAACCCAGACGCGGTCTCGTCTTGCGAATACGACGCATGGGATGACGATATAGGACCATATATATGATATACTTCGTAGATAATGTAAATCAATATCCGTGCTCTGCAAAGTACTGCATTAGTATGTACTCCCTTGGTCCTACGAAGAATGCAATTTTCATATAGTGTCATATTTTGGTACATAAAGTTTGACCAATTGTATATAAATCAATATAAATAGTTATGACACATCAAATAAATATAATTAGATTTGTCATGAGATATAATTTCATAATATATTTATTTAATCATGTCAAAAACTTTAATATTTTTATATATATATTTGGTCAAACTTTGGACACTTTAATCGAGAGTGCACTCAGAGTTGCATTCTTTTCGGGAGAGAGAAAGTCCTGCACACTAAGAGAAGCAATTTATTTACTCCTAGCCAGGTACTCCCTTCGTCTGAAAAAATGCAATTCTAATAAAGTATCAAATTAAAGTACCTTAAGTTCGACTAATTATATATAAACAGTACAAACAATGATGGCATCAAATAAGTATCAATAGATGTATAATGAGATATATTTTTATAATATACTTATTTGGTGTTAAAAACATTAATATGTTTACCTATATATTTGATTAAACTTCAGATACTTTAATAAAAAATACATATGAAATTATATTCTTTTTAGGATAGAGATAGTACTAGTGCTCCTACTCGCCAGATGTATAGATGAAGTTAGTTCATTAATATTATATATACATGTACTAACTCCGTCATGGAAAAGAGATATAACTTACGTAGCCATATATCAAACTAAATTAATTTATAAAAAGATATTTATGTTACCAAAGAAATGTCGTCATTATAAAAGCTAGTTGACTCCGCGATTGGTTTGCTTCCAAGTCAACCTCAATAGCTAATACAATAAACATGCATGTCATATGCCCGTGAATCAATTTCTCACACACACGGGTTTGCTTTGCTTTTTGCTTAGCACGACACATGGCCATGGCCTGTGCTGGGGCGGAGCTAGAAAGTTGATTTTTTGAACTTTAGGAGGGGATTAAGGGCATAAACGATATATATAGATTTAGAGAGAGAGCTTTTGCTGCTTATCTGTTGCTATGCATAGACCGCCGTCCGTCAATGAGAGAAACCGATGAGAATAGAGATACAGAGAGGAGCGGGTTATTAGCTAGGGAATGTGCAAGGCCGAGTCACTTCCCGGCATGCATTGCGGTGCAAGATCGGACGAAGAAGGAAATTGCCCTGGGCTTCCCGTGGGACAGAGAAGAAGAAAAAACCTTGACCTGCGGGGGTAAGACAACTCCCGGATATTGCATTAAGAACAACTCCCAGATATTGCATTAAGAAAAAGACTTTCACATGCATGTGGGAAAAAAAACGAGATTCAACCTAGGAGGAACTAGGTTGATTTTCATTATGGAGAGAAATAGATACTCTAATTCAGTTCAACAGGGGACTTAAACCTGGGTGATTGGATGCATTATTGTCACAAGTCTCACCCAACCAATTGAGCTAGGCTCACTTCCTCATGCATGTCGAGAAAACCACTGAACCTCTGCTCTGCCCGTAGGCATCGGTACCATAGCCCATCTGAGAACAACCATGACCGGAGTTGGACAGATAAGATCAGAGGGTGGTGCATTGGGCCGTCACACCCGGTTTTTCTAAAGAACAAAATCAGGCTAATCATATGTGTGCCCAGGAAGTCCACACATATGCCAGAATGAAAAAGTATCAGAAACAATGTTATTATATAACGTATACATAGCTATATTAACACTTACATCAGAGTATCGCGGATCGGTGACTAAACTTCAGGCTCCATTCTTCTCAGGGACGGCTGACTGGGGGTAACATATGCCTAGCACTTCTACTAGTCTTCTGGAAACTCCACTACACCTTTGTCCTTCTTCCGAGTAGCATCTTACTACACACTGGAGTGTTGGGGAAATAGCAAGAGTGAGTCCATGTCGAACTCAACAAGTATAACATAGGGTTCATGAGGCTCAAAAAGGCTAGACACTGTTTGACTGCATTTCGCTTTTAATCATCATATAATTAGCAATTGAGTAGCATCAAGGTATTCCAATTCCCATTAATGAACCAATGATCAATTGTAATAAGGATAATGAATAACATTAATATGAGCATAATAATAATCAATAGTAATTAAGCATGATATAACAATGGTGATCATCTATCTGTAAATGTTCCAAGGCCGCTCGTATCCATGAGCACGGCTAGTATACCAGTTTTTAACTCTGCGCAGAGGTGTACACTTTCACTGTGAGTTATAACTTCCAAATGCAAGGGTTCGCGACTCCCCAAAACACCAGAAATCATATAAAGCCACTTAAAGGTTTGTCTAACAAGTTAGGGCCATTAGATTCACTCGGCAGGCAGATGTAGAACCCCCCTTCCCTGTGGCACAACAACCGCAGCCTATACACACTAGGCCAGGGGCTCGCACTACACCCAAAGTGGCAAGCCATTCTTACGCCATTTAAGGTAACCACTAACAAGCTAGAAAAGGTCCTTCAAGCAACTAAAGCCAGAGCCATATAGCCCTCACAGTTGTACTGTATGTCCCGGATGATCACGTACAGATAAGTCCTTATGGAGAGAAACCAGAGCAATAATATAACCCCTTGCTCTAGCCCCCTTTTCAACAGTAATAAAATCATCATTAAAGGTTAATTGTTTAATCCATTAATCAAATTACAAGATCATTGTTCATAATTAAGCACTAGCAATAGCTACCCAAATGCATAACCCATAGGTGACAAGGAATCAAGATATCAAAAGCTAAGTTATAATCTCTATGATTGTCAAGGAAGACACATGCATATGTATGATAATTTCAGTGAATAGGACAACAAGGATGGTCCCATGTTATACTTGCCTTAATCAAAGCTTTCCTGATGATACTGCTGGTCTGGCTCAAAATAATACTTCTGATCGTCAAGAAATTGCTCACCGTCTATACTCGACCATCAAGCATCAACACACAATCATCCGAGCAATCATACACGAAGCAAACAAAGAGATACAATTAGAACAGTATACCAACAGTAACAAAACAGTAATAAAAGTTTATAAAACTCTTCTACACGTTTCTACGATCACACAGACGCAAAGATCACCAAATTCGGAGTTAAAACGTATAAGTTATGAATTTTCTAAGATTTCCTATAGATAAATAATTATTTTAATATAAACTCAAAAATTAAACTTTCCCAACCTACTGTACAACTATACTAACATGTAGAGCTCGCAAATACAAACCTAACGCAACTTGAACGGATCAAATCGGAGTTAAAACGAAGATTTCATGACCAAAACAGTTCTAGTGGCAAAACTGTAAATACCTGAAAACGTATTTTTGACTTAACCAGAAGAGAATACGTTTTCCAAACACGAAAACGTATTTTCAGCAATACGCTATGGACGGCGGGTTAATTATTAAAAAGCTAAGGGGCTCTTTAAGAAGTTTACCCCGCGAAGGGGTATCTTCTAATCTCAGCCCTTCATCTCGAATCCAACGGTTCGTGTTCATCATCAAGTGCACAGTGGAAAATCCGGCCACCTCTCTCAAGTCCGGCCAGTGGCCGCCATGGCCGACGCCATGAGCCCGCCGGAGAACTCCGTCTCCCCCTTTTCCGACCACTACTTGACCCGACATCAACTCAAATCGAAAGAGGAGATGAACTCGATCTATCCTAGACGGTTTAGGTGCACTAAATCGAACCAAGAAGAGAGCGCGGCTCGGTGATGAACGGTGGCGCCATTGCCGGCCACGGTGAGTTTCAATCCCGCGATACAAAGCACAAAAACTCAAAAGAAAAGCATTGGGAGGGAGAGGAGAAGAGTGCGGACTCACCAACGCGAAGAACTCGACCTCAAATCCACCCGAAAGCTCCTCCTACGAGCAACCGAAACCTCCAACTTCCCCCAATCCCTACAGCTCGGTTTCACGTGGTTGGACTAGAGTTTTAGATGGAAAATGGAAAATAGAGGGTCTCCTCTTCCTATTTGTAGCCCCAAGATGCCGTATACGGGTAGGAGATCCCGGAAATCGCGAGACGGTTGTTGCGTCCGCCTCCGGTTCAAAGTCCGGCTTAAACACGGGAGGATGAAGATGCTTATGATATGCGGACCCCACCCGTCAGCGACCACACAGAGAGGGAGGCGCGACCACTGCGACGCTGGGCCGGCCCACAAGTGCGGAAAGGGAAGGCAGCTTCGGCTTCGGCCCGTTCCGCGGCCCAGGGCGAGAGGAGGCCGGCCGAGCGACTTCCAGGCCACCAGGAAAACGGTAAGTTGTTTCTTTTTTTTCTTCTTTCTTTTCTTTATTTGTTTGTTTTCAAACTATTTCAAATAAAATTTTCCAAACCAAAACAATATAAAATAAATCCACATCACAGAAGAAAATAAATGCAGCAGCATGAATGCATCACCAAATATATTTTTTTAAAATTTTAATTTGCCATTAATTGTTATCTAATTTATTCAAAATTCATTATCTCTAAAATTTAGAATTTTTGGGTGTTACAAATTTTACCCCCCTTAAAAGAATCTCGTCCTCGAGATTGGACTGCTTACTCAAACAACTGCGGATATGATTTCCTCAATTCATCCTCTCTTTCCCAAGTTGCCTCTGCCTCTGAATATCGATTCCACTGCACCTTGCACATCTTAATAACCCGACTTCAAGTAACTCTCTCAGCAGTTTCTAAAATCTTGATCGTAAACTCTTCATATGTAAGATCCTCCTTAACAGTCACTCTTCTAAAGGTATCTGCTCCTCAGACACCCGTAAACACTTCTTAAGTTGTGAAACATGAAACACATCATGTACTCCAGATAAATTTTTAGGCAACTCCAATTGATAAGCAACTTCCCCACGTCTAGTAATAACTTTAAATGGTCCAACATACCTTGGTGCTAGTTTACCTTTCATGTTAAACCTCTTCACACTTCTCATCGGTGACACCTTCAAATAGACATAATCACCTACCTAAAAACTAGATCTCTTCTTCTATTATCAGCATAACTCTTCTGACGAGACTGTGCTACTCTCAAATTCTCATGAATCACTCGCACTTGATCTTCTGCGTTTCTAGGAACATCTGTACCAAACACCTGAGATTCACCTGTCTGATCCCAAAACAATAGAGTTCTACGCTTACGTCCATACAAAGCTTCAAACGGTGCCATCTTAAGACTATGTTGATAACTATTATTATAAGAGAATTCTGCATAAGGCAAACTCTTATCCCAACTGGCTCCATATTGCAATGCACAAGCTCTCAACATATCCTCTAATACCTAGTTGGTCCTTTCAGTCTGCCCATCTGTCTGTGGATGATATGCCGTACTAAAATTCAATTTTGTTCCCAAAGATTCATGTATAGCTTTTCAAAAGTGCAACGTAAACTGCGATCCTCGATCAGATACAATCTTCTTTGGAACTCCATGCAAACGTACTATTCTTTCCCTATACAAGGTAACTAATTGTACTTCCATGTAATTAGTCTTGACTGGTATAAAATGAGCAACCTTGGTTAACCGATCTACTATCACCCAAATAGAATCAAATCCTCTCTGAGTACGTGGTAACCCTACTACAAAGTCCATACCAACTTCCTCCCACTTCCATTCAGGAATCTTCATTGGTTGCAACCATCCAACAGGTCTCTGATGCTCTGCTTTCACCCCCTGACAAGTGTCACACAATGCCACATACTCAACCACATCTCGCTTAAATCCAACCCACCAATATTTCTGTTTCAGATCCAAATACATCTTAGTACTACCAGGATGAATAGAATAAGCTGACTCATGAGCTTCGCGAAGAATTGCCTATCTAACAGTTTGATCCTCAGGTACACACAGCCTCTTTCCAAACCACAAAATTCCATTATCATCCATCCGAAAGCCTGGTGACTTACCAATCACTATATCTTCTGCTATCTCCTTCAGTTTCTCATCCTTCAACTGACCCTTGTAAATTTCTTACTCTAAAGTAGGCTCTATCACTAATTCCATTGTATTAGTAACAATTCCCAAATTTAAATATTCAAATTCAGCACATAACTCACTAGTCATAGTCAATGTTTGTATCTCATTGGCATAACTTTTCCTACTAAGAGCATCAGCTACTTTATTAGCCTTACCAGCATGATAGTGTTTCTCAATATCATAATCCTTAATCAACTGTAACCATCTGCGTTGCCTCAAATTCAGATCTGACTGAGTGAAAATATACTTCAAACTCTTATGATCAGTGTATATATCACTCTTATGTCCAATCAAATAATGTCTCCAAATCTTTAAAGCATAAACCACAGCTGCTAACTCCAAATCATGTGTAGGATAATTCAACTCATGCTTTCTCAACTGCCTAGATGCATAAGCCACAACTCTGCCTTCTTGCATAAGAACACATCCCAAACCTTGACAAGAAGCATCACAATAAATAGAAAACTTCTTACTCAAATCTGGCAAAACCAATACAGACACTGTAGTCAACCTCTTCTTCAATTCTTCAAAACTAGCTTGACACTTATCAGACCACACAACTTAGCATTCTTCTCTAACAGAGATGTCATAGGTTTAGCAAGTTTAGAAAACCCTTCAATGAACCGTCTGTAATATCCAGCCAAACCCAAGAAACTACGAATCTCGCTAGCATCAGTAGGTGGTTTCCAATTCAATAGATAAGAAAAATCTGATTTCTCTGGGCAAATTCCAATTTCAGTAACTCAGTAAAACTGTCATATCTCGAGCTACAGACGTCCAATTCAGATGATCTTTACATGGTTGGAAAGCTTACAAAATTATCTACAACTTTTATTCACAACATTTTTTCTGAATTTGTCAAATAATTGGCCAAAAACTAAACTTAACCGAAACTATTTCAGAATTCCAGACTGTGCAGTAACTCCAACTTGGAACAGGTATATCTCTTAGCTCATAATAGATATTAAAATAATTCTTGCGGGGTTGGAAAGATATAGAAGTCTAATTATTCCTAGTATAATTTCTTAAATTTCCCATTAATGGATTTTAAATTATTTCTAAAACATCCCAGACTGATCTAAAAATCAGCAAAGGACAGAACTAAGTTAACCTCATAACCAACTAATATATTTTGATCAAACTTAATATTCTTAACCATGGAACTTGTAGGCATGTCTACAAAACTCCAGCACACATTACAAAGATCCAAATCACACATTATCACATTAACAATCCATCAATCACACAATTGTTCACACCACAAACTGACTCTCAAAACAATCCAACTTAAAATTGACTCGCAACTACTATCGTTCTTATTACCTAGGGATTTTTCCTACTTCCTAGTTAAGCTTCTTATAAATCTTGGGACGACCTAACTCCGCCCTTAATTGGTCAATCTCCTTATAAGCTTGCTCCTTAAGTTTTTTTTTTCTTCAGCAACTCTTATGCAATGATGATACCACAAGCTCATAACCAACTTTATAAATATCTCCTTTAGACCCTTACGATTCTTGTAGATGGTTCTAACAGGTTACCAACCCTAAGAAAAGATACTGACGCTTGATAGTGACTTTGCAACCATGTAGATAGCTGATGCTTCCAAGTGACGAAATAGAACATATAAACCTCCATCTTGTATCGTCTTTTAGTTCGACAAACCCTCTTAAGAAGAGATCAACTAGAGTACACCAAAGGATAACTTGCATTTGTTTCTGAGTGATAACTACTATCGTGTCCTTCTATCATGTCAAAGAGACTCATGAGCATATGCAAGAACAAGTAACCTGCACTTCCTCGCGAGCAGAAAAATAGCAGTGCAGAAATACAGTTATATCTCAAGTTCTACGAATCCAATGATATTGTAGCTTATACCGTTGGAAAGCTTATCAAATTTACTACATCTTCCTTATACAACACTTCTCCAAATTCTGCAGTTAAGGTAGTCGAAAACTGTGCACAACAGAAACTATTCCAGATTGCTGACAGCATAGATACGTCGCCTTGTGATTTTCATAAATCCCAAACCATGATAGCTATCAGGGTGGTTCTTACGGTCAGAGAAAAATATTGAAGTCTATTGTTGTCCAGAATTTATCCATTATTTTTGGGCGTCCAAAAATAGAGATATAAGCTAAGGAAGACATACTGCTCTAAAAAGGACAGGATAAGATACAAATGAGATTCAGAGAGATTAGAGAGATAGATAACACTAATCTTCAAGTCTTCATGCTTCTTTGCTTTGTGTTGATGAGATATAAGACATGGATCGAGGATAGCCAAAAGATGATAAGAAAGATAAGGTTTGATCTTCAGTTCTTGGTACCTCGTCGCTTGAGATATTCAGGACTTGCTGTTGTTGAGAGCAGATGCTACCCCACTTAACAAAGATCTTATTCCACCTGGCGATGTCATTGAAGGCAACACTTTCTCTAAAGCTTGCTGCTAATGATAAGTCCTTCATGTGTTGATCATCCATTAAGATGAGATTAATAAGGTAGCATGACAACCAAGGGTAGACAGGAACAGTGTAAGAGAAAATGGCAAGAATTAGGATCGATTGAAAGATAAGTAAGATACAAGATGTCACTACCCCACTTAACATAGATCGAGCTACTTCTCAAGACTTATACCTTCCGGACCTACCTTTGAAACACGAGAACATGAACAACACACAAGCAACACATCAAGCAAAACAAGCACACATCAGATCATCGGTACTACACGTGCTTCTTCATCAATGGTGGTCATCCTAAGGAAAAAAAATATGGATGATGAAAAGCCATCGAATCTTTTGAACAAGGTAAGATCAGAAAACTTTTAGTAAAAACAACATGAAACAAAATCCAAGGGAGTAAGAAATAATAGCTCAAAGGAAGCTATCAAGGAAGGGATACAACAAGACAAGGAAGAGGAAATAGTCAAAATCAATGAGTCAAGGGATGACAAAATAGTTTTATCGTAAAATAAGTTTTAGAATACGTCCAGTGCTACTTGGCATACATCCTACAGTCAACACCGCTCTGATACCATTTGTAACGCCCTAGAGTCCAAACGGCTCAGATCCACTCTGCACGCTGAATGAACCACACCTACTACTACCACCATCCCACTTACGCTTTCGTCCTCGCTTCGCGTAAAAGGATTAACCCAGGGATGGTGAGATGGACTCTAGAAACCTTATATGTTGGTCTATCCCACTCTAAACAACTAAGGTGAGACTAAACTCTCTACAATATCTCATAACATTCACATGGGCCACTATGGGCCAAATTCCAAATTAGGCCGGGTGTGACATACACCCCTCCTCAAAGAACCTGACGTCCTCGTCGGGCCCAACATACCCACAATCAGGCAAACGATAACCAGGAACGTTCCCTCTTAGCACATGCGACCGTGCGCCCAGTGCCGGCATATGTGCCACGCCGTGCACTCCGCAGAGCCTACCACGTGCAATGAACCCCATGTCCAGCCCCTGGCTCGCACGCGCCCGTGGCCGCGAAGGTCGGCTCTGATACCACTCTGTCACACCCGGTTTTTCTAAAGAACAAAACCAGGCTAATCATATGTGTGCCCAGGAAGTCCACACATATGCCAGAATGAAAAAGTATCAGAAACAATGTTATTATATAACGTATACATAGCTATATTAACACTTACATCAGAGTATCGCGGATCGGTGACTAAACTTCAGGCTCCATTCTTCTCAGGGACGGCTGACTGGGGGTAACATATGCCTAGCACTTCTACTAGTCTTCTGGAAACTCCACTACACCTTTGTCCTTCTTCCGAGTAGCATCTTACTACACACTGGAGTGTTGGGGAAATAGCAAGAGTGAGTCCATGTCGAACTCAATAAGTATAACATAGGGTTCATGAGGCTCAAAAAGGCTAGACACTGTTTGACTGCATTTCACTTTTAATCATCATATAATTAGCAATTGAGTAGTATCAAGGTATTCCAATTCTCATTAATGAACCAATGATCAATTGTAATAAGGATAATGAATAACATTAATATGAGCATAATAATAATCAACAGTAATTAAGCATGATATAATAATGGTGATCATCTATCTGTAAATGTTCCAAGGCCGCTCGTATCCGTGAGCACGGCTAGTATACCAGTTTTTAACTCTGCGCAGAGGTGTACACTTTCACTGTGAGTCATAACTTCCAAATGCATGGGTTCGCGACTCCCCAAAACACCAGAAATCATATAAAGCCACTTAAAGGTTCGTCTAACAAGTTAGGGCCATTAGATTCACTCGGCAGGCAGATGTAGAACCCCCTTCCCTGTGGCACAACAACCGTAGCCTATACACACTAGGCCAGGGGCTCGCACTACACCCAAAGTGGCAAGTCATTCTTACGCCATTTAAGGTAACCACTAACAAGCTAGAAAAGGTCCTTCAAGCAACTAAAGCCAGAGCCATATAGCCCTCACAGTTGTACTGTATGTCCCGGATGATCACGTACAGATAAGTCCTTATGGAGAGAAACCAGAGCAACAATATAACCCCTTGGTCTAGCCCCCCTTTTCAACAGTAATAAAATCATCATTAAAGGTTAATTGTTTAATCCATTAATCAAATTACAAGATCATTGTTCATAATTAAGCACTAGCAATAGCTACCCAAATGCATAACCCATAGGTGACAAGGAATCAAGATATCAAAAGCTAAGTTATAATCTCTATGGTTGTCAAGGAAGACACATGCATATGTATGATAATTTCAGTGAATAGGACAACAAGGATGGTCCCATGTTATACTTGCCTTAATCAAAGCTTTCCTGATGATACTGCTGGTCTGGCTCAAAATAATACTTCTGATCGTCAAGAAATTGCTCACCGTCTATACTCGACCATCAAGCATCAACACACAATCATCCGAGCAATCATACACGAAGCAAACAAAGAGATACAATTAGAACAGTACACCAACAGTAACAAAACAGTAATAAAAGTTTATAAAACTCTTCTACACGTTTCTACGATCACACAGACGCAAAGATCACCAAATTCGGAGTTAAAACGTATAAGTTATGAATTTTCTAAGATTTCCTATAGATAAATAATTATTTTAATATAAACTCAAAAATTAAACTTTCCCAACCTACTGTACAACTATACTAACATGTAGAGCTCGCAAATACGAACCTAACGCAACTTGAACGGATCAAATCGGAGTTAAAACGAAGATTTCATGACCAAAACAGTTCTAGTGGCAAAACTGTAAATACCTGAAAACGTATTTTTGACTTAACCGGAAGAGAATACGTTTTCCAAACACGAAAACGTATTTTCAGCAATACGCTATGGACGGCGGGTTAATTATTAAAAAGCTAAGGGGCTCTTTAAGAAGTTTACCCCGTGAAGGGGTATCTTCTAATCTCAGCCCTTCATCTCGAATCCAACGGTTCGTGTTCATCATCAAGTGCACAGTGGAAAATCCGGCCACCTCTCTCAAGTCCGGCCGGTGGCCGCCATGGCCGACGCCATGAGCCCGCCGGAGAACTCCGTCTCCCCCTTTTCCGACCACTACTTGACCCGACATCAACTCAAATCGAAAGAGGAGATGAACTCGATCTATCCTAGACGGTTTAGGTGCACTAAATCGAACCAAGAAGAGAGCGCGGCTCGGTGATGAACGGTGGCGCCATTGCCGGCCACGGTGAGTTTCAATCCCGCGATACAAAGCACAAAAACTCAAAAGAAAAGCATTGGGAGGGAGAGGAGAAGAGTGCGGACTCACCAACGCGAAGAACTCGACCTCAAATCCACCCGAAAGCTCCTCCTACGAGCCACCGAAACCTCCAACTTCCCCCAATCCCTAGAGCTCGGTTTCACGTGGTTGGACTAGAGTTTTAGATGGAAAACGGAAAATAGAGGGTCTCCTCTTCCTATTTGTAGCCCCAAGATGCCGTATACGTGTAGGAGATCCCGGAAATCGCGAGACGGTTGTTGCGTCCGCCTCCGGTTCGAAGTCCGGCTTAAACACGGGAGGATGAAGATGCTTATGACATGCGGACCCCACCCGTCAGTGACCACACAGAGAGGGAGGCGCGGCCACTGCGACGCTGGGCTGACCCACAAGTGCGGAAAGGGAAGGCAGCTTCGGCTTCGGCCCGTTCCGCGGCCCAGGGCGAGAGGAGGCCGGCCGAGCGACTTCCAGGCCACCAGGAAAACGGTAAGTTGTTTCTTTTTTTTTCTTCTTTCTTTTCTTTATTTGTTTGTTTTCAAACTATTTCAAATAAAATTTTCCAAACCAAAACAATATAAAATAAATCCACATCACAGAAGAAAATAAATGCAGCAGCATGAATGCATCACCAAATATATTTTTTTAAAATTTTAATTTACCATTAATTATTATCTAATTTATTCAAAATTCATTATCTCTAAAATTTAGAATTTTTGGGTGTTACATGGGCAGCTCCAACGCCATTAGTTGACACGTGGTAGGATGCATATTTGGCACATGTCCAGCAGTCCACTACTATACAAATCTTTTGCGAGGCGTTTTCAAAATGGCTTCAGAGGTGGGCGGGCCGGCTACCGGCCTCAGTTATTCGTGGCAAGGCAGCCGGCCCAACAACCGCCTCGGTTATTCGTGGCGCAGGTACTAGCGCTCCTGCTAGCTAGGGCCTACTACTAGCTAGATATAGATATAGGGGTACCACAAAAAATTATCCTCGATAAGGTTAGTAGTAATTAAATACATGTGTGCTAATTATAAAAGCATTCTCAACACGGAAACTAGAATGATTTCTATATATTCAATAATTAGGGTGCCAACTAAATAGCAATGTAGTATTGGAATTAAGGAAGAGAGACAGGAGAAAATGATTTCTTACACAAAAAAATATATATCTCCATGGGAACCAAGATGCGTAATTGGACAAAAATTTAATTTGAAGAAATCATCCATGGGAACATGTTTTCTATGTGTAGTGTCTACGTGACTCGACAAGTATAGAAACTATAGTTTCTAAGTTGATACTGCCCTAATGTACTAACCCGCCATGAAAAAAGAAAAGATATACTTGGTTACTATCCATTTCAACCGTGGATGTAGGGGATGACTCCACCACCGCCTTTTGGCTTGACACTTGGTTCGGCGCGCGCAACTTGGCTTTCTGCTTCCCAGCTCTTTTCTCCCACTACCGCAGACCCCTTGCTCGTGTCCAAGCCACTCTCTCTCTCTGCCGGCCTTGAGAACCTACTCCAACCTCCTCTGTTGGACCAAGCGGCCTGGGAGCTCTCAACCCTCACCTCCTCTCTGGTCACAATTCACCTCACTAACTCCCTAGGCCTCAGACGACTCAAATTCCCATCCTTGCCCCTCTTCTCTAGCCGAGGCACCTACCGGGCTTTGCGCATCGACGACGAGGAGCTTCTGGGGCCTAAGCTTATGTGGGAAAGCCGGCTTCACGGGAAGGTGAAATTCTTCGGGTGGCTCATGCACTTTGACAGGGTGAACTCGCGAGCGAACTTATACTAGAAAACATCCGTCCGTTGAAAGAATCCTTCTACCCAGCCTGCGTTGGCGTCCTCGAGACCGGTGACCACATCTTCGCCGTCTGCCCAAGAGCGAGAAGGGTCTGGGACAGGCTGAACGTTCACATCTTGGAAGGGCAGCAAAGACTATCGTGGTTGATTGGTTGTGAATCACACCATCCAGCCCAAGTGCGATTGGACATGGTGCTCAACATCCTCTGGCACATCTGGAAAGCGAAGAATGCGATGATCTTCAACGCAAAAGATATCACTGTGGTGGGTGTGCTGCACGTGATCGCCAAAGACATCGACTAGTGGGTTTGTCGTTACAAAGGGAGCAAGGGCCGTTCTATTCTGAAGGAACTTTGTTTTGAATTGTTGTAACAACTTGTAAATTCCCTCCCGTTCTCTCTCCCACCCTATTTTTTTTTACCTCGTCTCCTCTCCCCCAGTATGCCGGGTGTATCTCTGTAAGGGGGTGTTTAGTTCCAAAAAATTTTCACCCCAAAACATCACATCGAATCTTGCGGCACATGCATGAAGCATTAAATGTAGACGAAACAAAAAAAAAACTAATTGCACAGTTCACCGTGAAATCGTGAGACGAATTTTTTAAGCCTAATTAGTCCATGATTGAACAGTAATTGCCAAATAAAATAAAAAGCTACAGTACCCGAAATCAAAAAATTTCGTGAACTAAACACCCCTAATTTGCGTGTACCTTGGGCCCTTCGTTCAATAAAGTAAGTGGGACTCTGTCCCCGGAATTGATCGGAAAAAAAGATATAACTTACATAGCCATAAATCACACTATGTTAAGTTAAGTTGACTAAATTTGTAAAAGAAATTATTTATATTACCAAAGAAATGTCATTATATTCACCATGATATATATATTTTTCATAATATACCTAGCTTGTTACTGCTTACTATGCATTTAGTAAAACCGGCTAATAACATTCCAAGATAATGAAACTAGGAGGATTTCCCGCACGTTGTCGCGGGTATGAAGAAGGAATATAAATATAACTTACTGTAGTCTATCGAGTCATCTATATATAGCTTGATTATTAGTAGTCAGTTTTCGAAGAGGAAGAGATGAAGTCACGTAAGAGAATAATGCTAGCAGTATGCGTGCAGATCATGTGTAGGTTTGCATCCACTACGGAAACCCTTTGTGAGTGAACACTTAATTGCATGCGGCAGCAGGAGAAATGGATGATGATGTGGCTTAAGGAGGTGCTAGAGAATTAGGCTAGTGAGGTTTATCTTTATAGTGAGGTTTATCTTTATAGGAGATATAGATATCTTGGAACGTATATATCATTCCACGGAGACACCGTGATGATCTTCAACGCAGAAGATATCACTGTGGTGAGTGTCAATTATTAGCAACTTTCTTATAAGATAATGAAATGTGATGGAACCTATATATCATTCCAAGATGGAGAGTTGGAGACACCGTGAGCGACTTGTATATTAGCGGATTCGCCTGCGATTTGCAAAGCAGACGATCGACTCTGATTGAACTCAGTTCAATGAACTGACAATAACAGAGCCTCAACCATATATATAGAGTAGTACACACGTGAAAAACGGAACCCAGCGATGAGATTCCTGCTGCTGTGAGAATGCATGAGACTATACGCGTGAAGTGAAGTTGCTTGGTCATCGACTGGAATAACCACACACGGCGCTGCCCCGTTCGCTCGAACTTATTATCAGGCATGTTACACTGTTTTTCTCTCATAATAAAACAACATCAACTGGCTTATCAGCGGTAGAAACCATCAACCGAACAGCTCGGCATGCCCGCTCGCATGTGCGTAAACGCTACCATATATGGTTGCAGCTTAGTATGCCTTAGAGCATCTCCAGCAGAGCCCCTACTTAAGCCCTCATTCTACTTTTAAGGGCCAGAGGTAAAAAAACTCACTCACTACAGGAAATTGGCTCTTTGCCGACTGCAATTTTCTTTGTCAACTGTTTTTTCTTGACACTCGGCAAAGAGGTCCCTTTGGCAACTGGAATTTCCTGCAGTCGGCAAAGCAGGATTTGCCGACTGCCTGGCTTTGCCGACTGCCAGGCAGTTGGCAAAGAATTGCAGTCGGCAAAGGCATGCCATGGTTGACGCCATCCACACCGTCACCTTTGCCGACTGCCACTCCATCAGCAGTCGGCAAAGGCGCAGGCTTTGCCAACTGCCATCCTCCCTGGCAGTCGGCAAAGAATTTTTATTTTTTTTGATTTTCGATCCCAGTTTTTTTGTGTTGCCTTGATACAGTAAGTACATGATATATTCCAAGTTTGGGATCATTTTGATTTATTTTGCTATATTTCGTAGATTTTTTCTGTTTCTTTGATTTTTTCCGGCAGCTCCAGATTTGAACTGCACGTACATGAAATAATGGAATCCGGTGATTCAGAAAATGATATTCATGATGTTTGGAGCATGTTGAGGCCGTGTGCGGGGCCTCGCGTGAAATTTCGACCGTGTGGAGATGTCCAGGTTTTAGCCACCCGACGTCGCCACTTGCTCGAAACTTTCTCAAATTTTTACCACAGCCTCCGCATGCGATGACAAGACACGTCGTCAAGTTTCGTCATTTTCGGACTCCGTTTCGATTTTATAAAATTTAAAAACACTTTTCACGCGCGTGGCTCGGCGTGTTCCGACACCAACACGGTCGAAATTTCATGCGAGGCCCTGCACACGGCCTCAACATGCTCCAAACATCATGAATATCATTTTCTGAATCGCCGGATTCCATTATTTTATGTACCTGCAGTTCAAATCTGGAGCTGCCGGAAAAAATAAAAGAAACAGAAAAAATCAATGGAATATAGCAAAATAAATCAAAATGACCCCAAACTTGGAATATATCATGTACTTACTGTAGCAAGGCAACACAAAAAAATTGGGATCGAAAATCAAAAAAAATAAATTCTTTGCCGACTACCATCAGTGGCAGTTGGCAAAGAGCCTTTGCCGACTGCCAGGGAGGATGGCAGTCGGCAAAGAATTTCTGAGAAAAAAATCAAAAATAACCTTTGCCGACTGCCAGGGAGCAGAGCAGTCGGCAAAGTATTTTTTAAAAAAAAATAAAAAAATAATTTTTTGAAAAAAATAGACCTTTGCCGACTACGTCACATGCTCGCAATCGGCAAAGGGAAAAAAATAATAAAAAAAGAAAAACGTTGCCTTATCCGCTCGGCCCGCCCTCCCTCCTCCCCAAAATCCCGCCCGCCTGCCCCAAATAACCCGCTCGCCCGCCGCCGCCACCCAGGCCGCCCTCGCCGTCGACGCCGTCGCCCGGCCGGCCGCCGGCGCATCCCCCCCGCGCCCTCCCCCTCCCCCGCGCCCCTCCCCTCCCTCTCTCCCGCGCCGGCAGATCCCCTCCTCCTCCTCCCTCGGCCGCGCGTGCCCTCCCCGGCGGCCGCGCGCCCCCTCCCAGGCGGCGCGGTGCCCTCCCCCGCGCGACGCGGCCCTCCCCGGCGCCCCTCCCCTCCCTCTCTCCCGTGCCCTCCCCCCGCGCCCTCCCCCTCCCCCGCGCCCCTCCCTTCCCTCTCTCCCGCGTCGACGGATCCCCTCCTCCTCCTCCCCCGGCCGCGCGCGCCCTCCTCGGCGGCCGCGCGCCCCCTCCCCGGCGGCGCGGCCATCCCCCGCGGCGCGTCCCCCCTCCCGCGCTGGGCCCCTCCCGGCGCCGGCCGCCCCGCCCAGGCCCCTCACCGGCACTGCCCCGCCTCGATCCGGCCCCAGCCAGGCGCGCCACCGCGTGCAGCTCCGGCGTCGGCCCCGCAGCGGCTGCGGCCTCGACCCGACCCGCCCCGGCGCCGTCGCTGCCCCGCCCTGATCCGGCGTGCCCCGCTCCGCGCGCCGTCGGCCGTGCGCGCGCCGTTCGCCGTCCGCTGGCCCTGCGTCGCCGTCCTCGCCGCGCCGTCCTCGCCTCGCTGTCCTCGCCTCTGCTCCACGCGCCGGTGACGTCGTCCGTGACGACGAGGTAGTAGTACTACTAGTAGTAGTTTACTTTGTTAATACCTGCTTATATTCTTCTGCATGGATTGGAAATACATTTGTGGTTGTTGGCCATCGTGCCTGACATGTATATGTGTTTGTCGGCCATCGTGACGTCTTTTCTTGCAGGTTTGGTAACCTTCCCGTACAGGGGAGGTGCTGCCGAAATTTTTCGTTGTCACTAATTGTTTTTCTTTTTCAGGAGGGCTCCCATTGGAGGCTAGCCGGAGGAGCACGACTCGGCACTGCCCCGCTAGCCTTTCTTCACCGGCACCTGCGGTATGACCCCTCTTTCCGCCACATGTAGTCGTAGGTCGCGTTACCCAGTTAGGCGTCTCTCGTCCGAAACGGATACGGTTGGAAGTATGCGTTCTTCGCATATGTATAACCGTATCCGTTTCGGATTGTCCATGTTATTTGGACAGCCCGAGGATGCGCAGACGAGGTTAGCTCCCATGTTCCACTCCCGTCCGAGTCAGAGTTTCGGCAGGACCTCCCCGTTGTTCTCTGGATACACACTCTCCCCGCTGGGACGTGTATCGGGAGAACAGCGGGGAGGTGCTGCTGAAATTCCGTCTCGGACGGGAGCGGATCATGGAAGCTAACCTCGTCTGCGCATGATCGGGTGGGATTAGGACCTATCCTTCACCTATTAGATGGTAGGAGCGCGTTGTAGATGCACTTGCTGGTTTTATCACATGTTAACATTGCCGCATGACAGAGCATGGGTGACCGTGAGTGGATGTACTCGGGCTTTGCAAGTAAGAGCCACGAATGGATCAGGGGGACGACTGAGTTCCTAGAGCATGCATTTGGCCCAGCTGCTAAAGGGTCGATTCAGATGCCGTGTCCCTGCAGCGAGTGCAGGAACAAGAAGAAGAAAGTAAAGGCTCAGGTGTTGAGAGATCTGTTCAAGCATGGGTTCGTTCCAAACTATACCCGTTGGCGCCACCATGGTGAATACCATCCTATTAGGGATGAGGTGGTGCGACCCATCCTCGAGGAGTATGATGGCGATGCCGGGATGGCAGACATGATGGCAGACTTCCACGAAGCACGGTTTGGCGAAGGAATGGATGTGGAGGAAGATCTGGAGGAAACCGCGAAGGCCTTCTATGACATGATGGAGTCAGCACATAAGCCCCTTCACGAGAAGACAAAGCTTACGCAACTGGATGCCGTCTCACGCCTGATAGGGTTGAAGTCGTAGCTGGGCATTAGTCGAGACGGCTTCGATCTCGTGTTGATCATTGTTGGGGGACTGCTTCCGGTAGATCATGTCCTGCCGACGAACACCTACGCTACACAGAAGCTCCTTCGTGCACTTAAGATGCCATATGAGGAGATCCATGCTTGTCCGAAGGGGTGCGTCCTGTTCAGGGGAGACCTCGAGGAAGCAAAAACCTGTCCGAAGTGCGATGCCTCTAGGTTCGTGTTGGTAGAAGGCTCTGATGGCAGCATGAAACAGTCTAAGGTCCCTAAGAAGGTCGTACGACACCTTCCTTTCCTACCGAGGCTGCAACGGCTGTATATGACGGAGGAGTCCGCGAAACAGATGACGTGGCACAAGAATGGCAAAAGATACCATCCTGACAAGATGGTACACCCAGTGGACGGTGATGTATGGAAGCACTTCGATAACATGAATCCTGTCAAGGCTATGGAGGCTCAGAATGTACGCGTAGCGCTGGCAACAGATGGGTTCAACCCGTTTGGAATGATGGCAGCCCCGTACACTTGCTGGCCCGTGTTTGTGATCCCCCTCAATCACTACCAGATTTTGCGTAGTACCCGAGTGCTAAAGAGTTTCCCGAGTGTTTTATAAAAACACTCGGGATTATCCCCGAGTGTATAAAAATGCACTCGGGACAGTTTACTTTCCCCGTGTGTTTGTATTTGCCCTCGGGATACTTTCACTTTAGACCAAAAAAAAATTAGATAGAAGCGGCAACCTAAATGGCGTGAGGAGATTGTCGAGTGTTTTGTGCTAGCAGGCCTTCGGGAACTAGTTTTTGCGAACATGGCAACAAAAATGGCGCGCAGCTGTTGCCCTTGGCGCCGAAAGCCGAAATTTTTTTGGCCTGGGAAAAACCCTCGAAGCCTCCTCCAATAAAAGAAAGACATTCCGGTCTCCACACAAACCCGCCGCCACCGTCGTCTCGCAACACGGCGCCGTCGTCTCCGAAGCCAGTGCCACCGTATCCCACTCCCACCCATCTCAGCCCCAGGTGCTGCTCCCGCCGCCACCCCATGGGCAAGGCCCCTAGTGCTGCTCCCGCTGCGACCCCATGGGAAAGAAGCTAGCAGCACCTAGCCGCACACCATAGTTTCAGATTTCCCCCAAATCATAGGGCTCGTGCTCCATTTTGCTGACCCCCTCCGATTTCCTCTCTCTTTAATCCCCACATCCATAGATCTCATCCGTCACTGCAGATCTGTACTACATCCCCCCATCTCTAGATGCAAACGGAGCAGCCAAGGTGAGAGAAAAGGTGGGAAAAAAGGAAATTTTGTTTTTTTATTTGTTTTCCTATCATTCGGAGGTCTTGATTTGACTATGAATTTCTGATTTTTTATATGAATTTCTGATTTTGATGAAACCGTAGGATTTGAAGAAATCCGTCCCCCCTCTTTGGTTGCAAATGGACCAGCCAAGGTGAGAGAGAAGGTGGGGGGAGGAAATTTTCTTTTTTTTTATTTGTTTTCCTATGATTCCGAGGTCCTAACTAGACTATGATTTTTTGATTTTGATGCAAGCTGTAGGATTTGAAGAAATCTTGCTCCGTCCCCACTACATGGATCCAACTAAAGCAACATAAGGTAAGGGAGAATGTGGAAGAAAGAAGCAAACTTGTAATTTTATTTCCCTGTTTGTTCTTATGATTGTAAACTCACGACTTCCATTTGGATTTGTGGTGATAAAGGTAACTGTGTGATCTGATAAAATCTTGAGGCATCACATTTGTATTTCGTATAACTTTGCATCTTTAAATATTTTTCTGTAATTTAGCTGTTCCAAAATTAATCCTTGTAGTATCTAGAATGAATACAAAGTACTAAAAATCGTGGGGGTAACAGATACTATAATATTTTTTATTTCCTCAAATTTCATTGGATCTGACATTTTCCATGTTCTTGTATTTTATCTTGCTGATTTACTACAAATTGTTTGGTAACAGGTACTATATAGATTCAGCTTTTTTCACTAAATTTCATTAGATCTGTCATGTTCCATGCTCTTGAATTAGTCATCATGCTGCAAGACTACAAATATGTGCAGTAACAGATCCCTATATTGATTCAGGTTTATTGCCAAATTAGCTCTGAAGTCACCAAGTTTGCAAAAAGGAGTTGTTGCTTATTAATACACCATCACTGCTGGTGCACTTGAACTTGCTGTGAGAAGGTAAATCATAGTTGTAATTATCTTTCCACTTTGCAAGTTTCTGATAAATCTTCTCTACTGCCTTTGTGTGTTGAATATGCCTGAGTTGATCATGTTGAATATTGCTTGTTTTTAGCTAGAACATAGAGGTAGATAGCTCAGATGGTGAAGAGCATAGAGGATGTCAATGAAGAACCAATGTTGATTTCAGATAGTGATAATGAAGAGCCAATGCAAGTCGATCCTTTAGTAGATGATTTGGCCTTGGTAATTTTCCTCTTACTCCAATACCAAGATTTGTTGCTTTACAACATGCTTTGGTGCAGTTCTGAACTTTACTAAGACAAACAGGGTTAGTACAGTTCAACATGTCTCTTATATCTTCATTTATAAATTTTTTCTGTAGATTATCCAAACACATCTGAATGTTCCAGTACCTCCGCTGGTACTTCCATCACAAACTAGATCATCTCATCAAGTTAGTACAGTTCGAATCACTTGACTGCTACTTTAAACTTTAGAAATCTCACTTGCTTTTAAAAATGAAGGGTACTAGAGAAACTAGAGGCTCGAACATAGGTGCTGCAGAAACTGGTACTGCTAGAGAGGATGGAGAAGGTGAAAATGCTGACAATGGATCTCATATAGATGAATCTATGCCGATGCATTAGCCAATCTACTGTGATCTTACATTTCAATGTTAAAATTAGTGTTGTTGTCAAACGTGGAGTTGTCATGCCCTATTGTGAACCTTTAGAACCTGTGACTTTTGTTGATCTGATCATGTTAGCCCTTTTGGGAAATCTAAACATGTAGAACTGCTCGTAAGGGAGTGGATGGCCATTTTGTGACTTCTCAAATTGTAGGACATGTAATCATTGAATGTGCTTTGAACAATGGAGTGTGGAAATTGTGAATGTAGCCTGATATGTTATATGTTTCATATTCTAATTTATGAAGTGCATGGGAGTGCATATGGATTAAAACTATGGTGAAACCAGTAAGGCAGTTATTGAGTGGAATTAATAAAAAAATCTGCGTGGAACAGTATGGCTGCAGCCTAAAACTTAAGTATCCCGAGTGTTTGTTAATTCCAAGCACTCGGGAATAGGTACATGTGGAACATTATCGTAGCACCTTGGAACTTATCTTTCCCGAGTGTATCGCATTCTTCAAGCACTCGGGAATAGAAGTAATGGATGACGAGTGTTTGCTAACACTCGGGGAATAACTCTGTTATCATGGGACGGAGCCATTACCATAGATGATTCCCGTGTGCTCTATGTCTCCCGAGTGTTCTGTGAAACACACGGGGAACTTTTAATTCACCGAGTGTTTTGGGTTTGACACTAGGGAAACATTTAGTTTCCCGACCTGACACCACCGAGTGTTTGCCCCCGAGTGTCTACTCTCGGGAAAGTATATCCCGAGTGTTTGTCATTGTTTTCCCGAGTGTTTGCAGCACTAGGGAGCTCCGCAAAATCTGGTAGTGAATCTCCCCCCGGCGTCATGTTTGAACCTAAGAACGTGCTCTTGACGCTGATAATACCTGGACACCCAGGCGATAATATGGGTGTGTTCATGCAGCCGGTGTGGGATGAATTGGAACTTGCTTGGGAAGAGGGGGTACTCACGTACGACCGGGCTACGAAGAGGAACTTCAGAATGCATGTATGGTACCAATATTCAATGCATGACTTCCTGGCGTATGGCTTATTCAGCGGGTGGTGTGTTCACGGGAAGTTCCCTTGCCCGACATGCAAGGCAGATGTGATGTTCACCTGGCTGGCCAAGGGCGGCAAGTTTTCTTCTTTCGACAAGCATCGCCAATTCCTGCCTGAGAACCATGAATTCAGGCTAGATGTAAAGCACTTCACGAAAGGCGTTCAAGTCACCGGCCCCATTCCGCAGGTTAAGAGCCCTACCGCCATCCTTGCCGACATACAGGCTCTCGAACCTGAGGAAACATGTGGGTTTAAGGGATATGATCGGGACCACATGTGGACTCATATATCGGGCTTGACTAGGCTCCCCTACTTCAAGGACCTTCTTCCACACAACATCGATGTAATGCACACAGAAAAGAATGTGGCTGAGGCACTCTGGGCAACACTCATGGACGTTGGCAAAAAGTCGAAGGACAACGTCAAGGCTAGACTGGACCTGGAGATGATCTGTGATAGACCAAACGTGGCGATGAAGACCCCTGGGCCCGGTAGGAAATGGAAAAGGGGGCCGGCCGATTACATCCTGAAAAGGGCAGATAGGAAGGAAGTTCTGCAGTGGATCAAGACGTTAAAGTTCCCCGATGGGTATGCGGCGAATCTGAGCAGGGGTGTGAACTTGCATACTATGAAAGTCTTAGGGATGAAGAGCCATGACTTCCACATATGGATTGAGCGGATCCTTCCTGCGATGACCCGGGGATACCTCCTAGAGCATGTGTGGCGCGTCCTGGCAGAGTTGAGCTTCTTCTTCTGCCAACTTTGTGCCAAGGAGTTGTCTCGGGATGTTTGTGTTGAACTAGAGAAGGCTGCACCTCTGTTGCTCTGCAAGTTAGAGATGATATTTCCACCCGGCTTCTTTCTGTCCATGCAGCATCTTATCTTGCACCTACCGCGCGAGGCACAGTTGGGGGGTCCCGTGTAGGCCCGTTGGTGCTATCCAATCGAGAGGTGTCTAAAGCTTCTTCGGAAAAATTATAGAAATAAAGCCAAGATTGAGGCTTCCGTGGGAGAGGCCTCCGTTCTAGAGGAGGTGTCGACCTTCACACAGGCGTACTATATTGAGAAGCTTCCCAGCATGCACAATCCAACCCCTCGTTACAACGCTGACGAGAACTCATCGATACTCAGCCTTTTCCAAGGGGATCTCGGGAGTGGAAGCGCAGGTACCAACGAGCAGTTGAACCATCAGTTGTGGCAGACTATCATGTTCACATTGTTGATCAACCTTGATGAAGTGATTCCTTATCAGAAGTAAGTTCTCAATGAGCTTGTTACCTACGCCGTCACTATCCTCCATCTATCATGGTCTGACCCTCTAGTTTCTTCCTTCTTTTAGGGAATTTATTAGTCAATACTGGAGAGGCAATAGGGCTCCTACCGAGCAAGAAGAAGACAATCTTCTTAGACACGGTGTGCCCGATTTCATCTCCTGGTTCTGTACAAAGGTACCAACCAACTAACCTCTTTCCAACTTTGTGATTCCACTTTGCTCCCCGGAGCGAGTTATGTAACGATCTCCTACCCTTGCAGGCCCGAACAGATGCAGAAATGAGCGATGAATTGAAACAGGTGGGCCATTGCTTCTCCCGTAGGGTGAAGTCATTCACCGTTTATGATGTGAATGGCTATCGCTTTCGCACGAGAAGCTACAAGGAGAGTCGACCCAACCTAAAAACCATGTGCTGCGGAGTTCATACGCCCGGCACGGATGGGAAGGACTACTACGGCATAGTCGAAGAGATATACGAGCTCAACTTTAAGGGTGCCGAGACTTTAGCGCCGGTGGTATTCAAATGCCATTGGTTCGATCCTGATATCACGAGGAAAGACCTTACGATAGGTCAAGTCGAGATTCGACAGGACTCCAGCTATAAAGGAGACGATGTCTACATTGTGGCCAACCGAGATGCCACACAAGTTTATTACCTCCCATGGGCATGCCAAAAAGACGAGAAGCTTGCGGGGTGGAGCCTTGTGCATTTGGTGTCGCCGCACGGCAAAGCGCCTCTCCCAAACGACGATGATTACAACTTTGACCCAAGCACCGATGAGTTCTATCAACCTGAGGGGCTAGAAGGTACCTTGGAGATCGACATTGGTTTGCTCATGGGCATGGAAGTAGACAACGAAATCGATGAGGACGAGGGTGAGGAGGTGCAGGATGCCAGGGACTTAAGAATGCTTGAGCGATGGCAGATGCAGCGCGATGGAGTTGTCTAGGAGGAGGTACATGATGATGACTATGGAGACGATGAGGATGATGATGACAGTGATGACTTAAGGGAGCTCGACAATATTGATAGCGATGACGACGATAGTGATAGAGATGACGACTCCACGCTCGAGATATTGCCGTTCGCGGAGATAATTACGAGGCCATGTAATACTATATTGTTATTATTATGTTCCTTTACAAGTACTTGTCATTTATTTATGCTAACAGTTTTATTCTTTGTCATTGCAGGCACTCGGCAAAATGCCAGGCGGACGGCGGCAGCGGCCACATCGAGCAGTACGCTCGGCGTACCAGGTCCCCTCGCAGGAGACCACCGACAACGACGAGGAGGAGGAGGAGGTGTTGGTGCGCGGGTCGTCCAGTAGGGGGTCCCAGCCCCCCAGCGGACGTCGCCAGGCGACCAGGAGGCTGCCGTTCTCGTCCTCGCAAGGGGGGACGACGTCACGTGACGACGAGCGCGGCGACGACGACGACGACGATGACGACGACGACGGCGACGACGCGCCTACACCAGGCGAGACGGCTTCGACTTCGTTAGGCGTGGCCAAGGTGTACTCGCGCGGGCCCACGTAGCTTCCTAGGGTGCGGCCGCAATTCCACCAGCGCCCGGTGATCACACCCGTGGGCCAGACGTAAGTAACCATTATTGATTTCACTACTTGTTCATATGACATGTCAAAAATCGAACTAAAGACTAACAATTGTTCTTAATGACTCGTGCAGTTCCTGGAAGATTGTGAGTGGAGCAGGTTAAGCACGCCATATCAATGGCATCCAGGGCCTCCTGATTAAGGAGTACTACCCTAGCCTTGTCAACGTTAACGGCGAGATGAAGGTGCCCACCAAGTGGTCCCACTTCTACATCGTAAGGTCTTTCATCGCATCGCATTGCTAAATAGTATGCATTCGTCGGACTTCTTGCAAAAAGGAAATGCTACATGATGTGTCTGTGTGCAGGACTTCTTCTCGTGCGAGGAGGGTAAAGCGGCCCAGGCGGCGCGAGTGCAGGAGGCGGTCTGCAAAGATCGTCTCAAGGACCTATACCATGAGGCACGCATATAGGCCATCCGCGACTTCCACGCCAACGTGCTTGGAGAGAACATCAAGAAGCCCCAAATCCGCCAGAGAATGAACTCGAGGGAGGCCGACCTCACCCAAGCGCAATACGAGTAGGTAATTAAGTATGACAACATTCGTTCAGATTCCTTCAGTGAAACATTACACTAATCTTCTCGCATGTCAAATACTTGATGTCATGCAGGTGTGTCCGTCGTGGTGCGACAACCACAGGGAATGCTGGACGGAGATTGTGCGCATGTGGCGCACGGATGAGGCGTACGCGAGGCGCGCCGACTGTCAGGGCCGCCGCGCGCAGATGCAAGGGGTGTCACACCACCAAGGGAATCAGCCCCTCCCCCAGTTCGCGACAAGATGGGTATGCGTCCATTCATGTCTTAATCCTTGCGCTCAATTGTCAATACTTGTAACCATGTTTGTGTTTTCAATGCAGACGCAGACGCACGGTGGGCAGGAAATCAACGAGTACACCGCGTACCTCCTCTCTCACAAGGGCAAGGCGACGGATCCGAACAACGTCTACAACCCGGAGGACGGGCCCGATGTGTACACCAACCCCACCGCCTACGAGAAGGCCACCGAGTACACCATCGTGGCTCGCCAGCGCTACGGGGAGACGTTCGACCCCACCGCCGAGCCCCTGGACACAGACCTCCTGCAGAGGTTGGGACCAGGGAAGCAGCACGGCCGCTACTACATGTCCCACAGCGCCCTCGACCCGTCCCAGGTTCCTACGCTGACCCAGGTTCGATCCACGCCCAAGAGCTCCAGCGACATCCCCGTAGCGCCCCGGCGGCAGTCAGCGTCACAGGTAAGTGCCGTTTCATTCGTCGTTCACTCGTTTCGCACCTGTACATACAATCAACACTGCGGATGTAATATTGCAGGCCTAGATGGAGGCCAAGATGGAGGAGAGGATCGCCACATTGCACGCGCAGATGATGGCGCAACAGATGGCTTACCAGCAAAGCCTGCAGCAGCACTACAACACTCAGATGCAGAACATGGCCAACTTCTTCCAGTCCATGCAGACGCCCGGGGCGTCTACACCGCCTCCTCTTCCAATGTTCGCTCCACCGCCTCCTCCTCCAGAGTTATTTCCTGTGCCTGCTCCTGTCGCTCCTAGAGGGACCCCGGTGAGTATATTGACTCTTGCTTTAACTCGTGCGTCCATGCTGCAGATACTAATGACATGACTTGGCGTTTAACATGTGCAGGTACAGTCGGCGGGTTCGAACCCATCTCCTGGAGGTCCCGGCCATCAGATGATGTCGTATCCACCACCTGCACCTTATCCACCGTATCCACCTCCGCGTGGCCCTCCTCCGACGTACTCGTGGTCGCCGATGCGCGGAGGGTGGCAGTACGCGCAGGCGTCTCAGTTTGGTCCAAGGGGGTTTCCGTGGGCAAACCCTGGGGGCTCTGGGGGCGGAGCGGACGACGAGACCGGGGACGGCGCGACGAGCTAGGTACTTGTCGATTCTGTTATAATGTATCCACCGTATCGTCGAAGTTGTTGTCATGTATTTCTTTTCTTCGTTATGGACCTAGACTTGTTATGTTGAACTTCGTGTGATGGACGTTGACTTGTGGTGTTCGACGTGTTGGACTTGATGTGATGGTTGTAATGCACTTGTGTGGTTGTTGTTGTGACATATATGTGAGATATATGTGATGTTGTGCGTTATTGTGATATATGTGGTGATGTTGGCGACAAATGTGATGAAATTGTGATATAAATGGTGCTACCGATGCTTCTGGTGAAATTGGATTATAATTTGTGATTTTGCTGGGTTTTGATGCGAGAAAACAGAAAACAAAAGTAAAAAAAAAAATTCCAGCTTTGCCGACTGTTTACAGTCGGCAAAGCTGGGCAAAAAAACCCCAGGACAGAGTCTTTGCCGACTGCAATGGGAGGCAGTCGGCAAAGAGGTCAAATCTTTGCCGAATGCAACTCCGAAAGCAGTCGGCAAAGAACATTTCAAAAAAAAAATATTTTCTTTCTTTGCCGACTGCCGAGGAACCAGCAGTCGGCAAAGCCTGCCGTCAGGGCTGACGGCGCCACGTGGCTATGCCGACTGCTGGCGTGGCAGTTGGCAAAGGATTTGCCGACTGTGTGCCACGTGGCAGTCGGCAAATCCGCCTTTGCCGACCCAGGCTTTGCCGACTGCCACGTGGCTTTGCGGTCGGCAAAGCCTTTGCCGACTGGGTTTATGCCTTTGCCGACCGGGGCAAGCAGTCGGCAAAGAGGCGTTTTCCTGTAGTGACTCCAGCAGGGTCCCTACTAAAGCCCTCAAATTCGAGAGGCCTCTCAAATCACCCCTTTGGCTCTCAGTCTGAGGGGCTCTAGGCAAGGCCCTCAAATCACAGTTGACGCTAGTTCAGACATACAAGTTAATTATTTTGTTTGACTTTATGTTGATGACTATGTTATTTGATTTGGAAAAATGCTATGGACTATGTTGTGATCGACTATCATTAAATTCGGACCAAATTTGTATTTTAATTTAAATTTGAATATTTGTATTTTTCATTTATAATTTTACATATGGTGCTTTTATTGTTATATTTTAAATAAATTATTATATAGTGTGATGTTCTCAAATACATATGCATATAGTGCATGAGAAAATAGAAGCAATTGCGAAGTAGGGGCCCTATTTTAGGGGCTTATGCTGGAGTTTAGTCCAGAAAACAAGGCTCTCAAAAGTAGAGGCAACCCTCAAATGAAAAGCAGGGGCTTTATTTCGAGGGCTATTGCTGGAGATGCTCTTACGGTGTGACACACGCACTGACGATGATGCCCACTGTTGTGTCTGAACTCTGAGGGCGCTGAGCTCGATCCGAATGCCAAGCTAGGCCTTGTTTAGATCACTCCAAAAAGTTAGAATTTTTTCACTCTCTCTCCATCACATTAATCTTTGGACGTATGCATGCAACATTAAATATAGGTAAAAAATAACTAATTACACAGTTTAGTTGTAAATCACGAAACGAATCTTTTAAGCCTAGTTAGTCTATGATTAGACACTAATTATCAAATACAAACGAAATGCTACAGTTCCAAATTTTTATAACTTCCTCAATCTAAACAAAGCCCTAGTCTCTGTTAAATAATTAGGCAATTTCTAGACTTAAAGTATAATTAAATCTAAAACATAAATCATGGCAAATATATGAACTACATTAAACATGTATGACATACTAGTATAACAAATCAACATATCTCACAACATCAACATGACAAGCATTGATAGTCCAGCAGATAGATTAGATTGTACGAACGTCAAGATTAGATCAAGAGAATTATACCTTTCGGTTGTAGTAGTAGTAGATGGTGTTGAAGATATAGCTGGCGGTGGTGATGGAGCGAGATCGCTGATGTTGATGTCATCGATGTTGAAGTCATCGTCGAAGTCGTCGATGAGAGGTGGAGGAGTATTCTTGATGACGATCCCGCGAGCTCTAGCACGATGAAGCCGACGCGCTGATGCACCCTTTGGAAGATGAGCCGTTGTGAAAGCTTTGGGAGCAGTCGCGTGAAGAACGCTTCCTAAAAACATTATTCGCCTTCTTCCGGTGCAGGATCGCAAAGATGAGGGTTCCGGAGATCTGCTCACCCGGTCGCTGGTGCACGCAAGCGATCGGACTGGAGTAGCTACAGCGGTGGCATAATAGCGAGTAGAGGCAAAAAAACCCTAGCTCAACTCGATACGTTTTGGCATGGCCGACAAGTTGCTTATATAGTCCTGTCCAACCAATCTCGTGTCATGATCACGATCTAAATTAATTTAGGGCTCTTAATTTGTAACTGATTAGGACTCATGCAACTTGAAGGCCAAGAAACCAAAAATGAAAACAGCAAAAGGAGATCACGCTCCCACAAGGCGAGGAGCCGGATTTCGGCGGACCATTCACGCAGGTGCCACGCACCCGTGCCCTTCGCCCCGCCCCGCCCCGCCCGGCCCAGCCCGGCCCGACCCGGCGAGCGAGCGCGCACGTGTGGGCTTCTCTTACTCCTTCTCACACTAGACTTGAGGAAGTGGAGAGGACTTACATATTTAAGTATGACTACCAACACTTCAACAAGCAAGGTGGTACTAAAAAGTTCCCAAATCACCTCTTGCTCACATGAATGAGCTTTTGAGATTTATTAGGAATTTAACAATTGGTTATTGGGCCAAGCCCATATAAATTCCAACAATCCCCCACTAGATCTCAAATGCCCATTTAGAGATTTGCATGTTCTCACTACTGTTTGATATACCAGTGTTTCGGCAGAGACTGTGTAGTTGAACTTCCGCCTAGAACCTCAAGCTACACTCATCCACAACTTATACAATGGACTATGCCTTGAATTGCAAGTTTTGTGCGAATAAGCTTTGTTCAAAGTCAAACTAGTACCTGGCTACCAATAGCCTTACTCCGTAGGTGGAGCATATACGTCATACTCATTGGTCTCTTTATGAGCTTACTAGAGACCACCCAAGTCTCATAGACTGCGACGTTATACAGTCGAACTCATATAGGTATGTTCTTTCAAGAATGCTCTGTAGGACAACATCTTCGCTAGTTAAAGCCAATAGAACATGTTAAGGCATTAGCCAACCTACCATACAGTTCCTCAACGCTTTGAGAGTATTGCATCTTCACATAGAGAGGGTTATAATTATACTCTCCTCAGTTTACCAATAGTTTGTTCTTCCCAGATCCTAAGTCACGGGATCTCCGATAAAAAAAGGTTGGGTTACTACTACTGTAAACTCATATGGGTCTCAAACTCATCTTCCTTGATGCTATTTCTATCACATTCCGTGATAACACTTTGGTAAAGGGATCTGCCAGGTTCTTGTCTATTTGCACATAAGCCACAGTGATTACTCCGGAGTTTCTCAACTTCCTGACAGACTTTAAACGTCTTTTAACGTGTCTTGTTGACTTCGCATTATCCTTAGCACTATTTACTTTAGTGATCACTGTTTGGTTATCACATTTTATAAGGATAGCCGGTATTGGTTTTTCAACCACTGGCAAGTCGGACAAGAGCTCACTCAGCCACTCTGCCTCTGCAAAAGCTGTATCCAAAGCTGTAAGTTCTACTTCCATGGTAGATTTAGTAAAACTAGTCTGTTTACTAGACCTCCAAGACAGTACGCCACCTCCAAGAGTAAACACATACCCACTAGTGGCATAGATTTGATCAATATCAGAAATTCAGTTCGCATCACTATATCCCTCTAGCACAGCTGGGTGCCAAGAATAGTGAATCCCAAAACTCATTATACCTTTGAGATAACGCAAGACCCTCTCAAGTGCATGCTAATGATTATCACCTGGATTGGACATGTACCTACTCAACTTGCACACGGCAATAGAGATATCTGGTCTGATTGCGTTAGCTAGATACATGAGTGAACTAATTATCTGAGAATATCTCAATTGATCTCTAGCAATCTTCTTATTCTTTCTCAATGTCACACTAGGATCATAAGGTGTTGGAGTAGGCTTGCTATCCATAAAGCCAAAACGGCTCAAGACCTTCTCAACATAGTGAGACTGTGACAAGGTAATCCCACTATCTTCCTTAATTAGCTTAATGTTTAGAATTACATCAGCTTCTCCTAAATATTTTATGTTAAAACTCTTTGAAAAAAAAGACTTGACCTCATTAATAATATCAATGTTTGTTCCAAAGATTAGAATATCCTCAATATATAAACATAATATAACAGATTGGCCCTCACCATGTCGATAATACACACACCTATCAGCTTCATTAACAGCAAAGCCTGAACCAGTTAAAGTAGTGTCAAACTTCTTATGCCATTGTTTAGGTGCTTGTTTTAAGCCATACAAAGACTTCAGTAATTTACACACCTTCTGCTCTTCATCTTTTACTATAAATCTATCTGGCTGATCCATATAAATCTCCTCATCCAACTCTCCATTAAGAAAATTGTCTTCACATCCATTTGATGAACGAGAAGACCATACGAGACAGTCAGAGAAAGTAGCACTCGAATAGTGGTCATTCTAGCAACAGGTGAATAAGTATCAAAGAAATCCTCGCCTTCCTTCTGGGTATAACCCTTAGCCACAAGTCGAGCCTTGTACTTGTCAATAGTACCGTCAGGCCTAAGCTTCTTCTTGAACACCCACTTACATCCAATTGGTTTACAACCAAAAGATAGCTCAGATAACTCCCAAGTTCCATTAGAAAGAATCGAGTCCATTTCACTATAAACAACTTCTTTCCAATCATCTGCATCTGGAGATGTGTATGCCTCGGTAATAGAGGTAGGAGTATTGTCCACAAGATACACAATGAAATCACCACCAAAGGATTTTGCAGTCCTTCGTCTCTTGTTCCTTGCAGGAACTTCATTGTCATTCTTCTCAAGGACTTCTTCAGGTGGTTGCTCAAATGACTCAATAGAAGACTCAATAGGTATAGTAAAATCAGGAGCTATCTCATAGGAAAATCTAGCATTGCTACACATATCTTTCATAGGGAATATATTTTCAAAAAATATAGCATCACGAGATTCAAAAATTGTATCCACATACATATCAGGAACTTTAGATTTTACTACTAAAAATCTATAGGCAATGCTATGGTGAGCATATCCTAGAAAGACACAATCCACAGTCTTCGGTCTAAGCTTTCGCTTCTTAGAAATTGGGACATTGACTTTCGCTAAACATCCCCACATGCGCAAGTATAAAAGTGATGGTTTCCTTCCAATCAAATTCTCATATGGAGTTGTCTCTTTATTTCTATTTAAAATTTTATTCAGGACATGACTCGCAGTCAATAGAGCTTCCCCCCACCATGCCTTAGATAGACCAGCAGGGTCTAACATGGCGTTCACCAAGTCAGTCAGCGTGCGGTTTTTTCTCTCGGCAATCCCGTTTGATTCAGACGAATAGGAAGCTGTCCTCTCATGAATAATACCATGTTCCGCACAGAACTCATCAAATAATATAGGGAAATATTCACCACCACGATCTGACCTTAGATGTTTAATTTTTCTCTCTAGTTGATTTTCAACTTCAGCCTTATAGATTTTAAAGTAGTCTAGCGTTTCATCTTTAGTTTTAAGAAAGTAAACATAGCAAAATCTAGTTGCATCATCAATTAAAGTTATGAAATATCTCTTTTCATCTTTTGTCAACACACCATTCATCTCGCAAAGATCAGAATGTATGAGTTCTAGAGGTGTCAAATTTCTCTCCTCCGCTGCCCTATGAGGCTTTCGAGGTTGCTTAGATTGCACACAACTATGACACTTAGAACCTTTGGCAATAGTGAGATCTAGAATTAAATTCAGGCTAGACAAACGTGACATCAATCCAAAGTTAACATGACATAAGCGAGAATGCCAAACACTCGAATTATCATTAATCGTGCCACAAATATGATTCATTGACTTATTACAAAAATCTGCCAAAGATAGGCGGAACAAGCCTCCATAATCATAGCTTTACCAATAAATTGTCCATGTTTAGACATGACTACTTTATTAGACTCTAACACTACCTTAAACCCATCTCTCAATAGAAGGGAGACGCTAACAAGGTTCTTGCGAATAGTAAGGACATGATGTATGTTCTTTAGCTGCACGATCTTTTTCGAAGTAAACTTCAGATCTACCGTGCCAACACCACGAACAGAAACATGTGACCCATTCCCTATCAGGACGGAGGAACCTTGGAGCCCCTAGTAAGAAGAAAACAAAGAGATATCAGCACACACATGAATATTAGCACCTGTATCAACCCACCAATTTGGAGATTGAAACACTGAAAGTACAGTAGAAAAATTACCATACCCGTCATCAGCACTGCTAGCAGTCACGAGGTGAACTTTTTTTTCTCTTTCTTGTCCGCTCGCTCCGGACAATCTTTAGCAAAATGACCAAGCTCTCCACACGCGAAGCAAGGTAGCTCTGCTTTGTCTTTCTTCTTCTTCTTGAAGGCAATATTTTGTTTGGCATTGAAAGCAGGATGCTTAGACTTTTCCTTGTTCTTGTCATGGTTTCTTTGGACAAAGTGGGCGCTAGATTTTTCCTCGTTCCCCTTCTCAATGTTATCTTTAGCCCGAGTTTTTTTCTCGACATCAAGAGATGCTATCAGGTTTTCAACTGATATTTTCTATCTCTTGTGTTTGAGACTTGTGACGAAATTCCTCCATGAAGAAGACAATTTAGCAATAATACACCCAGCCACAAACTCATCGGGTAAGACACATTTAAGGAGTTCAAGTTCCTTAGCAAGGCGCTGAATCTCATGAGCTTGCTCGACTACTGATTTGTTAGCAACCCTCTGGTAGTCATTAAAGCTCTCCATGGTATACATCTCTTTTTCTGCATCTAAAGCACCATAAGTAGCATTCAGATGATCCCATAGAGCCTTTGCGTCTCTTAAGCGCATCATAGAATCAAATAGATAATCTAAAAGCACATTACACACAGCTCCCACAAAGATATCATTAGCTTCCTGGAATTTTCTCTGATCTTCATCAGAGATGTTTCCCTCAGGCATGCCATCTTTGATCCAGAAAACTTTCATGGCAGTAAGCCAATCAGTGACCTTGACAGACCACCTTTTAAAATACGTACCAGAAAACTTTTCCAGTCTCAGCGCGTCAACAAAACTAGCCATAGATAATTCTGGAAACGACCTATTATAAGGTTTTTGGATTGTTAAATAATTAGGCAATTTCCAGATTAAAAGCATGATTAAATCAAGAACATAAATCATAGCAAATATATGAACTAGATTAAACATGTATGGCATACTAGTATAGCAGTTCAGCATATCCCACAGCATCAACATGACAAGCATTGATAGTCTAGCAGATAGATTAGATTGTACGAATGTCAAGATTAGATCAAGAGAATTATACCTTTCGGTTGTAGTAGTAGATGGTGTTGAAGATGTGGCTGGCGATGGTGATGGAGCGAGATCGCTGATGTCGATGTCGTCGATGTTGAAGTCGTCGTCGATGAGAGGCGGAGGAGTATTCTTGTTGACGATCCCGCGAGCTCTAGCACGACGAAGCCGACGCGCCGATGCACCCTTTGGAAGACGAGCCGTTGTGGAAGCTTTGGGAGCAGTCGTGCGAAGAACGCTTTTCAAAAACCTTATTCGCCTTCTCCTGGTGCAGGATCGCAAAGACGTTCCGGAGACCTGCTCACCCGATCGCTGGTGCACGCAAGCGATCGGACTGGAGTACTACAGCGGCGGCGCAATAGCGAGTAGAGGCAAAAAAAACCTAGCTTAACTGGATACGTTTTGGCATGGCCGACAGGTTGCTTATATAGTCACCCCGCGCAGGACTTCTCTTACTCCTCCTCACACTAGACTTGAGGAGGTGGATAGGACTTACATATTTAAGTATGACTACCTCCACTTTAACAAGCAAGATGGTATTAAAGAGTTTCCACATCCCCTCTTGCTCATATAAATGAGTTTTTAAAATTTATTAGGAATTTCACACTTGATTATTGGGCCAAGTCCATATAAATTCCAACCGTCTCTTTGATTCTCACTATTCGTGCTGCATGCTGCTACCTGCCAGCTCGATCCAGGCTCCAGCTGTAGGAGTATGCATGAATCTAGCTTGGCCGGGGCCCGGACCGGCCGGACAGACGACGGGGAAGAGAAGAGAGCCGAGGCGACAGCGACGAGTGTGCGTGATCGATGGTGGGAAAAGGGCGAGCACACAGTGGCGCGAATGAATGAATAATCGGAGTCGGACCACCAACAGCATTGCAGCATGCATCAGATGCTACTTTTACTTGCGTAACGACGCGACGACGACGCAGCGGCAGCGCATTCATCATTCGCGCGCAAATGTCGGGAAATTTCAGCGGAAGGACAGATTCTGATTGGATTGGATACTGATAGGAGCTTCTCTGTCTCTGCAGTCTGCACATGGGCAAGGGCCGCGTCTGATGATGCTGGGCGCTGCATGATTGGAGCACGATGCATGACAGCATGCAATGCAACGGAAAATGTGGTGAAGCTTTCGGATGTGAGCCGCCAAATTGGCAATTCTAGTAAGGGCCTCGTTTAGATACTCGATTCGGGGCCCAATCACTGTCGAACACTTTAGCTATTTTGTTTTTTAAGTAATAATTGTCTAAACATTGATTAATTGGGTTTAAAATATTCGTCTCGTAAAGTACAACAAAATTGTGTAATTAGTTTTTGATTTCATCTACATTTAGTACTCCATATATGTGTCGATATTTTGATGTGATGGAGAATCTTCTTTTTGCATAGTGGAATTTGAGGGTGAATTTAGGCCGAACCTGTCGTGTCGGGTAAGGACTCAGGAAAGGAGGGGCGACGGGGGCAGTGGAGGACTCACTGGACTGGCTGACAGTCGCACGACCAGGTCAAGTCCTAACGGACGCAACGCGCTAGCTCCTCCGCGTCCTCGCTCCATCGTCTTCCTCCGATCCTCACAGTCATCGCGGTCGGTTCGTTCGTCGCTTTGCTTTGCTTCGGTCTGAAGAGTGAAGACAGCCGGACGACGACGACGACAGGGACTGAAGTGGCCGCCTGCGCCTGACTGACAGGTCGTCTGACTGATCGTCTCCGCCGCTAGCGCGCTCCTCGACGTCGACGGACGGAGAACGCGTTTTTAGACTTTACTTTCAATTCCTCAGGCGACCGGACCAGCACACGTACGTATGCAGGTGCAGGTCCATCTATCGGTCGCCCGGTTGCTAGGCGCCATGCGTTTCATTCCCGGTCGTCTGCCTTGAGTTCAGGTTAGTTAATTAGAGTTGGAGTAGTCCAGGGGCGACTAGGAATATAATATCAAGAACCTGAACCTGAACCATGCAGCTGGAAAAATTCAGAGAGGCTTCGATCGACAGTCTTCAGTTCGGAATTCAATTCAGATACCTCCTGCCTGGCTGAGAGATAAGTGTAACTGTGATCAGTCAAAGAATGCAAGCTAAGCATGCATACATACACAAACCGTTGTGACTGGACTCTCAACGGTGCACACGGACTGTACGGACAGGCATCGTCGTCGTCAGCTATGATGGATCGTCCACGAGTCAATCAGTCAGAAGACAAACTCCATCTCTTTCTCTTACCAGTTCCAAGTTCCAACTACGAAGGAGTGAGTTAGTTATCCTGAAATGCACACACACGGTTTGAATAATATAATATGCAAGAAAAGACCTGCCCTGCGTCACACTCCCATCCCCATCCCATATATGGCTGATTCGGCCGGCAATTCTAATGCTGCTTTGACTGCTCTCCTTGCTATCTCGCGTCGTTACAGCAGTCTCGTTCCTGTCTGCGCAATGCGCGGGGGAACTGACTAGTTGCTGCAGAAATTTTAGGCATAAGTTAGATTGTTTTTGCACCTTTTCTAAAGGTCAGCTGTCTGAAAATTTGAGTTACATCAGGCGACATGCTGGCCATGTGCCACAGTCACATTGTATTTGTCCTCTTCTGATTTGTTTATAATTTGTTAATTGTCTTTGTGTTATAATATATTAAATTTTTGGTCATTGTTTGACTATAAAAAAATTATAACTTTTTAATTGTTTTTATGCCAACATATTAGTTTTGTCAGGTTTATAGTGGTCTATGGAGTTTTTTTTTCTCGGATCCAAAAAATTACAGATTATGCCTATAAAAATTACAACAGACACTATCAAAAATCCAAGTTTACACCCCTTGGCGTCAAAATCCCGACTTTAGACTCTAAAGTCGGCGCCATAGATCACGGCACCGAGCGTTGTGGTATGGGATTGCATGGCTGTCGCGCGTGGCAGGATTTGGCACCACGACCTAGCTCGGCGCCATAGATCTTAGTAGAAGTATTTTCAATATATTATTAGTAGCACCATTTCGTTGCATTACAAAAGTAAAATGGCCTCTCAATGAAAAGAAAAATAGAACTATTCAACCCTTTTTCCCTTTCCTTAGGCCACGTAAGCACAAGTTGGGCCTATTCTGTCTCTCTCTCCTGCCTACTCCCTCCGTCTCAGAAGAATTGCAGTCGTTCTAGCCTGCGACACGGCTACCCAGACTCAAACAAACATACCAACGCACCCTAAAAATACCAATGCACCCCTATACCAGTAATGTCTGCTCTCGTGCTCTCCTTGTCCATACTCAGGCACCGTTTAGATGCCAAAAATTTTGCCAAAATTTTCAGATTCCCCATCACATCGAATCTTTGAACGCATGCATGAAGCATTAAATATAGATAAAAAAATAAAACTAATTACACAGTTTAGACGAAATGGACGAGACAAATCTTTTAAGCCTAATTAGACTATGATTGGACAATATTTGCCAAATAACAACGAAACTGCTACAGTAGCGTTTCACCAAAAAATTTGCCAACTAAACAGCCTCTCTCATTGAATGAGCTCACTATAGGCTACTATGAGTAGCTGCGGGCTACGAAGCTACAGTCTGGTGCTGCTCACGCGTAGGACTGGCACCTAAAACGTCTTTCTTACTTAGGGCCTATTTGGTTTGAACTTATTAAAGTTTAACTCCCATCACATCAATGTTCCCTTAAATGCATGTAGTACTAAATGTAGACTAATTGCATACATGTCAGCATAAATTAGGAGTAATTTACGAGACATATCTATTAAGCCTAATTAATTTAAGATTGAAAACTTTTTGTCAAATAAGACGAAAGTGCTACAGTGTTTGTTAAACTTTAACTCCTCAATCCAAACACACTCTTAGACATCCTCTGATCCACTCTAACAAAAAATAAATGTTTCTTCAAACTATATGTACATGTCAGTGCAAATCTCTAAGATGTACGTATATATAATGAGAAATTTACATATTTAGGACTTTAATCATCACACTTCGCAATCTTAACCCTAAACATTGACTTCGTTAAATAGACTGTACTGACTTTAATTAGAGACTACAGTTATAATTTACTATAAACGTTTGATAGTTTCTCCCGTTGCAACGCACATGCATGTTTACTAGTCTATATCTATACCTAATAATAAAGAGGCAAAATTTCTCACCCCCCATTTTTTCGTCCGGCCCTCCCCTAACTACTCGGGATCACTCTTTTTAGTTTGGAATTGAAAAACCACAACTCAACATCACTCTTCTTAGTTTAGAATTGAAAAACATTATTCACATTGCCTCTTTATTATTAGGTATAGATTTACAACAGATATAGACAAGCCACCTAATTAAACCGAGTCTATCTCTCTTTGTTTTTCCATACGAGATAATAGTCACCTAATTAAACCGAGTTAATCTCTTCTTTATTTTCCATATATGACAAATAATTTAGTGCAGATATTATTTATTATGGGCTTTTTTTAGTGTTTAATTAAAATACGGTTAAGCTAAGCCCAAGTATTTTGGCTCACGCACGCCGAGCAACGTCTATTTTAAAGAGGCAAAATTTCCCTCCTTAATTTTTTGGTCCGACCCATCCATCCTGTCCAACTCTCTAATGAGCGTCCGTCCCACTTAGTATGTATAAGGCTATCCGCTTCAACGTGGTTTAGAACAGTTTCTTGTGTCAAAACTGAGCAGTATTTTCATCGAGTCAAACTCCATCTCCTGTCCGAATCAAACTCCACCGTCTCTTGCAATCTTGGTCCCAAGTAGACATACAACCTCCCGTGACTTTCCCTTGCTAAATATCCATAAATAAAAGACACGCGTAATACTGATAATGCATTAATGCCTAATATATGCTGAGTGCAGATTGTTATTTCGGGCTTAACAAGATGGACATACGATTTATTACGCTGATCGTTTCCTTTTTTTCGGAGTTCCTTTCTTCCACGTCGTTTTTTGAACGGGCTCGCTCGCACACGAACCTGCTCTACGCTGCTCTCTTGAAATAATCTTAGGCCAAAATAAGCTAGCATTGGGAAGGTGAAAGTCAGCCAATAATTCCACACTGGCTGCTACCAAATTTTAACAATAAATATAGTATTTTAAATGTTGACCTTTATCTATAATAAACATGTATTTTATTAATAAATTGTTTAGGAATAAAAAAATTATTACTATAAGATGAATCGGCCGATGACCTAACTAATCAAACTGTAAACTTAAATCTTGAACACTTTGTCATCCAATCTAATAAAAATAAATGTTTTTCAAACTGTATGCACATGTCAGTGCAAATATCTAAGATGTACGTATATATAATGAGAAATTTACATATGTAAGACTTTAATCGTCGCGCTTTGCAATCTTAACTCCAAACATCGACTTTGTTAAAATAGGATGTACTGGCTTTAATTAGAGACTATAGTTATAATTTACTATAAGCATTTGATAGTTTCTTCTGTTATAACATACGGGCATGTTTGCTAGTATTAATAATAAAGAAATAAAATTTCAGCCTATTTTCTTGGTTCATTTATTTTTTTGTCTGTCTTCTTCTAACTACCAAACAATGAAGAGTTTCTTCCGTCCAGACTTATACATATAATAACCCGTGCTCATACGAATTAGAATAGCTCTTGTCTAGCGTAATACAGAGTCCGATTCCAAGACACATGCATCCTAATCGAAATAGATCTCTCTGATTATAGTAACCTGAATTGGAATCCTAATTCGAATCCTTTTTCAATTTTTTTATGTTCCTTTATTATTATCTTTTCCATCTTACATCCAGCACCCGTTCGATTCTATTTTTCTGTTTTTATTTTTTAGTCCGAACGATCCCTGTCCAACTCCTATTTGGTCATTGAATTAAAAAAAAATTATATTGTTATTGCTTAGGTCCAAGCGATCCCCGTCCAACTAAAAAGAGTTTCTATTCTGACTTTTTCTATTTTATTTTTGATCTGAGTTATATTCATATTTTTTGATGCCAAGATGCATCAAAATATTTAACATATGTAAGAAACCAAAAATAATATATTTAGCATTTCATATGCAGACCAACAAATGCCAGTAGATGGCACAACTGAATGCCAAAAAATTGCGAGACAGTGATGTCAATCTCCACCAATGACCTACATGGCACATCTGAATGCTAAGTACCAACTTACAAGGTATGTCATGCAAGATAGGATCATATTGGCATTGCAGCTTCGGGCTACAGCTTTTGCATTATGTTTGATTTTATTATGGAGCCCTTCTTCTGCAGGAACCCTTCACAGTTATGACACTACATGGAAAAATTAAGGTCATTATAAACTATGCCTTTGCATAAGTCATATATTTGTATTTTTAAAATAAAAAAAGAAGAGTACGTTGAATCCAGTTGTAAGAACTTTTTACTCTTAACAGATAACAGAAATCTGATGTCTGCAACTTGGAAGTGAGGATCTTACGAGCCTGATGGTTGAGGACCTCCCGGATGTTGCTCACACCCTGCACGGATCAAACACGAAACTCAAGTTCTACTGAAAAGCATTGTTTCCAAGACGTGAACATGTGATGCCAGGGAGGTTTGCGAGGGGCAGGGTGGGGGGTGGGGTGAGCAAGTTCTACCTGGAAGCCTGCAGCTGCGACTCAGGGGAGGGAGGTCGCCAATGGCGCACGGCAGGGGGCGCCGAGCCATCTCCATGAGGGAGGGCCCGGCGGCGGCGAATCTCGTTGCGCGAGGTGGGGGGCCGACGCCAGTGGATCTCGTCGCGCGAATGGGGAAACAGGGGCACCGTTCTTCGTGGCCTCACGGGCGGCACGTGGACCTTGGGGAGTTGGGGCGGTTGGGCGGGCAGGGGCTTTGGGGGTGGGCGAGGCGCTGTCGAGGCAGAGGGCCGGGCGGCGCGGGAAGCTGTGAGGGCATGCGGCGCGCGGAGCTCTGAGGACGGGGCGGGAGCGGGGGGATTTGGGAGGGAGAGGGCGCGTGGTCGAATGGGATGAAGGGACCGGCGTTGGATTGGAATCGGAGGGGAGGGGGAGAGAGCGGAGCGCGGTGGGAGAGAAAAAAAATTAGAGTCTTTTCCAGGTATGCCATTATAAAAGTTTGCAGTTCCATGTAAGCCATTAAAAAGTTGGAGCGGTCATGGGTGCCATCGCTCTGAACTTTTTTGCCGCCCAAGCCATTCCATCGGTCTTCTGTCACATTTTCACCGTTTAACACCCCTGTCATGTGGACCCGGCCAACTAAGTAGTCACTTTTGCCCCTCTGTCTCCATACCTTATCCTCTCCTTCCTCTTCTCCTTCCCAAACAAAAACGGAGCCCCCCTGAGCTCGCCGGCGAGGCGGTTGGCTGCCGCTGCCCATTGAGGCTGTTCCCGGAGAGGTCGAGGTGACGCAGGTGCTCGATGCGAGCGCGGGCACAGAGTTGCCCCTGCCGCTGCCGTCGGCGGAGGCCGAGGTCACGTAGACCATGGACGGTCTGGCGGCGGCTGCGGCACGGAGGGCTAGGGCCAGGGCCGGCCGGAGAGCAGCGAGGTTGGCTCGGAGGGCGATAGCAAATGCGGCCAGCACGGTGACGGGGTCGCGGGAGGAGAGGAGGTCAGCGGCGGCCGTGGACCATGACGAGGTGCGGGAAGGGTCCACGGCGTGGAGGAAGAGTGCGCGGAGGGACGGCGTCTTGGGCGGGCGGGAGGAGCTCCCCCGCGCACGCGCCCGCGGTGGCCGGGCGGAGCTCCCCGCGCTCGCGGCGGCGGCGGCTGGGCGGAGCTCCCCCGCATTTGCTCTCGCGGTGGCCGGGCGGAGCTCCCCCGCGCGCTAGAGGCGGTGGCCGGGCGGAGCTCCCAGCGCTCGCGACTGCGGCGGTCGGGCGGGAGGAGCTCCCCCGCGCACGCGCCTGCGGTGGCTGGGCGGGAGGAGCTCCCCCGCGCACGCGCCCGCGGTGGCCGGGCGGAGCTCCCCGCGCTCGCGGTGGCGGCGGCCGGGCGGAGCTTCCCCGCATTTGCTCTCGTGGTGGCCGGGCGGAGCTCCCCCGCGCGCGCTAGAGGCGGTGGCCGGGCGGAGCTCCCAGCGCTCGCGGCTGCGGCGGCCGGGCCGAGCTCCCCCGCGCAAGCGGGCGGCGGGGGCCAAGAACGGCGAGCAAGGGGAAGACAGAGGAAGGAAGGAGGAAAGAAAATGAAAAGAAAATGGAAAGAAGGGCATTTATGTCTTTTCGTAGCTCTTTTTGACACCGTTAGTGGTCGCTATGGACGGAATGACGTGAGTGGTAAAAAAGTTTCGAGCGATGGCACAGATGACCGGCTCAACTTTATAGTGGCTTGTGTGGAACTGCAAACTTTTATAATGGCATACATGAAAAAGACTCAAAAAATTAGTGGCGGCCTGCGAGAGAGGCATCCATGTTGCTAATAGCCCTCCATTCACCTGGCATACATCCTTTCAGGGAGTCGCGGCCTGTTCTGGACTAAATTTTAGTCTCCATCACATCGAATGTTTGGGCACATGCATGGAGTACTAAATATGGACTATTTATGAAACTAAAATATAGAGTGAGGATAATTTGCGAGACGATTTTTTAAAGCCTAACTAGTCCATGATTAGCACTAATTGCTACAGTAACAAATGTGCTAATGATGAATTAATTAGGCTTAATAAATTCGTTTAGCGGATTATTCACCAAATATGTAATTTATTTTTTCATATTTCATATCCTACATGTGCCTGAAAATGAAGATGAACTAAACGCAAGGGAGAAGGCGTTCAGTCCTAAGAATGAGGATGAGTACTTATCGTTGGATTTAGATTTGATGGATGGTGTTCGTCGCCTGAATAGAAAGTAAAAAATCAGGCGCCTGTAATTTAGCAACTCTCTTATTTTTTAATTAGTATCCGAAAATCCTATGGTCAACCCCGGTCAACATCTGATGTGACACATGACTAAACTTTAGCTCCCTAAATGAAACATGCCCTCAGATTATCAGAATCACCTTTCGTGCCCCTGAAATAACCGAAAAGCAAGTACGCAACTACCGCTATTGATGCCTATTATTGCCTAATCGGCTAATCTTGGGTTTAAAACTTCGTCAATTTTTTGCGAATTTTGGTAATCTACGGGTGACCAATAGAAATTTTTGAAATGTCATATTACACTAATATATAGGTTGCATATTCTTTTGCTCAATTCATATTACACTAATAAATGATGCTACTATTTTGTTTAGATCTAAATATTTTAGAAAATCATACAACATGTTTAGTCCTGAAATTTCGGTAATTTTAGAGGTGTCAAAGAAAAATTCTAGTATTATTGTTATTTTGGTGGCTATGGTTGCTTTTATTGTGCTAGTCTATCTAAATTCATTTTTTTTTCTAATACAATCAGCTCGGTTTATTAGAAAAAAAAACAAAACTGACTAGCCAACTGCAACCATTGTACCTTCACATGTGAAGTGTGATTAATCAACCTCTTCACTAATCATTAACCAATAGTGTCTCCTTCACATTCGACGCATAAAGAGTGTCATTTCTTACTTCCTGAGGAGTCAGAGCTTTTTACTTTAACAAAAAATATATAGAGAATATTAATTTATGGTGTATAATTAGTACTATTAGTTAAATCATTAAATATATTTTACAATAAACATATTTAGAGATATAAATGTTGCTAATATTTTTTTTACAAAGTTAAGTTTAAGAAAGTTTGATCCACATAATTTTCGATGGAGGTAGTAATTGGGTGAGCAAACTTTTGAAGCGACGGACGGTAAAACAATATAGTAATTTGAAAGGACTAAATGAGGGTATCTGAGAGTGGTAAAAACTTAAAATGCCCTCTTTATTGCGCCTCTAAACAAGAATTGTCACAGCTTGCTCAGGTAGATCAATTCAGGGGTTGAGTGGGCCTTAGTAAAGAGGCAGTAATGAAATGTACGTGGGCTCCAATTTCCTTGTTTCTATAAGGCGTAGCCGAGCCACCAGCCCTCAGGAGTTAGCTTGAACGGCCCATAACAAAGTAATAAGAGCCCAAAACTGCGTAGTCCCCAAAGTTGCTGGTCCTAATAACTTAGGAAAAAGTCTACTTTTCCTCCCCCAACTTTCACGAAAGTCCGCTTTTCCTCCCTCAACTCCAAAACCGGGCAAATCATCTCCCTCAACTTTTCAAACCGTGCATTTTACCTCCCTGGAGCGGTTTCGAAGGCGGTTTTGCTACAGTAAACGGTGGTTTTGCTACAGTGAGGCGGTTTTGTATTTTTCTTTTTTTATTTATTTATTTCGGCTGAATCTTTGAAAAATCATATTAAATCACAGAAAAATCATAAAATGAAAAATTCAATTTTGTTGCACTCCACATGAGTAGATCTACACCGTGAACATATAATATGGTATCATTTAGTACAAAGTTTTTGCTATGAAGGTTTTGTCTTTTTCTTTTTTATTTATTTCGGCTAAATCTTTGAAAAATCATAGTAAATTACAGAAAAATCATAAAATAGAAAATCTAATTTTGTTGGACTCCACATGAGCATATCTACACAGTGAACATATAATATGGTATGCTTTAGTACAAAATTTTTATTGTAGCTTTAGATCTATGCTTTTATGTAATTAATTGAAATAATTCATAGCTGTAGCTTCTATAATTATTTTGTTGGACTAAAGCATACCGTATTATATGTTCACTGTGTAGATCTACTCATGTGGAGTCCAAAAAAATAGACTTTCTATTTTATGATTTTTCTGTGATTTACTATGATTTTTCAAAGATTCAGCCAAATAAATAAAAAAGAAAAAGACAAAACCTTGGTAGCAAAAATTTTGTACTAAAGCATACCATATTATATGTTCACTGTGTAGATATGCTCATGTGGAGTCCAATAAAATTAGATTTTCCATTTTATGATTTTTCTGTAATTTACTATGATTTTTCAAAGATTTAGCCAAAATAAATAAAAAAGAAAAAGACAAAACCTTCATAGCAAAAACTTTGTACTAAAGGATATCATATTATATGTTCACTATGTAGATCTACTCATGTGGAGTGCAACAAAATTGGATTTTTTATTTTATGATTTTTCTGTGATTTAATATGATTTTTCAAAGATTCAGCCGAAATAAATAAAAAAGAAAAAGACAAAACCGCCTCACTGTAGCAAAACCACCATTTACTGTAGCAAAACCGCCTTCGAAACCGCTCCAGGGAGGTAAAATGCACGGTTTGAAAAGTTGAGGGAGGTGATTTGCCCGGTTTTGGAGTTGAGGGAGGAAAAGCGGACTTTCGTGAAAGTTGGGGGAGGAAAAGTAGACTTTTTCCAATAACTTATGAATTCTTCATCGCAAAGAAAACCTATGAAATTTTATTTTTATTTGAGAATCGGTTGAGCAATTTTATTCATTTTTAATTCTATTACTATTGCTAATTGGAAAATTTATGTTAATTCTCACAAGTCGCGTTAGAAAGAAAGTTAATTTCTTGAAATTCTGATAAATATTAGAAAGGTCTAGCTATCAACTTTGTGGACTCTAATCACTGTTGTAATAATACCAATTGAGTAAATTTTATTTCTTAAACCCACTTTTAACATATAAATTACCTCTAAAATATTGCATCTAAATTACCATACCCTGCCATTAGGATAAATTATCAACATAAACCATTAAATTTAGGTCCGCTTACACCATTATTAAAAATAAACTATTGTAACCTTTAAATCTACATTTCAATTATAAATATTGATATTATGAAAAGTACAAATAACCATTAACTATGTCGATATAGGTTTCTAAATTACTAGTTCTATTACTATAAATATACAAAAAATAAATTAAAGTAAATATACATGTTGCTCCACAATGTAGGTCAAGTATACATACATACATGCATGATCAACAAATATGTAGAGATTTATGTTTTCTAATAATAGTGAATAATGTTCCATTAAGGACTCTTGTACCAACAATCCATTTAAAATTACATTAATATCCATACAAATCATATTTTAGTTGAAATAATATGCATAAACCACTTTTTAATAAAAAATACTACACATATAGTTCTTTGTGGAGTAAACTCACATCTTGAGCTGAGCTGTGAAGAAAGTGAATACCAAAAGTGTCTATGGGCTTATATATGTCCCTTGGTTTTCAAAACTTCTTCAAAATAAACATGGATTGCTAGGCTTAAATATTATCTTTGCTTCAGGCTAGCACTGTTGCCCCTCCTAGATCTTACATCAAGCACAATTTCTGATCTTAAGCGACATGAGACAAGCTTAATAGTATTTAGTAACTGGAAATGCAGTCTATGTCATGAGTCTTTTTTAATAAAATACAAAGGAAGGGGTTTGAATAAAAGGTAATAAGGACAAGATATTAACATGCGGATGTAAAAGTTATAGCAACTAATTCAATGAAAATTTGGAAGTCAAAATCTAGACTTATGATACCACGAGACATATGTTGCAATACGAGCCTCTATAAATTAAACTAATTAACGTTTATCAAAGATACTTTTTTCAAAAGGACGACAAGATAATTACCTAGATTTTTATTAAACAAGGGAAAAAACTATATGTATACAGATAGAAAAATATATAGAGTACTAACTAATAAGTTTTTACATCCGAATAGAGATTACAATATGGGCACTGCGTTCAATATGAAAAAAAAGAGCGCACAGGAAAGTAATCTTGATTAGTTGTAACATGTAAGTACAAACTTTCTAATAATTAGGTATCCTATAATTGTAGCTCCTGCTGATTTTAACTCATGCCGAAAACACGCTAATTAACTACTGTGCTTTCTTGTCTACTAGACTGGGTGTTTAGATGAAAAAATTGAAATTTAGCTACTGTAGCACTTTCGTTTGTATTTGGTAATTAGTGCTTAATCATGGACTAATTTGGCTCAAAAGATTCGTCTCGTGATTTACAACCAAACTATACAATTAGTTATTTTTTTATCTATATTTAATGCTCCATACATATGTTTAAAGATTCGATGTAACGAAGAGAGTGTAAAAATTTGAAATTTATAAGCCATCTAAACAAGGCCTTATCCACATATAGTAATAGCACCAGCACAGACCTGCTAGCTAGCTAGTGAACTTCTACCTCATTTCCTTGCATTTTATCACGTACGTGCTCTACTACCTTGTCAATTACGCCACTGGTCTAAGCACTAATCGTCTTACATTCTCATGAATACTAATTCATTGTAATAAGCACACTGCACACGGCAGGAGATGCGACTGCCGTCAATTATGGGGCCAAATGACACGGGTCAAGTCATCGACGCCGCGGAAGGCGAGATCATCCACGGGAGGGATGAGCGAGTCCCAGTCGATGGCCGTGGCGGCGTCTTCTCCTCCGTCCACCACGCCGCCGCCTCGCGACCCCGACGACGAGCTGTCGTGAGACTTCTCCGCCATCGCAGACGCCGCATGTCGTCGTCCGTTTTTGTCGGCCGCGTCGTCCGTGGCAAGCATCATCTGCTGGTGGTGGCTCGTCGTCTTCGCCGCCGCCACCGCCGCCGGTGGTGGTAGTGGCTGTTGTAGTTGTTGCTGTTGGTAGCCGCAGTGGACGGCTTGTTGAGCGGCGGCGGCGAGGCCACCAGGCGGGTTGAGCTTGAGCGGCCGGCGGTCGAAGGACCTCAGCGTGCCGGTGCTGACGTAGACCCGGCAGAGGCTGAACTCGTTGCGCAGCTGCATGCAGATGCAGACTACTGAATACTACTAGCAGTTGCATCATTAATATTTTCTGTACGGCATAGTTACTTTCCTCATCATTAAATGCAAAATATACATAGTCCAAGTAACTACAGTGTGGTAGTACTAGATCGCATGCACGAGGACGGAACGGAAGGACGGACGGACGGACAACATACCATGATGGGCGCCCCTGCAGCTGCAGGTGCATGGTCGGCGTCGTCGTCGACGACGGCCTTGTACTCGTTCATCTTCCAGCGAGTCTTGTTGCCGGTGGGCGCGCGGCCCTGGTAGAAGACCATGGTGCGCTTCTCCCCGATGACGCGGTTGGCCGTGGTCGAGGAGGAGGAGTAGACGTAGGACGGCGACCCCGTGGCCTTCCAGTACCCCGACGGCGTGGTGCGCGCGGGCCGGCCGCCGTGGAGCTCCCGCTCCGCGCGCGGGCAGAAGAAGAACCATTGCTCCGTGTCGGACACGTTCGCCGCACCGGCCATCGCCTGGAGCTCGGACGGGTGGTAGCTGTAGATGTCGACGACGGGGATCAGGTGCTCGACGACGGGCCTGGTGCCGGCGAGCCGGTGCCGGAGGTAGAAGGTCAGCAGCTCCTCCTCCGTCGGGTAGAACCGGAATCCCGGCGCCAGCAATGGATCACTGCCGCCACTACCACCATGGCTTTCCATTATCGCCGCTCCTGTCGTGGTTCGTTCGCACGCTGAAGATATCGATCGATCGATGGATTGCTGCTAACTAAATAGTTCCTGATGAGGAGACGGAGCGAGCACACGGCTGGGAGAGAGCAGCATTTATAGAGCGGCCGACCGAGCCATCAGTTCGGTACCTGTTGCTTGCTAGCTAGGTAGCTCTCCATCACGTAGAAGTACGATTCAGAGAGAAGATTGATGAAGAAAATTACAACATGTAGCCATGGCCGTGTTTCCGCGTTGACCTGGACCTGGACCGAGAGAATAAAATGGGAGAACGACGACTCTACTCTAATTTGCTTCTCGCCGGCCGGTCGGCATTCTTGGGTCTCTAGTGTACTAACACTACGTACGCAACATATACAATACGTATCAGACAGTCTTGCGTTCAAGGGTTAGGATCCGGGGTACGTATTCTCGACGTATACGACGTACGGTCTATGATGAGTATTATTTATTGTTATACGTTCGTCCTATATACACCAGTTAACTGCTACTGCATAAAATTGTTTCTGTTTCACGGTCCATTGGTGGCCACGATAGTGTACGCGGACAAAAAAAAAGAGAGAGAGCGCGCGCGCGGCCGGTACGGTAATACAGTGGTGGCATCATCGGACAAGACAGTCCATAATGCCCGGCCGGCTTTTAGGTCTTTTGATAGCGGTTTAATAAAAAACTCTTCAATCGTGCACCCACAAAAACAGCTTATAAAATTAAAGTTGAGCTAAAAACGGTGGAGTCAAAATTGTTTTCGTCTACAAATTAACTGAAGACACGAAAACATAGTTTTTCTTGGAGCAAGGTCACGTTTGCCAGAACTCAAAGTGCTCCGGATACAACAAAACAGCTCTAGACACGATTTTTTTATCCTAACAGATCTCATCCGTGAAATCCAGATCTAGGGCCACATCCATGGGTTTCATGGAGCATCTCAAGGGGCGTTTTGAAAACTCATGGATTCCTAGAGTTGACTAAAATTACCCACCATGCCACTGATTGTACAAAGAAAATGTTTCCTTTCTTTTTTTCTCTCTCTCTCTCTCTTCGTCTTCTTCCCCATCGTGACTCTCGCTCGGCCTCTTGCGCTATCCATCGCGCGCCGCCCCTGCCTGCCAGCCGCCACGTAGGCCCCCGGCAGCCAACACATCACAATCTTACAATCCTTTACCACCAAAACAGAGTGTTGAAGAACCCAAACTTTGCCACAGAATAGAATAAAAAAGAACCAACAAACAAACTCTCATTAATCCTTCGCTGATGCCAGATCGAACCTCGCCGAGGTAGAAAGAGATACAAGAGGTGATAGAATATAATCGGCCATTATGTTTGATGATAATGACTTAATTGGTTACATGTGATATTCGCAACACACAATACCTCCATTCATAGCCCAACCACCATTTGATTAGAGGCAATATTTACCGCCGACACACTACTACAAAAAGATTTCGCGAGACAGTGCCCAAGCATTAACGGAGGAGGGCACATTAGGCTGCCATCGCCGTTAATGGTCGGCTTCCCCCGCGGTGAAGCGTTGCCTCCGCTAAAGTTTAATGGAGCCGGATTCTTTGAGGTGACCGCCTCCGTTAATCAATAACGAACATAGGCGGGTGTCGTTAGGCAACCGCCTCCGATAATGGACCATTAACAGAGGCGGACGCTTTCCGTAGGGGATTCAATTTCCCTCAATCCCTCCTAACACCCTTGGTTTGGGGGGCAAAACGAACAAAGCCTAAATGGGTGGATGAATCCCACATCAAAAAGCTGGAGCGTGTTGTGAATGCCAAATTTGATTTTAGATTAAAATCTAATTTGAGCATGTGCTTTGGTAAGGAATTTTGGATTTTACTTGAGCACATATGTTGGGAAATTATATGACAAAATACTAAATTTCTGACCAAGAATTTGAATGATTTGTTTCAGAATTTTTAAAACCATTTTAGGCCGAAACAATTTAACTGAAAACTCAAATATAGCATTCCAAAATGAATTTTAGTTTCGAACTACAAAATCTATGACACAAGATCTAAGCAAAATGAGGACGTACTTGACTTTTAGCATCTAATTGAGAAAATATAGGATTTTTGGATGTTCCTAGGTCCTTCATGCTGGGTAAAAAAAATAGCTTCACCGAAAGCTGAAATTAATATAGCATTTCAGAAATAATTTTAGTTTCGAAACTATAAAATCTGTGATACCAAATCAAAACAAAATGGGCCGTCCTTGATTTTAGTATCAATGTAAAAAAATCAAGATCTTTGGAGGTCCCAAGATCCTTTGTTTTGAATCAACAAGGAAAAAAATGTCACACCATCGAAAATAATCTGACTCGCCATAGTATGTAGTTCAAGACGAAGTGTTCGTGGTGACACCAACAACATATGTGGAAAGTATTTAATTGTGACGATGCCAACGTGTCTATTTAGTCACACTAATACATATGGCATATCCGTATTCATTTTTCATTATCATGCCTCTAGGCTTGATGAAAAAAGCTAGTTTATGAAAATTTAGTTCAGCAAGCGCTATTATTGAAATGTTAGTTTTTGTTTGAAAAGATCTAGTTATTGTTGACGATGATATCAAAGTCTATCAAATTAAAAGGCATATGCTTTTTTACTATTGTGAGGATTTTTTGAAGTTTATCTTTTTTTTTTCTCGTGAGAGTTAACGTGGAGTTTCTTTTATCTTCAACTAATAATAATAGTAAGGTAGATGTACTATAGTATGGCTTTCATTATGCCAAAAACTAAGCTGTCCATGCTCAGCGATTGATTATGACCATTTGACGAAATGAGTGTAGCTTAATTAATTATTGGTTAGATTACTTATGGTGAAATATGGTCTATCTATTTTAACTTCTTGATTTAAAGTGAATGCTGCTATTTTTTTGAATTTATTTGTATTGTGATTTCAGTAGCAGACAACGACGTGTGTGTCAATGTCAATAACAAGACACTATGGTGACTTTATTTGAGATCTATGTACCCGGCTGCTTAGTTTTGGATGTACTTAGGACGAGTTTAATTATGTGATGGTGGTCGAGAAAAAGGTAGGGACGTTTTGCTTATTTGGTTCTGCATGCATGCCAAACTTGTAAAAGGCCAATAAATACACCCAGACGTGTGGGCCTGCCGGGGTTGCCTAGGAGTCAAGTCAACCCAGACGCGGTCTCGTCTCGCGAATACGACGCATGGGATGACGATATAGGACCATATGATATACTGTATACTTATACATCCTAGATGATATGTGAACCGAGTGTGGATCAATCAACATCCGTGCTCTGCAAAGTACAGAAGTACTCACGGACCTAGAAAGAATGCAATTCTCATAGAGTGTCATATTTTAGTGTGTAAAGTTTGACAAATTATAAATAAAATAATATAAAATAGTTATGACATCAAATAAGTATTATTACATTTGCCATGAGAAATACTTTCACAATATATTTACTGTTCATGTCAAAAACATCAATATTTTTATCTATATATTTGGTCAAACTTTGGTCACTTTAATCCATAATGCACTTAGAGTTGCATTCATTTCAAGATAGAAGGAGTAGGTAGGACAAGCAATTTATTTACTCCTAGTCAGGTACTCCCTTTGTCTGGAAAAAAATACAATTCTAGCATAGTATTAAATTAAAGTATCTTAAGTTTGACTAATTAAATCTAAAAATATATAGATAGTTATCATATAAGTATCACTGAATTTATAATGAGATATATTTTTATGATATATACTTATTTGTTGTAAAAAATATTAATATGTTTACCTTGGTTAAACTTTAGATACTTTAACCAACAATATACCTAAAATTATATTCTTTTAAGGACACAGGTAGTACTAGTGCTCCTACTCGCCAGATATATAGATAAAGTTATTAGTTACTATTATTATATATACATGTGTGCTATTATAATGTACTAATTCCTTCATGAAAAGAGCCATATATCAAACTATGCAGAACTAAATTAATTTATAAAAAGATAGTTATGCTACCAAAGAAATTTTAGTTATGTTACCAAAGAAATTTCGTCATTATAAAAGCTATTCATATATCTGGTAGTATTAGGCCCCGTTTGGCAGGGCCTCTTCACTGGCTTTAGGAGCCGTTTGGAGCCGTTTTATGCCAAACGGGGTAAAGTGAAATGGCTTCACTGGTGAAACCCCTAAAAACATGCTCTCACAGTGATTTGAGGTGGGATGGAGCAAAAAAAAGTGGCTTCTCCCAGCTCCTCCTCCAAGCTCCTAAAAACATGCTCTCACAGGGAAGCCGTTTTGCCAAACAATTTATCAAAATAAATTCAGCTCCACTGATGGAGCTGTTCGTGGAGCTAAAGCAAAAAAAAAATGACTTCACTGATGAAGTGAAGCCCTTGCCAAAACAGGGCCTTAGTACTCCTCAGTTGCTGAGATTTAAAAATTAGCAGTTGACTCCACGATTAGTTTGCTTCCAAGTCAACCTCAGTAATTAATACAATAAAGAGCCCATGCATCATGCATGCCATATGCGGATATGCCCGTGAATCAATTTCTCACACCGGTTTGCATTGCTTAGCACGACACATGGCCATGGCCTGTGGTGTGTGGTGTGGTAACGAGAATTTTCTATAGGAAATCGTGGTATCCATTGAGAAGAGCAAGGTCGAGTTGACAACGATAGATGTTGTCGGCCATCACACGATCCATCCTGGTCCTATACGTTGAGCATGCATGCATGATTAAAGGCATCTAACGATATATAGAGAGAGAGGGAGAGCTTTTGCTGCTTATCTGTTGCTATGCATAGACCGCGTCCGTCAGTGAGAGAGAGAGGGGGCCGGGGGGGGGGGGGGGGGGGGGATGAGGGGGGTTGCTTAGCAGCAAGCACTAGAGCTCACATATATAGGAGTTGGTTATATTAGGAATGCGCAAGGCTGAGTCACTTCCCGGCATGCATTGCGGTGCAAGATCGGACGAAGAAGGAAATTGCGCAAGGCGCTCGCGTAGGACAGAGAAGAAGAAAAAACCTTGACCTGCGGGGGCAAGACAACTCTCGGATATCGCATTGAAAAGAAGACTTTCTTACGTAGGTCGAGAAAACCACCGAACCATGTTCCACCCATGCGCATCGGTACCGTAGCCCATGTGAGGACGACCAGGACCATGGCCGGGCAGATATAAGATCTGAGGGTGGTGCATTGGACAGCTCCAACGTCGTTTGTTGACACGTGGTAAATGAAACAGTTCGTTTGATCATTTTTATAGCTAAAACCATGTTACCTTAGGTTACATCATTGGATCAGAACAAGTCAACAAGCAGACAATTAAACATCAAATATTTCATGTCTTCAAATATTGCAAGATCAATTAAGCATGAAAGTGCAAGGTAGAAAGCACACATATATTCCCGTTTTCTTAAACATTTACAAAGACAGTTTTGAATTTTCATTCAGTTACAAATAAGTACTCCCTCCATCCTGTAATATAGTGTATTCTATCATTTGAAATTTGTCTTAAAATATAAGGGACTTGGGGAACAAAAAGGATAATGTCTATTGAAGGAACTTGTGACGTCTAAGAGGGGGGTGAATTAGACAACTTAAAAATCTACTCTAAACTTGACCTCTAATTCCACCTAGTCAAAACCTATGCAAGAGAGTAATCTATCTAGATGTGCAATTACGGTTTTGCTAGGTGTGTTGCTATCTCTACCGAAAAGAGTTATACAACCTTGGTTCCAATCTTATCAACTAGCCTATCAACTAAGCTAGGAATGATAAAGCACACAACCAAAGTAGCAATGTAAATGCGGAAGGTAAAGATGAGGTAGAGATGCAAACTCCCGCCGATGACTCCGGTATTTTTACCGAGGTATCGAGAAGCGCTCAAGCTTCCCCCTGGTCCTCGTTGGAGCCCCTCACAAGGAATCCCTCGCAAGGGCCAAGCTCTCGGTCAGGTAACTCCGTGGATAGCTCCAGGCCTTCCCCATGCGCCAGTGGATCTCCGGTGTGCCTTCCGGCAAGCCTCTCCCAGACCGCTCCCCACCGTCTTCACTATCAAGCTTCCGGCCAAATCGTCGTGGGCCTTGTTCCTTTCGGTACACGGAGACAGCCACAACACAAACGTGGTTGGTGTGGTCTCGCAAGACTACAAGCCCCACCGAGTACAAACACGGTGCGCGCAAGCACCTTTGATCAAGAGGTATGCAAACCTCACTAAACACTAGGCCTAAACCTAGAGCAAGCGCATAAGCGGTGGTCGAATTAACCTAAACACTTTGCAAAGCACCTACGCTAATCACCTAATGAAACATTAAGCACTATACAAGTGGAGATCACTAAAATGGTGTAGCAACACCCTTGGTATGTTTTCTCAGCTCTCCACACATCCATATGGCCGGTTGGGGTCTATTTATAAGCCCCGTGAAGAAACTAGCCATTGGAGTCGAAACAGGCGTTTCTGCCACGCACCGGACGCGCAGGTGGTCTTGATCGGACGCGTCCGGTCCTCCCGACCGTTGGAGCATGCACGTGCTGATCGGACGCTGCCTTGCGTCCGGCACATGCCACCGGACACATCCAGTCGCATTTGCGCCACTCTGAAACCTCTCTGGACACGATCGGACGTGGCTGCTTCAGCGTCCGATCATTTACTCTGTGCAGTGTCCGGTCATCAGTGATCTGTTGCCGCGATGGTGAATAGTGCGAGTACCGGTGCGTTCGGTGCATGCTACTGTGCAGCTTCCGGTGCTCATAGCGTCTGAGCGGACTGCTACAGTGTGAGTACCGATGCGTCCGGTGCACTTCACTTTGCAGCGTCCGGTGCCTTCGTGGCTGCGTCCGGTCAACCCTGCCGAGTCCGTTTCTTCGCGATCTCGTGTCCGTCTTGGTTCCTATCTTCATGCTTGAACTTCGCTTGATTTATTGGGTCTTCTATTATGCTTCTAGCATCTTGCTTGAGGTGTTGATCATCGGATCATCACGTCGCCTTTGTCTAAGTCACGTTTGCATCCTATTGAACTAAAAAACAAACACTTGTGAAACTCGTTAGTCCAATTTGGTTATGTTGATCATCAAACACCAAAATCTAAATTAAATGGGCCTAGGGTCTATTTTCCTTACAATCTCCCCCTTTTTGGTGATCGATGACAACACGACCAAAACAAGCAAATAATAAAATTTTTAAAATTGAAAAACTATCTACTTGCTAGGATGCAATGTAAAGGCAAGTTTATATGATGCAAAAATATACCACTTGTGAAAAAAGTTAGGAAACTTATCTTGCCCTTGCAAATGTCCCCAAGTGGTATTATGGACTTAAGCCTTCCCCTAACTTCATAATCCACTATTCTCCCTTTCTCGGACCATTACCACTTGTAAATTATTATGATCGGACTTGCTTTTGGTCCTACAAATTCTTCTCCTTTGGAATCAAACACTGAAAGGAAAGACATTAGTAGCACAAGGGAGGATCAAATTTTGTGATCTTGTGTGTGTGGAGTGGAATAGATCACAAAACTTGACTCTCACATTACATAGACTAAGCTCCCCCTAAATATATGCATACATATGATGGAGGGTGAAATATATATATAATCGACAACTCAATGCACAAGGGAGTTTAATCTATATAATGCATGGAGAAAGCATATAAATATCAAATTGAAGTCAACACAATGATATCGATTAGGAATACCACATGTAGAAACTAATATGATTGACACCACTTGAAATGAGTGGTGGATTTTTGAAGGGTGATGCTTATCTCCAGGGACTCCATTTTCCTTGCAATGAGACTACTACACTTGATAAACTTGAGAAGAATATTAGTCTCAAGCATCCAACTTGTAGAGTAACCTCCCCCTAAATTTGTGCATACAAGCATAGAATACTTGTAGGAGACATGCACATTGATTCTTGAAAATCAAAATACCACTTGAAATATGATATCACATGAATGTGAGAATCATATTCAAAAATGATATTTGGGGGAAATTATCTACAATTTGGATTTTGGCACATATTAGACAAACAATTGTAAAACGAGCTATGTGACGTGCTCCTGAACAATTTAAACCATGTAGGTTTGCTTCAAGGGTTAAAAGTGAAACCGAGCAAGCCTACCATATGAAATACCTAGTGTATGTATGACCAAAGATTAAACGTGCAAATGCAAACCTAGGCATAAAAGGAACTAGATGCTAAATGAAATTGCATGAATTTAAATCTAGTTACCTAGCATGGGAAGGGGAATTTGGGTCCATAGTATTCACTAACCCACTTGGCAATGGCATGATCCGATGTGATGCACCCCATGAATTTCACCCAAACTTTGCCAAGTCTCCAAATTCCCCGAAGTGATCCACTGGACTTCTCACTTCCCCTTCAGGATCCAAACCTTCTTGGTGCTCTTCATGTTGGAAATAATCTCCTTTGGCACCCAAATGCGTTTGGTCCCATTGTTGGCTTGCTTGTTCACCTTGATGGCCACCACCTTGTCATTCTTCTTCTTCTTCTTCTTCTTCTTCTTCTTCTTCTTCTTCTTCTTCTTCTTCTTCTTCTTCAAGAGATAAGGTGTAGAGGCCTTGTTGTTCACCTTGTTTGTGTAGGTGTTGGAGAGCTTGCTTGTTTGCTTTTTGTTTTTCTCTTTCTTCTTTGCTCCTCCCCCATTCCTCACCTTGCACTCATAGGACTTGTGGCCTTCCTTGTGGCATACGTAGCAAACCACAGTTTGTCCTTCATCAAGCTTATTCACTCCCTTGATGGTGTTATCTTGATGAAGTTGGGCTTGCTTCGTCTTGCCTTTTACTTGAGTCAAGTCCTTGGTGAGGCGGGCCACTTCTTGCTTGAGCTTCTCATTCTCCATTGCAACCTTTTGTGTACATGTTTCTACAACTATTTTCTCAACACAAGCTTGGTTGCACAAATGTGAGTCTAAACATAAATCATTGCAAGAAGTAGAGGCATCCTTTTTAGGCATGTCAAAAAATTGAATTCTTCTTTTTAGATGCCTTGGTGGGGGTTGTACCGATGGCTTCAAGATTAGCAACTTTATTAGTTAGCTCATCACAATGTTTGCACATGGTTTCTATTTTGGCAAACAAACTTTTATAAGCATCTTGTGAGCAAGCTAACTTTTCTTTTAACTTTTCATTTTTCTTAACAAGTTGCTTATCATTGATTTGGCAATTATTTGTGTTTGCACTAGCCTCAAGTTGCTCAATTTTAGTAGATAGCTCCACATTAAGATTGGCAAAAGTTTCATATTGTTCAAGCAAAGTAGCATAAGCTTGTTGTGAGCTATCTATAATAACATGTGCTAATGATGGATTAATTAGGCTTAATAAATTTGTCTCACAAATTACTGAGGACTTCTGTAATTTGTTTTATTATTACTATCCGAACACTCCCCTATGACACCCGATGTGACACCCCTAAACTTTAACCCCTGCATTTAAACACCACCTAATACTCCTGCGTAGGTACTAGCGCTCCTACTAGCTAGGGCCTACACCTAGCTAGATATAGATATAGGGGTACCACAAAAAATTATCCTCGATAAGGTTAGTAGTACATTAAATACATGTGAGCTAATTATAAAAGCATTCTCAACCCAGAAACTAGAATGATTTCTATATATTCAATAATTAGGGTGCCAACTAAAGCAAAATAGTGCAAAATAGCAATGTAGTATTGGAATTAAGGAAGAGAGACAGGAGAAAATGATTTCTTACACAAAAAAATATCTCCATGGGAACCAAGACACATAATTGGACAAAAAATTAATTTGAAGAAATCATCCATGGGAATATGTTTTCTTTGTGTAGTGTCTACATGACTTGACAAGTATAGAAACTATAGTTTCTAAGTTGATACTGTCCTAATGTACTAACCCGCCATGAAAAAAGAAAAGATATACTTGGTTACTATCCATTTCAACCATGGATGTAGGGGATGGCTCCACCACCGCCTTTTGGCTTGACACTTGGTTGGGCGCACACAACTTGGCTTTCTGCTTCCCAGCTCTATTCTCCCACTACCACAGACCCCTTGCTAGTGTCCAAGCCACTCTCTCTACCGGCATTGAGAACCTGTTCCAACGCCGTCTGTCTCACCAAGCGGCCTGGGAGCTCTCCACCCACACCTCCTCTCTGGTCACAATTGAAAGCATCTAGGCCCCGAGGTTTGGTTTCGGCAATTGATGACAACGCTTTATTACCATGACTAACGTGTGTTTTGCAGAAACTTTGGTAAGTTAGGTCATGGAGGTTTTAACTACTTTGGGCACCATGGTATTTATGCCCCTTGATGGAAATCGTTTCGGTTTTCAAAAGAGTGACGTCAAGATTAAGGACGGTTAGTTCCGGATGTCGAGGTGTTGAGAGACATTTGGAATAGTCGTTAGGGTCTTTGTTTTTCTCTTTTGGCCGTACTATAAAGGGGGGCATGAGCGGGTAGCTTGACCTAGGCGAGTCCTATGTTTAGGTGTGGTGCACACTTGTTAAACTTGGTGCTAGGCAGCTCTAGAATAGCTCAAAGTTTAGTTGGAAGCAACTTGGTTCAAGTTGTAACGCGTTTCGGAGTGCTTCGGGTTGTTTTCCCTTGACCGGACGCGGTCCTCGGCATGACCGGACGCGTCCGGTCAGTTCAGTTCCGTGGCTAGGGTTTCAGCTCTGAACACCGAACGCGGTCCTCGCGAGGACCGGACACGGTGGTCAAAAGTCAACACGTGTCACTTGAGGGAAACACCCGATCGGACGCGACCTGGGTGTGATCGGCGCGTCCGGTCATAGTCCAGTAAGGTCCAGAGACGACCGGACGCGTCCGGTCATCACCGATCGGACGCGGTCGCGCGTCCGGTGCGAGTACAGTAAGCTCCCTGCACGATCGGACGCGTCCGGTCACCCCTGACCGGTGCGTCCGGTCACTCAGGTGTTTTTCGGTTTTTGACCGTTACGAGCGACCGGCGCGTCCGGTCAGTACGACCGGCGCGTCCGATCAGCTCGAGTTTTGCTGAGTCAGCAGGTAACGGTTCGTTTTGTCTGTGGGGTGTATAAATACATCCCCACCACCTCTTTTAGAGGTCTCTTGCTCATTTGATCAGCTGATAAACACCTTTGGAGTGCAAGGTAGTGCAAGAGCACTAGTGAGGATAGAGATTTGAGAATCAAAGCTTGAGAGTTCCTCACTAGCGATTAGAGAGTAGCAAGTGTGCATCCACTTTCTCATTTGGGCTCGTAGTGGTCAAGTGAGAGTTCTAGCTTGTTACTCTTGGTGATCGCCATCACCTAGACGGTTTGGTGGTGATTGGGAGTTTGGTGATCATCCGGCGGAGCCTGTGGATGACCCAACTCATCTTGTGAGCGGTTGTGGGTGATTCACCGCGACGGAGTGTCAAAGAATCAACCCATAGAGAGCACTTGATCCTTGTGCGGATCAAGGGGGAGCTACACCCTTGCGCGGGTGCTCCAACGAGGACTAGTGGGGAGTGGCGACTCTCCGATACCTCAAAAAAACATCGCCGTGTTCCTTGCCCCTTTACATTCAAGCATTTACATTCACGTATTTACTTACATTGCTTGTTTACATTCCTAGACTTGCCATGCTAGACTAGGATTGGAAACTAGGGTGCAAAACTTTGTATCGGTAGACTCTCTAGGAACACAAGTAGACACTAGGGGTGAATTCTGGCTTGTAGGATTTATTTCTTGCATTTAATTTTTAGAAAAGCCCAATTCACCCCCCCTCTTGGGCATCTTGATCCTTTCAATTGGTATCGGAGCCGTGTTGCTCTATTTTTAGGCTTTACCGCCTAGAGCAAGATGTCTAATGGGGAAGGACCACCTCCCACTTTTGAGGGAGACGATTTTCCATATTGGAAAATTCGTATGGAGGCGCACCTCGAAGCCATAGATGTTGGGTGCCTTAGAGCCGCAACCGAAGGGCTTCCCCCCATAAGGGATCCCGCTAACCCAAGTGGTGACGATGAGAAGTACGACCGGTGGAATGCAAAGGCCAAAAATGCACTCTACCGGGGCTTAGGCAAAGATATCTTCAATCGCGTGCGTAATGCAAAGAACGCTCATGAATTGTGGGAAAATCTTTGTGCTCTCCATGAGGGAACTAAGAGTGAGCGTGAGGAACGCTATCACATAGCCTTAAAGAAAATTAATTCTTTTGAGATGCTTCCCAAAGAAAGTGCTAATGACATGTACACTCGCTTGAATGTTCTTGTAGAGGACCTCAATGCTCTTGGGCTCACCAAAATGAGCCAATCGGATGTTGCAAGGAAGATCTTGAGTGTGCTTCCCGTTGAGAAGTATGGACACATTGTCACCGTGCTTCACCAAAGTGATCTTTCCACCGCAACACTGACTCAAGTTTTAGGGAAAATCAATGCTCATGAGATGTACATGCATATCACTCCGGAAGAGGGCTCATCATCTTCCAAGAAGAAAGACTTGGCCTTCAAAGCTAGTCATGACAAGAAGAAGAAGAAGGGCCAAGCCATGATGGTGCAAGAAAGCTCAAGTGAAAGTGATGTTGATGATGAATCACTTGCACTCATGGTGAGAAAGACCACCAAGATGCTAAAGAAGCTTAACAAGAGTGGCATCAAGTTCGATGGCAAGAAGAAGAAATTCTTCACAAGTAGCAAGAGAAAGCCAATCTCGGAGATGGATTGCTACAATTGTGGTGAACTTGGCCACCTAGCTCATCAATGCCCTAGACCACCAAAAGACAAGTACAAGAACAAGAACAAGGGCAAGAAAAATGATTCAAGTGATGAAGAAGAAGAGAAGAAGAAGAACAAGCCATACAAGAAGAAGGATGGCAAGAAGAAGGAGTTCCACAAGAAGAAGAAGGGAGGAAAGGCATACATTGTTGGTGATTGGCTCACCGACATTGAATCATCATGTGAGTCCTCCGAAGATGAGAGCGATGATGAGAAAGAGAAGGTTGCCGCATTTGTGATGGGGCCATCATCTTCACCAACATCTTCATCACCACCTTCACCGCCTCCTTCACCATCATCGTCCACTACTCACCTATGCCTTATGGCCAAGGGTGAACGAAAGGTACAAAACCATGATAGTGATGATGATGATGATAGTGATAGTGATGATGAATATGACTCACCTTCTTATGATGAACTTGTAAAATTGCTAAACAAATACACTAAAATCATAAGAAGAACTAGAAGTGAAAATGATGATCTTCAAAATGAAAATGAATCACTCTCATCAAAGCTTGAAAATATTCAAAAGACTAGTGGTGAGCTTAGAGTTCAAAATGAAGTGATGTCTTCCACACTCAAGGAGCTAAAAACCTCTTATAAAGAGCTTAAAGATCAACATGATAAACTTGAGAAGAAGCATGATGAGCTCATCACTAGACATAATTCTCTAAAGGACAAATACACCACATTAAAAATTGACTATGATAGTCTTGTGGTTGCTAATGAACTTGCTCTTGAGACACATGATGCTACTAACCATGTTGTTAAGTGTGATATAGCTACATCATGTGATGACTTGATCATTGAAAGCATTGAGCGAGGTTCTAGTAGCAAAGGCAAGAGTGTGGTTGAGTCAAGCAACCATGATGATTATGCCAAGATTAAGAGTGAGAATGAGAAGCTTGCAAATGAGAACAAGAAGCTAAAAGGTTTAATGGCTCTTGAGAAGCAACCAACAAATGAGTCACTCATTGAAGAAAACAAAAAGCTCAAGCAAGAAAAAGAGCATCTCAAGACCGGCCTAAGCAAGTTCACAAGAGGCCAACATTTGCAAAGTGAGCTCCTCATGAACACCGTAATGAAGATGGATAGAAGTGGTATTGGGTACTTGGCAAATCAAGAGAAGAAAGCAAAAGCTCAACAACAACAAAGCAAGTCAAAGCCCAAGCCAAAGAGATGTGTTGAGTGTGGTCAAGAAGGTCACTTTGCTCATGAATGCAAAACTCCACCACCACAACCCTTGCCCAAGCATGCTAGACCTTTCGCCTTCAATGCTCATTATATGCTAAGAAAAGATTCAAATGGAAAGATGAAAGTCATGTTTTTGGGTCCCCCAAACAAGAATAGGCCAAAGAAAATATGGGTTGCCAAGTCACTAGTTGAGAAAGTCAAGGGCCCCTCTCAAGTTTGGGTCCCTAAACAAAAAGCTTGATCTCTTGTGTGTAGGTGAACTACAAGACCGGTGGATCTCATTGGGTTATTGATAGTGGTTGCACTCGACATATGACCGGTGATCCTCGTATGTTCACCACCATTGAAGAGAATGGAATATGTCAAGAGAAGATCACATTTGGGGATAATTCAAAGAGCAAAGTCAAGGGTATAGGCAAGATTGCAATATCACATGATCACTCACTCTCAAATGTGCTCTATGTTGCTTCATTGAGTTTCAACTTGTTATCCGTTGGGCAACTTTGTGACCTTGGCTTCCAATGCTTATTCACACCAAATGAAGTGGAAGTTTCAAAAATAGATGACAAGCAAGTGATATTCAAAGGCTTTAGATACAACAATCTTTATCTTGTTGACTTCACCTCCGAAGATGCAAATTTGATGACATGTTTGTTCACCAAGACCTCACTTGGTTGGCTTTGGCATAGGAGGCTTGCTCATGTTGGAATGAACACTCTCAACAAGCTATTGAAGAAAGAACTAGTGAGAGGATTGAAGGATGTGAAGTTTGAAAAGGACAAACCTTGTAGTGCATGTCAAGCGGGCAAACAAGTTGCAAACACTCATCCAACCAAAGCTTTCATGTCAACTTCAAGAGTACTAGAACTTCTACACATGGATTTGTTTAGGCCTACAAGATACAAGAGCTTGGGTGGTAATCTCTATTGTCTTGTGATAGTGGATGACTACTCAAGGTATACATGGACTTTCTTCCTTCATGACAAATCCGAAGTGGCAAATTGCTTCAAGAAGTTTGCAAAGAGAGCTCAAAATGAATTTGAAGTCAAGATAAAGAAGATTAGAAGTGACAATGGGAAAGAGTTTGACAACACCAACATTGAAGCTTATTGTGATGAAATTGGAATCAAGCATGAGGTCTCTTCAACCTACACTCCTTAACAAAATGGTGTAGTTGAGAGAAAGAACCGAACATTGATCACCCTTGCAAGAACAATGCTAGATGAGTACAACACTCCGGAGAAGTTGTGGGCCGAGGCAATCAACACCGCATGCTATGCTTCAAATCGCCTCTTCCTACAAAAGTTTCTTGGCAAGACCCCCTATGAGTTGCTTAATGGGAAGAAGCCGGACGTCTCTTTCTTCCGGGTGTTTGGTTGCAAATGTTACATCTACAAGAAGCGTCAACACCTAGGGAAGTTTCAAAGACGTTGTGATATTGGTTTTCTTGTTGGTTACTCATCAAAGTCCAAAGCATATAGAGTATTTAACCATGCCACCGGTTTGGTTGAAGAAACATATGATGTGGAATTTGATGAATCTAACGGCTCCCAAGGAGCAATTGAGAATTGTGATGATGTAGGTGATGAACCCTTGAGGGAGGCCATGAAGAACATGCCGGTGGGAGACATCAAGCCAAAAGATGATGATGACGATGTACAAATTGTTGATCCACCATCTTCATCACGTGTGCCTCAAGATGATGACAAGAATGAGAGAGTTGAAAATGAAGACACTTATGTCTCTCATGAACAATCCAAGGCACAAGCTCAAGACGTTGATGCTCCCCATCCACCTCCTCAAGTGGTTGATAGAAGAAATTCACCACTACTTCAAGCACATCCACAAGATCTCATCATAGGGAGTCCTACAAAGGGAGTAATGACTCGATCCCAAAAGCTAGCTTCTTTTGTTGAACATCACTCTTTTGTCTCTTGCGTTGAACCTAAGAATGTAGAAGAAGCTCTTCAAGATCCGGATTGGGTGATTGCAATGCATGAAGAATTGAACAACTTCACCCGCAATCAAGTATGGACACTTGAAGAGCATCCCAAAGGTGCAAGAGTCATTGGAACCAAGTGGGTGTTCCGAAACAAGCAAGATGACCAAGGCATAGTGGTGAGGAACAAGGCAAGACTAGTTGCAAAGGGGTTCTCTCAAGTTGAAGGTCTTGATTTTGGAGAGACCTTTGCACCCGTTGCAAGACTTGAAGCCATTCGTATCCTCCTTGCATATGCATCACATCATGATATGAAACTATATCAAATGGATGTGAAAAGTGCATTCTTAAATGGCTTTATAAATGAACTAGTCTATGTCAATCAACCTCCCGGGTTTGAAGACCCTAGATATCCTAATCATGTTTATAGGTTGTCCAAGGCATTATATGGGCTCAAGCAAGCTCCTAGAGCGTGGTATGAGCGCCTCCGGGACTTCCTCATTGAGAAGGGTTTCACCATTGGGAAGATCGACACCACACTATTCACCAAGAAGTTTAATAGGGAGATCTTTATTTGTCAAGTATATGTTGATGATATCATCTTCGGATCAACAAATGAAGATTATTGCAAGGAATTTGGTGAATTGATGTCGAAGGAATTCGAGATGTCAATGATTGGTGAGCTCACATTCTTCCTTGGATTTCAAGTAAAGCAAATGAGAGAAGGGATTTTCATCTCTCAAGAAAAGTATACCAAGGATCTTCTCAAAAGATTCAAGATGGAAGAATGCAAACCAATCAAGACCCCAATGCCATCAAATGGACATCTCGACCTAGATGAGGGAGGTAAACCGGTTGATCAAACTCTCTACCGTTCTATGATTGGTAGCTTGTTGTACCTTACCGCATCTAGGCCCGATATCATGTTTAGTGTGTGCATGTGTGCCCGCTTTCAAGCGTGCCCTAAAGAACCTCACCTAAGTGCCGTAAAAAGGATCCTAAGATATCTTAAGCTCACCCCAAGCATTGGTCTTTGGTATCCCAAAGGAGCTAGATTCCAACTAGTTGGCTATTCCGATTCGGACTATGCCGGTTGCAAAATTGATAGAAAAAGCACATCCGGAGGGTGCCATTTGCTTGGAAGATCTTTAGTATCTTGGTCATCTAAAAAGCAAAATAGTGTGGCTTTGTCCACCGCCGAGGCGGAATACATTGCCGCGGGGGCTTGTTGTGCACAAATCTTATATATGAAACAAACCCTCCTAGACTATGGAATTGTTCTTGAAAAGGTGCCACTTTTATGTGATAATGAAAGTGCCGTTAAAATTGCTAATAATCCGGTACAACACTCTCGCACCAAGCACATTGATATCCGCCATCACTTTCTAAGAGATCACGTTGCTAAAAATGACATATCACTAGAAGGTGTAAGAAGTGAAAATCAATTAGCGGATATCTTCACTAAACCTTTGGATGAGGAAACCTTTTGTAGGTTAAGAAGTGAACTAAATGTGCTTGATTCTAGTAACTTTAAAAAATGAGCGTGTGTTGTCCCTTGCATTGCATTGTATAATATGCCATGTTTATTTTTATCGCAATGTTTTTAGGGCTTGGCTAACACGGTTACGATAACCCTTCTTTGGAGGAGTGAAAAAGCCTAACCGTGGATCAAACTTGACAAGCATTCTAGTTTTACCTTCTTGTATTGCATTACATATGCATGGTTGTTGTTCTTGTCGTTTCTTTTCGGTTAAGCTTTGAGCAACCTCTGTGTTCGTCCATGGATAGAGAGAGCATTTTGACGCTCCTAAAGGTTCAAAAACTCTATTGCATGGCCATACGTTGCTCCTTGGGTGTTTATTGCCTATTTTCTTAAAAATGATACTAGCCTAAGGCAATCTATATTAAAAATTTGAGGGTTTGAGTGAGGTCACTCATATCGTGTTCCAATTGGTGTTTATTTGTGTCTTTTTGAATTGGAACCTGATTGGGAAAAGTCACGTCGTTGTTCGGAACGAAGAAGGGCGAAGATCAGTGACCGGACGCTGGACCGGACGCTGCACCGGACGCAGTGATGCTTCACCACCGCGTCCGGTCCCGACGTCCACCAGCGCGTCCGGTCATCCAGAAGACCATCTCCAGATCTACTGATCGGACGCTGCACCGGACGCGCCTCTGATTGACCACCGCGTCCGGTCCCGGTTACCACCACCGCGTCCGGTCATTCGCGATAGTTTCCCGAGCTCCCCTCGACCGGACTCTGACCGCGTCCGGTCAGTCCTCACCGGACGCGTCCGATCACTCCAGGAACTTACTGGAGTGTGACCGGACACTGCACCACCGCGTCCGGTCATAACGACCATCGCGTCCGGTCATCACGCGTCGAGCGGATCAGACCCTTCATATACCGCTTCGTCCTCGGCAGGTTTCTTTTTCTCCGCCCGAGCCTCCTTGCGCCGCCGCCGTTCTTTTCGCCACCGTCGCACTTCGCGCCACCGCCGCACCTCCTGCCGCCAGTGAGCCCCCGCCTTCTTGCTCGCGCGCGCGCCAGCCGCCCTTGCGCGCCTCCTGCCGAAACGGCCTTCGCTCGCAGCCGCGCCACCGCCGCGCCACCGCCGCGCCACAGCCGCGCCGCCGTCGCCCGAACGCGCCACCACCGCCGGTGAGCCGAGCTCCTGCTAGCCAGCTTCATCTTCGACTTGGTACGACTCGTGCTTGCCTTCGATTGTTTTTTGTCGATCTACCCTAACCCTAACCCTAACCCTAGGGTTCGTCGGTCGATCGTTCGTCGACGAGATTCGTCGCGCGTCGTCTTCTTCGCGAGAGCTCGTCCGGCGATTTCGGGAATCTCGATCACCTCACCTTGTCACCGTCGTCTCGTCGATCCGAGGTAGCTTCACGTCTCGATTCTCATCGTATCACATATGCTTGCTATCTCTAGGGTTTCGTACCTTTTAGTTGTATGTGTGCTTATAGTAGATCTCTCTATTCCGTCGTTGCAGCGAGTCTGTCCGTGTGTCGGGTGAGATCAGTCTGCTGAATCCGAGGCCAAGCCTGCGGATACGGATTGAGGCCAAGCCTCTCGAGTGACAGTTCACCATCTTTCAGAGGTTTTCAGTCAGTTTGTCAGCATGGTGCGTTGCAAGAACGTCGGTGGTGCTCCTGGTGACGGGGACGACAGTCCTCCTCGTCGGTCTGAGATTGCACGTGGGAAGCGTGTCAAGGTCTTGGCCAGAAAGAAGAAGAAGGCACTCACAGAGGCAGAGATTGCTCAGGCCGTGGCAGATGCAGGAGAGCAGGCAGAGAGAGGTGGCAGGAGCAGTGGCATACGCATAGGCGAGCGTCGCTTTCATCTTGAAGGTCGACAGCTCGGCACAGAGGCCACTGAGGGTACTGAGGATACTGGAGCTGCAGAGAGTATGTCAGTTGATCCACCTCCAGAGGCTCCAGAGGCTACAGAGGAGCAGCCAGCTCAGTCTCCACCACGTCGCCGCTCCACACGCGCACGTACACAGGTGTCTCCTAGGCCAGAGGGCCAGCGTCGTGGAGCATGTCCTCCTCCCAGAGCTAGAGGTTCACCCCCGGTCGAGCACTTTGACTTGAGGGGTGCTACAGCACGTCAGGTGCAGGGGTTGAGGTTTGTGGAGGTTAGTCGGTGGTTTCCGCCTGTGAGGGATCCCAGAGCTTCAGAAGGATTCTATACCCCACTTCAGAAAGATTTCTACAGAGCTCTAGTTGACAGTGGTATTGCTTTCCGACCACAGAGGGTCTGTCGACTTGAGTCACTAGTTGAGGTTATGGGAGAGCAGCTACGTCCACACCTGTCCTTTCTGCCAGGCTTGTCAGATCTTCTTGGACGGACAGGTGCATACTGCGGCACATGGGTCAGAGAGTTTTATGCTTCACTATGGATTGATCCTGCCCATGATTTCATTCACTTTGCATTCCGAGGCCGCGATCACCGCCTATACAGCACCAGAGTGCGGGAGATTCTCAGACTCCCAGCTTCCAACACGAAGATACATCAGCTGTGCTTTGGTCAGACTCCTCCACCGAGACGCCCTCATGGCGGTGCAGTGCCACCTACAGACCTGGTTCAACCCTGCTTCCGTGAGCCTTTTGGCGAAGGGTCTCGTCGCACGCCTGCCAGTTTGACACCTCTTGCCAGGGTTTTGGATGCTATAGTCAGACGCACTCTACTTCCCAGACTTGGCTACAGAGAGGGACTGACTCGGATGCAGCTATGGGTTGTTCACCACCTCCTCTCACAGACTCAGTTTGACATTTGGGATCTCATACTTAGTGAGATGGAGGACACCATAGCTGAGGGCTTCAAGGGTAATCGTCAGCTGCCCTATGCACACTGGATCTGCTTCATTATTAGATCATCCATCCAGTTACCAGCAGAGATCCGAGCTGAGATATCAGATACTACCACTGCTTTTCCTGAGTATGATATCCATCAGCTTTGGGCGTCAGTCACCAGAGATCAGGCCCCAGTGCCAGGACAGCGTGTGCGACCTGAGGTTCCTGAGACAGCAGCTGAGCAGGACGCCACAGTTGATGAGCTTGCAGAGGCAGAGCTTGCAGATCTTGACGCTCAGCCTGCTGATCTTCCTGAGGATGGGACATCTAACAGCACTGATGAGGACTACCAGCCCATCCCCAGGTACCGGTCTCCTTGGTCTCACGACCACGAGGCCGGTGGCTCTGGCTCAGCCTCCCGCACAGACCCAGCCATGGTGGCAATACTTGAGAGGTTGACCCAGGCACAGGAGCAGCAGCAACAGCACATACAGCGACAGGCTCAGGACACAGCTGCAACACTTGCACAGATTCAGGCTCGTCAGGACGAGTTTCAGCGTCAGCAGCTTGAGATCCAGAGGCAGCAGGTCGAAATGCAGCGACAACAGTACGAGATTCAGCGACAGACTGCAGCTAGTCAGCAGCAGTACTTGGACCTCCTGCGCCACCTAGTCACTGTTGGGGTTCCTCCGCCTGCTTCCGTCCTGACTTCTGCTTTACCATCTACTGATCCATCGAGTCAGGGACAGCCGGGTTTCCAGTTCACATCTCTACAGCAGCAGGTTCCCCAGTCTTTCCAGTCCCCGAGCTTCACGCCTATTCACACGGGGTTTACACCGTCAGACCAGCCTCGCCCTCACCTTCTGACAGGCACACCCTTCGGTGATTTTAGTGCTACCTACAGCGAGTTGACTGGTCAGCCGACGCCCTCGCACACTATATTTGCTACTTCTTCAGGGTTGTCAGCTTCAGAGGCAGCTATTCCTCTAGTGACAGGGACTGGTACTACAGAGACTCTACCTTCGTCAGTTGCCTCCACAGATCCTCCTGCTATTGGCTCGCTACAGGCTCAGGTCACTCAGACGGATCCTATTATTGCTACTACGACAGTACCTGTTCCTGCCGTTCAGACCCAGACAGTTACACAGCCACATGCTTCTTCAGAGGGTCAGCCAGATAGTTCAGATTCCGAGGGTGATTCTCTACACTTCATGATTACTCCGCGCACCTCGGCACCCGACACGACTCCGTCTGTCCCCCCATCAGATCCTTAGATTAGCTTTTTTTTTGGCGCTTGATGCCAAAGGGGGAGAGAGAGTAGTTTCAGGGGGAGTTTTGAGAGAGGTTTTTCGTTTTTTCCTGTGTGCTACTTTCATGCATCATGTTTACTTTTCAGTCATTGCATTCGTGTGACATGTCGTTGTGAGATATACCTTGAGTCTTAATGTTTTATCCTGTCACATTGTTATCTCTTGTCACCGTTGTTAATTATAGCTCTAAGGTTGTGCTTCCGTGCCTTACTCCGATTTCTTATGAGCTATATCTGTTTGTGTACTAACGCTTTTTTGTCTTATCTTATGAGTACACTCTTTTGGCTTGGGACACATAAGCAATTCCTAACCCTTCTTTGCTTATTGCTCTTTGCTTATGTGAACCATGCATGTTCGAAAACCTCAACTCCAATCTTTCATATCTTAGTGTTGTCATCAATCACCAAAAAGGGGGAGATTGAAAGCATCTAGGCCCCGAGGTTTGGTTTCGGCAATTGATGACAACGCTTTATTACCATGACTAACGTGTGTTTTGCAGAAACTTTGGTAAGTTAGGTCATGGAGGTTTTAACTGCTTTGGGCACCATGGTATTTATGCCCCTTGATGGAAATCGTTTCGGTTTTCAAAAGAGTGACGTCAAGATTAAGGACGGTTAGTTCCGGATGTCGAGGTGTTGAGAGACATTTGGAATAGTCGTTAGGGTCTTCGTTTTTCTCTTTTGGCCGTACTATAAAGGGGGGCATGAGCGGGTAGCTTGACCTAGGCGAGTCCTATGTTTAGGTGTGGTGCACACTTGTTAAACTTGGCGCTAGGCAGCTCTAGAATAGCTCAAAGTTCAGTTGGAAGCAACTTGGTTCAAGTTGTGACGCGTTTCGGAGTGCTTCGGGTTGTTTTCCCTTGACCGGACGCGGTCCTCGGCATGACCGGACGCGTCCGGTCAGTTCAGTTCCGCGGCTAGGGTTTCAGCTCTGAACACCAGACGCGGTCCTCGCGAGGACCGGACGTGGTGGTCAGAAGTCAACACGTGTCACTTGAGGGAAACACCCGATCGGACACGACCTGGGTGTGATCGGCGCGTCCGGTCATAGTCCAGTAAGGTCCAGAGACGACCGGACGCGTCCGGTCATCACCGATCGGACGCGGTCGCGCGTCCGGTGCGAGTACAGTAAGCTCCCTGCACGATCGGACGCGTCCGGTCACCCCTGACCGGTGCGTCCGGTCACTCAGGTGTTTTTCGGTTTTCGACCGTTACGAGCGACCGGCGCGTCCGGTCAGTACGACCGGCGCGTCCTGTCAGCTCGAGTTTTGCTGAGTCAGCAGGTAACGGTTCGTTTTGTCTGTGGGGTGTATAAATACATCCCCACCACCTCTTTTAGAGGTCTCTTGCTCATTTGATCAGCTGATAAACACCTTTGGAGTGCAAGGTAGTGCAAGAGCACTAGTGAGGATAGAGATTTGAGAATCAAAGCTTGAGAGTTCCTCACTAGCGATTAGAGAGTAGCAAGTGTGCATCCACTTTCTCATTTGGGCTCGTAGTGGTCAAGTGAGAGTTCTAGCTTGTTACTCTTGGTGATCGCCATCACCTAGACGGTTTGGTGGTGATTGGGAGTTTGGTGATCATCCGGCGGAGCCTGTGGATGACCCAACTCATCTTGTGAGCGGTTGTGGGTGATTCACCGCGACGGAGTGTCAAAGAATCAACCCGTAGAGAGCACTTGATCCTTGCGCGGATCAAGGGGGAGCTACACCCTTGCGCGGGTGCTCCAACGAGGACTAGTGGGGAGTGGCGACTCTTCGATACCTCGGAAAAACATCGCCGTGTTCCTTGCCCCTTTACATTCAAGCATTTACATTCACGTATTTACTTACATTGCTTGTTTACATTCCTAGACTTGTCATGCTAGACTAGGATTGGAAACTAGGGTGCAAAACTTTGTATCGGTAGACTCTCTAGGAACACAAGTAGACACTAGGGGTGAATTCCGGCTTGTAGGATTTATTTCTTGCATTTAATTTTTAGAAAAGCCCAATTCACCCCCCCTCTTGGGCATCTTGATCCTTTCAACAATTCACCTCACTAATTCCCTGGGCCTCAGACGACTCAAATTCCCATCCTTGCCCCTCTTCTCTAGCCGAGGCGCCTACCGGGCTTTGCGCATCGACGATGAGGAGCTTCTGGGGCCTAAGCTTATGTGGGAAAGCCGGCTTCATGGGAAGGTGAAATTCTTCATGTGGCTTATGCACTTTGACAGGGTGAACCCGTGAGCGAATTTATATGGGAAAACATCCATCCGTTAGAAGAACCCTTCTGTCTAGCTTGCATTGGCGTCCTCGAGACCGGTGACCACATCTTCACCGCCTACCCAAGAGTGAGGAGGGTCTAGGATAGGCTAAGTGTTGACTTCTCAGAAGGGCAACAAAGACTACCATGGTTGATCTGTTGTGAATCACACCCCTCCCAGCCCAAGTGCAATTGGACCTGGTGCTCATCATCCTTTGGCACATCCAGAAAGCGAGGAATGTGATGATCTTCAATGCATAAGAATATAAGATATCACTGTGGTGGGTGTGTTGTGCCCGATCGTCGTTACAAAGGGAGCAAGGGACTCGTTCTATCCTGAAGGAACTTTGTGTTTGAATTGGTGTAAAGACTTGTAAATCCCCCCACCCCACCCCCCCCACCCCCACTATTTTTTTACACTACAACATGCCCCTTTATACAAGGCGTTTAAAAATGCCTTTAAAAGTCATCAAAATGCCTTCAAAAACTTTTTTAGGCGTACTTAAAAATGCCATCTATAAACTGGACTCAAAAGGTCTTTTGAGGCATTTTTTCAAAACGCCTTTCAATATCAATATATAAAGGCATTTTCTAGATGCCTGTAATACTTTTTAAAGGCGTTTTCTATAAGCCTTCAAACATTGATGGAGGCATTATTAAAAAAAGCCTCCAAAACCAACTCATACATGCAGAAATTTGCTAGTAATTAATATCAAAACAGCAACATCCATCAATAAATTAACCAATGAAAGCACACATTAACAGCATAATCCAAACATTTAACCTTTCAGGCATACACAATTATATTTGTAACCAAACACAATCAATAAGGTAGAAAAATAGTCAAATGTCTATCTTCAAATGATGTCCCCAAGTCCTGATGTTTAGGTCCCCATTCCTGATGCAAGTTTCTTGCTCCCTTTATAAGGCAAGTTTATTGCTCCCTTTATAAGAGTGTCCACATCACAGTTGTATATATATACATATGTAAGTATAAATCCATCTAAATATACTATGTTGCCACAGTACTAGCCTTCATCAATGTTCAGAAACCAAACTTATGTTACTCCTGCTTGAAACTAAACATGTCCACATCCAGCTATATACATATATGCTGTCCTCACTTGGCAATTGCTCCTGCTTGAAACCAAACATGTCCCAATGAGTGAAGGTATATAAAGTAGTGTGCTAATGTATTACTGTTAGAGATATTACCCTGAATTTTTTTTTCAGAAATGACTTCAAAAACTCATAGTTTTAAATCTCCCGCTATAGCTGCCGCTATAGCCCGCTATAGCCTTTTGAGGCAGGGTGCCGCTATTTGTGTTCATGTACAATTTAACCGCTATATCCCGCTATAGCCCGATATAGCTCCGCTATTAGCTGTTTTATAGATATACCGCTAAACACCTTAGCCCGCTATTTAAAACATTGCAAAAACTAGAAACTGAAACCAAACTGATTTTCAAGATGTAGCTTACAGATCTGCAGCCGGCGAGCATGATTCTTCACTGCAAAGAACAATTTTGAAAGGATCGGCAACAAATTCCTAATAATTTTGACCGGTGTACACACAATAAACAGCTAGGCATGATAATTGGAGAAAAGATAAAAACAGCTAAGCTAAGACTGGTGTACATACCACTGATCCATCTAACCGCCGAATTATGACTCCAGCACCTGATTTCCCAGGATTTCCTTTACCTCGTCTCCTCTCCCCCGGTATGCCGGGTGTATCTCTATAATTTGCATGTACCTTGGGCCCTTCGTTCAATCAAGTAAGTGGGACTCTGCTCCAAATCAATCGAAAAAAAGATATAACTTACAAAGGCATAAATCACACTACGTCAAGTTAAGTTGACAAAATTTATAAAACAAATTATTTATATTACCAAATAAATGCCATTACATTCACCGTATATATATATATATATATATATATATATATATATATATATATATATATATATATATATATATATATATATATATATATATATATATATATATATATATATATATATATATATATTTCTCATAATATACCTAGCTTGTTACTATGAATTTAGTAAAACCGGCTAATAACAAATCTAGTACACAGGAGTGCCAATTATTAGCAACTTTCTTATAAGATAATGAAATGTGATGGAACCTAACATTAGCGGATTTGCCTGCGATTTGCAAAGCAGACGACTCTGATTGAACTCAGTTCAATGAACTGACAATAACAGAGCCCCAACCATATATAGAGTATAGTACACACGTGAAAAACGGAACCCAGCGATGAGATTCCTGCTGTGAGAATGAGACTATATATACGCGTGAAGTGAAGTTGCTTGGTCATCGACTGGAATAACCACGCACGGGCGCTGGCTAGCTATGGCATATGCTTGCAGCTTAGTATGCCTTATGGTGTGACACGCACTGACGACGACGCCCACTGCTCTGTCTGAACTCTGAGGGCTCTGAGCTCGATCCGAATGCCAAGCTAGTCTCTTTATTTCTTACTATTCGTGCTGCTGGCTGCTGCTACCTGCTAGCTCGATACAGGCTCCAGCTGTAGGAGTATATGCATGAAGCTAGCTTGGCCGGGGCCCCGGACCGGACAGACCGACGACGGGGAAGACAAGAGAGCCGAGGCGACAGCGACGAGTGTGCGTGATCGATGGCGGGAAAAGGGCGAGCACACAGTGGCGCGAATGAATGAATAATTGGACCACCAACAGCATTGCATCAGATGCTGCTACTTTACTTTACTTTACTTTACTTGCATGACGACGCAGCGGCAGCGCATTCATTCGCGTGCAAATGTCGGGAAATTTCAGTGGAAGGACAGATTCTGATTGGAATTGGAATTGGATTGGATACTCCGATAGGAGCTTCTCTGTCACTGCAGTCTGCACATGGGCCAGGGCAACAAAGATGCTTGAGCATGACAGCAAGGATGAGGCACTTGCAGGGCGGATGCATTGCATGCAATGCAACGGAAAATGTGGTGAAGCTTTCGGATGTGAGCCGCCAAATTGGCAATAGCTAGTAAGCAGGACAAGTTTAGTCACTGAACCTGTCGTGTCGGGTCAGGAAAGGAGAAAAGAGATACTAGGAGCAAGCGAGGCAGTGGAGGACTGGAGGACTAGCTCACTGGACTGAGACTGACTGACGGTCGCACGACCACGTCAAGTCCGACGGGTGCAACGCGCTAGCTTAGCTGCTCCTCCATCGTCTTCCTCCTCCTCACAGTCACCGTATTCGGTTCGTTCGTCTCCGGTCTGAAGCCAAACCATTAGTAGTTACAGTATGTACGGAGTATGTATTACACGGCGATATAGAGCCTCAGTCAGTCAGGTACCTCTCGCTCTCTGCCAGCCTGCAGCCTGCTTCAATTCCTGACGTGAACGCGATGGCTGTGTCGTCGTCGTCGTCGTCTCCACTCCAGTCGCCCTCCGCGTGGCCACCTCCGATGTCCGATCCACATCCACTCCACCACTGCATGCATGGCCCATCGTCGCTCCACATGCATCTCTATCGCCGAGACAGCCGGACGACGACAGGGACTGGAGTGGCCGCCTAGCCTGCGCCTGACTGACAGCCGTCGTCTCCGCCGCTAGCTCCTCGACGTCGACGGACGGAGAACGTACGCGTTTTTAGACTTTACTTTCTTATAGGCGACCGGATCAGCACACTGCACGCAGGTCAGGTCGATGGGTCGCCCGGTTGCTAGGCGCCATGCGTTTCATTCCCGGTCGTCTGCCTAGCCTTTTTTTCGTGAACGTGCTTAGCACGTGTTTCATTAAGAGGAGTCGTCTGCCTAGCCTTGAGTTGAGGTTGGAGTTAGACTGTTGGAGTAGTCCGGTCCGGGGGCGACTAGGAATAGACCTACCAAGAACCTGAACCTGAACCTGAAACTTGCAGCTGGAAACATTCAGAGGCTTCCATCGACAGTCTTCAGTTCGGAATTGAATTCAGAATTTCGGATACCTCCTGCCTGGCTGAGAGATAAGTGTGCTGTGATCAGTCAAATAATGCAAGCATGCATGCATACACAAACCGTTATGACTGGACTCTCAACGGTGCACACGGACTGTATGGACAGACATAGTCACCACTCGCCTCTGATGGATCATCCACGTCGTATACGAGTCAGTCAATCACAAGACAAACTCCATCTCTTTCTCTTACCAGTTCCAAGTTCCAACTACGAAGGATTGAGGTATCCTGAAATGCACACACACGGTTTGAATACTATGCAAGAAAAGAAAAGACCTGCACCTGCCCCCTGCGTCACACTCCCATCCCCATCCAATATCTGGCTGATTCGGCCGGCAATTCTAATGCTGCTTTGACTGCTCTCCTTGCTATAATATAATTTTGTTGGACTCCACATAAGTAGATCTATACAGTAAACATATAATATAGTATGCTTTAGTATAAAGTTTTTGCTGTAAATTTTGATCTATTTTTTTTCCTGTAATTAATTTGAATAATTCATACAACAAAAACTTTGTACTAAAGCATACTATATTATATATTCACTGTGTAGATATACTCATGTGGAGTCCAACAAAATTAGATTTTTCATTTTATGATTTTTTTGTGATTTACTATGATTTTTCAAAGATTCAGACAAAATAAATAAAAAAAGGACAAAACCACTGTTACTGTAGCAAAACCGTTGTTGCTGTAGCAAAAACCACCGTCCAAAACCGCTTGAGGGGATGATTTGGCTGGTTTTGCAAAGTTCAGGGGGTAAATTAGACCGTTTCATAGTTGAGGGGGTAAACTAGACCACCCCCATAGTTGGGGGGGTCAAGTAGACTTTTTCCGCTTGACAAAAGAGAGAAGCTACCGCCAGAGTGCGTATTAGGAGCCAAAAGTTGAAGGTCTGCCACACCTTTTGTTAGGGCCAAAAGTTATCGGAAGAAGGAATAGTGGGGCCAACATTTAATAGGCAATAACAGCATGTGTTGTGAACTTAAAATGTCTGAACTTTTTATATCTACATAGCACACAACTTTAACCTCAAACCACTACTCATGTTGATCTATGTTGGCCCTGCCCTGAAAATAGGTGCTATCTAGCTAGAAAATTAGGACCCACAAGTGCCCAATAAAGTAGTCATCTTCTCCACTATCCTTTTCATTCGTGCAAGTACTGTAGAAACAATATTATCTAAGTACCATAGAAACAATATTATCTTAAGAAGTTGGGAGTGGGGTAACAACATTCACTGATATTGGTTGTTTTTTTGTCACTTCGAGCATCACTTGGTAGTGTTGTCACTGTTTTCACTTTCTCTCTTTGAAGTGTCACTTAGGCAACACATTATTGTGGACCTAATGAGTGCAGTTGAAACTTCTAGGACATGCTCTAGGAGACTTAACGGCAATAGGGGGCTTGAGCCCCCCTCCCCGCCTCACTATTGGATTCACCCTGTGGATGAGGCTTAGCACATGCGGGTACCATGAGGACTTTAGTCTTAGGTGTGTCACAAACCGTACTGCAGATGATGTGGTATGAATTTCTGTCTTTGGTGCGTCACCGTACTCTGGGATGAGGGTGAGGTCATTGGCACGTTCTACTGGCGAGTGCGATGAGGGTGAGGCCATGAGTGCTTTCTACAGGCGATGAGGGCAAGGCCATGAGTGCCTTCGCCTTGGACACATTGTGCCAGCAATGAGAGTGAGGCCAGTATGTTGTTAGGTAGCATGGACCGGGCAAAGTTAGATTAAGTCCTTAGCCAGGATCGCGCAGTCACATGTGATCTAGGCACTCTTATAAAATATAATTTTTTTGAAATGATATACATCTATGATCTATAATCTAATATAATACTATACATACATAAAACTTTCCTCTCAAAATTTGAGATGTAAACCTGATTGGGAAAAATTTACTCACTAGTAGACAAAATTCCTGTAGGGGTTGCACGGACAAGCATCGTCGATGAATTCACGAGCCAATCAATCAAGACTCGAGCTATGTACTCCGTACTACTAGTTCCAGCTGCCAAGAATCTTACTAGTCTGAAATCCGCACCATGGGATCGGCCTTCTCATCTTGACACGTGTCCCCTGCCTCACTCGCTCTCCCCGCTCCTCTCTGCTCCCTTCCTCGCGCAGGCGCCCACGTCCTCAGCTCAGTAGCGGCGGCGCCTTAGGCCTGCGCGGCTGCGCGACGTCAAGCCGGCGCTCAGGCACGCGGCGGTGGCCGCGCTTTCGGCCAGCTGTGCAGGGGTGGCGGCGGCTGCGCCCCTCAGGCCCGCGTGGTGGGGGTCGCGGCGGCGGCGGCGCCTGCCGTCATCAGCGCGCGGTGGCAGTGCCCCTTAGGCCATGGCGGCGGCAGTCCAGCGGGAGGCCCAAAACGTGGACTGTTGCGCCGCCAGCCGCTGCCTCCCCCCTGTGATGCCACCTCCGTCGTCCCTGCTCCCTCCCGAGCCTCGACGAGAACCGGGGCTTGCCGCACCGCCGCGTCGTTCTGCTCTGCCACACACCGCCGGAGGTCCGAGGAGGGCGGCGGCGAGGGGAGCCGCGGACAGGCTGCGTCACGGCAGAGCGAGGGCCCCGCTCCTAGTCCCTCGACTCTTCCGCCTCCACTCCTTCTCCACGACTCCTCTCGAGCCTGCTCCTCCGCGCCCCTCTCCAACCCTCTTCGTCGCTCCGTCTCCCCCGAGGTCGCGACGCAGCGGGACCGGAGCTTTAGCTCGCCGCTCACGCCGACGGCTTCGGTGACCAGCGTGACCGTCCCACAATGTCCTGGCGCCCGACGGTCGCAGCCTGCACTCCCGTCCCTTCTTTGCTCACCATCGGCGCCTCACGGTGCGCGCAGATGTGGCGCCGCTGCAGTCAGCCCGTCCGTGGCTCCGCCCCCAACCAGCTAGCCTCCATAGCCCGGCGCCTGGACTGCTGGCCGCACGACCTGTGCTGTCTCTGCGTTCGCATTCTTCATGACCACAGTAAGGACCCCAACCTATGTTTTTACGGCGTCGCCACTAGTAGAGAACCTACCTTTAGTCCCGGTTCCTAACCCCCTTTACTCCCGGTTTTGGAACCCGGACTATGGAATCGGGACTAAAGGTCTCGATTTTTAGTCCCGGTTCCTACAACCGGGACTAAAGGTGTTTATTGGGTAAAAAAAGATGCATCTGTGGAGATTCGAACCCAAGACCTCCCATTTTAGCCCTTGCACGCGCGTTGCCATCTCAACTCCCACCACACATCTGACTTAGATAAGATACGCTCTCCTTTTAAATTCACTCTGGAGACACCTTTAGTCCCGGTTTGAGACACAAACAGAGACTAAAGGTACCTTTAGTCCGGGTTCGTGTCTAAAACCGGGACTAAAAGTCACACTTTTAGTCCGGGTTCGTGTCTCAAACCGGGACTAAAAGTTTCTCGCACTGACATGCCTTGGTAAACCGGGACTAAAGGTCCAGTCATCTTTTTAGTCCCGGTCTAGGTTACCAACCGGGACTAAATATCTTTTTATCCCGGGTGTAGATTTCGCCATGACTATTGTAAATTTTGGACATCGACCAAAGGCCTATTCTCTAGTAGTGCGCCTAGGCGTCGCCTAGGCGACGACTTGGCGTCCGGGCGCGATTCGAATCTGGGCGTCGTGCTCACCGCGAGGAGCGCGCCTATGGCGTCGCCTAGTCGTCCAATCCGCTCAGGCGGACATCGCAGCAGGGGAAAACCGCGTCCGTGCGGCTTGAAAACGCCGCATGCGGGAGAAAGAGCGGCGCGTCGCGCGCGTGCGGGAAATAGAGGAGTGAAAGCGCAGGAAAGAGTAGCAGCGCGCGTATACCTCCCGCCAAAGCGCGTCCGCCTCACTCCGGCCGGTCCAGAGAGGGAAGGAAAGGGAGGCGAGAGGGGGAGAGAGAAGAGCGCGGCGACCGGCGTTTCACCTGAAATCGGCGTCGAGCGGTGGCGGGCCGGCGGCACCTGTGAACCTGACTCCGCGACCCACGTTCGCTCCGCTTCCTCGACTTCTGCCCGTCCACGACCGCGACTTCCGACTCTGCTTCGCGCGAGGCCGTTCCCGTCCGCGCGACTTCTCCGCGCAAGGCCGCCCCGTCCGCGTGACTCTGCTCTGCTCGACCGCGAGCCTCCGCTCCGTCCGCGACCCGACTCCGGCGCCATCTGCTTCCACGACTCTGCTCCGCGCGACTGACAGGTATATCGCCCCCTCTTTCCTATCCATCTTTTACAAAGTATTTCACTATCCACAAAAGGTATTTCACTATCCATCTTTAATCTGATTACATAGTATTTCTTTTACATAATCTGATTACATGTTTCCCCTCAGATCATTAAAAGGTATTTCACTATCCATCTTTAATCTGATTACAAAGTATTTCTTTTACATAATTATATTAATGAGTCACACATGTTGAAACTTGTTAGGGGCTGTATGGCACATGGAACAAGACAACTGGAAACAAGAGGGTTTTTGCTACATGGGCTCCATAATTGGCAGCAGAAAGGTGTGTATAAGTCTATGTTTGTGCTGTCCTATTGAAGGTTTAGGGTATGCCTATGGCGTCGCCTCGCCGAGCGCCTAACTCGCCTGGGCGTCTGGAAGGGGGTCCAACGCCGCAGCTCGCCTAACCGCCGTAAAAACATAGCCCCCAACTGTTGTTTCCTCTACCCTTCCTATTTTCTGCCCTTCAAGTGCTCAATGAAATGTCGTAGACGAGTCTGCTTGGTAAATTTCCTTGACCTCTATGCATGTTTATGTAGAGCCAAAATAGTTCCTACATTTTACTGCAATTTCCTCAGAAATCTTTACAGTGCATTCTTATTGTTTGATTCGAGTTCATATGTAGGGGCATGTACCAGATTGAAGCTATATTGAGCGTCCATGGGTACAGAAGGACCACATTGAAGCTATATTGAGCGTCGATGGGTACAGATTTGAGTTCCGAGTTCATTCCTGTTGAATGCTGAGTTAGCTCTTCCACATCCAATCTAAACCTTCCGAATGTTGTGCAGATATGGAACAGGAATAGTTTCATGTTAAAATATGCAGTGTTATTGATATTCGACAACTGAATTGTCATATCCACTGATCGGATCAGGAATTCAGGACCTCTCCTTTTAATGTGTGGTATGAAGGCTTCTATCTCAGATTTGAAGGAAATGACTTAAAAAGGTAGGCCTACTAGATTGAAGTGCCATGATCCTGTGATGCGAAGGATTGCACTCTGTTTTACTACTTCAACAATTCTTCTAGCAAAATATATTATGACACGATTTTTAGACTATTCAGAAGTGTAGTGATCCTTAGTGTTTCAGTGATGCAATTAGTACCTGTTCTTATCCACAATTTTCTGTTCCAATGCGGTAATAGTACCTATATACATCCACAAAATTCTGAAATTACATAAGCCGACAATTATTTTACCCAAAAAAAAAATCGACCGCTCTCAGCCTTACTTTGATGCCGCTTCCCTGTTTAATTCATACCTGCCTATGTTTGTTTAGTTACTGCTTTTAATGTGCCAATCAGATTCAATGTGTCTTCCTGTTTTCCTGCTTTGACTGAACAAGGTTTTCCCAGTAACAACTTTTTAAAGTATCTGTTTATGTACCATAAAAGTAGTAATCAAAAGGTACTTTGTTACCTGTATGTCACTACTACCTCCGAGTGATAACAGTCACCATAAGTATAGACTTTAATACTAATATTTTCTTTGCCAGTAATTTTCATTGCAGGAGCAAATCATCTCCATATATTATTGTTTGTTCCGTTCATTAGCATAACATCAAGTTTTTATGCCCCTAGCAACAATCATTTGAGGTCAGTATTATCATGCATTTGCTTTGCACTGAGGAATTCCATGCAAACAACCTTCCCGACATTCAATCTTTCAACTCCATATGCCCGTGGTTGCATTGCAGAATTTTGCTATAACCAGTCCTCTTATCGACTCCTTGCTACACTAATACTTCATATATGATTTTCAGTTTCATCGAATAACATACATGTGCTAATGCGTGATTCGCGGTCCATATTTTGTTGCACATACTACATGGACTACAGAAGATGATCCGTTGATACTAAGGCTTACTGTTTTTTTACACAGACTTTAATTTCAATATGTTTAATGTGTGCTAAGGCCAAGATCTAAATCTGATGACAGAACAAAATTATATGACGACTTTCTGCTTTCCTATAATTTGAAACTGCTCATTCTAATCTGTATGCCTTCATAATATATTCCCATGACTCTGTTACAAAACCTATTTCATAGATATGCTCATTTATCTTGGGATTATCATATATTTCTTCATTTCCCATCTATTTTTGGTAGTATAATGAACCTAATTAATTTACGAGGTAACTGTGATACTACTAACAGTCTCCAATATCATTTCACCTTCTTTTTTTCTGCAATACTTCAGGTGGATTTACGTGCCAAAGTACTGAATTTATGCAACTGTATCAAACTACAAATACTGACTAGAGACTAATTGACATTTGTCCACAGTTGAAATTTGACAGCTAAATCAATTTTCAGTTAATCATTCTAAATACTGAAATGGTGATGCAACGTCAATCAGTGAGCGCCCTCTAAACTACCTTGATCTATATATTTACACCTATAAATGTTTTCTCAAATATTGTTGATTACTGCTATGTAACTCTGTTGAAATAAGAATAGATATGTCATTGCATGTTTTAAGTGGAAGACTCATGTTACTCTCATAATTTTGAGAATCACAGTAGTATCTCTGGAGCAACTACTCAGTTCTCCTAAGCGAACCCATGATCCTGTTCCTCGTTGTCAAGTTTGCACAATTTTTCAGTACCTCTCATTGCTATAAAGGAATCACTTTAAATAGTATTAGTTTAAGAGTGATTACTAAACAAAAGAATCAGTTCAAATGCAACAGAATCAGACACTCCCCCCCCCCCCCCCCCCCCCCCCCCCCCCCCTCTTTCTATCTCCCTCTGTCCTCTCTTTTCTGTCACTTATATATATCGGAGCATGTGGACGGGAATTGGGAAAGGAGCAAGGGATGACCGAAGGCGATGGCATGCAAGAGATAAGCCTGGCCACATCACTTGAGCCAACAAGAGCCGGACACCTCGCCCTGTGGGTCCCGCACATCAGTAGCACCACCCTTCCCCTCTCCTTCCATAGTCTTGGTCTACGTGAAACAAAGAGAAGGAGGGAGTCCACAGATCAATGCTTTTGTCCATGAGCAGTGTCACCGGTCAGCCCTGCCAGTTGACTAGGCCCACGCGTCAGCTGCAGTCAAAACGCTAGGTGCACACGGGAATTGTACACAGGAATATAAAAGGTAACCTTATTAATTACAGAAAATTTCCTAGAAAATTTCTAAATTAAATAAAGTCACCCAAGATCATACTTAAATTTTGATAACATTCTGCAAAAAGTCCTACCACTTGAAATGTGTTCTCTGTATGTATATGTTTACACATTGATGTACTGCATCATTCGTCTTATCATTGGACATGTATACTTCGCCCACGCACTTACAGTTAAATAAAAGACCAAATCACCAGGCCAAATAACATCTCATCTATTCAAAGATCACTTTGTTCTTTCCTTTGTAGAATATTATATATAAATGCATTGCACAAAAAATTCTCTCACGATTGATCAATTGAAAAGCAAATGCAAAACTTGGGCTACAAGCATTTAATTTATTTCATAAAATCACATCCCCCTAGATTGCTACAAACATAACCTAATAGTAGAACTCAGGCAAAACTACTGCAACTCAGCTCAAAGATGGCGCGGCAACGCCGCGCCCCGGTTTTCTAGTTATCACGAAATGCAATGCAAATGGTTTAAGGACCTCGCCGGCTCTGCGCCCTGCAGCGCACTCGTCATGGACCCATGGTCGATTGGGCCGGCGATCCAACGCCACGGAAACCACACAACTTCTAGTCTTATGTTTCAACAATCAGTCGATTAGCTGCAATATTAGCAACTTTATTTACAAGAACAGGGTTACAGGACGGTAGTGGAATATCTGTCAACGCCTCCCAACACATCAAATTCAAGGAAAGCAGCGGAACTAAACCTTTCAAGCAAATTTAGCAACCGGTATTTACAGCATCAACACAGAGATAAACTTGATATGATACGGTTTTCTTTATTTTTTATTAAAAAAAACTCCCTGATCACGGATACCACCGAAATTTCCACTGTGTTCAACATCCAACCACCAGCCAAATGTTCTGTTTGACTCCAGTAAACATAAAATCTACAGACTTTCCTGATATCATGGATAGGCTAGAAAAAGAAGTCATTTCTATTTTCCCTTGGTAGAAGAATTTTGTGTAATCTCATAATTAAACCAGCCATGGTTCTCCCATCATATTAGCCCTATATCTTTTGTAAAATGCTATCGTTCTATTTAAGTGGACCATATGTTAATGCTGGATGCAAGAAATGTAATTTTCCCTTTCTAAAATGGTCATTTACATGTGAACAGTGAACAACGTACTCCCTCTATCCTAGAATAGATGACGTTATGAGATGCATGTTGGTCAAACTTTCTCAATTTTGACTAGATTTGTAGAAAATACATGCAATATTTATATCTCTAAATAAATTTATTATAATAGTACATTCAACGATCCATCTAATGATACTAATTATGTATTATAAATATTATTATTCTTTTATATATAATTGGTAAAAGTTTAAAAAAGTTGACTTTTCGAGAAGCGGGAATGACTTCTATTTTAGGACAGAGGGAGTAGTGTTTAATGATCAATTTGCATATAAACAGTCTCTAGGCTTTTAGGGGCCTTATAGTTATTCCTTACTAAACTTACAGTTTTACACCTGTTTCAACCAAATGACTTTCAGCCTTTGTCACAGCTCTCAACTCACAACAACTTTCTCACAGCTCACAGCCCACAATTGCTTTTCCATAGCTTACAATCCAACCAAACAGACCCTTAGCGTTGGTGTCCCTTTTGTCTTTTGATTTTCGATTGTTATCAGCGTGTTCTCATTTGTATTAATTAATTTTCAACATCCGTAAATCTCATGTTCATTTGTTTTTGTTTTTCCCATTTGACCTCTTCCGATGTTCATTTGTTTCTGGTTCTCCCATTTTACCCTATCTTAGAAGAAATATTTTTTAAAGTTTATCTAGATATCAACTAAGTGTTTTAAGGGCAGCCATCTCTTGATTTTTTGACCCCTAGATCTGAAATAGAGAGCCCAAATCACCAAAACTCTCTCAGTGTTTTATCTCTTTTCCTTCTTCCTCTGCCTGTATCAGCCGACATCGATTGCGTAGCTTGCTCCCGCCTCCTAGCTCCGACGGCTCTGCCGCCACACTCTGCACCATGGACCGATGCTAATATCCATCCGATGTGCCGCCTTGCTGCCATCTTCTTTATCTTCATCTGAGTTCCGCATTCTCCAGTCTCCACTGCCTTCCACTCGGGTACGGCGGCCTTGAGTTCAGGTTAGTTAATTAGAGTTGAAGTAGTCCAGGGGCGACTAGGAATATAATATCAAGAACCTGAACCATGCAGCTGGAAAAATTCAGAGAGGTTTCGATCGACAGTCTTCGGTTCGGAATTCAATTCAGATACCTCCTGCCTGGCTGAGAGATAAGGCTGTGTTTAGGGTGTGTTCATTTCGCGAAAAGTAGTTGAAAAGTTACTGTAGCATCTTTCGTTGTTATTTGGCAAAATTTGTCCAATTATAGACTAACTAGGCTCAAAAGATTCGTCCCGACATTTACAGACAAACTATGCAATTAGTTATCTTTTTTATCTACATTTAATGCTCCATGCATGGGTCGAAAGATTTGATGTGATGGGTGGAAGAGGAAATATTTTGGGTTGGGAGGGGGAAGTGAACAAGGCCTTAGTTGAGAAAGTTTGGGTGAAAAGTTACTGTAGCACTTTTCATTGTTATTTAGTAAAATTTGTCCAACTATGGATTAATTAGACTCAAAAGATTCGTCTCGAACTTTACAGACAAACTATGCAATTAGTTATTTTTTTACCTACATTAATGCTCCATGCATGCGTTTAAAGATTCGATGTGATGGGTGGAAGAGGAAATATTTTGGGTTTACATGGCAACTAAACAGGGCCTAAGTGTAACTGTGATCAGTCAAAGAATGCAAGCTAAGCATGCATACATACACAAACCGTTGTGACTGGACTCTCAACGGTGCACACGGACTGTACCGACAGGCATCGTCGTCGTCAGCTATGATGGATCGTCCACGAGTCAATCAGTCAGAAGACAAACTCCATCTCTTTCTCTTACCAGTTCCAAGTTCCAACTAGGAAGGAGTGAGTTATCCTGAAATGCACACACACGGTTTGAATAATATAATATGCAAGAAAAGACCTGCCCTGCGTCACACTCCCATCCCCATCCCATATATGGCTGATTCGGCCGGCAATTCTAATGCTGCTTTGACTGCTCTCCTTGCTATCTCGCGTCGTTACAGCAGTCTCGATCGATCGCCATAGAGACCAACCAGCTTTGCTGTGACCAACGTACGTTCGTGCAACCACGAAAAGGGACTTTCTTTAATTTGTTCTCGATCGTTAACTTTCACACCAAACTTTTACCCATAATAAGCGGTGTTTTAAATCAATCAATCAATATACAGACGTTTACTAGCTATATGCATGCGTACAGAGTCCACTGGTGGGTGGATCTGGTTCTGGTCTCGCAATCAGATTCAGTGGCAGAGACCGATGAATTTCCAAGCAAGCAGGGTGGCAGTCAGTCGGTCGTCAGGTCAAGCTAGCTTCAGTTGGTTTTGCCGGCTTGTGAACCAACTCAACGCTGGCTGGCTTCAAAGCTAATAGCTACTTGCATTGGAGAGTCCAGAGTCCACTGGACGATGTCAAGACGTTGGTTCGTTCGTTACAGCACGTAGGTACTGCTGGACGGAGTTAGACTGACGACGCACGGACGCCAGCAGCCACACGTACGTACTGCTAATCAGGAACAGATAGAATTACAGAAAAAATTCAAGAAGAAGAAGCTTCCCGTGTTCAATTCCTTAGAAAGAATTCAAGAAGAAGAAGAAGCTTCCCGTGTTCAATTCCTTGTGGAGTCAGGTAGGCTCGATTTGAGTTTGGCAAATGACCTGCTGTTGACCTGTGTTAGTTAGTTACACTATCGGAGACGGGTTCTATGTCGAGTGCCAAATGCTTTGCCGAGTATTTTTTATCGGGCACTCGGCAAAGAGGCTCTTTGCCGAGCGTCGCTCTCGACAAAGAAAGACACTCGGCAAATATCACTTTACCGAGTGCCGGGCACTCGGTAAAGAAATGCACTCGGTAAAGAAAGTCTTTGCCGAGAGCCCAGCTCCCGGCAACGATTTACACTCGGCAAAGACGACCTCACCAACGGTGAGTGTAACACCTCAGGTGTTTAGCTCCATAATTGCATTGCATTGCATAAGCTTAAGCATGCATCATTCATGTTATTTTATGTGGTTGCAACTAATGTGGTTGTTTTTAGAATTTTGTTTGGCTCACATCATGTGACACTAGGTAGTTGGTGTAACAAAAGAGGAGAGTAGCTAATTATATCTCACAACACCTTAGTTATACTTAGGGTCACTAATGGAGCAAGGTTCATGTTGACCAAAATCACCAAAATGCCCTCCAAGGTGTAGTTGACCACCATTTAGCCCTAGGATGCTCTAGTTTGACCAATTAAAAAGTCTAGCTTAGAGACCTTGCATGGTGAAGCACCCTTAAGCAAAGTTGTAGGGAATTTTAGGGAGAACAAAAGTCTCAATATGACCATCTCATGAAACTGGCCAGAACATACTAAAAAATGGCCCACAAGTCAGCTAGAGGGGCTGTCTCAACACTTAGAAATTTTACTAAGTCCCAAAAGTGCCCTCCAGTTTTACTGAGGTCTACTTTAGAAGCTTGTAGTTTGCAAACCAGGCCGAACCAGCTTCCACTCATATTGACAAACTTGTAGTCCTCATGTAGCTCTACAACATTGCCAACATCACCTATACCCGGTTCTCAATGGTTTAGGAGATATAGTGTCAAGAAGTTAGGGTTCCAGTCGGTATCTTTAACTGAAAACATGTTTCAGTTTCACATGGCACCACTTTGGAGCTATGTAGTTTCTAATCTAGGCCGAACCAGCCCAAACTCCAATTGCCAAACTTGTTGCCCTCACATAGCTCTACAAATTTGATGTTGTCACCTTGGACCGAATCGAGCTGTTTTGGAAGTTAATCAGCACCAAACTTGCTCTGTCAGTCGACCACCGATGTCACGTTTGCAGCTTCGATTCAGTCAACGAGCTCGGACACCGGCCGTGTCGTGGCGCTCGGGCAGAAGAGCGTCGCCGCGTGGCGACCGAGCGCAGCCATCGCCTCCACGTCGTGAGCCCAGGCGCGAGTTTGAACACCGAGCGGACACCTCCACCCCCTCACTCACGCTCACTCTCTTCTCCCTCCCTCTCGCTCTGACCGGGGTCACCGAGGCGGAAATCGGAGACACCATTGCCGCCGCAGCCTTCTCCGTGCTCGCGCGTGCTCACCACCGCACCACCGCTCACCAGATCACGTCCTCCACTCCGCCACACCGCCCTGCACCTCCTCGGCCAGCCGGTGGCTTTGATTGAGCCCGAGGTGAGCCGCATTGCCACCTCCGCTTGTTCCCAAAGATCACCGGAGCTCCGCCATGTTAGGGTCACCGTGGCCAGCACCACACCGTAGTCCTCCGCCTTCCCTCGCTCGCGTTCCCTCCTTCCTATCACACGTGTGTGCTCGGGTGAAGATGCTACCGCCAGCATCGGGTTGGTCAGGCCGGAACAAGACCGCGCACGGCCGTGCCATGGCTGCCGGCCAGGTGCTCACGCGGTCAAGCGGCTCTGCTCCACCCCCGTCTGAGTGAGTGGTCGCGAGAGGTCCGCTAGGGTTTCAGGAGGGTGGTGCACCCTTCGGTCGGTCGTGCGACGGCCAGGACTCGCCGGCGTACCGCCAGGCGCCACAGCCGTCCGCCATCGCCGTCGGCATAGGTGCTACGGTGCAGCAGTTTTGGGGAAAATGGTTGGCCTCGGTGCGGTTAGGTCTGGGCAAGCCACCGGAGTACTCGGTTTGGGCGGAGGAGCCGCCGGCGGCGAGAAATCGCTCGCCGGAGCTCACGGCCGCCGCTCCCCTGCCCTCTGTCCCTGACCGTGGGGGACCGCCTGTCAGTGCCACGCGCGGGCGGGAGCCTGAGCGGGCCGCGTCTGTTCCCGGGCCGGCCCAGTCTTAGATAAAATCCATTTCATTTATTTATTTTGTCACAGATTTAGTTGATGTTTGGAAAATGTAGATCTAGGGTTTTACTTGCCCAAAAATTAGGAGATAAATTTTGTTAGGATCTACATGATGTGTAGTATTTTAGAAAAATATAAATCTGGTATGTGATGTTTAGTTTCTAGGAGAATTAAATAGATCTTTCAAATGTGTTTTGAAATGAAGGCAAATTTGTTAAATGTATAACTTGAGCTGTAGTATTCCAAAAATTATGAAATTTGGTGGGTAGGCTAATTTATACTTGCTCTAGCTTTGGTAAAAATTTGGGCAGTAGTGCTTAAGTACTTTTCAAGTTATAATGTTATCTTGTTATTTTAGGAAATATTTAAATGAATTTTAGTAATTTTTCTACATGTGCAATGTTCCTATAACTTTTTGGAGAATGTCTTGGTACCCTAAAGTGTCCAAGAAAATTATGAAATCTGTTGTTTGATACATTTTAATATGATTTGTTAATTATACAAAAATCAGCCTTTTGGGCTTGTGAATTTTTTTTAGGGAGTTTCTGTAAATAATTTTAGTTTAAATTTTTACAGTGGTCTCTTTTTGGTTCGTAGAGTCTCCTGTAATTTTTGTAGAATTTTAGGAGCAGTTTACATATATGTTTAAAATCTCACTTAATTAATTAAGTAAATTAAGAAATGAGTACAAATAAATATTCTAGGTGGGCACACCTTACTTTCTGGTGTTTTTGTGACCTATGTGAACTTGTGGTAACATTAGTTTGGTCTTAAGGGATGTTTGCCACATAAATAAATATTTAATCTTTGTAATTCTAGGTTTTCTGGACAGCTGGTAGTATTTCTAGGTTTGACCTTTGATAAAGGTGGTTGCTGGAAAACTTGTAAATAACAAAGTTATTGTAAGCTTGATAAACTAGCTTGTGTCAAAATTTGGGAGCATTTGGCTTAGTAGTTTGGGAGTTATTGCTGTTTAAAGTGACAGTCCAGAATTTGCTACTCTCTGTTTAGAGAGGACAGATTCTGGAACTTATGAAATTCGACATGGAAAACTTAGGAATTTAGGGTTGAGATTTGAAAATGAATTGTAGTGTATTTCTTAAGCTTTCCAGATTGTCTTAGATCATATCTTTTGGAGTTAGGAATCTTCAGTTATGTTAGAATCTTTGAGCTGCTGTCCAGAATGTCTTACTGTGGTATTTTGGTGTTGGATGTGGTAACCTAAGTAATGCTACTCTTGTAATTGTTAGGTGTTAGGGCCTTAACCGAAGAAGAACAGTTATATCTTAGGTTGAGTAGATTAGGTGAGTACTTCTCTACCGGAGAGAAAATTTGCACCTAATATTTGAAGTGATTTGAATAGAGCTTTAAGAATGTTGTAATGCATTTCATTCCGAGCATACTGCATCTTTCACTATGCATACGTGAGATTTATTATGCACTCATGCAATAGGTGTTCCGGAGGGGGTAACGCTCCTCGAATTCAAGCAAGTGATTCCGGAAAAAGTCCAGGACCAGCCGGAGCAGCCAGAGGAACCAACCGGCGACGAAGCTCCTACCGAAGATCTACCTGAGTGTCCTGACCACCGGCCCTCGACCTTTCTAAAAGGCAAGCCCCGGTGCATGCTGACCCATCCTTTTATAAATCTATCTTGAGTACTTTTAATTGTTTAATGCATTAAGTTATAGGAGTTGTATGAAAACAATTGTTGCATTATACCTATCCTTGCCCAGATATCGTACTTAAATCCTAATTTAGGTTTAGGCACGTATCAATGCTTAGCCCTGCTTAGTACGGTAGAAGTCGGGTGATTTCCGATCATCCGCGAGATGTAGGAAGGAGTCACGAGTGGCTTTATGGCTATCGTGGATGGAACCATGCTTTAAAATAAAATTGAGACTGGGCGGGAGTTCGATAGTACAGCCGCAAGACACTTCACGTCTTGGGTGTGGAGCTATGCCCGTCTAAGTCGTTTAAGGACCGATTCGCTGTACGTCCTTGAGTCATGTTGAACGCAGTCTAACACTTAGTTGGCCGGATAAGTCGTTCCGACCGCGAAGCCGAGTAATGTGATTCAGGCCGGGAATCGAATGGTAGGTTGCTTCTTGGAGGAGAGAAAGGATGTGCTTGGGGACATTGGCGTGAGACCAAGAGGGGGTTAGAGTCCCTATCACCTGGCAGAGTGTCGCCCTTGGGGTCGCGACATCATTCGGACCCGCGATTCCTGAATCATATGAAAAGGTGGCCTGTGCGACCCTGGCAGGGGTCTGCACGGTGAGTGTTAGAAATACACCTCCAGCTGGATAGGAATTCGATTCGAATCGCCGTCGCTCCCGGTTAGTGAGCACTTGACTTGAGCAGCGGCAACGTAGATCTCATTAAATGAACAGATGGTTAAGTGAATTATACAATGTTGCCACAATTTATACCTGCTCTGGATATAATGTTGATAATTGTTTGATTTTAATCAAGTGCATGCTTAGTACAGGTGCTAAGATAGATGACAGGTAAATGCTGAAAATAACTGCTAGTACTGGTTATAAGAGTTTCAATTACTTATGCCTTTATGTAAAATGTGATGTCAGCTAGCCTCTTGTGTAAGCCTTGCATAATCCTTGGTGTCATCTTATTTCTGGTTTTTTACGGGTAAGTCTAGCTGAGTACATTCCAGTACTCAGGGTTTATTCCCTCCTGTTGCAGATGATATGCTCTATCAAGGCTTCTGCAAAACTTGTCTCCACCCTACGGGTGATGAAGACTAGATCACTAGGGCGTGATCATCTTTTATGTACTTTCCTGATGCTTTTACGGGTTGTTGATCAACAAGACTGGCAGTAGTTAAACAACTGGTGTGTGTATGCTTCCGCTACTTTATAAACTTGGTTTGTAATAATTGTGACTCCGTTTGTGTAAACTTATTTCAGAACTACTTGTGAAATGTAACGTATGATGTTGTATGTTGAATGATGCGATCTTGGTTGTAAACAAGTTGGTTTGAAATCCTTCGTGGTTTCGATTGACTACCGGGATTATATGGGCTCAAGTTTGAAAATTTGAGCGCTTCGGTACTTGTTTTTGTACTTGTGCTCTTATAATTTGGTCGGTTCTGTTACAGCTGGTACCGGAGCATAATTCAACATTAAACACATCGTACGAGTATTTAAAAACAAAAGTATTTGATTATGAAAAGGGTTAAAACTCTAAAAATTATTTTCATAGGTATGCCAGTGATCACATCCCTTAGTCCAAATAAGAACTCTTAGGTGGCTTATTATAAAGACTAACTTGGGGGCCTTGTTTGTTTTTGTTTCGTCGTCCATACGGCGTGATATTGTATGGATGCCATCCATTTGGGTGGTAATGTATGGATCAATTGCCTCGACGCTCTGGTAAGTGTGAGTTGTGAGAGCATGATCGTCCAACCGGCGATCTAGGGGAGAGTAGTTTTGGTGACTTGCATACTTACATGTTTAAACCGTGTAATTATGTAAGCACTAAATTGTGGGAACCTTTATATCGGGTAGCTTTGATACTGAAGTATATACATCAGGGGATGTGTATATGGAAAGTATTTAAATTACTGCTTTCTTGTGTGCTTATATTGGGAAACTGTTGGGCTAAAATGAGATTTTCTACAGGTACACTAACAGCTTAACGAGTAGACCGATAGTTTCGCTTATATGAGAGAACGTATGTATGCCACCGCCTAGCGTTAGTACTTTAGGTTTCTACTAAGGTGAGAGGGCGTACGGAACGTGCATGCATCATGTTTAATTATATCATACATATCATTTACTCCCTCCTTAAAAATTTCAATAGTCCCGACTAAATTAAATTTCGTATCCCCTAAATGATCCTCACTTTAAGTCGTATCTTGTTGCTACAGATGGCACGTACCAAGTGGACCGCCCGTAAGTCAACCGGGGGCAGGGTCCCTCGTCACCAGCTAGCTCCACGTGAGCCCCGCCCCGAGCCCACTGAGGTGAAAAGGCTGAGGGCTGAGTTGGCCAAAGTGACTGCTACCAGGAATGCAGCGCGTCAGCAACTGGAGCAAGTGATCCGTGATCGTGACCAGGAAACACTTGCAGTCCAGAGATTGATAGTAGCAAATCGCAACTGTCAACGCATGCTGGTCCATGTCATGAATCAGAGGGATGAAGCCTGGCATGAGGAGAACATTCTGAGAGCTCGTCAGTTTGAGCTCGAGCAACAGTTGGAGAATGCTAAAGAATACAATGACAATCTTCATGAAGAAGTGCACCGCCTGAACAACCAGCTAAATCCTCTGCTGCCTCGAAACAACAACGCAGATGAGGACATGGGTTCGGGAATCATCATGGCTGAAGATGATGATGAAGTGGAGGTCAATGGGCCCCAAGATGCCGCACCAGAAGAAGCACCAGAAGAAGAGCCAGAAGACGAAGAAGACGAGGAGTTAGAGCCTGTTAGCGACGAGGATGGCGGGGAGATCCTTGACACCGACTCTGAGGACGATGCTTAGAGTAGTCATCGCGTAGCTACGATGTTAGAATCGTCTTTTGTGCCTCCTGGGGTTGGAGTGAGGCTTTGTAATAACTTGACTTTTGGGATGTAAGGTTGAACCCTATCCTCGTTGATGTTTAGTTGAACCTGTTAATTTCAATCACAATTGGATGTCTTATTGCGTGCGTTCGATGATGGTGTCACGATTAGCACCCTTCGGTGCCGCGACGAAACCGAGGGCCTCCTATGGCGCGCGACATAAGGTTGTGCTGCTCGGCACGCGCTGATATCGAGGTGGCTAGTCATGATCCACCATGGAACTCTACCGTTGAGAAGTCTCTTTGTGGTCAGTTTGAAGTAGCCTTTCTCAGTCAACTAAAAATTTTGAGATCGAATCCAAGTACCGGGCGAAAGGTCAAAAATCACGTAGATATTAACGTAAACGGTTCAGTAACTGCTGTGCTCCTTGTGAGTGAGTGTAACATCCCGGCCCAGGGCTTAACAGGATTAATAGGATACTCATATCAACAAGTTGCAACTTCTTTTTCGGAAGCCCATCTCGAAAGAACTCTAAAGTTAAGCGTGCTTGGCCTGGAGCGATGGGTGACCGACCGGGAAGTTCTTCCCGGATGCGCACGAGTGAGGACAAAGTGCGCAGAAAAGACTTGTGTTGGTCTGTGAGGGCAGTCTATGTCCTAGAAAAGCGGCCATATGTAAGCGGGCCCGGCCTCGGAGAGGCGGGACGTTACAGTGAGCCTTTATCAAAGTACATCTTGTTGGATTCCCTCGCATGATTGCGTCAATTGATGCGCTTGAATGGATTGTGCGGTTGTGATGAATTATTGTGCCATGAGTATTTTGAGAAGTCCAGTTCATGAAGTCAGTTTGACATATTTACAATAATTCATCTACAAATTTCCCACATCGTCAGTGCTCATTGGCTATGCATTTTGCAGATGTCGTACAATCTCCATCGGGGTCGTGGCAATGAGGATGAGGAACAGCCACCCCCTCCGCCACCACCTACCCCGGCTGAGCTGATGCAGACCGTGGTCGAAGGGCAGCGCATGCTGGCAGATGCTATGCGCCAGCTTGCCAACCAGGAGGCTCGTCATGGCCGCCAGGGCCCAGAACCCAATCAGTACAGTGATTTCAAGGACTTTATTGATACTAAGCCCCCGCTCTTTAAGGAGGCGGAGGAACCACTGCAAGCCGACGAGTGGTTGAACACTATTGAATAAAAGTTTCGTCTGCTTCGCTTAACCGATGAGCTAAAAACTGAATATGCTTCTCACCAACTGCATGGTCCAGCGGGTATTTGGTGGAGCCACTATCGTTCCACACTGCCTGCAAATGTCCCGATTGCTTGGGACCAGTTCAAGGCCGCATTCCGTGGGAACTATATTCCTCCAGGTCTTATGGCTATCAAGCACACAGAATTCATGAGGCTGTCGCAGGGAAATAAAAGCTTGACTGAATATCTGTAATCTTTCAACAACCTGGCAAGGTATGCCACAGAGTTTGTGGATACCGATGCCAAGAAAATTGCTAGCTTTAAAAGAGGCCTCGGCCCAAAGCTGATGAAGACTATGGGCACTAGCAAGTGTACTACCTTCAATGATTTTATCAGTGATGCTTTGACCCAGAAGAACAATAATGCTATTTATTCTGCCTCTAAGAGCCACAAAAGGGCCCTTGAGGCGAGTGCTTCGCAGTCTCGGACCTCAGCTGCACCTAGGTCTTCCCCTCGCCCACCTGCTCAGAATACCAAGTTTCGTCCGCCACAGAAGAAGCCTGCTGCCAAAACTGGGTTCCGCAAGGCTTATACAGTCGCTCTGCCAAAGGGAAATTCTGGACAGAGCAGTTCTAGTGTTCCTCGCAGCAACATGCCTTGCTGGAACTGCAACAAGCCAGGCCATTGGTCCAGGAACTGTCCTTACCCTAAGAAGAATGTCAACCAAGGTGGCCGTCAAGGGCACGCTCATTATAACAGTATTGAGGAAATCCTATCTGGTGAGGTTGTCACTGCTGGTAAGTTCCTAGTTGACCAACATCCTGCAGTGGTACTTTTTGATTCAGGTGCTTCGCATTCCTTTATCAGTCCTAAGTTTGCATCAAAGTTTACACACAAATTGCATACTGTTGAAGGTGGGGGGTTATTGCATTAGCGCAGCAAGTGGGAATATTTCCACAAATAAAGTAGTGGGGAATCTTGAGCTTGAGATAGAAGGGCAAAAGTACTCGCTTGCCTTAGTGGTTTTGCCGGGATTAGGCATAGATGTTATTCTAGGCATGAATTGGATGAGTCAGAATGGGGTACTCATTGATACATCCACTCAGGTAGTTATGCTCAGAGATCCTACAGATCAAAAGGGTTTTCTGGTACAACTTCCTAGAAAAGTTGATTTGTCTGGGGAAGTTTATGCTGTGCAAGCAAAGGCGTTGGCTGAAATTCCCGTAGTAAATGAGTTTCCGGACGTTTTTCCCGATGATTTGCCGGGACTCCCTCCGGATCAGGATGTGGAATTTAAAATTGAGTTGTTGCCTGGCACGGCTCCCATCTCTAGGAGACCTTATAGGATGCCTCCGAATGAGCTAGCTGAACTTAAGGTGCAGTTGAATGAACTTTTGAAGAAGGGGTTGATTCGCCCTAGTTCGTCTCCGTGGGGATGCCCTGCTATCTTTGTGAAGAAGAAGGATCAGACCTTGCGGATGTGTGTAGATTATAGACCTCTGAATGCAATCACTGTCAAAAATAAGTATCCTCTGCCACGTATCGATATCCTGTTCGATCAGTTGTCCAAAGCTAAAGTCTTTTCCAAGATTGATCTGAGGTCTGGTTACCATCAGATTAAAATCCATCTCGAAGATATTCCAAAAACAGCTTTCTCGACAAGATACGGCCTTTATGAGTATCTTGTTATGTCTTTCGGCCTGACAAATGCCCCCGCACACTTCATGTGCTTGATGAATTCGGTGTTTATGCCTGAATTGGACAAGTTTGTGGTGGTGTTTATTGATGACATCTTGATATATTCTGAAAATGAGGAAGAACACGCTGAACACCTGCGTATTGTTCTCACCAGACTACGAGAACATCAACTGTATGCGAAGTTCAGTAAATGTGAATTCTGGCTTCGTGAAGTACCTTTCCTTGGGCATGTGTTGTCCGATGGGGGAATTATGGTGGATCCCACCAAGGTACAGGAAGTATTGAATTGGAAGGCTCCTACTTCGGTTCATGAGGTCCGGAGTTTTCTTGGGTTGGCTGGCTATTATCGTCGCTTCATCCCGGATTTCTCAAAAATAGCCAAACCCATGACTCGGTTGCTACAAAAAGACACCGGGTTTGTCTGGACTCCTGAGTGTGATGCGGCTTTTCACCAACTGCGAACCCTCCTAACCTCAGCTCTGGTTTTGGCACAACCGGATATCGAGAAACCATTTGATGTTTATTGTGATGCCTCAGGCATAGGTTTGGGAGGTGTGTTGATGCAGGAAGGCCGAGTGATTGCATATACCTCTCGACAACTTCGGAAACATGAGGCGAATTATCCAACGCATGACTTAGAATTGGCCGCAGTTGTTCATGCTTTGAAAGTGTGGCGGCATTATCTGCTGGGCAATGTCTGCAATATCTACACATACCACAAAAGCCTCAAATACATCTTCACCCAACCCGAGTTAAATATACGTTAAAGAAGATGGCTCGAGTTGATTAAGGATTATAACCTTCAAGTGCACTATCATCCTGGCAAGGCAAATGTGGTTGCGGATGCTTTAAGCCATAAGTCTCATTGCCATTCCCTAGTTGAAACTGATTCTCATCGATCTCGCCTTCTACATCCAGCAGTCTTGTACAACATCACTGTCAGTTGTACTCTCAAAAGCAGAATTATTGAGCTCCAAAAGACTGATCCTGGTGTATTCCACATAAAACGCAAGATGAAAGAGAAAGAAACTAAGCATTTTAGGGTAGATGAAGAAGGTGTGCTGTGGTTTAAGGATAGATTAGTGGTACCTAAGGACCGAGAGCTTAGAGATCAGATCCTGTCCGAAGCACATTCGTCCAAGTTATCCATCCATCCTGGTAGTAATAAGATGTATTATGATTTGAAGCCACTTTATTGGTGGACCAAGATGCGGAAAGAGATAGCTGCATATGTTGCTAGGTGTGACACCTGCTGTAGAGTTAAAGCTGTGCATATGAAAGCTGGGTTACTTCAACCACTTTCTATCCCAAGTTGGAAATGGGAAGAGATAAGTATGGATTTCATTGTCGGACTTCCTCCTACTGTCAAAAATCATAACTCCATCTGGGTAATTGTGGATCGTTTAACCAAATCAGCTCACTTCATTCCTGTTAGAGTGGACTATCGTCCCACTGACTATGCTGAGTTGTACTTCAATCAGATAGTCCGGCTCCATGGGGTACCTCGCACTATCGTTTCTGACCGTGGTCCCCAGTTCACTGCTCGCTTTTGGGAGCACTTGCATCACCTTCTGGGAACCAAGTTAGTGAGAAGCTCTGCTTATCACCCCCAGACATCAGGTCAGACGGAACGGGTTAACCAAATCTTGGAAGATCTGTTGCGGGCATGTGTCATTTCATCCAAGGGTTCTTGGGAAAAATGGTTACCTCTAGCCGAATTCTCGTACAATAATAGTTACCAAGAGAGTATTAAGATGGCCCCATTCGAAGCTTTGTACGGTCGTAAGTGTAGAACTCCACTAAACTGGGTAGAAGCTGGTGAAAGGAGGTATTATGGTATTGATTTTGTTTAGGAAGCTGAGGAACAAGTCCGTACCATCCAAAAACATATGGCTGCAGCCCAAGCTAGACAGAAAAGTTATGCTGATCGTCGTAGAAAACCGCTCGAGTTTGAAGTTGGAGACTTCGTTTATCTGAAAGTTTCTCCAATGAAGAGTGTGCAACGTTTTGGTGTTAAGCAGAAACTTGCACCAAGATACGTGGGTCCTTTCCAAATCATAGGCAAGAGTGGAGCTGTTGCGTACAAGATCCAGTTACCTCCTGAAATGAGTGCCATATTCAACATCTTCCATGTATCTCAGCTCAAAAAGTGTCTTCGAGTTCCTGAGGAAAGAGTCCCGTTAGGAGATATCAGGCTTGAGTCTGATTTAACTTACAAAGAAAAGCCAGTCCGGGTGATCGATACTCAGGAACGAGTAACTAGAAGCAAAGTGGTTAAGTGGTATAAAATAATGTGGAGTAATCAGGGTAGTGAAAGTGACGCTACATGGGAACGAGAGGACTATTTGCGGGATGGCTATAAGGAATTCTATGAAAAATGGTACGCTTTCTAAATCTCGGGACAAGATTTTTATAAGGGGGAGGGCTGTAACACCTCAGGTGTTTAGCTCCATAATTGCATAGCATTGCATAAGCTTAAGCATGCATCATTCATGTTATTTTATGTGGTTGCAACTAATGTGGTTGTTTTTAGAATTTTGTTTGGCTCACATCATGTGACACTAGGTAGTTGGTGTAACAAAAGGGGAGAGTAGCTAATTATATCTCACAACACCTTAGTTATACTTAGGGTCACTAATGGAGCAAGGTTCATGTTGACCAAAATCACCAAAATGCCCTCCAAGGTGTAGTTGACCACCATTTAGCCCTAGGATGCTCTAGTTTGACCAATTAAAAAGTCTAGCTTAGAGACCTTGCATGGTGAAGCACCCTTAAGCAAAGTTGTAGGGAATTTTAGGGAGAACAAAAGTCTCAATATGACCATCTCATGAAACTGGCCAGAACATACTAAAAATGGCCCACAAGTCAGCTAGAGGGGCTGTCTCAACACTTAGAAATTTTACTAAGTCCCAAAAGTGCCCTCCAGTTTTACTGAGGTCTACTTTAGAAGCTTGTAGTTTGCAAACCAGGCCGAACCAGCTTCCACTCATATTGACAAACTTGTAGTCCTCATGTAGCTCTACAACATTGCCAACATCACCTATACCTGGTTCTCAATGGTTTAGGAGATATAGTGTCAAGAAGTTAGGGTTTCAGTCGGTATCTTTAACTCAAAACATGTTTCAGTTTCACAAGGCACCACTTTGGAGCTATGTAGTTTCTAATCTAGGCCGAACCAGCCCAAACTCCAATTGACAAACTTGTTGCCCTCACATAGCTCTACAAATTTGATGTTGTCACCTTGGACCGAATCGAGCTATTTTGGAAGTTAATCAGCACCAAACTTGCTCTGTCAGTCGACCACCGATGTCACATTTGCAGCTTCGATTCAGTCAACGAGCTCGGACACCGGCCGTGTCGTGGCGCTCGGGCAGAAGAGCGTCGCCGCGTGGCGACCGAGCGCTGCCATCGCCTCCACGTCGCGAGCCCAGGCGCGAGTTTGAACACCGAGCGGACACCTCCACCCCCTCACTCACGCTCACTCTCTTCTCCCTCCCTCTCGCTCTAACCGGGGTCACTGAGGCGGAAATCAGAGACACCATTGCCGTTGTAGCCTTCTCCGTGCTCGCGCGTGCTCACCACCGCACCACCGCTCACCAGATCACGTCCTCCACTCCGCCACACCGCCCTGCACCTCCTCGGCCAGCCGGTGGCTTTGATTGAGCCCGAGGTGAGCCGCATTGCCACCTCCGCCCGTTCCCAAAGATCACCGGAGCTCCGCCATGTTAGGGTCACCGTGGCCAGCACCACACCGTAGTCCTCCGCCTTCCCTTGCTTGCGTTCCCTCCTTCCTATCACACGTGTGTGCTCGGGTGAAGATGCTACCGCCAGCATCGGGTTGGTCAGGCCGGAACAAGACCACGCACGGCCGTGCCATGGCTGCCGGCTAGGTGTTCACGTGGTCAAGCGGCTCCGCTCCACCCCCGTCTGAGTGAGTGGTCGCGAGAGGTCCGCTAGGGTTCCAGGAGGGTGGTGCACCCTTCGGTCGATCGTGCGACGGCCAGGACTCGCCGGCGTACCGCCAGGCGCCACGGTCGTCCACCATCGCCGTCGGCATAGGTGCTACGGTGCAGCAGCTTTGGGGAAAATGGTTGGCCTCGGTGCGGTTAGGTCTGGGCAAGCCACCGGAGTACTCGGTTTGGGCGGAGGAGCCGCCGGCGGCGAGAAATCGCTCGCCGGAGCTCACGGCCGCCGCTCCCCTGCCCTCTGTCCCTGACCGTGGGGGACCGCCTGTCAGTGCCGCGCGCGGGCGGGAGCCCAAGCGGGCCGCGCGCGCACGTCGTGGGCCACGTCTGTTCCCGGGTCGGCCCAGTCTTAGATAAAATCCATTTCATTTATTTATTTTGTCACAGATTTAGTTGATGTTTGGAAAATGTAGATCTAGGGTTTTACTTGCCCAAAAATTAGGAGATAAATTTTGTTAGGATCTACATGATGTGTAGTATTTTAGAAAAATATAAATCTGGTATGTGATGTTTAGTTTCTGGGAGAATTAAATAGATCTTTCAAATGTGTTTTGAAATAAAGGCAAATTTATTAAATGTATAACTTGAGCTGTAGTATTCCAAAAATTATGAAATTTGGTGGGTAGGCTAAGTTATACTTGCTCTAGCTTTGGTAAAAATTTGGGCAGTAGTGCTTAAGTACTTTTCAAGTTATAATGCTATCTTGTTATTTTAGGAAATACTTAAATGAATTTTAGTAATTTTTCTTCATGTGCAATGTTCTTATAACTTTTTGGAGAATGTCTTGGTACCCTAAAGTGTCCAAGAAAATTATGAAATGTGTTGTTTGATACTTTTTAGTATGATTTGTTAATTATACAAAAATCAGCCTTTTGGGCTTGTGAATTTTGTTTAGGGAGTTTCTTTAAATAATTTTAGTTCAAAGTTTTACAGTGGTCTCTTTTTGGTTCATAGAGTCTCCTGTAATTTTTGTAGAATTTTAGGAGTAGTTTACATATATGTTTAAAATCCCACTGAATTAATTAAGTAAATTAAGAAATGAGTACAAATAAATATTCTAGGTGGGCACACCTTACTTTCTGGTGTTTTTGTGACCTATGTGAACTTGTGGTAACATTATTTTGGTCTTAAGGTATGTTTGCCACATAAATAAATATTTAATCTTTGCAATTCTAGGTTTTCTGGACAGCTGGTAGTATTTCTGGGTTTGACCTTTGATAAAGGTGGTTGCTGGAAAACTTGTAAATACCAAAGTTGTTGTAAGCTTGATAAACTAGCTTGTATCAAAATTTGGGAGCATTTGGCTTAGTAGTTTGGGAGTTATTGCTGTTCAAAGTGACAGTCCAGAATTTGCTACTCTCTGTTTAGAGAGGACAGATTCTGGAACTTATGAAATTCGACATGGAAAACTTAGGAATTTAGGGTTGAGATCTGAAAATGAATTGTAGTGCATTTTTTAAGCTTTCCAGATTGTCTTAGATCATATCTTTTAGAGTTAGGAATCTTCAGTTATGTTAGAATCTTTGAGCTGCTGTCCAGAATGTCTTACTGTGGTATTTTGGTGTTGGATGTGGTAACCTAAGTAATGCTACTCTTGTAATTGTTAGGTGTTAGGGTATTAACCGAAGAAGAACAGCTATATCTTAGGTTGAGTAGATTAGGTGAGTACTTCTCTACCGGAGAGAAAATTTGCACCTAATATTTGAAGTGATTTGAATAGAGCTTTAAGAATGTTGTAATGCATTTTATTCCGAACATACTGCATCTTTCACTATGCATACGTGAGATTTATTATGCACTCATGCAATAGGTGTTCCGGAGGGGGTAACGCTCCTCGAATTCGAGCAAGTGATTCCGGAGAAAGTCCAGGACTAGCCGGAGCAGCCAGAGGAACCAACCGGCGATGAAGCTCCTGCCGAAGATCTACCCGAGTGTCCTGACCACCGGCCCTCGACCTTTCTAAAAGGCAAGCCCCGGTGCATGCTGAACCCATCCTTTTATAAATCTATCTTGAGTACTTTTAATTGTTTAATGCATTAAGTTGTAGGAGTTGTATGAAAACAATTGTTGCATTATACCTATCCTTGCCCAGATATCGTACTTAAGTCCTAATTTAGGTTTAGGCACGTATCAATGCTTAGCCCTGCTTAGTACGGTAGAAGTCGGGTGATTTTCGGTCATCCGCGAGATGTAGGAAGGAGTCACGAGTGGCTTTATGGCTATCGTGGATAGAACCATGCTTTAAAATGAAATTGAGACCGGGCGGGAGTTCGATAGTACAGCCGCAAGACACTTCACGTCTTGGGTGTAGAGCTATGCTCATCTGAGTCGTTTAAGGACCGATTCGTTGTACGTCCTTGAGTCATGTTGAACGCAGTCTAACACTTAGTTGGCCGGATAAGTCGTTCCGACCGCGAAGCCGAGTAATGTGATTATGAGGCGCTATCTAGGAACACACTCGAAATTTCGAACATCGTGTTCATAAAACATTCAAAAGCATGAATATCATTTTTTGAATGGCTAAATTCCATTATTCCATGCACCTGCAGTTCAAATTTGCTTTTTACGAAAAAATTCAAGTAAATGATACAAATTAACTAAATGCAGCAAAAAACATAAAAAATGTACCAAATTTTAAAATCTAGCTCCTAATACTATAGTAGGGCTGCAAAAAAAATTGGGTGCAAAAAGAAAAAAAATTAAAATTCTTTGTCGAGTGCCAGAATCCTGGCGAGTGTAAGATACCTGGCACTCGGCAAAGAAATTAAAAAAATGCTGAAAATTCTTTGTCGAGTGTCTGATTCGTGGCACTCGGCAAAGAAATTAAAAAAAATCATGAAAATTCTTTGCCGAGTGGCAGATCGTGGGCACTCGACAAACAATTTTCAAAATTTTTTTTCTTTGCCGAGTGCCACGGAGACGGGGCACTCGACAAAAAATTTTGAAATTTTTTTCTTTGCCAAGTGCCACTCAGAGGGCACTTGGCAAAGAATTTTCAATTTTTTTTCTTTACCGAGTGCCAAGCAGAGGGGCACTCGGCAAAGAATTTTTTTTAAAAAAAAATTCTTTGCCGAGTGCCATGCAGATTCTTTGCCGAGTGCCACACACAGGGGCGCTCGGCAAAGAATTTTCAAAAAAAAATTCTTTGCCGAGTGCCCAGCGGTGGAGCACTCGGCAAAGTACCCGTTAACGTTATCTGCCCTATCACGGTAACTTTTCTTTGCCGAGTGCTGTCGTGGCACTCAGCAAAGCTTTTGCCGAGTGCCAACAAAAAACACTCGGCAAAGAAGTCTTTGCCGACGAATTTTTTGCCATATACTCTTTGCCGAGTGTGACACTCGACAAAGCATTTGCCGAGTATATTTAGAGCTTTGCCGAGTGTCCTGGACACTCAGCAAAACGTCTGATTCCCGTAGTGTTAGTGATGTGCCTTGTACCAGGAGTATACTCAACAGTTTTCTTTACTCCGGAAAGAAACTAGCTACATGACCAGACACAGGAATCCTGGCTATCCTGCAGCGTTTTTTAGTACGTAGCGTAGCAAGTACTACTAGCTTTCGTCAATAGCATATTTCTACTTTGATCAAATGTATACAAACACTAACATTTTGTATTTAGATAGAGTCGTAAAATATTAACAATATTTCTTATAGATTTACTTAAACTAGTAGTTCGGCACCGTCTAAAGCTAGAATTATGTTTTTTTTTTATTTTTTGGACGGAGGTAGCAGCTCGGTTGCTTGGTCGCTTCCAGAACCACAAACGCCTGGAAACCGGCAGTACATTAATTTGACCTTTCTAGTTAACTTTGATTACATTTTTTTGTTTATTTTAGAATAAAAAACAGAGAGTGATTCGTGAAGTCATCAGCGTGAGGACGTCAGGTACATAACCGACTCTCGTGGGCTGCCGGCCCGTTTGACCAAAGGAACACCGACCCCTTTCGGCCTGTTTTACATGGGCCCGTTCGATTTTTTTTTCTACACAAGCGGGTGGGGAAAAAGTTCATTTGATGTCCTTCAACTATCGACGCCGTTCGATTTTTCTACTCAAACTACAAACTGATTTCAACGGTGGTTTCGTGATGGTTTTATCCTACGTTGCACTACGTCAGCAGCGAGGGATTTGAAATTGAAATACCTTGAGAGCATCTTCAACAGCCTTTCTAAATCCTACTCTCTAAATTATCATTTGAAGAGTCATTTGCATAAAAATCACTTTCTAAATTTTTCGCTCTCCAACAGTTTTTCTATATGTCGTGCTTACTCTAGAAAGCTATTCTCGTCTTCTATTTTTGGCCAATGAAAAATCCGGAATAAAAGATGACTATATTTGGATAACCATTTAAAAAAGCTGTTGGATGATAGTTTTTCACCAAAATATCTATTCCTAATATTTAGGAATGATCACATGAGTCAAATAGTTATTACATAACAAATTGCTCACTAGCCAGTGATATATGATATGATTGGTATCTTGTTTGCCCCTTGATTGCAGCAAAAGTGAGGACGTGGCCTAGTAAGGCACTACATAAATGGCCCATGGCCGGAATGGAGGCCTTTTCTTTCACTTCAATGAAGCACGGCATAAATGTTCAGCCCACTGATTCGCTGGCCCATGTTGTGATTCCTCTTCATCTTCACCTCCAACAACACACGCTAGCGGCTAGTGGACTCTGAAGCAACAAAACAACCAGTAAAGCTGTACTATACAGACAAATGAGGCTATCCGGCATCCCCAATGCTACACGGTGGCTATATGCCCCAGCTTTCACGGGCTTGTTTAGATACCAAAATTTACCTCCAAATTTTATTATACAAAAAGAATATTCCCCATCACATCAAAATGCCGGCATATGCATGGAGTACGAAATGTAGATTAAATCAAAAACTAATTGCACAGTTTTATTGTACTTTGCGAGACGAACATTTTGAGTCTAATTAATCAAGATTTAGACAATTATTACAAAAAAAAAAACAAAAGTGCTACAGTGCTCGGGATGACACTGTGCAAACTTGGCCACCCTCGATTCCGGCATCTAAACAAGGCCCACGTTCTACACATCAGTTCGGATGTGTGGTTCCACGGGGCACCAATGCTACCTGCAGAAGATACAGCTGCTTGGTCTGACAAAAAAGAGAAGCTACCACCAGAGCACGCATTGGGAGCCAAAAGTTGAAGGTCTGCCACACCTTTTTGTTAGGACCGAGAGTTATTAGAAGGAATAGTGGGGCCAGCATTTAATAGGTAGTAACAGCAAGTGTTGTGAACTTGAAATCTCTGAACTTTTTATGTCTACATAGCACACAACTTTAACCTCAATCCATTACTCACGTTGATCTGTGTCGGCCCTGCCCTGAGAATAGGTGCTATCTAGCTAGAAAATTAGGACCCACAAGGGCGCAATAAAGTAGTCATCTTCTTCTCCACTATCCTTTTCATCCGCAAGTACCGTAGAAACAATATTATATAAGTACCATAGAAACAATATTATCTTAAGAAGTTGGGAGTGGGGCAACGACGTTCACCGATATTGGTTGTTTTTGTGTCACTTCGAGAATCGCTTGGCATTGTTGTCACTGTTTTCACTTTCACTCTTTGAAGTGTCACTTAGGCAACACATTATGGTGGACCTATTGAGTGCAGTTGAAACTTCTAGGTCATGCTCTAGGGGACTTAACGGCGATAGAGGGGCTTGAGCCCCTCTCCCCGCCTCACTATTGGATTCACCTATGGATAAGGCTTAGCACGGGCGGGTACCATGAGGACCTTTTGTCTTAGGTGTGTTGCTCACCATACTGCGGATGATGTGGTATGAATTTCTATCTTCGCTGCGTCATCATACTACTGGCCATGAGGGTGAGGCCATTGGCGTGTTCTACTGGCGAGCACGATGAGGGTGAGGCCATGAGCGCTTTCTACTGGCGATGAGGGCGAGGCCATGAGTGCCTTCGCATTGGACACATTGACAGTATGCCGGCGATGAGAGGGAGGCCGGTATGTTGTTAGGTGGCATGGACCGGGCAAAGTTAGATTAAGTCCTTAACCAGGATCGCGCAATCACATATGATCTAGGCGCTCTTATAAATATAAACTCTTTGAAACGATATACATCTATGATCTATAATCTAATATAATGCTATACATACAGAAGATTTTCCTCTCAAAATTTGAGATGTAAACCTGATTGGGAAAACTTTATACTCATTGGTGGACAAAATTCCTGTACGGGCTATACGGACAAGCATCGTCGATGAATTCACGAGTCAATCAACCAAGACCGGAGCTACTAGTTTCAGCTGCTAAGAATTATCACGAAATGCAGTCAAACGGCTAGTTGATAATGCGCTTTCTGGGCCAAGCCGGATTGAGAGCGGAGGAAACCGATGGGCCTGGCACAACCACTCAGGATGGGAACGGGTTGGGTCGGACCATTGGGTAGCTGGCCCGACCCGCAAAAATGAGGCCAATGGGCCATGAGGGTTGGCCTCAAATCAGAATTGGGCCAGTGGAGCCGGAACCTGTTGACCCATCGGGTAGGATGGGTCGGCCTCGGCGCAGTCGATTTCGATCTGATCCACGCAAGCGGTGAATCCTGGAGTCCCAGCTCGCTGTACGAACCGCCGCCGCCGCGTTGGGCGCGAGCACGCAAGACCGTGGAGCTGGGCTACAAGACGGCGGTGAGCGCCTTCACCCTTCAGCTTCGGATCCTCCGCCTCCATCAAGCCATCAAGGCGAGTGGTCTTCTGCTCCTTCGTCTTCGTCCTCTTGTTCTTGCCTTCTTGCTGTGTTGCCCATTGGTGTTCAGGCTGTGGATCAGATCGTTTTCGCCATTTCTTGCTGCTCTTGCTTCGTGGGAAGACATGGCCGCGTGAGGGCTGATGGGGAGGAGGTGACGGATGGGCGGAGGATCGGCGGACGGAGCACCGTCACTGCCATTTTCTTGGGGGGCGGGCACCGCCGCCATTTTCTATTAGTTATTGGTACAGTAAGTAGCAACGTCTAGCATTGATATCAATAGAAAATATCCAGCCTGTGACTGGTCAAGCAGTGCAAGTGTTCATGAGAGGGAACTTTAGCTAGCTAGCTGCCTGTCACCTATCGTCGTCGGTGGGTCAATGAAGGCATCCTGTGTCCTGTATGCATGTTACTCTCCTAGATTGTTTTCTGAATTTTCACCTAGATTGTTCTCTGAATTCAGCCTACCATTTTTGTTTTAAGCTCACGGATTTCATATTATGATTACTAATAATATTTTGGGTCGGCCTCATGGTACCCATTGGGCCAACGAGGAAGAAGCCTTTTCAGATTTGGGTCGGCCCATGGACTTGCAAATTGACCTTGAGGCCACAGGGCCAAGTCCAAGGCCAGGTCCGGGCCGACCCGTTCTCATCCTGCAACCACGCAAGGATGTCTTGGGAGACACGCGTCAACAAATGAGTGGAAGTCTGCACGCTCGGTCTGTGCAGCCACACTGCATGCAATTATTTTCCGGCCCTGCAGCCCACCCATGGTCGATTGGGCTGGCGATCCAACGCCATGGAAACCAACTTGTAGTCTTATGTTTCAACATTCACTCGGTTTAGCTGCAATATTAGCAACCGTATTTAAAAGAATAGGGTTACAGGAAGGTAGTGGAATATCTGTCAACGCCTCCCAACAAATCAAATTCGAGGAAAGCAGCGGAACTAAACCTTTCAAGCAAATTTAGCAACCGGTATTTACAGCATCAACACACAGATAAACTTTTTAAGATACGGTTTTCTTTCTTTTTTATTAAAAAAACTCCCTGATCACGGATACTCCCCGTCCTAAAAAGAATGCAATTCTAGCACAGTACAATGTTTTAGTATGTCAAGTTTGACTAATTATATATATAAAAAATATAAATAATTATGACATAAAATTAGTATCATTAGATTTGTTATGAGATATATTTTCATAATATATTTATTTGGTGTAAAAAATATTAATACTTTTATCTATATATTTGGTCAAACATTGGACACGGAAATCAAAAAAATAAACTAGAATTGCATTCTTAACCGGACAGAGGTAGTACTACCGAAATTTCAACTGTGTTCAACTTCCAACCACCAGCCAAATGTTCTGTTTGACTTCAGTAAACATAAATAAAATCTACAGACTTTCCTGATATGATGGATAGGCAAGAAAAAAAAAAGTCATTTCTATTTTCCCTCGGTAGAAGAATTTTATGTAATCTCATGATTAAACCAACCATTGTTCTCCCATCAAAAGGTATTATACAGGCTTGATGTACCCAAACTACAGAAACCACCACACACGACATATAGAAGAAACGTCTGGTGTTGGCAAGAAGGCACTAACAGGGAAGCATAAAGTAACAAGCCTACGAAATTCAAGGCAAGGCATCATCTAACAGTTTCCCCCAAGTATCGTTGATTCTTTGCTTCCTTTTATCCCATCCTCATCGCCGCCTATTTACAGATTCAGCTGTGTGTGCTCAGCATTCTCATTATTACTCCGTGACACAGGAGTGACTGTTTACAGATTCAGTCATTCTTTGTGTGCTCCGCATTCCCATTGATACTGGGCGATGCAGCGGCGCCACACTGCACCATTTGCAGTTGGATTTGTAACATCTGGAAAGAAGATGTACAGCTTATCAGTGTTGTTGGATATTATTGATATATCAATGAAAGAAATCCATGCATTATGTCAAGCATGTCATAGTAAACTAAAGGTGAAACAACAATTAGCCTAATAATTGCCACACGTGCACGAATGCAACAGGCTGGTCCAATCTGGTTACTGAGTGCTATACAAGAAAAGCATTCATGACTTGAGAGAAAACAAGTCGGCTTGTGTAACTGTTCAAAGCTCATGAACTTGCAGTCTACACTAAAATGTAGATCAAAGATGCTAATCAAGATTGTTAAAATGGCTAGAAAAGAAATTTGTGTGCTACATATTGTTTTGTAGGAATCAATGGGAACAAGATTGCATGCCATGGATCGCATATTTGCATATTTACACCAGTACTCAATGACAAGCAGACTGTTACATATCCAAACTGGTAATTTGAGTTAACATAATCTGAAGGTATTAAAAACATCACACAGATACCTAGCACAACAAATTCATTTTTGTGTGTGATCATGCAATGAATGAATCATTAGACAGATGCAAGTTGAGTCAAATACTCAATTGTGTGATTCACACAAGTCATCAGTACATATGAAGATCACAGAGTATGCAGCTTTGCACGATTGCAGCTAAGATGAGCTTGCAACAGAAATATCTATGATATTGCAACTTTCAAGCAGTCAATGTAGACCAATCTAGCTCATTATAGCTTGTATGCAGCGCTTGTTGATCACATCATAAAGTAGCATGGAAGGATGTAAGTTGAGTACTTTTGGGATAAAGATTCTGTCTTACCTCAATCTGGCTCTTAATAAAGTTTTCTTGTGCCTTCTGCAGTGAATTTTCAAGATCCCTTGTGTTTGTTCCTGAACCAACAGCACCATTTGCATTAACAGGCAGAGGAACTAAACCATCGCTCCTGTTTCGGAACTGCATTTCTTGGTCTTTTTGTGACTGATTGGAGCTACTTGCATCAGATTGCGGTGTGCTTGATGTAAACTGGGGAGGACCAGACCTGCTGGTTGATTACAACATACATATTAGTATTTTGCTTTATATCATAACAACCCTACATTTTATTATGCTATGAATATGGTAATAATTAAATTATAGTGAATACGAAGTACCGAAAAGTAGACAAGCATGGTTAACCACCCAGTTTGGCAAGATAAATTTTTTTTTGCAATTAGACTTTAGACAGTTCCAGAAACATACCTGTTTAGGGTGTTTGCTGGAGGATAAACAAAAGATCTTCCATATAAAGAAGCTGCGGCTGCAGCAGCTTCAAGTTTTGCTTGGCGCCTGCTCATGTTCTCACCTGGTGCTCCTTCTGAGGATGGAGTAGCAGTACCTGCAGCTGCCTTTTCTCACATCAAAACAGCAATCACAAATATAGACTGACCACAGAGTGCAGTCCTCCATAATACTAATAAAGACTAAAATCAGAATATGTGAGGGGGAAAATAAGATCAGATCAATAAAAGGAAACTCACCAGGCTGAACTCCAGCTTGAGCTCCATGTTGTCGTGCTGATGCAGCACGTCCATTATCTGCGGGAATGATTGGAGCTCTGCATGTAGGGCAAGTGTGCTGGCGCTCTAGCCAAGACCTTAGACAATGCACATGGAACAGATGCCCGCAGAGCAGTTTCTTTGCTGTAGTCATCTCCTCACGGCAAATAATACATGTAGCATCGCTCCTGAATACAATAAAATTCAAATGACAACAAATTTTATAGTCGAGTCAACTGAATCGCCAAAGTTACAATATAAAACTTACGCATCGAGCTCTTCTGTTGTAGCATCTGGAAAGCGTTCATTCATGTTGGAAGTGATCTTTCTGTATCGTACATAATCTGCAATGCGAATTCTGAAGTTGCGGAAGGTCTCATACAGCTCACGAATCAAGTGCAGCGGCACACCATAGTTCCTGATATCAGTATAACGAATCAACAACCATAGTTTACATTATAGTATCAGAGTACCATAATAAGAGAGCTTACAGGAAGATAGCTATAAAGAAGAGCATGTATAATGACAAGTGCACAAGGTCACTGATGAGCTCCAAGTAAAATGTATACACTGCCTTTCTCTCCCATTGACCTTCCATTAGCATGTCACTGACATAGAATATATACTTCACGAATGTTGATACTGTGGATGTTGCTAGTATCATATACCTGAAACATGATTTATACTTGTTAGCTATTATTGAGCATTTTGGATCTTAAAATGGTACATCACTAAATAATTGCCAGGTATTTAGAAATAAGAACTATAGGGTTACTATCTAGCTTGTAAGGCATACCCCTTGCCTTGGAAGCAAGAAGCAAAGAAATTATGGTATAGCTGGAGTTTCATGCTAAATGGACCAGATACTTTGCAGTCACTTAAAGTATTGCTCAAACCTTTACAGACATAAGTGCACAAGCTTTGTAGACTAACATCTTGAAATATAGCAACAAGAGCATATAGATGAACTGATTAGCAAGCTTGAGACTATAGAGGTAGGGAAAGTAAGATATATTCATGGCTTAGCATATATACGTCAAGCAAATATAAAAATAACTGCAAAGCTGGCATTATTCATGTAGTAGGGCAGTGAAAAGGACGGTACACAAAATTGAAAGAGATTACATTGCTGAAGAATTAAGACCTTTGTGGCAGGCATGGTACAATGCAACTACAAAAAGACACTCGCTTGATATATAGGCCTAATATGTAGTACTTCTCCGTTTTGCAAATATTTGTCCATTATCTTGGGAAATGTCATATCTTTGACCATTTTAATCAATCTCTACCCCTACTCTAATAATGTTGCGAAAGAGGACAAATTATTGTAGCATGTCACATTGATACAGTGATAAAATGAAAACAGAGATGCATTTAGGCGAAATTAAAGAAAAGAAAATTGAGCTTACTCAAAGGAGAAGAAGATGGCAACGGACGCCTCCTGCTTCTGTAAGAGTGACCTGAGCGAATTTGACAGGAAGAGGCAGTCGACGGTAAGCAGGAAAACCATGAAGGAGACGATCCTGATGTGCGAGAGCAAGGGCACGGAGGGTGTGGTCTCGATGTACTCGACCCTCTTCTGCGCGAGCCAGTGCAGCGCCTTGACGAGGAGCAGCGCGGCGACCATGGCGAGGAAGGACACCGAGAAGTCCTGCCGGAAGATGGTGACGGCAAAGAGGATCTCGATGACCTCCCGCCAGGCCTGCTCGTTGAGGCGCTCGACCTCGGCCTCCCGGAGCGAGCCGAGGAAGAGGCGCCTGGCGAGCTGCCAGGCGACGCACATGGCGACGAGGCCCGTGTTGAGGAGCAGCACGAAGCAGATCTTGGAGGTGGAGAGGTACACCATCGCCGGGTAGAACTGCTCCCGGCTGCTGAACGCGTAGTACGCCGCCGACGCCGTCGCCAGCAGGCTGAACGCCGCATACGTCGGTAATCGGATCATCTTCGCCACCGGGCGCCGCCGCCTGCCCGCAGAAAATCCTCTGACAAAATTTCCGCAACGAAACCGCACCAGAACACCACTAGTTCGCCTAGAACAAACGAACGATCCAAATTACCAGGCGGAATATACAGGGAAACAAATCTCAGAAATCAGCCAACTAATCCAAACAAGGGGACGGAGCCAGTGAAGGACTTGGGCGATAATAATATTTTTAAAAAATCGAAATTGGTAGGAATTAAACACGTATACATACTGTAATTAGATCAGATCCGGATACAGATAGCCAAATAGCTTTAAGTTAGGGTTTGGGAGCTCCGTTTCGCACAGCAGGAAGGTAAGAGAAGGGGTGGGAATACGGCATACCTGGTGGGTGCTCTTCGCTGGCGAAGGACCCGACGGACCCTGGCACCAGGCGTAGGGCGGCGGCGTCGGTCGCCGTCGTCGCCACGAGAGAAAGAGGGGTGAACACGCCTGAACGGGAGAAGAATCCCAAGAAACGGAAGTCAGAAACAGCAGGGGTGGAAGTAAAACGCAGTCCGGGGCTGTTTTGCCTGGGCCTGGAAACTACTTGTGTCTAGGCCCATGGAAACTAGTTGTCCAGGCCCATTGATCCAAAACAGACCATTCGTACCGAGATGGAGAATTTGAAATCAAATTCTGACCTTTGTCTTCTGTTCTGATGAATTTTATATTGAAGCATTTATTTATTAGAAATATATTTTTGCGAAACTCGGTATAGACACGGACGCTCATGAGTGTACATTGGATCCAATTAAATTAGAAAACTAAATAAAACATTTTATATGTTTGTCAACAAATTATAATGGTTTATGCGTTCACGAAGATATCACAAATCATAATAATATTTTCTTTCACTATATCGCTCCCATGCTCAGGAACTAGCTAAATAGTCTAAACCTTGCTCGACCAGGCAAAAACTATGAGTTAAATTTGCAAAACTCTTAACTACTTGTGAGCCCTAAAAGAACAAGTTCTGACAATTCACAAAAAAAGCCAGTTGTGGCATTGTAACTAAGTACCCCAACTTATGATGACTAGGGTTGGGCACTTTTTAACTGAAAATCAAGAAAAATCGAGACGAACTGAACAAAAATGTCGGTTTTTTGTTTTTCAGTTTGGCTTTGGTCATCAAGAAGTGAGTGTAGAAGTGTGTCTGCATCGGCGTACAACACAAGGCTTAGCCCAACAGTCTAACAATAATATGGCCCAACATGCTCTCCCTCTTCCAACCCTATCCCTTCCTGTGTTAGAGCATCTCTAAGATCATCTCGAATTCTCGAGTGATAAAAAGGCAAGTCATTGTCCGACCTGGCAGTCCCATGAATTGATTTTACCTTAAAGGAACAATAAAGGCAGTTCGTGCGTCCTTATGTGCATTGTTGCTTGGATTTTTTTATTTGCAGACTACTACTAGAGATCAAGAGTCAAATCCAAGTATTGCTCGCATGGGCGTACTTTTTCCTAGTGAATCCATTCATCGTGCGCTAGAGAAGCCTTAAGAGACTCTTTGCATGATTCTTTATTATCACAAAATTTAGAAACCAAACCCAAAAAAAAGTGCTCCAATAAACTCTCTAAGCTACTCTTCATCTTTTCCGCTCTCCAAAATCACCCTTCCCGCTCTCCACGTTTGGAGACTATATAGCCCTTTAAATACAATATATGATAGTTTTCTATTATTTGTTTCATACAAGAAAACTTTTAGTAATAAGCTATTTGTGTATAAAGAATAAAAACCGGAGAGTCTATTCAAGTTACTCTAGTAGCGAATATGTAAAAACCATATGTACAAGTAGTGAATTATTTTTGGACGACAGTCCAATTTCATGACAACTTTTTTGTGATCTCGTGGTTCCAAAAGGCTAGGAAATATATGAATACGTGGTATTATGGGCTTTTATCTTTCCCTCCTGGAAAAGACTATGTACACGATGTATCTTGTTCATGTTGCACACCCACACCACCCTGAAACCAGCCTTTCTCTTCCTTCCTCCTTTACTAGTAGTTTGCAAAAAAAAAAAACAAACAAACAAGGTTTTCCTTCCTTTACTAGTTTGCAAAAACCAACGAGGTAGAGTGGCACAGCCGATACATTCATGTTAAAACTCTATCCTGATCCATCAAGATTATGTGAAGAAGAAAACGTGAATAAGAGAAGTATGATATCGTGTAGTTGTAGCCGTGCAGCAAAGACTCATTTCGGCATAGCCAATGTATGTGATTATGTGAAGAAGAGAAACGTGAATAGGAAGACAGTGTAGGTGTGGCAAAGGCTCATTTCGGCATAACTATGTGAGGAAGAGAAGCGTGAATAGAAAGACAGAGAGAAAACATACCTAAAAAAGCAAGACAGAGAAAAATACCCCCAAAATTAAGCAAGGCAGAGAAGAAAAAATACCACAAATCTTCCATTGCCGGGATTTGAACCCGGGTCGCCTGGGTGAAAGCCAGGTATCCTAACCGGACTAGACGACAATGGATTAGATATTTATGTTACATGCTAAAATTTACTTAACGAGCAGGCACCACAGCGTCATAAGGCTATCCGCACTCGTCGACCTCTATTTTCATCTCTAAAAATGAATATTCTATCCTAGTCATCAAGATTCTTTACTCTATACTTATTTCTTCCACACCGTGTTATCTCTATCACATACTCTATATCAACTATTCCATATTTTATTCCCCTCCCTCTCTCTTTCTCTCTCCACAACTCTCTCTGCTGTGCACGGTGCGCACCACGCGCACGCTACTGGTAGCGTACCGGCAACTTTAGCGTTGCCCGCTACTGGTAGCGTACCAGCAGCTTTAGCGTTGCCCGGTGCTGATAGCCTAAGGACATAGTGAATTAGTGATAAGTGGTAGGTAACAGTTAATTTTGACTAATCTCGTGGAAGGCGATCATGTTCAGGAGTAGAAGACAACACAAGTCCCTCGTGGTAATTGCTCACACAGCAAGACGGCGGTGCTTGCAGCAGTGTGTGTGGCGCGAGCGTGCCGGAGCCGGGAGCGGTGCGGCGCAGTGAGCACCCGCAGGGCCAGGTCCGGGTGTGTTTGCTTTGCAGCGTGGCCTGTGGTCTCAGGCAGCGGCAGCGGCGGACGTGCGTGTGTCGTGCGTCGCGGCCGCAGCTCACGCCTTCACTGTTCGTGGTCGCGTCGGACGACGGCGCGTGCAAGCGGCCGTGCCGTGGAGCAACCGTCCTGCGGGACCGGGAAGGGATGCCGGTGGCGGCGAGTCGGCGACGTGGTCTGGTGCTGACGCCACTCGTGTCGGGGCCTGAGCAATGGGCGCGCCGTCGAACTCGAACGTTTGATGGGCTCCTCGGCTGGGTAGCCTCAGTGCCGTGCCCGCGTGCACCAGCCACAGCAGGCCCCCGCCGCCATCTCCACCGGGGCGGAGGGAGTTCCGACTCCCAACCCCAATCTTAAGCGGACAGATATGGCGTGGCGCCCACGCGGCGGCGGCGGCGGCGACACGGTCCTGAGCTCCAACTCCGACTCACCTCTACTGTACCCGAGATTTCTCGAGCGCGCTCGCCGATTCCGACCGACACCGACACATTCCCTGTGCCTATATATCTCACGGATGCTGCTCTGCCACGCCCGATCCATCCTCTCCGCCTGGGTCTCCTCTGCCCAGCTCACCTGCGACGCCGCTTCTCGTTCGCTGGTGCCGCCGTGCCGCGTGACCCGCGCGCGTCTCCGTCGAAGATCCATGGCGATCCCGGTCGCCCGCGTGCACCTCGCCATGGCACATTCGGCTCTCCCGGCGCTGCTCCCGAGTCCCGACCCCGCCCAAGTGGAAGATGCTACCGCTGCTCCCGACGCCACCACCGTGCGTCACAGCCATCCTGCAAGCAAAGCTGCTCGCCAAGCCCAGCCGCGCCGACTCCGACGAGAGGTGGGACGCGCGCAAGACCAAGCCGGCTGGCGCAGAACCCTCAGCCTCAGCATCATCAGGCCCTCGCTCCGCCGACAGCGTCAGGAGCAGCGCCGGCCACGGATCCCCGCGAAAGAAGATGGCCTCGCCGCCGCCCAAGCCTGGCCGGGCGGACTCCGTGGAGAGGTGGGACGCGCACAAGAAGGCAGAGAGCCCAGCTTCGTCGTCGTCGTCGTCTTCAGGCAAGTGGACGATCAGCCGCGCGTCATCCGCCGAGCGCTGGGACGTGCACAAGAAGTGCTGCCCGCCGCAGGCCAAGCTGCTCGACGACGGCGAGAGCAGCATTACTAGCAGCAACGACATCGACACGGAGGAGGAGGAGATAGTATGGAAGCCGCGGGCCATGTACGCTGGACCGGGCTTCGTCGTCGCCGCGCCGCAATCCTGCATGCTTCCCATGCCAACAGCGTTCTTGGTTCCCGTTGCATAGCTGCACCCCGCACGCACTCATGGGCTCCGGCTGCTTGTTTCTTCAGTTAGCAAAACCAAGTTATGATCGCCTAGCAGAGATGCTACACTCATGGTCTCTAATGAAGTTGTTTTAGATAGCAGAGATGTTAGAATTTGCATGTGTTCTATACTTCTAGTACTATGTATGTATATTCCGGCAGGTCTTAGATTTCATTTAATTCGAATTTGATGCCTTTGCGAGCTGAAACTGTAAACGGATGCATCAATGTGCAAGTATGGTCTTCACTCTCACTGATTCTGTTTCAATTTCAACAACAGTACAACTTTGCCTACTAATTACTGAAAGAGGAACATTGACAAAAGTACAGCTGCAGAACAATGTGATGCAAGCATCACAAGAGTTGAAAACATGAATCATTTGCACACGTGACACTGGCACGTATAATGAGCATCTAATCAAATTTGCTGAAACACGCGGCAGCGACATGCTACTTGGCGTTTCCTCCATTCCAGATTCCAGCGACAATGCAAATGCACTGGCTGCTTGTTTATTCAGTTACCAGGCGGAGCGACGCGGCGAGGTGAGCACCAGCATGGCCGGGTCCGGGTGTGTTTGCTTTGCAGCGTGGCCTGGGGGCGCTCGTGATCCGGCCGTCTGGCGCTGGAAATCGACCGACGACCGCCTGGGGAGCTGCCTGGCAGAGGCAACTTTGCCAGGTTGAGAAGCAACGCCGCGCGCGGATCGCGGCAGAGGCGGGGTCTCGAGCGCGCACGGCTGCTCGGCTGCGTGCAGGCGGTAACTTAACGGCGCGATGCTGTCCGGCGGTGCCGTGGTCTCAGCTCAGGCAGAGGCGGCTGCTCGGTGCCGTGCCCGCGTGCACGCACCAGCCACAGCAGCCCCAGCCGCCATCTCCACCGGGGCGCAGGGAGTTCCGGCTCCCAATCCGAAGCGGACAGATATGGCGTGGCGCCCACGCGGCGGCAGCGGCACGGCCCTGAGTTCCGACTCCGACTCCGACTCCGACTCACCTGTAACTAATTTTTTTTGAGCGCGCACGCCGATCCCGACCGACGCATTCCCTGTGCCTACATATATCTCACGGATGCTGCTACGGCCGATCCATCCTCTCCGCCTCGTCTCCTCTGCCCAGTGTTAGTTTGATCTCCACTGGACTTGGCCTAACGGCCTTGTCTGAGCCCTAATCTCGTGTCTTGATCGGGGACGCCCAGCCCAATAAAGTGGCTGCTGGGCCCGTCGCGCAGTGCTATAAATAAGAGGTGGGGGCCAGTGGTTAGGGCACGAGGTTCACTATAGCCGTCAGCACCCCACCTAGAAACCCTACCGATTAGGGAGGCGCTGCTAGTGACGGGAAGCTCCATCGGCGTCGCCGCTGCTCCACCGCTTCACCGCCCATCGCTGCCCTAGCGCAGAACTTCACCAACGATCCTGTGATGGCTGGTTCCTCTCCGTCAAGCCCGACAGTTAGTACCTTCTGCTCTCTCTCTTACTCTCTTTCTCCCTCTCTGGTTTTGTGAACTGTCACTTGTTCATACTAAATAGAGAAGAAATTACCGACTGATCTACTGCTAGACGATTCGAAGGATCTAACAATGGTACCAGAGCGCTGGTTGCTAGCGTGTAGATCTAGATCGGGACTGAGAAAAGAAGCAGAAACGATTTTAGAATCGGATGAATTTGAAACCCTAACCCTAAAGAAATTGGACGGTTAGAGAGAAGGAAGACCATGCCGCCGGACCATCTCCATGACCGGCGCGCTGGAAGAACCCCACTACCGCCGGCTGTCGGTTGACGCCGCACGGGAAAGAGATGACCCGCGGCTCGTCGCCGCATCGCGCGCGCACGAGCACAGAGCTCAAGGGCACCACCAAGAAAGAACAAAAGAAGAAATAGTTTTCGATCTCGAATCGGAAGAAGGAAAGCCCAAACCCTAACCCTGACGAAAGGTCGCCGTTGAGCGGGGAGGAGGATCCGCCGCCGCGTCGACGGCGCGCGGGACGAGATCTGGGCCGAGCCCGTCACTGCCCGTACGAACTCCGGTCAAGGGCACCACCTCGAGACCGCTCGACGGTGGCGCGCTCAACCTCGGGCGAACGCGCGCGCCGGCGAGAGGCCACGCGGTGGCGCTGTTGTCCCTCCTCGGGCGGTCACGAGCAGCCACCACTGCTCCGCTGCTGTGCTGAGCGAGAAGAGGGGAGGGAGAAAGAAGAAAGGCGGGTAGGGGCCGCCGGCGCGCGCTCCGGTGCGGCCAGCACCTCGCCGCTAGAAAGGCCACCGCCGCCGCCGCTGCGTTCGGCTAAAGAAAGGCGGAGGGAGAGAAGATCGAATAGGGTTTCAGGGGCTGAGCAACCACCGGTTTTGTTCCTGCGAAAATGAAGGACAGCCATTGGATCAAGATCAATGGCCACGATTGACCGGACCAAAAATGGCCCAGGCGGGTGGCGTCTTTCCCGGCCCAGGCCCAGGTTACGGCCTGGGCGCGGGGAGCGCGGCTGGGCCAGGCCGATGCGGCAGGGCGCTGTGCGCCTTTTGGGCCAACGAGGTGGGCCGCGAGCCTGCACGTGAACGCGAAAATGGGCCGAGTAGCAGCGCTTCTCCTGCTGGGCCGCACAACTGCGCACGCAAACAGGCCGCGGGCAGAGAGCTAACCGCGGGCCGCATGCACAGGCTTCAGGCCGAATGAACAGTGAATCTTAAGAATTTGTGTTATTCTTTTTCAGAAGTATTTTTTTGGAAGTATTTTATCTAGTTTTGATATCTACTCAATTTTGACCTAACGGAATAAATTGTTTAGAGACTAGATAAGCAAATTGAGATGCTTCTGATCAAGAATTATTATTTCTCAAGAATTGTTCAAGTTTCCGCTGCAAAGAAAAGAATATTATCTTCTCATTAAATCCGAACCAACGGGAGGATTTTATTTGAAGAGCAATTACAGTTGTTCAGAAAATGATGAAAAGTTTATCCTCTAATTAAAATTGGAACCAACGAGAAAATTTTAATTAGAGGGATATTCACATTATGATTTAAGTGAAATTATGATATTGTTATTTTCTGATCAACGTTGATGATAACAATATTATAAGCTTATTCATGAGTTTGAGGTTGAAATTTAAATCTCTGATAAATTATGCATTAAAGTGACCAATTTTCAGAGAATAGCTAAAGATCAAGAAATGCTCATGAAATAGAAAGATGTTTCCGCTGCAATGATGATAATGATGATGATCTTCTAATTAAATTCGAACCAACGGGAGAATTTAATTTGAAGAGAGTTAATGATAATTGAGTTGTTCCATATGTTAATTCTATTTATACCCAACGGTGATGTGGAATTAATGTACAAGAATATTGTATTCATGATGTTGCTAATTTTAACAAAAGTTATTGATAGAAAATTTTATAAGTTCTATCTATGAGTTTTATGCATTTATTCTATTTCTGCCCAACGGTGATATAGAATTAATGTAGAAGAAAGTTGTTTTGTTCTATATCTGCCCAACGGTGATATAGAATAGAACATAAAGAAATCAGAGTTTAATGTTGATAACTATTGTTGAATAATTTTTTAGACAAAGAACTTCATGCTTTCGTTCTTGAAGGCAGAAAAGAAAGAGAAAAGAAAAGCACTGGGTACTTGTGACTCAGATGATGAAAAGCCTAAGCACAAATTGTGTATATGAAAGTAGGCCATTGCATGAAAAATTGTGTCCTCTTTAAGAGTGGCTTGAAAAGAAATAATTTTCGAAGATTTCAGGGATATTGATCCAAGAAAGAAATAGAACAATAAGAGTTTAGTTTAAGAAATATCTTTTATGTACCCTCTATGAGAAATAATTTAATTTTCAGTTTTTATCATCATGATATGAATTATAATGAATGGCATACATGTTTAATTTGACCAACGTCGGATTAAGCATGTGCGTTAAAGAATATCGAATTTATTCCTGAATTTTGATGATTGAATATGAGCCAATCCTGGCATTTATGTCTCTACAAGAGAATTGTCTCGCATGGCTGCATAAAATTTAAGAAAATACCCATGTTGTGGGGTAAAGTTGGCATATCACTTGTCCTGCATGGCAGGAGAAAGTGAGATGACCATGTGTATCCCGCACAGGGAGAAAAGTTTAGGGTGACTCTTATGCTATCCTAGTATGAATTTAAGAACAAAAGGAAGTTGAAAACGAACCTCATGATAAGAATGACATGCAAGCATGAATTGCAGAAGTATTGATGAAAGGACTCTGTTGAGTTTCTGATGTGAAATGAGAAAAAAGTACTCCTATACGAATTAAGAAATAATTTCATCTTCCATGATGTAATCATGTGGATGAAATTAGTGATCAAAGTTTCCTCACTCACAAGAGTTATGAAGGTTTCGAAATTGTGGCAAAGAAGTTTGTTCCACATTTCGAGGGGGAGGATTGTGACATGAATTGAAAAAGATAGAAAAACAATTGAAAGAAACTCAAAAAGATAATTGAAAGATATTCCCCATTATATGATTTGCATTTAAAGAAAAAGTGATCTATAAAAGATGAAGGTGATCGTTGAGGGAGTACAACGGTCATAATAAAGATGCCCCTAAGTACAGAAATGGCTAAATTCCTGAACCTTTTACAGTTCGACAAGAAGATAGCAATGAGACTAAGAATAGACTAAGAATACTAAGACGGTGCTTAAAGCACAAAATGAGATAGATTTTAACAAGATAAACCCAAAAATAAGAAAGATTGAAAATACACTATCCTCACAGAAGATGGAGTAATCTGGGGGAGTATGGTATGAAAAGATCTACGACTTGAAGAGAAGTGGGACCAGTGCCTACTCCAATGACTCAAGATCGACGAATGCTCAACACCATGTTGATGTTGTATGACTCATACAACACATGTTGTTAGCCCTTCAAGAAGATGAATAAGAAAATGAGGATCTTGTTATACAGGACCCTATATAATCGATTGGCGATGAAAGAGCAACAACAACCCTATGTGAAAGAAGTGCCATTAGCTAAAGACCTGAAAGTCTCAGAGAATCAGATATTTTTTTTATGACTATAAGTTATATATTGATGAAGAAATTCAAATGGAGGGTGATCTCATCTCATTTGAAGAAACCATGAGAGGCGTTAACACGTCTAAATGGTAAGAAGCCAAGGAAATTAAAATGAAATTGATGAATACCAACGAAGTTTAAGAAATAGAAGCAGTTCCTAATAGAGCCAAAACAGTAGGCTGTAAAGGGTCTACAAGACGAAATGTGACTCCAAAGGGAACATAAGATATAAAGCACAACTTGAATCGAAAGATTTTACGCAAAGAGAATAAATAGATTACAATGAGTGCTAGTGGCACATCATGATCTGAGATGAAGGTAAAGATAATATTTCCTAATGGGTTTTGTATGAAAATGATTACATGGCACAACCTAAAGGTTTTGTTGTGGAAAGAAAGAACGAAAGGGATGTCACTTGTAGAAATCTTTTATGAACTAGAGCAAGTCTCTAAATAGTGGCATTTCAAGTTGAAAGGTCAACTAGAAATTTTGGGTTAAAGAGAATGAGAGGACAATTACACATGTACAAAGTTATAGAATGGGAGATTCAATTCCTAACCCTGTATATGTGGATGACACCTTACTTGCTAGTAGTGATGTCCATCTACTATATGTGAAGAAGCTCTTGTTCTCGAGACTCAATAAGAATGTTCTCGGTGAAATGACTCTCGTTATAAGAATTGAAATTCACCGAGACAGATGAGAGGGGTATTAGGATTATCACGAAGGCATGCTTAGAAAAGATTATAAAGAAACAAAGTATGCATGCAAGTGAACCTACGCCTGTTCATATAGTCAAGGGTAATAATTTTGAGAATTCTAACGTTACAAGAACCGAAATGAGATTGATCAAATGAATATAGATCCATATGCTTCAACTGTTGGAAGCTTAATGAGTGCACAACTATGATATTACAGTTAATGAGTGCACAAGTATGATATTACCCTGACATAGTTCATTTATCCGGGATGTTTTGGCAGAAAGTTCAGTCCAGATATAGATAACTGGAATGAAGTTAAGAATATCTTGCAATTGTGCAAAGATTTAATAAGCCTCATGATGACTAAGAAAGAACAAGTACCCTCAAATGGTTGTGGGTACAAGAATATTGAATTTCGGCGAGATATTTAGTGAAACCCACATAGTAGCTAACACTCGCAGTTGAAGTTTTATTGTGGAAAAGCTCCAAAGAAACAGTTGTGGTGTCATCAATGATGCATACCTATAGTACAACTTATTATGAGGCTTATAGGACAGGTAAAATGGTTAACTTATACCCGAAATTAGTAATGGTATACAACAGCAATTACCATTTAAAATGATTGACTCCTATGACAACGGGTCAAGTGTGCTGCCAAACACATTGACATGAAGTTAGACGTTGTGAAGGAGAAAGTCCGAAATCTTTTAAAAGCTTTCAAATGTATAAGTAAAAAGCAAGTACTTGCAGATCCGCTTATAAAGGCTTACCACCCAGTGTGTTCAGAGAACGCACAGTCGACATGGTTTTATGATATAGCCTATGATTCCCGGACAACAAAGGGCCCAAAGAAAGTATCATTTCAAAATAGAGAAGTGTATTGTGGCTGTTAGTCTAGCGGCACTAATTGCTGTGACGATGGGACAATCCTTTGGCTAATCTATGATGAAATAGAAAAGAAGGAAGGAAAATATGAATTAAAATTTTGAATAAGAAATTGAAGAACCAAGAAAGTGATGAGAGATCAAGGGGGAGAATGTTAGTTTGATCTCCACTGGACTTGGCCCAACGGCCTTGTCTGGGCCCTAATCTCGCGTCCTGATCGGGGACGCCCAACCCAATGAAGTGGCTGGTGGGCCCCCGTCGCGCAGTGCTATAAATAGGAGGTGGGGGCCAGTGGTTAGGGCATGAGGTTCACTGTAGCCGCCAGCACCCCACCTAGATAAACCCTATCGATCAGGGAGGCGCTGCTAGCGACGGGAAGCTCCATCGGCGTCGCCACTGCTCCACCGCTTCACCGCCCATCGCTGCCCTAGCGCAGAACTTCACCAACGATCCTGTGATGGCTGGTTCCTCTCCGTCAAGCCCGACAGTTAGTACCTTCCGCTCTCTCTCTTACTCTCTCTCCCTCTCTGGTTTTCTGAACTGTCACTTGTTCATACTAAATAATTACCGACTGATCTACTGCTAGACGATCCGAAGGATCTAACACCTAGCTCATCACTTGCGCCGCCGCTTCTGCTGCGCTGCTGGTGCGTGAGCGTCTCGTCTCCCTCTCGACCTCCATCCATGGCGACACCGGCGGAGCGCGCGCCGGTGTACTTCGCCAACGCGCTTCTGCCAGCGCCGCTCCCGACCCCGCCCAAGAGTAAGATGCTGCCGCTGCTGCCGACGCCGCTGCGCGTCACCGTCGTCGTCCTCCCCAATCCCAACCCCACCTCATCGCCGCCCAAGAAGCCAAGCCGCGCCGACACCGACGAGAGGTGGGGCACACGCAAGGACGTCGGCAGCAACCCGCCCTCCAAGCCTGGTCGCGCCGACGCCGTCGCGAGGTGGGACGCGCACAAGACCAAACCTGCTGCCACGGCCACCCCTGCGTCGTCGTCGTCGTCGTCGTCAGGGTCGGCCGGGAGCGGAAGTCCGGCCGGCCGCGCGTCGTCGTCGGCCGAGAGGTGGGACAGCGACAAGATGACGAGCGCGACATCGTCCTCGGCGAGCAACGACATGGAGTTGGACATGCCGCGGCGGCAGCTTCTGCCGCGGGCGCTCTACGCTGGACCGGGCTTCATCGCCGCGCCGGAGCCAAGCATGCTTCCCATGCCATCGTCGTTGATGGCGCGCGCTGCATAGCTGCAAGCCTGCAAGGAATGGTGCACTTGATGATCGTCGCCTTAAAGTTAGCAAGGCCTGCCACGTGGTGATGTGTGCTCGTAATCTGCATTCTATGAGCAATTAGACTAGCAACTAGAAATAGAATGTTGCATGTTGCTGAGTACCATGTACAACTTCTTGCGTTGATCCATGTAATCTCAATTGTGCTGTGATGTTATTTGATTTATTTAAACTTGCGTCAAGTTCTGCCAATTTATGATCGTTTAGCATCCATTGTGCAGTTTCGGCCCAACTCTTTGAAATTAAAGCTGTCCACTTGTCTACTCCTCTCTATATGCTGCTATATGCTCTCCATTGATTTGGATGACGTTTATTTCATTTGCCCAATTTCACGGACCCAGAAATTTTGCCCCTAAGGGCACATGCCCTCAAGCGCGCGGCCGTTGGCGTGCATCTCCATGCGCATCCGACGACGCGCGCATGTGGGCACATACCCTTAGGGACAAAGAAAGATTTTCCCCCAATTTCACCTCCTTCTCTAGCCAGTCGGGCCCACAATGGTGATGGTATGTGTGTGGAAGTGGAATACAATGGGTGGTGGTGGCATGCCACAGGGTGGTGGTGGAAGCTGGTTGGGGATTGTCACCCAATGTTTTAAATAGCGGGCTAAGACGTTTAGCGGTATATATCTAAAATAGCTAATAGCGGAGCTATATCGGGCTATAATGGAATATAGCGGCTAAATTATATATGAACTCAAATAGCGGCACCCTGCCTCAAAAGGCTATAGCGGGCTATAGCGGCAGCTATAGCGGGAGATTTAAAACTATGTTGTCACCGCAAGGGCTGCTGCGCTAGTTGCTGCTGCTAGAGGACGAAAGGGAGAACACCGTTTGAGGGAGAGAGGAAAGGGAGGAGAGAAAAAATTTCCCCGAAGGCCTAAATAAAGGGATGAGTTTTGTCAATCTACTATAAAAATATTTTACTGAAATCACCAATCATATTTTCTGAATCCTCTATGGTAGATTTTAAGGAAAAGAAACAAAAAAGATCCAGTGAAGATGTTCTTATACGTGAGTGCGAAAAATAAGAAGTGATAAGTGAGTGGAGATGAGCTTTTTTCGGCTTAGATTTTGGTTCGGGTGGAGAGGAGCTTTGTGCGGCTGATTTTGAGTTGGCAAAACTAAGTATTTACCACAATTGCCACCAGTTAAAAACAAACTTTGCATGCCATTTGTGCGTTTCCTTCCCTTCGCGTTCTCCCGCAGCCGGAATTGCTAGGGCTTGCTGGCCGGCCGCCGCCCGGCGCCTCCGGCCAGGTCGCACAGCGCCAGCCACCACGTACATCCACTCATCCGTTCCCTAACCGGTGCTCCTGGGAGAGGTGACGGCGAACCGGCTCCTCCGCTGCCGTAAAGATCGTCAGCCTCCGGCCGCCTCCGACGTTGCTGCTGCAGACGAGTCCGGCCGGCCTACCTCGGACCTCCGCCCAGTCCTTGCCGCAAAGCCGACGTACGTGAGCATCTCCTCTCCTCCTTGCTCTTCCAATCAGATCTGGAAAGGCGTTGCTCAGAGGTTACAACTTACAATCTCCTTGCTGCAATTTGGATGGAAAGAACTGTGCATTAACTTGTTGCAGTTTTTGCCTTTAGAATTTCACGTGAGTCTGATATGACACAATATTGATAAAAAGGGTTTCATGGGAGTAGAATGATTTGTATGGCAATGAAACTAGTCCACACTGTTTCCAACACAAATCCCCACTAAGACTTGCCTTAACAACTGCAGCTTAAAGACAAAACACAAGATTGATTAGTGATTACTAGTAGCTCTAGCTAAGCTGATGATGCTTGATACTACAACTGGAATTTATCTGGCTATATGTTAGGAAGAATCATTTTTTCAGTAGCAAACCGTACAACAGGCCTAATTAACTTGTTCAGTAATGGTATGTCCTGCTATGTTCTGAATTTGCCTGCCACGTCCTTCTATGTTCTAAATTCTTTCCTTTCCCCTGAAATTTACATGCACTGTCTGTTAGTTCAACTGTGAGCACACCCTGTTTATTATTGCGTAGTCCTGTACATTTAATTTTCTCATCTTCATGAATGCCGGAAGCCTGTTAGTGAGTTAGTAATTGGCTGGTTGCAATGCTAATTCTGTACATATAGATGGAAAAAGGGACAAAAAAAAAAAGAAAGCCACTGCAAAATTGGATGTCATTGCACATAGAGCGTGGATAGAGATAGTTTTAGAAGAGATCGCTACTACCCAGAAGTCCAGAACAGGCCATAAGGTTGCACACAGACCATGTTGAAGTTTGAGGAACAAACTGGCAGGGTCCTACTGTCGTAGCCAACATAGTAATAGGTGGGATAGATTCCCTCAAAGCTGTATACAGAGCATGGAAGACTTTGAAGATCCATGCCCCGAGGTTAGGGGGCGACCCTAAAATTCAGACTATTGCTACAACCGAAGAGTCGTGGAATGAAAAAATTAAGGTATTTTTTTAGATTAAGGTATAGACGAATATATGTTTGTTTTTCTCAGTTCATGAGCATTAGTTACAAATGGATCGACATTTGTCTTTTATTTACAGGTGGCCCCAGCTTGTAAGAAGTATAGGCATGCACCATTGGAATATGAAAATGGGTTAGATGCCATTATTCATTTGTTAACACTCAACATGCATCAATGAATCTTCAGAATCTGCGTGAGTGCCAGGTGTGGATCATATGGTCAGTCTGGGTCTGTTGACAACAATTCACCTATCGCAACACCCATTGGAGACAAGGGGGAAATGAGTTTCTCAAGGATGTATCCAGCAAAGAAATCTGTCAAGAATCAAGCACTGATCGGCCTCGTCTTAAATCAATGTCTCGATGACCGCGTACCTATCCACCATGGATAACAAAATTACTAAAAAGCTTACAACTCTGGCTGCAGCTGCTATCTTAAACTCATTAGGCAAGTGGGTTGAAACCAGTGTCATTGATTCATACATCAAAACCCCAGTAAAACATGTGTGGTAAGCACTTATGTGTGTTACCTAGAACATAATCGTCATCCCAATAGCTGAATATCTCCAATATCTACCACAACAACATGGATAGATACAACATTGAAATAGCTTGCTGCACTCACCATGGAAACCATCTCAATTACCCTGTCCCTGTGTCCAATATAATGCCTAGACAAACCAAAATTACCCACCGCATCCCCTACTTGCTACCTAATATTACATCGACTTTTTTTAAACAGCATGGAAAATAAACGACACACCATCACCTAAGTTCCATAGTGGATGAGCCAGGCTCCATAGATGCTATCTGAACGATAGCCAGGACCCCTGCTGGCGAGGCATGGCTTTGGTGCTGGGTCCTCCTCATTGATGCCATTGATCCCCTCATGATCCAAGGCGAATGGAGGGAGCTATCAATTGATGCCATAACCATGCGGCGACAAATGTGAGATCCAGAATGGGTCAAGTGAGGCTAGGAACCGAAGGCATGGAGTTGTTTTTTTAGTAATTTGAGTTAATACCATGGTGCTTCGTCGACATTGGTTTAGGGCTAGCGATAAAGAACCCATCAATTGAAATACTACACTATTGTTTTCTCTTGTATTGAGCCCATTGGCCATACAAATTATGCAAACTAAGTTATGTAGGGCTTTGAACATGTTGTTTGATTAAAATTGAATGAATGGAGTTTTTTGACATGTCAGTTTGGACACATGGTTGTATACTTTGAAATGACATTGGTTTGATCACTTGTTCTTTAAAGGAATTATGCAAGCTTAGAGCCTAGACTAGAAGTGCAATTTTCCTTGTGTTGGTTGATATTGCACCAATATTTTCACTGTCGTCAAGTCTAATGTAGTATAACAACATAGCGCCATCCCAAGCTTCTCCAATTATTCTAGATAGTGGGTCATGTTCCTCTATTACCCATTTATGAATTTTGAAAAGAAAACTATTCGTTTTTTGTGTGAAATGTGCGAGAACTTACGTGCTTATAATTCCTTATATGTAGGCCATGAAGCCTAGTGCTAATCAAAGTATTGACCCAAGAACACAAATGGCTTCTTCAAATGGTCATGCTGTACCTAATGTATCTCAAAGTGATTCAAAGCTCGAGCTCTTTGGTTTTGACTCTCTAGTCAATATTTTGGGACTCAAGAGGTATGATCACTTGTTCTACTATTTTCACCACATTTACTAGATATTAGGGTGTTTTTGCTAGCACTTTGTGTTTTCTTTTGTTAACCACTTGATATTTAAGGAAATGGCTAGAAAACTAAGGCTATTTATTTTACTCTACAAATGAAAAGGAACGTGCCATTTATCTAATTGATTATGAACAGTATGGCAGGAGAACAAGCTCAGGCACCATCTAGCCCTAGGGACAGTGAGGATGTTGAGATAGCCATTGGATTCCCTAAGGTTTGTTTTGGTCCATGTGGGCAAAACGCTTAACTGTTCATAAACATAACTTTGTTGATAATTACATTTATTTTATTTGGTGTGTAGGAAACTGAGCCTAAACAAGGCACCTTGATGGGTGTATTTGTTCCATGTCTGCAGAACATCTTGGGAATAATATATTATATCCGTTTTACTTGGTATACTTCTACTATCGTTTTATTGTGTATGTGTTGCATTAGTTTCTAGATAGTTTTCCAGCTTAAGCACACTAGCTTTCATTAGTGTATTCACATTTTCATGTCATCAAGTATCATGTAAAATATAACTATCTGTTTTTGGCAAATAGCCTTCATGCTACATTTGCTATCTGTTTAGTCATTAGCAGCAAATCTATTTTCATAGTTAACCAAAACCTTAGAATGGTAATGTTGTAATCTTATAACCAAGTCTAGATATAGTAAGTCAATAGTTTAAATTAGTGCCTCAAAGTATTATTCTATTTTAGTGTCAAGAAGTTTTGGCATTTTGAAATTTGTGCTTCATGGCATTGTCTATTTCTTATGGACAAACTAACAATATATTCCAATGTTCAAAAATTGTCAATTTATTTCTATTTACTACAGGATTGTGGGTATGGGAGGCATATGGCAGTCACTTGTTTTAGTCGCATTTTGCGGTGCATGCACATTTTTAACTGGATTGTCATTAAGTGCGATTGCAACAAATGGAGCAATGAAGGTATGCTGAATGTGAGTAGAGTTAGTGGTAGGTGAAGTTTATTGAAGTAGGTTACAATCCGCATTTGCAAATCAATGAGTTGTTCTATGTTCATGAAATATGTGAGATGGTGAGGTTAAAACCTAAAATCTAACAAGTAGTAAAAATATTTAATGAAAATCTCAAAATTAGAAGGAGAAAAAAATCTAAAAATGTACTAGAATTATTTTCCTTTCCATATCCTTCTTGTATTTTCTCAGTCACCCACTTGTTTAAAAATAAGTAAAATAGTTCACAATTTGTTGTATTTGAATGGATGGCCTAGAAATTTGAACACCTATAGAGTGAGATATATTTTCTTTTATTCTCAGGGTGGTGGCCCTTACTATCTAATTGGTCGTGCACTTGGTCCAGAAGTTGGGATTAGTATTGGGTTGTGCTTCTTCCTTGGAAATGCAGTTGCTGGAGCTATGTAAGTCCATGTGTTTATTTTCCCGTCATGCATGTGAGTGTTAGAGAAATGATATGTGACCCTCAGGGCCTAAACCCCCCTAAATCATTAATCATAGTTAGGTGTATATCATTGAAAGGATCCTGATTTGCTAATGATCACCTTGATGGGGGTAGACTAGTGGATCTACAAATTTTTTTACAGAACTTTGTGGGAACATGACTAGTAACATGTTGCTCACTTGGTTTTGCAACCAAGTGATCAAGATAAAGGAATAAACTTGCAAGAAAGTAAATCACTTAGTGCTACAACTCGAAATGTACCTAAGTGCAAACCTACAACAAGAACAATCATTAGGTGCTTCTCTAGCTGCAACTAGCAAGACAAGAAACAACTTAGCCCTAAGAAGACACTACTAGCAAACTAGAAGCTACTCCTAAGAACTACAAGCTACTCCTAGATGGATTGATAACTGTAACTGTGAAGATGATGTCTTAATGAAGCCCACATCTTGGAGCACCTACAAGCACTAGTGCACATAACAAACACAAGAGATAGCATGAAGGGGCAAAAAAACACAAGGGAAGCATAATTACATGGAGCACAAAGGGAACACAAGATTTATCCCAAGGTTTGGCCAATCCATTAATGGTTGTCTATGCCCCTATTGAGGAGGACACAAAGACCTAGTTACTCTCAAAAGACCCGGGCATTCGGTTAGACCGAATTGATCGGTTCCTCGATCATTTGCAAATATCGGTTACCCAAAATTGTAAACCAACTGGTTCTTGAAAAAAACTCAAGACTAGGTATTTTGGATTTAGTCTTTGGTTCCAACCGAATTGACTTATAAAATAATCATAGAAAACAAAACAAGATGAGAAAAAATGTGTATGTAGCCATAGAGCTAGGGGCATCATCGAGCCCATCAGGATGCTAGGTGAGGCGATATGGTCAGGGTGCCTCATTGATGCTATTGAACGATGGGGCAGGACACCACATGAGGCCACCATGATGAGGGGTTGAGGGCGTGTTGTCATCGTGGCTGACCAGGTGACCACCCTAAAGTTCACTAGCCATCTGGATTCAGGGAAGGGTGGGAGGCTGGAGCAGCACCGTGCCACCCGCTGTTGTTCACCAGGCGTCTCGTATTGTCCTGCACTTGTACACACTCCAAGTGGTGAAGTGGATCTCCTTGCCTCATTTCCTACAAAGAGGGACAGAGAGGACATAGGAGTACAATAGTGTTCGTCAGCTTGTCGTGAGTTAGGTGGGATACAGATGGCTGGATAGCTATGCCTTGTGTGACCGCGGTTGGATTGGGAGTTTGGGAGATGAGATATGGTTTAGGAGAAACAGGAAGATGGTACCAGAATCAGAAGTATGGGAGAGAGGTGAGGTAGAGATTCGAGGATGATTTAGGGACTTAGGGTTAAGCTATTATTTTGGGCTGCCTTGAGCTTTTTTAGTATTTTAGTTTTTTCAACTTTGGTCACTTTCATTTGGTCTCCATTATTTTGGTTTGGATTTTAGTCATTAGTTAATTATATACCGACACTTGGCTCTCAACCCTTTCCTCCGTCTAGTGACCATTGTTCTTGTGAGCTGCACCACAACGCTTGTGAGTTTCAGGGTCATTACAAGCCAACTATGAGAGCTTAAACTCTCTAATATCTCTCCACACTAGGCTAGAATCCTCTAATCTTTGAAGCTTAAAGGGTTTGATTCTTTCCTCTAGTTTCAAACACTTGCACACGTGGCAAAAATCTCCATGGAACTACCCAATCAGGGGCACATATAGTGAAAAGGATTGATTTCTAGATGTGGGGTTGGAAAAGGATGACCCAGTTGGGGGGTGTGTTGTAGGCTAGGGGGGCTGTTGTGTGTAAAAGGGCCCAACCCAAGTTTCTAGGGACCCGTTATAGGTATAGGATCCTACTTGTAGACCTAAACAAAATAGCTTGGCCCACAACTCCAATTGGACAGGGCTTGGATAGTGAGAAGCATACCCAAAAAATATTAGCATGGTCCGAGACCAACCCAGAACAATTCTTTTAATTATTATTCAACTAAAAACTTGTGGGTAGACTCCCATGCATGGTCCTGGCTCGAAAAGAGTTGACCCGACTATGCCTATGGAAGTTATTGGGTTAGTGGGCATGGATTTGCAGCCCAAAAACACAGGCCTTTTTCAATACGGCATGAAAAATGCTCAGGTCCACCTACTTGTAAGGCCCAAGGACCTAATTGTACCATTCAAAGACCTTAATTTATTGTTTATTGTGTAAGTCGATCCAATGCAAGTGCAACAGATAATATAGTGCTTGCTAGTTGATCGTCAATGTTTAAGGTCAATTGTCTGGTGCTTTATTTTTTTTGTTTCAAAACTCTTTCAATTCAACCTCTTTGGGTTTTTAACTTTTGTCTTCACATCATGATGGATCTCTTGAGCGCTCTAAGATACTTCGTAACCTAGCAATTTTAAAGAAACTTTCACAGGGTCTATATAAATTGACCTGGCTGATTTTTTTTGCAGAAAGCATATGTAATTGTTAGAACTCCCCCACACTTATTTTATCATGAACCAAACTTGGTGTGCTACTTTTTAGGTATTCCTTGATTGGTTCATGAAGCTCCTACAGTCACAAACATGCACAACCAAATAGTCACAAGTGAAAGCATAACCAAATAGGCACAATTGAAAGCACAAAGAGGTGATAGAATCATGAAAGTGAGACAAATCAAAACAAGAGACAACGATCAGTAAATGGTACAACAATAAGTGGTGCAACAACTATACCAACAGCCCTCACAAACTATCATCTACTTGGACCCTACATCTCCATTAAGTGACCACAAAGGTCAAGCTCGTGTCTGGTCTATCTAAACTACCACTTCCCTCGTTGATCTTTTCCCTTGTAGGGCAAGATCGTAGCCGTCACAAACTATCCCACTGCACTCCATAGCCTTGGGTGCTTGCCAATAATGCCTAGCCATCTAGGAGCCAAGCTTCAAGAGTAACAAATGTGGCTTCAGTGATTGCTTGACACAACCACAAAGTATGCTCAAAGCTTGGAATCAGCTCCCAAGTTCTCACTCATGCTCACACAACTCAAAGCTCACTCTCTAATCCAAAGGGTATCTCACTTAGACTCTAGGCACATGAAGGGAGGAATATACGATGCTCTCAAGGTTTTCTAAAAATTAGATGGATGTGGAAGGCATCAACAACCCCTCAAAAAGTGGGAGGGGATGAGTATGTATAAATACTCAACTCCCATGAAATAGCTATTAGGGTTAAAGTCAGTCAAAATCGGCCTAGTTGGGTTCTTTCAAAACTAGCCATTGCTACTCAAACGTGCGCAAAATTGGCCTAGCCAGTTTTACCAGCTTTTATCCACTCTTTTCTAAAACTAATGTTTAACACTAGAGTATCTTTCTAGATTTGATTGGAGCACTTTTAGGCCTTGTCTAGTAAACAGTGTTGTATCTCTTTTGAGTACGACACACCTATAATTGAGGTTAAAGATATGCAATTAATTCATACTTTGAGCCTATAATTCTTGAAATTGTGTGATCACTTCAATCTTCATCATCTTGGGGCCTTCAACATTGCCATTTTCGTGAGCATGTCCTACTTGAGCTTGTGACTTAGGATGTTCCAAACCATGTGATCAAGATTATACTTTTTATCCATAAGTCACTTGTTCATATGATTTAACAATGATTTCATCTTGCATATAACATGAGCATCATAGCTCAATTAGTTCATTAGCTCAATGTAAGTACTCTCTTCTTCACGTTAGCCATGGTACCTCTGTCACCAAGCTATCACTTGTCCTTTACCTTCGCTTTGTTTCTCAAAGCTATTTTCTTGCTACCTTCATCCTATCGAGCCATCCTCAAATCACACCATATCATGAATCAACATTAAGCACTCAACTGAATTCATTTATTCAATACTGTGATCCTCACTTGAATATCAATCTTGAAATCAATCAAGCTTCGATACCAACAACCCTTGATCAATTCGAAGTCACAATTTCAATATCTTCATACAATGAAAAAGCCTCATGTGTGAGACCAATTGATATTCATCAAAGCATGCCGCTTTTGTTATTTCCAAATGCTTGTCAATTCTTCATTTTGTCAATCAGTTTTTGGAATCAATTCTCATTTGCTTGTCATTTGAGTCCAACACAATAATCAACCTAGGACTAAGTACCTGCATATATCTCATCAATTACATTAGTCCAATGATCGGGTTGTCCTTCAATCCACCAAAACTCACTTAGGGCCTAGATGCACTTTCAGAACTTGTTAGAATGTAATTATAACAACCTATATTGGGCGTATGGCCCATTGGCCTGTGTACATTGTAACCCTAGCCTATTAGGCTATATAATGAAGGCCACCCCCCTGATTAGGGTGTGCGGTGTTATTCTACATGGTATCACGAGCTCTGGGGGCCTGATCCTGGGATTTCCTCTTTCCTTTTCCGCTGTTCGTGTGCCCTTCCTCGAGGGCACGTGCCACCGCACCACAGGGCCGCTGCCGCCTCTGCCTCGCGCGCCCCTCCAGCTGCTGTCGTGCTAGCCCGCTCCAGCCGCTGCCGCCTCCGCGCACAATTCATCGCGTCGCTCAGGCCACACCGCTCGCTGCTGCTTTCAGCCGCGCGACGCACCTGCAGGCCGCCGCCTCTGCCGCCCAACGCGAGTCGCGCCGCACAGGCCGCTGCCTACCCGCGCCCCTACTTCTAGCGAATAGGCCGCGCGCGTCGACTTCGTCATGACGTCCTCAATGACTTCCTCTGCTACCTCCGGTGTTCTCGGCTCCGGAACCTCCAGCACCATGGGGGACGACATCGCCCCTACCTTCTATGCCGCCTATGCCGCCGTCAACGTCAAGCGGCACGTCCCGATCGCCCTCAGCCTCGAGCGCCCCAATTACTCCAAGTGGAAGGCGTTCTTCACTGCCCTCTGCGCCAAATATGAGCTACTCGGCCACATCGATGGCACAGAGGCTGCACGCTCGGCTGACCCCACATGGTCTCAGCCCGACGCTTGCATCCATGGCTGGATGTACGGCTCCTGTGACAACACCGTCCTCAACCTCGCCATGGAGCTTGATCAAGACGCGTGTGCCCTGTACGTCTCCATCGAGGCCCTGTTCCAGGCGAACAAGGAGCCTCGCGCTGTCGTCCTCGGGCAGGAGTTCCACAGCATGCTACAGGGTGATCTCTCGGTCGATGCCTACGCCCAGTAGATGAAGCATACTGCTGACGCCCTACGGGAGGTTGGTCACACCATCTCCCCTGTGCAGCTTGTGCTCAACCTCCTGCGCGGCATCAACCCTTGCTTCACCACCACCGCCGACATCATCGCCAACACGTCGCCACTCCCGGACTTCAAGGCTGCCACAAACATGCTCCGTGTCAAGGAGCTTCGCCTCGGTTCTGAGGGCAAGGAGGCTTCGGCATCAGCATTCGTCGCCTCCTCCACCTACTCTTGCACTTTGCCATCCTGCCGGTCCACTCCCGCGCCATCCAACCGTGGGGGTGGTGGCAAGGGAAAGGGGGGCAAGGGCAAAGGAGGGCGTGGCGGCAACGGCAACAACAGAGGCGGTGGGTGCAACCAGCAGCATGGCACCCACCAGGGCGCTCCAGGTGGACGTCAGGCACCTCAGCCGGCCGGTCCTTAGGTTTGTTATAACCCTTGGGCCGTCTAGCAGTGGCCTCCTCAGCAGCAGCAGTGGGGCGCGCCATCCCCGCCTCCTCCACTGCCACCGCCCCCTTCGCAGGCGCACACTGCCTTCGTGCCGGCCCAGTACTCTACCACGCCGCCAGGGTACGGGTACGGCTCCTGGGACGCGACCAGCCTGATCGCCACCCTCAATCAGATGGCGGTTCAGGGGTCTTCCCCCTGGGTCATGGACAGCGGAGCGACATCCCACATGTCCTCCAACGACGGTATACTTCTTTCCCATCTCCCGTCACCACCGTCCTCCATTACGGTTGGTAACGGGCAATCTATTCCTGTCTTTAGTCATGGCACATCTTCCTTACAAATAGCTGATCGTTCCTTTCATCTTGATAATGTTCTTGTCGCTCCGCAACTCACCCGTAACCTGTTATCTGTTCGACAGCTTACTCGCGACAATAACTGTTCAATTGAGTTTGACGCCTCTGGTTTTTTCTGTTAAGGATCTCAAGACCAAGACGGTCCTCCTTCGGTGCTATAGCAATGGGGACCTCTACACCATTCCACATCGCATGCCACCTCGCTGTCACGTCGCTGTCGTCTCCCCAGAGCTGTGGCACTCCCGCCTTGGTCATCCTGCACCTGTTGTCATCGCTACTCTAAATAAGCTATCAGCTATCTAGTGTAATAAAGCAGCTCGCCGCATTTGTCATGCTTGCCAGCTCGGTAAACATGCTAGGCTGCCTTTTGCTAGTTCGGTCTCTAGTACATCAGCACCTTTTGAACTTGTTCATTGTGATGTTTGGACCTCTCCAGTTGCGAGTATTTCTGGTTATAAATTTTATCTTGTGTTAGTTGATGATTATACACATTATTGCTGGGCGTTCCCTCTTCGTCATAAATCTGAAGTTCATGAACACATTGTTCAATTTGTTGCTTACGCTCACACATAGTTCAGTTTTGTTGTCCGCTGTTTTCAGGCAGATAATGGCACTGAGTTCCTCAACAATGCCACCGCCACCTTCTTGGCTGGCCATGGCATTCTCCTTCACACCTCGTGCCCCTACACATCCGCTCAGAATGGCAAGGCTGAGAGCATGCTCTGGACTCTGAACAATGGTGTTCGCACGCTTCTGATTCATGCCGCCATACCTCTATCCTATTGGGTCGAAGCTCTCTCCACCGCCATGTTCCTCACGAACCGACGGCCATCCTCGTCCAAAAATAACGGTATACCATATCATCTCCTCCACCACAAGATGCCAGACTACTCCATCCTCAGGGTTTTTAGCTGCCTATGCTACCCCAACCTTAGTGCCACGACTCGCCACAAATTGTCTCCTCGCTCCACGGCATGTGTGTTCCTCGGTTACTCCATCACAGAAGGGTTACCGGTGTCTTGACCTCTCCACTCGCAAGATCATCATCTCGCGACACGTCATTTTTTATGAGACTCACTTTCCATTTGCGGCCTCCAAGCCTCGACCGGATTCTCTTGATTTTTTGTTATAGGACTTACTTCCTGCGCCTGCCTCGTCTACCTCAGACGTTCGGCACTCACGGACCTCGGTGGCGCCTGCCTTGTCTGGCTCAGACAACGCTGGTGATGCCAGTGACCCCATCGAACTCGACCCTGCCATCCTGTGGCATGGCGCTGCTCACCGGCTGCCCTCCACTCCTCGGCAGGCCGCGACTCTAGCACCTCCTCCGCCAGCAGGTGTTGTCGCCCTTGCCCCTGCCAGGCAGCGGTTCGGCATCCACTACAGTCGTTGTTTAGCTCTGTTGCCGGCTCCACAGCCTCTGCCGCCGGCTCCACATCCGCCACCGGCGGCACCTTCGGCCCCACAACAGCAGGCAGTGCTACCCTAGGCTCCAGCACCGCAGGAGCTTCCTGCACGGGCGACTCATTCCCAGACAGGTTCCCTGCTGCCGCCCATGCAGCGGTACGGTTTCACCGTAGCGGCCTCTAGTCTGGCTTCTCCGTTGCCGGGTAGCTCTCGCGCCGCGCTCGCCGATGCGAATTGGCGTGTGGTGATGGCTGAAGAATACAAGGCGCTCATGGACAATGGCACCTGGCGTCTCGTTCCTTGACTGCCTTGAGCCAACGTCATCACCGGTAAGTGGGTCTTCAAGCACAAGTATCATGCTGATGGCTCTCTGGCTCGTCATAAAGCCAGATGGGTCGTTCGTAGGTTCTCGCAGCAGTACGACATCGACTACGATGAGATGTTCAATCCGGTTGTCAAACCAGCCACCATCCGGGTCATCCTCAGCATCGCCGCCTCTCGTTCCTGGCTGATCCATCAGCTAGACGTGAAGAATGCCTTCCTCCACGGCCATTTGAACGAGATGGTCTACTGTCAGTAGCCGCCCGGCTTCGTCGACCCGGCAGCTCCCGACCATGTTTGCCTCATGCAAAAGTCCTTGTACGAACTCAAGTAGGCGCCCAGGGCGTGGCACCAGCGGTTCTCTGGCTTCATCCAGTGGTCCGGCTTCACAGCTTCGGCCTCCGACACGTCTCTCTTTGTTTACAAAGTGGGATCTGACATCGCCTACTTGCTACTCTACGTCGATGACATCGTCCTGACAGTCTCGTCGACCTCGCTTCTTCGACGCCTCACCGAGCTTCTTCACTCTGAGTTCGCCATGACAGATCTCGGGGATCTTCATCACTTCCTCGGGATCTCTATCACGCGTTCTGCTGATGGCCTCTTTCTGTCTCAGTGCCAGCACGCTGTGGACCTACTCCAGCGCGCCGGCATGGCTGAGTGTCACTTTACGGTGACTCCTATTGACACTCAGGCCAAGCTCTCAGCTATGGACGACGCTTCGGTGGCGGATGCCACTCAGTACCGCAGCCTCGCCGGTGCTCTACAGTACCTCACGCTGACTTGTCCGGACCTTGCCTATGCAGTTCAGCAGGTTTGCCTCGTCCACCGGGCTTCACATCGGCACAAGCAGCATCACCAGCTTGACTGCCTACTCCGATGCTGATTGGGCTAGCTGTCCCGACTCTCGGCGCTCCACTTCAGGGTACTGTGTCTTCCTCAGTGACAACTTAGTCTCTTGGTCCTCTAAACGACAGACTACGGTCTCTCGTTCGAGTGCGGAGGCTGAGTATCGTGCTGCTGCACACGTTGTGGCGGAGACTTGTTGGCTTCGTCAGTTACTTCAGGAGCTCCACGCACCCATCTCTTCGGCGACGATCGTCTACTGCGACAATGTTAGTGCTATCTACATGATCGCCAATCCAGTTCATCATCGTCGCACGAAGCATATTGAGATAGATATTCACTTCGTCCGTGAGAAGGTTGCTTTGGGATAGGTTCGGGTGCTCCATGTTCCATCATCTCATCAGTTCGCGGACATTATGACCAAAGGGTTACCTGTACAGTTATTCACTGACTTTAGGTCCAGTCTTTGTGTTCGTGACACTCCCGCTTAGACTGAGGGAGTGTGTTAGGAATGTAATTATAATAGCCCATATTGGGCGATGGCCCATTGGCCTGTGTACATTGTAACCCTACCCTATTAGGCTATATAATGAAGGCCACCCCCTTGATTAGGGTGTGCGGTGTTATTCTACAGAACTACATTCAAAGGTTGCCACAACTCACTAACACGTAAACTCAACATCATATAACGAGGCTTGAATTGCTTGTTTTCTTGCACATCTATGGCAACTTGATCTATGAGTTAGGTTCCTAAAAATGCTACTCAAAGCTCAACAAATAAAATTAGACCTTTACATGTTTTGTCATCTTATCAATAAAATCCATTAGGGGCCAAGATGCACTTTCAATCCTTAATTATTATTTTGTGATAGGACCTGCTAAAATCTTAGTGTCATCTTTGATCTTTGGCAATATTGTGGTTGAGTCCAAAACCCTCATGTTGGCATATGTTCTTGAGAATTTATAACATGCTTATTAATAACCGTCAATTTAGGACTAAAGGAGGAAATAACTATAATATTACATGGTGAAAAAATAAATCTTGGTTCTTGCAATGTGAGCTTAATCAAGTTTCAGATATAGCAACCTTGAGCGTGTAATTCCATTCTTTTATGAGTGGAGTGCTTGGATACGTTAGTATTTTTCTCTATTTGCTAACCTTCTCCTGTGGAGATATTATGACCTACTATGTTCTTATTTGTGATCCCTAATTTTAGGTATGTGCTGGGAGCTGTAGAAACATTTCTAGATGCTATTCCGTCAGCTGGGTTCTTTCAAGGTACTCCAGCAAGTTTTCTCTTGGTTTTCTTATGAATATTTTATGTGTGGATGATCAATCTGTATATCTACCATAAAATGAACAGGTTTATCATTCTATGTCAAGTGTTGTGAAAGATACATGCAATGCTAACATGCTAGTCATATAGTTTATGTCTGTATATGCGCTTTATGTGCATGTTCCCATAAAAATAGCTACTATCAAATTTAAACAAAAAAGTCTATTTACCCTTGGTGCTAGGAGCAACAATTAAATTGAGATTTGATTGCAAGTTTGTTATACTAGTTTGGTGAAACTATGGATTCTGATGTTTCTTTGGCACTATTTGTCGAATGGTTGCAATTGTGGAAGAAAGGGTCAAGGGATCCTGATGTAATTTTCATTGTTTTTGTCTCCAAGTCAGATGGATACGCTATTATAATGACCATCCATGGGCGAAGCTATGGGTATTCCCCTGTATTCCAAGGAATACCCATATTTTTTCTACAAAAATAAATATATGTATATAAGTATATACATTGTAAAGGTCCAAAAGCCCAGTCGACCTTCTACCATCCCATGAAGTCACCAGAAACTACATCCATCTCCTGTCTCCACTCTCCCGTTTGGCAAATCGGCGTCCTCCCTCCATGACACAGCACCTCAGCCAGTGAGTTGTGGCACATTGACTCAAAAGTCAGAAGCAGCAGTCACGGTGCAGCCAGCACCCCTCCCGGCTCCCCCTCAACCCCCCTCAACCCCGCTGTCCGCTCGACTCCCCCTCGCTGCTGCAGTCAGCAACCAACGTCCAGCAGCGGTGTTGTCAAAAAAAAAAACGTCCAGCAGCGGTGGATGGCATTGAAGTCGTTGGCTGTCACTGCAGTCTACAGTAGCCAGCACGGCAGCACCCCTCTCCCTCAGCGGCTCGGCACTGCCTCCTAGCTCCGCTCGACTCAGCGTCTCTCTCTCCCAGATCTATTCTCCAGTCCAAACTCTAGGCTTCCATGTTCAGATTTCATTTTCTTCTCTAATTTAGAACAAATTGAAATCTTGATTGATAAAATCTAGAGTGAATCACTGTAATCTAATTTTTTTTGCATCGTATTCTTGTTATGGTCATTGTGTTATGAACTTATGGTCCAATATATTTCATATTTGTATTGAAACTTTTTTTTGTATGTGACCCTACTGTAAACTGTGACCACCGTTTTTGTTATATCCACTAGCTCAAAACCAATCTTAGGAAGTGCCTGTGGGCAACAAATATCCAATATTTGTGGTGTTTTGATAGTAAAATTTCATATTTCTCATGGGTTGGGATAATTGGAGGTGCAAATAAAGATTATAAGTAATTTATTTTTACTAAAGGAATATCTAGGAGATTATTTGTTACAGTTTCATGAAGTGCAATTTTTTTTAAAATCAAATCGTTAGTAGCACAAGGGAACCTTTTTCTTTGAAGTGCTGAATTTGTGAAAAGCTTACTTTTGCAGTGGTCATGTTCTCCATTCTAAGTTCTGTTTATGTAATATTTTTGTTTAAATTAACTTCTATAAATTTTATTTAAAAGCAGAGACTGTAACAGTGGTCAACAACACATTAGTAAATGGTACAACAAAAAGTGGTGCAACAACTATATCAACACCTAGTCTGCATGACCTCCAGATCTATGGTGTCGTTGTGACCATATTACTCTGTTTTATTGTATTTGGCGGTGTCAAAATTATCAACAAGGTTGCACCTGCTTTCTTAGTACCAGTCCTCTTCTCAATACTATGCATTTATGTTGGCGTCTCCATTGCACCAGAGCCTGGTGCTTCAAGTAAGTAGTCCTTTGATTATTATTTTGTTTTTTTATTCTTTTTTGCATTGAACTTTTATTAATGTATTTCCTACCTAGAGGGAATCACTGGGTTAAGTATCGTTACACTTGCGGAGAACTGGAGTTCAGAGTACCAACCTACAAACAATGCTGGGGTTCCTGATCCAAATGGGTCGATATATTGGGATTTTAAGTAGGGCCTTCTCTGCTTTTGACACTTACCTTTTGAAACCTTCCAATTAGTGACATAATAGTGTGACTTATTCATATTTATTAATCTATAATCAATGCACACCTGCTGACAGTTTTCTATTTTTCTTTCAGTGCATTGTTAGGACTCTTTTTCCCAGCAGTCACCGGAATCATGGCTGGTTCAAACCGGTCTGCTTCACTGAAAGACACACAGCGTTCCATACCAGTTGGAACATTAAGTGCTACCCTTTCAACTACTCTGATGTATCTGCTATCTGTGTTTCTTTTTGGAGCCTTGGCTACAAGAGAAGAGCTTCTAACTGACAGGTTCCATATTCCTTAGAAATATGGCATCACTCATCTTGCATTCTAATAACTGTTGATAGTATGTTTCCTAGTGGTAGATACCTCTATCTTATTGAATCTGTGACATCAAAGGGGAGTGGTGGATGCTTTACATGCGTTGTCATTTAGCACTCTTGCTATCCTACACTTGGTGCAAGGAAGCTAAACCTTTCTACTTGCATAAATGGCTTATTGGCGTTTCGCTAAAGAATCAATCTTTTTTTTCAATTTTGCTGAGATTGCTGGAGTGGTGACAAACTCTGGTGGTTATTTGAATTTAGCTAGCAATATTGTTGCTGCACCTTCTTCTCTGTTGTTGTCATGTGAAGTGCTACATATGAGAAATGGAACATGCTTAAATCTTCCATGAGTGCCATTTTCTTGCCTCGGAATTTAAGGGGAAAAACTAATTCAGAAATGCAGCAGCTGTTTATGTCTGAAGTCTTAACCACTGAATTTGAATGTAACTAGTAGTAGGTACTCATATTCTGTTGGGGGAGTGATCTAATATACTATAATATGATCACACAATTTGAATGTTGAAAGCTTTAATTCTCCAATTTCATATAGTACATTTTGTTGTTTCTTCAGACTAGCTACTTTTTGTCTTGTGTAGTCAGCTTCTAAACATGCCTAATATATGCAGGCTTCTTGCTGCAGCAATTGCTTGGCCCGGTCCAGCAGTAATTTATATTGGAATTATATTGTCCACTTTGGGTGCAGCACTACAGAGCTTGACCGGGGCTCCAAGGTTACTTGCAGCAATAGCGAATGATGACATCCTTCCCATTCTTAACTGTTTTAAGGCTTACGAAGGGTCTGAGCCTCATGTGGCAACTCTGTTTACAAGCTTCATATGTATTGCTTGTGTTGTGATCGGGAACCTGGATCTGATTACACCTACTATCACTATGTTTTTCCTTCTGTGTTATGCTGGTGTTAATTTGTCATGCTTTCTGCTGGATCTCCTTGATGCTCCTAGCTGGCGCCCTCGTTGGAAGATACACCACTGGGTCCTTTCGCTGATCGGTGCATCTCAATGTATTGGTATGCTTCTTCATTCCTATAATTTTGTTTGTGACCATATTTTATCGAAAATATATTTATAATCTGTAAATTATATTGCAATAACATCTTTAGAAGCATGTGGAAATTGAAGACTGAATCACAAAACAAGTGTACAAAATTTGAAACTTATGTTCATGGAACTGTTATCTGTTTTTTTCAAAGGTTTATGTCTCAAATAATTATATCCTTGAGCTGTATAAATATTTTGAATAGTTTGAGTTTAATGACAGATAATTTTCCCCTAAATATACAGTTATCATGTTTATGATCTCATGGACTTTTACCGTGGTCTCCCTTGCCCTCGCAAGCCTTATCTATTACTATGTCAGCTTAAAAGGAAAGGCTGGTGACTGGGGAGATGGATTTAAAAGTGCATACTTTCAACTGGCTCTGCGAAGCCTCCGATCGCTGGGAGGTAGAATATTTTTGCATGGAAAATAAACATTATTTAGCTGAGCTACAAGCTCCATGTTATATAACTATCATTATTTTCGTGCAGCAAATAACGTACATCCAAAAAATTGGTACCCCATTCCTCTTATATTTTGCCGCCCTTGGGGTAAACTTCCAGAAAATGTCCCGTGCCATCCAAAACTTGCAGATTTTGCCAATTGCATGAAGAAAAAGGGCCGTGGCATGTCGATTTTTGTCTCAATCATTGATGGTGACTACCAGGAATCAGCTGAGGAAGCAAATACAGCTTACCGTCAACTTAGTGCCTATATTGACTATAAGCATTGTGAGGGTGTTGCTGAGATTATCGTTGCTCGCTCAATATCTGACGGTTTCCGCAGCATTGTTCAGATAATGGGGCTAGGCAACTTGAAGCCAAATATTGTTGTCATGCGTTATCCTGAGATATGGCGTCGCGAGAATCTAATAACACAGATACCGTCATCATTTATCAGCATCATAAATGACTGCATTATTGCTAACAAGGCTATTGTTATTGTGAAAGGACTTGATGAGTGGCCTAATGAGTACCAGAGACTGTATGGGACCATTGACCTATACTGGATTGTGAGGGATGGAGGACTAATGCTTCTGTTGTCTCAGCTCCTACTCGCCAGAGATGGTTTTGAAAGCTGTAAGATTCAGGTATTCTGCATAGCAGAAGAGGGTACAGAAGCTGAGGAGCTAAAGGCTGATGTTAAAAAGTATCTCTATGATCTGCGGATGCAAGCTGAGGTTATTGTTGTGACCATGAAGTCAATGGAAGCACATTCTGAGATCAGCCCTAATGCTAAGAAGGATCCCCAAGAAGAATACGCAAGCGCTCAGGATAGAATCAGAGCATACCTTTCTCAGATGAAGGAAACTGCACAAAGAGAAGGGCGGCCACTGATGGAGGATGGCAGGCAAGTCGTGGTAAATGAAGAGAAGGTTGAGAAGTTCCTCTATACGATGCTAAAGCTGAATACAACTATCGTCAAGTACTCCATGATGGCAGCCGTGGTGCTGGTGAGCCTCCCACCACCACCTCTGAACCACCCGGCCTACTGCTACATGGAATATATGGATATGCTTGTCGTGAACGTCCCACGGATGCTGATAGTTAGGGGATATAGAAGAGATGTTGTCACACTTTTCACGTGATCGGATTTGATACGCATTTATAAGCTACGACCTAGTTCCTTTTGGAGGTTGTACATGCCGTTTCAGTGTGATGGTGGTTGCTCTCATGCTTAGCTAGCTGCATGGATTTTACTCCTGAGTTTGGAATTTGGAATCCATTTAGCAGATGAATACTTGCATAGGATTTAGTTACATTCTTTGTAGACTGAAGACATTTGCACGGATAGAAAATACATAGTCTAGAGATTATTTTTTATATAGAGATGCTCCAACGCTGTGTGTATTGTTTTATTTTGTATTCCACCTTCAGTAAAATATAAAATAGATTTTCTATCTTATATTACTGAGAGAAAGGATGTAACTATTGATGTACATATTTGGAACTATTTGTTACAATTTGAGTTATGTAATCATACAAAAAAATGTTGAAGTTCTAGCTAGATTGAAGAACTATTTCTCATTCTCCTCTCTTGTAATATAAAGGCTGGGTCATTGTTGTAATAAACATTGAAGTTGTGTAACTATTGATGTACATATTTGGAACTACTTGTTATTACAATTGCTTTCTTGTAATTGAAGTTCATTGTCGCAATCCATTGTTTCTCAAAGGCTGGGTAGCATCAGCATATACTGGCTGGTTTGCTGTGCATGTCGAAGCCCAGAAAGGCTAGTGGCGAAGTGCGCTTACTGCATTCCTAGGTCAGTTAGCTTGCTTGGCTTTTGCGTAGCAGCAACCAATATGGATCGCCTTTTTTCCAATTAGTCATAGAGAATTAATTACAAATTAATTAGTCATAGAGAACAATAGAAAATCTGAATGGCTAGAATTTTGTAAAGAAAAAGTAAATAATTAAAATGCACCATTTTTTGACAAGTATATATATATATATATATATATATATATATATATATATATATATATATATATATATATATATATATATATATATATATATATATATATATATATATATACCCATCCGATCCAGCCGGCCGGCCCAGCGTTACTGCTTTCCTTTCCAGCTGCATGCATGTGGATCAACACTGCAGGTAATTGCAGTAATTAATGACGCTGGATATTTGGAACTATTTTCACGCCTTCACACGGTGCCATTGCATGCATGCAAGCGATGTGTTACGAGAATACACATAAAGCTGGTGTACTAGTTCAGCTGGTGCCATGGCAAGTATTACGAGAATACTAGTATTAATAAGTAAATGGTATACTAGAAAATTTGTACCATTGATTGTGATTTACTAGAATATATGCCTTGCTATCCTTTTGAATTTGACAACTATGATTTACGAGAATTTACTTTGATTTACCAGAATGAACCTTGAATGTGAATTACCACTACAGCAGAGAAGGACATCACTGGCGGTTCAAAACCTCCCTTCACTGGCGGATTTTGAACCGCCATAACCAACTCGGCAGTGATGAGCTGATCACATCACTGCCGGTTATGCCAAACCGGCAGTGATAGCTCATGTATCACTGCCGGTTCGTGTTACAAACCGGCAGTGATACTTGAGCCATCACTGCCGGTTGTTTTAACCAACCGGTTGTGTAGATTATATTATCACTGCCGGTTTTCTTTGAACCGGTAGTGATATACTTTTCATAATTTACATTTTAATAATTATTTTATTTTCATTTCGAAGGGAGGTGGTGGGGTGGGAGGTCGGGGAGGTGGAGGTGGTTGCTATCGATCAATTTGATATCGATGTGAAGGTGGTTGTTGATCAGCGACAATACAATCCCATCAACATTTAAATTACAAAAGTTTCAAAAAAACTTTAAGTATCGAATTAAGAGTCGCATTACAATAGCCTATCAATGTGGTCTCTTCCGTACTGCGCCTTGTACTTCTTAGTCCTCACAATGGAGAATGATCCTTTCTTGGTCAATATCTCGTCCATCACAAACCTTGCTATCTCCTCTTGAATTCCTCTCATCTCAAAATCTAGCAACTGGTTGTGATTGTTTGCTTTGCGCTGTAATTGAAGCAAGATGATATTGAGATGCACAAACGTAAGACAAAACAATAAAAATGGGATGCCTACGTACCATGTCATCTCCCTTATTTGTTTTTGCGCCAAAGTATTTTAGCATTGCCCACATCACATAGAACCCGCATTCGTTGTTCCCCATCGGTTGATCTAGGGTCTTGAGATCCTCCATATACTTTACACTGAATGGGGCACTCCATTGCTTTTGCATCTTGCTATCGAGATTTTTCCAATTAGGTAATGCCTTCATTCTATGTTACATTGTAAATTAAGTGTGAAGACCGAGGACATTACAATATCCTATGTGATTAGAAAGTGTTGTGATATTGGGTTCACTTACTTATTCAACACTTTGACTAGGGGGTCGATAAGAGAAAGTAGTTTTTTCTTTGAGTCCCACACCTCGATATGTGAATCTTCAAGATAGATATCTACGAGGATGAAATGGTTGCTGCAATCACAAAGTCCATGTTATTGAATGACATATCAAGAAAAGAAACACTAAAATAAGGGTCGAGAACACATACTCGCAGTTGTAGGGTAGGAGTACGTTTGTTTTGTTGTTTCTGAACATCCTTTCAAACTCAATCTTCAAACTTGTTGGTATATAGTCATCTTCACCAGGGGCGGTGCATGTTGTCTCATTTACAAATATGGGATCCAAGAAGTCTATATTGCTCAATTGCTTCTTTAGGCACCATTTTGCCATACACCTGCATAATAAACATATGATATATTCAAATGCAAATCACGTAGTTTATTATAACGTTGTGAGGGTAGGGTACTTACATAGACCATATCATCAAAATCTGCATATCGAGCGAGCGCCGTTGGAAGAGCTGAAAGAGGTGTTCATAATAAATAATATGCACCGTTTCTTCAGGATGATTAAAAACCATTCCGGGAGGGATGCAAACTTCAAAACCGACACAGTCTCCGTTGGTAGTATCTAGGGAGTAATAATCATGCAACTGTCGCATGTATGTTGGCAAATCTCTATACTCTTGTTCGGTGGCGACCAAAGGATTGCCTCTTGAATACTTGTATGCGACCGTGGCTTTTTCAAAATCTCTCGTTCCGTAATACAACTCCGTGGCCCTCTCCATGGATATGCCCATGTTGTTGGCCAAGTTCTGTATCTCTAGCAATTCTTTGGTGTGTATTTCTCTAGCTCTGATTTGATTACTCTCTTTGTTGTGTTGCCTTTCAAATTTGGTCTGTTGTCTCCACTTAGGTAGACTGGCTATTCGATTAAAGAAGGCAACGGCGGCTTTCTTGCTTGGAGGCTCCACAGTCGGGTCCTTCATCTTACTCGTAATGCTAGCATCCACCTTCTTTTTACTTGTCTGGGGAGCATTACCAACCGAAACTGATGACCTCTTGTGTTGCGAGGTCGAACCTGATCGCACTTTGGATTTTCGCGGAGGAGGAGGTGTCTTCTCCTTTGGCTGTGGAGGAGGTGTTTTCTCCTTTGGCGGTGGAGGAGGTGGAGGAGGTGTTTTCTCCTTTGGCGGTGGAGGAGGTGTCTTCTCTTTCGAGGCAGGAGAGAGAGAATGAGGATCTTGCAGAGAAGAGAAACCTCTTGGCGGCGGCGATGCCGATGATTCACTGTCATCCTCATCATCCGAAGATGGCTGCTCATCTAGCTTGATGAAGCGTTTGCGCCAAGCCACATGAGTGCCCAAGTTGTGAACAAGACGCGGCCTATCTTCATCCACTGGGAAATCAATGTGTATCTTATTGTACTTCTTATCCAAGATCTTATCAATGCTGACCCTGGCATACCCGGGTGGCATTGGCTTGCCATGAATGATGCCGTCTCCTCTTGGAAATGCTTGTCCGACCGCCACCTTGTCTTTTGTCCACTGCTGACGGATGTACAACCTGACATTAATAGGTCCAGTGATGTTGTCCACCGGATGAGGAGCATTGACCTCTTCTTTGTCAAGCATAGGGGTTGAGCCGCAGCTACTGCGACCCTTGGGCACTGGGCTATTCAAAGTCAGGATAGGCTGCGGTTGTGTCGAACACATGGATTGCATAGCTGACATAACTCGTGCATCAACTTGAGCAGCTATCCGTGCTTCCATGCTATCTTCGATTTCCTTTCGAAACCTTTGGAGCTCTTCTTCTCTTTGCGTTCTAGCCCTCGCCCGGCTCCTATAGGATGAAGATTCACCTTCGAATGCTTTCACCCAAGGAACATTCCCGGCTCCTCTAGTGCGACCGGGGTGCTCCTTGTTTCCAAGTGCTTGTGTGAGCACGTCATTTTCTCTATCAGACTTGCGGTTACCTCTATTCACTTCCTCAGTTAAGGTTGAAATCCTCTGGAGGAGATTGCTGACAGGTTCACTACTGGCATTAAGGCTCCCATCACTATTGTATTGTGCCCCCCTTGCGAGTAGGTAGTTTACTGATCTGGGCTGCCAATCGCTTGTCTGAGGCCTAACGCCGCACTGCTCTAGTTTCTGGACTTCCATTTCCCATTCCGAAATCTTCCTTACATAGCCACGCGATCCTAGGCGATGAGGATCCTTTACCTTAAGCGAGTTTGCTCTATTTCTTTCGCTTGATGCCTTGGCCTCTTCGGATAGCTTGTAAGCCTTGAACTCCTCCCAGAAGTCTCTCTGCTTGTTGTATTGACCTCCCTCAAAATTCGGTTCTCTGTCCTCCTTGATTAACTTATACAAGGTTCCCTTGAAAGTCTTGAACGAGCGACCCATGATTTCCTTGGCCTTCTTCTTGACTGTCGCCTCGTCATAGTCACTAGGAAAAGTGAAATACCCTTTCAACTTGTTCCAAACTAGCTCCTTCTCACTTTCTGGAACCCTCCATGGGTCATCCTCATGACCAGTCTATTTCCTGTATTTGATCAGGATAAAGTCTCTTACAAGTGCCCCGATGACACTCTTATATGGGCCTAATGCTTTAAGAGGCTCCACCGGCTCCCCTACTTGGTCGAACTCAGAGATGTGCCAATGTTTACTTGTTTGAGGAAGCTTTGTTGCACCACGCTTAGTCCTACTGGTACCCTCACCACTTGGCTCTTGCGGTAGAACCTGCTTCAAAATTCATAAATAAGTCCCCATCAAACTTATCTAGCGTGATTTCTTACTATCGCGTTATTAGGTATGATCTAAGTTATTACCTCGTCTCCTTGGTCTAGCTGCAGATAATGGCTAGGGCTCTAATCGTTCTGATTGTTACCACCACCATTAGTTGGATCCTGCGACGCTCCTGTCGCAGTGCTCTCTGCTTGTGGGGTATCAGTAGTTCGGCGACGGGTGGTGAATTGGCGATGACGAGTCATGTTTCTAGACATGCATTTCGACAGGCAATTAAAAAATAGAAACCTTATTTGCCTCTCAGAGCTGAGGGATACGACTGTCCTTCCATGTAGGCATATGGTAAGCCTACTGGCAATCTATTCAAGGACTGCATTTTTTTGTTAGAAACCTTAGTAACTAGGACGAGAATAGGGGAAAAGCTTGCAATAAGTACTGAAGTAAGTAAAAACTTGACAACTAAAATACATTTCTTGGAAGCTACAGAATGTCCCATTCTAATCTATCCATTATCAGCACACACACACACCCCAAGAATACATATCCTGATAGAGTAATATTTCAAGGAAGTGTTCATTTCTAAAAAGAAAGGAAAAAGAACAAAAGTTCAACAAGATTAAAACTACCTGTCTCAACCGAACAATAATTTCTCGGTACTAGAGATCATGAATACGAGCAACAAGCACACACATGCACAAGTTCACCCACACACAACCAGGAAGAAGGAAAAAAAGACAATGTGAGGTGGGCATTCTATCGAACACCTTATGGGCACTCACCGAGTAAGCAGGGGTGGCGCGCTCAACAGCGACGTGGAGGAGCTCCTCGCGGCGTCGGCGTAGCTGTAGGGGATGGCGGCATTGAGGAAGCGGTAGGGGACGACGTCGTGAAGGGCGGCGTCGGGCTGCGGCGTCGTGCAGTGCGCGTCGGGCGACGGCGGTGTGCACTGGCGAACAGCGTCGAGCGCGTAAAATGTCATGCTGCCTTGGAGCGCGCCAGCGCCTTATATAACCCACACATCACTGCCGGGTGGTTATTATAACCGGCAGTGATGTCCCATATCACTGCCAGTTCTAATGACCACCCGGCAGTGATGTCCCATATCACTGCCGGTTCTAATAACCACCCGACAGTGATGTCCCATATCACTACCGGTTCTAATAACCACCCGGCAGTGATGTCCCATATCACTGCCGGTTCTAATAACCACCCGGCAGTGATATGGGACATCACTGCCGGGTGGTTATTAGAACCGGCAGTGATATTGATTATTTTTAAACATTTTGGGTCCCCAATTGATCTCAAATGGAAAAGTTGTAAACAACAAAGTTGTGGAACTCATGAATGTCTACAACTTTTATTTTAGTCATTTCTCAATTTGAGAAAGTTTTATTAGGCATGTCTCATAAAGTGCTCTGTCTCACACAAAGTTATGTCACTTTGTTGGAAACATGGCATCCGTTATATCAACAAAGTTCCAAAATAATAGTGGTAGAACTCATCAATCTCTACAACTCCATATGATCTCAAATTCGATGTAAATTACTAAAACAACATTTCATTAAGGATTACATAGTTTATGATATTCTAACTATGATGGCCTCATCGTGATCACTCCGGAGGTAAGCAGGTTCGTCACCCTCTTCAAGGATAGGTAGGGTAATGCCTGCCCCAAAAGGAGCCATTTCTTGATAACCTTTGTACTCTTCTTCGTCCGTCACTCCTTCAACACCGACAATCTTCCTTTTGCCATGCATGACTACTTGTAGTCTTCCCTTTGTATTGTTATCCCTTGCATAGAAGATTTGCAAAACATCCTTTGCAAGGACGAAGGGGTCATCTCTGTATGCGGTCTTGGATAGATCAACGGTAGTGAACCCATCATTGTCGGTGTTGATTTCATCTAGCCGGACCCACTGGCAACGGAAAAGAGCGACCTTCAACTGTAGTCCATAGTCTAGCTCCCATATCTCATCTATGAAACCATAGTATGTTGCCTCCACCGTGCCGTATTCATCGTGGGCGTCGAAACGAACAACACTATTTTGGTTGGTGCTCTTTCCATCCTTTTTTTTGTGTAAAATGTAAAACCATTTATATCATAACCTTGGTACATCATCACCATAGTCGAAGGTCCGGGAGCTAAGAGATCTAGCTGACATCCCGTCACCATTCCTAGCCTGCGGCGTCAAAACCAGTCACCGAATTCCTCTGTATGTTTTTTCTCAAGCCAAGCCTGTGACCTACCGATGTGCTTACTTTGCAGTAACTGCTTGTGCTCATTAATGTATGCCATCACACCGTCCGCCTGCTGGAGAACAGCGAAGTGTGCTTGTCTGAAGGAAACCACTTCAACTATTTTAACAGCTTTCTCACCTATCGTTCCTTTGTCTCCTAGTCTTCCATCGTGACGAGATACTGGAACTCCGACCCGATTGATGTCCATATAATATGTGCAGAACTCAATGGCCTCCTCCGTTGTCCATCCTTCTACCATGCTCCCTTCTGGTCTGAATCTATTCCTAACATACCGCCTGAAAACTTTCATCAACCTCTCGAAAGGAAACATCTGGTGTAGGTACATTGGGCCAAGGGCTTTAATTTGGTCCACAAGATGAACAAGTAGATGCACTGATATGTCAAAGTAAGTCGGTGGGAAATGCATCTCAAGCCTACATAGAATCTCGGTTATCTCCTGCTTCAGCTGGTCTAGCTTGGCCCCTTCAATGACCTTTTTAGAGATCGCGTTGAAGAACGAACACAACTTTATGATTGGGGCATGGACCTTGTTAGGGAGGATACCTCGCAGGGCAACTAGGAGCAGCTGAGTCATAATAACATGACAGTCATGGGCCTTCATACAACCATAGTTAAACTTAAGTTCTCTCATGTTAACTAGCCTCTTCAGGTTCGCACAGTAGCCAGTTGGCACTTTGAGATCATTGAAGAAAGAAATAAGCATGGCCTTTTCTTCCTTTTTCAGTGTCCATGATGCCACCGGAAGTTTCAAGTGGCCATCCTCAAGAGTTATTGGGTGCAACTCCTTCCTGAGGCCCAGGTGTTGCATGTCCAAGCGTGTCACGAGAGAATCCTTTGTTGTTCCCCCGGTGTTCATCAACATGTTAAGTGTGTTACCGCACACGTTTTTAGTTATGTGCATTGGATCAAGACAGTGACGTACACTCAAAAGTGGCCAATAAGGTAGTTCCCAAAAGATTGATTTTTTCTTCCAGATACTACCGGCTGGTGCTGGTACTGCACCTTCCCCCTTCCCAAGGACAACATCTGTGAGTTTGCTTACTTGTTTAAGTATCTGTTTCCCGTCTCGATACTTTGGAGGTCCATGTTTCTCAGTAGTCCCATTAAAATCTTTTCTATTCCTGCGGTAAGGGTGATCCCTTCATAGGAACCTACGGTGTCCCATATAGACCATCTTCTTGTTTTCTGGTAGATGTATAGCATCAGTCTCGTCCAAGCACTCGACACACCTAGTGTATCCTTTTGTCTTCTCTCCAGACAAGCAACCTCGCCCTGGCAGGTCAGTGATTGTAGCGATAAGTATAGCCTTTATCGTGACATGTTCTTTTTTGTACTCATCCCAAACATCCTTCACACCCGTCTCCCACATCTGTAGTAGTTCATCGATCACTGGTTGTAAAAGCACATCGATATCATTACCAGGTTGTTTTGGCCCTTGGATTAGTAGTGGCATCTGGATGTATGACCATTTCATACAAAGCCAGGGTGGAAGGTTGTATATACATAGCGTCACTGGCCAAGTGCTATGATTGCTTCTAACCTGGTCAAACGGATTCATCCCATCTGTGCTCAAACCTATCCAAAGATGCCTTACCTCTCCACCGATGTTCTTATAGAACATAGTGTTGATAGTCCTCCAGTCCGACCCGTCGGCGGGGTGTCTTAACATTGTATCTTTCTTACGCTCTTCACCGTGCCAACGCAACAGTTTGGCTGACTTTGCATTTGCAAACAACCTATGCACTCGTGGAGCTATAGGAAAATACCATACGACCTTTATGGGCCCTCCTCTGGTCTTGCTTCCCTGATTTGACGGCCCTTGCTTGTATCGGGGAGCTTTACACTTGGGACACGCATCCAAGTCTTTGTATTTTTCTCCACGGTACAATATGCAATCGTTGGAACACGCGTGTATTTTCTCAACCTCGAGGCCGATTGGGCAAATCATTTGCTTGGCCAGGTAAGTCTTTTCTAGTAACTCGCTACCCTTCGAGAGCAGTTTATGTAGTATACCTAACAAGCTATCGAAGCCTTTATCACTCAATCCATTCGTTGATTTGAACTCTAATAGCATGATGTTGGCTTCCAGTTTGCTTATTGGGCAGGTCGGATACAATGGTGTTTTTGCATCCTTTCTCATGATCTCCAGTTTTTTCAACTGTGTAGCACTAAGGAATCCGCCATGCACATCATGTAGAAACTGTGAAATGCCATCATTTTCCTCTGTGTCGTCAACTAATGTATTCCTAAACACATTATCGTTGGTAGGCACAGGTACTGTGTAGCATTGGTAATCATCAATAGGCAGAAATGCGTTTAGGGATACGCTAGGCATGGGCACATCATCATTGTTTTCTTGTGCAACATTTTGACCAACCTCCCCATGCAAAGTCCAAATCATGTAGTCTCTTATGAACCCCCTGGTAATCAAGTGCAATCGTATATGCTCCACGTCGCCTCATTTTCTCGTATTCTTGCAATCTTTGCATGGACAGAATACAGGCTGTGAGTCCTCAGCATTGGCTCTAGCGAGCTTGATGAAATCGTCGATGCCCGTCAAGTACCGTTGGTCTGTACATGACAGATCGTACATCCACCCTCGATCCATGTCTGCACAGGTAAAATGGGCCGGGCAGAGGAAACATAGGAAAATTTTAATAAGAAACAATTATTGCACAATATTGAAGAACAATTATTCTACTCCATGCAACATAAAAATGGAGACACTAATTTAAAAAAGACTAAATTTGGAGACATGATCATGAATAACAATGTAGCTCCAAACAATGCCCATATAAATTAAAAATCGCAGCCCCATAAAAAATTATTATTGCACAATATTGTAGAACCATTATTCTACTCCATGCCACATAAAAATAGAGACATTAATTTAAAAAAATACTAAAATTGGAGACATGATCATGAACAACAATGTAGCTCCAAACATGTGGCGGATGCAGGATGATAATCAAGGGGGGCTAAAAACAATGGAGATGTTGATTTGCATGAAGATTTAATGGTGATTTGAGATTTTTGTTATAGTATTTCTAGTAGTAAATCAAGTCATTAGGGGGGCTGGAGCCCACCCAGCCCCTGTAGATCCGCCACTACTGCTCCAAACAATGCATTGTTTGGTGACACATGGGTTAATTTGCTCATCAACATTGTAAAAGAATCTACTCTACTCCTAAGAACCAATTATAACATCACATACTAACAATGCATTATAGCCATGAATTAGAAAAGTGCTCTGTAGAAGAATGGAGAAATAAGAATGAGAATCAAGCATTATAGCCATCAAAACAAAGCTAATTAAGCAACAAAATCGAAGGAATAGAGGCTGATTACTAACCATAAAGAAAAAGATCAAGCCATTCTTCCAAATCTAAGTGGTAGCTTCACGGATTTGGGCGACCGCAACATTGGAGGGAGTGGTCCAAACGCGCGCCTCTGTTCTCGGGATAAAAGAGTGGAGGAAGAAGATGACGGCTACAACCTTTTTGTGCTGTCAGGCTCATCACTGTCGGTTCTATCCTAGAACCGACAGTGATAGAATCAAATCACTGTCGGTTCTTGGCTTGAACCGGCAGTGATAAGTGGAGTTGTCATCACTGCCGGCGGGAGGCACAAACCGGCAGTGATAGTTGTCATCACTGCCGGTTCTCGCACCCCCCAATTATTTTCTGGTTGTCAGAGCCTAGAACCGGCAGTGAAAGGTCATCACTGCCGGTTGTCCTAATTTCGGCAGTGATGTGGCCGGCACTGATGACTGAATCTGTAGTAGTGTACGAGAACCATGAAATAATTACGAGGATTCGAGTTGGCTTCATACGAGAATTACATGATGAGTTACTTTGTTTAGGTTCTGGTTTTTCTGAGTAACTAGTTGGCCAGTTACGAGAATGCATGAAGTCTAGACCTATATATAGTAACTGAGTCAATAGTTTACCATGATATAATTACGAGAATTCGAGTTTCTTGATACGAGAATTACATGAGGAGTCAAATGGTTCATAATAACTAGTTACTATAATATAGAGACCATCTTACCATAACCATAAGATAGTTACGATATTTCAAATGGTACATACTGTATAACACCAGCTTGTACTGGGCGAATCATATATCTCAACATCACAAAATGGTACCAAACCGCTTCGACAATTACAGACTATATCGTTTCTTGTTTCATTCATATATATAATCAGGTCCATGTTACAAGAAAAGAGGTATTCTGAATTGATGAATCTTTGACGCAGTACCATCCACAAACCTCTGAAGCTGGAAGCCAGGATCTATGCACCTGGATTTAGGAAAAAAAATGAAGATAAAACTTTTAGCAAGATCATGAGGCTAATAGCATCTTCCAGAAAAAAAAATTATGGAAAAATCAGAATCTATAATTAGATGAACAACAATGCAGTTTGATAATTAGATAAATCCATACAAATTATTTTAATGTAGAGATAAATCATGCGGAGGCATAGGGGGAAAAATACAGTTTAATACTCATGGATTCACATCAACAAATAAAATAGGAGAAGGATTCCGATCAACAAATAAACAGGAGAAGTCGCACTCACCGGAGGAGAGGACACAGTCTCTCTTTCACGGATCCACCATCAGGGCTGTCATCCAACGGCGACGCCGCGCGCCTTGCGCCCAGCGACGAGCCCACGAGTGCCTCGATCGGCCCTATGCACCGCCGCGCGGCCCATATACCCCTCCTCCTCCGCAGCGGCGACGACGAGGCTCATCCAGCAGGCGATGTCCGAGTGCGCGAACATCACCGGCGCGACCCACCCCACGAGCGCCACCGACCCGGATGCCCTCAAGAGCCCGACGGCTGCGCCGGTGGCCGCGGCGCCGAGGAACGCCCGGAGCATGAGCAGCAGCCATGCCATGGCCGTCGTGAGGAGCTCGATGTATGGAGGCAAGGTCTACGCGGTGGAGCCGTGGAGATCCCCGTCGGTCATGCGGTGGAGGTCGACGCCGCAGGGAGCACGAGCAGGGCTGGCCATGAGGCTAGCGGGCTGGTCTTTGCTGGGCTGCGCGTCGGCGCCGGGCCGCCGTGTGCATGGCTGCATCGCCGTCGCCGCCATGAAGGAGGAGGGGCCGCGGCCTCGTCGGGATGGCGGGCGTACCGCGGACGGTGCTGGGTGGTGTCGCCGGCGGACCGCTAGGGGTCATGGGCAGACCACGGACGGAGACGAGGGGCGTCGCCGGTGGATCACGGACGGAGCCCGAGGCATCGCCGGCGGAGTGCGGACGGAGTGCGGGGGCGGTAGACAAAGCTGGGCTGCGACTGGGCTCTGCATGTGCGGGGAGAGAAATAAATTAGGAAAATAAGAGAGAGGTTGGCAGGTAAGCCAGGAACAATAAATGGAATTTGTTGCCTCTGCATGCATGCTGCAGCGTTGGTCGCCTGCATGAACAACATTTACTTGCAGCGCAGATGATAGAATCGTCAATAATTATGGTAACCATGGAGGCTGGACCAGGTGCGCCGGATGATGCCTCAATGCTGGTGCGCCGCATGGCTTGGCTACAGAATATAGTGTTTTTTTGTAGTGTGTGTCTATATATATATATATATATATATATATATATATATATATATATATATATATATATATATATATATATATATATATATATATATATATATATATGTAACACCCGTGTTTTTGCATCATGATAAAAATCACTAAAAATTTGAACTTTAAAAATTTTACAACAAATCAAAACTTGATTAGTTTATTTTCTACGATACGAAACCGTTTTAGAAAAAGTTCTTCTAAAAACCTTGCATTGAAAATTCACCATATGCATTATGAGTGTTTGTGTGTGTTTGTATGCTTATCTAGAATTTATTTGTGGCACTAAAATATTCCCTTGATTTCCAAAATATTTTTCTTTTCTTCTAAAAACTCATAATCCAATTCTCTTCCACAAAAAGAAATTCATTTCCTTTCCCTAATCCCCTCGGTCCTAAATCATCCACTCGGCTCACTTTCTCTTCTGCGTGTACGTCTGCCCAAAACTCCTTTCCTTCGTTGTGCTTGAGCACCAGTGCCTGGCTGCCTGCTCGGCTGGTCCAGAAGGCCCGCGTGGACACCGGCCACTGATGCAAGCTAGGACGCCGGGGCACAGCAAGATCAGTACACGCATGCACATGGAGCACGCCACCCATGTCCCTTCCCTGTTGCTGGCAAATATCTCTAGCCAGATTTTTCTCCCTGCGTCGCCTTCCTCCTCGCACATGGAAAGCATGCTAGGCAAAGGACATGGACACGGAGACTAGCGTCAGCTCAAACAACGGCGTGTGCGCCACGAAGGCACCGAAACTCTGCAACGGATGCCGGCAAAAATCTTTCTGGCCGGAAAATATCCAAGCACCGCCTCCACGAGGCCGTCGTCTCCTCGTGTTGTTCGGATGTCATTCTCCTGCTGGCCCACGGCCCCCACTCTTCTTCTGCGTGCACCCAACCAGAACCAGCAAAGCCACAGCTGTGCCACACCTGTATGTCGTCCACCCATGTCTCCTCGTTGTCCTCTTCTACGTGAGTGACAAGCTAAGCGCCAGCTCAAGCCAGCGTCCTGCGCACGTGCTGGTGCCGGCAAAAATCTTCTCGGCCGGGAGATTTTTCCCACCGCCACCATCTTACTGTTGGCAAGGCTCGGCTATAAAAAAGCCAGCGACCACGGCGTTGCCGGTCACCACAGCCGAGCCCGAGCTGAAGTTCCGCTCTCCTTCCTTCGAGTTCCATCTCCGTGTGCTCGGCATGACGTCGCCTCGGCCGCAGCTGCCGCCGAGACACGGAAAGAGGCTAATGGGGTGCTCCGCAGGCGCCCTGCTGCCTGGCCAACATGTGCCGGAGCTGCTGTCGTCTGCTGCCCTCTGCTACCTCTCCCTCTCTTCTTTGCTGCCATGCACGGGGGAACGAAAAATGCTGCCCCGGCCAGGACCACACTGGAGTCGAGCGCCGCTAGCGCTGGAGCCCGCCGCCACCGCCAGAGCTGTACCAGCCCACGACTCCACCCCGACAGCCGCTGTCACCGAGACTACCGGCCGCTACTCACCGAAGCCACGGCCGCCGAGGGCACCGCGGACTGCGCCGACCCAATCCGCCGGAGCCGCTGCCGCTCGGAGCACCATCTCGCCCCGTTGCGCTGAGCGCCGCCATTTGTGCCCTCTGCCAGCTGGCGCCTAGGGCCACCGCCGACGCATCCCTCTCTCACTGCTCTGCACTGCGCCCTCTCTCTCTCTCCTCTCCTTTCCACATGCGCTCTGTTGCCGCGAAGGGATGAGGACGCGCGACGGAATCCAAAGATGGACTCCCAGCCACGTCGTCGCAGCCAGCAGGGGCACGCCACCTCACCCTATGGACCCCTTATGTCATTGGCTCTACCTTTTCCCCACCTTCTATAATCCTCCATAGACCCGGTGCACATGAACCAAGAGATGGAGCGAGCGGTCCATAGCACAGTGCCCTACACCGGTCCACCTGCACAGCGCCCTACACGCGGAAAATGATAGGCACACAAGGGAAGTGTATACGAGAGTGGAAGTAAGCCTTTTTCCCCTTCCAGAAAATTCCCAGAAAATTCCTATAAATATTAGAGACACTCCAGAGCCTACCTAGACATTTCCCATGCCTTCTCCATCTAAAATTCCAGAAATAATTTCCAATATCCTTGCCATACGCCTTTCTTCGATAAACCTTTGATAATCCATATATCTTCCATCTCAAATCCGCATCTCTCGATTCTTCCACCAAAAAAATATTCTAAAATCAAACTCTACGCACCCATATCCTTTTTTCATAATTTTTGGTGCCCATTTAAATTCTAGTTATACTTGTTTTTCTGTTTCCTTGTATTAATACTAACACGTAGTTGCACCCAACCCCTAACACCTCCTAGCACTGTATATTCATGTATGTGTGTACACTATGACACGCACGTAAATACGTGAATATACACACATTCCAGACATAGAATAATAATAGCTAGCACCTATGCACATGCATGAGTGGTGGGTGTATACATATATATAAAATATAAGCAAGCCTATATATATATATGTAAACGTACCAAGCATCATCCGTATGCATGTCTAACCTCACGTCTACTTTTCCACCCTAATTAAACCCATGCATGTATAATGCATACATGTATGTGCCGTTAACCTTAGCCATCACCAACCCATCATCCATCTAGGACCTTCTCTTTCTTTGAGTGATTATGCTTGTTTTATTTTTCCTTGCTTGGTGTTTCCGTGCTTGTCGGCGCTAGATAACATAGGATAGAAGCCGCGGAGAGAACCTGATGGGATCGGAAAGCACAGTACGCGGAAACGGAGAGGTAAGAAACGCATGGATCAGGATTTTGGAATAAGGATATAATCATCAGCGAGCGGAGGCAAGTCCTAATCCCCACGTATCTCCTACATTTTTATTCCTTTGTTTACTCCCCTTCTACCACCTCTACATTTTGCTAGCCTCCACCATAAACCCACCATACCTAACCCTACCCACCACTAATCTTAATATACACTACTTAAACACCTCTTTCATATATGATATTGAATCATGATGAATTATGAGAATTGTTTATGATAATGTGATTTATGAACTTGAGGATAATAACTATGAAACTTAAGTTGGTAAAATTGGACTAAACCTCGACAGGGGGCGAGTGGGGGTAATTCATGTGGTATGGGTTACCTTGGTAGGATAGCCAGTGTGGGATCCTGCGGGAGATACTCGCCTCGGTCATATAAGGACCGGTTCATTGGCCATCTCACCTAGCCAGAATTCCGTACAGCCACATGTCTATATGGGTAGACTTGATCTCACACCCCGTTAGATTGAAGTATAATTTTCACTAGGAGGCCGGAGTGGCAACGGACTAACAGGAGAGGACACGGCTGCTGTGTGATCTACCGTGGTCTGATCGGCATGGTTGCTTTGTGGTCTTCCATGTAAAATTTATTGTTGTGCCGTGTGCGAGCACCCTTTTATTATTTAATCTGGATGCTATGTAATCATCCACCGGATGTTGTGTGATCATCCAACCACTTGATATTCTAGGATGCTGTGTGATCATCCTGATGTTTGTGGGTTCCGGTCCCTGAGTAGTCCGTGGTGAAATTATATGGAAATCTAAGGTAGCACCATCCGGGTACGAGGTCTCGTTAGGCCTGTCCAAGCCAATGACGTCTGGTGTCGGACTATGCCTATCATGTGGGGAAATTTGTACAACCTCTGCAGAGTTTCTTGAATCTATTCGAATAGCCACGTCCTTGGAATGGGCAACCGCTGGGATGAGGTCCCCAAATGATTAGACTTTTTTTTATGTAAAGAAACTGTGACAATCTGGTAAGTTGCAAGTTATTAATTATGGTAAGTTATAATTTATAAACTCCGGGAACTGGCGAGAAGGGTTAATACTCTCCCAGGGCCCAAACGTCCATTTTTTTTATAACTCTACTACTACTATATAAAATTCCACAATAAGACCACCTCCATAAATAGCCTCCGCCATACACTTCACCTCTACCCCAAAGTTAGGGCTTGCTGAGTACTTTATGTACTCAATCCCCTCCAATCCATGTTTTTAGGAGTCAAGCTGCAGGAGTACATACGAGGATGAAGCTTTTGAAGCTACGACAGGATGGGAAGACAGGAGTACGTACGATGATGGAGATGTACAATTACGCAAGGGAGCTACTCGAGGACCACTAGGATAAAGATATAGGATTGAGCTCAGGAATAAGGTTTACGCCCGCACTCCAAGTTGCCTGTAGGAATGGAGCCACGTTGTTATAGGACCGCTGTCTTGAACTCTGATGTATATCATAAGGCCAATGATCCAAACTATGTAATATGAACTTTGTATGTATTTTCCTCGTTATCAATAAAAGTATGGTTTTTGATATCAATCTTGTTCGCTCTATGCGTATCAGCTACTGATCCAGGGACTGATACGTGATGCACAGTGGACCCTAAAGTAGGGGCCCGACAGGGTGGTATCAGAGCCACACTTGGACTGTAGGACGAAACCTTAGCATGGTCGTTAGATAAGATTGTTTTTCTAAAAACCTATTTTGAAGAACGATGCTTATAGCCTTGCCCCTCACCTTGCCTTGACCTTCTATTTCAAAAATATGATTTATATCTCTTCTCGCACCCCCTTCAAAATATGGGTGTAGTACCCGTAGGTTTGAAATAAAGATTAGGTTTTATAAGATAAATTGCATAATAGTAGTAGTAGTAATAAAAATAAGTAAATGAATAAATAAATAAAATAATATTATAACCTACGGAAAACCTTGCGTAAAAATAGATAATGAAACTTGTTTGTGCTTGTTCGTTCAATATTTGATTCCTTGGTTTGTTCGTTCTAGTTACAACTATCCCTTTTAGATATCTCTTCCCACCTTGTGCTCTTTCCTCTCTCCCATCCTATGGATATTTTCTGAAGGTCATACAAAGGAAGACAGCTATCTAAGATATTTTGAGAAGGCAGAAACTATTGGAAAATAATTTTAGAAGACAAGAGGGAAATAAGAAATCAGCAGCTGCCAATGCCAGTACAGCCAATACAGTGTTGATCCAGTCAACTACACCAATAGTCTGTTCCTCGTCCCACCAGAACAGCCTGAAAATATACACAGCATGCTACGGGCGAAAGCCATAGATTCGCGCACGCCTCCACCGTCCATGCCACCGCTCAGTTTTCCCACACGCTAGTACCGCCCCCTCAGCGTCACGTTGCTGTCTTTCCCCCCACTGCACACTGCACCATGCACCACCGCCCCACGACGCCGCTCGTGCTGTCACCTCACCGCCGAAAGCTGCTGCTGCTGCTGTCCCCCATGATGCCGTTCCCCTCGGCACCCGATGCTGCTCAATGCCGCCGATAATGGTGCGCACCCGCTCTCCTAACCGCGCCATCGACCGTCTATAAAAGACGCCCCTTGCTGCCCTTCACAATCAAGACACCCCCACTCTCAACACTGATCACCCACCTGAGTCCCCCATTTCAGTGCCAACTTGTTCCAACAATCCGAAAAGAAGCTAGAAGGAAGTGCTGCCAACTGAAGATTTACCGGAGAAATAGCAAGAAAAAGAAAAAGTACACTGTCGGAAGCCAGAAGTTGAAGCTCTCAAGATGTGCGTAGAAGCAGATGAGCTCGTTACGTTCGTCTTTGCTACACTAATTTCTATGCTGATAGGATCAATAATCTTGTACATCATTGTAACGCGTCCGTTACCGTATGAAAGGCCCTGAGTTAATTGTTGAAAAAAAGAGAGGGTAGAATAAAATCCTAGAAATCTTGTTGGTGCCACGTATATTTTTGAGATTTTTGGGCTCAAATCATTGAATGAGAAAAGAAGAAAGATAAAAAAATGGTGCAGTCAATGCCACTATCACCAGCAAATCACAGCCGCCTCATTTTCTGGGTTTACAGTAAACTGCAACCGACAACGACCATCGCCTGCACGGTCATCAAGACCACACCACCACCACAGTGCCACACTATGTAGTGAGCCCCACTCCCCTTTTTCCTCCACACACCTCAACCCCAGTCAAGACTGATCAAAGCGTCTCTGACAAGCCTCAGCCACGCCCGTCTATAAAAGAGTACCCCGTCCACCTTTCTTTACCATCCCACTCCAACCATCCCGTTGCTAGCCTTACCACCCATCTCTTCTGCATCCGCATCTCTTACCCTTCACCCACCAAAACCACCCCACTCATCACCTTTCCAGCTACAAACCACCACTACCAACCCCTTACACACCCATGGAAATGAACAACAATGTTTGGATTAGCAGTTACTGCATCCAAACCGAAGGATTCCCCAAGCTTCTTTACACCACCATGCAAAGCCTTGGCATCCGAGAGCGCCCTGAGTATGAGGGCCGTGAGTATGAAGAACATGGCACCGAGCGCTGTGAAGTCACCATCTACATCGGCAAGAGTGAAGACTACCCCAACATCGCCGAAGAATGGAGTACCACCGCCACCGGTTTTCGCTTCACCGACACCTACCAAGCCATCGCCCGCAAAGCCCTACGACGCCTCTGCAAGATCTACAAAGAACCCATCTCCCGCACACCCATGAAGTTCTTCCCACCCGAAGAGAAGAACAACCCTGCTTGGATCGCTCGCCTTGAAGCCTTGCAAGGTCAAGAAACCGACCCTGCAACAAGGCACCTGACCGACTACCTGCTCGCTCTCGACGAGCAGTACGACCGACAAGCCACTGCATTGAGGACCCAGATCCGCCGAGCCGAAGAAGCCGAGCTCCACACTCGGACACTCCACGTGCAATACGCCCAAGCTCAAGCCAGAGCTGCCTCCGCAGAGAGTCACGAGACCACTATCGCCAAATTCCTAAAGACCATCATTGACCAACATGCCGAAGAGTTGAAGCACGCCTACCTCATCACCAGGCCTAGGCGCAGGATGTTCGCCATGCACGGGAATGAACCCGTGATCCTCGAAGGACACCCCATCCACCCCCCGGAAAGAAGACGGATGGACATTGCGGTACCCCAGCACCACCACCGTCAAGAGACTTCGACGCCGAGCCTCTCCTCCCACTCACTCAGTTAGCACCAAAAGAAGAGGGACACTGTTCCACCACTGTTGATGGACCCGCGGAGCCACGGAATGAAGCCGTCCAGTCCGATGAAGTAGAATAGTTGCTCCCACAGGAGATGTACTCATAGCTAGCACCTCCCTCCCTCCATGTTGTAATCCTCCTATCGTAATCATAAGCACTGTCTTTGGCCGTGATTTCGTAGTATTCACGTGCCTGTCTCTTCTCAAAAAAAAGGGGCGTACATAACTAGATTGATAGCTAAGAAGGGGGCGACAAAAAAAAAATCTAAGTAAAATGAACGGATCTAAGAAAGATAGAAGATTTAAGGCTAAATCTTCTAAGTGGGGTAGACTCAGACCTTCTGCTCGGGAATATAAGAGTCACTAATCAAGTGAGGCGAAAACATGATAAATAAGCTACTGAAGATGCAAGCTTTTAGATGAGAAGAGGAATCCTATGTTCACAGTAATTGTTGCTCAAAAGAAACAAAATCAGAATGCTGGCACCATAAACCCAGGGGATTTAAAGAAAATAAGGCGAGAAAGCTCAAGAAGTTCGTATAAAAATTAGACCAAAGAGGTCTAAATCGTCTAAGTGGGGTAGCTCCGCAACCCAGAAAGTAATGATGGATGATGGATTGCATATTTTGGAAAGACACCAGGAGGTCGAATCATCTAAGTGGGGTAGCCCAAACCTAGAAATTTGAATTTATCCAAAGGATCAGAGTCAAAAGATTTGAGCGGTATGACTACGGATATTACAAGAAAAGCATACCAGAAATATGTGCAGCAACAGAATCAACCCAGCCTCAGCAGTCATCTCACGGGACAGGGAATATATTTTCCATGACAATGGCAACCACTTGCTGCTAATAAAAGAAGACTAAAGAATCCACAAGGAATAATCTCGTAAGACAAATCGGAGCTTGTATTCTTCCCCCTAGTTCCTATCTCTCTAATTTCTCCCTCCAGTCTATTTGAATCTCGGGGACGAGATTCTTCTAAGTGGGGTAGATCTGTAACACCCGTGTTTTTGCATCATGATAAAAATCACTAAAAATTTGAACTTTAAAAATTTTACAACAAATCAAAACTTGATTAGTTTATTTTCTACGATACGAAACCGTTTTAGAAAAAGTTCTTCTAAAAACCTTGCATTGAAAATTCACCATATGCATTATGAGTGTTTGTGTGTGTTTGTATGCTTATCTAGAATTTATTTGTGGCACTAAAATATTCCCTTGATTTCCAAAATATTTTTCTTTTCTTCTAAAAACTCATAATCCAATTCTCTTCCACAAAAAGAAATTCATTTCCTTTCCCTAATCCCCTCGGTCCTAAATCATCCACTCGGCTCACTTTCTCTTCTGCGTGTACGTCTGCCCAAAACTCCTTTCCTTCGTTGTGCTTGAGCACCAGTGCCTGGCTGCCTGCTCGGCTGGTCCAGAAGGCCCGCGTGGACACCGGCCACTGATGCAAGCTAGGACGCCGGGGCACAGCAAGATCAGTACACGCATGCACATGGAGCACGCCACCCATGTCCCTTCCCTGTTGCTGGCAAATATCTCTAGCCAGATTTTTCTCCCTGCGTCGCCTTCCTCCTCGCACATGGAAAGCATGCTAGGCAAAGGACATGGACACGGAGACTAGCGTCAGCTCAAACAACGGCGTGTGCGCCACGAAGGCACCGAAACTCTGCAACGGATGCCGGCAAAAATCTTTCTGGCCGGAAAATATCCAAGCACCGCCTCCACGAGGCCGTCGTCTCCTCGTGTTGTTCGGATGTCATTCTCCTGCTGGCCCACGGCCCCCACTCTTCTTCTGCGTGCACCCAACCAGAACCAGCAAAGCCACAGCTGTGCCACACCTGTATGTCGTCCACCCATGTCTCCTCGTTGTCCTCTTCTACGTGAGTGACAAGCTAAGCGCCAGCTCAAGCCAGCGTCCTGCGCACGTGCTGGTGCCGGCAAAAATCTTCTCGGCCGGGAGATTTTTCCCACCGCCACCATCTTACTGTTGGCAAGGCTCGGCTATAAAAAAGCCAGCGACCACGGCGTTGCCGGTCACCACAGCCGAGCCCGAGCTGAAGTTCCGCTCTCCTTCCTTCGAGTTCCATCTCCGTGTGCTCGGCATGACGTCGCCTCGGCCGCAGCTGCCGCCGAGACACGGAAAGAGGCTAATGGGGTGCTCCGCAGGCGCCCTGCTGCCTGGCCAACATGTGCCGGAGCTGCTGTCGTCTGCTGCCCTCTGCTACCTCTCCCTCTCTTCTTTGCTGCCATGCACGGGGGAACGAAAAATGCTGCCCCGGCCAGGACCACACTGGAGTCGAGCGCCGCTAGCGCTGGAGCCCGCCGCCACCGCCAGAGCTGTACCAGCCCACGACTCCACCCCGACAGCCGCTGTCACCGAGACTACCGGCCGCTACTCACCGAAGCCACGGCCGCCGAGGGCACCGCGGACTGCGCCGACCCAATCCGCCGGAGCCGCTGCCGCTCGGAGCACCATCTCGCCCCGTTGCGCTGAGCGCCGCCATTTGTGCCCTCTGCCAGCTGGCGCCTAGGGCCACCGCCGACGCATCCCTCTCTCACTGCTCTGCACTGCGCCCTCTCTCTCTCTCCTCTCCTTTCCACATGCGCTCTGTTGCCGCGAAGGGATGAGGACGCGCGACGGAATCCAAAGATGGACTCCCAGCCACGTCGTCGCAGCCAGCAGGGGCACGCCACCTCACCCTATGGACCCCTTATGTCATTGGCTCTACCTTTTCCCCACCTTCTATAATCCTCCATAGACCCGGTGCACATGAACCAAGAGATGGAGCGAGCGGTCCATAGCACAGTGCCCTACACCGGTCCACCTGCACAGCGCCCTACACGCGGAAAATGATAGGCACACAAGGGAAGTGTATACGAGAGTGGAAGTAAGCCTTTTTCCCCTTCCAGAAAATTCCCAGAAAATTCCTATAAATATTAGAGACACTCCAGAGCCTACCTAGACATTTCCCATGCCTTCTCCATCTAAAATTCCAGAAATAATTTCCAATATCCTTGCCATACGCCTTTCTTCGATAAACCTTTGATAATCCATATATCTTCCATCTCAAATCCGCATCTCTCGATTCTTCCACCAAAAAAATATTCTAAAATCAAACTCTACGCACCCATATCCTTTTTTCATAATTTTTGGTGCCCATTTAAATTCTAGTTATACTTGTTTTTCTGTTTCCTTGTATTAATACTAACACGTAGTTGCACCCAACCCCTAACACCTCCTAGCACTGTATATTCATGTATGTGTGTACACTATGACACGCACGTAAATACGTGAATATACACACATTCCAGACATAGAATAATAATAGCTAGCACCTATGCACATGCATGAGTGGTGGGTGTATACATATATATAAAATATAAGCAAGCCTATATATATATATATGTAAACGTACCAAGCATCATCCGTATGCATGTCTAACCTCACGTCTACTTTTCCACCCTAATTAAACCCATGCATGTATAATGCATACATGTATGTGCCGTTAACCTTAGCCATCACCAACCCATCATCCATCTAGGACCTTCTCTTTCTTTGAGTGATTATGCTTGTTTTATTTTTCCTTGCTTGGTGTTTCCGTGCTTGTCGGCGCTAGATAACATAGGATAGAAGCCGCGGAGAGAACCTGATGGGATCGGAAAGCACAGTACGCGGAAACGGAGAAGTAAGAAACGCATGGATCAGGATTTTGGAATAAGGATATAATCATCAGCGAGCGGAGGCAAGTCCTAATCCCCACGTATCTCCTACATTTTCATTCCTTTGTTTACTCCCCTTCTACCACCTCTACATTTTGCTAGCCTCCACCATAAACCCACCATACCTAACCCTACCCACCACTAATCTTAATATACACTACTTAAACACCTCTTTCATATATGATATTGAATCATGATGAATTATGAGAATTGTTTATGATAATGTGATTTATGAACTTGAGGATAATAACTATGAAACTTAAGTTGGTAAAATTGGACTAAACCTCGACAGGGGGCGAGTGGGGGTAATTCATGTGGTATGGGTTACCTTGGTAGGATAGCCTGTGTGGGATCCTGCGGGAGATACTCGCCTCGGTCATATAAGGACCGGTTCATTGGCCATCTCACCTAGCCAGAATTCCGTACAGCCACATGTCTATATGGGTAGACTTGATCTCACACCCCGTTAGATTGAAGTATAATTTTCACTAGGAGGCCGGAGTGACAACGGACTAACAGGAGAGGACACGGCTGCTGTGTGATCTACCGTGGTCTGATCGGCATGGTTGCTTTGTGGTCTTCCATGTAAAATTTATTGTTGTGCCGTGTGCGAGCACCCTTTTATTATTTAATCTGGATGCTATGTAATCATCCACCGGATGCTGTGTGATCATCCAACCACTTGATATTCTAGGATGCTGTGTGATCATCCTGATGTTTGTGGGTTCCGGTCCCTGAGTAGTCCGTGGTGAAATTATATGGAAATGTAAGGTAGCACCATCCGGGTACGAGGTCTCGTTAGGCCTGTCCAAGCCAATGACGTCTGGTGTCGGACTATGCCTATCATGTGGGGAAATTTGTACAACCTCTGCAGAGTTTCTTGAATCTATTCGAATAGCCACGTCCTTGGAATGGGCAACCGCTGGGATGAGGTCCCCCAAATGATTAGACTTTTTTTTATGTAAAGAAACTATGACAATCTGGTAAGTTGCAAGTTATTAATTATGGTAAGTTATAATTTATAAACTCCGGGAACTGGCGAGAAGGGTTAATACTCTCCCAGGGCCCAAACCTCCATTTTTTTATAACTCTACTACTACTATATAAAATTCCACAATAAGACCACCTCCACAAATAGCCTCCGCCATACACTTCACCTCTACCCCAAAGTTAGGGCTTGCTGAGTACTTTATGTACTCAATCCCCTCCAATCCATGTTTTTAGGAGTCAAGCTGCAGGAGTACATACGAGGATGAAGCTTTTGAAGCTACGACAGGATGGGAAGACAGGAGTACGTATGATGATGGAGATGTACAATTACGCAAGGGAGCTACTCGAGGACCACTAGGATAAAGATATAGGATTGAGCTCAGGAATAAGGTTTACGCCCGCACTCCAAGTTGCCTGTAGGAATGGAGCCACGTTGTTATAGGACCGCTGTCTTGAACTCTGATGTATATCATAAGGCCAATGATCCAAACTATGTAATATGAACTTTGTATGTATTTTCCTCGTTATCAATAAAAGTATGGTTTTTTATATCAATCTTATTCGCTCTGTGCGTATCAGCTACTGATCCAGGGACTGATACGTGATGCACAGTGGACCCTAAAGTAGGGGCCCGACAATATATATATATATATATATATATATATATATATATATATATATATATATATATATATATATATATATAGTATGGCATACAAGAGACATAACTTATGATGTTCTAGGTGCACGACTAGAAGCGGAGCAAAACAACAAAATTGGCCTAACAAGAAAAATCCGATCCAGACGTTGCCAATGTGCGAGCATGCGTTGTGTGATTGGAACTAGCAAGCGTGGTCTTCCTCTTGGCAACTGTACAAGTTAGAGTTTCTGAGTGGCGGTGGGGAACCTCTAGTATTCTCCGGGCTTAGAAGGAGGGATACGGGGTGGCGGCCGGACCGGCGGTAGTGGTGGTTCTACTGGTGGTAGCGAGGCAATAGGGGGCCGCCGAGCTCGAGCGAGCGATGGAGAGGACATCCATAGGGCGGTGTCAGTGGCAGGGGGCGAGGGATCAACATATTCCTCCTCCGAATGAGATTAGATGAGGGCGGAGGCTAGCTGGTGGGGAAGGTTGGTGGGCAGTACAGTCGATGACCGGTCGCTAGTGGTGGGCGAGGCCAGCGGCAGGGGCAAGGAGTGGTGGAGAATCCTTTGATTCCGATTAGGGGAGGGTGGGGAAGGAGCGGCGGGGGTCGGGGGTGTGGGTTGGAGCAGTTTTAGGTAGAAGAAGAAGAAGCAAAATGAGAAGAAGATAAATCCGCATGTCGCTATAGTGGGCGGACTCGCATTGATGAAGGTTGCTGGCATAGAGATGGTGGGTGAGATTTGGTTACACTGTTGCGTGAAGGAGAAAAACCGACTATATATATATCATGCATATAATGTTAACCTAACACACATGTACATACACTTCTCTTGCAATTTTTATTATTAGCGATCTATGCCTAGTCTTTCCATCTCCTAGTCTCTCTATAACATGTATGTCTAGTCTACGCCTATACAGACTCTTTGCTCGGCTTCCTCCTTCCAAGCTTGTGGCCACAACGTAATCTTGGACTTAGGATTTAACCTTTGGACTGTTGACATGCTTTGCGCTGTCACTGACAACCTTAGCCGATAGGCGTCGCCGGAAAGGAAGAAAAGGGCAATTCGATGAATAATATTTTTCTCCCTTGCTCACCTGCCCTGACATCAACGGTTTTGTGTGCCAAAAAAAAAGAAGAAAACTATCCCGAAAATTTGCAGGAAGCGAAACCCTCCCCAAACCCTAGGACACCGCCCCTCCCCAATTCCAAGCCCCAGCTGCCGCCGCCGCGCTTCACACGCTGCGACAGCTATCAGCGATGGCGTCTGAACATGGCCTGCGGGCCGCGGCAGGGTGGCAGGATTTCACCATCCGAAGTCGACGTGCTCCACCTATGCCACCCCGTGGCACTCCGCACTCCCCCTGTCTCTTGGAATCGGAAGCCCCCCGCACGCTCCGACGCCGCGAACTGGAGGTGCCTCGACTGTTCCGGCCTCCGGTGACACTGCTCGCGTGGGCGCAGCTTCAGGAGGTGAGCTCATCGCCGCAGTCCGCGCCATCGGTCTCCCCGTCAGGCCGTCACTGTGAGTTCCTCGATCCCCTCCCTCGCTCCATGCCTCTATCATTTTCGAATTGAATGTGCCTTCGATTTCTGTTTTCACTTTTCAGTGCGATCCGTCTGCGATGTCTTACTTTGCTTCCATCCTTAATCCACGTTCCTCAATCCTCCTCCTCCTAGTACGGGAGTATACTTTGCAGTATGGAAGTATACTTTGCTAAATCTTTAGATTCTTCACATTCGGTTTCTGATTTTTGTGGTTTCTTTGTCTACTGTTTGTCTGTTGCCCTAAGCCCCTAACATCTCTCACGCTTCGAGTTCTTCTCAATTCTAGTTTTAGGCCGGATTACTATTTCCTCTCCAAGCAATCGTCTTTATGCTTCTTGTGTCCCATCTGAGGTTGTGATTTTAATATCACCTCCCTACTCCTACTGCTCTAAGTAGTTTGGATTAATTTGTGCATAATTCCTTGTATTGAAGGACAGAGATACGTTCAGTGGTTTCAATATGGCATAACTTCCACGAACTGTGCAGGCATGATTTAAATAAACTGCATCTCCAATATTTTTTTGATGAAATTGCATCTCCAATAGTGTTCTTGGTCCAGCTCCGTAATGCTTTGTTTTCGTGTAAAACAGAATAAGTGGCTACGTTGTGTTTGAGTTGTTTCATCTTTTCTAGTATGCATATGTAATTCGTTAAGCCGTTTCTCTTAGAAAGCTGTTAGATATATATTTGAATTTGAAGACTTGAATTGTTCTTAACTTGTCTATTGAAAACACCAAGTTCTATGAAAATAATAATGCTAATTTATGGGGAACTATGAGTGGCGGAGCGTGACCAAACATCGAGGGAGGGCTAATCCAGTGCTAAATATTGTAAATATTGTTGTCCTAGCTAATTTCCGTAGTAAGCACTACGGCATATGAGTTTATTAATATTTTATGGAGAATAAGAGTGATTTAGGACTATGATGATTTTCTACCATTAGTACGTATAGGTGCCAATCACTAGTGGATGGCCAGGAGAAAAGATTCTCATCATGGAACACAACAAGCCAGAAGTTGACTTGCATATATTAGGACAACCAACCTAATCAACATCAGAATAGACCATCAATTTAGAATAAGGAGAGGGCTGCACGATCAAGCCTAGATGCAAAATACTATGGATGTATCGAAGTATTTACTTCAAGCCTGTAAGATGCGGTTCACGCGGGTCATTCATGTGGAGGCAAACCTATTGAAATGCATGAGTTATTGGGGCAGGTGAATGTAAGATACTGAAGAACACCAACCAAACTACGATAATCTGTAGGATCTACGACACGATCCCTGGCAGTGCCAAAAAGCTTGGGACTCAAATCTTCTGGGGTGGAGCAACAATTGTAATCTGCCATATCGGCATGATCTAGAATCTCAAGCATATACTGATGCTATGAAAGAAGAAGACCACCGACATTGTGCTGGACTTGCATATGTCCAAAAGATGATGAAGCTTGCCAAGACCCTTCATGGAAAACACGCTGAAGAGCTATGACAATAGCAGAGGCGGAACCAGGGGGGCCAGCAGCCCCCCCCCTAAGTGGCAATTTTTTCTTGGACACCCCTCGGTAGCCCAGCCCAGCAACGGAAGCAGAGATGTTGCAGAGAGTAAACATCAGCACCTCGCGATTCGCGTGATAACTCGCTACTTGCGTCGCTTCCAGTTTCCCGCGCGTTCGGAGATTCATCGGCCAGGCGGATCGCCGCGTGCAGCATGCCTCCCTACGCCTCGGCGATCGGCGGCTGGCGACCGGCGGCGGGGCAGTGAGCTCAACTTCAGCGAAAATTGGCCGGAGACATCGACACAGCCACAATCGGCCCACCTGTCCTCTTCTCTAAAAGAGTCACTTTTATATGTTGTCACAACAGACATTATGATTATATATATAGAACTACTGCCCTGTAGCTGGCTACAAAATAACTTATTCTGTAGCCACTTTGAGTTACGATAATTACTATGTTAATTTACGAGATTATAGTAACTCCTTACTAAGTGGTTTACTACAACGTACGGTAAATATCTTCATGTGTTAATAGTAACCCAACTATTGTAAATACGTATTGACATTATCGTAAATTAGTATATAAAATTATCGTAAATGGAGGTGGCTATAGAATAACTTATTTTGTAGCTGACTACTGAATATACTCTTCCTATTCATTTTGCCGGTCCTCGTATTTGTCCGCCAGGCTGGCCCCCCCTTTCCCATTTTGCTGGTTCCGCCACTGGACAATAGTGCGGCGAAGTGGAGCATTAAGTCGCGAGGAAGATATTGTTTGTATATAGGAGATAAATAGTATCACCACCTCTATGATAGACGAAGAGAGAGGCATTTGAGTTAGCCTCCACAAATCCAAGGTGAAGCTAGAAGCAAAGTGACTATACCAAGCTTACGGTGCCCACTTGAGTGCATAGAGAGAGATTCAACTAGCAGACATGACTAGGATGAATAGGGTCCTCGAAATCGATAGTTTAGGAGCAATATATTGTCTCATTGAAGTGTCCACGGAAGAAATCGATAGTTTAGCATTCTTCACAAGTTGGTGAATGGGCCAGCTGCAAGAAAGAGAGGGAGAGCCAAAGAGAGCACTATATGCACTGTGGAAGGCTTCACAACAGGGTCATTAAGTCAATCCCAGGTCATTAAGTGAAGCTACGGAGCACCCAACATGCCTTGTAGCGCTTAACCAACATGCCTTGTAGCGCTTAACAGACCCATATGCCTTAAACCTGTGGTTGAATACCTACTTTACGATCACTAGATTTGCATTTGGAGGATGGGGCACAGGATCCCATGTTTCATTCTCCTTGAGAGCAGAGAACTCTTCTTACAACATGGCTTGCCAGTTTTGGTTGACCAAAGCAGCATGGTAGGTTTGAGGAATAGGTGATAATGCCACTGTATGATATAACATTGGCTGTCAAATGCCGAGTTTGCCGTGGGTGGTCATGGCGTGCTGAGTGGTGACCATAGGACCAGAAACGGCTCCACGAGGAAGCGGTAGGGTCAGGGCGGTAGCTTGTGTAGGAGCTAGCATAGGGGTCAGTTCTTGTCGTGGATGCTTAGTATAGATGAAGCGGATGTTCTAGAAATGAGGTGGTAGGAAGCCCACCTGGCTGTTAGGGGGTCCAACTGCTTTCGACTAGCCAGTCGTGTCAAGCTGTACATTGGGTACACTATGCGGGTGATCAGCTACTCCTGGCTGTGGATCAGTTGCATCGGTTGAGAAGTACTCATGCTAGGCTGAGGGCCAGATGTTCTGGGCTGCTGGGCAATTACACCAGATTGGAGACAAACCATGCCTGGCTGGTGGCTAGCCATGCATGGTGGGCGCTGCTATGCTAGGAAGTCATGAGGCCCTACGACACATGGCTAGATTAGGGTAGCACCAGCAGGGATCAGTAGTCACATGGCTGTATGGAACTACAGGTAACAAACTTCATGTTGGTCCAATAGGATCTGAGATTGCATTAGTGAAATTCTCTAAGAACTGAAAGGACTCCTAACTAAGAGGAGAGGGCACCTCTACAAATGGAAAGGAGGTTCCTCGAAGATGATGATGAAGTTGGTGGAAACATCAAGACAATGGTATCCTTTGTGGTGGAGCGAATAGTGAAGGAAGACACAGAACCGAGCGAGGAGCCATTTTATGAGGAGCTGTGAAGAGGTTGGATAGAACTTGCAACAAAAAAGATGCAAAGGTGTTCATATGGCGGATGAGTGTCGAACAAGGCGAAGTATGGTGTAAGGAGACTAAGCATTTTGGTGGCCATGAAATTAAGCAAATGACCGGGAGTGCTAGGGCCTCGACCTAGTGAGCAGGGGGAATGCTAGCTTGGAGAAGAAGCGAACAAACATTTTAATTATATGAATGGGCCATTTGTCTTTACCATTTAGATGTGAGGTATAAAGCCAGGACATGCGAAGGTGGATGCCACGATAGAGGAAGAATGTGTGGAAGAGTTATCGAACTGATGGCCATTATTGCATTGAACCCCTTGGGTAGTGGTGCCAAACTATGTAGCAATGTTGGAGAAAAAGTTGGACAAAGGGGAAAAGGTGTTAGCCTTCAGGTACAATGGAAAGGTCCAAAGCAAATGTAACACAATCATCAAGAATGACGATCACAATGTGTTAACTAAAAATTGTGAGTTGCTCGATATTATGAGACACGACAAGGTAGATGAGTGTGATGACCAAGATGACAATCATGGCACAGAGTATCATAGCACTTTTGTTACAAGGAATAGCTATAGATTGTGCGAGCTTGGAGAAAACTTCATGGATTAGGTGCCCAAGACACTGGTGTCAAATAGACAAGCTGGAACTGCAATAGGTACAGGGTTCCAGAGCTACTGCACTAGGCAATCCCTCTCTCTGAGCGACAAGATCCTTCACAAAAGAGGTAGAGGGGCAAATTCCATAGAGCCATTGTTGTCGATGGTAAACTAGAGAATAGATGTAATTAAGATTCTTAATAAGACTTTGAAAACCAAGAAGATTATTAAGTTGAAGTGAGGTTGGAACATCTGTAGAGCTAATAGAGACAATAGGAAGTAGATGCCCATTATTAACAACAATCATGCTTTAATAATACAACTTGTTTGCATTCTCTGGGTGTAGTCTAGATGCTACATCAAAAGGTTTCATTCCTAATTACTTGTATTGAAAAATAAGAGTCACATGAAGAAGAATAGCTTATATGCCTTAATCTTGGTAGCATTTTGTTTCTTAATAAAAAAATATAGATATTATCAACCCCAACAAGGGGAATCTGTATAAAAAGAAAAAGTAATGGAAATATATAGTCGGGTCGGATCATTGTGGTAGAGCTCGTTCACATGAGGTTGAATTCTAGATTTGACACATGTGGTCACATGTTACTAGATCTATTTTGATAGGAAACAATGCTATTTATTCAATAGTATATGCACATTGATGTCCCTAATATTGACAAGAGACTATGGAAATTAAAGGCCCCTTTAAAACTTAGGATTTTCCTGGTGTAGTGACAAAGCTAGAGTGGACATGTGGTTGGTGGCATTGGAGTCAAAGTACCTGTTGTCGAAGGTGGCTATTGAAGGAATCATGGTGCTAAAGGATGCGTAGGTGTTCTGGTCCCTGGTGGGAGCACCAATAGGGGGTTACATATGAGACCCAAGCGGAGGAGCCATGAACTGTCCCTATGCCCTTGTGAAGAAAGTACAAGGCTACTTCTGAGCCAAGGGCGCATGAGGGTGCTGTAGCAGTAGAGGGGGAGGATGGGCCTAGGGCAGAGGCACTATAGGAGGAGAAGGATGCGGCCTTGGCCACATTTGGATGGAGCTAGTCCATCGGTTGTAAAAGTTTGGAAATGACCCACTGGCACAGTTCCTATGGAGCCAACTACAAATTATGGAGCACCACTAGGAGAGTCCAGGAGCACCGGTGGAGGATGGCTGCTTGGCCACCCTATGAACCATGTATGTTCCTTTTCTTGCCCTTGCCACAGTTACCGCCCCAATTGTTGGAGGGCTACGGTTGAACTATGGTGAAGGAGGCTGATTAGCACTAGGCATGGAAGACATTGCAGAGGGTAGTTGGTCCATACGAGGCGACAAAGATATAGGCTAGCGTGGTAGACTTGTTGGCAAGAGTGGGTTCCTCCAGGACAAGTCAAAGCAGGCTTCTAAGAAAATGGTGGAAGGGACGATCGCTCTTGAGGTCCAAGCCAACAGAAGAGTACATCTCGATGAGGCTATGAAGCACATTGAGGACTAGCATGTGGTTACAAATGAACCCCCCTGTCCGCCAAGTAAATTATGGCGTTGACCATGGACTTGATGTGTTGGTAGTACTTCGTGATGGAGACATAGCCCTGAACGAAGCTTTAGAAGTCAGCAGCGAGGTAGAGAGCCCGAGTGAGTCTCCTAGTTGCCAAGGAATTGTGTTTCTATCGCAAGCCAGGTGGCATGGGCAATGGCGCTGGATTCCATGACGGTCATGACAAGATCATTGATGATGGTGATAAGGAGACAGGAAAGGACAACACAGTCCATGCGAGCCCAGTTAGTGCTAAATGTAGACTTGATTCTTGGCCGCTATGCTATTTTGGACTTGATATGTGCACAACATTTTCACGATTTGAAGCACTTTTGGCAGAAATTATGGCCACATGGTGTCTGCACAATAAAAATGTATTTATTAGATGAAAATATGGTAGGAAACAAATATTTAATGGATATAAATAGCTGTACATGCATACTATGGCTATCCAAAGTAAAATACATAAAAAATAGCATACATGTATATGTGTTGTACACATTGTCTTGTCACATATACATGCCAAAAAAGAACATACATATAGATGAGGAAAACATAAAATGTAGCTTTCTATACTAGTAGTGTGCTCGTGCTAACGCTACGTTAAAATACAAAACAAGATAAAATTTGTAAAAAGTAAAATGAACAAAGATTCATTAAGATTCATTAAGATAATTTTTTAATACTAGGAGAGACCCCACAAGTCACGTGATGTTTTGCACAAAAAATGCATGCTTCACGGCCACCGGCACTAGAAGCCCCGACCTCCTGCTTCGCGTGTTCGTCCCCTAACCACTTCACCTGTAAGACGCTTGTGTCCAAATGAGATATTCATCCCAGCCATTTTATGTTCATCTGATATTGAAATGAGTATTTGCGACCCTAAACGATTTAAAATGATTTGACCAAGTCTAGACACCAATTCCTTTATAATGGATGGGCAGCTGTTGGGTCAAATCCATCTGTTGCCATGACAACATTCAACGACCCAGGGTTCTTGAGGAACTCAAAGCATGCTTCCTTGAGTCCCTGGCGTCGGTGCTGCTCAGCAAGGGCCAGCATGGTGGCCACGGTGCTGACATTGATGTGCCTGCACAGAATGTCCTCGCGGTTGAGCTTGAGCCACTCCATTCCATACCTATCAATGGCAACGAGCAGGTGCAGCTAAGCCATGAAGGCCTCTTCCTGGGGCTTGGGCTTGGGCAGCGCATCAGTGTAGACGAAGTGCAGCAGATTGCTGAATGTATCTGCCCTCATGTCATCTATCTCCACCCAGCAGTGCTCCCCATAAAGCGAGCCCTCCATGGCGCCAAACAGTTGGGCCTTGAACACCTATGATCTATTTTTGAGGAAACAGACGCCTGCGTGGCCACGACAGAGCCCGCCCGCATGCCCGTGCGTGGGTGTCCTCGGAAGCGAGCCACGACGAGGCTCGGGTTTCAAATGTAGGCGGCGGTGTGGGGAGGCGATGGGTTTTTTTTCGCTGGGCGGTGACAGGAGCGGGAGGCAAAACGTACATCTCGATGAGGCTATGAAGCACATTGAGGACAAGCGTGTGGTTGCAAATGAACTCCCCATGTCCCCATGTAAATGAGGGCATTGACCATGGACTTGAAGTGTTGGTAGTACTTCGTGATGGAGACATAGCCTTGAACAAAGCTTCGGAAGTCAGCAGCGAGGTAGAGAGCCCGAGCGAGTCTCCTAGTTGCCAAGGAATTGTGTTTCTATCGCAAGCCAGGTGACGTGGGTAATGGCGCTAAATTCCATGATGGTCGTGACAAGATCATTGGTGATAGTGATAAGGAGCTAGGAAAGGACAACATAGTCCATGCGAGCCCCGATTTGAAGCACTTTTGGCAGAAATTATGGCCACATGGTGTCTACACAATAAAAAACTATGTATTACATAAAAATATGGTAGGAAACAAATGTTTAATGGATAATGATAAATAGCATTACATGCATACTATGGCTATCCAAAGTAAAACACACAAAAAAGTCAGACATGTATATGTGTTGTACACATTGTCTTGTGTTCCATGACAATATGCACACAACATATACATGCCATTGAAAGAACATAAATGTAGATGAAGAAAACATAAAACATAGCTTCCTATACTAGTAGTGTGCCTGTGCTAACGCTACGGTAAAATACAAAACAAGATAAAATTTGTAAAAAAATAAAAGGAACAATCAGATACATTAAGATTCACATCTTATATGTGTGGCGATCGGCCAAACCGTACCGATTGGCCAAACCGTAGTGATTGGCCAAACCCATAGGTGGCACAAAATGATGTGGCGCTCCTACTCTGCTTCAATCAGGGCACCAACCAGGTCATCTCCCACCTGTCGGGCATGAGCACCACTACTCTAGGCCATCTAGTCAGTGAGGCCAGCTATGTCATCCACTGCCTTCACATGAGGAACCTCCTCGCCGGCCCACCGACCCCGCTCCTCTCTGCGCTCTGCTAGGACAGCTGCATGGACGACCCTTTCTTCTTCCCCGTCAACTGAGATCTCATCGTGCGCGGCGTCGCCGATCTCCTTGATGGCATGTGAACGCTCATTTTCGATGATCGCATGTACCACTTGCTGCACCACTTTCAGATGGGCCTCGTCGGCCGCAACCCAAAGCTCAAAGTGCCCTACGCTAGGATCATCATCACTGTGTTGGAGGACTATCGCTCCATGTTCGTGACAATCTCTCGGGTCAGGCAGTCGAACGAGACGAGATCTTTAGCTACTTTAGGGAGTATGTTCTTGAAAGGGTTAATTCTTGAATGTTAGAGTTAATTCTTGAATGTTGTGCCATTTTGGGCTCGATATGTGCATGACATTTCCCACATGGTATTCATCACGTATCCACCTCTTCAAGAAGCAATTTTGGTAGAAACTATGAACACTGTCTGCACAACAAAAAAAGTTTATTAGTTCAGAATACAATAGAAACCAAATGTCTAATGAATAATGATAGATAGTGGTATATGAATATTATGCCTACCCAAAGTAAAATACACAAATGAAGTACTAGTCATTTATAAGTGTCGTACACATCTTGTGTTACAAGACATTGTGTACAACACACATATACATGTCTAATAGAAAGAACTTATATATAAACTAGTGGCCATGCACGTGCAGCACACACGTGTTTACGATTGTTCATTACCTCCTTGAGCGCCATTGATACCTCCTCTAGTTCCTTCCATATCACCTCCTCTTGGACTCCACCTCGGTCTAGGTCATGAGGACTGAAACTAAATAGTGATCTCGGAATGTCTTCAGCTTGCGTTCCATGACAATATGCACACAACATATATACATGCCATTGAAAGAACATACATATCAATGAAGAAAACATAAAACATAGCTTCCTATACTAGTAGTGTGCCTATGCTAACACTACGGTAAAATACAAAACAAGATAAAATTCGTAAAAAGTAAAAGGAACAATCAGATCCATTAAGATTCACATCTTATATACATGGCGATTGGCCAAACCGTAGTGCCCATTTGACATGGTTGTGTGCCCTTGTTTCTCGGGCTTTGTTTGTGCTAATTCTACGAGGGAACAGTGAGTGAGAAAGTGATCCAACCAAGAAACCACCAGAGGGTCATCTTGGTTGCCTTCGCCTATAAATCCCTATCCTGCATAGCTTCCCTTCCATCAACCAATCACCCTTTCATCAGTTCTTCTATCATCAGTGCATACGTTAGCTGCTAGCTAGAGCTATCCTTTTTGTTTGCCTAGTTCCACCTCCACCAATGGCCGCTGTCATCACCATCCACCGACATGCTGTACAACTACACCTTCGCCTGCGGTGTATACGAATGCTTCCTCGGTGACTACAATTGCCACCCACAGGTGGCACAGAACGCCATGGCGTTCCAGCTCTTCTTCGATCAGGGCACCAACCAGGTCATCTTCCACTTGCCGGGCATGAGCACCACCGCCCTAGGCCACCTGGGCACCGAGGCCAGCTGCGTCATCCACTGCCTTCACATGAGGAACCTCCTCACCGGCCCACCGACCCCGCTCCTCTCTGCGCTCTGCCGGGACAGCTGCATGGATGACACCCTCTTCTTCCCCATCAACTGAGACCTCATCATGCGCGGCATCAGCGATCTCCTCGATGGCGTGTGCATGCTCATTTTCGATGATCACCTCTACCACCTACTGCAGCGCTATCAGACGGGCCTCTCAGTCGCAACCCAGAGCTCATAGCCCTACGCTAGGATCATCGTCACCGCGCCAGAGGACTATCTCTCCATTCATGACATTCTCTCGGGGTCAAGCAGTTGAACGAAACGAGATCTTTAGCTACTTCAGGGAGTATGTTCTGTTTCAACTCGTTGATGCATGCATGCCTGATTGCTACACACTCAATCTCTAGCTAGCTATGTGAATGCTGTATATGCACATGTGCATGATTGCATCCTCATTGAATAATCTTGATGCTCGGTGTTTTGGACCCGGGCGGCGGTGGCGGCGGCGAAGCATACATCTTGATGAGGCTATGAAGCACATTGAGGACAAGCGTGTGGTTACAAATGAACTCCCCATGCCCCCAAGTAAATGAGGGTGTTGACCATGGACTTAAGTGTTTGTAGTACTTAGATTTGGAGAGATAGCCCTAAACGAAGCTTCGGAATTCAGCAACACGGTAGAGAGCTCGAGCAAGTCTCCTAATTGCCAAGGAATTGTGTCTCTATCTCACGCTAAGTGGAGCAGGCAAGATCATTGGTTATGGTGATAATGAGCCAGGAAAGGACAACATAGTCCATGCGAGCCTATCAGCGCTAAATGTCGCCTTGATTCTTGGTCGCTGTGCTATTTTGGACGTGATATGTGCACAACACTTTCACAATTTGAAGCACTTTTGGCTGAAATTATGGCTGCCACATGGTGGCTGCACAATAAAAAATTATTTATTAGATAGAAATATGGTAGGAAACAAAAGTATAATGAATAATAAATAGCAATACATGCATACTATGGCTATCCAAAGTAAAATACACAAAAAATCAGACATGTATATGTGTTGTACACATTGTCTTGTGTTACATGACAATATGCACACAACACATATACATGCCATAGAAAGAACATACATATAGATGAAGAAAACATAAAACATAGCTTCCTATACTAGTAGTGTGCCTGTTCTAATGCTACGGTAAAATACAAAGCAAAATAAAATTTGTAAAAAGTAAAGCGAACAATCAGATTCATTAAGATTCACATATTATATGCGTGGCGATTGGCCAAACCGTAGCGCCCATTTGAAACGGTTGCGTGCCCCTATTTCTCGTGCTTTGCTTTTGCTAATTCTACAAGGGAGCGGTGAGTGAGAAAACGATCCAACCAAGAAACTACCAGACAATCATTTTGGTCGCCTTGGCCTATAAATCCCCATCATGCAGAGCTTCACTTCCATCAACCAATCACCCTTTCATCAGTTCTTCGATCATCAGTGCATACATTAGCTACTAGCTAGAGCTATCCTTCTTGCTTCCTTAGCTCCACCTCCACCAATGGCCGCTGTCACCACCGTCTGCGACATGCTACACAGCTACACCTTCGCCTAGGGTGTATACGAACGCTTCCTCGACGACTGCGACCGCCATCCACAGGTGGCACAAAATGCCATGGCGCTCCTACTTTGCTTCGATCAGGGCTCCAACCAGGTCATCTCCCACCTATCGGGCATGAGCACCACCGCCCTAGGCCATCTAGTCAGCGAGGACAGCTGCATCATTCACTGCCTTCACATAAGGAACCTCCTCGCCGGCCCACCGAGCCTGCTCCTCCCTGCGCTTTGCTTGGACAGCCGCATGGACGACCTCCTCTTCTTCCCTGTCAATTGAGATCTCATCGTGCACGGTGTCACCGATCTCCTCGATGGTGTGTGCACGCTCATTTTTGACGATCGCCTCTACCACTTGCCATACCACTATCAGACGGGCCTCGTCGGCCGCAACCTAGAGCTCAAAGAGCCCTACACTAGGGTCGTCTTCACTGTGTCGGAGGACTATCGCTCCATGTTCGTGACATTCTCTCAGGATCAGGCAGTCAAATGAGACGAAATCTTTAGCTACTTCAGGGAGTATGTTCTTGAAACGGTTAAATCTTGAATGTTAGAGTTAATTCTTGAATGTTGTGCCATTTTGGACTCGATGTGTGACATTTCCCACATGTTTGTTTTCATCGGGTATCCACGTCTTCAAGAAGCAATTTTGGTAGAAACTATGAACACTAGGTGTCTGCACAACAAAAAAGTTTGTTAGGTTAGAATACAATAGAAAACAAATGTGTAATGAAAAATGATAAATAGTTATACATGAATATTGTGCCTACAAAAAGTAAAATACACAAAGAAAGTATTAGTCATTTATAAGTGTTGTACACATCTTGTGTTACAAGACATTGTGTACAACACAGATATACATGTCTAATAGAAAGAACTTATATATAAACTAGTGGCCATGCACGTATAGCACACACATGTTTATGATTGTTCATCACCTCCTCGAGCGCCATTGATGCCTCCTCCAGTTTCTTTAATATTACCTCCTCTTGCGCACCTCCTTGGTCTGGGTCATGGGGACTAAAACTAAATAGTGATCTCAGAACGTCTTTGGCTTGCGCTTTCCATTGTTGGATGAACAGCGAAGATGGACTTCGAACCGCCAGAATATACTTCAAGAAATGTGCTGGTTTATGACGTTTATGGCAAGACATCAGGTCAAAATTTTAGTAAATCAACTAGTTTATGATGTTTTTTCTGGAGGCATCTCAACTTAGTGACAAAAGTAAATGTATGTCAGAAAAATTGTCTTAAAGTTAGTCCATTAGTAGCTTGACCTATCTTTCAATATATTTTCTAGTTTCTCAAGACAAATCAAATGGTGCAAACAATGAACATCCTGTCTGAGAGGATCAAACAGGTAACATTGTAGCCCATCGAACGAACTAGACATATTTCAAACATTGATGTTGGAAACTAAATAAGAGTCCTATATACAATGGTTCTGTAGGCATATAGTCACCGCCCTTTAGCCACCCTCTAGCCGCCCTCTAGTCACCGATCTCCTCGATGGCGTGTGCATGCTCATTTTCAATGATCACATATACCACTTGCTACACAACTATCAGACGGGCCTCGTCGGCCGCAACCTAGAGCTCGAAGAGCCCTATGCTTGGGCCTCTTCACAATGTCGGAGGACTATCGCTCCATGTTCGTGACATTCTCTCAGGATCAGGCAGTTGAACGAGACGAGATCTTTAGCTAATTTAGGGAGTATGTTCTTGAAAGGGTTAAATCTTGAATGTTGGAGTTAATTCTTGAGTGTTGTGCCATTTTGGACTCGATGTGTGCATGACATTTCCTAGATGTTCATTTTCATCGGGTATCCACCTCTTCAAGAAGCAATTTTGGTAGAAACTATGAACACTAGGTGTCTGCACAACAAAAAAGTTTATTAGTTTAGAATACAGTAGAAAACAAATTTCTAATGGATAATGATACATAGTTGTACATGAATATTATGCCTAAGTATTAGTCATTTATAAGTGTTGTACACATCTTGTGTTACAAGGCATTCTGTACAACACACATATATTTCTCTGATAGAAAGAACTTATATATAAACTAGTGGCCATGCACGTGCAGCACACACATGTTTACGATTGTTCATCACCTCTTCGAGCGCCATTGATGCCTCCTCCAGTTCCATATCACCTCCTGTTGCGCAACACCTCGGTCTGAGTCGTGAGGACTGAAACTGAATTGTGGTCTCGGAATGTATTCGGCTTGCGCTTTCCATTGTTGGATGAACAACGGAGATGGACTTCCAACTGCTAGAATATACTTCAAGAAATGTGTTGGTTTATGACGTTTATGGCATGACATGAGGTCAAAATGTTAGTAAACTAGTAGGAATGCCCAGCGCGTTGCTGCGGGTCTGAAGTAGAAATATAAAGAAGTTAGACTAAGGATTAGAAGATGTATATGTATAGATGCATTAGCACAATTATGCATATTGTATCGATTGGCATATAGGTTTCATTAGAAGATTTTGTGTTACTTTTCAAAAAAAATACTTGTTGCTACTATAGCACATTGTTTTTCTCATTCTCTTAGCTTTTGTTTAACTTGTCCTTGCAAGAATTGTGATTCTCTTGTTAGACTTTAGACCTGTCCACAAATCAAATATAGATCGGCCAAATCTCATCCACCCGAACCCCTCACCCCTACTATACCTGAGGGTCATCCCCCGTCCCAAAAGTTCTAAGAGTTTTCCTTCACAAAATCATACATGTTTCAGAGGACCACATGTAATCCATATGATTTGCAGTTTTGCTAGTTTTTTTTCTTAGAAACGATAGTTTTGCTAGGCTTTGCTTAGAAGCGGTTTAAATGTTTGCAAAAAAGTTATCGAAATATATCCATCTGGGATCTTGTTTTGAAGAGTTTATTGCGAGGAACACCATGGTGCAATTGGATTTTAATTACAATACTTGGTTTATGTGCTATGACTTTTTTTCTATTTCAAACGAAATAGCTAGTGGAGTGATAAATGGGGCTTAGTGGGCGCCTGATGTCACTTAGTGGGCGAATGACATCACTTTTCAGGATTGGACCAATGAGAAGCTAGAGAATAGGTTAGTGGGAGTTTGCTTTATTAGAAGTATAGATTAATAGTTATGACATTGTTTCTAGAGGCATAGTTAGTGACAAAAGTAAATGATGTCACAAAGAACGTCTTAAAGTTAGTCCAATTGTAGCTTGACCTATCTTTCAATACATTTTCTAAGTTTTGTAGACATATCAAATGGTGCAAACAATGAACATCCTTTCCAAGACGATCAAACAGGTAACATTGTAGCCCATTGAACTAGAGATATTTCAAACATTGATGTTGGAGACTAATTAATAGTCCTATAAACATTGTTTCTGTAGGCATATAGTCACCGCCCTCTAGCCGCCCTCTAGTCGCCGATCTCCTCGATGGCGTGTGCACGCTCATTTTCGACGATCGCCTCTACCACTTGGTACACCACTATCAGACGGGCCTCATCGGCCGCAACCCAGAGCTTGAAGAGCCCTACGCTAGGGTCATCTTCACTGTGTCGGAGGACTATCACTCCATGTTCGTGTGACATTCTCTGAGGATCAGGCAGTCGAACGAGATGAGATCTTTAGCTACTTCAGGGAGTATGTTCTTGAAACGGTTAAATCTTGAATGTTGTGCCATTTTGTACTCGATGTGTGTATGACATTTCCCACATGTTTGTTTTCATCGGGTATCCACCTCTTCAAGAAGCAATTTTCGTAGAAACTATGAACACTAGGTGTCTGCACAACAAAAAAGATTATTAGTCTAGAATACAGTAAAAAACAAATGTCTAATGGATAATGATAGATGGTTGTACATGAATATTATGCCTACCCAAAGTAAAATACACAAAGAAAGTATTAGTCATTTATAAGTGTTGTACACATATTGTGTTACAAGACATTCTGTACAACACACATATACATGTCTGATAGAAAGAACTTATATATAAACTAGTGGCCATGCACGTGCAGCACACATGTTTATGATTGTTCATCACCTCCTCGAGCGCCATTGATGCCTCCTCCAGTTCCATATCACCTCTTGTGCAGCACCTCGGTCTGGGTCATGAGGACTGAAACTGAATTGGGATCTCGGAATGTATTCGGATTGCACTTTCCATTGTTGGACGAACAACGGAGATGGACTTCCAACCGCTAGAATATACTTCAAGAAATGTGCTGGTTTATGACATTTATGGTGTGACATGAGGTCAAAATGTTAGTAAGTTAATAGTTTTTGACATTTTTTCTAGAGGCATACTTAGTGACAAAAGTAAATGTATGTCACAAAGAACGTCTTAAAGTTAGTACAATAGTAGTTTGACCTATCTTTCAATACATTTTCTAAGTTCTGCAGACATATCAAATGGTGCAAACAATGAACATCCTTTCCAAGAGGATCAAATAGGTAACATTATAGCCCATTGAACTAGACATATTTCAAACATTGATGTTTGAGACTAATTAAGAGTCCTATAAACAATGTTTTTGTAGGCATATAGTCACCGCCCTCTAGCAACCCTCTAGCCGCCCTCTAGTCGCCGATCTCCTCGATGGTGTGTGCACGCTCATTTTCGACGATCGCCTCTACCACTTGGTACACCACTATCAGACGGGCCTCGTCGGCCGCTACCCAGAGCTCGAAGAGCCCTACGCTAGGGTCATCTTCACTGTGTCGGAGGACTATCGCTCCATGTTTGTGACATTATCTCAGGATCAGGCAGTCGAACGACACGAGATCTTTAGCTACTTCAGGGAGTATGTGCCTGAAATGGTTAAATCTTGAATGTTAGATTTAATTCTTGAATGTTGTGCCATTTTGGACTCGATGTGTGTATGATGTTTCCCACATGTTTGTTTTCATCGGGTATCCACCTCTTCAAGAAGCAATTTTGGTAGAAACTATGAACACTAGGTGTCTGCACGAAAAAAAGTTTGTTAGGTTAGAATATAGTCGAAAAAAATGTCTAATGCATTATGATAGATAGTTGTACATAAAATATTATGCCTACCCAAAGTAAAATACACAAAGAAAGTTTTAGTCATTTATAAGTGTTGTACACATCTTTGTGACAAGGCATTGTGTACAACACACATATACATGTCTAATAGAAAGAACTTATATATAAACTAGTGGCCATGCACGTGCAGCACACACTTGTTGATGATTGTTCATCACCTCCTCGAGCGCCATTGATGCCTACTCCAGTTCCATATCACCTCCTCTTGTGCACCACCTCGATCTAGGTTGTGAGGACTGGAACTGAATTGTGATCTCGGAATGTATTCGGCTTGCGCTTTCCATTGTTGGACGAACAACGGAGATGGACTTCCAAAAGCTAGAATATACTTCAAGAAATGTGCTGGTTTATGACGTTTATGGCATGACATGAGGTCAAAATATTAGTAAATCAATAGATTATGACATTTTTTCTAGAGGCATACTTAGTGAAAAAAGTAAATGTATGTCACAAATAACGTCTTAAAGTTAGTCCAATAGTAGCTTGACCTATCTTTCAATACATTTTCTAAGTTCTGTAGACATATCAAATGGTGCAAACAATGAACATCCTTTCCAAGAGCATCAAACAGGTAACATTGTAGCCCATTGAACTAGACATATTTCAAACATTGATGTTGGAGACTAATTAAGAGTCCTATAAACAATTTTTCTGTAGGCATATAGTCACCGCCCTCTAGCCACCCTCTAGCCGCCCTCCAGTTGTCGATCTCCTCGATGGCGTGTGCATGCTCATTTTTGACGATCGCCTCTACCACTTGGTACACCACTATCAGACGGGCCTCGTCGGCCGCAACCCAGATCTCGAAGAGCCCTACGCTAGGGTCGACTTCACTGTGTCAGAGGACTATCGCTCCATGTTCATGACATTCTCTCGGGATCAGGCAGTCGAACTACCCGAGATCTTTAGCTACTTCAGGGATTATGTGCTTGAAATGGTTAAATCTTGAATGCTAGATTTAATTCTTGAATGTTGTGCTATTTTGGACTCGATGTGTGTATGACATTTCCCACATGTTTGTTTTCATCGGGTATCCACCTCTTCAAGAAGCAATTTTGGTAGAAACTATGAACACTAGGTGTCTGCACAATAAAAAAAGTTTGTTAGGTTAGAATACAGTAGAAAAAAATGTCTAACGGATAATGATAGATAGTTGTACATAAAATATTATGCCTACCCAAAGTAAAATACACAAATAAAGTTTTAGTCATTTATAAGTGTTGTACACATCTTTGTGACAAGACATTGTGTACAACACACATATACATGTCTAATAGAAATAACTTATAAATAAACTAGTGGCCATGCACGTGCAGCACACACTTGTTTTCAGCACACACATGTTTACTTCAAGAAATGTGCTAGTTTATGACGTTTATGGCATGACATCAGGTCAAGATTTTAGTAAATCTACTAGTTTATGATGTTTTTTTTTCTAGAGGCATCTCAACTTAGTGAGAAAAGTAAATGCATGTCACAAAAAATGTCCTAAAAGTAGTCCAATAGTAGCTTGACCTATCTTTCAATATATTTTCTAGGTTCAATAGACATATCAAATGGTGCAAACAATGAACATCCTGTCCAAGAGGATCAAACAGGTAACATTGTAGCCCATTGAACTAGACATTTTTTCAAAATTGATGTTGGAAACTAATTAAGAGTCCTATATACAATGTTTTTATAGGCATATAGTCACCGCCGTCTAGCCACCCTCTAGTCGCCCTCTAGTCGCCGATCGCCTCGATGGCGTGTCCACGCTCATTTTCGATGATCACCTCTACCACTTGCTGCAACACTATTAGACGGGCCTCGTCAGCCGCAACCCAAAGCTCGAAGAGCCCTATGGTTGGGCATCTTCACTATGTCAGAGGACTATCACTCAATGTTCGTGACATTCCCTCATGATCAGGAAGTCGAACGAGACGAGATCTTTAGCTACTTTAGGGAGTATGTTCTTGAAAGGGTTAAATCTTGAATGTGAGTAAATTCTTGAATGTTGTGCCATTTTGGACTCGATATGTGCATGACATTTCCCACATGTTCATTTTCATCGGGTATCCACCTCTTCAAGAAGCAATTTTGGTAGAAACTATGAACACTAGGTGTCTGCACAGCAAAAAAGTTTATTAGTTCAGAATACAGTAGAAGACAAATGTCTAATGTATAATGATAGATAGTTGTACATGAATATTATGCCTACACAAAGTAAAATACACAAAGAAAGTATTAGTCATTTATAAGTGTTGTACACATCTTGTGTTACATGACATTGTGTACAACACACATATACATGTCTAATAGAAAGAACTTTATATATAAACTAGTGGCCATGCACGTGCAGCACACACATGTTGATGATTATTCATCACCTCCTCGAACGCCATTGATGCCTCCTCCAGTTCCATATTACCCCCTCTTGCGCACCACCTCAGTCTAGGTCATAAGGATTGGAACTGAATTGTGTTCTTGGAATGTCTTCGCCTTGCTCTTTCCATTGTTGAATGAACAACGGAGATGGACTTCCAACTGCCAGAATATACTTCAAGAAATGTGTTGATTTATGACGTTTATGGCATGACATGAGGTCAAAATGTTAGTAAATCAACTAGTTTATGACATTTTTTCTAGAGGCATACTTAGTGAGAAAAGTAAATGTATGTCACAAAAAATGTCTTAAAGGTAGTCCAATAGTAGCTTGGCCTGTCTTTCAATATATTTTCTAGGTTCAGTAGACATATCAAATGGTGCAAACAATGAACATCCTGTCCAAGAGGATCAAACAGGTAACATTGTAGCCCATCGAATGAACTAGACATATTTCAAACATTGATGTTGGAAACTAATTAAGAGTCCTATATACAATGTTTCTATAAGCATATAGTCACCGCCCTCTAGCCACCCTCTGGCCGCCCTCTAGTCGCCGATCTCCTTGATGCCGTGTGCACGCTCATTTTGGACGATCGCCTCTACCACTTGTTGCACCACTATCAGACGGGCCTAGCTTGAAGAGCCCTATGCTAAGGTCATCTTCACTGTGTCGGAGGACTGTCGCTCCATGTTCATGACATTCTCTCAGGTTCAGGCAGTCGAACGAGACGAGATTTTGAGCTACTTTAGGAGTATGTTCTTGAAAGGGTTAAATCTTGAAAGTTAGAGTTAATTCTTGAATTTTGTGCCATTTTGGACTCGATATGTGCATGACGTTTCCCACTTGTACATTTTCATCGGGTATCCACCTCTTCAAGAAGCAATTTTGGTAGAAACTATGAACACCGGGTGTCTGCACAACAAAAAAAGTTTATTAGTTCAGAATACAGTAGAAAACAAATGTCTAATGGAAAGTGATAGATAGTTGTACATGAATATTATGCCTACCCAAAGTAAAATACACAAAGAAGGTATTATTCATTTATAAGAGTTGTACACATCTTGTGTTACAAGACATTGTGTACAACACACATATACATGTCTAATAGAAAAAACTAATATATAAACTAGTGGCCATGCACGTGCAGCACGCACATGTTTACGATTGTTCAACAGCTCCTCGAGCACCATTGATTCCTGCTCCAGTTCCTTACATATCAGCTCCTCTTGCGCACTACCTCAGTCTAGGTCGTGAGGACTGAAACTGAATTGTGATCTCGGAATGTCTTCAGATTGCGCTTTCCATTGTTGGACGAACAATGGAGATGGACTTCCAACTGCTAGAGTATACTTCAAGAAATGTGCTGGTTTATGACGTTTATGGCATGACATTAGGTCAAAATTTTAGTAAATCTACTAGTTTATGATGTTTTTTCTAGAGGCATCTCAACTTAGTGACAAAAGTAAATGTATGTCACAAAAAACGTCTTAAAGGTAGTCCAATAGTAGCTTGACCTATCTTTCAATATATTTTCTAGGTTCAGTAGACATATCAAATGGTGCAAACAATGAACATCCTGTCCAAGAGGATCAAACAGGTAACATTGTAGCCCATTGAACTAGACATTTTTCAAAATTGATGTTGGAAACTAATTAAGAGTCCTATATACAATGTTTCTGTAGGCATATAGTCACCGCCCTCTAGCCACCCTCTAGTCGCCGATCGCTTCGATGGCGTGTGCACGCTCATTTTCGATGTTCACCTCTACCACTTGCTGCAACACTATTAGATGGGCCACGTCGGCCGCAACCCAAAGCTCGAAGAGCCCTATGGTTGGGCATCTTCACTATGTCAGAGGACTATCGCTCAATGTTCGTGACATTCTCTCGGGATCAGGAAGTCGAATGAGACGAGATCTTTAGCTACTTTAGGGGGTATGTTCTTGAAAGGGTTAAATCTTGAATGTGAGTTAATTCTTGAATGTTGTGCCATTTTGGACTCGATATGTGCATGACATTTCCCACATGTTCATTTTCATCGGGTATCCACCTCTTCAAGAAGCAATTTTGGTAGAAACTATGAACACTAGGTGTCTGCACAGCAAAAAAGTTTATTAGTTCAGAATACAGTAGAAGACAAATGTCTAATGGATAATGATAGATAGTTGTACATGAATATTATGCCTACACAAAGTAAAATACACAAAGAAAGTATTAGTCATTTATAAGCGTTGCACACATCTTGTGTTACATGACATTGTGTACAACACACATATACATGTCTAATAGAAAGAACTTATATATAAACTAGTGGCCATGCACGTGCAGCACACACTTGTTTACAGCACACACTTGTTTACGATTGTTCATCGCCTCCTCGAGCGTGGCTGATGCCTCCTCCAGTTCCTTCCATTTCACCTCCTCTTGCGCACCACCTCGGTCTGGGTCATGAGGGTTGAAACTGAATAGTGATCTCGGAATGTCTTCGGCCTGCACTTTCCGTTGCTGGACGAACAATGGAGATGGACTTCTGGTCGCCGCCCCGTGGTCGCCCTCACTTTTTTGATGCATATCCAGGCATTCCACAGAGAAGAATCTAGAAAATTTCTTTGTTGGGCCTATCATCATTCGTATATAAGTATATGAGATTGCTGAGACAACTTAATTAGCTTTCTTTGTGATGAGCCATACAGATAGCTTCAACCAATGGAGAGTTGATTTATTTTTTCTTTTGTGCCATTTCGGACAGGATATGTGCACAACACTTCCCACACATCCTATTTCGATCAGTTATTCACCTCTTAAAATATTTTTTGGCAGAAGTTGTGGACACATGGTGTCTGGACAATAAAAAAGATTAGTTTAATATATGGTAGGAAATAAATATTTTTCTTACGTCTTGCATTATGGCTACGTACAGAAATATTATGTCATAGAAATTTTACTTTCTCAACTGCACTTTTTGAAGGATCACTAATTGGATGAGTTATAGGATACCTGCTTGTTCGTCTGGAAGGTGTTGCTGATTAATGGCAACATCTTGTTGGTTCTCAACATCTAGAAAAACCAATATATACAGCATCACAAAAGTCTTAGTTCAACACTAGACCTTTCTTGAAGGGTCTCCAATTGCAAAGGTTATAATTTACCTGCTTGTTGCTCCATAATCTGTTGGTCGTTGTTGATATCATTTGGTTGTTGCACAATAATTAAAGAATCAAAACATATTAGTAACATATAATTACAAATGTTAAAAAGTGGAAAAATAAATGAAACGTTAGCCTGAAGAAAAACTCAAAGAAGAAACAACATTACTTGTAGGATTATCTAGAAACAATTTAATAAATGTTACCATATCAACACTACAGTCCTGAATATATTCGTAAATCAAATGAAACCACAGACGTAAGAAAATCAAATAAGTACAAAAACCTGTAGGATCCTCTTCTAGAATGCCATCTGCATTTGCAAGGTTCTCGAGCTGCACTATGCCTACTAAAACATTACAACATAAGAGAGCTCCTAGTTCTCCAATGCATTATTTAAAGTGTTTGCAATTGGATGGGTTTTGATTACCTACTTCCTCCTCGGGAATATATTGTTCATTACTAACAACATTTGGTTCAGTTGCATCACCTGGAAGAATCAATATATATTAGCATATCACTAAAATTGAAAAAAAGAGTACAAAAATAAAATGAAAGAACAATCTGATGCAAAACTCAAAGAAGCACTAGCATTACTTGAACAATCTTCCACAATGTCGTCTACAGTTTTTGAGAAGTTGTGTTGCTGTATGATGCCTACAGAAACATTGTATATAAGACTCTTATTATGGCTACCCAAAGTAAAAATACACAGATAAAGTATTAGACATTTATATGTGTTGTACACATCTTGTGTTACAAGACAATGTGTACAACACACACATATACATGTCTAATAGATAGAACTTATATGTACACTAGTGGCCATGCACGTGCAGCACACACATGTTTACAGCACACAAATGTTTACGATTGTTCATCACCTCCTCGAGCGCATTTGATGCCTCCTCCAGTTCCATCCATATCACCTCCTCTTGCGCACCACCTCAGTTGGGGTCATGAAGACTGAAACTGAATAGTGATCTTGGAATGTCTTCTGCCTGTCTTTCCATTGCTGGACAAACAACGGAGATGGACTTCCGGTCACCGCCCTGTAGTCGCCCTCACTTTTTTGATGCATATCCAGGCGTTCCACAGAGAAGAACCTAGAAAATTTCTTTGTTGGGCCTACCATCATTCCTATATAAGTATATGAGATTGCTGAGCCAACTTAGTTAGCTTTCTTTGTGATGAGCCATACAGATAGCTTCAACCACTGTAGAGTTGATTTATTTCTTCTTTTGTGCTATTTCGGACAGGATATGTGCACTACACTTCCCACACATCCTATTTCCATCAGTTATCCACCTCTTAAAATATTTTTTTGGCAGAAGTTGTGGACACATGGTGTCTGGACAATAAAAAAAGAATAGTTTAATATATGGTAGGAAATAAATATTTTTTTCTTACGTCTTGCATTGTGGCTACATACAGAAATATTATGTCATAGAAATTTTACTTTCTCAACTGCACTTTTTGAAGGATCACTAATTGGATGAGTCATAGCATACTTGCTTGTTCGTCTGGAAGGTGTTGCTGATTAACGGCAACGTCTTGTTGGTTCTCAACATGTCACACCCATTTTTAAGGACAAAAATAGGATGTATAAAAGACTCATGTGCGCCCCAGGAAACAGTCGCACACATAAGTTGACAAATTACAAAGTATCATCACAGTGCTTATTACATAACGAATAAATATTTAAGACATAGTCTTGAACGATAGGTAATAATAACTAATAGTAATTCTTCAGCGGAAACTCCACACAGGGACACGGTTGACTGGTTGACACCAAGACTAGTACTCATTCCGATAATCTTCCTCATTATCTTCATCTGTTATGGTGGAAATAGCAAGAGTGAGTTCATGTCGAACTCCACAAATATAACACAGGGTTCATGAGGCTCAAAAAGGCTAGACACTGTTTAACTGCGTTTAGCTTTTTAATCATATATTAGCAATTGAGTAGCATCAAGATAAACCACTTCCCATTAAAGAACCAATGATCAATTGTAATAAGGATAATGAATAGCATTAACATGAGCATAATAATAATCAACAATAATTTAACATGATATAACAGTTATGATCAACTATTCCATAAGAATCCCCAAGGCCGCTCGTATCCGTGAGCACGGCTAGTATACCAGTTTTTAACTCTGCGCAGAGGTGTACACTTTCACTGTAAGTCATGATTTCCAAATGAGTGGGGAGATCAAGCCCAAACACCCGAGAACCATATAAAGCCACTCAAAAGTTCGTCTAACAAGTTAGGGCCATTAGATTTCACTCGGCAGGCAGATGTAGAACCCCCCTTCCCTGTGGCACAACAACCGCAGCCTATACACACTAGGCCAGGGGCTCGGACTACACCCAACAAGGCAAGCCATTCTTACGCCATTTAAGGTAACCTCTAACAAGCTAGAAAAGGTCTCTTGAACAACTAAAGCCAGAGCCATATAGCCCTCACAGCTGTACTGTATATCCCGGTTATCACTTACAGATAAGTCCTTATGGAGAGAAACCAGAGCATCAAAATAATACACAAGCTCTAGCCCCCTTTTAACAATAATAAAATCATCTTAATAGTTGATTGCTTAATCCATTAATCAAATTACAAGATCATTGTTCTTAGTTTAAGCACTAGCAATAGCTACCCATATGCATTCCCAAGGTTGTCAAGGAATCAAGATAACAATCACTAAGTTATAATCTCTAAGGTTGTCAAGGTAAGCACATGCATATGTATGATAATTCAATGTATAGGTAACAAGGATAGTCCTGTGTTATACTTGCCTTGATCAGAGCTTTCCAAGTGATACTGCTGACTTGGCTCAAAGTAATACTCCGAATCGTCCAGATACTGCTCACCTTCTATATTCGACCATCAATCAACAACACACATGCATCCAATCAAACATACACGAAGCAAACAAAGAGATATAATTAGAACAGTACACCAACAGTAACAAAACAGTAATAAAAACTTATAAAACTCTTCTACACGTTTCTACGATCACACAGACGCAAAGATCACCAAATTCGGAGTTAAAACGTGAAAGTTATGAATTTTCTAAGATTTCCTATAGATAAATAAATACTTAATTATAACCTCGAAAAAATAAATTATCAAAACTAACTGTACAACTACACTAACATGTAGAGTTCGCAAATACGAACCTAACGCAATTTGAACGGATCAAATCGGAGTTAAAACGAAGATTTTATGACCAAAACAATTCTAGTGGCAAAACTGTAAATACCTGAAAACGTATTTTTGAATAAACCGGAAGAGAATACGCTTTCAAAACGCGAAAACGTATTTTCAGCAATACGCTATGGACGGCGGGTTTATTATCAAAAAGCTGAGGGTCTCTTTATGAATTTTACCCGCGAAGGGGTATCTTCTAATCTAAGCCGTTAATTCAAAAACGGACGGCTCACAATCGTCTTCACCCCTATAGTGAGGATTCCGGCCCTCCTTCTTCGGTTCCGGCCGGTGGCCGCCATGGCCGGCAACCTTGGCACACCGGAAAACTTCGGATCCACCTCCTCCAACAGTGATTCGCCCCAAAACCGACACCAATTGAAAGAGAAAGTCCATCCGAACTTATCTACGCGGTTTAAGCAAGCTACGATGAATCGAGGACGGGATGCGGCTTGGGAAGGGCGGCGGCGCCATTGCCGGCCGACGGTGAGCTTCAAAAGCTCGCTTCTAAGCACCTCCAACCAAAAGAAGAGCACGGGGAGGAAGAGAAGAAGATGGCGAACTCACCAACGTGAAGAAAAAGAGCTCCAAATCACCCGAAGGCACCCCACCCCGACGACCGACGTCCTCAACCGAACTCAAGCCCTAGAACTCAACTCCTTGCGGTGGAACTCACGATTTTAGATGAAAAACGGAAAATAAAGGGTCAAGGCGTCCTATTTATAGCCTCAAATCGTTGATTTCGGTTAACATATCTGGAATACATGATTCGGTTGCGGTTCGGTTGGAGAAGTGACCGGCTCGGTTACGAGGAAGACGACGATAGGCGACCGACAAGTGGGACCCGACCATCAGCGACCGAAAGAGAAAAGAAGAGCGCGGCTATTCCGTTGGCTTGGCCGGCCCCACTGGTCAGTGGTAGGAGGGAGGGAGAGGCGCGCGTCTGCCGCGGCTCGGGCTGGCTCAGGCCGCTCGTCTGCTGGGCCGAGATGCTGAGTTGGGCTCCGGCGGTGCTGGCCGTCGGGCCTGGCTTCCAGGTAAGTATTCTCTTTTTTTTTTTATTTTCCTTTTTCTTTATTTACTTGTTTACAAACTTTTTCAAATAAAATTTCCAAAGCAAATCAAAATAACATAAATCTACTACACAACAGAAAATATCTGCAGCAGCATGAATGCAACACCAATATTCTTTTTAAAATTTTTTTTAATTTCTCATTAATTGTTATCTAAATTATTTAAAATTTATTAACTCTAAAATTTGGGTGTTACAAATTCTACCCCCCTTAAAAGAATCTCGTCCTCGAGATTGAACTGCTTACTCAAACAACTGCGGATATGATTTCCTCAATTCATCCTCTCTTTCCCAAGTTGCCTCTGCTTCTGAATATCGATTCCACTGCACTTTGCACATCTTAATAATCCGACTTCGAGTAACTCTCTCAGCAGTTTCTAAAATCTTGATCGGAAACTCTTCATATGTAAGATCCTCCTTAACAGTCAACTCTTCTAAAGGTATCTGCTCCTCAGGCACACGCAAACACTTCTTAAGTTGTGAAACATGGAACACATCATGTACTCCAGATAAATTCTCAGGCAACTCTAATTGATAAGCAACTTTCCCACGTCTAGTAATAACTTTAAATGGTCCAACATACCTTGGTGCTAGTTTACCTTTCATGTTAAACCTCTTCACACTTTTCATAGGTGACACCTTCAAATAAACATAATCACCTACCTCAAAAACTAAATCTCTTCTTCTATTGTCAGCATAACTCTTCTGACGAGACTGTGCTACTCTCAAATTCTCACGAATCACTCGCACTTGATCTTCTGCGTTTCTAAGAACATCTGTACCAAACACCTGAGATTCACCCGTCTGATCCCAAAACAATGGAGTTCTACACTTACGTCCATACAAAGCTTCAAACGGTGCCATCTTAAGACTCTGTTGATAACTATTATTGTAAGAAAATTCTGCATAAGGCAAACTCTTATCCCAACTAGTTCCATATTGCAATGCACAAGCTCTCAACATATCCTCTAATACCTGGTTGGTCCTTTCAATCTGTCCATCTGTCTGTGGATGATATGCTGTACTAAAATTTAATTTTGTTCTCAATGATTCATGCACAGCTTTCCAAAAATGCGACGTAAACTGCGATCCTCGATCAGATACAATCTTCTTTGGTACTCCATGCAAACAGACTATTCTCTCCATATACAACTCTGCCAATTTTGGTCCATGGTAAGTAGTCTTAACTGGTATAAAATGTGCAACTTTAGTTAACCGATCTACTATCACCCAAATAGAGTCATAACCTTTCTGAGTACGAGGTAACCCTACTATAAAATCCATACCAACTTCCTCCCACTTCGATTCAGGAATCTTCATTGGTTGTAACAATCCAGCAGGTCTCTGATGCTCTGCTTTCACTCTCTGACAAGTGTCACACAATGCCACATACTCAGCCACATCTCGCTTTAATCCAACCCACCAATATTTCTGTTTCAGATCCAAATACATCTTAGTACTACCAGGATGAATAGAATAAGCTGACTCATGAGCTTCGCGAAGAATTGCTTGTCTAACAGTTTGATCCTCAGGTACACACAGCCTCTTTCCGAACCACAAAATTCCATTATCATCCATTCGAAAGCCTGGTGACTTACCAATCACTATATCTTCCGCTATCTTCTTTAATTTCTCATCCTTCAACTGCCCCTTGTAAATTTCTTGCTCTAAGGTAGGCTCTATCACTAATTCCATTGTATTAGTAACAATTCCTAAATTCAAATATTCAAATTCAGCACATAACTCACTAGTCATAGTCAATGTCTGTATCTCATTGACATAGCTTTTCCTACTAAGAGCATCAGCTACTACATTAGCCTTACCAGGATGATAGTGTATCTCAATATCATAATCCTTAATCAACTCTAACCATCTGCGTTGCCTCAAATTCAGATCTGACTGAGTGAAAATATACTTCAAACTCTTATGATCAGTGTATATATCACTCTTATGTCCAATCAAATAATGTCTCCAAATCTTTAAAGCATGAACTACAGCTGCTAATTCCAAATCATGTGTAGGATAATTCAACTCATGCTTTCTCAACTGCCTAGATGCATAAGCCACAACTCTGCCTTCTTGCATAAGCACACATCCCAAACCTTGACGAGAAGCATCACAATAAATAGAAAACTTCTTACTCAAATCTGGCAAAACCAAAACAGGCACTGTAGTCAACCTCTTTTTCAACTCCTCAAAACTAGCTTGACATTTATCTGACCACACAAACTTGGCATTCTTCTCTAACAGAGATGTCATAGGTTTAGCAAGTTTAGAAAACCCTTCAATGAACCGTCTGTAATATCCAGCTAATCCCAAGAAACTACGAATCTCGCTAACATCAATAGGTGGTTTCCAATTTAATACATCCTTTACTTTACCTGGATCCACTGATATCCCTCCATTAGAAACAATATGACCAAGGAAAGAAACTTCCTTCAACCAAAACTCACATTTACTTCGCTTCGCATACAACTTATGCTCTCTAAGTTTCTGCAATACCAACCTCAAATGTTCAGCATGCTCTACCTCTGTCTTGGAAAATACCAGTATATCATCAATAAACACTACCACAAACTTATCCAAATATTCCATGAACACCTTATTCATCATGTACATAAAGTATGCAGGTGCATTGGTCAATCCAAATGACATAACAGTATACTCATACAATCCATACCTTGTAGTAAAAGCTGTCTTTGGAATATCAGAAACACGAATCTTCAACTGATGATATCCAGAACGTAAATCAATCTTAGAGAACACACAAGCACCTCTCAACTGATCAAACAAGTCATCAATCCTGGGCAAAGGATACTTATTCTTGATAGTTACCTCATTTAATGATCTATAATCAACACACATCCTCTGACCACCATCTTTCTTATCAACAAAAATAACTGGTGCTCCCCAAGGTGATGAACTAGGTCTAATAAAACATTTTTCTTGTAATTCTTTAATTTGTTTCTTAAGTTCTTCTAATTCATCTACTCCCATCCTATATGGTCGTTTGGCTATAGGTGCAGTTCCAGGAAGTAATTCAATAAGAAATTCAATGTCTCGGTCAGGTGGCATACCTGGCAATTCATCAGGGAAGACATCCGAAAATTCCTCAATCACTGAATTCTCCTTAATAGTATTTTCAAGCTGATTCATCACAGCGGTTGGTTGCTTCTGCACTGCTACATTCACATTGATTTTATCTCCATTAGGTGCATTCACAACTACCACTTTTTGCTGACACCGAATCTCTGCCTGATTTTGCTTCATCCAGTCCATACCCAATATCACATCAATACCAGATGTCCTCAACACTATAGGGGTTATCTTAAACTCTACCCCCTTAATACCATACTAATTGGAAGACAACGATTACTGGTTTGCATGGTACCTCCAGGTGAATTTACTAAGAGAGATTCTTTCATAGCTAGCATGGGTATACTATGCATTTTAACAAAAATGTTAGATATGAATGTATGAGATGCTCCAGAGTCAAAAAGAACAGTTGCGGGAGTGGAATGTACATTGAACGTACCAATCATAACTTCTGGTGCATCATGAACTGTATCAGAAGACACGTGATTCACCCTTCCAGTACCAGATTGCTTCTGGTTGCTCTTCTGGCTCTGAGGAGTCTGCTGATTCTGCTTCTCAGGACAATGGTAAGACATATGCCCCTCTTTACCGCAGACAAAGCATCTAGTAGGAGTGCTGGGAGCACTATTCTTCATGGGGGTAACATTGGAATTCCCAGTGCGAGGAGTCTGTTGTCCAGTCTGCTGATACTGTTGACGTTGTGGATATGATGAACGCTGTTGTGACTGATTACCTTGCCAATTCTGGGACCATCTCTGATTCGGATTGCGATTCCATTGACTAACCGGTCCTTGAAACTTCTGATGGAAACCATGCTGAGAATTAGTGCGCTGACGGTTGTTACTTCCTGAGCTTTGTACCTTCATCTTCCTCTTCCTGTCCATCTCTCTGCGCTCATTATCCAGCACAATAGCTTTATTTACCAGCTCTTGAAAACTAGTATAGTTGTTCCCCTTCAACTGCAAGCGAAGATCATAATAAATTCCCTTCAAGAAGAGACGTTGTCTGTCTGCATCTTCTCTCACTTCATTAGGAGCATAGCGAGCCAACTGGGTAAATCTATCATGATATTCACTAACACTCATCTGTCCCATCCTAAGGTTTCTGAATTCTTCCTGCTTCAGCTCAATTATACCTTCAGGAATATGACGAGCTCGAAAATCTCTAACAAACTCATTCCAAGTGATAGGAGGAGCATTGTCAGGGCGTGCAGCTTGATACGACTCCCACCAAGTCTGAGCTGTCCCCTGTAACTGACCAGATGCATATAACACCTTCTCCATATCATTGCATTGGGCTATATTCAGCTGTTTCTCCACTGCCCTCACCCAATCATCTGCCTCTAAAGGATCAGCAGCATGAGAAAACACTGGAGGGCGTCCCTTTAAAAATTCTCCACGCTTATCCCTCACTTGCACAGGCGGTGGTCCTCCTGCAGCGGGATTGTTCTGCATGTGCTGCATAAACATCTGCATCATCTGGTTCTGAGTTTGCATAAGTTCCTCCATAGTAATGGGTATGTTAGCACCTCCACGACCTCTGCCACGACCTCTGCCTGACATCTGTTTCCAAAAACACAGAAATTGAAATTCAGTACGATCCGAGATGATGTATTCATTAGATAAACAAAATCTGATTTTTCTGGGCGATCTCCAATTTCAGCAACTCAGTAAAACTGTCATATCTCGAGCTACAGACATCCAATTCAGATGATCTTTACATGGTTGGAAAGCTTACAAAATTATCTACAACTTTTATTCACAACACTTTTTCTGATTCTGTCAATAAATTGGCCAAAAACTGAACTTAACCAAAACTGTTTCAGAATTCCAGACTGTGCAGTAACTCCAACTTGGAACAGGTATATCTCTTAGCTCATAATAGATATTAAAGTGATTCTTGTGAGGTTGGAAAGATATAGAAATCTAATTATTCCCAGTAAAGTTTCTTAAATTTCTCATGAACGGATTTTAAGTTATTTCTAAAACATCCCAGACTGATCCAAAAATCAGCAAAGGACAGAACTAAATTAACCTCATATTCAACTAATATATTTTGATCAAACTTAATATTCTTAACCATGGAACTTGTAGGCATGTCTACAAAACTCCAGCACACATTACAAAGATCCAAATCACACATTATCATAATAACAATCCATCAATCACACAATTATTCACACCACAAACTGACTCTTAAAATAATCCAAACCTAAAATTAACTCACAACTACTATCATTCCTATTACATAGGGATTTTTCCTATTGCCTAATTAAGCTTCTCATAAATCTTGGGACGACCTAACTCCGCCCTTAATTGGTCAATCTCCTTATAAGCTTGCTCCTTAAGTTCTTTTTCCTTCAGCAGCTCATCCTTCAAATCCACCTCATGGAGAGCCAATTCTCGAGCTAATCCCACCGTAGCTTGTAAAGTCAAGGAGGAATCATCTGCAGGCAGCACGGTCCAAATACCCTTGTCATGTATGAAACAAGGAAAATGCCGAAGTGCACCCTTTAATGTCTTGTCCGAGCGTAGACCATGGTAGTAAACAAATGCATTGAAAGCGACATCCTCCATGCTTATCTCCACAGTTGCCCGGCTCACTCTGGTAATGAACTTTGACTCCACCTTAGGCTCCTTAGTGGTAGGATCTCTTTTCTTAACCCATAACTCAGTTTCCCAATAGGAATCCATCCATGGATGACTATACTCTGCACTACGATACTCCAACGTAGCTTCCCAGTCATAGTAGTAGTTGTCCAATGTTCTTGTCAACATGTCATGGAAGAAAGCATCAGCTTTAGGAACCATGATATGAAACTTCGTAGTCCATCCCATAACTACATTCTCCATTGGTGTATCACCAACTCTTGATTCAGCATCAGATAGCTCTTGATCACCATCTTCATACAGCTCCTGAGGTTTGAAACGGGCAACGTACTGTGCAGCTGACAAACGGGGATGAGGAGGCATCTATAAAATTTAGACATAGATTAGATAGAATCAATGTATTTTCGCAATAGAATAAAGTAGAGGAAGCACAAAACTTTAGTAATTAACAAGGTGAAAAGAGGAAGCATGAATTAACTGGAGTATGGATGCTATTAACGACCATTCTAACTAGGCTTGCGTCCTACAGTCAACACGGCTCTGATACCAATCTGTCACACCCATTTTTAAGGACAAAAATAGGATGTATAAAAGACTCATGTGCGCCCCAGGAAACAGTCGCACACATAAGTTGACAAATTACAAAGTATCATCACAGTGCTTATTACATAACGAATAAATATTTAAGACATAGTCTTGAACGATAGGTAATAATAACTAATAGTAATTCTTCAGCGAAAACTCCACACAGGGACACGGTTGACTGGTTGACACCAAGACTAGTACTCATTCCGATAATCTTCCTCATTATCTTCATCTGTTATGGTGGAAATAGCAAGAGTGAGTTCATGTCGAACTCCACAAATATAACACAGGGTTCATGAGGCTCAAAAAGGCTAGACACTGTTTAACTGCGTTTAGCTTTTTAATCATATATTAGCAATTGAGTAGCATCAAGATAAACCACTTCCCATTAAAGAACCAATGATCAATTGTAATAAGGATAATGAATAGCATTAACATGAGCATAATAATAATCAACAATAATTTAACATGATATAACAGTTATGATCAACTATTCCATAAGAATCCCCAAGGCCGCTCGTATCCGTGAGCACGGCTAGTATACCAGTTTTTAACTCTGCGCAGAGGTGTACACTTTCACTGTAAGTCATGATTTCCAAATGAGTGGGGAGATCAAGCCCAAACACCCGAGAACCATATAAAGCCACTCAAAAGTTCGTCTAACAAGTTAGGGCCATTAGATTTCACTCGGCAGGCAGATGTAGAACCCCCCTTCCCTGTGGCACAACAACCGCAGCCTATACACACTAGGCCAGGGGCTCGGACTACACCCAACAAGGCAAGCCATTCTTACGCCATTTAAGGTAACCTCTAACAAGCTAGAAAAGGTCTCTTGAACAACTAAAGCCAGAGCCATATAGCCCTCACAGCTGTACTGTATATCCCGGTTATCACTTACAGATAAGTCCTTATGGAGAGAAACCAGAGCATCAAAATAATACACAAGCTCTAGCCCCCTTTTAACAATAATAAAATCATCTTAATAGTTGATTGCTTAATCCATTAATCAAATTACAAGATCATTGTTCTTAGTTTAAGCACTAGCAATAGCTACCCATATGCATTCCCAAGGTTGTCAAGGAATCAAGATAACAATCACTAAGTTATAATCTCTAAGGTTGTCAAGGTAAGCACATGCATATGTATGATAATTCAATGTATAGGTAACAAGGATAGTCCTGTGTTATACTTGCCTTGATCAGAGCTTTCCAAGTGATACTGCTGACTTGGCTCAAAGTAATACTCCGAATCGTCCAGATACTGCTCACCTTCTATATTCGACCATCAATCAACAACACACATGCATCCAATCAAACATACACGAAGCAAACAAAGAGATATAATTAGAACAGTACACCAACAGTAACAAAACAGTAATAAAAACTTATAAAACTCTTCTACACGTTTCTACGATCACACAGACGCAAAGATCACCAAATTCAGAGTTAAAACGTGAAAGTTATGAATTTTCTAAGATTTCCTATAGATAAATAAATACTTAATTATAACCTCGAAAAAATAAATTATCAAAACTAACTGTACAACTACACTAACATGTAGAGTTCGCAAATACGAACCTAACGCAATTTGAACGGATCAAATCGGAGTTAAAACGAAGATTTTATGACCAAAACAATTCTAGTGGCAAAACTGTAAATACCTGAAAACGTATTTTTGAATAAACCGGAAGAGAATACGCTTTCAAAACGCGAAAACGTATTTTCAGCAATACGCTATGGACGGCGGGTTTATTATCAAAAAGCTGAGGGTCTCTTTATGAATTTTACCCGCGAAGGGGTATCTTCTAATCTAAGCCGTTAATTCAAAAACGGACGGCTCACAATCGTCTTCACCCCTATAGTGAGGATTCCGGCCCTCCTTCTTCGGTTCCGGCCGGTGGCCGCCATGGCCGGCAACCTTGGCACACCGGAAAACTTCGGATCCACCTCCTCCAACAGCGATTCGCCCCAAAACCGACACCAATTGAAAGAGAAAGTCCATCCGAACTTATCTACGCGGTTTAAGCAAGCTACGATGAATCGAGGACGGGATGCGGCTTGGGAAGGGCGGCGGCGCCATTGCCGGCCGACGGTGAGCTTCAAAAGCTCGCTTCTAAGCACCTCCAACCAAAAGAAGAGCACGGGGAGGAAGAGAAGAAGATGGCGAACTCACCAACGTGAAGAAAAAGAGCTCCAAATCACCCGTAGGCACCCCACCCCGACGACCGACGTCCTCAACCGAACTCAAGCCCTAGAACTCAACTCCTTGCGGTGGAACTCACGATTTTAGATGAAAAACGGAAAATAAAGGGTCAAGGCGTCCTATTTATAGCCTCAAATCGTTGATTTCGGTTAACATATCTGGAATACATGATTCGGTTGCGGTTCGGTTGGAGAAGTGACCGGCTCGGTTACGAGGAAGACGACGATAGGCGACCGACAAGTGGGACCCGACCATCAGCGACCGAAAGAGAAAAGAAGAGCGCGGCTATTCCGTTGGCTTGGCCGGCCCCACTGGTCAGTGGTAGGAGGGAGGGAGAGGCGCGCGTCTGCCGCGGCTCGGGCTGGCTCAGGCCGCTCGTCTGCTGGGCCGAGATGCTGAGTTGGGCTCCGGCGGTGCTGGCCGTCGGGCCTGGCTTCCAGGTAAGTATTTTTTTTTCCTTTTTCTTTATTTACTTGTTTACAAACTTTTTCAAATAAAATTTCCAAAGCAAATCAAAATAACATAAATCTACTACACAACAGAAAATATCTGCAGCAGCATGAATGCAACACCAATATTCTTTTTAAAATTTTTTTTAATTTCTCATTAATTGTTATCTAAATTATTTAAAATTTATTAACTCTAAAATTTGGGTGTTACACAACATCTTGGAAAACCAATATATGTTAGCATATCAGACAGCATCACAAAAGTCTTAGTTCAACAGTAGACCTTTCTTGAAGGGTCTCCAATTGGAAAGGTTATAATTTACCTGCTTGTTGCTCCATAATCTGTTGGTCATTGTTGATATCATTTGGTTGTTGCACTATAATTAATGAATCAAAACATATTAATAACATATTATTACAAATGCTAAAAAGTGGAAAAATAAATAAAACATTAGCCTGAAGAAAAACTCAAAGAAGAAACAACATTACTTGTAGCATTGTCTAGAAACAAATTAATAAATGTTACCATATCAACATTATAGTCCTGAATAAATTCGTAAATCAAATGAAACCACAGATGTAAGAAAATCAAATAAGTACAAAAACCTGTAGGATCCTCTTCCAGAATGCCTTCTACATTTGCAGGGTTCTCGAGGAGGGAGCTCCTAGTTCTCCAATGCATTATTTCAAGTGTTTGCAATTGGATGGGTTTTGATTACCTGCTTCCTCCTCGGGAATATATTGTTCGTTGCTAACAACATTTGGTTTAGTTGCATCACCTGGAATAATCAATATATATTAGCATATCACTAAATTTGCAAAAAGAATACAAAAATCAAATGAAAGAACAATCTGATGCAAAACTCAAAGAAGCACTAGCATTACTTGAACGATCTTCCACAATGTCGTCTCCAGTGTTTGAGAAGTTGTGTTGCTGTGTGATGCCTGCAGAAACATTGTATATAAGACTCTTATTATGGCTAACCAAAATAAAATACACAAAGAAAGTATTAGACATTTATAAGTGTTGTACACATTGTGTACAACACACACATATACATGTCTAATAGAAAGAACTTATATATACACTAGTGGCCATGCACGTGCAGCACATACATGTTTACGATTGTTCATCACCTCCTCGAATGCCGTTGATGCCTCCTCCAGTTCCTTCCATATCCCTTCCTCTTGCCACTACATCACAAGCACCTGTTCGGCAACGTATACATTGTAACGGTTGTGAGATGTGTTGTTAGAGGCTTCCGGCTTACGGCTCCCACCAAGTCCCACCTCCGTAATTTATGGTTTCCCCGTGCCTTCGTTTTCAATATTAGAAACAAAAGCTTCCCCACCACCGCCACCTCCCAGATGCGATTAGCTAGGGCTAGACAGTTCGATTGGCCATGAAAACTCTGTTCTCAGCGAGAACTTCTCGCTGCAGGTATCCGGACTGGATGCCCAGTGCTACGGTGGCCGTCCTCCACGACACCGGCCGTCGTATTATGCCCCCATCTTCCTCCGATCATCTCTCAATGGCTATTGATGTACATATTTGGAACCCCTTTCATTGTCGCAATCCATTGTTTCTCAATGGCTGGGCAGCATCAGCATTGCTGTGCATGTTGAATCCCAAAAGGCTAGTGGCGAAGTGTGCTACCTCACTGCATTCCTCCGCCAGTTGGTAGTTAGCTTGCTTGGCTTTCGCGTAGCAGCAACCAATATGGATTGACTTTTTTTTTCCAATTAGTCATAGAGATTTAAATGCAAATTAATTAGTCGTAGAGACAATAGAAAGCCTGAGTGGCTAGAATTTTTTAAAGAAAAAGTAAATAATTAAAATGCACCATTTTTTACCAAGTAAAAGTGCAAAACTGGACATTACCTATATATAAAATATGGCATACAAGAAACATAACTTGTGCTGATCTAGTTGCACGATTAGAAGCGGAACGAAACAACAAAATCGGCCTAACAAGGAAAATCCGATCTAGATGTTGCCAATGCGTGATTGGAACCAGCATCCTACGTCGTCTTCCTCATGGAAACTGTACAAGTTAGAGTTTCGGGGAGGCGGTGGGGAACCTCTAGTGTTCTCTGGGCTTAGAAGGAGTATGGGGTGGTGGCCGGATCCAAGGGCGAATTCATGGAGTACGTCTTCAATTTTTAGTATTTAGTGATTCACAAATTCAGTTATATTGTAGGGCATTAGAATGGGAAAATATTTTGGTAAGAAAGATGCACTTTGAGTCGATATTGTTTAAGCCTTGTATTGTTTTATCCCCCCTCTTGGTCGGTTTCTAGATCCGCCACTGGCCAGACCAGCAGAGGTGGTGGTTCTACTAGCAGTGAGAGAGGCGACAGGGGGCCACCGAGTGGGCAGCGGAGGACATCCGGTAGGGGGTGGGGGGCAGAGTCAGTTGCAGGGGGTGAGGGGTCAGCAGTTTCCTCCAAATGAGATAGAGGATGGCGGAAGCCGACTAGTGGAGGTGGTTGGTGGGCAGTGGGGTCGGCGACTGGTCGTTGTTGGTGGCCGAGGACGGCGGCAGGGCAGGGGCGGTGGTGCCGAATCCTCTGATTCAGATTAGGGGAGGCTGGGGAAGGAGCGGTAGGGATGGGCTGCGGAGGACGGGGGTGAGGGCTGCTGGAGCGGTTTTAGCAAGAAGAAGAAGAGGCGGAAGGAGAAGAAAAGAAATCCACGTGCCGCTACAATTTGGGGCGCACTCGCATTGATTAAGGGTGCTAGCGTGTGGGGCGAAGAGATGGCGGGAGAGCTTTTGTTACACTTGCGGGAATGAGAAAAACATACTATATATATATATATATATATATATATATATATATATATATATATATATATATATATATATATATATATATATATATATATATATATATATATATATATATATATATATATATATATATAACTATATATAACTATGACCCTACAGCTGGCTACAGAATAACTTATTCTGTAGCCACTTTGAGTTACGATAATTGCTATGCTAATTTACGAGATTATAGTAACTCTTTACTATGTGATTTACTATAACATTATGGTAAATATCCCTATGTGTTATAGTAATTCAACTATCGTAAATATATACTGACATTATCGTAAATTAGTATATAAAATTATTGTAAATAGAGGTGACTACAAAATAATTTATTTTGTAGCTAGCTATAGAGTATACTCTCCATGTATATAGCTAGCTATATAGTATACTCTCCAGGCGGTGAGGCTCTATTTTTTGGTGCCTCCCATCCTATTTAATCAGTATATCTAATCCCCTATTTGTGTTGTTGCCTTTTGAATCTGAAGACAACAGAAAATCCTCGATCCGTTCGCCGCCTCAGACTCGAACCAGGTGGGGATTCATCAATCCACCATCGGCAACGAACATCCTTGTTCCGCGGGCAGCCCTTGCGATCCAAAGGTGAGCAACCGCTCAAATCCACCTGACTAATGGCTGAATATGAGTCTTTGTTTCTATTCCCGTAAATGGATATGGTATTTGCTCCGAGTTTCCTACTTTCAGCCTGTTTCATTGGTGAGATCCAACAAATATGTTTTTCACAGCTAATGCGCATTTGTTTATTAGGTTAATTCATATATCTGCTTTGTGATATGTCCATTGAATGTTTTCTGAAAATCAACCTTGCCAGATTCCATAATTTTGGTTGTCATTCAGATTCAGGTAGCAGTTAGTGCAGTCAGTGTTCATGATTTTAGCGATTTTGTTAATAGTGCTAAAATCAATATTCTAAATGATACAGTATTTTACATCCGACACAATACATGCTCCTGTGCATGCTACTTAATTATTGTAACTTTGTTTGTCGTAAATCAGAGACAAATTTATGATTTTTTTGCCTGAATCAGAGTCAGGAATTTATGAAGACCATTGATTTTTTATGGTAATTTTACCAGATAAGTTAGTTAACAGGTTACCTGAATCAGAGTATTTTATTTTCTCGGCACGAAAACTCTTCAATAGCTAACATACTTCAGTTCTATTTAGTGTTTGACACCTTTTTTCTCTTAATCAAGCCCCACAGGCAGGACAAAAAGCTCGTTAAGCTGACTCGGTGGCTCGGTACAAAAGTGCTTCGATTGGACTCATTTATGTTTTAAAATGAAAATGACTTGATTTGGAACGACTTTCAACTTCAGCTCGGCTCGTTAGGCTCGTCATGAAGTTGGGTCTTAAACAATGCAGGAAATAATGATGAATAAGATTATACCAATTTCTAAAAAAGCTCAAAAAAAACTACGGTTGGCTCGATATCTAGCCCTTGACAACATCACACCTCGGTCAGTTCCCATGGTCGGCCGATGCAAATCGTCTACTACTTTTTTTTTATTGACAATAATGGGGTGTCATCGTTGCCATTGTGGGACCCTCTCATTCACCAGATCCAGCCCAGCGCCGCCCCTGAGGTGAGCAATCAGAAAATAGCTTCTTGTGGTTCAATGTCGTGTGAGAGAATCTAGGAGTTTGTGTTGTATTGATGTCTTGTCAATGATGCTTTTTACAATCGGTTGCCTTGCTTTGTTTGATTTGAACCATGTATGCAGAATTCTGATTCCATCAAGTTCTATCATTTTGCTTGATTTTATCCGGATATAAATACTAGTTGATCCTTCAGTTGTTCCCAATGGTTTATATGTTCCTTTTCCTCATTTGTTTGTGGATGAAACTAAGACCTTGTTTGTTAAAAAAATCTAGATGCTTATTATTTGACTCATTACTACAGGTCTTTGTTGCTGCAGAGTTTTACTATTTTTCACCCTTCTTGCGGTCTGAAATTGATTTAGTCTTGCTAATCTATTCGTATTAGTTAACTTAGTAAATGACTATTTTCATAACTTAGTAAATGACTATTTTCATATTAGTTAACTATTTTTAATTGGATTTTAGTAATCATACATGAAACTGTATGAAAATGCATGGTTACTCATGTAAATTATAGTAATTTACTATAATGAATATACAGATTATAGTGAAAGTTCATGTTGTAATTTACTATAATGAATATACAGATTATAGTAAAAGCATGGTCTTGAGCCATTTGAATATTGTAACTGTATATTATGGTAAATTGGCCATGTCCTTATAGTAATCGATTGATGCCACATTATGGTAATTCCCATTATCACTTATCGTCTCAAGACATTTGAATATCATAACTACTTTATAGTAAATTAGCCATGTTGCTATAGTGATTGATGCCAAATTTTGGTAACTCCCACTCTCTGTATCATCTTGCATCATTCTAATATTGTAACTACTTCATGGTAAATTAGCCCTGTTGTTGTAGTGATTGCCGCAAAATTTTGGTAATTTCCATTCTCGTTATCATCTCGAGCCGACAATCTGATTTCCACTGCCTGGTTATTCGATTAGGATTAAAATATTTCTCTTGCCGATATGTATGTACAAATGACATATATATAGGAATTTGAATGCTAGTTATAGGACAAGACACGAATTGTCCATGTGTTCATGGCCATCTTAATTTATCCATGAGTATTAAACTATATTTTTCATGTGTCTCCGCTTGATTTTGGCAGCTGCAGATCAAACAAGTCTGATGGTGTTGGACACAATTTTCTGCATGTGTACCACGTGGCAAGCGCGGAGAGCACGAACAAACTTTAGACAAGAATTTTCTGCATGTGTGACGTGCTTCTAAAAAGATAGTGGTTGTGTTGCAGTGCCAGAGGAATGTGCAAGTGAAGCAAATATCATTTTTAATATTTTTTTCCTCTCATATTGGTTGGATTACTTGCATGGAAGGCATATATATGTAGTACCGAGTAGTGCCATGCTATACTGTAGCTACCAAAATGATACTGTCAATTGTAACTGAGCTCATTAGAGAAATGAGATTGTCTCAGTTTTAATATCTTCTCACCCTGATTATCATTTTTAGCCAATCAAAATATTGTAACCATCTTACGATAATTCCGCCAAGGGTAATAGTGACTAGTTATTCGAAATTGTTTGACGTAAAATTGTGGTAATTTCCTATCATAATTGTCAAAATTGGCCGCGACATTATAGTACTTAGTTACTCAAAATCACGATTATCATCTTGAGCCATGTATTATCGTAACTTATCTTTCATATTATAGTCAATTACAATTGAGGTATACTACATGTGAATACGCAATGTAGTAAAATGTCTATACATGTACACAGCTTCAGATGAAATTGTTGTAGCTCGCCATTCTAATTATTGTTTTGACACATTTAGAATTCTCGTAACTACTTATTGTATATTCGTCTAATCGTTACAGTAACTACTCTGCTCATGCACTTGTGTCAAAACTACTCAGCTCGTGCCAAATTATGGTAACTAGGAAATCAAATCGTATGGCTAATGATATTATATACCATAATTAAATAATGCATGCATGCTGCAGCGCTGGTCGCCTACATCGGCTACATGCACAGCTTAATTTTGGCAACCATTACTTGCAGCGCAGACGATGGATCCCACTAATTATGGTAACCATCGGCTGGCTCAGGCTTGCATTTTTTACGGTAGTCCAGCCGGCTCGTTCGCTCCTAGCTCGCGTGAATTAATTCGGATGACCGCTACCAGCCTGGCACACACCAGCGCTCGATGGATCAGGAATTCAGGATCAACGCCGCGCGGTGCGGTCGGTCAGCCTGGCTACAGAACAAGGTATTCTGTAGCCAGCTATAGGACTGCGCTAAATAGCACTAGGAGTCCCCCGCCCACCCGATGTTCCCACGACCAGCGCCCGCAGAAAAGGATCCCGAGCCTTTTTTTTTCGTTTTTCTTTTCTGTCGAGGGCTTGCAACCGATTTTTTCCCTTTTTTTATCTCAGTTTCAGGTTTTTTTGGTCTTGTGGACGGTTGTTTTTTCTCTTTTTTTTATGTTTTTTCTTGTGGTCAGATTTCGTTTGACATTAATTGTGGTTTTTTTGTATGACTGAACGTCCGAGAAACATGATTTCAACGTGTTGATTCCTATAATTTTCAGAAGGCATAATTTATACTGAGATAGGTGAGGCACGATTTGATATATTTATGATGGTACCAATCATAAAACTTGGGTTTTCATTGTAAAATGAAATCATACAAAGCATATTTAAAACCATAACCTTTTTTTCGCCAAAAAAATATTAGGTAAACAAATCGTGACAGAAGATTGCAATACTTGCAGTTTGATGAATATACACATAGTTTTGTGGCTCCGTCCCAGTTATTCCACAAAATCACATACAATTTATGGCAGCTAAATAACCCTCATTGGGATCATAAATATTGGGTATATTAGTTTTTTTAATCATTAATAATACAATCTGTGAAAAAAACTACTACATCCCTCTTCCTTGTAGCCCCGCTCTCAAGGCCACCAATTGCTTCACCTGTCAAAAGAAGCAAAACAACAAAAATAAAATAAAAAGGAACTTTCATGGTTAATAACAGAGTAAGCCATAACAAAGTATTTTTTCTGATTTGTAACATGGCCTCACAAAATGAAAGTATCATCGACCATAAAGTCTAAATTATTTATGATCAAAGCATTTTGGTCACAAATACTGGTAGGTATGGTCATTAAAATTGACGTACCATAGAAATCTCAACTATACGTGACAAGGGCATATTCAAATGAAGATGGCATGTATCCTGAATAGCTAACACCAACTTTGGAACTACGAAACGTCGATAATGTTTCAACTGGCTGTAGTGAAGCAAGATTCTAAGTTGTTCCTATTCACGACATGGTTATTTGCCACAAGTGCAGAGATATTATTAATTAAAGAACCATAAACTAGAGGTGAGATAATTAAGATTGGAATGCCACTGCACTAAAAAACAATGACATATCAGGCCAGCGACTACTGCACAAAAAATGATGCTTGTGACTGCAAATACATCTAGATATATACATCAATATACTAGTAGTACCTTATCTCAAAGGCCACGTGAGGTTATTGTCAGAACTCCTAAAACACTTCTGTGCAGATGATGGTCCTCTAGCTTAGAACTTGTGCGGTGGCTGCTAACTTCATCTTTTGAACTAAATGGTACCCAGGGTACATCATTTGAGACATTGTTGCCTCACTAAATAGCTCACCACCAACTATTATTATCATTTCATTTTCATTGACTACCCAAGTAAGTGAGTACTATTTGAAGTAAGCTGCCTAGATTTATTAGCAAAAAAAAACCTATACATATGGTATGCATATGCACCATGCTGAATTGTTGGAAACAAGGCACCTATCTTGGATCACAGTGCCAGATATTATAAGGCTTATACTGCAGTGACAAATCAAGTACTACTAGTCCTAGTGTTAGTAATGGTTCTAGCTTCTTACCTTTCAGTCTTGGTATGCAAAAGATGAACTAATGGCTCTCTGATAAACACATAGACCCATATAAACTGCATTAGGGATCAGTTCCTAGGCTTATGAATCTGCGAGTATGATTAATGCACTGAGTAGGCTAATGCAAATATACATGTCAACATGGGTCCAGAGATGAAAACATTTAAGAGTTGCTATGAGTTCTGTACCTAACCATTGACAACATAATCGCCGTTCTTTCTCCTGCCCTTCTACCAAACTTGGTGTGCCCAAAATAAGATCTAAAAATTAGTAGCCATTTAGTCCTTCATGTTCCATGGAAGGAAAAAAAATCATACCAATTTTGTTCTTTAGCACAACACTGTAGATGTGCAGACAACAAATACAGAAAATGACCGGGGAAAAGCTAGAAAATTAAATACTGATGAGGTACACTGTCAGTTAGTAAACTCTAGATGGACAGCTTGAGCTAATTAAGTAAAATCAGAATGAAAATACTATTAAAAAAAGCAGACACTTCATTTCAGGATTTTCACTTTACCAATGGGAAACCATCCACAATCATCTTGTTTTCCAAAAGCTGGAGCGTGAAATTTCTCTAACCCCAAACAAAAGAAGAGTGATAGAGCAAACATTTAATTTCAACAATTTCAACACAGTAATGAGAGCTCTGTAGTGCAGCTAGACAATCAATTCCTTCTATGTATTGGTCTGTAAACATAGACCAAATAGTATTTTATTCTTCATAGATAGTTCCCTGGTAATCAGAGTGTTACACACAACTTTAAGTTTTAATTGTACACATCATGGAGAAAAAGAAAACAGATATATGCTAATAGGGAAGAAAAGAGACTACACATCCGAGGACGGTAGAAAGAAGAGATCCATTAGGCTAGAAATTCCTGTATATTTCTTCTACTTCTGTTGTAATGTCAGAAAGTGACAATCGACAGTACACCCAAACAAATCAACTAAGCAAGTTTATGTTACTACAATTTAAAGCCAAAGGCTCTTATTCTAGATGAAAAAGCAATTACCTAATATCCTTCATGAGTGATGTTTACACAAACAAAAGGGAGCATGTGGCATTCTCTATAGAACAAATTTCAATTAGGGAATGTACTATTATCTGTAGAACCAATATCAATCCTAAGCTTTTCGACATGGTGAACCCAAAAGCACAATTTCTAGAAAATTACGCTAAGACAGTTATTGTGTTCAAATTAAGAACCATTAAGATCAATCCATTGCAACTATCAAAGGATTATTCCCCGCTGCCCTCACAATTAATGGCAGGAGTATGCATTTTCTCCTGCAGTGTCCCAAAATAGGAGGAAGGACACTTTTAATAAGATGCTTAAAATATCACGTAAACCATATGAACATTAGGTAAAATAAGAATGATAGCATGGAAACTAGGAACACCAGCACAGTGATGTTAACATCTTCAACAATACTAGACTTTGAGCATTCTAGAGAGAGAACCTAGCTCTGTTTATCATGTTCGTATCTTGCATAGCAAAAGGGAAAATGAGAAGTACAATTATCAAGAGGAAAAGAAGAAAATATAGGCAAACAGAGAAAACTGAGACAGAATAGCATGGAGCCATGAATATGAGCACAAGAAAAAGAGCATGATCCAATCAGACATGATGGAGAAAACATGACAGAGGGAGGCCATGAATATACATTGGCATAGAGTGAGATAAGCCCAATTCAATAAAAAGGTGGCAGTAGAAATGTTCACATGAGTGCAGCATTTTTAGAATTAACCGCAATGAGCAACAACTGGCATAAATTCTAACTAGGAACAGAGTACACGAGTAATAGAACTTACCAAGGTGGCAAGATTGTGGCTTCTCTTAGCACTGACCTATCAAGATCAGCCAAGGAAATCTATATCTGACAGATGGATTGATGGTCAGCAAGTGAAAGATATTGCACCACAAGTGGTTGTGCTAGTGCCCAAGTGGGATCTCCACAAAAAACAAAGAGAAAAAAAGAGGATAAATAACAATGATGAAAATATTAGCTCTAACCAGGGGAAGCATAATCAATAATATTGAGGGTTAAGTGGATTTTAAAAATAGGATGGAGATCTCTGTCATTTGACAAAACATCAGTTCATACAAAAAGCTGGTAAAACATTGTAGTTTGTTGGAATAGGATAACAGATAGCACATACATACATTTAAGGTCACAAAAATTACACAGAACAGCGCGAGTGTAGATCCTTAAAACAAAAAAAGTTGATAGTGATTGAAATAAATCATAGTATACAGTTTATCCTGGTGAGAAATTGAATTAAAAAAGTTGCATTTCGAAATAATCCACACAAACAATAGAAATTGTTTGACGTGACTATAAAATCACAGGCATGTAGAATTCATAGATGTGACTAACAAAAAAGAAGTTGACTGTTGCTACATTCTCTAACTAAACAAAAACATGAATCAACAGTCCAAACAAGCCAAGCAAAGAAAACAAAAGGTAAGACAACTTGGGGGACTGGATGCATCTGACGTGGTGGGAGAAGCCACCGATACAACCGGAATTGATGGGATCAGCTGCTACTATTGGCAGGCAGTCTCATATCGTAGTTCTTTTTTACAAATAGTTTCAATGAAACAAAATCACAAACCAGTTTGAGAAAACTGTATGAGTAAATGGTCAAGTAAGTCATGCGATGCAGAAATCAAATTGACACATAAGCTAGAACTCAAAAATTCAGAGAATAAATCCAAATATAGATAGTTGATCTGGGTTGATCAAAGATGGAGACAAGGAGCCTGCTTGTTCTAACATCACTGCTTTGCCTAACAAGCTGTCCCATTGCTAAGCTTAGAACGATTTCAAGATAGCTGAAATCAAAATTATTTCATTTAAATAACATGGGGCATGTCATCTTCCAAATGCAACCGACCAAAATGTATTTTGCAATCTGCAATAGAGCTAAGCATTATAAGATATGCAGAAAAAAGGATGAAATGTCTAGTTGTCAAAGAGTTTGTAAGCATTGTGATCGTAAACACGGGTGAACCGGTCACGAAAAAAAAACATTGTGATCATCAATCCTAGGAAATATGAAACAAAATGGGATGGAACTATCAAACTAAGAGTCAAATACCAAACACAAATCAAGCCTGCATCTCCAAAAATAAATCTCATAAATAATTTGAATGGAAAATATTTCAAGCACCTAGCATGCAAACAAAATTGCTGCACCTCGCCAACCAATTAGTGCAGATTTCGCGGTGCGAGCATCCCTATTAGTGAATTTATTGTGTTGCGGTGCTAAAAAATTTCCTAAAAAAATTCTTGCATGTAGTTCACACAAAGTCAGTTTCAAATCCATCCTAAATGTCAAGAAACAAAATACACAAGCAGTTAATCTGGTACTGTCGATCATGTTCTGAAAATAAAACTTGTGTTTTTGAATCTCAACATCAAAGATAATTTTGAAACTAATTTTTTTGCAGGTTTATTTAAGTTGAGAGTTTTACATATATGTTTTGCCACATGTTGGGTTAACTAAATCTTGGCTAAAAGGGATGCCAGAACCCTGCACACCAATTTTTTTTGTTCAGTGAATGTATAATCAGCACACAAAAATGTCCATACATCAAAACATGTGAATTAAATCAGTATGTATTAACATTTATTGATGTTAAATGCAGAAACAGCACAAAGCTTGTGCTGGGGACTCAAGAAATCCTAGTGCTTACTGGTTGACTATGTTAAGAAAATCTCTAGAAAGCATGAAAATTGTTTGACAAATACTACATATTAAACCAAGGTGAGTGATCCTACAATGTGATCCATTTTGCACAATCTAAATTGCACATGCACAGACGTAATATGCACATGTAAAACATAAATAATGATTCTCAATGTGGTCTTGATAGCTAGCAGCAGTGATTTAGCTAACAGCTGAGGATCCTTTACAGAAAGGGCCTCTGATGTAAAGACACATGGAAATTACTAGTGGTGAAAAAAATTACAAATACAAAATCAAGGTAGGAAAATTAATATAGAAAAATCATAAATGGGAGACAAATTAACTATCATAGTTAAAGGGCATGCTATTAACATGTACTAGAAACCAAGAAACAACGGTTCCTTGTGTGTATGGAAACCTCGGACACTGAATAAAGAAAACTTTTGGCACCTGAATTAAAGCAGTACCTGAACAAATCATCGCCACCAAAATCAAAAGCTAACAAAGTAACAAGCTTGATGCTTTCTGGTTTAAATGAGGCATGTGTGGACTAATTAACCTGGAGATCCTCCAACTCAGCCGCGCTTGTTCACAATTTCATGTCAATTTCCCCGTGACCTCCTTGGATCCTATCAAAGTCTCACAATATTTCTGAGAGATTAAATTATGTGAGAAAATTACAGATCCACCGCTGCCTGTCCCATGCGGCCATGTGCTGTGCTGTGCTGCCGTGTGGGTGGGAAGCAACAAGAGATCCTAGGAGACTTGCAACTCCTAATGGCCTAATAACGCAAATCAAGAGAGAGGTTAGGGTTTGGGGGAATAGCAAAGAGGAGGCCAAAGGAGAATCGGGTGCTGGGAACTCACCTGGCGTGGCGCGATGGCGGAGTTGCGGAGGTGGCTGGCGCCTGGTGGCGGTCGTCGGCTCGGCCGCTTGGGCCTTCGGCACGGTAGCGCTCAGTCGCCCTAAAAGGCATCGACCAAGAACAAGAATCACAGACTCCGGAGAAACAACACCGCGAGCTGGGCTCCTTGCGGAGGTGGCGGCGAGCTGGGCTCCTGGCAGAGGTGGCGGCGAGTTGTGCTCATGCGGCGGAGGGGGCGGCGAGCTGGGTGAAACCAGCGGCTCCTCCCCACGATCTCGAAATTAGAATAGAACGGGAAAAAAAACTCGATACGATAAAAGAGGAGGTAGGAGCGGGGGAACCGGCGCGGGGTGCACCCGTGGTTCGCTCGGGTCCGAGGTGGGAGCGGGGGAACCGGCTCTGGAGTGCCCGTGGGTTGGCTGGATCCGGTGAATCGGGGTCGGAATATATATATATATATATATATATATATATATATATATATATATATATATATATATATATATATATATATATATATATATATATATATATATATATATATATATATATATATATATATATATAGTCACGGAACCGTCCAAATTATAAGAACACAAGTGCAAAAACATTCACTGAAGTGATCAAATTCTCGCACTTGAGCCCATATAACTGCGGTAGTCCAATAAAATTACGAGGGATTTCAAACCAACCAACATTCAAGCCAAGATCGTAGTGATTTAACATAACAAGTCACATGTTACATCCATTTTATAAGTAATTCAATATTCAATATACATCGGAGTTCAACATAATTATTACAACTTAAATTGAAAAGTAGCGGAATCAAAGTAATTTGAAACTAACTTTTCTCTGATTTCAAATACATGTCAGTACCAAGGTCAAATTCCAACAAAAGCATTAGAGACAAGATAACTCAGAAGGATCATGTCCATGATCACACTCCGTTACTATGGCAGGAGCCCTCCAATTCTTGCAGTAGCCATGATACATCACAACCTGCAACAAGTGGGAATAAACCCTGAGTATGAGAAGGTACTCAGCTAGACTTACCCGTCAGAAACCAGAAATAAAAGTGACACCAAGGATCATGCAAGGCTGATATAAAGTGGGCTAGCTTGACAATATTTTACATAAAAGCTTAATATAGATAAGTAATCATTAATGCTTAAATATCAAGTTAATTATCATGAACCTGTCATCTATATTAGAACCTGTACTAGAGCACTCACTTGATTAGGAGCAAACAATATTAACCATAGCAAGTATAAATTGAGGAAACATTTAAATCATCATCCAATTAACCATCCGTTTCATTTAATTGAATCTACGTTGCCACTGCTCAAGTCAAGTGCTCACTAACCGGGAGCGACGGTGATTTGAATCGAGTTCCTATCCAGCTGGAGTGGTATTTCTAACACAAATCGCGCAGGCCCCGCGCTAGGGTCGCACAAGTCACCTTTGGTACAGTTCAGGAAAGCGCGGGTTCAACTGATGCCGCATCCCCAAGGGCAATACTTTGCCAGGTGATAGGGACTTTAACCCCCTTGTCTCATGTCAGTGTCCCAAGCACATCTATACTTCCTCCAGAATGCGCACTTGACCCCCCAATTCCCAGCCTGAACTGTATTACTCAGCTTCGCGATCGGAACGACTTATCTGGCCAACTAAGTGTTAGACTACGTTCAATATGACTCAAGGACGTACAACGAATCGGTCCTTAAACGACACAGACGGGGATAGATCCACACCCAAAACCTCCATGCCTTGTTGCTTCACTATCATCACCCTGTCCGGTCTCATTTCATTTTATTAACACATGGTTCTTTTCCCACGATAGCAAATATAGCCAACCGTGACCCGGTATAGCCCTATATCTCGTAGGTGACAGGGAATCACCCGACTTCTACTAAGCTAATTAAGCACGACTAAACAAAGATATGATCCTGTTCTACATAAGATTCAGGTTCATATATCTGGACAAGGAGTTATATCGATGCAGCAAGGTTTTCACCTAACTCCTATACGTAATGCAACAATACATATAACACATATATAGTATTTGCTTTGAAAAGTAGGGAGTCTTATAATGCTCCGGAGCTTGCCTGGAATCTGACTCAAGTCAGAGTTTGTCAAATAAAACTCGCTTGACGAGCATTCCCCCATTCTAGCACTTGTTTGATCCTTCCATCCCGATAGGTCCACCAACACCATCTTCGGGTTAGCTCCACATCACGTCCTTCACGTGTTTCAGCTAGCGTACCTAATGAGGTGCAACAATGCATATGTATGAATGCATAGAAGTGCAATAAGCAAAGTAATCATGCAAGCACGCCAAAGTTCACATAAGCACATAGAGCTAATTAACTTAATCCTCACTAAGGCATAACATAGAAGATGACAAGCACATCAATCAAGACACAAGTCTCATAAGATTACAGGGTACCAACCCAAGTACTATCAAAGATATGAGTCACACTTCAACACACAAGCATGGCAAAGTGAATCAAAGCACTAAAACTAGAATTTGCCATCTTCTGGATATCAGAACAGCAGCTGAGTAATTTAATCATAACTGAAGATCTACAACTCCAAATGATATGCCACAAGATATTCTAGAAATATTATGAAATTGTCTACAATTCATTTAATATCCACTAAGCATGATTCCCAAGTTTAATAGATCGAAAAGATGAAACTACAGAATTTGGTCTGCCCCAAACAGAGAGCAATCAAATCTGGGACTTGACTATAAACATCTATAACGCAAAAAATACTTGGCCAAATGCCACCAAATTTTAACATAAGCTAGTTTAATGAGTTATCTACAACTTTGTTATAAACAACTTTCCCAGCAAACATCATTAACGTGGGGTAATTTACATTGCCCCCAGAACTGCCCAGAAACTAATAATTTTAAGAAATAATTATTAACATATGTTGCAAACATATAATTGGACAAAACCTACTTTACCAACATGTCACACATGACTAACAAACACCAGGAAACATAGTGTCACCACCTAAATAAATTCTTTAGAGACATTTCTTAATTTATTTAGATGTCTAAGTGATATAATGAGCATATACAAAAAGTGCACCATAAATTCTACGAAAATTATAGTGGCCTAAATATGCTCCCAATAGTTTACTGTCCAAATTCCAAGCCATTTGGACATGCATATCAACCTCTATGAAAAAGACAAATGGCTTTTGCAAGAAATTATGTAAGAGCAAGATACACTAATAACTCACTCATACGACATCGAAAATTCATGAAATTTTTACCACAGATCAAACATCATATGAGTAGCATGCCACAAAAATTTCACTTCATTTGGAGCTCTACAACTGCAGTTATAAAAAAGACAAATGCAACTAACATTCAAAACCTAGATGCATAAATCTATTTTTATAGCTAAAACTTTAAACTAAAACATGGTATATTATAGATCTACTGCATAAACAATTTCACAAGGATTCTAAAAAGTCTTCATTTGCTAATTTACGGTTTTTCTATGATTGTACATGATTTTTCCAAAGTTCAGCCATTTAAATGCAATAATTATTTCGAAAAAGAAAAGGGAAAACATTTTTACAAAGTGAACACATGACTTCTCTGAAATTAATCAAGCCCACATTTGTAAATCTATGTGTCTAGTATTTATGCAAAGTGAACACACCAAAGAGCTTCTATTTCTATTTTACTCCCTCTTCTTCTTTCTCGATAGCAGAGGACGGAGGAGATCGGCCAAAACCCAGCCAGCTGGTATCTAATGGCAGTGGGGAAAGCTAGCAAGGCTTGGCCTTGGCCTTGGCTTGGCCGGCTGTGGCCTACGGCTGCCCGGTCATGGCGTGGCTACGGCTACCGGCCTAGCTAGCCAGCGATGGCAGCGCAGGAGGTGCAGCGTGGGTGTCACGGGATGGATAGAGGAAGAGGATGGGGAGGCTGGAGGGGGAACGCTGCAGAGGAGGAGCAGAGACGTCACGGCTCTGCTCCTACTCGACCTTCAAGACAACGAGAGCGAGACAGAGTGAGAGATGAGGGAGACCGAGGGGGAAGAAGAGAGATGGCACCAGCTTCTTCAACTCGGGACGAGGACGCGTGGGCGCGAGGTGTCGAGCAGCAAGCGTCCCCGAGGCCACGCGGCACTGTGCGCCTACCCACGGTCAGCCACGACCTCCCCTGCCCGATCCAAATTTGCAAGAGCTTGACAATTCTACCCCAAAACTAGAACTGAAACTCTTTTTTCTCACCTCTATATCTCTCAAACCGATTCATTATTTGATCACCCGATTTCACCATTGCGTAGTGCTACAAGAGTACTTAAACTTTGGTTAAAGGATCAAAGACTAATTCGACATGGTTGGAGAGATACAAAGCTCCAAAGTAGGTTACCCGAAATTGAACCATGCAGTTCAGTTTTAGACCAGCTGAACTGCACTGTTCATCCCTTCATAACTCTCAAACCAGTTAGTGATTCGTTCAATCGATTTCACTGTTGGTTAGAGCTATACAAGTACACTAATATTGCTTAAAGGGTCATAGCCATATTCGAGTTGGTTTGTGAGATATAGCTCCTCAAAGTAGGGTACCTTGAAACTGAATTCTGCAGTCCAATTGCAAGTCCACTGAAACTGCTAACTTTTCCCATCTCCATCTCCCAAACCGAGCAAGCAAAAGCTAAACCAATTCCACAATGTTGTAGAGCTATATGTAATATCCAACTTTTATTATACAAGTTTGGTCTGGATCACCACAGTTTTCGTTCTACAGGGCTCCAAAGTCACATACTCCAAAACTTGTACTGCAGTCCAACACTAGAAAATTTTTAGAGCTTCAAAACAACACTGACTTGATTATTATGAGCTCTATTTGACTAGGTTAGAAGCCAAAATAGCTCTTGACCATTAAACAAAGTTTGTTCTATACAAGATGAATTACAACTTTTGTTTAAGGTCAAACCTCATAACTTGTACAGAAGTCAAACTTTCACTTTGGTCAAAGCAGTAACTTAATAAGGCCCAATCTAGGTTTTAGACCAATTGGGGCATTTTCTTAGCATTTGCGCAATATGAACCCTTCATAACTTTTGTTGTAGAGTTCATCTAGAGTCATTTGGGCAAGTTTTCAAGGTTTTGTTGATGGTCTATAATTCCATGCACTTAATCATGCTAATCCAACACATAGGAAAGTCATTTGAAACAAAGACATGACTTATCATTTCATGTGACTTTTTGATTCCAAACTTCACGAAACTTTTCTGGTGATCACTATAGATAGGAAGTGATGTGAGACACATGAAAGAAGTGACATCAACACTCACTTGCATTACCAGGCATGAGCATCTAACATACACACATTAAAACACAAATAACAAGGTATGTTGCATATGTTTCAAGGAGATGTTGCAAGCACATTCTATATATACATGTTTCACATGTTGCACTAGCATGTCTCATATGTTTCACTAATATGTTCCATATGTTTCACTAGTGCGTTACATGTGTTTCATGCTCACATATGAACGAATGACGCCTAAACTCATGCAATGCAAGTGCCGATTGCAAGCCTAACACCTGGGGTGTTATATATATATAACATGTTGGTGCACACCTATATAGACTCTTTGCTCGACTTCCAAGCTTGTGGGCACCACGGCGTGCCGTTAACTTTTGGCTTAATATAGTCTTAGAACGTAATCTTGGACTTAGGATTTAACCTTTGGACTGTTGACATGATTTTCACTGTCACTGACAAACATTTTTCTCATTCTGTTTGCCCGTTAGGCGTCACCGACAAGGAAGAAGAAAGCAATATTTTTCTCTCACGCGCCTACCCTGACATCAACTGTTTGTGTGTAAAAAAAAGAAAGAAAACTATCCCAAAAATTTGAAGGAAGCAAAATCCTTTTCCCCATTCTGCTTTCGTCACATTCCTCCCTAAACCCTAGGACACCACCCATCCCCAATTCCTAGCCCTGGCTGCCGCCGCCGCTTCACCCTACGATAGTGACGGCGTCTGCACGTGCATGGCCTGCGGGCTGCGGCAGGATTTCACCATCTGAGGTCAACGTGCTCCACCTACGCCACCCCGTCGCACTTCGCAGTCCGCAGTCTGCAGTTCCGCACTCCCTCTGGCTCTCTGAATCGGAAGCCCACCGCGCGCTCTGACGCTGCGAGCTGGAGGTGCCTCGACTGCTCCGACGACACTGCTCGCGTGGGCGCCGCTTCAGGAGGTGAGCTCATCGCCACAGTCCCCGCCATCGATCGCCCTGTCACAGTGAGTTCCTCGATCCCTCTCCCTCGCTCCATGCCTCTATCATTTTCGAATTGAATGTGCCTTCGATTTCTGTTTTCACTTTTCAGTGTGATCTGTCTGCTGATGTTTTACTTTGCTTCCGTTCTTGATCCGTGTTCCTCCTCCTAGTACGGGACTTCGTACACTTTGCTAAACTCTTCAGATTCTTCACATACAGTTTCTGAATTTCGTGGTTTTTTCGTCTACTGTTTGTCTGCTGCCCTAAGCCCCTAACATATCTCTGCTTCGAGTTCTTCTATCAATAATTCTAGTTTCAGGATTCCTATTTCCTCTCCAGGCAATCGTATTTATGCTTCTTCTGTCCCATCTGAGGTTGTGGTTTTAATAAACATGATAACTGTATATTTAGGGGATTTGTGCATAATTTCTTCTGTCCCTAACATATCTCCTAGTGCTGTAAGTAGTTTGGATTTGTGCATAATTCCTTGTGTTGAAGGACAGAGATACGTTCAGTGGTTTCAATCTGGCATGACTTCCACGAAATGGCATTATTTAAATAAACTGCATCTCCAATATTGTTATTTGTCCAGCTCCCTAATGCTTTGATTTTTGTGTAAAACAGAATAAGTGGCTACGTTGTGAGGTTGTTTCATCTTTTCTAGTATGCATATATGTAATTCGTTAAAGCCGTTTCTCTTAGAAAGCTGTTAGATATATATTTGAATTTGAAGACTTGAATTGTTCTTAACCTGTCCATTGAAAACACCAAGTGCTATTTTAGGGGGAACTATGAGTGGCGGAGCGTGACCGAACATTAAGGGAGGGCTAATCCAGTGCTAAATATTGTTGTCCTAATTTCCATAGTAAGCACTATGGCATATGAGTTTAATAGTTTATGGAGAATAAGAGTGATTTAGGACTATGATGATTTTGTAGCATCAGTATATATAGGTGCCAATTGTCAAGTATTGTGCCAACTGGCGAGATGTCACTATTCCTTGAGGACCTGTATTTTGTGAATCCCTATGAATAGCTCTGTAGCTGAACGATTGTGCTTGAGAACTGAGTACAATAACCTAGCTTGGCATCATGACAAAATGGGCCACGTATGACTCCCAACAAGCTAGTACGTGTCTGCTGCCCCTAGTGTGTATCAGCTGATATGCTACACTACACTTACCCTTCTAATTTGTCACAGGCAAGCAGGGGCAGGAGCCTAGGTTCGCCTCCAATGAGCTCCACCCCTAGCGAGGATTTCTACTCTCCATTCAGCTTTGTGCCAATTCTGTATGACACTTTGCTATATCATTTGTCATTGTGTATCGCCTTGTTTTTCTCCACGTCTCTTAGACCTGTGCATAAATGCCTTGGAAGCCAAAGATATGAACAATGCTTTTAATTAATGTAGTACCACTTCAACAAAATGGCATGATTTTTTAGTAATGTACTGTGTCTCAGTTTCATTTTTTCCATATGTCCACGCTCTTTTTGTATGGTGTGTGACTAGGTTTCAATGTTATTCTTCCTTATAATACTTTAGATTTGTATTTAATGCATGCATTGTCATGGAGTTGTCTTACCATTTGCAGTATGCATGTAGTTCACTAAAGCATTTCTCCTAGAAATTAATCTGATAGATAAATGAATCTAAAGACTGGGTTCTTTTTGTAACATTGTTGGTTGCAAACACAAAATTTCTATAAATAGAGCAATGCTACTTTTAGGGGTACTATGTACAGATGTCATCCTTTGCCATTTTTGTTATCGTAGTAGGCTATGAACCAATGACTGTGGGTCTAATCTCTAATGCGATGCCTCTTGGCCAACCTTATAAATGAGCTAGTGTGGTTACATCTTAAATCTTGTTTTTTCCTTTTATATTTGCTAGAGTTCCATAATTGTGCTTTGAGTGCTTGATGGCTGTGGCTAGTGAGAAAATTATCAATAGTTTGGTTCCACACCGGTCATATGATTTCTAGGATTTCCTATTTTGTTCTGTTTATCATGAGCATGTATGACCATTTCAAATAATGATATGTTGTGAGTTGTATTGGACATGATAAATTTGAGTTGGTAGTTACTTTGTCTAGATGAGCAATAAATACTAGGTACATAGATAGGTAGGATAGCTCTCCATCTTTTAAATAGTTATTTGCTTTGCAACCTTTGTTTGGAAACTCTAATAATATGATAAATAGGTTGGTTCCTATTGTGTACCTAGCACTAGGGTTACCTAAACCCTCGACTTTTAGCATCATCGCAACATGATTAATCCTCTAACTGATTGTCGTAACCTGTTAAGGGCTCGAATGCTACACCCAATGGGTGCTCTTGCGTGCCCCAAAAGCGCACCAGTTGGATAACAAGAAAGGCTCATAGGCCCAACAGCAGCCCAATCAATATGCAATCGCATCGCCCAGGAAGGACACCTCTAGCCGGACCAGCAGACATGCCTCATGCTCAGCATGCCCCATCATCCCAAGTGACCCTCTGCCCACGGCGACGTATGTAATCTTTCGCCAAGCCCAAATAGGGACCAGGGGCCTGACATCGAGGTAGAGCTGCATCACTCCTGGCTCTACAGGAGCTCTATCCACTTGGGCCTACGAGTCCTTGTCAGGCACTCCCAACTCGTGGGCACGCTCGACGCGTGACACAACATGACACGGGGATGCACACCACCTCCACATTGAGGAGACAAAGGCGTGGGACCCACTGTTTAGTCCCTCTAGGTAGCAACCTCTCTATCGCTGACATGCAACGAATGCAATGGGAAGAATGGACCTAGAAGAGGGCACAATGGCATCTCTAGGCTCTGACGACCGGCCCCAAGCTTCGATAGGCGGTGTTAGGGATGATTCTAGGACTATTGGCCACGCACCTGGAGAAGACGACATCAGAGTCTTCGCTGTGACAACGAGTTGTGACACCTGGAGATGAAGCGACCACCAGTGAGCTTCGGTGTCTTCGTTGTGACACCAAGCTCCAAGCAGCACTCTAGTGTACACCAGAAGTAAAGGTGGCACCTGTTTTCTTTAGCCCTTTTTTATGTTGTTTGTGCACTACAGTGCTCTCCAATGCTTTAAAACAACCATCGGTTGAGTTCATTTCTTCGTGTCTTTTCTTCTAGGCTTATTCCATCTTGTGTCATGGACTTCTAGCATCACTTGTAGGTCTTCAACAAGTCTTCTAATGTCTTGCTTGAGGTTTTGATCATTCAGATCACCACTTTGGCTAAGTCCAAGTCCACTTTGCATCCATTTGAACTGTACCTTGTATACTAGCAAAACGTTGTTAGTCCAAATGGTCATATCGTTCATCAAACACCAAAATCAAACTTAATGGCCCATAGGGTCCATTTTCCTTATCTAGGAAAGGACAACACAGTCCATGCGAGCCCAATCAGCACTTGATGCTTGGCCGCTGTGTTATTTTCAACGTGATATGTGCATGACATTTTCACAACTTGAAGCACTTTTGGCAAAAGTTATGGCCACATAGTATCTGCACAATAAAAACTATTTATTAGTTAAAAATATGGTATGAAACAATTGTTTAATGGATAATGATAAATAAAGGTACATGCATACTATGGTTATCCAAATTAAAATACACAAAAAAGAATATGAGACATGCATGTGTTGTACACATTGTCTTGTGTCTTGTGTACAAGACAATATGCACAACACACACATATACATGCCATAGAAAGAACATATATATAAAGGAACAAATTGTAGAACATAGCTTCCTATATGGATAAAAATATGCCTACAAAGAACAACATAGTTAATGTTCATCCAGAAATTATACTCCATGTACAATACAGATGAATCCCAGGCCACCTGCACAAATAGAAAAAAAGACATCCAAATGTTTAGGACACATGCTATGAAATCAAAATGATAAGAATAAGCTACCTTCTCAGGCTCACTTTAGGATGATAAGTGCATCCTTCGAATTTTTCTAGATCTAGTTTATCCTACCAAATACAGCTGTCAAAAAAAGAAGAATCGGATCTTTTGGGCTTTGTGCATGTTTGGGTAAAATCCCTCTCAGACAGTGATGCCATAAGCTACAAGCTTCTTTGAGCTTATGGCCACTATGGCGTTGAGCTATGTCCACAATTTCATCAACATTCTTGATACAAAGCCTCATTCATCTTCTCAAATCTCTTACCAAAGCCTTGCTTCTTGTTTGTTGGCTTGTTTCCGCTGAGATCTCTCCCACCACTGCATTAGTGTATTATTATTTACACACATTCAAATGTTTGTAAAATGCACAAAGAAAATATTAGATAGTATGTGTTGTACACATCTTGTGATACAAGAAAATGTGTACAGCACACATATAAAAGTCTAACAGAAAGAACACTACAAATAAATGAACAAAAGGTACATACACATAAATGAACAAAAGGTAAAGTACAGAGGCCTATTTGGATAAAGGTGCATGTGCCGCCCATCTCTAGGTCACGCAGCGTCCCTCGCTAGGCTGCTCGGAGTCATGTTAGCAGCCCTGGCCCAGGCCGCGCGAACCTCGCCAGGGCCGCATGTGCACTACCTATGCGAGCGCCTATCAAGGCCACACGCGCAACCGCCTCCACGTGCGGCTTCCTGGGCAGCACAGGCTGCCCCCGCTGCTTTTCAACCCTTGAGCGGGCGAGCGGTAGCGTGAGGGCGGCATCAAGGGCGCGCAGCGCGGGGAGGCAACGTCCCTGGAGGTCAAGGGTTTGGGCCTTGAGGATGAGCGGGGGGGGGGGGGGTGCGTGCATAGGCAAGGAGCTGGGTACCCTGCGTGAAGTGCCGGTGCAACTGGCCCGAGGAGGAGCCGGCGATGGTGTCAGAGCGGCACAACCGCGGGGCAGTGCGTTGGGGGACGAAGTGGAGCATGATGAGCATGCTAGTGGCGAGGAGGAAGAGGTGGCACTATGCCGACAACAACCATGGCGGAGGCACGGTGGAATTTGACCAAATGACTGAGTGACAACTCTAGGACCATATATATTAGCCGCTAGGAAGGGATGGCAAGGCAGGATATACTTTGGAGGACGCTAGATGCTGGCGAGAAGATGTCGTCACGTGTCCTCCAGATGAAGAAGGACCTTGAATGAGGAAGGGCCGGGCAGAGGATGGTGATGGAAATGTGGACTTCTCATAATAGCTTCAGGTTTGCTTTAGTGTTTTTCCCTTTTTCTGTTTTGGGTTCGGTTGATATCCATTTGAAGCATTTGCCTTTCCAACTCGCATAAATCTTTCAATTGTATATACCTTGTCGAGCCTACCATCATTCCACATATAACGATATGGGATTTATGAGTCAGCTAAATTAGTTTTCTTTGAGATCTTGACCATACAAATAGCTTCAACTACTATCTACACTATAAAGCAGGACCGATTGAAATTATACTAGGTCCACCCACAATTTCAGTCCTCTGCAGTCATGGCTTTCTCTCCATACACTCCAAAATATGCAGCCAAAAATACAACAACATTGAAATCAATGGCCGCTAGGCCTTCCCTGGAGGCTTCAACGCGGTCTGATGGTCAGGACCATAGTCACAAAGTTTCTGGGTCGATGGGGTCGAGGTACGGGGTCGCGGTACGTGGTACGCTACTTGCGAGAGATTTTTACACTTCGGGTCGAAAATGAACCCGTGAACCCGGGTCGAGGTCGACGAACCCGGGTCGAGGGTCGAAGGTGGTGAACCCGTTTTATGTGACTATGGTCAGAACTCGTTTTATCATCCCTCCTCCTGCGTTGAAGCCCTCCGTTCGCTTCCGGCTCCCCACACTCGCATCCCATTTGCCACAGTTTGTATTCTTGGTTGTCTTTTTTCCCCCAAAAAATGAAATATCATCCTCCCCTCGCCCCTCCCCATCCTGCGACTCGCGACTCTTCCTGGCCGGTGCTGCTCGTCGCTCATTTCCAGGTCGTGCGTCGGCCCTCGCAAGGCTGCCCGGAGTCGTGCTCGCAGCCTCCTAGCCAGGCCGCACGGACCTCGCCGAGGTCTCATGCGCACCACCTACGTGAGCGATTGCCAGGGCCGCACGCGTCGTCACCTCAGTGTGCGGCTTCCTGGGCAGGGCAGCCTACCCCCGCCGCTTTCAGCCCTCGAGCAGGCGAGTGGCGGCGCAAGGGCGGCATCGAGGGCACGAGCGCGGGGAGGCGATGGCCCTAGAGGTCGAGGGCGAGGGCCTTGAGGATGGGGGGCGTCACGGGGATTGACGGCGATGGCGTGTTCGGCCTCAGCGACGGCCATGTGGGTGAGCCAGCCTAGGCGTCTTCATGGCTGTGGTGTGTGTGTGGGCGAGGAGCTGGGCTCCCTGCGTGAAGTGCTAGCACGACTCGCCCGTGGAGGAGCCACCGACAGCATCGGAGCGGTGGAGCAGCAAGGTGGCACGGTGGGGGATGGAGTCAAGCACAACGAGCATGCTAGTGGTGAGGAGGAAGAGGCACTACACCGACAGCGACCATGGCGGAGGCACGTTGGAATTTGAACAAATGATTGATTGAAAATCTCAGGACCGTATATATTAGCCGCTGGGAAGGGATGGTATGGCAGGATATACTCCAGAGGACTCCGGATGTTGGTGAGAAGATGCAGTCACGTGTCCTCCGAATGAAGGAGCTTGAACGACGGAGGGCCAGGCAAAGGAAGGTGAGGAAAATGCGGACTTTGCGTAATAGCTTCGTGTTTGCTTCAGTGTTTTTCCCTTTTGTGTTTTGGGTTCGGTTGATATCGGGCCTATGAACAGTTGAGTTGGTGATTGGTCTGAATCATGCATTAGGATGTCACAAGGATTTCACAAATGTTGGGATTTAGTGTAAGATTATGGATAAATGTTGTTTTTTGGTTGCTTTCAGCGAGTTATTGAAATTACATCTACAATTAGAATCATCCCAGGAGGAAGGATGTGTCTTTTCCATTAACAAGAAATAGACTTCCAAATTGGAGTTGGAGAGATATACATTTTACTCTGCCAAATGGGCTAGGTTCAGTTCCTCAGTGGATAAAATGAGATGTTTGTTTGTTATAATAAAAATTGATTCCATGTGTGCAGGAGTGGCGATATGATTAGTTTGCTCCACGAGCAGTGCGCGTGAGAACAGAGCGGCTCTGTCGTCGTAGCGTACGACGTCTTGTACTTGCCGATGGATTTCAGGTGATGAATCTAGATCACTGGTAAAATTGCCTGCTCTTTTTTTTTCTGAATTTTTTTGGTATAAACAAATGTTATCCACAGCTTGAAGCACTTCTGCTTGGAATTATGGACACATAGTTTCTGCACAATAAAAAAGATTATTAGTTCAAAATATGGTATAAACAAATGTTTAATTGGATAATTATAAACAGTGGTACATGGATACTATGGCTAAGTAAAATGCACAAAGAAAATATTAGACAGTATGTGTTGTACACATCTTGTGTTACATGAAAATGTGTACAATACACATATAAAAGTCTAATAGAAAGAACACTACAAATAAATGAACAAAAGGTACGTACACATAAATGAACATAAATGAGCAAAATGTAAAGTATAGCGGCCTATTTGGATAAAGATTTTGAAACAATTTCAAAACACATGTTGTTTCACCAAAAGAGTGTAGCAAAAGGTATTGTCCAACTAAAAATATTACAACAGAAAAGAAACATACCACACAACTTGTGGACATGGTAACCCTTCAAGCAACCAAGTCACAAAGCCTCATTTATTCTTCTCGGATATCTGATCAAAGCCTTGCTTGTTTCTTCTATTGTTTCATCATCTAAGATGTCTCCTTCTGCTACATTACTATATTATTATCTTACATACATTTCAAAAAGGTGAAACACATCTAATATTCGAAAGGAGATAACAATAGAAGAGTAGTAAGTGGTTGAGGTTGCATCATGTTTTGCAAGGATTGGGCCAAAGTGATCTTGTGGAATTGTCACGAAGATCTTGCCATTTGAAGCATTTGCCTTTCCAACTAGCATAAATATTTTAATTGTATATACCTTGTCGAGCCTACCATCATTCCACATATAATGATATGGGATTTATGAGTCAGCTAAATTAGTTTTCTTTGAGATCTTGGCCATACGAATAGTTTCAACTACTATCTACACTATAAAGGACCGATTGAAATTATACTAGGTTCACCCACAATTTTGCCCCCCCCCCACACAGTCATGGCTTTCCCTCCATACACCCCAAAATGTGCACCTAAAAATACAACATTGAAATCAATGGCTGTAGGCCTTACCTGGAGGTTTCAACGCGATCTGATGGTTAGGACTCTTCTTTCATCATCTGTCCTCCTACGTTGAAGCCCTCCCTCCGCCTCTAGCCCCCACGCCCACGCCCCATTGGCCATAGTTCATCATCCACTCCTCTCCCCTCCCCATCCCACAACTCGTGACTCTTTCGGTCCTACAACTTGGGTTCCCCGCCACCGCCTCATCGGATCCTCCCCGTCAGTGCCGCTTTACTGCCCATCTCCAAGCCATGCAGTAGCACTTGCTAGGCTGCCAGGAGTCGTACTCGCAGCCTCAGCCTAGGCCACGCGGCTCTCGCCTGGGCCGCATGGGCACCACATACACACGCGCTTGCCAGGGCCGCACGCCCCACCGTCTCCACATGCCGCTTCCTGGGCTACGTAGGCTGCCTCCGCCGCTTTCAACCCTCGAGCGGGCGAGTGGCGGTGTGAGGGCAGCATCGAGGGCGCACAGCACGGGGAGACTTTGGCCTTGGAGGTCGAGGGCGAGGGCCTTGAGGATGAGCAAGGGGCGTCAGGGGGATCGACGGCGATGGCTCAGCCTCGACGAAGTCCATGAGGGTGAGCCGGTCTAGGGGGCTTTGGGGCTGCGTGCGCGTGTGGGTGAGGAGTTGAGCGCTTGCGTGAAGTGCCGGCACGACTGGCCTATAGAGGAGCAGCTGAAGGCGTTAGAGTGGTGCAACCGCAGGGTGATGCGGTGGGGGAGGGAGTGGAGCGCGACGAGCATGCTTGTGGCAAGGAGGAACAGGAGGCACTATGCCGACAGCGGCCATGGTGGAGGCATAGCGGAATTTGAGCAAATGACTGATCAACAATTACAGTACCATATATATTAGCCGCTGAGAAGGGATGGCGAGGCTGGATATACTCTGAAGGACGCCGGATGCTGGCGAGAAGATGTAGTCACATGTCCTCCGGATGAAGGAGCTTGAACGATGGAGGGCCAGGTAGATGAAGGTGAGGAAAATGTGGACATTGTGTAACAGCTTCGGGTTTGCTTTAGTGTTTTTCCCCTTTTTGTTTTGGGTTCATTTGATATCAGTCCTACGGACAGAGTCAGTGATTGGTCTGAATCATGCGTAAGGATGTCACAAGGATTTCACAAATGTTGGGGTTTAGTGTAAGATTTTGGATAAATGTTGTTTTTTTGTTGCTTTCAATGAGCTATTGAAATTACATTGACAAGAAATAGACATCCAAATTGGAGTTGGAGACGTCTACATTTACTCATCAAATGGGCTAGGTCATGTTTTCTTTAGCCCTTTTTTATGTTGTTTGTGCACTCTGGTGCTCTCAAGTGCTTCAAAACAGCCAACACTTGAGTTCATTTCTTCGTGTCTTTTCTTCTAGGATTATTCCATCTTGTGTCATGGACTTCTAGCATCGCTTGTAGGTCTTTAACAAGTCTTCTAATGTCTTGCTTGAGGTTTTGATCATTCAGATCACCACTTTTGTCTCATTACATTCTCTTGATAGGTCCCATAAAGAAACCTCTGGGTGTGATGTTGTATTAGACCCATATGTGCGTTGTACACACCTTGTGATACAAGACAATATGTACAACACACACATACATATCTAATATAAAGAACATACACATAAAGGAACAAAAGTAAACTTAACTAACAATTTTGGCTTAGACCTTCAGCTGGCTCAGTAGACTCATATCATTATATACAGAATGTTGATAAGCCCGACACGGAATATACAACTGAAGGGCGAAGCGAGCTAGAAAAGCAAATGCTTTGAGCGGCCATATTTTTGTGACAACTGCACTAGATTATTTTGGACCAATACTTCCCGAACATGACCCCATGAGGAAAACTGGTGTGCGAGTTGGAGAAACATGGGACGATACACTTGAATGTAGGCGATGGGGTGCTCATTCGCCTCATGTAGCTAGAATTGCTAGCCAGAGTAGATTTGGTGCTCAGTCAGTCTCCCTATCCGGATGCTATGAAGATGATGAAGACCATGAGGATTGGTTTCTTTATACTGGAAGGTTTGATAATTTGACTACAAATAACTCGTCTATTGTTTTCTTCTGTCTAGTCACAAACAAGTTTCACGATATTAAAATGTGCATAAAATAACAATTTATACTAATGTAGTGGCGGGAGGGATCTAAGTGGAAACAAACGAACCAATAAGGAGCAAGGTTTTGACCAAACATTTGTTAAGATGAGTGAGGCTCTCCGACAAAGCTACTTGATGGGTTACCCTGTTCGGGTTGTGTGGTACGTATGTTTATTTTCTTTGGGCATATATGCTAATGCGTATGCTAGAAACTACAGTAGGTGATACTGTGGTCTACCGATGTTATATTTGTTTGAATATTATTGATTTTTCCGGTGTATACATTTGATTGCTGGGCCCTTTCATGGTGTTATGAACTGTTTAATATTTTTCTAAAAAATAAAATGTTTAATATTGAGATAATTTGCTCTTCTTTGCTGTCTTTGAACTTGTCACATTACATTCTCTTGACAAGTCCCATAAAGAAACCTCTAGGTGTCATGTTGTATTAGACACATATATGTTTTGTACACACCTTGTGATACAAGACAATAGGTACAACACACAGACATACATGTCTAATAGAAAGAGCATACACATAAAGGAACAAAAGTAAACTTAACTGCCTATTTATGCTTAGACCTTCCACTGGCTCAGTAGACTCACATCTTTATATACAAAATGTTGATAAGCCCGATAGGGCATATACAACTGAAAGGGCCAAGCGAGCTGGAAAAGCAAATGCTTCAAGCGGCCAGATTTTCATGACAACTGCACCAGATTATTCAGATTATTTTGGACCAAACCTTCCCGAACATGATCCCAGGAGGAAGACTGGTGTGCGAGTTGGAGAAACATGGGATGATAGACTTGAATTTAGGCGATGGGATTCTCATTTGCCCAATATAGCTGGAATTGCTGGCCAGAGTAGATTTGGTGCTCAGTCAGTCGCCCTATCCGGAGGCTATGAAGATGATGAAGACCACGGGGATTGGTTTCTTTATACCGAAAGGTTTGATAATTTGACTACAAATCACTCCTCTACCGTTTTCTTCTGTCTAGTCACAGACATGTTTCACTATATTAAAATGTGTATAAAATAACAATTTATACTAATGTAGTGGCGGGAGGGATCTAAGTGCAAACAAACGAACAAATGAGGAACAAGGTTTTGACCAAACATTTGTGAAGATGAATATGGCTCTCCAACAAAGTTACTTGAGGGGTTACCTTGATCGGGTTGTGTGGTGCATATGTTTATTTTATTTGGGTGATATTAAAATGCATATGCTTGAAACTACAATAATATTCATCAAGTAGGTGATATTGTGGTCTACCGATGCTATATTTGTTTGAATATTATTGATTTTCCCAGTGTAGACATTTGATTATAGGGCCATTTCTTGGTGTTATGAACGGTTTAATACTTTGTTTAAAAAAGTAAACTATTTAATATTGAGATAATTTGCTATTCTTTGCTATCTTTGAACTTGTCTCATTACATTCTCTTGACAGGTCCCATAAAGAAACCTCTGGGTGTCATGTTGTATTAGACCCATATATGTGTTTTACACACCTAGTGATACAAGACAATATGTACAACACACATACATGTCTAATAGAAAGAACACACACATAAAGGAACAGAAGTAAACTTAACTGCCTATTTCTGCTTACACCTTCAACTGGCACAGTAGACTCACATCATTATATACAGAATGTTGATAAGGCCAACAAGGCATATACAACTAAAAGGACCAAGTGAGCTGGAATAGCAAATGCTTCGAGCAGCAGATTTTTGTGACAACTGCACCAAGATTATTTCGGACCAATCCTTCTCAAACGTGACCCTAAGGAAAACCGGTGTGCGAGTTGGAGAAACATGGGATGATAGAATTGAATGTAGGCGATGGGGTGCTCATTTGCCTCATATAGCTGGAATTACTCGTTATAGTAGATTTGGTGTTCAGTCAGTCGCCCTATCCGGAGGCTATGAAGATGATGAAGACCAAGGGGATTGGTTTCTTTATACCGGAAGGTTTGATAATTTGACTACAAATCACTCCTCTACTGTTTTCTTCTGTCTAGTCACAGACATGTTACACTACATTAAGATGTACATAAAATAACAATTTATACTAATGCAGTGGCGGGAGGGATCTAAGTGGAAACAAACGAACCAATAAGGAGCAAGGTTTTGACTGCACATTTGTTAAGATGAATGAGGCTCTCAACAAAGCTGCTTGATGGGTTACCCTATTCGGGTTGTGCGTTACATATGTTTATTTTCATTGGGCATGCATATATGTGTGTGCTTGAAACAACAATAATGTTCATCAAGTAGGTGATACTGAGGTCTACCGATGCTGTATTTGTTTGAATATTATTGATTTTGCCAGTGTAGACATTTGATTGTAGGACCCTTTCTTGGTGTTATGAACTGTTTAATATTTTGTCTAAAAAATAAATTGTTTAATATTGAGATAATTTGCTCTTCTTTGCTATCTTTGAACTTGTGTCTCATTACATTCTCTTGGCAGGTCCCATAAAGAAACCTCTCGGTGTCATATTGTATTAGACTTAGACACATATGTGTGTTGTACATACCTTGTGATACAAGACAATATGTACAACACACACATACATGTCTAATAGAAAGAACAAACACATAAAGGAACAAAAGTAAACTTAACTGCCTATTTCTCCTTAGACCTTCAATGGGCTCAGTAGACTCACATTACTATATACAGAATGTTGATAAGCCGATAGGGTATATACAACTGAAAGGGCTAAGCGAGATGGAAAATCAAATGCTTTGAGCGGCCAGATTTTTGTGACAACTGCACCAGATTATTTCGGACCAATCCTTCCCAAACATGACCCCAGGAGGAAAACTAGTGTGCGAGTTGGAGAAACATGGGACGATAGACTTGATTGTAGGCGATGGGGTGCTCATTTGCCTCATATAGCTAGAATTACTGGCTAGAGTAGATTTGGTGCTCAGTCAGTCACCCTATCCGGAGGCTATGAAGATGATGAAGACCAAGGGGATTGGTTTCTTTATACCGGAAGGTTTGATAATTTGACAACAAATCACTCCTCTATTATTTTCTTCTGTCTAGTCACAGATATGTTTCACTATATTAAAATGTGCATAAAGTAACAATTTATACTAATGCAATGGCGGGGGGATCTAAGTGGAAACAAATGAACAAATAAGGAGCAAGGGTTTGACCAAACATTTGTTAAGATGAAAGAGGCTCTCCGACAAACCTTCTTGAGGGGTTACCCTGTTTGGGTTGCGTGATATGTATATTTATTTTCTTTGGGCATGCATATGTGTATGCTGGAAACGACGATAATGTTCATAAAGGAAAAAGTCTACTTCACACCCCCAACTATGAGGGGTGGACTACTTCAACCCCCAACTATGAAATCGTCTATTCTACTCCCTGAATTTTTCAAAACCAGTCAAATTACAACCTCAAGCGGTTTTGGACGGTGGGTTGCTACAGTAACCATGGTTTGCTGCGGTAACTGTGGTTTTGTCTTTTTTTTCCTTTTTTATTTATTTTGGTTCAATCTTTGAAAAATCATAGTAAATTACAAAAAAATCATAAAATAAAAAATTCAATTTTGTTGGACTCCACATGAGTAGATCTATATAGTGAACATATAATATGGTATGCTTTAGTACAAAGTTTTTGCTGTAGATTTTGATCTAATTTTTTATAATCAATGAAAATAATTTATAACTGCAGTTTCTATGGTTCAATTGTGGTGAATTTTTTATGGTGGCCTAATTATTGTATGCTTGAAATGTAGTAAAAATTTCATACTCATTGGATCATGTATAACTTAGTTATATATTTATTTATATCTATAACTAAGCTATACATGATCCAATGAGTATGAAATTTTTACTACAGTTCAAGCATATAATATTTAGGTGACCATAAAAATTTCACCACAATTGGACTATAGAAACTGCAGTTATGAATTATTCCAATTAATTACAGAAAAAATAGATCAAAATCTACAGCAAAAACTTTGAACTAAAGCATACCATATTATATGTTTACTGTGTAGATCTACTCACGTGGAGTCCAACAAAATTAGATTTTATATTTTTATGATTTTTCTGTGATTTACTATGATTTTTTAAAGATTAGGCCGAAATAAATAAAAAAGAAAAAGATAAAACCACCGTTTCTCCACCGTTACTGTAGTAACCCACCGTCCAAAACCGCTTGAGGGTAATTTGACCAGTTTTGAAAAGTTCAAGGGGTAGAATTGACGGTTTTATAGTTGGGGGTGAAGTAATCCACCCTCACAGTTAGGGGGTGAAATAGACTTTTTCCTATTCATAAAGTAGGTGATATTGTGGTCTACCAATGCTGTAATTGTTTGAATATTATTGATTTTGCCAGTGTAGACATTTGATTGTAGAGCCATTTCTTGGTGTTATGAACTGATTAATATTTTGTATAAAAATAAACTATTTAATATTGAGATAATTTGCTATTCTTTGCTATTTTTTAACTTGTGTCTCAATACATTCTCTTGACAAGTCCCATAAAGAAACCTATGGGTGTCCTGCTGTATTAGACACATATATGTGTTGTACACACCTTGTGATATAAGACAATATATACAACACAACACATACTTGTCTAATGGAAAAAGCATACAAATAAAGGAACAAAAGTAAACTCAACTGCCTACTTCAGCTTAGGCCTTAAACTAGCTCAGTAGACTCACATCTTTATATACAGAATGTTGATAAGCTCGACAGGGCATATACAACTGAAAGGGCCAAGTGAGCTGGAAAAGCAAATGCTTCGAGCGGCCAAATTTTTGTGACAACTGCACCGGATTATTTTGGACCAATCCTTCTTGAACATGACCCTAGAGGAAACTACTTTGTGAGTTGGAGAAACATGGGACGATAGACATCAATGTAGACGATGGGGTGCTCATTTGCCTCATATAGCTAGAATTGCTGGCCATAGTAGATTTGGTGTTCAGTCAGTCGCCCTATCTGGAGGCTATGAAGATAATGAAGACCACGGGAGTTGGTTTCTTTATAATGGAAGGTTTGATAATTTGACTACAAATCACTCGTCCACTGTTTACTTCTGTCTAATCACATACATGTTTCACTATATTAAAATGTGCATAAAATAACAATTTATACTAATACAGTAGCGGGAGGGATTTAAGTGGAAACAAACGAACAAATGAGCAAGGGTTTGACCAAACATTTGTTAAGATGAATGAGTCTCTCTGGCAAAGCTGCTTGAGGGGTTACCCTGTTCGGGTTGTGCCATACATATGTTTATTTTGTTTGGGCATTGTAACACCTCTGGTGTTACTAGCGTACTTAGCATGCGATTAAGGTCTAAAAGAAATTAACAAAACAAATTCCGTGGGTTTTAAAATTTCAAACGCACATAAAATGATAAGCGAATTTCTATAAATAAAAATAAAACATCAATTGAATGTAGTACTTAATAAAATTTGAAGCGCAAGTCTAGTAGATGAAAACGCAACTTTTGTTCCGATAAATAAGTGATCAATAGCATAACTGGTAGCTCAAGAATTGATTTGGAAATGGGTTCCAGCTCCTAGAACTATAATGACCAAGTCTGAAAACCTAATGGTAATGTCGCTTTGGCATTTAAATTTTGATTAAAATTCGTAAACACTAGATCTATGTTTTTGCACCGATAATTGCACCTTTGCGAGTACTTTAGCACGGTGTAGTTCGTAGGGTGGAGTGATGTTGAGTGGTTACTCCAAAAATGGCCGGAAGTTCCTTAGAACGAGCTGTAACCTTGTGGTCGATGCTCTGTTCGTGAGCCAGCGTCAGCACGACGAACCCGTTTTGGCATCACTCCATCTCCCTCTCTGGTTGTCCTTTTGACGTGCTATTTGTTTCTTTGGGAAGCTGTTAGGGCCATCTTGAGGGCAGAGGAGTTGGTTTAACCTCAACCAAGACGGGTAAGTGTTGGTACACGCTTTAAAATCCGTGCATAGCACGTTGTCGGTCGTTCGGCCGAGGTGTGCGCGGTCACCACGTCATTTTACTCGGCGTTGCCTGGCCGAGCCGCACCCCGTGCACGCGCACCACCGTGCGTTGGCCGGCCGAGGCCGTCTTGGTCTGACCGTGGCGTGGTCGCGCCTTGGCCACTCTGGCCGCGGCACCTGCTGCCAGCCACGCGGAGCCGCTGCTGCTCGCGCGCGCGTTGAGTGGCCACCGCTGGCCCCGCTGCCCTCCCCTGTGCTCACATGGCTGCCTCGTCTTGACGTGGCTCTACCCAGCGGTCACGCCACGCTATCCCTTTACCACGTTCCGCCAGGGCGAAGACTGACCGAGCCGTCCTCACCTTTCCGTCTTGGTTTTTCTTCCCTGTCACCGTGGCCGACGGGCCGCACCATCGCTTACGGCAAGGAGACCAATTCAAGGCAAGTTTTCACCTCCACGCCTTCGCCATTAAGTGTGTTAGACAACCAACCCCACTCCGCCTAGAACCGTGCCCGGACAAGCCGCAATTTTGGAGCTCTTCACTCTCAGTGTCGATAAAGCCGAGCCATGCCATTACCAAGGGCAGCGCTTCCTTCGACCATCTCGAGTCGAATTGGATGCACCAGTAGACTCGCCTTGAACCCCTCTTCCTCCCGCGCACCTTAGTCGAGCTCCTGCCGCTACCCTGCCGCCGGTGACACGACCGTGTCATCACAGAGCGCCGCCGCATGGTGCGGGCGCGCGTGGTCAGGTCACCTCGGCAGTTCTCCACCTCGACCATCGGCACTGCTGGCATCCGGGTAAGTCATGGATACTCGTGCGCCATCCCTACCGCTCTCGGGCCGCCTAGACTCGCCGGAACGGCCTCGCCACCATGGTGAATGGCCGCTCGCCGCTACAGCTCGCGTGCGTGCGTAGCTCAGTCCCCTGTGGTCACCTAGCGTCACCGTTTGGGTTGTAGGTGGTGGTCGACCGTTTAGCAGGGGCATAGTGGGCCCCAGATGGCCGGCGGGACCGTCCGATGCCGGCCGGAGCCGCGCCGGCGGGCACGGGGGCGTCGGGGACCGGCTCAGGGAGAAGAAAAGATTGTTGGGGGCGCTTCGTGCATAAAGTGTCTCTGGTGCAATAGGGACCTGAGGCTCCGCGTAATAGCCCTTTTGTTCAGGGGCTCTTCTGCAAAAAGAGCGACCTCGCGCGCGCTGTGGGCCAGTTGGGCCGGCCTGCTGTCGCCTGACCCGTCCCGCGTGGGCCGCATCCGGGTGCTAGGCCAAATAGTGGGCGCCGGCCCGTTGCTTTAAAAGTATATCTTTCAATTGTTTTTCCTTTTTCTTTGTTGCTAGGAACTTGTAAATTTAATATCTAAATGTATAGGAGTCCAAAAATGGTGAAACCAATTTTGTTAGTTTCCTAAAATCATGATCTAGATAAAGGTGTAATTGGTTCATGTAGATTTCTACTATTTTTAGGCTTGCTCTAATTAATTCGAGGCGTTTAATATTATCAAACATGAACTTGTAAGAATTGTTATGAATAATCAGTGATAGTATTAACGCTGAAAATTTTATAGTAAGCTAACCATAATGTTAGTTGTCCACTGTAATTTTTGTAGCTCCAAAATAATTAGTTTTGTTAGGTAGCTAATAAACCCTAGTTTGTATATATATTAAATCGACGAAACGAAAAGAGCAACACCCTGGGTTGTTGGGAAATAACGCTTAAGTCGATAACATAGATACGAAACCTAGTTCGTTAGCCATAAGGTTAGCTCGTTAGCTTGAGAGACGAAATCGTATGATACGAGGTTGCGATTGCCGTCGATTATTTACATTTCTATGTCGCATCTCCGAATATTATAATAGGAACAATGACGGAGCGTGAAGTCTTTTGGAGCAGCGGAAAAGATGGTGTCCTGATGACCGTGTCGCCGTGATGGAATGCTAACTTTTGGTTATATCTTAATTCCCATCCAGGCAAGCCCCGGTGCATAACCCTTATTTTACAAATTATTATATATATATATATATAGGTTGTGCATTTACGTTGCAGGAGTTTTATGATATCCACATGCATATATATATATCTACCCATGAGTCTTACTAGTACAGGATCGTGTAGCTGTTTTGCTTAGGTTTATCGGTAGCGTGAGTAACCTGTCGTTACTCACAATAGGTGGTTATTATTATTATTATTACCCTAATGATGAAATGATGGAAAAGGAAATGGTGACCGGGCAGGGATATGGTATGGGTATTGGTGGGTGTAACAGGTTATGTCCCGCGGCCACGGGGCATAGCTTGGTTGCACTTTTTCCCTGTCCGTGTCGATTAAGGACCGTTCGTTGCACTGGATCCCCGGTCAAGTCACAGATTTATTATCCCGAGCATATACTAGCGGATGGGGGCTAGGAAGACTTGTTACTCTCTTGTCATGGGCTCCGGCTCTTTCCGGACCGACTGATTGGAGGCGGGGATAGGTGGAGGTCTTAGCACCGTATTGAGGCCGGGCCTCAAGTACGGGAGCTAGGAGTCCAAGTTTGGACGGGGACCTGGAAACCTGTGACAGGAGGGGAACGGGTTGGTCTTGCTTGTGCCTGGGGTACAAGCGAGGCGTGTGTTTTTCGGGGTACCCAGCTGGGCACATTGATTCGCGAATCGCCGTTTCTACGTGACGGTACGACTTGACTGCACTCTAGCACCGTAGTAAGAAATGAAAGATGAAAGACGAAAGATGGAAAAATTGGTTCTGATGGCTCAACCTTTGCTTGAAAGTAGAACAGGTGCTTACCTAGAATGGTTGGTTAATACACTACTGATAACTGCTAATAAAAAGTAAATATAAGGATGCACCTTTAGTAATGCTTCCTGCAGTTGCAATAACCCACAAGCCAGATAGCCTTGCATACCCTTGGAGTCTTTTCTTCTGACGGGTAAGTCTTGCGGAGTACAATTGAGTACTCAGGGTTTGTTCTACCCTGTTGCAGGTAACAGGTGTTTGAAGCTGACAGTTGTGTGTGGAAACCTCCTGGTGGGCTCAGTGGGGATTTCCTTTACGTTGCGGATGTAGGGTTGATTTATAACTCTCACCAAAAATGTTTCACAAGGGAAAGATTTACCACCTGTTATCATTTGCTGTATATAAATGTTCATCATGATAATTTTAACTCATCATCAAATGGTTTCATTTCCGCTGAACTTTGATAATATTTTATATTCCGCTATTATAATCAAATAATGAATTACTCTGATGTTGTACTAAAAGTGATATATGAAATGGTAAAGTTGTTATAAGCTTTATCTCTCATTTATGATCCTGAGGTAAAATGTGGACTTTCGAGTTCTCCCGTTGGGTGTGCTCGACGGAATCGCAGAGTTTAGTGCTCTCTCTTGGGTACTTAGTGTCTAATGGAAGATAAGTACTCTTGGGATGACATTAAATTAGGCGGTTCTGCCACAGGTGGTATCAGAGCATAAATGGGGAAATAAAGCTTCAAAACCCTTTTCTAAATTAAAATTTGACAACACCTTTTTGCAAAAAGTTAGGACGTTTGCATACGAAGTTATATAAGTAGCCCTATTACTATAGTTAAGTCTCCGGAATAAGTTTAAGTAGGCTTTCGTCCGGTAAGCTAACTGGTGTGTAGCATGCGGTCCTAAAGTCAGACGTGCTGTTTTGCTATAGTCATCGTGCGAGTCCTACTTGCAGGTGCCCTGTTTCTAGGTACCACGCGTCCCTGTCCCGGAGTTACCGTTGTACAGTGGCTTCATGTTTCGCGTTCACTCGTGCTTCACGGCTGTCGGGGCTTACGTTTTCGGCACTCCTTCTGCGCCCTTGTCGGACCTCTGCCCTGCAACCATGCTAGTCTTTATGGCCTCGAACACCGCTCGCCTCGTGTGCGTAAAAATCCTGCTATTTTACTTTACTGATCCTCGTGCAGGGCTCGAGGGTGGCCTGCGCCAGGACCACTGGCTGCTCTGCCTTTTTAAGGGGGCAAGCCCAGCCACTTGGTGTCACCACCCAGTGCATTCCAGCTCGCTTAGCCCTTTTCTCTTGAGCAAGCTTCTCCTCAAGCCTTCCTTGCAACCACCACCCACCTAGGATGGCAGGAGTCTGGGTTAGCAGCTACTGCTTGAACACCGAGGGTTTTCCCAAAATCCTGTATGCCACCCTGCAAAAACTCGGCGTTCGGGAGCGTCCCGAGTATGAGGGCCGTGAGTACATGAAGCGTGGCACTGAGCGGTGTAAGGTCACCGTCTACATTGGCAAGAGTGAGGAGTTCCCCGACCTCACGGAAGCCTGGAATGTGACTGCAACCGGGTTTCGCTTCGGCGACACCTACCAGGTTGTGGCCCGCAAAGCCTTGCAACATCTCTGTCAGATCTTTGAAGGGCCCATTGCTCGTACCCCCATGCGGTTCTTTCCCCCTTGGGATAAGAATCGGCGGGTATGGAGGGCTTGCATGGAGGCTTTGCATGGTCTAGACGTGCAAGAGGACAACCCGACCTTGGTGCACCTGACCTCGTACTTGCTTGCCCTGGATGAGCAGTATGACCGGCAGGCCTCGGAGCTAAGGGAGTGCCTCCACCGAGCTGAGGAAGCCGAGATCTTCTCTAGGATGCTCGAAGTGCAGCTTGCTGAAGCTCATGCCAATCTAGCAGCCGCTGAGAGTCGAGAGGCTGCCATGGCGGAGGCCGTCAAGGTGGACCAAGACCGTCATGCCCAGGAGCTGGAGGACGCCTATCTTGCCACAAGGGCCAAGCGTAGGACGCTCGCCACGGAAAGGCAGGAACCCTTAATCCTGGAGGGGATCCCTGTCCATCCGCTGGAGCGAAGGAGAACTGGTTTTGCAGCACCTCCACTCACGGAAGCCTCGGAAGTAGAGTCATTGTTTCCCCTCACCCAGCCACCACCACAAGAAGGAGCAGATCCACAACCTAGTGCAGCAGAAGAACCCCAGGAGCCCAGGAAGGAAGCCGTTTGGGCCGACGAAGTAGATTAGTTGTCCTAGGGGAGATGTAATCGTTGCTAGTAGTGCTTTTCATCGTTGTTCCCTAGTGTTGTAATCTTTCCGTTGTACCGCATCCGTAGTTGTTAAGGCCGCCTGGTTGTACGTTCGAGCGCTGTGTCGAGTGTGGGAGAGTGAATGTCTGTATGTTGCACCCGTGTAAGGCCGTTGGTAATGAGTGTTTGCTTTATCGGTTGTGTTTGTTACGTCGTTTTTCCTTAGACCTCGTTCGATTTGCTTAGGGTTCTTGAGACGACAATAAGCAGGTTACAAGGGGAACAACTGTTCTGATGCAACAGATCGGCCGTGATTGGAAAACAGAGGACACTGTATCACTAATTGTGGATGTCCCAGTAGAACACTTGAATTCCCTTGATTTAAATCCGCCTTGGGATTTACTTACTTGTTCCTTATTTTGAAAGGAACCCGTGTTGCCTGAATTTTTCCCTTACTCCTCTGATTCTGTGGTCTATGACCCCGTTGTTTTTACTGCGAGTAAGTTGGTAATAGTTACTTAGTTAATAGCTTATGGTGCCGCGACGGAACCGAGGGCCACCTGTGGAACAGCTGCCACCTGGTGACGCTGCTCGGCGCGCGCTGGTATCGAGGTTGTTGACCAAGTGCTTTTACCGAGTTACACCGCGGTATCGCTCTTGCTATAAAAATTCTCTTGGTAAAAATATTCTTGTGTTCAAACGGGAAATCCACAACGGGTTGATGGAATTGTGCTCTGTCAAAGTAACAAGGTTTTTGAAGAAAGGAAAAGAAGAAAGAGAAAAACAACAGGAAGGTTAGCCGCACGTAGGTCAGAGAAGTTGAATTGCCCGACTCGACGTCGTTCCTGTGACCGGTTTGACAATGCTACGCATGCCGGGTCGCTGTCACTGTGTGCCCTGCGGACGCCGTCGGTGGTGGGACCGCGTGTGTCGCTCCCGTGCGACCGCGGCGTTGTGCCGCACTCGCCTCGTCTTGTCGCACAGTACGCCCCTCTGATCCCGGCACCCGTGTCGGCTCTCGGTTTTCGCTCTTGTTCCCGTACCGGACCCCCCTCTCTTTCTTTTCCTTTGGGGCCCCGTTGCTCGCACGCCGCCTGGTCGAGCGAACCCCATCCCCTCCTTTCTCCTTTGCCCCACTCAAGCTCGCACAGGGAGCGCACTATGGCCGACGCTCTCCCCACCTTGTGACCCCCCCAGTGATTCCCATCTCCTCCGCTTCCGGTGCACTGCATCACCACCTCCGTCCACCAAGCTTTTATAATGCCACCTTGCTTGCTCCTCCTCCATTCAACCCCCAGATCTAGAGTAGAGCTCATAGTATCAACTTCCTCCGTCAGCGCTCAGGTAGAAGAAGCTCAGGAAGCCGTCGGGAAGAAGTGGTTGGAGGCTGAGCTACGAGATCCAGCCGTTGCTCGCAGATCTAGGGTTCCTAGTCAGAGGCAATGGTGTAACTGGAGAAGAAAGGATCTAGTTTCTGTTGGAGAAGTTCAAGTTCATCCCTGGTTAGTTTAGGTTTAGAGTTAACGATGATCTTTGTACCAATCTCCAATTTCTGGCTTTGTTGGGCATACGCCATGTTCTGGATAATCGTTTTCCTATTGCTCTTCCACTGTCCCCGTCTTCGTCGGTTTCTAGAGAGGTTGTGAGTTGTATTAGAGTTGTTCTTAGCCGTGCTATCTCTAGATTCCAGAGTGGTTTAGCGTTTGAAGTCGTGTAACCTCTCATGTAAGCTCAGATCTGTGAAATGTAATCGTGCTTCCCTCTTTTGTTTCTTGTTCCGGATCTCGGGACGAGATCCTTTTTAAGGGGGGAAGGATGTAACACCTCTGGTGTTACTAGCGTACTTAGCATGCGATTAAGGTCTAAAAGAAATTAACAAAACAAATTCCGTGGGTTTTAAAATTTCAAACGCACATAAAATGATAAGCGAATTTCTATAAATAAAAATAAAACATCAATTGAATGTAGTACTTAATAAAATTTGAAGCGCAAGTCTAGTAGATGAAAACGCAACTTTTGTTCCGATAAATAAGTGATCAATAGCATAACTGGTAGCTCAAGAATTGATTTGGAAATGGGTTCCAGCTCCTAGAACTATAATGACCAAGTCTGAAAACCTAATGGTAATGTCGCTTTGGCATTTAAATTTTGATTAAAATTCGTAAACACTAGATCTATGTTTTTGCACCGATAATTGCACCTTTGCGAGTACTTTAGCACGGTGTAGTTCGTAGGGTGGAGTGATGTTGAGTGGTTACTCCAAAAATGGCCGGAAGTTCCTTAGAACGAGCTGTAACCTTGTGGTCGATGCTCTGTTCGTGAGCCAGCGTCAGCACGACGAACCCGTTTTGGCATCACTCCATCTCCCTCTCTGGTTGTCCTTTTGACGTGCTATTTGTTTCTTTGGGAAGCTGTTAGGGCCATCTTGAGGGCAGAGGAGTTGGTTTAACCTCAACCAAGACGGGTAAGTGTTGGTACACGCTTTAAAATCCGTGCATAGCACGTTGTCGGTCGTTCGGCCGAGGTGTGCGCGGTCACCACGTCATTTTACTCGGCGTTGCCTGGCCGAGCCGCACCCCGTGCACGCGCACCACCGTGCGTTGGCCGGCCGAGGCCGTCTTGGTCTGACCGTGGCGTGGTCGCGCCTTGGCCACTCTGGCCGCGGCACCTGCTGCCAGCCACGCGGAGCCGCTGCTGCTCGCGCGCGCGTTGAGTGGCCACCGCTGGCCCCGCTGCCCTCCCCTGTGCTCACATGGCTGCCTCGTCTTGACGTGGCTCTACCCAGCGGTCACGCCACGCTATCCCTTTACCACGTTCCGCCAGGGCGAAGACTGACCGAGCCGTCCTCACCTTTCCGTCTTGGTTTTTCTTCCCTGTCACCGTGGCCGACGGGCCGCACCATCGCTTACGGCAAGGAGACCAATTCAAGGCAAGTTTTCACCTCCACGCCTTCGCCATTAAGTGTGTTAGACAACCAACCCCACTCCGCCTAGAACCGTGCCCGGACAAGCCGCAATTTTGGAGCTCTTCACTCTCAGTGTCGATAAAGCCGAGCCATGCCATTACCAAGGGCAGCGCTTCCTTCGACCATCTCGAGTCGAATTGGATGCACCAGTAGACTCGCCTTGAACCCCTCTTCCTCCCGCGCACCTTAGTCGAGCTCCTGCCGCTACCCTGCCGCCGGTGACACGACCGTGTCATCACAGAGCGCCGCCGCATGGTGCGGGCGCGCGTGGTCAGGTCACCTCGGCAGTTCTCCACCTCGACCATCGGCACTGCTGGCATCCGGGTAAGTCATGGATACTCGTGCGCCATCCCTACCGCTCTCGGGCCGCCTAGACTCGCCGGAACGGCCTCGCCACCATGGTGAATGGCCGCTCGCCGCTACAGCTCGCGTGCGTGCGTAGCTCAGTCCCCTGTGGTCACCTAGCGTCACCGTTTGGGTTGTAGGTGGTGGTCGACCGTTTAGCAGGGGCATAGTGGGCCCCAGATGGCCGGCGGGACCGTCCGATGCCGGCCGGAGCCGCGCCGGCGGGCACGGGGGCGTCGGGGACCGGCTCAGGGAGAAGAAAAGATTGTTGGGGGCGCTTCGTGCATAAAGTGTCTCTGGTGCAATAGGGACCTGAGGCTCCGCGTAATAGCCCTTTTGTTCAGGGGCTCTTCTGCAAAAAGAGCGACCTCGCGCGCGCTGTGGGCCAGTTGGGCCGGCCTGCTGTCGCCTGACCCGTCCCGCGTGGGCCGCATCCGGGTGCTAGGCCAAATAGTGGGCGCCGGCCCGTTGCTTTAAAAGTATATCTTTCAATTGTTTTTCCTTTTTCTTTGTTGCTAGGAACTTGTAAATTTAATATCTAAATGTATAGGAGTCCAAAAATGGTGAAACCAATTTTGTTAGTTTCCTAAAATCATGATCTAGATAAAGGTGTAATTGGTTCATGTAGATTTCTACTATTTTTAGGCTTGCTCTAATTAATTCGAGGCGTTTAATATTATCAAACATGAACTTGTAAGAATTGTTATGAATAATCAGTGATAGTATTAACGCTGAAAATTTTATAGTAAGCTAACCATAATGTTAGTTGTCCACTGTAATTTTTGTAGCTCCAAAATAATTAGTTTTGTTAGGTAGCTAATAAACCCTAGTTTGTATATATATTAAATCGACGAAACGAAAAGAGCAACACCCTGGGTTGTTGGGAAATAACGCTTAAGTCGATAACATAGATACGAAACCTAGTTCGTTAGCCATAAGGTTAGCTCGTTAGCTTGAGAGACGAAATCGTATGATACGAGGTTGCGATTGCCGTCGATTATTTACATTTCTATGTCGCATCTCCGAATATTATAATAGGAACAATGACGGAGCGTGAAGTCTTTTGGAGCAGCGGAAAAGATGGTGTCCTGATGACCGTGTCGCCGTGATGGAATGCTAACTTTTGGTTATATCTTAATTCCCATCCAGGCAAGCCCCGGTGCATAACCCTTATTTTACAAATTATTATATATATATATATATAGGTTGTGCATTTACGTTGCAGGAGTTTTATGATATCCACATGCATATATATATATCTACCCATGAGTCTTACTAGTACAGGATCGTGTAGCTGTTTTGCTTAGGTTTATCGGTAGCGTGAGTAACCTGTCGTTACTCACAATAGGTGGTTATTATTATTATTATTACCCTAATGATGAAATGATGGAAAAGGAAATGGTGACCGGGCAGGGATATGGTATGGGTATTGGTGGGTGTAACAGGTTATGTCCCGCGGCCACGGGGCATAGCTTGGTTGCACTTTTTCCCTGTCCGTGTCGATTAAGGACCGTTCGTTGCACTGGATCCCCGGTCAAGTCACAGATTTATTATCCCGAGCATATACTAGCGGATGGGGGCTAGGAAGACTTGTTACTCTCTTGTCATGGGCTCCGGCTCTTTCCGGACCGACTGATTGGAGGCGGGGATAGGTGGAGGTCTTAGCACCGTATTGAGGCCGGGCCTCAAGTACGGGAGCTAGGAGTCCAAGTTTGGACGGGGACCTGGAAACCTGTGACAGGAGGGGAACGGGTTGGTCTTGCTTGTGCCTGGGGTACAAGCGAGGCGTGTGTTTTTCGGGGTACCCAGCTGGGCACATTGATTCGCGAATCGCCGTTTCTACGTGACGGTACGACTTGACTGCACTCTAGCACCGTAGTAAGAAATGAAAGATGAAAGACGAAAGATGGAAAAATTGGTTCTGATGGCTCAACCTTTGCTTGAAAGTAGAACAGGTGCTTACCTAGAATGGTTGGTTAATACACTACTGATAACTGCTAATAAAAAGTAAATATAAGGATGCACCTTTAGTAATGCTTCCTGCAGTTGCAATAACCCACAAGCCAGATAGCCTTGCATACCCTTGGAGTCTTTTCTTCTGACGGGTAAGTCTTGCGGAGTACAATTGAGTACTCAGGGTTTGTTCTACCCTGTTGCAGGTAACAGGTGTTTGAAGCTGACAGTTGTGTGTGGAAACCTCCTGGTGGGCTCAGTGGGGATTTCCTTTACGTTGCGGATGTAGGGTTGATTTATAACTCTCACCAAAAATGTTTCACAAGGGAAAGATTTACCACCTGTTATCATTTGCTGTATATAAATGTTCATCATGATAATTTTAACTCATCATCAAATGGTTTCATTTCCGCTGAACTTTGATAATATTTTATATTCCGCTATTATAATCAAATAATGAATTACTCTGATGTTGTACTAAAAGTGATATATGAAATGGTAAAGTTGTTATAAGCTTTATCTCTCATTTATGATCCTGAGGTAAAATGTGGACTTTCGAGTTCTCCCGTTGGGTGTGCTCGACGGAATCGCAGAGTTTAGTGCTCTCTCTTGGGTACTTAGTGTCTAATGGAAGATAAGTACTCTTGGGATGACATTAAATTAGGCGGTTCTGCCACAGGCATGCATATGCGTATGCTTGAAACTACAATAATGTTCATCAAGTAGTGATACTGTGGCCTGCCGATGCTATATTTGTTTGAATATCATTGATTTTGTCAATGTAGACATTTGATTGTAGGGCCATTTCTTGGTGCTATGATCTGTTTAATGTTTTGTCTAAAAAATAAACTGTTTAATATTGAGATAATTTGCTTTTCTTTGCTATCTTTGAACTTGTGTCGCATTACATTCTCTTGATAGGTCCCATAAAGAAACCTCTGGGTGTCGTGCTATATTAGACACATATGTGTGTTGTACACACTTTGTGGTACAAGACAGTATGTACAACACACACATACATGTCTAATAGAAAGAGCATACACGTAAAGGAACAAAAGTAAACTTAACTGCCTATTTCTGCTTAGTCCTTCAACTGGCTCTGAAAACTCACATCATTATATACAGAATGTTGATAAGCGCGAAGGCAAATCTGGTTGGTTCAGATTCGAGCGATAATCTTAGTCAAAGTCTAGCTTGACGCCGATAGAGAATTTGCCCAACATTGACAAAAACAAATCTACTATTTTATGTTTTTACTTTTTTGAAAGGACAACAAAAGCTTTACCACAAATATTATTAGAAGAACAAAGACAAAAAAAATCTAGTCTAGTTTTTAAGAAAAAAACAGCCCTAAAAAACCTTACAACTAAGTGGTGCAAGTGCATTTACCACTAACCACTTCAGTATAGGAACAAACCTAACTTACCATTCATCACAATGCTAGCTTGGCCAAGCTAAAAAAAACAACTATAAACCTTGTACATACTCTTACATACAAAAACTACTCACATGGTCTTGGCCAAGGTACTCATTAAACAAAAAAACTAAACACAACTCACTCATGAAAGCCACCCTAAACCTAAGCGGCACACACAAGATGACAAGACACACCAACGAGCAACGGCTGCCATAACTCACCTAGGGAGGAAAAACATCAGGGATAACTAACAACGGGAGGTCAACAACGCTACAAACTTTAACTCATAGAACCTCAGGGACATGGATCGAGTACTTAGCCATGGAAGAAACATCCCACCAAGCGACTATTTATTCTTGAATACTTATGGCTGCCACTTTTCTATTGCCCATTTCAACTAGCACTTTGAGAGTGTCCATTTTTACTTGTGAGTGGATGATCAAAATGTGCAAAAAAATCAAATTGATCGGTGCCTGTCTGTCCCATTGGTGGGGGTATCCCCAAACTTTTTGGCTACTAAGGGTTTGTTTGGTTGGGCTTGTGCTAGGTGCTTCTTAACAAAGAGATGAAACGTAAAGTTGTTTTTTAGTAGCAACTGCTTTCCGTAATTCAGTTTTGGAAGCTTTTGGCTTTTGGCTTTTTGTAAAAAAAAATCCCCTTATCTATCCCACACCAAAGCACGGGTCCAAGGTTCGCCCCAGTCTCACGTGGGCTGTGGTGGTACTATGTATGGGTGGGATAGGGGTTCGGGGGTTTTTTCGATCTGCGTGAGAAGGTCATGTTCTTAAGTGAAATACCGGGGGGACCATCTGCCCCATGTGGATTGAGTTTTTCTATAGTTGTTTCAAGGAAGATAGAGAGAGGAGGTAAGTTTTATACTTATTTTAACCAAACAGCTTACAATTTTTCACAGCACAGCTCGCAACAGCTTTTCTATACCTCATAGTTCACAGTAGCTTTTTCATAGCTCATAGCTCAACCAAATATACCCTAAATCTTTTGCAACCAAGATAGCTACTTTCCCTTGTTTGTGGTTGGCTTTGTTTGCCAGTCTACTGCTTTTGCGTTGACAGGTACTAATTGGGGCTCTCGGTTCACTAGTACAAAATCGATTAGGCGGCAAGCTATTTTATTTATAGACGCATTCAAGTGTGCTTGCCTTTCAAAATGCACAGTGATTGTTGGAGGCAGGCAGACCATTTTTGGAGACACCTAGTAAAGTATTATTGAGTGTCAAGTATATGGGTAGATTAAACCTGCGGATTAGCGTCTTGATAGCCCGATTAACCCCCTGATAGATTTTCCTAATTAGTCAAGGGCTACACCCATCGTGTACGCTTGCACGTACACTCCGGGCCATTAGGGAATAACTTTGTGAGCCTCAGAGGGCCCACTCTGGGAAAAGACCAAGATGCCTGGGGAACAAGTCGAGAAGCTCGAGGGCTTGTCCAGGCTAAAGTAGCTCCCGACCCCGAGGGATGACTACCGAGCAAACACCGCCACACGTCACTCGGCCTTGGATCCGCAGAGACTCCAACCCTAACCAACATCAAGAATATACCCTGAAATCTGTCAAACGTCCATAACCTGAAAGGAGGGCATAGCAGTAGGGCGTTAGACCCTGTCGGGGGCCTGGTTTCTCCATGCCTATGAGGCCATGTTGGCCATTCCTAGCACAGGGTCACACCTGGGGCGTGACGTATCACAACGAGGACTTCTTTGCGCCAGCGATGTGGACGACTCCAGGCCCGCATGTCAGCCTCCCTCTACATGTGTGTTGGATCTTAGAGTATGAAGGAAGCCATGAGAAGGCGACCTCGGGGAAGGAACAAAGGTAACAAACAACACCTGGCAATAGCATCATATGTCAAGGGACAGTTAGGGTGTTGTTAGCCCCTCGCTACAAGCCGAAGGATGGCACATGGCGCCGCCAGAGTAATCGAAGCTTATGACTCGAAACCCTAGGGAAACCCCCGCTACCATGTAACTTGTACCCAGATCCCCCTTCGGTATAGAAGGATGGACATGGGCTCTTGTAAAAGGAATGGAAAAAAATAATCCCCAATAGATCAAACCATAGTCTAGCGAATCAAGACAGTCAGTCTTTGGTCGACTCCTCACCCAAGCAACCAAAACCATAGATTAGTAGCATAGCGCTCCCCTACACCTCTCTCTCTCTATTTATAGAACTCGATTGAGCATTCTAACACAAAAAGAACACCTTTGCTGGAAGTAGGGCTCAGACGCCTGAACCAGGATTAATCCCTTGTGTGCTTGAGTGCTTAAGCCATCAGAGACTCATGCATAAACCCACATCAAACAACTCGATTACTGCCGCAGAATTGAACCCACGACAAGCACCATCTTTGTAAATCAATTAACAAAGATGGGCCTCTTAATGGGTCCACCTCTAAAAATGAAGGCCATTTTTAGAGGCGGACCTCTTAAAAGGCCTGCCTTTGTTAATCAAAGTCTAGCCCAAGTGCCCAACAGCCCATTCAAGCTCTTCAGATATGTAAAGAAGGGAGCTACCCCAGCCCGAAAACCCATCTCTCCGTTAGCCCATCTCTCTCTCTCTCTCCCTCCCTCCCTCCCTCCTATAGGCGCGCCTCCCTCATTCCTCTTCATCACAGCCGCCCTCCACCCCTCTTTTTTCTCTGCGTCTGATGATGAGGTGTGTGCTAGGTGCGGCAGTGCAATTGAGAGCTATCTAGGCGTGTGGTGACGGTGCACGGCTAGGGCATGAGGCGTCGGTGCACGGCTAGGGCACGAGGCGTCGGTGCATGATGGCAGTGTGCTACCTCCCCGCGTCGCCTACTTCACCACCATGCTTGCCACATTTAAATCCAAGGTTTAGGACATGAGATCCAGTGGCCACGGCCAGATCCGTCACGGATGACGTGGGATCTGGTGGTCATGACCAAATCATCGACTCTGTGGCGGGCATAGGTGAATCCCTAATCTCTCTCCCTCTTCATTCGATCTCTATGTCAGGATCCTCATCTCTCTCTTCCTCAATAGTGTGTGGCTAGTTTACAAGCAAAGTAGCAAAGCATAGCTAATATTAACCTAGATGTGAAAAAGTAGAATGAAGAAAGTAAAGAACATCGAATTGGAGTACATATCGGTCCTGTGTCACACCCATTTTTAAGGACAAAAATAGGATGTATAAAAGTCTCATGTGCGCCCCAGGAAACAGTCGCACACATAAGTTGACAAATTACAAAGTATCATCACAATGCTTATTACATAACGAATAAGTATTTAAGACATAGTCTTGAACGATAGGTAATAATAACTAATAGTAATTCTTCAGCGGAAACTCCACACAGGGACACGGTTGACTGGTTGACACCAAGACTAGTACTCATTCCGATAATCTTCCTCATTATCTTCATCTGTTATGGTGGAAATAGCAAGAGTGAGTTCATGTCGAACTCCACAAATATAACACAGGGTTCATGAGGCTCAAAAAGGCTAGACACTGTTTAACTGCGTTTAGCTTTTTAATCATATATTAGCAATTGAGTAGCATCAAGATAAACCACTTCCCATTAAAAGAACCAATGATCAATTGTAATAAGGATAATGAATAGCATTAACATGAGCATAATAATAATCAACAATAATTAAGCATGATATAACGGTTATGATCAACTATTCCATAAGAATCCCCAAGGCCGCTCGTATCCGTGAGCACGGCTAGTATACCAGTTTTTAACTCTGCGCAGAGGTGTACACTTTCACTGTAAGTCATGATTTCCAAATGAGTGGGGAGATCAAGCCCAAACACCCGAGAACCATATAAAGCCACTCAAAAGTTCGTCTAACAAGTTAGGGCCGTTAGATTCACTCGGCAGGCAGATGTAGAACCCCCCTTCCCTGTGGCACAACAACCGCAGCCTATACACACTAGGCCAGGGGCTCGCACTACACCCAACAGGGCAAGCCATTCTTACGCCATTTAAGGTAACCTCTAACAAGCTAGAAAAGGTCTCTTGAACAACTAAAGCCAGAGCCATATAGCCCTCACAGCTGTACTGTATATCCCGGTTATCACTTACAGATAAGTCCTTATGGAGAGAAACCAGAGCATCAAAATAATACACATGCTCTAGCTCCCGTTTAACAATAATAAAATCATCTTAATAGTTGATTGCTTAATCCATTAATCAAATTACAAGATCATTGTTCTTAGTTTATGCACTAGCAGTAGCTACCCATATGCATTCCCAAGGTTGACAAGGAATCAAGATAACAATCACTAAGTTATAATCTCTAGAGTTGTCAAGGTAAGCACATGCATATGTATGACAATTCAATGTATAGGTAACAAGGATAGTCCTGTGTTATACTTGCCTTGATCAAAGCTCTCCAAGTGATACTGCTGACTTGGCTCAAAGTAATACTCCGAATCGTCCAAATACTGCTCACCTTCTATATTCGATCATCAATCAACAACACACATGCATCCAATCAAACATACACGAAGCAAACAAAGAGATATAATTAGAACAATACACCAACAGTAACAAAACAGTAATAAAAGTTTATAAAACTCTTCTACACGTTTCTACGATCACACAGACGCAAAGATCACCAAATTCGGAGTTAAAACGTGAAAGTTATGAATTTTCTAAGATTTCCTATAGATAAATAAATACTTAATTTTAACCTCGAAAAATAAATTATCAAAACTAACTGTACAACTACACTAACATGTAGAGCTCGCAAATACGAACCTAACGCAATTGGAACGGATCAAATCGGAGTTAAAACGAAGATTTTATGACCAAAACAATTCTAGTGGCAAAACTGTAAATATCCGAAAACGTATTTTTGATTTAACCGAGAGAAAATACGCTTTCAAAACTCAGAAACGTAATTCAGGAATTACGCTTAGGACGGCGGGTTTTAATCTGAGAAAGTCTAGGGGCTCTTTATCAATTTTACCCGCGAAGGGGTATCTTCTAATCTCAGCCCTTCATCTCGAATCCAACGGTTCATGTTCATCATCAAGTGCACAGTGACCATCCGATCACCTCTATCAAGTCCGGCCGGTGGCTCCTCCATGGCCGGCGACTCCTCCATGGTCGGAGAACTCCGTCTCCCCTTTTTCCGACCACGATTCACTCCGCAACCGACACCAATCGAAAGAGAAGGTCCACTCGAACTTATCTACGCGGTTTAGGAAGGCTACGACGGACCGAGGATGAAACGCGGCTCAATTAGGGCGGCGACGCCATTGTTGGCCACGGTGAGCTCCAAACCCGCGATTTAAAGCACAAAAACTTAAAAGAAGAGCATTGGGAGGGAGAAGAGAAGATGGCGAGCTCACCAAAACGAAGAACACGGCCTCAAATTCACCCGCAAGCCCCGACGACGTACCGGCCGCAAGAACCTAGGGTTCCGGCCTCCTACGCTCAATCTCACGTGATGAAGCTCGAGTTTTAGATGGAAAACGAAAAATAGAGAGTCTCCTCTTCCTATTTGTAGCCCCAAGATGCCGTATACGGGTAGGAGATCCCGGAAATCACAGGACGGATGTTGCGTTCGCTTCCGGTTCGAAGTCCGGCTCGAATACGAGAGGTAGAAGAAGACCGACGTCCGGGCCCCACCTGTCAGCGGTGGAAAGGAGGGAGGGCGCGGCGATACTGGGCTCGGCTGGCTCGGCCCGCAACGCCACCGAACGGCCCACGCGGCATAGTGAGGAGGAAGCAGACCTCCCTGAACGGGCCGCGGCCACCAGCTGAAGGTAAGTTGTTTCTTTTTTTTTATTTTTCTTTCTTTTCTTTGTTTACTTGTTTTCAAAAATATCTCAAATAAAATTTTCTAATCCAAAATAAAATAAAATAAATCCACTCCACAAAATAAAATAAATGCAACAGCATGAATGCAACACCAAATATTTTCAAAATTTTAATTCCCTTTCTTTAAATTATTTAAAATTTGTTACTCCTAAAATTTGGGTGTTACAAATTCTACCCCCCTTAAAAGAATCTCGTCCTCGAGATTGAACTGCTTACTCAAATAACTGCGGATATGATTTTCTCAATTCATCCTCTCTTTCCCAAGTTGCCTCTGCCTCTGAATATCGATTCCACTGCACCTTGCACATCTTAATAATCCGACTTCGAGTAACTCTCTCAGCAGTTTCTAAAATCTTGATCGGAAACTCTTCATATGTAAGATCTTCCTTAACAGTCAACTCTTCTAAAGGTATCTGCTCCTCAGGCACACGCAAACACTTCTTAAGTTGTGAAACATGGAACACATCATGTACTCCAGATAAATTCTCAGGCAACTCTAATTGATAAGCAACTTCCCCACGTCTAGTAATAACTTTAAATGGTCCAACATACCTTGGTGCTAGTTTACCTTTCATGTTAAACCTCTTCACACTTCTCATAGGTGACACCTTCAAATAGACATAATCACCTACCTCAAAAACTAAATCTCTTCTTCTATTGTCAGCATAACTCTTCTGACGAGACTGTGCTACTCTCAAATTCTCACGAATCACTCGCACTTGATCTTCTACGTTTCTAAGAACATCTGTACCAAACACCTGAGATTCACCTGTCTGATCCCAAAACAATGGAGTTCTACACTTGCGTCCATACAAAGCTTCAAACGGTGCCATCTTACGACTCTGTTGATAACTATTATTGTAAGAAAATTCTGCATAAGGCAAACTCTTATCCCAACTAGTTCCATATTGCAATGCACAAGCTCTCAACATATCCTCTAATACCTGGTTGGTCCTTTCAGTCTGTCCATCTGTCTGTGGATGATATGCTGTACTAAAATTCAATTTTGTTCCCAATGATTCATGCACAGCTTTCCAAAAATGCGACGTAAACTGCGATCCTCGGTCAGATACAATCTTCTTTGGTACTCCATGCAAACAGACTATTCTCTCCATATACAACTCTGCCAATTTTGGTCCATGGTAAGTAGTCTTAACTGGTATAAAATGAGCAACTTTAGTTAACCGATCTACTATCACCCAAATAGAGTCATAACCTTTCTGAGTACGAGGTAACCCTACTATAAAATCCATACCAACTTCCTCCCACTTCCATTCAGGAATCTTCATTGGTTGTAACAATCCAGCAGGTCTCTGATGCTCTGCTTTCACTCTCTGACAAGTGTCACACAATGCCACATACTCAGCCACATCTCGCTTTAATCCAACCCACCAATATTTCTGTTTCAGATCCAAATACATCTTAGTACTACCAGGATGAATAGAATAAGCTGACTCATGAGCTTCGCGAAGAATTGCCTGTCTAACAGTTTGATCCTCAGGTACACACATCCTCTTTCCAAACCACAAAATTCCATTATCATCCATTCGAAAGCCTGGTGACTTACCAATCACTATATCTTCCGCTATCTTCTTTAGTTTCTCATCCTTCAACTGACCTTTGTAAATTTCTTGCTCTAAGGTAGGCTCTAACACTAATTCCATTGTATTAGTAACAATTCCTAAATTCAAATATTCAAATTCAGCACATAACTCACTAGTCATAGTCAATGTCTGTATCTCATTGACATAGCTTTTCCTACTAAGAGCATCAGCTACTACATTAGCCTTACCAGGATGATAGTGTATCTCAATATCATAATCCTTAATCAATTCTAACCATCTGCGTTGCCTCAAATTCAGATCTGACTGAGTGAAAATATACTTCAAACTCTTATGATCAGTGTATATATCACTCTTATGTCCAATCAAATAATGTCTCCAAATCTTTAAAGCATGAACTACAGCTGCTAATTCCAAATCATGTGTAGGATAATTCAACTCATGCTTTCTCAACTGCCTAGATGCATAAGCCACAACTCTGCCTTCTTGCATAAGAACACATCCCAAACCTTGACGAGAAGCATCACAATAAATAGAAAACTTCTTACTCAAATCTGGCAAAACCAAAACAGGCGCTGTAGTCAACCTCTTTTTCAACTCCTCAAAACTAGCTTGACATTTATCCGACCACACAAACTTGGCATTCTTCTCTAACAGAGATGTCATAGGTTTAGCAAGTTTAGAAAACCCTTCAATGAACCGTCTATAATATCCAGCTAATCCCAAGAAACTACGAATCTCGCTAACATCAATAGGTGGTTTCCAATTTAATACATCCTTTACTTTACCTGGATCCACTGATATCCCTCCATTAGAAACAATATGACCAAGGAAAGAAACTTCCTTCAACCAAAACTCACATTTACTTCGCTTCGCATACAGTTTATGCTCTCTAAGTTTCTGCAATACCAACCTCAAATGTTCAGCATGCTCTACCTCTGTCTTGGAAAATACCAGTATATCATCAATAAACACTACCACAAACTTATCCAAATATTCCATGAACACCTTATTCATCATGTACATAAAGTATGCAGGTGCATTGGTCAATCCAAATGACATAACAGTATACTCATACAATCCATACCTTGTAGTAAAAGCTGTCTTTGGAATATCAGAAACACGAATCTTCAACTGATGATATCCAGAACGTAAATCAATCTTAGAGAACACACATGCACCTCTCAACTGATCAAACAAGTCATCAATCCTGGGCAAAGGATACTTATTCTTGATAGTTACCTCATTTAATGATCTATAATCAACACACATCCTCTGACCGCCATCTTTCTTATCAATAAAAATAACTGGTGCTCCCCAAGGTGATGAACTAGGTCTAATAAAACCTTTATCTTGTAATTCTTTAATTTGTTTCTTAAGTTCTTCTAATTCATCTACTCCCATCCTATATGGTCGTTTGGCTATAGGTGCAGTTCCAGGAAGTAATTCAATAAGAAATTCAATGTCTCGATCAGGTGGCATACCTGGCAATTCATCAGGGAAGACATCCGGAAATTCCTCAATCACTGAATTCTCCTTAATAGTATCTTCAAGCTGATTCACCACAGCGGTTGGTTGCTTCTGCACTGCTACATCCACATCGATTTTATCTCCATTAGGTGCATTCACAACTACCACTTTCTGCTGACACTGAATCTCTACCTGATTTTTGCTTCATCCAGTCCATACCCAATATCACATCAATACCAGATGTCCTCAACACTATAGGAGTTATCTTAAACTCTACTCCCCTTAATACCATACTAATTGGAAGACAACGATTACTGGTTTGCATGGTACCTCCAGGTGAATTTACTAAGAGAGATTCTTTCATAGCTAGCATGGGTATACTATGCATTTTAACAAAAATGTTGGATATGAATGTATGAGATGCTCCAGAGTCAAAAAGAACAGTTGCGGGAGTGGAATGTACATTGAACGTACCAATCATAACTTCTGGGGCATCATAAGCTGTATCAGAAGACACGTGATTCACCCTTCCAGTACCAGATTGCTTCTGGTTGCTCTTCTGGCTCTGAGGAGTCTGCTGATTCTGCTTCTCAGGACAATGGTAAGACATATGCCCCTCTTTACCACAGACAAAGCATCTAGTAGGCGTGCTGGGAGCACTATTCTTCATGGGAGTAACATTGGAATTCCCAGTGCGAGGAGTCTGTTGCCCGGTTTGCGGATACTGTTGACGTTGTGGATATGATGAACGCTGTTGTGACTGATTACCTTGCCAATTCTGAGACCACCTCTGATTCGGATTGCGATTCCACTGGCTAACCGGTCCTTGAAACTTCTGATGGAAACCATGCTGAGAATTAGTGCGCTGACGGTTGTTGCTTCCTGAGCTTTGTACCTTCATCTTCCTCTTCCTGTCCATCTCTCTGCGCTCATTATCAAGCACAATAGCTTTATTTACCAGCTCTTGAAAACTAGCATAGTTGTTCCCCTTCAACTGCAAGCGAAGATCATAATAAATTCCCTTCAAGAAAAGACGCTGTTTGTCTGCATCTTCCCTCACTTCATTAGGAGCATAGCGAGCCAACTGGGTAAATCTATCATGATATTCACTAACGCTCATCTGTCCCATCCTAAGGTTTCTGAATTCTTCCTGCTTCAGCTCAATTATACCTTCAGGAATATGACGAGCTCGAAAATCTCTAACAAACTCATTCCAAGTGATAGGAGGAGCATTGTCAGGGCGTGCAGCTTGATACGACTCCCACCAAGTCTGAGCTGTCCCCTGTAACTGACCAGATGCATATAACACCTTCTCCATATCATTGCATTGGGCTATATTCAGCTGTTTCTCCACTGCCCTCACCCAATCATCTGCCTCTAAAGGATCAGCAGCATGAGAAAACACTGGAGGGCGTCCCTTTAAAAATTCCCCACGCTTATCCCTCACTTGCACAGGCGGTGGTCCTCCTGCAGCAGGATTGTTCTGCATGTGCTGCATAAACATCTGCATCATCTGGTTCTGAGTTTGCATGAGTTCCTCCATAGTAATGGGTAGGTTAGCACCTCCACGACCTCTGCCACGACCTCTGCCTGACATCTGTTTCCAAAAACACAGAAATTGAAATTCAGTACGATCCGAGATGATGTATTCAATAGATAAACAAAATCTGATTTTTCTGGGCGATCTCCAATTTCAGCAACTCAGTAAAACTGTCATATCTCGAGCTACAGACGTCCAATTCAGATGATCTTTACATGGTTGGAAAGCTTACAAAATTATCTACAACTTTTATTCACAACACTTTTTCTGATTCTATCAATAAATTGGCCAAAAACTGAACTTAACCGAAACTGTTTCCAAATTCCAGACTGTGCAGTTACTCCAACTTGGAACAGGTATATCTCTTAGCTCATAATAGATATTAAAGTGATTCTTATGGGGTTGGAAAGATATAGAAGTCTAATTATTCCCAGTAAAATTTCTTAAATTTCTCATGAACGGATTTTAAGTTATTTCTAAAACATCCCAGACTGATCCAAAAATCAGCAAAGGACAGAACTAAATTAACCTCATATTCAACTAATATATTTTGATCAAACTTAATATTCTTAACCATGGAACTTGTAGGCATGTCTACAAAACTCCAGCACACATTACAAAGATCCAAATCACACATTATCATAATAACAATCCATCAATCACACAATTGTTCACACCACAAACTGACTCTTAAAACAATCCAAACTTAAAGTTAACTCACAACTACTATCGTTCCTATTACATAGGGATTTTTCCTATTGCCTAATTAAGCTTCTCATAAATCTTGGGACGACCTAACTCCGCCCTTAATTGGTCAATCTCCTTATAAGCTTGCTCCTTAAGTTCTTTTTCCTTCAGCAACTCATCCTTCAAATCCACCTCATGGAGAATCAATTCACGAACTAATCCCACCGTAGCTTGTAAAGTCAAGGAGGAATCATCTGCAGGCGGCACGGTCCAAATACCCTTGTCATGTAAGAAACAAGGAAAATGCCGGAGTGCACCCTTTAACGTCTTGTCCGAGCGTAGACCATGGTAGTAAACAAATGCATTGAAAGCGACATCCTCCATGCTTATCTCCACAGTTGCCCGGCTCACTCTGGTAATGAACTTTGACTCCACCTTAGACTCCTTAGTGGTAAGATCCCTTTTCTTAACCCATAACTCCGTTTCCCAATAGGAATCCATCCATGGATGACTATACTCTACACTACGATACTCCAACGTAGCTTCCCAGTCGTAGTAGTAGTTGTCCAAGGTTCTTGTCAACATGTCATGGAAGAAAGCATCAGCTTTAGGAACCATGATATGAAACTTCGTAGTCCATCCCATAACTACATTCTCCATTGGTGTATCACCAACTCTTGATTCAGCATCAGATAGCTCTTGCTCACCATCTTCATACGGCTCCTGAGGTTTGAAACGGGCAACGTACTGTGCAGCTGACAATCGGGGATGAGGAGGCATCTATAAAATTTAGACATAGATTAGATAGAATCAATGTATTTTCGCAATGGAATAAAGTAGAGGAAGCATAAAACTTTAGTAATTAACAAGGTGAAAAGAGGAAGCATGAATTTAAGTAAAATATGAAGGCTATTAACGACCATTCTAACTAGGCTTGCGTCCTACAGTCAACACGGCTCTGATACCAATCTGTCACACCCATTTTTAAGGACAAAAATAGGATGTATAAAAGTCTCATGTGCGTCCCAGGAAACAGTCGCACACATAAGTTGACAAATTACAAAGTATCATCACAATGCTTATTACATAACGAATAAGTATTTAAGACATAGTCTTGAACGATAGGTAATAATAACTAATAGTAATTCTTCAGCGGAAACTCCACACAGGGACACGGTTGACTGGTTGACACCAAGACTAGTACTCATTCCGATAATCTTCCTCATTATCTTCATCTGTTATGGTGGAAATAGCAAGAGTGAGTTCATGTCGAACTCCACAAATATAACACAGGGTTCATGAGGCTCAAAAAGGCTAGACACTGTTTAACTGCGTTTAGCTTTTTAATCATATATTAGCAATTGAGTAGCATCAAGATAAACCACTTCCCATTAAAGAACCAATGATCAATTGTAATAAGGATAATGAATAGCATTAACATGAGCATAATAATAATCAACAATAATTAAGCATGATATAACGGTTATGATCAACTATTCCATAAGAATCCCCAAGGCCGCTCGTATCCGTGAGCACGGCTAGTATACCAGTTTTTAACTCTGCGCAGAGGTGTACACTTTCACTGTAAGTCATGATTTCCAAATGAGTGGGGAGATCAAGCCCAAACACCCGAGAACCATATAAAGCCACTCAAAAGTTCGTCTAACAAGTTAGGGCCATTAGATTCACTCGGCAGGCAGATGTAGAACCCCCCTTCCCTGTGGCACAACAACCGCAGCCTATACACACTAGGCCAGGGGCTCGCACTACACCCAACAGGGCAAGCCATTCTTACGCCATTTAAGGTAACCTCTAACAAGCTAGAAAAGGTCTCTTGAACAACTAAAGCCAGAGCCATATAGCCCTCACAGCTGTACTGTATATCCCGGTTATCACTTACAGATAAGTCCTTATGGAGAGAAACCAGAGCATCAAAATAATACACATGCTCTAGCTCCCGTTTAACAATAATAAAATCATCTTAATAGTTGATTGCTTAATCCATTAATCAAATTACAAGATCATTGTTCTTAGTTTATGCACTAGCAGTAGCTACCCATATGCATTCCCAAGGTTGACAAGGAATCAAGATAACAATCACTAAGTTATAATCTCTAGAGTTGTCAAGGTAAGCACATGCATATGTATGACAATTCAATGTATAGGTAACAAGGATAGTCCTGTGTTATACTTGCCTTGATCAAAGCTCTCCAAGTGATACTGCTGACTTGGCTCAAAGTAATACTTCGAATCGTCCAAATACTGCTCACCTTCTATATTCGATCATCAATCAACAACACACATGCATCCAATCAAACATACACGAAGCAAACAAAGAGATATAATTAGAACAATACACCAACAGTAACAAAACAGTAATAAAAGTTTATAAAACTCTTCTACACGTTTCTACGATCACACAGACGCAAAGATCACCAAATTCGGAGTTAAAACGTGAAAGTTATGAATTTTCTAAGATTTCCTATAGATAAATAAATACTTAATTTTAACCTCGAAAAATAAATTATCAAAACTAACTGTACAACTACACTAACATGTAGAGCTCGCAAATACGAACCTAACGCAATTGGAACGGATCAAATCGGAGTTAAAACGAAGATTTTATGACCAAAACAATTCTAGTGGCAAAACTGTAAATATCCGAAAACGTATTTTTGATTTAACCGAGAGAAAATACGCTTTCAAAACTCAGAAACGTAATTCAGGAATTACGCTTAGGACGGCGGGTTTTAATCTGAGAAAGTCTAGGGGCTCTTTATCAATTTTACCCGCGAAGGGGTATCTTCTAATCTCAGCCCTTCATCTCGAATCCAACGGTTCATGTTCATCATCAAGTGCACAGTGACCATCCGATCACCTCTATCAAGTCCGGCCGGCGGCTCCTCCATGGCCGGCGACTCCTCCATGGCCGGAGAACTCCGTCTCCCCTTTTTCCGACCACGATTCACTCCGCAACCGACACCAATCGAAAGAGAAGGTCCACTCGAACTTATCTACGCGGTTTAGGAAGGCTACGACGGACCGAGGATGAAACGCGGCTCAATTAGGGCGGCGACGCCATTGTTGGCCACGGTGAGCTCCAAACCCGCGATTTAAAGCACAAAAACTTAAAAGAAGAGCATTGGGAGGGAGAAGAGAAGATGGCGAGCTCACCAAAACGAAGAACACGGCCTCAAATTCACCCGCAAGCCCCGACGACGTACCGGCCGCAAGAACCTAGGGTTCCGGCCTCCTACGCTCAATCTCACGTGATGAAGCTCGAGTTTTAGATGGAAAACGAAAAATAGAGAGTCTCCTCTTCCTATTTGTAGCCCCAAGATGCCGTATACGGGTAGGAGATCCCGGAAATCACAGGACGGATGTTGCGTTCGCTTCCGGTTCGAAGTCCGGCTCGAATACGAGAGGTAGAAGAAGACCGACGTCCGGGCCCCACCTGTCAGCGGTGGAAAGGAGGGAGGGCGCGGCGATACTGGGCTCGGCTGGCTCGGCCCGCAACGCCACCGAACGGCCCACGCGGCATAGTGAGGAGGAAGCAGACCTCCCTGAACGGGCCGCGGCCACCAGCTGAAGGTAAGTTGTTTCTTTTTTTTTATTTTTCTTTCTTTTCTTTGTTTACTTGTTTTCAAAAATATCTCAAATAAAATTTTCTAATCCAAAATAAAATAAAATAAATCCACTCCATAAAATAAAATAAATGCAATAGCATGAATGCAACACCAAATATTTTCAAAATTTTAATTCCCTTTCTTTAAATTATTTAAAATTTGTTACTCCTAAAATTTGGGTGTTACATCCTGATTGGTACAGCTTATAAGCTGCTTGTGGCCAAAATAAGCTGAAACCAATAGCCAAAACAACATGCTTTTTTGCAGCTTATTCCAGTCACTCTTATTACTACCGCTCACATCTGTACTAAAAAGCAAACGCTAGATGAGACCAGCTTCTTTTGAACATATTTTTACCCTGTTCATGCAGCATATCTGGGAAGCGTTTTATAGATAAGTTACATACCAAATTTGCTTTTCTTGCATGTAACATAGCTGGTTTATTGCTATAATCGAAAATTGTTTTTGCTAGTTTGCTTGAAAACTAATCATGTGTGCTTCTTCAGAAGTGAAGCAATCAGGTCATAAAGGACCCCTTTGGTAGGACTCCCAACCCACTTTCACCCGCTCCAACTCTAGCTCGCCGCTGCTCCTGCTCCCTCGCGCTCCTAGCTCGAAGCAGCATCGTTTGGTAGAGCTCTCACAACAACTTCAGCTCCCAATCCGGTAGAGAAAGAGGATGACAAGCTAGATCTTAGTGATGGCGGGCTCGGAGGCGACGACAACGCTAGGCATGGGCTCGGAGTTGATAGTGACCATGGCCTCGGAGGTCATGATGAGGGGAAGAGGACATATCGGCAGTGGTGCAGGATGAGATTGCACTTGATCTCGACGATGGCGGCTGGTTCTTAGCGAAGGCAAGCTTGGAGGGGAGGGAGAGCGCAGGCTCGGAGGCGATCGTGGGCGCCGGCGGAGGGGCGCGTGTGGAGGGACGAGGGAAGCTGTGAATCGGTGGGGAGCGGGTGGAGCAGTGGGAGTGATTCATGGACGAAGCACCACACACTAGGGGCGTTTGGGAGGGCTCCATCGATTCTCACGTGGAGCAGAGCCGCGGGAGCCCTGCCAAAGAGGCTCTAACAACTTCTTTGTGGATTTTCGACGTCAACACCATGGAAAGCTCTACGGTCTTACTAGCTACCAGGAACATTTTGCTCATGAGATCGTCGTCAACAGAGATGAATGAAGTAGCCATTGCAGCCCACACCATCAAGCAATGTGACGAGAGCACAGCCACCAGCAATGAAACCTGAAGAGCACAACCCTACTTTTATAATAAGAACCTCGTCGGTCGCGTTACATGACAAGCTGATCGTGGTGAAATTGAGTTCTTCTGATCATACATGGGTCACAACGGAAGCAACGCAACAACGAAGCTGAAGATATTCGAGATGAACGATTTGGATGGCCAAGCCTTATTAGTCAGCAAACGGTGCTCTCTTCTCAACTCCAACCTCCCAGGCTATTCGACTGCCTGGCAATGATCGAAGGTCTCAGCGGGATCATGTATACTTGTCGGGCGCTGATTTTCCGAGGAATTTGATGAGAACTGCTGTGGTTATATATTCTCTGATATGGTTATATACTTTCCAGGCTCGTCGGGTTTGACTCCACTGAATTTAATTAATGTCCAATCTATGTATGAAGAGGATTAGACCTACTTAGCTGCTTAGGCCAATTTAAGTAGGGATTTCACGGTCCAGTTTTCAACACACCCATTTTTTTTGAAAACAATGCATAACAGTTTCATCCTCATGAAACTCACTCTACTACCATAAAACTTTCATCACCTCTCTCTTCATTAATACAGTGTCATGTCAGCGTATTTAATACCCATGAAACTCTATGAAACCCTGTTGAGCTTGGCCTAGCCTACTAAACCGCGCACTCTGGCTTTGAAAAAGCTCTGGGTCCGCTACTGTGTACATATGAATGAAAACTAAGGCCATTCACAACATGTCCACGGGTGGAGTTCCTCTCCTGCCTAACAGTAAATTTCACAAGCATTGATTTTTTTTGTTTACTAATTACTAGCTTTTTTTTAACCAGCCAGTTTTATTTGATGTCACAGTAATAGCATGTAAATATGAGGGATCCAAGTTTATCATAAGTCAAACTATGTTAACTTTGATCAAAATTTTAGAAAAGAAGAATAATAGTTATAACATCAAATTAACATCTGGATACATTATGAAATATATTTTTATTATTTACATCTTTAATGTGATAGATGTTAATACCATATAAATATAAGGTATTAACTATAGTTAGGGATGGACCTAGCCCATGTTTACAGCCAAGTCTTTATTATTAGCTTGCAAAATATATAACGTATCATGCAACGGGAGAAAAAATTATCACCTCCTCCTAACCCAATAAACATCGGACAATTTTAGATGATGAATTGATTTGTGATCTACATCAATTATTGCCAAAATGGGCTTTTGTGAAATCATCAAATGTAAAATCCACATGTCATACAAATTTAGCCCATGCTCCGCTTCAGTTACTATGGCGCAACAATATTAGAGCATCTATAAATAATATTACTTAAAACTCATCTTCAAAACAGCTCCTCTCTCCCTCCCATGTTTTTTGAGTTCTAAAAACTGATCCCTCATTTTTCTGAAAAAAAAAACTGAAGTCATACAGTTGGAAGTCTATTCCCTTTCCATTGTGGCAGCCATTTTTCAGTTCAACAAAGAAGACACATCTCATCGATTCCCTGGAGGTTAACAACTGGTTGACCATCAACAGCAAGATCACCCTTTAGCCTCTTCAAACTGATGCCTGTACAAACACGAAAAGGCATAATAAATACTGATAGGTTTGATATGATATAAAGAGAAACATTCAATTTCTTTGAGAAAGGAATTTGCATTGGACATATCGAACGTGTGGACTCTGAGCAGGGACTAGCCATAGGATTACACAATCAATTTTGTTTTTGCATTTAAATTGAAGAAAAAAAAAGATAATCATCACGCAGAATACCAGTAGATAAAGTTTTCGGGCCAATAATGATTGCAGGATAAATGTCTTTTTGCAAAGTGAAATTTGGATCATCGATAGGAACAACTTTGCTATAATTCCTAAAGGAAGCGACTACAGCAGAACCACTCTCCAGCTAAGGATAGCTCGAGAGCCCACCACTGTAAAAAAGAAAGAAAATATCCTCCCCGCTCCCGCACCAGCACCTTATTTCTTTGTCTTGCTGGCATCGACATCCCTCCCTGCTCGCTGTCCTGTCCTAGTGCCCCCGGCCCCATGGCTGCCGCCACCCATTGGTTTTGGCGACCACGAGCAACCACAGCATGTGAAGCCTCATCATCAATGCCCTCGCTGCCACCACCTACGGTCTGACTTTGGCAGCGCCATCAGCCCATCACCGCAAGAGCCACCACCCACCGTTCGACACACACTCCACCACCACGGTCAATCCATGTGCCTCCCTAGGAATCCCTCTAGACCCAGAAGCCAAAGATCCCTCCCCAACCCAGAACTGGAGTTGGTAGTCATCGGAGCGCCGCGGGTGTGGATTTTAGAAGTTTGATTCGTACACATCCCTATTTCAATTCTTACTTCCTTGATTCCATTCTTACTTCCCTCATCACCTCTCATTTATTCCATTGGAGGAATTTTTTTTGGTTCCGATTTGTCCTTTTCTTAATTGGAGGGCCCTCGAATTAGGCTTAACTGGAAGGCCTCTTGATTTAGATACCATTCCTATATGGCACTTTCACCTAGGCCAACATGCCACTTTCCTTTAATTAACTAGAACATGAACAAATTTTATGTTTCATAAGCAGCCCTGTGTGGGTATCACACCATTTGTACATTTCGCCTGATTCACATCTACCAAAACAAAAGTGTCTCAAACTTACTGTTTAATGGAAACCTGTTTACAGAAACCATGCATCTACTGAAGATATGCTGATCTCTAGAATTAGTGAATGGTGAAGATTTTTTTTTTGTGGCAAATATCACCGCCATCAGATGAACAAAACAATAGTACCTCAATGCAGTACTAAAATAGTTAATCAGAACAAACACCATGGAGAGTGTAAAGCATCTAGTGAGTAAAAGCAGCATGGCACAAAACAAATCGAACCCAGAAGTCCACAATTCTAGAAGGAACTGATAAACATCAGAAGAAGTGGGCAATATATGCAATCAGTGTTCCAGCAAGCAGGGAGAAGAGTGCATGCTAAACTGGACACTAAAATAAGGACACCACTTATTGCAATAGCCGGGCAGTTAATGGGAACCAGAAGAGCAAATATAAAAGATTGAGCGCAGCAGACAGTAACTAAAAACTACATAGCTAGGCAACATGAGAGTGAGATTGAACATTTACCACTTCACTGTATAGTCTATGATGCATTTTTAAGCTTAGAGAAATGTTTAGAGTAGAAATTTTTGGTTTTAGCATCAAAGAAACACGAACATTTGCAGGGAGTTCAACGTTCTCATTTTCAACTTGCACAATCATTTCACTGCTTTCTGTAAGATAAGTAGGAGATATAGTAATTAGTAACACATAAGCATTCTGAATTTCAATATCTAACTTACATTTGGATCAGCCATCCATCTCCACGATATTGATTATATCAGAAGTTATGCCATAGGCATTCAAGATATCCACAAATTTGTGAACATTTTCAGCAATCTTTTGGCATCTGACTTCGACTAATTTAAGGTGCTCAGGCAGAGCAATTTTTTCAATTGAACTACAACTTTCTCTCATTTCCACATTATAGTTAAGCCCCTGTAGCAGATCAAAGTAGTATTTTAGACCAAGCAGTCATGCAACACTGCTTCAGAAAGATATCAACCAACATTAGATGCATATGTGTCATAAAAAATTGAAGAGTGAGCCTATACATTAAGTTGAAGAGTGATCTTCTCTAGGATCGGCGCATGCTGGAGGAAACAAATTAGTGCATCGAGTTCACAGGCCACAGCCCACCCATTGAGCACCAAAGTCTTTAAGTTGCTAAATATGGGGCACAATTTCATATCTCGCTTGAAAATGGCCTGGGTAGTGTAAGAAAAAAAGTTAGATAGGTGAATTCAACTTAGGAGATCGACATAGTACATAAAATTGAAATACTATGCCCAAACACATATAAACTAGCCATATGATAAAGTACAACATCACTTGAATGTGATAGCTTATGAAGGACAATTGGTGGTAATAAACAAAAGAATCTTGTCTCAGTTTTAGGTTTATGAAAATGTGATGGAAGACAAACATGCTGCATACAAGTGCCAATAACCCTTAACAGCTAGGAGATAAGGTACAAGTATATTCAAACATACCGCTGCACGATTCTGAATGTAGACTGAAAATTGAACTGCCAGCTCCAAATTTTTAGCATTGGACAAGCCTCTAAGAAGTACACACTTGGCACTCCTGTCATTATTACCATAGCAATCAACACATGTATCATGAGCACAATGTTCAAAGTTGCTGTGCCAACAGCAATCCCTACAGTACTGATCAAGTCTGATATATGCTTTCACTAGCAACACTGCACTTGCAAAGTAAGGAAGCCTGCCAGAACGCACGTCCAGTAGAAGTGATGATAGATTTGGGGCCAAAATCTGAGTGCATATATCACCAGAAAACTCACAATTCTTGACACTTAGACGACTTAGTGATTGGGAAGATATCTTGTGAACCCAAATTTTGGAATCCCTTATTTTAAGATTCTTTAAGGCAGGGCAGCTCGAGAAATCCATAGAGTTATTAGTCAACACTACAGATTTAAGCTCCAAGGTCATCAAGTGCTGGGAGATGAGGGGCTCACTGAGTCGCAGCAGGGGTACGGGCCGCAGCTGAGGTCTGCTGAGCCTTGAGTTCACAAGGACTCTGAGCACCTGCACATTGTGCGTTAAGGCGTACATGATCCACCTCTGGGCGTATTTAACCCGTTCATTCTTTTGGTCTTTATCTAAGAGAGGGTTTATAGCATCGTACATGTAGGTCTCAAACGTGAGCTCTTCCAGAGGTGCCCGGCTGCGGACGAACAGCACGCTGTTGGCAAACCTATTGAACTTGGTCGCGCTTCCCCAGCTCTGGGGCTTGGTCAAGCGCAGGACGCGCAAGGACTTCCAGACCGGGCGCCAGCGGCGGGAGAGCACGCACGTGCGCACGGCATCATGGGCCGGCAGGAAGGAGAGCACGTGGAGGAGGAGGTCGTCCGGGAGGGCGCCGATGCGGTCCTGGCCCATAGCTGCAGCAGCTCCCACGCGCCTCGGAGGCATAGCGTCGAACAGGTGCTGGGCGCCGGTGCTGAGAGAGGAGAAGGCGTTGAGATGCCAGAGGAGAACCATGGGAATGGAGGAGACGTGACAAGCTCACCTCAGTTCGCTTGTTGGAAGGCCCAGTCGGCAGCCGGCGGAGCCGGCGGTGGGAGTGGACGGCGAAGGGGACGGCAGAAGAGCGAATAAGTAAGGGCAACGGCGTCTCCTCGGCCAACGAGCAGCTCCCCTGGACAAGGGGAAGGGGATCCGTCGCAGTGGAGCTACCGGTGGAAGGGGCCGCCGCGGGGTTCGACGGGAGAAATGGGACGGCGGCGACTTCTAGGTCGAAGAGGGGGCGGCGAATGGAAGGCAGGAGCGCAGGGGATGGGGAATTTGGGAATGGAAAAAAGTCTGATCACCGTGAACTATTGACCCTGGTGCATATAACTCTGAACTGTGAAACGGTTTAATTTATCTTCTAAACTACTCAAAATCGTCTATTTTACCTCCTGGCCAAACCGTCCAGAGGGTAAAATAGACGGTTTTAGGTAGTTCAGAGGGTAAATTAGACCGTTTCATAGTTCATAGGTTACGTGCTCCAGGGTCAATAGTTCAGGGGGTGATGTAGACTTTTTCCATTTAGGAATTGGGAGTTGGACCAGAAAGTGTTCGTCGGAGTAACGCTGGATTGCCTTTGCCACGTCAGCTAACAATAGATCTGCAGTGCCAGTGTCCGGACGTCCGGACGGACGCCCGTGTCTGAAAGCCCGCACTGTACTCTGTTTCACACGCTTGGGCCAGCACACTGCTTGAGCATGCGTTTTGCATGTCCACACAGGGCCGTGCCGCCAGACCGCGTGCAGGGGCCGCTCGTGCCCCTTCGCTTCTCACACGCATTACAACATGTATAACACCTAACGAAACACTTGCACGTAAGTACGAAACAAGCTAAAACGCATATAACATACATCTGAAACACTTGCAAACCACTTAAAAAACTTGAAAGCACATGTGTAATCATTGCAAATATATGCAAACATCAGGATAAAACACTTGTAACATAGGTTTGAAAACACTTGAAACACTTGCATATATATCTAACATCTCGATCTAGTTTTGCAACATCCAAATAAAACACTTGCAACATATGTCTAAAACAGATAAAATATTTGGAACATACACTTAAAAAATACGTGTATAGCTAATTGCAACATCTACAACATCTCGATCTACTTTTGCAACATCCTTATAAAACACTTGCAACATACCTCTAAAACATCTGAAACATTTGAAATGTACGCTTACAACATGCATCGTGTCACGTTGCGGCCTCCTCCGCCATCTGCATCGAGACGCCATAGCCGTAGTAGGAGGCGAGGCAGGAGGGCTTCCGCACCAGGTCCCGACGCTTCTCCTTGCACGGCGGCCTCAGTGGCTAGGTGGCGGCCGAGGGAGTGGTCACCACGCGTGGGCGTGGCAGTGCCCGCTGAAAGGTCCTAATGGTTAGAGGGGGTGAATAGCCTATAAAAATTTCTACAATAACACTAAGCAACGTGGTTAGATAACAATGAGACGTAGTGAATATTACGCTAGCCTACTAAAAATGTAAGTCACCTACCACAATTCTAGTGACTATAATCTCTATACACACAAAGGCTATGTCACTAAACTAAGTTAGTGAGCTCTCAAAGACTACCTAAAGAGCCTCACTGACCACTAGACATGACTCTTGCTTGCCCTCAAAACTAGCTACATTAAAGGGCCAAACTACACTAACAAATGTAAATACACGGGCAGGATGAAGTGTTATATCGCCATGTAGAGGAATGAGCCGATCACCAATGGAGTCAATCAATCACAAGAAAAATACCAATGAAAACATATCACCTCGGAATCAAATGATGACACAATGATTTTTTACCGAGGTTTACTTGCTTGCCGGCAAGCTAGTCCTCGTTATGGCGATTCACCCACTTAGAGGTTCACGCACGAATTGACATTACACGCCAAACCCACAACCGGGTGCCGCACAACTAACACAAGATAGGGATCCACAAGCCATGCGCAATCCACTAGAGATGCCCTTCGTGATCTCCTACGGGGAAGGCTCAAGAACCCCTCACAATCACCACGATCGGAGCTGGAGACAAGCACCTTCCTCCGCTCGACGATCCTCACTACTTCAAGCCATCTAGGTGGCGGCAACAACCAAGAGTAACGAGTGAAACCCACAGCGAAACATGAACACCAAGTGTCTTTAGATGCAATCACTCAAGCAATGCACTTGGATTCTCTCCCAATCTCACAAAGATGATGAATCAATGATGAAAATGAGTGGAAGGCTTTTGGCTAAGCTCACAAGGTTGTTATGTCAATACAAATGGCCAAGAGAGTGAGCTTGAGCAGGCCAAACACCTTATATAGAGGGGAAAACAAAATAGAGTTGTTACCTCCTCAATGCAGCTGTCTGCAGGACGACCGGACGCACCAGTCATAACAACCGGACACGTCAATGCCCAGCGTCCAATCACACGGAGCCATCCACGTGTCCCGATTTAAATGATGCCCGTTCGATCACCAACGGTCAAGTCGCTCCTGCGCTCGCGTTCAGTTATGATCGGGCATATAGAAGGGCGACCCGACGCGCCGCACTAGCATCAGGTCCATGCACCTCTGCGCGCCAACCGCCATAGACCGGACGCACCTCACCTGCACCTGACGCAGCCCCGAGCAGCGTGAGATCGTTTACAGTAAACTCCGTGGTCACATAAAACTCGACCTGACACGTCAGATCACAGTTGACCAGACGCACAGTGGCGTCCGATCCTCTCCTCCTCTTCTCTGCGTGCCACAGCAGCTTGTGTCACTGTTCATCAGCAATGACCGGACTCACGGCCTGTGCGTCCGGTCACACTACCGTGACCGAGTCTGATCTCTGGAAAAACATGACCAGACGCGCAGATCCACTCACAGCCAGCGTCCGGTTACTATTTTTCGGTGGCAATCACCTCCTTTACTTAATCAACTTCTTCACCCTTACTCAAATATGCCAACCACCAAGTATATCACCTTGTGCACGTGTGTTAGCATATTTTCATAAATATTTTCAAGGGTGTTAGCACTCCACTAGATCCTAAATGCATATGCAATGAGTTAGAACATCTAGTAGCACTTTGACAACCGTATTTCGATACGAATTTCACCCCTCTTAATAGTACGGCTATCAATCCTAAATTACTCACATCCTCTATGGTGTCTTGATTGCAAACAAAAAAGCTTCTATCAAATTTTACTTTTGCCTAAGCTTTTTGTTTTTCTCTTTCTTCTTTTTCAAGTCCAAACACTCGATCACCATGGTCACCACACCATCATCACAATCTTCACCATTGCTCCATCACTTGGAATAGTGCTACCTATCTCATGATCCCTTTGATAAACTAGGTTAGCACTAAAGGTTTTATCAATTCACCAAAACCAAACTAGAGCTTTCACCCGCGCCGTTAGGTGAAGCGGGCCACAGAGCAGAAGCAGCGACAGAAAGCAGTAGGGCAACACGGTGGAGTAGGAGAAGGAGCAGCGCGGGATGACCGTCGACGACGGAGTGAGCCACAGAGCAGGAGCAGCGAGGCAATCGACGGAGCAAGAGCAGATGGGGTGACCGTAGATGCGCGGAGCAGAGTGGAGCAAGTCTCTTGTCTCCTCTTTTCCTTATCCAACCGAAGCAATGGAAGAGATGAACGCGGATACTGTAATAAAAAAATAGGCGGATGCAGATGTCTATTGGGCTGGTATGTAGGCCCACGAAGGGGCGTCGGGACAGACGGATGCCCTGCACGAATCATTTACGATAAAGTTAACTTGAAATATCTCCAAAAGATTATTTAATTTATTCTTAATACAAAAAACTGTTGTATAAAATTGCTCCAGCAGATTACTTATCTCCAAATATAGGACATTCGTCCCTTCTCTCCTATGTATTTAAAAGGTTTTTGTTAATCTGTTAGAGAAGAAGAATAAAAGGCTACGCTAACAATAATACTCCCTCCATTCCGATTTATATGTCGTTTTGCATTTTGTAGATATATAACTTTTATTATGTATAGAGACATCATATATCTAAATGGATAGCAAAATCCATTACCTAAAAAATTCAAAACGACTTATAATTTGAGACAGAGGGTGCTAGGACATTACCTGTATATACTTTTAGGAGATGTGGATATTATATACTAAATACGTTAGCTATTAGTTTCACTATTAGGTTAGCTGTATTAAATATATATGTATTTGAGAAAATTCCTTTAATGACACTAAAACTCACTCATTCCTTGTATGTCCCTGAAAATTTTGGCCTTCACTATTTGAAGTCTCTAAATTTTACACTATTATAGAAAAGATTCTGCAAGATGGTTCAATTTTATTATCTGAGGCTGGCGGACTAGGCGGCCGCCTCCGTTAATTGGTGGCAGGGCCGCCGGTCGAGCGCCCGCCTCAGTTAAGGATTAACAGAGGTGGGTAGCATTAGGTGTCCACCGCCATTAATGCTAGATTAACGGAGATGGTCACCATAAGGCCACCTTCTCCGTTAGTCCATTAACCGAGGCGAGCAACTTAAAACGTCTGCCTCAATTAATCAATAATTTTCGAAGGCGGTCGTTCTAAGCATCCGCCGGGTGTATTAAGATGTCCGCCTTGATTAATGATTGCAACAAAAAATAATTTATTATTTTTTCATATGAACTTAGATGAAGACAAACTTTATATCAAAATTGTAGCTCTCGACTAGATCTACAACTTTGTCGTTGAAAAGTTTTTGAATTGAAATTATTTAGGGTCCCAAAATATTGTTGTAAGTGCATAGATTTTAAAATTTGAAATTTAAAATTACCATACGATCTCGGATGTTGACATGGTCTATACAAAAGTTATAGTTCTAAATAGAGTCTACAACTTTGCAGTTGAAAAGTTTTTAATTTGAGTATGTTTAGTCCCAAATATTTGTTCAAAGGTTATAGATTTTGAAATTTAAAATTTAGGATTCCTAAACGATTTCCAATGTTCACATAGTTAATACCAAAGTTCTAGTGGCCGACTAGATTTACATGTTTGATATCGACAAGTTTTTGATTTAGAGTCATTTAGAATCTCAAATATGTGTTTGAAATGCACATGTTTTGAGACTCAATTTTTTGAATTTTTCAAACTATCTCTGATGGAGATACATCCTATACCAAAGTTGTAGTCCTTGACAAGATTTAAAACTTTGTAGTTAAATGTTTTTCATTAGAGTTCATTTAGTAGTCAAAATATCTAATATAAGATTATGAAATATGGCTATAAAAAAGATAGCATATTATATATAATAAAAAATGAGTGTGTGGTGGAGTGGTAAAGAGGTGGTGTTGTTGAATAGTAGGTTGTGGGTTTGACTCTCCAAAGTTGCAAGTTTTTTGGTTTTTGAGTTTTCTGGAAAACATTAACCGAGGCGGGCGGGCACCTACTTCGGTTAATGGGTCGCCTCTGTTAATTGATTAACCGAGGCGGTCAAAGCAACTGACTCAGTTAATCCGTATTAATCGAAACCTTTTGACGGAGGCGGTTGCTTTACCCACCTCTGAAAATCCAAAACGCCCGCCTCCGAAAAGAATATTGTAGTAGTGTTATTCCCTATGAAACTACAGTTAGGTCTGAAGGCTAACACCGTTAACTCACACATGAAATGATCCAAATATTACGGATGTACTAAAATGCACTTATGCCCTAAATGAAACTATTTTGTGTATGGAAATATGCCTTATTTAGGCCCTATCTCGGTGCTTAATTGGGGCATCTTGATGAAAATACTAAACATTTATTAAACTTCATCTATATTATATAAATTAATTTATGCTTATTGATATGCATTATTTAAGTATCAATTTATTAAATTTCATTCACATTATATAGAATAATCTATGCTTGCTGGTATGTGTTATTTAATAAGTATCATTTTATTAATTTCATCCACATTATATAAATCAATTTATACTACACGTTATTTAAGCATCTATTTATTAAATTTCACCCACATTATATAAATCAAAACTAAATCATACATAAGATGCTTGCTGATTTGAGAATCCTATTTGTGATTTAGTTTTGATTTATTTAATGTGGAACAAATTTAATAAAAGAATGCTTAAATAACGTGTACCGACAAGCATAAATTGAGTTATGTGAATGAAATGTGAGAAAAGGATGATTAAATAACACATACTAGTAAACATAAATCCATTTATACAATGTGAATGAAATTTAATAAAAGGGTGTCTCCTTAAATAAGCAGCACCAGCAAGCATAATTATTTGGTATTTTCACCAAAATACCCAAATTTAGCACAAGACATATGTATTTTCTGGGAATAGTGTTATACATGACACAAGTGCATTGTATTACATCGGGAGCACGTGTCAGTTAATAGTATTAGGATTCAGAACTAACAGTAGTGTCACATATGGACTGAAATTTGGAGGCAGTATCAAATAGAGAATCGAAGTATGAAGTTTCTAAGACAGTAGGAGTAATAATTGAGTTTCATAATATCATACAAGAAATTTTTTCTATGTATTTAAACTCTGTTTGGATCTACAGAACTAACAATAGGCAATAGGCAGACTAAAAGATGGTAACCAAGTCAAAAACTTGTTGTTAGCCAGTTAGTTGGCAAATAGGAGCTAAAAAGAATTAGCTGTTAGTTTTATAGATCCAAACAGAATCTTAATCTATCTGCTATAAACAATATCTATGTTGCCATTTCATCAAATGCATGTCCATCAATCCCATCGGGCATCAAGACATACCAAAAGGATCAACGTGATTGTTCATACTCATATCTAGATAATAGATAGGATTTAGACAACATAGCACACCTAATCTGATTTCATATAGCACCATAACGCTAATAATTAAGTATTATAGGAGTTTATCTTCCACTTAATTTATGTTTTTTAGACTTTATTATATGCTAACATACTTATAAAGTTTAGCATAGAAAATTGAGTCCGGCTTTGAGATGCACTATGGTTTCCCAAAGTACTTCAAATTAATAATGTGACACCAACTTTCATGATGATCGAAGAGTCATTTTGGTGTCATATCAATTTCCATCATTGGTGCTACAGAGGGTAGTCCTGGGAGGTCATATAAATTTGTAACTGGAAGGAGCGCACCCTATCAAAGAATTGTTGAGAAAAATGTTATGAAAGCATGTATTAAGGCGCTTACGGCCAATGGATACTTTATTAATGACTTCTCACCTATTTGACTACAAGGTTTACATGAGGAACAACCCAGATGTTACAGCAATTAGTGAACGAATTGCTGAGGACAACCAAAATGATATGTGTATGTGTGTGTATACACTACGGCAGACAGTGCCTTTGCCTAGCGCCTGGGTCTTTGCTGAGCGCTATGTATCGGGCGCTCGGCAAAGGCCACCTTTGCCTAGCGCCGGGCTCTCGGCAAAGAATGCGCTCGGCAATGACTCCTTTGCCTAGCGCCAGGCCCTCGGCAAAGAGAAACACTCGGCAAAGAACGTCTTTGCCAAGCGCCAGGCGCTCGGCAAAGGATAGCACTCGGCAAAGAGCCACCGCGGAATATACCGTCGTTCTTTACCGAGCGCCCTCCGTTAAGCGCTCGGCAAAGGTGGCTCTTTGCCGAGCGCCCTGCGTTAGGCGCTAGGCAAAGGTGTCTCTTTGCCGAGTGCCAACCTTGGCGCTCGGCAAAGGCACCTCTTTGCCGAGCGCTGACATTTGGCGCTCGGCAAAGAATTTTCTTTTTTTTTGTTTTTTTGTTTCAAACTTTTTTGTCATGCATTACACATTATTTAAAAGTATATGTTAAGTTTTGGTACTTTTTTTTAAATCTTTTTACTATTTATCGTTAGTTTATTTGATTTAATTGAATTTCTCGGATAAACGCGTGTTTGAACTGTAGGTGCATCGAATCTCCGAATTGGACGGTTCGAAAATTGATATTCGCATTACTTAGCGTATGTTAAGGCCGTATCCTGGAGCACGCATGAAATATCGAACATCTAGCGCACGGAACACGGCGACCAAGTTGCGCGTGAAGTGCTATTAAATTAAAAAAAAAAGCAAACAAAGTTCGAAAATCATGAAACTTAGCGAAACGTCTTTGGAGCACATGTGGAGGCTATGGTCAAAATTTGGTAAAGTTTCGTGTACATTGTCACGTAAGTTAGTTAGAAACCTAGACATCTCACATGTGATCACAAGTTATCACATGTGAGATGTCTAGGTTTCTAACTAACTTACGCGACAACGTGCACGAAACTTTACCAAATTTTGACCATAGCCTCCACATGTGCTCCAAAGACGTTTCGCTAAGTTTCGTGATTTTCGAACTTTGTTTGCTTTTTTTTTAATTTAATAGCACTTCACGCGCAACTTGGTCGCCGTGTTCCGTGCGCTAGATGTTCGATATTTCATGCGTGCTCCAGGATACGGCCTTAACATACGCTAAGTAATGCGAATATCAATTTTCGAACCGTCCAATTCGGAGATTCGATGCACCTACAGTTCAAACACGCGTTTATCGGAGAATTCAATTAAATCAAATAAACTAATGATAAATAGTAAAAAGATTTAAAAAAAGTACCAAAACTTAACCTATACTTTTAAATAATGTGTAATGCATGACAAAAAAGTTTGAAACAAAAAAACAAAAAAAAAGAAAATTCTTTGCCGAGCGCCAAATGTCAGCGCTCGGCAAAGAGGTGCCTTTGCCGAGCGCCAAGGTTGGCACTCGGCAAAGAGACACCTTTGCCTAGCGCCTAACGCAGGGCGCTCGGCAAAGGCACCTCTTTGCCAAGCGCTGAAATTTGGCGCTAGGCAAAAAAATTTCTTTTTTTTTCTTTAATTTTCTTTTTTCTTCTTTCAAACCTTTTTTTGCATGGATGACACATTATTTGAAATTCTTTGCCTAGCGCCCCCGATCTGACGCTCGGCAAAGGAGTGTACAGCAATTAAACAAATTTTAAAAAACAAATAAAAAAACAAATTTTAAAAAACAAATAAAAAAATAAATTAAAAACCAAATTTTAAAAAAACAGAAAAGTCTTTGCCGAGCGCCTCCGATCTGGCGCTCGGCAAAGGAGTGTACAGTACTTAAACGAATAAAAAAACAAATTCACAAAAACAAATTAAAAAAAAAAGAAAAATTCTTTGCCTAGCGCCCGCGATCTGGCGCTCGGCAAAGGCACATCTTTGCCGAGCGCCAGATTGCGGGCGCTAGGCAAAGAGCGTCTCAGCCGGCCAAAATTGAAAAAAATCAACGAAAAAATTCTTTGCCTAGCGCCCGCGATCTAGCGCTCGGCAAAGGCACCTCTTTGCCGAGCGCCAGATCGCGGGCGCTAGGCAAAGGGCGTCTCCTTATTTACATGAACCGGCCAAAATTGAAAAAAAAAGAAAAAAACATCAGCAGTCGCACCCGTCCGCCGCCGCCGCCTCCGCGCCCGGCCGCCGCCGCGCCCGGCCACCGCCGCCTCCGCGCCCGGCCGCCGCCGCGCCCGGCCACCGCCGCCGCCGCGCCCGGTCGGCCCTCGCCTCCGCCCCCGGCGCCGCCCCCGCGCCGCGCCGCGCCCGGCCGGCCCTCGCCTCCGCCCCCGCCCCCGCCCCCGCCCCCCGCGCCGCGCCGTGCGGCCGGCCGCCGCCGCCGCCGCCGCGCTCGGCCGCCGCCGCGCCCGGCCGGCCCCCAACTCCGCCCCCGGCCGGCCCCCGCCTCCGCCCCCCCGCGCCGCGCCGTGCGGCCGGCCGCCGCCGCCGCCGCCCTCGGCCGCCACCGCGTGCCGCGCCCCGGCCGGCCCCCCGCCCCCGCGCATCGTGCCGCGCCCGGCCAACCGCCACCGCCGCCCCGCGCCGCGGCCGGCCACCTTCGCCGCGCCCGGCCAACCGCCCCCGCCCCGGCCCCGGCTCACGCCCGCGCCGGCCTCGCGCACCCCCGACCGTGACCCCGCGTCGGTCGCCGCACCCCGCGTCGTCCGCCACAGGTACGTCTAGTTTGACGTAGTAGGAGTAGTAGGCGTAGTAGTAGTGGTAGTTGGAGTAGTTGGAGTAGTAGTAGTAGGCGAAGTCGTGGTCAATGTGGTAGTAGTTGGATTAGTAGTAGGTGTAGTAGTAGTTGGAGTAGTAGTAGTAATTGTAGGTGTAGTAGGTAGTAGTAGTAGAAGGTTGGAAGTATGTGATCTTTGCATATGTATAACCATATCTATTTCGGATTGTCCACTTTTTTTGGACAGCCCGCGGATGCATAGACGATGTTAGTTTCTATGGTCTGCTCTGATCCGAGATAGGGTTTGGGCCTCACCTTCGTGTTGTTCTCCGGATACACACTCTCCCTGCCGGGACGTGTATCTGGAGAACAGCGGGGAGGTGCTGCCGAAATTCTGTCTCGGCTCGGAGTAGCCCATGAAAACTAACCTCGTCTACGCATCCGCAGGTGGGATTAGGACCTATCCTTACCTATTAGATGGTAGGAACACGAAGTAGATGCACTTGATGTTTATGTTCATCTTTGATATGCATGTTAGAGGATGGATGACCGTGAGTGGATGTATGCGGGATACACAAGTAAGCATAATTTTAGCATTGAATGGGGGCAGAAGACGGAGGCTTTCTTGGAAGGTACATTCGGCAGTGGTGTGAATAGAGCGCGATTGGCGAAGTGTCCCTGTAGCAAGTGTGCAAATAGGAAATGGCAAAACCAGGAGACCATGGCTAAACATCTTCAGTTGAATGGCTTTGTGCCGGGCTATACCCGGTGGGTACACCATGGTGAAGCGCATCGGTTGAGAGAGGAGGTCGTGCGGCCTCGCCTCGAGCATGTCGATGATGGTGGCGGGGTTTTAGACATGTTAGATGACTTCGCGCAAGCACAGATCCCCGATGGACATGCGGAGGAGGCGGAGGCATCCGCAAAGGCGTTCTACGACATGATGGCTTCGGCATAGAAACCCCTTCATGATCGCACGACGGTTTGTCAGCTCGATGTCGTTGGACGCGTGATGGCGTTTAAGGCCGAGATCAACATGAGTCGGCAACACTTCAGTGGCATGCTGGCCTTGATTGCTAGCCTGCTTCCGGAGGGCCACGTGTTGCCAAAGAGCCTGTACGAGTGCCAGAAACTCCTTGATGGACTCAAGATGCCGAACGAGCAGATACATTGTTGTCCGAACGGGTGTGTCCTCTTCAGGAAAGATCTTGAGCAGGAGAAGTATTGTCCGAAGTGCAAAGCCTCCTCCCGTCGTTCCTCCCTTCGTTGCTCTCAACACTACTCCGGTGAGTAATATATATCATACATGCATGTTATTTAGCTATTTAACTTTGTCTCATGCAATCGCTGCTCCTGTGTGTAGCCTCAGTCGGCGGGTTCGAACCACGTGCCGAACGAGCATGGGGGACCGTCGCCGCCGTCACATGGGTGGCCCGGGTACCAACCTTCACCGCCACCTCAGTGAGTAACGTCGAAGTTGTTGTCATGTATTCCTTCTCTTGGTGATGGACCTGGACTTGTTGTATTGAACTTCATGTCATGGACTTGGACTTGTTATGTTGAACTTCATGAATATGAAGTTGTTGTAATGGACTTTATCGCCGAATAAGTTATGCTATTATGAGATATATGTGCTATTGTGATATATATGGTGATGGTGGTGACAGAAGCGATGAAATTGTGATATAAATGGTGTTATTTGTGTTCATGGTGATATCCATTTGATGTATATATATATGATATGTTATGTTTGCAGCGATAGAAAGCAAAAATTAAAGATTTAACAAAATCTGGGTTCCAGATTTGCCTAGCGCAGCGCTAGACAAAGAGCCTTGTAGTTTACCCAGCTTTGCCGAGCGCCAAACTGAAGGCGCTAGGCAAAGATTTTTTTTTAAAAAAATTGTTTCTCTTTGCCGAGCGCCAGGCGGGAGGCGCTAGGCAAAATTTTTTTTAAAAAAAAAATCAGTGTGGTCTTTGCCGAGCGCCAGGCTAAAAGCGCTAGGCAAAGATTTTTTTTAAAAAAAATCAGTTTGATCTTTGCCGAGCGCCAGGCTGGAGGCGCTAGGCAAAGATTTTTTTTAAAAAAAATTGTTTTTCTTTGCCGAGCGCCAAGCGGGAGGCGCTAGGCAAAGAATTTTAAAAAAATCAGTGTGCTCTTTGCCGAGCGCCAGGATAGAAGCGCTAGGCAAAGAATTTTTTTAAAAAAAATCAGTTTGCTCTTTGCCGAGCGCCAGACTGGAGGCGCTAGGCAAAGAATTTTTTTTAAAAAAATCAGTTTGCTCTTTGCCGAGCGTCTTATTGGAGGCGCTCGGCAAAGAAAACGTCACACCGTGACTACCGCCGTGACCGTCGCTTTTCTTTGCCGAGTGCCGCTTAGGCGCTCGGCAAAGGCTTTGCCGAGCGCCCGATAAAAAACGCTCGGCAAAGAAGGCTTTGCCGAGCATTTCATTGCCGGGAGCCCTTTGCCGAGCGTTGCGCTCGGCAAAGCCTTGGCCGAGCGCAATTCGGCCTTTGCCGAGCGTCTCAGGCGCTAGGCAAAGCCGCCGTCTGCAGTAGTGATAGTTCCATTCATGGTTATCATATTCTATTTGGAGCCACAACTTACAGGTTCCGTATCATGAATCGACACACACTGTGTAGCTTCCATGGCATTTTAAGTCAAGCAGTGGAGCAACTTGATTATCGCTGGCACTATGCAGGTTCAAGATCCACCTTACACGGATTGCAAGGGCATTTGCATTTTGCTTTAGGTCCTAGTGTATTTGCAACGCCTCTGTCACACCCGGTTTTCTAAAGAACAAAACCAGGCTAATCATATGTGTGCCCAGGAAGTCCACACCTATGCCAGAATGAAAAAGTATCAGAAACAATGTTATTATATAATGTATACATAGCTATATTAACACTTATATCAGAGTATCGCGGAACGGTGACTAAACTTCGGGCTCCATTCTTCTCAGGGACGGCTGACTGGGGGTAACATATGCCTAGCACTTCTACTAGTCTTCTGGAAACTCTACTACACCTTTGTCCTTCTTCCGAGTAGCATCTTACTACACACTGGAGTGTTGGGGAAATAGCAAGAGTGAGTCCATGTCGAACTCAACAAGTATAACACAGGGTTCATGAGGCTCAAAAAGGCTAGACACTGTTTGATTGCGTTTAGCTTTTAATCATCATATAATTAGCAATTGAGTAGCATCAAGGTATTCCAATTCCCATTAATGAATCAATGATCAATTGTAATAAGGATAATGAATAGCATTAACATGAGCATAATAATAATCAACAATAATTAAGCATGATATAATAATGGTGATCAACTATTCTGTAAGAATTCCCAAGGCCGCTCGTATCCGTGAGCACGGCTAGTATACCAGTTTTTAACTCTGCGCAGAGGTGTACACTTTCACTGTGAGTCATGATTTCCAAATGCATGGGTTAATTACTCCCAAAACACTGAAAACCATATAAAGCCACTCAAAAATTCGTCTAACAAGTTAGGGACATTAGATTCACTCGGCAGGCAGATGTAGAACCCCCCTTCCCTGTGGCACAACAACCACAGCCTATACACACTAGGCCAGGGGCTCGCACTACACCCAAAGTGGCAAGCCATTCTTACGCCATTTAAGGTAACCTCTAACAAGCTAGAAAAGGTCTCTTGAACAACTAGAGCCAGAGCCATATAGCCCTCACAGCTGTACTGTATATCCCGGTTATCACTTACAGGTAAGTCCTTACGGAGAGAAACCAGAGCAACAATATAACCCCTTGCTCTAGCCCCTTTCAACAGTAATAAAATCATCTTAATGGTTGATTGCATAATCCATTAGTCAAATTACAAGATCATTGTTCATAATTAAGCACTAGCAGTAGCTACCCAAATGCACAACCCATAGGCGACAAGGAAACAAGATATCAATAGCTAAGTTATAATCTCTATGGTTGTCAAGGAAGACACATGCATATGTATGATAATTTCAGTGAATAGGACATCAAGGATGGTCCCATGTTATACTTGCCTTGATCAAAGCTTTCCTGTTGATACTGCTGGTCTGGCTCAAAATAATACTCCTGATCGTCCATATACTGCTCTCCTTCTATACTCGATCATCAATCAACAACACACATGCATCCAGTCAAACATACACGAAGCAAACAAAGGGATACAATTAGAACAGTACACCAAACATAAAATTAAGATGAAAAGTTTGTAGAACAAATCTACGTCTCGCTACGAATACACAGACGTGAAAAGCACACTAATCGGAGCTACGGTTGAAAAGGTACATCTACCGAAAGATTTGCTCATAGGAGAAAATATAAAACTATTAGCTTCATGTGTTTTAATTATATAATAACATATATAAGATATTTTATAGATACTATATATGGAATTAAGTCAAATTTAGATTCAAATTATGAAACTAAAGTAAAACAAATCATATTTTATTTACAAAACCCAGTTGCATAATTATTAATCAAGATATGATTTAAACCATAAAATTTCAGAATTAGTAATATGGTAAACACTGTCACTAACGCGTAGATCTCGTTGCTATGAATCTAACGCAACTCGAATGAGCTAAAACGGATCTAAAACGTAGAAGATATGATTTAAACAAGTTTTCCTTCAATAAAATAATAGATTAAATCTAATCACGAATTTTAAAAGTTGAAAACACATCTAACAGTAGTATAAGCATGTGGATTATGAAATTACGAACCTAACGTAAGTTGAACGGATCAAATCGGAGTTAAAACGAAGAAACGGTGAGGATCCATTATTGATTGTAAGTGGTGTATTTCTATAGTATTGTTGGATTTGTTTTTCTATAAGAAAACGGCCATATAACATATACGTGATGTCATGTGATGTCATCAAGCTAATTGGAATAGCTAACTGGAGCAGGGAGCACGCACGGCGCACGACAACAACTGATGATCGTATAGGAGCTCAACAAAGCTAGCAGGGTGCAAGTCAAGAAGGGAAAACTAACCGGAGGCGTGCGGAGGTCCTCACCGATGCCAGATGAGGAACAGCGATGTCGGCGTTGAAGCAGACAGCGGCGAGATCGGGTAAGCTTCAAGCGGGGGTCACCACGGCATTGGACGGAGCTAGGGCTCGATGGCGCTGCGAATCGGGGCGAGGCGAGGGCAGCAGATGGCATTCGCGGCAGCTTCGGCAGACGGCTCGATGGAGTGCAGGGCCAGAAAGGATCTGAAAGCACAGAGCATAACGGACGGTGTCCGGCGAACTTGCACGTAAGATCAAGAAAAGAGGATGGTATGCACGGTGGCATCCTCACCATGTCACCGTGTGTAGAGGGCGATCAGGATGACAGAGGGGAAAAAGGAGACGGCAAGCTAGCATCCGACAAGTGCTTCACATGGTCAGACTCCTCCGTGCTCCTCTGGCCTTGAAGCGTGAATCGTGGGCAGAAAACTCTGGAAGCCTTGCACATATCTTGATGGAGAAGCTCCAGCTACATACGGAACACTTCAGGCTTCGGCGACGTCCTGGCCGTCGAACTCCACCAGCAGGGGCGACGCAAGTTGCGTACGGCGGTGGCAAGTGCTAGGGCAAAACCGATGGAGTAGATACACGCATCATAAAAGACGATGGCTTCGCCTTTTATACGGCGCACTGGCCGGCAGGACTCCGAGTCGGCAATGAACTCTGGTGCCGAAGAGACGAGAACGCCGCGACGCGGCAGCTTGACGAAAAGCTCCGGGTTGCTCCAGCAAGGCTCTAAAGCGACGGACTCGAGCATGGATTTTCCTCTTAACTTCGATGGTTTCAGCAAGATCGTGTGGAGGCCGATGATGCGGAACAGAGCGGCGGCGGCGTCATGCATCATAATGGATTGGTTTGTTTCCATAGGTTTGGAAAAGGATACGATGAGCTGAGTCTGCTATTTAAAGACATGCACACGGTAAACGGCAAAGACGGATATTGAGTCCAGGAGTCCCTACGCTCTACGCGTGCGGCAAGCAGTTTAGGTGAAAATATAGTTCGGTTCCCCTTTGGTAGCAACAGAACCAAAGCACGGCCTAGTTGCTTGCTTCTTCAGATTATGTCATTACGTCAAAGCACTTGCATGCACGTATACATGTATATATGTATATTTAAGATATGGCGAGAGGTAGAGGGAGCTACGAGCGGCGGCTCGCGATAAGGGTTGTACTTCTGAAACCAGGGCGTCGAGGGCTACGCCGGCATATATATAGTCGTAGGGCTTGGAAACTTTTCGGATTTTCTTAATTTCGGGATTATTTTAATTCCGCGAATAAAATAATTTCAGAAAATCTAGAATTACCTTTTTGGCCGCGAAAAATAGTCCAGAGCTCAGAAAAATCACGGGAAAAATCCTGGAGACTCTTGGAGAGATAAGGAACTCAACTAAATGAGTTTGAGCTCATGAAAAGATTGATGAAGAGATCAAGGAAAAAGATTAAGCTCACGGAAATTGAAATTTTAAATCCAGAAAATGCCAAAAAAAATTTCCGGTGAGAAGTAAACGTCGTCCTATGGTATTTTGAAAATAATAGCACTCACCAACACCAAAGACAAGCATCACACAAACACCACATTATCAAATTAATATGAAAAAGTTTAAAACCATAATTATCTATATTTAAATTAGCAGCAACTTAACTTATCTAATAAATTTATTCAAATATTGAAATTATTTATTTTATTTAGTATTTTTCATGCACAACCCAAAATAGGAAATTTTGGGTGTGACAGCCTCCGGTTTATTCAATCTTTGGAAGACCATCTGCTCAGACTTGTGAAGCAAAAGAGAGGGTGCCAAATCATGTTTGATATACTTAAATGACGTGCTCAGTTACAAAATTTGGGATGTTCACTACAAGGACTATATCATGGCATATAATAGCGAGTAGTGGTGGGTATGCTCCACTTATTTTGTAGTAATGAGACTTTTGTTTGTAATGACTTCATCTCTACCCATAAACTATGTACATATGATTTTATACATCAGCGGTATCTAAACTTGTCAAGGGGTACTAGGTCCATGAACTTTAAAAATGTATTTCTGGGTGACTAAACATGTTAAATGGTGCATTGTATATCCCTAAACTTGTAAACTGCATGGTACACCGCATGTTCATTTCTGGACTATATATATCGACCACTGTAGTGTACCACTTAACAAGTTTATGGGCCTCAAAATGCATTTTCAAAGTTTTATAGACTAAGTGGCATCGCTTAACAAGTTCAAGGGACCCTCATGCATTTAACTCTATGGTTTTCTAATTATGGTGTATTATCTTGTGAGAAATGGCAGTGAAACATATGTGATATATTAGTAATATCGAATGTAAAATATTAGACAACAATGTATATTTAAATATGATAATAAAATATATAAAAAGTAGAAAGATGAAGATCAACGTCGGTTGAAGCCATTGAAGCACCAATGACACCCTACAATATCACTGCCAGATAGAAGTTAGACCCAGCAATGATCCTTGCTCTATTTTTGTTTGGTATCTTTGAACATGTGATATCTTTGATTCACTGTCGGGTCTTAAACGACCCGGTAGTGATAGACGAGCCAATCACTACCAATTGTCCTTTGTCGGGCTTAATTACAGCGGTGAAGGTGGGTTTAGACCCGCCAGTGATTACTGAATCTAGAGAAGTTCATGTGTTTGCCTAGAAAAGCAATTTAGTACAAGAAAATTGGCTAAATATACTCCCTTCATCCATGAATAAATCAATTTCTAGAATTATCTTATCTCGCAAGTCAAACTTTTTTATGTCTAACTGATTTTACAAAAAAGAGTGCCAAGATTTATAACACAAAATTAGTATTATTATATATATACTTCATCCATTCCAAATTATAAAGTCATTCCAACTTTTTTTGAGAGTCAAAGCATATCAAATTTGACCAAACTTATAAAGAGAATTACAAAGATTTATGACATCAAATAAGTATACTATGAAAATATGATTAATAAAAAACTAATGATACCTATTTGATATCATAAGTGTTATTATTTTATTATATAAATTTAGTCAAACTTGAGAGGCTTTGACTCTCAAGAAAGTTGAAATGAACTTATAATTTGGAACAGAGAGATTAGTAAACTTTCATAACATAATAATTTGGTGTCCCAAATATTTATATTTTTTTATAAATTTAGTCAAACATAAAAAGTTTGACTTGACTTAAAGACAGCTCTGGGAATTTGTTTTATTCATAGACAGACAGTGAGAGTATAACAAAATAAAAATCTACCGCATCAAATTTTGAAACAGGCGCGACAGCAAAGGAAAAGCAGGCGCGAGCGTGACGGCCGTCGTCGTCGTCGCCGGTGGCCGCCTTTTCCACCGCAAAAGCAAGGGGGTTTGCTACGGTGCACTGGGACAGAGCCGTCACAGAGCCGTCACAGCGTCAATGGAGAAAACTCTGAATCCGATTGGGAGAAAATGGCGTGGCGCCCACGCGTCTAGTCCCGAATGAATTCCGGTGTCCGACACCAATTCACCCCTGACGAAAACTTGAGCATTGGATTGACGCGCCAGGCGTCCTGGTCCCTATATATTTCAGGTTTCTGCTCCTGCCACCGGAAATCATCTCATCGGTCGTCGCCTCTCTGTTCCATCTCCTCGCCTCACTTGGGCGGCGGCGCGGCGCTTCTGCCTTCTGGAGTGCGCGTCTCCGTCTTCGATCCATGGCGATCCCTGTTGCCCGCGTGCACCTGAACCTCAAGGTGGCACACGCAGCTCTGCCGGCGCTGCTCCCGACCCCGCCCAAGTGGAAGATGCTGCCGCTGCTCCTGACGCCGTGCGTCGCCGCCATCCTGCCAAAGCCGCTCGCCAACGCCAAGCCCAGCCGCGCCGACTCCGACGAGAGGTGGGACGTGTTGAACTGATCTCCTACCCAGGAGGCCCAACGGCTCGCTGGGACTTGGTCAAGCGCCCTGATCGGGGGCGCCCAACCGTATGTGGTTGAAGGGCCCCTGTCACACTGCGCGAGATATAAAGGTGGGGGCTGGCGGCTCGTAAACCAAGGTTCACCGTAGCCTACAACCCCACCGAAAAACCCTAACCCGATCTAGTGAGGGCGCAGTCAGTGACGGGAAGTCCTTCACCGTCTCTTCACCGGCGCCACGATCTCCACTGCATCAACTCCTCCATCGACCGTCGCTGCCTAGCGCAGATCTACATCACCGAGGCAATGGCGAACACCGGCTCCAGCTCCTCCTCCGCACCAGTTCTCCCCAACACCACCGGTTTGCCCTACTACCCCTCACAGTGCCTCTAAATCGGGAAACGTTGTTGTTCTTCGTAAATAATAGACTTGTACCGCTAGATCTACTACTACCGATCCTAATAGGAAACTAACAATGGTACCCGAGCCAATTAGTATGTAGATCTGGACCGGCACAAGAGATAGAAGACATAGAACAAACCGATTTTCAAATCGGGAAAAGAAACTAAAAGAAACCCTAACCCTAATATAGAAAGGGACGGCGTGCGGTGGGGAAAAATTGAATCTTTGCGATCAAAGATAGAGGGATTGGAATGACCTACCCGGGATATCCATATCACCGCCGCCAAGTCCACCGTTGCACGGCCGCTCGTCGGCGAGTGGGTCGGACACCGCGCGACCACTGACACAGGGCACCACCGCGCGTCCACTCGACGGCGGCATGCTCAACCACTGGCGAGCATGCGCACCGGCGAGGGGGCACACGGCGGCGCCATCTTCTCCTCCGGGACCGCCATGGCTTCTTCGGCTGCGGCGCTGGTAGGGAAAGAAAGGGAGAAGGAGATGGAGAGAATGAGGTTAGGGTTTTCCCAGCTGACGGCCGCGACGGGTTTTTGTTCGCGCGATCTCACCGGCCGGCCGTCGGATTGATCTGGACGGTCGTGATTGCGTCGCGATTTCGGGCCGCCTTTTGGCCCAGGCGGGGCGGCGCTTTCCCGGCCCAGGCCCAGGTTGCGGCCTGGGCGCGGGAAGCGGCTCGCGAGCGGCGCTGCCGTGGGCCTAATGGGCCGCAGAGCAACAGTGTTGGGTGGGCCGATTCTTTCCGCTGGGCCAGAAGCAAAGCAAAGAAAACTGTTTCTATTTCTATTTTTCCAGAAACAATTAATTGTTTTGATTTGAATAAATTTTAATTTCTGTGCAATTTTATCCAACGATATTTTGTTCAGTGAAGTATTACAGAATGTTTCTGGAAAATAGAATTATAGAAATTTTTTTTTTTTCAATTGTTTTCCGCTGCGTACTTAAAGTTTTCAGTTTCATCATTAAATTCGAACCAACGGGAGAATTTAAATTTTGAAACATGAATATTCTTACTGTTATTACAATATTGTTATTACTTTGACCAACGTTGATTAATAGCAATATTGTGATATTTATAATGAATTATCAGTCCTGCATTAATTCTATTTCTGCCCAATGGTGATTTGAATTAATGTGGTGAAAAATTGTACGTTTTACTTTTGACCAACGTCAGAACTAAGGCGTGCAATTATGTTTTATATAGATATACCTTTATATAATGTTCTCATTCTTTATGGATTATGATCTCAGGCAGTTTCAACTTGATGGATGCCATTGAAAGGATCCCCAAGCTGAAAGGGGATAACTACAATGAGTGGAAGAAGAAGCTTGATCTGGCTTTTGTCTTGGCCGAGGTGGAGTGGATAAAAACCACACCATGCCCTGTTGAGCCTGAGGCACCAGTCAGGCGGGCTGATGAATCTGATGTTGATTGGAACAAGAGAGAAAGGGATTTTGCTCCCATAGAGTTGGCATATTCCATTGATAAGAAAAATTGGTCCAACGCCAACAAAAAGTGTTGTGCTGTCATAGAGAACACAATTGAGCCTACCATAATGGGCTCAATTGCAAAGTGTGATACTGCTACTGAGTATCTTGAAAAGATAAAGAGTCAGTTTCATGGCTCTTCAAAGACTTACGCTACACAGATAATCAAACAGATCATGACAGCACAGTACACTGGTGGTAAAAATGGCACTGGCATTAGAGAGCACATCTCAGAGATGAACCAGCTGAACAACAAGCTCAGGCCAATGAACTTGGCTCTTGAGGAAGATTTTCTTGTACATGTTGTTTTTGCTTCCCTGCCTAAAGAGTTTGACAACTTTGTTGTCAGTTACAACATTCAACCTGAAAAGTGGAATCTTGAACGTTGCATTGCAATGTGTGTGCAAGAGGAAGACAGAATTAGGGCTGCCAGTGGTGGTTCTCTTAATTTTGTCAGAGATAACAAGAAAAAGAATGCCAATGCTAATGTTAACTCTCCCTCGAAGTCAAAAGGTAAGGGTAGAGCTCCCATGCAACATCAGCCTAAACAGAACAAAATTGTGGTGAACAAGGATCAGTGCCTTCACTGCCACAAAGAAGGACATTACAAGAAAGATTGTCCTGAGTATTTAAAGTATGTAATGAAATGCAGAGGTGAGAACATTATTACCTTTGTTAACGAATCCTTGTATGTACAGTATTGTAAATCTACTTGGTGGATTGATTCGGGAGCAACTATTCATGTTGCCAATTCTTTACAGGGATTCCGTTCGACGAGGACTACTCAAAGAAGAGAAAGGCAAATTAAAGTTGCAAATGGAGTCCAAGCGGACGTCGAAGCTGTTGGCGATGTTTCTTTGGAGCTTGCTGATGGCTTCATTCTTTTACTCAGAGATGTTTTATTTGTTCCTTCATTAAAGAGAAACTTGATTAGTGTTTCATGTTTGGATAATGATGGTTTCGATTGCCATTTTGGAAATGGCAAGTGTGAGATTTCATGTAATAATGAACGCATTGGTATTGCTTTTCAAAAGCAAGATCTTTATTTGCTATCACTTCGTGAAAATGTTAATTCCGTATGTGATGTGATTGATAATGTAGCCTCGTCTATAAATGAAAATAGAAAGCGAAAGAGAACTCATGATGCTTCGTCGAAATTATGGCACTGCCGTTTAGGCCATATTTCGAGGGGGAGAATAGAGAGACTAGTTAAAAGTGAAATTCTTCCTCCATTAGAGTTCTCTGATTTAGAACAATGTATAGAGTGTATTAAAGGAAAATACACAAAGCAAATTAAAAAGGATGCTAAACGAAGCACAGGAATTCTACAGATAATTCACACAGACATCTGTGGTCCCTTTCCTGTGAAAAGTGTGGATGGTTTTGACTCGTTCATCACATTCACAGATGATTACTCCCGTTATGGTTATATTTATCCAATTAAAGAAAGAAATGAAGCGTTGGATAAATTTAAAATATTTAAGGCTGAAGTTGAAAATCAGCATGATTTAAAGATTAAAGTGGTCCGGTCTGATCGTGGTGGGGAGTACTACGGTCGGCATACCCCGTACGGCCAAGTTCCTGGACCTTTTGCAAGGTTCCTACAGGAGAATGGCATAGTAGCCCAGTATTCTACACCGGGCGAACCTCAGCAGAATGGAGTAGCCGAAAGGCGTAATCGAACATTGATGGATATGGTGCGTAGTATGATAAGTTACTCCACCCTACCAGTGAGTCTATGGATGGAGGCGTTAAAAACCGCCATTCATATTCTCAACAGAGTACCTAGTAAAGCGGTGCCTAAAACACCATATGAGTTGTGGACAGGAAGAGTGCCCTCGATAAAACACTTGCGTGTCTGGGGGAGCCCTGCTGAGGCAAAAGTATTTAACCCAAACATTGGGAAATTAGATCCCAAAACAGTAAGTTGCCATTTTATTGGCTATCCTGAAAAGTCAAAAGGTTATCGTTTCTACTGTCCTGACAGATATACAAAGTTTATAGAGACGAGACACGCTGTCTTCCTAGAGGACGACATGATGAGGGGGAGCGTGGCGGCTCGGAAAATTGATCTTGAAGAGAAGCGGGTGACTGCACCCACTCCGATGATTCAGGAGCCTTATTTCGAGTTACCTGTCTTTGCCACACCGTCAGTGCCCGACACTACGGTGTCAGCACCTGTCATTGTTCCTCATGCGGCAACGATAAATGATAATGTGGAACCTGTTCTTCAGGAAACCATAGAACCCATTACCGTAGATGGGGGACAACAACAGCCCCAAGATGTAGATGTGCCAAATGAGGAGGCCCCGAGAAGGTCTCAAAGAGCTAGGAGGTCACCTATTCCTAGCTATTACGAGGTCTATGAGACCGAAGAGTTTCGTATGGAGGATGATCCCACCTCATATGAAGAAGCCATGAGTAGCGACCACTCATCCAAATGGTTGGAGGCCATGCAAGATGAAATGAAATCAATGAAGGTGAATAAAGTATGGGAACTTGAAACCATTCCTAAAGGAGCCAAAACAGTGGACTGTAAATGGGTCTACAAGATTAAATATGACTCTAGAGGGAATGTAGACAAGTTCAAAGCGCGACTTGTGGCAAAAGGCTTCACGCAAAGAGAAGGAATTGACTACAATGAGACGTTTTCTCCAGTCTCATGCAAAGATTCCTTCAGAATAATGATGGCATTAGTGGCACACTACAATTTAGAGTTGCATCAGATGGATGTAAAGACGGCATTTCTCAATGGGGATTTAGAGGAAAATGTCTACATGGCACAACCGAAAGGTTTTGTCGTGGAAGGAAAAGAACGAATGGGATGCCGCCTAAAGAAATCAATTTATGGGTTAAAACAAGCTTCAAGACAATGGTATTTGAAGTTTGATCATACCATAAAAGGTTTTGGGTTTAAGGAGAATGTAGAGGATAATTGCATTTATGCAAAATTTAAGAATGGAAAATATATCTTTTTGATTTTGTATGTGGATGATATCTTACTTGCTAGTAGTGATGTCACCCTATTACAGGAAACAAAAGGGTTCTTATCCTCAAAGTTTGATATGAAAGATCTTGGTGAAGCTTCGTTTGTTCTAGGGATCGAAATTCACCGAGATAGAAACAAAGGGGTATTAGGACTGTCACAGAAATCATATATAGAAAAGATGCTAAAGAAATATAGCATGCACAAATGTAGTCCATCACCTGCTCCAATAGTCAAGGGCGATAGATATGGGGATCATCAATGCCCCAAGAACAGTTATGAGCTCAACCAAATGAAAGCGGTTCCATATGCTTCGGCTGTTGGAAGCCTACAATATGCAACAACGTGCACACGCCCTGACTTAGCTTATGTTACCGGGTTGCTTGGCAGATTTCAAAGTAATCCAGGACAGGAACACTGGAAATTGGTAAAGAAAGTCTTACGATATTTGCAAGGTACAAAGAGCCTCATGTTAACATATAGCAAATCAGATTCTCTGGAAATAGTTGCATACTCAGATTCTGATTATGCTGGAGAAGAAAGAAAGTCCACATCAGGATATGTGTTCACTCTTGCAGGGGGAGCTATATCGTGGAAAAGTTGCAAACAAACCGTCACTGCATCGTCCATAATGTATGCCGAGTTTGTAGCATGTTATGAGGCCTCAGGGCAGGTGAACTGGCTAAAGAAGTTCCTACCCGGTTTGAAGGTGGTCGACTCTATCCATCGACCACTAAAGTTATACTGTGATAATTATCCAGCAGTACAGTATGCTCACAACAATAGGTCAAGTGGTGCTGCCAAACACATTGACATAAAGTATTATGTTGTGAAGGATAGAGTCCGGGATCAAATGATAAGCTTAGAGCACATAAGCACTGAAAAGATGCTCGCGGATCCGCTTACCAAAGGCCTACCACCCAACGTGTTCAAAGAACACGTAGCCGGCATGGGTTTAAGGGAAAGCCTATGATTCCTGGACAATAAACGGCCCAAAAGTTACTGAATTTGTTTCAGAACGGAGACATGTATCGTGGCTGTGAAATCTATCGGCAATAGACCGTGACGAAGAAGCACGCTCGATGCACTAATCTGTGATGGAATAAGTAAAAGTAAAATGTATTAAAGTATGAGTTGAGATCAAGGGGGAGAATGTTGAACTGATCTCCTACCCAGGAGGCCCAACGGCTCGCTGGGACTTGGTCAAGCGCCCTGATCGGGGGCGCCCAACCGTATGTGGTTGAAGGGCCCCTGTCACACTGCGCGAGATATAAAGGTGGGGGCTGGCGGCTCGTAAACCAAGGTTCACCGTAGCCTACAACCCCACCGAAAAACCCTAACCCGATCTAGTGAGGGCGCAGTCAGTGACGGGAAGTCCTTCACCGTCTCTTCACCGGCGCCACGATCTCCACTGCATCAACTCCTCCATCGACCGTCGCTGCCTAGCGCAGATCTACATCACCGAGGCAATGGCGAACACCGGCTCCAGCTCCTCCTCCGCACCAGTTCTCCCCAACACCACCGGTTTGCCCTACTACCCCTCACAGTGCCTCTAAATCGGGAAACGTTGTTGTTCTTCGTAAATAATAGACTTGTACCGCTAGATCTACTACTACCGATCCTAATAGGAAACTAACAGGACGCGCACAAGACAAAGCCGGCCTGCCCAGCGTCCTCAGCCTCATCATCATCTCGCCCTCCTTCCGCCCACAGCGTCGTCAGGAGCAGCATCAAGAACGCGACCACGCCGCTGCCCAAGCCTGGCCGAGCCGACTCCGCTGAGCGATGGGACGCACACAAGAAGGCGGTGATCGCAGCTTCGTCTTCGTCGTCATCAGGCACGTCTTCCCGCGTAAGCAGCACGTGCACGATCAGCCGCGCGTCGTCCAGCGAACGCCGGGACGTGCACAAGAAGCGCTGCCTGCCGCAGGCCGAGCTGCTCGACGACGGCGAGAGCAGCAGTACTGGCAGCAACGACATCGACACGGAGGAGGAGATACTATGGAAGCCGCGGGCCATGTACGCTGGACCGGGCTTCGCCGTCGCCGCGCCGGAACCCAGCATGGTTCCCATGCCAACAGCGTTCTTGGTTCGCGTTGCATAGCTGCACTGCACGAACTGATCTCAGCTGGTTTCTTGAGCTACCGAAACAAAGTGTGATCATGTAGGGGTGCTACTTTGACTAACGATGCTGTTTGTCTTTCAGATTATGGAGAAGTACATGGCATATGGTGTTAGAATTTGAATGTTTTGTATGTTCCCATTGTTCTCCCATAGGTCTTAGATTTCATCTAAACTTAGTGCCTTTTGCAAGCGCAGACCGGAAGTCGATGCATCCATCTGCAAGTATCGTCTTGATTGATTCTATTTCAATTTTAACAATCCAACTCTTATGCAAAACGAATTACTCGGGTGTTAGTTGCGTCATGAAAGATAGAGAACACTGGCACAAAAACAGTTGGAGAAGAATTTACTTCTTTTTCAGAAAAAAGGAAATTTATTATTTAATCGGAGCGCTGATGAGGGTTCAAAATTTCGGTGAAATTTTACGAATTTCAGTAATTTTGGTGACGGACGAAAGAAAAGTCCAAAATTTCATATTACACTAATACTTGTGCTATACAACTATAAAGTTATATTTTCTATTGTCTATGTTGCATTTTTTTAATCAATACATGTATAATCATAAATCATGCTAATATTTTGTTTAGATTTAAAATTTTTAGAAAATATACTTAATGTCTAAGTCTCTAAAACAATTTCAGCGAAATTTCGGCCAAAATTTACGAAATTCGGTAATTTCGGTGGTGGCCGAAATATTTCTCAAACCGAAATCAAAAACCCTAATGACATGTGTGCGGTGTGCCATCTGAGCTCCTCTGAATACGACCAGATCCCATGTGTGGCTATGCCAAGGCCGCCTCGTGAGAATTAATGTAAATACATTTTAAAGCCTCAAATTTTGAAGCACAAAGAGTTCTAGATGAGATTCGCTGGCGTTACTATGAGGAAATTGTTATGATACTGAATCTCATGCCTTATCGAGCATCGTATCTCATCTTAAAGTTGGTTTATTCGGCAGCAGCAACTGCTACTCATTATAGGGATTTTGACAAAACGAATTTATTCATCACTAAAGTCGAAGTCAGTAGGAGTACTGTTATGAAAAAACTTCAGACCTCGAGCTCGAGGACGTAGTTATTCTATTGAATTTATGGCTACACAAACCATTGAAGATAGTTCTAGACAAATAAGCCAAAACGGATTGGCACAAGTAGTTTATTGAAACCCTTGCATTCGGAATATGGGAAAGTTGCTCCAGGTGACTACTCCTTTTATGGGGGTCCGGCTCAAGATATAATCTTACCGCCTTCCGTAGAAATCGTTGATATGACAAAACCTATAGCTAACTTGAGAGCCTGTTGATGTGTGTATTGAGTTACAGATCAAGAGAGATCGTGGATATCATATGGAACTCAGAAAGAACTCTCAGACTGAATTGGTCTTAGTCTTTGGGACGGAGTAGAAGAAGGGCGGAGACTCTCGAACGAGGAAAAGGATCCCTTCGAAAGAATTGAACGAGGATCCGTATGAGGTGTCCCCCTACCGATGCATTTTGACATCCCATAGCTTTGGCAGATCGCTTAGCCCCGTTCATCTTCAGCGCAAAGGTGCTCCATTAGTGAGATATTACGCACTCTTTAAAGGGTGCCTGCTTCTAGAAAGCCAAGCCGTCAAAAGGAAAGGCGAGCAGCCCTTATTGCAACAGCAAACGGCCTACTTATAGCCTTATTTATACCCTTTCTCGGGGATGGGCCTTACGAGCTCAATAAATTGCAACTCTTGACCTTTTCCTCACACAGTGGGAATGAATTTTCTTACTTGATTGACATTGACAGATATGTGTACCACACCGAACAAGTAAAATGCTACCTCCAATTCCCTGTATGTTTGATAGGGCCTAATATTCCCACGGAGTACGCCGCTTACCCCCCGAACCGTACAAGATAGTTACCACCTATCATACGGCTTTCTAACTACACTTCTTTTTCTGGTTGTTCCACTTTGTCAGACCTGTAGATATGGTATCTAGCTTGCTTTGAATAAATCAAGTTGTAAGAAAGTGATCTATCTCATAGCTTTCAAATTGATGTTTCAATATCTTCTCGTCATTTTTTTCCACACTTCCTTTTTATTTTTTATTTTTTCGTCTTCCCATTACAGAATTAATTTCTTTTTGAAGATTAAGAAACAGCCGAAATAGTAAGGTAGCGGCGAGATGAGCCGTTTAAATATGTCAAGTGGAAGTGCAGTGATGTATGCAGCTAGGGCATTCTAATGAACGAACGATTTGAACCTTATTCCTACATGACATGTAATCTAAATCTCATAATATTTTCTGATCTATTTGATAGTCGCCAATTAAAAGGAGTCATTTTCGCAATTTTTGTTATAGCCCCTTGCGGCTGCTGAAGCAACTATTGGACTATCGATTCTTTCTTCCAGTGAGATACATGGGAAATGATTGGCACAAAATTTGAAAATATCAGTAAATCTAAAAGATACGCTTGCATAGATCAGGCCATTATATTGCAAGCACGGTTCATAAGTCACATGAGATTAAATTTACATTAAATGAAATATGCAAGAGCACACATACAGCATGCTATTTTGCAAAACACAAAAACGCTGAGGAACTTTCCAGCTCTAATGCCGTCAATGGTCAGCCTCATCAGTCATCACTCGGTAGCACTTGCTGCTAGGCGCTAGGTTATGCTCGGTAGTCGGTAGCAACCCTCTCGCGTTCTACCAGAGTAGACGACCAAGTCGTTCGCAGTCCGATAGGCATCGAAGAGGCCGGCCATCACTGAATCCGACTGCGCAACAAAGCCCGGAGTCCGAGAGTGCGGCGTAGATGACTTGGCGTTCATCTGACGCGCACTGGCTCCGCCGATGGTTTCTACTTGCCTCTTCGCCTATAGTCACACGGACGTTCCTTCATTCTGAATCTTGCGGTTTCTTCAAATTTGTTGGAAATCATTTCCTTTGCCGAATCTGTTATGCAACTCGGAAACTGAATGTCCTCGAGTTGCTACGGTACACTAGGAAGGACATCGACCCCGATTCAACCTGACGAGCAATTCGACCGGAAATCATCTCTCCTGGGGCCTATATATTTCTGGTGCGCGCTGCTACCGGAAATCATCTCACAGATCGCCGCCTCTCTGTTTCGTCTCCTCGGCTCACTTGGCGGCGCTTTGCCTTCTGGTGTGCGCGTCTCCATCTTCGATCCATGGCGGTCCCGGTTGCTCGCGTGCACCTCAAGGTGGCACACGCGGCTCTCCCCGCGCTGCTCCCAACCCCGCCCAAGTGGAAGAGGTTGCCGCTGCTCTCGACGCCGCCGTGCGTCGCCGCCATCCTCCCAAAGCCGCCCGCCAAACCCAGCCGCGCCGACTCGGACGAGAGGTGGGACGCGCACAAGGCCAAGCCGGCCTGCCTAGTGTCCTCAGCCTCATCATCATCCTCATCTGGCCCTCGTTCTGCCGATAGCGTCAGGAGCAGCGCCGTCGGACGCGGATCCCCTTGCAAGAACGCGAGCTCGCCGCCGGCCAAGCCCGGCCGGGCCGACTCCGCTGAGAGATGGGACGCGCACAAGAAGGCGGTGAGCCCAGCTTCGTCGTCGTCGTCTTCATCAGCCACGTCTTCCCTCGCAAGCAGCAACAAGTGGCCGATCTGTAGTGCGTCGTCCGCCGATCGCTGGGACGTGCACAAGAAGCGCCGCCCGCAGCAGGCCGCGCTGCTCGACGACGGCGAGAGCAGCAGTACTGGCAGCAACGACATCGACACGGAGGAGGAGATACTATGGAAGCCGCGGGCCATGTACGCAGGCCCGGGCTTCGCCGTCGCCGCGCCGGAACCCAGCATGCTTCCCGTGCCAACAGCGTTCTTGGTTCGCGTTGCATAGCTGCACTGCACGAACTCATCTCGGCTGGTTTCTTCAGCTGCCGAGGCAATGCAAGTGTGATCATGTAGGGATGCTACTGTGACTAACGACGCTGTTTGAGTCTTTTAGATAGTTTTGTTTAGATAGTGGAGAAGTACACGGCTTATGGTGTTAGAATTTGAATGGTTCTATATGTTTCCATAGGTCTTCGATTTCATCTGAATTTGGTGCCTTTTGCAAGCCCAAACTGTAAATCGATGCATCCATCTGCAAGTATCGTCTTGATTGATTCTGTTTTAATTTCTACAATCCATCTCGTTTGCAAAATGAATTTTTCGTGTCTTAGTTGCCTGTTGAAAGATCAAGAACATTGTCACAAGAACAATTGGAGAAGAACAGATTTCTTTATTAGAAAAAAGAAAATTTATTTAATAAAAAATATTGACGCCTAATTGGATCACAGAGTAGTAAGGGCTAGAAAGCCTGAGGCCACACATGGTCTATCACGCAGCGAGGACGTCCCAAGATCAGCAAGACAGGTCAGAGGGGTCGGTAGAGCCAATTTGAAACCTGTTCTTCGCCTGAAGAATTCGAGAACATCTTCTAGGAAAAGCCATCGGAAAGGGGCACGTTGAGGTTGTCCTAGAGTCGGTAAGACCACCTAGAACGCTAGGGAATCTTGTCAAGAGACATTCCAAACAATAGGGATTAAAAAAGCAAGGGTGAAGGAGAAAAGGGTAATAGATGTATTTTTGATGAATTAGAAATTGGATTCCTCGGTCGACCGGATTCCAACAGATAACATATTTAAGACGTAGTTTGAATTCCTCCCTCTTATTAATCAAATTCCAATAAAAACAGATAATTAGTAAAAATGATGTAGCACGTATGCTTGGATGACTTGTTCTTATTTGCCTAGAAGATAACTTATTATTAAGAGGCTTGTCTTTGCAAATCAATTTTTGAAGATAGATATTTATGAGGCCCGCCCCAACAGATCAGTCCTTTTTCACTTCCTCTCTCTCCCAGCAGCCACCACCGCCTTCTAACTCTCTCCCCTTGCACATCCTCCTCTCTCCACCCGGTCCGGTCTCGCTCGCCTCTAATTGGTGTGGCTCTATAGGCCTCCACTAGTACATAAATGATTTTATAGACTCCTTCCTTTTCTAACAGAGACGGTTAAACTAGAACGCCGTCTCTAACCTTGGTGGAAGGCATTGTAGCTAAACAACCATTGCTGGAAATCAATTTTCAAAGACGGTTCTATTAAGTGAACTATTAATATAAATAGATCTATTTTTAAGGACAGTCGGGTTAAGAGAACTGCTTCAGAAATTATGATTTTCAGAGATGGTTGCTTATGTCAACCACTTCTGGAAATAGCTAATTTTTAAGGACGGTTGACTTAAGTCAACCACTGTCGACAGAATATTGCCGACAGTCCACCGAGGGCTATACCCATGATGGTAGATTGTTCAGTAGAGGTGCACATGATCAGGATGTAGATGGTAACAGAGACATAGGAACACAAGATTTATACAGGTTCAAGCCGTTAAGATGACGTAAAACCCTATGTCCTGTGTTCTGATGGTTTGTATTGCTAGAATATGAGATCCTAGGCTAAGCCCAGGATTTGTATCTCGCTGTTGACTAAGGGACCCCTACTCCTCCTTATATACTCTGGAGGAGTAGAGTTATAAAGAAAATATCCTAGTCGGTTATATAGTAGGTATTTTATTCGGATTACAATATTTATAAATATCTGATCAGATCTATCTCTATCTTCAAGATATCTTCTAGAAGCCTTGCGGTGCACACCGACTAGTGCTGTACACCGCACGTCTTGGTTCTTGTGGGCTGGATCACCCCTGATGGTGTGGCCCATGTATATCGCTGTGGGTATTGGGGGTATATCCCCACAACCACCCCTAGAAATCGATTTTTAAAGATGGTTGACCAAGTCAATCGCACTTAAAAATAGTTGCAACACAAATAGATTCATAACTTAAAATAAATTCGGATAAAGACAAAATTTATTTCTAAATTATAGAGCTCGACGAGATCTACAATTTTGTAGTTGACAAAACATTTATTTGAGATTGTTTAGGGGCCCAAATATATATTAAGTTCTTAGATTTTGAATTTTAAATTTTTAAATGACATTGGATGGAGACATGTCCTATATCAAAGTTGTAGTGCTCGCCAAGATCTAAAACTTTATAGTTGAAATTTTTCCATTTAAGGTCATTTAAGAGTTGAAATATTGATTACAAGATCCATACGTATTAGTACAAATAGATAGCATTACAGAACTCAACACAAATGACTGTGTGGTGTAGTGGTAGGGGATAGAACGCGCGGAGCAAAATTAAATACTACAATCCTTAGGTTGGTCCTCTAGGCCTCTGGCCACACTGAATTTTTTTTATTTTTATGGCTCCTAAATGAATTTTTAAAATCTAAAAATTATTTTTAGAAACGGTTGACTTAAGGCAACTGACTCTGAAAATATATTTTTAAGAACAGAAATCTGTCTCTGAAAATCAATTTTTAGGGATGGTTTTAAAATCACCTCTGAAAATCAATTGCGGTTTTTTAATTTTTTAAACCGTCTCTGAGTATGTCGTGGCCCTGTCCCCTTTGGGTGGCTAGATCTCTGATGGATAAGTAGGGGTTGCTCTCTCTCTCCTCAAAGAAACACTCTCCCTCAACTCTCTCCTTCTCACTCTCTGCCAGATTCGATCAGGCGTTGTCGATCTTCTGTCCCTGCCTGGATGCAAGCGTGTGTGTGGTGTGCCCTTTGAGCTCCTCCGAATACGACCATATCTCTTTTGTGGCTACATCAAGAACGTGTCGTGAGAATTAATGTAAATGTTTTCTAAAACCTCAAATTCCAAAAAAGTGAGATAATGTGGTTTATGTGATTATGTTAGTCGGAAATGATTGGCACAAACATTGCAAATATCAGTAAATATAAAGGATATGCTTGCATATATCAGGCCATTATATTGCATATATACCTCATATAAAGCAAAGACCCACTAGCCTATTTCTCTGGCTTCTCATTGGGCCACATCAGCAAAATGATGCCATCCGTCCACTAAGTGACGTCATCCGCCCACTAAGCCTCATTTATCTTCCACTAGCTATTTCTTTTGAAATAGAAAAAAAAAGTCGTAGCACCTAAACCAAGTATCGTAATTAAAATCCAATTGCACCATGGTGTTCCTCGCAATAAACTCTTCAAAACAAGACCCCACATGGATATATTTCGATAACTTTTTTGCAAACATTTAAACGGCCGTTTCTAAGAAAAACCTAGCAAAACTGTCGTTTCTAAGCAAAAACCTAGCAAAACTGCATATAACATGGATTACATGTGGTCCTCCGAAACATGCATGATTTTGTGAAGGAAAACTTCTAGAACTTTTGGGAGGGGGATGGCCCTCAGGTATAGTAGGGGTGAGGGGTGAGGGTGGATGAGGTTAGCCTCCCGTATTGGCCGATCATATAGGTTAGTGACCGTGTTTTCTTTGATAACCGTTTCTAAGCAAAAGCTCGTTTCTAAGAAAAACCTAGCAAAACTACATATCACATGGATTACATGTGGTCCTCCGAAACATGCATGATTTTGTGAAGGAAAACTCCTAGAACTTTTGGGAGGGGATGACCCTCAGGTATAGTAGGGGTAAGGGGTTCTGGTGGATGAGATTAGCCTCCCGTACTGGCCGATCCTATAGGTTAGTGACCGTATTTTCTTTGATATGGTTTTTGTTGTCTTTAGTTAAACCTTTAACAAAAAAACTAAATCTGTTCTCCACTTATATCGTATATATACTTATGTATTATACACCAACGAGATTCCTTCTACATCCTATTTCTCCTAACTCAATTTAAATTACTCTTGCATTCCCGCAGCAACGCGCGGGGAATTCACCTAGTTATTACTATAGCACGGTTCATAAGTCACGAGATTAAATTTACATTAAATGAAATATGCAGGAGTACAGTTAAAAAATGCAGGAGTACATACTGTATGCTACTCCCTCCATCCTAAATTATAGGTTATTCCAATAATTTTGGAGAGTCAAAACATCTCAAGTTTGACCAAAATTATTAAGAGAATTACAAAGATTTATGACATCAAATAGGTATATTACGAAAATATAATTAATAAAAAATCTAATGGTACTTAGTTGACATCATAAATGTTATTATCTTATCATATAAATTTGATCATACTTGAGATACTTTGACTCTCCAAAATTCTTGAAATGACTTATAATTTGGGATGGAGGGATTGCATATAGAATACAATTATGTGGCTCACATCGAACATTTCAGCATAATCTCATCTGGAAGACACATGCGGAAAATAAATGCAAGGTACACGCCTGGATCCTCAAGCACGGTAAAATTCTAACGGCAGACAATCTATAGAAGAGAGGGTGGCCGCATCAGGAGCACTGCGTCTTGTGTAATGGGCCGTTGGAGACAAGAGTTCATCTATCTTTGCTTTGCCCTTTCGCAAGAGCTGTTTGGGACCAGGTTCTGTCCTGAGAGAATTTCAGGGTGCATCTCCCACAACGGGACCCTACATGCATGGCCAAGGTGGGAGGAGGAGGCAAGGTGCCCAAACAGGACCGCAAGCGGTTCAATAGAATCCTCATTTATGTTGTGTGGAACCTGTGAAAAGAGAGGAATAGGAGGATCTTCGAAAACACCCACATGACGGCACGACAGGTGGCCTCGTTAGCAAAAGAGGATATAATGCAGAGACATAGGGTGATAAATGTTGCTGGATGAATCCTTTTTAGCAGCAGGATTTGATCTCCTTTATCTCCTAATTCGGTCCTAGGACCGTCGTGTTTTGCGCCAAGGGGCGCCACTTATACATAAAACTCTAATCTCTTTATCTTACTTAATTGAGTGGACCTTTTATTTCAAAAAAAATACAAAAATGCTGAAGAACTTTCCTGCTCTAATGCCGTCCACGGTCCACCTCATCACTGTGCTTATTACTTGCTGCTAGGCGCTAGCTATGCTCGCTAGCAACCCTCTCCCTCGCGTGCGTACAGCAGGCAGCAGCTACGCAACGGCGGCGCGTATCAGAAACGATGGCATGGGCAGCATGATGATCGGCTTCGGCGAAGCGACAATGAAGTCTGGTCCAGCGGAGAATGCCCGTCGTGGCTGCGGCGCCGACGGCATGTGTCGATGTCCACGTCGTTGCTGCAGTTCTGCTCTCGCCGTCATGGAGTTCGCGTCGGCCCTCTAAGTCTGAAGCTTCTTGTGGGCCTCCCAGCGCTCGGCAGAAGCGGAGGACACGCGGATGGTTGGGGCGCCTGTTGGTTGTCGTGGACGACGACAAGGCTGGACTCCCACCTTTCGTCGGAGTCCGCTCGGCTGCTGTTGCTGCTCCTCCCTCGGCGGCTGGTTCTGTGCGCCGAGGAGGACGTCGCGCTCTTCTTGTTGCTGTTCCACCTCGCGCACGACGACGTGCGCCCTGGGCTGCCGCTACCCGCTAGCTCTTGGTGTCCATGGGCGGAGACGACGACGACGCCGGGTTGTCGCTGCCGCCTGCTTTGATCTTGTGCTCGTCCCGCCTCTCGATCGACGGCGTAAGCAGGGCTGGGCTTGGGAGGCTAACTGGGAAGTATGACGGCGCACGGCGGCGCCGGGAGCAGCGACCGTGCAATTGGGCGGGGTGGGAAGCAGCCCGGGAAGGGATGGGCGCGCCATGGCAAGGTGCACGCGCGCAAACGATGACCGGCGGCGGCACTGCCATGGCAGCCGGCCAGTAGCTCGCTGACGAGCAGCGGCGCGGTCGATACGGGGCCCTAGAGCCTGCTCAGCTTGCACGGGAAGGGAGTGCACGGGGCGGCGAACTCGGCGGGGTAGCTCCCCATGGCGGAGGATGACCGGAGACGGAAGCACGAGCGGCGAGGCAGATCGGGCGGAGCCTTCCAGCGGTGGCGGTGGGGAACAGGGGAAGAGAGGAAGAATAAAGAGGCAAGGGCAAGAATGACATTTTCCCACCTTTCTCTCTCCTTATTTGGTGGAAATTAATAAAATAAGAGGCGCGGTGTCCACTGGCCAAATTCCCAGAAACCAAAGTGTCTCACGGCAAAAGCAGAAAAACGCGGTGTCCTCCAGCAAAGAGGCATCATTTGACATGTCCAATAGCAAATTTTCCCTAATATTAATGGAAGTAGCCGCCGTCGCTGGAGGAGGGAGAACAGGCACTAACAACGCAGCTCGCAGCCGCTCGCCGTCGCTGCTCACTCAGAGCCACGATCCTCGGAGGGAAAAGCAGCAGGCGCACCCAGCCCACAGGGCTTGCTAGTGACGGCTCGGGGTGTCGAGCGTTAGCTGTGGTGCGACCCGCCTAAGGGCGCCTGGCAGTGGCGGTTGGCGGCTGCGCGCGGGAGGAAGAGCGGCCACCTATGTCCTGCTGGTGTTGGCATCCTAGCAGGTGGCACGTAGCCGTACAACCATACTAGCGATGGTGGGCGGCCATGCAGTCCGGTGGCCGGTGGATCCACTATTTTTTAACAGAAAGCCAATGTATCTAACCAATGGTGGGGTGGGGCCACGAGGTAGTTGCGCAAGGGCTAAGGGAACTAGGGTTCAGGTTCCGAGTGACAGTGTTAGAGATCAGGTGGGTTGGGCTGTACCTGTATTAGGCCTCTATATATACTCAGAAAATTTGATTTACTGAGGTAAATAACCAAATTTACCGATATAATTCAATTCCCAGTAATTAGGAACTAAATAGGGAACCAAAAACTTTGGTTTTAGTATTTTTGGTTTGGTTTTTGATTCTCAGTATTTGTTGCCAGAGGACTAATATTTATAGAGTTGAACCTTACATGAGGCATGCGGCCCGCTAAGGCACCGTCACGCTAGCTCCATGCTAGGCCTTGTTCTTTGGCCCATAGTGCCAGCCCAACTGCGGCATGTTTCAGGGGCATAAGGGTCCATTACTAAGGAAACCTATACTGAAACACCTTCTCATCTCTCCGACACCTCCCGTCCATAACCAAGTCAGAGAAAAACGACCCGTTTCAACGATGGGGCGCTACCTAGTTTTCTTCTGTTTCTCCTAAAAAAACCTAGTTTTCTTCTGTTTTGGCTATAGTAACACTATAGTGCTATTGAACCAAATCTGTAGAGTAATATTCCACCTACCCCACGCATGGGGTCACAACATTCTCCTCACATCAACATGGTTGTGGGAGACACCCACGACACATGTTGTCCTATACAACATAGGACGAAAGCCTCCCACAAAGGAACGTGCAGCAACAACACGCGTCACCACTCCCCATGATTCATGCCACATGGAAGTTCTCTCTTTCACCATGTAACCCTGCTCCCTCAGTGATATAATGGCAATGGGGGCCTCTTCTTCGCACAAAGGATAGAGAAGGCAGTCTCCCAACTAAACTTTGTTTTGATTTTAGAATGCCCCCTCTCGTTTTCCCGATTGTAGCCCCTACTACAAACATCGAGCTCACGTGGAAAACGATTGAACACCATCAAACTGAACGTAGGGCATATTGCCTAAACCTGTATAAATCCTCAGTCTCTGAGTGCTAGCCATCCAAGGCTATACGCACAACTATAAATTTACTAGTGAAATATATGAGGATACCCCTATTACGAAATGTCGACACCACATCAATATTAAGGACAACTTCTCCAACAACTTCGCGAGCTGTTTTTGTGCCAGAGGTGTATTTTTTTCAAACATCTTCACATGTGAAGTTTCCTAAAACATGCACTTATAAGGAATTGGTGTGGGATGAAGCTGAAAATAGTAGCTTGTCCCAACTTTAGCTCCTCCGATGGACCTTGCATGGGATTTATGAGAGCATGTTTTAAGGAGCTTCATATGTAGAGCTATTTTGCTAAATGGTTGACCAAAATAGTTTTAGCTTCACTAGTAGAGCTACTCATGGAGCTAAAGCAAAAAACTACTCCACTAATGAAGCTGAGCTATGCTAAACGGGGCCTAACACCAACTTAGATTAATTAAATCCATCAATGTATATATTTTTACATAATGTTTTGGTTTTAGAAATGTAGCTAGGTTTTGTGCCACTTAAAGGTGTTTAATTTGGGACAAATCTAAAACATCCTATAGTTTTTCATATAGGAAGCGTTATTTTTATTATTATGGTATGTATTTGTTAGTTCAATGCCAAGTGTCTATCTGTCTATGTATTCTAATCTATCACACTGTAAAAGAGCAAAGGAATTAAAAATAGCTTCTCACCCTGATATTTTCTACTCACCTTAAGTGACAGGCGGACCTAGTCGGAAACTTTTTATATTTACAACGTGTTTGTCTCTTGCGGATGCCTCGCGTTCATTTTTTTCACCGTTCTTGACCCCTCCGCCCACCGGTACCCGCCCCTCCTTATTCTTTGATGATCGACCATGGTAGGTCAAGCACACCTAAAGCTTAGCAACCGTCGTCAACTCTCAAATTTCATAAAAAAGAGGAAAACATAAATACCACCTATACTCTAAATTATTAGACGGTTTGACTTTTTTAGATTTATAGTTTTTTCTATACACTTAGATATATTTTATATCTAGATGCATTGTAAAATCAATGCATCTAGAAAAGTCAAAATGACTTATAATTTGGAATAGAGGGAGTAGTTATGTAGCATTCCTGTTTCTGTTTTTCAAAAACATTTTGTGTCAGCATTCCTTACCTAGCTAGGCAGCCCACAAGCAAGGCCCAGGAAGAGCAAGAGGAAGAGGGCTGGCGCGCGTGTCTTAGGCCCAGAATGGGCGTGTAATATCGGTGTTGCTAGGCTTAAGTATGAAGAGAGAGAACAGAACACTTATGTAAAAACTAAACCACCACACTTCTACTTCTCGCCCATGCCAGGCACCTCGCCTAGGTAAGGAATGCTAACAAATTGATAGTTTTTCTTCTCCCGTTGCAACGCACAAACACATTTGCTAGTTAATACTTATTTGCAACGTAAGCTTTGCTGCTGTATGAGTTGAATCAGAGTGAAGCACCTAGAAAAATGCCATGACTAAAACATAGGAAGGCAATACATTAACTGAAGCCACATTATTTAAACATATAGAAAGGCAAGAATCACAACTGATTGAAAATTAAATAAACATAGGTACTCCTCATCATCACCGACATGCATGATTCAAGAATTTTACAGCCAAAATGCCACGGGATCGCCGAGATCGATGAACCTCTGAGTGGTTTCCCTAGGCACCTCGTAGCATTGCACCCAGGAAGTCTCGCCAGTCGTCAGGTCTCCATTGTCGTCATAGCTGAGAGAGAAGGTCGTCAGACGATAACGGTAGCAGCGATTGGGCTGGGGCTCCTCGAGGTTCTTATCATCAGCATTGCCATTGCCAGGCTTGACGGAGACGCACTGCACAAGGCAGAACTCGCTGCCGCCGCCTCTTCCTGTGTAGACAAGCCTGGCGCTTACATGAGTCTCGGCCGGGTCGTCGCTGAACAGCTTCTCCTTGCCGAGCTTCCAAGTGGCGGCAGAACAGGTGGCCACCTCGCAGTTGCAGGAGATGAGGTGGCCCAAGGTGGCCGGATCTTTGGAGAGTCCAACAAATGCTTCCAGGCAGTGGACGAAGTAGGCACGGCCAGTGAACGGCAGCGTCCAGTTGCCGTGTGTGTTCCACTCGCACTTCCTAGTGTCGAAGGTGAAGGTGCCCGCAGCGGAGTAGGGGTCGTCAGGCCAGACATCGGTGCTGACCAGGATGGTCTGCCCATCAGGGTGCAAGGCGTAGGAGTTGACATCCACCCTGTCGAACGGCGGAGGCGGGAGCTGATGCCACGACCACGGGACAACGTCGCTGCGCTGGCAAGAAACGAGTGGTGGAGGCTGGTGCGGCTCGAAGGTGAGTTTCGAGAGGCTGAGGTTGTCCAGAGCGAAGAGCTTGTCGCCCACGGGGATGTAGATGGGTTGATCGTAGGCGAACTTTCCGGGGCCGAAGGTGACGCGCCGTCGGCGGACGTCGTAGATGGGGATGACCAAGTCGCCGCCGCTAAGGGGATTCAGGCATTGCGTCATCACAATCCTGGTGCCGATGGCCGCGAAGGCAAGGGAAGCCCCCGCTGCGCCTCCAAGCAGATGATAGGATAAGGCAAGCGCCGAACAGCACCTTTGCCAGAGGCGGACGCGTTCTTACTAGAAGAACGCGTCTGACGGGAAGTGGGAGGCGACAAGTTTATCTGGCGGATGTTGTATCCGAACGGATCGTCATCCAGGATGAGGTAGAGGCGCTGCTCCTGATGCGGGCCCTGCTCGCGCTCCATCGACCTACGGGGGCCGTCACGCCCGCCGCGCCGCCGCTTTGCCATTCCAATCCGAAGAATCGATTGTCAAACAGAAATCAATCAGGTCAATCCGCCTACTGCAACCCAACCCTACAATATCGTCAGGGGCGGAGGGTAGTGGAGGCCAAACTAGGCCTCCGCCCCCCCTTGTTCGACACAAATTCAATAACCCATAAATCCCTAGAAGTGTAAACTACACGTCTATTTAACATCTCAACGTGATTTGATATTCAAGTAAGCAATTTAGCCCCCTCTAATTCATGGGCAACAGAGAAGCAAAATCGAACCGACTTACTTGAACCCTACTCTGGATTTGGGTAGTAGGGGTCAAAAAAAACAACTCCAGCAGATCTCCTACTACACCCCGTACTTCTATTGGCTACCTACTTTCCCTACGAAACCCCCTACTTCTATTGGCCCCCTACTCCAATCCCCTACTTTTTTTCTCGCCGCTGCATCGGCCTCCTCGCGACTCTGCCCGACAAGGCACAGCGTGGCCTCTCTCTGCTCCCCGGCGCTCCTCCTCGGCGCAGCGGTGGCCCTTCGGGTGGCCCTCCCAGGTGCGGGGGCGCCCTCCCCGGCGCGATAGCCCTCCCAGCACCCCTCCCCGGCACGGAAACCTTCTCCGATACCGGCGGCCCTGCCTCGGCGCTCCCAGGTCGGCGCTCGAACTTCCCAACGTCGGTGCCTCTCCGCTGCATCTCGCCAACGTGGCCAGACCTCTACCTCTCCCCGGCGTAGCCAGACCTCTCCCCTGCCCAGCCCCGGCATGGCCTCGAGCTAGCTGAGTTCATCTATGGTGGAAGAGCATAAGAGAGGATGACACATGGGTCCCACATGTCATTCTCTGCAAGGATAGATTTGAGGGATCTATTTTAGGTAGTGTTGCTGGAGCAAACAATAAAATATGGGTAGTATGAAAATTGGTAGCTACCTAAACAGAGAAATAAGGGGTGTGTTTTAGGTAGTATTGCTGGAGATGCTCCAAGAGGCTATGGCGGTTAGGGTTTGAGGTGGCCAGGTGGGTCGGGATCTGTTTATGTGCTAAATTGGGCCGTGTTTGTGGGTTTTGCTGAGTGTGTCAGGATTGGGGGAGGTCGGTTTGAATGGTTCTCGATTTGGATTTAGGTTAAAACCAACCACCGAGCCAAAAACCGATCCTTGTAATTCAAAAAGCAAAGCCGAACCGAAAAACCGACGGCTCGGATATAAGCACAAGTATTGGCCATCACCTCTATTTTTACTTTCCTTACATTTTGTGTTCAGTCAATTTCTAATACACCTTCCATCTTGCAACTGTTATAGTAAACATCTCGAGGACTTGCGTTTCACAAACTCGAAGCATTTTTATTTACATTTTCGGACTATTGAAATTATTATCTTAGACATTATGCAGTTTATATGCCCAAAAGTTCAAAGGATAGACCGTTTATCGCAAATAACACAAAATCTAACAATTCATCTTATGTAAGAGCTATTTTTGGAGGATTTGTTTATCATATCTTATTCAAGATGACACTTGCTGACTTGCAGATGGATGCTTCCTACACATGTTGATCATTGTTAGATGGGGGACGACCACTTTTCGGACTACAGCTAGCTCACCCCCCAGCGCTCCCTCAGGCGACTCGGGGGGCAACTGCGCCACCGCTGAGCTCCCCCCGTCCCCGGATGAGGTTGTGGTCGCAGGGCACGATGGCCTCATCGTCGCGGTCGCCATGGCCGCTGATGGGCGGGGTGAGCGTGCCGTGGCCGCTGAAGAAGAAGAAGAGCACGTCCCCGGGCACCGCGCGCCCCGCCATTTCGGCCAGCGTGCACTTGACGTTGGCGCCGGTCGGGGGCACGCCGGCGCCGCTCTCGTCATCGTCGGTGAGCACGGTGACGTCGCCCGGCGCGAAGCCGAAGCGGTCGAGGAGGACGGCGCGCATGGCGTGGGCGTCGTTGATGCAGCCCTTCAGCTCGGACGGCGTGCCGGCGTAGTTGCACCCCACCAGCGTGGCCAGCATCTTCTTCTTCCCCGGCTCCATTGCTGTGATGTCTTCTTCTAGCTCTACCTCTAGACGGTCAGACACGGGCATCCATCTAGACGGTCAGGGCGCTTGCAATCCCCTTGTCAAAGACTTATGTCATCTTCTTGTTGCTGCCTGCAGGGCTGCAGGTGCTGCACCTTCGGAAAAGATGTTGATCCAAGCCCATCATTGTTGTAGGACCAGCCTGAAAGTTGTGCACAACATAATCTGAGATTTCCTTGTATAAAATACTATAATCTCGTTAAAGAATATACCAGGTGTATTCTAAGGTTGTATGCTTTTTAGCATCACTAGACCCATACCATTGCACAATCATTATTCGGCGCGCGTGCACTGCTAACCATAGCGGCACACATGACACCCCGCGCACCAGAATCGAAAGAAGAAGGGGGCGGGGGCGGTGGGCGGGTGGTGGCGCCACAGCCAGGGATGGGGTCGCCGCAGCCGGGGCGGTGGACGAGGTAGTAGTGGCGGTGTTGGCCGGCGGTGAGCGAGGCGGCGGCGAAGTTAGGGGAGGGTGGGTTCGTCTGGCGGGGGTGGTTGGTGGGCGTGGAGGTCGCCGGCGGCCACGGCGGTGGTCGAGGTAGGTGGGGAGGGGGATGGATGGGAGAAGAAAATGAACGGTGAAGTTATCAGCGGCCTTGGGGAATGGCGAAACTGCCCAAACATGGCACATTACACACCATACTCCGCACTGTGACGATCCTATGCAGAATAGGCGACGTAGGAAACCCCTTTGAACAACTGTGTAGGGCTGGTCTTGCATGGTGAATGATCTCACCCATCCTAGGATCAGAGGGGACTTTTCCACACGATCCAGACCATAATGCGTGTACGGAGGCCAACAATGGAAAAGATGGACGGGATGATATGCCAGTGAGGGGCCTTAATTATCAAGATCGGCCAACGTATACGACGTACCCCACCATCTTTTTTTAAAACAGGGACCCCAGCCCGGGGGCATCTTTCTCACGCATGAGACAGGCTAGACAGTCTCTGGACACTTTGCACCCTCACTTCAAGAACCACACTCACCCGTTTTTAACCCTACTAGAAACTTGAGCGCTTCGATAACCATGCTTACTTTAGCCATGAGGAGCACCGGCTCCTCGTCTTCCTTGTCAGCTTGGGTGAGATGTGTCTATGCCTTCTTGGGCTTGCGACAATCCTTCCAAATACTCGAGCCGACCGCAATCGTCACACCAATTCTTGTCATCATCGTGGCCGATATCCTTGGCATCGGCAGGAGGGGCTGCTTTTTGCGCTCGCCATGAAAGCGATGTCCTGCACTGCCACCGGGTTTAGGGGACGTGGAGAGATGTGCATGCCATCTTTGCCTTTGCTTCGACCACACGAGACAATGCTCCTTGGCGAAGTAGAGTTTGCCGTCGGTCTGGAGCTGAGGTCGCCGCATCATTGTGACTGTGAGGAGCACCTCTTCAATCAAAACCGATAGAATAATAAGCATCATCCCGCAGGCGAGTGGCGACCTGTGACTGTGAGGAGCGTGTAGGCACGGCCGAGTAGAGTAGTCCATGGGCAACAAGGCTTCACATGACATTCCGGTTTAAAACAATGGTTTAAAAAACTTATTCTCAGAAGAAAGTTCAAAAGTTAGGTATTTTGCGGTACTTGGCGCTGGCGTCGGCCCCGAAGAGCGCGAGCAGGTGGTCGGCGACGTGGTGGGACGCGTCCAGGCCCGACGCGGCGGACAGGTGTCCGAGCACCGCGGCATACGGGAGGAACCGACCGGCGTGTACGGCGCCATGGGCGTGGACGGCGGGGTCAGCGGGGACGTCGGGGCCGATCTGCTCCTTCCCCTGGTCGATGAGGCCGCCGCTGTGGCACGAATCGGACACCATGGTGAAGGTGGCGCCCCGCGGCACGAGGTCCACCAGCTCCCGGAAGTCCACGTCTGACGTCGCGCGTGCATGCAAGCAAGCATGTCAGTCAGATGTCAGAAACGACGTGCGCTGCATGGGACTATATATGATGGGAGTGCTTGGTGTTAGACCTCTAGAACCGTATAACAGTAGATCAGCGGGGTAGAGCTATACATTTCGGTTATAAACATCAAGATCCTAGTGATGGATCTACCGGATCCGAGAGGGAGAGAGGGAGAGAGAGGGGAGGCAAACCGTCTGTAGGAAGGGTGGAGTTCGATCCGGACGCCATCACGAACGTTGATGGTGGCTGCGCACGGGCAGCGACGGTTGGAGAAGGGGAGCGCGGTGCAGTGACGGCGGCGGAGCTTCCCGTCGCTCACAGCGCGACCCTCGAGATCGGTTAGGGTTGTAGGTGGGGAAAGGCGGCTCAGGTGAACCTCGTGACTCGAGCCCCGGCTCCCCACCTCCTTTATATAGCGCTGCGCGACGGGGGCCCACCAGCCATTGTTGGGCTGGGCGCTCCCGATCAGGGCGCGGATCAAAGGCCTAATGAGCCGTTGGGCTCATTAGAGGAGAGATCAACCTAACATTCTCCCCCTTGATCTCACTTATACTTTAACCTTTCATCTTTAACTTCAATGCTTTTAACTTTACTCGTTTCATCACAAATAAGTGCATAGAGCATGTTTTATCGTCACGGTCAATCGCCGATAGATTTGACAGCTACAATGCACATCTCTGATCGAAAACAGTTACCTTAACTTTTGGACCCTTTATTATAGTCCAGGAGTCATAGGCTTTCCCTTAAACCCATGCCGGCTACATGTTCTCTGAACACGTTGGGTGGTAAGCCTTTTGTAAGCGGATCCGCGAGCATCTTTTCAGTGCTTATATGCTCAAAATTTATAATTTGATCCCGGACTTTATCCTTCACAACATAATACTTTATGTCAATGTGTTTGGCAGCACCACTTGACCTATTGTTGTGAGTGTACTGTACTGCTGGATTATTATCGCAGTATAATTTTAGTGTCTTATGTATGCTGTCGACCACCTTCAAACCGGGTATGAACTTCTTTAGCCAGTTCACCTGCCCCGTTGCCTCATAACACGCTACAAACTCGGCATACATTGTGGACAATGTAGTGACGGTTTGTTTTGAGTTTTTCCATGAAATTGCTCCTCCTGCGAGAGTGAACACATATCCTGACGTGGATTTTCTATCATCTCCCGCATAATCAGAATCTGAATACCCCACTATCTGGAGATAATCTGATTTTCTATACGTCAACATGAGGCCTTTCGTACCTTGTAAATATCACAAGACTTTCTTTACCAGTTTCCAGTGTTTAATTCCTGGATTACTTTGAAATCTGCCAAGCAACCCGGTAACAAAAGCTAAGTCAGGGCGCGTGCACACTTGAGCATATTGTAGGCTTCCGACAGCAGAAGCATATGGAACCACTTTCATTTGATCGAGCTCGTATTGGTTCTTTGGGCATTGAAAATCCCCATATCTGTCGCCCTTGACCATGGGTATAGGTGATGCACTACATTTATGCATACTGAATTTCTTTAAAACCTTTTCTATGTATGCCTTTTGTGATAGTCCTAATACCCCTTTACTTCTATCTCGGTGAATCTCTATGCCCAAAACAAAAGACGCTTCACCAAGATCTTTCATATCAAATTTTGAAGATAAAAACTTCTTTGTCTCTAGTAGTAGATGGACATCACTACTAGCAAGTAGGATATCATCTACGTACAGGATTAGGAAGATATACCTTCCATTCTTAAACTTTGCATAAACACAATTATCCTCAATATTTTCTTTAAACCCAAAATTCTTTATTGTTCTGTCAAACTTCAAATACCATCGTCTTGAAGCTTGCTTTAACCCATAAATCGATTTCTTTAAGCGGCATCACATTCGTTCTTTTCCTTCCATGACAAAACCTTTTGGTTGAGCCATGTAAACATTTTCCTCCAGATCCCCATTCAGGAATGTCGTTTTTACATCCATCTGATGTAACTCTAAATCGTAGTGTGTCACTAATGCCATTATAATTCTGAAGGAATCTTTACATGAGACTGGAGAAAACGTCTCATTGTAATCAATCCCTTCTCTTTGTGTGAAATATTTTGCCACAAGTCGCGCTTTAAACCTTTCAATATTCCCTTGGGAGTCACGTTTTGTCTTATAGACCCATTTACAGCCTACTGTCTTGGCTCCTTTAGGAATAGGTTCTAAGTCCCAAACTTTGTTGGTACTCATTGACTTTATTTCATCTTCCATGGCCTCAAGCCACTTGGATGAATTATCGCTTCTCATGGCTTCTTCAAATGAAGTGGGATCACCCTCCATTTGAAATTCTTCAGTGTTATACACCTCATAATCATCAGGTATAGCTGATCTTCTAGCTCTTTGGGACCTTCTCGGGGCCTCCACATTTGGCACATTTTCAGTTTGGGGCTGTTGTTGCTCCCCTTCATCTATGGCATCAGTTTGTATAGGTTCCTGAAGGACAGGTTCCTCATCATTATTTACTGTCACCACAGGAGAACTGACAACAGGTGTTGGCACTACAGTATCTGGCACTGTTGGTGCAACAAGAACATGTAGTTCAAAGAATGGTTCCTGAATCATCGGAGTGGGCACACATACCCGCTTCTCCTCAAGAATAATTTCTCGAGCCACCATGCTCCCCCTCATCATTTCTTCCTCTAAGATAACAGCGTATCTCATTTCTACAAATTTTGTGTATCTATCTGAAGAGTAGAAACGAAAACATTTTGACTTTTCAGGATAGCCAATAAAATGGCAGCTAACTGTTTTGGGATCTAGCTTCCCAATATTTAGGTTAAACACTTTTGCCTCAGCAGGACTCCCCCACACACGTAAGTGTTTTAGTGAGGGTTCTCTTCCTGTCCACAATTGATATGGTGTTTTGGGCACCGCTTTGCTTGGTACTCTATTTAGAATATGAATGGCGGTTTTTAACGCCTCCATCCATAGACTCAATGGCAAGTCAGAGTAACTCATCATACTACGCACCATATCCATTAAGGTACGGTTTCGCCTTTCAGCTACTCCGTTCTGCTGAGGTTCGCCCAGTGTAGAATACTGGGCTACTATGCCATTCTCCTGTAGAAACCTTGCAAAGGGTCCAGGAGCTTGGCCATATGGGGTATGTCAACCGTAGTACTCCCCACCATGATCAGACCGGACCACTTTAATCTTTAAATTATGCTGATTTTCAACTTCAGCCTTAAATATTTTAAATTTATCCAACGCTTCATTTCTTTCTTTAATTGGATAAATGTAACCATAACGGGAGTAGTCATCTGTGAATGTTATGAACGAATCAAAACCATCCACACTTTTCATAGGAAAAGGACCACAGATGTCTGTGTGAATTATCTGTAGAATTCCTGTGCTTCGTTTAGCATCCTTTTTAATTTGCTTTGTGTATTTTCCTTTAATGCATTCTCTGCACTGTTCAAAATCTAAGAACTCTAATGGAGGAAGAATATCATTCTTAACTAGTCTCTCTATTCTCTCCCTCGAAATATGGCCTAAACGACAGTGCCATAATTTCGACGACGCATCTTGTGTTCTCTTTCGTTTTCTATTCACGTTCACAAACGAGAATATGTTATCATTCGCATCACATACGGAATTCACATTTTCACGAAGTGATAACAAATAAAGATCTTGCTTTTGAAAAGCAAGGCCAACACATTCATTATTACATAATATTTCACATTTGCCATCTCCAAAATGACAATCAAATCCATCGTTGTCCAAACATGACACACTAATCAAGTTTCTTTGTAACGACGGAACAAATAAAACATCTTTTAACAAAAGAATGAATCCATCAGCAAGCTCTAAGGAGACATCGCCAACAGCTTCGACGTCTGCTTGGACTCCATTTGCGACTTTAACGTGCCTTTCGCTTCTTTGCGTAGTTCTCGTCGAACGAAATCCCTGTAAAGAATTTGCAACATGAACAGTTGCTCCTAAGTCAACCCACCAAGTAGATTTCGAATACTGTTCATACAGGGATTCATTTATAAACGTAATCATGTTCTCACCTTGCTTTGCCATGATCATCTTTAGGAATTCGGGACAATCTTTCTTGTAATGTCCCGTCTTCTTGCAGTGAAGACACTGATCTTTGTTCACTGTAAATTTGTTCTACTGAGGCTGATGCTGCATGGGAGCTTTGTCCTTTGGCTTTGAGGGAGAGTTGGCATTGGCATTGAAATTCTTTCTTTAATTTGTTGTCTTTAACAAAATTGAGAGTACCACCATTGACGGCTTTTATCCTCTCTTCCTCCTGTGCACACATCGCCATACAACGTTCTAGATCCCATTTCTCGGGCTGAATGTTGTAGTTGACAACAAATGTGTCAAACTCTTTTGGTAAAGAAGCAAAAATCAAATGGACAAGAAACTCTTCCGTAAGAGCCAGATCCATTGGTTTTAGCTTGTTGTTCAAATGGTTCATTTTTTATATGTGCTCTCTTATGCCATTGCCATGTACACCTCCAGTGTATTTTTCTGTTACCAGCTGCTTTATCAGCTGAGTAGCATATGTCTTTGAAGAGCCATAGAACTGATTCTTTATCCTTTTCAAGTATACTGTGACCGTGTCACACTCTTGGATTGAGCCCATTATGGTAGGCTCAATTGTGTTCTTTATGACAGCAACACACTTTTTGTTGGCATTGACCCACTTTTGTTTTTGTAGGTCATATGCCATCTGTATGGGAGCATGGTCCCTCTCTTTTTTCTGCCATTCAGCATCAGACTCATTGGCCTCCCTCACTGGTGTCACAGATTCACTGGGGCATGGTGTGGTGACCACCCAGTCCACCTCAGCTAAAACAAAGGCAAGGTCAATTTTCTTTTTCCATTCGTTGTAGTTGTCACCTTTGAGGGGTGGGATATCTTTGATAAACCCCATCAAAGAGTAACCTCCTGAAAATATAAGTCATATAAAGTGAGAACATAATTATAACATGAATAATTGCATGCTTTAATTCCAACGTTGGTCAAAATTAAAACATACAAAAAATTATCCTTTTTACACTAATTCTAGATCACCGTTGGGCAGAAATAGAATTAATGCATAATAAAATCATAATAACATTATAATACTGCTATTAATCAACGTTGGTCAAAATAATAACAATATTATAATCAGTTCAAAATTAATCTATTTTTCAAAATTAAATTCTTCCGTTGGTTCGAATTTAATAATGAAATAACATCTTTAAGTACGCAGCGGAAAACTATTTTTTTATTTTTCCAGAAACAATGTTAATGCATTTTTGAATGTTTATATAGCGCTACGCGACGGGGGCCCACCAGCCATTGTTGGGCTGGGCGCCCCCGATCAGGACGCGGATCAAAGGCCTGGGCTCATTAGAGGAGAGATCAACCTAACACTTTGAACGTGCGCAGACGACACAGACAGACCATAGATGAGGTTGTGGTCGCAGGGCACGATGGCCTCGTCGTCGCGGTCGCCATGGCCGCTGATGGGCGGGGTGAGCGTGCCGTGGCCGCTGAAGAAGAAGAGCACGTCCCCGGGCGCCGCGCGCCCCACCATTTCGGCCAGCGTGCGCTTGACGTTGGCGCCGGTCGGGAGCACGCCGGCGCCGCTCTCGTGGTCGTCGGTGAGCACGGTGACGTCGCCCGGCGCGAAGCCGAAGCGGTCGAGGAGGACGGCGCGCATGGCGTGGGCGTCGTTGATGCAGACCTTCAGCTCGGACGGCGTGCCGGCGTAGTTGCACCCCACCAGCGTGGCCAGCATCTTCTTCTTCCCCGGCTCCATTGCTGTGATGTCTTCTTCTAGCTCTACCTCTGGTAGTCTGGTCACTGGTGCTTCTTCAGTGAGATGAGATGAGATGAGATATGGATCTCTGCCTGACTGCCTCCGTTATAAATAAGCTTCGTGATCACCTGTGTTCATTGAATACGCGAGTCGTTGTCAGCGTTCATTTGTTGCTTGCCTTTGCCTTGTGGATGCAAGCTAAGGACACATTTGCCTTTGGACCTTGGACTTTGCTGCTCGGCTTGCATGCATTTGCAGTCAGATGGATGAACCATCACGCACAAATTCATACCAACGAGGGAAAGACGTACGTAGCTAGCTAGGTGTATATATGCATGAAAAGGTTAAGCAAGCACGAATGGTTAGGCGGAGAAAGATCGATTTCGTAAAGACGACAGCTCGTCGTACCGAGAATGTATGTGCAATGCAACCTAGATCGTCCATTCATCCTAACTGAGACGTCAACGACAACAATCCTTCGAAACTGGGAGCTTGCGTGCTAGAAATGAATGTGTAAAGCTGCTGCAGCTAGCATTGCAGTCCCCTTCAAGAGCACTTACAGCTCAATATCGCTCGGTAGCCGGTTTACTTTTTACTTCCGAAGATCACTACCATATTGCTCTTTGAACTTTCATGCATCAACGATAGAGTTTGAAACTCCTTTTGTAATAAGCATAATTTGGTTCCTCATTTGTGAGAAGAGGAAAAATATTTCCACTTGCATTATCTAATAAAAACTATTATATACAAATCATATAACTTTTCGTGTATATATATATATATATATATATATATATATATATATATATATATATATATATATATATATATATATATATATATATATATATATTACACTGTAGCTAGCTACAGAATAATTTTATTTTGTAGCCAGATCCAACCTACACGCCTGACTCGAGCCTTCCACACCGCTCATATTGACCAAACCCACACCGGCGGCTCAGACAGACCCAATCAACCGATCCCCTAATTATGTGGCTTGAAGTCCCCTAATCACGTCACTTTAATTTCTGCATGCAGATGGCGTGGTAAACATATGGACAGAAGACACGGTTCCGTATTTGCACCTGCCTGGAGACATTTCACGACGATGAGCCTGCACCCCGCTGAAGACGCCGCCGACGGAGTGGTTTTGCTGCTCGCGGTTCGCGTGCGGCTCCTTCGTCGTGGGCACCGCCGTGCAGCATGCCGTCGGCGATGGCGTCGCCTTGCGTAGCCTCGGAGGCGGGCCTCGGCGACCTCGGGCGGGGCGCTCGAGGGCTCTTGGCTGGAGGCTACTGCAACGCGGTAGCGTGGCGCGCGCGGGAGGTGCACGCGGCCATGGCCGACGGGGCGCGGAGGCGGGGGCCAGGCCAGATTCCTCCAAGCTCCGTTGGAAGTCATGCGGGCTCCGGCGACGGGCCCTAGCGACCTCGGGCGGGGCGCTCGCGGGCTCTCGGCTCGAGGCTACCGCGGCGAGGTAGCGTGGCGCGCGCAGGAGGTGCACGCGGCCATGGCCGGCAGGGCGTGCAGGCGGGGGCCAGGCGGGATTCCTCCAAGCTCCGGTGGAAGTCCTACGAGCTCCGGCGGTGGGCCATGGCAGTCTGCGAACTCCAGCGGCAGGTCATGGTGGCGGACCATGGTGGTCTGCGGGCCGAGCGGGATCGGATGAATCAATCACCCACAGAGTCCAGTGCTACGGACGTCGCCACTGCTCCACATGACGACATCTTGGTTGTTGGCCACGATGGTTCGCTGGCGTTATCCATGCACTCGGTGGTCCATGGCCATCCTTCCGTACGTGTACAGCCTGCTGCAGACGGCGTGCTGTTGCGTCGCCCTGGCCATGTCCGGCGGAGGCCCCTACCGGCCTGGTGGGTCTTCTCGTGCGACCAGGCGTTGACATACGTGCTGCTGGCCTCCGTTGCCGCCACGTTGCATGCCTCTCCGTCGTCGCCAAGCGCGGCCAGCTCGAGCTGCAGTGGATGGGGATCTGCGCCTTCTGTAGGCCGGCCGGTTTTTGCGTCGCTAGCGCCGTCACGGCCGGGCTCGCCGCCGCCCTGCTGGCCTTCCTCTCCGCTTTCAACCTCTTCAGGCTATACGGCAGCAAGAGCTTGTTTAGTCAGCATGGATTATAGTAATTCATTTAGAAATCTATCGTAAATTCACCGTGGATTATAGTAATTCATGATATATATTGTCGTAACTCACTGAGGAAAATATCAAATTCCAGTGACTCTCTAACTTTATCATGACACTCAAATTATCGTAATTATTTGTTAATATTGTCATCGTAAGTAATCTTATTCGTTACGGTAACTGTTCATCGTATCATGATGATATCAAAATGTGGTAACTCCCAGTGCTAACTATGGTAACCGTATATTCAGATTATCATAAGTATTTTTGTTATGGTAAATATCGTAATAATGTACCCATCCTGATTACCATATCCAGCCATTTAAAATATCAGAATTATAGTAACTACACTATTTTTTCCGTAAAAAAACTACTTTTTTTGGACAAAGTATTATCGTAACAAGAACATTTGCGTCAAATCATGGTGACTAGAATTTGCGTGCTAATTATAGTAACTAAAAATGGAAGCCTCCAGATGTGGCGATTAGTTAAAAACAATTAATGTAATTACTGGCAGCGTTAATGATGGCTCTCGTTAATTAACGTACACGAAGATTCTTGCATGGCTGCATGCATTGCAGTAAATGACAACTCGATCAGCAGGAGGTGCGGTTGATCACACCTGGTGCGCTCGGTTGGTCCGGCTACAGAATAAGCTATTATATATATATATATATATATATATATATATATATATATATATATATATATATATATATATATATATATATATATATATATTTTTGCTCGGTCACTACTGCAGAACAGCTGATCATTGCCGGTTCAAACCCTCCACCACCGCCAAATTTTGAACCGGAAGTACCAAAGCGGCAATGATGTACCAGTTCTATCACTGCTAGTTTTTTTTAAAAAAATGACAAAGATAATGATCTTCACCACACAAACCAGCAGTGTTGATCTAAGCCGGCAGTGCTATTCATATAATCACTGCCGGCTTGTTGGCAAACTGGCAGTGATATAAATTTCTAATATTATTATTTACTAATTTATTTTATTATTTTGTATGGTACGTTTCATTTCCTATGGTTACGGTAATGTATACAACACTCACATACATCACAAATTCATCAAGATTTATATTACAAATGTTATGATTATTGTGAAAATGTATACATTACAATAGTCTATTGAGCATGTCTTTATCATGTTGTTTTTCGTACTTCTTAGACCGTGCAATGGAAAATGGTCCATCTTTACTCAACACCTCGTCAAAGATGAAGGTCGCTAGCTCCTCTTCGAATCCTTTGATCTCGAAGTCTACCAGCTTTCGGTGGCCAGTTGCATGGGTAGACTCTGGACGCCGACGACCGCACATGACCCTGAAGTCGGGACGTGGGGCCCAATGACCTATCGAGGGGCATCCCGCCTAGCAGCCCGACAGTTATCCATGTACCAGTAGAAGATTCCGCACCTACTGCAGCCCTGGCTTCTTCAAGCGGAACCCCAAGCTGAGGAGTTACTCGAAATGCTGCCAAAATATCAGTATCATGCTTGGTTTTGTATTCCGGGGTGCAGTAAGTCAATTTTGAATCCTTAACACCAACTTATCCAACACTTGCTTTAGTTTCTATTTGTGGTGACATAAGTCCCTCCCTACAACTCATGAATTAAGAATTCTCAACCTCTGACTTCGGAGCCGGAGGGCTCATCTCACTCCATGTTCACCTATACTACTCAAGGCCTCTTCGAGGGCTCGACCGGGTGGCTATGAAGTCGAGAGGGAGGGAGGGGGATGGACCCTTCCATCACAAGACAAATTAACGATCGATACAGTGCCTTTGCTTCGACCACACAAGTCAATACTCCCAGTGAAGTAGAGTTTGCCACCGGTGTAGAGCAAAATGTCACCGCATCAACGTCGTAGATCACCCCCCCCCCCCCCCCCCCCCCACCCCAGCCCCCACACCCCCCGGCCCCCACCCCGCCCCTCCTTTAGCTAGGCGATCACCTCTTCAATTAAGAGGTCTGCCGTCTCGGCCGCCTTTTGCCTTTCGTTTTCGAAGAAGCCAGTAAGGAGAGTGGATCGGATGTGTTGATAGCGAAAGCTTTTAAGAGCCGGAAGAAGATTAATCAGTGATAGTAGCGAGGAGGACAGGATTCAGAGTTCAGAGTATTTAGACATTCAGTTATGTCTTAAGCTACCGATACAAGGAGGCATAGCGAGACCGCCTGCTAGTTCACCCACTCTGGGCCTGTCGTGCGCGTGCTTGGCCTCTTGGCTCGCTGGCCCACTCGGCGGCTCGGCCCAGCTGCTTCAGTCGTCTTGTTGGCTTGTTCAGAACACATGTCTTCAGCAGCCAACGCATCGTCCTCTTGTACCTCGTCAGGATGGCTGACACTCCATCACACCCAAACAACACGGGGACGAAGAGTAGACCGATGTTGCCAAGAAGACAACGAATCTAGCAACAGAGACCACTTAATCAACCTCTGTTGAATGGACGACGTACCTCGCGGCACCGTGCGACGCTGAAGGATTTTCTCTGGAATACTAAATTGCAGAGCTTGATCATCAGGTAGGGGTGTCACCCGAGCTGGAGGACCAGGTGTCTTCTTCAATTGGGAGACATATGTACCACCGGGTGAATAGATGAAGAAGCCGGCAAAGCTAACTTATAAGCTGCCGAACCCACTCGAGCAACCACTCGATCATCTCACCATCGCCTCACCGCTCCATCTGCTCTGCTCACCTGAGGCACTTCTCGATCGTGTGCGTCTCCGTACGTAGTCTTCCATCCACCATGGCGATATCGATCCCGGTTGCCCGCGTGCACCTCAAGGTGGCACACGCAGCTCTCCCGGCGCTGCTCCCGACCCCGCCCAAGTGGAAGTTGCTCCCGACGCCGTGCGTCGCCGCCATCCTCCCAAAGCTGCTCGCCAAGCCAAGCCGAGCCGCGCCGACTCCGACGAGAGGTGGGACGTGCACAAGACCAAGTCAGCTACCTCAGCCTCATCAAGCCCTCGTTCCACTTCCGCCGCCGACAGCGTCAGGAGCTGCGCCGGACGCGGATCCACCCGCAAGAGCGCGAACTCGCCGCCGCCCAAGCCCGGCCGGGCCGACTCCGTGGAGAGGTGGGACGCGCACAAGAAGGCGGCGAGGCCTGTTTCTTCGTCGCCGTCTTCAGAAACGTCCTCCCTCGCAAGCAGCAGCAGCATGTGGCCGATCAGCCGCGCGATGTCTGCCAAGCGCTGGGACGTGCACAAGAAGTGCTGCCTGCCGCTGGCCGAGCCGCTCGACGATGGCGAGAGCAGCAGTACTGGCAGCAACGACATCGACATGGATGAGGAGATACTATGGAAGCCGCGGGCGATGTACGCTGGACCGGGCTTCGTCGGCGCCGCACCGGAACCCACCATGGTTCCCTTGCCAACAGCGCTCTTGGTTCGCGTTGCGTAGCTGCACTGCACGAACTCATCTCGGTTGGTCTGTTCAGCTGCATTGCAAGTGTGATCATGTAGCCGTGCTATACTGCGACTAACGATTCTACTTTTAGATAATGAAGAAATACTTACACGCATACGGTGTTAGAATTTGAATGTTTATATGTTTTCGTAGGTCTTATATTTCATCTGAATTTGGTGCCTTCTGAGAGCCCAAACTGTAATGGATATGCATCCATCTGCAAGTATCATCTTGATTGATTTTGTTTCAATTTCCATAATCCAACTCGTATTCAAAATGAATTGCCCGCGTTTTAGTTGCCAATTGAAAGATCGAGAACACTAACACAAGAACAGTTGTAGAAGAAAGGGTTTCCTTTTTGGAAAAAAAGAATTTTATTTAATCGGAGAAGAACGGATGGAAGCACCACTAATTATAAGCAAATTTCCAATGGGCTGGGCCTATAAGGCAGGGAACATGGGCTAGGTTGCACACTACCACATATCAACACGTAAACCTAGTTACTGGCCCAAATCTTTTAATAAAAAATCCCAATGGACCCATCCAGACATCCACATATCGATGAGTAACCATCCCCCGCCCTTGTTATTAGCAATCGGCTAATTTTAGTTATACTAATTTAGTTTTGGAAAAGTTGACATGTTTTTATGTGAACTTATTAAATTTAGAAAGTTTGACTTAGGACAAACGGAAATGCTCCAACCCGAGGGTCCGATGTCCGGACGCTCCACCCACTCTCAGCGCCACCCGCGCCGCACCCACCTGCCCTATGCGCCACCGCCACCCCCACCCAGCCCTCTTTGTGCTGCGCCGCCTAGCTCCGCGTTGCCGGCAAGCTCCGCCAACTAGCACACCGGTGACCTCCATGTGGCACCCATCTGCCCTCTGCGCGCGCGAGCACCACCACCCGTGCTCCCCCCCAACCTGCCCCTTTGTGTGCCGCCGCCAAGCTCTGTGTGCTAGAGAGCTCCGCGCCTCGACGAGCACAGTGGTGACCTCCACGCACCGACGAGCCTCCATTTGCCAAGCAGCATGGAGATGTTTATGCTGAAAGAGCATGTTGCAAACGTATGTTTCAGGTGTTTCAGAAGTATGTTGCAAGTGTTTTATATAGATGTTCCAAAAGTAAATCTTGATGTTACATGTGTTGCAATGGCTATACACGTATGTTTCAACTGTATGTTCCAAATGTTTCATCTGTATGAGACGTATGTTACAAGTCTTTTCATCTGGATGTTACAAAAGTAGATCTAGATGTTGCATATACATACATGTTGCAAGCGTATGTTTCAAATGTTGTCAGATGTTTCATATGTCTGTTGCAAGTGTTTCATCTGGATGTTATATATGTTTGCAATGACTTTCAAGTGTTTTCCAAGTGTTTCAAACGTATGTCGCTAGGGTTTCAGCCATTTTCGGACATATGTTGCAAGTGTTTTACCTACAGGTGTTGTAAAAGTAGATCTAGTGTTGTATATATTGCAATGGGACCCACCCGTCATAGCTAACTGCTACAGCTATGGGGGTGACGTCGGGGTGGCATGGGCCTGTTGCTGCGGCACCATCGAGCGGGCGCAGAGAAACCAAGCGCAGGCATGGGTGCCCATGCGGTTAGGCGTGCGAAAAATAGGCGGGTGCGGGCTCCTTCTCTTCGCACGTGGGCACCGCTCGACGCTGCACCCAGCAAGTTCGTAGGACAAAACAAAAAATATCTTACACTTTTTGGAAAGGATTTTATTTTGCTTGATCCTTCTCTCCCTTCCCAGGATGCTTAGGTCAATAATCCAAAATTGCCGGCTAGAAAGACAATCCTTTGATGCTTTAATCAAATGTAAAATGAAGTTTGCTTACCGGCAATTATTTTCTAAGACAACGTTGGTACTCTGTTGTTTCAAATTATAGGTTACTGTAATTTTGTTCTAAGTTAAACATTTATAACTTTGACTAATTTTATTGAAAGACTAACAAACATCTATAATATTAAGTTAGCTTATTTATATTTGTTAGTATATTTATTTAGTATTATATATGTAAATATATCTTTTATAGATTTAGTCAAAGTTATAGAAGTTTGACTTAGAACAAAGCTAAAATAATTTATAATTTAAAAACAGAGAGAGTAGTATATATAGACTAAATGTGACTTTATGAAACTAAGATTACCGAAAGAACAACAAAATTAGTATATTCCGTTCGTTAGCCCAAAAAAATCAAAAAAGAAAAGACAATCCACCGGCCCAAAAAAAGGCAGAAAGAAGCCCAGTAAAAAACACTGGCTAAGTTCCAAATTTGGACACTGAGCTGATGGATGCTCTTGCAGAATTCCAAAGAACAAGTATTTGGATACTAGCTTAGACATTAGGGGTGGAGTAACCACGTCAGCGTGGCCACGGACCTGGAGGCTGGAGTAACCACGTCAGCGTGGCCACGGAGGCTTGCTTGATTCTCGAACAGGCCGCTGCCATCTCCTGGCAGTTGTTCACTGCGTCGGATCGAGCACCAAAACGGAATCGAACAGAGATTGCGTGGCGCCCACGCGGCAGACGTCGCTGAAATGAGTTCCAACGACTCCGATCGGACTCGCCTGAAACCTGATGATACCATCGACACCGACTCGTCCGGTGATCATCTCAGCATCATCTTCTCTCCTCATTCGAGGCGCTTCTCGATCGTGTGCGTCTCCGTACGTCGTCTTCCATTCCATCCACCATGGCCATCCCGGTTGCCCGCGTGCACCTCAAGGTGGCACACGCAGCTCTCCCGGCGCTGCTCCCGACCCCGCCCAACTGGAAGATGCTGCCGCTGCTCCCAACGCCAGGCCCATGCCTCGCCGCCATCCTCCCAAAGCTGCCCGCCACTGTCAAGCCCAGCCGCGCCGACGCCGACGAGAGGTGGTGGGACGCGCACAAGACCAACTCAGCGAGCACAGAATTCTCAGCCTCATCAAGCCCTCGTTCCACTTGCGCCGGCAGCGTCAGGAGCTGCAACGGACGCGGATCCGCCCGCAAGAGCGCGACATCGCCGCCGCCCAAGCCAGGCCGGGCCGACTCCGTGGAGAGGTGGGACGCGCACAAGAAGGCGGCAAGCCCTGCTGCTTCTTCTTCGTCGTCTTCAGGAACGTCTTCCCTTGCAAGCAGCAGAAAGTGGCCGATCAACCGCGCGACGTCCGCCGAGCGCTGGGACGTGCACAAGAAGCGCTGCCCGCCGTTGGCCGAGCCGCTCGACGACGATGGCGAGAGCAGCAGTACTAGCAGCAACGACATCGACGACATGGAGGAGGAGATACTATGGAAGCCGCGGGCCATGTACGCTGGACCGGGCTTCGCCGCCGCCGCGCCGGAACCCAGCATGCTTCCCATGCCGACATCGTTCTTGGTTCCCGTTGCATAGCGCTGCACTCAGACCGCTGGTTTCTTCAGCTGCCGAAGCAAGTGTGATCATGCGACTAAGGCGAGTCTAGATGGACGAGTCTCGTTACGATATTTCCAAGACTACCATGTTATTTAAAATGAATGGGTGAAACACCCACTCTCAATGAGAGTTTCATTCTATAATTTCATTGGCATTTAACTGTAAGACTCATAAAGAGTAGGTAATCATGCTAAGAGAGTTTCATCTAGATGAAATCCATTTCTTCTCTCTCTTCTTAAATACAATGTCATGTCATCAAAAGTGTCTATGTGTCAACTTATTTAATGCAAATGAAACTCACATAAAACTCCTACTGAGATTGGCCTAATAATGCTGTTTTAGATAATGGAGAATTGCTTACGCAGCTAGCTTATGGTGTTAGATTTGAATGTTTTGTGTTTATGGAAGGTCTTAGATTTCGTCTGAATTTGGTCTTATTGATTACTCCTATGTTTCAATTTCAAAATCATACAACTCGTATTAAGAATGAATTACTCGCGTGTTGATTGTCTATTAAAAGATCAAGAACACTGCCAGTCTGCCACAAAAGCAGTTGGAAAAAAACTAATTTCTTTTTTAGAAAAAACAGAATTTTATTTAATCGGAGAAGAACGGATGGAAGCACCACAAATTGCCCTTAAGCATAATTTCCAATGGGCTGGGCTTACAAGGCATGGAATAAAGCTTTACATGGGCTAGGCTGCACACTGCTACCAACACGTAAACATAGTTACTGGCCCAAATCTTTAAGAAAAAAAAAAAGAAAACGCAATGGCCCATCCAATCATACACATCCGATCCGGTTGAGTGATCATCCCCTGGCCTTATTTTTTTGAGGGAACAGGAGGGGCTTGCACCCCTACTGGAATTTTATTGAAAAAAAAACACAGTGTAACAACTCGTACAGGAAGCAAACTTAAGAAACAAAGAAAGAAACAAAAAAAAGAAGAAATTACACAAGCTGTTCTAGCCATAGACTGATATTAGGGAGGCTGTTCTAGCCAAAGAAAGAAACAAAAAAAAAGAAGAAATCCCCTGGCCTTATTATTAGCAATCGGCTAATTTCAACTCTCTTTAGCCAAATTTCAAACATAGCATCAGCATCAATGTGATCTTTTGTCACGCCAGAATAAAAACAGCTGATTTGTTTTCCTTCCCAATCAAAATTGACTAAGAAAGCATATAGATAGAAATAAATACAGTCGAATTTCCATGGGAAATTACAACAAATAAAGCTTCATTTCTATGCAAAAACAAAAAAAAACTGGTTGTCCTTTTTCAATTGCAGTTGCAACAACAAAAACCAACCAAGATTATCTAAAATTTTAGACGAACCTTCTTTATGCATTTACTATCTGAATAAAAAAAACACTATGCAGTTAGGTGTGCGAGAGGCAGACATCAAGCGTTAGGAGGAAGAGCTTAAAGTTCGTGAAGCAGCCCTCAAGTTCCAAAAGTGACAGGAAGAAGGATGTAGCTAAACCATCTTCGGGGCATGAGAGAAAGGGAAAATACCCGTGCTACACCCAGTAGACGAAATGCAATAGACCCAGGAAATTAAATTCCCTAAGACATATTACGATTAGAGGTGGTTCTGAATCTTAGCAGTATAAAGTTCCACATATGCCAACGTAGGCCGTGTTTTGTTTGAATTCCGTAAGGCATGTTAGGATTAATGGTGTGACTATTTACCTTAGCTACCTAGAATTCCACACGTGACATTTATTGTTGCAGGTAATGCCCATGTAGCACTTGCCACTGGATTAGTATTATTATCTTACTATGTCGACCAATTACCAAATAGATACTGCATCCTCGTAGGATGGTTATCCCAACCTGGTCCTTAAAGCTGTTTCCGACACCCCGCATAGAATGCATTTTTCACTCCCTTTCCAACTTCGTTTCCTCAAAGTCTTGCTAGTTTCTAGTCTGTTTTACAGTGCTCGCCATAATTTTATTTCATTTTATTGGGGACTCTGTTCTTCCAACGACTATGTCATGGGTTCATAACCGTGGTGAGCATCATGGTTGTCTGTCGGAAGTTGATGTGTGGTTCTCCGATGGCTCAGACACTCAAAACACAGATGGCGAGCAGAGGAAGAAGATATGGGGAAAAAAGAAAATAAACTAGATGATAGGTGGGCCCCACTAATTGTAGTGTTAACGGTGTCAAACTGGCATCCATTTCATCCCTCTTCATCCTTGCAACCAAACAAAAAATTAGGTTCAACCTAACCCTTAACCAAACACAAGATGGATTCATCTCATCCCAAAAGACTGGGTTAGACCTGACCCAATCCACTTGGTCTCCAAACCAAACACACGGTCATATACCCTCTAGAAGTGATTTTAAACGCGGTTCCATCCTTTTTGTTTAAAAAATTGGTAAATACCTAATACTTCCTCCGTCCAAAAATAAGTGCACTTCTAGAGTGCAGGTGAAGAGACCAAGGTTAGTGAGAAATTACATATATACCTATATAAAGGTGTGATCATTGCACTTTGGGGAGAGAGAAAATAGAAAAAGACAAGTGAAGTTATGAGAAAAATCTCCTAAAATTATGAGAAAAAATATATATAAGCTCCTAAAATTATGAGAAAAATCTTAGAGATATATTAGAACATGAAAAACCTGAATAAAATATTTGGAGCTCATGAAAAATCTCTAGAACCTTCCAGACATCAAATTTTTGCTCTAGAGAATTTTAAAAAAGTATCAAACTCGATGTTCTAAACTTCGAATTCATTTTGAAAACTTTCCACAACAAAAAAATTATCAAAATCGATGTTCAAATTCACTGGTTTCTTCTTTCTTTCATTGTATCCGACTGGGCAGGGCAACCAAGCCCTGTATGTCCGATCGTTTCTGTTTCTCTGAATTTTGCGCGCTTTCATCAAATCTGTTGGAAAAGATTTCCTCAGCGACCAACCACCTCCTCCTCCCTTACAGCATTTTGAAGAACTCCCTAAAATCAAGAATCCGACTAGGTACACCCACGCAGCTCGTCAACGACAGAATTCGCCAATTCGGACACCGACTCCGATTCACCCTCTCGAGCACACGCGGATTCGACCGACCCGCGCCAGGCGTCCCTGATTTTTTTTTAGATAATAGAAAATATCCGGCTTCAGCCTTCTTCGAAGAAGAAGAAACATCAGTCCAAACTTATTACAGTAGCACACATATAATTTAAATTTATTATAGATTCAGAACTAAAGTTCAATACGGTAAATAAAGGAATCCATGCGATGCGAATAACTCCATGGCTCTCGATTATAGTAGCTTGCAAGCGTCAAGAATCCGTTCATTGTCGTCATCCGAGCGCTGCAACAGAGCCCAAAACCGTAGCCACTGTGTTCCTCTGAAAAGAACCTGCAAAAATGTTTTTGGGTGACCTTTATCAAAAACCACATCGTTCCTTGTGATCCATATTGCCCACCAAAAAGCCGCAGCCCCAGTCAATAAAAGATAATTATGATTGGAACCTCCTAGCTTTGACCAACTATTAAAAAGATGGTTCGTGCTCCTTGGAGGATTAATGCCAAACAAAACAAACATAGCACGCTAAAGAAATCTGGCATAATGACAATCAAAAAACAAGTGTCAGATAGTTTCAGGTGTGCTACAAAAACAACAAGCCTTACTACCATTCCAATTCTTTTAGCAATGTTGTCTTTTGTTAGTATTACCTCCTTTTTTAAGAACCAAAGAAAAATCTTAATCTTCAAGAGCACTTCATATGCCTAATTTTCTGGGTAACCTTAATCCTATTATTGACTAGGTATTTGTACATGGATTTAACATAAAACAATCCATTATTATTTGAGTTCCATATGAAAGTATCCCGACCCTCATTTAAGTTAATAAAAGCAACTCTCGCAACTAGACTTTACCATTCCAACAACTTGCTCCCAACTAGTGCCCTTCTAAAAGACACATTGAGAGGGATGAAATTAAGTACATCAGCCACTGTTGCTCGTTTCTTTCGCACTATATTAAATAAATTCGGGTATTGGATGTTTCTCGTTTCTTTCGCACTATATTAAATAAATTCGGGTATTGGATTTTTAAGGGTCGGGAGCCCAACCATTTATCTTCTCAAAATCTAATTTGAGTTCCATTGTTTAGTTTAAACTTCTCAAGACTTTAAGAAAATGTCTTTGACTCCCAACAAACCATTCAAAAAAAAAAAAAGAAAACCCATCTCATCCCACCGTCTCATCCCACCGTTGCCTCTCTGCTCCATCTCCACGAACCTGGCGGCGCTTCTGCTGCGACTGCGCGCGTGTGGTCTCCGTACGTCGTCTTCCATCCACCATGGCCATCCCGGTTGCCCGCGTGCACCTCAAGGTGGCACACGCAGCTCTCCCGGCGCTTCTCCCGACCCCGCCCAAGTGGAAGATGCTCCCGCTGCTCCCCACGCCATGCCTCGCCGCCATCCTCCCAAAGCCGCTCGCCAAGCCCAGCCAAGCCGACTCCGACGAGAGGTGGGATGCGCGCAAGACCAAGTCAGCTACCTCAGCCTCATCAAGCCCTCGTTCCGCCGACAGCGTCAGGAGCTGCGCCGGACGCGGATCCTCCCACAAGAGCGCGACATCGCCGCCGCCCAAGCCCGGCCGGGCCGACTCCGTGGAGAGGTGGGACGCGCACAAGAAGGCGGCGAGCCCTGCTGCTTCTTCGTCGTCGTCTTCAGGAACGTCTTCCCTGGCCAGTAGCAGTAACTGGCCGCTCAGCCGCGCGACGTCCGCCGAGCCCTGGGACGTGCACAAGAAGCGCTGCCCGCCGTTGGCCGAGCCGCTCGACGACGATGGCGAGAGCAGCAGTACTAGCAGCAACGACATCGACGACACGGAGGAGGAGATACTATGGAAGCCGCGGGCTATGTATGCTGCCACGCTGGACCGGGCTTCGCCGCCGCCGCGCCGGAACCCAGCATGATTCCCATGCCAACAGCGTTCTTGGTTCCTGTTGCATAGCGCTGTACTGCACGAAATCATCGATCGGTTCAGGACAAGGTTCAATTTATCGGTAGCGAAAAAAAATACCGGAGGTCACCGATAAACAGATTTATCGGATTTATCGGAAAATTTATCGGTCAAAAATAAAACAAAATAATACCTAATTTCACTAGAAAATTATATAAGTTGTCTGTAAAGCATTCAACATCAAGAACTAACACATAATTTATTGATATAATAGAGTATCATATTTTTATGTAGGTGGACTAGTGAAAATTGGAATCTCGGCGATAAATAAATTTTATCGGACCTCAGCGATAAACGGGATTATCGGGTTTATCGAAATTTTATCACCGATAAAATTTTCCCTGGTTCAGGAGTCCGGACTCAGGTCGCTGCTGGTTCCTTCAGCTACCTAAGCAAAGTGTGATCATGTAGGGGTGCTACTTTGACTAATGATGCTTATGGCGTTAGAATTTGAATGCTTTGTGTGTTTTTGTAGGTCTTAGATTTCATCTGAATTTGGTGCCCTCCTCAAGCTCAAACTGTAAATGGATGCATCCATCTGCAGGTGTCATCATGAATTTCTTGATTGATTATGTTTCAATTTCAGCACTCCACTCGTGTGTCCTGTACAAAATGAATTACTCGCGTCTTTGCCTACTTAAAGAGGAACATTGGGACAAGTACTGACGTACGGCCGGTGGAGAAGAATATGGATAGAAGCATCATAAAGAAGCACACTTTCAGATGGGCTAGGCTTATTATAAGGCCACCGAACGAGGCTTTACATGCATGGGAGAGGTTGCACGCTGCTACCACCACATAACACATAAATAAACAAGTTCAAAGTTGTACAAAACGTAAACCCATAAGACCATTTTTTAAAAAAAAAAAATGAGACCAAATATTTCTACCAAATGGTCGCACAGAAAAAGTTCCTTTTACCCCTTAAACTATCAATATGGTCTGATTTTCTTCGCCAACTCTAAAACTAGACATCTATGTGCGTGTTGTGGGCGTCTACGTTGTACTGTGTAATTCTAAAAAAAATCATAACCTGTTAAATTACCTAAATGCCTCACTAAGAAGTAGTTTTGAACTCATCCTTCTTTAGTTAAAAAATCTAGAAAATACCTAGTTAAGTTTTTTAAACCACAAAAAAAATTGTATCTAGGCTTCTAAAAATTTCAAGAATCATAGAGATATATCTTACAAAAATATCTTTAGAAGCTTCAAAAAATTGTACTCACCTCTAGAAGTAATGTTAAAATATCTAGAAAATTCTCAGAACATTCTAATTGATATCTTAATGTGTTTTAAAAATATTCCATAAAAAATATGGGGTGCATGTCTTAATGTGTTTTAAAAATATTCCATAAAAATATGAGATACAATTAGAATGAATGCAACACACATTTGATGTTGAACGTACTCATGTCGGTTTCGTGTTTTTGTTGTAGAAAGTTTTCAAAATGCATTTGAACATCGATTAGAACAGCAGAATATGATGTTTGGAAGCTTGTAGAGATATTTTTCATGAACTCTAAATATTTTACTTGGGTTTGTCGTGTTCTAATGTATCTATAAGATTTTTCTCAAAATTTTAGAAGCTCATATATACATATATTTTAATTTAAAAACCTTAATTCGGTATTTATCCATTTTTTAACTAAAAAGGATGGAAACGCCTTTAAAATGACATGTAAATTGTAGAGAGGAAATTTAAACAATTTGGAGTTGATGAGGAGATATTCGATTTTAGAGTTTGAGTAGGAAGATTATATCATGACGACAGTTGAAGGTAAAAAGAGCTTCTTCTAAGTCACACGATGGCCCATCCACATCCCCATCACTGACCTTCCACCGCCGCCTCAGTCTGCACTTCCCTAACGTCTACTCCTTCTTTTCTCTTTACCCACCTTGATGCTCTACCATCGCCACCTCGACCGCCGCCCAAGTCATCGATGTCCTCACCGTCAACATCCTACTACCGCCGACGTAGCCTCTGTCCATCCAAAACATTGTGGTCGATAAGCCCCCTCCTCCTTGCTGCCACCTCTCTCACCACTCGTCGAACCGTCTCCACCACCACTTCGGGCACCGCTACATGCCCCTTCCCCTTCTAAGGCCGTTGGGCATGGAGATCCTCTAAATCCATAACCCAAACGGGAGGAAGAAGAAGACATGGACGAAAGTTTGGTCCAATCTTGCGTTGACACATGTCGTTATGCACCTCTTGCAGTCACTACGAACGTGTGAAAAAAATTCTGTGCACTCGTGATGCATAGCCAGGTTCTATTTCCGTCGATTCATCCTCATCGATGTTTCCTAATCCTTGCATGCAACACGCAGGCCTTGGCCCATCTTCTAGCCCAGTGTTTTCACGGCACGCAGCAGCACAGCCCATCAACACATCAATCGATTGCTCCTGAGTGGACCTACACGCAAGGATGTTGTGCATATCACGAGTGCTAGAATATTGTATTTCGGTAGAGCTAGCTCTCGACGACCGGACGGACACCCACGTCTGAATGCCCGTGTCTGCTCCGTATCACACACGCACGTGAGAACCATCGCGCCTGCTCTATTTCACGCGTGATCCTTGGGGACCACCTGCACCAACTCCGTTTCCCATGCATCGTTTCATCGCACACGCGAGGACTGCCGAGCCTGCTCCGTATGGCACCCACACGCGGAAATCCACGTGCCCAGCCCACAGATGCGTGTCGCATGACTCTGTGTCCCACCCAACAGTATACGCTTCAAAACATGAAACACTTGTCGCTGTGAAATAGCTGAAACATTTAGAACATATACTTGAATCATATGTGTGTAGCCACTACAATATATGTGTAAAACATATGTAACATCTAAATAAAACACTCGCAACATACGTCTGAAACAAATAAAACATTTTGATCAGCAACGTGAAATATACGTGTATAGTCATTGCAACATATGCAACATCTGAATCTACTTTTGCAACATCCATATGAAACACTTGCAACATACCTCTAAAAGTTCTAAAACACTTGAAACATATATTTGCAACATGTGCTTTCAGCGTAACCTAGGATGGTGGCACGGAGAACTGGTGTGGTGGAGACGACCACGACAGCCGGATAGAGGTGCCCCGTGGTGGGTAGGACGAGTCCGGCCGGGGTGGCGCAGCGAACTGGCGCGGTGGAGGCGACCGCGGCAGGCGGGATAGAGGTAAGCATTTATGGAGTAGGCGAACTAGCACGGCAGGCAACCACTTTTTCCCCATGCGTAGTTTATGATTTACGCAGTCCTTTGGAAGCAGGCGGACACATGCCCACTACAGAAATGTAAAATGCCCGTCTGGAAAGCTAATACTGTCGTAGCGTGCCGATGGCAGGCGGGACAAGTTTAGGTGAATCCGCGGCGCGGTGGAGGCGGCCCCATGGAATGAGTCCGGACGAGCGGGCGGCGCGGTCGAGATGGCCGCGGCAAGCGGATGGAGATGGTCGCGGTGGGCGGGGTGAATCCGCACGGGTGACTTGGGTGGGATGCATGGCGAGCTGGGCAAATCCGTGTGAACGGGGGCACACCATGGGCGGTTGCTAGTCGGCCGGATAGACGGACGCCCTACGGGACACATTACCGATTTTTTTTTCCACGCACGTGTTAAGATTTTGCCATGTCAAGCATGGAGCCATGAAGGAAGCTGGTGATGTGGATGAGCCAGCGAGTTGGCGTCCTGCACACCGCACACGGGAACAAACGTCCCCCGCCGCTGGCGGCCACGTGTGATGCCACTGTTGTCGCGGACGGAGCGCGGCGTCGAACACTTTCGTGATCGTGAGGGGAGAGAGTGGCGCCCGCGCGTGGAGCAACCGCGCACACGCGCGGACCACGGCGCAGTCAGCGGCGCCGCACGCGAAGCCTTGCTTGATTCTCGAACAGGCCGCTGCACAGCGTCGGATCGAGCAGCACCGAAACGGAGTCGAACAGAGATGGCGTCGCGCCCACGCGGCAGGCACGTAGTTGAATGATCGAATTCGTATGACTTCGATCGGACTCACCTGATGATACCACCGACTCGCGTCCGGCGTCTCTGGGGCCTAGCCTAGCCTATATATATCTGCTCCTGCTACCGGCCGGCGATCATCTCATCATCGCCTCTTGGCTTCATCTCCTCTATCTCTATTCACTTGAGGCGCTTCTCGATCGTGTGTGTCTGCGTACGTCTTCGATCCACCATGGCCATCCCGGTTGCCCGCGTGCACCTCAAGGTGGCACACGCAGCTCTCCCGGCGCTGCTCCCGACCCCGCCCAAGTGGAAGATGCTCCCGCTGCTGCCGACGCCGTGCGTCGCCGCCATCCTCCCAAATACGCTCGCCAAGCCCAGCCGCGCCGACTCCGACGAAAGGTGGGACGCGCACAAGACCAAGTCAGCTACCTCAGCTTCAACAAGCCCTCGTTCCACTTCTGCCGACAGCGTCAGGAGCTGCGCCGGACGCGGATCCACCCGCAAGAGCGCGACCTCGCCGCCGCCCGAGCCCGGCCGGGCCAACTTCGCTGAGCGATGGGACGCGCACAAGAAGGCGGCGAGCCTTGCTTCTTCGTCGTCGTCTTCAAGAACGTCTTCCCTCCTAAGTAGCAGCAAGTGGACGATCAGCCGCGCGTCATCGTCTGCGGAAGGCTGGGACGTGCACAAGAAGCATCGCCCGCCGCAGGCCGAGCCACTCGACGACGGCGAGAGAAGCAGTAGTGGCAGCAACGACATCGACACGGACACAGAGGAGGAGATACTATGGAAGCCGCGGGCGATGTACGCCGGACCGGGCTTCGCCGCCGCTGCGCCGGAACCCACCATGCTTCCCATGCCGACATCGTTCTTGGTTCGCGTTGCATAGCGCTGCACTGCACGAACTCCATCTATTGGATCAGGACTCAGGCCGCTGGTTTCTTCAGCTACCGAAGCAAGGGTGATCATGCGACTAATGATGCTGTTTTAGATAATGGAGAAGTACTTACTCAGATAGCTTATGGTGTTAGAATTTGAATGTTTTCTGTGTTTTGGTAGGTCTTAGATTTCAGCTGAATTTGGTGCATTTTGCAAGCCCAAACTGTTAACGGATGCATCCATCAGCGTGTATCTTTACGTCTTGATTGATTATGTTTCAATTTCAACAATCCAGCTTGTATTCAAAATGAATTGATCTCGTCTTAGTTGCCTATTGGAAGATCGAGAACATTGCCACAAGAAAAGTTGGAAAAGAACGGATTTCGTTTTTAGGAAAAAAACGGAATTTTATTTAATCGGAGAACAACGGATGGAAGCACCACAAATTGCCCTTAAGCACAGTTTCCAATGGGCTGGGCTTACAAGCCACGGAATGAAGCTTTACATGGGTTAGGTTGCACACTGCTAGTCTACTATACCAACACTGGCCCAAATCGTTTTAACAAAAAAACGCAAGGGCCACGAGTTAGTTGTTTTGGTTTTCAGTTTCGGTTGCTCCCCTGGTTTGTGTCCTTCATAGGCGTTAGTGGGTTGCGTTTCAGTCAGTTTTTATTTTTATTGGGAGTGGTTGCAGGCTTTTTATTTTGTTTTGGTGTTTCCTTTGACCCCCGATTGAAGCGCTTAGTCGAGTAGTTGTGTTGTACTAAAACCTTTTTTCCGTTTAATAAAAATTATGGCAAAACTTTTGCCGTCCTTTAAAAAAACGCAATGGCCCATCCAAATATTCACATCCGGTTGAGTGACCATCCCTGACCTTATTATTAGCAATCGGCTATTTTTTTCTCTTACCCAAATTTCCCTTCCAATGAAAACATAACATCAGCATCATCTTTTGTCACGTCAGAATAAAAACAGCTGATTTGTTTTCCTTCCCAATCTAAGTTGACTAAGGAAGCATAAAGATAGAAATAAATGCAGTCGAGTTTCCATTGGAAATGACACAAATAAAGCTTCATTTCTATGCAAAAACAAAAATAAAAGTGGTTGCCCTTTTTTTCAATTGCAGTCATAATAACAAAAACTAACCAAGATTATCTCAAATGGTAGACGAACCTTCTTTAGGCATTCAGGGCCTCTTTGGTTGGGCTCCTTCCTAGCTTCGGCTCCGGCTCCTTCACTTGGAGGAGCCCAACCAAACATTTTGATGTTTTGTAGGAGAGCTATTGTTTAGTGAAAAGCAGAGGAGCCGAAGCTATTTTGAAGAAATCGCAAATGTGGTTCCTCCGAAATGGCTCTGACTCCTCTGAAAAAGCCCTTAGAGGAGCCCTGTGCCAAAAAAACACTTATCATTTAGAATTTAAATTTTCTCCCACAAAACTTCTATAGCCTTTGTATAGTTAATGGGGCCCACATACATTAACTCAGCCGCATATATGTCGTCTATCTGTCCAATCTCCATCTTTTTTTTTTGCGATGCATGCAGCTCCTAATCATAGCTAGGCGTAAGCAGCTGAGAAGGGAGTTTGGAGAGGTGTAGAAGAGAAACTATGAGCCAGGAGCAAATTCATAGAGAGGGAGTGCTGCGGTATCGGTTGGAGAAGGTGGAAGAGCAGGTGGATATGTATTGGAGGCAGCATGCACACGTGAAATGGATGCAATATGGTGATCGGAATACGGCGTTCTTTCATGCAGCGTGTACGGAGAGGAAGCGATGTAATAAATTTGGGAGGATTAATAAGGAGAATGGGGGTTGGGCTGAAGAAGAGGGAGAAAAGAAGAGTTTCATCACTAACTATTTTTCTGAGCTTTTCAGTTCGTCTGGCAACCATGATACTCATCGGTTGCTGGACAATGTTAATGCCAAAGTGACGGCAGAAATGAATGAGGCGCTAATGAAGGAATTTACAAGGGTGGAGGTGATGGAAGCGCTGAAAGCTATTGGGAATCTAAAGGCTCCAGGGCCTGACGGGCTGCCGGCGCTTTTTTACAAGGAGTTTTGGGGAGTTGTGGGCGATGAGGTGGTCACAGATGTCCTGAATGTGCTGTGCGGAGGACCAATGCCCGAAAAATGGAATGAGGGCAGTCCCAATGAAAGAAACTAGTAGTTTCTATAACATAGGATACCGCACCAAAAAAGTACTGCTTTCCAACCCATAGTTTCTATGAGTAATAATTATTTTCTCTTTCTCCTCCCAACTCTATCTTCTTCCTCCAATGGGAGTGCGACACGAGCTCCCTAGAAACTGGTGGTTTCTCTCCAATGATGATTTCATGGTTTCTTGGTGCATTGGGTCAAGAGTAGACCTGATTTCTTCATGAAGAAACCATTTCTATGATTTTTGCTCTCTTTCTTCATTAATTACGTTGCCATGTCAGCATTTTGCCTACGTGGCAAGTCATTTAATGAGGATAGAAACCATCATCAATGCACCATTGGGACTGCCCTGATACAACTATTGTCTTGATTCCTAAAGTCCGCCGTCCGGGAACTTTGATTGTGTCCAATAAGTCTGTGCAATGTGATATATAAGTTGGTCTCGAAGGTGCTGTCGAATAGGTCGAAACAGATTCTTCCGGATATTATTGCGCCATCACAAAGCGCGTTTGTACCGGGGCGTCTTATTTCAGAAAACATTCTTATAGCCTATGAGATGACGCACTATCTGAAGAGGAGAAAGAAGGGAAAGGAGGGCTATGCAGCAATAAAGCTAGACATGAGTAAAGCGTATGACAGAGTCGAGTGGAATTTCCTTCGTGATATGATGACTAAGCTAGGGTTTGAGAGGAGATGGGTTGATCTTGTGATGAAATGCGTCACTTCAGTGAAATATAAGATAAGAGTCAATGGTGACCAGGGCTGTCCCGGGAAAATCCGAGGCCTAGCAGGAAACTAAAAAATAAGGCCTACTAGCTTGAGAAAAATAAAACTAAAATAAGATATATGATTTAATATATTACATTGCAATAAGGTATGTCAAGAATGGAACCTATATTGCATATTCTTTACTTAAATAGCATCAATCTTTTAGTGTTCTTCGAAATGAAATCTTCAATGATATGCTCATAATCAATCTTCTCCGATTACTGAGATTGAACTAAAGCCTCTATTCTTTGTTTTTTCTTACGCTTTTCTCAACTCGATTCAAATTTTCTAGACCGATTTGTAGAAGACACGGCTTCAATATTTGGACACTATTGCAGTAGGCGTATCAAAAGAATAAAATTTAAAGATCGACCAATTACTCGCTATAGTTTGCTGTGATTGTGAATGAATATTGAATTAAAAAAATATGAATGATTAGTATTACATTTAGGCCTCAGCCTCAGCGTCTCGCCTCCCTGGGTGACTCGTCGCTGTCAGCGATCAGGTCAGTTCGTCACGGCGATCATGATACGCAGCGGCGGCCGATAGGGCATTAGGCTCAGGCCAGGGCGACAGAAGAATAGGAGATCGAGATGTACAGGTAGGAATTGGGAACGACGCACGGGAGACAAAACGACGTCGGCGGCCAGGAATCATTTTCTATTGGGCTTGGCTTGCTAATGGGTGATGACTGATGACGACGTTGTTATTGGGCCAAAGACTGCTTTGCTTGCTGCTTAACTATATAGGTATATGGGTAATCAACTGTATATTTGGAGGCCTATGGTATTTGGAAGCCCTGCGCGGTCGCTCACTTAGCACACCCCCAGGGACGGCCCTGTGGTGACTTAACTTCTGAAATTGTACCAGAGTGGGGGCTGCGACAAGGCGACCCGATATCTCCATCTCTCTTCCTACTTTGTGCAGAAGGTTTTTCAGCGCTATTGACAGCAGCAGAATTGGAGGGTCGCATTCATGGAGTACGGATTTGCCGTGGAGCATGGTATCCCACATACTGTTCGCAGACGATTCCTTGATTTTATGCCGGGCAAATATTGCTGAAGTGGAGGCACTCAAACAGCTGCTGTCCACGTATGAGGAGTGCTCTGGTCAGGCGATTAACACAGCCAAATCAGCTGTTATGTTTAGTCCTAATACAGATCACAACCAGAAAGTCGGCGTTATGGGGGTCTTGAATATCGCAGCGGAGACAATGAATGAAAAGTATCTGGGTTTACCTGTGTATGTGGGGAAAGCACGTTCTAATGTCTTTGCTACTTGAAGGAGAGAATTTGGCAACGTATCCAAGGTTGGAAGGAGAAGCTCCTGTCAAGGGCGGGCAAAGAAATTTTGATCAAGGCAGTTGCCCAAGCAATCCGAGTGTTTGCTATGGGCTGGGCTGTTTTGACATTACGAAGGAGATGTGCAATCAAATAAGTGCCATGATAGTGAAATATTGGTGGACAAATCAAGACAAGGAGAAGTGTATGCTCAGTTGGGAGAAATTAGTCAAACCAAAAGCTGAGGGTGGACTGGGTTTCAGGGACTTACACTCTTTTAACATGGCCATGCTAGCCAAACAAGGGTGGAGAATTCTACACAATCCAAACTTACACTCTTTTAACATGGCCATGCTAGCCAAACAAGGGTGGAGAATTCAACACAATCCAAACACTCTGTGTGCACAGATCTTAGAGGCCAAATACTTCCCAAATACGTCACTCCTGCAGGCGAAGATGAGGGATGGGTGCTCATATACATGGAGGAGCATTTTTCAGGGAAAGAGGGCATAATATGGCAGGTGGGGAGCGGACAACTGGTGAATATTTGGTGTGATCCGCTGCCTCGGGGTACAAGTACAACGCGCCGTCCAATAACGCCAAAAGGAAGGAATATTATCAAAATGGTTGATGAGCTAATTGAGCCAGCCACTGAAAGTTGGGATGTTCCACTCCTTTCACAGATCTTCTGGGACGAAGATGTGCAACATTAGATCGATGCCAATCCATTTGGAGATGGAGGACGTTGTTGGATGACACTATGATCCTAAAGGCATGTTTTCAGTTAAATCTGCCTATAGAGTTCACCGGGAGGCTGAGGCTCTTAAGTCACAGAGAGGAGCAGCTGGATCAGCTGGGAGCAATCAGGAAAGAAGAAATTTCTGGACCAAACTATGGAAATTGGATTGCGCACCGAAGATTAAACACTTTCTCTGGAGGCTCAGTCACAACACCCTTGCTGTCAGACGGGTCTTACAGAGGAGGGGGATGGACCTCGACACCAGATGTTGTATGTGCAACAGGCTCGATGAGGACGGTGCCCATCTTCTGCTGAAATGTAAGGAGGCACGCAAAGTCTGGCAGGAACTAAACCTGGAAGCTGTCAGGTGTAAGTTGTCCGAAGTGAGATCGGCGATAGAGATGATGGAGATGATTTTAGCGCTCGAAGCAAAAACGAAGCTGATGGTGATCACTCTGCTTTGGTTGTGGTGGGGTGAAAGAAACTCCCAGAGGGAGGAAGGGCATAGACGCTCCGACGCTCGGCCATGGAGGTGGCGTATGTTACGGCTGCCTTGTCTGAACGGTTTCCGACAATAGAAAAGGAACCACATGGGGCGCCTGTTATTCAGAGGAAGAGATGGCTGAAACCACCTGACGGAATCCTGAAGCTGAACTCTGATGGGGCGTTTTTCAATCAGGAAAAGTCAGGAGGATGGGGCTTTGTCATTAGGGATGATACTGTAAAAATTAGAGAGTAACGATGATGGCCTCTCCTGGCTGCCTCAGTTCCATGTTATAGTAAGATGGGGGAGAGCCCCCTATCGGTGGCATGTACAAGTGTTGGGTGTACAATAAATCTAGGAGTTAATTCTATCCTAGAGACTAGGAGCTAGGAAGACTGATGTTTGGTTATTGCACCAACACACCCACACACGCGCTAGCAATCTATAATTACAATAGTCTAACACTCCCCCGCAGTCTAATCGGGAGCATCGCTAACGGTCAGGCTGGACCGAAACTCCTGGAACAAAGAGGTGGGAAGGCCCTTGGTGAAGACATCGGCATACTGTAATATCGTAGGGACATGAAGGACTCGAACATGACCGAGGGCAACCTTCTCTCGAACAAAGTGGAGATCGATCTCAACATGCTTCGTCCACTGATGCTACACTGGATTGCTGGAGAGATATATAGCACTGATGTTGTCACAATAGACCAGGGTGGCAAGGCGAGGAGGGTGGCGAAGCTCAAGGAGTAACTGTCGTAACCAAGTAGCTTCAGCGACACCGTTCGCCACATCACGGTATTCGGCCTCGGCGCTAGACCAGGAAACCGTGTGTTGGCGCTTCGAGGACCATGACACCAGGTTGTCTCCGAGGAACACTGCATAGCCAGAGGTCGACCGTCGAGTGTTGGGACATCCAGCCCAGTCGGCGTCCGTGTAGACAACGAGCTCCATAGGGGGAGACTGGCACAGAGTTAGTCCAAGTGTCATAGTGCCCTATAGGTAGTGCAAGATGCGCTTGAGAGCCGCGAGGTGTGGCTCCCGAGGATTATACATATAAAGGCAAAACTGCTGAACAGCAAAGGCAATGTCCGGACGAGTGAAAGTCAAGTACTGAAGAGCACCTGCCAGACTGCGGTACTGAGTGGCGTCATCAACAGGAGGTCCATCTGCAGATAATTTGGAGTGGAGATCAACAGGTGTGCTGCACGGCTTGCACGCACTCATCCCGGCGCGCTCCAAAATATCCTGAGTGTACTGCCGCTGAGAAAGGAATAGGCTATCTGCAGAGCATGTCACAGAAATGCCCAGGAAGTGATGCAGTTGACCTATGTCCGTCATGGCAAACTCACGCCGGAGAGCCTCAATGATGTGTTTGAGAAATCCAGCAGAGGAGGCGGTGAGTACAATATCATCCACGTAGAGCAGTAAGTAGGCTGTGTCTGGACCGCGGTGGTATATAAAGAGCGAAGTGTCTGACTTTGTTTCAACAAATCCGAGTGACACGAGGTGAGAGGCGAACCTGTGATGCCAAGCACGAGGAGCCTACTTCAAACCATATAAGGACTTGTTGAGCCGACAGACAAAATCTGAGCGACAAGAATCCATAAAACCAGAGGGCTGCACGCAGTACACTGTCTCTGTAAGAGTGCCATGGAGAAATGCATTCTTCACATCAAGTTGATGAATGGGCCAGTTCTGAGATAATGCCAAGGAGAGAACAACTCGGATTGTGGCTGGCTTGACAACCGGGCTGAAGGTTTCATCATAATCAACACCTGGCCGTTGGGTGAAACCCCGGAGAACCCAACGAGCCTTGTAGCGATCGAGAGACCCATCAGCAAGCAATTTGTGTCGATAAATCCACTTCTCAGTCACAACATTGACTCTAGGAGGGCGAGGCACAAGACTCCAGGTGTCATTGGCAATGAGGGCGTCATACTCGACCTGCATAGCGGAGCGCCAATTGGGATTGGCCAATGCATCACGAACGAAGCGGGGAATTGGCGACACGGCCACAACGTGGAGATTGAGGCGATCCACGGGCTGTGCAAAGCTAGCCCTGCCATGCGTGCACATAGAGTGCGCATTGGTGACCAGCTGGATGGCGACTAGGCGAGTAGCAGCCGTGCGGCTAGTACCACTAGTAGCAACCTGTGCGCGAGCAGCAGGGGCAGTAGGACCGGCAACACTCGAGGACGTCGCGGCGCCACTAGCAGCGGCCTGTGCAGGGTGCACAGGGGCAGTGGCGCCCGGAGTGGAGGCGCCAGGGGCAGCGGCGCTGGTGGCCGCGCTGCTCCCTAGTGACCGCGATCCCGCGCCAGGGCTCGGTGGCGCAGGGGACCATGGGCCCGCGCTGGGACTGGGCGGCTCCGTGGCGGCCTCAGGCAAAGGGTGTGTCGCCGAGGGAGCGGGGGTACCTGCACGCACAAAATGGGCTCTAGGAACTGGGGCGGTAAAATCATTATCATCAGTGAGAAAATCCAAGGCGGATGGTGCCATGGTTGTGGTGGACATGTCGGAGAAAGGGAAAAAGGATTCATGAAAGACGACATGTCAGGAGATGAGAATGCGATTCGACTGAAGCTCAAGGCAGCGATAGCCTTTATGCTCCGAGGAGTAGCCGAGGAAAACGCATAAAGAGGAACAGGGGGCAAGTTTGTGAGGCGTTGTGGAAGACATATTGGGATAGCATGCGCACCCAAACACTTTGAGGTGGTCATAAGAGGGTGGGGTGGAAAAGAGGGCGCTGTAAGGTGTGGAGAAGGCAAGGGTTTTAGTGGGGAGGCGGTTCACGAGATAGGTCGCAGTGTGAAGGCCCTCAACCCAATAAAGCCGGAGGGATACTTGCCTAAAACAAAAGGGAGCACACAACGTTATTTAAAGTGCGAAGAGAGTGTTCTGCTTTCCCATTTTATTGAGAAGTATATGGACACGACATGCGGAGTGCAACACCGTGGGAGAGAAAGAACGTGCGGGCCGGAGACTTGTCAAATTCTCGGCTGTTGTCGCACTGGACGCTCTTGATGGTGATGCCAAGCTGCGTGCGGACATAGGCGAAAAAATTAGAAAGAGTGGAAAATGTCTCGGATTTTAGGCGGAGTGGAAAGGTCCAAATGTAGTGAGAGCAATCATCAAGAATAACTAGATAATATTTATAGCCCAACACACTAACTAGATAATATTTGTAGCCCGACACAACATATCTAACTACATCTAAGTACATATGTATCTATGTATGTATCTATTTACACATCTATATCACTAAATCAATAAACTACCAACGTCGTCATATTTACTATCAATTCACTACTAAATACTACTAAGCACTACTAACTATGTCAAGTAACTATCAAACTAACTATGTCAAGTAACTATGTCAAGCACCATTAAATATATAACTATTTAACTAACTATTAGCAACTACTAACAAAGCTGTACCTTGCGCGCGGCGGTGCGGACGTCGCGAGTGCGGGGCAGGGCGGACGTCGCGGGCGGCCGGCCTCGCTGGGACGGATGGCCGGGATGGGCAGGGCGGACGGCGGCGGGGCAGTGCAGCCAAGGGCGTGGCCGGGCGGTGCCGGTGCAGCAGCGGGCGGCCGCGGACGTGGCCGGGAACGCGGGCAGGGCGGGCACTGCCGCGGGTGGACGGCGTGGCGTGGCGTGGCCACGGGCGCGGCCGCGGGAGGCCGGCATGGCGGTGCGGCACTGGCGCTTCCGGGGGTGGGGTGGCATGGCGCGGGCGCGGCTGGGGGTGGGGCGGCGCGGCGCGGAGAGGACGCGGTGGTGCGGCACGGGGAGAAGAAAGGAGAGAGAGGAAGAAGAAAACATATTTGTAATCCCAGGTCTTGGCGTATGGCGCCAAGGCTTGGCGTCAATGAGGCTGACGCCAAGACCCCTGCCACATCAGTACCACGACGGCAGGGTCTTGGCACCAATGAGGCTGGTACCATAACATTATACCTTGGCGCCGGAGACTATGATGCCAAGCCCTGAGTCTATTTTCTAAAATCTTTCCGCCAGAGGTCTATTTGAGAGAATCTTTCGAAAAAAAGGATAAAAAACAAAAAAGACGGCCGATCCCCATCGCCCATGCAGCAGAGCACGCGCTATTGAGCTAGTATGTATAGCTTCGAAACACCGGTGGTTTTATACGTTTGGAGAAACGTACGTAGGCCCTGTTCATATTTACTATCAATTCACTACTAAATACTACTAAGCACGACTAACTATGTCAAGTAACTATCAAACTAACTATGTCAAGTAACTATGTCAAGCACCATTAAATATATAACTATTTAACTAACTATTAGCAACTACTAACAAAGCTGTACCTTGTGCGCGGCGGTGCGGACGGCGCGAGTGCGGGGCAGGGCGGATGGCGCGGGCGACTGGCCGCGCCGGGACGGATGGCCGGGGTGGGATGGCCGTGACGGGCAGGGCGGACGGCGGCGGGGCAGTGCAGCCAAGGGCACTGCCTGTAACACCCGAATTTTAGGAGTAGTAAATTTTTAAATAATTTAGAGAAGGGGAATTAAAATTTTTAAGAAAATATTTGGGGTTGCATTCATGCTGTTGCATTTAATTTATTTTGTGTGGATTTATTTTAGTTTGTTTGGTTGAGAAAATTTCATTTGAAAAGATTTTGGAAAATAGATTAATAAAGAAAGAAAGAAAAAAAATAACTTATCTAACTGTTGGCCGGCGGCCCAGCTGCTGAGCCGCTCCCGCGCTCGCGCCATGACAGGGCGCATCGGTGGGCCAGCCCAACATCACTGCGGCCCAGCTCGGCTGAGCCCAGCAGCAGCCCTCTATCTTCTTGTATCGCTGACGGGTGGGGTCACGTTGTCAGTCATCTCCTACCTTCGTGTTGGAGCCGGACTACGAGTTGGAGAACGACCGTCGCCCCTTCCACTTGATTTCCGGGATTTTATAACCGAATACGGCATCTTGGGGCTACAAATAGGAAGAGGAGACCCTCTATTTTCCGTTTTCCATCTAAAACTCGAGCTACATCACGTGAGATTGAGCGTAGGAGGCCGGAACCCTAGGTTCTCTCGGCCGGTTCGTCGGTGGAGCTTGTGGGAAGGTTCGAGCTCTTTTTCTTAGCTTTGGTGAGTTCGCTATCCCCTCCTCTTTCTTCCCGTGTTCTTCTTTGGTGTTGAGATGCTTTGAATCGTGGTTTTGGTGAGCTCGGGTGCACCGGCAATGGCGCCGCCGCTCCCTTGTTGCCGCACGCCGTGTTCGATCTACCATAGTGGGTTTTTATCGTTTAATTGAGTTCGCACGGAGCTTCTCCACCGTTTGGATCAAATCTCGAGTCGAACGGTGGTCTAGAGGGGGTGATCCGCCATCTCCGGCGAGAAGGAGCCCGCCGGCCATGGGGGGCCGCCGGACGGACTTGAGGATGAAGGCCGGTCTTTTTACTGTAGCGCTGCAGATGATTCCGAGCCGCCCGATCTCAGATCAACGATCAAGATTAGAACATACCTTTTCGATGACAGTTTTGCAAATAAGCCCTTATAATTAATGCTGACTCAACCCGCGGTCCAAAGCGCGTTTACAAACTTTTGTTTTCTCTATTTGAAAGCGTACTTTGGTTCGGTTATGTAGAAATACGTTTTCGCGTTGTGAAAGCGTATTCTTTTCCGGTTTATTCAAAAATACGTTTCCAGGAAATTACAGTTTTGCCATTAGAACTCTTTTGGTCATGAAATCTTCGTTTTAACTCCGATTTGATCCGTTCAAGTTGCGTTAGGTTCGTATTTGCGAGCTCTACATGTTAGTATAGTTGTACAGTAGGTTGGTGAAAGTCCCTAGTTTGGTTTTGGCTAATTGATGAAACCTAGGACTAACCTTTGTATCTAAGAGGATGATTTAGATAAAGGTGGTCATTGCATATGAGACATGACATTGACTCATGTGGCCAAGATGATGAAGACCAAGATGAGGCTTGGCTCGATGGACCGGTTGTGAAGGTGAAGGGCAAGTCGAGGCTTCGAAGCGAAGGACCATGCGATGGTGAAGCTTGAGCAAGACTTAGTGCCGATGGACTGATGCAACGGTGAAGAGCAAGTGAAGTCAAGGTCGATGGATCGAGACGGTCATGTGATGATATGAAGTGGATCATATCATTTGGAGAAACAAAATGGGCTCAAGGCAAAGGTATAACCATAGGACCATTTTGTTTTACACTCAAGACACCATAGAGGGTGTGAGTGGTTTAGGATCGATAGCCGAACTATTAAGAGAGGAAGTCTTATCGGTTATTCGATGCACGGGTGCCACTAGGTGAATTCATGAAGTGCATTGCATGTAGGGCCTAGTGAGCTAATTGGAAAACCTTTGAAAATGATTGAGAAAATGCTAACACACAAGCACATGGAGTTGTACACTTGATGGTGTTGGCACATTTGCAAAGGTGGCGTTGGTCGCGCTGTGGTTTGCGGGTAGAGAGGGGTTTGGGTTCCTCTCTCCCTCCCGCCGAGCGTGCGAGCGCGGGATTCAGGCGATTTCGGGGAAATGAAATGCCTATTTTCCACTACGCCGAAAGTCGGAAAAGAAACGGAGGCGAACGGGGTCACTGAGGTGACCGGACGCTGCACCGGACGCGGTCACGATGTGACCGGACGCGTCCGGTCAGTACAGCGCGGTATCAGGCGCGCGGGTGCTAGGGTTTGCAACCGGCGCGTCCGGTCACTCACGGGACCGGCGCGTCCGGTCATGCGCCCAGAAGGAACTGAGGTTCACAGAGGACGATCGGACGCAGGGCGCGTCCGGTCACACATGATCGGACGCGTCCGATCGTTGAAGGAGCTTACTGAACTCCGACCGGACGCTGGCACTGTCGCGTCCGGTCGTTGAGAGGAGCGCGTCCGGTCGTTGTTTCGCGGGCGCGGGTGCTGTGCGGATCGGCGCGTCCGGTCGTTCGACAGGCGCGTCCGGTCATCGGGACCGGCGCGTCCGGTCGTTTTGAGAGGCGCGTCCGGTCATGGGTTTTGACCGTTGGCGCAGTGACCGTTGGAGGACCGGACGTGGTTGAGCGCGTCCGGTCAGTTTCGACCGGCGCGTCCGGTCGTCCCGAAAAAACGGTCAGTGGAGTTGCAACGGCTCTATTTGTTTGGGGTGCTTATAAATACTCGTTGGCCGGCCCTTGGGGAGGTAGCTTGGCATTTCTAACACTCTTGTGCATCCTTTGAGCAAAAGCAACTCCTCCCACTCATCTCTCTTGCTTGATTGCAAATCAAAAGTGAGATTGAGTGATCCCAAAGTGCATTGCATAGCTTGAGGGCATCTAGTGGCACTTGTGGGTGGTTTAGCCGGTGGATTTCTTGTTACTCTTGGAGAGTACCGCTCCTAGCCGGCTTGGAGATTGTTGGAGGCGTTGGCAAGAGAAGGTGATTGTTCTTGGCCACCTCCGGTTGTTTGTAAGAGGTTCTTGTGCTTTCCTCGGCGGGACGCCAAAAGCAACTCTATTACATTGCGCGTGTCATTGAGTTACCTCACTTGAGAGTGGTGTCTTGCGGTGCCTTGCGGGGCGTGCCTTGAGGGGCAAGTGACTTGAGGGTCGCACCAAGGAACCATCTAAGTGTTGGTCGACACAACCGGTGACGTAGCTTGTCGGTGCACAAGTGAACACCGGGTGAACAAAAATATTGTGTATCTTGTCTCCCGGTGATTGGTCTCCATTTTGTGTTGTTGTCAATATTGATTGATTGTATATCATCTTGGTGATTGGCAACATCTTCACTCCACCGTTGGTATAAGATACACAATCCTATCTCTTGCATTTACTTTTACTAGATTATCTTGTGTAGCTCTAGTAGTAGCCTTTACTAGTAGTTGTTAGCTTGCTCACTAGTGTTTAAATAGTGACATAGCTCTTGTGTGAACTAGAGATCATAATCTACTAGACTTGTGGATAGGAGGCTTGCATCACAACCCTTGGCTAAGCAAAACTCGCTTTACGCCGTTTGTTATTCTAACAAGTTTGCTTAGTGGCTTGTGTAGAATTTTTAATAGGCTATTCACCCCCCCTCTAGCCATCTAGGACCTTACAGTTGGGAAAGTTTAATTTTCGAGTTTATATTAAAATAATTATTTATCTATAGGAAATCTTAGAAAATTCATAACTTATACGTTTTAACTCCGAATTTGGTGATCTTTGCGTCTGTGTGATCGTAGAAACGTGTAGAAGAGTTTTATAAACTTTTATTAATGTTTTGTTATTGTTGGTGTACTGTTCTAATTGTATCTCTTTGTTTGCTTCGTGTATGTTTGATTGGATGCATGTGTGTTGTTGATTGATGATCGAGTATAGACGGTGAGCAGTATCTGGACGATCAAGAGTATTATTTTGATCCAGACCAGCAGTATCATCAGGAAAGCTTTGATTAAGGCAAGTATAACATGGGACCATCCTTGTTGTCCTATTCACTGAAATTATCATACATATGCATGTGTCTTCCTTGACAACCATAGAGATTATAACTTAGCTTTTGATATCTTGATTCCTTGTCACCTATGGGTTATGCATTTGGGTAGCTATTGCTAGTGCTTAATTATGAACAATGATCTTGTAATTTGATTAATGAATTAAACAATTAACCTTTAATGATGATTTTATTACTGTTGAAAAGGGGGCTAGAGCAAGGGGTTATATTGTTGCTCTGGTTTCTCTCCATAAGGACTTATCTGTACGTGATCATCCGGGACATACAGTACAACTGTGAGGGCTATATGGCTCTGGCTTTAGTTGCTTGAAGGACCTTTTCTAGCTTGTTAGTGGTTACCTTAAATGGCGTAAGAATGGCTTGCCACTTTGGGTGTAGTGCGAGCCCCTGGCCTAGTGTGTATAGGCTGCGGTTGTTGTGCCACAGGGAAGGGGGGTTCTACATCTGCCTGCCGAGTGAATCTAATGGCCCTAACTTGTTAGACGAACCTTTAAGTGGCTTTATATGATTTTTGGTGTTTTGGGGAGTCGCGAACCCATGCATTTGGAAGTTATGACTCACAGTGAAAGTGTACACCTCTGCGCAGAGTTAAAAACTGGTATACTAGCCGTGCTCACGGATACGAGCGGCCTTGGAACATTTACAGATAGATGATCACCATTGTTATATCATGCTTAATTACTGTTGATTATTATTATGCTCATATTAATGTTATTCATTATCCTTATTACAATTGATCATTGGTTCATTAATGGGAATTGGAATACCTTGATGCTACTCAATTGCTAACTATATGATGATTAAAAGCGAAATGCAGTCAAACAGTGTCTAGCCTTTTTGAGCCTCATGAACCCTATGTTATATTTGTTGAGTTCGACATGGACTCACTCTTGCTATTTCCCCAACACTCCAGTGTGTAGTAAGATGCTACTTGGAAGAAGGACAAAGGTGTAGTGGAGTTTCTAGAAGACTAGTAGAAGTGCTAGGCATATGTTACCCCCAGTCAGCCATCCCTGAGAAGAATGGAGCCCGAAGTTTAGTCACCGTTTCGCGATACTCTGATGTAAGTGTTAATATAGCTATGTATACGTTATATAATAACATTGTTTCTGATACTTTTTCATTCTGGCATATGTGTGGACTTCCTGGGCACACATATGATTAGCCTGGTTTTATTCTTTAGAAAACCGGGTGTGACAGAGTGGTATCAGAGCGGTGTTGACTGTAGGACGTATGCCAAGTAGCACTGGACATATTCTAAAACTCATTTTACTATAAAACTATTTTGTCATCCCTTGACTCATTGATTCTGACTATTTTCTCTTCCTTGTCTTGTTGTATCCCTTCCTTGATATCTTCCTTTGAGCTATTATTTCTTACTCCCTTGGATTTTGTTTCATGTTGTTTTTACTAAAAGTTTTCTGATCTTACCTTGTTCAAAAGATTCGATGGCTTTTCATCATCCATATTTTTTTTTCTTAGGATGACCACCATTGATGAAGAAGCACGTGTAGTACCGATGATGTGATGTGTGCTTGTTTTGCTTGATGTGTTGCTTGTGTGTTGTTCTTGTTCTCGTGTTTCAAAGGTAGGTCCGGAAGGTATAAGTCTTGAGAAGTAGCTTGATCTATGTTAAGTGGGGTAGTGACATCTTGTATCTTACTTATCTTTCAATCGATCCTAATTCTTGCCATTTTCTCTTACACCGTTCTTGTCTACCCTTGGTTGTCATGCTACCTTATTAATCTCATCTTAATGGATGATCAACACATGAAGGACTTATCATTAGCAGCAAGCTTTAGAGAAAGTGTTGCCTTCAATGACATCGTCAGGTGAAACAAGATCTTTGTTAAGTGGGGTAGCATCTGCTATCAACAACAGCAAGTCCTGAATATCTCAAGCGACGAGGCATGAGGAGGTACAAAGAACTCAAGATCAAACCTTATCTTTCTTGTCATCTTTTGGCTATCCTCGATCCATGTCTTATATCTCATCAACACAAAGCAAAGAAGCATGAAGACTTGAAGATTAGTGTTATCTATCTCTCTAATCTCTCTGAATCTCATTTGTATCTTATCCTGTCCTTTTTAGAGCAGTATGTCTTCCTTAGCTTATATCTATATTTTTGGATGCCCAAAAATCATGGATAAATTCTGGACAATAGTAGACTTCAATATCTTTCTCTAACCGTAAGAACCACCCTGATATCTATTATGGTTTGGGATTTATGAAAATCACAAGGCGGTGCATCTGTGCTGTCAGCAATCTGGAATAGTTTCTGTTGTGCATAGTTTTCGACTACCTTAACTGCAGAATCTGGAGAAGAATTCTATAAGGAAGTTGTAGTAAATTTGATAAGCTTTCCAACGGTATAAGCTACAATATCATTGGATTCGTAGAACTCGAGATATAACTGTATTTCTGCACTGCTATTTTTCTGCTCGCGAGGAAGTGCAGGTTACATGTTCTTGCATATGCTCATGAGTCTCTTTGACATGATAGAAGGACACGATAGTAGTTATCATTCAGAAACAAATGCAAGCTATCCTTTGGTGTACTCTAGTTGATCTCTTCTTAAGAGGGTTTGTCGAACTAAAAGACGATACAAGATGGAGGTTTATATGTTATATTTCGTCACCTGGAAGCATCAGCTAGCTACATGGTTGTAAAGTCACTATCGAGCGCAAGTATCTTTTCTCAGAGTGGTAATCTGTTGGAACCATCTACAAGGATCATAAGGGTCTAAAGGAGACATTTATAAAGTTGGTTATGAGCTTGTGGCATCATCATTGCATAAGAGTTGCTGAAGGAAAAAGAACTTAAGGAGCAAGCTTATAAGGAGATTGACCAATTAAGGGCGGAGTTAGGTCGTCCCCAAGATTTATTAGAAGCTTAACTAGGAAATAGGAAAAATCCCTATGTAATAAGAACGATAGTAGTTGCGAGTCAATTTTAAGTTGGATTGTTTTGAGAGTCAGTTTGTGGTGTGAACAATTGTGTGATTGATGGATTGTTAATGTGATAATGTGTGATTTGGATCTTTGTAATGTGTGATGGAGTTTTGTAGACATGCCTACAAGTTCCATGGTTAAGAATATTAAGTTTGATCAAAATATATTAGTTGAATATGAGGTTAACTTAGTTCTGTCCTTTGCTGATTTTTGGATCAGTCTGGGATGTTTTAGAAATAACTTAAAATCCGTTCATGAGAAATTTAAGAAATTTTACTGGGAATAATTAGACTTCTATATCTTTCTAACCCCAGAAGAATCACTCTAATATCTATTAAGAGCTAAGAGATATATCTATTTCAAGTTGGAGTTACTGCACAGTCTGGAATTCTGAAATAGTTTCGGTTAAGTTCAGTTTTTGGCCAATTATTTGATAGATTCAGAAAACGTGTTGTGAATAAAAGTTGTAGATAATTTTGTAAGCTTTCCAACCATGTAAAAATCATCTGAATTGGACGTCTGTAGCTCGAGATATGACAGTTTTACTGAGTTACTGAAATTGGAATTTGCACAGAGAAATCAGATTTTGCTTATCTATTGAATTGGAAACCACCTATTGACGTTAGCAAGATTCGTAGTTTCTTGGGATTAGCTGGATATTACAGACGGTTCATTGAAGGGTTTTCTAAACTTGCTAAACCTATGACATCTCTATTAGAGAAGAATGCCAAGTTTGTGTGGTCAGATAAATGTCAAGCTAGTTTTGAGGAATTGAAGAAGAGGTTGACTACATCGCCTGTTTTGGTTTTGCCAGATTTGAGTAAGAAGTTTTCTATTTATTGTGATGCTTCTTGTCAAGGTTTGGGATGTGTTCTTATGCAAGAAGGCAGAGTTGTGGCTTATGCATCTAGGCAGTTGAGAAAGCATGAGTTGAATTATCCTACACATGATTTGGAGTTAGCAGCTGTGGTTCATGCTTTAAAGATTTGGAGACATTATTTGATTGGACATAAGAGTGATATATACACTGATCATAAGAGTTTGAAGTATATTTTCAATCAGTCAGATCTGAATTTGAGGCAACGCAGATGGTTACAGTTGATTAAGGATTATGATATTGAGATACACTATCATGCTGGTAAGGCTAATAAAGTAGCTGATGCTCTTAGTAGGAAAAGTTATGCCAATGAGATACGGATGTTATCTATGACTAGTGAGTTATGTGCTGAATTTGAATATTTGAATTTAGGAATTGTTACTAATACAATGGAATTAGTGATAGAGCCTACTTTAGAGTAAGAAATTTACAAGGGTCAGTTGAAGGATGAGAAACTGAAGAAGATAGCAGAAGATATAGTGATTGGTAAGTCACCAGGGTTTTCGAATGGATGATAATGGGATTTTATGGTTTGGAAAGAGGCTGTGTGTATCTGAGGATCAAGCTGTTCGATAGGCAATTCTTAGCGAAGCTCATGAGTCAGCTTATTCCATTCATCCTGGTAGTACTAAGATGTATTTGGATCTTAAACAGAAATATTGGTGGGTTGGATTAAAGCGAGATGTGGCTGAGTATATGGCATTGTGTGACACTTGTCAGAGGGTGAAAGCAGAGCATCAGAGACCTGCTGGATTGTGCAACCAATGAAGATTTCTGAATGAAAGTGGGAGGAAGTTGGTATGGACTTTATAGTAGGGTTACCGCGTACTCAGAGAGGTTATGATTCTATTTGGGTGATAGTGGATAGATTGACTAAAGTTGCTCATTTTATACCAGTCAAGACTAAATTACACGGGAGTATAATTAGCTACCTTGTATATAGAAAGAATAGTATGTTTGCATGGAGTTCCAAAGAAGATTGTATCTGATCAAGGATCTCAGTTTACGTCGCACTTTTGAAAAGCTGTACATGAATCATTGGGAACAAAATTGAATTTTAGTACAGCATATCATCCACAGACAGATGGACAGACTGAAAGGACCAATCAGGTATTAGAGGATATGTTGAGAGCTTGTGCATTGCAATATGGAACTAGTTGGGATAAGAGTTTGCCTTATGCAGAATTCTCTTATAATAATAGTTATCAACAGAGTCTTAAGATGGCACCGTTTGAAGCTTTGTATGGACGTAAGCGTAGAACTCCATTGTTTTGGGATCAGACAGGTGAATCTCAGGTGTTTGGTACAGATGTTCCTAGAAACGCAGAAGATCAAGTGCGAGTGATTCGTGAGAATTTGAGAGTAGCACAATCTCTCAGAAGAGTTATGCTGATAATAGGAGAAGAGATCTAGTTTTTAAGGTAGGTGATTATGTCTATTTGAAGGTGTCACCGATGAGAACTGTGAAGAGGTTTAACATGAAAGGTAAACTAGCACCAAGGTATGTTGGACCATTTAAAATTATTGATAGACGTGGGGAAGTTGCTTATCAATTAGAGTTGCCTGAGAATTTATCGGGAGTACATGATGTGTTCCATGTTTCACAACTTAAGAAGTGTTTGCGTGTGCCTGAGGAACAGATACCTTTAGAAGAGTTGACTGTTAAGGAAGATCTTACATATGAAGAGTTTCCGATCAAGATTTTAGAAACTGCTGAGAGAGTTACTCGAAGTCGGGTTATTAAAATGTGCAAGGTGCAGTGGAATCGATATTCAGAGGCAGAGGCAACTTGGGAAAGAGAGGATGAATTGAGGAAATCATATCCGCAACTGTTTGAGTAAGCAGTCCAATCTCGAGGACGAGATTCTTTTAAGGGGGGTAGAATTTTGTAACACCCGAATTTTAGGAGTAGTAAATTTTTAAATAATTTAGAGAAAGGAAATTAAAATTTTTAAGAAAATATTTGGTGTAGCATTCATGCTGTTGCATTTAATTTATTTTGTGTGGATTTATTTTAGTTTGTTTGGTTGAGAAAATTTCATTTGAAAAGATTTTGGAAAATAGATTAATAAAGAAAGAAAGAAAAAAAATAACTTATCTAACTGTTGGCCGGCGGCCCAGCTGCTGAGCCGCTCCCGCGCTCGCGCCATGACAGGCCGCATCGGTGGGCCAGCCCAACATCACTGCGGCCCAGCTCGGCTGAGCCCAGCAGCAGCCCTCTATCTTCTTGTATCGCTGACGGGTGGGGTCACGTTGTCAGTCATCTCCTACCTTCGTGTTGGAGCCGGACTACGAGTTGGAGAACGACCGCCGCCCCTTCCACTTGATTTCCGGGATTTTCTAACCGAATACGGCATCTTGGGGCTACAAATAGGAAGAGGAGACCCTCTATTTTCCGTTTTCCATCTAAAACTCGAGCTACATCACGTGAGATTGAGCGTAGGAGGCCGGAACCCTAGGTTCTCTCGGCTGGTTCGTCGGTGGAGCTTGTGGGAAGGTTCGAGCTCTTTTTCTTAGCTTTGGTGAGTTCGCTATCCCCTCCTCTTTCTTCCCGTGTTCTTCTTTGGTGTTGAGATGCTTTGAATCGTGGTTTTGGTGAGCTCGGGTGCACCGGCAATGGCGCCGCCGCTCCCTTGTTGCCGCACGCCGTGTTCGGTCTACCATAGTGGGTTTTTATCGTTTAGTTGAGTTCGCACGGAGCTTCTCCACCGTTTGGATCAAATCTCGAGTCGAACGGTGGTCTAGAGGGGGTGATCCGCCATCTCCGACGAGAAGGTGCCCGCCGGCCATGGGGGGCCGCCGGACGGACTTGAGGATGAAGGCCGGTCTTTTTACTGTAGCGCTGCAGATGATTCCGAGCCGCCCGATCTCAGATCAACAATCAAGATTAGAACATACCTTTTCGATGACAGTTTTGCAAATAAGCCCTTATAATTAATGCTGACTCAACCCACGGTCCAAAGCGCGTTTACAAACTTTTGTTTTCTCTATTTGAAAGCGTACTTTGGTTCGGTTATGTAGAAATACGTTTTCGCGTTGTGAAAGCGTATTCTTTTCCGGTTTATTCAAAAATACGTTTCCAGGAAATTACAGTTTTGCCATTAGAACTGTTTTGGTCATGAAATCTTCGTTTTAACTCCGATTTGATCCGTTCAAGTTGCGTTAGGTTCGTATTTGCGAGCTCTACATGTTAGTATAGTTATACAGTAGGTTGGAAAAGTTTAATTTTCGAGTTTATATTAAAATAATTATTTATCTATAGGAAATCTTAGAAAATTCATAACTTATACGTTTTAACTCCGAATTTGGTGATCTTTGCGTCTGTGTGATCGTAGAAACGTGTAGAAGAGTTTTATAAACTTTTATTACTGTTTTGTTATTGTTGGTGTACTGTTCTAATTGTATCTCTTTGTTTGCTTCGTGTATGTTTGATTGGATGCATGTGTGTTGTTGATTGATGATCGAGTATAGACGGTGAGCAGTATCTGGACGATCAAGAGTATTATTTTGAGCCAGACCAGCAGTATCATCAGGAAAGCTTTGATTAAGGCAAGTATAACATGGGACCATCCTTGTTGTCCTATTCACTGAAATTATCATACATATGCATGTGTCTTCCTTGACAACCATAGAGATTATAACTTAGCTTTTGATATCTTGATTCCTTGTCACCTATGGGTTATGTATTTGGGTAGCTATTGCTAGTGCTTAATTATGAACAATGATCTTGTAATTTGATTAATGGATTAAACAATTAACCTTTAATGATGATTTTATTACTGTTGAAAAGGGGGGCTAGAGCAAGGGGTTATATTGTTGCTCTGGTTTCTCTCCATAAGGACTTATCTGTACGTGATCATCCGGGACATACAGTACAACTGTGAGGGCTATATGGCTCTGGCTTTAGTTGCTTGAAGGACCTTTTCTAGCTTGTTAGTGGTTACCTTAAATGGCGTAAGAATGGCTTGCCACTTTGGGTGTAGTGCGAGCCCCTGGCCTAGTGTGTATAGGCTGCGGTTGTTGTGCCACAGGGAAGGGGGGTTCTACATCTGCCTGCCGAGTGAATCTAATGGTCCTAACTTGTTAGACGAACCTTTAAGTGGCTTTATATGATTTCTGGTGTTTTGGGGAGTCGCGAACCCATGCATTTTGAAGTTATGACTCACAGTGAAAGTGTACACCTCTGCGCAGAGTTAAAAACTGGTATACTAGCCGTGCTCACGGATACGAGCGGCCTTGGAATATTTACAGATAGATGATCACCATTGTTATATCATGCTTAATTACTGTTGATTATTATTATGCTCATATTAATGTTATTCATTATCCTTATTACAATTGATCATTGGTTCATTAATGGGAATTGGAATACCTTGATGCTACTCAATTGCTAACTATATGATGATTAAAAGCGAAATACAGTCAAACAGTGTCTAGCCTTTTTGAGCCTCATGAACCCTATGTTATATTTGTTGAGTTCGACATGGACTCACTCTTGCTATTTCCCCAACACTCCAGTGTGTAGTAAGATGCTACTCGGAAGAAGGACAAAGGTGTAGTGGAGTTTTCAGAAGACTAGTAGAAGTGCTAGGCATATGTTACCCCCAGTCAGCCGTCCCTGAGAAGAATGGAGCCCGAAGTTTAGTCACCGTTCCGCGATACTCTGATGTAAGTGTTAATATAGCTATGTATACGTTATATAATAACATTGTTTCTGATACTTTTTCATTCTGGCATATGTGTGGACTTCCTGGGCACACATATGATTAGTCTGGTTTTGTTCTTTAGAAAACCGGGTGTGACACTGCCGCGGGTGGACAACGTGGCGTGGAGTGGCCACGGGCGCGGCCGGGCGCGCAGGCAGCGAGGGCGCGGCCACGGGAGGCCGGCATGGCGGCGTGGCACTGGCGCGTCCGGGGTGGGGTGACACGGCGCGGGCGCGGCTGGGGGCGGGGCGGCGCGGTGCGGAGAGGACGCGGTGGTGCGGCACGGGGAGAAGAAAGGAGAGAGAGAGGAGGAAGAAAACATATTTGTAATCCCAGGTCTTGGCGTATGGCGCCGAGGCTTGGCGCCAATGAGGCTGACGCCAAGACCCCTGCCACGTCAGTACCACGATGGCAGGGTCTTAGCACCAATGAGGCTGGCGCCATAACATTATACCTCGGCTCCGGAGACTATGATGCTAAGCTCTGAGTCTATTTTCTGAAATCTTTCCGTTAGAGGTCTATTTGAGAGAATCTTTCGAAAAAAAGGCTAAAAAACAAAAAAAAAAAAAGACGGCCGATCCCCATCGCCCATGCAGCAGAGCACGCGCTATTGAGCTAGTATGTATAGCTTCGAAACACCGGTGGTTTTATACGTTTGGAGAAACGTACGTACTCCTTTCGCCTCGCCCTAAAACGTTTGTCATCTTCGGTTACCGTGGCGTAAGGTTGACTTAATTTGTAAAAAATACGTATAATATTTGTATTCCTAAATAAATTTGTTGAAAAACTAGACTTAAAGATCTTTTCAATCATATTAATTATGTACTACGAATATTAATATTTTTTAATATATGTTTTTCAAAGTTGTTTCTCAGGAAGCGAAAGCGTCAGATATTTTGGAACTGAGTGAGTACGTAGTCATGTTACACGTATATATCAGGTAAAGTAATCCTTAAACCTATGAAATACGCAAGCTTAAAGATGAAAATATATTATTGGTAAAATGAATCCACATATTAGTGTAGTTTATTGCATAAACTAAAGACATACATTCAGAGGACAAATGTTCTTGAAAACCCGTAAGCAGACATATAAGGATTAAAGAAAATGATAGCAACTACGTATTAATTAGAAAACGTACCGTTGACTGCAACGTAGCCATTTGTTTTCCCCCTCAACTATTAGCTAGTGTCTAACTTACACCCCCAACTATACAACCGTCTGTTTTACACTCTGAATTTTTCAAAACCGTTAAAATTACACCATGGAGCGGTTTTGGACGGCGGTTTCGATACAGTAACCATGATTTTGCTACAGTAAATGCGGTTTTGACTTTTCTCTTTTTTCTATTTATTTCTGCTGAATCTTATGATTTTTCTGTGATTTACTATGATTTTTCAAAGATTCAATGAAAATAAATAGAAAAAGAAAATCAAAACCGCATTTACTGTAGCAGCCCATAGTTACTGTAGCAAACCGTCGCCTAAAACCGCTCCAAGGTGTAATTTGAACGGTTTTGAAAAGTTCAGGGCGTAAAACAGACGATTTTATAGTTGAAATGCAGGTTAGTAGCTTTCAGAGGTTAAGTAGACTTTTTTTTTCTTTTTATATTACTCTAACCTGCAGCTGGTGAGCTCTCTTCGATGCGGGCTCGGGGCACTCTGATCTGATGTGGCCTGGCCTTCAATCCCTCCAGCTCCAACGCCACTAGCCGGGTTGAGAGGTGGGGAGCAGAGCTCAGCTTTCTCTGCTCGTGTTGTGTTTGGAAGAAGTTCTCTCGCCTTCTCGGAGACGTCGCCATCCGCTTCCACCACTGGGCACGCGGTAACTGAAAACCCTCCTCCTCTGTTCCTCTCTCTCACTCCCCCGCTTCCCTGTTCGTGGAAATCGCCTGTTCTTGCCTCGCGGCTGTTCGTGCGGCGCGGATTTAGGGAGAGGGTATTTTGCGCCATCTCGGGCGGTGTGTTCTTCGTTTCTTGGGATTTTTGTTTTCAAAAAAGATCGCTGCATTCCGGTCTACGCCTACAAAGGGTGTTATCTTTGGCGATGGATTCTGTTTCCCTAGTTTTTTGGTGGATTTTCGTGCCGTTTTTAGGCATGTTTATGTTGTTTTCCATCGAAAATAGGGCGAGTCCGAAACAGAAGAACTTTCCAAAACAAAGGATTGCAACCAAGGGAGGTGGCACGTCTATGCAAGAGGAGATGGATCAATACCATTTGGCCACTAGACCAAATGCAGAAACTCAGCAGTAGCCCCCGTTCTCTATATCTTGGTGTATTACTTTTTTAGGTTTGTTTGGCTAAAATAGAGTTGAGTCTTTTAACAGTAGAGTTGAGTCTTTAGTGGGGGTTGTAAAAAATCTGTAACAACTCTTGTTCTCTTTTCTATCGTCTAATAAAAATCCAGCAAAAGCTTTTTGCCACCTTTCAAAAAAATAGGACGAGTCTTTTCCTAGGTTGACTGATGGTAGTGCCCCAGTGGCGCGCACGTGACAGGGTTTGGGGTTTTTCTTTTGTTGATTTAGTTCTGTATGAGTTCTGTCACTAGCAAATATTCTATTGACTATGGTAGTATGGTGTGTTCGAGGTCCTTGTTTAGTACTGTTTCCATAGTTTGTTGCTTATTAATGCTACCGTAGCTTGTGAGATGATCACGATTTCAATTTTTTTGTTTTTAAATTTGTTCATTCGCAGCAATTGTGCTTTGACTACCTGTATCATTCTTACATCCATACTATACAGTTACTTCTTCTCTTACTGCTGAATTGTATGAAGTATTGGGAAACAACAAATGCCAGATATTTAAATGTTCCAATTTCTAATTGATATAAGTGGAATATCTTCTATTGCTATGAGCGTGGGCTGCAAAATAAAGTATGCTGGTGTTACATTTGTGTTGCATATTTGGTGGTGATGGGACTTGGGAGTAAACATTATGGTCTACTGAAATGTATACCGTTTGCACAATGTAAATAGTAGGCAGTTGATATTACTTTAGAGAATGTGTATGTCTATTGTTGGAGGTGTGGCATAAGTTAGGAGCCCCATTAATAAGGCCCAATTACTAAGCCTAGGGGCCTATTTATGAGTTTCTAGGAACCAGTCCAGTTTGTTGGGCTTCATTTGTAACAGCTCATGTTTCCATTCTGCTACACTGGAAAATAATTAGCAAAGTAAATGCCAACTAATTTTGTTGTTTCAGCTTGTTGTACTATTACTAAAATCAGATGTTTTATCTCTGTTGGAAGGGTGATTTACCAATATACTTGTCCTTCTGCCGCTTCTTGCTTGAATCATACAGCTAGTGCCTGATTGTGGTTGCTTTGGATATATACTCACGCAGCAAGGCTCACTAAATGGCGTCTCACAATGGTGATGCTGATGACTTGCCTCTATCACCTCCTTTGGTTGCTGGTGTTGAACCACTTAAAGCTGAGGTAACAAAGATGCCATTGAAAGCTAGGAGTCTGGTCCAGAGAAATGGCTTTGGCAGAAAGGGGCAGCCGATAAAGCTGCTAACAAATCACTTCAAAGTTTCTCTTGTGAACGCTGAAGAATTTTTCTACCATTACTATGTGCGTCTCTAATCCTTGTCCAGTGCCATTTTTTTTATTTGTTTTCCTCATACCTTCATTATCAATGCTGTTATCTTTTACTGGTTGCAGGTCAATTTGAAGTATGAAGATGATACACCGGTTGATCGCAAAGGGTTAGGAAGAAGCGTGATGGAAAAACTGCAGGCTGAACTTGTAAATAAAGATTTTGCATATGATGGTGAGAAGAGCCTGTTCACAATTGGTGCTCTTCTTCAAGTTAAAAAAGAGTTCACTGTCGTGGTTGAAGATGTGTCAACTGGAAAGTAATGCCTCAGTTATTTTGATTGATTTGTCATTATCTGCTCTGATGATAATTATCCCTAAATGCTAACTTGGCTTTCTTGCTTTCAGGACTCCTGCAAATGGCAGTCCAGCCAATGACAGTCCTTCTGGAAGTGACAGGAAAAGGATCAGAAGGCCCTACAATACGAAGACTTATAAGGTCGAACTCTCTTATGCGGCAAAAGTTCCTATGAGTGCAATCTCACTGGCCTTGAGAGGTCAGGAATCAGAGCACAGTCAGGAAGCAATTCGAGTGATTCACATTATTCTGAGGCAGCACTCAGCTAAGCAGTATGTAACTGTTTCATGCAATTCAGAGGGCATATTTTACAAATATTGCTGATATTATTGATGGTTCTATTCTGTCTTTAACCGTGTACCTTTTGGCTTGCAGGGGCTGCTTATTAGTACGGCAATCATTCTTCCACAACAATCCTAACAACTTTGTTGACCTGGGTGGTGGTGTACTGGGCTGTAGAGGGTTTCATTCAAGTTTTCGTGCAACCCAGAGTGGACCTTCACTCAATATCAGTCAGTTATCATCTATATGCCCCGTTTTAATCTGTACAGTAAGTACAATGATCATTTCTCTCTATGCAGTTATTATTGGTAATGTCTGCATGTATTAATATGTTGTGCAGATGTGTCCACCACAATGATTGTGAAACCTGGTCCTGTCATTGATTTTCTGCTTGCCAATCAGAAACTTAGTGATCCAAGCATGATTGATTGGGCTAAGGTAATGCTTCATGCTAAATATACAACAAATAGTATAGGGATGAAGCTTGAATTCCATTTCATCATATTTTTAGATGTATTTTTTTTGCAATTTTTTTTACTTCTGCAGGCCAGGCGTGCACTGAAGAATTTAAGGATAAAAACACATCCAGCGAACCAAGAACATAAGATTGTTGGTCTTAGTGACAGACCTTGCCGTGAGCAATTGTAAGTATCATGATGTGTTTTTGTTTGAATGGTTTTTATATTGTTTGCACTTTATTTTGTTTTCCAAGCTCCTTTTGTGTTCTCCATCTATTTCAAACATTTTCTAAGTACTTGGTGATTTCCTTGCTTATGTAAATTCACACTGAAACTTAAAAATGGTAACAATGGTGACTCTGAAGAGGACATTGTTTTTGATTACTTCATAAAAAAGCATGGCATAGACCTGCAAATATTGTTTGCACTTTATATTTTCTCCAAGCTCCTTTTGAGTTCTCCATCTATTTCATACATTTTCTAAGTACTCGGTGATTTTCTTGCTTATGTAGATTCACACTGAAACTTAAAAATGGTAATAATGGTGACTCCGAAGAGATCACTGTTTTTGATTACTTCGTAAAGAAGCGTGGCATAAAGCTGCGATACTCTGGTGATTTTCCTTGTATCAATGTGGGAAAACCAAAGCGGCCAACATATTTCCCAGTTGAGGTAACTATTATTTAAATCACAATGTTGATCCTTTGCTGTAAAGCTCTTTTTCCTTGCTAATGTTGTGAAGATTGTTTCCATGTTTACCAGTTATGTAGCCTTCTGCCTTTACAAAGATACAATAGAGCTTTGAGCACACTTCAGAGGTCAGAACTTGTTGAGAAATCTAGGCAGAAACCACAAGAAAGGATGTCTATTTTGTCTTATGTGAGTGGTTTTTTTGGATTAAAGCTAGCAATTTTTCCTTGTTATTATATAATAACAATAACGATTGGGCCCCAAGTTGGGTTATTTGATAGGTGTGGTTTTCTCATACTGTTCTTTTGTTCGTGTCAAATTGGGTAGGCACTGCAAAGAAGCAACTATGATGCAGAGCCCATGCTGAAGGCATGTGGGATTACAATTGCAAGAAGTTTCACAGAAGTTGATGGTAGGATACTGCAGCCCCCCAAGGTTGGTCATTACTGTTTATCCTTTATCATTTCAGATATCCTTTGTGGTTATGAAATTTTGATGGCATAAATCTTATAACAGTCTTTCGTTTAGATTAAAGCTGGGAATGGAGAAGACATTTTTACGCGCAATGGCAGATGGAACTTCAACAATAAGGTCAGCATGTATAGCTTATTCTTGTTTATGTGTATTTCGATTTTCATGATGTCACATGTAATATTTGGAATCTGTTTTTCAGAGGCTCATTAGAGCTAGCAGTGTTGAGAATTGGGCAGTGGTCAACTTTTCTGCACGATGCAATGTCAGGGGTCTTGTCCGAAATCTCATCAAGTGTGGAGGCATGAAGGGGATCGTAAGTTTATTTTCTCATTATGTTGTGCATTTCCACATGTGTTTGGTATTGCATTTTCACTTGTTCTTATTCACTTGTTTTGTATTGCAGATGGTTAAAGCACCTTTTGATGTAATTGATGAGCGTCCTTCAATGAGATGGTCACCTGCTGTAAGAAGGGTTGAAGACATGTTTGAACAAGTCAGAAACAAGCTTCCTGATGTACCCGAGTTTCTTTTGTGTGTTCTAGCTGAAAGAAAGAATTCTGATATTTATGGTTGGTTAATACTACTAAATCGCTGTTAACCTCTGCGGCGCGTTTTATTTTCCTCTAACATTATGCCATTGACCTTTACAGGGCCTTGGAAGAAGAAATGCCTTGCTGGTGAATTTGGGATTGTTACACAGTGTGTGGCACCATCTAGTAGAGTTAGAGTCAATGATCAATATCTTACAAATCTCCTACTAAAGATAAATGCAAAGGTATGTTTCCTCTTTCCCTTGAAATTTGTGACCATGGTTACATTTGTATATGGCAATTATATATTTTTTATATTATTTCCCTCCTCCATCAAACAGCTGGGTGGCATGAATTCGTTGCTCCAAATTGAAACATCCCCAGCAATTCCTCACGTATCCAAGGTCCCAACTATAATCTTGGGAATGGATGTCTTGCGTGGTTCTCCTGGACATTCTGATGTACCATCCATTGCTGCTGTAAGTATTAGTTTTGGCATTTGCTGTGCTAAATAATAAATATTAGCTACTGTAACAGTTTTTATTTTGTTTTTCTTAGGTTGTTAGTTCTCGTGAATGGCCTCTTATCTCAAAATACAGAGCTTCCGTCCACACCCAATCACCTAAAATGGAAATGATTGACTCATTGTTTCAGCCACGGGAAACTGAAGATGACGGTCTCATCCGGTAACAGATCTTACCTACAATAACTTTGTTAAGTTTGAGCTTGGTATACTTTGCTGAATGTCCTCTATATGTCCTAATGACACTTGCTTTCTCCCATTACTTGTTGGCATTTGCTGTTGTTTCAGGGAGTGTCTGTTTGATTTCTACACTAGTTCTGGGAGAAAGCCTGACCAAGTCATCATCTTCAGGTCTGTTATTATTTTAAATTATCTGGCTGCAAATCTTCGTAGTTAACCTTTTTTTGTGTGAAAAACACTGTTTGGTTGTGAAAATTGGTTGCCTATCTCCTGTTTCCTATGTTTTGTTATAGCACCAAGCTGATTTGTGTCTAATTATAGGGTCGGCATTAGTGAAAGTCAGTTTAATCAGGTGCTGAACATTGAGTTGCAACAAATCATCGAGGTACTTTTTGTTGGTAACTCTATTGGCACGCTTTATTTTGCCATGGTTCGTTTTATCTAAGTATCCTGTACTGTGTGATTGTCCATATTAACATGGTCCGATTACACCTTCAGGCTTGCAAATTTTATGATGAGAAATGGAATCCGAAGTTCACGTTGATTATTGCCCAGAAGAGCCATCACACTAATTTTTTCATTCCTGGAAAGCCAGAAAATGTTCCACCTGGTAATCTTCATCACCTACCTGTCTGCTGTTGTGATTGTGTAGGTTCATTTATTGGTGACTTATTATATTCTGGCTTTATCTGTAGGAACTGTCGTGGACAACAAAGTCTGCCATCCAAGGAACTTTGACTTCTACATGTGTTCGCATGCTGGAATGATCGTAAGCGTTATCTGCCTTTGTATTTGATCTACAGTCAATTGGGGTCGTTTCTGTTAGTTTTTGCCCAGGAATGAGAAATGTCCTACATTTATAACCGCACACAAGCAACAGTTTTCCGATTTAAACTTGTGCCTTCATACCATCAGGGGTAATAGATGCCCAAACTTGATGATGTTTTGTGTCTGCTTGTGCTGTTGTCGCCATGTTTCAGTGTGTATCCTAGAATTTCACTGAAACTTGGTTCTGCTGTCATAAGTTTGGCTAGGTAGACATTATTTTTTTTATGTGAACTGATTAGAGCTAATTACATTTTCTTTTCCCAGGGGACTACAAGGCCAACTCACTATCACGTTCTGCATGATGAGATTGGCTTCACTCCTGATGACCTGCAGGAGCTGGTGCATTCGCTCTCTTATGTGTAAGTACCAAGCAGAGGCTCGAACAAACTTTTGCTACCTTTTTGTCGTGTTATGAGAAAAACTAGCCTGCTCACAAGTGATTTTCTGGGACCTTATTTCAGGTACCAAAGGAGCACAACAGCCATATCAGTTGGTAAGTTATCTAGGCATCTTTATTTTGCGTTTGAAACTTGTACCACCGCCAGTAGCTTTGTGTATCATATATTCATATCCATGGGGACTAATTTCCTTGTTTTGCCTGTCTGCAGTTGCTCCCATCTGCTATGCACATCTCGCAGCTGCTCAAGTTGGCCAGTTCGTAAAGTTCGATGAGATGTCGGAGACGTCCTCCAGCCATGGCAAACATACTTCGGCGGGCAGCGTTCCCGTCCAGGAGCTGCCCCGTCTGCATGAGAAAGTGAGGAGCTCAATGTTCTTCTGCTGAGTTGGGCATGTGCCATGGTTTTACTTTTTGGTGGATGGTTGGGTCTGAACCCTTAGTTGTGTCAGGTGGCGGTAAACGCCCTTATGAACTTGTTGCAGTACTTGGTGCCTGCGTCACCTCAGGAAGACTTAAACCTGGTAGTAGGATGTTAGTTTGTTAAACATCGCTACAGTTATGCTGGGTGGCTGTAATGCCGGCAAGCCCAACTATGTGGAACCTGGTACTATGTTGGGTTGCTTGTTGCAGTGCCTGCCTGTCTCAGGAAGACTTGGAACCTGGTAGGATGTCACTGAACCAATCCTTTTAAGCGGTTGCTGGTTCGATCTCTGAGTTTTGCTGTCGTGCTTATTGTCTGTCCTGGAGGTTGATTTCTACTTCTTTGCATGCAAGTGTGATGTATGTTTCATTAGTGGCCTTAGCTTGAGATTGCACACATTGGCATGACTGGATTTCATTTGGAGCTCTGGACTGTGATACATATGTTTCAGTAGTGGCCCTAGCTTGAGGTTGCACTGGATTTCGTTTGGCATTGGGGGGGAGTTGCTGGTCTGATGGTCTGCAGTAGCCTGAGCGTTGGTATGGGATGAAGCCGGAGCTGTACCAGGCCGCACCTCTGGTGGTTCATACATGTTGCTGCGAATTGGGTACGCTACAGTGTCTTGGAAGATTAAAAGGGGCTTGGTAGCTTTGCTAAATATATGTTTTATCTTTTTAAGCAAATACCTAACTTTTGAACTTGATTCTCAGAAAAAGTTTTTAAATCATGCATGAGCACGAGCCCATGGTGCTTCACCCTAACACATCAAGGCCAGCAACATCATCTCGGTACGCTGACTGTTAAGAGGGAGTTGCACTGTTGCTAAATTGAATTAGAATGTCAAGACTCAACACTCAAGGCCATACTTGTTAGCACATTGATGCATCTATTTACAGTTTCGGCTCGTGATGGCATCAAATACAGATCAAATCTAAGACATACCACTACCAGCTCACAACATAATTAAATCATATCTCAAATAGTAGAAAACTTGCAAATTCTAACATCGTTAACTGTTTATACATCTCTGATATGTCTAAAACAAGCAGTAGTAGTAGAACTGTTATGTTACTGTAGTCTGCTACGCGATCACAACTTGCTTTTGCTAACTGAAGAAACAAAGCAGCCGGAGCCCATGAGTGCGTGCGGTGCAGGTGCAGCTATACAACGGGAACCAAGAACGCTATTGGCATGGGAAGCATGCTGGATTCCGGCGCGGCGACGGCGAAGCCTGGTCCTGCGTACATGGCCCGTGGCTTCCACACTATCTCCTCCTCCTCATCCTCCGTGTCGATGTCGTTGCTGCTCTCTCCGTCGTCGAGCCGCTGGTCGGCCTGCGATGGGCGACGCTTCTTGTGCACGTCCCAGCGCTCGGCGGACGTCGCGCGGCTGATCGGTATCTTGTACTTGCTGCTGCTTGCGAGGGAAGAAGTTCCTGAAGACGACGACGAAGAAGCAGGGCTCTCCGGCTTCTTGTGCGCGTCCCACCTCTCGACGGCGTCGGCCCGGTAAGGCTTGGGCGGCGGCGAGGTCACGTTCTTGCGGGAGGATCCGCGTCCGGCGCTGCTCCTGATTCTGTCAGCGGAACGAGGGCCTGATGATGCCGAGGCTGAGGGTCCTGCCGCGCTAGCCGGCTTGGTCTTGCGTGCGTCCCACCTCTCGTCGGCGTCAGCGCGGCCGGGCTTGGCGAGCGGCTTTGGGAGGATGGTGGCGACGCACGGTGGTGGCGGCGGGAGCAGCTGCAGCATGTTGCACTTGGGCGGGGTCGGGAGCAGCGCCGGGAGAGCCGCGTGTGCCACCTTGAGGTGCACGCGGGCAACCGGGACCGCCATGGGTGGAGTCGAGCAGAAGCGCCGCCAAGTGATGAGCCGATCGTGGAGAACTGGAGATGGAGCAGAGAGGAGAGGCGACGGTGGATGAGATGATCCTGCGTAGCTTGCGGCAGCAGAAATATATAGGCCCCAATCCGGCCATCAGGGACGCCTGGCGAGGGTGAATCGGTGTCGGTGTCTGAATTGGTGAATTCTCTCATCTCATCGACGACCTGCGTGGGCGCCACGCCATTTCTGAGCTAGTCGGATTCATGATTTACAGAGTTCTTGAAGAGATGCCGCTGTTGTTGTTGTTGGCATCTGGCGAAATCTTTTCCAATAGATTTGAACAAACCGCAAGATTCAGAGAAACAAAAGCGATCGGACGCTCCGGGCTTCGTTGCCGCCCATGCCCAGTCAATACAGCAATATGGCCGGCGCCCTGTTCGATGTCGATCGGACTGCAAGGACCTCACTCCTTGTCCACCTGGGAAGACATGGAAGCTCTCCAGCTCCAGCAGCGCTTTCCGCGAGCACCTGCTTGGAGTCAAGCAGGTTCCAAGTGGAAGGGGGTGCTATCTCTGCCAGTGCCACTACATCCTCTGAAACGGCCAAGCAAGAGACGGCAAGTGAAGCTGGCGCCGGCCCATCGACTGTAGCCCATACGGCAACAGCAAGGAAGCAGAGTAATCCGGCTGTATTCTATAAGAAGCCATTAAGAAGAGGGAGAGTATGACCAGAGATATGTTTACAGTGAAAAGGTTTTGAGCTGGAAGAAAGTTAAAAGTGGGAACCAGTGTGATTCAGGTCATCGTCATTAAATTCATGACAATTTGAAGAAGACGGGCATTGGCTTTAATCTGGCCTCAGGGTCGTAGTAAGCTCCCGCTAGAGGACAAGAGAGGAGGCATTTCGTCGAGCTGATGGTGTGCGGTGAAGACGACGGTTGTGGCTGCGGGCAGGGACGAAGCCAGAAAAAAATTTAGGGGGGGGCTAAACAAAAGTGCTACAGTGACTTAGCTCTACTTTAATCCCTCGTAATAGAAAAAGTATAATAGCTTGAAGTAGTCTTATATTTAAAACGTCAATTAACAATGAAATTCACAAAATACATCTAAAAAATAAATGTCTTAGCCCACCCTGCCTTATACATCTGCGTCTAAAATTGGAAGAAGAGCACTAAAAGTTCCACTAGCTTAGCAGCAGTAGGGGGGGCTAGAGCCCCCCCAGCCCCCCCGCTGGCTTCATCCATGGCTGCGGGCATGACCATGCATGTCAAGCATGGAGGCAGTTGTTGGTGTTGGTGGTGTGGATGATGTACAAGCAAGTTGATGCCACCGTTGTCGCCGATGGAGCGCGGCGTCGAGCCGTCGATCCGCTCCGGTGGGTGGTTGCTAGGAGGCCCGTCGGCGCTCCGGTGCACCAGCACTGCGTGGGATCGAGCACCGAAACCGAATCGAAGACTCATAGCGCGTGGCGCCCACGCAGAACAGAACACGTCGCTGCATTAATTCCGGCGACTCCGATCGGACTCACCGGATCTTTCCACCGACTCATCCCGCGTCCATGAGGGCTCGGGGCCTATATATATCTGCTGGTGCCACAAGAGATCATCTCATCAACGCAACGCCCTCTCCGCTTCATCATCCTCGCTCACCGGATCGAGGTGCTTCTCGATCGTGTGCGGCTCCGTGCGTTGTCTTCGATCGATCCATGGCGATCCCCGTCGCGCGCGTGCACCTCAAGGTGGCACACGCGGCTCTCCCGGCGCTGCTCCCGACCCCGCCCAACTGGAAGATGCTCCCCACGCCGCCGCGCGTCGCCGCCACTCTCCCGAAGCCAATCGCCGCCAAGCCCGGACGCGCCGACTCAGACGAGAGGTGGGACGCGCACAAGGCCAAGCCGCTGCCGGCCTGCTGCCCAGCGTCGTCCTCAGCCTTATCAGGGCGTCGTTCGCCGTTGCTGGCCAGTGGCCACCATCAGCAGCGGTGCTGCACGCGCGTCCCCATCCGAGATCTCCGAACCGCGCAAGAACGCAAGAACGTCGCCGCCGCCGCTCAAGCCAGGCCGGGCTGACTCCGCTGAGAGGTGGGACGCACACAAGAAGGCGGCGATCCCGGCTTCTTCGTCGTCGTCTTCAGCCATGCCTTCAGCCGCAAGCAGCAGCAGCATGTCGCCGATCAGCCGCGCGTCGTCCGCCGAGCGCTGGGACGTGCACAAGAAGTGTTGCCCACCGCAGGCCAAGCTGCTTGACGACGGCGAGAGCAGCAGTACTGGCAGCGAGGACATGGACACGGAGGAGGAGATACTGTGGAAGCCGCGGGCCATGTACGCTGGACCGGGCTTCGTCGTCGCAGCGCCGCAATCCAGCATGATTCCCATGCCGACAGCGTTCTTGGTTCCGGTTGCATAGCGCTGTGTGTACTCCACGAACTCATCGATCGGTTCAGCAAGTGTGATCATGTAGGGGTGCTACTGCGACCAACGATGCTTATTATGGTGTTAGAATTTGAATGTTTTATGTGTTTTGGAAGGTCTTAGATTTCATCTGAATTTGGTGCCTTTTGCAAGCCCAAAGTGTAAATCGATGCATCATCGTCATGAATTATTGATTGATTATGTTTCAATTTCAGCACTCCACTCGTTTGTCGTGTCAAAATGAATTACTAGCGTCTTTGCCTACTCAAAGTCAAAAAGGAACAACAGCACAAGTATACTACTGAAGTACAACTTTTTTTTATTAGGGAACGGATGGAAGCATCACAAGCTATAAGCACGATTTCCAATGGGTTGGGCTTATAAAACCACAGAACGAGACTCCGCACGCTGCTACCACAGTACCACCACATAAACGTAAACAAGTCCACATACAGTGCTGTGAAGTTCAATAAAATTTTGAGGAGGAGATTCCAACAAGCCCTGAAAAAATCTACAAAAATACCTAGTTAGGTTTTTAAATAACGAAAATGTATGTAGGCTTCTAAAAATTTGAAAAATCACAGAGATGTATATACCTGCCTAATAATAAAAAGCCAAAATTTCTCACCACCCTGATTTTGGTCCAACCCATTCTTTTGATCCGTCTCTCTCTAACTAACTATAAGGACAATGGAGGGTTTCTTCTACATGCCTGTCTATATGACATGACATATATATATGACACTTGGAATAACTAGAATATAACTAGGAATCCTAATCAAATACGAGATGTACGTCGTTCGTCTAAGGAAATCACCGGCCTGCCCAATGGTCTGTAGCGGATTACGCATACATAATAATGGAGTCAAAGTACAACACGTAATAACAGAAAAAACAATGTAAAGGAAAAAAACGAAACGGGAAATAGGAGACCTTGACCATGGATCCACGTGTTGTTGGTTTGTCACGTTTTCTACCCAATCTATATCTATATCTATATATATATATATATACCTAATATAATAATAAAGAGGCAAAATTTCAGGTCTTTTTTTTCGTCCAGCCCATTCTAATCTGGCCCAACCGTCCGGCCCACTTGTTCTTCTGTCATGCACTTCCCGTCTCCCACGCACAGCACCGCGGCTCCCTCCGTCTCGCTTCCCTCCGTCTCTCTTGTCTCTTCCCCGCTCGCCCCCGTCAGCCCGCCCCACCTGCTCGCTCCCCGTTTCTCACCCTTGAGGCATCAGCGCATGGGCCCAGGCGATGCGGGAGGCAGCTTCGCGAGATGGCCATTGGCGGCGAGAGAGGAAGCGGTACGGGTCTACGAGAGGGGACGACAGCTGCGCATTGCGCCCCGACGTGCGCGAGAGACAGCTTCGCGAGAAGGGCCGGCGGTGTGGAAGGGAGCTTCGTGAGAAGGCCCAGCTGCGGCGCTGGGGAGTTGTTCTCAATTTCAACTCGGACTCGGGATTTCCCTGGTGCGTGCAACACGATTTCTTCACCGAACAGGATTGGATTAAATTGATTCATGTTCAGAAGGTTTTGGGATCTCACCTCGTTTTTCTTGCGCGTGTCCTGCCTCTCTCACTCGGACCGGGCCACCGGCCACAGCCAACTGGCCAGGCCAAACCCTAGCGCGACGCGAGTGGGAACAGCGTGCGGCGGCTGGTGGGTGGTGAGGCAGCCAGGCGGGGGCGGCACGAGGCGGCTGGTTGGCGAGGCTGCGCGGCGCGCCGCTACAGATCCGGGCGGGCGGGGGCGGGCAGGCGGCCGACGATCGTGGTTCGCGGAAGAGGTCATTGCTTCTTGCTGGCTGGTTAATTGATTTCCAATCCTAATTTCCTATTGATTTTGTAGATCATTACTCCTCCGTATGAGTACTTGATTGCAATCTGATCCTTTCTATAAGTTGATAAGGAGAGGCTTAAGGTAACTATTTATGCTAATAAAATGCATATCATGGCATCAGCCTGAATCGGCTTTTGGATGTTCAGTCTATTGCCTACTGCGTGTATCTAGGTGTTCAGTGAACATTCAGTTTTAGATGTACTGGCATTTTAGCCTGAACTTCTACTTGTACATATGTTTTGTCTGTTTCCTTACTATTATTTTATCAAAAGTATATCAAATTATTCAAAGAAAGAAATAACATATTATTTCTTGCATATTTGGATATTCTATCAGACATCATCTTGTACCATGCAGAGCTATCCATTCTGAATTCCCACCTTGCATGTAGGTTGAAACAAAAAAGTTTTCTTATTGCAAGAAGGTGTGCATTATTTTCTATTGTTCACAACAGGAACAATTTATTATGGTTGCTACAGTATGGTATTGGGTTTGATGTATAATCATTTTTTATTGGACTGAAATTCAAAATTTATTAAGCTTTGTAGCATTGTTTATGCCAAATATTAAGCTTTAGTTGTCAAAAAAAATTATACATTTTTATATTTACCCACACTCAAAATCCTAGACCCGCCACTGCCAACATGACGCCGGTTGGCTTGAAATTGCTTTGATTCGAGTACATGTTCAATTGATAGTTTGTTTTGACACGTTGATGCTGGTAATCAGGAATTGATGGATGAATTTGCTTCTGCAAACACCACGGGTGATTGAAGATGTGGAAGGCGCGAGGACAACGTCCTCCATTGTTGATCATAATCAAAACAGTGGACCGCTGGTCGGTATCACTGCAAGCCATCAGTAACAGCTTTTCTGGATCCATTGTTCATGGATTGAAGCATCTTATCAGTACCAACGCCCAGAAGATAATTCATTGGTTGAAGCATCTGATCAGGATTCCTAGGACTTCTGTTGAACATTAACAACATTCTGGACATGAGCAAGAGGAAGTGCTTCCTTTAGTATGCCACTCGCTGGTTGTTTTTTGACTAATCATGTGTTCAGAGTGTTTTTTTATAAACGATTGGTATCACAACTACAATGATATAATAGGACATGCTGCTATTTGATTGGTCAAATGGAGATCCATTGTCTGATAAGAGTATTCCATTACTTGCAGGTGGTCAGGTTCATCACTCACGATCAAGTCAGCGTCAATACAAGTCTGTGCAGGGAGAAGCTCATGAAAGGGTATGCATGTGTCCAGCTTGACGAGATTGCTTTAAACTTTTCAATGTCTACCTCTAACATAGATTTCAGGTACTTTTGGGTGTCTAGGTAACATAGTGCACTTTGAATAGGTAACTGCACACTCTAGATGTTTTGTCCTGTCTTTCAGGTTAAAATGAGTCTCTCTTGACTACGAATCCCAAGTTGCAAGCCCATCTCAACTATTCTGTCTGAAGCTACAATATTAATTCTTGCAAGCAAGTTGCAGATCTGCTCTGCTTCAATCAGCACCAATGCTATTTTTTTCGACCTGGGAGCTGGGACTACTGATAGAAGTATTCAATCATTTGATCCACTTGCCTCCAGTTCGTGGAAGAAGGTAAGGAACATGCCACATTATGCTCTTCTGCTGAAGTCCTGAAGTAAAACTCTAGCTCTTACTCAGGCTGTGTTAGGTTCACTGGAAAATGCTTCTGCTTCCAAAAAGCAGAATGCCAACCAAATAGGTGGTTAATATATATCTTTTAGTGCAAAGTAGGTGTTTGGGTGCTGCTAACAAGATGTCATTAATGTGCAGGTTCCTGAGGAGAAATCTCTAGAAGCATTGACTGGCATCTCAACTTTAGTATTAAGGTTTGTCATATATAAAAGTTATACTCCCTTCATTTCAAATTGTAAGTTGTTCTGCCTTTTCTAAATACATAGCTTTTACTATGTATCTTAGCATAATAGATATCTAGGTGTGTAGCAAAAGTTACGTACCTAGAAAAGACTTACAATTTGGAATAGAGCCATGGAGTAGATGCTAAACATGATTTGTTGCTTTCATCAAGAAGCAAGTAAGAGGAACAACAACTAGCTACACCTCCCTGGGCGCTTGATGCAATGACTATCCTCGGATTCAACGAATCTATGACATTGCTGAGGTATTTTATTTTGTTTGCGGACCATACATGAATGTTGATTAAGGTCTCTATAGTTTTGGCCTGACTTCTGACTTTTGGATGGCAGGAATCCCCTGTACCTGGCTGTTATATTTGTTGTCTTCCTTGTTGGAAAGGCCATTTGGGTAGAGTTAGACATTGCCACTGAATTCCAAAATGGCTTTGTGAGTATTCAAATCACAATTCTATTGTTCTATTTTGAAGTCTCCTAAAGGTTTTGCAAACTGATATCGTTACGCTTGTAATGTTACACAGCTTCAAGCCATTCTTCCAACCATTCTTTCACTGTCCACAAAGTTTGTTCCCACTATAATGAACATTTTGAAGAGATTAGCAGACGAGGGGCAAGGACCTGCAGCTTCGGACAGGCAACCAACATATCGTTCATCATACAGAAGTGTGACATCTGCAGGGTCGTCGTCCAGCATAACTGCCACAGAGAATGGACCCGAATATTCAAGCCAGTGGCAAAATGATTTAGGGAATTTTGGGGCTGGGAGCTGCCTATATATTGATATCTAACTGAAATAAGGTTGACCCAATTAAACCAGACAAAGATAGCTAGCTTTAGGTGACTACGCAATAAAACGTCCCGTTATGATGCACTACACGTTTACCACTAGCATGAGTACTGACAATAAATTATATATGTCCCGGTGCAACGCACGGGCATGTTTTGCTAGTTAACACCTATATATGTTAGAGCATCTCCAAGAGTTTACCAAATCAACTTGGCATCCATCTATTTTTGGCAAAACAGAAAAAACTGTACTCCAACAGTTTGGCATCCAATTTGGCAAATTTTAGCAACTTGGCAAATTTCCCCTCTCCACGCGTATATTTGCGCGCTGAGCGCGAGCGTGCATCCGGCTTCACGTGCAAATTTAAGCGGGGCTCTTCATTTCTTAGCGGAGCTCTTCGTTTCTTAACAGGGCTCTTCGTTCGCTTAGCAGACCTCTTCTTATTTTACCAAATCTAAATGGCAAACTCTTGGGCTGGTAGTCCGTCCAATTAACGCGGTGTCCGTCCATCGATCCAGTTTTTTGGACTGGTAGTCCCTTTACGGTACGAGAAGGAATGGTCACACGAGCAAGACTCTCGAGCCCTAATAATAATAATAACTCGACCTGCGTGTGGAGACAACCCCAGACGTTATGTATACTAAAAAATCTCTTAACCTCTGCCCTACGCATACACAGTGATACTGCAGCTCCCGTGAGACTAGACTGACCTTACACATGCTGTGCTTGGCGTGGGAGAGACAAGGGGATTTTTTCCAACACGCAGATAGACTGCGTCTCCTCCGACCAATAAATCTACTTCCGAGGAGATTCGAACTCTGATCGGCAGGGCACAAAGCGCCTAGCTAGACCAATCGGACTAGCGTTCGCTTGCTCAAGCCCCAACAATAAATTCCCACCACTTTGAAATTGAAATGCTTGATTGTTTTTTTCCGTTGCAACGCATGGGCATATTTTGATATATCCGGCCCAGGTGGGGTTGGCCGAGGCCCAATAAATTAAGGTTGTCCGGACCCCAACAGTTTTTATACACACCCACTCGGGGAAAGGCCCAATGTCCCTAAAAGACTAGTCCAATAGAGGAAGGGTGGCTTCTCTCTTTTAAGGTGGTTTCCTCCTCCCAAGCTAAGCAAGGTGGAATTATTCAGAGGCTCACACGGTCACCGTCCGACTACAACTAGGCCACTTGGCCTTTTTTTTGTTGCGTCTTTGCCAGCGGGGTAATAGTGGAGGATGTCCTCATCATTCCCACCCCCTTAAACAAGAGCCCAGCTTTGATACCAAATGATACATCCGGCCCAGGTGGGGTTGGCCGAGGCCCAATAAATTAAGGTTGCCCGGACCCCAACAGTTCTTATGCACACACACTCGGGGAAAGGCCCAATGTCCCTAAAAGACTAGTCCGATAGGGGAAGGGTGGCTCTCTCTTTTAAGGTGGCTTCCTCCTCCCAAGCTAAGCAAGGTGGGATTATTCAGAGGCTCACACGGTCGCCGCCCGACTACAACTAGGCCACTTGGCCTTTTTTTTTGTTGCGTCTTTACCAGCGGGTAATAGTGGAGGATGTCCTCATCATATTTGCTAGTATAAAAAATCTATATAAAATATCGCACGAAGATATCTTTAGAAGCTTAAATATTATAGTTACCTCAAGAAAAAAATGACAAAATATCTAGAACAATCTAGAAAATTCCCAAAACTTTCTAATTGATATCTTAATGTGTTTTAAAAACATTTCATAAAAAATATGAGATGCAACCAACATGAATATACAACATACATTTGATGTTGAACGCGTTCATGTTGGTCTCGTGTTTTCTATTGTGGAAATTTTTGAAAATGCATTTGAACATTGTTTATAATATTTTTGGAATTTTTTAGACTTTGGTAGAGCAAAAATATGATGTTTTTTGAAAGCTCCTTGAGAGTTTTTCATAAACTCTAAATATTTTTATTTGGGTTTGTCGAGTTCTGATATATCTCGAAGATTTTGCTCAGAATATTAAAACCTTATGTATATATTTAGTTTAAAAACCTTATTAGGTATTTACCTAATTTTGAAATGAAAAGGATTAAACCACCTTTAAAATGACATCTAAACGGTAGAAAATTAAAACAATTTGGAGTTGATGGAGAAATAATGTGTCCCATCCACAACCCCATCACCCACCTCCCAGTTTATCGCCACCTCAGCCTGCACTTCCCGAATGTCTTCTGCTAGATTCTTTTATCTCTTCCCACCCAATGCTCTACGGTCACCAACTCACCATGTTGATCGCCGCACAGGTCACCGATGTCCTCACCGTCCAGTCGTCCACATCCTACTACCACCGCCACAGCCTATGTCCTTCCATAACGTTGTGGTCGGTCAGCCCCTCTTGCTGTGGCTACGCACGTGCTAAGATTTTGCCATGTCAAGAAAGCATGTAGTCATGGAGCCAGCTGGTGATGTGGATGAATCAGCCACTCGGCGTCCTGCACACAGCACACGGGAACAAAGTTCCCTCCGCGCGTCGGCGCGTGGAGCCTTGCTTGTTTCTAACAGGCAGCTGCCGAAATGCATCTCCTGTGCACAGCGTCGGATATGATCGAGCACCGAAACCGAGTCGAACAAGGTTGGCGTCGCGCCCACGCGGCAGGCCGGCACGTACGAGAATGACTCCGATCGGACTCACCTTGATCGACTCTTGTCCGGCGTCCCTGGGCTGGTGCCTATATATCTCTGCTGCTGCGGCTACCAGCAATCATCTCATCATCGCCTCTTCGCTCCATCTCCTCTGCTCGATTGAGACGCTTCTCGATCGTGTGTCGTCGTCGCGATCCACCATGGCCGTCCTGGTTGCTCGTCGGTGTGGCGCCCACGCGGCAGGAACGTCGGTGAATGATTTCTGACGTACGGCTCCGATCGGACTCACCTGATGATGATAACCGTCACCGACTCGCGTCCCTGGGGGTGGGGCCTAGCCTATGCCTATATATATCGATCGGCTGCTGCTGCTGCCACCGGCGATCAACCCATCATCGCCTCATCTCCTCTGCTCGCTTGAGGCGCTTCTCTTCTCGAGTGCGTCTCCGTCCGTACGTCGCCTTCGATCCTCCATGACGGTCCCGGTTGCACCTCAAGGTGGCACACGCCGCTCTCCCGGCCAAGTGGAAGATAATCCGGTCGCTGCTACCCGCGCCTGTCGCCACCATCCATTCCTCCCGAAGCCTGGCCAAGGCAGCTACTACCTCAGCGTCATCAAGCCCTCGTTCCGCTTTCGTCAACAGCGCCGGATGTGGATCCTCCCGCAAGTAACATGTAGGTTTTGAAGGAGTTTCCAATTAGAAATTGCAAGTGATGATTGTGGATAGTTGCAAGATATGGCATGCCCTTTTTCTGATGGTTTAATTTATTTCCTGCTGAACACGATGCCAGGCGGGTAAAGCCGGAGAACCTCGTAGAGAATCATGGTCACCTGCAAAATGAATCGGAGAGTGTTAGTGGTTTGTTTCATTGTTTGCAATATCTTATCTTACTATTACTATTACTAATTAGAGGTTCCAACGAAGACATCACGTTAATTCTGAGCAGACGCTCTAGGACAAAAATAAATCCTAGAAATTCTGATAATAATAAAAAAAATATTTGGCCTTTAATTTAGTAGACTTGAATCATCATCACTAATAGTAACCATTAGATCTATTGTTGTTTATTAAAAAAATACACACTATTGCTGTTATAAAAAATACATAAAGTGGCCCCTAAATTTTGCATCTAAATTACCCACCTCTACCATTCCAAAAGATAATTAAAAATAAACCCCTATATTTGTAGATAAATTATTCATGTCTGTCGTTATAAAAAATAATTCAAAATAAGTCTCTAAATTTGCATCTAGATTACCCACCTTAGCCATTATGAAACATAATTTAAATTACCCTCCTAACATTGCGTCTAAATTACCCAACTTTGTCATTATCAAAGATAATTTAGAATAACACTCTAACTTTTATCTAAATTACTCACATCTGCCTTATGAAATATAACTTAAAATGCCTCCTAATAATTTTATAAATTATCCACCTTTATCATTGTGAAAGATAATTCAATGTAATATTCTAAGTTTGGATTTGACCTATCCATATATCTCGTTGTGAAACATAATGTAAGGTATTATCATTATATTTCCATGTACCTTATCCATTATAAAAAAATAAACAAAAAAATATTTGCAATCTACACGTATATATATATACAAGAAAATAAATCAATATCCGTAAAGTACGATACATATATTTTTAAATGATAAACTTCTATAATCATGAAATATGATAACTATAATGCTATCATCCATATACATTAGGATAAATATTTATTTTAATAACCTATGAAACATAGAAAAATGTTCACTTAACAAACCACGTAGCAATAACACTTTATATTAATACTCCATGATAATAAATTGCATAAGTTATTATTTTAAATAAGTTTATACATTTTTACTAAAAGATTATGTCATACATCAATATTATAAATTTAATTTTATGCACTCTATGATATATAAATAATACTACATATATATGTGATATAACAATTCAATATGTTTAGTGTCCAGATGCAAGCAGAGTTTCAACTTATGTGGAAAACAATACAACTAGGGTCTAGACTCTTTTCTAATGAAAAACAATTTTAAAATAATGATAAAATACTAGAATTTCTAGTTAACATGTGAAAAAATTGCAAAAACTTGATTAAATTTAAAAGATAAACTATAGATTTACGAAGTCACAAAAAGGATTATATCAAGAATTTATATATCTTAAGATTAGATTTCAACTAAATACATATCACATTAAAATGGATAAATATTAGAAATTCAAACAAGAGGTCACCACTGGAGGCTGCATGTTAATCCTCCAAAGACTTAATACGAAAACAAAAAATAGATCCTAGAAATTTCCATAAAAATTAGAAACATCTTACCATCAATTAAGTATAACCTAATCACCATTGAGAATAATAATAGTTATTGGATCTATTCTATTTTCTAAATATTTTCTTAACAACTCATATACTAATTATACTAACAAATTATTTATAAATTATATAGATTGTTACTTTAAATATATTTATATATTTTGACTATAATGTTTGACATGTCTATATTGATAGGAAAATTCAATCATCTTAGGGAGTGTGGGAGACCACTGGTGGTTGTATTTTTTCTGGCCCTTTAAAAATACTTTAGAGTAAAAAGTTGATCATTATTAGGTTTATAAGTATTAAAATTCTTTTGAGGTTAGCACTGCTTGGCTAAGATTTCACTTCAAGCTCCATGACTTTAAGCGATATGGTGCATGTTTCAAATAATGGCTTATGATATTGCAATACATAAGAACATACTCTATGACCTAAAATCCATATTCTAAAAAAGTGCAAAAAGGAGTGTTAATGAAGATACAATTAGCAGAATTTCAACTTAACTTGAGGAGAGAAAATAATACGTAGCAATCGATAAGAATAAAATTTGAAAAATCAAAATTTATATTCATGACTTCATAAGATACATGATGCAACAAGAGCCACCATGATTAATGCTAAGGTTTGAAAGTAATTGCATTTTCAAAATATGCAGAGGTGCTATGCAAAGGGAAAATATTAATATAGATTAGTTCATTGAAAAATAATAATTAATAAGTTTATGATAACTACATATAAACTACGGAATATCTATTATGTCTATTATGTTCGAAAATAAATAAAGAGAAAAACATACAATTTACTATAAGTAGTTTTTTATTAGTCAGATGTACTCCCTTCATTTCAAATTATAAGGCGTTTTTGAGTTTTTTTTAAACAGATAGCTTTTACTATACACTTAGATATATTGCCTGGATATATAGTAAAACCAATATACTATCTAGATATATAGTAAAACCAATATATTAAAAAAACTAAAACGTCTTATAATTTAGTCTGATGAGATTATTAAACAGTACCTAATACTTATATCTCCTAAAATTTTAGCCCGTGCAAGAGTAGGGGTTAATGGACTAGTATTATAAATGGGAAATGGAAATCGCGCAATTTTGACAAGTGCTCGCTTGGTAGTACTCACTATTTTGAGGCGGCTCAGGCTGTCGTATCCCGGTTTGTTCTTCCCAAACAGGTCAAGGACTTCCTCCCTTGCACGGTCCTGCCATTCTGGGTGCATGCTTAGTAGGACCATTGTCCATGTTAGCAGCACTGATGTCGTCTCCATTCCTGCAAAGTAGAACAGCTTACACTCCTCCATAACATCTTCAATCGTCATTCCTTGGCTGGACTGGCCGTTCTCGCTTGTCTCTCTCATGTTTGATTCCAGCAGTAAGCCCAGTAAGTCATCTTTGGCGCTTTCACCTTCTTTCACAGCTTGCATTCTTTTACCAATTAAACCCCGAAGAATCGACTCGATCTCATTTTTAATTTGGTGAATCCTTCGGTTGGTTTTGGTAGGCAAGGACCTGAAAGAGGCATTTTCCGATCCCATGCATCACTAATAGAGTGGTATTGTTTTTGGATGAAGTAATCGCTAATAAAATACAGTACTTATGGGATGCGAAAGAAGATGAACCAGATGCATCCAATTTCAGTAATACTAATCAGTAGGTCAGTAGTGTCCACGGTTCAAAAAGGTGATGCCTTAGGCTCGCCTAGGCGCGGCTAGTCGCGCTAGTCGGAGGGTGTCCGCCTGGCCTATGGGGGTAGGCGGACCTCTAGGCGGTGGCCAACTGTTGGCGGAGAAAGGAGGCTAGATCCGCCAAGGCAGGGACGCGTGGGGGCGGCGCGGAGGTCAGGTGACGATGGGGAAGGAGGTAACATGGGGCAGCGGCAGCTGGTCGGGGAAGAGGCGACGCCAGGCGGTCGCAATAGGCAGATCCCCCAAGGCAGGCACGCGTGGGGGCGGCGCGGATGTCGGACGGCAGTGGGGGGAGGAGGTAACATCGTTGGGGGCAGGGGCGGGGGCCGCGGCGGCCGGTGGGGAAGGAGGCAGGGGCGCAGGCGAGATGCAGTCGCGAGCAGACGAGTTGTCTTCTGGAGGGAGAGAGAGAGAGAGGAGAGGCCAGGAGAGGAGGGGATAAGGGGATAAGGTGTCGGTGGGGGTTACAGGCCTACAACATGAGACTTGGGGCTTTTAACTGGGCTTTTTTCTCCTCTTTCTCTCCAATATTGACCACTTATCTCCTATTTTTTTCTTTCCTTTTAAGCATATATGCATGTATTATTCATCGCCTAGCCACCGCCTTGGAAACGCCTAGGCTCGCCTAAGCTCGCCTAGGCTCTAGGCCATGGGTCACCGCCTAGCACCTTGAACATTGGTAGTGTCAGTTTGATGTTGCAGAACAGGAGGTACATGACGTTGAGTAAATTAGCAAGGACATACAGAAGTATCAAAACTCACATGTATCCCGGAATGGCAAACTTCTCAATGATGGACATGAGGCGCTCAGCTTGCTCGGCCTGTAGCTGGAAAATCTTTCTTCCTTCAAGGTAGCTGCTGCCGAATGCAGTGCGAGAGATGACATCTCCGGCGAGAATCTGAAACTCGGGGTACACATCCAGCTCGTACGAGCCGTCAGAACCAAGTGACTGAGCCCATCGGCCTACAAGCTCTTCACAGCACGCAGAAAACGCCGGCAGCATGAGCTGCAAGGTTGTCCGTTGTCCACACTCACATGATCAATCACAAACTCGATCGAAGTGAACAAAAGTACAAAGCACAAGAGTACAAGAAAGATCGCAGACAACAAACATATGAAACAGTTCTATATACCTTGAGCTTCTCGAGATGGAATGCAGGGTTGAGGATCCTCCTGTGCTTGACCCACTTCTCGCCATCGTAGTTGGCTACTCCATCGGCAAACAGCTTGGTAAACGCCTGGAGCTTGGGCTTCTCGAAGTGGCCCAACATCACGTCCCTTACCAGGTCCGGGTCGGTGACGGTCACTCTGGGGATCGGGCCGAACCACGAGAAGCACGTCTTGCCGTGTTCGAGGACGGCGCCGTGGACAAACGGCAAGACATGGCCGGCGATGTCGTGGCACCGCAGCGGCAAGGGCTTGGATGCGGCATCCTTGTCTAAGCGGCGGTACTCCTTGAGGTCACCGGTGAGGAAGCGGTACGACGTGCCCCGGAGGCCCTGCGCGCGCAGCGCCCGCTCGAGCCGCCGCGGCTCCCACCACAGCCGCTCGAGCAGCCGGGCGGCCTTCCACAGGAGCAGAGCGCCCAGGAGACCGTAGATGAGGAGGCTCCATTGCATCGAGGCGACTGCACTCGCCAACGCTCCAAGAACCATTTTGCTCAGCTCCTAAGTGAAACTGGAGAAGGAAGCAGAGCGCGGTCGCTAAAACAAACGACAGGGTTGCTCCTCTTATAAACAGTTAGTCGCAGCCTCACTGGTTGGTTGGTTGGTCCATTAGCTGCTGACGGCGGATCGAATAATTAAGCGGGAGGAACCAATCTGAAACTATGGTGGGCTGATCACATTTACCACACGGAATATTTGTAAGGAAAGATGCCGCCTAGTATACGACAACAGAGCACTGATTAAGATACTAGTGGACAGAGCACTGATTAAGATACTAGTGGCTACTAGTACAGTGCCTGTGTAAAATGATGCACATCAACCAAACGATAATTTTTTTCCAGAGTTCAACTTTCAAACAATTATATATAACCATGTATTAAATCCGGGAAATACTTATACATAACAAGGCATAATAAAGTTATTTCTCACATTAACCATCTAATTTACAATCTGCCTAAGTCATTAAACATGTCTTGGAGGTCTTCAGAGAAGCTGTCAAAACATTCATTTGCACGGCTCTTTAAAATTTTGGTGAGTTTGGGATTCGATCCTGCGTCTCGTACCTTTGAAAAAAAACATATACTTAAATTAACAAAGGTTGTGTTTAGATCCAAAATTTGGACCAAAGTTTGCCATCACATCGAATATTTAGACACATGCATGGAGCATTAAATATAAATAAAAAAACTAATTTCATAGTTAGGTAGAAAATCGTGAGACGAATCTTTCGAACCAAAGTAGTCCATGATTAAACACTATTTACCAAATAAAGCCAAAACATGCTACAGTACACTTTTCAGCATTTTCAACTCAACTAAACACAGCCAAAGGGGAAAATTTGATGAAATAAATGCAAGCATGATCTTCCTTCATGTACGTATCTGTAATTCTGTATGATGTCAATGGAGCACAACTGACCAATCATTAGGAAGGCAACAAACTTCTTTCTATCCTTCTATTTTCACCCAAAATTTATCATTCTTATCTCATCATAGCATGCTCCGTGTTCCCAGAATTATATTTCACTAAAGCCTATAAATTTAATTGATGTAGGAACAGTAGCTGGCCCAAAGTAGATTCTGAAATTCTTCCAAAGAAAGTACTATATACATCTCTTATATAAATAGTGAGGTTGTTGCCAAATGAGATTATATCTAAGGTTGTTGCCGAATCTAGAAACAATTAGGAATCTGCTTATTTGAGATCCATAGTATAATAGTGCAAATAAAACAGTCACAAAAACAAATATTTCTTTAACACATTATGAAATGTCGAACTCCATTTTTCATACTAATATTCTAACAATTAAATTCAACATCGCCCAAAATCTTCCCAAATGCTTGGAAATTAGTTTCTGGTGGATATCAATTTGGTACTAAAAAGATCTTGATCTTTTTAAAAACTAACTTCAATGTAAGGCAAAAGACAGTATTAAATCAATTATCTTTTCTTTTATTGTATACTGGGAACCCTTTCACGTGAAAAATATCAAATCAAGAGAAATAAAAAAAATATCTGCAATATAATGCTGAAGTTCTCTAATTATGGTGATTATTACAATTCCAATTTTGCTACTCCCTCCATTCTAAATTATAAGTCACTTTGACTTTTTTGGTTCATCCATTTTGCTATGTATCTAGGCATATTATTTGATCTAGATACATAGTAAAATAAATGTACCAAAAAAGTCAAAACGACTTATAATTTGGAATGGAGGGAGTACCAGCTAAACACGTGCTCACTCAAGCTACACACATGCTGCACTAAAACCCTGAAATCCAATGTCACCTGGTGTTTCTAATGTGTCACTGTCTCTTCTCCACCTGCCTAAGCTAACTCGTTTTTTTCCCCCTAGTCTGTTATCCTGAACAACAAATAAGTTAAGGAAATGGAAACAAATAGTTTAAGAAAATCCAGGGGCTTCTCATGAGTCATGACAAGAAAATGGAAACAAATAGTTTAAGAAAATGGATAACTCTATATTGCATTTTTCATCTAAATTTAAACAGGTAAGCAAAGGACAACTGAGTACAGATTGAATTTCCCTTCTAAAGTTAATTTGGTTTAGTCTCATCTCATGTTTCTATCTTTAAGCCATCGGTTAAAAGATCATGCAAAGGACAACTGAGCATGGTAATGAATGCATTAACTGGCTAGGAGATGACATCGAATAAGCACAAAGAAACATGTGAAATTAATCACCAGAGTTGTGCAAAACCCACTCGGCCAAGAAGGCTTCACTATAGGTGCAGCAAAACCACATGCAGATCAACCTCTTCTTCAAGCTGCCTCAGAAATTTCTTGACCTGAACAATTTTCACAGGGTTAGTAATTCACATCAGGTAACACCATTACAGTATAGCGAAAAATAAATTCAGGGCTCAAGATATCACCAACTTCCTATTCAAGCTGCAACCTATACTGCCGCATCCTGTGGCTATCTTCCATCGTCCTGCCACCATTGCTAACCAAAAAACAATCACTGCATCACTAATTTGCTGGGAAGAAACCAATTCAAGAAACAATAAGCAACAAGATTGTTGGTTGACTAAACAGACCATGGTAATAAAAAAACGCTTCATTTGAGGGGAGAAATAATCTTCAGTTCATGGCAACATTACATATAGAATGTAAAAAGTAAAAAAAAAGGGCATGAAACAGATATAAACATAAGAAACTTACAGTGCTCAATGGCAATATAGCCTTCAGTATACGATGATCAGCCTGAAAAGAGATCATATCAGATAAATTTGCCCTCAGGAAACAGCCAGGATCGGCAGAAACATTGCAATTCAGGTTGCCCATGAACCCAACATATAACGCTCCTAAATTTGATCTAATCGTCAAATAATCATGTACAATCTTTCCAAAAACCAATAAAATTGTATCGAATCTCACCGCAATAAGCAGCTTCTAAACCCTCTTTGCAGCCCCTCACACATGACATCTCAAAGGCTGTGCATAGACATGGCCGATCAAACTCACCTGATGGGAAGAGTTCCTGCACGGAGCAGCTGGGACAGCCCGGGAGGCAGGGGAGATGGGAGAGTGGTTGAGGGCAATATCGAAGCCCTGTTAGGTTGATCTCCTCCCGACTCGGTCCAACAGCCGAGTCAGGGCCTTGATCCACGCTCTGATCGGGGGCGCCTAACCGAGCCATGGTTGGTGGGCCCCCGTCGCACAACGCCATATAAAAGAAGGTGGGGGCCGGGGCACTCGGTACGAGGTTCACTGCGCCGCCAGCAACCCCACCCACAACCCTAACTAAGGATGAAAACGGTCGGAAACGGTCGAAAATAGACTTACGAAATAGAAAATGAAAGCGGTTAATTCGGTACATTTCTACATTTTAGCAATTAAAGAATACAAAAAAGAGTTGAAAATGGTTGTGAAACCAATTGAAACTGATAATTTTTTATGTTTAAAAACGGAATCATAATATAGAAAACGAAAACGGTCGGTTTGGGATATTTTCGTTCCGTTTTCATCCTTAACCCTAACCGATTTAGGGAGGCGCTGCCAGCGACAGAAAGCCCCACTGCCTCGCCGCCGCCGGGACGCCACCGCCTTGCACTGCGCTCAACCCTCTTCATCAACCTCACCACTGACACCTACACCATGACTTCCAGCTCCTCCAAGCCCAATGGTCAGGCCTCCATTCCCTTCTCTCTCTAGTTCAAGTTCTAGGACGGATTACTTGTTTTCCTAAGTACATACCCTCCGATCTAACCTAGGTGATCCTACTTATCTAACAATGGTATCAGTCGCCTACTGTAGTGTGTAGATCTAGTTTCTGGGGAAGAAATCGATAAGAAATTAGAAGCAGATGAATAGTTTTCCAGATCTGAAACCCTAACCCTAGCCCCAAGTAAGAAAAGAAAGAAGGCCGATGGGACTTACCTGCTAACCACCACCGCCGACTGCCCTAGACGGCAGCGGGAAGGACCTGAGCCGCCGGAAGGCGCGACCTCGCCACCGCGTGGATCCGCCTTGGGCTCAGGGGTCAAGGACATCGCCACAAGGCCGCTCGACACCCTTGGGCGAGCGCGTGCGCCGGTGAGGGGCCCTGCGGCGGCGCTGCCACTTTCTCCTTCGGATCACAACAGGCGACAGTCGTTGCTTCGCTGTGGTGCTGAGAGAGAGAGAGGGAGGGAGAGTGAATGCCCTTGGATTTTGGGGGAGCGGCCGTAGTTGCGGTTTTTGTTCTGCTGAAGAGGGCGGAGAGCCTTTGATCCCGCTAAACGGCCAGGATCGCCCGGGCCACCTTTCAGCCCAGGCAGGAGAAGCAAACCCCGGCCCAGGCCCAGGTTGCGGCCTGGGCGCGAGGAGTGCTGCACGACGAGTGGGCCGCAGGCCGCTTTTCACTAGCGGGCCAAAATGAACTGCAGCTTTGTTTTAGTTTTATTACTTTCAGAAGCGTTTTTTCTTGATGAATTATGTATTAAGTTTTAATGTTTAATCTCTGCTCAAATTTGAACTAACGGGAGAATTTGTTTAGAGAGTAGTTACGTCCATAGAAATGCTTCCGATAATTTTATTTTAAGATTATTTTTGCATGTTTCCGCTGTTATGATTACGTTTATCCTCTAATTAAAATTGGAACCAACGGGAAAATTTAATTGGAGGAGTAGTCCGATTTGTTTAAATTAAATTATGATATTGTTATTTTTCGGACCAAAGTTGATGATAACAATATTTTAAGTTTATTAATGAGTTTTTCCAATCATTAGTTCTATTTCTACCCAACGGTGATATAGAATTAATATAGAAGAATATTTTATTTATGATATTGCTATTATCTAGCCAAAGTTGATGACAACAATATTATAATTTTTATTATGTTTTTATACATTAGTTCTATTTTTGCCCAACGGTAATGAAGAATTAATGTAGAAGATTATTGTATATTTTAATTTTGACCAACGTTAAATTACGACATGTAATTATTATGTCAAATATTTCTCATTTTCTCTGACGTTGTTTTCAGGATACAACCCAATGATATTTATCTCGTCCATTTCTCCTCTCAATAGAAACAACTATAATATATGGTGAGAGAAGCTTGAGATAGCACTTGCGCTATCCGATAATGACCTAGCACTTACCTCTCCTTGTCCCACTGAACCAGTGGACCCGGTAAAGGAAGCAAATGAGACTGATGCAGCTTTCACTGCTCGGCAGCGTGACCATGCAACAGTGAGAATGACGTACGATCTTGATCATGCGAAGTGGGATATTTCAAACCGCAAGTGTTTGATAGTGATTAAGGGCTCCATTGAGGATTCAATAAGGGGTTCGATCTCAGAATGTACCACCACCACTGTGTATCTTAAGAAGGTGGAGAGTCAGTTCACTAGCTCTTCAAAGGCTTATGCAAGCACTCTTATTAAAAAGTTACAACTTATAGCCAAATAAGTGGGACATTAAGAAGCTCATTGCCATGTGTGTGTAAAAAGGGGAGAGACTTAAGAGCTCACATGGTGACTCAGCCAACCATGTGAAGGAAAATAAAAGAAAAAATTTTAACAACAAGAATGCTAAACCACAAGGGAGACCTCAGTGGGACAATAGCTCCTCTTCTAAGTCACAAGGAAAGGCCCCTTAGAAAGATCACTATCAGAAATCCAACTATGTTCAAGTGGAGAAGGACACTTGCAGATGGTGCCACAAGACTGGACGCTACCAGAAAGATTGTTCAGAGTTCCTGAAGCACCTGATCAGAAAATGTGAGGACATTATTACATTTGTAGATGAGTCCTTTTATTTAAGTTATGCAAAATCTACTTGGTGAATTGAGTCAAGTGTAACTATTCATGTTGCAATTTCATTACAGAGATTTCATACGAGGAGGACCCTGCAAAGAGGAGAAAGACACATTAACGTAGCAAATGGAGTTAAAGCTGAAGTAGAAGCCATTGGAGAACTCCCATTAGAATTAAATGATGGCTTTGTACTTAAGCTTACATACGTCCTTTATGTACCCTCTTTGTGTAGAAACTTAATAAGTGTCTCATGTTTAGACAATGATGGATATGATTGCTATTTTGGTAATGGCCAATGTAAGATTATGTTTAATAATAAGTGTGTTGGTCTTGCCTTCAGATAAGACGAGCTTTATTTGTTATCATTTTGTGAGAATATGAATGTTGTAAGTACTAAGAATGAGAATGTCTCCTCATCTATGAATGTAAGTAAAAAGAGAAATAAAATTCATGATGTATCATCGAAATTATGGAGCCTTTTCCCTATGTGCCATCATGAAAGATGGTTGATTTCTACATGCCACTAAAAAGTTCAGATGGACTCTGGTGCCATGACAGTTTACTTTTTTGCCTTCCAAGCCATTTCGTCCATCTTCTGTTTGATTTTTGCCGTTTGTCAGCCCTGACATGTGGGCTGACTAGGGAAAATGTCCAAAATGCCCCCTCTCTCAATCCCTCCCCACACACGCACATCGTGCTGCCGCGGTCCTGCCCCTCCGGCGCTTGCTTGGCTCCCGGTCCAGCAGCCCGTCCTTGTCGTCGTGGACGCCGCGCACACGTCATCGCCACCGCAGACGCAGTCTCCTCGTTAGCAGCCACGGCCGCGTCATCCTCGTCGGCTCGCTCGTGGTGTCCGGCTGGGGGGAGGGGCGCGCACTTCGTGGACGACTGCCGCGGCCTTGAGGCTCCAGCCCTTCTCGCAGGACAGCACGCGCAGCCACGGGGGTGGGGCGGGGCAACCGCTACGACACCCGCGCTGCTGGCGTCGAGGACGGACCATGTGCACCCGCCGCACGCCTCTGCGGCGTCCGCCGGAGGATCTCTTGCACGTACTCCCCCCGCGACAGGTCCCCTTCCACGAGCAGTGTCTTGGTGTAGCATGGCGCAATGGAGTTGGCCCGGATGGTGTCCTTGGCCTACTCGCACTATGTTGGGGTTAGTCTCACATCGGTAATCGAAGGTGGGGGAGCACAACATATAAGGCATGGCAGTCCTCACCTATCAGGCTAGTCTTTTGGGTTGAGTTAGGCCTAGACCTTGATGTGTGTGCTCCGTGGACCTAGGCCCGTGGAGGCGCCGGCTCGCGCGTACAGCGAGCTGGGCCGGACCGGAAGCCGAGCCCAATCTCGGTTCCAACAATTGGTATCGGAGCCCATGGTCAGAAAAATCCAAACCCGCAACAAATCTTGGCAGGGTCACACACAGACACAGGAGCCCGTTAGAAGAGGGCCCCCGTCATGACAACGTCTTGGCCACACAGTTTGTGTGAGTTGAAGAGTTGAGACCGATGTGTGACTACGGGGGAGATTGTTGGGGTTAGTCCCACATCGGTAATCGAAGGTGGGGGAGCACAACATATAAGGCGTGGCAGTCCTCACCTATCAGGCTAGTCTTTTGGGTTGAGTTAGGCCCAGACCTTGATGTGTGTGCTCCATGGACCTGGGCCCATGGAGGCGCTGGCTCGCGCGTACAGCGAGCTGGGCCAGACCGGAAGCCGAGCCCAGTCTCGGTTCCAACAATTGGTATCAGAGCCCATGGTCACAAAAAGCCAAACCCGCAACAAATCTCGGCAGGGTCACATATAGACGCAAGAGCCCGCTAGAAGAGGGCCCCCCGTTATGACAACGTCTTGGCCACACAGCTGTGTGAGTTGAAGAGTTGAGACCGATGTGTGACTACGGGGGAGATTGTTGGGGTTAGTCCCACATCGGTAATCGAAGGTGGGGGAGCACAACATATAAGACGTGGCAGTTCTCACCTATCAGGCTAGTCTTTTGGGTTGAGTTAGGCCCAGACCTTGATGTGTGTGCTCCGTGGACCTGGGCCCGTGGAGGCGCCGGCTCGCGCGTACAGCGAGCTGGGCCGGACCGGAAGCCGAGCCCAGTCTCAGTTCCAACAATTCCAACACACTCTAGGTTACTGGCCAGTTGGTTCATGCCGGCCTTCGCCAAGCTCGTAGACGGAGCCTGGGCACACGGCCACGGCGCCACAAACGGAGGAGACGAGCACCACGCTGGCGTTGCTGCCAGAGGCTCACAGCAGCGGGTAGGCGAGCTGGCAGAGGTGGTACGCCGACTCCAGGTTGGTGGACATCAGAAATGCGTAGTCCTCCGCGGTGTACTCCGCCGTCGGCTTACCGAAGTTGGTGCCCACGTTGTTCAGCAGGATGTTCAGCATGAAGGAAGAGACTGGCAATGGAGAGGCACGGGAGTGGAGACGGAGCTGATTTCTCATGCGTGGCGTGCGGCGCACGGCGCCATTGGAGCACCTGCTTGTTGGAACCGAGACTGGGCTCGGCTTCCGGTCCGGCCCAGCTCGCTGTACGCGCGAGCCGGCGCCTCCACGGGCCCAGGTCCACGGAGCACACACATCAAGGTCTAGGCCTAACTCAACCCAAAAGACTAGCCTGATAGGTGAGGACTGCCACGCCTTATATGTTGTGCTCCCCCACCTTCGATTACCGATGTGGGACTAACCCCAACAATCTCCTCCGTAGTCACACATCGGTCTCAACTCTTCAACTCACACAAACTGTGTGGCCAAGACGTTGTCATGACGGGGGGCCCTCTTCTAGTGGGCTCCTGCGTCTGTGTGTGACCCTGCCAAGATTTGTTGCGGGTTTGGATTTTTCTGACCATGGGCTCTGATACCAATTATTGGAACCGAGACTGGGCTCGGCTTCCGGTCCGGCCCAGCTCGCTGTACGCGCGAGCCGTTGCCTCCACGGGGCCCAGGTCCACGGAGCACACACATCAAGGTCTGGGCCTAACTCAACCCAAAAGACTAGCCTGATAGGTGAGGACTGTCACGTCTTATATATTGTGCTCCCCCACCTTCGATTACCGATGTGGGACTAACCCCAACACTGCTCGCCTCAGATGCGCCGCGCCGTCGGAGCAGCAGCTTGCCTCAGAGCCGCAAGCTTGCGTGCTCGCCTTAGATGCGCCGCGCCGCCAGAGCAGCAGCACACGTCGACGGAGCAGCAGCTCGCCGCGGAGCCACAGCTCGCGCCGTCGGAGCAGCAGCTTGCCTTGGAGACGCCGTGCTGTCGGAGCCGCGCTCTCACCTCGCATGGGCCTAGCTCGAAGCCGCTTGCTTCAGATGCGCCTTGCTGTCGCCCACGCAGCTACGCTCGTCTCGCATGCGCCGCCCCACTCAGATGCAGCCGCTCCGCTCAGACTAGCACATGGAAGATTGCATCGAGTCCAGAACATACGGAGAGGATGGACCATTTTTTTATTAGCAAAGTAGCCTGTGGGTCCCATTTTGTGCTGCTATCCCAAATCAAGTTGCCAAACAAGGGAATAGGAGATAGGGATATGTAACCCACCTATTGCCCTATCCCATTCAATATTACTTAATATTTTTTGTTTTAGTCATGATATCAGATCGAAAAATATTACTATCAGACTATGTTGTTGTTTAATATAAGAGTAGCGAGATTTTGGAGATTTTTTATATTCAAAAACTAAAAAATATTACAAATAATTGAAATACTAATTAAATTATTATGGTCAAGAGTGGTCAATGGCAATCAATTTAGTGCCAAAACACTCAGCAAGCCATCAAGGGAGTGGCACAGGGGAAAACAAAATTTTATCTCGCTTCTCTAGCCTGAGGGCGTTTAAGTCATTTCGCAGCTCCATTAGCCACCGTTAGTGGTAAATTTGGATGGAATGGCTTGAGATGCAAAAAAAAAAGTAAAGTCTTATGGCACTAAGGTCCGTCTGGACTTTTTAGTAGCATGTAGGAATCGACCATCTTTCATAATGGCACACAGGGAAAATACTCAAAATTATGATACTATCGTTTATGTCATATTTCGAGGGGGAGGATAGAACGATTGATTAATAAATCAATTCTTTCGCTATTAGAATTTTTAGACTTAGAGCAATGTATTGATTGCATTAAAAGAAAAGTATGTTAAGAAAATAAAGAAAGACGTCAAACGAAGCGCAGGAATTTTGGAAATAATTCACATAGATATCTGTGATCCTTTTCTGTGAAAAATGTGAATAGTTATGATTCATTTATAACATTCATAGATGATTATTCTCGTTATGACTATATTTATTCAATTAAGAAAAGATCAGAAGCATTAGATAAATTTAAGATATTTAAGGCTGAAGTAGAAAATCAGCACAACTTAAAGATCAAGATAGTAAGATCCAACCATGGGAGAGAGTACTATGGTCGACATACCCTATATGGTCAAGTTTCTGAACCTTTTGCAAAGTTTTTATAGGAAAATAGCATAGTTGTTTAGTACTCTACACCAGGCGAACCTCAGCAGAATGGAGTAGCTGAAAGATGCAACCGTACCTTATATGATAAGTTACTCCACTTTATCAATAAGTTTGTGGATGAATACATTAAAAACCGCCATTCATATTCTCAATCAAGTATCAAGCAAGTCGGCACCCAAACATCATATGAGTTGTGGACAGGAAGGGAACCCTCACTTAATCACTTACGTGTGTGGGTCTGTCCAGCCGAGGTTAAAGTATTTAACCCAAATATTAGAAAGCTAGACTCTAAGACAGTCAGTTACCATTTTATTGGCTATCTAGATAAGTTAAAAAGGTTATCGTTTCTACTATTCTGATAGACATATGAAGTTTATAGAAACAAGACACGTTGTGTTCTTGGAGGATGATATGGTCAGGGGGAGCATGGTAGCGCGAGAAATTAACTTTAAGGAGAAGCGGGTATACATGCCCACTTCGATGGTTTAGGAGCCATTTTTTCGCTATCTGTTGTTGCTATACCAATAGTACAGGACACTGTAGTGACAGCACCTGTTGTTAGTTCTTCTGTGGCAACAATAAATGAACATGAGGAACCTATCCTTCAGAATCCTATAGAACCCATTGTCGTACACAAGGAAGAGCAACAATAGCCCCATATAGAACAAGCGCTAACTAATGAGACCCCCAGAAGGTCTCAAAGAGTCAGAAAACCAGCCATTTCTGATGCCTACAAAGTCTATGAATGTGAATAATTTCAAATGGAGGGTAATCCTATCTCATTTGAAGAAGCCATGAGAAGCGCTCACTCGTCAAATTGGCTTGAAGCTATGCAAGATGAAATGAGATCAATGAGCACCAATGGTGTTTGGAACTTAGAAAGAATTCCTAAAGGAGCCAAGACAAGAGACTGTAAATGGGTTTACAAAACTAAACATGACTCAAAAAGAATGTGAAAAGATTTAAAGCGCGACTTGTGACGAAAGGCTTTACGTAAAGAGAAGAAATAGATTACAATGAGACATTTTCTCAAGTCTCATGCGAGGATTCTTTTAGAATCATAATGATGTTAGTGACACACTACGATTTAGAATTACATCAGATGGATGTAAAGACGGCATTCCTTAACGGGAATTTGAATGAAAATATTTATATGGCAAAACCAAAAGGTTTTGTCGTAAAAGAAAAAGAACGTATGGGATGTTGCCTGAAGAAATGCATTTATGGATTAAAACAAGCCTCTAGATAATGGTATTTAAAGTTTGATGGAATAATAAGGAAGTTTGAGTTTAAAGAGAATATAGAGGACAATTGCATTTATACAAAGTTCAAGAATGAAAAATTCATTATCCTAATCCTGTATGTAGATGACATTTTACTCGCTAGTAGTGATGTTAATCTATAACTGGAGACGAAGAAATTCTTGTCCTCAAATTTTGATATGAAAGATCTCGGTGAAGCTTCGTTTGTTTTAGAATAGAGATTCATCGAGATAGAAGAAAGGAGATTTTAGAATTATCGCAAAAGGCATAGTTAGAAAAGGTTCTAAAGAATGCATGCGTGTAAGCTTTCACCTGCTCCTATAATCAAGGGCGATAGTTTTGGAGAATTATAATATCCCAGGAACCAATATGAGAAAGGTTCTATATGCTTTAACTGTAGAAAGCTTGCAGTATGCTCAAGTATGTACACGTCCTGACTTAGCTTTTGTTACCAGGATACTTGGCGGATATCAAAGTAATCCAGAAATAAAACACTGGAAAATAGTTAAGAAAACTTTGCGTTATTTACAAGGCACAAAAGATCTCGTACTAACGTACAGAAGATCTGATTTCCTATATATAGAAGGGTATTCAGATTCAGATTTTGCGGGAGATGTGATGATAGAAAATCCACATCAGGTTATGTATTTACTCTCGCAGGGGAGCTATATCATGGAAAAGCTCCAAACAAAGCATCACTGCATCATCCACGATGTATGCCGAGTTTGTAGCATGTTATGAGGCCACGGAGCAGATGAACTGGCTAAAAAAATTTATGCCCGGGTTGAAAGTAGTCGATGACATTCATAAGCCACTCAAGTTATACTGTGATAATGAGCCAGCAGTATGTTATGCTCACAACAATAAGTTAAGTGGTGCTGTCAAACACATTGACAAAAAGTTTTATGTTGTGAAAGATAAAGTCCGGGAACATTCTATTAGTATCGAGCATATAAGTACAAAGAAAATGCTTGCGGATTCGCTTACAAAAGGCTTACCACCCAATATGTTCAGAGAACACTTAGCCGGCATGGGTTTATGGGAAAGTTTATGATTCCTGGACGATAAGGGCCTACTTGAGAATCTGTTTCAAAACAGAGAGGTGTATTGTAGCTATTAATCCAATGGTACTAACTGCTGTGACGAAGCATGCTCGATGCACTAATCTGTGATGGAATGGAAAAAGATAAAGTATTTTAAGTTCAAGTTGAAAAGTGAGATAAGGGAGAAATGTTAGGTTGATCTCCTCTTGACTCGGTCTAACGACTGAGTCGGGGTCTTGATCCGCGCCCTGATCAGGGGCGCCCAACCGAGCCATGGTTGGTGAGCCCCTATCGCAGAGCGCCATATAAAAGGAGGTAGGGGGTCTGGGGCACTCGGTACAAGGTTCACTGCACTACCAGCAACCCCATCCACAGCCCTAACCGATCTAGGGAGGCGTTGCCAGCGACGGAAAGCCCCACTGCCTCACCGCCGCCGGGATGCCACCGCCCTGCACTGCGCTTAACCCTCTTCACTGACCTCACCACCGACACCGACGCCATGACTTCCAGCTCCTCCGAGCCCGATGGTCAACCCTTCCATTCCCCTCTCTCTCGTTCAAGTTCTAGGACGGATTAGTCAACCCTTCCATTCCCCTCTCTCTCGTTCAAGTTCTAGGACGGATTACTTGTTTTCCTAAATACGTACCCTCCGATCTACACCTAAGGTGATCCTACTTATCTAACAAGCCCAGGCAGGGAGCCACGGCAGCGCTGTCGGAGGCCGAACGACGCAAGCAAGCCGCACACAGCAGAGGCGGTGGTGGAGCGTGGCGAGGACTGACTTACGAAACGAGAATTCAACCAAAAAATACTACTCGATGCCGGCCCAATATCGTGTGGAGAGCACATGATCATCACGTGATCATCAGAAGAGTCCTATAATCTATTCGTTTCTTCTGGTAAAGAGTAGCATAGTACTCCTTCCGATCATAGAAACTAGTCAACAATGGCTCAATACATTTAATTAGAAACATGTAAAGTTAAATGTTAGCGTTATATATTAAAAAATATTTGTAAAAATCTCTTAAATTCGAAGGACTTTAAGTGTATATTTTACAAAAATTAGTACTCAAAGATATGCATTAAAAACCATGCAACAATTCTAGGTGTATTTTTAGTAAAACTATTTTATATTTAACTAAATTTATAGAAGAGTATCAATATTTATGCTTTTAGAGCATCTCCAAGAGATTATCAAAAAAACTAGCCAAATTTACTGATTTAGCTAATCTCTAAAATAAATTTGATAAAAAAAAATACTAGAGTACTATGTAAAACCAAGAGGTTGGATAGCTAGTGAGGTAAGCTATCTAAAAGTATAGAGCAAATAAAGTGGGATGGACAAAGTTTGTTGGAGATGTTTTTGCTTTAATAATAGCCAAACATTTTGGCTAGTCTGTTGGAGATGCTCTTATAAATAGGTATATTATGAAAGTCTATTCAAATATTAACTAATGGCACTTAGAGTGTAGCCCCAACGTGACAGACTGGCTATTAACCCCAACCTCCACGTCCACACACGGAGACTTCCAAATCACACGCACTAGTGGTGTCACATATATTCAAATTAGCCTACAGAAGTTGCAGTAGCTTCGCTTGACAAAAGGTTGACACACCAGCTGAATTCGCATCGTGACAAAAAATGTTGGCATCTTCATCACATGCTTCCACTGTTTATAAGCGAGGTTATAGTAAAGAACCCTGACAAAGGCTGAAGCTACTTTTTATGGAAAAACAATACCTTAGGATGAGACATAACTGCCTACATGGCCTATACCTTTTAGCTCAGACATATGGTTTTAACATATTGCATTAAGCTCTTATAAGAACCGGGCATAGCTGAGCTAGTTAGGTTTCTTATAGGAAAACATGTTTATTATCTAAGTTTAAATTCTCAACTTGACATAAATACTTGTATTTTTCAAAGATTTAATGGCACTATTCCTTTTCCTTTTTAAGCAGGTGGTGTACCTTCTCCATAGTTTTTTAGTACGCTGCTAAGGTTGCGTGATTAAAAATAATAATATTTATCATATTTAAACATTTAAAATTGTTTATATATATTTGGTCGGAAGCTTGACTTAACGGCTAGAGTTAGACCTTAGATGGCCAAAAAGATCCAAAAAATTTTATACAGTATTCGTCACATCGAATTTTTGGACGCATGTATGGAGCATTAAATGTAGGTAAAAAATAACTAAATGCACAGTTTGTCTGTAAATGTCGAGACGAATCTTTTGAGCCTAGTTAGTCTATGACTAGACAAATTTTACCAAATAACAACGAAAAGTACTACAGGAATTTTACCTAAAAAAATTTGCCATCTAAACATGCCCTTAGTATTCTCTTTGACCAAGGTAGTACATTTCTTTTGATGGATTGTTTTGAGTACATACATGTCAATAAAACAGCGACACAACACGCCCTAGCGGCACAAATCAAGATGATTGGAGAAGGTATTTGACGAGTAAGTTTCGCTGAAATTTGGTTTATGCTGATTTGTTGTGAGAGAAAAATACTGTTTTTTTTTCTGAAAAGTACTAATAAAGTAGTTCAAGCGTACATGGGAATTGACCCGCCGTACATGAGGTTCGTATTGAGATTTTTTAGCTGGTCGAACCGTCGCCAAGGCGTCGACAGAACTTGAGGGGAGTTGGGAACAGGGCAGGCGCTTCTAGGTTTGTTGCCAAACGGACGGTCCAGATTGATCGGCGGTGAAAACGAGTGGCACGGGATAAGTTAAACAGTGTTCGTATTAAGCTGACCATTATCACCCTAATCCAACACTATAATACGGTGATTGTCAGCGGTTAAACTGCTTTTAGATTCTCATGAAAACAACCACAACCGTACATGATAATTTTTTCTCTTTTTATTCACAAATATATAGGAAAAATAAAAAGGGATTCGTTGAGAGATCAAATCCGTGCACTGGCATTTTGGAAATAGTGTTGGAAAGAACTTGTTTTGTATTTCATATAAAAAAAAGTAACATTGAAGACGAATATAATTTTTTTTATCGATTCTTTATTATTTTGACCCTTTGCACTTGCAGCCTGATCGGTCATTTTTTCAGCTGAACCAAATAAAGACTTTCGGTATCATGGGAATCGAGATTACGCTGTCCTCCGGTTAGGGCTATTTGTTAGAGATGTTAAAGTTTAACAAATACGGTAGCACTTTCAGTTTTTAATTTTGGACTAATTAGGTTTAATAGATTTGTCTCGTAAATTACTTCTAATCTGTGCCGACATACATACAATTAGTCTATATTTAGTACTCCATGCATTTGAGGAAACATTGATACGATAGAAGTTAAACCGAATGATTCATGAGCCAAACGTGGACTTAATCGGTGCCGGAAACTTTCGGCGACGTAGTCACGGTGTGTTTAGTTGGTAAAAAGTAGGTGATAAGTTTCTGTAGCACTTTTCGTTGTTATTTGATAAATATTATCCAAACATGAAGTAACTAGGCTTAAAAGATTCATCTCGATATTTACAGACAAACTGTGCAATTAGTTATTTTTTTTATCTACATTTAATACTCTATGTATGCGTCTAAATATTTGATGTGATGGGTGGAAGAGGAAATATTTTGGGTTTGGATGGAAGCGAACACACCCTCAATTCGAAAGAGTCAAACAGCTTTAGGGTGTGTTCAGTTGGCAAAAAGTAGTTGAAAAGTTACTGTAGCATTTTTTGTTGTTATTTGACAAAATTTGTCCAACCATGGACTAACTAGACTCAAAAGATTCGTCTCGACATTTACAGACAAACTATACAATTAGTTATTTTTTTTACCTATATTTAATATTTTATGCATGCTTTCCAAAAATTCGATGTGATGGATAAAAGAGGAAATATTTTGAGTTAGCATGTGAAGTGAACAAGGCCTTAGACTTTCTCTGACGGGTTAGTTTAAAAATGGAGAAGAAACTCACGCGTCAACGAGAAGCGAGAACCATGAGCATCCATGTGTGCATAATAAAGAGGAAGAGAGGAGTGGGAGCAGAGCAGAGCCGGAGACGAATGATGCTGCCATCACCTCCAGCTCAATCAAGCCCTCCCTTCAATCCAACTCCACCTCCGCGAAAATCCGATCCATTCCCCACCAAACAGCCCACGCGATTTCATCATCTCCGGCTAAAACTGGATCTTTACTGAAGTTTTAGTTAAAAGATCCCCCTCTGTTGTCCATTTGTAGACGCTGCAATTATTTTCTGTGTTGCGATTTGCATCGTGGATTTGGACCTCGCGCACCACCCCAACCAATCCTCCCCTCGAATCCTGCCTCAACAGTCCCAATCTCCAGTCCAAAGCGAGCATCGATCTAAGAAATCCTAAATAGGGCGCACCAAGAACTCCACCACGGGAATCCCCAATCATTCGTTGGTGCATTTGGCTTCCTGTTCTTAAGGTGGACAATCAGTCTGCCATAGCTCTCAGTAAGAATCCCGTGCATCATGATCGGAGTAAGCACATTGACACAAGATTCCATTACATCCGTGAATGCATCGACGAGAACAGGATTATCCTGGGGCATGTTTCAACAGAAGAACAACTGGCGGACATCCTAACCAAAGCGCTAGGGCGAGTGCGGTTCTTGGAACTGCGTGAGCTAATCGGCGTCGTGACCGATCGGTGGAGACGGCATGAACTAAGGGGGAGAAATGTTGTATAGTCCAGCCAACACCGATCCGTAGCAGTCTGAGTCGGAGTCTGTAACTAGTCCATGCATTCAGTTTTTCTTTATAGCTATGTTTAGCCAGCATCTAGGAGCTGCGCGCGGCAATAGCGGGTCATGGGATGGCACGAACTGTAGTGCGCTGTGTGCCGCGCGTTTAGGGGAGATCACCTCCCACTTATGCATGTAATCGCTTTTTATTCAGTGCATCAATACAAGAAAACGCTGCCAGTTTGACAGCACCAAAAACATCGTGTGTTTCCATCGAGTGTTTCAGAGTGCGTCTTCCAAGGTTCGCCGGCGTGATAGTTCACCGGCGTTCCCAACACTTCCCCCCTTCCACCATCCGAGAAATCCCAAGAACTCATCCCGAATCGCTCGCCCCCACATACAGCTCATAGTTCCAGCGAGAATCCGAAAAGGAGGAAGCAATGACGGAGGTGGCGCTGCCCCGGGGCCCGGCCAACCTCGCTTCCCCCGCAAGCCGCGCCGCCTCCTCGTCCTCCTCGCTGCGCTATTTAGCCAGTGCCGATAGCGACGTGCTTCCCGGAAGCGGCAGCCCGGAGCGCTCAGCGGGATCTACAGGGAGCCGAGGAATCCAAGAACGGCGGGGCCGGCATTCAGGAGGATCGGAGGAGGAGGAGGAGGAAGAGGAGCGGTGGTCGTTCTTGGCGCTGCTGTTTGAGCTGCTGCGGAAGTCCCTGCTCGGCTGCAGTGTGTTGCTGAGCGGCGGCGGCGAAGGCGAAGGCCGCGGCTGTGGGATGGAGATTGGGTTGCCGACGGACGTGCAGCACGTGGCGCACGTCACCTTCGATAGGTTCCATGGATTCCTGGGGCTCCCCGTCGAGTTCGAGCCCGAGGTGCCCCGCCGCGCTCCCAGTGCCAGGTCGGTCCCATCTCCCGTGTTCATTAGTCGGTACCAAGTGCGTGCTTTGAAAGATTCGATTTTTATTCTCAATTCAGTGGTCTCACAGCATTCAGCTTTTAAGGAGGTTCTTAGTTCGTCTTTAAATTTATTTTGGCGGATCTTGACTTTTTTGCCCCAAAATTCCTAACATGTGGTTGCTACAAACGTGCTTAGTTAAAAGTTCAGTGATTTTTTAGCATTTCTATGGCGCAGTTGTTTGCCTGATGGTCATTTTGATTAATTGGAGTGTAAAGATGGGCCCATCATTGCAAACCTCATTATGTTCTGGTGAACTTTTCCAAGTTTACATTTGATTTTAGTGTGTGTTTGTATTGGTTACCTTGGCTTTGCTTGATTTGAGGTACGGTACGATAGACTGCAAATATCGTGATACTAGTTGACAATTTATTATGCTTTCGGCCACCACTCAGTACAGAAATATTTTCTGTTGCTTCACATAATTGGTTCCCATGATTCTTTAGCTGCTTACCTCATCCAGGAACTGATCTAGGGATATAAAGTAGATTGTTAAAGGCAAAATAGCCAAAATCGTCCCTCAACTCTTGGCAAAGGGTCAAGTTCGTCCCTGTACTTTTGTTTGGGCCAGTTTAGTCCTCCAACTATCCAATTTGGGTTCAGTTACGTCCTTCTAGCACACGCCGGCAGAAGACCGTCAAAACATCTAACGTCGGCAGAAACACGTTAAAAATAGGCCCCCTAGGCTGCAGGCCTTCACTCACGCATGGCTACAGCCATTACAAATTAGCATATAAAAAGGGCAGACCCAGTACTAGAGGCTCCCACATGAGTGGGGTCTGGAGAAGGGAATAACCGAAGCAAAGTCTTACCCCCGCAGAAATTCTGCAGAGAGACGGCTTCGAACCCGGGACCTGGTGACTCGGCGAGCTAGCACTCACCAACTGCACCAGGCCTGCCCTTCACAAATTAGCATATGACAAAATAAATATCTCACGATCAAATAAAAGCCATTACTTTTTCCCAATAAAAGTCACTACATGTCTCATGTCTCATGTTCAAAGTACCAGATAATAAAATAAGTCTCATACTTAAACAACAGCCATTACAAACTGAATGTCACTACATGATCTTAGATAATCCAGGATACTATCCTGATTTTTTCTGTCCTCCTCGTGCAGTTGAAGTAGATTTAATCTCTGCAGTCGCACGGCCGCCTGCAACATTGATGGTTGCTCTTGCAGATGAGGTGGGATGGCCTGCACTTGTCTCAATGACAACAGAGGCATTACCAACAGCAGAGGCTTTAGCTTTAGAGTTCGACGTCCCAAAGGACACCAATCTACTCTTTTTACTAGTCTGCAAAATAATAGAAGTTTATCTTTCTGCTATGGGCTCCAGTTGACACGCTAAGGCAATAGGTTCAAAACATTTTTTGGTAACCTGAATCAATTTAATGGAATAATGCCTAATCACAGATTCACAGTTACCTGAATAAATGATGAACCAGTTCGTTCACTATAGTACAATCCATAGCCCTCAATTGCCTTTCTCTTATTTGACTTTGTGCTCAAAGATGCAGCTGGCCCCTTTCCTTTAGATGGTCCATGAGAATGGCCAGGATTATTGCCTGATGCCGAGTTCTACTGGTGCACAGTAAAGGGAAATAGTTAGAGGCATGTCACTATTATTGTGAAAAAGAAAATATAAATCTAAAAAAAGTTGAAATGTGTAAACACCAGTTCCACAGTGCATGACTTAGCGTTGTGTCCAGTGCCTTTGCAACGTCCACATTGAATCTTAACTCCAACTCTGGCACGTCGTTGAAGGTGCCCAAGAAACCATTTCCATGAACCAATGTTTTTGAGGCGTCGCCTAGGCGACAAGGCGTGCTCGAGGGCCTGGGCGTCGGGGTCGCCACGACCTCAGCCTGTATGGCGTCCGCCTAATCGGATTAGGCGTCGTGTAGGCGTAGATAGGCGTCGGGCGGACGCCTACAGCTGCGCCGCGGACGTCGGGTGCTAATTCGCAGGGGAAGGGCGCCAAAAGGACCGCAGCCCCGCGGGAAATCGATCGCGCGCCCGCGAAAAGCAAGAGGCGCGGGAAATCGACCGCTCGTCTGCGCTTTTCGCGCGGGGAATCGACCGCGCAAGGCATTTACCACGAGTGCGGGCGAGGGGAGAGGAAGAGAGAAGGTGGCGGGCGAACCTCGAGCTCCGCTTGTGGCTTGGCTGCTCGTCTGCTCGAGTCCACCGGCCTGCCGCCCCTGCCGCGGAGCCTGGCATCTCCGCACGTCCGCACCTGCCGTGGAGCCGCTCCAGCATCGTCGCACGTCGCTGCTACAGCCATCGACCGTCCGCACCTGCTCTGCCTCGAGTCTGCGCCTCCATCGGCCGTCGGCAGCTGCTCGCCCGCCTGTTGTCTGCGCCTCCGTCGGGTACTTCCCCTTCCGCCTGGTATGCCTCCCGCCTCCTCTGCTTTCCCTCCCGCCTCCTCTGCTTTCCCAAATCTTTGAGGCGTGTACTCCGCTGTCTGCTTTCCCTCCCCTCCTTTGCAGCCCTGCTTCCCTCCTCTTCCTCTGTTTCTTTCCCTCTTCCTCTGTTTCTTTCCCTGTCTCTCGTGCTTTGTTATATAGAGGTGACTGGAAGTGCTCGAGTTCTTTGTTTTTACAGCTGATAGCACTAGTCATTAAGTTATATTATGTTATTAGAGACTAATTTGTTGCTATTGAGTGATGAGAGATTTCAGATTTGCTATTTTGCTACTTTATGTTGTGCACTAGCACTCTGGTAGCATTATTTATTATGGTATTACATGCTCAGACTTGCAATATTAAGGTATGATTTGCTTCTGAATTTTAGTAGCATTATATATTAAGATGATCATATGGCGCCTAATCAATGTGTGTATGGCGTCGCCTAGGCGTCCGCCACAAACGCCTAGGCGTTGTGAAGGGGGTCGGGCGCCGCGCCTCGCCGCGGCGCCTCAAAAACATTGCCATGAACTTAAATTCTCATACTCCACAACAGCCCATGCTATGGGATAAATTTGGTTATTTGCATCTCTTCCAATAGCTGACAAAAGTTCCCCTTTCATAGGACCCTTTAGAAAGCAACCATCAAGTCCTATCACCCTCCTGCAGCCATCTAAGAAACCCCTTCGACATGCATCTAGGCAAATATAAAATCTATGAAAAACATGTTCATCTTCATCAGGATCAAGGGCAATGTGCACACTACTTCCAGGATTACTGCGCTTCAGTTCAAGAGCATAGTCAAACAACCTAGAATACTCACCACTCCGAGCATCCAGTACCTTCTTGATAACTTTGACTTTTGCTCTTTTCACCATTGTCAGAGAAACCTCCACACCCATGTCTTCTTGTACAGTCTCCTTCATTGCTCTAGCCTTCCATGCTAGGTTAGCCTTGATAGTACTCTCATATTTGTCACATATTCTAGCTGTAGATAATCTTTTGTTTTTCAAGACTGGGCAACATGCATGGTTGGGATTGTATGTCACAATCTGAAACCAATCAGATTTAGAGTTGTATGAAGCATGCACAAGCCAAGGACAACCTTTCCATGAACAAACAGCCCTCAACCTCTTCTTATCATTCTTAGGAAACTTAATATTTACCTTCATTTTCAGTGCATATCTTTCTATTGCATCCTTCAATTCCTTCTTGCTTCTAAAGCACATGTCTAGGGCAAATTGAGGTGTCTCTGCACGGCTATCAAATATAGGAAACCTGCACTTGATTTATGCTCTTTTTATTTGCACATTGTTAAATCATCTATTATAAAGAACACTGAAACAAGCTGGTATAGGTTTTCCTGATTAGATGATTTATGCTCTTTTTATTTGCACTAGATTTGTGAGCTACTTATTTCTTTTATCATTTATCATCTGTCTGTTTGTACACTGCCCTAGGAGTTGAAATATATATATATTTTTTTTGAAAGATCCGGTTACCCGGCTTATTATTAATAAGGAAAGAGGCAGGAGTTCAACACATTACAAGAGCGAGTAGCGCTACCACCTGCAGCAGACTGCCTCAAGGGTTGGGAAAGGAGAGAACAGGCTAATTTCTCGCTGGGAAATTGACTACCATTAGAGGGCCTAGTAACTTTGCCCCAGCGAGGGACCAGACTGAGCACTCATCTCTGAGGAGCTGAAATATTGTTTCTCTGCTTCCCCATAATTTCTGACTCATGTTCAAAATAGACAGAACACAAAGTATAAGAAAAGGGCATAGGTATCTTGTTTCTTATTGGGAGTTGCGAGATTTAAGTTTTCAGGATTCTCGGTAATCCAAAAGGAATAAACTAAAGTGTTGTATATCTGGTTCCTACTTTATAGAAGGATGGGAGCCTAGTGCCTCCAAAAGAAGATAAAGTGGCACAAACACCTACACCAAATCTTCATACTCAAGTATTGCTGGTGTATGATCAGTAAAACTTGGATAATTGGATATATCTTCTTAAATGATCTCAGTTCCTAAAATGAAATTGAAAGGTCATAGTTTGGCCATGAGCACTGGAGTCAACTATCACCAAATCAGTACGTTCAGCCCTGAATAATATTTTTATTTTTTTCCACAACTTTGTATTGATCCTTAGTTTTTAAATTTTTATACATGTAAGACTTTTTGGCTCCCTTGCATATAATTTTGAAGGATTCAGATGATGTTCTTGGGCATCACTGAAATTGTTAATTATCGATCATCATTGACATCATATCAATGACATAGTGGTCATATCCTTAATATTGCAAAGGGCACATTTATTGTGCAATGCTAATGTGCATTTTTAACAACACGTCCACTGCATGTGTGCTTTGGCTGTTGCAATCGGCTAATTGAAACTTGAAATGCAGTGCAAGCGTCTTTGGAGTTTCAACAGAATCAATGCAGTGTTCCTACGATACGAGAAGAAATAGTGTCCCAACGATCCTGTTGATGATGCAAAGGCGCCTTTATGAACAGGGTGGTCTTCAGGTGTGTTCTGTTAGGATCTCCACAACTCCTGTTTTCATTAGCACTTGATAACTTTGTCTGATCAAATATAGTTTCTTCCTTTGTACTTTCAGGCAGAAGGTATTTTCCGTATTAATGCAGAGAATAGCCAGGAGGAATTTGTGAGAGACCAGTTAAATAGTGGAATTGTTCCGGATGGCATTGAGGTCCATTGTTTGGCAGGCCTAATTAAAGTAAGCTTCTTTCTAATTATTCTGTTCATCTGTTGGCAGCACAAGTTTTTTAATCGCATGAGGTTATTAATGATTGTGCTTATCTTTACTGTTTGAATTTCATGTCAACTACTGTCAGAGAATCCACACTTCACTTTGTAATGTAACTCAGTTTATCTTTTTCTGCACAAAGATTTTGCCTCAACTTTCTTCCCTACTAGCAAAACTGCCCATGCATTGCAATGGCACAACATATTAAAGAAGTACATTTGTATATATGGCTAACCTTGGTTCCATGATGTTAGAGAAAGATTGGGGTGATGGTGAAACTAATTTGTGTTCAGTGGCATGGTGGATAAATAAAGCAAATAATATGGGTAGAGACATAGAGTGGTGGTGATTGCAGACACACCAATGACACCATCACCATCAATTCCATTGTTTTGTTTTAAGTAGTAGAGATACACACAAAATTGTGGATTTGGAATCATGCTGTTGCAGAATATTATCTTGCTTTTGGAAGCAGTCATGTAGTGTGGTCAACTTATTTGACGCTAATATTTTAGTTACTCAGCTTTACTTGACAAGACAAGTATATTATCATCAAACTTACTTTTTTCATCACTTTCCAGGCCTGGTTTAGGGAGATGCCAAGTGGGGTGCTGGACTCCATCCCGCCGGAACAGGTGATGCAATGCCAATGTGAAGAGGATTGTGCTCGTGTGGCTAAATGCCTTCCACCAGCTGAAGCTGCTTTGCTTGATTGGTCTGTTAACCTGATGGCTGATGTAGTCCAAGAAGAACAGATAAACAAGATGAACGCTCGCAATATTGCTATGGTTTTTGCACCAAATATGACTCAGGTAATATACTGTGCTAATAACCTAGCAAATTAACAATATATCTCACTCGTCGCTTCAAATACAACTGAAATGGTTAGGCATGCTAACTGTAGGCCATCTACCTTGCAGATGGCAGATCCATTGACTGCACTGATGTATGCTGTGCAAGTGATGAATTTTCTGAAGATGTTAATACAAAGAACCCTCAAGGACAGAGAAGAGTCCAGTCTGGAGGATGTTTTGCTGCCCCAGAAGGATCCATCTGATGAAAATGGGCATCAGAAACCCAGCATGACACTTGATTCTCTCGTTGAGGAAGGATCCAGGCGTCCCTCTTTCGTCAAGGATGAGCCTCTCCTGAACAGTCCTGCACACAGTAATGAGGACAAACCTAATGAAATTAATGCCGCTGAAGGAGCCAGTACTGCTTTCACTGTCGAGACAAGTACGGAGAGCTCCGCTAGTTGCTCACAACCTGCACTTGCTGCTCACGCTGCTACTGCTGATGCTTCCATCACAACTACAAATTCTCTTCAAGGGAAGGAGAGCCAAAACCTGAATTGTAGGAGGACTAGAAAAGGTAAGGGTCAGTCTGCAATGCGTGCCACACCTCCAGCTGAGAAATCAAGGGGTGTGAGCATTGTGAGCCGGATAAATTCCAAGGTTGAACGGATTGAAGCATGGAGATGAAATCAAATGACATTTCCATTGTTGTGCACTAGATGACTAACCCGATGTTTCCTGAAAATAGGAACCCAGACTGCTGGGTTGCACATTTTGCATTTTGTCTGTGTATCATTTCTTGCTGTATCATGGTCATGGTATTTTGAGATTCATTCTTCTCGCCATCACTAACTTTTGTATCTTTCTTATGGTTCCTTGTTTGAGTGAATGATAGATATTGATGCTTTCTTTTGTACATAAATCTCTTCAATGCCTAAATTATGATTTATGAAGTGCCTGAAAGTTCAGGTATGACCTGTGCTGTGCTTGTCTTATCACTTAGTACCTTATTATGCTCTCTGCACTCCTTTCAAAATTTCCGATTGCAGCTTGGGTTGATTACTCTTTGTGTTTTGCTTTTGGAAAGTTTAATGCTTTATTTTTGTCCCCCTTTCTCTCAGTGCTCTCTGAGTTGCTTATCCTTTTCGACAGTATAATTTTCCTATGCTGGACTGTCTGCAACTGAGCTCTCAAGCATCATATTCATGCCTTCTTTCATTGCATCATGTAGCTTTATTCTACCTCCTCTCTTTCATTCTTTTTCGATTACAGGCTTACAGAATCTGTGCAAAGGTTTTCCAGCTCTCGTGACAAATACAGTGTGAACAAGCCAGTCACCACCAATTGCTATTTCATCCTGTCTTTTAGGCCTACTCAACAATGAAAAGTCAGACAATCAAGGATGATTTTGAGTTACCTTGATTTCTGCCTTATCAGCTAGCTGTGTTGTTCTTTGTTGATGTGGCTGTCATCCTTTATTCCCTGTCGGTATTTGGAAGCTCTGTATTCCAATCTCAAGATCACACTAGCGTGATTCTCTGTGAGAAGTACAGTACCAGTAGGCAAAAATCTTTGTGCAGTGATTGGTTGGTTCTAGCACCACTTGAAATCGGAATCTGATCTGGGCAGACAGATTGCTATGTAGACCTTATCGGAATCGCCATCTTCAGCTGTAGTATAATTTGTGCACGGCAGACAAATGGCACTGCAAGATCACAGCTATGAGGACTGGTCAATTTTTGTCCCAGAATACTCAAGCAAAGACTTGATGGTGTGCATTACAAAGATATAGATCATCCATGTACGCAAGTTAGTGCTGATATTCTGATATTTAAAACACCCATTGATTGGTGCTTCCTGGAGTGACGGTGCTAAAGAAACTGAATGACTTTTTGCGCTGCAATGAACTGTCTGAACTGAGCTCTCAAGCACCGTATCCATGATCCTTTTCATTGCATCAGGTAGCTTTATCTAATCTTCTCTCCATTGGTTTTCCTTTAAGTTTATTGGATCTGCGGTAAGATTTTTAGCTTTCAGAAAGAAGAATATACATTTTAAACGAGCAAAACTACGCCAACCGCCCTTTCATTCAGACAATGAAACAGCATGGGGGAAAAGGAGAAGTTTGCCCATGCTCTATGATTGTTGAGGTATGAATCTGACGAATTCCTCTCTTTCTGTGGTGTGATGACTTTCACATGCTTTGTTCCTTGTCGGTTTTGGAAGCCCCCTTATTCCTTCTTGTAGATAACATTGGTGTTATTCTCCTTTTCCTTAAATACATAAAAAGTTCATGATTATGTACATAAGTATTTTTCACAAACTATTGAATGGCTAGACTTGTTTGTGTAATTTTCTTTCTTTTGTTATTGTATAAACTCTCCTTTTCTTTATATAAATTTACATCAGTGAATCTACATCAGTGGGGCCCCGGCCCCTCCTGTTACATGTAAAGTAAGTAGGGATGAAAACGGATCGGATACGGACGGATATCACTGATACCGTATTTGTTTTCGTATTTATGTCCGGATTCGGATTCGAATACGGATAGTATAAAAAATGACGGATATGATACGATTGGATATCGACATCATAAATATGTGATTTAAATATTCGGATACGAATACGGTATCGGATGTTAAATATCCGGACTCAGATACGGGCGGATTAATACCCCTCTAAACAGATTCGGTCTCGAATACGGTCGGAAAATATCCGTACTGTTTTCATCCCTGAAAGTAAGCATTGGTGTTATTCTCAGTGACAAAGGCATGTACACTACTGTCTGGAGAAAATCATCCCTCTGTTCTAGGCTTTAGCACCACTTGAAATCAGAATCTAGCTTTGGCAGACAGATTGGTATGCCCTAATTTTTTACTATTTGACCTTTTTTTGAAAAAAAAAATTACGTTTAGACCCCTGGGCGAAGTAAAATTTCCACCCTGGGCTGCATAATTTGTTCAGGCGAGACAAAAAGCCACCGCAAGATCGCCATCAGCACTATGAGGACAGGTCAACTTCTGTTACGGAATCGGAACATTGACGCAACTGATCACTCGTGCAAAGTACATCGACATTTCGCGGACTCGAAAGATACATCGTTGCATTCAACTGTAAGATTTTCATCCCTAAAGAGACATTATAGAAAATGGAAAATGGATTCTTTCTTAGCACTGCAGTGGGCAGTGGCGGTTGTTTAAAACCAATGTCTTTAGCGCTGTACTGACGGCCATATCCTCCACTTGTTAAAACTGAAGTGACATATGCAAGTATATTCCAATTCCACAGCCACAGAAAGCCTGCATATTTCTCCACCGCTCCTTTTTTTTTTCCTCTCCTAGTAGTATATATACATATATAAATATACATCTTCCTCCCAGGCTCACAAAGTCACAATTCAGAGAAACACAAAAAATTGAGTCTAGCTCCTGACAGTCAGTCAAAACCTCAAAACTGTTCTGCACATCCTTGAGCAGCTCCTTTGCAGTTGCAGGTAAGCAGAACAGAGTGGCACATCTCTCAAGTCCCAACTGACTGACATGGTGTTTGGTGTCTGAACTCTGAACAGCAGACGCAGAAGAACTGAAACGTTTGTTCACTTGTGCAGCCGTGCAGGCAGGTGCATGTTGTCCAGAGATAAGCAGGAGATGGCTGCGCCGCTGGCCGCGGCGGACGGCGGGCTGAGGCGGCTGTTCGAGAAGCCACTGCCGGAGAACCCGACGCTGCTGGAGGCGCTGTCGGCGTGGAACCGCAACGTCCACCACCACCACCCCAGCAGCAAGCCCATCGACACGGCGTCCATCACGGAGATCTTCGGCGAGCTCCACTTTCAGGAGAAGCCGCAGCAGCCGGACCACCGAGGCGACGTCCTCCTCCTGCCTCCAACGTCGCCGCCGCCGCCGCCGCGGTCCCCTCCTTCGCGCATGCCGTCGTGGCTGGACATCGCGGCCGAGGCCGAGAATAAGAGCAAGGACGACTCGTCGCTGGACGCGCTGCTGAGGCCGAAGCCGGCGGCCACCGTGGCCACGGTGAAGAGGAGCGCGAGCTTCTGCGCCAAGAAGGGCTCCTCGTCCGCGTCGCTGCTGCTCTGCACCGAGGGGCTGGGATCCGAGAGCACCGTGGACGCCGACGACATGTTCAAGGACGGCGACGCCGAGGCCGAGGCCGAGGCCGCCGCGCTCAAGGGCACAGACGAGACGGCGGACGGTGCCAACGCCGGCGCCGCGGAGGCGGTGAAGGAGGAGAAGGAGAGGCAGCCCAAGACGTTCCCGCCGCCGATACGGTCGATCGGGCGCGGCGGCAAGCCGTACGTGTGCTTCATGTCGTTCCGGGAGGACGGCCGCTTCGTGCTGCTGGAGAGGGTGATCCCCGGCAAGGAGCTCCTGCAGGCCACGCGCGAAGGCGGCCGGCTCAGGCTGCAGTTCGCGGCCGCCGCCGCCGCAGCAGCGGCAGCCGGTGTGAGCGTCGACGAGGTGGTGCACGGAGGTGACGACGACGACCACCGTGGCAAGAACTCATGCATAGACGACGACGACGGCGAGCGCTAGGTGATCGTCGGGGTTCGTTGATATACTTGGCATACTTGCACAAGATCAATTACCCTGTTCGGCAGGCTGTTTCTACGGCTTATAAGCCGGCTGTGACTGTTTTGTTGTGAGAGAAAAACACTGTACCACGGCTGATAAGCCGTGCTGATAAGAGCAACCAAACAGGGTGAATATTTATTATCCTATGGGTGATAATGATGATGCAATGGTGTAATCATGCTTATGAGAAGCATCGGCTACCTAATTAATTAAGGTTTCGATAAAGCGTTTTTCAGAAAGTGATGAAAAGCGTTATGCCCGTCCTATTCAGTCAGAAATTCAGATTCCACCTTTCTTCATCCTTGATATATAGGTATCTTTTTTTTTAAAAAAAAGATGATTCTTGATTCTTCAGTGATCTGTATGGCACAACTGATCCATCGCTTCACCAGGCGAATCAGCTGAGCATCTCTTTTCCGCTGCATCTTCACTGTAATTCCTGCACCAAGCCACCAACCAATAGAAAATGATTTGCTACTGTAGGTTGGAGTTGTGTGAAAAGGCAGGGCCACTTGAGTAGGGAAAGCCCCGTGATTGGTTATTACAACGTGCCAAATTTGGGCGACCAGATCGGCCGCTCATGGGCCACAAAATGAAACCGCGTTTGGGCAAGGAATTTTTATTTTTATAGTTTTTTATTCTAAAAAATTCGTTTTTTATTTGCAAAATTATTTGGCTGAATAAAAAATAGAAAACTATGAAGTTGGTGGAATATTGGTTACTGCTGGTTGAATTAGTGGAATTTTTTTCTCTACTAGCTCATCTTTAAAAATTATAACTTTTATATATAAACTCGGATGAAGATAAAATTTATAAAAAATTTTAGAGAAGGATAACATCTACAACTTTGTAGTGTATGAGTTTTTCATTTGAGACTATTTTGACACTAAAAAGCTGATACAATGTTTAGATCTACGCTCTCTGTCCTATATTAGATGATATTTTAGAGCATCTCCAAGAGTTTCCATAACCCACTCTCAATCTAGATTCTCTGGCAAAGTTGGGGAAAAAACTGCTGTCCAACAACTCCCTATCTCAACTCTATTCGCCAATTGGGGGTGGAAGAACATGGAAAGAATAAAATGGTAGGATAGGATTCCCAATGCAAATGTACAAGAGAGAAAGAAAGTATAAAATTGGTTAGGGTGATTTATAAATAGTTTAGGATTTCTGATGCAAAATTGTCTTCTACATTTTAAGAGCGATATTTTAGAAATTGTTGGAGTAACCTAGCAAATATGCTCCCAGCATTTTTTAGGTACTTGGAAAACTCATTGATTGACCAAGTATTATTTTGGGAACTATTGGATATGCTCTTACGGAAACCAACGCTGGAACTAAAAGACAAGTACCCCTTAAGGAGTATTGAGAAAAGATAAAGGTGTGTTGAGTAAAGAGAAATATACACCGGGAAGTGTGAATCAAGTATTTTGGAACAAAACTTAAATGTTATAACTTATAAGATTATCTATTTTAGAATGGAAGGAATATATATATTTTTGACTAAGCCATTCAGCAAGCTTTATTCATCTAAGAACATTGTTCCATTCGTTTGTTAAAAAATAGAAAAAATACAGCTAGGAGGTTTATCGACCTAAGTACTCGTACAACAAACGAATATGTTGTGACCTAAAAGAGCTTTGCATTCTTTGTCGTAAATAAAACGCGTCCTTGTCAGACCCCGTGGCCGCTGACGAACGCCGGGACGTGAGGACGGACGCCGGAAACGTTGGCGATAACGAGACGAGGAAATCCCCTCCGCTCTCGAGTTCTATACTTCAAATTCAGAATGGCGTTCCCGTTCGACACACGCACTCTTATTACATCAGGGTTCGGCCTATGGCCCACATGTCATTCATAGAAATAATAATAGAAACATAGCAATACGTTTTCCCTCTCATGGTAACGTCTTCACTTGATCGTGCCCTCTTTAGCCTGATGCCTTCGGGGGTGTGACATCTCCTCCCACCCGAGTTTCTGCTTGTCCCCAAGCAGGTGCTTCCGGAAAACGGCGGCGCAGAACGTGGTAATCTTCCCAGGTTGCCGATGCATCTGGTAGACCACTCCTTTTGATCAGCACCTGTGGTATGGCCGCACTGCCTTTCTTCACCAGGCGTCTGGAAATGATAGCCTCCGGAACAGCATTGGCAGCTTCAATGTCTATTGTTGCCGGAAGGTCGGCGAAGACAGGAGTGAAGTCTGCAATGAAGGGTTTTAGTTGTGAAACATGAAAAACATCATGTATCTTACTGTCAGGTGGTAGTTGGAGCTTGTATGCCACGTTCCCAATACGAGCACTGACAGTGTAGGGACCATAGTATTTGAATGCTAATTTAGGGTATGGCCGATTAGCTACTGAAGATTGTGTGTACGGTTGCAGTTTCAGTAGGACCTGATCACCAACTTGAAACTGCAAATCTCGCCGCTTCTTGTCCGCCATCACTTTCATGCGATTTTGAGCATCAGCCAAATGTTGTTTCAGTGATTGCAAATGGAGCTCTCTATTGGAAATCACCTCAAAAGCTGATGTAGATGTAGCCTGTGTCACTGCTGGTATGGCACCCACCTTTGGTTCATACCCATAGAGGGCCTTGAAAGGAGAACATCCAATAGCTGAATGGTAAGAGGAGTTATACCACAATTCAGCTAAGGAAAGCCAGGATTTCCAGGTAGCTGGGGAGTCTTGCACAGCACACCGTAAATACATTTCGACACATTGGTTAACCCTCTCAGTTTGACCATCGGTTTGGGGATGGTAGGTTGTACTGAGCTTCAGATTTACTTTGTAGAGCTTGAAAAGTTCTTTCCAAAAAGCACTGACAAAAATGGTGTCACGATCACTGACAATGGACTGAGGAAGGCCATGTAGCTTCACAACTGTGTCCATGAAGATTTGTGCTATCTGAGCAGCTGTGTATGGATGCTTGACGGGCATAAAGTGTGCATACTTTGTCAAGCGGTCTACTACCACCAGGATGACACTGTAACCCTGAGATTTTGGAAGTCCTTCCACAAAGTCCATAGACAAATCCATCCAAACGCCCTCAGGTATAGGTAGAGGCTGCAGTAATCCGGCTGGCAAATTGTTGGTGTGCTTGGCATGTTGACACATTGTGCATTGCTTGACAAAGTCTTCCACTACTTGTTTCATGCCCTTCCATGCAAAGTGGTTTCTGAGCCTTTGATAAGTGACTTTAGAGCCAGAATGCCCCCCAATGGCACTAGAGTGAAATGTGGCAATAAGTTTTGTTTGCAATGCTGAGTTAGTACCAATCCAAAGTTGGGACCTGTACCTGATGAGACCATTATCAAGGTTGTACCCCGCTTGGTTAGGACTGGTTATGGCTAACTGCTTTAGTAATTGATGTGCTCTGACATCAGTAGTGTAGGAATTGACCACTTCCTGAAGCCAGTCTGGTTTCACCATAGACACAGCTTGCAATACATTTAGATGAGGCACTTGTGAAAGTGCATCGGCAGCCACATTCTCTTTTCCCTTCCTGTAAATGATCTTAAATTGAAGGCCCATGAGTCTAGTCATAGCTCTCCGTTGCATGTCAGAATGCAAAATTTGTTCAGATAGGTAGGCCAAGGATTTGTGATCTGTGAGAATATGAAATTCTTGTCGCTGCAGATAGTGTTTCCATTTCTCTACAGCCATAATCAGAGCCAAAAACTCCTTTTCATAGATGGATAAGTGTTTGTGTTTCTCTCCTAAGGCCTTACTGAGAAAAGCCACTGGTTTACCTTCTTGCATCAAGACTGCCCCTATGCCATCAGCACAGGCATCAGTTTCAACTGTGAAAGGAGCACTGAAATTAGGTAGGGTGAGTACAGGTGTGGATGTCATAGCTACTTTGAGTGCATCAAACGCCCTCTGAGCCTGCTCAGTCCACTGAAATGTCTTGTTGTGAAGTAAGTTGGTCAATGGTTTAGCAATAATTCCATATCCCTTAACAAATTTCCTGTAATAGCCGGTGAGGCCTAGGAATGCTCTGACTTCAGTCACATTAGTGGGTTTGGGCCAGTGTAACATGGCAGCTATCTTCTGTGGATTAGTTGCTACCCCAGCTGATGATATGATGTGACCTAAGTACTCCAACTTATGCTGAGCAAAAGAGCATTTTGAGAGTTTGAGGAAGAGCTGGTTGTCTCTGAGAGTTTGGAGGACTAATTGAAGGTGTTTGGTATGATGGTCCAGGGAAGAACTATAGATGAGAATATCATCAAGGAACACCAGAACAAATTTTCGAAGGAAAGGTTGAAGGATTTGGTTCATAACACATTGGAAGGTAGCTGGCGCATTGGTTAAGCCGAATGGCATCACCTTGAATTGGTAGTGGTCATGATGGGTTTTGAAGGCTGTTTTGAACTCATCCTCAGGAAGCATTCTGATTTGGTGGTAGCTAGCCTTCATATCAAGTTTGGTGAAATATGTGGAGCCAGCTAATTCATCCAAGATTTCGTCTATTATGGGCATAGGGAATCTATTTTTGATGGTCAAATCATTCAGCTTCCTATAGTCAATGCAAAACCTCCATGTGCCGTCCTTTTTCTTGACTAGGAGGACAGGAAAGGCAAAGGGGCTGTGGCTGTGTGTTATGAAGCCAGATTGCAAAAGTTGTTTGACCTGAGCTTCAATTTCGGTTTTATGGTGGGGTGAGTAGTGATAAGGTCTGGAGTTAACTAGGGTTGCTCCAGGGATGAGGGGGATAGCATGATCATAGCTTCTAGGTGGGGGTAAGGTATGTGGATCTTGGAAAACATCTTGGTAGGTGGCTAGGAGTTGTTTGATGTGTGGTGGGGTTGCATGTGGCTCTGGTTGTAGGGTTGGTTGTGGTGTAGGTTCAGTAGAAAGAATGACATATGCCCAAGTGTCATTACCTTTCATGGAATTGTAGAGTTTGTTAGCTGAAATTGGGGTAGCTTCCAAGGGTTGTGGAGGGAGACCTTGAAGCTTGACCTGTTTTCCATCCACACTGAATTGAATAGTCTTCTTACGCCAATCAAACTGCATTGGACTATTTTCCCTCAACCAATCATATCCAAGTATTGCATCATATGGCCCCATGTCTAGAACTATCATGTCACTAGTAAGAGTATGCCCCTGAATGTACCACTGTAATTTAGGTACTGAGGTTGTGGCTGTCAAACATTCCCCATTGGCCAGTCGCACTGTCTTTGCCTGTATTGGAGTTGGTTGCAAGTTTGCTAAGGCCACGAAATTAGAGCTGATGAAACTATGAGAGCTTCCCGAGTCCAAAAGGATCAGCATTACTTTATCCTTGACCATACTTTTCAGTTTCATAGAGTTGTCATGTCATTTCCAGAGAGAGCATTAAGTGAAAGCTGGCAAAAGTTGTCTGCTAAAGCATCCTCTATAGCCAACTGATTCAGCATGTCCTCTGTAATTTCTTCTTTGTCCCTGTCTAATTCATTCACCACTATAGCATTGAGCTATGGTTTCTGTCTTTTTGAACAAACATCTTGATGCCCTGGTTCAAATTTCTCTCCACAAGCAAAACACAGATTATTTGCTCTTCTGTAGTCCCTAAGCTGCCTGATCCTCTGAAGGTTTGGATTAGTCGCTGGGGTACTGCTTTCACCTTTCTGGAATTGAGGCTTGGTAACATTGTGGAGTCTGTTATATTTGTTCTTATGCCTGTTCAGAGTTCTCTGTTGTATCTTGGCAATGAGGGCTGCCCTGTCCACAGTGAGGGGCACGTGAGGCTCCACAGTAGCTCGTATGTCGTCTTTAAGACCTGCCACATATTTGGATGCGAAGAACAGCTCGTCATAGTGGCTGTTATGCATTGTAATGTCAAATTGCAGAGCCTAGAATGTCTTTGTGTATTCCTCGACTGGGCCAGTTTGCTTGAGGTTCAACAAGTCATTGATGGCTGTCCTAAAATCATCAGCTCCGAATTTTGCCTGAATAATCTCACAGAATTTGGTCCAAGCAGGTATAGTGTGGCCTTGTTTATATGCCTGCCACCATTTAGCTGCATTGTCCTGTAAATGCATCACTGCTGCTTCCACTTTCAGAGGATCATCGATCTTGCAGATATGGAAATAATTGTTGCATTTATCAATCCATATCTTGGGATTACTGCCATCGAACACAGGGAACTGCATCTTAGGAATGGTGTGATGTGGAAGAGTATCAGAATCCTGTTTGTAAAACTTCTTTCTAGACAACTCTGGCTTGAGTTCAGGTTTCTTCTCTACAAATATATTATCAAAGTGTTGATCCTCATATGAAAGATTGGACGCTGTGTCTGATTTATCAAACTTGGCTTCATGTTCCATTTGTCTGATGGTAAGATTGGCAACAGCCTGCCCATTTGCTTGAACCTGCTTACTGATCAGCTTTTGGTCTTCTCTTGTACCATTGAGCTCCTTCTTGAGGTCTTGCTGTTTGAGACTGAGGTTATTGAGCTGAGCAAAAAGCAAATCAAAATTTTCCATCACTTGTTCCCATTTACCCTTGTCTTCTTCTGTCTTGGACGACATGGCATCAAGAATGAACTTTGTTTGAGCCGAGGGCTTCGGAGGAGCCGTGATGAGCAACTTGGAGTGAGTTCAACAGAAAGTGGTGAAGCAATCGGTTTGGTGGACACGTCCCCGTGAGCTTGCTGCACCCAGTCACTGTCGCCCGGAAGTGAGGCACTCACTGAGGAATTTTACACGGAGAGAGTGCTCCGCAACCCTGATGAGTGGACACACCCCCGCCGTCACCGCCTGCCACACGATTGGTATTGGTAGCCTCGGAATTTTACACGGGTACTTGTCCCGCAACCCTAGCGTACCCCGATCAAGTGCGCATGTGGAGAATAGAGCACAAATAATGTCGTGCTTGCTTTGGTTCACGCCGCCGAACTCAGTAAAGTCGATGTAGTCCCCCAGTCGAGTTTTGTGCCGTAGATCAGATGGGTGTGAGAGGTGGTGGTGGATGGGGTTTGGTGGGGTTTTGTGGTGGATCGGGCTGGAGGTGGTGGAGCTCAAAGCTTGGTAGAGGCTCGATCGGTGCTGACCCAGTTCCACCAAAGGAGGGACCTATGGGTTCCCGCGTCGAACACCTAGAGGGCGTGAACGGGAAGAGCCTGCCCACCGGAATTATGAACTGCAGATCGAAGCACGCGAGCTAGGAACGTACCAGAGGGTAATTGAGCGCTGGCGTGGTGGAGGTTACGCGCTGGACTTCGGGATCCGTCGCTGTGGTAGGGCGGGATGGTGGTGGAGCGAAGACGCAGCACGCGCCGTCGGAAGGTAAGGGTGGGGCGGGTGGGTAGGTGGCCGGGGAAGGGCTGCCTCTGATACCAGATGTCGGACCCCGTGGCCGTCGGCGAACGCCGGGACGTGAGGACGGACGCCGAAAACGTTGGCGATAACGAGACGAGGAAATCCCCTCCGCTCTCGAGTTCTATACTTCAAATTCAGAATGGCGTTCCCGTTCGACACACGCACTCTTATTACATCAGGGTTCGGCCTATGGCCCACATGTCATTCATAGAAATAATAATAGAAACATAGCAATACGTTTTCCCTTTCATGGTAACGTCTTCACTCGATCGTGCCCTCTTCAGCCTGATGCCTTCGGGGGTGTGACAGTCCTCTACACTCGATGGGCTCAAATGACCTTACTAGGATTACGCCTAAGAAGGCGCAGTGTATTCAACAAAGGCCCGTTTCGCTTAATGAACGCTACGCAGGCCACGGAACATTTCGGCCCAAAGGATTCTTTCTCCTCATCGGGGGCCCACCTGAAACCAAGCGCTCGCTCTTATCCTGCCTGCTTTCCCCTCTCGGCGTCGTCCGCTCCTGCTTTCCCCTCTCCCTTCTCTTCTCTTCTCTTCTCTGCCCCTCCGCCGCGGAAATGGAGGCCACCGCGCCCGCGCTCGCGCTCCACTCGTCCCCGGCCGCCGCCCGCCGCTCGGCAGGGAAGCCAATCTTCGCCTACCTCCACCGTGGCGGGCCCTCCACTGCCTCCTCCGTCCACCTCCGCGCGGCCCGGACCCCCGCCCGCTCTCCGGTTCGCTTGCCAGCTTTGGTTCATTCAGTTTTTGCATGCGGAGGAAGTTTGCATTGCTCGGCGGGCTTAATATTTTGCGAGGGCGTGCTCATGTCTTGGGTTTTAGGTATGGAGAAGACGGAGGAGGGGGAGTGGGCTGGTTGTGCGCGCGGAGATGTTCGGCCAGCTCACCACCGGGCTCGAGTCCGCCTGGAACAAGCTGCGCGGCGTTGGTGCGTGGCTCTTCTTCTTCTTCATTCCTACGATCAAAGCGTCCTTTCTGTTGTTTTTTCATGCGTTGAGAGGATATTTTCATGAGGAGCTCTGGAAGGTAATCGTAGCACTGCCCTTGGCCGGCCTCGGTAGTCGGTACTTGAATTGGTAATGTAGCAAGGACTAGTACTGAAATACAAGTTCAGGACTTGCTTACCCGATGGGCATTACACAATCATTTGTAGTGTGCTCCTATGTTTGCTTGTCGAACCATATGATTGTAAGAATATAGGTGTTATGTGCTTGTTTTTTTTACTAGTGCTTTTTGTTCTGCACTTCTGTGTAATTTTGCTTTTTTGAACCAAAGTATGTCGTTTAATAACTTACTCGTGAGCATTATGATTAACACATTGCTCATTTAATTCCAGACGTGCTAACAAAGGAAAATATTGCCGAACCAATGCGGGACATTAGGCGAGCGCTTCTGGAAGCAGATGTCAGTACCTTGCATTTTCAAGTTCTACTCATCAGTTCATTTATACCTATATAGTGTGAGGACTGATGTTTCTCCTGCTTTCATCAGGTTAGTTTGCCCGTTGTGAGACGGTTTGTTTCATCTGTTAGTGATAAGGCTTTAGGTGCAAATGCTATCAGAGGAGTCCGACCGGACCAACAATTAGTGAAGGTATGTCCGCGTCACACTGACATTAAGGAATTTGCAGATAATGAGTGCACAAATTTTGCTTGGGAGAATCATTTCATTTGTTTCACTTTGGTGGTGTTCGCCACAACTTAATACATTTAATGTTTCTTAATGTCATAAGTTCCCTATTCTCTGAAGGAATAGTGAATCACGCCAGCAAAGAAAATACAATAACATGCACAGACAGTCTTATCTGAAATGTTCAGTTATTACTTATTAGTTTATGCTAAATGAAAACACAAACAGATTTTTGAACTAATTAATTTCTGGAAGAGGAAAAATAATATGATTGGTGCTGCAGATTGTGCATGACGAACTTGTACAACTGATGGGCGGAGAAGTATCAGATCTGGTATTTTCAAAAAGTGGCCCGACAATTATCTTGCTCGCAGGTCTACAGGGTGTTGGGAAGACTACTGTTTGCGCAAAGCTTGCATTCTATTTGAAGAAACTGGTGCATCCCTCACCCTTTGATTTTCGTGCATCTAGCACTTAATGCTTGATGCCTTTAGATACTTATACCAGAGTTAGGTTACAGGGGAAGAGTTGTATGCTGGTTGCTGCAGACGTTTACAGGCCTGCCGCCATTGATCAACTCACTATACTGGGTAAACAGGTAACCCCTTGAACCTTAACGTAGAACTGCTTTTTTGCCATTGAATAGTTGTAGGTAATATGTCTCCAATTTTAAGAGGCCAAGATGCCCTCAGATTCTTTCAAAACTTGGAAATTAAACCAATCATTACTTCTGCTTTTGCAATGCAGTACCACAATTATGTCATTGAGTTATTTTTTCTTTCGAGCATTGACAGGTGGGTGTACCAGTTTACTCAGAAGGGACAGAAGCCAAACCCACACAAATAACCAAGAATGCTATGGAAGAGGCCAAAAGCAAAAATATTGATGCTATTGTGGTGGATACTGCTGGAAGACTGCAGGTTAATGTTCATGACACTAATTTCAGTCACAAGTGCCAACTTATGGAATTCTACTCTGAACCTGATTTATCCATACCTTTATACAAAACTTATAATTCATATGTCATACAGACTAGCATCATTGACACCAGCTGATGACCTTTCTGCCATTCAGATTGATAAATCAATGATGGATGAATTGAAAGAAGTGAAGAAGGCTGTTAATCCTACAGAAGTTCTGCTTGTCGTTGATGCCATGACTGGCCAAGAAGCTGCAGGTATCCCTCTGTTTCTTCATGCCATTGTTGCAGCATGGGTGTTGCAAAGGGCCAGAATTCTGTAAACATTGCTTGGTACCTCAGCAAAAGCATGGTTAGCCAGGAAACTGGCTATTGCTCTAAAATTTTTCTATTAAAAAAATTGTTAACATGGCTTTGTTTTGTTGATAGATTTTCAGTGAGCAATATAGTATTGCGACAGCAACGTAAACTATTTCTTTCTGATATGCAGCACTAGTCACCACCTTCAATATTGAGATTGGTATCACTGGTGCTATACTGACTAAATTGGATGGTGACTCTAGGGGTGGAGCCGCACTAAGTGTTAAAGAGGTAGTCATTTACCAGAAATCATTTCTGTTAGTTGATGATGCAAAAAAATATTATTATCTATCAATTTTACTATTCAACTTCACTTTATTTTGCTAATTGATAATCAGCACTTCTGTAGTTCACTAGTGTTGATGGTAGTTTTTCACTAGCATAGCTTTCGCACCATGTGCATATATCTTTATAGTTTCCTTTCTCACTTGCTTGCTGCAGTTATGAAGAAAAGAAATCCCATATAGAACTAACTTTTGGACTGCACTGCATGCATAGATCTCAGCAGTCTTTAATCCCTGCTAGTTGTTGTGTCCATGCAGGTCTCTGGGAAGCCCATCAAATTTGTTGGGCGTGGGGAACGATTGGAGGACCTTGAGCTTTTCTACCCTGATCGCATGGCACAGCGAGTTTTGGGAATGGGAGATGTACTCTCATTTGTTGAAAAGACACAAGAAGTTGTAAGTAGCTTCCTGTAAAACTGCTCCTTTGTTGTGTAAGCAATATTGTGAGGATTGTATGTTATTTACAATTCTACATGTGGTACAAATAGATGCGGCAAGAAGAGGCTGCAGAATTACAGAAAAAGATCATGAGTGCAAAATTCGACTTCAACGACTTCTTAAAACAATCTCAAAATGTTGCGAAAATGGGTTCCATGAGCCGCATTATTGGAATGATGCCAGGCATGAACAAGGTACATGAGCATGTGGAGTTAAACATGTTCTCCAACTTTACCGCTGTGCATTACAAGAATGTTTAAGTTTGATACGATAAACAGATTACTCCTGCACAAATTCGAGAAGCTGAGAAAAGACTTGCATTCGTGGAGTCAATGATCAATGCTATGACTGCTGGTACATGTTTGCCCTCAATTTTAGCTATATATATGAAGCCTAATTGGATGCTTACTTGAGTTGTGGACATGGATGCTTAATTATATGTTTTCTGGGTTGCATAGAGGAAAGGGAAAAGCCAGAGTTACTGGCTGAATCACGTGAGAGGAGGATAAGAGTGGCTGAGGAGTCTGGAAAGACTGAACAAGAGGTGAGGTTTTGTTCTATTCTTATCTGTTTTAGTATACCAAACCGTGGAGCTAACAAGATTGCATTTTGATTTTTCACTATTAGGTGAGCCAATTGGTTGCCCAGCTTTTCCAAATGCGTGCTCAGATGCAGAAGTTGATGAGTATGGTGCAAGGACAAGAAGCAATAGCAGGCATGGGAGATCTCATGGACTCGCTTAAGGCTGAAGAGAAGGTAACAATGTCTGACGGTGTGGATATTTCTGAACACTTTCCCTGGAGAGGTTTGTGATTTCTGAACTGTTGTGCATCGTTCAGGCACCTCCTGGCACCGCACGGCGCAGGAGAAGGAATAGCAAGCCCAAGCAGAGGGAGCTGGACGCAGTTCTGAGCTAGTGACCTAGTGTGTTGCATTGGTCTTGGAGTTGAGAGTTTTTGACTGGAAGTGGCTCCTGCATGCAAGAGCTAGACTGAGGACAAGACCTACACATTCCTCATCGACTGTGGAAATGTGTTTGGGTTCAGAAGGACTTGGACATTTATATTGTGAAAATGCACAGTTGGGCACTGCCACTGTGTAGTGTAATTGTGGTTAATCCGGCACAAATTTTTGTACATAAAGTTTAGTCTCATGAGGGAAGATATGTTGGTAGCTCTTGAAGTCGGAGTATGTTTCTCATCCAGGGCCCAGAAGAACTCGGGCCTCGAATTGGAGCCCAGAAATACTCCATTTGCAACACTTTTAGTGGTGAAAAAAAGGAAAAAGTCCACGTGGCCTCCTCAACTATTGCATTCAAGTCCAATTTAGCTTCCTGAGTTGTTTTGGCTAACGTAGCACCACGTCTGTCATCCTACGTGGTGTTACTTTAGTCACGAGAGGAAAGTTAGAGACTTTCTCGATAGTTCAGGGGGCAAGTACATTTTATCGAAAGAATTATATATATATATATATATATATATATATATATATATATATATATATATATATATAGCGTCCGGATGTTCGGACGTTCGCACCTGCTGCATGTGGGGGGTCGTGTTGCTCCATGTCCCATGCTTGGACCTGTCTCACGCGCCAGCACCATGGCCCGCATGACTTCATGTCCTGCGTCGCTCTATGTCTCGCGTTCGCACCGTAGCGCCCCCTCCACACCTACGCGCATACAGGTGGGCCCAGCAGGTGCGCCAGGTGGCTATGCAACACTAGATCCACTTTTGCAACATTTAGATGAAACACTTGCAACATATGACCGAATCAATTGAAACACTTGCAACATACGTATGAAACACCAGGAAAACATGTGTGCAACCATTGCAGAATATATGCAACATCCAGATGAAACACTTGTAACAAATATGTGAAACATATGCAACATCCCGATGAAACACTTCAAAAAACATGCGTGAAACAAATGCAGCACCCAGATAAAATACGTGCAACATACGTCTGAAGCATATTAAATATTTAGAACAATACACTTGCAACATACGTATATAGCTACTGCAACATATGCAACATCCACATGAAACACTTGCAACATGAAAACACTTGCTGCAACATAAGACTAAAAACAGATGAAACATTTGAACATACTCTTGCAACATGTGTAACATCCTGATCTACTTTTGCAACATTCGTATGAAGGACTTGCAACATACCTCTAAAACAATTGAAACATATGCTTGCAATATGTGCTTTTAGTGCAACACAACATCTACTTGCCGCTCAGGAGAATGGAGGCTTGTTGGCGTGTAGATTTCATCGGAGGAAGCGGCCCAGCGGTGGCTATCGCACGATGTGGAAGGGAGACATCGGGCGCACGACGTGGAAAGGAGGTATCGGCCTTCGGATGTGGCTAGGAGGCAGCGGCCGCATGACTAGGAGAGGGCAGCAGCACGCCACCCCTGGCAGGGCCGGCAGCCGAGCACCAAGGGCATTGTGCCTGGCTGGCCTAGCAACCGAGCGCTGTGCCTCGGAAACAACTTGCTGGCCTAGCATCGTCACGCACGAGCGGCTGCCATCGGGGCTCGCCTGCCTTCGCGCCACCGTGAGCTCGCTTCTGCGCGGAGCACGTGTCGCGAAGCTCTCCTGCCTCCACGCCATTGCCCACGCGCGTGGCTTGCTAGCCTCGTGTCGTCGTGCACGAGCGACTGTTACTGGGGCTCACCTGCCTCCGCGTCGACGCGAGCTTGCCTCTGCGCTGCCACGCTGTGGCTCACCGACACGCCGCAGACCATCGGTGCTCGTTGCTCTGTATTGCACAAGGGAACAAATTAGGGAGAGAGAAAAGAAGGGCAAGGAAGCGAATAGATCGATAGGAATGAGTGGATGAGCAGAGCGCTCCACTCGGAGGTAGCTGCGAACGAGTGGATAGAAATAAGTGAATGAGCAGTTTTGAGAAACGATAAGCAGGAGGTTATTGGGCTGCGACGCGGCCCACCAACGGAGCGTCTGGGCGGACCGCTTCCTAGCATTATCGATTTTTTTTAAAGTAACCCAAATATTTTGTTTTCCATACAAAAAAACATACATCTGCAGATATCCTGCTAAAGTGCTAATGTTTGAGATTCCCAGAAGTAGTAGAGCGCTCAAAGTACTACTGCCTTTGTCTGCCTACTTGGACAAGCCACCAGGCATCAGGCGCAGATGCATGCATGCCCAACCCCCAACCGCGTCACGCCCTCCCATGACCATCCGATTTGGCAAACGCACGGCTCAGATCACATGCCCCACGCGTCCGGCAGCCATGCAACAAGGTACGTCGCTCGGAGGGATTCGAGTCGACACCATGGCGCCGCTGTGTCGTCTCGCACGCCGTGGACGACGACGCTCCTGCTGCTCGCTCTGCTTCTCATCGTGACCCCAGCGACTTACGTTGTGGCGCTACTGCCACCGTATTTCGACGCCCACGAGAAAATCGGGCCGCCCGTGATCGGCGTCGACTTGGGACCACCTACTCGCGCGTTGGCGTCTACCGCAACGACCGGGTGGAGAAGATCATCATCGCCAACGACCAGCAGGGCAACCGGATCACCCCTTCCTGGCTGCTCTCCACCACCGCCAAAGGCGAGCGCACCATTTACGACGACGCTAATACGCGGCCCATCGTCGCGCGCCAGCTCAGCCCCATGGAGGTCGTCAGCACCGTGGCGCTCGCCCCAGGGCCAAGGAGGCGGCGGAGGCGTACCTCGGCGACATGGACGAAGCCAGCGGGGGGGGGGGCTGGGGGGCTCCAGCCCCCCCTACTGCTGCTAAGCTAGTGGAACTTCTAGTGCTCTTCTTCCAATTTTAGACGCAGATGTATAAGGTAGGGTGGGCTAAGACATTTATTTTTTAGATGTATTTTATGAATTTCATTGTTAATTGATGTTTTAAATATAAGACTACTTCAAGCTATTATACTTTTTCTATTACGAGGAATTAAAGTAGAGCTAAGTCATTATAGCACTTTTGTTTAGCCCCCCCTAAATTTTTTTCTGGCTTCGTCCCTGCTCGGCGAGAACGTCGCGGGCGTCGTAGTCACCGTCCCGGCCTACTTCAACGACGCGCAGCACTGGGCCACCAAGCGCGCCGGCGACGTCCTCGCTGGCCTCCCCGTTCTCCGCATCGTCAACGAGTCCATCGCGGCCTCCATGGCCTACGGCGTCGGCAACAAGGGTAGCAACGACGCCATCGCCGAGACGAGGAAGGTCCTCCTCTTCGACCTCGGCGGCGGCACGCTCGACGTCAGTGTCCTCGCCGTCGAACGCCACGGCTACCTCTCGAGACGCTAGCCACCAGCGGCGACTCCCGCCTCGGCGGGGAGGACTTCGACTGGCGCGTCGTGGACTACTTCGTGGGGCTCGTCAGGCGGAGGCACGGCTGGGACATCGCCGGCGACGCACGCGCGCTAGGGAAGCTGCGGCGCGAGTGCGAGCACGCCAAGCGCGCGCTCAACAGCCAGCGCCAGGTGCGCGTGGAGGTGGAGAAGATGGTGGACAGCGTCGACCTGTCGTCGGAGCAGCTCACCAGGGCGCGGTTCGAGGAGCTCAACGCCGACGTGTTCCGGAAGGCGATGGTGCCGGTGAGGAATGCCTTGGCGGACGCCGGGCTGAGCAAGGCGGACGTCGACGACGTCGTGCTGGTGGGCGGCAGCGCCTGGATCCCCAAGGTACAGCAGTTGCTGAAGGACTACTTCGACGGCAAGGAGACCAGTAGGACTAGGGGCGTCAACCCCGACGAGGGCATCGCCTACGGCGCCGCCATCGAGGGAGCCATCCTCAGCGGCCACGACGTCGACGAGAAGACCCGACGCTGTTCTTTCCAAGGGAAATCGCTCGGGGTTACGGTGGTTTCATAATGCTTTGGTACAAATGCAAAGGATGCGGTATAAACCGGAAAAATTTTGTATGCGACACCTTCGCATAGAAGGTTCTGTGCGACACGGTCTAATTGCGTTACTGCAGGTGGGACCTGTGTCTCTAACTGCTCGGTTCACGTTGCTGCAGGTAGGAATCATAGAACTTCTTTCCAGAATAAACCCACTGATATACAAGTGAAATACACGGAGTGTTTGGTTTGGAGAATCAAACCATTCTATATGGGTGATAGATCATGAGTTTACTCCACAAATTGAGTAACATGGGTTCATTCCTCGTACTAGTACTAATTACTAGGTCATGAGAATGAGGTGTGCTGATAATAACTCATTCTATTCTACAAATCTAACAAAAAAAATTAAAGAGTGAAATGATGATGGACCACTTCGTTCCACAAACCAAACACCCCAATAAGGTATCAACCCAATTTTAGAACATGTCATGGGATACAATTAATGATGCCTATAACCCTCTCTAATTACTATATTTGGGTTGATAATAGATATTAATAGTAGGTATGCATAAATGCTGCCTTTTAGAGAGTTTATTTACCTAGAATTTTTTTATAATTTAGGACAAATTTAAATGCTTGGATTGGATACCTTATATTTTAGGATAGAGAGAGTAAAAGTACATTTTTCAACCTCCAACTCGCATTGAAGTACGATTTTCAACCTTCAACTATGATGAAACCGGGCAACAGACATCCTTCAACTGTCAAAACCGGACAAATTTGGTCCTTGGCCTGTTTCAAAAGTGGTTTTCTATCTTCTAATAATAATAATAATCCGGTTTGATCTCTAGAAGTTCGTAATTAATTTATTTTAAATTATAAAAACATGAAACTAGTTCATGTTTTCTTCTAAAAATGTTATATATATATATATGTTGATGCTATATTTAAAATTGTTTAGATCTTACTTGCTTTAAACAAACAACAAGCATAACAACGAGCAATAAAGCAATAGGAACATTAATAAACCAATTCCAAATACCTATATATAGACCATAAACAAGTATTGAACATTTTTAGAAAAAAGTACTAGTTTCATCTAAAATAAATGCCGGTGAGGGATAGCAATGCTACTGTATACATTTGCTCGCTGGGAACAGCTCATCCAAAGCGGCAGACTCGTTGTCTGTTTGCCGGTGAAGATAGCGTCGTAGGATCGCTTTGCCGCTGACGAGACTGGTGCGGAAGGCGGCAGAACACCCATCTACTTCATGAGTAGCACGTCACCCCGCTTTGATGCAGGGATGTGAGTCAAGATGGCAACAGGTACGTACCCGACGGGTAGTGCCCACCCGTACCCGTACCCGCACCCGTAAAATTTTACCCGTCGGGTTACCCGTACCCGCATGCGGGTAAAATAATAGTTCCATACCCGTACCCGCCGGGTAATTCTCACCCGACGGGTAACCCGTACCCGATAGCATACCCGAAAATTACCTAAAAATATCAAATAGTCACATACAAAAATAAATCATTCTAAGCTTCCAACAAGTTACAAACATGCTAACAAACATTATTAGCATCATTACAACAAAGACAATCTACTAGAAATATAGTGGATGTCTCAATGGGCCAAATTCATGACTTATATGCGCTAAAATAACTGATGTTGACTAGTTATTTTTGCGGGTATGTCTTACCCGCGGGTATGGGTAGTATACACCCGCACCCGTACCCGCATACCCGATGGGTATAGGATTTTGTCCAATAACGTACCCACGGGTAGAAAATTCATTCTATACCCGCCTCTTTATCGGGTAATACCCGTCGGGTACTCGGGTTTCGGGTACCCGTTGCCATCTCTATATGTGAGCCAGCTGCTGCGCCACAATTCGGGTGCTGCGCTGCGTGAACTGGCCCGTCGTATTGCTGTGGCGACGGCAAGGAGCAATTGAGCTGTTCCACTGCTGCCTCTACTTGGGCTGCGTCAGGTGTCGCCAATGGGCCAGAGGGTGCTTCCTCCCGCCGCACTGGGCTGGAATGCTGGGCCGGCCTGCTGTGCTCTGCCTCGTATTGTTGTGGCGACGGCAGGGAGCAATTGATCTGTTCCACTGCCGCCACTACTTGGGCTGCGTCAGGTGTCGCCAATGGGCCAGAGGGTGCTTCGTCAGGAGAAGCCAATGGGACCGCCTGGGCAGTTGCCGTATCAGCTTGGTGCAGCGTATCAGACTGGTGCAGTATCACCAAATTCCACTGAGATTTCATTTCTTTCTTCAAGTTGATTGGGGTTTCATTGGCTCTACGAAAAGAGGAAGTTAGTTGAGATTTCGAATAAACTTTGCAGCAATTGTTTGTTTAAAGCAGCTGTCGCATTGCAAAATGGGAAAAATCAATTGATCAGATGGTGTCTTTTGCCCTTTGTTGCGTGGAAAACACGCAGGCCATAACAGGCATTACGACAGGAAGTACAAGCACAAATTCGTATTGCAATTTTTTTGTTTTTTTTCATTTTTCATTTCATTCAATACACATAATTTAGGCTTCTTTTCTTTATTGTGTTGCATGAAATGTAAACCCGCCGCTACTACATAGCAGGAGTTCACTATCGGCTCGAAATCAGCATCCGTACCGGTTCCGCTACCAGCACAGGCTGACTATCTGCACCGCATACTCTAAACCATCCTTCAGGACGAATATAGCGGATGAAGAGTCTGCACCGCATATTCTAAACGCGTACGCTATCAGAGCGCGTCCCCTATTTGTAGCGCGATGGCAGATGTACGCTAAAGGACAGCCGGCCCACACGCAGCAGGCACAGCGACCGCAGCAGCCACAGATCACGCATGCACGGCAGGCTGCAGAGGGGCCCCCACTTTTTCCTGTAATAATAAATGTTATAACTCACAAACCAAAAAACTAAATTAAATTCCAATTGCACCATTAAATTTTTTTTCAATAAATCCTTCAAAATTAGATCTCACATGAATATATTTAGATAAAGTGACAAATGGGTCCCACAGTGAATAAAGGATGATATAGAAGATGGATGGGTGCGGAAGAATTGGATATAGAGGAGAAAATCTTGATGACTAAGATGTATAGAGAATGAATTTAGAGTACCACGAGTGCGGATAGCCTAAGCAGCATCATCCGTGCCTGTTGGTCCATCCGTGCCAGCTCTGTTGCAGCTGGTACGGATGTCTAGGTAGCGAAGCCCAGTCCTACGGTAGTGCGTGCCTAACAACGTTCCCTGGTTGAATTGAAGTGTTGAGGGGGAAATAAGTTCGGAATTACGTACTCCAACGTAACTGAGAATGTAAACGCGCGCGTGGGGTTTGACAGTTGCTTCTTCTGCTCTTGCGATTACATACTTTTCAAGTTCCAAGGGTTGGAAAAATGAACATATATCTATAGGAGCCCACCCTATGGTACCCTATAACGAAGATAAGGTTTTGTATAGAAAGCTAATGAATGCTTGGCTGTCATTGACGTGCAAGTCCCTGATGACCAAATCATATCCAATCATATCATGCAGGCCTTTCTTTGTACATAGTCATCCATGAAACCTGTTGTGTTCAGGATTGCCAAGCGTCTCGAAAAATATTTTTTCTAATAGTGACTTGAGACCTGTTGTGTTCATGTTGAAAAAGTTTTCCATATCATTGAATGAGTAATATACTATTGTATGTCAAGAAGGTGTCTAAAATTATAAAAGAAAAGTATAAAGTTGACATGTGATATCTATGGGCTTGTGAGTTTGATAGTCTATAAGCAGCGCTAAAGTGGCATAGAGAGGACGACTTTTTCCTGAGAGGAAAACATCAAAACAATATTTTTTACTGGTTTCAAATTGAAGTTGCGTCTTATACTTTCTTAACAACATTTTAGTCTTATCATGGAGTCATGATGAAAAGGAGCCTTACCTACTTCAGACGGAGACTAGATGTACCCTCTGTTCCAATTTATTTATCGTTTTTGTTTTCGTTCTACAAGTTTGACTTGATTCGTAAAAAATATGTGTAACATTTGTATCTCCAAATTAATTTATTAAAAAACTATATTCAAAGATCTTTCTAATTATATCAATTATGTATCATAAATATAAATATTTTTTAATATATATTTTATCAAAGTTGTTTCTCGAAAAACGAAAAAGACAGATATTTTGGGACGGTGAGCACTCGTCGAGTAACACGAGAGTTGAATAGTTGATGCATCGTGCATGCTCGATCAACAGGTCATGCATGTCAATTTGTCACCGTTGAACTCCAGACCGTACCTCAGGTATGTTGTGCAGCTCAATATATGTATATGTTTTTTATTTGAAGAAATAACAAAATTTTTAATTTGATGATTATGATGCTTTCACCTAATACGCACCCTGAACCCCCATCTCTCTAGCTAATTTCGAATTAATCCAACTAATGCAATCTGCTACGATGGGACCGTGCCAATCGTTCAGGTCCTGTTTGCTATTCGAAACGAACCGAGCAATTTTCAACTAAATACCGGCTGCACAATCCTGTTTGAGGGAGAACAGAGATTTTCATTGTTGATGATATATCCGTATATTAGTTGGAACCTATCCACCTAGGTTCAAGTCTTTCAATTAGGACGAGAGCTTATTTTCCTAGATTTATTTCAGGATTTATCGGCGCTATGCTTTCAGTGGTAGGCGACGTTCCCGTCAACAGCGAGACGTCTTGGGTGACTTCGGTCTGCTTAGTCTCTCGAAGGCATTCATAAAGGTAGGGTTTGCGTACGTATGTTTATAGGGACGAGTGTGCATGTGTTGTGAGCGTCTAAGTGTACTGGTTTTTCGCAAAAAAATACATCCATATATCATTATATATGGCACCAAGAGTCTCATGCAAGCTATCAAGAAATTTAATTCATTAATGCACGCCAAGTCGCCGGGAGAGGTTTTCATCCCTTACGGTTCTTGAACATAGATGTTGGGATACTATAATCAAATAGATAAACTGTAATGTGCGGTCTCTACACGGTCGAAAGTCCATAGACAATTTTAAAATATCCTAGAGAGAGAGCAACTTTTCCGAGAGAAAAATTTGGTTGATTACGTCAAATCAATGTTACTTGCATAACTTTCATGCTATGCTTCTGATAGATCTAACATTCATCATCATTCGTGAAAAAGGAGCCTTTATTTCTACGAAGCTTGATATTCCTGTAGTACCACGAGGGCTAATAGACTACTAGTTCTCGGATCCTTCTCAGCAGCCAATCACAGGCCTTGTTTACTTCCCACACTAAAATTTTACACTATATCACATCGGATGTTTGATACATGCATGGAGTATTAAATATAGATTAAAAAACTAATTACACAGATTACATGGAATTTGCTAGTCAAATCTTTTAAGCCTAATTAGTCCATGATTTGACAATAAAGTGCTACAGTAACAGATGTGCTAATGATGAATTAATTAGGCTTAATAAATTCGTCTCGCGGTTTACTGACGGTTTCTGTAATTTATTTTTTTTATCAGTATCCGAGCACTTCATACGACACCTCATGTGACACCCCAAAACTTTACACTCTGGAACAACACAAGGCCATAGTCTTGTTAGCTTGTTGGAATTCACTGTGTGTTTTCATTTCCAAACTGCTAATTGCATGGTATATTGGCAATTCAATTCAGGCTGATATAATTTGTTTGAGAAACAAAATTTGTAGTCTCACCTCACAGAACATTTTCTGGAGTTCGAGGGACACTTCTCAGAAACAATCTGGCAACCAAGTCATGAAAAATGAGAAATTTATGGTGGTTGTAAAACAAGCCATCCATCGGTAGGAATCCAACGGTGGAAAAATAAAAGGTAACATAATAAGGTACCAAGTAATACCAAACTAGTGGGGCCGATACAAAGTACACGGGGGACCAGTACTCAGTTTAAATTTTTTTCTTAGTCAGCAAAGTATCCTTACCCCATAATTGTTGATAAATTGTTTTGATTGAAATTATCAGATCAACAGTCAGAAAAAACTAGAGGGGTAAAAGAACCTGAAAGTACCACCGGTTACTTCCCACCACCGTAAAAGAGCTCCACGAGAAGTAGCAAACATGCTATATTTATTGGCACTGTTTGGGACTGATTTACCCAACTCCACTCCACCATATTCACCATAGAGCAGCTCCGTATAGAGTTGTTATTTCACCATGAAGCAATTCCACATGTTTGGGTTGCAGTCTAGCTTCAGCTCCAAGAGCATGACGTGGAGATCATAATGGTCCATTTTGCCCCTGATTCATGGGACCCACGTGTCAGTCATATGCTTATTTCCATCCCCACCCTCACCTCCGCACTGCACACTACCGTCGTCGCTTGCTGCCTGGGGCTGCCCGCGTTGTGCACCGCTCGCTGTTTTAGCTAGATTGCCCTGTCGCGTGCCACCACGGGCCGCCGACGTCGCCTGGGTTGGCCAAGCCAACTGTGGCTGCTTGCACACCTTGGTCGGCAGGCGAGGCCTGGCCAGGCAAGCCAGGCGCGGTGAGCCCGTGGACGCTGGCGGCCGGCAGCGACGGCCTGAGCCTGGGGAGCCCAACCCTAGGTGCCAGCAGTGAGGTCCCAGGACGGAGCAAAGCCGGCGTTGGGGACTCCAAAAACTGGGTCGGGCGGCGGTGGGGCCATGGATCCCTCCATTCCGGCGGTCCCCTCGCCGGCGGGAAAGGGGTGGCGGCCGGGAGATGAGTGGGCGGCAGCGCTAGGTCGCATGAGGACTGAGGCCAAGAGAGCGAATGGATGAGGGCGCCAGTGGAAGAGATGAGAATAGAAAACGAATCGTTACTGTGTAATTAGTGGCATTGGGGGTAATTTCACCCTAACTCTATGAGAACTGTGGAAACTTCAATTCTTGGAGCACCTCTTGAGGAGCTCCACAAACGTGGAGCTGCCCCCATATTTGATTTTTTCTTTTCTGGAGCTGCAAAATCTAGAGTTGGGGGTGTTTGGCTTGGACTTGGTATAGCAGAGCTGAAAATTATAGAGTGAAAGCAGTCCCAAACACCCTATTGTAGTCACTGGAACGATCCAATTCTTTTCAATGATTGTCCAGCGCTGCTAGGGAATACTAAAACCATTAGTGGGTTCTAGGGTAGCTTTTCCCTAATCGAGTGAAAATGTTCTCCAAAATAGTGGTCTGCTATTAAGAAAAGAAATGACCAATTCACTTATCTGCGGTTACACGGTTGGATACTTGGGCTACTTCTTGTTGTGATGCTTAACCTTTGCCCAAACTCCAGTTTTACAATTCATGTAACAGCGGACCACAGTTTTACAAAGTCGATTTAGTAGTGTACAGCTTGACATGGAATTGCCCCATGGTCGATCCGCGTTATCACCCGGTCTACAGGCCGTTCATATAAGAAATAGCTTGCAAAAATCACCATTTTCATATGTGGTTCTCGGCGGTCGGTTATGTAACCGCCTATGGAAATGAATTGAAGGTGTCTTAAAAAGGTTTTTTTTTTAAAAAAAAGAGGTGACACGACATGTAAGCAGGAAGCACACATGGATGCACAAATAATCGTGAAGTACTAGTCCACATCTTCCTGTTCGAGCTCTAGTGCTCTACCTTCAATTCCAATTCCCCATCGCTATGTCCAAGGAGAGATCATTAGTTATGTGCCCATATATGGCGTGCACATGTGAAGCTCAAAGAAATCTACCTCTGGGTAATCCCTGCAGTTAATGTCAAAATGTGCTACGAGATGAAGCTTTGACCAACAACTTCAATGAAATGTGACATTTAAATAAAAAATAAATCGTTTGAAAGTGCCTTTGATATTAAATTTAACCACATTTGTCTTACATTGTCAATCTATATAACATTTTATATAGTGATGGTCAAAGTGATGAAAAACATTCGACAACCAATATATAGTAATCTTAAACCTAACTACATGTATTCTGAAACGGGAAAAATTTGGGCAAGGTTGAAGTTAGAGGGTGAAAGACCCGAAGTTCAAAGGACAATATTAGTAAATGATGTTAAGTACACCAAAAGGCAGAAGAGAGAAATATATCTTATATTCTTGAACAAACAGGCACACGAGTGCCAATTTCATTGATAAAGAAGTGGAGAGATGGATAAATATATAGAAGATGAGTGGGTAGAATCCAAACGCCGTCTCGGATGCATCCGCGTCATCGTGCCATCCAAGTGTCTCGATCAACTGGTGTAAAAAAAAAAGTGTCTCAATCAACTTGCTGCCCGAGACATTACTTTCATTTGTCCAGGTGGAGCCGGTGAGCTCTGTTTTCAACCCTAACGCGCGGTTCAACTTACGTCAGCTGGTGCCCAGGCCAGTTATATACTCTTACAACTATTATACATTCATGACGGTTAATCGAACCGGCCGGCCACAGATTTGCTATTTTCTTGGGGCCTAGCCCGTCAGCGAAAACGAGATCACTTAGACTAGAAGATAGAAACTCGTACTGGGTTAACTTGTCAGCCAACTAATAATAGTCAAATTAATGTCACAACCTTGTCGCATAATGCGAAACTTCACCATTTGCAAGCTCCGTACTGGGTTAACTGTACATATATTTACAAATAGCAAGATTTGTAGATATGGTTTGTGCGACTATATATACGAGCAGTGCAAGCCAAAAGAAGAATTCGGTCGCTTATGGACAGCCGAGCGCCGGAAGCGTCATGGTCTACAGCAGGACGCCACCTGCGTTCTGTGCGACTAGCATGACAAGGCCACCGATCATTTTGCTGGCTTCGTGCGTATTCACACGCGAGGTTTGGCAACGAATGCTGGCAAAAGCTGGGTTGCAGCACCTAGGACCGAACGATGAATCCACCCTAGCCGATTGGTGGCAGCAGACACGGACAACAGTTCTAGGGATCTTCAGGCATGGCTTCGACTCCACTATGCTGCTCGTCTCATGGGGCATTTGGAAAGAGCGCAACAGGCGGACATTCGACAACAGCGCCAAGACGCCGGCTCAGGTCCTTGCTCTAATCTGTGAGGAGGCCGACTCCTGGATCTCTGCTGGATTTCGGAGCTTGGCGTCGCTGGTTGCGATCAGAGGCGGAACCAGAACTTTTGAATAAGGGGGGCCAGACAATACGATACACCTCGTAAACATGATAAATATGTACAACAAATATATGCCTTAATAGCTTTTCAACATTTTTACACATATATTTAGTACTCATAACGAAAAAGCACAATATTTATCATCAAAATAGAGTGAAATAATAATTTTTTTAGCTATGCAAGTGAATTTTCTATAGATATTTTAAACAAATCACTGTGCTTTGGGGAGGGGGGGGGGGGGCATGACCCCTGCTGGCCCCCCTGGTTTCGCCAGTGGTTGCGGTGGTCACCTAAAGGGCAACAATTCTCCTACTTAGTCGCAAGATTAGTTGTTAACTTAGTACACCTATCTAAACACCACCGTTAAAGCCGGTGCCCTCTGTATGTGTTCCACCCGTTGGCAGCCTACGGCATCTCACCGTCGTGCCTCCCCGGGCTGTGTGTATCACCCCTTTCTAAACTTTCTTTAATGAAGCACGTGCTAAACACGCTTTCGAAAAAAAACTATATATATATATATATATATATATATATATATATATATATATATATATATATATATATATATATATATATATGAGCGGATAAGTATAGCAACTATAGTCAAATGTCATGATCGAATAGTAACTCCTATCCAGGTTGCTTCACGTGTTGACGTACGTATCCAATTTATTTATACACCAAACTCAAACAATCACATCCATGACTCGACCTCGACTTTTTACATATAAAAATGCGTGTGCTCCCTATGCCAGTAGAACAATAATCTTGTAACGGATCGGACAAACTATAGTTAAGAATCACAACATAGCTAGTAGACAAAGCTTGTACACTTTTTCTGTTGACAAATCCATCACCCAATTCAAAGAATCACGATTTTAGCACTGAGGTAGGTCCAATGGCGGCGGCGGCACCGATGTCTCCGCCGTCGGTCCGTCCTGAACCTCGAACACCATTGCCAGCCCCAGATCAAGGTGGGCGTCGAAGTGGCAGTGCATGAACCACATCCCTGCAAAATAATAGATACAATTTATTTGATCCTTATTAGTTTTTAGTACATTTCAATCGATGCAAAATAAATAATTATGATTTATGAAAAATGTACAGTACAGATTCTTTACCAGGGTTGTTTGCGACGAAGCGGATGACGGCCCAGCCGCCGGTGGGGACGGCGACGGTGTTGCGCTCCTGCGGGTTGACGAGGTTGAACCCCGGCGCCGCCGCGGCCTCGTCGTAGTTGCCGAAGCCCTGGGCGAGCACGAAGAAGTTGAAGCCGTGGAGGTGCATGGGGTGGCTCTCCTTGGCAATCAGCCGCGTGTTCTGCAGCACCATCTCCACCGTCTCGTTGTACCGCAGCGTCCTCACCTTGGTGGACTTGGTCGTGTACTTGAGCGTGTCGTTGTCGTCCGCGGTGTAGTCGAAGATGACCGGCGGCCGGTCGGGGAAGTCGCGGGTGTAGACGCCGGCCGACTTGTTGTAGTGCGCCTGGAGCATGGAGACGGCGTCGGGGAGAAGGAAGGACGCGTTGTTCATGCTCGCCGAGAAGATGGGGGGACGCGTCCCCGTAGTGTTGCACAGCGTCTGCTTTGGCTGGCAGTCGCCGTTGCCGAGCCCGACGGTGACGAACATGCGGGTGTCCACGGACAGCGGCACCGTCGGTTTGCCGGGGAGCACCAGCGCCGTCAGGTTGGAGAGGAACCGGAAGGCCGTGTCCGTGTCGTTGTACTCCGTCCGCGGCGGCAGCAGCGGCTTCTCCTCCCCAGCCGAGCCAGCGTACTCGACGATGGCCGTGCCGTTGGTCATGCTGAATGGCGGCCCCTGCGGGATGGCGCTGTTGTACGGGGATGCCGCCATGTAGTAGCGCCCGACGGCGGCGCCCGCGACCATGAGCGCGTCCACGGTCTGCCCAGGGGCGATCACCACCACGTCGGTCTCGTACGGCGTGGTGTAGGCGGCGTCCGCGCCGACGACGGTGAAGGTGTGGTTCGCCACCTTGAAGAACATGGGCGTGTTGAGCGCGGCGTTGATGATCCGGAGCAGGTACGTCTCGTTGCTCCGCACCTGGAACTTGTAAGTCTCTGCACGCGCGTATATACACAAATAAACATCAGCTTCAGACATCAGTAAATAGCATGAGCTTTAATTAAACATCAGTGATCTAGCCATTGACATACGGTTAGCGGCGGAGCAGTTGTACAAGTCTCCCGGCTTGCCGTTGATGGTGTAGGCGTCGGCAGGCGGCATCCTCGTCGTGTCCCCCGTGAGGAACACCTGCTGCTGCAGATCGTAGACGTTGGCGTTCCACCACTCGCCGAGGATGACGGTCTCCTCCCTGTGGGGCTTGGGGGAGAAGGGGTAGGCGCCGGCGCCGCCGCGGGGGCGGATGACGAGCGCGCCGTAGACGGTGGCGCGGAGGAAGGAGATGTGGGCGTGCCACCACAGCGTGCCCTCCTGGTCCGTCACGTTGAAGCGATACGTGTAGTTGGCGCCCGGCTTGACGGGGCACTGCGTCACCATCGCCGGCCCGTCCGCCCACGGCGTGCCGCGCTGGAACACGCCATGCCTGGTTCGTCGTCACAAGAACAAATTAACCACCGTTCACTGCACCATGGGCATACTTTGCATTGGGAGACAGTTTTTTTTAACTTCATTATCTTTCAGCTATATATATACCACTGCTGCCAGTAATCGAAGCTATCTGTAATGATGTTAGCAAGCAAAGTACCCTTGGGATGAGCAATAAGCTACGACCTAGCTAGGTAATTTTGGGCCTTGCTAAGGTACCTCCATTACCCCATAAGAGGTAAGATCTCAAACAAATCTTAGCCCTTGATTTTTGAAGTGCATATAATAATTAATTAATTGTTAATTAATTAAAATGTTTAGAAAATATAAAATAGAAAAGACAACAAACCAACAAATGTATACAAGATATCTGCTACTCAAGAATAGCTTGTTTCTTGCCATATACGGGTGCCCGTGTACACAACGCATGTTCGGGTGCATGCAACACAGGCATACTCCTATACTGGTGTACCGGCCTTGTCCTGTGCTAGACGTGGCACCGGAGGTACATCACGTACCTGAACATGTCACGTGGACACATCTGATGGTATAAATCTAATAAATCAATGTCAAAAGCAAATGACTGAAAGTAGAATTCCGTTACCAACACACGTTTGCAAAATACATATACTAAGTCACAAAAATACTAATGTTGGGATTATGAAAATAAATAAATAAACCATTCAAATGCCAATACGTTCAAGACTGATGTTCTCATTACCAACAATTTCACGTTCCGGTTAAAAAAACACTTTCACTTTCCAAATTAAATAAATAACTAAAACACACCTCTACTTTTGTCAAAATTGTAGAAAAAAAATACAGCTCACGTTTAGATATAACTAACCTTGACATAAATTACTTATGCACATAGATCAATTAATTAAAAAAACATCAGATGTCACGTTAGGAATCAACAATACATAAAAAAGGAAACCAACCATACAAACGCAGGCCTCATGCAAATTGCATGCGTGTTAGATCCAATTGATAGATATTTTACCTAAAATTTTGCTTACTTTCATGTTTCTCAAAATTTAAAAAAATACATTTATTCTATTACCTCTTAGGAGGTAATATGTGATTACAGCCATTTAGATCAATGGTCTACAGTTATTTTGGGGTACCATAGCAAAACCCAAGCTTATTAAAGTGTTTTATTCACTGCATGGATCGGAACCTGAAACGTCAACGAGGAGACCTCTTTCTGTTAGGTGGCGGCGTCTGCATCTTGGTATGTAGGGTTTTGCTATGTTTGATGTTGCACTGGTTTACACGAAACTTTATCCTTCTACAAATTATGTTACTTCATGCTCATGCAGCTAGGTAGCTAGTGCGAAGTGACTGATCAAAAACAAAGCTTTGCATGCGCAAGTTGATGCACGAAAAAGTACTAGTAGCTTTGACAGCGATTAGCTAGCTACCAGTGGATGGTCATGTTGTAGGGCGACTCGTTGACGAGGTGAACAACCACCGTGTCGCCCTCCCGGGCCTCGAGGGTCGGGCCGGGGAGCTGCCCATTCACCGCCGTGATGATCCTCGCCGGCTGGCACAGCTGGCTTATAGATAGGTTCCCGACCTGGCGATAATTAAACACACGAGTGATTAATAATGTGAAAAAAATATTGAGTGGTCCACTAGTAAACTTGACATGTGCATGATGCGCCGCCAATAGAATCAAGAAATACTACCGGTGCATAAACATCATTAGAAACAATATATTTATGCATGCATGCATATATGAAACCATATGTGAGCAACTATCATATATACATACATACATGGTGCTTGCATAACAGAACTAACTATCGTAATTAAACAGATACTATATATGCATGGCGACCAACGAAAGAGATATGAAGTAGAAAAGAAAAACTGTATATGCGCATGTGTATTACATTGAAGGTGTGCTCCACAACAGCAGCTTGAGCAACAGAGGCAACGAAAAAGAGGCCGAAAGGCAGTAACCAAGGCCAGGCCATGGCTCTCTTCATCAACGACCAACAACACAGAGACTAGCTGATGAAGAGGAAGAAGATATGATTTGGTTGTTAAAGAAGAGAACTGTTATGCAACTGATTGAAGACATGCATGAGAGGGTCGGCATGGAGTTCAATATATAGGGAGAGATCAATGCATGACGATGAGGCTGACTGAATACATTGATAAGTTAGTTCGAACACGTAAGGTAGCCTAGCATCGAGTGTTCGTACCGTTCAGACACGTGCGTCTTATGTATTCAAAGGTCGCAATTGTGATAAGAATGGGAGCACCAAGTTATCCATAAACAGAAGCGGATTGGCTTTTGCGAGTAGATTTTTCCAGTTGCGTGTGTTACTGCTTTTAATTAAAGGGATAGAGCTTGCAAAGGATTGCAACTAATATATTGCTACTATTTGATTTCACTAGTCAAAGGATGGAAGATCTAATTTGAGTGATATCGCCCGTGATTTCCACGTGACGCCCAGTAGCTTCCATGGCGTCTGCATCCATTGTTAAGAGAACTTGTAAAACATTTTAAAGCGACTTATAGTATTTGAACATTGCAATAGAATGTATCTTTACATAAAAGTATGTTTCATAGCAAAACAACCCGTCTCCTAGTTTCATAAAGTTGGACCAACGTACTATAGCGATAATCATATATATCATTTGCAGTATTTAAAGGCATGATAATTATTATTAATGTAACAAACTAATATGTGACAAATACACGGTGGCAGAGCAACAGAACATAATTTGAAGGGTGACAACAGGAGTACTTTTCATGAGTCAATGGAACACGGCGCTGGTTGGCGGTTATATAGAAGAACTTGACAACTCGCAGCTATTGGACTTTCATGATTGAGGGAATAGGCCAGTTTCCGTAAGGCATATGATGACAAGAGTCTGATTACAAGGCTAAAATTCTTTGGTCGTTCATAGTTTCTCTTTCTTGGCCATGACATTCAGAGATACTTCCCTGGGCACATAACTTTCTGTAGTTCTTTATCAGAATAAAGTGAAGATTTTTACCTAGAGCACTTTTTCTAAAACAATCGATGATCAAGATGCAAGAGAAACACAGAGGCTCTGTTCTGTTAGGGAAATCCTTCATTCACAAGCTATCTTTGGATGGTTTAGCTCAAGTCATACTACCTTTAGCCAAAGCAAAGCTACAGTAACAGGTCGGAGGAGTACCGTCCAAACAAGTAAGATGGAGCCTTTGACAAAAACATTTTTGCCTTTTTTCTTTTTGAGGAGTCAGCGTCATAAACAGTGTCCGTGCATTTATATCTCCATTTGGATCGTACGAAACATTTCCTATACGCATGATCATTTAAGGCTACGTTATGTCGCAAACAAATTTCCTATGCTTTGGTTAAGGCTAGTCTCAGTGAGAGTTTCACGTGAGTTTCATTTGCATTAAATAGGTTACCCCATAGGCATTTTAGATGACATGGCAGTGTATTTAAGAAGAGAGAGAAGAAATGAGTTTCATCTAGATGAAACTCTCTTGGCACGATTACCAACTCTCTATGAGTCTTGAAATTAAATACCTATAAAACCCTGGAATGAAATTCTCCATTGAGAGTGAGTGTTTCATCCAAGTTTCATTTCATTTCACATGACATGGCAGTCTTGGAAACGACGTAATAAAACTTCCTATTGAGACTGGCCTAATTACTCTGGATGTTTCATTGTAATACAACGATATATGTTGTAGTCAAATGAAGTAGTACTTGGGGCCACGCCCACGCCCAAAAGTTAATTGTTGTGACTACAAGAAGTAGTCTTATTGACATCAGTCAATTGTGTATTTAAATAGTTGCACAATTTCTTGGCTTTCACTAATAGACACCATCTGTGTAACAAGCGTGGCGGAGGGGGGTGACCGGCGGCGTAGCTCCGGGCGGCGGCGGCTATGATGGGCGGCGGCTAGGGTTAGGGTTTGGGGGCGGCGGCACTAGGAGAGAGGAGGGAGAGAGAGGCGGCAACACGTGGAAGAAGAAGAAGAGAGAGGAGAGGATAAAGACCTTTCGGCTATTCTATTCTTAATTCCAATTGGTTACAATGCTCCTATATTTATAGTTCTGGATCAACTTAGCCTCTAAGCGATCTAAACTGATCTAACCTAACCTAGGGCGGCGGCGGCAGGGGCTACAGTGCGCAGCGCTACAGTACCGCTGGTACTGTTTGCATTGGGCCTGCTTTGGGCCCAATAAGGCACTTTGCCCTAGGTCTTGCTTCGCTGCTGGGGGCTGGGTACTTGACGTGTGACGTGGCGGCGGCGCCCCCTCCTCAGGCCCTAGTTGGCCCGTTTTCTCTGCCGATGAGTACGGCCCGTGTTGGTGTGTGACAATCTGCTTGGTAATCCTATTTTTATATATGAAGCTAACATTTGTTTAGGAAATAGATTTTATTTTGATATCACAACTCAGTGACCTTGTAGAAAAATGTATATACAAATTAGAAACGTAGAAATATGGATCAAAGTCCATACCATGTTATGGTTGCCTAAGCTAGCAATGTGTGGAATCAAGCATATGTACCTGGACTTGAGAAATTAACTCATAGTTACTCTTATGACACCAGTCAATGCAAGGTATGGTTTTCTTACAGGACTCATTTTACTTATTTCATGTCTTTTCTTGGCTAGTTTTGTCTTCGAGTCCAGGATTTAAGAATTGAATGACAGCTACAGGAAGTTATTCTTTTTCTGGATGAGATGTCTACAAGCCTAGACTTGAGAAAGCAACTCAGTAATAAAATGACATAACTAATTGAAGAGAAGAGTTTATGTGGATAGAAGCACCGTCTTCAAGATTTCTTTGTCTTGTAGAACTTGTCTTTTTATTCCCTTAGTTTCTCATGTGGACCAAGCTTACATATATTACTCTACAAGTTATACCTTCTTAGGACGAAGCACCCATTTTCCAGAGCATCAGTCTTGAATATCAAGGATGATATATATGGGAATTTTTAGTTAGAAACAGATGAATCAATGTCTATCAGTTCTTAAAACCACGCACCTTTTGCTAGAGTAACAATAGCACCTTGTGTCACTCAAATGATTGTATTTTTGCTTAAGTACACTACTGTTTTTGCTAGATTATTATATCCTAGACATATCAAATTGAATCTGTGCCTACAGGTTGGTGAAAATAACTGTGGAGTAGGGATATTCAAAACTGTGGTTAAATTGTCTTAGTGCATTGTAACACCTCTGGGTGTTAAGCATGCATTCACATCCTAAATCATGAGCATTTGCATTTCATGCATGATCATCATCACATGTAAATTAAGTTAGAATTTATTTAAAACTGTGATAATCATGTTTGAGCTCTGAATTAGTAAAAATCCAAGGTAAAAGTGGTAAAAATTTGTGGAGCTATAATTTTAAATAACTTAGAATTAATTAACATGATTTTTGGAGCAAGTTTTGTATTCAAAATCTTCCCAAATCTTGCTTCTAAAAATATTTCAGAAAATTTAATTTTCATTTAAAAATTTGACTTTAAATCATCAATTCAAAATTTATTTAGAATTTTGAAAGGTGCCCTAAATGAAAGTTGTAGAGAATAAAATTTTGAACAACTTTTGTTTTGGGGGCAATTTGTGAAAATATCTTTTACATCTTCAAAATTTAAATTTGAATCAAATATAAAATCTGAAAATATATTTAGAAAAGAAAAAGGAATTTCTTACCTTAGCGGGCCACCGCCTCCGCTTCAGCCTGCTCGCGCAAGCGGCCCGGCCCAACTTCCCGTGTCTGCGCCTGCCTCCGCCCGCGCGCGCGTGACGCCGTGGCGCCGCAGCAGAAGCCGGCCGCCGCGTGGCCGTACGTCGCCGACACCGCGCGCCACGCGCCCTCCGGTGGCCCATGCATCCCTCCGCGCCCGCCTACTCCCTCCGCGCGCTCGCCCGCCTTCCCTACTGCCTCCATTTCCAGCTCTTCGCCTCACAGCAGCGCTCGGCCGCAGTCCCGCCTCCGCCACCGCACGCGCCATCGCCGGAGACAGCGTTCCGGCCGTTCCGCCTGACAATTGACGCCTCCATCTTGCCCCGAGCTCCGCCTTTCCCTCGCGCAGCTCGTGCTCGCTCCAGTTGGCCGTGGTAAGCCTCCCCTCCGCGTGAATTGCTCACCGGAGTTCCGGCCGAGCTCGCCGAAGCTTTCCGCTCCGTGGACCGCTCTCTTCCACCCCACCTTTTTCCCTTCTAGCATGCGCATCTTGCTCGCCATGGCTCACCGTTGCTCGAGCACCTTTCCGGTGACCGTGGCATGGTCGGGGATGGCCGGCCGGCGACCACACGCGCCGCCGCTCCGCCATTGGTGACGGCGAGCCTATTCCCGAGCTCCTCCGGTCATGCCGTTTGCACCAACGTGACCGCCTTGGTACGGGGATCACGATGGTGGTGACCTCACCGCCGGCGAGCTCACCGACGGCGAGAACCGCGCAGTCAGCGCCTCTCTCTTCTCTGTGTGGCTAACATGTGGGGTCACGGGCCCACCTGTCTGCCTCAGCTCACGCTCGCGTGTGCACTGCACCGGGTGCCCCCAGCGTTTTCAGCGGCTGATGTTAAATGGATTTTTGAAAATGATTTTTCAGAAATTGTTAAAAGGGTTTCTAAAATCCATAACTTGCTCATTTTAGCTCCAAAAATTGTGAAACAAATTTTGTAGTGTTTCTCTTGACTAGATCTACAGTTTAAAAATATTGCATGTCACGATTTAAATACTTTTCTGTAGAGTTTTTATTTAATCACTAAAACTGTTGTTTTCTTGTTAAATATATAGTAAATCACAGAAAGCTCAGAAAAATATAGTTCCACTTGCAATAATTTTCTTTTGTGATGTAATTTCTAGGAAAAATATATGCCATGCATGTTCTGTGGAAAAATCTTGAGTTGTAGTACAAGTGTTTAATATTGTTAATAATTGTTATTTTGCTATAGAGAAAAATATGAATAAAACATGCATGTAGTAATTTTTCTATAGTGATTGTTTATTGTGTAGAATATAGGAAAAATGTTAAATCTGTTGTTTGATACTTTTCATAGTATAAAGTATTTTTATGCTCATTTTTAGGCCCTAGCTTGTTATTTTTGTGTAGGCAGTTCTAGTAATCCCAATACAATGAAATTTTTGTGGTATGCTAGATTAGATGATAGAAAGCTACTGTAATTTTCTCATATTTTTCTATGCTACCAAAATAGGTGTTGCTATTCAGACCTAGTTGTAATTAGGGTTTAATTAATCTTGTTAATGCATGATTAGTTAGTAAGGTTTGCTTTGGTGTATCTTTGAAGCATTTAATAAGATGTGTTGACTTAGCATAGTAGTAGTAGAAGAGAATGCAGTAGATGACATGTGCTTGTAGTCTGTATTCTTAGATGATGTTGACTACCTTGTAGAAGAAATTTATCTCCACTTTATAAAATAAAGTGAACCTAAATATCTACAATTCATTCATCATGACCCTTACATGTCATTTTTGTAATGCACCTAGGCATAAGCGCTTATACGATTGCATCATACATGATCGCAGGAAGTAACGTCGGTAGCAGTTCCCGAGGAGCCGGAAGAGCAGCCCGAGGAGTAGGAAGTGCCCGAAGCCGACGAGGAGGTCGGTGAGGAGCTTCCAGAGTGCCCAGACCACCGTCCGAGCTCTTTCGATAGAGACAAACCCCGGAGCATTTCTTTCCCCAGTTTGCAATTATTTTATTAATGCTTTACTTTAACTGCTGCATTATGTTTAGGAGTTGTTTGCAACCGTTGCTGTATTATACCTTGTTTACTCCGTTCTACCCTATCCTTGTCACCATGTTAACCGCAGTCAAGTAATTGCTTAGCTTGCTTAGACTGGTAGAAGTCGAGTGATTTCCTGTCACCTGCGAGCTATAGGTGTTTACCTGGATCTGCTTGAGAAAATATGTCGTCAGGAAATAACTAAGTGTTAATGTGAAATTGAGACCGGACGGAAACTTGCAGGGTTTCGGACTGTAGTGTTTTCCGTCTGTGTCGATTAAGGACCGACCGTTGTTGGACCTCGGGTCATGTTGAACGCATGCCTCATATTTAGCTGGCCGGATAAAGTACCTTCTGACCGCGAAGCTGGGAGATTATTCGGGCCGAGTGGATTGCCTGCAACGCACTGTACCGGAGCAGTAGTGGCAGGATACGGGGGCGCGATGATAAGGCCAAAGAGCAGTCGGGCGGCCCCCGGGTACATGTGGTTCCTAGCAAGCTCGTGACTTTACCTGAATGGTTGACTCGGTGACCAACACCTCACTTTAGCGGGTGAGTGAGGTTTGTGTGAGGAATAAATTACCAGCTGGTTAATAATCGATTCGAATCACCATCGTTCACTGGATAGTGAGCACTTGACTTGAGCTACTTCATCGTAGTAATATTGATGGAACACTTGGACAGTTATATGAAATATGACATGATGAAAGTTGTTAGTGATCATTGGGTATCATTACCTGTTTAATTACATGTTACTCTAGTACAGGTGCAAATGTAGTTGACAGGTTAATAACAATTTAACTTGATGCAAGGCTTTTGTAAAGATTCTCTAAATACTAAAAATGCCCTTTTGCAAATGAGTCAGCTACCCCACCATAAAGCCTGTCATGATTCCTTGGTGTCTTTTATTTTGGTCCTGTCGGGTAAGTCTAGCTGAGTACCTTCTCGTACTCAGGGCTTTGTTGCCACTTGTTGCAGATGGGCAGATGTATTATGGCTACTGTATCAACTGCCTCTATCCTGCGATGGGAGAAGCTTAGGACCATGGGCAATGGTCATTCACTACATCTCATCTGATGCTTTTGTTGGAATATAATCCTGAGCTGGCACTGTATTATAAACTCTATGTGAGTGTGTGATTTGAACTAAATGCTTCCGCTACTTTCATTTGAAACTAGTTTGTAATAACTATATTTAAATTCCGATGTATTTGTGACGCAAACTTTTATGTAACTTGTGATGGTGACCGCTGAACTTATTACGATCTTGGCTGGTATGTAAGTTGGTTTGAAATCCGTCGTGATTTCACGGACTACTGGGTTATACGGGCTTAAGTTTGCTAAATCGTCTGCTCGGTGGATGATTTTCTTACTTAATCTCGTATAATTGGTCGGTTCTGTTACAGCTGGTATCGGAGCATGGTTTAGCGTGTTTACTGTTCACAAGTGTATTTAAAACAAAAATGTGTTTGAAAAACATGATTTACAAACTAAGAGTGTGCTAGTGGTCATATCCTTTATGCACAATAAGGACTCTAGGTGGCTTAATTAAGTACTGACTTGGGGGTTCTTGCACCATATTTCTATTTCGTCGCTCATACGGCGTGCTATTGTATGAGTGCCACTTACTTGAGTGGTAATGTATAGATCAGTTGCCTCTATGCCTCGGTAAGTGTGAGATGTGAGGGCATGATCGGATACACCGCCGATCTAGGGAGAGTGCTTATATGATACTGGAGTACTTACATGTTTTACGCATGTTTTTACAAAAGTGTCGCATGTGTGGTTGTTCCGTCCGTTGAGGCGATGCCGTCAATAGGACGATGTTTTGGGTGGTTACTACCGTTGTACGCGTATCTGGGGATTCGTGTAGAGCGTGTAGATAGATTTAATGCTTTCATGCATGCATAGGGTTTTGGGCTGAAGTGAATTTTCTGCAGGTACATAACAGCATTTCTCGTGTAGGACGTATTAGTTACGTATATGAGAGATCGCTTGTATGCCACCGAATTCATCGATAGATATCAAATATTTCTTAAGTTTGTGAGAACGTAAGAAACGTGCATGCATCATGTTGCTTGTGCATTTCATTCATGCCATGCATTCCTCCCCTTATAAATTGATTATCCCCTTTCGATAAAAATTGTACCAACTTAAAATGTGTTCTCACCGGGTAATCGAAACTTTTGGTACAGATGGCCCGCACGAAGCAGACTGCCCGTAAGTCCACAGGTGGAAGAGCACCCCGACGCCAGTTGGCCCCCCAGGAGCGCCGCAGCACGGACACCTTTCTGAGCGAGTTTGGCATGCCAACTTTGCTTTGGAGAGTGCTCCATGATGTGGGGTACCCGGAGGGTCAGAAGACGGTGTACTCTTGGAGTGAGAGCTAGTTGGCAGAGGATGGACGGGCAGTAGTGGAGATCATTGTCCCTGCTCTTGGTGATGCTTCAGAATGGGATGGTTGGCACTTGAAGTTTGAAGGACGCACTCCGGTTGAGGGTGCAGAGGGAGTAGCTTTTCGTGTCATCAGAGACATAATGAGCATATTTCCCAATGAGCTGGCAGCAGCCTTGGCTGGCACTTTTCCAAGAGATGATCCTCACGATGCTATTTGGGTGCAGCCGCAAGGAAGTGCTTTGGTCAGAGGCCCAAACGAAGGACATGCTAGCGACAACTACGCTATGAGTGCGATGTATGCAGCTATCAGAGCATACCAGGGTCTTGAGTGCACCTATTGGACTTTGACTGGTTTGCATGGTGATGATTGGCTCAAAGCAAGAAAACAAAAGAAGAAGCTGAGAAGAAAGTTCATATCATTCAGCAAAATATAAAAGTCGCTCAATCCCGTCAGAAAAGCTATGCAGATCGAAGAAGGAGACCGCTTGTGTTTGAAGTTGGTGACTATGTTTATCTGAAAGTCACGCCAATGAAGAAGAAATGGTTTGGGGGTACGCAGAAAGCTTGCAGCCAGATTTGTGGGACCATATAAGATCTTGGAAAGAAAAGGTCCAATCGCTTATAAGTTAGAGTTACCTGAGACAATGGGTGCTATATTCTCAGTTTTTCATGTATCGCATCTCAAGAAGTGTTTGCGTGTTCCAGAGGAAAGAATTGAACCTCGAGGTATAAAGCTCAAGTCAGATTTGGTATATCGTGAGCAACCGGTTCAAGTGTTGGACTCTAAAGAAAGAGTTACTCAGAACAGTGTGGTAAAAACATATAAGATACAATTGAGTCATCATGATGAAGGAGATGCAACTTGGGAAACGGGTGAATATCTACAAAAAGCTTATGAAGATTTTTATAACAAATGGTTCGTAACCCAAAATCTCGGGACGAGATTCTTATAAGGGGGGAGGGCTGTAACACATCTAGGTGTTAAGCATGCATTCACATCCTAAATCATGAGCATTTGCATTTCATGCATGATCATCATCACATGTAAATTAAGTTAGAATTTATTTAAAACTGTGATAATCATGTTTGAGCTCTGAATTAGTAAAAATTCAAGGTAAAAGTGGTAAAAATTTGTGGAGCTATAATTTTAAATAACTTAGAATTAATTAACATGATTTTTGGAGCAAGTTTTGTATTCAAAATCTTCCCAAATCTTGCTTCTAAAAATATTTCAGAAAATTTAGTTTTCATTAAAAAATTTGACTTTAAATCATCAATTCAAAATCTATTTAGAATTTTGAAAGGTGCCCTAAATGAAAGTTATAGAGAATAAAATTTTGAACAACTTTTATTTTAGGGGCAATTTGTGAAAATGTCTTTTTCATCTTCAAAATTTGAATTTGAATCAAATATAAACTCTAAAAATATATTTAGAAAAGAAAAAAGGAATTTCTTACCTTAGCGGGCCGCCGCCTCCGCTTTAGCCTGCTCGCGCAAGCGGCCCGGCCCAACTTCCCGCGTCTACGCCTGCCTCCGCCCACGCGCGCGCGACGCCGTGGCGCCACGGCAGAAGCCGGCCACCGCATGGCCGTACGTCGCCGACACCGCGCGCCACGCGCCCTCCGGTGGCCCACGCGTCCCTCCGCGCCCGCCTACTCCCTCCGCGCGCTCGCCCGCCTTCCCTACTGCCTCTATTTCCAGCTCTTCGCCTCACAGCAGCGCTCGGCCGCAGTCCCGCCTCCGCCACCGCACGCGCCATCGCCGGAGACGGTGTTTCGGCCGTTCCGCCTCACAATCGACGCCTCCATCTTGCCCCGAGCTTCGCCTTTCCCTCGCGCAGCTCGTGCTCGCTCCAGTTGGCCGTGGTAAGCCTCCCCTCCGCGTGAATTGCTCACCAGAGTTCCGGCCGAGCTCACCGAAGCTTTCCGCTCCGTGGACCGCTCTCTTCCGCCCCACCTTTTTCCCTTCTAGCATGCACATCTTGCTCGCCATGGCTCACCGTTGCTCGAGCACCTTTCCAGTGATCGTGGCATGGTCGGGGATGGCCGGCCGGCGACCACCCGCGCCGCCGCTCCGCCATTGGCGACGGTGAGCCTATTTCCGAGCTCCTCCGGTCATGCCGTTTGCACTAACGTGACCGCCTTGGTACGGGGATCACGATGGTGGTGACCTCACCGCCGGCGAGCTCACCGGTGGCGAGAACCGCGCAGTCAGCGCCTCTCTCTTCTCTGTGTGGCTGACATGTGGGGTCACGGGCCCACCTGTCTGCCTCAGCTCGCGCTCACGTGTGCACTGCACCGGGTGCCCCCAGCGTTTTCAGCGGCTGATGTTAAATGGATTGTTGAAAATGATTTTTCAGAAGTTGTTAAAAGGGTTTCTAAAATCCATAACTTTCTCATTTTAGCTCCAAAAATTGTGAAACAAATTTTGTAGTGTTTCTCTTGACTAGATCTACAGTTTAAAAATATTGCATGTCAAGATTTAAATACTTTGCTGTAGAGTTTTTATTTAATCACTAAAACTGCTGTTTTCTTGTTAAATATATAGTAAATCACAGAAAGCTCAGAAAAATATAGTTCCACTTGCAATAATTTTCTTTTGTGATGTACTTTCTAGGAAAAATATATGCCATGCATGTTCTGTGGAAAAATCTTGAGTTGTAGTACAAGTGTTTAATATTGTTAATAATTGTTATTTTGCTAGAGAGAAAAATATGAATAAAACATGCATGTAGTAATTTTTCTATAGTGATTGTTTATTGTGTAGAATATAGGAAAAATGTTAAATCTGTTGTTTGATACTTTTCATAGTATAATGTATTTTTATGCTCATTTTTAGGCCCTAGCTTGTTATTTTTGTGTAGGCAGTTCTAGTAATCCCAATACAATGAATTTTTTGTGGTATGCTAGATTAGATGATAGAAAGCTACTATAATTTTATCAGATTTTTCTATTCTACCAAAATAGGTGTTGCTATTCAGACCTAGTTGTAATTAGGGTTTAATTAATCTTGTTAATGCATGATTAGTTAGTAAGGTTTGCTTTGGTGTATCTTTGAAGCATTTAATAAGATGTGTTGACTTAGCAAAGTAGTAGTAGAAGAGAATGCAGTAGATGACATGTGCTTGTAGTCTGTATTCTTAGATGATGTTGACTACCTTGTAGAAGAAATGTATCTCCACTTTATGAAATAAAGTGAACCTAATTATCTACAATTCATTCATCATGACCCTTATATGTCATTTTCGCAATGCACCTAGGCATAAGCGCTTATACGATTGCATCATACAAGATCGTAGGAAATAACGTCGGTAGCAGTTCCCGAGGAGCCAGAAGAGCAGCCCGAGGAGCAGGAAGTGCCCGAAGCCGACGAGGAGGTCAGTGAGGAGCTTCTAGAGTGCCCAGACCACCGTCCGAGCTCTTTCGAGAGAGGCAAGCCCGGAGCATTTCTTTCTCCTGGTTTGTAATTATTTTATTAATGCTTTACTTTAACTGCTGCATTATGTTTAGGAGTTGTTTGCAACCGTTGCTGCATTATACCTTGTTTACTCCATTCTACCCTATCCTTGTCACCCTGTTAACCGCAGTCAAGTAATTGCTTAGCTTGCTTAGACCGGTAGAAGTCGGGTGATTTCCTATCACCTGTGAGCTATAGGTGTTTACCTGGATCTGCTTGAGAAAAGATATCGTCAGGAAATAACTAAGTGTTAATGTGAAATTGAGACCGGACGGAAACTTGCAGGGTTTCGGACTGTAGTGTTTTCCGTCTGTGTCGATTAAGGACCGACCGTTGTTGGACCTCGGGTCATGTTGAACGCATGCCTCACATTTAGCTGGCCGGATAAAGTACCTTCCGACCGCGAAGCTGGGAGATTATTCGGGCCGAGTGGATTGCCCGCAACGCACTGTACCGGAGCAGTAGTGGCAGGATACGGGGGGCGCGATGATAAGGCCAAAGAGCAGTCGGGCGGCCCCCGGGTACATGTGGTTCCTGGCAAGCTCGCGACTTTACCTGAATGGTTGACTCGGTGACCAACACCTCACTTTAGCGGGTGAGTGAGGTTTGTGTGAGGAATAAATTACCAGCTGGTTAATAATCGATTCGAATCGCCATCGTTCACTGGATAGTGAGCACTTGACTTGAGCTACTTCATCGTAGTAATATTGATGGAACACTTGGACAGTTATATGAAATATGACATGATGAAAGTTGTTAGTGATCATTGGGTATCATTACCTGTTTAATTACATGTTACTCTAGTACAGGTGCAAATGTAGTTGACAGGTTAATAACAATTTAACTTGATGCAAGGCTTTTGTAAAGATTCTCTAAATACTAAAAATGCCCTTTTGCAAATGAGTCAGCTACCCCACCATAAAGCCTGTCATGATTCCTTGGTGTCTTTTATTTTGGTCCTGTCGGGTAAGTCTAGCTGAGTACCTTCTCGTACTCAGGGCTTTGTTGCCACTTGTTGCAGATGGGCAGATGTATTATGGCTACTGTATCAACTGCCTCTATCCTGCGATGGGAGAAGCTTAGGACCATGGGCAATGGTCATTCACTACATCTCATCTGATGCTTTTGTTGGAATATGATCCTGAGCTGACACTGTATTATAAACTCTGTGTGAGTGTGTGATTTGAACTAAATGCTTCCGCTACTTTCATTTGAAACTAGTTTGTAATAACTATGTTTAAATTCCGATGTATTTGTGACGCAAACTTTTATGTAACTTGTGATGGTGACCGCTGAACTTATTACGATCTTGGCTGGTATGTAAGTTGGTTTGAAATCCGTCATGATTTCACGGACTACCGGGTTATACGGGCTTAAGTTTGCTAAATCGTCTGCTCAGTGGATGATTTTCTTACTTAATCTCGTATAATTGGTCGGTTCTGTTACATGCATCTTGTGTTCTTGAACAGTTTCACCTTGCCATAATATTTTGGCAATAACATTTATTGGAAAATATCTTACTCGAAACAACTAGGGATTAACTATGAGTTAATTTCTCAAGTGCACATTTCTTGGAAAATACAATCGTTCTTGCAATGTGCAGAAATCAGAAGGTAACATTATGTGCATGATTCACAAGGATGAGTTATACGATAGTATTTCTTAAGATAAATACTACTCAAAACTATATAATATAAATGTAAAAACGAACTTTATTTCTTCTAAAAATGTCAACCTATCTTTTTTCCAGTTTGCTTTATCAGGTCATTCAAATCATAAAATATTAATATCTTAGAATTAATTAGTGTCCCCTTAGCATGTGTCATTGATGTTGCCGAAAAAATATAATCTCTGTGTAGAGTTGGAAGTATAATTCAGTCTTATGCGATGGACTGGCAAGTTCATGCTTTAATTCTTAATAAAACGTCAGGGGTTTGAAGTTGTAACCTGAGAATCAGAGCTTGAAGTTGTAACCTAAGGACACAAGGATTCCCATCAAAATGGACACTGCTATCTATGGTCAAACTAAATTGTTCAAACGAAATTGGAAAAGACAAGATAATAGATTTGGTCCCTCTTTTCTGAAGGTTACGGGATTATCCAGCATGTTTTATAGCCATTAATTAGTTTACACTAAGATTATGACAGTAGTTAAATATAGTTTCACTATGAAACTATATCTACTAGCAAATATGCCCGTGCGTTGCAACAGGAGAAGAAAAAACTATCATATGCTAATAGGAAATAAGGACAAAAATGTTATATATCTATTTATATTTTACATTTTTTCATAAATTTTAATGGGTATAATTTATTTTATGATGATAATGACATCCATAATAAAGTTAATATCGTTAATAATATGACAATGTCATATTAAGTCTAACGAATTAAAATTCTCCTAGCAAACTTTTTAAAATTATTTTAGTTCATGGTTTGATCGTTGATCCATGTTCTAATAATTAAAATAAGTTTTATCTCTAATCAAAAGTACACCAATAGTTTAGTGCTTGGAATATTTGTATGTTTGTGAATTAGCAAGTCAAGAGTTCAAAAATCTATAATATCAGATTTATTACTTATTTTTGTTTTTGGTGTTTATATATAGGAAAAAAGGAGATATTCTAGAAAAAATGGAAAGAAGACAGGAATGACCATGCAAAAAAGAAAAACGATGCAAAGAAAACTTACCTAGATGACTTGAGTCTTTAAACTCTATATACCATGGCCTACACGTGCACGGCTTGAGAACTGGTCTCCTATTGGATTTAGATTGTGCTAGTTTTAGTTTGCAAACCTGATCAGTGATCACGTGTTGGATTTGGAGAGTTGATATCTTGTTGAATGCAAATGTGGCCACGCATCGAAGAACAAAACTTGCCGATGAAAAAAAAACAGAAAACGAAAACAAATCAGAAATCACAGAAAACTGTACCGTCGGGGAAAAATCAGAAAAGAGAATTGAAAACCGTCATGGAGTCAGAAAACAGTTCCATTGTAGCAAATTGGATCCACGGTGGATAAAAGAAGAATCGGAAACCACCTCCGTATCGCGCTAGACAAGAGTTATTCTAACTCGTATGAGCACAAGTTATATAAGTCCGGACAGAAAAAACTCTCAATTATCCGGTAGTTAGAGGGAACCGGACCAAAAAAAATAGGTGCAGAGAAATTTTACCTCTTTACATGTGACAAGCAAGGTCCAGCGATCTTTGCATCGCACGTAATGGGTTATTAGCTAGGAATAAGAGAGTCGGAATCCAATTATTATATACCTTGTGGTTGCTTGGATGTTCTCTCCGACCATCTCAGGAACGCAAATAGTTCAACAGTGCACATGTTTGGAAATCTTCTCTAACCATTGCCACTTGGACAAACCTAGCTTGTGTGACAATATGAACTGTTTTCGCCTTCCCCAACTAGCTACTCCATACCCTCTAGACCAGGATATGGGTTTTCCTGGCAAGTTCGACTGGGATGGACGGCTGCAGCTGCACATGCATGTAGATTCCAGCCACGCTGCTTCATCATGGGAAAAGTCCGCAGTGTCCACGTTGATGTATGCGTGGGAACACCTCCGTCGTGCCTGATTAGTCAAAATAAAGTCACCGGCCTGCTGCCACGGGAAAAGCTGGCCGGCCACGTTTTGCTTCTGCGCGTTGTCGTGTTGCACGTACAGTACGTAACGGGCTAACGGCTGACACTGCCTGCCGACATGTCGTGTATGGCGCTCTTTTAGTTATTTATTTTGCTACCGGGGAAACTGGTGAGGAAAAATGCAAGTTTTGAGATTCGAGGTAGCCCTGTACATGGTCCGGTTGCAACCCGGACCAGCTCGTAAATCAGCCCACGTCAAACCGTATTTGGAGGGCACAACCGGGCTGGTTTGCGTCGGGTTCCAGACCGCTCAACCCGTGGGGCAGGACGAGGTGTGGCCGCTGGTACGGTGCTACCGCGTCAATCTCTTCTACATCTTCGCCGCGGCCACTTCCTTCTCCGCACTCTGACGACTCACCGCCAAGCCCCAGCAGCCGGGAGTCACCTGCGATGTGGTCGTGGACATGGCGCCGCTGCCACTGAGATCTTGGCGAGATCTGCGATGGCTAGGCGGCCAGGGAGCCACTCGATTTTGTAGTGTTGCAATCCACCCGAACTACTAGTACCAAAAAGCAATTAGAAGGAGATATTTATTTTCTGCAAGTTTTTTTCCAAGAATCAACTGATGGTTTCATTAATTTATATATCCATGCCCAACAAAAGAAAATAGTCTTTTACTTGTATGTCATTATAAAAAATGGTCGTTGCCTATATGCCACTCATTGGTGTCCCCAAGTGTCAGCCACCGTGATCCGTCCTCCGGCTTCTCTGGTCTTGGTCCAAACTCGACGTCCGTCCTTCATTGCTCCCAGTCCATTGGCACAAACCCGCTTGACCTTCACCTTCGTCATCGACCATCGCCTCCAAACTCCACATGTGCACACCACAAGCCGAGAGACATATTGCACAACCCAACTCACGCCTCGGTTAGTTCAACAATTCAACTCAAAGCGCTACTCACTTTGACAATCACTCATCACAACCTCGAACCACATGGGCACATATAACAATGTGTTCGCACTTAGATTTTGATATTACTCCCTGTAATGTTTTTTTATTGTAAAAGCTCACTCCTTGTATTTTTTCTAAAAAAACACCCTACGACAGAAGGACTCGACAAATTTCACCCGTTTTCACAAATATAGAGCCATTGACATAGTTTATATTATCGATGAAAGCGTAATCATTATGACACAAGTATCCCGCGGATGCTCGACGGACTACCGGGCTTGAACCGTTTCAAGTGTGTATCACGTTGGAACTTGTCAAGAATGACAGCTATCGCACTTGAACCGACTAAGGGCACTCCCAATGCATGTCTTGTGGTGGTGTCCATGCCAATTAATAGAGGTTAAAATCTGATGTGGCAGGTGATTTATTGAGGAAAGAGAAGGACACTGGGTTTCATGCACGACACCAGGTCTACACAAGAACCAAGCAAGTAAGAAAGGGGATTGGGCGAGGAGGGAGAGAGAAATGAGATGATTGGGTGTGAATATATTTTGAAGAAAACTAACCATTGAAACTATGGTTTCTAGAGGTTGTGTTTATGTGTATGAAAACTACTTGGTGGTTTCTTCTATTGGGACTGTCCTAATAATCCTCATTAAGGATGGAAGACAAACACATTGTGGCATGTCTAATGCAGCTAACCCCAGTGTAACAATGACCCTTGGCCTCCTTTCTAGGGCTTCACACGGATCGCGTGGCCCACTGGTCCAAGCACCCGCCTTTGGTGTCCATTCTTTGGATCACTCCCGCTAAGCACGGTTAGCATGGCAGGGCCCGCGTGTTAGTTCTACGACCATGGCCGTGTTAAGGGCAACTCTTGTATAGTACATGAGGACTCAGGGTCTCACTTGGTCGAACAACAACTTTATAACTAGTCCAGTGTATGTATAATAAGGACAACTTTTGTATAGTAGAGAAGACTATTTAGGACTATTGGAACTAGGTGAATACCCCGCGCGTTGCCGCGGGTATTGAGATACAAATTTAAGTAAACATAGGTTGAATGGGGAAAATTGTACCATAGATTCTACTGTGGAGCATATCACTACTATAATAATCTTAACTGAGGCGGGCAAAAACGATTTTCCGAGGCGGGCAACCAAAACGCCTCGGATCAAAAGTCACGGTTAATCGTGGCCTTAATTGAGGCGGTTGCCAAAACCGCCTCGGTTAAACTAAAAAAACTTACGACTATGGAGAATCAAACCCACGACTTGACGCTTAACACTACCACGTCTCGACCACTGCACCACACAATCAATCATGTCTATATATAATATGCAATCTTTTTAGATTAATATTCTGTAATCTTATCTTGGATATTTTAGCTACTAAATGAACTCAAATGAAAAAAACTTTTAATTACAAAGTTTTAAATCTTGTGAAGTACTACAACTTTGGTATAGGATGTATCTCCATTAGAGATAGTTTGAAAAAATTCAAAAAAATTGAGTCTAAGAACATGTGAATTTCAAACACATACTTGAGACTCTAGATGACTTTAAATCAAAAACTTGTCAATATCAAACATGTAGATCAGGTCGGCCACTAAAACTTTGGTATTAACTATGTGAATATTTGAGATCGAGGAATTCGAAATTTTAAATTTCAAAATTTATTACCTTCGAAGACATATTTGAGACTCTAAACATCTTCAAATTAAAAACTTTTCAACTACAAAGTTGCAGATTCTATTGAGAACTATAACTTTTGTATAGACCATGTCAATATCTGAGATCGTTTGATAATTATGGCCTTTCCTCACGTTATATGGAAATAAAAATCAAATTATTGGTAAAATTGTATGGGTGACGTTATATTGTAAGGTATGGGAAACAGAAACATGGACCATTGATGATTATGGCCCTCTCAAGCACCGCGCTATAAACATCTTATGCTATATTAAGCAAGAAAAAGGTGGTTTCCTCAAATTTGATACGTCGAACATCTTTGTTGCTGCTTTGTGAACTTGTCTTGCGTGCATAACCTTATTAAATAGCCAAATACAACTTGAATGGCAGAGCTGATCGAAGCAAGAATGCTACATGATCTGAATGAAATAAATGAGTAATACAATGTAATCCTTTTCTTAAAGAAGAAAGAACCTGTCAATTTAATTAAGTGAAAAACTGGTGCACGTTCGCAGATTTCAGCTTGCTATGCAGAATTTTTCACAGATTACATGCATGTCTTACCTGAACAATTGGCCAAATATTTGAAAGATGACCGTAAATTACTATGTACCAAAACATACATATCGCTATGTTCGTTGCATGAAAGTACAATCTGAAAGAAAATTTCTCGCTTTAAAGAAAGCAATTCAAAGTAGTACTAAGAAAGACACAGGCACTTATGGTCAAAAGCATGTGCCCAGATTCTCTAGCTCCGCCACATGATGGAACCGCTAATACCTGAAGAATAAGAAAAATAACTCGGTTAAAAAAGAACGGAGGGTTTGGAATGGAACAACTTTGAAGTGACATGCAGACTGAGGACATCGAGTGGCTTTCTTACCGTGACTCCCTGAGCAGCGGCACTTGGGCAGGGCAATGCACGTCCGCAAGGACAGCAGATCAAGTGATCTCGAGGGCGGTGACCTACCTGTAACATGCCATATGGATGAGCAAAGGGCAACCGCATGGCCACACTAACTCACTGCCAAGGTCAGATGTTGTCTCAATCGAGACGTAAAGCACGTTTCTTTATAAATGACTGGAAGCAGGAGAAACCAAACGACTCAATGATGCGGGAGGCTTGAAGCTAACGCCATCAGTTAATCTAGCTGTGTGGTGCTTGCGGTTTAGTGGGGAGGGGGAACGCCGCCTGTTTCAGTTGCTAGAAACGTTTCCTAGGATTGCAAGCCTCGTAGAACCGAGCAGAACTGGACGAAGGTAGCGGTCAGATGAAAGGACCTATTAGACTGCCACAGTTGTTGGTGGTGGCTGTGGACACCTCTAATGCCACCTAAGCTAGGTTGTCATCCCCAGCATAATATCAAAGGTGTTGGTACTAAAATATGCAAATGCTCCTTTGAAATAAATATGAAATCCGCAAGCGCACATATAATACCGATGTAGCATTTTAATCAGGAGTAATCCAGGTATCGTTATTTATATTTTTACCACTGGGAAGGGATGCTAAGAATAATGAGCAATGAGCATCACTGCATGTGCTAATGGAGAGTATAACCATGTTTTTATCTATCTTCTCATACAGGGTAAGTGTCACAAGATAAATAATATATGAATAATAAAGGATAACTGGTAAGCACATAGCCACATATAATGATAAACATCTCAATAGATTACTCTAGATATATAGCACTAGCATGGATTAGGACGAACTATCAGGATAAATTCTAAGTTATTCTAACTATAAAGTCAAAGCATACGATGATTAGTGAATTACACTTGGCAATCATGGCAAGAAAATGTTATATCTACGCATAGTGATATTACTAAAGAAGATATAGAACATAGCCGTCACTTCCCTGTAATAGTTGTGCTCTGCCTGCCCTATACTCGGGAGGTGGACTACAAAGGACTCAACAGGACTGTCACTCCCATGATCTACCACACGATCCGGAATATAGGGTGCAACCGCAGGTAAATACGGTATAGGCACCACGCCTACACAATGTTTACCACTCACCCATGATATCAATGAGTAAGCGCTATACGATCCTATACTTAAATATATTCTGATCGAACTATGCCAAGCATATAATCAAAGTAGACTAAGAACAATATAATTGAGAACATAATCAAATAGAGCAAAGTCATATCCAATATGATAGAATAGACTAAAGTCATATTCATACAAATGATGAACTAGATGAATAATATAAGAACAAATACAAAAGTAGGAGAGAATTACCAAGTATTCTCTTGACAGATCCGGAAATCAAGCAATGCTTGACTCCTTCTAGTTCTAATCCTATATAGCTATGCTAAACTAGAGATCTAATTGAGATGGTGGCTCTAGGGCTTCTCTGAATGGAATGAGATGAATGAAATTAAATAATGAATTAGGGTTTCTCCTAGGGCCAGGAGTCTTGCTTATATAGCCCTCTAGGAAGCACCACAGTCCTTGGATCAAACCGACCTTGATGAATGATTACTATTGATCCTCAAAGGCGGTGGAGGCAGGATCCGCGAGGTTGGCCCTGATTGGCCACCTGGATGGGGCGGGCGCCCAGGCTAGGGGGCGGCTGCCCCACCTGCCTGGCTTGTGGGCCCTCCCCTCCGGGGGAAGATCTTCTCGAGTCTTCTAGAGTATTCTTTTTTATAGTATGGTCGGTTTCTCTCTATATAAATCTGACATGTGGACCTCCTTTGGTTCTTTCCTGATAACCCCCTGGAGAAATAGATATTCACCAAAACTAGTGGAATTCTGTCAGTATAACCTCTATATCTAGATAGTATTTATATTTAGATCATTTCTCATGCTATGTTGACGGTTAAAAACGATACTTATCTACCGTCAACATAGCATTTTTGTGGCACTATAAGATCAGTTACCAATAGCCTTGAATCTAATTAAGCATGAAGGCATATGAGTGGGCTTATTGCAGAAACAACTAACGGCCAGAATAGAGTCTGGCTGATGTTTAGTGGAAGAAAACGCAAACCTTGCATGCATGCTTAGTGGCCAGGGTGGAAGGATGATGGATGGCTAGTGGGGTGTGGATGACGTGGCTTAAGGAGATGCTAGAGAAATAAGCTAGTGGGGTTTTGCTTTATAGGAGTTATAGATAAGCAAGTAGGACCTAGGTTTGTTATCCGCGAGGAGGCTATAAATCCTTTTGTGTTCGTGAAGCACGAGGAATTCAATCTTAGATCTAAACCACACCATGAACTCTCGACCATTCTTAATCACCTTTCTACCAACGACCACTGCTTGACAGTTGTGTTTTTTTATTGCACCACTCTTGGGTTCTAGCGCTCGCATGCAATTGAAGCTCGAAGATCCCATTGCAAGCGATAGCGGGAAACCAGCAGCTCATCGCCCCGCCAGTGAACCTCGGCGATGAGCCACACATAGATCTAAGCACAGATGACAAGGACGCTTGCCACGGCAGGTTGGATGGCACCAAACTAGGGATGCAAGTGGGTACCCATTAGTGCTTTTTGGGTCGACTGATTAATTACGATGACTTTCCATTTTAGTTCATTTTTCTCCTCCAAACTAATTACATGGCACATCATTATAGTTTATTTTATCAAATTTTGGGTCGACCCAATGACCCAAAAAGGGTGGGACTTGCATCCCTACACCAAACCCTAGTCAGTTAGGCAGGACAATGGTGCCCGCCCCAGCCGGCAGGCCCTGACGCCTGTAAAATATGGTGAAGCGTCTTACCCTGTTAGGGGCCACGGTACATGTTAATATAGGCACCAAAACGTGCAAAGATTACATGGTAGGATATCAAGATGAGTACCAGCCAAGTTTACTTCACAATCAAGAAAGTTACAAAATCTAAACTACCTTTTCTAGTTGCAACAACATAAGGAAACTATGGCCAGTTCATGATAATAGATATCTCAGATTTACATTGTTAAGATTTTCTTCTAATACTCGCCCTCAATCTAGACTCGCTAGATTCAGATTGTTCCTGAAGAGCTCCAACTGACACACCACAAGAGGTTTTGTAAACCCATCCGCTATCTGATCTCCTGTAGAGATAAACTGAATAGTCAACAACTTTTGAGCTACTCTTTCTCGAACAAAATGATAGTCCACCTCAATATGTTTTGTTCTAGCATGGAATACTAGATTCGCTAATAAATATGTTGCACCAATATTATCACACCACAGTCTAGATGCCCATGGAGAAGTAATGCTTAATTCCAAGTAACTTCTGAACCCACATTATCTATGCAGTAGCATTCGCTACTGATTTATACTTAGCTTCAGTCGATGATTTGGATACTGTAGCTTGTTTTCTAGCACTCCAAGATATTAGATTGGAACCTAAGAAAATAGCAAAACCTCCGGTAGATCTTCTATCATCTAGACAACCAGCCCAATCTGCATCAGAGAAGGCACTAACAAGAGTAGACAAACACCTTGTAATTTTTAATCACATTTGCTGAGTATATACTTCAGATATCTCAATATTCTTTTGACTGTATTCACAAAAAAAATCTTTTGACTACCGTCTAATGAAGAGTTGTTGGTGAATTTAAATACTGACATACATTATTCACAGAAAAAGAAATATTTGGCCGAGTTAGAGTAAGATATTGTAAAGCACCAACAATACTTCTATACCTTGTTATATCTTCTAGATTCAGAGCTTATCCAATATGTGCTGCCAATTTTTCTGAAGTCGACATAGGAGTATTGACTTGTTTGCATTGCACCATCCCAACACGCTTCAGGAGATCAGATGTATATTTTTCTTGTGTGAGCATAATACCATCATGCATTTTCTTACTTCAATTCCCAGAAAATAATGAAGATCACCTAAATCCTTTAGTGCAAACTCAGCTTGTAAATCTTTCAACAAGGCTTGTGTTGCACTATGTGATGAACTTGCCACAATAATATCATCAACATAAATAAGCAAGAATATTGTAATATCTCCCTTCTTATAATAAAATAAAGAAATATCAGCCTTTGACTGTAGAAAACCAAGAGCTTGAAGCTTCATGCTTAGCCTTGAGTACCATGCACACGGAGCTTGTTTAAGACCATATAAAGCCTTGATGAGTTTACAAATATAATGTGGTTTAGATTTATCCTCATACCCAGGAGGTTGCCTCATGAAAACATTCTCCTCAAGAACACCATGAAGAAACGCGTTCTGCACATATAAATGGCATAAACTCCAACTTTTGAGACTGCTATAGAAAGTACTAATCTGATAGTTGCTGCTTTTACCACAAGACTAAAAGTATCCTCATAGTCAATTCCATATCTTTGTTTAAATCTTTTAGCAACTAAACGAGCTTTGTATCTATCAATTGTCCCATCAGGTTTTCTTTTGATCTTATAGACCCACTTGCAATCAATAATATTATTGCCTTGATCAGGAGGAACTAAGTGCCAAGTATTATTCTTAAGCAATGCCATATACTCACTATCCATAGCAAGTTTCCAATTTGTATCGCTAAAAGCTTCCTCAAGTTATTAGGTTCACTAGACTCTGTCAAAAAACCATACCTGATCGTGCCATCAGTCTGAATCTTGGGCTTATGAATCCCATGCTGTGCTCTTGTTGTCGGACAAGTAACAGGAAGTAGAACCGAAGGAGGTGCAGGCGCTACAGGTGGTCCAACTGGTGGAGCAGATGATCCTAGTGGAGCAGGTGGTCCTAGCGCCGCAGAGGATCCAATAGCCATTTCTCCCGAGACGCCCGATGCTCCCCCTGGCTCGTGAATGTGGTGCGAAGACGTACCCTGGCAAGAAGGCATGGCGACCCCAGGATGGACGGAAGCTGAATCCGGGGGGCGGGCTGACAGCGGTCGCCGATCCTGAAGGAGATGATGGAGCTGACACCGTATTAGCAGCAGGTAGATCCGCCTCGGGAACTGAATTCGGGGCTTCCTACATGAAATATGAGGGTAAAGGGGGAACCAAACCACCATTTGATTCAAATTTTTCTGCACATGAAGGAAGATCATTAGTAGTAACTATATGACTATCAGGCATGTGATCAGGTACTGTACCATCCCTCGAAAATTTTAACAGATGCTTTGGAAGCAATAGGATTTCTGAGCGAAGACGGGCACCGACATTAGAATGTAACTCAGCAAAAGGAACACTCTCATCGAAAACAACATCATGAGAGATGTAGATGCGACTAGATGATATATCAAGGCACTTAAACTCTTTATGCATATTACTATATCCAAGGAAAGCACACCATTTGGAACAAAACTCGAGCTTCCGAGCATTGAAAGGCCTAAGATTTGGCCAACAAGAACATCCAAAAATTTGCAAGGGTGAGTAGTCTGGTTGCTGATGGAAAAGAGTTTCAATTGGTGTGGAAAAATTTAGCAATTTGGTGGGTGTTCGGTTCATCAGGAAGGTGGCAGCAATAAATGGTCATCCCAGTATTTCAAAGGCAAGGAGGCATAGGCAAGCAGAGACAGACCTACTTCAACAATGTGTTGATGCTTCTTTTCAGTAGCACCATTTTGCTGATGCGCATGAGGACGAGAGACCAGATGATTGATGCCTAATTGGCAAAAAAAAGGAATTGAGTTTTACATACTCTCCACCCCAATCAGATTGAACAGCAAGAATTTTTCGATCGAACTGTCACTCAACAAGTTTTTGAAATTCATGGAAATATTTAAAGACTTCAGATTTGTGATTTAGAAATTATATCCATGTAAATTTGCTAAAAATCATCAATGAAACTAACATAATATTGCTTCCTTCTAAAAGAATAAGGTGCATGACCCCATACATCTAAAAACACAAGTTCTAAGGGTGCAGTAGACACAGTTGAAGATATAGGATATGGTAACTAATGACTTTTAGCCTGTTGACAGGCATCACAAACAGACTCGACATTCTCCAAACTAGAACAAGGTAAATTATTTTGACTAATGACACGATGAACAATCTGGAAAGATGGGTGCCCTAGCCGCCTATGCCACAGTTCAGGAGAGGGTTTAGCGACTCCTAGGGCCTACCTACTGGACTGATGTGAGACGGAAGGAAGTGGATAGAGACCGCCTTTACACGTGCCTTTGAGTAGGAATTTCTTCCTTCCCTGGTCCTTAACCAAGAAAAAATTGGGGTGAAATTCAAGGAAGGCATGATTGTCAGAAGCAAGACGATGAATAGATACAAGATTTTTACATGCATCTAGGACATGAAGTATGTCATTAAGGTGCAAATCGCGAGTAGGGGTATGAACAATAGCCTGACCAACATGATTAATAGTTATATCTGCTCCGTTTGTTGTCTTGATCTGACCATTGCCATGATAAGCATCATGTACAACCAACTTGTTCAGTTCTCTAGTGATATGATCGGTAGCACTTGTGTTGGTGAACCAATTTGAATCTGCTCCATAGGTGTTGGTTGCTGCAGAGGCGTTGCGATCATTGGGCACATAGTCTAGATCGAACCTATGCCAACAATTAGTCGCTAGGTGTCCATCCTTGAAGCAAACCTGGCACTTGATCTTGGGGCGATGATTTCCTCTAGTGTTCTGCAAGTTGTTGGGGGTAGCCTCCATGATTTCCTCCATAGCTGCACTCACAATTTGGGCTATGGCCGCCACCACCGCCATGCCCTTAATTCTGTGTGCGCCCTTGTTGATTGCCTTGCCCTCCGCCATGACCACAGGAGACAGAGTTCGCTGATGATTGTATGCCACTGTTCTGGAGATCCATGCGCTGCTCATACGTGAGAAGTTGATTGTACAAATCACTTACAGTAATTGGTTCAATGTAAGTGATCACAATTGACACCATTGGATTGTACTCATGGTCAAGTCTGGTGAGGATGTACCCCACCAGTTCTTTAGGCCCTAAAGGTTGGTCGGCCACCGCCATGTCGTCGTCCAGGGACTTCATCTTGTTGAAGTAGTCACTCATGGACATATTGCCCTTCTAGGTTGTCATTAGTGCGATGCGCATATTGATAGATACACGCGCGTCTGTGACATCAGCATCTCTCCATTGCCTTTCGACAATGTGGTTGCTGTCTTCTGATCAACAACCATAGTGAGGCTCTCTTTGGACAGCAATGAGAAGAGGTAACTCACAATCTACTAATCATGAGCCACCCACTTGGCGTACTCTAGATTTAGAGTTTTCACGGACTTGCCATCAACAGTGGCAGTGATCTCCTTCGGCAACGCAACTATGAAACCATCGAGATATACTTCTAGCTGGGCCCCTCGAATTGCAGGCATCACTTGTTCTTTCCATGATGAAAAGTTGTGTTTGGTGAGCTTTTCCATGACAGGGAGAGCAAGAGGAGCATAGATGAACGGAGTTGAGGAAGAAGAGGACGCCATGATAGATGTGTTTTGAGGAACTGGCTCCGATACCATGTAAAATATGGTGAAGCGTCTTACCCCATTAGGGGCCACGGTGCATGTTAATATAGGTGCAAAAATGCGCAAAGATTACATGGTAGGATATCAAGATGAGTACCGGCCAAGTTTACCTACAATGAAGAAAGCTAAAAAATCTAAACTACCTTTACTAGTTACAACAACATAAGGAAACTATGGCTGGTTCATGTTCCTAGATATCTTAGATTTACATTGTCAAGATTTTCTTCTAACAACGCCAACGTGCAGCAGGTGGTCGTGAGAGCGAACCCACCCCATGTTTCACAATCGCCCCACCAGCCCCCACATATGCATCCATGTCGGTTGTTCCCGTGGCGTATAGAGGGGTCTCCCAATGCCTTGCAGTGCGCACAGGCACGCCTCCGTAACAACCCGGGTTTTTGTGCAACAAAAAATATGAGCTTTTTAAAAAAATTTCTTAAATGTGTGGAGCATATAGTCGCTAGGTCAAACCCAAGCCAAATTCCTTCCTTTCTCGGCCTAACTTCAAGACTAGGACTTCATAATTTTGAGCACTGCATACAGTTTAGTTGCATACTTGAGTGCCTTGAGTTGGATCTTGTTGGAGTTTATTGTTTGATTGTAGGGCTAACTAACTTGTAGTTGGACTTAAAAACCCCATAGAAGAAATAGGAAAACCCCCTTCCTTCCAACCAGGCCAATAGGCCTCCCAACCCCGCGCACCACCCCTCCAGGCCCAGCTCGTGCGCGAGCAGCCCACCTAGCCCAGCCGATCATGCCCTCCACTGGCCCAGCTCATCCTGTCCTTCCCCTTGGCCTAGCATCACGCAACAGGACCAACCTCGTGCCTCACAGGCCCAAGTCGTAGCCCACCAGGCCTAGCAGCCACACTCCTGCACCCTAAACCCTAGGAGCATGAGCGTTCCACCCTAGCAGCCACAGCCGTCATGACCTGTCCCATCCCATGCCTCGGCGTCCGTACCAGGAGCCACGGGATGGATGCCACGTGTCCTAGAGCCCGCACGAACACCAGAGATCACCGCCCTGCCCTAGAACCCTAGGCAGCATGCAATAAAAGTTGTTGGAGCCGTCGCCCTCACCCTGTTCCCCATCGGCTGCCGCCACGAGCTCCATCGCCTCCTCTTCATCCCTACTGCTCCCTGCGTCATGGTAGCAGGAGCTAAACCGAGCACCCCTGCGCCCTGGACATCCACGACCTCACCGAGCCGACCACCATGAGCCTCCTGCATCGCTCTGCTTCATCCCCAGCACACAATAACGACCGACGATGATGAGCCAAGGACCCCAAGCCGGAGCCCGAGCCAGTGCCCATGACGCCATCCTCACTGCGCCTCAGGACATCCTCACCGAGCCCCAAGATCCATCGTGGATGCGACGTCAAGCCATCCCGATAACCAAGACTGCACTGACCTCACCCTGCATCGCGACCCTAACCGTGACGTCGCCCTGACCTTGGCCGCGTCCACGTCATCCTGCTATTTGTGACGACACCAAGCTGAGCACCCAGAGCTGTGCCTCTGCGCCTAGCTCACCGAGCCCCTATATCGCCACCACAATGATAAACGCTGACGTCCTTACCTCGACCCCGAGCCTGCCTCCACAACCTCGAGCTGCTCACCACGGCCAGGAGTAGCGTCGATCGTCTGTGACCATGCTGTCGACCTCGCCCTGCTCTGTCCTTGCTGACCAGAGCCATCGAGCCGAAGACCGACGTCCTCTGCTTCAACATGTACCGTGACCCCGAGCCTCCACCGTCGACCATGACAAGCATTGAGCCTGCCTCATTTCATCCCTGATGTGCCAAGCCTCAACCCCGCCTCGGACCAGACCTGTCAAAGCCAAGCCCCTACACCAGTGCCACGACCGCCTCCTCGACCCTACGCTTCTCCTCCCTCGTTGTACGTCATCACCAAGCCCCAGTTGCCTTGCTGCTATGAGCCTGGCTGTGCCTAGCCACTTTCAACCAGTCTTAGCTACCGTTGGTTGGCTGTAGCCACCATTTGGCTAGCAATAGCTAGCTGTTGCTTGGTCGCTGTTGTCTATAGTGGGCCAGTGGACACCACAGCAGGCCATGACCACCCTTGATGAGCCTCGGACTTCCTTGACCTTCACTATACCATGGGTAAGCCCCCTACCTAGCCAAGTTTGCTCCTTTGCTATAATTGATGAGCCTGACCACTATCCACCATGAGCCCAAGGCCATGGCTTTGCAAAGTTGTCGTCGTGCTAGAGCTACGAAGCTGACCCGAACACAGTGACCAACCCCTACTTCACCTATGGCAAGCCTTGAACCAAACCTCGCCAGTGACTTTGACAATGTAGCCACGCTGCCGGTAACGAGCCCTACTCGCGTCAAGTGACCTACCGTCCGCAAGCCCTCGGTGAGACAACCAAAGGCTCGACCTTTCCAACCCTACCTACTACCAGCCCAAGGCAGATGACCCCTCCATATGTCCGGCCTTCGAGCCATGTTTTGTTGTAGGGACCTCGTCAACCGCGTGCTATCGGCACTCGTAGACACACCGCACATGCACCTTGCGCTCACCATGTCCATCCGTGGCACTCACGCCTCGGATGACACCGACATGAGCATGTTCCTACCGCACTATCGAGCACCATGGCTTGACCCTCATGGCACAACCATAGGTCACCAACGCCACCCACTGTCGCTGCTACAAGACCTAGCCTGCACTATTGCGGCCACCATGAACCCAAGTGCGCTGAGGATGCCACGGCATAGCCTTGGCCGTGACCGAACTCTCAGGGGCCGTCCATGACACCTAGGCCACTCCTGCTAAACCTATGCTAAGCAGACCCTACCTTCCAACCTAAGAGGCACAAGGGTGTATTTTGGCTTCGCTCGAACCCAACACACACACTACATGCACCGCCACGGACATGCACCTTCTAGCCAAGGCCTTGGCTTGCTGCTGTTGCGTGCCCAAAGGTGCCACCTCGCACACACGAACGCCTTGGCATTTTGGTGAGTACCTTGTAGGCACTTCATGGCCCTTCCTACCACTTCTGGTATAGGCCCGAAGCCTTCACCTTTGACCTGCTTACCACCTTGATGGAGCATCATGAGTTCTTGGATACCATAGGAACACTGTCAGGCCACCACCAAGTCCCGTTTCATGAGTCCGCCATCGGCAAGACCTTATCGGCACTACACCGAATACCTGAGGAAAGGGGTTTCCTCCCCTCTACCCTTTGAATGCACCCAGCGCGCTGTACGCCGCACGCACTGGCACCAACACACACTTGCACCACCATGGACCGAGTCATGAGTCCGCGATGCGATAACCCTCGGCCTACCATGCGTGGACCTATAAGCCAAGCCTCCTAGGTGCCCACCTAGCCACACCGAGCACAACCACGTTCACTCAACTTGACCTGATCCCAGCCAAGCCTAAGGCCCTTTGCCGGTGTTGTCAAGACATCCGAGTACCCATGACCTTGGCCGTCCCATTATTGGAGCTAAGATTGATCACGTGCAACCCTGTTGTCCAACCTACACGTGCACCACCATGACTCGGCCACAGCACGAACAAGTAGAGTCTCGACCTACACCCGTGCAACCTACCTCGACATTCGAGTGTGGTAATATGAGGACCAACCTATTCCCAACCCTTGGCATAGACAGACCTCCACTTGACAGCCTCGCTTCTACCCAAACCTAGCTAACATAACTTTGGCAGCCCAACCCCTGTAGCCACGATAACCCAATGCTGCCATATGGGGCCCGCCAACCATGCGTCCATGCCAAACCTAGTCTCACCATGGCACCTAACCTAGATGCAAAGCCACCTTGCGCCTACCAAAGCTTGGATCAAGCCATAGGTTCATAGCCTGTATGAGTGAATTTGGTTCTTCTTCATTTTTTGGCTCTTTATGTTGATCCGTAGCTTATAGGGTTATCAGCTGGACATGTGTCAGCTTCGGAGGAGGACCTGTGGAGTGGAGCTAACCCTAGAGGTGGAGGCCTGCGCTGATCGACTACATTAACTGACGGAGACTTGTACCACCACTACCTCGACATCGTAGGTGTCATGGCAGCACCATTCTCTTAGTAACCTATTTAGACATTGCAGTAGTTGTGCTAGCACTTTTTATTTTATTGCTTGCTTGCTAAATTGATTGCATTGATTGAGCCCCTGCCTTGATTGAAATCCATATACCCTGGCATACCCACTCCTATTTATATTTGTGCATGCTTATGCTATACCTTGCTTGCTTGCATATACCTCACTACTTTGATTATCGAGACTTGATGGATGTTGGATGGTGGATGTGAGTGAAGGCTTTTGAGCCGATGCCTTGTGTAGTGGTACTTGGGATGAGTGATTCTCCTTTCCTTGAGAGTGAGGTGTTAGAGTTGAGGTATGAGGGTGAACTTCGGCTGGAGCAACCGATGTGACAAGCCAGGGGAGTACTTGGGGATCCCTGAAGGTACCTGTGGTGGGTACAATTGTGGATACGGAGGTGATGTGGTGATTGTGCCATTGAGGGGACGGGTCTGTTGGTGACCCATTGGAGGAGATGGTTGTTCTAGCCATATAAGGACTGATATGTTGGTGTGATCATGCTTCACAAGACTTTACGTGCACACCACATGCTCCATGAGAGGGGTCCCAAGCTTGTGACTTTGCTTAGGATGGCACCATCACTATAGGAGTTAGGGATAGTGTTAGAGAGGGTGAGCGTGGGCCTCACACCATCCCGAGACTCAGCCACCACTGGCCCGGTTGGTTCGGATTCATAGTTTCAGGTACCCGGTGGTGGCCCAGTGTTTTTTCCCAAGCCTAAGAGAGGCAGGATGGTGCCATTATGGTGGGTCCAAGTTTGGGTGTTGTGATCCCTAGTCGGATCGCTACCGTGCTAGGGTCACTTCATGTGGAATTTCCAAGTTGTACACACTCTGCAGAGTTTACAATCTATACGTATAGACGTGTCCTCGAATATGGAAAATATCCTATGTTTTGTTACCCCAATTAGTGTGAGATATTGTTTTATTATCTCCCCTTGGTTGATCTAAGGTCCAGCCTGCGGCCGTTGAGGCAAGGAAGAGAGGGAGTTGTCCTTGTCACCTAGAGAGCGTGGCGAAGGTGTGACCGTGGAAGAAGAGGGATGATGGTTGAGATGACTTGAGATGATGTGCGAGAGTGGGAACATGACTCCTTGGGTGGACTCAGGCTCTGAGAATGAGAGTGGGAACCTGACTCCTTGGTGGACTTAGGATTTGGAGATGTTTTGGTGGATATTATTACTATTATTATTATACATTGCATATTAGGATGCAACCTACAGCCAAACTATTAGGATCGTCATATACCTTTATTTTCTATCTTTTCACTAAAGCTCATCAGTGCTGACCATGGCCTACACACATCTGGCCGTGTGCAATTTCTTGACTTGCAGTGATATTGAGATTGGTAGTTGGTTTCATTCTATAGTCAAGGATGCCTCTTGATGGGAGATCGCCAAGCTTCGCTTCCACGATAGAATAACAGTATTTTGATTGTTGTTATCTATATCCAAACTATTGTAATATATTTATTTGTATGCTCGTGATAGCCGAGATATCCTGGGACTATCACAGAGGGGCAAAAGGATTAGAGTTTCTATTTTGGAAATCTCGGTCTGTTACAGGTGGTATTAGAGCCATACTTGACTATAGGATGAAACTTTAGGACCCAACACTAGTATAGAAGCCATAAAAGTTATTTGTGAAAACACTTGTTCCCTCCCCCGCCTTGAATTTTTATTGCTACCTGACTTCCCCGCTGTGGAAAGTTGACTTAGGAACATTCCCCCAATTACTATCAATGCTTAAGGTCTAGGAGTCGCCTTAAGGTCTAGGAGTCGCCTTAAGTCAACACAATCTATATAGGAGTTGTAATGTTGTTTGATTGCTTGGGTCTTATGTTGTTGTGCTTCTTGTTGTTCTTAATGTCTAACTGTAGGATATAGACGCTATTTTGTGTGATGTATGTGAGGCTCCAAATCTTAGTTATTTTAGTCAGCTAACCCAAAGCCATCCTATGACTAGACAAGTGACCCCAGCTATCGGAGTCAAAAATATAAATTTGTTGCATCATACCTTTTCTTTGCAGAACCCGATGCATTGATCCATGTAGAACATCTGGTAAAAGCCATCAACCTTAGATGAACTCACAGAGCCATTCTTCAAGAGCAGTGACCCCTAAATCTTGGGGACGAGATTCTTGCAAGGGGGTGGACTGTAACAACCTAGATTTTTATGCAACCAAAAATACAAGCTTTTTAAAATTTTTGCTTGAATGTGTGGAGCATATAGTCACTAGGTCAAACCCAAGCCAAATTCCTTCCTTTCTCGGCCTAACTTCAAGACTAGGACTTTGTAATTTTGTGCACTGCATATAGTTTAGTTGCACACTTGAGTGCCTTGAGTTGGATCTTGTTGGAGTTTATTGTTTGATTGTAGGGCTAACTAGCTTGTAGTTGGACTTAAAAACCCCTTAGAAGAAATAGGAAAACCCCCTTCCTTCCAACCAGGCCAACAGGCCTCAGCTAGCCCAACCCCGCGCACCACCCCTCCTGGCCCAGCTTGGGCGCGAGCAGCCCACCTGGCCTAGCCGATCGTGCCCCCTCTGGCCCAGCTCATCCTGCCCTTTTCCTTGGCCTAGCATCGCACAGCAGGCCCAACCACGTGCCCCCACAGACCCAAGCCATGGCCCACCTAGCCCAGCAGCTGCGCCCCTACACCCTAAACCCTAGGAACGCAAGCGCTCCACACTGGCAGCCGCCGCCACCGCGACCTGTCCCATCCCCTGCCTCGACCTTCGTACCAGGAACCGTGGGATAGATGTCGCGTGTCCCGAAGCCTACACAGACGCCGAAGTTCACTGCCCTACCTTGGAACCCTAGGCGCCACGCTATAAAAGCCACTGGAGCTGTCGCCCTCACCCTCTTCCCCATTTGCCACCGCCACGAGCTGTCTTGCCTCCTCTTATTCCTCGCCGCTCCCTGCGTCATGGCAGCAGGAGCTGCACTGAGCACCCCTGCCCTTGGCCGTCCTCGACCTCACCGAGCTGGCCACCACGAGCCTCCAACGCCGCTCTGCTTCGTCCCCAGCGCACGGCGATGACCCGCGACGACGAGCCAAGGACCCTGAAATGGAGCCTGAGTGCCTCTACGCTTGAGCCAGTGCCCATGATGCCATCCTCGTTGTGCCTCATGACACCCTCGTCGAGCCCCAAGATCTGTCGTGGACGCGACGTCGAGCCACCCTGATGACCAAGACCGCACCGACCTCGCCCTGCACCATGACCGTGACGTCACCCAGACCACAACCACGTCCGTGTTGTCCTGCTATCTGTGATGACACCAAGCTGAACACCCGAAGCCGTGCCTCTGCACCTACCTCACCAAGCCCCTGCACTGCAACCGCGATGACGAACACCGACATCCTCGCCTCGATCCCGAGCCTGCCTCTATGACCCCGAGCTGCTCACCACGGCTAGGAGCAGCACCGACCGTCCGTGACCACGCCGTAGACCTCGCCTTGCTCCGTCCTCGCCAACTAGAGCTGTCGAGCCGAAGACTGTTGCCCTCTGCTTTGACACGTACCGTGACCCCGAGCCTCCACCATCGAACGTGACAAGCACTGAGCTTGTCTCGTTTCATCCCCAACATGCCAAGCCTCGACCCTGTCTTGGACCCAACCTAGTGAAGCCAAGCCCCTGCACCAGTGCCACAACTGCCTCCTTGACCCCACGCTGCTCCTCTCTCGCTGGACGTTGTCACCGAGCCCCGGTTGCTTAGCTAATACGAGCCTGGCCGTGCCTAGCTGCTTTCGGCTAGCCTTAGCTACTGCTGGTTGGCCGCAGCCACCCTTTGGCTAGCCGCAGCTAGCTGCTGCTTGGTCACTATTGTATATAGCCGGCCAGTGGAGACCACAGCAGGCCATGACCTCCCCCGATAAGCCTCAGACTTCCCTAGCCTTCACTGTACCATGGGTAAGCCCCCTACCTAGCTAAGTTCATTCCTTTGCTTCGACCAGTGAACCTGACCACTACCTGCCGTGAGCCCAAGGATGTGGCTTTGCAAAGCTGCCATCATGCTGGAGCTGCGAAGCCGACCCGGACAATGTGACTAACCCCTACTTCGCCTATGACAAGCCTTGAACCAAACCCTGCCAGCGACTAAAACAATGTAGTCGCGCTGCCGGTAACGAGCCCTACACGGGTCAAGCGACCTGCCGCCCTTGGTGAGACAACCAAAGGCTCAACCTTTCCAACCCTACCTGCTATCGGCCCAAGGCCGATGGCCCCTCCATATGTCTAGCCTTTGAGCCGTGTTTTGCTATAGGAACCTCGTCGACCGCGTGCTATCGGTACTCGTAGACACACTGCACATGCACCTTGCGCTCACCTTGTCCATCCATGGCACTCACACCTCAAACGACACCGACATGAGCATGTTCTTACTGCACTGTCAAGCACCCTGGCTTGACCCTCACGGCACAACTATAGGTCACCAATGCCACCCACTGCCACTGGTGCGAGACCTAGCCCGCTCTGTTGCGGCCACCACAAAACCCAAGTGCGTTGAGGACACCGCAGCCTAGCCATGGCCGTGATCGAACTCTCGGAGGACGTCCACGACACCTAGGCCACTCCTGCTAAACCTATGCTAAGCCAACCCTGCCTTCCAACCTGAGAGGCATAAGGGTGTGTTTTGGCTCCGCTCGAACCCTGCACACACACTACGTGCGCCGCCACAGACATGCACGTTCTAGCCAAGGCCTTGGCTTGCTGTTGTTGCATGCCCAAAGGTGCCACCTCGCACACACAAACGCCTTGGCATTTTGCTGAGTAACTTGTAGGCACTTCGTGGCCCTTCCTACCACTTCTTGTATAGGCCCAAAGCTTTCGCCTTTGACCAGCTTACCGCCTCGATGGAGCATGATGAGTTCTTGGATGCCGTAGGAACACTGTTGGGCCACCACCAAGTCCCATTGCACGAGTCCGCCATCGGCGAGACCTTGTCGGCACTATGCCGAATGCCCGAGGATAGGGGTTTCCTCCCCTCTACCCCTTGAATGCACCTGGCGTGCTGTATGCCGCACGCGCTGGCACCAACACACACTTGCACCACCATGGACCGAGTCATGAGTCTGTGATGCGATAACCCTCAGTCTACCATGTGAAAGTCCAAGTTTGGTTTTGGTAATTAATGACACCAAGTTGCTAATGCCATATGTTAAGTGGTTTGAGTTAGGCATAAGCAACACACGTGATGAAGGAGCATGTGGCATGAAGTGATGGCCACAAGATCACAAGAGGTGGAGATGCATATAAAATGATGATCAAGATGATCAAGCATGTGAAGATGGACATGGAACAAAGTGATCAAGGCAAAGGTATAATCATAGGGTTTGCTTTTGTCGGTCTAAGATGAGTAGAGAAGTGATTGACCGGGTTTAGGATTGATAGCCAACTATCAAGAGGGGAAATCACGGTTAGCTCATGAATCAAGTGCTACTAGGTAATCATCTTGAGCATATGCATTAGGATCTAGTAGAGGGCTAACATAACGCCTTGAAAAATGATTGTGAAAATGCTAACACACATGCACATGATGGTGTACACTTGGTGGTGTTAGCACATTTACGAAGGCAGTGAAGTTTGAGCGGTAGAGAGGGGTTTGGGTTCCTCTCTCCCTCCCGCCGAGCTTGTGAGGTGGGATTCGGCGTTTTTGTGGAAGTGAAACGTCTATTTTCCACTACATCGGTGGTGGAGTTTTTCTCTAAGTAATTATGGACAGAAACGGAGGCGAACGGAGGTCAGTGGGGTGACCGGATGCGGTCTCGGCTTAGCCGGACGCGTCCGATCAGTAGCAGCTGTTGCAGAAGCGCGCGGGCTAGGGTTTTGCACCGGCACGTCCAATCACTCGTGGGACCGGATGCGTCCAGTCGACGAAATCGCTCTCTAGACCCTTACTGGACTCTAACCGGACGCCGGGTGTAACGCGTCCGGTCATCTCTAGCATCGCGTCCGGTCTTGCTTTCGGCGTTGTCGCGCAGGTGCGACCGGACACTGTGGTCGCGTCCGGTCGATCAGACCAGCACGTCCGGTCAACGCACGCAGAGCGGCATCTCGAGCCTAACGGCTCTATTATTTGGGGATGCTTATAAATACTCGTTTGGCCGGCCTTTGGAGGTAACTCTCTGACTCTTTGAACACTTGAGACATACTTTGAGTTAGGAAACCTCCCCTCCACTCATCTCCTTGCTTGGTTGCATACTCTAGAGAGATTGAGTGAGATTCAAGTGCATTGCATTGAGAGTTGCATTTAGTGGCACTTGATTCTTGAGTTTGCTGCGGATTGCTTGTTACTCTTGGGTGTTTCCTAACACCTTAGACGGCTTGGAGCAGCGGTGGTGTTGAGCTCGTGATTGGAAATTGTTTCGAGCCTCACCAAGTGATTGTGAGGGGTTCTTGAGCCTTTCCCGCGGGAGTTCGCGAATTGGCTACTCTAGTGGAGCTCGTGGCTTGGAGGATCCCCATCTTGTGAGTGGATGTGCGGCACCCGCTGAGAGTTCAACTCTTGATAGTTGATTAGCTCACGATCCATTAAGTGGGTGCATCGCCACAATGAGGAGTAGCTTGCCGGGAAGCAAGTGAACCTCGGAAAAAAAATCTTGTGTCATCTTATTGCCGAGGATTTCTTTTGTGTATGTGATCACGTTGATTGATTGGTACATTGGACATATCTCTTCTCATCAACGTTGGTGTTGGTATATCTATTCAAGCTCACTCCTTTACTTATTGTTCTTTGCCTTGTTTAGCTTGAGTAGAATAACTTATCACTTAGGAGTAATTAGTTTAGAGACTTAGCGTTGTTGGTGTGAACTAGAGATCATAGCCTTGCACTAGAATTATATATGTGGCTTGCATAAAAGTAGTTGAGCTAGTGCTAGAATTAGCTTCGACATCTTATTTACTAACTTGTTGTTTAGCAAAGCTCGTAGAAAATTTAAATAGGCTATTCACCCTCCTCTAGCCATTTGGATCTTACACCATGCGCGGACCTGTAAGTCAAGCCTCCTAGGTGCCCACCTAGCCACACCGAGCACAACCGCGTTCACTTGACTTGACCCAATCCTAGCCAAGCCTAAGGCCCTTTGCTAGTGTTGTCATCACGACATCCGAGTTTCTGCTGCTATTAATATGCTTCAGTTCATCAGATGTGTACTACTAGTTGTTAGTCTTTGTTATAAGCCGTACTTTTTCAGCCAACGAATAGTTTTTTTTCTCTTACAACAAATCAGCGAACAGTACTTTCAGTCATGGCTTTTCAGCCAAGCGAACAGGACCTTGTAGAAAGCTAAGCACCCAAAATCGACGTAGAGAAGAGCATGCTGTGAAGCTACTTTATTTTTCAACGTAACCTGAAGCTACTTAATGAAAAGGAGTTTTAAGCAGTTGTCACGTTCAGGCAAAGATTATTATGTAGTTTGAATCTGCAAGTACCACGAGCAGTTATAATTGTGTTGCTTTAGTAATTGCACTGCCGCGGATGAAGATTTTAAAAAAGAAAATAGAGAAAATAGAACCAAATGGAAGCTATAAATGATGATATTACAAACCAGAACCACTAGTGTTGCGTGATGATATAATTTAGAACTGGTGGAAGTGGGTCATAGCATTGTAACTAAAACTGGACTTGCACTGTCTGACAGATAGAAATAAGGAAACAAGTGCTGAAACGGTATAGCTTTTGCTGCCCTTTTGAGAGAGAGAAAAACTATCCAATAGGCACAGTTCTCATATAGCCAATTATACCTTATTTTAGAGTTTTAGTTTCGTATGGTTGAAATGTTATATCTATTGTACAGATGAGTTGCATCAAAAATCCCAATGTAGCTGAACTGAATTCAGAAGGGAATTCATCAGTTTTACTTCTCAGGTGGGGCACATTACCTGAATGACAGCAATGAGCACTTGACTCCGCAACACGTGCAAAGCGCGTTTTCGAAAAATGAGCACTTGACTCCTAAACAGACTTGTATAATTTCACTAGTTCCCAATCAGTGATCCAGCAATGTGTACTTAATTCCGATAACATATAACAGCCAAATAATGACAGTTATATAGCACTAACAGAGTTCAGAGACTAGTCACAATAGAATATTCACTAAAACATCAACTGGCTCAAGGAATCGACACCTAGATGAAAGAGCATTTGCCACGGCTCCGGAATCGACTGGACGGTGGAGACAGCACGCGTCCACAGAACCGGCCAGCTCTTGGGGAAGTCAAACTGCCCGGGTGCCGCCGCCAGTTTTTGGCCCCGACCAGTGGCCACACCTGGGCGCAGTGAAGGGTAGGAGATGGCCATGGCCTGCCTTCTCCTAGAAGGGCGCCGGCGAGGAGCCCAAGAGGGGACGCCGGAGGGCCGTCGCGGACTGGGATGGTGTTCGGGGGTCAGGTCAGGTCAGGTGTCAGGTCAGGTGTCGGCCAAGAGTGGGACGGACGGCTCGAGCGCATGGGCTGACATGGGCCCAGATGGAATGTTGTCAAGGACGAAAGAGACTCTCTGGGCCATTCGGCCCACGGCTGCTCATCAATTTTCATCACATTATCCAAAGCCCAAAGAGAATCTTCATGTCAAGAAAGGCTCGTGGCTCTAGTCGGAAATATCGCTGGTAATGTAAATTCTCGTCGTTGCTCTGCCTTGTGTCTGAATAGCAAGCCCAAGCAGAGGGACCTGGACGCAGTTCTGAGCTAGTGACCTACTGACCTAGTGTGCCGCGTTGGAGTTGATAGTTTTTGACTGGAAGTGGCTCCTGCGTGCAAGAGCAAGACTGAGGACGAGACCTGCACATTCCTTATCGTTTGTGGAAATGTGTCTGGGTTCAGAAGGACTGGGACATGTAGTGTGAAAATGCATAGTTGGACACTGCCACTCCGGGACAAAATTTTGTACATAAAGTTTAGTATCATGAGGGAAGATATGCTAGTAAACTCTTGAAATTGGAGTCTGTTGTTGGTCATCCAAAGGCCGAGAAGAACTCAGGCCTTGAATTGGAGCCCAGGTATCTTTCATTTGCAACACTTGTAGTGGTAAAAAATTGGATAACTATGGAACTAGGTTCAATATTTTTGAAAAAAAACATGCTCTATATTGAGGTGCCTAGATTAAATTGTTCGATCTTGATGTATTCATTTTGATGCTTATTTGCTAGTAGAAGCTCTATATATTTGTACTTTTTTATAATTTTTTGGATATTTTTTTAAAAAATATATTTCTAGTCCGATCTACCTCCCTAAACTTTTAACTAGTCTGATTTACCTCCCTTTGACGTGGCACCACGTCAGCAAAACCACCATGAAACCAGCTAGGGTGCAAAAACAAACAGTTTTGAAAGTTGAAGAGGTCAAACAACCAATTTTGTAAATAAGTGAGGTAAATTGGACGACCGCAAAAGTTGAGCGGGTTTAAGAGGAAAACGTCATGCACGTAGGCATGCAGCTGCGCGCCCTATGCACATGGCATGGACCCAGATGTTGCACACAGGAAATGGTTGAAGCAGAAGACAAACCTACAGAGGCTGACACTAATTTGTGAAAGTAAAGTGGGGGTAAACTCTGAAAATCAACTGGAAGGGTTGGAACCACCGCCTAGAATTAAAAACCTCAGAATTGTCAGCTATTCATGTCAGGAATCCACGCAGTGGATGTTTTGCTTCCGGCTGTTGCGCGAGTTGGAACTGTCAAATTTCCCAAAATTAGAGCGTCTGGAGGGGCTAACAGAGTTGCCTTGTTTGGAGAAGCTTGTGCTCAAAGAAATGACTGCTCTTAAAAGTATAAGCTGTGGCCCATTTCGCTCACTGTCTGAGTTATCTATGATTGAAATGCCAAGTTTGGGCATCTTTGGATGGTAACAGAGGTGAGCTGTGAGCTTGGCTGACATGGAAGGGGGACAAGTGCAAATTGGTAATTGTCTATCTATTCTAAGTATATCAAGGTGTCCTAAACTGATGGTGATGCCATACTTTCCTTCGTCGCTGGGACTAGCAAGCCTAGGCCAAGGTTCCTCTTTGCCTTCAAGTAGTGCAGGATTGCCTTCTTTTAGTTTTAGCCGTGTAAAGCGGCTTCTACTGGAAGACATGAAACCACCAGCAGGAGCAGCATCGTATTCGTATGGATCTGGATGTCGATGGGAGCTGCTGCAACACTTGACAGCATTGGAGTACTCGGAAATTGAGAGGTGTGATGGCCTAACCGAGCTGCCGGAGAGCATGCGGAGCCTCGCGTCCCTCCGAGACATGTCGATTTCATCATCGTGCTCTGCTCTCTGTATGCTTCCCGAGTGGCTAGGGGGACTCCGTTATCTAGAAACGATGAGGTTTTACATGTGTGGTAGTTTGAGTCCTGCTCCATCAATGCAGCCGCTCAGGGCCCTCAAAGCACTGGATATTTCTAACAGTGAATGTGGATGGGTGGGGGACCTCTGCTCTCCGTCTCTGCAGACTCTGTCGATTAAGTATTGTGGCAGCATAAGTAGCCTCCCACAATCATTCAGGCAGCTCACCTCACTCACGGATCTCAAAATAATTGAATGTCATAACTTCCACCAGCTGCCGGAATGTCTCGGAGAGCTCCGCTCTCTACAAATGCTATACATCGAGAAATTAGCCAGCCTGAGCAGCCTTCCACAATCGTTGGGGCACCTCACCTCCCTCCAGGAGCTTGAAATAGAAAACTGAAATGCACTTGGCCAACTTCCCGACTGTGTTGGGGAACTTCATTCTCTACGGGTATTCAGGATTTCATGGTTGCAGAGCCTGACGTGCCTTCCACAATCATTGGGGCACCTCACCTCCCTCAAGGAGCTCAAAATAGAATATTGCGAGGCACTTGGCCAACTGCCTGAATCATTGGGGGAACTCCGCTCTCTAAGGAAATTCGAGATGCACGGCTTGCCGGGCCTGACTTCCGTTCCTAAATCTATGTGCTGCCTCACCTCCCTTGAACAGCTTACGATCAATCACTGCCCGGGCATTAGATCCTTGCCAAAGTGGATTAAAAGCCTCACCGCTCTGCAGACACTGGAGATCTATGGCTGTCCTGATCTGAAGAGGCGCTGCGAGAGAAGGAAGGGGAAGGACTGGCATCTCATCTCCCACATCCCTCATCTGAGGATTGGGTACTCGACTCCCTATTGGCACTTCATTTGGGGAGATCGTTAAACTATGACGATTGCTTCCCTTTTACCTTGTGCACATTCACTAGCCAACCTAAGCAATTCCTCATCCATCTTAATTCGATCATTACATTTGCTTTGGGCGTGTCCGTGTGTGCGTATGTGCACCACACTCTTACTTATGGAGTTATGGTTATGGGTATCCAAATTCCAGCAAGATTGCTTTGCAGAGACAGTTTCGAGGTATTATTATATATTTATCAATGCCATTGTTTTTTTGACAGGTCACCGGGGGGAAAAGAATTCCCCACCTGAATATATAGCAATGGAGTGGTAATATAAATTACCGTTCAAAAGGATACAACAGAACGCACACTTACAACACAACAACGCCGACAACACACGCGAGACAGAGGAGGACAACCACAAAACACAGAAAGGGGAACAACGAACTCCCATGATAAGCATGTAGTTATTCACCAACAAACACTGCCACTAACGGCTGAGCTCCAGCGACCTCCACTCCAACGGCGACTGTGAAGCTTCGAGTCAAAATGACAGACGACGGTCGTGATTACAATGTCTTTGGAGCACATACCGGACCCATTGCTAGTACTCAAGCTTGCACACCAACAGCGTATGATTGCAGCAAGCAAAAGCACAATTCAAGAAGGTTATTCTCTAGTTTCCTTCTGCCTCCTCTGCTCTAACACAAAGGGTCCAAGCACCACCTGAAAAAAAAAACATCAAACTTACAGCAGATGCATGTGTGAGGTTAATTTCAATTCTGATTTCAGGTAGACGAGCTGCATTTGTATTGTGGAGGTGAACAGTAAGATGGTTCAAGCTCATTGTGCTTTTGTAAACGACATGGCTTGCTCAGATCATGTCGCAGGGTGTCTTTGAAGCTAGATCATCATGCCATTTCTATTGATGCAAGGTACAGAGATTAATCCAAACTCCTAAAGTGATGCGAAAATGCTTTGCACTTGCAGTGTTTTTAGTGAAAAAACTATCCTGGTATTCATATGATTCAGTTGTGTGCTACTAGTTGTCAGAGTCTGTTGTTTTCAAGATGAATTATCAGCTGAGTACCCAAAGTCAACATAGAGAAGAGAATGTTCTGAAGCTGCTTATTTTTTTAAACTAAATCTGAAGCTACTAAATGAAAAGGAATTAGTGTTAATCAGTTATCATGTTTACGAAAAGATACTTTGATTGATTCTGCAAGTACTATAATCAGTTACATGGCAAAGTGGATTATTAGATATTAATGTTAATCAGTATTCAAACTAGCACCTACAATTGGATATTTGAATTAGCAACAAAAACATAACATACCAAGTGGAGAAAATAGAACCAAACAGAAGCTATAAATGATGACATTAGTACTCAATATACCACAAATCGCTGTCGTGGTATGCTGGTATAATTTAGAACTGGTGCAAGTGAGTCATAGCATTGTACCTAGAACTGGACTTGCACTGTCTAACAGGCGGAAAATTAGAAAACAAGTGCTGAGAAAAAGAACTGTTCGACAGGCACAGTTTCATAAGGTTGAAATGGTATATCTATTGTACAGCTGAGTTGCAGCTGAAATCCCCATTGTAGCTGAATTGAATTTAGAAGGGAATACACCAGTTTTACTTCTCAGGTGGGGCACAATACCTGAATGCCACCAATGAGCACTAGAATCCTAAACAGACTTGTATAATTTCACTAGTTCCGAATCATTGCTACGGTCCAGCAATGTACTTAAATTCCAATAACATATAACGGCCAAACAATGACAGATTAGCAGTTTAGCAGAGACTAGAGACTGGCCACAAAAGAACCTTCACTAAAACATCAACTGATTTAAGGAATTGACACCTAGGTCAAAGAACACTTACCACGGCTCGGGAGTCGACTGGACAGTGGAGACCACAGATCCGGCCAGTTCGTGGTGAAATCAAACTGCCCGGTGCCCCCGCGCGCCGATGTTCAGCCCCGACCAGTGGGCACACTTGGGCGCAGTGAAGGGTAGGCACTGGCCATGGCCGTCCATCTCCTAGAAGACGGACAGCGCTCTGGGCGGCGCCGGTGAGGAGCCGAGGAGGGAATACCGGAGGGCCGTCGCGGGCGGCCTCTGATAGTCGTCTACAGTTGGGGGTCAGGTGTCGGTCAAGAAAACGTGAGTGGCGGAGTGGGACTGTCGGTCATAGAGAAGAAATTTTTTGATCACATTATCCAAAGTCCAAAGAGAATTTTCATGTCAAGAAATGCTCGTGGCTCCGGTTGGAAATATCCTGGTCGTCTGAACGGATGCGCTCTCGATGTCCCTTCTCGTCGTCGCTTCTGCCTTGTGGGTTTTGGACTTTTGGTGGCTGTCACTAATCACCAAGCAAAGGCATCCAGCGGATGGAAGATATTTCCAGTTCCTGACTTCCTCTATGCTTTGCTTTCTTGGGCCAAGTCTAAGAGATGCAACAATGCGTGCCCCAAGATCCTGCTTGCGTCCTTGGGACGTTTCTTTAGCCGACCACATTTTCCACCCTGCACTTGCATAGCAACTTCGGCCCTGTTTAGATTGGAAAAAATTTCAAACCGATGAATAGTACAACTTTCGTCTTATTTGGTAAATATTGTAAGCTTATCCAGTTTCCATTTGCACACACATCTGATCTCACTCAGAGCCATTTAATTTGGAGATGTCAGAGGCACACCTCATCTAAGATCCAGGTTGGTATTATTTACACTATTATTACTTACAACCAAGATCTACACTTTCTGTATATACACCAGTAATTAACATTTGCCGCAACTCTTTACAGGCAGTGAAGGACGCTAAAGTTCGGCTGGTCTTAAAGCGCCTTCTGCTGATTTGTATGGTTGATTTATTGTGAGAGAAAAACACCATTCTATGACTGATTTGTACGGATTAAAGTGGCTAAATAGCTCAAGCGAACAAGGTGTATCGACGCTCTGGTATATATGTTCATCTTACCCTCGTTAACTTATTCAACTTTCCTTTCTCTATTCGATTCAAGGCAGGACTTCACCGATTCGCTTCGTCCTTACCTAGAATATCCCATCTGTTCTCAGGCTCTCGTTTTGGAACACTCGCTGAGTTCTTCCTTTAGTCCTCCTACCAAGTGTTCCTGAGTCATGACAATCCATGATCTCGCTCGCCTTTTGTCTCCTTGAACCCTACAAGTGCCTTCCTGCAAATTAAGAAGCGCCTCACCAGCATTCATCAAGAGCCTAAAGGGCAGCTACTGGCAACACTTGTTTGTGCAGGTCAGGTATGGGAAACAGATAATTGCACAAGAAAAACGTAGTAGCAGCCTAGAACTGTATGCATGACTCTTTTGCTTTACAGAAAGCCTGCTTATTTGGAAAATTCAATTTATAGGAAATCTGTGCGAAAGAGGGCACTTACAGAAACATGGTTGGCATGGAAGCTGCTGCAGTCTCTGCAGCAGTATCTGGAATGTTGAAGCTTGTGGGCAACAAGTTAGCTCCACTAGTCTTCAAAGAGTACAGCTCTATAGTGGGTGTGAAAGAGGACCTCCAGGAACTCCAAGATCTAGCTCAGGAGATCAACAGCCGGCTGGAAGCAGCAGGAGACAGAGCTATGGGGGATGCTCCATCGCTCAAAAAGTTGAAAGAAACTGTTTACGAGGTTGATGATGTTGTGGATGAGTTCCAACTGATTGCAGAAAAATATGAAGCGGATAGTGGATTTCTGTCCAGATACCTGCACACAAAACCAAAAGCATTTGTATTTCAATGCAAGGCTGCTAAAAATATAAAGAAAATCAAGAAGACCTTTGATGACATTGTGAAGCAAATAACTGTTTTGAATTCAGTGGTTGGCCGTGATCCTGCTAGCTATATAAACAATACAGCTGTGAATAGGCGAACATTGCTCTTCGTGGATGGGGCAGCAGTAATTGGAAGAGACCAAGAGTTGCACCAAACAATATCTAAGCTGCTAGAGACAGATAACCAACAGAGAATCAATATAGTTTCTATAGTTGGACTTGGTGGCTCTGGGAAAACTACCCTAGCTCAGTTGGTTTTCAATGATGTAGAAACTATAAAGAATCATTTTACTGTTAGACTATGGGTTCATGTGTCTCAGGAATTTCATGTTGAAAAAGTTCTCAAGAAGCTATTTGACGCTATTCCTAATGAGAAGTCTGAAGGCCTTTCTTTGACGAATATGGCAAATAAAATCTCAAACAAGTTGACCAACAATACGTTCTTGCTTGTATTGGATGATGTTTGGAATGAAGACCGTAATAAATGGGGAGAATTCATGGTTCTTGTGAAGAAGGGTTCACCAGAAAGCAAGATTCTACTCACTACTCGTAGTAGAAATGTTGCTGACGCAGTTGAATCTACAGCACTAATCAATTTGCCATCTTTATCCAAAGATTACAGCTGGCAAGTATTTCAGCAAAGCTTTGGAAATGCTGTGAAAGATTTGAACTTTGAATTTCAAGAAGTTGGTAAAGAGATTGTGAACAAGTGCGGTGGTCTGCCGCTAGCAATTAAAGTTCTTGCAGGTGTCCTCCGTGTCAAGAAACGATTAGAGCAATGGCATGCCATAAAAGAGAGTAATTTATTAAATGTCGAGGGTAAAGAACGTCAAGTATCTGCTTGCTTGTGGTTGAGCTATTTTAACTTGCCATCTCATCTAAAGCAGTGTTTCACAATATGTTCAATTTTTCCTAAAGGTCACTTGATTGATAAAGACCAATTGATTGATCAATGGATTGCTCATGATATGATCCCAGAATGTGGTGTTAACTACTTGGAATATATTGGCGATGACTACTTTGGTCATCTTGTGCAAATGTACTTTATACAATATGTGAAGGAAGAAGAGGATGGGAAAGTTATATGTAAGATGCATGATTTGGTGCATGATCTTGCCAGATCCATTTTGGGTGATGAGATTTCACTTGTCGTGCCAAAGAAGGCAACCAATGTCACAAAGATCTGCCGGTATTTTTCTATAATGGAACACACAAGGCATCTTCCGCCTAAAAATACATTTAGAAAGGCACGTGCTATGTATATTGCTGAAGACGATTTCATATCTGGCAAGGCATCGAAGAATGCAAAACACTTGCGCAGTATCACTGTGGAATATGTGCATAGATCAGCACTCAAAGCCATACTACACACCAAAAATTTAAGGTACCTTAACATTTCAAGACTGAAATATCAAACACTTCCTGAGGTTATTTCAGAAACTTGGAGTCTGCAAGCTCTACATGTAACGTCAAGTGATATTGTCAAGTTACCTGAATCCATTGGAAATCTGAAGAAGTTGAGAGTGGTCAACTTGTCCTACTGTTTCTGTCTAACAAGTTTGCCAGATTCTATTGGCAATTGTGTCATGATTTCTAGCATAGACCTATTTGGTTGTAAGAAGGTTGCAACGCTACCAAGCTCTATCAGCAGAAATAAAAGGCTAAGGGTACTGAGACTAGGTCGTACCAAACTTGAGAGGTTACCATCAAGTATCACTGCACTGGAGAATCTGGAGTGTTTGGACCTTCATAGCTGTTCTCAGTTGGTAGAGTTGCCTGAGGGCATAGGGAACTTGAAGAAGCTTGTTGTTCTGAACCTGCAAGAATGTCGAAAGTTACAAGGCATTCCAAAAGGGATTGCGCAGCTTACTCGACTAGGAAAGCTGGGACTATTTGTTATTGGAAAGGATGAAAATTATGCACAAATCTCGGAGCTTGGAAATGTTAATAAGATCAGTGGGGAACTAACTATCCGTGGAATTGCACATGGTATGGGCCCAGACGTTGCACACAAGGAATGGTTGAAGCAGAAGACAAACTTACAGAGACTGACACTACTCTGTGAGAGTAATGTGGGGGTGAACTCTGAGAATCAGCTAAAAGGATTGGGACCACCGTCTGGAATTAAAAGTCTAAAAATTGTCAGGTATCAAGGCCAGGAATGCACGCAGTGGATGTTGAAGCATGTTGGTGCGGAAGTAGCAGGGCTTCCTCGGTTCGGACTGTTGAGCGAGTTGGAACTATCAGATTTCCCAAAATTGGAGCATCTACAGGGGCTAACAGAGTTGCCTTGTTTGGAGAAGCTTGTGCTCGAAAAAATGATTGCTCTTAAAAGCATAAGCGGAGGTCCATTTCCTTCGCTGTTGGAGTTAGTTATGAATGAAATGCCAAATTTGGGTGTGGTTTGGATGGTAACAGAAGGGAGCTTGACTGGTGTGGAAGGGGAGCAACTGGAGATTGGTAATCGTGTATCAGTTCTAATTATATTTGAGTGTCCCAAACTGATGGTGATGCCATACTTTCCTTTGTCGGTGAAAGACTTGCGTTTGGCTAATGGCAACGTGCAGCTGTTGGGACTGCCAGGATTACCTTCTTTTGGTTATAGCCACCTAAAGAAACTTCAACTAGTAGCAGCGTCATATGGATCTGGATGTCGATGGGAGCTGCTGCAACACTTGATGGCACTAGAGTCCTTGGAGATTTGGAGCAGCAAGGGCCTAACCGAGCTGCCAGAGAGCGTGCGGAGCCTTGCATCCCTCCGATCCCTGAGGATTTCATCGTGCTCTGCTCTCTGTATGCTTCCCATGTGGCTGTGGGAGCTCCGGTATCTAGAAACGATGGTCATTTCAGGGTGCGGTAGTTTGCGCCCTGCTTCATCAATGCAGCCGCTCAAGGTCCTCAAATCACTGGTTATTTTTAACAGTGGGTGGGTGGGGGACCTCTGCTCTCCGTCACTACAGACTCTGGTGATTGGTGATTGTGATGGCATAAGCAGCCTCCCCCAATCATTCAGGATGCTGACCTCACTCACAAATCTCAAAATAACAAGATGTCGTGACTTTCACCAGCTATCAGAATGTCTCGGGGAGCTCCACTCTCTACAAAAGTTACACATCGAGTTATTACCCAGGCTGAGCAGCCTTCCACAATCATTGGGGGACCTCACCTTCCTGCAGGAGCTCCGAATAGAATACTGTGATGCACTTGCCCAACTTCCCGATTGTATAGGGGAACTTCGTTCTCTACGCATATTCAAGATTTTGGGTTTGCCGAGGCTGACGTGCCTTCCCCAGTCATTGGGGCACCTCACCTCTCTCCAGGAGCTTGGAGTAGGATACTGCGATTCACTTGGCCAACTGCCCGAATCACTGGGGGAGCTCCAATCTCTAAGTAAATTCGTGATATCGTGGCTGCCGTTCCTGACTTCCTTTCCTAATTCTATGTGCTGCCTCACCTCCCTTGAAGAGCTTACGATTACACATTGTCGGCGCATGAAATCCTTGCCAACATGGATTAAAGGCCTCACCGCTCTGCACATACTAAATATCTTTGGTTGTCCTGGTCTGGAGTGTTGCTGCAACAGAAGGATGGGAAAGGACTGGCATCTCATCTCCCACATCCCTCATCTGAGGATTGGGGAAGCTGATGCCTATTACCCCTTCATCTGGTGAGTTTGTTAAACTCTGACGATTGGTGCCCTTTTGCCTTGTGCAGATTAACTGGCTAAGCTAATTCCTCATCCATCTTAATTCGATCATTGCACAGATGTTCAAGGTCTACATGTGCTTCAGGTTTTGTGATACAGTTTGCTTTGGGCGTGTGCTGTCTGCTGTGTGCATTGTGCAAACGTGAACACTCTTACAGTCTTACTTATGGGTACCCAAACTCCGGTATGATTGAATTGCAACAAGAATTATGAGGTATTATATATGTATATATTTCTCAACACCATTGCTGTTAGTACTCGAGCCTGCATACCGAAAGCGCCAACTGATTGCACCAAGCAAAACACATTTTCAAGAACATAATTCTATAGTTTCCTTCTGTCTTTTTTTTTTGCAAAAAAGGGTCCAAGCGCCAGCTGACGAAACATCAAACTTACAGCAGATGCATGTGCGGGTTAATTTAAACTCTGATTTCAGGTAGACCAGGCGCATTTGTATGAATTGATTCTGTTGTGGTGGTGTGCAGAACGATGGTTTCAAGCTCATTTTGCTTTTGTGAAGTACATGGCTTGGTCAGATCACGTTGTACGGTGTATTTCAAGCTATAGGGTCAGCCAGTTTCTATTGATGGAAGGTACAATACCACAGATAAATCTGAACTCTTGAAATGCTGTGAAAACGTTTTGCAATGTTTTATTGGAAAATTTCTGCTGCTATTCAGATGCTTCAGCGCAAACAGGCCTGCTACCTAACTGGTTAGTGTGGCTCATGTACCACCCCATATCTTGCGTTCGACTTCCCATGGGAGCGAATTTAAATAGGCGTGGGTTAAAAAAACGTCTCTCGTTGGATGTGGTCAACAAGTAATACCATAGTGATTGGTTGCCTAGCTACTCAATTTAGACCGGTCTCAATGGGTTTGTTTGGTTTGTGGTCCAAAACTCGCTTGGCTAGGTCTTAGTGGGCAGCCTGGCTAGGTTAGACCGTTAGATTATGATTGGTTGCCTGGCTTGGACTGTGTGTGCTTACCTTGGCTTTGTCATGGTGAGTTTACCATCTCTTTAGGCATTGCATCGAGCACCTGCCAAGCAGACCTAAAGCCTTCCCTTCAGTTTATTTGGCTACAAGAACTACGCTTGAATATAAGCACCAGAATTGCTGAGATTTGTTTGGAAGCAGGCACGTTTTAGCAAGCAAAAGTAAACAACAACAAAGGCTTCCTATCCACTGAACTCGACAGAAATCAAAACGCTAGCAATTTCGAAGGTAAAATGCACATTGCTCAGCAGCCACAGCGGTAGAACAACGCCAATGATTCTCATGACTATTGATGGCAATACAAAATAAATTATTCGAGTGAATCAATCCGGCAAATTAGAAGAAAGGCACATACCTTGGGGAGAGGACCGGAAGGTCGACAGCAACGTCGGGCTCCGGGGCCCCAGCGGCCGCGTGGCTACCGGCAAATCGCACCATCTCGATCGGCCGGAAGGTGACGAAAGCGCCTCTGCCTCTAGAGCTCCGCGCGGCCTACAGCCTCGCTTGATGCTGCAGCATCCTCTTGATGAGCTCCGCGATGACGTCAGCTGCCTCGGCGGCGGCGCGCATGGACACGGCGTTCGGCCGAGCTTGCTCCATGAAAGCAAAGATCTTGCGATAGATGGAGTATTCGAGAAAATTGGATATTTGGAGTATTCGTTGTCGGCATCGGTGGCGCTGCCGAAGACGTACACCGGCGTCGAAAGGTTGTGTGGCAGGTGAGGGAACTCAACAACGCGAGTGGCCCAAACTGGAGACAGATTTTCGTGTACGGACGGCCCATGGCAGCCACCCATCCAAGTACCATACCATTATCTTCGGCAAGGGCCTTGTTCACTTCTCCATCTCAACCCAAAATATTTTCTCTTCCACCCATCGCATCAAATCTTTCGACGTATGCATGGAGTATTAAATATAGGTAAAAAAATAACTAATTGCATAGTTTGTCTGTAAATGTCGGGACGAATCTTTTGAGCCTAGTTAGTTCATGATCGGACAAATTTTGCCAAATAACAACGAAAAATGCTACAGTAACTTTTCACCTGCTTTTCGCGAAGTGAACACACCCTAGATAAAAAAAGGCAACTTACTACAGGCCGTTGCTCCTTATTTATGACAGTGGCATCTGCTATGTTTGCTGACTGGATCATGAAGGAACCAATGAATGATCTCTATAAAGGCCCTATTTAGTTGGTGAAAAAGTTTAGGTTCGGCTACTATAGCACTTTTCGTTTTGTTTGGCAATTTATGTTCAATCATGGACTAATTAGGCTTAAAAGATTTGTCTCGTGATTTACCACTAAACTGTGTAATTAGTTTTTTCTTTCGTCTACATTTAATATTCCTTGCATGTCCCGCAAGATTCGATGTGACAGGTACTGTAGCACTTTTTGGGTTCTCTTTTTGAACTAAACAGGCCCGGAATACAGGGAATCGTAAAGCTCCATCAGTATTCAAACTAGTACCTACAAGGAAAAGGTTTATTAGGTGATAACTGATAAAAATTCAGAAATTGGATATTTGAATTAGCAACAAAAACAAACATATCAAGTGGAGAAAATAGAACCAAATGGACGCTATAATTACAAACAACGACAGGTACCGTTGTACCTGAAACTGGACTTGCACTGTCTGACAGGTAGAACTAAGAGGGTGTTTGGTTTGGTCGTTAAATTTTAGTTCTCATCACATCGAATCTTTGGACACATGCAAGGAGTAATAAATGTAGACTATTTACGAAACTAAAAATATAGGGTGAGGATAATTTGCGAGATGATTTTTTAAGCCTAATTAATCCATGATTAGTACTAATTGCTACAGTAAAAAAATATGTGCTAATGATGGATTAAGTAGGCTTAATAAATTTGTCACGCGGTTTAGTCGCGGATTATATAATTTGTTTTGTTATTAGTATCCGAACACTCCATGATCAAGCTCAGTCAATATCTGATGTGACACGGACTAAAATTTAACACCTCAAACCAAACACCCCCGAGGAAACAAGTACTGAAACGGTATAGCTTTTGCTGCCCTTTTGAGAGGGGCAAAAAAAAACTATCCAATAGGCACAGTTCTCATGTAGCCAATTACACGTTCTTTTAGAGTTTTAGTTTCGTATGGTTAAAATGGTATATCTATTGTACAGCATGGGCGGATCTACAGTGATTCATGTGTATTCCTAGGAATACCTAACTCTTTCAGAACACCCTTAAGTATATACATATGTGTACTTTGGCATGTAACGTATAGATGAATTATTTTCTATGTTTTCTTTGAAAAATCAGCCCACAACGCCAACAAATCCGGCCTCGCTTCGCCCCCAACCTCCCTCCTAGACCGGCCCAGTAGGCTAGTAGCCCATAAGGCACATAAGGTCAGACGCGAGCACGCTAGGAGCTTAGCAGGCCAGGACTGGCCAGTCGGCCACAACCATAGGAGTCCAGGCATGAGGCATCCAACAGCAGCTAGCAGAATAGAAGCACAGAGCAGTAAGCAGGTACACGGGAACTAAAATTCTAAAATTATTTTGATTTACATATTAGAGTACATTAGTATTGCTCTTGGTTTCATGTTAATAATGTGCATACATCTTTCAATAAATTTATTTTGGTTTGCAAAATGAAAAACAAATAATTTGATTTGAGAACTTTGTAGGATAGAGCAGCAAACACAAGGAAGGTAGACTTAGGCTCCATCACTGCTGCAAACCTATGCATTGGATTTTTTTTCGGCGTGAAAATACCCAAGTTCAAAATCCTGGCTCCGCCACTGTTGTACAGCAGAGTTGCAGCAGAAATCCCCATTGTAGCTGAACTGAATTCAGAAGGGAATACATCAGTTTTACTTCTCAGGTGGGGTACAACACCTGATTGACACCAATGAGCACTTGACTCCTAAACAGATTTGTATAAATTCACTAGTTCCCAATCAGTGGTCCAGCAATGTGTACTTAATTCTGATAACATATATAACAGCCAAATAATGACAGATTATATAGCACTTTAGCAGGGTTCATAGACTAGTCACAACAGAACCTCCACTAAAACATCAACTGGCTTAAGGAATTGACACCTAGATCAAAGAACATTTACCACGGCTCCGGAATCGACTGGACGGTGGAGACAGCACGCGTCCACAGAACCGGCCAGCTCTTGGGGAAGTCAAACTGCTCGGGTGCCGCCGCCGGTGTTTGGCCCCGACCAGTGGCCACACTTGGGCGCAGTGAAGGGTAGGACACATGCCATCTCCTAGAAGACGGACAGCGCTCTGGGCGGCGCCGGCGAGGAGCCCAAGAGGGGACGCCGGAGGGCCGTCGCGGAGTGGGACGGTGTTCGGGGGTCAGGTCAGGTCAGGTCAGGTCAGGTGTCAGGTCAGGTGTCGGCCAAGAGTGGGACGGACGGCTCGAGCGCATGGGCTGACGTGGGCCCAGATGGAATGTTGTCAATGTAAGAGAGTCTCTGGGCCATTCGGCCCACGGCTGCTCATCAATTTTCATCACATTATCCAAAGTCCAAAGAGAATTTCATTGTCAAAAAAAGTCCAAAGAGAATTTTCATGTCAAGAAATGCTCGTGGCTCCAGTCGGAAATATCGCTGGTAATGTAAATCCTGGATGTCTGAATTTTCATGCGCTCTCGATGGCCCTTCTCGTCGTTGCTCTGCCTTGTGTCTGAATAGCAAGCCAAAGCAGAGGGACCTGGACGCAGTTCTGAGCTAGTGACCTAGTGACTAGTGTGCTGCATTGGAGTTGAATGTTTTTTACTGAAAATGGCTCCTGCGTGCAAGAGCAAAACTGAGGACAAGACCTGCACATTCCTCATCGATTTGTGGAAATGTGTCTGGGTTCATAAGGACTGGGACATGTAGTGTGAAAATGCATAGTTGGGCACTGCCACTCCGGCACAAAATTTTGTACATAAAGTTTAGTATCATGAGGGAAGATATGCTAGTATTTTTTGAGGGGAGGGAAGATATGCTAGTAAGCTCTTGAAATTGGAGTCTGTTGGTCATCCAAGGCCCAGAAGAACTCAGGCCTTGAATTGGAGCCCAGGTATCTTTCATTTGCAACACTTGTAGTGGTAAAAAATTGGATAACTATGGAACTAGGTTCAAAAAAAATTAAAAAAATCATGCTCTATATTATGGTGCCTAGCTTAAAATTGTTCGATCCTGATGTATTCATTTGGATGCTTATTTGCTAGTAGAAGCTCTATAAATTTTTTTTATAATTTTTTGGATATATTTTAAAAAAAAATATATACTTCTAGTCAGATCTACCTTCTAAACTTTTAACTAGTCCGATTTACCTCCCTTTGACGTGGCACCACGTCAGCAAAACCACCATTAAAACCGGCTCGGGTGAAAAACAAACAATTTTGAAAGTTGAAGGAGGTCAAAACAACCAATTTTGTAAATCAGTGAGGTAAATCGAATGACTGCAAAAGTTGAGCGGGTTTAAGAGGAAAACGTCGTGCACGTAGGCATGCAGCTATGCACCCTATGCTTGTTGATGCGCATGCAGGTGAGGACCACCCACACCCGCTTCACTTGCCGTGCACATGGGGACCGCTATGCCAGTGGGGACTGCCTCTACATGCGACCGCTTCCTACGTCTGCTAATGTTGCAACATGAAGCACTCTGCAACATACATCAGAAACAGGTGAAACATTTATAAACATAGGTTTGCAACGTATGTGTATAGCAACTGCAACATCTAGATAAACACACTTGCAACATACGTCTGAAACAGATGAAACATTTTGAATAGACGCTTGCAACATATGTGTATGCCACTGAAACAGATGGAACATCAAGATAAGACACTTGCAACATACATCTGAAATAGATAAAACGTACACTTGCAACATACGTGTGTGGCCATTGCAACATATATGCAACATCCAGATAAAAACACTTGCAACATATGTTTGAAACAGCTGAAACATTTGAAGCATACACTTGCAACATTAGCCATTGCAACATATGCAACACCAGATCTACTTTTGCAACATCCAGATGAAACATATGACATATACGGTTGCAACATGTGCTCATCTACTTGTCGCCCAATGAAGGCTAGTTGACGCGCTGCGGGGGAGCGCAGCGCGAGGCGCGAGCGGCGTGCGGTGCAAGGCACGAATGGGGGCGCGAGGCGCAAGGCGTGGATGGCGCACAGCGCAAGGCACGGGCGGGGTGCGCGACATGAGGCACGAGGCGCGGGGCGTGGGCGGCGCAAGGCGGGTCCGGTGCAAGGCGCAAGGGTGTGCGGCGCGAGGCAGGTCCGTCCATGAGGGTACATTATCGATAAACTATCGTGTTTATCTTGCTCCATGTGCAACATGCATCTGTATTTCCTTGAAAAAAGCATTCATCTTGTTTGAGATTCCCAATAGTACTACTAGTACTTTGCCTTTGTTTGCCAACTTGGACAACAGGGCACAGGCGCAGATGATACAAGCATTGGGTTCCTTGTGGTAGAACCTACCCACCCAGGTTTAAGTCCTTGTTGGCACGGGTGCTCGTATTTTTCTGGATTTATTCCAGGATTTAACGACGGCTATGCTGTCAGTAGTAGGCGACATCCCTGTCGACAGCGAGGTACCTATGGTGACTTTGTGAATGCCGGCTTGATCCTTCGAAGGTGCTTTATAGGGGTAGAGTTTGTGTACGTGTGTTTATAGAGATGAGCGTACATGCGTTGTGAGTGTCTGCGTTGTACTGTGTAATTCTAAAAAAAAACTCGTTACCACGTCACGGCCCCCATGACCATCCGATTTGGCAAACGCACGGCTCAGATCACGTCCCCCACGCGTCCCGCAGCCATGCAACAAGGCACGTCGCTCGGAGGGCCATCATCGCCTCCAGCGCACGCCCAGGTCCCCCGCCCATCGGCAACGGATTGCAGTCGTCACGATGGCGCCGCTGTCGTCTGGTCGCACGCCGTGGACGACGACGACGCTGCTGCTCGCTCTGCTTCTCATCGTGACCCCGGCGACTTACGTTGTTGCGCTACTGCCACCTTATTTCGACGACGCCTGCGAGAACATCGGGCCGCCCGTCATCGGCGTCGACCTGGGGACCACCTACTCACGCGTTGGCGACTTGGCGTCTACCGCAACGTTCGGGTGGAGAAGATCATCATCGCCAACGACCCAGCAGGGCAACCGGATCACCCCTTCCTGGCTGCTCTCCACCACCGCCAAAGGCGAGCGCACCATAATACGCGGCCCATCGTCGCGCGCCAGCTCAGCCCCATGGAGGTCGTCAGCGCCGTGGTGCTCGCCAGGGCGAAGGAGACGGTGGAGGCGTACCTCGGCGAGAACGTCGCGGGCGCCGTCGCCACCGTCCCGGCCTGCTTCAACGAGACGCAGCGCTGGGCCACGAAGCGCGCCGGCGATGTCCTCGCGGGCCTCCCCGTGCTCCGCATTGTCAACGAGTCCGTCGCGGCCTCCGTGGCCTACGGAGTCGCCAACAACGGTGGCGGCGACGACGCCGTCGCCGAGAGGAAGGTCATCGTCTTCGACCTCGGCGCCACGGATAAGATTTGTGTAGTAGTGGCGGCGCCACGCTCGACGTCAGCGTCCTGGCCGTCGACCGCCACGGCTACTTGGAGGCGCTCTCCACCAGCAGCGACTCACGCCTTGGCGGCGAGGACTTTGACCGGCGCGTCGTGGACTACTTCGTCGGGCTCGTCAGGTGGAGGCACGGCCAGGACATCGCCGGCGACGCGCGGGCGATGGGGAAGCTGCGCCGCGAGTGCGAGCGCGCCAAGCGCGCGCTCAGCAACCAGCGCCAGGTGCGTGTGGAAGTTGAGAAGCTAGTGGACGGCGTCGACCTGTCCGAGCAGCTCACCTGCAGGGCGCGGTTCGAGGAGCTCAACACCGACCTATTCCGGAAGACGATGGTGCCGGTGAGGAAGGCCTTCGCGGACGCCGGGCTGAGCAAGGCTGACATCGACGACGTCGTGCTGGTGGGCGGCAGCACTAGGGTCCCCAAGGTGCAGCTGCTGCTCAAGGGCTACTTCGACGGCAAGGAGCCCAGCACTAGCAGGGGTGTCAACCCCGACGAGGCCGTCGCGTACGGCGCCGCCATCCACGCAGCCACCCTCAGCGGCCACGACGTCGAGAAGACCCCGCGCTGTTTTTCTAGAAGGAAACCGCTCCGGACTACGGAGGTTTCCTAACGTGTTGGTACAAAGAACGCGGGACGTGGCAGCAAGAGCAAAGATAGGTATATACAAATTACAAATAGAAATACAGTTTTGCTATATTGTGTCCGGGTGAAAAATCCTCTCCCACACATAGAACTTTTTCTTTCATTTTCTTTGCCTTCTCTTCTTCCTAAAGAGTGCGCAGGGAGAAAATAAACTAATTTGGGTGAAACGGGTATCTCCCACACTCTAATTTTAGTTAATGTTAAATTATGTTGCATTTATACTCACACTTACACTAGAGTTATAGTGATTGTGTTTGGTACCATGTAATTTCTAGGTATAATTGATATAACTAAACATTTGGGTACGGGGAAAGAATGTTTCACTCTATTCTTATAACATCTTTGACCTGTCTATGTGAACTCCTCTAAAACACGTGTTTTTTCTTATGACATCTCACAAAATTCTAGTGGAGAGACATTTTTCACTTTGGTATGGAGTAGACAATCTCTAACAATAATATAAAAAGACTAACGTTTATTTTTTTTTATCTTCAACTTACAGGCAGTTTGATTTTCAACTTTGAATTAAAGAATTGGGTACTGGACACCCTCTAACTGTCGAAACTGAAAAAAAAAGTTGGTCCTTTAGCTAGTTTCAAAGGTGGTTTCATATTTTCTAATAATAATAAAAAATATTATATGTGGCAGAACCGCCTAATCTAATGCCCTCCCAAGAGTACTTGTTTGTCATTAGACACTAAGTACCCAAGAGAGTGCACTAAACTCTGCGATTCCGTCGAGCACACCCGAGGGAGAACTCGAAAATCCACATTTTTACCTTAGGATCATAAATGAGAGATAAAGCTTACAATATCTTTGTCATTTCTTACATCACTTTTAGTACAACATCAGAATAATTCATTATTTGATTATAATAGCGGAATATAAAAGGTTGTCAGAGTATCAGCGGAAAGAAAATCATTTAATGATAAGGTAAACATTAACATAATGAACTTTGATAAGCATGAAACAGTAACAAGTTACCAGTATTTTCTTTGTAAAACTTTTGGTGGGAGTATTAATAAATAAACTCTACTCCGTATCGTAAAGGAAATCCTCGCTGAGCCCACCAGAAGGTTTCCACACTCAAGTGTCAGCTTATCAGCACCTGTCACCTGCAACAGGGTAGAACAAACCCTGAGTACTCAATTGTACTCCGCAAGACTTACCCATCAGGAGAAAAGAAAAAGAACTCCAAGGATTATGCAAGGCTATCTGGCTGGTGGGTTCATTGTATTTGCAGGAAGCATTACTAATTGTGCATCCTTATATTCAATTTATTTAGCAGTCATGATTTCTTCATTAACTAGCTATTCTAGTTAAGCACATGTTCTACGTCAAGCAGGTGGTAAGCAATCAGAGCCATTTTACCATCTTTCATATTCTTGCTACGATGCCAGATTATAGTCATGTCGGACCGTCAAATTGACGGCGATTCACGAATCAATGTAGCCTAGCTGGGTACCCCGAAAAACACACGCCCCGCCCGTACCGAGGTACAAATGGGATCAACCCATTATCCTCCTGTCAAGAGAACCGAGTCCCCGTCCATACTGGGACTCTAAGCCCCCGCCCTCTCGCGGTGCTTAGACCTCCTAATACCCATATATAATCCACCTTCAGTTGGTCCGGATGGAGCCAGAACCCATGACAAGAGAATAACAAGTCTTTCTAGCCCCCATCCGCTAGTATATGCTCGGGACAAGTAGGTCTGTGACCTGACTATGAAATCCAATGCAACGAACGGTCCTTAATCGACACAGGCGGAACAACCGCAACCAGAGCCCGCTCTGTTGCTCAACCAAGTCCAAGTCCATCCAAGCCCAGTCCCGCCCGGTCTCCAATTATTATACATATTTATTTCATGTGATAGTAACATGATAATAGTAACAATAATATATTTCTTATCTCTCGCGAGCGACAGGTAATCACTCGACTTCTACCAGAATCCTATAGCATAGCATGCTACACGATCCTATCATACTAGTAAGACTCATAGGATAAAGATATAAATATGCAAGTGGGTTTCATTCAACTCCTTTAAACTTAATGCACAAGCATAAATTAAAGTGCATAATAATAATAGGGGTTATGCACCGGAGATTGTCTGGGTAAAATTTAACCAAAGTTAGCATTTCAACGAGACGACACGATCCTCCGGACACCATCGTTCCGCCATTTTGGTCATCTCCATGGTCCGCCAAAATTCCACGGTACTCGCAACAGGGGCGGGTGAGTGAGGGAAACACCGAAGTGGCCCGGCCACATGCACGCGGGTGGTGCAGCGGCGGTCTGTGGCTGACATGGCCGCGCCAACTCTTCTCCGATGGGTGCCCTGACCAACACATGCGAGCACCAGCTTAAGCAAGCCAACACGAGTTCGCAAGTACGAGGAATCGAGCTATAACTGAAAGGTCCTAATTAGCTAGAGGGGGGTGAATAGCCTAATTTAAAATCTACAAATTCACTTAGGCAAGCTTGTTAGACAAATATGAGGCGATAAAGCTTTTTGCACTAGCTTCTAACAAGTGTTGCAAGCCACCTATCCCAACAATTCTAGTTGCTATATTCACAATGACACTCAATGGCTATGTCACTACGAGCTCTCAAAAACTAGCTACACTAAAGAGCTCAACTAGATGGAAAGCTACCCTAGCAATGATAAGACAAGCTCTCAAAACTAATTACACTAAGGAGCTTGTTACAACTAGTTTGCGGGAATATAAAAGAGAGGTAAATGATCTTTATACCGCCGCGTCGAGGTAGTGAACCAATCAATAGATATCCAAATGAAAACCAATCACCGGGAGACAATCAATTCAATCACAAGATGAACACACGAATTTTCTCCCGAGGTTCACGTGCTTGCTGACACGCTAGTCCCCGTTGTGTCGACCTCCACTACGTGGTTCGGTGGCTAATTGGGACTCCACACCCAAGCTCTCCTAGAGCGCCACAAGAACCTACCGCTAGTGAGGTAACTCAATGACACGCGCAATCCGCTAGTGCTACCTTGTGGCACTCCGCCGGGGAAGGTGCAAGCCCCTCACAAACACCGGAGCCCGCCACGAACAAGCTCCACTCGTACGGGACCTCCTTCCGCTGCTCCAAGCCGTCTAGGTGGCGGCAACCACCAAGAGAAACAAGAATCCCGCAGCAAGAGAACACCCAAGTGCCACTATAATGCAAACTCACAAGCTCATGCACTTGGATCACTCAATCTCACTTCGATTATGCAAAGCAAGCAAGGGAGATGAGTGGGAGGAGAGTTGCTCAGCTCACAAGAGAGTTAGGATCATCAAAATGTCAAGAGCCTCCTCCCCAAACCGGCCAAGCACCTATTTATAAGTTCCACCAAAGAATAGAGCCGTTAGGCACTTGAATCCGTTCTGCGCGCGCTGACTGGACGCGCTGGTCGCACAGACCGGACGCGTCCGGTCGCACACCACCCACGCGCGAAGCTCGACCGGACGCGCTGGTCACGTGACTGACCGGACACGATGGTCAAGCCGAGCAGCGCTCCAGCGAGTCAGTGACCGGACGCGTGCGCTAGACGAACCGGACGCCACAGTGCCAGCGTCCGGTTTGAGTCCAGTAAGCACCCACCATGACCGGACGCGTCCGGTCGATCGTGACCGGACGCGCCACCACGTCCGATCAGAATACCGAGACACGTGCAAACGCTGAACACTGACCGGACACGTCCGGTCAAACAGAGACCGCGTCCGGTCCAGTGTCCGGTCACCTCTGTGACCTCCGTTCGCCTCCGTTTGTTTCGCCCTTTCACTTATGAGCTAGACTAAGTATGTGTATCACTTTAGCACATGTTTCAGCTCGTGAAACACCATGTGACATCGCCACAAAACTCGACACCGGCGTAAAGGAAAATAGGCATTTCAATTCCTCGAAAACGCCTGAATCCCGCCTCGCAAGCTCGGCGGGAGGGAGAGAGGACCCCAAACCCTCTCTACCGCTCAAACTCCACCGCCTTTGCAAATGTGCTAACACCACCATATGTAAACCGTCATGTGCTTGTGTGTTAGCATTTTCTTAATCATTTTCCGAGGCAATAAGTTAGCTCTCCACTAGATCTAAATGCATGCATATGTAAATCAACATCTAGTGGCACTTAGGTGATCAATAGCCCCGGAAATTCCCCTATTAATAGTACGGCTATCGATCCTGAATGTGATCACACCCTTTAGGTGTCTTGATCACCAAAATACAAACCCTAGCATATACCTTTGCCTTGATGTAAGGTCCTAGATGGCTAGAGGGGGGTGAATAGCCTATAAAAATTCCTACACAAGCCACTAAGCAAACTTGTTAGAATAACAAACGGCGCAAAGCGAGTTTTGCTTAGCCTACGGTTGTGATGCAAGCCTCCTATCCACAAGACTAATAGATTATGATCTCTAGTTCACACAAGGGCTAAGTCACTAATCTTGCACTAGTGAGCAAGCTAACAACAACTAGCAAAGCTACTACTAGAGCTACACAAGATAATCTAGTAAATGTAAATGCAAGAGAGAGGATTGTGTATCTTATACCAACGGTGTAGTGAAGATGTTGCCAATCACCAAGATGATATACAATCAATCAATATTGACAACAACACAATATGAAGACCAATCACCAGGAGACAAGAGACACAATATTTTTGTTCACCTGGTGTTCACTTGTGCACCGACAAGCTACGTCACCGGTTGTGTCGACCAACACTTAGATGGTTCCTCGGTGTGACCCTCAAGTCACTTGCCCCTCAAGGCACACCCCGCAAGGCACCGCAAGACACCACTCTCAAGTGAGGTAACTCAATGACACGCGCAATCCACTAGAGTTGCTTTTGGCGCTCCGCCGAGGAAAGCACAAGAACCTCTTACAATCAACCGGAGGTGGCCAAGAACAATTACCTTCTCTTGCCAACGCCTCCAACAATCTCCAAGCCGGCTAGGAGCGGTACTCTCCAAGAGTAACAAGAAATCCACCGGCTAAACCACCCACAAGTGCCACTAGATGCCCTCAAGCTATGCAATGCACTTTGGGATCACTCAATCTCACTTTTGATTTGCAATCAAGCAAGAGAGATGAGTGGGAGGAGATGCTCTAGCTCAAAGGATGCACAAGAATGTTAGAAATCACGAGAGGCCTCCCCAAGGGCCGGCCAACAAGTATTTATAAGCATCCCATCCTAATAGAGCAGTTATACCCCTTCACTGGGTCTTTTCGGGATGACCGGACGCGCCGGTCAAAACTGACCGGACGCGCTCAACCGCATCCGATCCTCCAACGGTCACTGAGCCAACGGTCAAATCCTATGACCGGACGCGCTTCTCAGAACGACCGGACGCGCCGGTCCCGAGTGACCGGACGCGCTCCAGTCAACGACCGGACGCGCCAATCGCACAGCACCGCGCGCCCGCGAAGTAACGACCGGACGCGCCCCTCGCAACGACCGGATGCGATAGAGCCCACGTCCGGTTAGAGTCCAGTAAGCTCCTTCAATGATCGGATGCGTCCGATCATGTGTGATCGGACGTGCCTCGCGTCCGATCGTCCTCGTGAACCGCAGTTCCCTCTGGGCGACTGACCGAACGCGCCAGTCCCGCGAGTGACCGGACGCGTCGGTTGCAAACCCTAGCAACCGCACGCCTGACTGCTGACCAGACGCGTTCGGTCATACCATGACCGCGTCCGGTGCTGCGTCCAGTCACCTCTGTGACCTCCGTTCGCCTCTATTTCTTTTCCGACTTCCGGCGTAGTGGAAAATAGGCATTTCAAGTTCCCAAAAATGCCTGAATCCCGCGCTCGCAAGCTCGGCGGGAGGGAGAGAGAGACCCAAACCCTCTCTACCGCTCAAACTTCAACGCCTTCGCAAATGTGCCAACACCAACAAGTGATCACCACCTTGTGCACGTGTGTTAGCCTTTCCATAAACATTTTCAAAGGTTTTCCAGTTAGCTCACTAGGCCCTACATGCAATGCACTTCATGAATTCACCTAGTGGCACCCGTGCATCGAATAACCGATAAGACTTCCCCTCTTAATAGTTCGGCTATCGATCCTAAACCACTCACACCCTCTATGGTGTCTTGAGTGCAAAACAAAATGGCCCTATGGTTATACCTTTGCCTTGAACCCATTTTATTTCTCCAAAAGATATGATCCACTTCATATCATCACATGACTGTCTCGATCCATCAACCTTGACTACACTTGCTCTTCACCGTTGCATCGGTCCGTCGGCGCCAAGTCTTGCTCAAGCTTCACCATCGCATGGTCCTTCGCTTCGAAGCCTCGACTTGCCCTTCACCCTCACAACCGGTCCATCGAGTCAAGCATCATTTTGGTCTTCATCATCTTGGTCACATGAGTCAATGTCATGTCTCATATTCAATGACCACCTTTATCTAAATCATCCACTTAGATACAAAGGTTAGTCCTAGGTTTCATCAATTAGCCAAAACCAAACCAGGGACTTTCAATCTCTCCCTTTTTGGTAATTGATGACAACCCTCACAAAGATGATTATGATAATAAAAGTTTTGAACTTGTCATACTTGTCCAATCATTTTGCTCATAAGTAAGGTTTGGACAACTATCACAAGCTCGGTTTTGGTAGCATTAGCTCTCCCTACATATGTGCATAGAGTTTGGATTGAAAGCTTTGCACATATGCATTGATAGAAGTGTTGAGAGAGTAATTCTACCAAAATGATGCTAAGGTGTAAGAAATGGACCTTTGAAGCGTGATACCAATCGGAGTTGCCTTTTACACCTTTCTTAGCATCATGAAGTAACTAGATGTAACACTCCGGTGTTGCGCAATGCATTTTTGCATGGCAATCATATTGCATAGCATTCATATCATTATAATCATGTATGATAATGGTATAATTTGATTAAAATAAAAGCTTAAACATGCTATATTTAATGAACTATAATAATATGATAATCACATTATATCAAAAGCCTTGCAACCATAATTCTTACATCACTTGGAACCTTAGTTCAAATTTTGGAGCTCAAATTTCGTCAAACACTTGTTCAAAAACAATTATGAAAAATATTCAAAATTATTCCCTAATTTAGCTTTTATTTTGTCATTTAAAATCTATCAAGAATTTTGAGATGGCCCCTTAATCAAAGTTGTAGAGAATTCAATTTTGAGCAACTTTTATTTTTGGGCCAATTCCAGAAAATATCTTCTTCTTGTTCAAAATGTGGTTTGAAGTTGAAATGCATTTAAATTTGAATTTGGAAAATCAAAAATCCGGTTTTTCCTTAGCAGGCCGCCGCCTCCTGTTCGGCCCACGTCCGGATGCGGCCCGCGCCACTCCCGCGCGCGCGCCCGCGCTGCCCCGCCTCGGCCCGGCCCAGCCGGCCCCCCTCCTCTCTCTCTTCTTCCCGCCCGCGCCCGCGCGCGCTGGCGCCCCGGCAGGGCGTGCCCGCCGCGTGGCGTCCGCATGCCGGCGACGCCCCGCGTGGCCGTCCGTGGACCCTGCGCTCACGCTCCACTTCAAATCAACCGAGCGCCTGGTCTCCATCCCGCACAACCATCACTTGCTCCCTCTCTTCCTCCCTCCGGCGCCCTCCACCGCGGAGCACCGCTCGCCACCGCGCACCGCCCCCATCTCCGCCTCGTTCCGGCATCGGTAGACCGCCTTCTTTCGATTGCCTGTGCCCAAAGCTCCGCCCCGTCCCCCTCTTCTCCGAACGAGCCTCGACGTCTCCTCGTTTGGATCGGTAAGGCTCAATCGAGCTTTCCTCGCCGCGCCACCGCGTCGGTGCCGCCGGCCTTGAGCTCCGTTCATCGCCTCGCTCGCTCCCTCTCCGTCTTCCCAATCCTTCTTCTCAAGTTCGCGAGTTCCTGGCGATTGTTGTGCGCTCGCTCGGTGGTCGGGACTTGGCCGGCAATGGCCGGTTGGCCGCAACCGCCGCCGCGACATCGAGCGCGTGGACGCCGGCGACCGCGCTCGGTTCCTCTCGGGGAACTAGGCCGCGCCTCTGGGCCGCGCCCCGAGCGGGCCGGCTCGGCTGTTCCCCCGCGCGCGCGAAGCAGGCCGGGAACGGCCACGGGCCGGTTGTTTTTCCACGGGCCGGCCCAATCTCTTTAACAGAAAAATCATTTTCTATTTCTTTTATTATTCTTGATGAAAAACACTTTGGAAAATATTTTCTTGGTCATTTTAGCTCCAAAATTGGTGAAATAAAATTGTATGTACTCATTTGAACCTGATCTATGGTATAAAATTGTTGCATGTCAAATTTGATGTACTTTTCTGTAGAATTTATAATTAAATAGTAAAATGGCTATTTTCTTGATAAATACTTAATAAATCCTAGAAAAGTCAGAAAAATATGATTCTAAATTTATTAATCTTTTTGTGTCATGTACTTTCTAGGAAAATTTTATATCTTGGGTGTTCTGTATAAAAATTTGTAGTTGCAGTTCAAATGCTTTTTGTTACCAATAATTGTTATTTTTGTTATTTAAATAAATTTGAATAAAACATGCAAGTGATAATTTTTCTATAGTGTTCGTTTAGGTAATAGATAGTAGGAAAATTCCTAAATCTGTTGTTTGATACTTTTCATAATGTAAAGTATTTTAAATATCTATTTTAGGCCTTAGTTTGTTATTTTTGTATAGTAAGTTCTAATTATCCAAATGCAGTAAAAATTTTATGTCAAGCTATTCTTGATATTAGTAACCCACTGTAATTTTATAAGATTTTTCTGAGCTACTAAAATATGTGTTGCTGTTCAACCTTAAGACTAATTAGGGTTTCTATTTATTCTTAATGCAAAGTTAGTTAGAAAAATATACTTTGGTGTATCTTTGAAGCATCTTAATTGTTTAATACTCTCGCATGGTAGAAACTAGTGTTGGTAGTTTCCGAGTACATGTTCTTGGATGACGTAGACTACCTTGTAGAAGAGTCATAAGTTCCACATAATCCGATAACATAACACATTCATGACATCGCACGCATTCCGCATCATCATCATCTCCTGTCACCTCGGCAATGCACCTATGCATGTTGCACTCATACTTCTGCATCATACAGGATCGCAGGAAGTGGTTCCGACAGTTGTTCCCGAGGACGCAGAGGAGCAGCTCGAAGTGACGGAGCCGGAACCAGCAGAAGCAGAAGAGGAGTCCGGTGAAGAGCTTCCGGAGTGTCCTGACCATCGTCCCAGTACCTTCGAGCGAGGCAAGCCCCGGAGCATTTCTCCCCGGTTTGCAAATAATTATTTATTAATTTTACTTAATCTGATGCATTAAGTTTAGGAGTTGTTTGCAAACGTTGCTGCATTATACCTTGTTCCACCTTGTTTTACCCGATCCTTGTCACCCTGGTGTCCACGGTCAATACTTGCTTAGCTTGCTTAGGCCGGTAGAAGTCGGGTGATTGCCTGTCATCCGCGAGCTATAGGGGATTACCTGGTTTTATGTGAAAGAATGTCTTGTGAGAATAACTAAGTGTGGAAATGAATGTGAGACCGGGCGGAAGCTTGCAGGGTTCTGGACTGTAGTGTCTTCCGTCTGTGTCGATTAAGGACCGTCCGATGTCGGGCCTCGGGTCATGTTGAACGCATGCCTCACATTTAGCTGGCCGGATAAAGTACCTTTCGACCGCGAAGCCGGGAGATTATTCGGGCCGAGTAGATTGCCCGCAACGCACTGTACCGGAGCAGTAGTGGCAGGAAACGGGGGCGCGATGATAAGGCCAAAGAGCAGTCGGGCGGCCCCCGGGTACATGTGGTTCCTGGCAAGCTCGCGACTTTACCTGAATGGTTGACTCAGTGACCAATACCTCACTTTAGCGGGTGAGTGAGGTTTGTGTGAGGAATAAATTACCAGCTGGTCAATAATCGATTCGAATCGCCATCGTTCACTGGATAGTGAACACTTGACTTGAGTTACTTCATCGTAGTAATACTGATGAAACACTTGGATAGTTATGAGGAAATGACATGGTAACTATTGTTAATTATCAATGGTAATCCTTGCTTGCTTAATTATATGGTTACTTTAGCTTAAGTGCAAACATAGTTGACAGGAGAATAAAGAATTAAAAGATGACATGCTTTTGTAAATGATTTGGTAAGCTAAAAATGCTTTTCTTGCAAATGAGTCAGCTACCCCACCAAAAAGCCTATCATGATCCTTGGAGTCTTTTGTTTTGGTTCTGTCGGGTAAGTCTAGCTGAGTACCTTCTCGTACTCAGGGCTTTGTTCCCACTTGTTGCAGATGGACAGATGTACTATGGTTATTGTATCAACTGTCTCTACCCTGCGATGGGCGAAGCCTAGGACCATGGGCAATGGTCACTCACTACTCCTCGCCTGATGCTTTTGTGGGAGATGATCGCGAGCTGGCACTGTATTTTGGAAAAGATGTGTGTGTGTGTGTGCTTTGAACTAATGCTTCCGCTACTTTATTGGAAACTGGTTTGTAATAACTATGTTTAAACTCCGATGTATTTTGTGCCGCAAACTGCTGTGTAACTTATGAAGGTAATCGCTGAACTTATTACGATCTTGGCTGTGATGTGAAATGGTTTGAAATCCGTCGAGATTTCACGGACTACCGGGTTATACGGGCTTAAGTTTGGTAAATTGTCCATCCGTTGGATGATTTTCTTACTTAATCTCGTATAATTGGGCGGTTCTGTTACAGCTGGCATCGGAGCATGGTTTAGCGTAATTACTGTTCATAAGTGTATTTAAACCAAAACCCTGTTTAAAAAGTGTGATTTTAAAACTAAAAAGTGTGCCAGTGGTCATATCCTGTATGCCCAGTTAAGGACTCTAGGTGGCTATTTAAGTACTAACTTGGGGTTCTGCACCATATTTCTTTTTCGTTGCTCATACGGCGTGCTATTGTATGAGTGCCACTTAATTGAGTGGTAATGTATGGATCAGTTACCTCTACGCTTCGGTAAGTGTGAGTTGTGAGAGCATGATCGGATACACCGCCGATCTAGGGAAAGTGCTTATATGATACTTGGATAATTACATGTTTTACACATGTTTTTATAAAAGTGTCGCATGTGTGGGTGTTCCGTCCGTTGAGGCGATGCCGTCAATAGGACGATGTGTTTGGGTAGTCACTACCGTTGTACACGCATCTGGGGATTCGTGTAAAGCGTGTAGGTAGGTTTACTGCTTTCATGCATTCATGGGGAATGGGCTGAAATGAGTTTTCTGCAGGTACATAACAGCGTATCGTGTAGACCGAATTAGTTACGTATATGAGAGATCGTTGTATGCCACCGAATTCACCGTTAGATGCTTTTTTTTCCTAAGTTTGTGAGAACGTAAGACTCGTGCATGCATCATATTGTTTGTGCATTCCATTCATGGCATGCATTCCTCCCCTTATAAAAGGATTATCCCATTTCGATAAAAGTGACCTCAACTAAAATATGTTCTCACCGGGTAATTTAAAACTTGTGCTACAGATGGCCCGCACGAAGCAGACTGCCCGCAAGTCCACTGGAGGAAGAGCACCCCGTCGTCAGCTAGCCCCGCGGGAGCACCGCAACACGGACACTTTTCTAAGCGAGTTTGGCATGCCCACCTTGCTTTGGAGAGTGCTCCATGATGTGGGGTACCCGGAGGGACAAGAGCCAGTTTACTCTTGGAGCGAGAGCCAGCTAGCTGAAGATGGACTTGCTGTGGTAGAGATCACCGTCCCTGCTCTTGGTGATGCGCCAGAATGGGATGGTTGGCATTTGGAGTTCGAAGGACGCACTCCAGTCGAGGGTGCAGAGGGCGCAGCTTTTCGCGTCATCCGAGACATCATGAGCAGATTTCCCAATGAGTTAGCAGCAGCTTTGGCCGGTACCTTCCCGAGAGATGATCCTCGCGACGCCATTTGGGTACAGCCGCAAGGAAGTGCCCTGGTTAGAGGCCCCAGTGAAGGACTGGCTAGCGACAATCACACCATGAGTGCCATGTATGCAGCCATCAGAGCATACCAAGGTCTGGAGAATACCTATTGGACCTTGACTGGCCTACGTGGTGATGATCGGCTTGAAGCAAGGAAGCAGAAGAAAAAGCAAGCGCGTGCTATAGCTAGCTTGCAGGAGCAGTTGGCCGACATGAGCTTGCAGCGGGACCGAGCTCTCGAGAGAGGCGAGAGTTCCATGCAGCAAGTACAGAGGCTGACTCAGGCCAACAGGAATGCAGATCGCTTGTTGGAGCAGCTAGTACAAGAAAGGAATGAAGCCTGGAACGAGAGAGACCTTCTGAGGCAGAGGGTCGAGGAGCTAGAAGAGTACAATGCCAACTTGCATGAAGAGTTCCATGCCCTCTACAACGGGATGGGCCCGTATGCTCCTCCGAACGCCGCTCAGATGGACATCGACGACGACGCTGCAGCTGAGGGTAGCGATGGCGACGCCTCCGACATCGACGATGGCCCCGAGGAGTAGGATAGTGTCATGCGTTAGTAGCTAGGCGTGACGCGATGGCCTTCTTTTGGGTTCCATGTATCATGATGTATCCTGTTCGACCTTGAGACTGATGATCTTTGGAGTTTGGTTGTGTATGCGATACCCGAACGCATAAAAGTCCAGTGTATGTATGCTGGCAACATGGTTGTATGGAACGTGATGTTGCATTTGAAGTAGCTTAATTGGTGCTGTTGTTTAATTGGAATGAAATTATTGTGCCTCTGTTTTCTTGTATGACTTGTTCTCTCCAATGAATTCAGTATGGCATGATTGTTCCTTCGGACACAATTTTACAACTTCACTCAATGGTGCTTGTTGCTGAAATATGCAGATGGCCAACACTCGTCGTGCTACGTACGAAGCCGCTGAGACTGGTGGCAACGGTGCAGGAGCTGGTGGAAGTGGTGCCAACAATGTCAACCACCAGGAACCACGTCCAGAACCACATTTGCCCCCTCCTCCGCCGCTTACCGCAGAAATGTTCTTCACACAGTTTCTTGGAAGTCAACGCAGTACTGAACAATCACAGAGGAATATGGAAGACTTTCTGCGTACCATCGCGGAAAATGTTCAAAGAGGAAATAATCAAGGTGGTGGCCATGGAGTGAACCAGTACAGCAGTTTCAAGGATTTCATGGATACGAGGCCACCTATTTTCAAAGAAGCAGCAGAGCCACTTGATGCCGAAGAATGGATTAACACTATGGAAGATAAGTTCCGTGTGTTAAGGATGACAGAAGTTCTGAAAGTAGAGTATGCTGCACATCAGTTACAAGGACCAGCAGGAATGTGGTGGAAGCATCACCGCAGTACTTTTCCTCCTAATGCCCAGATTTCTTGGAGGGATTTCACTGAGGCTTTTAAGGGAGTTTATATTCCCCCAGGGTTGGTTGAGATGAAGCTTGGAGAGTTCTTAGCCTTGAATCAGGGTACCAAGACTGTGACACAGTATCTGCATGCCTTTAATAACTTGTGCCGCTATGCTCCAGACATGGTTGACACAGATGCAAAGAAGATTGCTAGTTTCAAGAGAGGTTTAAGTCCGAAGATGATGAAGCATGTGGGCACCAATACCCGCAACAGATTCAACGACTTTATCAGTGACTGTTTGAAGCAAGAGAAGAACAATAATGCTTACACCGCATCCAAGAACCGCAAGAGAGTGTTCGAGTCAGGACCATCCCAGTCCAGAGTTGTCACTGCCAATCGTTCATCTTATCGTCCGTCCGCACCTGGTGCGAGGTTCAGGCCGCCGCAGCATAAAACCCAGAACTACAAGGGGCCACCGAAACCGTACAAAATGGCAGTGCCGCCAACAAAGACCAATGCAGCTACAGAACAGAGCAACTCCAAGGGAGCTATAGGGTCTGCTGGTACAGTGAAAGGGCCCTGCTACAACTGTGGTCAGCCAGGCCACTTTTCAAAGTTCTGCCCTTATCCGCCTAAAAAGAAGCAACAGACTTACAATGCTCGTGTGCACCACACCGCCATTGATGAAGTTCCTGAGGGAGAGCCCGTAACTGCTGGTAAGTTTCTTGTGAACCATCACCCTGCAGTTGTTCTTTTTGATTCTGGATCTTCGCATTCTTTCATGAGTCAAGCATTTGCACGGAAGCATGAACAACTATGCACAGAATTGAGTTATGGTTATCGCATAAGTTCAGCAGGAGCTGATGTGTTAACCAATAAGATGGTTAGAGGGGCAACCCTTGAGTTAGGTAGTCGGAAGTTCCGAGTGAACCTGGTAGTTATGCCTGGACTAGTTTTGGATGTAATAATAGGAATGAACTGGATGAAAGACTGGGAAGCAGTCATAGATACAAGCAGTCGGATGCTTACCCTTAAAGATCCCCAGGCAGAGGGTACTTTTCAGGTACCATTGCCTAAAAGAACAGATCTTGTGAGTGTGACCTGTGCCATGGAAGTTGCTCCTATCCATCAGATCCCAGTAGTATGTGAGTTCCCGGATGTGTTTCCAGACGAGTTGCCTGGCCTTCCTCCAGACAGAGATGTTGAGTTTGGAATCGAGTTGATCCCCGGGACAGCTCCAATTTCGAGGAGACCTTATCGGATGCCTCCGGATGAGTTAGCTGAGTTGAAGAAACAGTTGGAAGAGTTGTTAAAAAAGGGGTTTATTCGCCCAAGTAAGTCTGAATGGGGATGTCCTGCCTTGTTTGTAAAGAAAAAGAAAGAGGGTACTCTCAGGATGTGTGTGGATTACCGACCTCTTAATGCTGTAACCATCAAGAATAAATATCCCTTGCCTCATATTGATGTTCTGTTTGATCAGTTAGCTAAAGCCAGAGTGTTCTCCAAGATAGACTTAAGGTCTGGGTATCATCAGATAAAGATTAGACCTCAAGATGTTCCGAAAACCGCCTTTTCTACCAGATACGGGTTGTACGAGTATCTTGTTATGTCATTTGGACTGACAAATGCTCCTGCATATTTTATGTATCTGATGAATACAGTTTTCATGCCAGAGTTGGACAAGTTTGTAGTTGTCTTCATTGATGACATTCTAGTATACTCTGAAAACGAGAAAGATCATGAAGAGCATCTGAGAATTGTCTTGACCAGGCTGAGAGATCATAAGTTATATGCTAAGTTCAGCAAATGTGAATTTTGGTTGAAGAAAGTTCCTTTCCTCGGTCATATCCTATCTGAGAATGGAGTTTCTGTAGATCCGAGTAAAGTGCAAGAGGTTATGGATTGGAAGACTCCAACCACAGTGTCAGAAGTCAGAAGTTTCCTAGGGTTAGCGGGTTACTATCGCCGTTTTATCCCAGACTTCTCGAAGATTGCCAAGCCTATGACAAGTCTGTTACAGAAAGATCACAAGTTTGTGTGGACAGAGGAGTGTGAGACAGCTTTCCATACCTTGCGGAAACTGTTGACCACTGCTCCAGTTCTTGCACAGCCCGACATCGAAAAACCTTTTGATGTGTTCTGTGACGCATCAAAAACAGGATTAGGGTGTGTGCTAATGCAAGAAGGAAGAGTCATTGCTTATGCCTCCCGGCAGTTGAGAAAACATGAAATCAATTATCCGACCCACGATCTTGAGCTTGCCGCTGTGGTGCATGCCTTAAAGATTTGGAGACACTATCTGCTGGGTAATGTGTGCAATATTTTCACCGATCATAAGAGTCTCAAGTACATTTTCACCCAACCAGAATTGAACATGAGACAGCGAAGATGGTTAGAACTGATCAAAGACTACAACTTGAATGTACAGTATCACCCTGGGAAAGCCAATGTGGTAGCTGATGCTTTAAGCAGAAAGTCACATTGTCTGAATGTGCAACCCTTGCTGGAAGATGGTTTCGATCTAATGCACCCTGCCGTGCTACATAGTATTCAGGTCAGTTGTTCCTTGGAGAGTAAGATTATAGAAGGTCAGAAAACAGACAAGGGAATATTCCACATCAAAAAGAAGATTCAAGAAGAACCCTCGAAACACTTCAGGGTGGATGAGCAGGATGTGTTGTGGTTCGACAACCGTCTTGTTGTTCCAAAGGATAGAGAGCTTAAGAATAAAATTTTGGATGAAGCTCATCTCTCTAAGTTGTCTATTCATCCTGGCAGCAGTAAAATATATCAAGAACTAAGGCCTCGTTATTGGTGGACCAAGATGAAGAAGGAAATTGCAGCGTATGTAGCCAGATGTGACACATGTTGTAGAGTAAAAGCAATTCACATGAAGCCTGCCGGAATGCTACAACCTTTGTCAGTACCGAGTTGGAAGTGGGATGACATAAGTATGGATTTTATCACGGGTCTACCCACTACTCAAAAAGGTCACGATTCCATTTGGGTAATTGTGGATCGTCTTACTAAGACAGCCCACTTTTTGCCTGTCAAAACGGAATATAGACCACCTCAATATGCTGAGAAGTATATTGCAGAGATTGTGAGGTTGCATGGCATACCAAAGACTATAGTGTCTGACAGAGGGTCGCAGTTCACTGCTCACTTTTGGGAGCACTTGCACAAAGGTTTGGGGACTAGTCTGATTCGTAGCACTGCCTATCATCCTCAAACAGATGGTCAAACTGAGAGAGTTAATGCTGTTCTAGAAGATATGTTAAGGGCTTGTGTGTTGTCTTTCAGAGGTTCATGGGAGTCATGGTTACCATTAGCAGAGTTCTCGTACAATAACAGCTATCAAGAGAGTATCAAGATGGCACCTTTTGAGGCTCTGTATGGCCGAAAGTGTAGAACACCGTTAAACTGGATTGAGCCCGGAGAAAGAAGGTATTATGGTATTGACTTCGTAGAAGAAGCCGAAAGGAAAGTTCATATCATCCAGCAGAATATGAGAGCAGCCCAGTCACGTCAGAAAAGTTATGCAGATAAGAGAAGGAGACCGCTTGTGTTCGAAGTTGGTGACTATGTCTATCTAAAAGTTACGCCAATGAAAAAGAAAAGATTTGGTGTGCGCAGAAAGCTGGCCGCCAGATTTGTGGGACCTTATAAAATCCTGGAACAGAAGGGTCCTGTGGCTTACAAATTGGATTTACCAGAGTCAATGGGTGCTATATTCCCAGTTTTTCATGTATCACATCTCAAGAAGTGTTTGCGCGTTCCAGAGGAAAGGATTGAACCTCGAGGCATAAAACTGAAGTCAGATCTGGTGTATCGTGAGCAACCAGTTCGAGTTTTGGATACCAAGGAAAGGGCTACTCGAAACAGTGTGGTGAAAACATATAAGATACAATGGAGTCATCACGATGAAGGGGATGCATCTTGGGAAACGGGTGAATACTTAAAGAACGCTTATGAAGATTTTTATTATAAATGGTTCGTAACCCAAATCTCGGGACGAGATTTTTATAAGGGGGGAGGGCTGTAACACTCCGGTGTTGCGCAATGCATTTTTGCATGGCAATCATATTGCATAGCATTCATATCATTATAATCATGTATGATAATGGTATAATTTGATTAAAATAAAAGCTTAAACATGCTATATTTAATGAACTATAATAATATGATAATCACATTATATCAAAAGCCTTGCAACCATAATTCTTACATCACTTGGAACCTTAGTTCAAATTTTGGAGCTCAAATTTGGTCAAACACTTGTTCAAAAACAATTATGAAAAATATTCAAAATTATTCCCTAATTTAGCTTTTATTTTGTCATTTAAAATCTATCAAGAATTTTGAGATGGCCCCTTAATCAAAGTTGTAGAGAATTCAATTTTGAGCAACTTTTATTTTTGGGCCAATTCCAGAAAATATCTTCTTCTTGTTCAAAATGTGGTTTGAAGTTGAAATGCATTTAAATTTGAATTTGGAAAATCAAAAATCCGGTTTTTCCTTAGCAGGCCGCCGCCTCCTGTTCGGCCCACGTCCGGATGCGGCCCGCGCCACTCCCGCGCGCGCGCCCGCGCTGCCCCGCCTCGGCCCGGCCCAGCCGGCCCCCCCTCCTCTCTCTCTTCTTCCCGCCCGCGCCCGCGCGCGCTGGCGCCCCGGCAGGGCGTGCCCGCCGCGTGGCGTCCGCATGCCGGCGACGCCCCGCGTGGCCGTCCGTGGACCCTGCGCTCACGCTCCACTTCAAATCAACCGAGCGCCTGGTCTCCATCCCGCACAACCATCACTTGCTCCCTCTCTTCCTCCCTCCGGCGCCCTCCACCGCGGAGCACCGCTCGCCACCGCGCACCGCCCCCATCTCCGCCTCGTTCCGGCATCGGTAGACCGCCTTCTTTCGATTGCCTGTGCCCAAAGCTCCGCCCCGTCCCCCTCTTCTCCGAACAAGCCTCGACGTCTCCTCGTTTGGATCGGTAAGGCTCAATCGAGCTTTCCTCGCCGCGCCACCGCGTCGGTGCCGCCGGCCTTGAGCTCCGTTCATCGCCTCGCTCGCTCCCTCTCCGTCTTCCCAATCCTTCTTCTCAAGTTCGCGAGTTCCTGGCGATTGTTGTGCGCTCGCTCGGTGGTCGGGACTTGGCCGGCAATGGCCGGTTGGCCGCAACCGCCGCCGCGACATCGAGCGCGTGGACGCCGGCGACCGCGCTCGGTTCCTCTCGGGGAACTAGGCCGCGCCTCTGGGCCGCGCCCCGAGCGGGCCGGCTCGGCTGTTCCCCCGCGCGCGCGAAGCAGGCCGGGAACGGCCACGGGCCGGTTGTTTTTCCACGGGCCGGCCCAATCTCTTTAACAGAGAAATCATTTTCTATTTCTTTTATTATTCTTGATGAAAAACACTTTGGAAAATATTTTCTTGGTCATTTTAGCTCCAAAATTGGTGAAATAAAATTGTATGTACTCATTTGAACCTGATCTATGGTATAAAATTGTTGCATGTCAAATTTGATGTACTTTTCTGTAGAATTTATAATTAAATAGTAAAATGGCTATTTTCTTGATAAATACTTAATAAATCCTAGAAAAGTCAGAAAAATATGATTCCAAATTTATTAATCTTTTTGTGTCATGTACTTTCTAGGAAAATTTTATATCTTGGGTGTTCTGTATAAAAATTTGTAGTTGCAGTTCAAATGCTTTTTGTTACCAATAATTGTTATTTTTGTTATTTAAATAAATTTGAATAAAACATGCAAGTGATAATTTTTCTATAGTGTTCGTTTAGGTAATAGATAGTAGGAAAATTCCTAAATCTGTTGTTTGATACTTTTCATAATGTAAAGTATTTTAAATATCTATTTTAGGCCTTAGTTTGTTATTTTTGTATAGTAAGTTCTAATTATCCAAATGCAGTAAAAATTTTATGTCAAGCTATTCTTGATATTAGTAACCCACTGTAATTTTATAAGATTTTTCTGAGCTACTAAAATATGTGTTGCTGTTCAACCTTAAGACTAATTAGGGTTTCTATTTATTCTTAATGCAAAGTTAGTTAGAAAAATATACTTTGGTGTATCTTTGAAGCATCTTAATTGTTTAATACTCTCGCATGGTAGAAACTAGTGTTGGTAGTTTCCGAGTACATGTTCTTGGATGACGTAGACTACCTTGTAGAAGAGTCATAAGTTCCACATAATCCGATAACATAACACATTCATGACATCGCACGCATTCCGCATCATCATCATCTCCTGTCACCTCGGCAATGCACCTATGCATGTTGCACTCATACTTCTGCATCATACAGGATCGCAGGAAGTGGTTCCGACAGTTGTTCCCGAGGACGCAGAGGAGCAGCTCGAAGTGACGGAGCCGGAACCAGCAGAAGCAGAAGAGGAGTCCGGTGAAGAGCTTCCGGAGTGTCCTGACCATCGTCCCAGTACCTTCGAGCGAGGCAAGCCCCGGAGCATTTCTCCCCGGTTTGCAAATAATTATTTATTAATTTTACTTAATCTGATGCATTAAGTTTAGGAGTTGTTTGCAAACGTTGCTGCATTATACCTTGTTCCACCTTGTTTTACCCGATCCTTGTCACCCTGGTGTCCACGGTCAATACTTGCTTAGCTTGCTTAGGCCGGTAGAAGTCGGGTGATTGCCTGTCATCCGCGAGCTATAGGGGATTACCTGGTTTTATGTGAAAGAATGTCTTGTGAGAATAACTAAGTGTGGAAATGAATGTGAGACCGGGCGGAAGCTTGCAGGGTTCTGGACTGTAGTGTCTTCCGTCTGTGTCGATTAAGGACCGTCCGATGTCGGGCCTCGGGTCATGTTGAACGCATGCCTCACATTTAGCTGGCCGGATAAAGTACCTTTCGACCGCGAAGCCGGGAGATTATTCGGGCCGAGTAGATTGCCCGCAACGCACTGTACCGGAGCAGTAGTGGCAGGAAACGGGGGCGCGATGATAAGGCCAAAGAGCAGTCGGGCGGCCCCCGGGTACATGTGGTTCCTGGCAAGCTCGCGACTTTACCTGAATGGTTGACTCAGTGACCAATACCTCACTTTAGCGGGTGAGTGAGGTTTGTGTGAGGAATAAATTACCAGCTGGTCAATAATCGATTCGAATCGCCATCGTTCACTGGATAGTGAACACTTGACTTGAGTTACTTCATCGTAGTAATACTGATGAAACACTTGGATAGTTATGAGGAAATGACATGGTAACTATTGTTAATTATCAATGGTAATCCTTGCTTGCTTAATTATATGGTTACTTTAGCTTAAGTGCAAACATAGTTGACAGGAGAATAAAGAATTAAAAGATGACATGCTTTTGTAAATGATTTGGTAAGCTAAAAATGCTTTTCTTGCAAATGAGTCAGCTACCCCACCAAAAAGCCTATCATGATCCTTGGAGTCTTTTGTTTTGGTTCTGTCGGGTAAGTCTAGCTGAGTACCTTCTCGTACTCAGGGCTTTGTTCCTACTTGTTGCAGATGGACAGATGTACTATGGTTATTGTATCAACTGTCTCTACCCTGCGATGGGCGAAGCCTAGGACCATGGGCAATGGTCACTCACTACTCCTCGCCTGATGCTTTTGTGGGAGATGATCGCGAGCTGGCACTGTATTTTGGAAAAGATGTGTGTGTGTGTGTGTGCTTTGAACTAATGCTTCCGCTACTTTATTGGAAACTGGTTTGTAATAACTATGTTTAAACTCCGATGTATTTTGTGCCGCAAACTGCTGTGTAACTTATGAAGGTAATCGCTGAACTTATTACGATCTTGGCTGTGATGTGAAATGGTTTGAAATCCGTCGAGATTTCACGGACTACCGGGTTATACGGGCTTAAGTTTGGTAAATTGTCCATCCGTTGGATGATTTTCTTACTTAATCTCGTATAATTGGGCGGTTCTGTTACACTAGACATCCATCACAACTCAAGAACCCCGTGAGATCAACATTATAGTAAAGGTTCTTGGACCACTTGTAAAGATTAAGGCATGTCTAGATACCACAAGTAAACTATTCCTATGCATGCTAGTAGATCATTTCATCATTCAAGTTCTATACTAGCATTGCACCACACAAACATGTATATTGAATTTAAATACATGTGCAATGAGCAAGTCATATGAGAATGCACAAACAAATGCAACAACTTTGTTTATGAGCTTGCTCCCCCTACTTGTGTGCATCAAAATTTTATTTACCCCTATCATGTTGAATCATCTTTTTCTCTCCCCCTTTGTCAACAACTTACCCAAAAATGGGATCAAATTGTGGAGAGAAAAAAAAACAATGTTTGATGGAGTAGGTTAGAATTTATCAAATTTGGTTTAACCTAGAACACTTGCCAAAGATATTTAATTCGATTTGAACCAAAGGCAAGCTTCTTCACACCTCATAATAAGGGTTATCTTGCCTATGTTGAATTAAACACTTATAGCAAATCTTCTAGATTCAACACTAGGTTTGTAAGCTCACAAGCATGTCATATGCCACCACTAGATCAAAATAAGCATAGAAGCAATAGTGGTAACATATATCCATCAAATTCATTTGATTTATCATGAATGCTCATGCGTACCACTTATTATGTCTACATGCTCTAGCAAGTCCTTAGCATAGGATGAATGACATGTCAATCAACTTTACCTTGCAATGTCAAAGGAGAGGCATGTCAATAAGTGAGTGGGGTGCATTCAACTCATGTTTGAGAAATCAAGAATGTTCAATTCATTCCTTAGCTTGCAAAACCTCTTTTCATCAAGTGGCTTGGTGAGAATATCAGCAAGTTGATCATCGGTGCCAACACTTTCAATGGCAATATCTCCCTTTTGTTGATGATCTCTAATGAAATGATGTCTTATGTCAATATGCTTTGTTCTTCCATGTTGAACTGGGTTTTGTATCATCTTGATTGCACTTTCATTATCACATAGTAATGGCACATTCTTGAAGTTGAGACCATAATCCTTCAAAGTTGATTTCATCCATAGCAATTGTGCACAACAACTCCCCGCACTCACATATTCAGCTTCGGCGGTAGAGATTGCCACACTATTTTGTTTCTTTGAGGACCATGACACAAGTGATCTTCCAAGTAATTGACATGTGCCACTTATGCTCTTTCTATTGATCTTGCAACCCCCATAGTCGGAGTTTGAATATCCAATCAATTCAAACTTTGACCCCTTGGGATACCATAGTCCAACATCTCTTGTTTGCTTCAAGTACCTCAATATTCTCTTTGCGGTCATGAGATGACTTTCTCTAGGTGAGGCTTGATATCTAGCACACATGCAAACACTAAACATGACATCCGGCCTTGATGCGGTGACATAGAGTAGACTTCCAATCAAGGACCGATATTCCTTTTGATTCACCATTTTGCCATCAAGATCACTATCCAAATTGCCATTTGTACCCATTGGAGTTGAAATTGGCTTTGCATCTTGCATTCCAAATTTCTTCAACATGTCTCTTATGTATTTCCCTTGACTCACAAATGTCCCATTCTTTAATTGTTTGACTTGGAGACCAAGGAAGTAGCTAAGTTCACCAATCATAGACATTTCAAACTCTTTGGCCATCATAGCACCAAATTCTTCATAATAAGCTTGATCGGTTGATCCAAAGATGATGTCATCAACATATATTTGCACTATGAATAGATCATTTCCAATCTTCTTGATGAATAGAGTTGTATCAACCTTGCCCATCTTGAATCCCTTAGAGAGAAGGAAATCCCTTAGCCTCTCATACCATGCTCTAGGTGCTTGCTTTAAGCCATATAAAGCCTTCTTCAACTTGTACACATGGTTGGGTTTCTTGTCATCTTCAAATCCGGGAGGTTGCTCAACAAAGACTAACTCATTGATGATCCCATTGAGAAATGCACTTTTGACATCCATTTGATATAGTTTGATGTTGTGTGCACAAGCATAAGCCAATAGAATCCTTATTGCCTTCAATCTTGCCACGGGAGCATATGTCTCATTATAGTCAAGACCTTCTACTTGAGTGTAACCTTGAGCAACTAGTCTTGCTTTGTTTCTCACCACAATGCCATCTTGATCTTGCTTGTTTTTGAACACCCATTTGGTTCCAATCACATTGTAGTCATTTGGCCTTTCTACCAATTCACAAACATCATTTCTTGTGAAATTATTAAGTTCTTGCATAGCCATAATCCAATCGGCATCCTTCAAAGCTTCTTCTATTTTCTTTGGTTCTAAGGTTGACACAAATGATGCATGCTCACAAAACATGGCCAATCTTGATCTTGTTTGCACACCACTTCTAATATCACCAATAACACTATCAATGGGGTGATCTCTTGCAACATGTTGTGGTTGGAGTACTTGCACTTGATTGCTTGAGCTTGGTTGATCACTTGATGTATCTTGATGAGATGAACTAGCACCATGATCTTGCACTTGAGAGTCACTAGCTAGCTTGAATGGAGAATTAAGCACTTGATCTTTATCATCATCTTGAATATCAATTATTTGCTTTGCTCTAATGTCCCCAATGTCCATGTTCTTCATTGCTTCCACCAATTGAGTTCCACCAACATCATCTAGATTCTCTTCTTCATCTTATGACCCATTGGTTTCATTAAATTGCACATCATGGACTTCTTCTAGAATGCCACTTGAATTGTTCCAAACTCTATAAGCTTTGCTTGTAGTTGAATAACTAAGTAGGAACCCCTCATCACATCTCTTGTCAAACTTTCCCAATCTAGTGCCCTTCTTCAAGATATAACATTTGCAACCAAACACTCTAAAGTAAGAAATATTGGGCTTTCTTCCATGAAGTAGCTCATATGGGGTCTTCTCTAGCAATAGATGACAATATAGTCTATTGATGTAGTAGCAAGCGGTATTGATTGCTTCATCCCAAAATGATTGACTCACATTGTACTCATGAAGCATTGATCTAGCCATATCAAGCAATGTTCTATTATTTCTCTCAACTAGGCCATTTGATTGTGGAGTGTACTTGGCCGAGAATTGATGTCCAATGCCATAGTGATCACAAAGTTCTTCAATTCTTGTATTCTTGAATTCATTTCCATTGTCACTTCTCACTTTCTTGATTCTAATCTCAAACTCATTGTGAACTCTAGTGAGAAATGTCTTGAAGGTGTCAAACACTTCACTTTTGTCACTAAGAAAGAATACCTATGTGAATCTTGTGAAGTCATCCACTATGACAAAGCCATACTTGTTGCCGCCTATGCTTGTGTATGTTGTTGGGCCAAATAGATCCATGTGCATCAAATCAAATACTTTGCATGTGCTCATTGTACTCTTCTTTGGATGTGAGCTTCCAACTTGCTTCCTGGCTTGACATGCACTACAAAGCTTATTCTTCTCAAATTCAACATCTTTCAAACCATTGACAAGATTGTGAGTTGTAAGCTTCTTCAATTGTTTCATGCCAACATGACCAAGCCTTCTATGCCAAAGCCAACCCATGCTTGATTTGGAGATTAAGCAAGTTGTCAAAGAAGTTTCTCTAGCATTGAAGTCAACTAGGTAGAGATTCTCATATCTAAAGCCCTTGAATGCCACATTTGAACCATCCACACTAATAACTTCGACATCATCAACCCCAAAGATGTATTTGTAGCCTAGATCACATATTTGTGCCACGGATAGAAGATTGAAATCCAAGCTTTGAACTAGCAACACATTGGAGATACTCAAATCATTTGATATTGCAATCTTGCCCAAGCCAATAACCTTGCCTTTCTTGTTATTGCCAAATGTGATAGAATCAACACCACTATCATTGTCATTAATTGAGTCAAACATTCTTGATGTACCGGTCATGTGTTGAGTGCACCCACTATCAATAATCCAATGCCTTCCTCCGGCTTTGTAATTGACCTACAAGCAAATCAATGAAGCTTAGGTACCCATTTTTGCTTGGGTCCTTGTAGGTTAGTGACTAAGCTCTTTGGTACCCAAATAGCCTTCTTCTTTGGGCCAACAATGGGTGTACCAATAAACTTAGCTTTCACACCCTTCACACCTTTGGTAAGCACATAGCAAGAATCAAAAGGTATAGCATTAACAAGGTTCTTGCTTTGGTTCTTTTTATTGCAATTATGCTCTAAGTGCCCAACTTGCTTGCATCTATTGCAAAACCGACCATTGCTCTTCACAAAGCTAGGCTTTGGAGTTGCAAAGGCTGACTTGCCTTTCTTGGGGTCGTAGCCCAATCCCTCTTTGTTAAGAGAGAACCTTTGGCTACCCAAGCACTTAAGCAAGCGGGCCTCACCACTATAGGCCTTGCCTAGGGCGTGAGTGAGCTCATCCACCTCTTTCTTGAGAGTCTCATTTTCAACCATTAGTGAGGCATCACAAGTGAAACCATCACTAGTAGAGGAGGTAGAGTCGGTGGTGGTGGATGAAGAGCTACAAGAAGGGTTAGCATTTGACATGATGATAGGTTCATTAGAGGATTTATTAATTATATCACATGTAACACCTATATCACATGATACAACAACCTCCTTCTTTGCTTGTTGCTCAAGTAGCAATGAGTGAGCTTTTTCAAGCTTGGAATGAGCCTTACTAAGATCCTCATGGTCTTCCACTAGACTCTCATAAGTGGCCTTAAGCTCACCAAGAACTTTCTTAAGTATTGCTACTTTTATTGAAAGCTTCTTACACTTCTTGTTCTTGGCAATAGCTATGTCTCTAGTTTATTGCATAAAGTCATATAGTTGTTCTTTAGTTGGTTCATCATCATCATCATTTTCATTATCATTATTATTATCATTATCACTATCATAAACATATTCCATTTCACTTTCATCATCACTCTCATCATATAATACCTTAGCTTCTTTGGCCATGAAGCATGAAGAGGATGAATCAAATAGTGAAGGCTTCTTGTTGATAGCAATGGAAGCAAAACCCTTGTTGGATGATTCTTCTTCTTCATCATCATCATCACTTTCCCAAGTGACCACATAGGCCCCATTCTTGCCCTTCTTAAATGTCATCTTGGCCTCTCTCTCTCTTCTTCTTCTCAAACTTGCCCCTCTTGTTGTTCTTCTTCTTGTCATAGGGACAATCGGCTTGAAGATGTTCGGTGCTATCACAATTGAAACACCTCCTTTGTTGCTCATTGCTCTTGAAGTTGTCAATTCTCTTTTTGAAGCCTCTTCTCTTAATGAACATGTGACCCATTCTCTTGACTACAAGAGCAAGTGCCTCATCATCAATTTCAAAATCATCACCTTCATTATTGTCTTCTTCTTCTTCTAAGATGATAGATTTGCCTTTGGAGGAGGTGGCCTTGAATGCCACGGTCTTCTTCTTCTTTTCTTCCTCCTTCTTCTCCTTCTCATCGGCATCTTGATCATACTTGACATATGTTAAGACTTCACCAAGCAAATCATTGGGTTTCATTGTTTCAAGCCCATCTCTTTGTAGCATCATGATCAACATTTTAAATTTTCTTGGTAAACTCAACAAGAACTTGTGATAAAAATCTTGGTCTTGTGTCTTATGCCCTAAGCTCTTGAGATCATTCATAATTACTTGCAATCTATGGAACATCTCTAAGATTCTTTCTTCTTCTTTCATTTTGAAGTTCTCAAACTCACTCTTGAGCCCATATAGCTTGGCACTCTTCACAACCTTAGTGCCCTCATATGTTTCACTCAACCTTGTCTATACTTCATATGCCAATTCTAAATCCTTGATGCCCTCAAATACTTTGGTGTCAATACCATTATAAAGAGTATTTAGAGCTATTCTATTGCATGTTCTATTTGCTCTATCTTCATTGGTGAGATGATCGGGATCAATGATAGCAAAGTCATTCTCGGTGACTTGCAAAACTCTCTCATGAATAGACCCAAGGTACATTGTCATCTTTCTCTTCCAATGAGCAAAAGAACTAACACCATCAAAGAACGGTGGCTTGCCCCCAACATGATTGAACACAATTTGAGCCATTTTTCACACCGAAGGATGTTAAGCCTTGATTAAAACGGTGACCACGGCTCCGATACCACTTGTAAGGTCCTAGATGGCTAGAGGGGGGGTGAATAGCTTATAAAAATTCCTACACAAGCCACTAAGCAAACTTGTTAGAATAACAAACGGCGCAAAGCGAGTTTTGCTTAGCCTACGGTTGTGATGCAAGCCTCCTATCCATAAGACTAATAGATTATGATCTTTAGTTCACACAAGGGCTAAGTCACTAATCTTGCACTAGTGAGCAAGCTAACAACTAGCAAAGCTACTACTAGAGCTACACAAGATAATCTAGTAAATGTAAATGCAAGAGAGAGGATTGTGTATCTTATATCAACGGTGTAGTGAAGATGTTGCCAATCACCAAGATGATATACAATCAATCAATATTGACAACAACACAATATGAAGACCAATCACCAGGAGACAAGAGACACAATATTTTTGTTCACCCGGTGTTCACTTGTGCACCGACAAGCTACGTCATCGGTTGTGTCGACCAACACTTAGATGGTTCCTCGGTGTGACCCTCAAGTCACTTGCCCCTTAAGGCATGCCCTGTAAGGCACCACGAGACACCACTCTCAAGTGAGGTAACTCAATGACACGCGCAATCCACTAGAGTTGCTTTTGGCGCTCCGCCGAGGAAAGCACAAGAACCTCTTACAATCAACCGGAGGTGGCCAAGAACAATTACCTTCTCTTGCCAACGCCTCCAATAATCTCCAAGCCGGCTAGGAGCGGTACTCTCCAAGAGTAACAAGAAATCCACCGGCTAAACCACCCACAAGTGCCACTAGATGCCCTCAAGCTATGCAATGCACTTTGGGATCACTCAATCTCACTTTTGATTTGCAATCAAGCAAGAGAGATGAGTGAGAGGAGATGCTCTAGCTCAAAGGATCCACAAGAATGTTAGAAATCACGAGAGGCCTCCCCAAGGGCCGACCAACAAGTATTTATAAGCATCCCATCCAAATAGAGTCGTTATACCCCTTCAGTGGGTCTTTTCGGGATGACCGGACGCGCCGGTCGTCCGATCCTCCAACGGTCACTGAGCCAACGGTCAAATCCTATGACCGGACGCGCTTCTCAGAACGACCGGACACGCCGGTCCCGAGTGACCGGACGCGCTCCAGTCAACGACCGGACGCGCCGATCGCACAGCACCGCGCGCTCGCGAAGTAACGACCGGACGCACCCCTCGCAACGACCGGACGCGACAGAGCCCGCATCCGGTTAGAGTCCAGTAAGCTCCTTCAACGATCGGACGCGTTCGATCATGTGTGACCGGACGCGCCTCGCGTCCGATCGTCCTCGTGAACCGTAGTTCCCTCTGGGCGACTGACCGGACGCGCCGGTCCCGCGAGTGACCGGACACGCCGGTTGCAAACCCTAGCAACCGCACGCCTGACTGCTGACCGGACGCGTCCGGTCATACCATGACCGCGTCCGGTGCAGCGTCTGGTCACCTCTGTGACCTCCGTTCGCCTCCGTTTCTTTTCCGACTTCCGGCGTAGTGGAAAATAGGCATTTCAAGTTCCCAAAAACGCCTGAATCCCGCGCTCGCAAGCTCGGCGGGAGGGAGAGAGAGACCCAAACCCTCTCTACCGCTCAAACTTCAACGCCTTCGCAAATGTGCCAACACCAACAAGTGATCACCACCTTGTGCACGTGTGTTAGCCTTTCCATAAACATTTTCGAAGGTTTTCCAGTTAGCTCACTAGGCCCTACATGCAATGCACTTCATGAATTCATCTAGTGGCACCCGTGTATCGAATAACCGATAAGACTTCCCCTCTTAATAGTTCGGCTATCGATCCTAAACCACTCACACCCTCTATAGTGTCTTGAGTGTAAAACAAAATGGCCCTATGGTTATACCTTTGCCTTGAGCCCATTTTGTTTCTCCAAAAGATATGATCCACTTCATATCATCACATGACCGTCTCGATCCATCGACCTTGACTACACTTGCTCTTCACCGTTGCATCGGTCCGTCGGCGCCAAGTCTTGCTCAAGCTTCACCATCGATGGTCCTTCGCTTCGAAGCCTCGACTTGCCCTTCACCCTCACAACCGGTCCATCGAGCCAATCATCATTTTGGTCTTCATCATCTTGGTCACATGAGTCAATGTCATGTCTCATATTCAATGACCACCTTTATCTAAATCATCCACTTAGATACAAAGGTTAGTCCTAGGTTTCATCAATTAGCCAAAACCAAACTAGTGACTTTCACTTGAGCTCCATAGGGTTGCACTATTCTCCCGTCTTCTTCTCCAATTGTGGCATCATATGATCATGACCGTCATGCATCCTTGCCACCAACTTGGAGCGTACCAACCACCACTAGCCATCACACTTAAGCATATGTGGTTAGTACTTAGGTTGTCATTAATTATCCAAAACCAAACTTGGGACTTTCAATAACTCACCATGGAAGCTTTACCATCAGCCGCACGGTTTCGGTGGTGAGCACGACCGGCAGCGGGTAAAATCCAAAAACTGGCCACGACCAGACACAGGCTCGGCTCAAGATAGTTGGACTAGCTGAAGAACTTCCCACGTAGCTTACTGAAGCAAGGAATTAGATGGAAATTGCCCGAGCCACACGAATTGGGGTTCGGGGGTGGCTCAGCCATGGCCGTGCTGCGGAGAAAGAGAGCGGCCAAAGCCTTGGTGGCTTGGCCAACCGGCCAACTGCGTTGCAGGGGAAGGAAGACTTCGCGCGCGGCTTGAAAAATAAAGGAGCGGCCTCCGAGCGGGACAGCCCACGCAGCACGGCAGCAGTCGTCCCGACTGATCGACGTGCACCGCACGTCCACCCGAGCGACCCGGCGACAAGACTTGATGCGACGCACGTGGCACAGCAAAACACAGCGACGATGGGCGGAGCAGACTAATATATGGTAGCGGGCTTACGACGTCATGAACAGTGGGCAACGACTTAACTCACGGCAGCTGCTTTTCGCGGCAAAATTCGTGGCATGGCACATGCACGCCATAATGGCCTGGGGCAGACGACGGCAGCGAGCAGCAGCGTTCCTTGCCCAAGGGACATGCAAGGCGTGAGTGTGTGTGTCAGACATGCAAGTGTAGGTGCAGGCGTGAGTGTGTGTCGTGTGTGCTTGTCTTTTGAAATTTTTCTTTCTTCTTTCTTTTCTTTTTCTTTTTTTTTACCCACATATTTAAATAATTACGTAATTACACATATGTCATTATTTTTATCACTAATACCCATACACAACTGCATAAATTTATTGTATGTTTAAACGTATACTCGCACTTATCTATAGAGATACACTCAGGAAGAATTACGTTTAAACTCTACTTAATTAATATAGCAACACGCTTATCAAATACGTGAGTGTATATATATCTTTCTATATATTTTTATTTGTCTATTACTAAATTAGCCAACTAGCAAAATATAGACACATATAAATAACCATCTCTAAGATATTGACTAGAGCAACACACCACAAAAGCGACCGAGCTAGCAATTAAACAATCCGGCACATAAATTTTTCCAAAAGCTCGAATTTAACTTAGGTTCAAAAGCTACATTGTTCTATTTAATAACATATATATATATATATTTATTTAGTTTTCTTTTTCTACACTAATCTTGCAACAAATTATTATTACATATTTAGCGCTAAAGGCCTTACGTAACACCAGGGTGTTACATTATATAATCTCTAAAAGTTCATAACTAATATCTTGAATAAATCACAAAAAATATGAAACTAGTACCCATTTCTAGAAGTGTTATATAGGTTTCTAGTGTTTCATTGCATATAGTCACGTCTATTACTTATTGAAATTATCATTTTGTACTTTACTTTATGTTGATAGCATGATGTTGGAGACACCGCCTCTTGAAATCTACAACCTAATAATGAACATAAAGTAAAATGCTAGCTAAGCCGTGAGTCTGTGATTTCTTCCACATTCTATGTACTCATAGTTTGTAGATCCTCTTGGTTGATCTTCAAGTCTGATACACTGTAAAAATAAAATAGCAGTTTAAATAAACAATAAAGACCCAGAGCAATACAATAATAGGAACATTATCAAATAAGTTCCAAATAACTGCAAATAGACCACCAACAAATAGATAATATATTTTTAAAAAATTGGTACTCGTATTTTTTTCTAATTTAAAAATAAATCTTTCCTGCACCCTGAATTCTTTAGTAGTTAGGATCAACTTATATTAAAGTTACGCTGGGCTTGTACTGGAGTTTTTTTTGAGAATTAGCTTGTACTAGAGTTAGGGTGATTGCATCGGTGTAATATTAGGTAGAATTTGTGTAATTATAAATTATATAAATTCAGGTGTAGGGGAAAGAATACAGCTAATTCTTATATCTTCTGGGCCACTTTGGCAGAATTCTAGCTCCTTTTAAAAGGGCTCTAGCTCCTCCTAAAAGAGCTCTAGCTCTGGCTCCTCTCGTGGAGTAGCTTCTCTAGTTGAACTGAAGTTATTTTGGAGCATTTGGCAAAAACAGCTCTATTTATTATATAATTTGTGCCAACTTTGTAAGGAGGAACCGGAAGAAGCCACGTTTTCACGGCTCCATCTAGTCAATACGAAAACAGCTCTAGCTCCTCCGTGCTTTTTACAAGGAGACATTTGCCACCTACCATTTTTACAAGGAGATATATATATTTAGATAAATCCTGAATAATTGTAAATAGATCACCAACAAATAGATAATATTATTTAAGAAACTGGTACTAGAATTCAAAAGAAATGAGTTATGAATTTTAGATATTAAATTAGTTTTATTATTTTCATCATCATTAAAATAGAAAATCATCTTTGAAACCAGCAAGAGGACCAAATTTATCTGGTTACAACTTTTGGAGGGCGTCTGATGCTATGTTTCGTGGCTTAGAGTTGAAAAGTACTCCCTCTGTTCCATTTTATCTGGCGCAAGTTAGAATGACACGACCTCTTAGATTACACTTTGACCATTCATTTGCTTTATATTATATTATTTGTGCTTATAAACTTATAATCATTGGATAGTATAATTCCTTACAAATCTAATCATATAAAGTTTGTATTATAATAATTAAAAATTATTAGCCTAATTATTGGTCAAAGTTTTTAAAGTTTAAATCTTGATATGCGTGTGCGCCAGATAAAATGGAACGGAGGTAGTAGGTTACTAGAAGCTTTAAACATAGACTTTATTATCCAAATAAAAACAAACAAGAAAAATCAAGGGCCTCAGATCTTTATTAATTTTTTTGAAGAATTAGAAAGTGCATTGTCCAACAGGATTTATATTGAGTTGCTTAATGCGTTTCACTAAGCAGGCAATCATCATCATTTTAAAAGTTCTTGGTTTCTGTGACCACGTAAGGCCGCCGATTAATTACACATCCACAGTTTTGGGCCGTGGAAAACCTAAGCTACGATGACAGTTATCTTCTCGAAGTTTTCTCGAATTATATATGCATGATCTCTAATATTAAAAGAATAGTAGTGGCGATGTCTCGAATTATATATGCATGATCTCTAATTTGGTGCAGATGACATGTAATGCCATGCATCGTCACCACTCCACTCACCACCGTCTGTCGTGACGCACCATTGCCAACAGCAGCTAGCACCGAGCCAACAGGCAACAGCCGTGTGGAGTATACATACGATGCTCCGGCGACTTGACTCCGCGTCTCCGCCGCGGGTGCATCGCTGCTCTTTTCATTTGCGTCCGGCGCACGCAATACAGGTGATCACACAGGAAGCCTCCGACTCCAGCATCGATACTGTTCGAGACTGGACATCTGACCAACCCACCTACAGTTGCTGCCCTGGCCCTGCCCTTGCGTAGCAACTTCTAAGGAAGCGTCACAAGACTAGCAGCAGCAGGCAGAGAGGCTCAAGTAGGCTCAGTTGCGCCTTCCTTGCAGCAGATCCAGTTCCGATTTGCTTGCACCCACACCTCGGTTGGTATTTGGAGATGTCAGAGGCAAAAGCAGCAGCATATCTCGTCTGAGATCCAGGTATTTTTACACTCTCATACTCTACTTGTAACCAAGATTGATTTATGGCATCCAGTTTGCACTCCAGCGCCTTCCACTCTTTCTGCTTACACCAGTAATTTCAGATTCGTTACAGGTAGTACGTACTGAAGACAGAGCACTCCCAGGAGTCCCAAATCGTAAACCGTACTGTATGTAGTGCCTACAAAGACGCCGTTGATTCTTCTGTACTTGGCGCTCTGGTTGGTATGTATGTCATCTTTACCCTTGTTGAGTTTTTTATTGATGCAAGGCGGGGCTAGTTTATGTTTCTTCATTCATTACCTAGAAGAAAACCCCACCTGATCTCTTTTTGGAGCACTCGCTGGGCTCTCCCTTTCTTTACTCCTACCACCAAGTGTTCGTGACAATCCCATTGATCTCTTCCCCTTTAATTTGGCTCCTTGTGACGGCAGGGATAAGAAGACTCTAAAGCTCTGCCTGCAAATTAATTAAGAAGCACTTCATCAGCATTCAACAATCCAGTTTGGCTCCTTGTAACCAATATTTTTGACATCCAGTTTGCACTCCAGCGCCTTCTACTCTTTCTGCTTACACCACTAATTTCAGACTCTTCACTTCAAAGGTACTATGGTACTGAAGACAGAGCACTCCTAGGAGTCCCTAATCGTAAAACATACTATAGTGAATACAAAGACGCTGTTGATTCTTCACGTATGTTCATCTTTACCCTTCTTAACTTTTTCACCTCTCCCTTCTCTATTTGATTGATGCAAGGCGGGGCTAGTTTATGTTTCTCCATTCGTTTTGGAGCACTCGCTGGGCTCTCCCTTTCTTTACTCCTACCACCAACTGTTCGTGACAATCACATTGATATCTTCCCCATTTGGCTCCTTGTGATGGCAGGGACAACAAGGATTTAAAGGCCTGCCTGCAAATTAAGAGCCCCACTTCAGAAGCATTCATCAATCAAGAGGCTAAAGTGCTGGCTACACTTGTTTGTGCAGGTCAGATATGGAAAACAGATAATTGCACAAGAAAGTGCTAGCATTATATGACTCTTTTGCTTCACAAAACGCTTGCTTATTTCTTTTTAATTCAATTTATAGGAAATCTGGGCGAAAGAAGGTGCTTACAGAAACATGGTTGGTATGGAAGCTGCTGCAGTTTCTGCAGCAGTATCTGGAACTTTGAAGCTTGTGTGCAACAAGCTAGCCCCACTGGCCATCAAAGAGTACAGTTCTATAGTGGGTGTCCAAAAGGACCTCAGGGAACTCCAAGATCTAGCTCAGGAGATCAATAGCTGGCTGGAAGCAGCAGGAGGCAGAGCTATGGGGGATGATCCATGGCTCAAAAAGTTGAAAGAAGCTGCTTATGATGTTGATGATGTTGTGGATGAGTTCCAACTGAAGGCTGAAAAATATGAAGCTGATAGTGATGCTGGATTTGTGTCCAGATACCTGCGCACAAAACCAAAATCATTTGTATTTCAATGCAAAGCAGCCAAAAAGATCAAGAAAATAAAGAAGACCTTTGATGACATTGTGAAGCAAATAACTGTTTTGAATTCAGTGGTTGGCCGTGATCCTGCTAACTATATAAACAATACAGCTGTGAATAGGCAAACATTGCCCTTCGTGGATGGGGCAGCAGTAATTGGAAGAGACCAAGAGATGCACCAAACAATATCTAAGCTGCTAGAGACAGATGACCAACGGAGAATCAATATAGTTTCTATAGTTGGACTTGGTGGCTCTGGGAAAACTACCCTAACTCAGCTGGTTTTCAATGATATACAAACTATCAGGAATCATTTTACACTAAGACTATGGGTTCACGTGTCTCAGGAATTTCATGTTGAAAAAATGATCAAGAAGCTATTTGACGCTATTCCTGATGAGAAGTTTGAAGGCCTTTCCTTAACAAATATGGCCAATAAAATCTCAGACAAGTTGACCAACAATAGGTTCCTGCTTGTGTTCGATGATGTTTGGATTGAAGACCGTATTAAATGGGAAGAATTCATGGTGCATGTGAAGAATGGTTCACCAGGAACGAAAGGAAGCAAGATTCTACTCACTACTCGTAGTAAAAAGGTTGCTCAAGAAGTTGATTCCACAACAATAATAGACTTGCCATGCTTATCCAAGGACTACAGCTGGCAATTATTTCAGCAAAGCTTTGGAAATGCCATGAAAGATCTGGACTCTGAATTTCAAGAAGTTGGGAAAGAGATTGTGAACAAGTGTGGTGGAGTGCCACTAGCAATTAAAGTTCTTGCAGGTGTCCTCCGTGCCATGAAACGAGCAGAACAATGGCATACCATAAAAAACAGTAATTTATTAAATGTGGAGGGCAAAGAACATCAAGTATCTGCCTGCTTGTGGCTGAGCTATTTTAACATGCCATCTCATCTAAAGAAGTGTTTCACGATGTGTTCAATTTTTCCTAAAGGTCACTTGATCGATAAAGACCAATTGATTGACCAATGGATTGCTCATGATATGATCCCAGAAAGTAGTGTTAACTACTTGGAATATATTGGTGATGACTACTTTAATCATCTTGTGCAAATGTACTTCATACAAGATGTTGAGGAAACAGAGGATGGGAGAGTAAACTGTAAGATGCATGATTTGGTGCATGATCTTGCCCGATCCATTTTGAGTGATGAGATTTCATTTGCTGTGCCAGCGAAGACAACTAATTACACAAAAACTTGCAGGTATTTTTCTATAATGGAACACACAAGACATTCTCCACCCAAAAATACATTTCAAAAGGCACGTGCTTTGTATATTGCTGAAAGCAATGATTTCATATTTGGCAAGGCATGGAAGAATGTCAAACACTTGCGCAGTATCACTGTGGAATATGTGCACCTGCACACATCAGCACTTACAGCCATACTACAGACAAAAAATTTGAGATATCTTAAAATTTTTGGATTGAAACATGAAACACTTCCTGAGGTGATTTCAGAAATTTGGAGTCTGCAAGCTCTTCATGTAACGTTTAGTGACCTTGTCAAGTTGCCTGAATCCATTGGAAATCTGAAGAAGTTGAGAGTGATCCACTTGTCTTGCTGCTTCCATCTAACAAATTTGCCAGATTCTATTGGCAACTGTGTCATGATTTCCAGCATAGACCTTTTTAGATGTCTGAACTTTGCAACTTTACCAAGCTCTATCAGCAGGAATAAAAGGCTAAGAGTATTGAGACTAGGTCATACCATGATTGAGAGGCTACCATTAAGTATCACCGCACTAGAATCTCTGGAGTGTTTGGACCTTCGTAGCTGTCGTGAGTTGGTAGAGTTGCCTGAAGGCATAAGGAACTTGAAGAAGCTTGTTGTTCTGAACCTGCAAGGATGTGGAAAATTGCGAGCCATTCCAAAAGGTATTGCACAGCTTACCCGACTTGAAACACTGGGACTATTTGTTATGGGAGAGGATGATGAAAATTATGCACGAATCTCAGAGCTTGAAAACGCTAATAAGATTAGCGGGGAGCTAACTATCCGTGGTATTGCACATTGTATGGACCCAGATGTTGCACACAAGGAATGGTTGAAGCAGAAGACAAACCTACAAAGCCTGACACTGATTTGTGCAAGTAATGTGGGGGTGAAATCTGAAAATCAGCTGGAAGGGTTGGAACCACCGCCTGGAATTAAAAACCTCAAAATTGTCTGGTATTCAGGTCAGGAATCCATGCAGTGGATGTTGAAGCACAGAGGTGCAGAAGTAGCAGGGCTTCCTCGCTTCCGACTGTTGAGCGAGCTGGAATTATCAGATTTCCCAAAATTGAAGCGTCTGGAAGGGCTAACGGAGTTGCCTTGTTTGGAGAAGCTTGTGCTAAAAAAAATGACTGCTCTTAGAAGCATAGGCGGAGGTCCATTTCCTTCGCTGTCTGAGTTATCTATGGATGGAATGCCAAGTTTGGGCGTGGTTTGGATTGTAACAGAGGGGAGCATGGCTGACGTGGAAGGGGGGCAACTGCAGATTGGTAATCGTCTATCAGCTCTAGCTATATCAAAGTGTCCCAAACTGATGGTGATGCCATACTTTCCTTTATCGCTGAAGGAATTGTTGTTGGTTAAGAGCAACGTGCAGCTGTTGGGATCCTCTTTGCCTTCGTTTAGTTTTAGCTGCTTAAAGGAGCTTCTACTGAATGACATGGCACCACCAGCAGGAGAAGCATCTTATGGATCTGGATGTCGATGGGAGCTGCTGAAACACTTGACGGCACTGAAGTCCATGAAAATTGTGAGCTGCGATGGCCTAACCGAGCTGCCGGAGAGCATGCGGAGCCTCGCATCCCTCCGAACCCTGAGTATTTCATTGTGCTCTGCACTCTGTATGCTTCCCGAGTGGCTGGCGGAACTCCATTATCTGGAAATGATGAGCTTTTACAAGTGCGGTAGTATGAACCTTGCTCCATCAATGCAGCCACTCAGGGCCCTCAAAGCACTGGATATTTATGAGAGTGGGTGGGTGGGGGACCTCTGCTCTCCGTCTCTGCAGACTCTGTCGATTCAGTATTGTGGCAGCATAAGTAGCCTCCCGCATAAGCGGCTCACCTCACTCACGAATCTCCGATTAGCGGGATTGCCAAGCAGCTTTCAACAATCATTAGGTCACCTCACCTCCCTTCAGGAGCTCCAAATAGATCACTGCTATGCACTTGGCCACTTTCCCGAATGTGTTGGGGAACTTCATTCTCTACGCATATTCCAGATTTGGGAGTTGCCGTGCTTGACGTGCCTTCCCCAATCATTGGGGCACCTCACCTCCCTCCAGGAGCTCAGAATAGGAAACTGCAACGCACTTGACCAACTGCCTGAATCGCTGGGGGAACTCCGCTCTCTAAGGAAATTTGAGATATGGGACTTGCCAGGCCTAACTTCCGTTCCTAAATCTATGTGTTGCCTCACCTCCCTTGAACAGCTTACGATCAGGAGATGCCCGGGCATCAGATCCTTGGCAGAGTGGATTAAAGGCCTCACCGCTCTGCAGACACTAGAGATCTATGGCTGTCCTGATTTGGAGAGGCGTTGCGAGAGGAGGAAGGGGAAGGACTGGCATCTCATCTCCCACATCCCTCATCTGTGGATCGGGTAAGCGACTGCCTGTTGGCACTTCGTCTGGTGAGTTCGTTAAACTCCGAAGATTAGTGCCCTTTTACCTTGTGTACATTCACTGGCCAACCTAATTCCTCGTCCATCTTATTTGATCATGGCAGATAATGGACTTCAGTTTTTGTCATCAAGAGTTTTGAGGTATTATTCTGTATTTCTAAATGACATTGTTGTTACTGCTCAAGCCTGCATACCAACAGCATCAACTGATTGCAGCAAGCAAAATCACATTTCAAAAAGGTGATTCTCCAATTTCATTCTGCCTCCTTTTTCTAACACAAAAGGTTCCAGGCACCACCTGACAAACATCAAACTCACAGCTGATGCATGTGCGAAGTTAATTTGAACTCTGATTTCAGGTACACCAGGCGTATTTGTATTGATTCATTTGACTGTGGAGGTGTGCAGTACGATAGTTCAAGCTCATTGTGCTTTTGTAAAGTATACATGGCTTGGTCACATCACGATGTGCGATGTCTTCAAGATAGAGTGCCAGGCCGTTTCTAATGGTGCAAGGAAATGCTTTGCAATGTTTTGTTAGAAAATTTCTGCTGCTATTAATATGCTTCAGTTCATCAGTTGTGTACCACTAGTTGTTAGAGTCTCTGTTATTTTGTAGAAAGCTAAGCACCCAAAATCGACATAGAGAAGAGCATGCTGTGAAGCTACTTTTTCTTTCAATGTAACCTGAAGCTAATTAATGAAAAGGAATTTTAATCAGTTATCATGTTCAGGAAAAAAGATTATTATGCAGTTTGAATCTGCAAGTACCACGAGCAGTTACAATTGTTTTGCTTAAGTAATTGCACTGCTGCTGATGGAGATGTAAAAAAAAAGAAGACAAATCTGAATAATTTGAGTATGGTTTAATTTTAAATAATTGCATACTATTGCAATGAAGGGCGGGCCTGGTGCAAGCGATAGAGTCTTACCGCCTGTGACCGGAAGGTCCCGGGTTCGAGTCGCGGTCTCCTCGCATTGCACAGGCAAAGGGTAAGGCTTGCCACTGACACCCTTCCCCAGACCCCGCACAGAGCGGGAGCTCTCTGCACTGGGTACGCCCTTTTTTTTAAATTGCATACTATTGCAGACCCAATGAAATCTTCGGGGCATCATTAGGCTGTCATAAAACAGTGGGTGAAGAAGCATATGAAGAACTCGAGGCTATGGATGTAAGTAAGTTCAGTCGTATCTTTTAGAGCTACTAATTTGTTCTTGTGGAGACAAGTCAACAGATTTATATGTAAAGTGAGACCCAAAAGCTATATGGAGCATCAACCTTGGCCTCGGTTTTAGTGTTTTGCCATGGAGAAATGCATTAATGAAGGTGATTCTAAATTTCTAAGTCAAATAGAGTATATCAACATGATGGTTATATCCAGAATAGCTCTGAACTTGGTTTGCCATTTAGTAAATCACTCAAGAATATTTGTTAATGTAATTGTTGCGTTTTCACCATTTCTTTGAATGGTTGAACACTAATAATGCTGAAGTTGTTTCATTAAAAAAAAAGGCCGAACTTGGCACATACGTATGATGAACTGTTGTACAGTGTTTCTAAAATTGACAGCTAAAACAATTTATAACAACCTAACAGGAAACTTTCAATACTCAAATTTAACAGAGCATCAAGCATGAAACCAGAGAAGAACTGTGATATGCAAAATGATGTATGATAAAATATGACATTTCATGTTTCTAAAATAGACAGCCAAAACAATTTTAGTAGCTTGACAGGAAAAAGTTGTGAGACTAAACTTTTATCAGAGCATTAAGCACTAAACTAGAGAAGGCTGCATCTTTACAAAGTATGTAACTGCTCTGTCAATAATAAAGTGTTCTTTCCTCAAAAAAAAAATCTTGAAAATAATAAAAAGCGGGGGGGGGGGGGGGGGGGGGGGGGGGGGGGGGGGCGGGGGGAATTCACCTTTGTTCTGTCAACATGCACCAGCTTGAAAGGCAAATACAATTTGAACCCCTTTATGTTGCCATCATCTGGCTGAAATGTCAAGCAAATATCATCATCTTCGCATAGAACACATTCTTCATTCGTAGCACCAGTTGTAACAAAGCAAATCTTGTCCTTAACGCTACCCCATGCATATCCTTTAGCTAGAATTGTAGTTCTCACTGCCCTGTCAAGTGCATGAAATACTGGAGATAAAATAATGTATCAGTAGGAATCAACTATTGTCATCGTTGTATTATAGATACGAGGATCAACTTCAAGCCATATCCAATTGACTGTCATGTCAATCTGTTGAATAGCATAGAGCAGTAAGTGGCCATAACTGATCAATCTACAAGATAAGTTTTTCATCTCGAATATTTGGTGTGGTTGAGCCTTCATTCTCATGATCACTAGGAAAGCAGTATGAAAAGGCTCTACAGTTTGTCTGTATAGATTATTTGCACCACAACAAAAAATGAAATCATCATTGGTGTAGTTGTTTGGAAGGGTGAGCTTTTTTTGAGGGAAACTGGACGGGTGAGCTTGTCTTTGACTAAGTACCCGACTGAGTATTCTCCCAATGCATATTGTATTCTGTAGAGGCAAACATCTTCCTTGTGGACACAGCTAGAAAAAATACCAGAGTTCTTGTGCATGGCACGGCAAAGCTCAGTTGAGCACTTCAGTTGAATATCAGTCTAGCCTTTCCATTATGCCAATAGAAGTGGATGTCAGTGTCAACACTGAACCCAAGAGAGAGACGAACCAGCATCAATCGTCACAAGGTTATGAACAGCTGGTGTCCCAAGGCTGATGGCCACAAAAAACACAACTTCGCGCAGGCTGTCACCCCTTATGACAGTGGCATCTGGTATGTTTGATGACTGGATCCATGAAGGCAACAATGGATGGTCTCTATGGAACACAGGGAATCGTAAGGCTCCATCAGTATTCAAAATAGCACCTACAAGGAAAATGCTTAATAGGTAATAAAATTTCAGAAATTGGATATTTGAATTAGCAACAAAAACAAACATATCAAGTGCAGAAAATAGAACCAGAGGGGAAGCTATAAATGATGGTATTACAAACCAATACCACTACTGTTGCATGATGATATAATTTAGAACTGGTGGAAGTGGATCATAGCATATTAGCATTGTACCTGAAACTGGACTTGCACCGTATGGCAGGCAGAAAATAAGAAAACAAGTGATTTTGCTGCCCTTTTGGGGAAAAAAAATTGTCCAGCAGGTACAGTTCTCATATAGCCAGTATACATTCTTTTAGAGTTTTAGTTTCGTAAGGTTGAAATGGTACATCTATTGCACAACTGAGTTACAGCTAAAATCCTCGTTGTAACTGAACTGAAATACTGAATTCAGAAGTGGATGTGCCACTTTTATTTTTCAGGTGGGCATGTTGGAATGACAATTCTCTCTATTGGCTAACCCTAGAAGGGTAGCTATATAGGTTCCATACATGGGCCACATGGGCCTTAGCCTCATGGGCCTAAACACATACTCCAACACCCCCCGCAGTCTGAACTACCGACGCAGCGGAGTTCGAGGCTGAACACTAAAGAACACACCAACCCCCCCACAGACGCAACTAGCCACCGGTGATGTTGAGGCTGGAGCGAAACTCGGTGAAGGTCGAGGACGGGAGGCCTTTGGTGAAGATGTCGGCGAACTGGGAGGTCGTCGGAACATGAAGAACCCGCACCTCGCCCATGGCCACCCGATCACGGACAGAATGGAGGTCGATCTCCACATGCTTCGTCCGCTGGTGCTGGATGGGGTTGGTGGAGAGGTAGACCGCACTGACGTTGTCGCAGTAGATCAGTGTGCTCCGGGAGGGTGGAGTGTGCAACTCAGCCAGCAGCTGCCGGAGCCAGGCGGCCTCCGCCACGCCGTTAGCAACGGCGCGGTACTCCGCCTCGGCACTGGACCGGGAGACCACCGGTTGGCGCTTGGACGAGCAAGACACCAGGTTGCCGCCCAGGAAGACGGCGTAGCCGGAGGTGGAGCGGCGAGTATCAGGGCACCCGGCCCAGTCCGCGTCGGTGTAGACGACGAGGTCGGTGGAGGGGGCCCGGTGGAGGAAGAGGCCGTAGTCGAGTGTGCCCCGGAGGTAGCGGAGGAGGCGCTTGAGAGCCAAGAGGTGAGGCTCCCGGGGGTCATGCATATGGAGGCAGACCTGCTGAACTGCATAGGTGATGTCCGGCCGGGTGAATGTGAGGTACTGAAGGGCCCCGGCGAGACTTCTGTACGCACTGGGATCGGCCACCGGTGGTCCCTCAGCCTCAGACAGCTTGCCCTGAGTGTCGACCGGAGTGGAGCAGGGGTTGCAGTCAGTCATCCCAGCCCGCTCCAAGATGTCCCGAGTATACTGTCGCTGGTGAAGTAGGAGTCCGGTAGGACGGTGGTCAACAGTGACACCAAGGAAGTGGTGAAGCTCACCCAGATCCTTCATCGCGAACTCCTGCTGGAGAGCGGCGATGATCCGGCGGAGAAGTGACTCACTGGAGGCGGTGAGGACAATGTCATCAACATAGAGCAGCAAGTATGCAGTGTCGGCCCCATGGTGGTAGACGAACAGAGACGTATCGGACTTGGCCTCCATGAACCCCTGGGTCAGCAAGAAAGCGGCGAACCGATGGTTCCACGCCCGAGGTGCCTGCTTGAGGCCGTAGAGGGACCTGTTGAGCCGGCAAACCATGTCAGGGCGGGTGGTGTCGACGAACCCCGCCGGCTGACTGCAGTACACCGTCTCGGTGAGAAGGCCGTGGAGGAAGGCGTTCTTGACGTCCAGTTGATGGACGGGCCAAGACCGGGCAAGTGCCAGCGACAGCACGGTACGGACGGTGGCCGGCTTTACCACCGGGCTGAAGGTCTCATCGTAGTCGACGCCAGGGCGCTGCGTGAAACCCCGGAGGACCCACCGAGCCTTGTAGCGCTCGAGAGAGCCGTCGGCCCGTCGCTTGTGGGTCCAAATCCACTTTCCGGTGACGACATTGGCGCCCGGCGGCCGGGGCACCAACTCCCACGTCTGGTTGGCGAGTAGCGCTGCGTACTCCTCTTCCATCGCGCGGCGCCAGTGAGGGTCCAACAGGGCGTCGCGGACGGAAGAGGGTACTGGGGAGACCACCGCGTCGCCGGTCGAAGCCTCGAGGACACGAGGCGGCAGTGTGCCAGCCGCGTGTCTGGTCACCATCGGGTGAACATGCCGCGGGTGTCGGTGAAGCAGCGGCGGGTGGTAGACCGGCGGGGCACCACGAGCCGGCGGGGACTGCGGCGGTGGTGTCGGTGTCCCCGGTGGAGAAGGGAGTGCGAGCGGCGGCGGCCGCGGCCTGCGCTGGTACACCCGTACCGGCGCGGCGAACCTCGACGGAGGTGCCGGGACAGGTGCCGGGACGGGATCCGGCGTCGTCAACCGACACGACCCCCTTGGTGCAGCAGCGGGGGACGAAGGCCCCGGGTCTGCACCTACCGGAGAGGACGGGTCCGCGCCCGAGGACGACGGGCACGAACCTGCGGGGGATCCCTGACAGGAGGCCGGTCCGGTGCGCGGCGAAGCAGTACCTGCAGGAGACCACGAAAAAGGTGGCTGGACCACCGGGTCAGTGGGAAGCAGGGAGGATGGGTCAGGTACCGGAGGGGTGGTGGTGCTGGAAAAGGGAAAGACGGACTCATCGAACACCACATGGCGAGAGATGAGAACCCGTCGGGAAGTAAGGTCAAAGCACCGGTACCCCTTGTGATCCGGGGAGTACCCGAGGAAGACACAGAGCGTGGAGCGAGGGTCCAGCTTGTGAGAAGAAGTGGCAGCGGTGTTGGGGTAACACGCACACCCAAACACGCGTAGGTGATCGTACCGAGGCGGGGTACCGAAGAGGGCGTGGTGAGGAGTGGGAGCGGGGCAGGCCGCGGAAGGAAGGCGGTTAAGAAGGTAGGTGGAGGTGTGCAGGCCCTCAGCCCAGAAGCGAGCGGGAAGAGAGGCCTGAAACAGAAGGGTACGCACGGTGTCATTGGTGGTGCGAATCATCCGCTCAGCCTTGCCATTTTGCGAAGAGGTGTATGGACAAGACATGCGGAGCTGAACACCGTGAGAGAGGAAGAAAGCGCGGGAGGTGGAGTTATCAAACTCGCGACCATTGTCACACTGGACGGCCTTGATGGGGAGGCCGAACTGTGTAGACACCCAAGAAAAGAAGTGGAGGAGCGTGGTAAACGTATCAGACTTCGCACGGAGAGGAAAAGTCCACGAATAATGCGAAAAATCATCAACAACCACAAGATAGTACTTATAACCAGAGATACTGAGAACAGGAGATGTCCATAGGTCGCAATGTACAAGATCAAAAATATGGGCCGCATGGGAAGAAGAGCTAGAAAAAGGAAGACGAACATGTCGGCCCAATTGGCACGCATGACACAGTTGCTCATCATGAGCTCGAGTACATGGAAGACCGGAGCTACGACTGAGTTGTATCAGGGCATCACGTCCAGGATGGCCGAGGCGCCGGTGCCAGGTAGTAGAGGAAGTAGAAGCGACGAAGGCAGCTGACAAAACGGACGGCGAAGAAGACGAAGGAGCCGCCGGGAAGCGAAGAGTGTAAAGGGTCCCGGTGCTGTCACATCGGAGCAGAGGACGCCGGGAAGCCAAATCCTTTACAGTAAGACCAGAAGAGTCAAATTCCACAGAACAAGAATTGTCAGCTGTAAAACATCGAATAGAAAGAAGATTATGAACCATAGAAGGAGCAACAAGAACATCAGGAAGACGAAAGGAGCCATGAGCACCGGCGGTACCCACAGACGAGACCGGAATACAAGAGCCATTTGCGACCATAATGGTCGAAGGAAGAGAGGAAGAGGGAGAGTGAATCGACGAAAGTATACCGGGGTCAGGAGTAGTGTGGTAGGTGGCCCCCGAATCAGCGATCCACTCGGGTCCGACTGGAGGTGTCAGGCCCATGGTGCTGAACGAGCGAGCCAGGGCCGCCTGGTCCCAGCCGGTGACCCCCGGTGGAGTCCCGGAGGATGGAACCCACGGCGTAGTAGGGAAGACGCCAGGTGGAAGACCAGCAGGAAGAGCTCCGGTGAGCATGGCCACTGGTGGGCGAGTGTCGGCTCCGGTGGCGTGGTAGGGCCACATGGAGATGCGACCGGACCACGGGCTCTGGAACGTAGGCCAGGGTGCCCCCCCGTGTGTCCCAGCCGGTGCCGGAGCCTGGGGTTGACCGCCCCGGCCACCCCCGCGCCCCCCTCCACGGCGACGACGAGAGCCACGACCCCCCCACCTCCGCTCGGCCCGGAGGGAGGAGGGCCCAGGAGAGACGACGGTGGCGGTGTAGCGGTGGACCGCGGTGGAGCAGACGGGCGCGGCGAAGAGGCAGCCAGGGCCGTCGAGGAAGACGAGGACCCCGCGGAAGTGGTGGATCCCGGCTGGAGACCCTGCGTGAGCTCCTCCATGACAAGGTCGTCACGGACCTCCAGGAAGGTGGGGAAGGGCCTCTGGCGGGTGATCCACGTCCGGAGGTGGGCGTAGCGATCGCTGAGCCCCCAAAGGACGTTGAGGACCAAGATGCGATCCTCCACGGGCCACCCAAGGTCCCCCAGGGAGTCGGCCATGCTCTTCATCCGGCGGTAGAACTCACCGACGGAGAGGTCACCCTGAACGAAAGTCCGGAAGCTCGCGTCGAGGCGCAGAGCCCGGGCCTCGGCGTTGCCCAGGAACTGGCCCTCAAGGGCAAGCCAAGCCCGGCGCGCGTCAAGAGAGGTGCGGACGAGGTCGTGGAGGTCGAGAGAGATCGTCCCCAGAATCCAGGAGAGGACGATGCTGTCCAGACGAAGCCACGACGGGGTCTGGACGGCGGCCGAAGCGTCGAGGAGGACGTGGTCGTCGAGGGCGTAGCGGCGAAGAGTGAGAACCACGAGGTCCCGCCAGCGGGCGTAGGAGGGTGACTCCGGCTCGAGAACGACTGGCACGAGGAGGCGAATGTTCTGGACCCCCCCGGCCTGGTAGTGAAGCTGCGCCACGAGCGGGTCAGCCGGGTCGTGCCAGAGGACAGCGGTGTGAGACACACGGCGACCCGGCGAGGCAGAGGAGTTGGCCCCAGCCGGAGAGGCGGGAGAGAGGAGCCGCTCCGCCTCGGCAATCTGGCGAGTCAGGGCGTCGGCCGCTTCGCGCTCGTGCTCCCACACGAGGGCGGCCGCCCGCACCCGGGCCTGCCCCTCCGCGGCGGCGGCACGCGCGGCGACGAGAGCAGCGGCGAGAGGAGAGGTGTCACGGACGGCGTAGGGTTGGGAGCCAGCGTAGATGTGGGAGAGTAGTGGTGGTGTCGGGGCCGGGAAGGCCTGGGCACCGGCAGGAAGGTGGGTGCCGGTGTCCAGCCCGGCGCCGGGAAGTTGGACGGCGTCGGCGAGGCGCTCTGTCAGGGCATCAACCCCCCCATCCTCAACACCTCCTGCAGGAAGGGTTGCAGCAGGGGCCCCCCCATTCCCCCAAACCGCCGGAGCAGTGAGGGAGGAGGAGCCCGAGCCCCCTGCGGCTCCCTCAACAGCAGCGGCTGCTGTGAGGGCAGCAGCAGAGGGAGGGGAGGCGCTGAGGCTAGGGAGGAGAGCAGGGGAAGGGCGGCCCTCCAGAGCGTAGCCGACAGCGTGAGGATGGAGATGGGAAAGGGCAGCAGCAGGGAAATCCGGCCGGGCGGCCAGGGCGGGTAGACCCCCAGCGGCGGCGGGTGGGGTGGCGGGCAGACCCCCAGCGGCGGCTATCTGGGCCCAGCAGGAGATGGGGAGCGACGGTGGTCGCGGGCCCTGGACGGCCGCCCCCGAACCGGGCGCGGCAGGGCAGTCCCGCGCGGGTGGACGACCCGCGGCAGGGGAGATGGCGGCGGGCGCGGCAGGTGGGGACGCCGCGATCTGCGCCCAGGAAGGGTGGGAGGGGGAAGGGAAGGAGAAGAGGGAGGGAAAGGAGGGGGGCCGGTCAGCCATGGCCGGCGGCGGCAGAGGGAGCAGCGCCGGCGGGTGGTGGTTGGCCGGCGGCTCAGGATAGGGAAAGGGGAGAAAATAGGCTTGATACCATGTTGGAATGACAATTCTCTCTATTGGCTAACCCTAGAAGGGTAGCTATATAGGTTCCATACATGGGCCACATGGGCCTTAGCCTCATGGGCCTAAACACATACTCCAACAGGGCACAATACCTGAATGCCACCAATGAGCACTTTGACTCCTAAACAGACTATAATTTCACTAGTTCCGAATCAGTTGGTACGGTCCGGCAATGTACTTAATTCCGATAACAACATATAACGGCGAAATGATGACAGATTGTATAGCACTTTGGCAGAGTCTAGAGACTGGTCACCACAGAACCTCCACTAAAACAACAACTGGCTTAAGGAATCGATACCCAGGTCAAGAAGATTTACCACGGCTGGAGACAGCATGCCGCCTGTGTTTGCCGTTTGGCACCGAGCCCCCGACCACTGTGGCGACACTTGGGGGCAGTGAAGGTTAGGATCTGGCCATGGTCGGCCATCTCCTAGACATCGGACAGCGCGCTAGGCGCCACCGGCGAGGAGCCCAGGAGAGGACGCCGGAGGGCCGTCGCGGGCGGCCTGGTGGTATCTTCGGTTGGGGGTCAGGTGTCGGTGAAGAAATGCGAGTGGGAGTGGGACAGCTCAACCGCAAGGGGGGCATGTTAATGGGCTGACCTGAGCCCAGATGTGGTCAAGGTAAGAAGGAATCTCTGGGCCATCTTCGGCCCACGGCTGCTCATCAATTTTTCATCACATTATCTAAACATTTTTTTGGTAGAAGATATGTTTAGTTAGTTTCACCTCCTGATGGAGTCTGTACTTCTTATGCTAATATATAATGAAGGCCGACTCTTTTGCTAAAAAAATCACATTATCTGAACAACAAAAAAACAATTTTTTCATGTCAACAAATTCCCATGGGAAAAAGTAATGCAATTTCCTGGTTTGTATATCAATGATCTTTAGGATAAAGTAATTTTTATTTTGTTAGTATAAAGTTGAGCACACAGCTAAGTAGAAGTGATACTACATTTCATTTGTTTTTCCATCTATTTTGAATCATAGTAGGGAGGCATTAACTTCCATGTTCTAGAAGACCTGAAAAAAAAATCGTTTGACAAATATTCAGCAATTTCTTGGAATAGTTCGTTTCTTAAAAAAATGAACATTACGCTTTTGTGGACCGATTATTCCTATATCCAAAAACTTCTAATACGATACATCTGGATGTTACATGTATATAGAGAATTTCTGTTAGTAGATTCACGCGATGTAAAAAATAAGAAATCCCATTGCTTTCAGGCAAAAGAGGATCATGACAAAAGAGTATACTACCGTAGGTTGAGACCGAACTTGTGCTGTTGGACAATGGAACTATATATGCAGCTTAGTGCGATTACCATGACAGTGAAGAAGATCTCCTTTCATACGAGCCAATATATTACAGCATGTTTGGTTTGTGTCGTGAAGCCATCCGGAATCATCCGATCCAAAATCCAACCCTATTCAAGGTGTTTAGTTTGCTTCTTGCGGAATGGAGTCGTCCGTCTCTGACCGTACCATTCCGCCGAGTCCAACAAAAATGGTTTGTCAAACGAGTTCATTCCTCTAGAGAAAGCAGTGGACAACTTGATTCCTTTCCACGCTGCAGCATTCCATTCCAGATCAGTTCGATCTCCAAACCAAACCCTAGTAGAGTTAGATGTCAGAGTCCATAGAAAAAAAAACGCTGCTCCTATTTATAATTAAGTGGTTATCGGCTATAGACATGTGAAACAAGATGACCACCTACACATGCACATGCAATTGTCAATTGTCAAGTTAAACATAGAGCTGATTTGGAACAGCCCCCACTCAAGTTAAGTCTTCAACCCTATTCGTGCATGTTAGCTGAGCCAGAGCGATGTCAAGTGGTTTGCCTCACTGTAATTTGGATTTTGACCTCGTTTGGTACAGCTCTGTTTCGTTGATGGAGTTTTTTTTTTTCAGCTCCACATGAGCTAGTGAATCTTAAGTTGTTTTAGAAAAACGTTTGGTAAAGCAACTTTCATAGTGTCTGATTGGTTGTATCTAGGCTAGTGGGCTACAACTTTCTCTTGTTTGATTAGCTGTATATGGCCTTATACAAGCTAGCGCGCTGCTTAAAGCACTTGTTGGGCTACATCCACGGAAAACACAACTTTGCTACGTATAAGGCTATGTGAGTGCAATGCCTGCATCTGCATGAGCCAATGCAGCGCATGCATCCGCCCGCATCCTCTCTCCCCCCCCCCCCCCCCCCCTCTCCCTCTCCCTCCCTCTGTGCCGCTGGCACCCTGGCACCTATCCATGTCGTCGGCCTACCGCATCATCATCTCTTAGCCCGCTCCACTGCTAACGCATCTCCCGGTCCGTGCCATCAACCCAACACCGCCACATCTCCCTGTAATGCGCCAGTGGTCGGGGGAATGGTACACATAACACTTGTTATGCAGGCTACCAAACACTAGAAATGTTTCCCCTGTATGCAATCCGTTCTCACTGTGGGCAACCAAACAAGGGTCTACACAAGTACAATGATAGATCAACCAAACACCACTTCATTGCAGGAGGCTCGGCTAGATTAAGCAAACCTTATGCAGGATAGAAATGCATGTAACCAATCAGACTCATATTAGATAGGATCATCCAACACACCCATCCCGTGGGAGCGGGGTTTGAAGAACTCCATAACTCCATTTAGGCTTCGTTTGGCAACTGGTGGAGCGAACCCAAGGGAGACCTCACCCCCCGCGTGGGTGGGGTGGATCCAAGGGGGCCACCCGATCCACTACATGCTGGGGTTTGAACCCCGATTACTAATTAAGTTATTTGGATAAAGACAGTGGATTGGCAGGGTGGTTTGGCGTGGATATTTTTGCGGACATAGGTGTATGTTTTGGCGGTGCAGATATTGTACTATAATAAGAAGCCAAGACTTGGTGCTTTGGTCGAGTATATAATAAATAAATAGATATAAAAAGCAAAATAAATAAAAAAATGAGAGCATCATGTACTCTCATCTTCAGTTTATATATATGGTGTGGTCACTGGCAATGTAAGAAGCAACATAAGTGACCACGCTTTCATCTTTAGATGCAAGATGAATCATATCAGGTTCATGACAATAGATTCAGCACAGAAAATTAATTACACAGTACTCTCATCTTCCATTTAACAAACCATTTGCACAAAGTTGGAAAGTAGTACTGTCATGGCAAAAATAAATATTCAGCTTTGTGGCGGCTTGAAATGAACTCAACCAGATTAGCTATGTTTTTTTTTCATGGGTAAATGTTGCAGGATGTCTTTCATAACTCCCACCTCCTCGGACTTGTTGAAAGCAAACATCAAAGGCTAATGTATTAACAGTTATTGTTTGCAGCCCAGTCAAGATAAAGCACAAACTATAATAATATTAATAAAAAAAAAGATAAAGCACAAATTAACATTACAATGAACATGCAACATGCTGGTTGCTACAGACTGAAAAGTCACAGTGAACATATATGTCAAAAGAACTGCCAATGGATATATGTCAAAGATGTGTGCACCTTTAACTAAGCCATTTTATCATCATCAAAAAAATATGCACTGATGTTCTAGGGTCCAAAAATAAATTAGCTGCTGAGAGCCTAAGCCATGGGAGCAAACAAAGAAGAGATATGCGCCAAGAGTTAGTACTTGATACAAAAAAGACAGAAAATTCAAGTAACTAGACTAGTACATGCAAACATATCCTTAAATAATTCTAGCAAATTTTGTGCAATAGTCACCATGTAGGAGCAGGTGTGCTGGGAACATGGAGCTGCGTGGACATATCAGACATACTATAACTGTAACAAGGTACCAAGTACCAACTAGTCTTATCAATTCCATTTACACTGAAGAAAGCATGATCAAAGAAGAGATTAAAAGAGAGATAGGTGCAGAGTTAGATGTGCAAAAACAAAGACCAACCTCACACTCAAAACTTAGTACTGTTTTCCTTATGTCTGCATACTGGTTCAAAGCAAAAGCTTTCTAGTGAGTTCATGAAAGTAATAAAAAATGTCAGCAAACTCAAAGACAAAACTAAAAAAACTAACCATTTCTTCCTTATCCATATCAAACGTGTTGCTAAATCTGCATTCATGAAGATTTCCCGGTTCTGAGCATCTTTGAAAACATCAAAAGCTTCAGCCTTTTCTTCGCCGGTGAGTTCTACCATGGTGTTGATGACACTAATGCATTTCTTGATGGAGTATTCATTTGCTCCTGATCCTGCCCTTGATTTCTCTGCAACCTCACATTGCACTTGCTTAGTTTTTACTTCCAGATACTTCTCCATCATGTGAGCTATAGCTTCCTTCTTCTGCTTTTTTGGAACATTCTTTCCCCCATCAGGGACAGCAGCTTCCTTCTGCCTTTTCTGAACCTTCTTTCCTCCATTAGGGACAACAGGATCATCTGCTTTTCTTGCTGCAGTAGGTCTATTGGGCTGGTCTAATATCATCACATTATCCTCCTCATCATCCTCATCATGAAGAGGCACCGGTATGGATTCAAATTCTTCAGCTTCTAATCCATCACCACCACTGATTTGTGTGATACTTGGCTCGGATGGTGTTGGCTCAGCAAGAGATGTCAAGTTCAAGGATCCCTCGGCTGTGTGGCCATCATATAACTCTCCTAATGTCTCAAATAGGGGAAAAGGCTTGAACTGGAACTTGCTAGCCTTTGGATGTGACTGTTAAAATTGAAATTCAACATATTTCAGAGCTAAAAGTGCCAAAACAGCAGCAACATAATTTGGAGGTAAAGAATTTTTAGAAATTACTGTGATGATGTTTGCCAGGTAGGCTCATCAGCCACAATCATGCACAACTTATCATACCATGACGCCCCACTTTGCTGCCTCGCTTCTTTCAGCATCCTATATTCCTTCTTAAGTTCCTTCTCCTTGTCCTGAATCTGTTGCCTGGAAAATGAGACATGCTTGAACTTCTCATGGAAAAATTTCACTATTATATTCTATGCATCCGTAGACCATCCATTTTGCCCCCTATAGCAATCATTGTTGTGGTCATGGAGCAGCTCAACCAATGCCTTTTCGAGTCCTAAATTCCAATGCGCTCTTACATGAAAATATTACAAAAGGTCATCACTTTACATGAAAATATTACAAAAGGTACATGCAAGATAGTGCTGCAATCTCAACTATATGGCTAATTACCTTTTCCACCTGCTTTAGGGTGATGCTCTCTTCTTCTTCTGCGAAGATGCAGCTTGCATTAGATGCAACTTTGGAGAGAAGCTCCATTGAGTACTTCTTCAAGACGCTCCTTTCTAGGCAACCTTGATGTATGCCTAGGTATTTTTTGTCGGGGCTCCCTTGTACCACCCAATAGATATAGAGAAGGTAGAAGGAAAAGCATCATCTCATCATCATCCCTTCTTTTCTTAGCTAGAGCATCCATAACTAACACAATGATGAAATCAAGTTCATCAGAAGGCATCACACAAGGAAATACATTTCTGAATCTATGAATCCTTGGGATTATGCTTAAATACCAAAATGAACATTACTAAAAAATCTTAGAAAAACAGCTAGAACACTTCACTATTAGTTTTCACAATATTACGTATGTATATTCACTATTAGAACACTTCACTGTTAGACCAGTATGTAAACTGTAAAAGCACTGAAGTACCCCAAACCCCTATTGTAAATGAGTAGACAGATCTCATCAATTTCATTAGAGACTGGAATTAGCTAGTAGGTGAAATAGTAGTCATCTACTGGCACTGAGGTGAACTCAGTTTCTACAATGTAAGTGTAGTGCATTTTCAGCTAGTAAGTCATACTAACACAATGATGAACTCGCAAGAGAGGATAACAACAGAAATATTTTTTTCTTACTAGCTAGCAGTACCATTCAGTTATACTAAAAGGATAAGCAAGAACTTCTGTTTAGACAACAGAAATAAATAAACTAGGTATGTAAGCGCGCATGGCTGCACATATATTGACTGGACATGTAGTATCTACTGTCTACTAACTCCGTCCTCAAAATGATGCAAATCTAGTTCTATCATTAGTCAAACTATTTAAATTTTAATTAACTTATTTTTATAGAAAAATATTAATATTTATGACAATCTGGGAAGTCCATGCCCAGACATAACTTCCCCATATCATCACTAGGCCATATTATCCAAAGAATAAACAGAGCTTTACAGAGAACTATAAAAATTGGACTCCAAGATATATAAACTCCTCGACAAACATGGCATTCACACAATTCTGCAGATTTCTGCAAACATGGCAATTTCTACAAACAATTGGACTCCAAGATAGAACCAAGAAACATCCACTAGTGATAATTAGGAACAATATGCAGGTACAAACATGGCGTCACACGCAAGATATCACAAGCAAGAACATAGCATCAAGAAAACTATTCATTGGTCAATAGCACAACAAAGAACTTAGCAACGCGACAGTAGAGAGTGGAGAGGGAGGGAGACCAAACCGGACCTGAAAAAGAAAGTGCCCTAGTCGAGATGGTGTTGAGTAGATCCTGATCTTGGACGAAATAGCAGCGCAGATCCTGGGAACACAGTGTCGTACTAGCAGGTTCAAATATCCATCCATTGTCCACTACTACACAACTGACCTTTCGTCGATCGTCCAAAATGCCTTTAGTCTCGACGATTTCAGCGCCTGGGACTAAATAGAGCTTACCAACCGGGACTAAAGGTCCCTCACCAACGGCTCTGTTGTCAGGCGCTGTCGGGAGGGACCTTTAGTCCCGGTTGGTGCCACCGACCGGGACTAAAGATTTTGTCTCGGTCCGTGGCACCGACCGGGACTATAGGACTGGCTTTATTCCCGGTTGGTGTTACCAACCGGGATTAAAACCTCCCCCTATAAATTGAACCTCCCTCTTCTTCCTCCCATGTTCGAGCCCGAGCTTCCTTGTTCATGTTCTTGTTGCATGCTTGTTCTTCCATTGTTCTTGCTTGTCTCATCTCCGGCGATCAATCCACTTCAAACGCTTCTACGCCGTCGTCGATTTGTTTGAAAGGTTGCTAGCTTCATCCTCCTATGTTTTTGCAGCACTATATGTAAATCCATGTTGTATATGGCTATTTTATTTCATATTACTAGATCCAATCACTTTTCATGTTTGAATTTTTATGAACGATGCTAATTATAGTATCTAGAAAGTAGTATACACATATAATGTTTAGTTCTATTATAGACTTTTTAGGATACTTTTTACTTTAATTTGTTCATGTTCTCATTTTAAAATATTAAATAATGTTGATTCTTTGTAATTTTGAAACAAATTAATTTTAACTTTCAAAATTCTTCAAATTAATTTTATTTAGAGATAAAATTACACCTTTTAATAGAAAGATACAAATTTTATGATTTTGCTATCTTTTTATTAACGTCCACAAATTAATTTTATGAAATGATGAACCACTTATAAAATTTTGAACTCAATTAGACAAGGTTGTGCCGCGCTCTTTTCTCATGCATGGCTTTTAATTATGTGATATCATATAATGCAGATAATGACACGCCATTGGATGTACAATGCCGATCGCCGCTCCAGCGAGTTCATTGAGGACGTGCGAGAATTCTGCAGAGTGGCAGAGAAAAACAAGCGGGATGGTTTTATGTGCTGCCCATGTGCTGTGTGTATGAATTTGAAAGAATTTTGTAGCTCAAGAAGTATTCACTTGCACTTGTTCAAGTCGGGTTTCATGCCAAACTACATTTGTTGGACCAAGCACGGAGAGACCGGGGTTATGATGGAAGAAGGTGAAGAAGAACAAGCAGACCCTGACGATGTTTTTGCTTAATACTGTGACTTCGCGATGGAGGAAGGTGAAAAAGAGGCGGATGCAGAAAACAGTATCGCTGAAGATGATGATGCACTTGGTGATGTCATTCGCGACACACAGAGAGATTGTGAAAGTGAAAAGGAGAAGGCTAAGTTTGACCAAATTCTAGAGGATCACAAGAAGTTACTCTACCCGTCGGTCGAAGATGGGCAGAAAAAGCTAGGCATGACACTGGAGTTGTTACAGTAGAAGACAGAGAATAGTATATCTGACAAGGCATTTGGGAAATTACTGAAGATCCAAAAAAAGATGCTTCCGAAGCCTAATGAATTGCCCACCACTACATACGAAGTAAAAAAGATCATCTGCCCTTTAGGATTACAAATCAAGAAGATACATGCATGTCCTAATGACTGCATCCTGTACCGTGGCGAGCACGAGAATTTAGATGAATGCCCTGTTTGCCATGCGTCACGGTACAAGATCTTGCGAGATGATCCTGACGATGTTGAGGATGAAGAACGTCCGAAGAAGAGAATCCCTGCCAAGGTTATGTGGTATGCTCCAATAATTCCATGCCTAAAACGACTGTTCAGAAACAAGGAGCACGCAAAGTTGTTGCGATGGCACAAAGAAGACCATAAGGTGGACAACATGTTGAGACACCCTGCAGATGGGTCCTAGTGGAGAGAAATAGATAGAGAATTCCCGGACTTTACAGACGATGCAAGAAACCTAAGGTTCACATTGAGTACGGATGTATTTTAATCCTTTTAGGGACCAGAGCTCTAGTCATAGCACTTGGCTCGTTACTCTATATATCTACAACCTTCCTCCATGGTTATGCATGAAGCGGAAGTTCATTATGATGTCGGTGCTCATCCAAGGCCCGAAGCAACCTGGCAATGACATCGATGTCTACCTAAGGCCATTAGTTGAGGAACTACAGCTGCTATGGAGCAAACCAGGTGTGCGTGTGTGGGATGAGTACAAACAGGAAGAATTCGACCTGCGAGCATTGTTGTTCGTGACAATCAATAATTGGCCAGCTCTAAGTAATCTTTCAAGACAAACAAATAAGGGATATAATACATGCACCCATTGTTTTGGTGACCTTGAGGCTGTCTATTTAAAAAAATATCAAAAGGTCGTGTACCTTGGCTATCGTCGATTTCTTACTAAGAACCACCAGTTGAGAAAGAAAGGCAAACATTTTAAAGGTACGGCAGAACACCGGTCCAAGCCAGGCAACCAAGATGGGGCAGAGGTATTCAAGATGGTTAAGGATTTGAAAGTAGTGTTTGGAAAGGGACAAGGCAGTGAACCTGTTCCGAAAGACGCTTCGGGGCGCGCCCCAATGTGGAAAAAGAAGTCAATATTTTGGGAGCTATCATATTAGAAAGACCTTAAGATGCACCTGACAAAGAATCTTTGTGTCAATCTCCTAGGGTTCATGGGTGTGTTTGGAAAGCCTAAGGATACCCTTGAGGCACGAGAGGACTTGAAGAGCATAAAAGAACGAGACAACCTGCATTCAGAGAAGACAGATGATGGACGCCATTACTTAAGACCTGCTAGCTACACTCTTAGCAATGAGGAGAAGGAAAGCATGTTTGAGTGCCTAAGCAGCATCAAAGTTCCATCTGGGTTCTCCTCCAATATAAAGCGTATAATAAATGTGCCGGAGAAGAAATTTGTCAACTTAAAATCGCACGACTGCCACGTGATTATGACGCAACTGCTTCCGGTTGCCTTAAGAGGAATTCTACCTCCACGTGTACGTCTGGCCACCGTGAAGTTGTGTGCATTCCTCAATGCAATTTCTCAGAAGGCAATCAATCTTTTTGATGTAGCTACTCTACAGAATGATGTGGTTCAATGTCTTGTCAGCTTTGAGTTGGTGTTCCCTCCATCCTTCTTTGATATCATGACACATCTCCTAGTTCATCTGGTCAAAGAGATTATTATCCTGGGTCCTGTGTTCCTACACAACATGTTTCCCTTAGAGAGATTTATGGGTGTACTGAAAAAATATGTTCACCAGTGGGGTCGGCTAGAAGGAAGTATTGCCAAGGGATACGTGACAGAGGAGGTCATTAAGTTCTGTGTGGACTTCATTCCTGACCTTGACCCGATTGGTCTTCCTGAATCACGGTATGAGGGGAGACTTGGTGGAAAGGGTATACTAGGAAAGAAAACATATATCAGCCAGGGTGATGATTCTTTCAATAAAGCGCACTACACAGTTCTTCGAAACTCCACTGTGGTGGAACCGTATATTGAGAAACACATGAATTTTGTACGATCCGAGAATCCTAGGAAGAATGACGCTTGGATTATGCGTCATCACATGGAAACATTCAGTGATTGGTTGCAAAAAAATGTCAGGGTGATAAAACTATTGGAGATGAACTGTATTTGTTGGCTAGGCAACCAGCATGGCACGTCCTCACGTACAAAGGGTACGAGATAAATGAAAATATATTTTACACCGTATCCCAAGATAAAAAGAGTACCAACCAAAATAGTGGTGTCCGCGTGGATGCTACGGAACCGAATGAGAACATACACACATATTATGGTCGCATAGAGGAGATTTGGGAACTAGACTATGCACATAATTTTAAAGTCCCTCTATTCCGATGCCAATGAGTGAAGATGAACGTAGGGGTATCAGTCGATAAGGAGTACGGAATAACAATAGTGGACCTCAACAATATTGGGTATAGAAATGATCCATTCGTCCTTGCTGCTGATGTGAATCAGGTGTTCTATGTGAAAGACATGTCTACAAAACCCAAGAGAGGGAAACACGACGAGAAAAAAACCAACGAGCCAAAGCGCCACATAGTTCTTACAAGGAAACAAAACATCGTGGGAATTGAAGACAAGTCAGACGTGTCAAAGGATTATGAAAATGATGAATGAATCCCACCCTTCTGTGTGGTCAAAGACCCAAGCATCCTGGTCGCTGCTGAGGACACTCCATGGTCACGGAATGATCATAACCAAAGGCATTACGTCAAGAAAAAGTTTACCACTGTGCCCTCTTGATATAGGTAGTGAACTCAAATTAATAATGTGTATTTGACATCTTGTGTAATATAATTGTAACATTATGTGTTGAAAATTCAAATTTGAGTGGTTCAAACTTTGCTATATGTGGGAATTGTGGATTTTCAACTACACTTTGCCAACACTTTGTCAAATGCAAAAATGGTCTATATATGAAATGTAGATCTTGATGAGTGGAACAATATTGGTATTCATGACTTTTCTAGTCGAGACCATCCAGGGTTCCGAAAACCGACGTTTGGCTATGAATTCTTTCAAAATTCAAAATTGAGTGGTTCAAACTTTTGCAAATGAAAAGTTGACCATTATATCAAATGTAGGTCTTGATGAGTGCAACAAACTTTGTATTCACGAGTTTTCCATTCGAGACCATCCAAGGTTCGGTCAAAGTGTGTGTTTCTAAAAACCATTGTTTTGACTTTGGTCAAACTTGGTCAAATGATCCATTTGATGACTTCAAATGAAAAACTTTTGAATACCAAGTTGTTAGAGCTCATCAAGATCTACATTTGATACATGTACCATATTTTCATCTAGATAAATTTTAGCAAGTCCCAGTCATATGTTTTCAAAACCGAAGACGGGTTTTGGTCAAACTTGGTCAAATGACAAACTAAATGACTTGAAATGAAAAACTTTGGAATAACAAGGTGTTAGAGCTAATCAAGATCCAAACTTTTTATATAGACCATTTTTCTATTTGAAAAAATTTAGATAAACAATACTCACCAAATCTTAAATCTCACACAAACTATATGAAACTATATGTGGGAATTGTGGATTTTCAACTACACTTTTCCAACACTTTGTCAAATGCAAAAATGGTCTATATATGAAATGTAGATCTTGATGAGTGGAACAATATTGGTATTTATGACTTTTCCAGTCGAGACCATCCAGGGTTCCGAAAACCGGTGTTTGGCTATGAATTCTTTCAAAATTCAAAATTGAGTGGTTCAAACTTTTGCAAATGAAAAGTTGACCATTAGACCAAATGTAGGTCTTGATGAGTGCAACAAACTTTGTATTCACGAGTTTTCCATTCGAGACCATCTAGGGTTCGGTCAAAGTGTGTGTTTCTAAAAACCATTGTTTTGACTTTGGTCAAACTTGGTCAAATGACCCATTTGATGACTTCAAATGAAAAACTTTTGAATGCTAAGTTGTTAGAGCTCATCAAGATCTACATTTGATACATGGACCATATTTTCATCTGGATAAATTTTAGCAAGTCCCAGGCAGATGTTTTCAAAACCGAAGACGGGTTTTGGTCAAACTTGGTCAAATGACAGACTACATGACTTGAAATGAAAAACTTTGGAATACCAAGTTGTTAGAGCTCATCAAGATCCAAACTTTTTATATAGACCATTTTTCTATTTGAAAAAGTTTAGATAAACAATACTCACCAAATCTTAAATCTCACACAAACTATATGAAACTATATGTGGGAATTATGGATTTTCAACTACACTTTGCCAACACTTTGTCAAATGCAAAACATGTCTATATATGAAATGTATATATTCATGAGTGGAACAATATTGGTATTCATGACTTTTCCAGTCGAGACCATCCAGGGTTCCGAAAACTGACGTTTGGCTATGAATTCTTTCAAAATTCAAAATTGAGTGGTTCAAACTTTTGCAAATGAAACGTTGACCATTAGACCAAATGTAGGTCCTGATGAGTGCAACAAACTTTGTATTCATGAGTTTTCCATTCGAGACCATCCAGGGTTCGGTCAAAGTGTGTGTTTCTAAAAACCATTGTTTTGACTTTGATCAAACTTGGTCAAATGACCCATTTGATGACTTCAAATGTAAAACTTTTGAATACCAAGTTGTTAGAGCTCATCAAGATCTACATTTGATACATGGACCACATTTTCATCTAGATAAATTTTAGCAAGTCCCAGGCATATGTTTTCAAAACCAAAGACGAGTTTTGGTCAAACTTGGTCAAATGACAGACTAAATGACTTGAAATGAAAAACTTTGGAATACCAAGTTGTTAGAGCTCATCAAGATCCAAACTTTTTATATAGACTATTTTTTCTATTTGAAAAAGTTTAGATAAACAATACTCACCAAATCTTAAATCTCACACAAACTATATGAAACTATATGTGGGAATTGTGGATTTTCAACTACACTTTGCCAACACTTTGTCAAATGCAAAAATGGTCTATATATGAAATGTATATCTTGATGAGTGGAACAATATTGGTATTAATGACTTTTCCAGTCGAGACCATCCAGGGTTTCGAAAATCGGTGTTTGGCTATGAATTCTTTCAAAATTCAAAATTGAGTGGTTCAAACTTTTGCAAAAGAAAAGTTGACCATTAGACCAAATGTAGGTCTTGATGAGTGCAACAAACTTTGTATTCACGAGTTTTCCATTCGAGACCATCCAGGGTTCGGTCAAAGTGTGTGTTTCTAAAAACCATTGTTTTGACTTTGATCAAACTTGGTCAAATGACCTATTTGATGACTTCAAATGAAAAACTTTTGAATACCAAGTTGTTAGAGCTCATCAAGATATACATTTGATACATGGACCATATTTTCATCTGGATAAATTTTAGCAAGTCCTAGGCATATGTTTTTAAAACCGAAGACGGGTTTTGGTCAAACTTGGTCAAATGACAGACTAAATGACTTGAAATGAAAAACTTTGGAATACCAAGTTGTTAGAGCTCATCAAGATCCAAACTTTTTATATAGACCATTTTTCTATTTGAAAAAGTTTAGATAAACAGTACTCACCAAATCTTAAATCTCACACAAACTATATGAAACTATATGTGGGAATTATGGATTTTCAACTACACTTTGCCAACACTTTGTCAAATGCAAAACATGTCTATATATGAAATGTAGATCTTGATGAGTGGAACAATATTGATATTCATGACTTTTCCAGTCGAGACCATCCAGGGTTCCAAAAACCGGTGTTTGGCTATGAATTCTTTCAAAATTCAAAATTGAGTGGTTCAAACTTTTGCAAATGAAAAGTTGACCATTAGACCAAATATAGGTCTTGATGAGTGCAACAAACTTTGTATTCACGAGTTTTCCATTCGAGAGCATCCAGGGTTTCAAAAACCGACGTGTATCTCTAAAAATTTTAAATTTTAAAATTTAGACAATTAATGTCGCGCATTTGGATAATTATTATTGAAGAAACAAAAGTTTAACGTCCAAATTACCCAAAAACAAAGTTTCTGTCGAAAGCAAACAATTATATATATTTTAATTGCCCATTATATTTTTACATTAACACAATATTAATTATAAATAACATTTATTTTGGATAATATGAAATATTTGAACAACCAATGTGTTTAGAATTTTTGTAATGCACAATAGAGTCAAACTAAACTAATGTGTATTTTTGAAAAAAAATTATCATAAATATTTAATTTACTATGCATTTAGAAAGATGAAAGGAAAAATAGGTGAAAAATAAAATTCATCAAATTCTGGCGCCTAAACAGGCGCCATAATTTGATGGAATGACCTTTAGTCCCGGGCCTAGCCACCGCCCGGGACTAAAGGGTGTTTAGTCCCGGTTCCAGCCACGAACCGGGACTAAAGGTCTCACCCTTTAGTCCTGGTTCGTGGCTAGAACCGGGACTAAAGACCCTTTAGTCCCGGGCGGTGGCCAGGTCCGGGACTAAAGGTGCCCTTGCATATAAAGGCAGGGCGTCCTTCCTCCTCCTCCCCCACCTGCCGAGCGCCGCCCGAGATCGAGGAACCACCGCGCCCCGAGAGCACCGCCGCCCCGAGGAACCGCGCGCCCGCCAGCACCGCCGCCGCGCGTCTTCGTCGCCGCCGCCGTCCCCGCGCACCGCCACCCGCCGCCGCCGCCGCCGTCCCCGCGCACCGCCGCCACCGGCCCACCTGCGCCCGCACACGTACGGCGCGGCCACCGACGACCACCGCGCGCGCGGCTGTAGAGGTGTTGTGCCTCCGCGCGCCCAACTGCATGATGCTTTTTTTTAATAATGAGATGAACATTTAGTTAGAATATATATAGTATTTATATTTTTTCTAGTTTAATATGTATTTAGTTGAAATCAAGTCTTTATGTATTTATGTATAGTATTTATATAGTATTTATATAAAAAGATAGCAAATGTATTTAGTTAGAATAATATAGTATTTATATAGTATTTATGTAATGAGATGAAAATTTAGTTAGAATATATATAGTATTTATATTTTTTCTAGTTTAATATGTATTTAGTTGAAATCAAGTCTTTATGTATTTATGTATAGTATTTATATAGTATTTATATAAAAAGATAGCAAATGTATTTAGTTAGAATAATATAGTATTTATATAGTATTTATGTAATGAGATGAAAATTTAGTTAGAATAATAACTTATAAAATTTCTTGTTTAATATGTATTTAGTTGCAATGTTTAAAATAACCTAAATTTCTAGTTTTATTATAACAATGTATTTAGGTTATTAGTTGCAATGTTTAATATGTATTTATTATCTTTATGAAATAATATGTATTTAGAGGGTAATTTAGATTCTTTATGAAATAATATGTATCTTTCATAATGACAAAGTTAGGTAATTTAGATGCAATGTTAGGGTGTTAATTTAAATTATGTTTCATAATAGCCAACGTGAGTAATTTGAAAACAAATTTAGAGGGTTATTTTGAATTATTTTGCATAATAGCAGATGTGGATAATTAATATATAAATATAAGGGGTTATTTTAACTTATCTTTTAATAATTAATATTTAGGGATAATTAGGGATACACACACTAACACACACACTAAACCCTAAGCCCTAATTGACGTCACACATACACACATATTTTTGCAGAAATGGCCGACCCGAGAGAAGACGAAGAAATATTGTTGAACATGATCCGCGGTAGCGCTGAAGAAGGTCGTTATGACGATCTCGAAGGCGATGAGAACCCTGAGGGCATCGATGATGGTTCTCAGTACTTGGTCGACCCGAATGACCAAGACAATGTTGGCGAGATCTGTAATATATGTGGCCTCCTATGTTTATATACATGAAATTCAAAAAAATTCCTTTATTAATTTTTTTGTTTCTGCCTACATAGCCCTCTGTCTCAACGACAACCATAGGGACTAGCAGAAAAGTACAAGGCCCGAAGAAGCCGATGGAGGGCCGGTTGGTTATCACGGATTTCGATAAGGGAACAGGCCAGCCACGTGGACCCCATGCAAGGGCCTTTGTCAACCACTTAGGGTACCTTGCCCGGGATAGGATCCCGATCAATGCCCGTGAATGGAAGAAAAATAAGCAACACCCAGAAATCAGTTATGTCTCCGACTGTGACAAGGAACTAGTTTGGGGTGACGTGTTGCAACATTTCACGCTAGACACAAACAATGAGCAGTGGAAGGAAAGAGTTCGGGATTGGTCTATGAAGAAGATGGCCACACAATTCCAGTGCTTTAAGAAGAATCTATACAACGACTATATCAAGAAGAACAAGACTCCGGATTTCAACTGTAAGCACTTAGTCAAGCTGCGGCCGTTTTGGGACGAGTTTGTACAGTTCAAGACGTCGGAACAGGGTCAGGAACGATCGAGAAGGAACCAAGAGAATGCCCGACACAAGACCTACCACCATACGACGGGATCAGGTGGCTACCCTACTGCCATTCCTAAGTGGGAAAAAGCCGAGCAAGAGCTAATTGACAGGGGGTTGGTGCCAGAATCCCACGACTGGCCCGAGCGCGCCAAGCACTGGTTTTTCGCTCATGGAGGCCGCCTAGACCTAGAGACTGGAAAGGTCATGTACGGGGAACGCATCCAAGCTGTAGCAGAAAGATTTCATCAAGCCCGCTCCGTCGCTCAAAGTGGAGAGTGGCAGCCGAACAGAGATAAAGATGAGCTGACATACGCCCTGGGGAACCCTGAGCATGGTGGACGGACGAGAGGCTATGGCTCCGTGTCATGGGAGCATGCCTTCCCTCAGGACAGAGAAACTTATAGAAGCCGCCAGAGAAAGAAGGAAGAGGACAGGGAACGACTACGCAAGTTGGAGGAGGCTGTTATGAAGACCAGTGAAGTGGCTCGTAAGGCACTAGAGCGGGAGGAAGCGCTTAAGGCCACTATGAATGAGCAAATCAGAAAGGCCATGGAGAAAGTTATAAGTTCCTGCCTCCAGAGCTTGTCACAGCCGGCCGCCAACATCAGCACCGACTTAGCTCAGTTGAAAAGCAGTTGTGCTTCTACGGAGGTGCCTGTGAGGCAAGATGATGACACAGAGATGCGCTTCCCGGTGGATGACGTCACCGCTCCGTTGACGTCCTGTGAGCTGCATATTCCGGAGGGGAATGCCACAGTCAAGGTGGCTACCGGTGTTGTATCTCCTATCGACCCCACCAAGACACCAAGGATCCACTCGGTCGCAATACCACCCGGATATGCTAGTGTCTCAGTGGATAGAGTGGTCAGAGGCCATGAAAATGTGGCTCTGGATATTGAAGGTGGTGATGGGGAGAAGACCCTAGGTGAAGCGGAGAAGACATTCATATGTTGGAAGAAACGGTACATCATTATTCCTGGGGCGCCGCCACCACAACCGAACCCTAGGTGTGGATGTTTGTGAACGCAATTAGTTTTCAATAATTATGTACTGTATCTAATTACGGTTCACTCATGTATATACCTTGTTCGTTTTTTTTTCAAATCCAGGACCTCCCCAAGTCCGTATATCCATTCACCACATGACCACAGTGCCGTGGGACAGGACGACGACAACGATTTCATACAAGACAAGGCTGCATCCCCACCGCTGGCCGTATCTCCTCCACGACATACTCCAATGCCGCCAGCGGCCCAATCTCCTCCACAACAGCAAGCTCCAACCGCACCGCCGCCGCCTCCACCAATGCCGACAACGGCCGCCTCATCGGCACCGGCTGGTCCATCGAGGAACAAGAGGGCCGCTCGCCCACAGAGATCGGTCCCACCACCTCCGCCGAAGAAACAAGCTGTGGTCACAAAGATCCCAAAGATGGCAAAGCTTTCATACGAGAAGACTGATGAAGAACTTAATGCTTCAGTCAATGCAGAAGTGAAAGCGTTCTTCGAAAAGACCAAAGCTGACGCACAAGCAAAGCAAGAGAAGCCATACCTAATGTATCCTCGGAGAAAGCTACGTCAAGTGGTGCAGTCTATGCAAGACGAGAAGCGTGCCGCTAGTAAAAAACCAGCGCCGCCACTATCAGACTATGACTGTACTATCACAAAGAAAATCAAGGAGGACAAAAGGAAACAGAAGGCGGCCGAGAAAGATGTTGCACAGCTCGGGCAACAAGCGCAGCAATCAGTGCCGCCACTAGTGGTTGAGAATCAATATGGTTCCAACATGAACTTGATGCAAATGTCGATACCTGATGATGTGGACTTAGATGAACTCGCCAAGTGGATGCATGCGACTGGGCTTTCCTTAGAACAACTTCTCGGTCGGGAGGAACTGACAACTGGTAAAGAGTCCGAAGTTGTTGATGAATGGCGGAGGAAGTACGTATATGGTAGGAGTCTATGCGACCCTGCAAAGGTAAAAAATCTTGGTACACAAATGTACAAGCTGCACGAGTACTACTTGAGATTCTGTGCACAACATCAAATTGAACAATATCTGGGCGTCCAAGTCAGAGACCGTCACTACTTCCGTGGAGATGACGTCATCTGAGTAGAGTTTAGTGAAGTACACCAGCTTCTCTATATGGATGCTCTTGACAAATCTCTCATAAGCTGCTACTGTCTGTAAGTGATTCTTCCTTTTAATCAATAATCCCACTCTAGCATATGTACGTATTCGTAATAACTATGCTCACGATGTGCAGACACATGATGAGAGAACTCAGATTGAAATAAGACGATCGAATTGGTTTTATCGATCCGTATGTCGTGTACAAGGACACAAAGACTAAAGATCCATTCAATCTGAAGATCAAGGAAATGGAGAAAAACCTCCGGAGGTTCTTTTATAACCAAAGGCATAAGGAGTTGATACTCTTCCCTTACAATATGGGGTAAAGTGTTGTGTTATATCATGTCTTAGTCAATCCAACGTTAATATATATATATATATATATATATATATATATATATATATATATATATATATATATATATATAAGTTGACTCTATAAACAAATGCAGGGATCACTGGATACTCATTGAGATTAAGATAAAGGAACAAACTATAAATGTGTGGGACTCAATGAGAAAAGAGCTGGCAATGTACCAAGACATGATAGACATGATCCAGAGGTAAATTCTATCATTCTTTAAATATCGATGCCTGCTCCTTTACTTTACTATGCTATACCTAATCAACGATCGACTTATTGGGCAGGGCTTAGGCTTGGCTACAACAAAGATATCGTATGGATCTGAAAGTGCCACTTCCCCCTCCTATTCTACATAAGTGGGTGTCCAGACAACCGTACGGAACCAATTTATGTGGATACTACGTTTGCGAGTACATTCGGTGTAGCAAATTTACACCTGCTAAAGAGATACTAAAAGTAAGTAACATGTGTATACAGTAAATTCATATCTTATTTATTTGTTGAAACTAAATAAATCTTATGTATATTAATATCTTTTCCTTTAATTAATGTAAATGGAAGGAGTGGGAATTGAAAGAACAAGTGTTCAACCACACAATACTCGTCGCAATCTAGGAGACGATCGCAGGTTTCATCAACGATCATGTCATCCCGGAAGACGGCGAGTTCTACCACAACCCTAGGTTAGATTTGAAGAGTCCAAACAAGAACGAACACTTGTATGAGCTTTGAGTGGCGGGCAAATATTTGTGTAACTCATTAACCGACGGCCGAACACTTATATATATATATATATATATATATATATATATATATATATATATATATATATATATATATATATATATATATATATATATATATATATATATATATATATATAGTTTCATACTTTATTTGTGTGCAATAATAACGCTCTCGTATAGGTGCAACGTATAAGAATAATAGCAACGAACAATAAATTGGAAAACAATATAACTGAAAACCAAAATCAATAATAGCAACGACCACTGCTGCGCCACGTCGATGCCTGGCAGCACCTTTAGTCCCGGTTGGTATTACCAACCGGGACTAAAGGTCTCCCTTTAGTCTCGGGCTTGCGAACCGGGACTAAAGGTGGGACATTTAGTCCCGAAACCTTAGTCCCGGCTCGCAGCCCGGGACTAGAGGTGCTTTTGGACCGGGACTAAAGGCCCGTTGTGCAGCAGTGGTCGTAAGGTAAGCAAAACGAGAGGGGAGGAAGGGAATTGAGAGGAGAAGATCCGCACCTCAGGACCTAGAGCTGCCACCGTCTCCCTCGATGCCGGCAGGAACCGATGCCGCCGCCGTGGTGTACCCAAACCCTAACAAGGGAAACAGGGTGAGGAGAAGGGTATGGAGGTGGGGATGAGGTCGAGGAGGAGACGGAGGTCACGTACCTGTATCAAGTGCGAGCGGTGGTGGCTCCCTCGCTAGCAGACCTGGCGGCGGAGTCGCGGTCGGGAGCGGTGGCGGTGGCGGAGTCGCCGGGAGCGACTCGCGCAAGTCGCGAGAAGAAGCGACGCCAATTCCCGGTCTTGGGTGAGGATATTTCTTTCTCCCTTGGATAGGCTTGGGTGGAGCGGGTTTTTCTCCAACCCGGCGCCACCCAGATGCAGTTTCTGTGCATCCACGTGGTTGGAACCCCGGCGTGGTTTGGCTTCCATGTTAGGCCGGGATCCACTCCAATCCCCGCTGATCCAAGGCTATGCAAACAAAGCCTTAGGGTCCGTTCGGTTACGAGGTTCCCGGTCCTTCCTGGCCGGGACAGGTTCCGGACGTGTAGAAAATAACGAAAAAACAGCGAGGCCAGGAATCGAACCCATATAACCGAACGAGGCCTTAAGGAGCTGTTTTAATCCGTTTGGGGGGGGGGGGGGGGGGGGGGCACAGAGAAGCTGCTGCTACTATTTATCTCTAACCATGGTGTTTATCTTGCTCCATGTACAGCACAATATATATGCATCTGCAGATATCCTGCTATTGTTTGAGATTCCGAAAGGTACTAGTAGTGCTTTGTTCGCCAACTTGGACAAGCCACAAGCAGCAGGCGGCAGATGCATGCATGCCCAACTCGTTACCACGTCAACGCCCTCCCATGACCATCCGATTTGGCAAACGCACGGCTCAGATCACGTGCCCCACGCGTCCACCAGCCATTCAGCAAGGCACGTCGCTCGGAGGCCATCGCCTCCGGCAGACCGGCACACGCCCAGGTGGCTTCATGTACATATATACCAACGCCCGATCCCCTGCCGAGTCCAGACCATGGCGCCGCTGTCGTCTCGCACGCCGTGGACGACGACGACGCTGCTGCTCGCTCTGCTTCTCATCGTCGTGACCCCGGCGACTTACGTTGTGGCGCTACTGCCGCCTTATTTCGACGCCTGCGAGAACATCGGGCCTCCCCTGATCGGCGTCGACCTGGGGACCACCTACTCGCGCGTCGGCGTCTACCGGAACGGCCGGGTGGAGAAGATCATCGTCATCGCCAACGACCAGCAGGGCAACCGGACCACCCCGTCCTGGCTGCTCTCCACCGCTGCCAACGGCGACCCCAATAAGCGGCCCATCGTCGCGCGCCAGCTCAGCCCCATGGAGATCGTCCGCGCCGTGGCGCTCGCCAGGGCGAAGGAGACGGCGGAGGCGTACCTCGGCGAGAAGGTCGTGGGCGCCATGGTCACCGTCCCGGCCTACTTCAACGACGCGCAGCGCTGGGCCACGAAGCGCGCCGGCGACGTCCTCGCGGGCCTCCCCGTGCTCCGCATCGTCAACGAGTCCATCGCGGCCTCCATGGCCTACGGCGGCGTGGCCAACAAGGGTGGCGGCGGCGACGCCGTCGCCGAGCGGAAGGTCCTCGTCTTCGACCTCGGCGGCGCCACGCTCGACGTCAGCGTCCTGGCCGTCGACCGCCACGGCTACCTTGAGACGCTCGCCACCAGTGGCGACTCACGCCTTGGTGGCGAGGACTTCGACCGGCGCGTGGTGGACTACTTCGTCGGGCTCGTCAAGCGCAGGCACGGCCAGGACATCGCCGGCGACGCGAGCGCAATGGCGAAGCTGCGGCGCGAGTGCGAGCGCGCCAAGCGCGCGCTCAGCAGCCAGCGCCAGGTGCGCGTGGAGGTTGAGAAGATGGTGGACGGCGTCGACCTGTCGGAGCAGCTCACCAGGGCGCGGATCGAGAAGCTCAACGCCGACCTGTTCTGGAAGACGATGGTGCTGGTCAGGAAGGCCTTGGCGGACGCCGGGCTGAGCAAGGCTGACATCGACGACATCGTGCTGGTCGGCAGCAGCACCTGGATTCCCAAGGTACAGCAGCTGCTGAAGGACTACTTCGACGGCAAGGAGCCCACCAGTATTGGGCAGTGGTGGAGCCAGGATTTTTATGGAGCCCGGTGAGACACAACGTAATACTTACACATATATAGAGCATTGGACATAACATCGAATATGGCTGAAAGATAGGATAGCAGAAAGTTTGTTCTGCAATTGTTGAGTGGCTCTACAGACTACACAACTCCTGTGACCAATTAGCATATAGTTTTTTTTGGTATAAACATCTGACCAATTAGCAAATTAAACAACCTGCTTGATGTGCTGGCTTAATGTGTTCACGAGGTGAGCCCGGCCACCGGCCCAGGTGGCCGGGCCTTGGCGCCGCCAGTGGTACTGGGGGCGTCAACCCCGTCGAGGCCGTCGTGTACGGCGCCGCCATCCAGGGAGGCATCCTCTCTGCGGCCACGACGTCGACGAGAAGATAACCAGGGAGACATCAAGGGAGCCCAGAAGGAAACCGCGCCAGACCGCGGAGTTTTCCTAACGTGTTGTGTTGGTACAAAGAATGCGAGATGTGTCAGCACAGATATAATACAGTTTTGCTATATTGTGTCCGGTGAAAATCTTGTCCCACACACTCGAATTTGTTTTCTTTCCTTTTCTGTCTTCTTCTTCCGAGAGTACTAGTACGCAGGGAGGGAATCAACTAAATCTTAGAGACCTCATCCATATTCCAGTAGACTCGTTGTGATTCGGTATGGCTAGCGCCCGCCCACGTCCGGATGCCTGTGCCTCACGCGTGCCCGCGCGCACTCATGAACCCGCACCTCCTCTGTGCTCCTGATCGGAGGCCCACACCCCCTCCGCGTCTCCCATTCGGACGCCCGCACTCCCTCTACTTCCCCACCTGCGCTGCCTCCACATCCCACACCCGCGCCACCATCTCCCTCGACTGCGTCGTCCCAGAAGGCCAGGCGCCAAAGCTGCTGGTGACCACGATAGGGCCATGGTGCCGATCAGGGAGTTTGCGGACAAGAACGTGGTGGCCAGCCACCGACTCCATTGCAACATGTGCAACACCAGATCTACTTTTAAAACATTCAGACGAAACATTTATAACATACGTCTAAAGACAGATGAAACATTTGAAATATGCGTGTGTAGCCCATTGCAACATGAGCAAACACCAAGATCTACTTTTTTGAAACATGCAAATGAAATATTTACAACATATATCTGCAGACATATAGAACACTTGCAACATGCATGTGTAGCACATTGCAATATGTGCAACACCAAGATTTACTTTTAAAACATCCAAATGAAACATTTACATCATACGTCTGAAAAACCTGAAACATAGGCGTGCAACATGCACATTTTGTTATTGCAACATATGCAACATCCGAGATCTACGTTTGCAACACCTAGACGAAACACTTGAAACAAAAGTCTGAAATGCCTGAAATACTTGAAACACAGCTAAAGGGTCGAGATGGCGGACTAGAGGGGGGGTTGAATAGTCATTTCTAAAATTAGTCGCGTCGGCAAACCGAAACAAATGCGGAATTAAAACTATCGGTCTAGCCAAGACTACACCCCTCTATCTAAGTTCACAAGAACCTCACAAAGATCCTAATTATGTAACTAAGGTGCTTTCCTTAGCAAGAACTCTCCTAAATAATTCTAGAGCAAGGTCACACAAACCTATGCACTAGTACTTTAGCAATACCGGGGAGTCCTCACTCGTGCGCACCCAGAAAGAACTTCCCAGTCGGTCACCCATCGCTCCAGGCCAAGCACGCTTAACTTTGGAGTTCTTTCGAGATGGGCTTCCGAAAAAGAAGTTGCAACTTGTTAGTATGAGTATCCTATTAATCCTGTTAAGCCCTGGGCTGGGATGTTACATCCTCACCCCCTTAAGAGACCGACGTCCTCGTCGGTCAATCCCAAGCCAGGAACGTCCTCTCTTGGCCACGTCCGTGTGTCCAGTGCCAGCGCATGTGCCATGCTGTGTGACCACTCTGAGTCCACACCAGCCATGCGCACCATGCCTGTGCAACTGCGATACACGTGCCCGTGAAACCGCGAGAGTCGGCTCTGATACCATTCTGTAACGTCCCGCCTCCTCGAGGCCGGGCCCGCTTACATCTGGCCGCTTTTCTAGGATATAGACTGCCCTCACAGACCAACACAAGTCTTTTCTGCGCACTTTGTCCTCACTCGTGCGCACCCGGAAAGAACTTCCCAGTCGGTCACCCATCGCTCCAGGCCAAGCACGCTTAACTTTGGAGTTCTTTCGAGATGGGCTTCCAGAAAAGAAGTTGCAACTTGTTAGTATGAGTATCCTATTAATCCTGTTAAGCCCTAGGCTGGGATGTTACAAGCAACTACACAAGCACAAGTATATGAATGTAAATACAAGCTTGTGAATCGAAAGCAAACCATCGAGAAGATGTACACAATGTTGACACGGCGGTTTTTCACTGAGGTTCACTTGGTTGCCACCAAGCTAGTCCCCGTTGTGGCGATACACCCACTTGATGGATCACGAGCTAATTGACAATTAAGAGTCAAACCCTCAGCGGGTGCCGCACATCCACTCTCAAGATGGGGATCCTCTAAGCCATGAGCTTTACTAGAGTTGCTCTTCGCGATCCCCGCGGGGTGAGCACAATCCCCCTCACAAATTCTCCTCTAGAGCCACACACAATCTCCACGCGTGCTTCAACGGAGTCGCAAGCCACCAAGCTGTCTAGGAGGTGGCAACCTCTAAGAGTAACAAGCACCACCGGCTTGCAACTCGATCACCTAGCGCCACTCGATGCAATCCTCATGATGCAACGCACTAGAATCGCTCTCTCACTCGATCGGATGATCACTATCAAGCTCAAGTGAGTTAGAGGGCTCCCAAACACACCACCACAAGCCACCAAGGCCTAAGGGTGCTCAACTACCGGCCATGGCCGGCCACAACATCTATTTATAGCTCTACAACGAAATAGAGCCGTTGGAAACCCACTGGGTGTTTTTCGGGGGCGACAGACGCTGCACAGTAGCGTCCATCGCTCCTACGCGTGCCACGTGTCCCAGCGACCGAAATCCAACGGTCGACTTCCTTAGCAACAGACACGTCCGATGCTTCGCGGGCGCGTGTCTGTCGCACCGACAGACGCGGTCCAGTACGCTCCGCGCCGCGCTCGAACGCGACCGACAGACGCGGCTGAGCGTCTGTCACTGCCACCGCGCGCTCGCCCGAACGCGACAGACGCGGCCCGGCGTCCGTCGAAGCCGAGGCTCGTAGCGCTGCACACGCCACTCGCGACAGACGCTGACGTCAGCGTCTGTCGCTCGAGCATGGTCACGTCTGACGCACGCGCCATCACCGAGCAGCACTGCGCTGCTAGGGTAAGCCGACAGACACATGGCCCGGCGTCAGTCGTCCTGTGAGCCAGCGTCTGTCGCCTATATTTCATGCGAAATGTAACAGAACCGCCCAATTATACGAGATTAAGTAGAAAAATCATCCAACAGGAGGACAATTTAACAAACTTAAGCCCGTATAACCCGGTAGTCCGTGAAATCTCGACAGATTTCAAACCATTTCACACAACAGCCAAGATCGTACTAAGTTTAGCGGTCACCATCATAAGTTACATAAAAGTTCGCGGCATAAAATACATCGGAGTTTAAACATAGTTATTACAAACCAGGTTCGAATAAAAGTAGCGGAAGCAGTAGTTCAAATCACGCACACACACAGCGTTTTGAAATAAAGTGCCAGCTTGTGATCATCTCCAGCAAAAGCATCAGACGAGAAGTTGCGAATGACCATTGCCCATGGTCCTAAGCTTCGCCCATCGTAGGATAGAGGCAGTTGATACAATAGCCGTAATACATCTGCCCATCTGCAACAAGTGGGAACAAAGCCCTAAGTACGAGAAGGTACTCAGCTAGACTTACCCGACAGAACCAAAATAAAATGACACCAAGGATCATGATAGGCTTTCTGGTGGGGTAGCTGACTCATTTGCAAGAAAAGCATTTTCAACTTAACAATTCTTTTCTAAAAGTATACAGTAATTTAATCTTTATTACCCTGTCAACTATGTATGCATCTGTGCTAGAGTAATATATAATTAAGCAAGTAAGGATTACCAATGCTTATTAACAATAATTTCCATGTCATCTTCCACATAACTATCCAAGTGTTTCATCAATATTACTACGATGAAGTAGCTCAAGTCAAGTGTTCACTATCCAGTGAACGATGGCGATTCGAATCGATTATTAACCAGCTGGTAATTTATTCCTCACACAAACCTCACTCACCCGCTAAAGTGAGTTATTGGTCACCGAGTCAACCATTCAGGTAAAGTCGCGAGCTTGCTAGGAACCACATGTACCCGGGGGCCGCCCGACTGCTCTTTGGCCTTATCATCGTGCCCCCGTATCCTGCCACTACTGCTCCGGTACAGTGCGTTGCGGGCAATCCACTCGGCCCGAATAATCTCCTAGCTTCGCGGTCGAAAGGTACATTATTCGGCCAGCTAAATGTGAGGCATGCGTTCAACATGACTCGAGGCCCAACAACGGTCGGTCCTTAATCAACACAGACGGAAAACACTACAATCCAAAACCCTGCAAGTTTCCGTCCGGCCTCAGATTCATTTCGACACTTAGTTATTCTCATATGACATACTTTCACATAAATCCAGGTAATCCCCTATAGCTCGCGGATGACAGACAATCACCCGACTTCTACCGGTCTAAGCAAACTAAGCAATTATTGACCACGGACACCAGGGTGACAAGGATCGGTAAAGCAAGGTGAAACAAGGTATAATGCAGCAACGTTTGCAAACAACTCCTAAACGTAATGCATCAAATTAAGTAAAGTTAATAATAAATTATTTGCAAACCGGGAGAGAAATGCTCCGGGGCTTGCCTCTCTCAAAAGAGCTCGGACGGTGGTTGGGGCACTCTGGAAGATCTTCACCGACCTCCTCTTCGGCTTCGGTCGCCTCCTGCTCTTGCACCTCGGACTGCTCTTCCGGGTCCTCGGAAACTGCTACCGAGGTCACTTCCTGCGATCCTGTATGATGCAGAAGTATAAGTGCTCATGCCTAGGTGCATTGCAGGGATGACATGAGATGATGATGAATGAATGAGATGTAATGAGCATGTTACTTTATTTGGATTACATGGAACTTACGACGCTTCTAGAAGGTAGTCTACGTCATTCAAGAACATGTACTCAAAAACTATCACCACTAATCTCTACCATGCAAAGGCACACTGACACTTAAGATGCTTCAAAGATACACCAAAGCATAGTTTACTAACTAATCTTGCATTAAAGGTTGAGTGTAAACCCTAATTAGCACTATGCTTGAACAGCAACACATATTTTGGTAGCACAGAAAAATCTTAGAAAATTACAGTGGATTACTAACATCAATTCTAGCATGCCATAAAATTTTCATTGCATTTGGATTATTAGAACTGTCTATACAAAAATAACAAGCTAAGGCCTAAAAACGAGCATGAAAATACTTTGCATTATGAAAAGTATCAAACAATAGATTTAGTAATTTTCCTACTTTCTACACAGTAAATAATCACTATAGAAAAATTATTACTTGCATGTTTTATTCACATTTATTTAATTAACAAAAATAGCAAATACTAGTGATAGAAAGCATTTGAACTACACCTACACATTTTTCTACAGAACATGCATGATATATAATTTTCCTAGCAAGTACATGGAACAAAAAGATTAACAAACTTGGAATCACATTTTTCTGATTTTTCTATAATTTATTATCAATTTTTCAAGAAAACACCAATTCCAAGGATTAAATAAAATACTATAGAAAAGTAATGAAATATTGACATGCAATATTTTTATATTGTAGATCTGGTTCCAATGAGTCCATAGAAATTTATTTCACAATTTTTAGAGCTGAAATGACTACAAAAACATTTTCCAAAGTATGTTTCATCATGAATAATAAAAGAAAACAGAAATTGATTTTTCAATATTGGTACTGGGCCGGCCCGTGGGAGTCAACCGGCCCGTGGCTGTTCTCAGCCTGGTTCGCGCGCGCGGGGAAAGGTGAGCCGGCCTGCTCAGAGGCGCGGCCCATAGGGCGGTTGGCCCAGTGAAGACCGAAGGGGGGGAGAAGAACAGAGCGGCCTCGTCGGCGTTCGTGACCTCGACGTCGCGGCGGTGGCCGACGGCCAAACGGCCATTTCCGGCCACGTCCCGACCATCGAGCGAGCGCACAACGTTCGCAAGGAACTAGCGAACTCGAGGGGGGGGCTTGGAAGAACGGAGAGGGAGCGAGCGAGGCGGTGGGCGGGGCGCGAGCTCGGCGGTCCCGACGCGGTGGCGCGGCGGGGGCGGAGAAATGGAACCCTACCAGAGCGAGCAAGGTGATGGTGGCGCCCGTTCGAAGGAGAGGAGAAGGGGGCAGAGCTTCGTGCACGACCAATCGGACGGTGTAGGTCCACCGGCGTCGGAACACGACGGTGAAGGTGGGGGCTTGCGGTGGCGAGCGGCGTTCCCGCTCGGTTTCTCCGGAGGGAGGGAGAAGGGGAGCGAGTGAGTGGCGAGCGGGATGGAGACCAGGTGCCCGGGGCGATTTGAAGCGGAGCGCGAGCGCGGGTCCACGGCGGCCACGCGGGGGCGTCGCCGGCATGCGGCTGCCACGCGGCGGGCGTGTTCTGCCGCGGCACCAGCGAGCCGCGCGCGCGGGTGGGAAGAGGAAGGGGGCTGGCTTGGGCCGGGCCGAGGCGGGGGAGCGGGCGCGGGCGTGCGCGGGAGTGGTGCGGGCCGTTTCGGCCAGCGGGCCGAAACCGAGGCGACGACCTGCTTAGGTTAGGTTTTGATTTTTCAAATTTCTAAATTCAAACCAATTTCAAATACAATTTTCAAACCCTATTTTAAACAAGAAAAAGACCTTTTCTGGAAATGACCTAAAAATAAAAGTTGCTTAGAATTTAATTCTCTACAACTTTGATTAAGGGGCCAACTAAAAATTCTCAACAGATTTTGAATTGGAGAATGAAAGCTAAAATAGGGAGTATTTTTGAATATTTTCAGAATACATTTTTGAAACCAGTTTTTGACAAAACTTTGAGTAATTTAGTTGCTCCAAAAATTTGACCTATAATTCTAAGTGGTATAAAATTTATAGTTGCACAATTTTGATGAAAGGTAATTAGCACATTAACATATTACATCATGAATACCATTTTCCAAGCTTTTATTTCATTCAAGTTATAATATTACCATATATGATTATGGATGATATGAAATGTCATGCTTATGATTGCCATACAAAAGCTTGCGTAACACCTTTACTTGCTCCACTTGTTCCACCCTTTCACATATTACCGGGGTGTTACACGAACTCCACCTTTACTTGCTCCACTTGTTCCACCCTTTCACATATGAGCTATCCCAAGTATGTGTAACACTAAAGCACATGTTTTAGCTCAAGAAACTCCTCCGTGACTATGCCTCCACTTCTCAATATCAGCGTAAAGGAAAATAGTCATTTTAACTCCTCGAAAACGCCTGAATCCCGCCTCGCAAGCTCGGCGGGAGGGAGAGAGGAACCCAAACCCATCTCTACCGCTCAAACACCACCGTCTTCGCAAATGTGCCAACACCAACAAGTGATCACCACCTTGTGCACGTGTGTTAGCATTTCACAAATATTTTCTCCTAAGGGGTTAGGCACTCAACTAGCCTCGCCACTCGATCCTAGCACGTATGCAAAGTTAGATCGCTCAAGTGGTACTAGATGACCAATATGCAAACAAGTTGGCCCCTCTTAATAGTACGACCATCTATCCTAAACCCGGTCATCAACTTCTCTACACACCTATGACCGGTGAAATGAAGATACCCTAGGTTATACCTTTGCCTTGCGCATTCCACTCCATCTCCTCCGACGTTGATGTAACACATGCACCAACCATATCACAAATGATATGATCCACTTCATATCATCATGTGACCTTGGTCCATCGATCTTGACCTCACTTGCTCTTCACCGTTGTGTCGGTCCATCGACGTCAAGTCTTGCTCAAGCTTCACCGCCTCACGGTCTATCGCTCCAAAACCTCCGACTTGCCCTTCACACTTGCAACCGGTCCATCGAGCCAAGCCTCATCTTGATCTTTGCCACCTTGGTCACATGACTCTATGTCATGTCTCATATGTAATGAGCTTCTTCATGACACAATTACCTGTGGACTAATCCCTATGTATCTCACATTAAACACAATTAGTCCACCTAAGGTTGTCACTCAATTACCAAAACTAAACAAGGACCTTTCAACAGCGTTCGCCTGCATGGCCACAGCCTACCTGGTGGTGGTGGGGGACTGTGGTAGCCAACAAGCTCAGGTCAGGGGACGTCGAGAACAACGGCCCAGCATACACCTCCGCTGCAGGACTTCCCTTCCTGTCATGGTGTCTTGGGCTGGCCGTAAGAGATGATGTCCCGGTCGACGATGACCTTCTATTGGTGGCGCCAGGTTGGTGATGGCTGAAAGGTCCTACTGGCTAGAGGGGGTGAATAGCCTAATAAAATTATCTACAAATTACTAGAGCAAGATGTTAGTCAAATAATAAGTGAAGCTTTTTGCACTAGCTGTAGCCAAAGGTTGCAAGCCACATATCCCAACAATTCTAGTATGCTATGATGTCTATGTCAAACAATGGCTAAGTCACTATAACCTAAGTTAGTGAGCTTTCAAAGACTAGACTAAAGAGCCTCACTAACCAAACTACACAACAAACAAGCTAGCTCTCAAAACTAACTACACTAAAGGGTTTAGCTACACTAGAATGTAAATACAAGAGTGTAGGGTGATTTTACCGGCCATGGCAAGAGATGATGAATCAATCAATGAATATCAATGATCTGACGCTTGAATAGTGACCTACCAACGTCTAGTCACTCCACTGAGCTAGAGTGAGGTCACCATGCACCTTTGCCCGAACCAAGGGGCAAGCACTGGACGCGTCCAGTCACCCTATGACCAGCGCAAACAACTCCTTTCTCAATACCCTTGCTTCTAAGTGCCAACACCAAAGTGTCTCACCACTTGTGCACGTGTGTTAACATTTTCATAAGCATTTTCAAGGGTTAAATGTTAGCACACTAGGTCCCTAAATGCATATACAATTGCAATTTCACCTAGTGGCACTCGATAACCAATTAACCGAAGATTTCCCCTCTTTATAGTACAGCTATCGATCCTAAACACATTCATACCCTCTATGGTGTCTTGAGTGTTAAAACAAAAACCTATTTGATACATTTGCCTTGGTCAACACTTGGTTTTGTTTTTTCTCTTTCTTCTTTTCCAAGTTAGAGCACTTGATCATCTCTTTTGGTCACCACCATCACCGTGACCATCATCTAGCTCCACCACTTGGTGTGTACAACCCTATCTCAACCACAACACTAGATGACAAGGGTTAGTACACTAGATTTCATCAATTATCCAAAACCAAACTAGGGCTTTCAATGACCCGGTAATGCTATGCCCGTGACGGGCGAGGTGGAGTGGGACGCGGCATGGATGGAGTGCTGCACGGTGGGCGGAAGCGCATGGCACGGCGAGGGACAGGGCACGGTGGGGGAAGGGCACGAGGCGTGGCAAAGTGGAGCAGGAGGATGTGAGTTTGAAGAAAGAGGTAGAGCAGGGGCATTGTGTTGGTAGAGGCTAAGAATGTGTGGATAAGAATAAATTAGAAAGGAGTGGTTGTCATTGTCCGTGGGACAACCTCAGTCCGTCTGATATTTTCAAGCCTGGAGTCTGTCCGTCCGATATTTTCAAGCGACTGGAGATGGCCGGCGGCGGTGAAGAAGAGAGGAAAAGAGAGATACAGCGGCCGGGCTTGCTTAAGAAGGCGATGACGATATCTCTGGGCTTCACCCGCACCTTCTTGAGTGAGCCACGTAGACAGCCGCGTGTCCAAATGCGAGAGACGGCCAAACGGCGCACGGTGGTGACGTAGCAAGCAGACAACTGCCGGTGTTACTGTAGCAGACTGACAGAGATTTTGAATGTTGAAGATTTTGAAATTCTTGCTAGTTTTGAAGATTTTGAAATTCTTACTAGTTTTGAAGATTTTGAATTTTGAACACATGAACTCAAAACAGAAAACCTAGATTCAGTTAGGTTTTTGATCAAATAGTTTTGATTAGCTAAGTTTGGTAATTAATTAGTGGCCAAAACACTTTCAAACAATCCGACCAATGGCATAGTATCAAAGTACAAACTTCATACCAAAGCATGGAGCCAAAGTTTGACAAATTTTATTTATAAAATTCCATTTAATAATTCCTCCAAAATTGAATTTGTTTACTGTTTTCCAGGATAGCCAAAAATGGCTGTGGAATTCAATATTGAATTCAAATTTGGAGTTCAAATTTAAATATGTTTGACTTGAAAACTTAAACAAACCTTGATTCAATATTGTAGAACACACTTTTAAGTTCAAAGTTTATTCTAACAAAATTGTATTTGTTTAAGAAATTTTCATTCCATAAAATCACAAAGAACCTTAATTGATATTGTCGATAACATTTCATACTCTCACATATACTATACATATGAACCAAAATGCATTATGATTGATGCATCCAAAGCATGTTTGATACAATGCTTGATGATTATGCATAATGATGCTCATGATTAGGGTTTTATTAAGTGCTTAACACCGAGGGTATTACATCTTCCAGGCTGCGGCTATGGTCTCCTCGTAGTCTTTGAAGTTTGGCCAGAAGACCTCAAAGTGGAAGCGCGCCTTTGTCGTGGCTCCCAGGTTAGTGTACAGGAGGAGCGGGCAGTGATCCGAGGCGTTGGAGCCGAGACCTCTCAAGTGGGAGTTGGGGAACATCTTGTCCCAATCAATGGACACCAGAACGCGGTCGGCCTCTCCCGTTCGTTACTCCAAGTGAAGCATCGCCCATGCAGATGCAGATCCTGGAGTTGTAGCTTTGCCACGGTGCATCTGAACTGGTGGAGGTTGGCTCTATCGATGCGTTGGTTCTTCTTGTCTGTGTCATTCAGAAAAAGGTTGAAGTCGCCCGTGACCGCCCAAGGCCCAACACAAGCGTCACGAATGCCCTCCAGCTCTTCCAAGAAGACGGCCTTCTCAACATCATCTTATGGCCCATAAACGGATGACAACCACCAGCTTGAGTCCCCTAGATCCCCTTGGGCGGGCTGCTGCACCCGCACCGTAATGGAATAGCAGCCTACATGGATGTTGGAGATCGAGACCTCCTGTTAGCATCCTGCGATGAGGATGCCGCCTCGCGTATTGGAAGCAGGCAAGTACGCATAATCGTGGAAATTAATTCCAAGCATGGAGTACACCAAGTTTTGTGGTACTATGTCTAGCTTAGTCTCTTGCAGACAAACGATCTAGGCCTGAGATCGGTGACTAGTGTCCTGACATTGTCCTGTCACGCCCGCGCGTTGAGGCCGCACACATTCCACGAGAGAATGATCATGTTATCCGTTGAAGTATGTGATGGAAGCTGGCGTTCTTGGCTCAGATGGCCTCCACTAGGGCCCGCCGAGCTGCTCGACCAGATTTGCATTTGCTCACTGGGAACAGCTCATCCAAAGCAGCAACTTGACTCGTCGTTAGTTTGCCGGTGAAGATGCCGTCGTAGGATCGCTTTGCCACTGACGAGACTGGCGCAGAAGGCGGCAGAACACCCATCTTCTTCATGAGTAGCACCTCACTCCGCTTTGATGTAGGGATGTGAGCCAGCTGCTGCGCCACAATTCGGGTGCTCCCGATGGGCATGGGCTTGGTTTTGCTTGGCGGCTTGGGCTTTGGCGGTGTTTTGATCAGGGGTGACCGGATGGTGCACTGAACCTCCATGGCGTACTTTGTCAGTCGGCACTTTGCCTCGCGCGGCGTTGGCGTTGCCTCCAGGTAGGGGTGAAAACGGTCGGAAACGATCAGTATGAGGTCAAATCATTTTCAGTTTCACATTATTTTCGCGAAAACGAAATCGATACGATATTGTTGGAAACGAGAACGACATCGATATTCCGGTAAATTCAAAAACAAAACTATTCAATCAAAAGTACATTGATAACGATCGAAAATTATGGAAGCGATATCTAAAATACAATAAACACACCAATCTGCACAGCATGACAATAGCTGTATAAATTAACCCCATGTCACATGAAAAATAATAATGTACTAGTAATGATCCATGGCACAAGAGACAAGAGTGCATGACACATTATTATATAGCAATAAAATGACACGACACAAAGGCACACAACTACGGGCTCGAGACCTGTAGTCGTGAGGGCGAAGATGTGAGGTGCCCTCGAGGCCTCAAAGGCTGGGGGCGATCAGCGGGCTTGGGCAATGGGCCTGGCTTGGGGGTGCTCAGCGGAGATGAGATCGTGACATCGTGTATTTCTGTCTGAGTTCGGTAATTCTTGACGGTAGATTATTGATTAAATATGGTATTTTTCGAAAACGATCGGAAGAGAGCTAAATCAATTTCATTTTCATTATCGGATGTTTTTACCGTTCTCATTTCCGTTTTTTCGGTTATCATCACCGTTTTTGTTTAAAGGAAAAAATTGGTAATTTCTCAAAAAAGATTTCCGGCGATCGAGAATTACCATTTTTGTTTTCAGCCCTGCCTCCAGGTCGACCTCCGCTGCGTGAACTGGCCCGTCGTATTGCTGTGGCGACGGCAAGGAGCAATTGACCCGTTCCACTGCCGCCTCTACTTGGGCTGTGTCAGGTGTCGCCAATGGGCCAGAGGGTGCCTCCTCCCGCTGCACTGGGCTGGGACTGGGATGCTGGGCCGGCCTGCTGTGCTCTGCCGTTTCCGCCGCATGGCGCTCTGCTACTTCCTCCGAGTGGTGCTCTTTGGTTTCCTCTGCGTGGCAGCTGTGCCTCGTCAGGAGAAGCCAATGGGACCGCCTAGGGCTGGTTCGGCAGGTGTAAAAGCCGGCTGGTTTCGGCTGATTCAATAGTGTTCTGTGAGAGAGAATAAGCTGAAACAAGCTGAAACAAGCCGAAACATGACCAGCAGTTGCCGTATCAGCGTATCAGACTGGTGCAATATCACCGTATGTCCATATTCCACTGACGCTGTGTTTAGATCACTTGAAAAGTGCACTATAAAAAAAAGATTCCCCGTCACATCAAACTTGTGATATATGCATGTAGTACTAAATGTGGATAAAATGAAAAACTAATTGTACAGTTTGGTTGTACTTTGCGAGACGAATGTTTTGAGCCTAATTAGTCAATAGTTGGACAATTATTACCAAATACAAACGAAATGCTACAGTGTATTTTGGTACTCCAAAATTTGGATGTAAACACAGCCTGATTTCATTTCTTTCTTTAAGTTGATTGGGGTTTCATTTGCTCTACGAAAAGAGACAGTTAGTTGAGATTTCGAATAAACTTTGCAGCAATTGTTTATTTAAAGCAGCTGTCGCATTGCAAAATGGGAAAAAATCAATTGATCAGATGGTGTCTTTTGCCCTTCGTTGCGTGGAAAACACGCAGCCCATAACAGGCATTACGACAGGAAGTACAAGCACAAATTCGTATAGCAATTTTTTTGTTTTTTTTGTTTTCATTTTTCATTTCATTCAATGCACATAATTTAGGCTTCTTTTCTTTATTGTGTTGCATGAAATGTAAACGCCGCCGCTACTACAGAGCAGGAGTTCACTATCGGTTCGGAATCGGCATCCGTACCAGTTCCGCTACTGGCACAACCTAAGCGGCAGTGATGCGGCATCCGTACCGGTTGGTCCATCCGTGCCAGCTCTGTTGCAACTGGTACGGATGTCTAGGTAGCGAAGCCCAGTCCTTACAGTAGTGCGTGCCTAACAACGTTCCCTGGTTGAATTGAAGTGTTGAGGGGGAAATAAGTTCGAAATTACGTACTCCAACGTAACTGAGAATGTAAACGCGCGCGTGGGGTTTGACAGTTGCTTCTTCTGCTCTTGCGATTACATACTTTTCAAATTTCAAGAGTTGGAAAAATGAACATATCTATAGGAGACCACCCTATGGTACCCTATAACGAAGATAAGGTTTTGTATAGAAAGCTAATGAATGCTTGGCTCAGTGGCGGATCCAGCAATCAAACCCTGTGGGACCAGCTAGTAGACACTGTAGGGCTAAGCCATATAAGCTACAGTAAAATTCTACTAGTTTCATCAAAACCTGTGGTGGCCCCACATGTATAGCGCCACTGGCTTGGCTGTCATTGACGTGCAAGTCCCTGATGACCAAATCATATCCAGTCATATCATGCAGGTCTTTCTTTGTACGTAGTCATCCATGAGACCTGTTGTGTTTAGGATTGCCAAGCGTCTCGAAATATATATTTTTTCTAATAGTGACTTGAGACCTGTTGTGTTCATGTTGAAAAAGTTTTCCATATCATTGAATGAGTAATATACTATTGTATGTCAAGAAGGTGTCTAAAATTATAAAAGAAAAGTATAAAGTTGACATGTGATATCTATGGGCTTGTGAGTTTGATAGTCTATAAGCAGCGCTGAAGTGACATAGAGAGGACGACTTTTTCCTGAGAGGAAAACATCAAAACAATATTTTTTACTGGTTTCAAATTGAAGTTGCGTCTTATACTTTCTTAACAACATTTTAGTCTTATCATGGAGTCATGATGAAAAGGAGCCTTACCTACTTCAGAAAGAGACTAGATGTATATACGTACTCCTCTAGTAACACGAGAGTTGAATAGTTGATGCATCGTGCATGCTCGATCAACAGGTCATGTCAATCTGTCACCATTGAACTCCAGACCGTACCTCAGGTATCTTGTGCAGCATACTAGTAGGAAGCAACCAACAGCAAACAACCGATGCGGGTACGCTTTGCCTGACCTCTGGAGTAGCAAATAATTTGTTTACTTCCGCCTCCAAGTGACGGTTGCAACGAATTACTTACCAAACATGCAGCAGTATCACAAACCGGAATTTCTCTGACTGACATATATATGTAAACCAGTGACAGGGGCACTGGGATTATTTTCTAGGCCTGTTTGGTCTGGTCCAAGAGCTTCGTTGCTAGGGAAATTTAATCATTTTTTTTCATATTTATTTTTCTTCTAAAAAACAATCAGACAAGCAACTCACCAGTGGTAGCGAAAGTACAAACATGTAAGCTATCACTGCAACTCTGCAAGGATCAAGTTCTATCTTTTTTTTTAATAACTTACAGCCGAATTTCGTCTTTATGAATCTCGGTATCTGGTAACTGAACGTGCTTGAGTTTACACTTCATGGATCCATAGGTGAGTAGTGGATGAAGATGGTTAAGATGGCGGTGAAGATGGTGGTGAAGAAGTTGATGAAGATAATGATGGCCCAACCATAAATGTGGCGACCTTCTCTTTTTCATCGTCACTCTCATCGCTGGAGGACTCACATGATGACTCAATGTCGGTGAGCCAATCACCAACAATGTAAGCTTTGCCTCCCTTCTTCTTTTTGTAATATTCTTTCTTCTTGCCATCCTTCTTCTTGTATGGCTTGTTCTTCTTCTTTTCATCTTCCTCATCACTAGATTCATCTTTCTTGCCCTTGTTCTTGTTCTTGTATTTGTCTTTTGGAGGCTTAGGGCATTGATGAGCTAGATGACCAAGTTCATCACAATTGTAGCAATCTATTTCGGATATGGGCTTTCTTTTGCTACTAGTGAAGAACTTTTTCTTCTTGCCATCAAACTTGATGCCACTCTTGTTAAGCTTCTTTAACATCTTGGTGGTCTTTTTCACCATGAGAGCAAGTGATACATCATCAATGTCATTCTCACTTGAGCTTTCATGAACGATCATAGCTTGGCTCTTCTTCTTCTTCTTGTCATGGCTAGCTTTGAAGGCCAAGTCCTTCTTCTTGGAAGATGATGAACCCTCGTCCGGAGTGATGTGCATGTACATATCATGAGCATTGATCTTTCCCAATACTTGTGTCGGTGTTGCGGTGGAGAGATCGATTTGGTGAAGCACGGTGACAATATGGCCATACTTCTCAACGGGAAGAACACTCAAGATCCTCCTTGCAACATCCAATGGACTCATTTGAGTGAGCCCAAGAGCATTGAGATCCTCTATAAGAACATTCAAACGAGTGTACATGTCATTAGCACTTTCTTTAGGAAACATCTCAAATGAGTTAATCTTCTTTAAGGCAATATGATAGCATTCCTCATGCTCACTCTTAGTTCCCTCATGGAGAGCATAAAGGTTTTCCCACAATTCATGAGCATCTTTAGCATTACGCACACGATTGAAGATATCCTTGCCAAGGCCCCGGTAGAGTGTATTTTTTGCCTTTGTATTCCACCGGTCGTACTTCTCCTTGTCACCAACGGGGTTAGCGGGATCCTTGATTTTAGGAAGCCCTTCGGTGGCGGCTCTAAGACACCCGATGTCTATGGCTTCGAGGTACGCCTCCATGCGGATTTTCCAATAAGGAAAATCATCTCCCTCAAAGACGGGAGGTGGTCCTTCCCCATTAGACATCTTGCTCTAGGCGGTTAAGCCTAATTTAGGAGCAACTCGGCTCTGATACCAATTGAAAGGATCAAGATGCCCAAAAGGGGGGGGGTGAATTGGGCTTCTCTAAAATTTCTTGCACAAATTAAATCATACTAAGCCATAATTCACCCCTAGTGCCTACAAGTGTTCCTTATGATTCTACCGATAAAAGTTTTGCACCCTAGGTTCCAATTCCTAGTCTAGCATAGCATTTCTAGGAATGTAAACAAGCAAGATCAATAATGAAAGTAATACAAGAAGTAATTGCTTGAATGTAAAAGGGGCAAGGAACACGGCGATGTTTTCCTGAGGTATCGGAGAGTCGCCACTCCCCACTAGTCCTCGTTGGAGCACCCGCGCAAGGGTGTAGCTCCCCCTTGACCCGCGCAAGGACCAAGTCCTCTCTACGGGCTGATTCTTCGACACTCCGTCGCGGTGAATCGCCCAAAACCGCTCACAAGATGAGTTGGGTCATCCACAAGCTCCGCTGGATGATCACCAAACTCTCAATCACCACCAAGCCGTCTAGGTGATGGCGATCACCAAAAGTAACAAGCAAGAACTCTCACTTGACCATGACAAGCCTAAATGAGAAGGTGGATGCACACTTGCTACTCTCTAGTCACTAGTGAGGACTCCTCAAACTTGAGTCTTCAAGAATCTACTCTCACTAGGGCTCTTGCACTTCCTTGCACTTGGAAGGAGTTTTTTAGCTGACCAAATGGGCAAGAGTTACTCAAATGAGGGGGTAGGGGATGTATTTATACTCCCCCTTAAGTCCCCCAACCGTTATCTTCAAAATTTGCAATTTTTGGGACCGACAGACTCACTGACGCTCACCGATAGACGCGTCTGTCGCTCTGGAGGGGCGCGTCTGTCGCTCGCGAAGGCCGCGTCTGTCGCATGAAAACGTACCGAACAGTTTGTAGCCGTTAGGGCTTCGACAGACGCTGGCCAGCATCTGTCGCCCTAGCAACGGACGTGTCTGTCGCTCATAAATCCCTCAACACTTACTGGACCACGTTTGTTGCTCACCAGGCGCGTTTGTCGCTCGACCCTAGCAGCGTCTGACGCTCATTCGTGCGTAGGGCGCGTCTGTCGCTCGTCAACTCGTCGTCTGTCGCTGTTAAACGCTTGAAAATCAAGCGACAGACGCTGACATCAGCGTCTGTCACCCTAGCCTCTCAGCGTCTATCGCTCATTTGAGAGCCGAAACGACTTCTGATTCAAACGCTTCTTAAATGACTTTTGTTCTACACAATCTTAGTGCCATCATGGAGCCACCTAGTGCTATGTTTGATAAGTGTGCACCACACCTAACCATTAGACTCACCTAGGTCAAGCTACCCATCCATGCCCCCCTTAATAGTACGGCCAAAGGAGAAAAACGAAAGTCCTAACGACTATTCCAAACATAACTCAACTCCTCGACGTTCGGAACTAACCATCCTTAACCTTGTTGATCAACCTTTGAAAACCGAAAACGATTTCCATCGATAAGGGGCACGATCACCATATCGCCCACGATTGCCATTACCATGACCTAACACTCTATTGTTTCTGCAAAACACACGTTAGTCATGATAATTAACCGTTGTCATCAATCATCGAAACCCACTCTAGGGGCCTAGATGCTTTCAACATGCATGGAGTATTAAATGTAGATGAAAAAATAACTAATTACACGTATTACGATAAATTTGCGAGACGAATTTTTAAGCCTAATTAATCCATTATTTGACAATGTTGTGCTATAGTAAACATGTGCTAATGACGGATTAATTAGGCTTAATAAATTCATCTTGTGGTTTTTAGGCAAGTTATGTAATTAGTTTTTTTATTAGTAACCAAATACCCATCCGACATCCCATAAAACATTCGATGTGACACCCCAAAATTTTTCACCCCAGGAACTAAACACCCCCTAAGTCATGTGGTCGGCTCTAGCTCTCTCTTGGCCATTTGCATTGACATAGCAACCTTGTGAGCTTAGCCAAAGCCCTCCCACTCATCTCCATCATAGATTCATCATCTTTGTGAGATTGGAAGTGAATCCAAGTGCATTGCTTGAGTGATTGCATTTAGAGGCACTTGGTGATTGTGTTTTACTGCGGGATTCGCTTATTTCTCTTGGTGGTTGCCGCCACCCAGATGGCTTGGTGCAGCGAGGATCGTTGAGCGGAGGAAGGTGATTGTCTTTGACTCCGATCGTGGTGATTGTGAGGGGTTCTTGACCTTTCTCCGACGGAGAGCCAAAAGATACTTTAGTGGATTGCTCGTGGCTTATGTGATCCTCATCTTGTGTTGGTTGTGCGGCACCCGGTTGCGAGTTAGGCGTGTGATGCCTATTAGCGCGTGAATCTCCAAGTGAGTGAATCACCATAACGGAGACTAGCTTGCCAGCAGGTAAGTGAACCTCAGTGAAAAATCATTGTGTCATTGTCTCCGAGGATTTCATTGGATTTTATTGTGATTGATTGGTTGTCACTTGCCACGGCGGTATAAACATCATCCCCTCTCTTGTACTTACATTCCTAGTGTAGCTAAACTCTTTAGTGTAATTAGTTTTGAGAGCTAGCTTGTGTCGGGTCTAGTGGTCAGTGAGACTCTTTAGTTAGTATTTGAGAGCTCACTTACTTAGTGGTAGTGACATAGCCCTTTGTGTGATTAGAGACTATAGTGACTAGAATTGTAATAGGTGGCTTGTATTTTTAGTAGGCTAGCGCAAGAATTGTTTTGCCATATATTTGTCTAACCACATTGCTTAGTGTTGTTGTAGAAATTTTTATAGGCTATTCACCCCCTTCTAGCCATTTGGATCTTTCAAGTGGTATCAGAGCCATGGTCACTGTGATTTGAGGCTTAACAACCTTCGGTGTTAAAATAGCTCAAATCAACAACATCAATAAGCCACCTCAATTTGATGGCTCCAATTATCCTTATTGGAAGGCAAAGATTACCACCTATATCAAGTCAATCAATAGAAAGGTATGGAAGGTGGTGGAGACCAAGATTGAGATTGCCAATGCAGAAGCTCCCACCGTGGCTAAAGAAGTATTGCTCCAAAACAATGATATTGCTCTTAGTGCCATTCATGATGCATTAGATGAGAGAACATTTGAGCAAATCAAGAACATTGAGATGGCACATGAGGCATGGAGGAAGTTGGAGGAGTCATTTGAGGGCACTCAAGTGGTGAAGGGTGCAAAGGCATACATTTTCAAGGAGAAGTTTGCTAGCTTCAAGATGAAGAAATATGAGAGTGTGCCGGAGATGTTTCATAGACTTCAAGTGCTTGTCAATGATCTCAAAGCACTTGAAGAAGAAGTGAAGAACAATGACTTCTCCCACCAGTTATTGAGATGCTTACGTTCGAGATTTGGCACATTGGTCACTATTCTAGTGAGGAGTGGTTTGGACACCATGACACCAAACCAAGTGTTGGGAGATGTGATGACCGATGACACATATAGGGATGATAATGAGAAGGAAGAAAAGGAGAAGAAAGATGAGAATAAGGATGATAAGAAGAAGAGTGACATTCAAAGCCACATCATCCAAGGACAAGGCAAAGCAAGAATCATCAAGTAAAGATAAAGACTTGAGCTTTGATGAGATGGATGATGAGAAGATGGCTCTCTTTGTGAAGAGATTTGGCAAGTTCATGGTGAAGAAGGGCTACCATGCTAGAAGGAAGAAGTCTTCATCCAAGAACAAGGAAGAGACAAGAAGGTGCTTCAAGTGTGGAAGCAAGGATCATCTTGTTGCTCAATGCACATACAATAGCGACAATGATGATGATGACAAGAAGAGCAAGAAGAAGGACAAGAAGGAGAAGGAGAAGAAGGACAAGATGACATTCAAGAAGAAGAAGAAGAAGGGTGGTTCATATGTGGTCACTTGGGATAGCAATGCTTCCTCAAGTGATGATGATGATAGTGATGATGATAAGACCACCAAGAAGAAGGTTCTTGCAAGCATTGCCATAAATGAGAAGCCTTCTCTCTTCGACACTCTATCATGCTTCATGGTTAAGGCCACTAAGGTACAAACTTGTGATAATGGATGTGATAAGGAACATGATAATAAAAGTGAAAGTGACAACGATGATGAACCAACTAAGGATGAACTACTTGACATGTTAGATGATGCCAAGGAACATTTTGACATTAAGAGAAGAGAATGCAAAGACTTGCGTAAGGAACTAAAAGCCCTTAAGCAAGCCTTTGATGAGCTCAATGCATCTCATGAGAGGCTAGAGGAAGCCCATGAGAAGCTTGGCAAGGCTCACAAGAAGCTTGAAAAAGCTCATTCTTCTCTACTTGATGAGCAAAATGTGAAAGAGCATGTTGTAACATGTGATGTAGGCTTAACTTGTGATATAATTAATGAATCATTCTATAAGCCTATCATTGTTGCTCCCACTAACCATTCTTGTAGCACTTCTACTTCTACCTCATCTAGTAGTGATGGTTTCACTTGTGATGCCTCACTAATGGTTGAGAATGAGACTCTCAATAAGGAGGTTAATGAGCTCACTCGCGCCTTGGGCAAAGCCTATGGTGGTGAGGACCGCTTGCTTATATGCTTGGGTAGCCAAAGAGCTTCTCTCTACAAAGAGGGATTGGGCTATACCCCAAGAAAGGCAAGGCGGCCATTGCTTCTCACAAGAATAGTTTTATGAAGAACAATGGTCGGTTTTGCACTAGTTACAAGCAAGTTGGTCACATAGAGCAAAAATGCATGAACAAGAAATCACAAGCAAATGTATCCTCAATTAAGCTTGATTCTTTCTATGTGCTTACTAAGGGTACCAATAGTATTCATGCTAAGTTCATTAGTGCACCATGGATGGGTTCAAAGAAAAAAGTCATTTGGGTACCAAAGAGCTTAGTCACTAACCTTCAAGGACCCAAGCTAGTTTGGGTACCTAAAAGGAATTGACCTTCTTTTGTAGGTCAATTACAAAGCCAGAGGAAGACATTGGGTTCTTGATAGTGGTTGCACTCAAAACATGACCGATGAGGCAAGAATGTTCAACTCAGTCAACATTAATGATAGCAATGGTTATGATAGTATCATATTTGGTGACAATGGCAAAGGCAAGGTCAAAGGGCTTGGTAAGATTGCAATATCCAATGACATAAGCATTTCCAATGTGTTGCCAGTAGAAAGCTTGAAATTTAACTTGCTATTCGTAGCTCAATTATGTGATCTTGGATTTAAGTGTATATTTGGAGTAGACGATGTAGAGATCATAAATGTAGATGGCTCTAACTTGATCTTCAAAGGCTTTAGATATGAGAATCTATACTTGGTTGATTTCAATGCTAGTGAAACTCAATTGTAAACATGCTTGTTCACTAAGTCTAATATGGGTTGGTTATGGTATAGAAGGCTTGGTTATATTGGAATGAAACAATTGAATAGATTGGTTAAGCATGACTTAGTTAGAGGCTTGAAAGATATTGTGTTTGAGAAGGATAAGCTTTGTAGCTCTTGTCAAGCCGACAAACAAGTTGGTAACACCCATCCTAAGAAAAGCATCATGAGCACTAGTAAAGCATTTGAGTTGTTACACATGGATTTGTTTGGGCTAACACAATACACTAGCATCGGTGGAAATAAATATGGCTTTGTGATAGTGGATGACTATATTAGATACACTTGGGCATTCTTTCTAGTAGACAAGAGTGATGTGTTTGTAACATTTAAATCATTTGTCAAGGGCATTCACAATGAATTTGAAATAACCATCAAGAGAATTAGAAGTGACAATGGTAGTGAGTTCAAGAACACTAGAATTGATGAGTTGTGTGATGAATTTAGAATTAGACATCAATTCTCGGCCAAGTACACTTCACAATCTAATGGCCTTGTTGAGATGAAGAATAGAACCTTGATTGACATGGCAAGATCAATGTTGAGTGCGTACAATGTGAGTCAATCCTTCCAGGCCGAAGCTATCAACACGGCTTGCTATTGTAGCAACCGCTTGTATTGTCACCCATTGAAAGAGAAGACACTTTATGAGCTCTTGAATGGTGGAAAGCCTAACATTACATACTTTTGGGTCTTTGGTTGCAAATACAATATCTTAAAGAAAGGCACTAGATTGGGCAAGTTTGAGAAGAAATGTGATGAAGGATTCCTACTTAGATACTCCACTACAAGCAAAAGTATATAGAGTTTGGAATTTGGAAAGTGGTACTCTTGAGAAAGTTCATGATGTTGAATTTGATGAAACCAAGGGTTCCCAAGATGAGAATGAGAACTTAGAAGATGTTAGAGGCATTCAACTTTCAAATGCCATGAAGGACATGGATGTTGGTGAATTGAGGCCTAGACAAGTGATTGATGAAGAAGATGATCAAGTGCAGGTGCCCTCTAACTCAAATGTGCAAGTTAACACTAATCAAACAAGTACAAGTGGCTCTCATGATAATGTGCAAGATCAAGTGGCTAGCTCATCATCTCAACCCAATGATCAAGCAAGTGCAAACAATCAAGTTCCAATACTCCAACCAACTCAAATTGCAAGAGATCATCCATTGGACACTATAATTAGAGATATTTCTAGAGGTGTATAAACTAGATCAAGATTGGCTTCATTTTGTGAGCATTTCTCATTTGTGTCATCCATTGAACCAAAGAAGATTGACTAAGCATTGATGGATATTGATTGGGTGAATACTATGCATGAAGAATTAAACAACTTCACAAGAAATCAAGTATGGAAATTAGTTGAGAGGTTAAAGGGACACAATGTGATTGGAATCAAATGGGTCTTTCGCAACAAGCAAGATCAAGATGCGATAGTAGTAAGGAACAAAGCAAGATTGGTAGCACAAGGTTACACTCAAGTGGAAGGTCTTGACTTTGGAGAAACATATGCTTCGGTTGCTAGATTGGAAGCAATTAGAATCTTGCTAGCCTATGCTTGAGCCCACAACATCAAGATCTATCAAATGGATGTCAAGAATGCATTTCTCAATGGCTATATCAATGAAGAAGTATATGATGAGCAATCTCCCAGTTTTGAAGATGACAAGAAGCCCGACCACGTGTACAAATTGAAGAAGGTATTGTATGGTTTGAAGCAAGCACCTAGAGCATGGTATGAGAGGTTGAGGGACTTCCTACTCTCTAAAGGGTTCATGATGGGCAAGGTTGACGCCACTCTTTTCACCAAGAAGATTGATAAAGACTTGTTTGTGTTGCAAATCTATGTTGATGACATCATATTTGGATCAACCAATCAAGACTTTTATGAAGAGTTTGGAAAGATGATGGCTAATGAGTTTGAGATGTCCATAATTGGAGAGTCGAGTTACTTCCTTGGTCTTCAAATCAAGCAATTGAAGAATGGTACATTTGTGAGTCAAGGCAAGTACATCAAAGACATACTCAAGAAGTTTGGCATAAATGAGAGTAAAGCCATTAGTACACCAATGGAAACAAATGGCAATTTGGATAGTGATGCAAGTGGCAACATGGTGGTTCAAAAGTTGTATCAGTCTATGATTAGAAGCCTATTCTATATGAGTTTATCAAGGCCGGATGTCATGTTTAGTGTGTGCATGTGTGCAAGATTTCAAGCCTCACCAAGAGAAAGTCATTTGAAGGCTACAAAGAGAATATTGATGTACTTGAAGCATACACAAAATATTGGTTTGTGGTATCCCAAAGGAGCAAAGTTTGAACTTGTTGGATATTCGGACTCCAACTATGCGGGATGCAAGGTTGAAAGGAAGAGTACCTCGGGCACATGTCTTGGGAAGATCACTTGTTTCATGATCATCAAAGAAGCAAAATAGTGTTGCATTATCAATCGCCAAAGTCGAATACATATCCGCCGGTAGTTGTTGTGCACCAATTCTTTGAATGAAGGCCACCTTGAATAACTTTGGAATCAAGTTCAAGAGAGTGCCATTGCTATGTGACAATGAGAGTGCAATCAAGCTAACCAACAATCTGGTTCAACATGCAAGAAAAAAGCACATTGATGTCCGCCACCATTTCATAAGAGATCATCAACAAAAAGGGAACATTTGCATTGAGAGTGTGGGCACCGAAGATCAACTTGCTGACATATTCACCAAACTACTTGATGAGAAAAGGTTTTGCAAGCTAAGGAATGAGTTGAACATATTGGATTTCTCAAATATGTATTGATACACCCCCCACTTATATGACATGCCTCTCCTTCGAGCAATCCAAGGTAAAAGTTGATTGGCATGCATACATCCCTTGCTAAAGATTTGTTTAGTGCATCTAGTCATTCCTCATGTCTTATAGGCCCATTCATGAAAATCAAATAAATTTGATGCTTGTATGGTACCACTATTGCTTCTATGCTTGACTTGATTTAGTGGCAGCATATGACATGTTTGTGGGCTTGTGAACCTAGTGTTTGATCTAGAAAATGAGCTATAAGTGTTTAACTCAACATGGTACAAAATAATCCTTGAAATGAGGTGTGAAGAAGCTTGTCCTTGGATCAAACCGAGTTAAATATCTTTGGCAAGAGTTCTAGATTGGACCAAATTTAGGAAAATGATCCTCACCCCATTGATTGAAATTGATAATCTTAACCTATCTAAAATTAAACCTTTGTGGTCATTGATGACAAAGGGGGAGAAGTACAAAGATAGTGAAAAGATAACAAAGGGAGAACTTTGACATAGGGGGAGAAATATGACAAAGGAAGGGGATCAATTAAAATTTAAGCACACAAGTAGGGGGAGCAAGCTCATAAACTTGTATGTTGCATTTGAATGTGCATTTCATATGTATGCTTACATTGCACAAGTTTTAAATTAAAATTCCATGCTTGTGTGGTGTATGCTAGTTGTAGGCTTGAATGATGAAATGAAGAACTAGCATGCATAGGATAGTTAGATATGCCTTGGTTTTGTGTTTCAAGTGGTACTAGAACCTTGCATATAATGTTGATCTCACGAGGTATCTAGTGTTTGTGTTTTGCAAATAATTCCAAGTGGCATCTAACTAGCAATGGTGCTAAGGATGGTATATTTGGTGCACTCCGATTGGTATCACACTTCAAAGGTCCATCTCTTATACCTTAGCATCATTTGGTAGACATTGCTCTCCCACATTTCCTATTTATGCATATGTGCAAGCGTCAATCCAAACTCTTATCACATATGTAGGGGGAGCTAATGCTACCAATTGAGGTTCATGAAACTTGTCATATTCTTTTACACATGGTAAATATGCTTGGGCAAGCAACATAGATTCAATTGAATTTCAATTCATATCTTTGTGAAAGGGTTGTCATCAATTACCAAAAAGGGGAAGATTGAAAGCTCTAGTTTGGTTTTGGTGAATTGATGAAACCCTAAGTGCTAACCTATGTGCTCTAGTGATTATGAGATAGGTAGCACTATTCCAAGTGGTGGAGCAAATGAAGATCATATTGATGGTGGTGATGGCCATGGTGATCAAGTGCTCGGCTTGGAAAAGAAGAAAGAGAAAAATAAAAAGCTCAAGGCAAAGGTGAAACTTGATAGGAGCTTTTTGGTTTGGTGATCGAGACACTTAGCGAGTGTGATAACATTTAGGATAGATAGCCATACTATTAAGAGGGGTGAAACTCATCGTGAAATGCGGTTATCAAAGTGCCACTAGATGTTCTAACTCATTGCATATGCATTTAGATCTAGTGGAGGGCTAACACCCTTGAAAATGTTTGTGAAAATATGCTAACACACGTGCACAAGGCGAACCACTTGGTGGTTGGCACATTTGATCAAGGGTGGCGAAGTTGGAGATCAAAAGGTGGTGTTTTTGATCGATCGGACGCTGGTCACGAACTGATTGGACTCGGTGGTGATGCGTCCAGCCATTTATAGTGGAGTTGGCACTCGGGTTCTATCTGGTCATCGACGCGCAGGGCCTGCGCCCGGTCACCTGCTGATGTACACTGACGTGGACGTTTGAGCGAGCGTGGTAAAGAACTGACGATCGGTGCGTCCAGTCATGAAAAAGCCACTCTGGAACCATACTAGAACCGACCTGACGCTGGGTTGTCTCGGGGAGCGGCGCGTCCGGTCACAGGGTGATGGCACGGGCACGGGCCTGGTCTGTTGCGGCATTGGTGCGGCCGGGCATCTCGGCCACGCATCCGATCGCCACTTAACCGCGTTGGCGCTGCAATTTGACCGTTGGGATCGGGTGATCGTCGTTGAACATGGGGGACATGTGGATGACATCCAGTGACCGGACGCTAGGGGTCGTGCGTTCTATCGATTGGACCTGCGCATCCGGTCGCCCTGGAATCAATGCAGACAGGGGGCCAACGGCTCTATTCATTTGGGCTCAATATATAAGTCATGTGGCCGGCTTTAGCTCTCTCTCTTGGCCATTTACATTGACATAGTAACCTTGTGAGCTTAGCTAAAGCCCTCCCACTCATCTCCATCATAGATTCATCATCTTTGTGAGATTGGGAGTGAATCCAAGTGCATTGCTTGAGTGATTGCATCTAGAGGCATTTGGTGATTGTGTTTTGCTGCGGGATTCACTTTGTTTCTCTTAGTGGTTGCCGCCACCTAGACGGCTTGGTGCAGCGAGGATTGTTGAGCGGAGGAAGGTGATTGTCTCCGGCTCCGATCGTGGTGATTGTGAGGGGTTCTTGATCTTTCCCTGGCGAAGAGCCAAAAGGTACTCTAGTGGATTGCTCATGGCTTGTGTGATCCTCATCTTGTGTTCGTTGTGCGGCACCCAGTTGCAGGTTAGACGTGTGATGCCTATTAGCGCGTGAACCTCCAAATGATTGAATCGCCACAACGGGGACTAGCTTGCCGGCAAGTAAGTGAACCTCAGTGAAAAATCATTGTGTCATTGTCTCCGAGGATTTCATTGTGATTGATTAGTTGTCACTTGCCACGGCGGTATAAACATCATCCCCTCTCTTGTACTTACATTTTTAGTGTAGCTAAGCTCTTTAGTGTAATTAGTTTTGAGAGCTAGCTTATGTCGGGTCTAGTGGTTAATGAGGCTCTTTAGTTAGTCTTTGAGTGCTCACTAAATTAGTGGTAGTGACATAGCTCTTTGTGTGATTAGAGACTATAGTGACTAGAATTGTGGTAGGTGGCTTGTATTTTTAGTAGGCTAGCGCAAGAATTACTTCGCCACGTATTTGTCTAACCACATTGCTTAGTTTTGTTGTAGAAATCTTTATAGGCTATTCACCCCCTCTAGCCATTAGGACCTTTTAGTGGCCCCCCGGCAGATCCGGCTCCCTTCCCTAGTCTTACGGGCGCTGCCTCCTTGCCGCGTCACACAGTCGCTGCCGCCTACAAGCGTCACCAGGCCGTTGCCTACAAGCACCGCCGAGCTGTTGCCTCTGGTGACCTCCGCACGCCGACGAGCCTCCATTCTCCCAAGCAGCAAGGAGATGTTGCGTTGCACTCAAAGCGCATGTTGCAAGCATATGTTTTCAATTATTTCAGATGTTTCATTGGTATGTTGCAAGTGCTTCATATGGATGTTGTAAAAGTAGAATGGGATGTTGCGCAAGTTGCATATGTTAGTGTTTCAAATGAATGTTACAAGCGTTTGTTCAAAATATTTCATCTGTTTCAGGCGTATGTTACAAGCGTTTTGGCTGGATGTTGCATATGTTTCACACATATATTGTAAGAGTATGTTCCAAATGTTTCATCTATTTCAGTCTTATGTTGCCATAAGTGTTTTCAGCAAGTTGCAAATGTTTTATCTGGATGTTACATATGTTGCAGTGGCTATACACGTATGTTGCAAATGTATGTTTCAAATGTTTTAGCTGTTTCAAATGTATGTTGCAAGTGTTTTATCTGGATGTTGCATATGTTGCAGTGGCTATACAAATAGTTGCAAGGTTATGTTCCAACAAATGTGTTTCACCTGTTTCAGACGTATTTTGCAGCAAATGCTTCATGTTGCAAGTGTTTTCATTAGCAGGCGGAGGCGGTCCCCGCGTGCGTGGGCCACGTGCATGCGCAGCGGCAGGCGTGGGCGCGCAGCAGCACGCGAGGAACAGGGCGCGCAGTAGGTACAGGCGCGCAACAGCATGCGTAGTAGCAGGCGTGGGCCGGCAAGCGCAGCAGCATGCGGGGCAGGCGCAGGTGTCTGTACAGATTCTAGCGTCTGGACGTCCGGGCGCTAGCCACGCTCCTACCCCCAGAGGATAGAAGTGTAGTCAATGCTTGGTATACCATGTAAGTTGGGAATAGTAGATTATTTATACATGTGTACAAGATACAAATAACTATATAATCTTCGACGATGAATGAATCCCGGCTTTCTCAGGCACTCGGGGGCACTGTTCATGCGGGTCCCAGTACTGTTCACGTGGGTCCCGCACATATACTGTGGCCCAGTCACTGTTTAGTAGGTCCCATATATACTGTTCACTACTTTTTTTCTTTTTCTTATTTTTTTAACTCCTCTTTAAGCCGGCGCAGCGTAGCGCGTCCTCCTGTGCTAATATATATAAGCATGAGTTGGGGCAGGTTATAGAAACTGAACCGTCCTCCAATACTCGCAGCCTATACAACTCAATCTATAGGTGTGCTGTATTAGGACTCAGCAACACATGTGGGTTGGACGGCCATGATATAGGCGCATGGCCAAGGCCCAATCTGTACACAAAACTATATGTCTGACAAGATGTGCTAAGTTTCAAAAAAAAAGATGAATTGCTGAAGTGTATTTTTTGTTTCAATTAATTTCCATGTTTCCACCCTCCCAGGCAAGTCAATCTTTCCCCCTATATTTCAGTTAAAGTACCTGTCGTAAACCCTCGCGGTGCCAGTTCAGCAGATGTGAATATGCTCTTAACATGCCTTTACATTTCAGCAGTCAGTACATAAACCACAAACGGACCTTCCCTTTATTATCCCCTTATTTTCTTGACTAAACCTAACCAAATACTCGCAAATGGAATATATGAATTTGCTCTTAACATGCCTTTCATCTCTGCAGTCAGTACACAAAACTGCAGGGCCTTTTCTTTATTATTATTATTATTTTTTTGGACTTCACACTGGCTCTAAGGCCTTGCATTAATCAACGAGAACTCAGCGTAGTCACGAGTTACAACCTTTTTTACATTTTCTTGGAGATCATCCTGCCAAAGCATAGATTGGCCAGGATCCCACATGATGCCTAGCCGAGCAAGCTCATGAGCAGCAGCATTACAAACACATGGAACATTACAGATGCTAGAGCAAACAAACTGATCAACCAAAAACTCCCGGATATATCTGAACATCATCCCGCTTGGTTCCAGATCTCTTGTAGTCGATTTGAGTGCCTCACAAAGCTGGCTTGAATCAGTTTCAATCTGCACCCGTGAAATGCCGTGTGCTTCTGCCGCTTCTAAAGCCTTCACACAGGCTACCGTCTCCGCCATTAGCGCATTAAGGCTTTCATTGCCTGCTCCCGCCGGAATTGATTCACCGTCGTGTCTGCGAACGACGAAGCCCCAAGCACCAGCACGTGACTCCACTCTGAAGGCGCCATCAACATTGGTTTTTAGCCAGCCCACTTCTGCATGGTTTCCAGCCGCTTCCCCCTCATTCTTCTGGTAGGTGCTTGCTGCGTTCTACCCTCTACTACCGAGCAGCTAAGGAGGATCACTCGGATTATGTCACAGGTCTCTGTGTATCTCTAGCATTCACCCGGTTTCTTTCCACCCACCATCTCCATAACATAATTGATACTTTGGCTGCAACATCAGCCTCAAGCTAATAAATAGCGTATAGCGGGTTGGTAGCGGATTGACGTCGAGGTAGCGGATTGCGGATAGCGGGCGATATTGCGGGCGATAAGTTCCAATAGCAGCACCCGATAGTCCCATATAATTTTAAGTACATATATCATGAATAATGAGCATAAATAATTTTAAGTACATATATCATGAATAATTTTAAGTTTCACAGCCGATGCGTGAGTATTTGAATTTAAGGTGTGAGTCATAGTGGGCTGGACTAATTAGGGATATTTGCTTCCATGCTATTTGCGGCCTGCTACGTGCAATTACGGCCGCAATATCGGCCCGCTATTCAGAATTGCGGCCGCAAAGTTACAGGATGCAAAGTTCATAGTGCTACCGCATAGCGGTAGCGGCAATGGACCGCTACCGCTATTGCGGGTGCAATTGCGGCCGCTACCGCCGCTATTTATTACCTTGATCAGCCTTCAGTTTCAGAATTTCCAGGACAAAATCCCTAGCTGTTTGTGCATGTAATAGGGAATGCCGGACACCCTCCGGCTGTAGCTCTCTCCAACAATGCTTCACAGCCTTTACACTTTAAAAAGCAATGTCCCCCGTCTTCATCAAAGCTCTAGCAAATTGGGGGCACCTTGTATCAAGCAGTGTCCCCTTCTTCTTAATATTCATCTTCAACGCCAAACTATTATGTGCAATTTGCCAAATAAATTGTTTGGTCTTTGGTGGACAGTCCAGCTTCCAAATCTTCTTCCAGGCACCCTGCCTTTCATCACTCGTAGGTCTTTTCTATGGAAGGGGGAAGAAAACGCGAACGGAGGACATTGCTTCGTCAATTGGCCAACTGTGTCCAAACCTAAGGAACTTGGTGGTCTCGGGGTGCCTGACCTGGACAAGTTTGGTAGAGCACTTCGGTTACGTTGTGTAACGGAACCGTCCAAATTATAAGAGCACAAGTACAAAAACAATCATCGAAATGATCAAATTCTCGCACTTGAGCCCATATAACTCCGGTAGTCCAATGAAATCACGAGGGATTTCAAACCAACCAACATACAAGCCAAGATCGTAGTGATTCAACATAACGAGTCACATGTTACAATCATTTCACAAGTAATTCAATATACATCGGAGTTCAACATAGTTATTAGAACTTACATTGAAAAGTAGCGGAAGCAAAGTAATTTGAAACTAACATTATTCTCATTTCAAATACATGCCAGTACGAAGGTCGACTTCCAACAAAAGCATTAGAGAGAAGATAACTCAGAAGGATCATGCCCGTGATCACACTCCGCCTCTATGGCAGGAGCCAACCAACTCTTGCAGTCGCCATGATACATCACAACCTGCAACAAGTGGGGATAAAACCCTGAGTACGACAAAGTACTCAGCTAGACTTACCCGTCAGAAACCAGAAATAAGGTGACACCAAGGATCATGCAAGGCCGATATAAAGTGGGCTAGCTTGACAACATTTTGCATAAAAGCTTATTATGGATAAGTAACCATTAATGCTTAAGCATCAAGTTAATTATCATTAACCTATCATCTATATTAGAACCTGTACTAGAGCACTCACTTTATTAGGAGCAAACAATATTAACCATAGCAGGTATAAATTGAGGCAACTTTTCCATCGTTATTCAATTAACCATCCGTTCAATTTAATGGAATCTACGTTGCCGCTGCTCAAGTCAAGTGCTCACTAACCGGGAGCGACGGCGATTCGAATCGAATTCCTATCCAGCTGGAGGGGTATTTCTAACACTCACCGCGCAGGCCCCTGCCAGGGTCGCACAAGCCACCTTTTCATATGATTCAGGAATCGCGGGTCCGAATAATGTCGCGACCCCAAGGGCGACACTCTGCCAGGTGATAGGGACTCTAACCCCCCCTTGGTCTCATGCCAATGTCCCCAAGCACATCCTTTCTCTCCTCCAAGAAGCAACCTACCATTCGATTCCCGGCCTGAATCACATTACTCGGCTTCGCGGTCGGAACGACTTATCCGGCCAACTAAGTGTTAGACTGCGTTCAACATGACTCAAGGACGTACAGCGAATCGGTCCTTAAACGACTCAGACGGGGATAGATTCACACCCAAGACCTCCATGCCTTGTTGCTTCACTATCGTCATCCCGCCCGGTCTCATTTCATTTTATTAACACATGGTTCCATTCCACGATAGCAAATATAGCCAACCGTGCCATATATGAATATCCCTATATCTCGCAGGTGACAGGAAATCACCTGACTTCTACCGCTTAAAGCAGGGCTAAGCATCTACTCGATCCTAGTCTATGTAGGATTCAAGGATTCATATATCTGGACAAGGAATGATATAATGCAGCAAGAGTTTCCAACCAACTCCTATCACTTAATGCAACAATACTTATAACATATATATATAATTAATTGCTTTGAAGATAGGAGGCTTATAATGCTCCGGGGCTTGCCTGGGATCCGACTCAAGTTAGAGTATGTCAGATGAAATCTGCTTGGCGAGCATCCTCCAATCTAGCACTCGTCCGATCCTTCTATCTTCGGGATGGATCCACCAAACACCGTCTTCGGGTTTGGCTCCAACGCCATTTACTTCACACGTTTCTGCTAGCGTACCTATATGAGATGCAAGATGCAAGTGCATGAATACATGAAAGTATAATGGACAATGCATCACATTCAGTAAATAAGACAAATACCAAATTACACTCCACATGCATAGACACTTCATGTTGCTTAAATAAACATCACCCAACCTAATATAAAAGATGACAAGCATATTAGGCATGGCACCCACGGTTTCACAAGATCTCAGGTGTAAGAACTTAACTACCCTCAAAGGCATAAGTCACACTTAATAATATACAAACAAACAACTATAATTGGAATTTATCCCTTTTCTGGATAAGCAACAGTAGCTTCATAATTCAATCATATCTGGAGTTTCATAAGTCCAAATGCCTTGCAAGAAGACATTCTGGAAAGCTTAGGAAATTATCTACATTTAATTTATAATCATCACAGCATGATTCCAAAGTTTAACATGTCGAATTTACACAAACACAGAAACTGGTCTAACAAAACAGAGAGCAAGCAATTCTGTACCCTAACTTTAAACAGCTATAACTCAAAAACTACTTGACCAATGATACCAAATTTTAACAGCAGCTAGATACATAAATTATCTACAACTTTTGTATACATAAGTTTTACAACAAAGCACATTATCATGAAGAACTTTGCTAAGTTTCCAGATCTGTCCAGAAACCTCATTTGCGAGAAATAATTATTAACTTATGTTGCAACCATATAATTGGACAAAACCAACTTTACCAACATGTCACACATGACTAATGAACACCAGAAAACATAGTGTCCATTCCTAAATAAATTCTTTTAATGCATTTTCTTAATTTATTTAGATAATTAGGTGGAATTATGAACACCTAACAAAAGTGCACAATAAATTCTACCAAAATTACAGAGACCTACACATGCTCCCAAAAGTCTACTGTCCAAATTTGAAACCATTTGGACATGTATAACAACCTCTATAAAAAAGACAAATGGCTATAGCAATAAATCATGGGAGAGCAAGTAAAACCTAAAACTCAATATTTTCTGTGAACACATGGCCATAGAATGAACTAACATCATAGAGCAACATCATAATAAGGTGATGGGGCAACATTTTCTATTTTATCATTTATATAACATTTATAAGCTATTTAATAAGCCATAAACAAGTTAACTCAATAACTTGAGTATACAGTAAGCAATGATCATGAAATTTATACCACAGTACATCCATAGCATAACAAGCCTACCATAAAAATTTCATATCAATTGGAGCAGCACAACTCAAAATATAAAAATAACAAGCAATAAAATGTAAATTTCTTATTTATCAAGGTCCAATCAAAACCCTAAGAAAACAGTGAACAAAAAGTGTGTTTAATATTTTTCCTAGCAAGTACATGTCATCACAAAATTAACAAAACAAGAATCACTATTTTCGGAGTTCTAAAACTCAAGATATGGCTCTGGTCAAGTTTTATACGTATTTTAGAGCGTTTTTAAAGCTTAAATAAAACATCAGAAAATACCTACAAACATGTAACATATTATGACTCTATTACATAGATCTCTCCTCAAGGTTTCCAAAAAGTCCACATTTGCTATTTTTAGACTTATCTAGCATGAGATATGGATTTTAGAAGATTTCCCAAATTCTGAAATTCAAAAACTAAATCTCCCACACCCTAACTGGATCTGCTAGAAGTACCCGATAACATATCTAAACTAACCACTACTTCAACTGTCACGTGGGACCAGCTGCCCGGTTGGGCCCACCTGTCATGCACACACAGTGAAATACAGAGGGAGGGGATTGGAATGGCGTCGGTTTTGATTGCCGACCGCCGGAAACAGGGGAGGGGGCCGGGCTCACGGCTCCGGCGAGGGGGTCGCCGGCGGCGGTGGCCAAGGACGGCGCGAGCATCCAGGGGCCTTTGCGCACCCGCGGAGCTACTCGGCTCTGCTCGAGGCGGTCCCCAGCACCGTGGCCACAGGAGCGGGTGTCGGCAACGGCGGCGGTCCGGTGGCAGCGGCCTCCGGTGAGGGTCAAGGCCGGGGAGGAGGTGCCGTGCGTGCGGCTTGGCGTGGCGAATGTGGTGTGGTCGTCCGTTCGGGCGGAGGAAGGCCGGAGATGCCCCGAGGCAGCCTGACCACGAGCGCCGGCGGCGGTTCACCGGCCATGACCGCGCGGTGGTGAGGGACCGGCAGTTCCAGGCGGCTCAGAGTCCGGCGAACATGAGCACGGCACACTAGAGATGGGGGTGAAGCTGATGACGGTGCTCGCGGAGAGTGAGGAGGCTCTGAACATCGGGAACACAGCGGCGGCCAGAGCTCGGCCATGGCGGCCATGGCAGCTCTGAGCTCGGGACTGGAAGAGCGAGGTGAGGAGCGCGGAGAGCATGAGTGAGAGGGGAGCCGAGGGAAGCTCGGCTTCCACGTCTGGGGGGCATAGTGGCGCTGGGACTCACCTTGCAAGCAGCAGCGAGCAGGGCACGCGGCAGCAATGGCGAGGTGTGCTCTGTGCATGGGCGCCACGTCCAGAGCACGTGTCGGTGGTTCGGACATTTCATCGAATACGTGTCACGCGTCGCTGTGCCTGACTTGGAGACCGTTTTTGGGCCTGCTCGGGTCCGAATTTGGACATGAGCCAAGAAGCAAAGTTGGAGCCCACATGATACCCTACAACTTCTATTAAGGTTGCATGGCCATTAGAGCCGTAGATTAGTGAGTAATTATGCTCCAAAGTGACAGTGTCAGTGAGTTAACAACGATTAGAGGCAAGGGTCAAAACTTGATCAAATCTGCGTCAAACTTGATCCACTTTTTGCATGTTGTTCTCCAACAAATTGTTTCCAACTTTCATTTTTGGACCAATTGAAGTTACTTAGCAAATTTTGGAGAACGCGGAATGCCAATGTCGACAACACCGAAATCAGGGATTAAAATGGCTAAGTGCTGAAATCAGCCCTAAAACTGACTTGTGGGCCATTTTTGAGCATGTTACACACATTTTCATGACTTGACTCTTAAACAAAGTTTGTTCCTTATAAAATTCTCTACAACTTTGTCAAAGGGTGCACAGTCATGCAAAGCTTCCAGGTCACACTTTTGAAATGGTCAAACCACAGGGCTCCAGGGTCCATACATGGTCAACCACCAATTAGAAGCATATTTAGGCAAAATGATCAACATGAACATTGTTCCATTAAGTGTCCTAAGTGTAGTTAAGGTCTTGTAGAGTTCATCTAGAGTCATTTGGACAAGTTTGCAAGGTTTGGTTGCTGATCTATAGTTCCATTAACTTAATGGGACAGATTCCAATAGGAATGGAACTTATCATTCCATGTGACTTTTTGATTCCAATCTTTACGAAACTTTCCCAGGGATCAATGTAGATAGTTATTGATGTGAGACATGTGAATATACTTTGATAACAAACCCAAGCATATATCTTTTAATTGAGCCTATATGTAAGCAAGGGTGCAACATCCAAGTTTCGATTAGGGTTTACTTCCATAGGTTTGACTTGGCATTATCATCTCCACTTAATCTGTCATGTTTAAGCTCAAACCCACTACTTAGTGAATGATAAACACCTGGGGTGTTACAGCCCTCCCCCCTTAAAAGAATCGCGTCCCGAGATTCGGAATGGAAGATCTTTTAAGGAAAAGAGACATGTTATCTAGTTCCCAACATCTGCTATAGCATTCAGCTAAAAGCTTCAACGTCGGTGAACAATTTGGTCAAAGGCACTTTTTGATACTTACTCTTTATGGTAAAATTTGTCTGAAGAATTTCCTTCATCGACTTTCATGAAGCATTTTTACTTTGGGAGGAATCCAAGATAGCACATACGGCGTTCTCAGTGTACGGAGATCATTTGGTCCATGAGTGAACCACTCACAAGTATCTGGCTCTCTCATGAGCATAACATAGGCCATATGAACCTGACACTAGACCAAAATTTTCAGAAGTATACTCGTTGAAATGGCTCTATGTTCACATGGTTTTGAAAAACAGCTCTTTACCAAAATGTCTTGAGTACAACCTTCCAAAAGGGTGAGATCATAGATGACAAATATACTCTGAGGCCATAGAATACTGACTAACCAATAGACAAGGTCTATTCTGGTCGTAAACGTTCATTCATTTAGACACCAACCAATGGAAAACTACTTTAGGTTCCATGTGTGCAGTTCTCTTTCTCTGCTGACAACACTGTATTTTCTGAGTCTGTCGAGGGGTCAGTGAATGTGATAGCTGACTCTGTCGGCTTTCTATTTCTGTCAAATGTTACCTAAGAAGATTCTTCTATCCAAGACAACAGTTATCTGGGTTGAATCAGATGCAACCTCTTGGTAAAAACATGTATAAGGTACCAAAGTATGTCATCATTGGAAAATAATTCCCAAAGAAAGATGTAACGAGGCCTTAAGGACAACAAAAGTTGTAATATTTACTAAACCCCGGAAAGTAGTCTACCACCAAGCGGTTGAGTAAAATTTTCCTTTGTGACTTAGTTGCACTATAAGTTGAGTTGACTTGTAGCATAACAACTTTGTCAGGCTAACTTTCACCTTGAGGCTTCCTTTTTAGGATCAAACAGCAGCTCCAAGATGAGAAATCTGTTGTTTGACACTTTTCAAATTGCTTTTGTTTCGCGATGGCATACATTGATTTGTAGAAACCAAGGCTGCTCGTACATTAGGGATACGAGAAAGCAAAAGCAAATGAAAGAGTGTAAACTAGTATCTGTGAGACCTCAAAAGGGCCATCCAATAGCAGATCTCGACTATAACTTTTTCATACCAATCCGAGGATGCACACGCTTTGAACTTGTAGGTTACTTTTGCAGGGCAAAACGCATACTCTGCCTGGAGAACCTTTCTACAAGGATAAGGACCCGCTTCCAAATGTTCCTCGACATTTCATCCAATAAGGTTATGGACAAACCGTTTGTGGCACCTATGGGCACAAGGATACAGATCGGAACTAGGGTATACATTTCTCTAATTCTTCACCACAGCTGATTGAACACCTTGCACTATCTGTGTGATTGTCCAAGACGGAATTGACTTGATCACAATGGCTCTAGAAGATAGAATATTAGAATATCACCCAAGTTGTTGGCTAATTGATTAACTTCTTATTGGTTATTGCTCTGTAAGACATAGCCTTCATAGCTACCAAGGAGTTGTTACCTAGCTGGAGTTTAACGTTCCTATTAGTAACTAATTAGTTGCCTCTCAACACTAAAAAGTTCCAAATCTTCATTCTTGATCACAATAATTGTGGTCAATACAAAGCATATGGTTGCTATCGAAGTCAGCAGATAAGGAGTCACACCAGAGATGGTTGATTTCGACGACATGGCCATTATGTATACAATGGTTAAAACTTGCGTAATGTGACAATCGATTCTTATCCAACAGATGACTTGTCCAACATTAAATGTTATGTGTCCTTTTTATCCAACAGAGATGAGATACTTTACTCACTAGATGACGTTTGTCAATACTGGGACAACTAAGTAGAGTCACTCGTCTACCACCTATTGCAGTCTGTTAATGTTTATGTCAGTAACCTGTTCTTCAAAGGTTATCCTCTTAGCAACTTCAGAAGGAAACTCCACTACTTTCAGTCTAAGATATGGATCTTACGATACAATATGGAGAGATAACCAAGAAGGAACACGAGAAAATAACACATCGTCTGTCGTTTGATAATGGATCATGACTAGAAACCGTGATACCAGCGCGTGCCAAGCAGCCAGCCATGTGTCTGCAGCCACAGGAGGCCCTTGGTTTCGTCGCGGCACCATCAGCTGTTACTCATAACACCATCACTAAACATACAACGAAAGTGAAATTTCAAGTGGCACCGATGGGTTGTAAGAACAAACACCATATAAGGAGGGATAGCAAGCAAAGGTAGTCACAAGGTTTAGAATCAACAGGGAAGCTATTCGCAGATCAAAACATAGCAAAAGAGAACATAGCTCAATTGCCGAATGCGACCAAGCATGAGATTTTTGCTTAATTCCATGCACGCCAAGCGTTCACCAAAGTGATGGAAAATTGAAAGATTACCATGAGATTTGGTCATGTTGGACAACAACATGAGATCAAAACTGGTAAACATCCCGAGACTTGGGAAGGTTGGGGATGGATTAAGCAAACTTCAAGGCGAAAACCGATATGTAGTCATAGATTGAGTTGATAAGGTAGATGCATGAAATTGCAAGCATATGATTTAGAGGCCATAGCAGAGAGACGTGGTGTCACACTAACTATCCTTTGGGAGAGGTAACCGGAAGGTCCAACATTAATTTGGGTACGGTCTCCACAACTGGCAACGTACGAACCATGGTCAAAGGCTAGCGTTGATAAAAGTTAACTTGGTTGGTCAGACGACAAAGGTCTCCACACAGAAAGGGTTGCAAAACATCCACGGCTCATGCAAACAAATAGGAGAACTAAACTTTGGACTTTCGATCAAGCACAGGCATGGATACAAACATTTAAGGACTAACCACTAAGTCTATATGCTCAGGCTCCTAAGATAGAGAACCTAATGGAATACCACAACCATACAATTACGTATATGAACTTTGTTCTAGGATAAAGCTATGTGACCCTCGTATGCTCACCGAGGACAAACGAGGTGACAACTAGGGCACTATCAAGATAACAAGCATACAAACAACATCACAATCAAGCAATCATTTGAGAAAATTCAAACGAATGGGCTTAAGCAATCAATACAAGGCACAAGGCTCACCCAAAATAAGCATTTATCTCGAGCATGAACTAACTACAAGTTTAGCTCTAAGCAAACACTAGCTAAGGAAGCCAACTTAGCATGTGTCCAGAATCTGGACAGCAACGCAGTACTTACTTGTTTCAACTATAACTGAGGTTATAGACATCCCACAAAGGTGATCCTAGACTTTCTAGAAAGCTTAGGAAGATGACTACACTTTAGTTATTCATACCAAAAGCAAATTCATAGATTAACATGACCAAAATTGCTAATGTTGCAGATCTATACCAATATGGATAGAAAACTAACAATAACTTCAAAATGTACAACTGGAGTTCTAGGGACCCAACAAGGCTGAGCCTTAACTTTATGTAAAGCTTATTAAGTTGTCTATAACTTTCTTACTATCATATTAAGATGATTCTATATCTAACAAGGCCAAACAAGACAAAGAAGACACCTCTGCCCAGATTTAGACAGATGCTGTCATTCCACTTTATAAGCTTATAACTAGAGATTTAGACCACCAAAATTAGTGATATAGGATATTTTGGAAAGCTTAGAAAAAGTACTACACTTCTTCTATTATCTCTAAGACATGATTCCTTATGCACATAGGTCAAACAAACCAAACCTTCAGATCTATTCTGAACATGAGCAGATTTTGATAACAAACTTCTAAAATTTATAACTCTCAAACCATAAGACCTAGGGTCATAAAATTTTAGGAAAAGCTAGATAAGTAAGTTAGCTACAATTTTGGTATTCTCCATAACTACAGAAAACACCATTATGACCACGAAAGCATCACTGCAACAGAAAACGTTCTAGCAGCCAATATTTAATAAGCAAAACAAAGCTTGCCTTTGTTCTACTGAACAAGAGAGCACACAAATATATTATTCTAGCAGCTCTAAACATTATTACCTTAGACCAACACCAATTTAATTCATTTATGAGAATCACAATTACTGAAATGAGGTCTAAAGCACTTGCAATTGCTTATATGAACAACATATCCACCGCTTGGATAACTAGAGAACATTTACAGGTTCAAGCATGTAACCACAACTATTTTTAGCAAGGCTAAGCACACACTTTTCTCAAACAACATGGAGTAATACATTCTTGTTTTACTCCACACAAGAAAGATAGTGTACCACATCACTCACAAGTTACTTACTATAGAACAAGGGTGAGAGGAGCACAGTCGTGCATAAAAGCAACAATCATGATAATGCATGCTTCGTCCTATTCGTCCTCACAAGATTGCCAACCTAAGGCGGCGATCACGTTCTATGTCGGTGGCATAACACGTACTCTCTCAATATATAGCTAGTCGACAGCTACATTCGACTTACGCATTCGTGGTTAGCGTACCTGCAGAAAGGTTTCATTGCAGCCCAACAATTCCCTAATTATAGCACACAATGAAATAGGAAGATAAAATTCTAAGCACTCCCATATACATATACCCCTGTATACGTACATGTAGCACCAAAACTACCCGAATCATTCGATCACCCACAATTAAGTACCTTCATATATACATGTGTGTAACATGTAGATAATCCAGTAACCAAAACTAGCTCTCCCCTAGACCGCAGGTTGTACGATCATGCTCTCACAACTCACACTTACCTGAGCGTAGGTGCGACGTTGCATAAAAGTAAACTAACAACATATATGGCTATTTCATATATGAAGGCTACCTCTAATCTGACACACTGGGTAGCATAATGTGGGAGAGTTATCACACATACATACCTTGGCCTGGGCGTAGATGCATAATTAAAAACCCCCAAGTTAGTACTTATATAAGCCACCTAATAATCCTTATATGGGCATAAGGAAATTGACCACTGGCATACTTAGGTTTAAAATTTAGATTTGACAAACCTATATATAACTATAAGTTGATAAAACTGATTTTATAAAACAAAACCATTGTTTTAAATACACATATGACAAGTTTAATGTTGAATCTTGCTCCGATACCAGCTGTAACGGAACCGTCCAAATTATAAGAGCACAAGTACAAAAACAATCATCGAAATGATCAAATTCTCGCACTTGAGCCCATATAACTCCGGTAGTCCAATGAAATCACGAGGGATTTCAAACCAACCAACATACAAGCCAAGATCGTAGTGATTCAACATAACGAGTCACATGTTACAATCATTTCACAAGTAATTCAATATACATCGGAGTTCAACATAGTTATTAGAACTTACATTGAAAAGTAGCGGAAGCAAAGTAATTTGAAACTAACATTATTCTCATTTCAAATACATGCCAGTACGAAGGTCGACTTCCAACAAAAGCATTAGAGAGAAGATAACTCAGAAGGATCATGCCCGTGATCACACTCCGCCTCTATGGCAGGAGCCAACCAACTCTTGCAGTCGCCATGATACATCACAACCTGCAACAAGTGGGGATAAAACCCTGAGTACGACAAAGTACTCAGCTAGACTTACCCGTCAGAAACCAGAAATAAGGTGACACCAAGGATCATGCAAGGCCGATATAAAGTGGGCTAGCTTGACAACATTTTGCATAAAAGCTTATTATGGATAAGTAACCATTAATGCTTAAGCATCAAGTTAATTATCATTAACCTATCATCTATATTAGAACCTGTACTAGAGCACTCACTTTATTAGGAGCAAACAATATTAACCATAGCAGGTATAAATTGAGGCAACTTTTCCATCGTTATTCAATTAACCATCCGTTCAATTTAATGGAATCTACGTTGCCGCTGCTCAAGTCAAGTGCTCACTAACCGGGAGCGACGGCGATTCGAATCGAATTCCTATCCAGCTGGAGGGGTATTTCTAACACTCACCGCGCAGGCCCCTGCCAGGGTCGCACAAGCCACCTTTTCATATGATTCAGGAATCGCGGGTCCGAATAATGTCGCGACCCCAAGGGCGACACTCTGCCAGGTGATAGGGACTCTAACCCCCCCTTGGTCTCATGCCAATGTCCCCAAGCACATCCTTTCTCTCCTCCAAGAAGCAACCTACCATTCGATTCCCGGCCTGAATCACATTACTCGGCTTCGCGGTCGGAACGACTTATCCGGCCAACTAAGTGTTAGACTGCGTTCAACATGACTCAAGGACGTACAGCGAATCGGTCCTTAAACGACTCAGACGGGGATAGATTCACACCCAAGACCTCCATGCCTTGTTGCTTCACTATCGTCATCCCGCCCGGTCTCATTTCATTTTATTAACACATGGTTCCATTCCACGATAGCAAATATAGCCAACCGTGCCATATATGAATATCCCTATATCTCGCAGGTGACAGGAAATCACCTGACTTCTACCGCTTAAAGCAGGGCTAAGCATCTACTCGATCCTAGTCTATGTAGGATTCAAGGATTCATATATCTGGACAAGGAATGATATAATGCAGCAAGAGTTTCCAACCAACTCCTATCACTTAATGCAACAATACTTATAACATATATATATAATTAATTGCTTTGAAGATAGGAGGCTTATAATGCTCCGGGGCTTGCCTGGGATCCGACTCAAGTTAGAGTATGTCAGATGAAATCTGCTTGGCGAGCATCCTCCAATCTAGCACTCGTCCGATCCTTCTATCTTCGGGATGGATCCACCAAACACCGTCTTCGGGTTTGGCTCCAACGCCATTTACTTCACACGTTTCTGCTAGCGTACCTATATGAGATGCAAGATGCAAGTGCATGAATACATGAAAGTATAATGGACAATGCATCACATTCAGTAAATAAGACAAATACCAAATTACACTCCACATGCATAGACACTTCATGTTGCTTAAATAAACATCACCCAACCTAATATAAAAGATGACAAGCATATTAGGCATGGCACCCACGGTTTCACAAGATCTCAGGTGTAAGAACTTAACTACCCTCAAAGGCATAAGTCACACTTAATAATATACAAACAAACAACTATAATTAGAATTTATCCCTTTTCTGGATAAGCAACAGTAGCTTCATAATTCAATCATATCTGGAGTTTCATAAGTCCAAATGCCTTGCAAGAAGACATTCTGGAAAGCTTAGGAAATTATCTACATTTAATTTATAATCATCACAGCATGATTCCAAAGTTTAACATGTCGAATTTACACAAACACAGAAACTGGTCTAACAAAACAGAGAGCAAGCAATTCTGTACCCTAACTTTAAACAGCTATAACTCAAAAACTACTTGACCAATGATACCAAATTTTAACAGCAGCTAGATACATAAATTATCTACAACTTTTGTATACATAAGTTTTACAACAAAGCACATTATCATGAAGAACTTTGCTAAGTTTCCAGATCTGTCCAGAAACCTCATTTGCGAGAAATAATTATTAACTTATGTTGCAACCATATAATTGGACAAAACCAACTTTACCAACATGTCACACATGACTAATGAACACCAGAAAACATAGTGTCCATTCCTAAATAAATTCTTTTAATGCATTTTCTTAATTTATTTAGATAATTAGGTGGAATTATGAACACCTAACAAAAGTGCACAATAAATTCTACCAAAATTACAGAGACCTACACATGCTCCCAAAAGTCTACTGTCCAAATTTGAAACCATTTGGACATGTATAACAACCTCTATAAAAAAGACAAATGGCTATAGCAATAAATCATGGGAGAGCAAGTAAAACCTAAAACTCAATATTTTCTGTGAACACATGGCCATAGAATGAACTAACATCATAGAGCAACATCATAATAAGGTGATGGGGCAACATTTTCTATTTTATCATTTATATAACATTTATAAGCTATTTAATAAGCCATAAACAAGTTAACTCAATAACTTGAGTATACAGTAAGCAATGATCATGAAATTTATACCACAGTACATCCATAGCATAACAAGCCTACCATAAAAATTTCACATCAATTGGAGCAGCACAACTCAAAATATAAAAATAACAAGCAATAAAATGTAAATTTCTTATTTATCAAGGTCCAATCAAAACCCTAAGAAAACAGTGAACAAAAAGTGTGTTTAATATTTTTCCTAGCAAGTACATGTCATCACAAAATTAACAAAACAAGAATCACTATTTTCGGAGTTCTAAAACTCAAGATATGGCTCTGGTCAAGTTTTATACGTATTTTAGAGCGTTTTTAAAGCTTAAATAAAACATCAGAAAATACCTACAAACATGTAACATATTATGACTCTATTACATAGATCTCTCCTCAAGGTTTCCAAAAAGTCCACATTTGCTATTTTTAGACTTATCTAGCATGAGATATGGATTTTAGAAGATTTCCCAAATTCTGAAATTCAAAAACTAAATCTCCCACACCCTAACTGGATCTGCTAGAAGTACCCGATAACATATCTAAACTAACCACTACTTCAACTGTCACGTGGGACCAGCTGCCCGGTTGGGCCCACCTGTCATGCACACACAGTGAAATACAGAGGGAGGGGATTGGAATGGCGTCGGTTTTGATTGCCGACCGCCGGAAACAGGGGAGGGGGCCGGGCTCACGGCTCCGGCGAGGGGGTCGCCGGCGGCGGTGGCCAAGGACGGCGCGAGCATCCAGGGGCCTTTGCGCACCCGCGGAGCTACTCGGCTCTGCTCGAGGCGGTCCCCAGCACCGTGGCCACAGGAGCGGGTGTCGGCAACGGCGGCGGTCCGGTGGCAGCGGCCTCCGGTGAGGGTCAAGGCCGGGGAGGAGGTGCCGTGCGTGCGGCTTGGCGTGGCGAATGTGGTGTGGTCGTCCATTCGGGCGGAGGAAGGCCGGAGATGCCCCGAGGCAGCCTGACCACGAGCGCCGGCGGCGGTTCACCGGCCATGACCGCGCGGTGGTGAGGGACCGGCAGTTCCAGGCGGCTCAGAGTCCGGCGAACATGAGCACGGCACACTAGAGATGGGGGCGAAGCTGATGACGGTGCTCGCGGAGAGTGAGGAGGCTCTGAACATCGGGAACACAGCGGCGGCCAGAGCTCGGCCATGGCGGCCATGGCAGCTCTGAGCTCGGGACTGGAAGAGCGAGGTGAGGAGCGCGGAGAGCATGAGTGAGAGGGGAGCCGAGGGAAGCTCGGCTTCCACGTCTGGGGGGCATAGTGGCGCTGGGACTCACCTTGCAAGCAGCAGCGAGCAGGGCACGCGGCAGCAATGGCGAGGTGTGCTATGTGCATGGGCGCCACGTCCAGAGCACGTGTCGGTGGTTCGGACATTTCATCGAATACGTGTCACGCGTCGCTGTGCCTGACTTGGAGACCGTTTTTGGGCCTGCTCGGGTCCGAATTTGGACATGAGCCAAGAAGCAAAGTTGGAGCCCACATGATACCCTACAACTTCTATTAAGGTTGCATGGCCATTAGAGCCGTAGATTAGTGAGTAATTATGCTCCAAAGTGACAGTGTCAGTGAGTTAACAACGATTAGAGGCAAGGGTCAAAACTTGATCAAATCTGCGTCAAACTTGATCCACTTTTTGCATGTTGTTCTCCAACAAATTGTTTCCAACTTTCATTTTTGGACCAATTGAAGTTACTTAGCAAATTTTGGAGAACGCGGAATGCCAATGTCGACAACACCGAAATCAGGGATTAAAATGGCTAAGTGCTGAAATCAGCCCTAAAACTGACTTGTGGGCCATTTTTGAGCATGTTACACACATTTTCATGACTTGACTCTTAAACAAAGTTTGTTCCTTATAAAATTCTCTACAACTTTGTCAAAGGGTGCACAGTCATGCAAAGCTTCCAGGTCACACTTTTGAAATGGTCAAACCACAGGGCTCCAGGGTCCATACATGGTCAACCACCAATTAGAAGCATATTTAGGCAAAATGATCAACATGAACATTGTTCCATTAAGTGTCCTAAGTGTAGTTAAGGTCTTGTAGAGTTCATCTAGAGTCATTTGGACAAGTTTGCAAGGTTTGGTTGCTGATCTATAGTTCCATTAACTTAATGGGACAGATTCCAATAGGAATGGAACTTATCATTCCATGTGACTTTTTGATTCCAATCTTTACGAAACTTTCCCAGGGATCAATGTAGATAGTTATTGATGTGAGACATGTGAATATACTTTGATAACAAACCCAAGCATATATCTTTTAATTGAGCCTATATGTAAGCAAGGGTGCAACATCCAAGTTTCGATTAGGGTTTACTTCCATAGGTTTGACTTGGCATTATCATCTCCACTTAATCTGTCATGTTTAAGCTCAAACCCACTACTTAGTGAATGATAAACACCTGGGGTGTTACACGTTGGCTGTGGCAGGATTGGGTGGATCCCTCCAAGCCGTGGGCTGGCTCTGAGTTGCCTTGCAAACCCACTGACAGATTGTTGTTCAATGCATCAACCATTGTCACAGTCGGAAACGGCACAAAAGCGCAATTTTGGTACCATAGCTGGCTAGAGGGAGAGGCTCCCAGGAGCCTTGCACCGCAACTCTTTGAGCTAGTAAGAAGAAAGAATAGATCGGTCCAGCAGGAGCTCCAAAACGACGGCGGGATTCGATCTCTCAGGGGCAAGATCACAACGGCCACACACCTAGAGGAATTCATATCCTTATGGATCATAATACAAAACATCCAGCTACAGCCAGGAGTACAAGACTCTATTACCTGGAAGTGGACGCCTGATGGCATATACTCCACCCGCTCGGCATACCGCATACAATTCCAAGGATGCTACAGAAGATTCCAGCCAGACCTTAAATGGAAAGCACATACCGAGAACAAATGTAAATTCTTCGTCTGGATCCTTGCGCAAAACAAAATCCTCACAGCTGACAACTTGCAGCTAAGGAACTGGCCACACCAAGACCACTGCGCCATGTGCAACGGACCACTAGAATCGGGCCTTCACCTGTGCCTGTTGTGCCCTCTAGCCAAAGAGATTTGGAACCTTGTGCTGACCTGGGAACATTTTGATGTACAACTAATCCAGCCACAGGTCCAGCCAACACAAATTCGTGCTTGGTGGGAGGAAGCGGCTGCCACAATCCCAAGGCAACGACGACGACACTTTAATGGAGTGGTGATTTACACGATGTGGAACATTTGGAAAGAAAGAAACAGAAGGATTTTTCAAAACACTGCCATGGACGCAAGACAGGTGGCCTCCAAAACCAAAGAAGACATTGATCTTCGCTCACGGGTCTTTAGCAGCATAACTTAACCCCCCTCTGTTTTTTCCCTAAGGGGAGAGGAGATCGTTCTTCTTCTGTACCTTGGCTATGCCTTCTGGGTGTTTTAGGCCTCCGGGCTTTCTGTACATAAACATCTATCTTTTCTTAATTGAGAGGCAGAGCTTCTGCTAAGTTTCAAAAAAAAATCACTCGGCTGACTAGAGGAGCTTTCTCTCGCCTGAACAGTCCTATCTCGTTCTTCGCTGTCCGTTAACGCATGGTACGCAGACTTAACAGAGAACTGTCCCTTGGGATCGTAATGCCAAGCTACAATGTCCTCATGGTCAGGCCGAGTAGGTATAGCCAGTATTAGCTCGGCATCGTCTTCGCAAAAAAATTCCTTGATCAGCTGTATATCCCAAGAACAAGTGGCTGGGTCCATGAGTTCAGACACCTTCGACAATAACACTGCCCCTCTAGGCGTCCTTGGTCTTGTAGTAATTCCAGTAGGAATCCACGGATCATCCCAAATTCTAATCTGCTGCCCATCGCCCACTCTCCATATCATTCCCCTCTCCAGAACTTTTAGGCCTCTAACAATGCTTCGCCATGTATATGATATCCCCGGTTGCTCCAACACCTTCAACAGATCCCCATCAGGCCAGTAACGTGCTCTCAAGAGCCGTGCACAAAGTGACTCCGGATTCTGTATCATCCTTTTCTTTATTTTCCCCTTATTTGGTTGACGAAGGCGAATCCCAACATGGCCGACAACAGGAATATTCTCTCTAACACCCTCTCACCTCAGCAGTTAGTACCTAAACTGCAAGTGGACCTTTTCTTTATTTTTACCCTGTTCGCTTGACCAAATACTCGCAAAGCATTTGTAATGAAGTCACGCTGCTATACAGATTGCGGTTGGGACTAAGGACCAGTTAATGCAGGCATATACGTACATACTTAAATACAGTGAACATAGGCCTAAAAAAATACTGTATTATCAGCCGATTTATGATAACTTAGGCCGCGTTTGGTAGGTTAGTATTTTTATGGTGGGTTGACCAATGACTTTCTCAAAAGAAATTAAAAAAAAAGCCACGAAGACACACCACTACCCATTTGCATCCCTAATTGCATTTGTTTGTTTCATCACTGATATGGTGTTGACAGTGACTCGAACAAGCGGCGGGGGAAGATTGGAAGGGTGCCATATCAGCTTAATGACGCAAGAGAAAGGCATTCAGAACGGGTCAGACTAGTATTTGCATGAACTTATTAATAGCAGAATAAGCACTCTTTCAACATATTTTCTTAATAAGGGGTCATGGTCACCTTGGTCATGAGGGCCCTTGCTTGGCGATTTCACAAAGGAAGCGCCATAAACTAGCTGGAGGCAGTAGAGGAAGCCACCGGCCATCTAGATCAAGAGGCTCAAGTAAGCTCAGTTGTGCCTTCCTTGGGCAAATCCAGCTCCGATTTGCTTGCGCACACCCCCGCTCAGGACTCAGGAGAAGGAGCGCGGCGTCTGAAGATGCCAGAGGCAAAAGCAGCAGCACATCATCTCGTCTGAGCGCCAGGTATTAACAGTTGTACTTGTAACCAATAATTTGCACTCCAGCGCCTTCTACACTTTATGCTTACACCAGTCATTTCTGACTCCTCAGAGCAGAGGTACTGAAGGCCGAAGGACGCTGTTGATTCTTGTGTACTTGACGCTCTCGTATGTTCATCTTATTTGCGCTGGTCAGATATTAGAAACAAATAGTTGCACAAGAAAGTACTGGCAATAAATTCAGGGCTCAAAATTTCGACGAAATTTCAAAGAAATTTCGCAAATTTTGGTAATTTTAGGGTGGCCAAACGAAAATTCCGAAATTCTGTATTACGCTAATGCATATGCTTGACCTGTAAATACATATCTCTAGACTCATATTTTTTTTATTGTTTATGTTGCATATTTCTTCTACTCAATAGGTGTGTAGTCATAAATCATGCTAATATTTTGTTTATATCTAGGAAATCTTAGAAAAATCATATCTTTTGAAGTCTCTAAAAAAACATCGGCAAAGTTTTATAGATTTCAAGGAAAAAAAATTGAAAACCCTGAGCACTATAATTACCAAAATTGAAAACCCTGAACACTATATGACTTTGCTTTACAAAAAGACTGCTTATTCCAAAAAATCAATTTATAGAAAATCTGAGTGAAAGAATGCGCTTACAGAAACATGGTCGGTATGGGGCTTTCTTCTTTCTTATTAAAAATATACAATTGGCATCTCTCTTATCTCATATATTTCAAAGAAAAAAAAAGGCTAAACGGCTAGAGCTATTACACTTGTTTACGCATGTCAGAGATATCAGAAAAAGATAATTGCACAATAAAGTAATACTAGAGCTAGGACTTCTTTTGTTTACAAAATTCCTGCTTATTTCCAAAATTTAATTTGTAGGAAATCTAGGCGAAAGAAGGCGCTTACAGAAACAAGGTTGGTATGGAAGCTGCTGCAGTGAAGGCAGCAGTGTCTGGAATGTTGAACCTTGTGGGCAACAAGTTAGCTCCACTGGTTTTCAAAGAGTACAGCTCTATAGTTGGTGTAAAAGAGGACCTCCTGGAACTCCAAGATCTAGCTCAGGAGATCAATAGCCGGCTGGAAGCAGCAGGAGACAGAGCTATGGGGCATGCTCCATTGCTCAAAAAGTTGAAAGAAGCTGCCTACGATGTTGACGATGTTGTGGATGAGTTCCAACTGAAGGCTGAAAAATACGAAGCTGATGGTGATGGTGGTTTTGTGTCCAGATACCTGCGCACAAAACTAAAATCATTTGTATTTCAATGCAAGGCTGCCAAAAAGATACAGAAAATCAAGAAGACCTTTGATGACATTGTGAAGCAAATAACTGTTCTGAATTCAGTGGTTGGCCGTGATCCTGCTAGCTATATAAACAATACAGCTGTGAATGAGCAAACACTGCCCTTCGTGGATGTGGCAGCAGTAATTGGAAGAGACCAAGAGTTGCAGCAAACAATATCTAAGCTGCTAGAGACAGATGACCAACAGAGAATCAATATAGTTTCTATAGTTGGACTTGGTGGCTCTGGGAAAACTACCCTAGCTCAGTTGGTTTTCAACGATATAAAAACTATAAAGAATCATTTTACTCTTAGACTATGGGTTCATGTCTCTCAGGAATTTCATGTTGAAAAAATTATCAGGAAGCTATTTGATGCTATTCCTAATCAGAAGTCTGAAGGCCTTTCCTTGACGAATATGGCCAATAAAATTTCAGACAAGTTGACCAACAATAGATTCCTGCTTGTGTTGGATGATGTTTGGATTGAAGACCGTATTAAATGGGAACAATTAATGGTGCATGTGAAGAATGGTTCACCAGGAACAAAAGGAAGCAAGATTCTACTCACTACTCGTAGTAAAAAGGTTGCTGAAGAAGTTGAATCTACAACACTAATAGACTTACCATCCTTATCCAAGGATTACAGCTGGCAATTATTTCAGCAAAGCTTTGGAAATGCCATGAAAGATTTGGACTCTGAATTTCAAGAAGTTGGGAAAGAGATTGTGAACAAGTGTGGTGGAGTGCCACTAGCAATTAAAGTTCTTGCAGGTGTCCTCCGTGCCATGAAACGAGTAGAACAATGGCATGCCATAAAAAAGAGTAATTTATTAAATGTGGAGGGTAAAGAACATCAAGTATCTGCCTGCTTGTGGCTGAGCTATTTTAACATGCCATCTCATCTAAAGAAGTGTTTCACGATATGTTCAATTTTTCCTAAAGGTCACTTCATTGATAAAGACCAATTGATTGACCAATGGATTGCTCATGATATGATCCCGGAAAGCAATGTTAACTACTTGGAAGATATTGGTGATGACTACTTTAATCATCTTGTGCAAATGTACTTCATACAAGATGTGAAGGAAGCAGAGGATGGGAGAGTAAACTGTAAGATGCATGATGTCCTGCATGATCTTGCCCGGTCCATTTTGGGTGATGAGATTTCACTTGTCGTGCCAGAGAAGGCAACCAATTTCACAAAGACTTGCAGGTATTTTTCTTTAATACAGACAAGACATCTTCCACCCAAAAATACATTTAAAAAAGCACGTGCTATGTACATTGTTGAATGTGATGATTTCATATTTGGCAAGGCATCAAAGAATGCAAAACACTTGCGCAGTATCACGGTAGAATATGTGCGTACATCAGCACTCACAGCCATACTACAGACAAAAAATGTAAGGTACCTTAACATTTCAGGGTTGAAATATGAAACACTTCCAGAGGTTATTTCAGAAATTTGGAGTCTGCAAGCTCTTCATGTAACGTTTAGTGACCTTGTCAAGTTACCTGACTCCATTGGCAAGCTGCAGAAGTTGAGAGTGGTCAACTTGTCATACTGCCGGAGTCTAGCAAGTTTGCCAGATTCTATTGGCAATTGTGTCATGATTTCTAGGATAGACCTTTTTGGTTGTGAGAAGGTCACAACTTTACCAAGCACTATCAGCAGAAATAAAAGGCTAAGGGTATTGAGGCTAGGCCATACCATAATTGAGAGGCTACCATCAAGTATCACCTCACTGGAAAATCTGAAGTGTTTGGACCTTCATGGCTGTTCTGAGTTGATAGAGTTGCCTGAAAGCATAGGGAACTTGAGGAAGCTTGTTGTTCTGAACCTGGAAGAATGTGGAAAGTTACAAGCCATTCCAAAAGGGATTGCGCAGCTTACTAGACTAGAAAAGTTGGGACTGTTTGTTATGGTTGAGGATGAAAGTTATGCACAAATATCAGAGCTTAGAAATGTTAATAGGATCAGCGGGGAACTATCTATCTGTGGTATTGCACATGGTATGGACCCAGACATTGCACACAAGGAGTGCTTGAAGCTGAAGACAAACTTACAGAGCCTGAGACTAGTTTGTGCGAGTGTCAGGTTGAACTCTGAAAACCAGTTTGAAGGGTTGGAACCACCTTCTATAATTAAAAGAATAAAAATTGTAGGGTATCCAGGTCAGGAATCCATGCAGTGGATGTTGAAGCACAGAGGTGCAGAAGTAGCAGGGTTTCCTCGCTTCCGACTGTTGAGTGAGTTGGAACTATCTGATTTCCCAAAATTAGAGCGTTTGGAAGGGTTAACAGAATTGCCTTGTTTGGAGAAGCTTGTGCTAAAAAAAATGACTGCTGTTAAAAGCATAAGCGGAGGTCCATTTCCTAAACTGTTGGAGTTTGTTATCCGTGGAATGCCAAAATTGGGTGTGGTTTGGATGGTAACAGGGGGGAGCTTGGCTGATGTGGAAGGGGGACAAGTGCAGATTGGTAATTGTCTAGCTGTTCTAAGAATATTTGAGTGTCCCAAACTGTTGATGATGCCATACTTTCCTTTGTCACTGAAGGACTTGAGTTTGGTTAGGAGCAACGTGCAGCTGCTGGGACTGCCAGGCTTAGACCAAAGGTCCTCATTGCCTTCAAGTAGTGCAGGATTGCCTTCTTTTAGTTTCAGCTGCCTAAAGAACCTTAATCTGATTGGTATGCCACCACCAACAGCACCAGCATTGTACGGATTTGGATATCGATGGGAGCTGCTGCAACACTTGATGGCACTGGAGTCCTTGCAGATTTGGAGCTGTGATGGCCTAACCGAGCTGCCAGAGAGCATGCGGAGCCTCGCATCCCTCCGAACCCTGGAGATTGTATCCTGCCAAACTCTCTGTATGCTTCCCGAGTGGCTGGGGGAGGTCCAGTATCTGGAATCGATGAACATTTGGGTGTGCCATAATTTGAGCCCTGCTCCATCAATGCAGCCGCTCAAGGCCCTCAAATCACTGAATGTTTTTGACAGTGGGTGGGTGGGGGACCTCGGCTCTCCATCTCTGCAGACTCTGTCGATTCAGGGCTGTGACAACATAAGTAGTCACCCCCAATCATTCAGGCAGCTCACCTCACTCACGAATCTCAAAATAACAAGATGTCGTGACTTTCACCAGCTGTTAAAATACCTCGGAGAGCTCCGCTCTCTACAAATGCTATACATAATGGAATTATCCAGGCTGAGCAGCCTTCCACAATCATTGGGGTACCTCTCCTCCCTCCAGGAGCTCCAAATAATACGATGCGATGCACTTGGCCAACTTCCCGAATGTGTTGGGCAACTTTGTTCTCTACATGTATTCGGAATTTGGGGTTTGCCAAGCCTGACATGCCTTCCGCAATCATTGGGCCGCCTCACCTCGCTCCAGGTGCTCACAATAGGAAACTGTGAGGCACTTGACCAACTGCCTGAATCGTTGGGGGAACTCTGCTCTCTAAGTAAATTCGAGCTATGGGGCTTGCTGGGTCTGACTTCCTTTCCTAAATCTGTGTGCTTCCTCACCTCCCTTGAACAGCTTACGATCACAAGCTGCCCGGGCATCAGATCCTTGGCAGAGTGGATTAAAGGCCTCACCGCTCTGCAGACACTGGATATATCTGGCTGTCCTGATTTGGAGAGGCGCTGCGAGAGGAGGAAGGGGAAGGACTGGCATCTCATCTCCCACATCCCTCATCTGTGGATCGGGCGAGTGGATGACCATTATCGCTTCATCTGGTGAGTTAGTTAAACTCTGACGATTGGTTCCCTTTTACCTTGTGCAGTTCACTGGCCAACCTAATTCCTCATCCATCTTAATTCGATCATTGCAGATGTTTAACGTCTATATGCGCTTAAATTCCAGTTGGATTGATTTGCACCGAGAGTTTTGAAGTAGTATTCTATATTTTCTAAACGCCGTTGTTGTTACTTCTCAAGCCTGCATACCAACAGCGTCAACTGATTGAGCAAGCAAAAGCACATTTCAAAAAAGGTAATTCTCCAGTTTCATTGTTCCTCCTTTTTCTGACACACAAAAGGGTCCAAGCACCACCTGACAAACATGAAACTCACAGCAGATGCATGTGCGAGGTTAATTATTTGAATTCTGATTTCAGGTACACCAGGCGTATCTGTATTCATTCATTTGATTGTGGAGGCGTGCAGTACAATAGTTCAAGCTCATTGAGCTTTTGTAAAGTATACATGGCTTAGTCAGATCATGTTGTGCGGTGTCTTCAAGATAGAGTGTCAGGCCTTTTCTAATGATGCAAGGTACATGAACAGAGATAAATCCGAACTCCTAAAGTTCTGTGCAAATGCTTTGCAATGTTTTGTTGGAAAATTCCTGCTGCTATTAATATGCTTCAGTTCATCACTTGTGTACTACTAATAGTTAGAGTCTCTGTTACTCCCTCCATCCCAAATTATAAGTCATTCCAAGAAGCTTGGAGAGTCAAACCATCTTAAGTTTGACCAAATTTATATGATAAGATAATAATATTTATGATGCCAACTAAGTATCATTAGATTCTCCATTAATTATATTTTCATACTATACCTCCTTGATGTCATAAATCTTTGTAATTCTCTCTATAATTTAGGTTAAACTTGAGATGCTTTGACTCTCCAAGATTCTTGGAATGACTTATAATTTGAAATGGAGTGAGTATTTTTTATAATGCTAAGCACCCAAAATAGATATAGAGAAGAGCATGCCGTGAAGCTACATTTTTTTCAATGTAACCTGAAGCTACTTAATGAAAATGAATTTTAATCAGTTATCATGTTAAGGAAAAGATTATTATGCAGTTTGAATCTGCAAGTACCACGAGCAGTTACAATTGTTTTGCTTTAGCAATTGCACTGCTGCGGATGGAGATGTAAAAAAGGAAGGAAAAAAAATCTGAATAATTTGAGTATGGTTTGATTTTAAATAAGTGCATACTTTTGCAGACCCAATGAATAAAAAAATTGAAACAAATGGCAGGAGCTCTGCCTCTCAATTATGGAAGGAATATAGAAGGTTTATGTACAGTCACAGCTCGAGAAGCTGCGCAAACAAACAGGGGTCAAAAATCCCCTGAAGCACGTATACAAACAGAATGGCCGGCTTGCTAGCCCCCTCCTTGGAATGCCCCTTGAAATGCTCTCTTCCTTTGCTCAATGTCTTCTTTAATTCTTGAAGCCACCTGCAACGGCGATTCTTGAACGTTATTGAAAATTCTTCGAGATTCTTTCCTTCCAAAGATTCCAGCATGTGTAGATCATCAAACCATTGAAGCGCCTTCTTTCATCCTTTGCGACCTTAGCAGCGGTCTCCTCCCACCAGGTGCTGAAATGGACGGGGTCTCTAGTGAACTATGTGAACTGAACATCAAAGTGTTCCCAGGTTAGGATTTGATTCCAAACCGCTTTGGCGAATGGGCAAAGTAGAGATAGGTGAAGGCAAGTCTCCAACGGCCCATTGCATAACGCACAATGATCCTGATGTGGTCACCCTCTTTTTTGCAAGTTATTTGCCATGATAATTTTCTCTTGTACTAGTATCCAAGCGAAGACTTTGCATTTATTTTCTGCGTGTGCTTTCCATATTAGCTTGTTTTGGAAACTAGCATAGGAACCCTTGAATTGGATCCTGTAGGCGGAGCGAGTGGAGTAAGAACCGTCGGCTGTCCATCGCCAAACAATGGAGTCCCGCATGCCTGACAGTAGGTGGATGCCTTGATTCTGATCCAGAGGGAGACAAATTCCTCTAGGTGCTCGGCGGTGGTGATTCGGCTCCTAAGGGTGTGTATCCAGCTGTTGTTTCGAAGCTCCTGTTGAACCGACTTGTTTTTCCCCCTTACCAACTCAAACAGGTGTGGGGCGAAGTTCTTGGGGGCCTCACCGTCAAGCCAGTTGTCATGCCAGAATCTGGCCTTTGCTCCATCACCAATGGAGATCGTTGTTGAGGCTTTGAAGAGTAGGCGGTTGGCTTCATTGCAAGGTAGCTCCGAACCAACCCATGGTTTGGAATCGTCAGTCCAATCCTGCCATAACCAACGTAGGCGCAGGGCTCTGCCAAATTTGTCTAGGTCTGGAATCCCTAAACCACCAATATCTTTGGGCCTTGCAACCATTGGCCAGTTGACAAGACAATGCCCTCCATTTGCGTTCTCTTCACCCTTCCAAAGGAAGGATCTTCTGATCTTATCAATTTTCCTCCTTGGCCATGCTGCCAGAGGAAACACAGTTAGATGGTAGGTTGGCATGGACGAAAGCACCGAGGAGACGAGTGTCAAGCAGCCCACTCTGTTTAACCACCTCCCTTTCCAACCAGGGAGTCTTTGGCCAATGCGTTCGATGAGGGGCTGCACATGAAGCTTTTGGAGCGTCCCCGTGTGCAGTTGCAGTCCTAGGTGTTGGAGGTAACACAGACTTGATTAGTCTGAAGACGCCTTAAACCCCAGGCCGTCTCCTTGATTATATATAGAGATAGACATTGCATTAATTACAAACAGCTCACTAGAGCATAGCTAATCAGATAGGTGCCTTGGCAGCCGTACACACCTCTTGGGCTGCCCAAGGTCTTTAATGACTGTAATTAACTAGCATAGTTATCTAGGAAGTGCTTAGGAAACAGGGCTTATTAACTACATTTCTCCCCCTAAGACCTGCTTCAACTAATCTTGATCTCCTTGATCTCAATCCTGCTCCTCATCTCTTCCAGCTTGGTTTTGCCCAAGGCTTTAGTCAGTATATCAGCGAGCTGATCTGCAGTGGGAATGAACTCTGTCTTGATGCTACCTTCTTCCACACAATCTCTGATGAAATGATGCTTGATTCTAATATGCTTGCTCCTGTCATGGAAAACAGGATTTTTTGCCAAAGCCAGAGCAGACTTATTGTCTACTCTGAGTTCTACCACCTCAACTTTTCTTCCCAACAAATCTGCAAACAGTCTTGACAACCACAAAGCTTGGGTTGCAGCTGTTGTCATCGCCACATATTCAGCCTCATAGCTAGACAGAGCAACAACTCTCTGTTTGACAGACTGCCAGCTGACCAGGCTGGTTCCAAGGAAGAACAAACATCCAGTTGTGCTTTTGCTTGAATCAACATCTCCAGCCAAATCTGAATCACTGTAACCCACAAACCTTGCCTTGCCTGTTGTTCTGGTGTAGCAGAGCCCATGATCTAGAGTACCAGCCAGGTATCTCAAAATCCTCTTCACAGCCTGAAGATGTTCAGTTGTTGGCTTCTCCAGAAATCTGCTAACATACCCTACAGCAAAAGCCAAATATGGTCTTGTGTGCACTAGGTATCTCAAGCTGCCAACCAGTCTTCTGTACTGAGTTGGATTTACTTCCTTTGTTGTGCTTTCCTTGCTCAATTTCAGCCTTTCTTCCATGGGTGTGGTGGCTAGATTACAACCTGCCATACCACCAAGCTCAAGTATCTTCTTAGCATAATGGGTTTGCTTCAGAGTGATGCTCCCCTCTGATTGTCTCACCTCAATTCCCAGATAGAAAGACAGAAGACCCAAATCACTCATTTCAAAGGTTTGCTTCATCTTTGCCTTGAAAGCTTCAATCTTCTGCTGATTGACTCCTGTGATGATCAAATCATCAACATAGACTCCAATTACCAGTAGGGAGTCACCTGATCCCTTCCTGTACATAGCAGCTTCATACACATTCTGCTCAAAACCCATCTGCTTGAGAGTCAAGTCAAGCTTGGCATTCCATGCCCGAGGAGCCTGTCTTAGGCCATACAGAGCCTTGTACAGCCTGTACACTTTCTTCTCCTCTCCTGATACTACAAAACCTGGAGGTTGTGTAACATAAACCTCCTCCTGGAGTTCTCCATTCAAAAATGCAGACTTCACATCCATGTGATGTACTGCCCATCCCTCTTGTGCTGCCAGGGCAAGCAAAACACGTACTGATTCCATCCTTGCAACCGGTGCAAAAACATCTTCATAATCAACTCCTTCCTGCTGCACAAAACCACGGGCCACAAGTCTTGCCTTGTGCCTAATTACAGCTCCATGTTCATCCTTCTTCAGCTTAAACACCCATTTCAGTGAAATTGGACGGTGACCAGGACGGGGAGAAACAAGTTCCCAAGTCCCATTCCGCTCTACTGATCTCAGCTCCTCCTTCATTGCTGCTTGCCAATCTTGATCGTCTTTGGCTTCTTCATAGCTTGTAGGCTCACCAGAATGGGTGAGATTTAGTTCTGCAAACAGCCGCTGCGCCGGCGGAGGGGTTGGTTGATCACCAATAATTTCAGGAATCTTCCGATAGCGGAGTTCTTCATCGTCGTGGTAGGCATCCACCCTTTCATCATCATCCTCCAGGGGGGTCACATGCTCAACCTGAGGACTTGATGGAGCTGAAATAGGTGTTCTGGGCGACGCAGGCGCCTCTGCCTCCGCTGCGGGCTCCTCTGCTTCCGCTGCAGGCTCTCCTGCATTCACCGGAGAGAAACCAGGCGATGCAGGATGTGGCGGAGGAGATAGTGAAGGCGACGCTGAACTTCCTGCTTCAGGGAGTTCCTCCGCCCATGGGAATTCAACAGTAAACTCACTACTCGCTGCTTCTGATGTGCCTGCTGCCGGTGATGCCCAGTCCCAGCCACGGCCTTCGTCGAACACCACATCGCGGCTGACACGCACGCGCTGGGACACTGGATCATAGATACGGTATGCCTTGGCCCCTTCCGCATAGCCGATAAACACGCCAGCCTCGCCACGGTCATCGAGCTTGCGAAGCTGAGTAAGCCGCCGGGTATAAGCCACACAGCCAAAGACCTTGAGGTGGCCGACTGTTGGTGCCCGGCCATGCCACGCCTCATAAGGAGTGGCATTCTTCAGCGCCTTCGTCGGGGATCGATTCAGAATGTGCACAGCCGTCATCACAGCCTCCCCCCAAAACCGAGAGGGCATCTGGCGTTGCTTGAGCAAAGCTCGTGCCATGGCCACCACTGTTTGGTTCCTGCGCTCAACAACACCGTTCTGTTGCGGTGAATAAGGGGCACTGAAATGTCGTTTAATACCTTCATCAGCGCAGTATGCAGTAAACTCCGCGACCGTGAATTCGCCGCCATTGTCGGTGCGCAGGACCTTCAACTTGCGCCCGCTTTCCACCTCTGCTGCCACCTTGACCTTCTTAATTGCTTCTGCTGCTGCGTCCTTGGATGGCAGCAACACAGCCCACATAAAACGGGTGGCGTCATCGACGAGCAGCAAGATATAGCAGTTGCCCGCCGGTGTCGCTGGCGTGACTGGACCGCACAGGTCACCGTGCACCAGCTCAAGCTGATTCTGGGCACGGTATGCTGCTGCAGCCGGAAAAGAACGCCGCCTCTGCTTGGTGGTAACACAGGTGTCACACACCTGCTCAACATGGTCAACCACCGGCATCCCGCGCGCCATCTCCTCCTTGCTGAGTCGCCGGAGTGCGTCGAAGTGCAGATGGCCGAAACGCTCGTGCCACTGCCACGCCTCTTCATCCTTGCGTGCCGCGAGACAGAGGGGTTGTGCAGCCTCAAGATGCAGAATATACAACCTATTCTTCCCTCTGTGTACCTTGGCGAGCAGACGGCGGCTCTTGTCCCAAATGCGAAGCACGCCATCGTCAATCACAACCTTGGACCCTCCTTCATCAAGTTGTCCCAGACTTAGGATAGAGTTCTTCAGTGCCGGAATGAAGTAGACACCATGAAGAACCCTCTGCTCACCGGTCTTGGCTTGGAAAACAATAGACCCAACGCCCTTGATCTCTACCTTCGAAGCGTCCCCGAACCGGACCGTTCCTCGAACGCCAGTGTTCAGATCAGCAAAGAACTCTTGGCGCCCGGTCATGTGATGCGTCGCGCCGGAGTCCAAGTACCAGCCGCTGTCCACCTCTTCTTCGTCCACGCCGAGATAGGCGCGAGCACGTGGCTCGGAGATCTCTGTGCGCCGGCGTGCTCTGTTCCAGGCTAATGAAGCCATGTGCCAGAAACAGAGCGCCATCTTCATCGCACTCGGCGTACTGGGCGCGCGCCTCATGCCTTCCTTGGTTCCCGCCACGCTGCCCAGCCTGATTTCCGCCGCCACGACCTCCACCACGGTTGCCACCGCCACGGCCAGCACGATTTCCACCTCCACCGCCGCGCTCTGCATCTTCACGGCGCGGCTGGGGACACTCACGTGCCCAGTGACCCTCCTGGTTGCAGTTGAGGCAGGTGTTGGGGCCGACGCGGCCAGCAACATTGCCATCTCCTCGTCCGCCACCACGTCCACCGCCTCTGCCTCGTCCTCGTCCACCACCGCGGCTACGTCCACCGCCACCGCGCTGGTTCTTGAACCCAGAACCACCGGCATCATCTCCCTTCTTCTCCTTCCTCCAGCGCGCTCTCCACTGCTCCTCAGTGTACAGCAGCTTGCCGTTGATGGCCACCGGCTCAGTCAGCGCTTGCTCCTCGCGATTATCCACCGCCTTGAGCCTTCCAGTCACCTCCTCAAGAGTGAGCGCCTCAAAATCGAGGAACTGCTCAATAGCGACAACAATCTGCGCGTACTTGGCTGGCACCGTGCGCAGAAACTTCTCCACCACACGCTCCTCAGTGATGTCCTTGTCACCATGAATGACAAGCTGCTGGTGCAGAGTTGACAAACGCAGGGCGAAATCCTCCACTTGCTCGCCGGGGTTGACGCCGATGTTCTCCCACTCGTGGCGTAGGCGCTGCAGCGTTGCTCGACGGACCCGGTCCACGCCGATGCGAGTCGCAGCAATGGCGTCCCACGCCTCCTTCGCCGTAGCCTTGTCGAGGAGTGGGATGCCCATCTCCTTGGGCACGGCCCCGACAATCACCTCCAGTGCGCGCCTGTCATCGCGAAACTGGACAGGGCCGCCCTCGATGGCGTCCCAGAGATCGCGCGCCTGCATCCTCAGCTTCATGGTCTGACTCCACTCGTAGTAGTTTGACTTGTCCAGCATCGGCCACGATGTGCTGCTACCGGAGTCGCGGTACACCACTCTGCCGTGCGGTGATTCGTAGCGACCGCCGCCGCAGCCGCGCCTCCGGTCCCGCAGTGGTGACTGCGAGCGCCTCCTGTCTCGCGACGGAGTCCGCAGCCCCTGACTCCTGCTCTCCGCCTCCTCTTCCTCCTCTGCATCCTCTTCTTCTCCCTTCTCAGCAGCAATTTCGGCCCGCAGCTCCTGCGCCGTCCTTGCTGCCGCCTCTGCAGCAGCCGCCGCCTGCTTTGCTGCCTGGACTGCCAGCGCTGCTGCTTCCTCTGCAGCCTTCAAGCGCGCGGCCCGGCCGGAGGAGTCGCCCAGCTCTTCATCGTCGGTTCCCTTGGCCTTGAGCCTGGCAGCGCGCTCAGCAGAGGTCGACATAGGGTGGAGAAGGTGAGGAGTTGGCCTCGTGGCTCTCTGGTGTCTATCCTAGCTCTGATGCCAAATGTTGGAGGTAACACAGACTTGATTAGTCTGAAGACGCCTTAAACCCCAGGCCGTCTCCTTGATTATATATAGAGATAGACATTGCATTGATTACAAACAGCTCACTAGAGCATAGCTAATCAGATAGGTGCCTTGGCAGCCGTACACACCTCTTGGGCTGCCCAAGGTCTTTAATGACTGTAATTAACTAGCATAGTTATCTAGGAAGTGCTTAGGAAACAGGGCTTATTAACTACACTAGGTTGTTGTGGATGCTTTCATCGGAAAGCAGTACACTAGGAGGAAGAAGGCGTCAGCTGCCTCTAGAGGCTAGAATTAGTCCCAGCTAGCTAAGATTAGAACATGCAGGAATAATAGGAGTGGGGTAGAACATGCATAACTGATGTACCTCAGCAGCTCATGTGGGGGTTATAACCACTTGTGCGGTTGGGCATTAGGACTAGGCAGAAGTAGAGTTAACTGATCAGAGCCTCCCAGGGAGGGCGATCTCCTCTGCTGCTGCTGCTATCGAGTATCCAGTTCATCCAGCCACTGTAATCACCACCAGTTCATCAATAAACAGCGCCCCCCCCCCCCCCCCCCCCCCCCCCCCCAGATCACTAGCCATATCATCTGGAAGTGCTGTGGACGCTTTCATCGGAAAGCAGTACACTAGGAGGAAGAAGAAGGCGTCAGCTGCCTCTAGTGGCTAGAATTAGTCCCAGCTAGCTAAGATTAGAACATGCAGGAATAATAGGAGTGGCTAGGATTAGTCCAAGGTAGAACATGCATAACTGATGTACCTCAGCCGCTCATGTGGAGGTTATAACCACTTGTGCGGCTGGGCATTAGGACTAGGCAGAAGTAGAGTTAACTGATCAGAGCCTCCCAGGGAGGGCGATCTCCTCTGCTGCTGCTGCTATCGAGTATCCAGTTCATCCAGCCACTGTAATCACCACCAGTTCATCAATAAACAGCCCCCCCAGATCACTAGCCATATCATCTGGTATCAAAGAGCCTCTCCATCCGCTCGCCTGCCATGGGTGACGAGATCAAGTCTGCTCTGGACACCATCCTCAACAAAATCTCTGCTGTTGAGAACGACATGGCGACGATGAAGGGCGATCAGAGCCGCCTCACCGTCGCTGTCAACCGGCTGCAGTCAGGCCACCTCTCCTCCAGCAGCTCCCACAGCAGCAAGGACGCTGTCCACAGCGCCCCTACACCTCCGCCCCCACGCGAGCACGGCAAGCACAAGCTCTGGTTTCCGCGCTACGACGGCAGCGCCGATCCAGTTACCTGGCTTCACAAGGCGGAGCAGTTCTTCCGCGCCGATCGCACGGCGGATGACGAGCGGGTGTGGCTCGCCTCCTTCTACATGGAAGGCGCTGCCCAGGATTGGTACTACCACCTAGAGCAGAACCACAGCGCCCCGACATGGCCGGAATTCGTCGACAAGGTGCAACCGGCATTCGGGACGCCAGCGCGCAGCCGCTCGGCGCCCTCATGAAGCTCCGCCGCACCGGGACGGTCGAGGAGTACAAAGCGCAGTTCCTACCCATGCTCACACGCTGCCGGCCCCTCCAGGAGCATGACCAAATCGACATCTTCACCGCCGGCCTCCGCAACCCGCTACAGACGAACGTCGAGGTCCAACACCCTGCGACCCTCGATGACGCCATGGGCCTTGCCCGGGCCTTTGAGCACCACTTGGACCTGGACGACGACGCGGACCTTTTCGTGCCCCATGTCACGACCCGCACCAGCCCGCCGATTCGGTCGCAGCCACCGCCAGCGACGTCCTCGCCCCACACGCCGCCTCCAGCCGCCAAGATCGCGCACTCGACCCCACCAGCCCCAACCAAGGCCGCTCCCCCAGTAGGCACGTGTTTCAAGCGGCTGTCCACGCAGGAGATGGTGCAATGCCGTGTGACGGCCTCTGCTTCAACTGCCCCGAGAAATTCACGTGGGACCACAACTGCACCAAGAAGGGCCTATACCTGATGGAGCTCCATGATGACGCGCCCACCAACGACGCCGCGGCAAAAGAGCCCACCTCCGACGACAACGTCGCGATCTCCCTCCATGCCCTCATGGGCATCAAGACGACCGACACCATGCACCTGGCCGCCTCCGTCGCAGGCGCATTCATCCGTGCCCTTGTGGATTCAGGGTCTACCCACTCCTTCATCGCTGTGGACACTGCACGACGCCTCGGCCTCTAGCCCACGCCGCGTCCCGGCCTCACTGTGGGCATCGCCAATGGGGAGCGCGTCCCGTCCACCGGGGTCTGCGCTGACGTCCCCGTCACCATTGGCACTAAGGAGTTCCACATTGACCTCTTCGTCTTGCCCCTTCCCGACTACGAGCTTGTGCTGGGCTGCCACTGGCTCCGGTCCCTAGGCCCCATCCTCTGGGACCTCGACCGTCAGACCATGGCATTCTTGGCGCAAGGATCGTCGCGTTCATTGGACCGGCATCACAGCCACCAGGGCTCCTGCCCTCCACACCGCCAAACGCCTGGACCCTGCAACTGCTCCTGGCGAAATTCGGCGACATCTTCGACACGCCGTCATCATTGCCTCCGGTTCGTGCCTGCGATCATCGGATTCACCTCCTTCCAGGCACGGCCCCTGTGCAGTACGCCTCTACCGCTACCCCCAGCTGCTCAAAGATGAGCTGGAGAGGCAGTGCGCCGACATGCTCCAGCAAGGCCTCATCCGCCCAAGTACCTCGACGTTCTCATCGCTCGTCCTTCTCGTGCGCAAGAAGGACGACTCCTAGAGGTTCTGCATCGACTACTGCACACTCAATGCCAAGACAGTGCACAACGTCTTTCCCATCCCCGTCATCGACGAGCTGCTAGACGAACTCCGCGGTGCCACCTGCTTCACCAAGCTCGACCTTCGCAGCGGATATCACCAAGTCCACATGCACGCCGATGATATCCACAAGACAGCGTTCCGGACTCATCACGGGCATTTCGAGTTCGTGGTCATGGCCTTCGGCTTGACCAATGCCCCGGCAACGTTCCAGTCCCTCATGAACGAGGTTCTTTGCCCTTTCCTTCGCCACTTCATGCTCGTGTTCTTTGACGATATTTTGATCTATAGCAACTCCTTCGCCGAGCACTTGCAACACATCCGCGCCGTCCTCACCGCTTTGCGCGCCCACAGCTTGTTCCTGAAGCGCTCCAAGTGCTCATTCGTAGAGCGACAGGTGGAGTACCTTGGCCACTTCATCTTTGAGGCAGGGGTGGCCATGGACCCGGCCAAGATTGAAGCCGTGTAAAGCTAGCCTAGACCGCGGACCCTCCACGCACTGCGTGGCTTCCTCGGCCTCACGGGCTACTACCGCCGTTTCATCCACAACTATGGCGTCATCGCAACTCCATTGACGGCCCTCTTAAAGCGGGACGCTTTTTGCTGGACCGATGCCGCCACCACCGCCTTCGACGCGCTCAAGGCAGCCCTGACCTCTGGGCTAGTGCTGCAACTCCCGGACTTCACGGCGCCGTTCGTCATCGACTGCGACGTCTCCAGCTCCGGGTTTGGCGTTGTCCTCCACTAGAGCACGGGACCCATCGCATTCTTCAGCCACGCCTGAAAGGTCCAAATTGGCTAGAGGGGGGTGAATAGCCAATTTAAAAATCTTCAAAACACTAGAGCAAAAGATTAGTAACACAAGAGGCGATAAATACGGTTTGCTCTAGCTCTAATTGATAGGCAAGCTACCTATTTGCAATTCTAGTTATTTAAGTCTCTATGGCACACAATTGCTAAGTCTCTACTTTTACACTAGAGAGCAAACTAGAGAGCTAACTAGTTCAACTAATTATGCTAAGCTACTCTACTTGCTATCTACTACTACTACATAAGAAAAGCTAGAACAAGTACACAAAGTGATGCAAGGTAATGGAGCTTTTTATACCACCGTGAAGAGGAGTGAACCAATCACCAAGAATATGAAGTGTATCCAACCACCGGGAGAATCCAATCACAATCAATGGGCAAGAGACAAAGGATTTTTCTCCCGAGGTTCACGTGCTTGCCGGCACGATAGTCCCCGTTGTGTCGACCAACACTACGTGGTTCGGCGGCTAATAGGGAGTCCACACCCTAGCTCTCCAAGAGCACCGCAAGAACCTAATGCTAGTGATGTAACTCAATGACACGAGCAATTCACTAGAGTTGCCTTTGGCGATCCGCCGGGAAGGCACAACACCCCTCACAACAACCGATCGAAGGCCGGAGACAAGCACCACCTCCGCTCAACGATCCACCTCCATCGGGCCGTCTAGGCGTCGGCAAACCCCAAGAGTAACAAGCTCACAACCAGCCCAAAGCTTCCACCTAGTGCCACAAGATGATGCAACTAAATGCAAAGTACTAGAGGCTCACCAATCTCACTCAAATGATGAAATCAAGTGAACAAGTGAGTGGATTGTGTTTGCTCAGCTCACAAAGAATGTGCACAAGTGTATGGGGTTCCAAGAGATTAGCCAAGGCCAGCCACAAGGTCTATTTATAAGTCCACAAGCAAATAGAGCCGTTACACTCTTTGAGCTGATTTCTGCGTGGGCACCGTCCTATTTTTCATGGTCACCACCGCCCTGGCGGTGCCCTGTCCGGTGGCCTCCAACGGTCGAATTCCAACAGTTAGTTGGTCACTGGACAGGGGTGGCGGTGGCACCGGACAGGGGGTGACGGTGCCACCCCAGCACACCCCGAAAAACATGCCCTCTGGATAACTAGGGCGGTGCACCGTCAGGGGGTGACGGTGCCTGCGACGGTGACCAACCCCTGGACACATGCTCTCTGAAAAAATGCGGCAGTGCCACCGGACAAGGGGTGACGGTGCACCGTCACTAGGGTGATGGTGCACACCGTCAGTGACGGTGCCACTGCTCACTGCTGCTCCTCAGACCAGGTCCAGTTGGGCACCGAACAGGGGGTGACGGTGCCACCGTCGAGGTGACGGTGCCACCCAGTCACAAAACCCCTCCTCTAAATCACGATCTCGTTCGCGTTTCGTTCCACGGTGGCTTAGAGCTATTTTCGCCTCCGGCCCAATGGAAAAATATGCATTTCATTTCCACGGAATCGCCGAATCCCGCCTCGCAAGTTCGGCGGGAGGGAGAGAGAGACTCAAACCCATCTCTACCCTTCAAACTTCGCCAGCTTTGCGAATGTGCTAACACCACCAAGTGTTTCACCATCTCATGCCAGTGTGTTGGCATTTTCACAATCATTTTTTAAAGGTTAATCACTTCTCACCGGTTGTGCACTAGGCCTAAATGCAATGCATGAAGTCCAACACCTAGTGGCACTAGATGACCGAATTGTCAAGTTAAGAGACCCTCTTAATAGTACGGCCATCTATCCTAAAAGTGATCACACTCTCTATAGTGTCTTGATCACTAAACCAAAACCCTATCTTATACCTTTGCCTTGAGCTCCATAGGATTTGGCTTCTCCTCCAACTTCTCCAAGTTAGGCACCATAACATCATGCATCCAAATGCCATCACCTTGGAGTGTACCAATCCTCATATGCTACATCCACTTAGCCAATAGGATTAGTACTTAGGGTTTCATCAATTACCCAAAACCAAACTAGGGACTTTCAACGCCGTGGCTCCCCAGCATGCCAAGTTGGCTGCCTATGAGCGTGAGCTCATCGGCTTGGTGAAAGCCGTGCGGCACTAGCGGCCGTATGTTTGGGCGTGACCATTCACCGTCCGCACCGACCACTTCGCCCTCAAGTTCCTCCTGGACCAGCGCCTCTCCACCATCCCACAACACACATGGGTAAGCAAGCTGTTTGGCTATGATTTCAAGGTGGAGTACAAGCCCAGGCACCAGAACGTGGCTGCTGATGCCCTGTCACGCCGTGACGAGGACACCTCTGCATTGTCCACCTGCGCGCTCTCTCGGCCGGACCTCGATTTGTTCAACGAGTTCCGCGCCGAGACCGACACCCTGCCGGACATCATCGCCAAGCACCAGGAGATCGCCCAAGGCCTTGCTGGGGCGAATTGGACGACCGCCGCCGACTTCGTTCTACATCGGGGCCGCATCTTCGTCCCCGACACGTTAGCTTTGTGGCCTCAGATCCTGGCCACAGCGCACGGCGTCGGCCATGAGGGCGTCCAGAAGACGCTGCATCACCTGCGCGCCTCCTTCTACAGCCCCCACGCCAGCCGGCTTGTCCGCAACTTCATGAAGGGCTGCTTTGTGTGCCAGCGGAACAAGACAGAGCACCACCATCCGGCTGGCCTGCTGCAGCCGCTGGACGTTCCACACGCCGTCTAGGCTGACATTGCCCTGTATTTCATTGAAGGGTTCCCCAAGGTCGGCGGCAAGTCGGTGGTCCTCACGGTGGTGGACCTCTTCTCCAAGTATGCCCGCTTCATCGCCCTGGGCCACCCCTACAGCGCCACGTCCGTCACCCAAGCATTCTTCGATCAGATTGTATGGCTCCATGGGCTACCGTGCTCTATCATGAGTGATAGGGACCTGGTCTTCACCAGCGCCTTCTGGACCGAGCTCTTCCACTTGTCGGGAGTCATTGCGCCTCAGCTCTGCCTTCCACCCCCAGACCGATGGACAGTCGGAGGTCACCAACCGTGTCCTCGGTGTCTACCTACGCTCCTCGCCGGCGATCATCCGCAGAGCTAGCTGCGGTGGCTGCCGTGGGCTGAATTCTGCTGCAATTCCTCCAACTAAACGGCATTGTAGGCGACGCCGTTCGAGGTGGTTTATGGCCGGCCTCCACCGACATTGGCTTCTTACTAGCCAGGCCTCTCTAGGGTGGCTGCCTTGGACAAGCAGCTGACCAACAGGGATGAATTCCTGGCTGCTGTCCGGGAACGGTTCCTTCAAGCTCAGAGCATCATGAAACAAAGCCATGACGCCGCTCACCGGGACGTCTCCTTCAGTGTGTATGATTGGGTGTGGCTCCATCTACACCAGCGGGCTGCGACGGCCATCAAGAGCAGCCAGAATGCTAAGCTGGCACCCCGCTACTATGGGCCCTTCAAGGTGATCGAGCGCATTGGCTCGGTTGCTTATCGCCTCCAACTTCCCGCCAAGGCACGCATCCACAATGTTTTCCATGTGGTGTTCCTGAAGAAGTACTACAGCGCTGGACCAACGGACATTGTTCCTCTGCCCACGGTCGTCCACGGCCACACTGTTCCGGAGCCTGGTCACATTGTTCGTGCATGCCTAAACGGCTAAACCATGGTGTGTGGGAGCTTCTGGTGCACTGGCTCGGCCAGAGTCCTGCTGATTCCACCTAGGAGCTGCTCAACGACTTCAAGGCTACCTACCCCAAGTTCCAGCTCGAGGACGAGTTGTTTCGAAAGGAGGGTGGAAGTGTTGTGGACGCTTTCATCGGAAAGCAGTACACTAGGAGGAAGAAGAAGGCATCAGCTGCCTCTAGTGGCTAGAATTAGTCCCAGCTAGCTAAGATTAGAACATGCATGAATAATAGGAGTGGCTAGGATTAGTCCAAGGTAGAACATGCATAACTGATGTACCTCAGCCTCTCATGTGGGGGTTATAATCACTTGTGCGCCTGGGCATTAGGACTAAGCAGAAGTAGAGTTAACTGATCAGAGCCTCCCAGGGAGGGCGATCTCCTCTGCTGCTGCTGCTATCGAGTATCCAGTTCATCCAGCCACTGTAATCACCACCAGTTCATCAATAAACAGCCCCCAGATCACTAGCCATATCATAGGTACCGACAAGGGAAGATGCCTCAGACCCCAGTGAAGGAGGAGAGAACCTGCCTCAAGTCAATCTCCTCACATCTAATGGGGTGTATGGAGCTTTTCTGAAGGTTAATGTGCAGGCCTGAGGAATCCCCAAACGCTTGCAAAATTATTTTGATAGCTTCCGTGTCGTCCTTCGAGGGGTTAATGAAGACAGCCGCATCGTATGCATACATGGATGTTCTCCATCTAGCAACAGTTTGAGGCAATGGGGAAAGGATCCCATGCTGAGTCACTAGATCAAGCATGCACTGCAGAGGGCCCATGGCAAGGATGAACAGCATGGGGGAGAGAGGGTCGCCCTGACGCACACCTCTGCCATGGTAGAAGCTTGGACCATGTTGCCCATTGAGTAGTGCCGTCAAAGTGGATGTACGAAAAAGGATGGAAATCCACTCCCTCCATCTTGGCCCAAAGCCCAGGGCCTGTAGCACCTCCAATAGGTAGCTCCAATTAACTGTGTCAAAGGCCTTGTGGATGTTGAGTTTTAGGAAGAGGGCCGGTGTTTTCAGCTTATGTAACTTCCTCACCGTGCTCTGAACGTAGAGGAAGTTGTCATGAATGCTCCGCTTCTTGATGAACGCACTTTGGCAGCTTGAGACCATAGAGCTTAGCACAGGCGCCAATCTGTTAGCCAGCAGTTTGGAGAAGATCTTGGCAATGCTGTGGATGAGGCTAATGGGCCTATAGTCTGTGACTCTTTGGGCATCGCCTTTTTTTTGGGAGGAGGACAATAGCTGCTGAATTCAACAGCTGGAAGCCTTGGGAGTTCCTTGCGAATAAACTGTTTATGGCGGCCATGATATCATCTTTAATGATCACCTAGCAAGTTTTAAAGAAAGCGTCGGTGAAGCCATCCGGGCCTGGAGCTTTGTCTGATGGCATGGAGTCGATAGTGTCTTTGACCTCTTCCAGCGTGAAAGGAAGCTCTAATTCAGAAAGGTCTCGCTGAGTGTATCCAAGGGAATGCCAATCAAGTCTTATAGACCTTGGCACTGGTGAGCCCATGTGGTTTCTGAAGTAGTCCCCGATCACTTTTTCCTTGTCCTCATGGGCGAATGCCAGCCCTTCATCTGTACGTAAGCAATGAATGTAGTTTTTCCTCCGGCGGGCACTCGCACGGATGTGGAAGAATTTTGTGTTGGCATCACCGCATCGGATGTAGGTGAGCCTTGATTTTTTGCCTAATTCTTGATTTTTCGATGGCGGCTAACCTGATGCTTCGGGCTTTGAGGCGACGGCGTAGCTCAAGTTACTGGACTGTGAGTGCTCTAGCTTCCTATGTGGCTTCCAGTTGTAGCAGGACTTCTTTGACTAAGGCTAGTTGCAATTTGGTGTTCTCCACCCTTTCTTTGCGCCACTTTTTGATGCTTTTGGTGACTCTAGACATTTTGATATGTAGGCGTTTCAGAGGCAGCGTCGAGTTGACATGCTTGCTCCAGGCCTCCTGGACTAGCTCATGGAAACCCTGCATTTGAGTCCAGAAGTTTTCGAACTGGAAGGATGAATTGTGCCGATGGACGAGCTCGCCTTGCAGAAGGAGGGGGGTGTGGTCTGACATGAGGGATGGGAGAGAGTGGAGGAAGCATGTCGGGAAGAGCAGCTCCCATTCCGGGGTGCAGAAGACTCTGTCGATTCTAGTCATAGTAGGGATGTCCTGCTCATTGCTCCAGGTGAAGCAGCGGCCATTTAATCTAATCTCTTTGAGGCCTAGGTCGTTGATCACCGCTTTGAAGGAGCCCATTAGTCGTCGGTTCAGATTCGAATTGGTTTTATCTTCCGCTTAGTAGATTAGATTGAAGTCCCCGAGGATGAGCCATCTGTCATGATCCGGCATTGGGATGGTTCTGAGCCCTTGAAGAAACTGCAATTTTTGTGCGTCCCCTTGAGGCCCGTACACAACTGTGATCTGCCATGGGAGCCATCTGCCCTCATTCTGATTGTTGCCGTGATGGCGTGCGTGGAAAGGTGGACATTTGATAGGTCGAAGAAGTCCTCGTTGACAGCGAGGAGAATGCCGCCTCTCGTCTGATCAGCCGGCAGTACTGCATAGGTGTTGGCGAATTTGGCACCTACTGTGCACCACACCACATTCTGGTCCACCAGCTGCAGCTTAGTTTCCTGAAGGCAGACAATGGTGGAGCGGGTGTCCCTTACTAGTTCACTGACTGCATCTTTCCTAGCGCCGTCATTCAGGCCCCTCACATTCCAATTAAGAAGCTGACAATTATGCTGCGCCATAAAAATATTTTAGGGAACCCGTGGAGTGATTCTGGCTCTAGGCCTGGGCAGCGCCTGTTGTGCCGACAACGTCGAGGCCGCACAACGCCGTCATTGCCTTGATGGCCTCATCTGAAAAGGCCGAAGTAGCGCAGGAACTAGTCCTCTGGGGAGAGCGCTTCGTCCGCCAGGACGCCCAATCTCCTCATTAGAATCTGGCGAGCCTTCGCCTGAGCATCCCCTATGGGCCAAGTCTTGGCCATGAGGCGAACGCTCTTACGCGAAGGGGGCGCCGGCTTCCTCTGTCGGCGTCGCGATGGAGCTGGGTTGCGCGGGGGGCCTGCAGCAGCGGTGGAGACAGGGGGCGCGTGATCGTGCGGACGAAAGCCATCACCGCAAGCTCTGGGTTGCACGGCTCCTCCTGGGCGTGCCCCGCGTTCGCCGAGACGGGCAGTCCTCCCTGGGCAGTCAGAGGGACTTGGCTCCTGCGTCTGGTGCAGCCTGGCTTGACTCGGCTCCCGCCTGACATAGATGCAGCCAGGCCTGAAGCGCTGCACTCGTGAGCGCGTCGCGGAGCAGCCCGTCGCACAGTCCGCGGGCGTGGAGGCGAAGGCAAGGCCGTAGCGTGGAGCAGGGGTGCCTCAGCACATACCTGGTCGTCCTCTAGAAGCGGATGCGGAGCTTCCCCTGGGTTGCATGATGGACGAGTCTCCGATGACGACTCCCTTGGTTCAGAGCATGTTGGGGAGCGTCTCTTGCCCTCCTTGCACTAGCTACTGCGTTCGTGGCTGTGCCCGCGCACCTTCAGTGCCGGCGAGGTCAGAGGTGTGTTCGGCGGGGTCGTAGCAGAGGCAGGACGCAGAGTTGCTTCCTGTTCCTGGGCGCTGCTGACTTGGGGAAGCGGTGGGGCGTTCTGGTCCGAGCCGGTGCGTGAGGCTAAGGTGGTTCGCGGAGGGGTCGCTAGCGGGGCGGAATGACGATGTTCCTTGCGCGGCTCAGACAACCCATGTCGATGGTGACCACCAGTCACGGACGATTCGTCGCGACGTCGCCTATGCCTTGATTCCGAGCGTTCCCGCTCCTGCTCTCTTTTCGAGGCACGAGATAGGCTACGAGAGCCTGGAGCTCCAGTTGCGACTCTTGTCTTCGCGTCGTCCACGGCGTTCGTCGCCATCATCTCTGCGCCTTCCGGACCTGGCATCCGGCGCTGGCGAGGCGTGCAGCCCCCTTGGACCACGCTCACCGTCGACGACGCTGTATCTCCACTTGAGTTCGTGGGTTGTTGTTCTGCCGTAGTCGTCCTCTAGGGATTCGATGAGGTCGAGGTGGACCAAGACCTTGAAGGTGAGGCCTCACTATCCCCTTGGAGGAGTCATGCCGTCGTGCACAACCACTGCATTTCCTGTCAAGGTGAGCCAAGTTACCTTAGGAATGTCGGACGGATTGTATGTCCATGCCCACAGACGCAAAGCTCTGGTGTCATCGCGGCGCAGCGAACGGGGGTCCACATAGTCGAGGTCGCAGGACCTTGCCACGCGCGCTTGGCGATGCTCTCATTCCAGGCGTGGACGGGGATCCCCTCAAGGCAAATGCGGACATGGTGCCGGAAGTCGCGGTGGTCGCCGTATGGGAGGATGCGCCAGGGCTTGATTCTGATGGCGAGGTTGCCCGCCAGCAAGCGCCCTAGCGCCAGTGCTGCGTCGCGGTGATGTGGGTGCTCGAACACGATGAGGAAGTCTTTAGGCTTGTGGCGCACCACCTTGATGTCGGCCTCCTAGATGCCGAGCTGAGAGCAGAAGGCCTTCTTGACGCGTTCCGGGTCGGCGGCGTCTCTGTCCCAGCACAGGCATGCGACTACGGCGTGCGAAGACAGACGCGCCAGCTGCTCATCCATGGCGCTATTGGAAGCCACCACCGTTGAGGTTTCTTGGGGGCGAAGCTCCGGGTCCCCCGGCTGCGCCATGGTTGAATGGGACAGGCTGGGGAAGTTGGAGGCGTCGAGCGGAGGTGGCCGAGGTGGCAGATGAGCAGGGGCTCGGGGCTTGGAGTGGTGCTACAGGTCGGAGCCCCTGCACTCACGGGCTTTATGCCCGACGCGTCCGCAGCGCAAACAGCGAACCGGGTCTTTGCAGGATGCGACGAGGTGCCCTCTAGCCAAGCAACGCAGGCATTTACCCCGGAGGCGCTCAGAAGTGGCGGGCCGAGGCGAAGGTACACGGGCCGGTGGCTGGAGTAACTCCCCCTGAGCGGTAAAGTCCGCGCGGCGCCACCAGTGCTTGGGCAGGACGTGAGACCATCCGTCGTTCTCCCGCACATCGGCTTGAATGTCCATCTTGTAGTCGGAGCTTCGGGAAGGAGCGACGTCATAGGTGCTTGCGTGGGGGCAGGCAGAGGCCTTGCAGCGACGGGATCCGCCAGCAGCAAGGTTAGCTCTGGTGGATTTTAGGACGGATTTTGGGCGGAGGCGGGTGTGTGGAGGGGAGTAATGCCGGCGATTTGGTGGCAGGCTTGCAGCGGAGGCGAGAGAGAATGTGACGCGGCGCTGGGCGGCGTGGGGGCGCAGCGGGGAGGCAGCTTCGTCGAATGGAAGCCGGAGGGAGCCCACCACAAAGGAGCTCAGGCGTGGCCGCCGAACGGGCTCGTCCACGGTCCGGCTGGCGCGAGCTGAAGGGGAGTGGCTATGGCAGCTGGAAGGGGTGCCAGTCGACTCTCCAGGAACCAGCGAAGTGGCCCTGACGGGTGGGGATGGCGGAGGCTGGGTCACGGCGGCGGATCTAGGGCCGGCAGCCATGGGGGCGGCGTGGGGCGTCGGGGAAGAAGAGGTTAACGGCTCGTTGTTCAAGAGAGGATCTGTGTTCCGCAGACCCAATGAAACCTTCGGGGCATCATTAGGCCATCATAAAATGTGGTTGAAGAAGCATATGAAGAACTTGAAGACTGATGCTATGTGATGTAAGCAAGTTCAGTCGTATCCTTTAGAGCTACTAATTTGTTCTTGTGGAGACAACTCAACAGATTTAAATGTAAAGTGAGCAACCCAAAAGCTATATGGAGCATCAACCTTGGCCTCAGTTTTAGTGTTTTGCCATGAAGAAATGCATTAATGAAGGTGATCCTAACTTTCTAAGTCAAATAGAGTATATCAACATGATGGATATATCCAGAATAGCTTTGAACTTGGTTTGCCATTTAGTAAATCACATCAAGAATATTTGTTAATGTCATTCTTGTGTTTTCGCCTTTTCTTAAGGTTTAACACTAATAATGCTGAAGTTGTTCCATAAAAATAAATAAGGCCGAAGCTGGCACATACGTATATGGATATATGAACTGTTGTACAGTGTTTCTAAAATTGACAGCTAAAACAATTTATAACAACCTAACATGAAAGTTTCAATACTCAAATTTAACAGAGCATCAAGAGTGAAACCAGAGAAGAACTGTGATATGCAAATTGATGTGCGATAAAATGCCATATCATATTTCTAAAATAGACAGCCGAAACAATTTTAATAGCTCGACAGGAAAGTTGTGAGACTAAACTTTAACAGAGCATTAAGCGCTAAACTAGAGAAGCCCGCATCTTTACGAAGTATGTAACTGCTGTGTGAATAATAAAGTGTTCTTTCCTCAAAACAAATTCTCGAAAATAATTAGTAACAAGGGCTACCCCGTGAGACACAATGTACTAGGATTTTTTTTTTGGGGGGGGGGGGGGGGGGGGGGGGGGGGGGGGAGGGGAGGTGGGGTTATTCACCTTTGTTCTGTCAACATGCACCAGCTTGAAAGCCAACCAAATATCCTGTCTTCAGTATCATAAAACAACCCTAAATGACCTCATTGCTCTGTTCCCAAAATTTGAATCCCCTTTACATTGCCGTCATCTGGCTGAAATGTCAAGCAAATACCATTGTCTGAGTTCACATAGAACACACTCTCCATTTGTAGCACCACGGCATACATTCCAAATTTCATCTCTACAGTTGGTAAGTCATTCCAATCTGTCAGTTCACCAGTTATAACAAAGTAAATCTTGTCCTTAATGCTTTCCCATGCATATCCTTTAGCTAGCATTGTAGTTCTCACTGCCTTGTCAAGTGCTTGAAATACTGGAGAGAAAATAATGGTAGGAATCAACCATTGTCATTGTTGTACCATAGATACAGGGATCAACTTCAAGCCGTATCCAATTGACTGTCATGTCAAGCTGTTGAACAGCATAGAGCAGTAAGTGGCCATAACTGATCAATCTACAACATAAGTTTTTCATCTCGAATATATGGTCCGGTTGAGCCTTCATTCTCATGATCACTAGGAAAGCATTATGAAAAGGCACTACAGTTTGTCCGTATAGATTATCTGCACCGCAACCAAAAAAATGAAATTATCATTGATGTAGTTGTTTGGAAGGGTGAGCTTTTTTTGAGGGAAATTGGACGGGTGAGCTTGTCTTTGACTAAGTACCCGACCAAGTATTCTCCCAATGCATATTGTATTCTGTAGAGGCAAGCATCTTCCTCGTGGACACAGCCAGAAAAAATACCAGAGTTCTTCTGCATTGCACGGCAGAGCTCAGTTGAGCACTTCACATTCTGGTAAGTTGAGGACTTGAAAGGGTTGAGTATCAGTCCAGCCTTTCCGCTTTGCCAATAGCAGTGGATGTCAGTGTCGACACTGAAGCGAAGAGAGAGAGAGAGAGAGAGGAACCAGTGTCAATCGTCACTAGGTTATGAACAGCTGGTGTCCCATGGCTCATGGTCACAAAAAGGGCAACTTCCCGCATCGTATGCTTGCTGACTGGATCCATGAAGGCAACAATGTATGATCTCTATGGAACACAGAGAATTGTAAAGCTCCATCAGTATTCAAAGTAGCACCTATAGGAAAAAAAATGGTTTATTAGGTAATAAAATTTCAGATATTGGATATTTGAATTAGCAACAAAAACAAACATATCAAGGGGAGAAAATAGAACCAAATGGAAGCTATAAATGATGATATTACAAACCACTACCACTACTGTTGTATGAAGACATACCATTGTACCCAAAACTGGACTCGCACTGTCTGACAGACAGAAATAAGAAAACAAGTGCTGAAACGGTATAGCTTTTGCTGCCATTTTGAGAAAAAAAAAAACTATCCAACAGACACATTCTCATATAGACAATTATACGTTCTTTTTCAGAGTTTTAGTTTCATATGGTTGAAATGGTATATCTATTGTACAGCTGAGTTGCAGCTAAAATCCCCATTGTAGCTGAACTGAATTCAGAAGGGAATACATCAGTTTTACTTCTCAGGTGGGGCACAATACCTGAATGACACCAATGAGCCCTTGACTCCTAAAAGACTTGTACAATTTCACTAGTTCCCAATCAATGGTCCAGCAATGTGTGCTTAATTCCGATAACATATATAACGGCCACATAATGACAGATTATATAGCACTTTAGCAGAATTCAGAGACTAGTCACAACAGAACCTCCACTAAAACATCATCTGGCTTAAGGAATTGACACCTTAGATGACAGAACACCTACCACGGCTCCGGAATCGACTGGACGGTGGAGACAGCACGCGTCCACAGAACCGGCCAGCTCTTGGGGGAAGTCAAACTGCCCGGGTGCTGCCGCCGGTGTTTGGCCCCGAGCCCCGACCAGTGGCCACACTTGGGCGCAGTGAAGGGTAGGATCTGGCCATAGCCGGCCATCTCCTAGAAGACGGACAGCGCGCTAGGCGGTGCCGGCGTGGAGCCCAGGAGGGGACGCCGGAGGGCCGTCGCCGCGTCGCCTCTGGTCTGATAATCGTCTACGGTTGGGGGTCAGGTGTCGTGTCGGTCGGCTCAACCGCACGGGGGCACGTTAATGGGCTGACATGGCCCAGACCCCAGATGCGGGCAAGGTAAGAGTCTGTGTTTGGGCCCTTGTGCCCATGGTGTCTGCATCGTCAGCTCCCCCACGCTAGTTGAGGATCATATGTGATCTTTTATCTATTTTTATTAACTTCTATGTTCTAGAAGACTTGAAAAATATTTGTTTGATAAATACCAGAAAATTTCATCAATTCATTTCTTAAAATTAATAAATTTAAGCTTTTGTTTATCGAGGATCTTAAATTCCAAAAACTTCGAATAATTAAGATACATTTGTGGATGGTATATGTATATTAAGAATTTCTGTTAGTAGATTTAAGCAATGCGCAATGCAAATAAAATAATATGAAATCAATTGTTTCAGTTTGTGGGAAAAAGACGATCATGAGAGCAGAGTAGAATACCGTAGGTTGAGAGCCACTGAGCCAGGTAGTGCTGCTGGACAGCGGAACCATGCAGCTTAGACTGTCTGCACTCGGACTCCGTAAACGCTACGCCATCCATTTACAGGACGCGGACAGTGGATAGAAACCCCGCACCGCATACGCTACAGCCGTCCGGTACCGGTGCCCATCCGCTAGATTTGGAGGGATAGCGGACGTGCGCTATAAGCCGGCGCCCCCACTACGTGCAGACGCAGGAGCGAGAGAGGGCATGCGCGGGAAAATCTAGCGTCGGGCCCCACTTGTTCAACTAACTAAAAAATGTTATAACTCACAAACCAAAAAACCAAATTAAATTCCGATTACATCATTGAATTCGTTTCAATAAATCCTTCAAAACAAGATATCACATGGATATATTTAGATAAAGTGACAAGTGGACCCCACAATGGATAGAGGATGATATAGAAGATGGATGAGTGAGGGAGAATTGAGTATAGATGAGAGAATCTTGATGACCAGGCCTTTTATATGATGAATTTAGAGTACCACGAGTGCGGATAGTCTTAGCGATTACCGTGACGGCCAAGAAAACCTATTTGTACGATCACTATATAATCTTTTCCTCTTGAAACCGCTCTTGAAACCGCAGCCAAGCTCGGGCCGGTGAACATGGCCACGTCGTCTGTAAATCCTCGGCCGTTGGATCTCGATCGGACGGCACAAATCACTGCAAAAATCGCTTTCATGTGTATACACTGTTTCATCCGATAGTGTGTACTGTTCATGCGTCAGCCGGAGGAGAAATACTACGCGTACACGAGAAACGTACCCATAAAATTAAAGTAAACCCTTTTCCTTTCAGAAAATTTCTAGAAAATTCCTAAATAAACTATAACCACTCTAGAGCCTACCCAAATATTTTGCACCCCTTCTTCATCATCCAAAAATCCAAAATAATTTCCAAATTCCTCACATTTGCGTTCTACCAACAAACTTAGCAAGTTTATATCTCATCCATTCTAACTCCGAATCCCATAATTCTTCAAAAAAAACTTCTAAAATAAAAGCATAGATATTCAATTCATTTCCCTAATTTTCAATGATTGTCACAAAAAAATAGCCCTACTTTTAAGCAATTCCATTTGCAACCTAGTATGCATATACCAAGAATTTGTCTATTTTCCAGCAAAATTCAACATCTATACTCAAAGGGAAAGTAGTTCTATGCTTTTTTCATGATTGATTAATTTGTAGTTTTCACCACATGTGAACTAAAAATATCTCCACTGCCTTAAATCCAATATCATATACCCTTTCTCATGATCTTTGGTGCCAATTAATTTAACGCTAACCCGAAAAACAAATACTCAAATATAAATTCTATCGTACGTACTTACACATAAAAAATCAGAATACATATGGTACAGGATATTCCGTACATTCGCATACGAGAGCACATCATGTACCATACATAAGAACTCGAAATGAATATACACAAACACAATAATATACTTACACTATACATAGTACATATATCATATAGACAACCACCGAAATCTGCAATCGCCAAATTCCCAATTTATACATCAGTACTACATAAAAATATAACCAACGAACAGATCATGGCAACATAAATGAATGCACAAACTAGCTCAAAATGGTACGTACTCCACGCAGGAGCGCGGCAACGCCGCGCGTCGCTTTCTAGTAGTGTTTGGAACCACAGAATAGCGTTAGAGTCTGTAGTGAAACTGCTGCTCCTACTTATACTTATACGTGGTTATTGTCTATAGACATGCGTAACAAGATGACCACCAACTCATGCTAATGCAATTGTCATGTTCAATTTGTACCTCACATTCACATTCATGATTCGTGAAACAGTTTGGTTAGATTCAATATTGTGGTAAAACCTATCCACCCATCCTTAACTTTATTAGTATGGATGTTTGTATTTTTCAAGATTAATTTTTAGGATTCAATGGCACCATTTTTTTTAATGCTAAGCAACATGCCAGTCCACAAGGAGAAGCATATGGTGACTTCATTCATCACGAGACATGCATTCTCAGTGTGGCCCGAGGCACAGACGAGAGGGGAAAGGGGAAAAAAAAACGGACCAGGTCAAGGCTAGGGTGCATGGCTAGATGGGCCGAGGCTAGGGCGTATACAACACGGGTAGGGAAAGAAGGACCGGCGGGCAATTGGGCCACAAGTGTTCTGGCTTGAGAAAGAGGAGTAGCCATGTGCCCAGGCCAAAAACAAGTGGGAAGAAAAAGAAAGGGAAAGGGTCTGGGCTAGGACTTTAAGAGGATTCCGAAGTTAGAATTTTCTAAAGTTTCCAAGCTTTTGAAAAATTCATTTCAAATTGTTTTTTTAAAAGGTCATTGCCCCTAACTTAAAATAAAATTTTCAACCAAAAATACTTGGCTCGAACAGTACATCCAAATGGATCTAGCTTGACACTTATAATATAATATAATCAAGGCTTGCAAATAAACATTTATGAATTTTGTTCTCTCATGTGCCCATGTGATGATTACCACTTTGTGTTGTTCTTGAGCTGTATGAGACGCGTGTATGAGGGGCTACATTAATTATTCCGCTTAAGCTAGGTTGGTTGGAGGATGATAATCCGATTTAGTTGGGCTAATTTAGACAGTTCTTCACATTTATTACCACACTGTTGTAGCTTTGCCCAATGCCATAACCAGTGCATTCCCCTGAACATGAAAAAAAATTAGATCGTATTTGTCAAGAACAACTTTGTTCCTTGTGAACCATACATATTGTCAAGCAAATAGCTGCACCTCCTATTAATAATAAAGACTTGTTTGTGTCCAACTGTTTTATACCACCCTTGAGGGAGGTTAGTAACATCCAAAATAAAAATATACCACACGCCAAAAACCTTAGCATAAAGGCAACCAAAAAAAAAACAGCAGTAGCTTCAAGTGGACCTTTTCTGCATTTTCCGGGCAAGGCTAACAGAAACAGCCTCTCAGCTTGAACCCACTCATCCGCACACAGGCGCCCACATTTTTAAATCGTGGACGGAACAGTTTTTAAATCCCTCACTTAACCTGCTCCAACTCCAATATACTGTTTGCGGGGCGTTTCTTTAACCGTCCATGTTTGTTTTTGTTTATCGAGACTGGATCTGACCAACCCTGGTACGCTATTGACAAGGAACAAAGTGTCACAAAACTAGCAGAAGGCACTAGGCAGTTTGAGGAGAGAAGGAGCAGGCGAGCAGCAGCACCTCTTGTATAAGATCCAGGTATTTACACGATTCTACCTGTAACCAAGAATATGACACCCAGTGCCTTCTACACTTTTTGCGCTTACACCAGTAATTTCCGATTCTTCACAGGTACTGAAGGCCGAGCATTTCCAACTCGAAGATCATACTGTTTATAGCTACAAAGACGCTGTTGATTCTTCTGTATTTGACGTTCTGGTATGTTCAGCTTGCCCTTGTTCACCTTTCCTTTTTCTATCCGACGATTTAAGCCGGGGCTAGTTTATGTTCCTCTTCCATAGCCTAGAAGAATAATACTCCATCTGTTCTCAGGCTCTTTCGTTTTGAACACCCGCTGCCAAGTGTTTGTGGTCGTGACGCTCCAATTGATCTGCTCCTTGAGATAATACTCCACCTGTCCTTCAGCAGCATTCAGCAAGACTGCCTGCAAATTAAGAAACACTTCAGCAGCATTCATCAAGAGGCTGTAAAAGATTGCCTGCAAATTAAGAAACACTTCAGCAGCTACACTTGTTTGCGCAGGTCGGATATCGAAAACAGATAATTCATAATTGCAGAAGAAAGTACTAGAACTATAGGACTCCATTTCTTTACAAAATTCCTGCTTATTTCCTAAATTCAATTTGTAGGAAATCTAGGTGAAAGAAGGCACTTACAGAAACATGGTTGGTATGGAAGCTGCTGCAGGTCTGCAGCAGTATCTGCAACTTTGAAGCTTGTGGGCAACAAGTTAGCTCCACTGGTCCTCAAAGAGTACAGCTCTATAGTGGGTGTCAAAAAGGACCTCTGGGAACTCCAAGATCTTGCTCAGGAGATCAAAAGGCGGCTGGAAGGAGACAGAGCACTATATATGCGGGATGCTCCATCGCTCAGAAAGTTGAAAGAAGCTGTTTATGAGGTTGAGGATGCTGTGGATGAGTTCCAACTGAAGGTTCAAAAGTATGAAGCTGATGGTGATGGTGGTTTTGTGTCCAAATACCTGCACACAAAACCAAAATCGTTTGTATTTCAATGCCAGGCTGCAAAAAGATCAAGAAAATTAAGAAATGTTTGATGTCCTTGTGAAGCAAAGAAATATTTTGAATTTAAGTGGTTGGCAATGATCCTGTTAGCCTTATGAACAATACAGCTGTGAGTAAGCAAACACTGCCCTTCGTGGATGAGACAGAAGTAATGGGAAGAGACCAAGAGATGCAGCACATAATATCTAAGCTGCTTTTTTTTTACCCAAAAATACAGCAGGGGAGACCCCCACTGTAAGAGATTTTTATTAAATTTCAAAAAGAGGGGAAAAACTGTACAAATTAAAGAGGGGCTAAAAGAACTAAGCCACACAACCAGCAAGAGGGCAGGAGAAACTGCACTCCAGAGAAGCAGAAGGAACTAGGAGAGGGGGTCTAAACAGAGGAGAAAAGCATGTCGTTTTTCTTCACTAAGTCTAAAGGCTTGAAGTTTGGCTTCCTCATGAAAGGAGGTTTTCCAAGAGATAAAGGAGGGGCGTCCTCTGTCGAAAATGAAGTTATTTCTCTGCTTCCAAACATGCCAGGAGGCAATGATGAAGATCTCCATGAAGAAGGGGTTTCGAAGCTGTTGCTTTGCTTGCATCATCATTTGGAAAAAAAATCACTTGTAAGGTTCCAATGAATACCCAGGAATCTCCAGCAAGCCTGACTGAAAGAGCAACTAAAGAACAGGTGGAAAGCCGTCTCTTCAACATTGTTATTGCATAGGACACAATTGTAGTTGTTGCCTTCTAGCTTGTGTTTTTTCCTTTTGAGAATGTTCCTTGTATTTAGCCTATCCATGAGAAGAAGCCAAGCAAAAACTCTGAGTTTGTTGGAACATTTAGAGTCCCAAATCCAGATAAAAGGAGCTGGGGGCTGCACATTTTTGAAGGGAAAGTTGTAGAACTTTGTTGATGTATAGTTGCTGCTTCCCCAAATATAATGCCAGGAATCTTTAGTATTTGGTTGCACTTGGAGTGTCTGAATGTAATCTTGAAGGGCTTGATACTCTTGATAAGCTTGCTCTAACAAGGGAAGATGAAACTGGGATTCAATGTTGTTGTTTAATAAGAATTCGGACACTGATACCGTCCTGTTTTTTGCAAAGGAAAACAACCTTGGAAACTTGATTTGTAATACATTGTCATTCCAGAGATCTGACCAAAATAGAACTGTTGACCCATCTCCCAGTTTACAGTTGGCAATACCTCTGAAGAGATCACAAAGCTTTAAAATATCTCTCCACCAGAAAGAACCTTTATCAATGGTGGCATGGGGATCTCCCCATTGGAGTAATGAGCGTACCAAATCAGGTTGACCCAAGGAATTTCCTTCTTGTCGTAGAATTTATCCAAATGTTTAAGAAGCAAAGCAGAATTTTGACTTCTAAGATTGATGATGCCTAGGTCTCCTTTCATTTTTGGTTTACAACATTTTTTTCTAAGCAACTAAAGGCTTCATCTTCGCATTACTGTCAGAGCCTCTCCACAGACAATGTCTTCTGGCTCTGTCAATGTATTCAAGTACGGACACTGGGAGTTGGAGGGTGCACATTGCATATGTTGGCAAAGAGGATAGGACTGAGTTCACTAGTTGAAGTCTTCTAGCATGAGTAAGGAAATTGGAAGTAGCTGTAAGTTTTCTTTCCACTTTGTTCATTATGAAGCCAAAATGATCAACTTTGGGTTTGGTGGTGCCCATTGGAAGTCCTAGGTAAGTGAAAGGTAGAGTTTCAACTTTGCAGCCAAAAATGCTAGCAAGTTGTTGGGCCTTTTCAGGGAGGAGGTTCAGAGGGACCAGGCATGATTTCTTGTAGTTAACTCGAAGGCCAGTTGACTGAGAGAAAGATTCCAGGAGTCCCTTCAGGGTAAAGAGCTCTCGTTGAGAAGCTTTCATGATAAGAATAGTATCATCGGCATATTGAATAATGGGGTACTGGGCTGTTTCATAAGAGGGGATTGGGAGCTCGAACAAACCATCTTGATGGCCCTTATTGATGATACACTGTAGAAGATCAGCAGCTAACACAAAGAGTAGTGGGGAGAGGGGATCTCCTTGTCTGACGCCTCGCTTGCACTGAAAATGCCTTCCAGGTACTCCATTGAGAAGAATAGAGGTGGAACCAGAATCCAGGATTCTCTGAGTCCAATCGCACCATTTATTATCAAATCCGAGCTGCCACATCATTTGCATAATGGCATTATGTTTGACAGTGTCAAAAGCTTTTGTGAAGTCAAGTTTAAGAATGATGATTTCTGTTTTGGACTGTTGGCACTGATATATGTACTCATAAGTCCAAGCCAGGCAATCCTAAATTGTCCTGGATTTGATGAACCCATACTGATTTGTGTGGATGAGAGGGATGATCTTGCCTTGCAATCTGTTGGCCATAAGCTTTGTGATGATTTTAAGTGCACAATTTAAGAGAGAGATAGGCCTGAAATCATTGACACCTGTAGGGTTGTTTGTCTTGGGGATTAAGGTGATGAAGGAGCTGTTTATGGATTCCAGATCAAGAGAGCCATTGAAGAAGTCGAAGCAGAGATTGTAGAAATCTTCTTTGATAATATCCCAGCAATTTTTGAGGAAGAATCCATTGAAACCATCTGGGCCAGGAGCTTTATTAGCATGCATTTGTTTGATAACTGTATCAATGTCATCAGTGGAGACGGGCCTTGCTAGAGACTCCAAATTATCCCTGGTTTGAACAAGCTGGCTCAAGTTATAGAGCATCACTGGGTTAGTGGTACAACCCATTCTTTGCTTGTATTCTTCCAAAAGCAAGGCAGCTTTCTCATTCCATCACCTGTTTCAAGAGAGGTGATGGTGTTAAGCCTGTACCTTTCTGTAGCTGCTGCATGAAAAAAACCTTTTCATCACCGAACTTTGTCCATCTGATAGTGTACCTCTTTTTCCAATATTCTTTCTGATATCTAAGAAGTCTAAGAATATGTTCTTTTAGGATCTTTCTGAAGTTGAATTCTTGAAGGAAGAGTGGCCTTTGCTCTTCTAAGGCATCCAAGGTTTCCAAGACAGTGTTACAGTACTTGATCAGGTTGCTTAGGTTAGATAAACCTTTACTCCACTTCTTTAAAGCAGCTCTGAGTAGCTTGAACTTAGCAGTTATTCTGGATGCACTATTGGTGGCATGGACATTGGAGCTCCACACTGATTTCACTAAATCAAAATAACCGGGGTGATCTGCCCAAAAATTTTCAAACCTGAAAATTTGGGCTTTTGGAATTGAAGTGCCAACTTGGATCTTGCATGGAATGTGATCTGAGGTAGGTCTGGCCATTGGAAGAAGTAAGGTATTGGGGAAGTCACAAATCCAGTTAGGGGTTGTGAAAACCCAATCAATCTGCTCAAGAAGGGGATCACTCTGCATGTTGCTCCATGTAAAATTCCTTCCTTTAAGAGGGATCTCAATCAAGCCCAAATTGCTGATGATTTCATTGAAGATCATAATGTCATTCATATTTCCTCCGTCTCTATTTCTGTCTGAAACAGATCTGTAGAAATTGAAGTCCCCTGCAAGCATCCAATTCTCATCTGCATTGAGTTGGAGGTTATTGAGCCAATCAACAAAGGCATCCCTGTCTGGGCCTCGGCACGGGCCATAGATGGATGAAAGAGTCCAGCATTGCCCATTGTGAGATGAGGTAAATCTAACCGAAACGGCAAACTATATCTAAGCTGCTAGAGAAAGATGACCAACAGAGAATCAAGATAGTTTCAATAGTTGGACTTGGTGGCTCCGGGAAAACTACCCTGGCTCAACGGGTTTTCCAAAAAGTCCAAACTATGGAGAATAATAATTTTGTAGTTAAACTATGGGTTCATGTGTCACAGGAGAAATTTCAACTCGAAAAAAATTCTTAAGAAGCTATTTGAAGCTATTTATAATGAGAGGTCTGAAGGACTTCCCTTGATGAATATGGTCAATAAAATCTTAGACAGGTTGACCAACAAGAGGTTCCTGCTTGTATTGGATGATGTTTGGGTTGAAGACCGTAATAAATGGCAAGAGTTCATGGTATATTTGAAGAATGGCTCGTTAGGAAGCAGGATTCTACTCACAACTCGTAGTAGAAATGTTGCTGGAACACTTGAATCTACAACGGTAATGGACTTGCCATTGTTATCTAAGGATTACAGCTGGAAAGTGTTTCAGCAAAGCTTCGGAAATGCTGTGAAAGATTTGGGCTCTGAATTTCAAGAAGTTGGGAAAGAGATTGTGAACAAGTGCGGTGGGATGCCACTAGCAATTAAAGTTATTGCAGGCGTCCTCCCTGACAAGAAACGAGTAGAACAATGGCATGCCATAAAAGATAATAATTTATTAGATGTCGATGATAAAGAACGTCAAGTATCTGCTTGCTTGTGGTTGAGCTATTTCAACTTGCCATCTCATATAAAGCAATGTTTCACAATATGTTCAATTTTTCCTAAAGGTCACTGGATGGATAAAGACCAATTAATTGACCAATGGATTGCCCATGATATGGTCACGGAAGATGGTGTTAACTACTTGGAATATGTTGGCGATGACTACTTTAGTCATCTTGTGCAAATGTATTTCATACAAGATGTGAAGCAAGCAGTGAATGGAAGAGTAAAGTGTAAGATGCATGATTTGGTGCATGGTCTTGCCCGATCCATTTTGGGTGATGAGATTTCATTTGCAGTACCCAAGGAGGCAACCAATTGCACAAAGATCTGCAGATATTTTTCTATATTAGAACACACAAGACATCTTCCACCCAAAAATACATTTCAAAAGGCACGTGCTATGTATATTGCTGAAAATGATGATTTCATATTTGGCAAGGCATCCAAGAATGCAAAACACTTGTGCAGTATCAGTGTGGAAGACGTGCATACATCAGCACTCACAGCCATACTACAGACCAAAACTTTAAGGTACCTTAGTATTTCAGGAATGAAATATGATACACTTCCTGAGGTTATATCAGAAATGTGGAGTCTGCAAGCTCTTCATGTAACATTTAGTGGCCTTGTCAAGTTACCTGAATCCATTGGTAAGCTGTAGAAGTTGAGAGTGGTCAACTTGTCAAACTGTTTAAATCTAACAAGTTTGCCAGATTCTATTGGCAACTGTGTCATGATTTCTAGCAGAGACCTTTTCAGCTGTAAGGGGGTTGCAACTTTACCAAGCTCTATCAGCAGGAATAAAAGGCTAAGAGTATTGAGACTAGGCAGTACCATACTTGAGAGGCTACCATCAAGTATCACGACACTAGAAAACCTGGAGTGTTTGGACCTTGGATACTGTTCTAACTTGGTAGAGTTGCCTGAAGGCATAGGGAACTTGAAGAAGCTTGTTGTTCTGAGCCTGCACGGATGTGGAAAGTTACAAGGAATTCCAAAAGGGATTGGGCAGCTTACTCGTCTGGAAACGCTGGGATTATTTGTTATGATGGGAGAGGATGAAAATTATGCACAAATCTCAGAGCTTGAAAACATTAATAAGATTAGCGGGGAACTAACAATCCATGGTGTTGCACATTGTATGGACCCAGATGTTGCACCCAAGGAATGGTTGAAGCAGAAGACAAACCTACAGAGCCTGACACTAATTTGTGCAAGTGATGTGAGGGTGAACTCTGGAAATCAGTTGGAAGGGTTGGAACCACCGCCTGGAATTAAAAATCTAAAAATTGCACAGTATTCAGGTCAAGAATCCGTGCAGTGGATGCTTCGCTTCCAACTGTTGAGCAAGTTGGAACTATCAGATTTCCCAAAACTGGAGCGTCTGGAGGGGCTAACAGAGTTGCCATGTTTGGAGAAACTTCAGCTAGGAAATTTGACTGCTCTTAAAAGCATAAGTGGAGGTCCATTTCCTTCACTGTCTGAGTTAGATATATGGAATGCCAAGTTTGGGCGTAGTTTGGATGGTAACACAGTGGAGCTTGGCTGACGTGGAAGAGGGAGAACTGTAGATTGGTGATCGTTTATCAGCTCTAGTTATATGATCAGACTGTCCCAAACTTATGGTGATGCCATACTTTCCTTCGTCGCTGAAGGACTTGCGTTTGGTTAAGAGCAACGTGCAGCTATTGGGACTACCAGGCCTAGGATTGCCTTCTTTAGTTTTAGTCGCCTAAAAAACCTCGAATTAAGCAACATCCCACCACCAACAGGAGCAGCATCGTATGGATCTGGATGTCTATGGGAGCTGCTGCAACACTTGACAGCACTGGAATCCTTGCGAACTGATAGCTGCGATGGCCTAACCGAGCTGCCAGAGAGCATGCAGAGCCTCGCATCCCTCCGAACCCTGAAGATTATATTATGCCAAACTCTCTGTATGCTTCCCGAGTGGCTGGGGGAGCTTTGTTATCTGAAAACGATGTCCATTTGGGAGTGCGGCAGTTTGAGCCCTGCTCCATCAATGCAGCCGCTCAGGGCCCTCAAAGAACTGCTTATTTTTGAGAGTCCGTGGGTGGGGGACCTCTGCTCTACGTCTCTCACAAATCTCCGAATATTGGGAAGTCATGATTTTCACCAGCTACACATGGTGAGATTGCCCAGGCTACACATGGTGAGATTGCCCAGGCTGAGCAGCCTTCCACAATCTTTGGGTTACCTCACCTCCCTCCAGGATCTCCGAATAGAATCCTGCAATGCACTTGGCCAAATACCTGATTGTGTTGGGGAACTTCCTTCTCTACGCGTATTGGTGATTTTTAGATTGCCGAACCTGACGTGCCTGCCGCAATCATTGGGGCGCATCAGTGCATCACCTCCCTCCGGGAGCTCGAAATAAGAAAATGCCAAGCACTTGGCCAATTCCCTGAATCGCTGGGGGAACTCCGTTCTCTAAGGAAATTTGGGATATGGGACTTGCCGTGCCTGACTTCCATTCCTAAATCTATGTGCTGACTCACCTCCCTTGAACAGCTTAGGATCGTCGACTGCCCGGGCATCAGATCCTTGACAGAGTGGATTAAAGGCCTCACCGCTCTGCAGATACTGGATATCTCTAGCTGCCCTGATCTGGAGAGGCGCTGTGAGAGGAGGAAGGGGAAGGACTGGCATCTCATCTCCCACATCCCTCATCTGTGGATTGGGGAAACGAATGCCCGTTATCGCTTCAACTGGTGAGTTCGTTAGACTCTGATGATTGGTTTCCTTTTACCTTGTGCACATTCACTGGCGAACCTAATTCCTCATCCATCTTAATTCGTCGCAGATGTTCAAGGTCTACATGCACATCATTGGGGCTTGTGCATATGTTCACACACTTACTTATGGTTATCCAAATTCCAGTAGGATGAATAGACTTGCACTGAGAGTTTTGAGGTATTATTCTGTATTTCTAAACGACATTGTTGTTACCGCTCAAGCCTGCATACCAACAGCGTCAACTGATTGCAGCAAGCAAAATCACATTCCAAAAAGGTAATTCTCCAGTTCCATTCTGCCTCCTTTTTCTAACACAAAAGGGTCCAGGCACCACCTGACAAACATCAAACTCAAAGCAGATGCATGTGCGAAGTTAATTTGAACTCTGATTTCAGGTACAGCAGGCGTATTCATGTTGATTCATTTGATTGTGGAGGTGTGCAGTACAACAGTTCAACCTCATTGTGCTTTCGTAAAGTACATAGCTTGGTCACATCACGATGTGTGGTGTCTTCAAGATAGAGTGTCAGACCATTTCTAATGATGCTGTGGAAATGCTTTGAAGTGTTTTATTGAAAAATTTCTGCTGCTATTAATATGCTTCAGTTGTGTACTACTAGTTGTTAGAGTTTCTGTTATTTTGCAGCTGAATTTTGGCGAGTACCCGAAGTCTGCATAGAGAAAAGCAACCTCTGAAGCTAATTAATTTTTTTAAGTTTAGTAAAATATTATTGTGCAGTTTGATTCTGCAAGTATCACGTGTGGTTACAATAGTTTTTTTCTTTACTAATTGCACTGCTGCTGATGGAGATATCAAAAGAAAAACAAGAGGGATGAAAACAACTCCTGATAATTTGATCTTTAAGTATGGTTAATTTTAAATTATGACATACTATTTGCAGGCCCAATGAAATCTTCAAATCCTTCATTAGGCTGTCATCAAACGATGGGTGAAGAAGCATATGAAGAACTTGAGTCTATGTCTATGTGATGTGAGAAACTTTGGTCGACAAGTCAATAGATTTATACATCAAGTGAGCAACCCAAACACTACGGAGCATCGACCTCCAGGCTCTGTTTTTGTGTTTTGCAATGAACAAATGCATCGGTTACTGCTCACTATTTTCATCCTGCTTGTGCTCAACAAGTTGCTGCATTTTCCTTGCTACTCTAACGCAGGTACGAAAGGAAAAGCAGGATCGAGATTTGGGCTGGGACTACGAGAATTCCAGCCCAAGAAAAAGAGTGTCAAATCTCATGGCTGCCATGCTACTACCTTGCCTGGAGTACTTCAAGTGCTGGACCAGAAGAGAAGGGCTTTCATTTGGTCAGGAAAGGATAAGACAAGGGGTTAGGGGTTAGAGACCTCTGTGTTCAAAATCAGTGCCTTCTTCTGAAGGTGCTGCATAGGCTACATCATCATCCGGGGGAATCAGCATGGGCTTTGGAAGGGGTGGATCCGAGTGACTGAGCTCATTAAGAGAGTCTGCTGTGGGGGCTCATTGGGAAGCTCTCAGATCCCTGCTTCCTCTGTACCAGAGCATCACCTTTGTCCGAACAGGGGATGGGAGAGGCATTGACTTCTGGAATGATTGCTTCTGGGCAGGGGAAGAGACAATTGCTGCTAGATTTCCTTGTCTCTTTTGCCATGCAAAAAACATGGCAATCCAGCTGAGGAAGGTGCTGCTATTAATATGATTTAGTTTTGTGCTACTAGTTGTTAGAGCCTGTTATTTTGTAGAAAGCTAAGCACCCAAAATTGACATAGAGAAGAGCACGCTGTGAAGCTACCTTTTTTTCAACATGACCTGAAGCTACTTAATTAAAAAAAATTAATCAGTTATCATGTTCAGGAAAATATTATTATGCAGTTTGAATCTGCAAGTACCACGAGCAGTTACAATTGTTTTGCTTTAGTAATTGCACTGCTGTGGATGGATGTAAAAAAAGAAGGAAAACAAATCTAAATGATTAGAGTATGGTTTAGTTTTAAATGCATACTAGTTCAGTCGTATCGTTCAGAGCTACTAATTTGTTCTTGTGGAGACAAGTCAACACTTTTATATGTAATGTGAGCAACCCAAAAGCTATATGGAGCAACAACCTCAGGCTCTGTTTTAGTGTTTTACCACGAAGAAATGCATTAATGAAGGTGATTCAAAGTCAAACAGAGTATATCAACATGATGAATATATCTAGAATAGCTCTGAACTTGGTTTGCCATTAAGTAACCACACCAAGAATATTTATTAATGTCATTAAAGTGTTTACCCCTTTTCCTTGAAAGGTTTAATGCCAAAGTTGACACATACATACATGATGAACTGTTGTACAGTGATTCTAAAATTGACAGTTAAAACAACTTATAGCAACCTAACAGGAAAGTTTCGATACTCAAATTTAACAGAGCATCAAGCGCCAAACCAGAGAATTTTGATATGCAAAATGATGTGTGATAAAATGCCATATCATGTTCCTAAAATAGACAGCCAAAACCATTTTAATAGCTTGACAGGAAAGCTGTAAGACTAAACTTCAACAGAGCATTAAGCGCTAAACTAGAGAAGCCCTCATCTTTACAATAATAAAGTGTTCTTTCTTCAAAACAAATTCTCGAAAATAATAAGGGCTACGCCCTGAAGCACAAAGTACTATTTTTTTTTTGTTTTGGGGGGGGGGGGGGGGGGGGGGGGGGGGGGGGGGGGGGGAGGGAGGGACTATTCACCTTTGTTCTGTCAACATGCAGCAGCTGGAAAGTCAAATATCATAAACAACCCTAAATGATCTCATTGCTCTGTTCCCTAAAATTTGAAGACTTGGCATCATCTGGTCGAGATGTCAAGCAAATATCATCGTCTGAACTCACATAGAAGTATAGAACACATTCTCCATTTGTAACACCATGGAAGACGTTCCAAATTTTCATCTCTACTGTTGGTAAGACATTCCAAATCTTGTCCTTAAAGCTTCCCCATGCATATCCTTTAGCTAGCATTGTAGTTCTCACTGCCTTGTCAAGTGCATGAAATACTGGAGATAAAATCAATGTATTGTTAGCGGCAGAATCAACTAGTGTCATTGTTGTACTATAGATGCGTGGATCAACTTCAAGCCATACCCAATTGGCTGTCATGTCAAGCTGTTGAATAGCATAGAACGGTAAATGGCCATAACTGATCAGTCTAGTCAACATAAGTTTTTCATCTCAAATATATGGTCCAAATGACATAAACCCTTCATTCTCATGATCACTAGGAAAGCAGCAAGAAAAGGTTCTATAGTTTGTCTGTATAGATTATCTGCACCGCAACAAAAAAAATGAAACCATAAATGGTGTAGTTGTTTGGAAGGGTGAGCTTTTCTTGAGGGAAATTGGACGGGTGAGCTTGTATTTGACTAAATACCTGACTGAGTATTCTCCCAGTGCATATTGTATTCTGTAGAGGCAAGCATCTTGCTCGTGGACACAGCCAGAAAAAAAATCCCAGAGTTGTTGTGCACGGCATGGCAAACCTCAGTTATGCACTTGACGTTCTAGTAAGTTGAGGACTTAAAAGGGTTGAGTATCAGTCCAGCCTTTCCACTTTGCCAATAGCAGTGGATGTCACAGTGTCGACATTGAACCAAAGAGAGAGAGAGAGGAAACAGTGTCAATTGTCTCAAGGTTATGAACAGCTGGTGTCCCAATGCTGATGGTCACAAAAAGGGTAACTTCCCGCAGGCTGTTGTCCCTTATGACAGTGGCATCTGGTATGTTTGCTGACTGGATAGTGGATACATGAATGATCTCTATGGAACATAGGAATCGTAAGGCTCCATCAGTATTCAAACTAGCACCTACAAGGAAAAGGTTTATTAGGTAATAAAATTTCAGAAAATGGATATTTGAATTAGCAACAAAAACAAACATATCAAGTGGAGAAAATAGAACCAAATGGAAGCTATAAATCATGATATTACAAACCACTACCACTACTGTTGTATGATGATATAATTTAGAACTGGTGGAAGTGGGTCATAGCATTGTACCTAAAACTGGACTTGCACTGTCTGACAGGCAGAAAATAGGTAAACAAGCGCTTAAACGGTGTAGCTTTTGGTGCCCTTTTTTTAGTAGAAAAAGAAAATACTATCCAACAGGCTCAGTTCTCATATAGCCAATTATATGTTCTTTTAGAGTTTTAGCTTCCTATGGTTGAAATGGTATATCTATTGTGCAGCTGAGTTACAGCTAAAATCCCCATTGTTGTTGAACTGAATTCAGAAGGGAATACATGAGTTTTATCTCAGGTGGGGCACAATACCTGAATGACACCAATGAGCACTTGAATCCTAAACAGACATATATATTTTCACTAGTTCCGAATTAGTGGTACGATCCGGCAACGTACTTAATTCCGATAACATATAACGGCCAAATAATGTCACATTAGCACTTTAGCAGAGACTAGAGACAGGTAAGAACAGAACCTCCACTAAGACATCAACCGGCTTAAGGAATCGACAGCTAGATCACAGAACACTTACCACGGCTCGTGAGTCGACTGGACAGTGGAGACAGCACGCGTCCACAGATCCGGCCAGTTCGTGGGAAAATCAAACTAACTGCCCGGTGCCCCGCGCGCCGATGTTTAGCCCCGACCAGTGGGCACACTTGAGTGCAGTGAAGGTTAGGCGCTGGCCATGGCCGGCCATTTCCTAGAAGCCGGGCAGCGCTCTGGGCGGCGCCGGCGACTCGGCGAGGAGCCGAGGAGGGGACGCCGGAGGGCCGTCAGTTGGGGGTCAGGTGTCGGTCAAGAAAACACGAGTGGCGGAGTGGGAAGGGATATTTAAAAATTTGCCCTGCTTGCGGTTGGCTCCTCTCCGGTTGCCGGATGGCAATTAAAGATTTGCCCCAAGATTCTCTCTAGTGCTACATTTTTGTCCGTTTTGGCGTCGTGGCCGTCCAACTTAGCGTGCCACGGTGGATTGACATGGGGAAAAGACATCCCTGCCCCTCCCCTCATTCTGTATTGCTCGCGGCCGGACCGGACCCATCCTTCCCCGACTCTTCCCCCGTTCTCCATCCGTGATTCCCCCGCGACGCGGCGACGGAGGAGGGCCGCTCGCGTCGCACGACCGGCGACCGCCACCTCCGCCCCTCCGGTCACCTCCAGCGTCGCGCGACCGGCTCCCGTCCGTCCCCAGCTCCCCTCATCCGCGCCTGCTCCTCTCTTCCCCGTTCTGGCTCTTCTGTCGGCAATGGCTCCCCTGTTGATACGGCGAAGCGGCCTGGGGGACGGTGGCCGGAAGCCGATCCCGATCTGCTGCCATGCATGTATGTCGAATTTATATTCATATATATATTTGGTACATGGTTGCCATGCATGTATGTCAAATTTATCATATATATATATATATATATATATATATATATATATATATATATATATATATATATATATATATATATATATATATATATATATAACTATTCAAGCATATATCATGTCCAATTTTTACTATACAATAGCTGCTATTCGTCCAGGCAGGAGCAAAACAGCCCAAGGGGCAGGGATGTCTTTTCTCCATGCTGATCCACCATGGCACGTTGAGGTGGACTGCCACTAAGCTAAAACGGACAAAACTTGAACACTAGAGAGATTCTGGGGGCAAATTTTTAATTGCCATCCTAAGAGGGCAACTGGAGAGGAGTCAACCGTAAGGAGGACAAATTTTTAGATATCTCGGGAAGGACGGCTGGACCGCATGGGCTAAAATGGGCCCAGATGTTGTCAAGGTAAGAATCTCTGGGCCCTTCGGCTCATGGCTGCTCATCAATTTTATGATCACGTTATCCAAACAGACTTTTCATGTCAAGAAAGAAAAGCTATTGGCTCCGGTCGGAAATATCGCTGGTAATGTAAATCCTGGTCTGAATGAATGCCTGCGCTCTTGATGTCCCTTCTCGTCGTTGCTCTGCCTTGTGGCTTTGGTGGCTGTCACTAATAACTATAACTACTCTCTTTTTTAAAAAAAGACTATAACTAGCCATTGTGCGGCACTGTTTATATCTCTTTTTATTATTTTTTAATTTTTAATTGTTTATTTTTTCGCTGGAAATTTTTCTTTTTTCTTCTTTTTTACGGAAATTCTTCCTAAAAATAATAAATGCGTAAAACAGGCGCACGCAGGAGTCACTATTACCTCTTGTTGCTCCAGCGGATGGAAGATATTTGGGTTTTTATTCAGCCAATTATAATTTTTCAAGTTCATACACACGCCATTACAATTTGTCTATTGAAGAACTGCCATTGTAATTCTATCTCTCCTTCATTTATGCCATTTTCTACACCTCCTATTTGTATGAGCCCACTATCAGGCACGTATGTCTATGGGAACACGTACGGATGTCGCCTCCTTCGTTAGAATGAGCCCGCCCCCGGCGGCCTGCGTGCGAGGCGGAGAGCGCGATGAGCGCCCTAGTGGCCTGCACGAGCGCGACAAGCGCTCGCAGTGGCGTCTACAATGCAGCCGCGCACGTCCGTCATCACCGGCGTGAAGAGCACGCACTACTACAGCCATGATTTATAGAGGCGGCTCAAGACCATTTGTAGGGGGCAGTTTTGCTAGCCACTCCTAAGCAAGGGTGGTTACAAATGCCCGATTTATAGGGGCGGTTGGCCAGCTACCCCTACAAATCGAATTTTTAGGGTCGGTTCATGGTTTGTAGGGGCGGGATTTTCCAGAAAAATAAGAAATCGGCCCGAAAAAATAGCAAAACATTTTTTTACTCCGAGGAGGCCTCCACCGGTCAGCCACTCGCAAGTCGCAGCATTTTTCACGCGAAAATCACGCGCTTCGCAGCTGCGAGGATTCGAATCCGCGACATGCCCTCGCACGTACCCTCCTCTACCATTGCACCTCATACTCACATGTGCCTATAATGGATTTTCGGCTCCCCACATATTATACTAAACTAAGCATAAATTGATTGTTTAAGGAATTTAACCATTTCAAATGAAAAAGTTGTCAATTACAAAGTTTCATAACTTTTTGAGATCTACAACTTTCATGTTGATAGTTTTTCCATCTGAGGTCGTTTACAAATTTTGAATTTTAAATTTGAGAAATTCAAACGTAGTTTTTCATGATGATTTCAAATGAAAAAGTTGTCAACTACAAAGTTTCATAACTTTTCGAGATCTACAACTTTCATTTTTGCTATTTGTCCATCCGAGATCGGTTAAAAAATTCAAATTTTAAATTTTTAGAAATTCAAACATAGTTTTCCTTGACAAGATGATTTCAAATCAAAAAGTTGTCAACTATAAAGTTTCATAACTTTTCGAGGTCTACAACTTTTTATTTTGATAGTTTCTCCATCCGAGATTGTTTATAAAATTTAAATTTCAAATTTAAGAAATTCAAATGTAGTTAACGTTGACAAGATGATTTCAAATGAAAAAAATGTCAACTACAAAGTTCTTTAACTTATCGAGATCTACAACTTTTATATTGGCCATTTATTCATTTGAGATTGTGGTAGTAACATTGTTCACAAATCGTACATATTTCTTTTATAGTTTATAAAACTACAAGAGAGATGTAAATTTTGTGAACAATGTTACTACCATAATCTCAAATGAATAAATGACCAAAATAAAAGTTGTAGATCTTAATGAGTTCTACAACTTTTATGTTCATGACTTTTTCAGCTGAAGTCATTTAATGTTTCAAACTCATGATTAAAGTTATCATTTTTTAAAATTCAAAATTCAAATAGATAAAACACAGTCACATGAAAAGATGGATATAATAATAGCTGTAAGAACACAATAAATTGATAGAGCATGATTTTAGAAAATTTTAGAAAAAAAAATCATCAAATTTGAAGTTAGTACGAAGGAGAAAAACTAGTTCCAAGTTTTAGCCGGAGATTAAAAAGAGAAATCAGAGTTCTTCGATAATTTCAAATTTTAATTTTAAATAGTATTTTAATGCAGTAAATGATTTCAAATGAAAAAGTTGTAAATAGCAAAGTTTCATAACTTTTCGAGATCTACAACTTTTATTTTGATCATTTATCCATCCAAGGTTGTTTGAAAAAATTCGAATTTTAATGCTTAATTTTAAATATTCGACGTCCATTTGTATGGGCGGACGGCTGGATATTGAGACGCTCCTGCAAATTGGGCCATTTGTAGGGCGGCTCATTTCGTCACCATTTGAGCCGCCCCTAAAAAAAAAAAAGAGCGTTGCTGCAGATTGTTTTTGCAGTAGTGGCGTGCACAGCGCCCACGCTGTGGCTGGGCGAGTACAGTGCCGTGAGCGCGTCCCTAGTGGCGCGCGTGCTAGCCCTGGGCGGCATGCGGAGGAGTGCCGCCAGGAGTGGCCGCCAGGCGCCCCACGGCCGTGCGGTGCGCCTCCTCCCCGCAGAGGAGGTTGTGGACCACAGCCCTGCATGCTATGCGACGTCGCTGGACCACAGCATGGACGTCAGCGCGTCCAGCACGGCCAGCGCCTACGCCACTTGGTCCCACGACGAGATGTTGAGGTCGTGCAGGGCGCCATGGGCCGTGGCGGCGTCCGGGAGCGCGGCGTGCACGTGCGAGGCTCGAGTGATGCCATGCTCGCCGGCCACGTGTTGCCCCGCACTTGTGCTCGACGGCGGTGGCCCTTCCTGTGCTAGCCGGCCGCCAGCACCGCGTGCCACTTTCACCCTACCTCCCCACACACCTGTGCTCGTCGGCCGCTCACGCGCAGGCTACCGCAGGCGAGCACCGCCACTTTGTCTCACGCGCTGGCCGCCGCGGGCGGGCTCAATCTAACGGAGGAGGCGATGTTCGTATGTGTTCGTGTACGTATACGTGTCTGACGGTAGGCCATGTACGTGAGAGGTGCAGAAAATAGGATGGACGAGGGAGAGATAGAATTATAATGGCAGTTCTCCGAATAGACGAATTGTAATGCCGTATCTCTAAACTTGAAAAATTGTAATGGCCTGGATCCAAAAATCCCAAGATATTTCCAGTTCCTGACTTCCTCTATGCTTTGCTTTCTTGGGCCAAGTAGCAACCGTTATTGTGGAGTCTCCTCTCACGCCAAGATCCTGCTTGCGTCATGGGGAGCTTCACTGGGAAGCTCTCGGATCCCTGCTTCCTCTGTACCAGAGCATCACCTTTCGCCTTTGTCCGAACAGGGGATGGCCGGATGGGAGAGCAACTGACTCCTGGAATGATTCCTGTGTTGAGATATTCAAATATATTGTAACAAACGCACCGGTTTAGGATATATATAGAATTATATAATATATTGTTGTACTTTTAGGAGAATAATTTTCTTGTAAATAGGATCTAGACTTTCCTATAACCGGCAAGCAATCTCGGCAACTTGTAAACCACGCCAGGGGTATTTTCCTGGCCTATATTAACATGCAGGCGGGCACGGCAAAGGTGCGACGCTTCAATCCCTGGAATTTTCACATGGTATCGGAGCTACAGATCACATCACGAGCGAGTTAGAGAAACTAACCACCCGTGATAGGTATACTGGAGGCGATCAGATTCATACTGCTAGTGGTGCATGTATGGACATTAGTCATGTTGGTCAATCTATTGTTCATACCCCTGATCGCAATCTTTACTTGAAAAATATTCTTCATGTTCCAAATGCTAAGAAAAATCTAGTTTCAGTTCATCGTTTTACTACCGATAATCATGCCTTTATGGAATTTCACCCTGATTTCTTTTTTGTCAAGGATCAGGACACGAAGAAAACTCTTCTGCAAGGCAGATGTAGACGTGGCCTTTATCTCCTTCCTTCTACATCCATTGATGCCAAGAGACATGTTTTTGGAATTAATAAAGTGTCACCATCAAGGTGGCACAGTCGTTTAGGCCATCCGTCATATTCTATTACTCAGCATGTTATTAGTACCAATAGCTTGCCATGTTCTAGTGAGTCAAATAAACAATCTGTCTGTGATGCTTGTCAAATGGCCAAGAGCCATCAACTTCCGTATCTAAAATCCACTAGTATTTCTTCCGCCCCTTTACAGCTTGTGTTTTCTGATGTTTGGGGTCCCGCTACTGATTCTGTCGGTAGAAACAAATATTATGTCAGTTTCATTGATGATTATAGCAAATTCACCTGGATTTATCTACTCAAGTATAAATCCGAAGTCTTCCAAAAATTCCATGATTTCCAGCAACTTGTTGAGAGACAATTTGATAGAAAAATTATAGCTGTTCAAACAGACTGGGGTGGAGAATATGAGAAACTAAATTCTTTCTTTACCAAAATCGGCATTTCTCATCATGTTTCATGTCCTCATGCTCATCAACAAAATGGATCAGCAGAGCGTAAACATCGCCATATAGTTGAAGTGGGTCTAGCTATCCTTGCTAGTGCGTGCATGCCTCTACAATTTTGGGACGAGGCCTTTGTCACTGCTGTTTTTCTTATTAATAGAACCCCTAGCAAGGTTATACATTTTTCTACACCTTTTGAGCAATTGTATAATCAACAGCCTGATTATTCATCTCTTCGTGTTTTTGGCTGTGCTTGCTGGCCCAACCTTCGACCCTATAGCTCTAGAAAACTCGAGTTTCGCTCAAAGCGTTGTGTCATTCTTGGATATAGTAACCTTCATAAAGGTTACAAATGCCTTGACATCACCACTGGTCGAGTCTATATTTCTCGAGATGTTGTCTTTGATGAAGAAATCTTTCCCTTTAAGGACCTACATCCTAATGCTGGAGCACGGCTTCGCTCTGAGATTCTCCTCTTACCCTCTTCCTTACGCAACAATTTTGGGGATGAACAATTAGATGACCACTTAACTAATGTTCCGGTTAATTTGCCACAAAATTTGGATAACAGTGATGGTTTTCTGCTGACAAATGATGCTGAGATGGTACAGGTACAACATTTTCCAGGAGCTATACCACCCGAGGTGGATTCATCCTTGTTTGCACCAGTAGCGCCTGCCGCGACGATGAGCTCGACGTCGACTTCTCCTTGCTTGGTGCGTGGGCGAGAAACGTGTCCTGCTGCTGTGCTGAGCCATGGGGAGGAGACAGCTGCCTCAACCCAAGCCTCCGTGCATGCCACGAACGAGAGGGCAGCAGGGACACCTGCCTCAACGGTTGAAGACCAGACTCAGCATCCTGCGTCTCAATCTGGATTATCTGCGGAGCCAACTCTGGAAGCTTCTGTGCAACACAGGCCTGTCACAAGACTTCAGCTTGGGATTAGACAACCAAAAATCAGAACTGATGGCACAATCAGGTATGGTTGTTTTACTAGTACGGGTGAACCCCAAAATCTAGAAGAAGCTTTAAACGATGAAAGGTGGAAAGCGGCTATGGATAATGAATATCATGCACTTATGGAGAATAAAACTTGGCATCTAGTTTCTCCAAAGAAAGGTAGAAATATAATTGATTGCAAATGGGTTTATAAAATCAAAAGAAAGGCTGATGACACAATAGACAGGTACAAAGCCCGTCTAGTTGCAAAAGGTTTTAAACAGCGATATGGTATTGACTATGAAGACACATTTAGTCCAGTTGTCAAGGCTACCACCATCAGAACAGTGTTGTCTATTGCAGTTTCTAGTGGGTGGTCTCTTCGCCAGTTAGATGTTCAGAATGCATTTCTTCATGGCATTCTAGAGGAGGAAGTTTATATGAGACAACCTCCAGGGTATGAGAAGCAGTCTATGCCACAGTACGTATGCAAGTTAGATAAGGCTTTATATGATCTAAAGCAGGCACCTCGAGCTTGGTACTCTCGGCTGAGTAAAAAATTACAAGATATTGGTTTCCAAGCATCAAAGGCTGATACTTCATTATTCTTCTATAGGAAAGGTCATGTTACAATATTTTTGTTAATATATGTTGATGATATTATAGTCGCAAGTTCATCACCAGATGCTGCAGATGCACTTATCCAAGATTTGAAGAAGGATTTCGCACTGAAGGATCTAGGGGATCTACATTATTTTTTGGGCATTGAAGTAAAGAAGGTATCTGATGGTATTTTATTATCACAAGAAAAATATGCATCAGATATAATCAAACGTGTGAACATGCAGCACTGTAAATCAGTAAGGGTGTGTTCACTTCGGGAAAAGTAGCTGAAAAGTTACTGTAGCATCTTTCGTTGTTATTTGGCAAAATTTATCCAATTATGGACTAACTAGGCTCAAAAGATTCGTCTCGACATTTACAGACAAACTATGCAATTAGTTATCTTTTTTACCTACGTTTAATGCTCCATGCATGCGTCGAAAGATTTGATGTGATGTGTGTAAGAGGAAATATTTTGGGTTGGGAGGGGGAAGTGAACGAGGCCTAAGCACCCCGTTATCTACTTCTGAAAAGCTCTCGGTCCAAGATGGAGAACAACTCGGACCAGCAGATGTCACACGTTTCCGCAGTATTGTTGGAGCACTACAGTATCTTACTTTGACTCGGCCTGATATATCTTTTTCAGTCAATAAAGTTTGTCAATTTCTACATTCACCCACTACCTCACATTGGTCAACAGTTAAAAGAATTTTGAGATATCTCAAGTCTACAGTAAGTACTGGTCTAAAGATAAAAAGATCAACCTCTGTACTTGTTAGTGCCTTTTCTGATGCAGACTGGGCAGGATGTGTGGATGATCGTCGTTCTACCAGTGGGTTTGCAGTTTTCTTAGGATCTAATTTAATATCCTGGAGTTCAAGAAAGCAAGCCGCGGTATCACGATCGAGTACAGAGGCTGAATACAAGGCTATGGCAAATGCAACAGCTGAGGTTATCTGGATTCAAACTCTCTTGCGAGAGTTAGGCATAAAAAGTCCACCGGTAGCACGTCTTTGGTGCGATAATATTGGAGCAACATACCTTTCGGCAAATCCAATATTCCATGCTAGAACAAAGCATATTGAGGTGGACTATCATTTTGTCAGAGAACGGGTAACTCAAGGAGTATTGGATATTCGACTTATATCTACAGATGACCAAGTTGCAGATGGATTCACCAAGTCTCTCACTATTCAGAAACTACGAAATTTTCGGCACAATCTTAACTTATGTAAGTTATGATTGAGAGTGGCTGTTGAGATATTCAAATATATTGTAACCAACGTGACATGATTGACTTGCACCGGTTTAGGATATATATAGAATTGTATAATATATTGTTGTACTTTTAGGAGGATAATTTTCTTGTAAATAGGATCTAGACTTTCCTATAACCGGCAAGCAATCTCGGCAACTTGTAAACCACGCCAGGGGTATTTTCCTGGCCTATATTAACATGCAGGCGGGCACGGCAAAGGTACGCTTCAATCCCTGGAATTTTCACATCCTGCTGGTGCTGGGGGCTGGGCAGGGGAAGATACAATTGCTGCTAGATTCCCTTGCATCTTTAGTCTTTAGCAATGCGACAAACATGGCAATCCAGCTGAGGAAGGTGGTGCTCCAAGGGCTGCTGCAACGGTTTCTGGTTCCTTGTCTGTTCAGAAGAACGACTGAAGAACTCGGATTGGTGACACAGCCTGACAGGGATCATAGAGGCACTGAGGCAGTGTCTTGGTTGATAGACAAGATGAGAGGATTTGCCCATTCGCTGCAGCGGGTGGGGTGCTTCGCGCTGGTCCAATATATCGGGCGATCAAGATGCATGGCCATGGGGGTAATAACAATGGAAACCTGCTACTGGCATGGACAAACCGGTAAGCTCCCCCTCTTGTGCAATTCTTTGCCTGTTTGTTAATTGCTCCAGGATAGGATCCAGAATTCCAGAGTTCCTACTACAGGTATGTAAGCATGCACCTGAAGGAAAAAAGAAAACCATTGTAGAGGAGGACCCGTGTGAGATATGTAAGCATGCACCTGAAACTCCAGATCATCTGTTTTTTTTGGCTGGTCTTTCGTTTGCTGGGTGTGGAACAGGATGGGCTTCGTTGTTCACAATGCAACAGTGAAAGGATTGTGAGTGTGTGCTGACCCGTTAATATTCTGGAGAAACATTATGGTATATTCTTACTTCTGGTGGTGTGGATGATTTTGTAAGCATAGGAATGAAGTGATCTTCAATAATATGCCACCGTCACATCTGCGCTTCAAGGTGGCCCTACAGGAGAGTGCTCGCTTACGGCTACATCGTCTACCAGTAGAGGATAGAAATGTAGTCAATTCTTGGTGTATCTCTTTTGATTCAATTATGGCTTAAAAGACTATGTAATCCGCTAACTTATTTCTTTTGAGCAGCAAGGTCTTTGCTGCTCCAATGTAATGCTAAGGTGGGGAATGCTTTTCCCTTCCGATTATGTCAGGGAAAAAGAGTGGCCATGTTGAAAACAAACAGGGAGGAAAAGAAGGGACAAGGGTTTGAGCTGGGATTTTACGATTAGGAAGTCAGGAACTTAGAAGGTTTTCCAAAGTTTTGAAAAAATCATTTGAAATTGTTGAAGATTTTTTTTTAAAAAAAAATGTCATTGCCCAATCTTAAAATGATTTTTCATCCAACATAGTTGGCTCGAACAACATTTTTGAATTATTTAAAATCTCAAACTTGAACCCGTTATTTTCCAAATTTGCTTTAAAAGTTCATTTCAAAAGTAGAGAAAAACTCATACGGACCTTATTTGAATTTGAAATTTATTTTCACTCAAATAAAATACAGTCAGCATGAATACAAGAAAACAAATTAAATAAAATCGTACGGTTTATAAGGAACCAAGGTTGAAATTTTTAATAAACTTTATTGTTCATTTTATTTAACGTTTTCCATACACAGTCTAAAATAGAAACTTTGGAGTGTCACAAATATGGCCTAATTTGGTCTTAACAAAGCTCTGTCCCTATAGGCCAGAGTGGTTCAATACAACAGTGGTTTATCAAAAAAATATTAGGCCATATTTATCAAAAATAACTTTGGTCCTTATAAACCATATTGTCTAGCAAATAGTTGCACCTCCTATTAACAGTGAAAACTTCTTTGTCCTAACTTTTTTACCACCCTTGACAGAGGGCAGTAACATTTTTTTTTTCGAGAACGTGCACTGCACGCATTTCATTAAGAAGAAAATTTAGAATACAAAGACTGGCATGCCATGGCGAGGTGCCAGGCGCCAAAACCGACCCACACGAAATACAATCGGATGTCTACATCTTGACTGAGTGTGCGACTCAAAAGCACGGCGCTGGAGCTTCTGGTGGTCACCAAGGCCAGCAAGCACGACAGGGCTCTGAATCCGGCTTGGAGCCAGAGGTTGCCCTCAGAGTGGATGGCAACAGCCAAGTTCTGAGGGTTGGTCGTTGTACCCTGGAAGACACGCCCATTCCACTCCTTCCACAACATGAGGTCAGCAGCACCAGCGCATCGAAGCCTCGCCTGAAGGGTTTGATGCGATCCCCAGGCAGAGGTGTAAATTGCCCCGCGTGATCTGCCACCAGGATTAGTGCGTTGAGGACCTCCATGATGATGACAAACAGCATAGGCGAGAGCGGGTCGCCCTGATGAAGCCCCCTCGCATGACAGATACGTCAGCTGACTCTCCCATTAACCATGATCTTGGTGCTCGCTGAGGATAACATGGCTGGCACCCAGTCCCGCCACCGTTGGGGGAAGCCAACATGTTGTAGGACCTCAAGAAGGAAGGGCCAAGCGACATAGTCAAAAGCTTTTGCAATGTCGACTTTGAGCAAGACGCAAGGTACGCGACAAGCATGAAGCCAGCGGCACGTAAGCTGTACCGTGCAGAAGTTGTCATGGATCCTTCGCCCGCGTATGAACGCCGTTTGATTTGGGGGCAGTAACCACAATATATTTGGACCAGTCCAAATACGTGGTTCAAGTGTCAGTGGTTGGTTTGTAGCTATGGTAATTTGCACAATGTTGAGTCTTTAGTTGAAGAATAAAATATACATCTTTCCATCTTCCCAAAAGAGAGAGAAGGCTGTAGGGACAAGAGAGAAGGAGAGAGAATTTAATATTTCTTTATTTTTTATGGGTATCTATAAGTTTATGGATACATGTTATATAGACTGCTCCAACAATGTTCCAGCTAGCCATTTAAATAACATTTTAGTGCCAATAGAATGCTTTATGGATACACTACCGTGGTTGCTCTAAGCTTAAAATGCAGTATACCACAAGCCAAAAACCATAGCATATAAAGGCAATAAAATACAGCAGTAGCTTGAAGTCGACCTTTTCTGCAGTTTCCCGGCAAAGCCTAACCAACAATTACTCGCAAATGGCAGATATGAATTCATGAATACGCTCTTAACACGCCTTTCCACCTCATCTCTCAGCACCCAAACTGCAAACTGCTTGACCAAGAGTCCAAGGCTCACTAAATATTACATATACTCGCTACACATTTGTAGTTAAGGGGACACTACTATGCATACATACTTATATACAGTGACAGAGGCCCAAAATGGTAGCCGATTTTTTGAGTTGAGAATATACAAGTGCGTTGCATCTAGGGATGCAAGTTTATTCTTTTTGAGTTAATGGGTTGATCCAAAACTTTCTCAAATTAACTAAAATGACATGCCAAGCACTTATTTCACGGAGAAAAAGATTTAAACTAGTGACACACCACTATCCATTTCATCCCTAGTTACGTCACATGTTATTGTTTCATAAACTTGGAAGTAGGCCATCGTCCCCTAGGCCTCGTTAGGTGGAGCCCTGACGTGCTCTGGCCCATCCGTACACTCTAGCAAGAAGACATTTTTGTTTCTCTTCTAAAAATGAAATAGGAACCTATAAAACCAGTATTTATCGTTTTACTGACTCTAGCTTCTACACGCACTATAGAGAGGAGCCGAAAACGGTGTCTTAACTATATAAGTTTAGATAGAGAGGCGTTTGGTTTGAGGATCCATCTCCTTTTAGATGAGGTGGTCTATTATAAGCCGGTTTCAAAATTTGGTAGAATAATTCCATTCCTCATGACTATACTAATTATTGGTTTGTGATAAACAGAGTGGTGATGGATCAATTCACTCCAACCTACAAACCAAACAAATAGACGAGGAGTGAGAAAATGAACTTAGTCATAACAGGGCAGGCTAGTGCTTGCCTTCAATGGAATAGGAGAATTGAGTACCTTTTCAACATTTTTTTTCTTAAATAGGGAATTTTCCATGATGGCGCTTTGATTTTAAATGTGATAGGATCATTTTCTAAAAAAAACGGCAAGAGAGTTGCCGTGTTATATTATTATTAGATATGACAAAAGATTTACAACGCCGCTCAAGAAACACAAAGCAGCTAAAAGAGACAGCCTCTCAGCTTGAACCCCGCTCATCCGCACACAGGCGCCCACATTTTTAAATCCTGGACGGAACAGTTTTTAAATCCTCCACTCAACCTGCTCCAACTCCAACATCCTCTTTAGCCGTCCACGTTTGTTTTTGTTTATCGAGACTGGATCTGACCAACCCTGGTACAGCTATTGAAAAGCAATCCTGCCCTTGCTTAGCGATTTCACAAGGAACAAAGCAGCGTCACAAAACAAGCAGAAGGTGTTAGAATAGATCTCAACCGAATTGGCCCAACGGCCAATTCGGACCCTTTGACCAAGCCCTGATTGGGGGCATCCAATCCAACGAGGTTGGTGGGCCCCCGTCGCACAGTGCCATATAAGAGGGAGTGGGGGCCACGGGCTCAAACTACGAGGTTCGCCGCCACAGTAGCTCACCCACTCCGAACCCTAGCCGATCTAGAGGGCGGCGCTGCCAGCGACGGGAAGCCCACTGCCACTACCTCCACCACCGCCGGTCTCCACCGCTACTCCGACCGTCGCTGCCATGCGCATATCTTCATCAATGAACCAGCAAAGGCAGGGAGCTCCTCCGATGGTCAGATACTCTCTCTCTCTGTCTGTCTCCTACTCCCGAATGAAGCTCCAGCTCTATTTGATTCAACTGTTAAAGAAATCACCCACTGGATCCGCACCTAGATGTTCTAAAGAATATAACAATGGTATCGGAGCCGGTTTACCTAGGCGTGGATCTTGTCAGGGTCTAGAAACCGATTAGAAAAGAAGAGATAGACTAGATCCGTTCGGATCTAACAGATAACGAAGAACCGCGTGGGGAAGATGAACGGTTTTTAAATCGGAAGAAGTAGAAACCCTAATCCTAGCAAAGAATAGAGAGAAAGAGGAAGGGTACCCATAATCCTAACCCTAACAGAAGGGAAAAGAAATGGACGGCGGTCCGGGGAAGTCTTACCAGGGCCTTCCCGCCGCCGTCATTACCGCCTCACGCGGGATGGAGTACCCACTGTCGGCTAGCTGACGCGTAGGAAGAGAATCAAGATAACAGCAAAGAAAAAAAATGGAGCTAGATCCGATTCGGATCGAAAGAAAAGAAATACAAAGGGTTCATCGAACCCTAAACCCTAATCGGGTGAAGAAACGAGGAGAGGAGTTTTTTGATTTTGAAAGACGGAAGGGGCTCGGCTTCAAGACCGTTTGATCCGAACCCTAAACCCGTGACTAGATCTCGGGGAAAGAAATAGAAAGAAAAGAGAGAAGAAAGTGATTAAAATCGATTCGAAATTTCACCAAACCCTAACCCTAATTCCAATCCCCGTCCCCAAATCGGATCGGATCCGAGTAGAAAAGGAGAAATACAGAAGGGAAAAGGGGAAGAGGGAAACCTAGAGGGACTACCTCGCCGTTGTGCAGAACGGCGCGCGGGGAAAAGAGGGTCGGGCCGGGGGCTCTGCTCGCCAGGCTCCGGCCAAAGGGGTGCCGCGGCCAGGCCACTCGACGACGGCGCGCTCACCCGTTGGGGAGCGCGCACACCGGCGAGGGGGCCGGCGACGGCGTCGTTACTCCATTGCTTCGCCTACTCCTCACTCGGTGGGTGGCTCCTGCTGCGCTGCGAAGAGAAAGTGGAGTGAGGCGAAGAGAGAGAGAGGGCCAAAGAGAATGAGGTTAGGGTTTCCTCGGGGGCGCGCGACGTCGGCGTTTTATCCGACCGAAAATGGTGCTCGATTGTTGGATTCAGATTGACGGCGAGCGTTGCTCCAGGCCGAATAGAGCCCAGGCGGGAAGCCGAAATCCCGGCCCAGGCCCAGGTTATGGCCTGGGCGCGGGGGAGGGCAGCCCGCGCGGCGCTCACAGTCTGGGCCTTGGGCCATTTTTTGCTCCCCGGGCCATAGTGTTAGTAAAAAAAAAGGGGTCAGCTGCTGGGCCGCTGGGAACCGCGTGGGGGCGGCTTGTTGCTGGGCCGCGTTTTGTGGCGCTAGCGGCTGGGCCGAAATGGCAAGATACAGAATGATAACAGTATTTTTACCTTCATTTTATTTTTCCAGAAATTGTTTTAATGCATATTTGATGCATTTCAATTGTTCAGAGAATAGTACAGTACTTTAATGTTTCTGAAAAAAAAAATTATTATGAGAATGTTATGTTTTCCGCTGTAAAGTTAAAGTATATTGTCTTCTCATTAAATCCGAACCAACGGGAAGATTTAATTTGAAGAGCAGTTATAGTTATTCAGTAAATGATAATGAAAAGTTGATCCTCCGATTAAAGTTGGAACCAACGGGGATTTTAAATTGGAGGAATAGTCAGTTTATAGATAAGATAAATTATAATATTGTTATTTTCTGACCAACGTTGATGATAACAATATTATAAGTTTATTTAAGAGTTTAAGTTTAAAGAAAATTATGATGTTGTTATTTTCTGACCAACGTTGATGATAACAATATTATAATTCTGAGTTTTATGTTTAAAGTTTAAATCTCTGACAAATTTTGCATCAAAGTGATCAATTTTCAGAGAATGGATAAGAAACAATAGATGCTCCAGAGCGAGCAAAATGTAATGTATTTTCATGTTTCCGCTGCAATGATGATGATGATCTTCAAAATTAAATTCGAACCAATGGGAGAATTTAATTTCGAAGAGGGTTATAAGATAATTGAGTTTTCATATGTTAATTCCATTTCTGCCCAATGGTGATGTGGAATTGATGTATAAGATTAATGGTTTTGTTCTATTTCTGTCCAACGGTGATATAGAATAGAACTTAAAGTTTGAGTTTTCATATGTTAATTCCATTTCTGCCCAACGGTGATGTGGAATTGATGTATAAGATTGATGATTTTGTTCTATTTTCTGCCCAACGGTGATATAGAATAGAACTTAAAGTTTAAAAGTTTAATGTGCATGTCTTTAACCAGACCAATGTAGGGTTATTTTCATGCTCATTATTGATGATGTTTTTCAGATAAAGAACTTCATGCCTTTATTCTTGAAGGGTGAAAAGAAAATGAGCTGGGTACTTGTGACTCAGAAGATAAAAGGTGCAATTTTTACAGAAAGAAGACCATTGTGCAAGGGATTGCGGTCTCTTTAAAGAATGGTTTCAAAAGAAAAGAATTCTAGGATATTGATCCAAGAAATAGAATATTAAGAGTTTATTTTAAAAGATGCCTTTTATGTACTCCTTATGAAGAAGAATTTAATTTTAGTTTTATCCTTGTGATAAAAGATGTAATAAGTAATATAATTTTAGACTTAATCATCATGATTTGAAATGTAATAAGTGACATGCATGTTTAATTTGACCAACGTTGGATTAAGCATGTGTGTTAAAGAGTATTTGGATTTATTTCTAAATTTGCTGATTGGATATGAGTCAATATTGACATTTGTGTCCCTTCAAGAAATTATCTCGTATAGCGGGAAAAAGATTGTGATAGTGCCCGCATGACGGGAAAAGTTTGAAAAGATACCCGCATGACGGGATAAAGTTGGCATAGTACTTATGTTAATCAATCCTGCATGGCGGGAGAAAGTTGTGCTGACTCATGTGCTTTGAGTGTATCCCGCACAGGGAGAAAGATTAGGGTAGCTCTTATGCTATCCTAGTATAAGTTTAAGGAGAACAGAAAGTTACAGACGAACCTCAAGATAAGAATGACATGCAAGCGTGACTTGCGAAAGTATTAATGATAAAAGACTCTGTTGAGTTTTTGAAGTGAAATGAGGAAAAAGTACTCCCAACAAATTAAGAAATAATTTCATTTGCATGATGTAATCATGTGGATGAAGAAAGTAATCAAAGTTTCCTCATTCACAAGAGTTCTGAATAATTTTCGAAATTATTGTAGAAAAGTTAGTACCACATTTCGAGGGGGAGAAAGGTGAGATCAATTAAGAAAAACAATTAAGAAAGATACTTTCCCATAATTCAGACAATGCGATGCATACTAAAGTGATCTATAAAAGATGAATGTGATCGTCGGGGGAGTAAGACGGTCATAATATCGATACCCCTAAAGTAAAGAAATAGCTAAATTAATGGACTTTTTACAGTTCCAATAGAAAGATAACATAGTCTAGAGGGCGGCGCTGCCAGCGACGAGAAGCCCACTGCCACTACCTCCACCACCGCCGGTCTCCACCGCTACTCCGACCGTCGCTGCCATGCGCAGATCTTCATCAATGAACCAGCAAAGGCAGGGAGCTCCTCCGATGGTCAGATACTCTCTCTCTCTGTCTCCTACTCCCGAATGAAGCTCCAGCTCTATTTGATTCAACTGTTAAAGAAATCACCCACTGGATCCGCACCTAGATGTTCTAAAGAATATAACAGAAGGCACTAGGCAGTAGCCGAAGCTTGGCCATCTGGATCCAGGGGCTCATGCTAAAGTAAGCTTAGTTGCGCCTTCCATGGTCAAATCCAATTACGATTTGCACACACACACATCTCGTTTAGGAGAGAAGAAGCAGCAGCACCTCTTGTCTAAGATCCAGGTATTTACACGGTTCTTCCTGTAACCAGCAAGAATATGACATCCAGTTTGCACCCCCAGCGCCTTCTACACTTTCTGCGCTTATACACCAGTAATTTCCGATTCTTCACAGGTACTGAAGGTCCAGCACTTCCAACTCGAAGATCATACTGTTTGTAGTTGTGACTACAACAAGGACGCTGTTGATTCTTCTGTGCTTGACGTTCTGGTATGTTCATCTTGCCCTTATTCACCTTTCCCTTCTCTATTCGACGATTTAAGCTGGGGCTAGTTTACGTTCCTCTTCCATAGCCTAGAAGAATAATACTCCATCTGTTCTCAGGCTCTTTCGTTTTGAACACTCGCTGGGTTCTCCCTTTCGTTACTCCTATGTCTTCATTTTAGATAATGGAACGATGTGAGTCGTGACACTCCAGTTGATATCTCTTCCCTTTCAGCTCCTTGAGAAGTTGAGATGGCAGGGGCAGAAGGCTGTAAAGGACTGCCTGCAAATTAAGGAACACTTCAGCAGCATTCATCAAGAGGCTGAGGGCTAGCTACACTTGTTTGCGCAGGTCGGATATCGAAAACAGATACTAACTCATAATTGCACAAGAAACACATCAGCAGCATTCATCAAGAAGCTGTAATTAAAAAACTGCCTGAAAATTAAGAAACACTTCAGCAGATACACTTGTTTGCGCAGGTCAGATATCAAAAACAGATAGTTCATAATTGCACAAGAAAGTACTAGAACTATAGGACTCCTTTTCTTTACAAAATTTCTGCTTATTTCCAAAATTCAATTTGTAGGAAATCTAGGCGAAAGAAGGCCCTTACAGAAACATGGTTGGTATGGAAGCTGCTGCAGTGTCTGCAGCAGTATCTGCAACATTGAAGCTTGTGGGTAACAAGTTAGCTCCACTGGTCTTCAAAGAGTACAGCTCTATAGTGGGTGTGAACGAGGACCTCCGGAAACTCCAAGATCTAGCTCAGGAGATCAATAGCCGTCTGGAAGCAGCAGGAGACAGAGCTATGGGGGATGCTCCATCGCTCAAAAAGTTGAAAGAAGCTGTTTACGAGGTTGATGATGTTGTGGATGAGTTCCAACTAAAGGCTGAAAAATATGAAGCTGATGGTGATGGTGGTTCTGTGTCCAGATGCCTGCACACAAAACCAAAATCATTTATATTTCAATGCAAGGCTGCCAAAAAGATCAAGAAAATCAAGAAGACGTTTGATGACCTTGTGAAGCAAATAACTGTTATGAATTCAGTGGTTGGCCATGATCCTGTTAGACATATAAACAATACAGCTGTGAGTAAGCAAACTTTGCCCTTCGTGGATGGGGCAGCAGTAATTGGAAGAGACCAAGAAATGCACCAAACAATATCTAAGCCATGCACGGAGCCAGCGGTGGGGCTAGGGGGGCTCTAGCCCCCCCTACCGCTGCTGAGCCAGTGGAGCCCTTGGTGCTCCCCTTCCAATTTTAGACACACATGTATCCGGTAGGGTGGGCTGAGACCTTTATGTTTATGATGTATTTTGTGAATTTCATCGTTAATTAATGTTTTCAATATAAGACTACTTCAAGCAATTACATTTTTTCTATTATGAGGGGTTATAATAGAGCTAAGTCGTTGTAGCACTTTTGTTCAGCCCCCCCTAAATTTTTTTTCAGGCTTCGTCCCTGATCTAAGCTGCTAGAGACAGATGATCAACAGAGAATCAACATAGTATCTATAGTTGGACTTGGTGGCTCTGGGAAAACTACCCTAGCTCAGTTGGTTTTCAACGATATAAAAACTATAAAGAATAATTTTACTGTTAGAATATGGGTTCATGTGTCTCAGGAATTTCATGTTGAAAAAAATCTCAAGTTATTTGACGCTATTCCTAATGAGAAGTCTGAAGGCCTTTCCTTGATGAATATGGCCAATAAAATCTCAGACAAGTTGAGCAACAATAGGTTCCTACTTGTATTGGATGATGTTTGGATTGAAGACCGTATTAAATGGGAGCAATTCATGGTACATGTGAAGAATGATTCACTAGGAACAAGAGGAAGCAAGATTCTACTCACTACTCGTAGTAGAAAAGTTGCTGAAGCAGTTGACTCTACAACACCGATAGACTTGCCAACCTTATCCAAGGATTATAGCTGGCAATTATTCCAGCAAAGCTGTAACACCCTAAATTTTGCATTATTTCAAAATAGTTAAATATTATTTATTTATGCAAATGTGTGTGCATTTCAAATATAGGAGATAATAAATTTCTGCAAAATTAAAATCAACTATAAGGTTAGCTACTTGTTTATGCATACATGCTGCTGCACTTTATTTTATGTAATGTTTGGTTTTATCTAAAAGCCAAAAGGATTTAAAAATCCTTTGAAAATATATTTGGAAAAGTCATTTCAGAAAAAGAAAAAGGAAAAAATCCTATTCCTCCCTCTCTCCCTCACTTTCGGCCTGCTGGTCCAACTCCTAACCGGCCACTCCTCTCTTTTCCTTCCCCCTCCCCCTCATTTCTCTTCTGGGCCGGCCCAACCAAAGCCGAGAACGGCTGCCGCTCCCTTTCTCCCTCTCTGAGTCGCTGATCTGCCGGGCCCGCATGTCGGCGCCATCTCTTCCCCAACTTCCTCCTTCCACTCCGCACGCACGGAGACGCAACCGCTGCCCCGCGCCCACGTTCTTCGTGTCGTGGGAGCGTCCACCCCCAAACCCTAGCCCTTATTTCGAAAACCCGAGCCCCGCTTTCACTCCTGCTGCTATTCACGCCCGAGCCGCAACACTGAAGCCGCAACATAGAGCTCCGTCGTCCTCCACTCTCCGCGATTCACCGTCTTCGCTCCATCTCCGTCCTTCTTCTTGCCGTGGTGAGCACCCCGCATTCCCCTCTATCTCCCCATTCCTTTGGTCTCTCGAATGGTGGCCTCTAGGGCAGTTTTCCCGAGCACCGGCGAGCCTCTCGCCGCCATCCATGGCGACCGTCGCACCGGTCATGTCCCCCGGCCGTGATTTTCCCCGATGTGGACGCGCCTTCACCTCCGCTTCCTCCCGGTACCTTTGGTTTTGAAGATGGAGCGCTGTAGCGCCCGAACCGGTCACTCCGGCGAGCTCCTCGCCATCGGGAATGGTGGCACCGCCGTGCCGGCACTGTTCCCGGCCGGATCCTCTCTCCCTCTTTCTCCTTGCTCTAATCAGGGCCATCCATCTTGGATCCAACGATCCAGATCGCCCTGTACCCCTTCGCGTTGCAAATTTGCTAAAGAAACCCCCAGTTTCTTTAGAATTCTGCCCGTAGTCCTTGGCCGGATTTCAAAATCTGATTTCCTTTGATTTATTTTAAATCCGAAAATAGTTCAGTTTAATTACAGAAATACCACTGCACTATTTTGCTTATAAAATCGTCATTTTAACTCCGATTTGACCCGTTCAACTTGCGTTAGGTTCGTAATTTCATAATCTACGTGATGGTGCTACTGTTAGACCCGTTAGCAACTTTTAAATTTCTTGATTAGGTTAAGTTAATTAACTCGCTATAGAAATCATGTTTAATTCGTAACTTTTGCGTTCTAGCTCCGTTTTTCATGCACTTTGTGTCGATGTGATCGTAGCGAGACGTAGATGATTTCCGTAAACATTTTAATTTATTTTATTTACTGCTGGTGTACTGTTCTGATCTAGAAATGTTTTGCTTGTATGTATGTTTCTGGAATGCGTGTTGTTGGTCTGTGTTGATCGAGTTCAGACGGTGAGGAATATTTTGGGAACCCAGACGCGTATGAGGACCAGCAGGATCAGTAGCAGTTCGTGAACCAAGGCAAGTATAACATGGGCTTACCTTGATGTCCTATTCATTATATAATTCACTCATTATTGCATGTGTCTAATATTGCTCGACTGTAAGGACATCCTAGCTATTGATGACTTGTACCTTGATTCCTATGGGTTTTACTGCACATGGGTAGAATGCTAGTGCTCTAATTAAACATGATCTATACTATGACTAATGGAACAAACGGATAAACATGCCGGTAACAATTGAACTATAGGGTAATAGTGCAAATGATGTTGATCATGTTGCCCTAAACCCTCCGTAAGGACTTATCTGTCGGCAAAAGCTAGGACTTACAGTGCAACCGTGAGAGTCACATGGCTCTGACTTTAGCTCAGTAGTAGGATCTTTTCTAGCTTGTTAGAGGTAACCTTTATGGCGCAAGAGGGGCTTGCCACTTTGGGTATAGAGCTGCCCATGCGTATAGCCGCGATGGATTTGTGCCATAGAAAGGGGTTCCTATATCTGCCTGCCGAGGAAACCTCGCGGCCCTAACTTGTTAGAATCGACCTATGGAAGGCTTCATAGTGTACCCTGCCCGCTCACTTTGGGAGTGTTAGGGGGTCGACGGGCCCCGGGCAAATGGGTAACACGACTCGCGGTGAAAGTGCACAACCTCTGCAGAGTGAAAATTGTTATAACAGCCGTACTCACAGTCACGAGCGGCCTGAAAAACTCACAGAATAAATGGCTACTTGATATGTGGTTAACTTATGTTAATGGTGATGATGTAACAATGATGTTCAATGTCTCTCCTTCATTTTAGTAGATGATTATGTGGGTTAAATGGGAGCTTATGCATAACTTGATGATAATTAATAATAAAATGTTGATCTACTAAAAGTGCTAACTGCAGTCAACCGTGTCTATCCTTTTTGAGCCTCATGAATCCTCATACTATACTTGCGGAGTACGAGTGTACTCACACTTGCTATTATTTTATTTTTGGATAAAAATCACGGATGGGTAACAGATGACAGCTACTACGAGGATTTCCCCGAAGATTACTAGGTTTGGGTCAACCAGTCGGCCTTCCCTGTGGATCAGACGCTACGCTTAAGAGTTGTTATTTACTTTTCCGCTTGTGATGTAAGAACTAAGTGATGTAATAACTTTATGTATGTACACAATGATGATACTTTTGTTAATTTGTTGGCTTATGTGTGCAACTATTTTTGGAGCGCACATAAGATGTAAGCACTCTATGTTGTCCTTTCATTGGAGTGTGACAAAAGCTTTGGAAATGCCGTGAAAGATTTGGATTCTGAATTTCAAAAGGTTGGGAAAGAGATTGTGAACAAGTGCAGTGGGGTGCCACTAGCAATTAAAGTTATTGCAGGTGTCCTCCGTCCCATGAAACAAGTAGAACAGTGGCATGACATAAAAGAGAGTAATTTATTAAATGTTGAGGGTAAAGAACGTCAAGTAACTGCCTGCTTGTGGTTGAGCTATTTTAACATGCCATCTCATCTAAAGCAGTGTTTGAAGATATGTTCAATTTTTGCCAAAGGTCACTTGATTGATAAAGACCAGTTGATTGACCAATGGATTGCTCATGACATGATCCCAGAAGGCAGTGTTAACTACATGGAATATATTATTGGCAATGACTACTTTAATCATCTTGTGCAAATGTGCTTTATACAAGATGTGGAGGAAGCAGAGGACGGGAGAGTAAAATGTAAGATGCATGATTTGGTGCATGATCTTGCCCGATCCATTGTGGGTGATGAGATTTCACTTGTTGTGCCAAAGAAGGCAACCAATGTCAAAAAGATCTGCAGGTATTTTTCTATAATGGAACACACAAGACATCTTCCACCCAAAAATACATTTAGAAAAGCACGTGCTATGTATATTGCTAAAGACGACGATTTCATATTTGGTGATGCATCGAAGAAAGCAAAACACATGCGCAGTATCACTGTGGAAGATGTGCATACATCAGCACTCACAGCCATACTACAGACAAAAAATTTAAGGTACCTTAACATTTCCAGATTGAAATATGAAACACTTCCTGAGGTTATTTTAGACATTTGGAGTTTTCAAGCTCTTCATGTAATGTTTAGCGATCTTGTCAAGTTACCTGAATCCATTGGTAAGCTGCAGAAGTTGAGAGTGGTTAACTTGTCTTGCTGTTTCAATCTAACAAGTTTGCCAGATTCTATTGGCAACTGTGTCATGATTTCTAGCATAAACCTTTTTGGTTGTGTGAAGGTTGTAACTTTGCCAAGCTCTATCAGCAGAAATAAAAGGCTAAGGGTATTGAGGCTTGGGGGTACCAAAATTGAGAGGCTACCATCAAGTATTACAACACTGGAAAATCTAGAGTGTTTGGACCTTCAAAGGTGTTCTGAGTTGGTAGAGTTACCTGATGGCATAGGAAACTTAAAGAAGGTTGTTGTTCTGAACTTGCAAGGATGTGGAATGTTACTAGCCATTCCAAAAGGGGTTGGGCAGCTTACTCGGCTAGAAAGGCTAGGATTATATGTTATGGGAGTGGATGAAAATGATGCACAAATCTCGGAGCTTGAAAATGTTAACAAGATCATCGGGGAACTGACTATCCGTGGTATTGCACATGGTGTGGGCCCAGATGTTGCACACAAGGAATGGTTGAAGCAGAAGACAAACTTACAAAGCCTGACACTAATTTGTGCAAGTAATGTGGGGGTGAACTCTGAAAATCAACTAGAAGGGTTGGAACCACCATCTGGAATTAAAAACTTAAAAGTTATCAGGTATTCTGGTCAGGAATCCACGCAGTGGATGATGAAGCACGTTGGTGCGGAAGTAGCTGGGCATCCTTGCTTTCGACTGTTGATCAAGTTGGAACTATCAGATTTCCCAAAATTGGAACGTCTGGATGGGCTAACAGAGTTGCCTTGTTTGGAGAAGCTTGTGCTCAAAGAAATGACTGCTCTTAAAAGCATAAGTGGAGGTCCATTTCCTTCACTGTTGGAGTTATTTATGGATGGAAGTTTGGGAGTGGTTTGGATGGTAACGGATGAGAGGAGCTTGGCTGATTTGGAAGGGGGACAATTGCAGATTGGCAATTGTCTATCAGTTGTAACTATACAGGAGTGTCCCAAACTGATGGTGATGCCATACTTTCCTTTGTCACTGAAGGTATTGTGTTTGGTTAACAGCAACGTGCAGCTCTTGGGACTGCCTGGCCTAGGCCTTGGATGCGCTTTGCCTTCTTTTAGTTTTAGTTGCCTAAAAGAGCTTCAACTGAAAGATATGCCAGCACCAGCAGCAGCAGTGTTGTACGGATCTGGATGTCGATGGGAGCTGGTGCAACACTTGACAGCACTAGAGTCCTTGCAGATTTTGAGCCGCGATGGCCTAACCGAGCTGCCAGAGAGCATGCGGAGCCTCGCATCCCTCCGAACCCTGACAATTTCATGGTGCTCTGCTCTTATGCTTCCCGAGTGGATGGGGGAGCTCCGGCATCTGGAATCGATGCACATTTTGGGAACGATTCGATCAATGCAGCCGCTGAGGGCCCTCAAAGCACTGCATATTTTATACAGTGGGCGGGTGGGGGACCTCTGCTGTTTGTCTCTGCAGACTCTGGTGATTGATCGTTGTGACAGCATAAGTAGCCTTCCCCAATCATTCAGGCTGCTCATCTCCCTCTGGGATCTCAAAATAATAAGATGTCGTGACCATCACCAGCTGTCAGAATGTCTCGGGGAGCTCCGCTCTCTACAAATGCTATGGATCGAAGAATTACCCAGGCTGAAAACTCTTCCACAGTCATTCGGACACCTTACCTCCCTCCAGGAGCTCCAAATACACTTCTGCAATGCACTTGACCAACTTCCCGATTGTGTTGGGAAACTTCATTCTCTATGCATATTCAAGATTTGGTGGTTGCGGAGCCTGAGGTGCCTTCCCCCATCATTGGGGCAACTCACCTCCCTCCAGGAGCTCGAAATAGGACGCTGCAAGGCACTTGGCCAACTGCCCGAATCGCTGGGGGAACTCCGCTCTCTAAGGAAATTCGAGATATGGGGCTTGCGGGGCCTGACTTCGGTTCCTAAATCTATGTGCTGCCTCACCTCCCTTGAACAGCTCACGATCATCATCTGCCCGGGCATCAAATCCTTGGCGTAGTGGATTACAGGCCTCACCGCTCTGCAGACACTGGAGATCTCTCGCTGCCCAGATCTGGAGAGGCACTGTGAGAGAAGGAAGGGGAAGGACTGGCATCTCATCTCCCGCATCCCTCATCTGAGGATTCACCCTGGGCGTTCGGTACTTCGGTACGGTTCGGTTCGGTTCTTCGGTACCTATGCAAATTCGGTTCCTCAGGAAACTGGTACCGATCGGTTCCTAAAGAAACTCGGTATCGAGGAAATTCGGTATCGGTAAATTCGGTTCGGTTTCGGTATTTACCGAACAGTACCGAATTGATCACAGATACATGTAATAGCAGGTTCAAAAGCTAATTTTAACATGATTTCATAGAGAATAATAGTGCAAAATACATATACATATAAAAGTCCACAAGACTATAAGTGTGAGTACCAAAAATACATAATATAATAGTCTATAATAATACAATCAATAATATAACAATACTCAAACTCATCACATTTCTGGTAATTTCGGTAAATTCGGTAAGTTCGGTAAATTCGGTTCGGTTTCGGTATTTACCTCGGTAAATTCGGTTCCTGGGAACTCGGAACCGAACAAGGAACCGAATTTTTCGGTTTCGGTAAATTCGGTTCGGTTCTCGGTAAATTCGGTTCGGTACTCGGTTCTCGGTATTTCGTGCCCAGGGTTACTGAGGATTGGAGAGTTTTGAGATATTAATATTTCATTCATGTTAGGGAAAGCGATTCAATTGATTTGGGCTAACCCTAGAAGGGTAGTTATATAGGTAACTATACATGGGCCACATGGGCCTAGCCTCATGGGCCTAATACACTCACATTCTAACACCCCCCGCAGTCTGAACTACCGGCGCAGCGGAGTTCCAGGCTGAACAAGAAAGAAGAAAGACCACACACACGTCCCCCCACAGACGCAACTAGCCACTGGTGATGTTGAGGCTGGAGCGAAACTCGGTGAAAGTTAAGGACGGAAGGCCTTTGTTGAAGATGTCCGTGAACTGGGAGGTGGTCGGAACATGAAGGACCCGCACCTCGCCCATGGCCACCCGATCACGGACAAAGTGTAGGTCGATCTCCACATGCTTCCTCCGCTGGTGTTGGATGGGGTTGGTGGAGAGGTAGACCGCACTGACATTGTCGCAGTAGATCAGTGTGCTCCGGGAGGGCGGAGTGTGCAGCTCAGCGAGAAACTGCCGGAGCCAGGAGGCCTCAGCCACGCCGTTAGCGACAGCACGGTATTCTGCCTCGGCACTGGACCGGGAGACCACAGACTGGCGCTTAAACGACCAGGACACCAGGTTGCCGACCAAGAAGACAGCGTAGCCGGAGGTGGAGCGGCGAGTGTCCGGACACCCCGCCCAGTCAGCGTCAGTGTAGACGACAAGGTCGGCGGAGGAGGACCGGTGAAGGAGGAGGTCGTAGTCGATCGTGCCCCGGAGGTAGCGGAGGAGGCGCTTGAGAGCCCGTGAGGTGAGGCTCCCGGGGATCATGCATGTGAAGACAGATCTGCTGAACTGCATATGTGATGTCCGGCCGGGTGAAGGTGAGGTACTGGAGGGCACCAGCAAAACTCCGGTATGCAGTGGGATCTGACACTGGGGGCCCCTCAGCCTCTGACAGCTTTCCCTGAGTATCAACCGAAGTGGAGCAGGGGTTGCAGTCAGTCATCCCAGCCCGCTCCAGGATATCTCGAGTATACTGTCGCTGGTGAAGAAGTAACCCGGCAGGGTGAGGCTCAACAGTGACCCCGAGGAAATGGTGGAGCACACCCAGATCCTTCATAGCAAACTCCTGCTGAAGAGCGATAATGATCCGGCGGAGAAGTGGCTCACTGGAGGCTGTGAGGACAATGTCATCAACATAGAGCAACAAGTATGCAGTGTTAGCTCCATGGTGATAGATAAACAGAGATGTATCATACTTGGCCTCCACAAACCCCAGTGTCAGCAGGAAAGCAGCAAACCGATGGTTCCACGCCCGGGGTGCCTGCTTGAGGCCGTAGAGAGACCTGTTGAGCCGGCAGACCATGTCAGGACGGGAGGAATCAACGAACCCCGCCGGCTAACTGCAGTACACTGTCTCGGTGAGAAGGCCATGCAGAAAAGCATTCTTGACGTCCAGTTGATAGACGGGCCACGACCGAGCAAGCGCTAGTGAGAGCACGGTGCGGACGGTGGCTGGCTTGACCACCGGGCTGAAGGTCTCATCATAGTCGACCCCAAGGCGCTGAGTGAAGCCCCGAAGAACCCAGCGAGCCTTGTAGCGCTCGAGAGTGCCATCCGCCCGACGCTTGTGGGTCCAGATCCACTTGCCAATGACGACGTTGGAACCCGGCGGTCGGGGCACCAACTCCCACGTCTGGTTGGCGAGGAGCGCGGCATACTCCTCTTCCATCGCGCGGCGCCAGTGAGGATCCAACAAGGCGTCACGGACGGAAGAGGGTACTGGGGAGATCGGCACGTCGTCGGTCGATGCCGCAAGTGCCCGGGGTGGCAGTGTGCCAGCCGCGTGCCGTGTCACCATCGGGTGAACATGCCGCGGGTGTCGGTGAAGAAGCGGCAGGTGGTAGACCGGCGGTGTGTCACGGGCCGGCGGGGACTGTGGCGGTGGTGTCGGTGTCCCCGGCGGAGACGGGACCGTGAGTGGCGGCGGCCGCGGCCTACGCTGGTACACCCGTACCGGCGCAGCGAACCGCGAAGGAGGTGCCGAGGTAGGTGCCGGGGCAGCACTGGGCGACGGTGACCGGCACGGCCCCCCCGGGGCAGGATCGGGGAACGAGGTTCCCGGATCTACGCCAGACGGAGAGGTCGGGGCCGCGCCAGAGGACGACGGACCCGGACCCGCCGGGGAGCCGGGACAGGTGGCCGGTAAGGAGTGCGGCGAAGTAGTACCTGCAGGAGATCACGAAAAAGGTGGCTGAACCACCGTGTCAGCAGGAAAGAGGGAGGGGTCAGGAACAGAAGGGGTGGTGGGTGCGCTGGAGAAGGGAAAGACGGACTCATCGAACACCACATGGCGAGAGATGAGGACCCGTCGGGAGGTAAAGTCAAAGCACCGGTACCCCTTGTGATCCGGAGAGTACCCGAGGAAAACACAGAGAGTGGAGCGGGGGTCCAGCTTGTGGAAAGAAGTGGCAGTGGTGTTGGAGTAACACGCACACCCAAAGACGCGAAGGTGATCGTACCAACGAGGGGTACCAAAGAGGGTGTGGTGTGGCGTAGGAGCGGGACAGGCAGCGGAAGGAAGACGGTTGAGAAGGTAGGTGGAGGTGTGCAAGCCCTCAGCCCAAAAGCGAGCAGGAAGAGAGGCCTGAAACAGAAGGGTGCGCACGGTGTCGTTGGTGGTGCGAATCATCCGCTCAGCTTTCCCATTCTGTGAAGAGGTATATGGGCAAGACATGCGCAACTGAACACCGTGAGAGAGAAAGAAGGCACGGGAGGTGGAGTTATCAAACTCACGACCATTGTCACACTGGACAGCCTTAATGGTGAGGCCGAACTGTGTGGACACCCAAGTGAAGAAGTGAAGGAGCGTGGGAAAAGTGACAGACTTCGCACGCAGAGGAAAAGTCCACGAATAATGCGAAAAATCATCGACCACCACAAGATAATACTTGTAACCAGAAATACTGATAACAGGAGATGTCCATAGGTCGCAATGTATAAGATCAAAAATGCGGGCCGCATGTGAAGTAGAACTATGAAAAGGAAGACGAACATGTCGGCCCAATTGGCACGCATGACACAAATGCTCATCAGGGGCCCGAGTACATGGAAGACCGGAGCTACGACTGAGCTGCATCAGGGCATCACGTCCAAGATGGCCGAGGCGCCGGTGCCAAGTGGTAGAGGAAGTAGAGGCGGCGAAAGCAGCTGACAAAACGGATGGCGAAGTAGAAGTAGCCGCCGGAAAGCGAAGAGTGTAAAGGGGCCCGGTGCTGTCACATCGGAGCAGAGGACATCGGGAAGCCAAATCCTTTACAGTAAGACCAGAAGAGTCAAACTCCACAGAACAAGAATTATCAGCTGTAAAACGACGAATAGAAAGAAGGTTGTGAATCATTGAAGGATGAACAAGAACGTCAGGAAGACGAAAGGAGCCATGAGCACCAGCGGTACCCACAGACGTGACAGGAAGACACGAACCATTTGAGACCATAATGGACGAAGGGGGAGAAGAAGAGGGAGAGTGGACAGACGAAAGTATACCAGGGTCAGGGGTGGTGTGGTAGGTGGCACCCGAGTCGACGATCCACTCCGGTCCGACAGGAGGTGTCAGGCCCATGATGCTGAACGAGCGAGCCAAGGCCGCCTGGTCCCAGCCGGCAACCCTAGGTGGGGTGCCGGTGGGTGTAGTCCACGGAGGCATAGTGGAGACGCCAAGAGGTGGAGCGCCAGTGAACATGGCCAGCGGCGGACGAGGCTCACCACCGGGAGCGTGGTAGGGCCACATGGAGATGCGCCCCGACCACGAGTTATGAAAAGAAGGCCATGGTGCCCCCCCTGTGGCCGACCACCAGCCGGTGCCGAGGCAGGTGCCTGGGTGACACCACCACGGCCTCCCCCGCGACCCCCACCACGGCGACGACGACCGCCACGACCCCCCCCACCCCCGCTCGGCCCGGAGGGAGGGGACCAAGAAGAGACGACGGCGGTGAAGCAGACGGACGCGGCGGAGTAGCAGCCAGAGCCATCGAAGAAGATGAGGACCCCGGAGAGGCGGTGGACCCCGGCTGGATGCCCTGAGTGAGCTCCTCAATGACAAGGTCGTCACGGACCTGCAGGAAGGTGGGGAAGGGCCGCTGACGGGTGATCCACGTCCTGAGGTGGTGAAAGGTCTTGATGGCTAGAGGGGGGTGAATAGCCTATTAAAATTTTCTACAAAGATAAGCTAAACAAGTTTATCAATAAAACAAATAGCGAGATACGAGTTTTGCTTAGCCTACGGGGTGTTTGCAAGCCACCTAACCAATTCACAATTCTAGTAATTGCACTCAACCGCACAAGTCAAACCGAGAAGGAAACTACAACTAGCAAGCTACACAAAGAAGCTACTCTAGCAAAGCTAACTCGCTAGCAAAGATAACTAAGAAATTAATATATGAGAGAGTTAGGAGGATATCACCGAGGGGCGAAGAATTGAGCCAACCAATCAATATAATCAAGAGATGAATACCAAGATAACCGAACACCGGGATCAATCAATCACAATATGAAAGTGATGACACGAAGATTTATCCCGAGATTCACGTGCTTGCCGGCACGCTAGTCCCCGTTGTGTCCCTCTTCACCACGTGGTTCGGTGGCTAATCGGTCACACACCGAGCCTCTCAAAAGGCGCCACAAGAACCTACCAAATGGCAAAAGGTTGCAATGACACGAAGCAATTTACTAATGTTGCCTTTGGCGCTTCGCCAAGGTAAGCACAAACCCCTCACAATCACCGGAGGTGGCTAAGAACAATCACCAACTCTTGCCAACGCCTCCAAGCTGCTCCAAGCCGTCTAGGTGGCGGCAACCACCAAGAGAAACAAGAATCCCGCAGCAAATCAACCACCAAGTGCCAACTAGATGCTATCTCACAATGCAAATGCACTTGGATCACTCAATCTCACTTCGAATATACAAAGAAGCAAGAGAGATGAGTGGGAGGGGAGTTGCTTAGCTCAAAGTGCTCACAAGTATGTCAAATGTTCGAGAGATAGAGCCTTGAGCCGGCCAACGAGTATTTATAGACGTACCCCTTCGAATATAGCCGTTAGAAACTTAAACAGCCGAAATCGGGCTGACCGGACGCGCTGGTCCAACTGACCGGACGCGCCGGTCGCCCAACGGCTAACTCGTGAAGTACTGACCGGACGCGCTGGTCCAAACGACCGGACGCGCTGGTCACCCAACGGCTAACTGCGAAGCAACGACCGGACGCGCTGGTCCAACTGACCGGACGCGCCGGGAACGACCGGACGCGCTGGTCCCGTGAAGGACCGGACGCGCTGGTCGCCTGAGCAGCGCTCAACGAAATAGTGACCGGACGCGCTGAAGAAAATGACCGGACGCGACAGTGCCAGCGTCCGGTTAGAGTCCAGTAAGCTCCCTGAACGACCGGACGCGTCCGATCATCAGTGACTGGACGCACCTCGCGTCCGATCATCGAACTGAAAAATACGCAGACACTGAACACTGACCGGACGCGTCCGGTCATGCAAGGACCGCGTCCGGTTCAGCGTCCGGTCACCTCTGTGACCTCCGTTCGCCTCCGTTTTTTTCCGACTTCCGGCGTAGTGGAAAATAATTGTTTCAACTCTTTGAAAACTCTTTGAAAACCCAAACCCTCTCTACCGCTCAAACTCCACCGTCGTCGTAAACGTGCTAACATCACCAAGTGATCTCGTCATGTGTGAGTGTGTTAGCATTTTCACAATCATTTTTCGAGGCGATATTAGTTCTATCCAAATGCATATGATCATGAAATGCACATCTAGAGGCACTTAGGAGTTCAATAGCCGCGTCATTCCCCTCTTTATAGTACGGCTATCTATCCTATAATGTAACCACACCCACTAGGTGTCTTGGTTACTAAAACACAACCCTTAAGCATATACCTTTGCCTTGATCACATAGGGTCGCGTCCAAATCCAAGTGTGGCCATCATGATCACCATATCCATCTTACCACCAACCTTGGAATGTACTAATCCTCATATGCTACATACAACTTAGGCATAGGATTAGTACTTAGGCATTGTCACTAATTACCAACACCAAACATAGGACTTTTAGGTGGGCGTAGCGGTCACTGAGCCCGCAGAGGATGTTGAGGACCAAGATGCGATCCTCCACGGGTCAGCCGAGGTCGCCAAGGGAGTCTGACATGCCCTTCATCCGACGACAGAACTCGCCAACAGAGAGGTCACCCTGGACGAAGGTGCAGAAGCTCACGTCGAGACGCAGAGCCCGGGCCTCAGCGTTGCCCAGGAACTGTCCCTCAAGGGCAAGCCATGCCCGGCGCACGTCAGGAGAGTTACGGACGAGGTCGTGGAGGTCCAGCGAGATCGTCCCCAGGATCCAGGAGAGGACGATGCTGTCAAGACGGAGCCACGACGGAGTCTGGACGGCGACCGAGACGTCAACAAGGACGTGGTCATCGAGGGCGTAGCGGCGGAGAGTGAGAAGCGCCAGATCCCGCCAGCGGGCGTAGGAGGGCGACTCAGGCTCGAGGAGGACCGGAACGAGGAGGCGAATGTTCTGGACCCCCCCGGCCTGGTAGTGCATCTGAGTCACGAGCGGGTCGGCCGGGTCATGCCAGAGGACGGCTGTGTGGGACACGCGGCGCCCCGACGAGTCGGAGGAGGTGGCCCCAGCGTCCTGGGAGGCGAGAGAGATGAGGAGCTGCTCCGCCTCGGCGATCTGGTGGGCCAGGGCGTCGGCCGCGTCGCGCTCACGCTCCCACACGAGGGCGGCCGCACGCACCCAGGCCTACCCCTCCGCGGTGGCAGCCCGTGCAGCGACGAGAGCGGCGACGAGAGCGGAGTCTGGATGACTGCCCTGAGGGAGAGCACCAACGGCCACCCCACCAGTGGTGGCAAGTGGGAGCCGAGCCGCTGGGTTGATTTGCAGACGAGGTCCTCCAGGCGGCAGCAGGGCGCTCCTCCAGGCGGCCACAGCGGTGCCAGGCCGCCAGCAGCGGTGGCAGCAGGGCCGAACCCGCCAGGCGGGCCGGACACGGCAGGCGGCGGTGGCCGGACAGGGCGGACGCCTGCAGCCGCAGCAACCGCAAGGGCGCCACCATCCCCGACCTCCACGGCATCAGGCAGGGGATGAGGGGCGTCACTGCCATGGCCAGCCGGGGACGCGGCCAGAGCGCCGGTGGCGCCCACACCCAGGATAGCGTCCGCGCCAGGAGCGTCCGCGCCAGGAGAAGAAACGGGCGGAAGAGCAACCACCTGGGCCCAGGAGGAGGAGGGTAGGGGAGGGAAGAAGTTGTTGTAGGAAGGAGGAGGGGGTGGGGCGCCAGCCATGGCGCCGGCGGCTGGTGCCACCAGCGGCGGCGGCGGCTGGGGTGGAGAGGAAAGCTAATCCTAGGCTGCTGATACCATGTTAGGGAAAGTGATTCAATTGATTTGGGCTAACTCTAGAAGGGTAGCTATATAGGTAACCATACATGGGCCACATGGGCCTAGCCTTATGGGCCTAATACACTCACATTCCAACAATTCACAACGCCATTGTTGTCAGTGCTCAAGCCTGCATACCAACAGCGTCAAACTGATTGCAGCAAGCAAAAGCACATACTCAAGAAGGTAATTCTCTAGTTTCCTTCTGTCTCCTTTTCTCTAACACAAAATGCTCCAAGCACCACCTAACAAACATCAAACTTACAACAGATGCATGTGTGAGGTTAATTTAAACTCTGATTTCAGGTTGACCCGGCGCCTTTGAATTGATTCATTTTATTGTTTTTTGAAAACCTTTATTTTTTTCGAAAACCTAATTGATTCATTTTATTGTGGACGTGTGCAGAACGATGGTTCAAGCTCATTCTGCTTTTATAAAGTACATGGCTTGGTCAGATCACATTGTGCGGTGTCTTCAAGAAAGAGTGTGAGTGTCAGGCCATTTCTAATGAACAGAGATAAATCTGAACTCCTAAAGTGTTGTGGAAATGCTTTTCAATGTTTTGTTCGAAAATTTCTGCTGCTAGAGTCTCTGCTATTCTGTAAAAAGCTGAACACCCAAAGTCGACATAGAGAAGAGCATGCTGTGAAGCTACTTTTTTTTCCAATGTAACCTGTAGCTACTTAATGAAAAGGAATTTTAATCAGTTATCATGTTCAGGGAAAGATTATTATGTAGTTTGAATCTGCAAGTACCGCAAGCAGTTACAATTATTTTGCTTTAGTAATTGCACTCCTGAGGATGGAGATGTAAAAAAAGAAGGAAAACAAATCTGAATAATTTGAGTATGGTTTAATTTTAAATAATTACATACTATTGTAGGTCCAATGAAATCTTCGGGGCATCATTAAGCTGTCATAAAACGGTGGCTGAAGAAGAATATGAAGAACTTGAGGCTATGGATGTAAGCAAGTTCAGTCGAATCTTTTAGAGCTACTAATTTGTTCTTGTGGAGACAAGTCAACAGATTTATATGTAAAGTGAGCAACCCAAAAGCTATATGGACTATGGAGCATCAACCACGGGCTCTGTTTTAGTGTTTTGCCATGAAGAAATGCATTAATGAAGGTGATTCCAACTTTCTATGTCAAATAGAGTATATCAACATGATGAATATATCCAGAATAGCTCTGAACTTGGTTTGCCATTTGGTAAATCATATCAAAAATATTTGTTAATGTCAGTGTTGTTTTTCACCTTTTCTTTGAAAGGTTTAACACTAATAATGCTGAAGTTCTTCCAAAAAAAAATAATGCCGAAGTTGGCACATACGTATATGATAAACTGTTGTACAGTGTTTCCAAAATTGACAGCTAAAAAAAATTATAACAACCTAAGAGGAAAGTTTCGATACCCAAATTTACCAGAGCATCAAGCGTGAAACCAGAGAAGACCTGTCATATGCAAAATGATGTGTGATAAAATGCCATATCATGTTTCAAAAGCACTAAACTTAAACAGAGCATTAAGTGCTAAACTAGAGAAGGTCATATCTTTACGAAGTACGTAACTGCTGTGTCAATAATAGTGTTCTTTCCTCAAAACAAATTCTTGAAAATAATAAAGGGCTGCGCGCGCGCGCGCGCGGGGGGGGGGGGGGGGGGGGGGGGGGGGGGGGGGGGGCTATTCACCTTTGTTCAGTCAACGTGCACCAGCTTGAAAGGCAACTATCATGTCTTGGGATATCATAAACAACCCTGAATGATCTCATTGCTCTGGTCCCTAAAATTTGAACCTCATTTACATTGGCATCATCTTGCTGAAATGTCAAGCAAATATCATCGTCTGAATTCGCATAGAACACATTCTCCAATCGCAGCACCACAGCATACATTTCAAATTTCATCTCTGCTGTTGGTAAGTCATTCCAGTCTGCCAGTTCACCAGTTGTGACAAAGAAAATCATGTCCTTAACGCTTCCCCATGCATATCCTTTAGCTAGCATTGTAGTTCTCACTGCCTTGTCAAGTGCATGAAATACAGGAGATAAAATTAATGTATTGGGGAATCAACTATTGTCACTGTTGTACTATAGATACGTATATCAAATTCAAGCCGTATCCAATTGACTGTCATTTCAAGCTGTTGAGTAGCATAGAACGGTAAGTGGCCATAACTGATCAATCTACAACATAAGTTTTTCATCTCGAATATATGGTTCGGTTGACAGAAACCCTTCATTCTCATGATCACTAGGGAAGCAGTATGAAAAGGCTCTACAGTTTGTCTGCACCGTAACAAAAAATGAAATCATCATCGGTGTAGTTGTTTGGAAGGGTGAGCTTTTTTTGAGGGAAATTGGACGGGTGAGCTTGTCTTTGACTAAGTTCCCAACTGAGAATTCTCGTATTGTATTCTGTAGAGGCAAGCATCTTGCTCGTGGACACAGGCAGAAAAAAACATAGTTCTTGTGCACGGCACGGCAGACCTCAGTTGAGCATTGACATTCTGTTAAGTTGAGGCCTTAAAAGGGTTGAGTATCAGGCCAGCCTTTCCACTATGCCAATAGCACTGGATGACCAAAGAGAGAGAGGAACCAGTGTCAATTGTCACAAAAAAAGGTAACTTCCCGCAGGCTGTTGTCCCTTATGACAGTGGCATCTGGTATGTTTGCTGACTGGATCCATGAAGGCACCAATGAATGATCTCTATGGTACACTGGGAATCGTAAGGCTCCACCAGAATTCAAACGAGCACCTATAAGAAAAAAGGTTTATTAGATAATACATTTTCAGAAATTAGATATTTGAATTAGCAACAAAAACAAACATATCAAGTGGAGAAAAATAGAACCAAATGGAAGCCATAAATGATGATATGAGTCCTCTATATAGCACAAACCATTACCATGGTATGATAATATACTTTAAACTGGTGGAAGTGGGTCATAGCATTGTACCTAAAATTTTTTTCTCGAAAACGCAGGAGAGCTGCGCATCATTATATTAAGAAGATAATAAAATGGGATAAGAACCCATACAACACAACACACACAAAAACCACACACACACTCCACTGCTGCTGAAATGGACTTGTACTGTCTGAAAGGCAGAAAAAAAGAAAACAGGTGCTGAAATCGGATAGCTTTTGCTGACCTTTCGAAAAAGAACTGTCCGGCAGGCACAGTTCTCATATAGTTAGAGATGGCAACGGGTTTTGCCCATCCAAACCCATGCCCATGAGTATAAAATCTGCCCACTAAAAAACCCATGACATATCACGGATATAATTTTGTGCCTCGCTCGGGTCACAGGTACCCATCAGGTCACCTGTGTCCATAACTATGGGTCGACGAAAATAGGATAGAAAAATCCTATACACCACATTTTTTCTTTTCTTTTAAAGAAATGATATAGCCAACTTTATATGTTCTTTTAGAGTTTTGGTTTCGTAAGGTTGAAATGGTATATCTATTGCACGACTGAGCTGAGTTTTAGCAAAAATCGCCATAATTGTAGTTGAACTGAATTCAGAAGGGAAAACATCACTTTTATTTTTTCAGGTGGGCACAATACCTGAATGGCACCAATGAAGCACTTGAGTCCTAAACGGACTAGTATAATTCACTAGTTCCCAATCAGTGGTCCAGCAATGTCCGATAACATATATCGACCAAATAATGTCAGATACTCAGATTAGCACTTCAGCAGAGACTAGAGACAGATAAGAACAGAACCTCGACTAAAACACCAACTGGCTTAAGGAATTGACACCTAGATCACAGAACACTTACCACGGCTCGGGAGTCGACTGGACGCTGTGAGACAGCACGCATCCACAGAGCCGGCCAGTTCTTGGGGAAGTCAAACTGACCGGGTGCCGCCGCCGGTTTTTGGCCCGGAGCCCCGACCAGTGGCCACACTTGAGCGCAGTGAAGGTAGGATCTAGCCATGGCCGGCCATCTCCTAGAAGACGGACAGCGCGCAAGGCGGCGCTGGCGAGGAGTCCAGGAGAGGACGCCGGAGAGCCGTCGCCGGCAGCCTGGTAATCGTGTACGGTTGGGGATTGGGGAGGTTTTTTTTTTTTTTTTTGAGACCGGGGATTGGGGAGTTGGGGTCAGGTGTCGGTTGAGAAATGCAAGTGGGAAGCCCAACTGCACGGCGGAATGTTAATGGGCTAACATGGGCCCAGTGAGGTCAAGGTAAGAATATCTGGGCCCTTCGGCCCACGGCTCCTCATCAAATTTTCATCACTTTTTTTATAACTATTCTTCGTCACATTATCTGAACGATAAACACCCTAAAAAAAACTCTGAACGATAAAAAAAATTCAGGTCAACAAATACCCATGGAAAAAGTATGATCTTTAGAAGAGGAGTTTGTTATTTTGTTACTATGAAACTGAACACGCAGTTAGGTAGAAGTGATACTACATTTCATTTGATTTTTCATCTATCTTGAATCATAGGGAAGCATTAACTTCCATGTTCTACAAGACGTGAAAAAACATTCGTTTGATAAATAATCAACAATTTCATCGGAGCAGTTCATTTCTTAAAAAAATGTTACGCTTTTGTGGATCGAGGATTCCTATATCCAAAAACTTCTAATATGATACATCTGGATGTTATGTGGATATAGAGAATTTCTGTGTCCTAGATTCATGTGATGCAAATAATTAAGATACTATGAAATCCATTGCTTTCAGGCAAAAGAGGATCATGCGAGTAGAGTATATTACCGTAGGTTGAGACCAAACTAATTATTTTAACTTGTTTGACCATTAATTTAGTAGTATCACTTAATTTATAAGTACAACTTGAAAACAGAATTTTTGACGAAACACACAACTTTGAAAAGAATTTTTTTACTTGTTTGACCTTTTTTATAGAAGCATATGACCAAAGATGATTCCCACGGTAGTTTTGATTATAAATTATAAATGTAGCAACACTTTTTTAGTAATTATAACTAAAAAATACATTCCCCATCCCAAAAAGATTGACATCTTAGTCTTCTTCTAAGTGAAGTTGCCTTAAGTTTGACCAAGTTTTTTTTAGAGAAAAGTGTCAATGCCTATGGGACTATATAGGTATACTATGAAAAATATATGTCATGATAAATCTAATGATACTAATTAGTATCATGAACCATGAGTTTTATTGTTTTTTATAAAATTAACCAAATTTAATATGGCTTGATTAGAAAAAAAAACTAGAATTGCTTTATAGGGCTGAACAGTATCTTATGAGTATATGTATATAGTCAAGTATGAAGTCCGAAAGTCTAAACCGTAAGTATTTTGAAAAGAGGAGATGAATACTTTTTTTTTGCGAGACAGATGAATACTTTGATGAGCAAAAAGAAATTCCAAGGTTCTCTAACAAGCCTTCTCGTTCTAGAAACTCTCTCTGGAAAGTATCATACAGCATTTCAAAGATCACAAAAGGAAGTCAAAACGGTTTCGTGCAATGCCATGTTTTTTTTTGAGTCACAATGCCACGTTATTTTGTAATAACTGCACCGGCCGGGAAGAAGTTTCATATGCTTTTCGTGAGAAAACAAAAAAAAGCACAACTAGGTTGGCCATGGTTAATTCGCTTTGTCCTGTGTACCGATCGAGTCCTTTTTAACTGCCCGATATTCTGATCGATCCTCTTCCATTTGGCTTTTTCATGCTGTAGAAATTTAGGAATTGGATTGTCTGCTTTTTATTTATGGGGCGGCTGCTGCTAATGGCCAAAAGATGACCTGAGGACATACTAAAATCCAGAGTTTGCTTTGTTTGAATCGCCGACTGTTAATCCAAGCTGCCATGCGTTACGCACTCATGCTAGGCTACCAGTAAATTAGATTAACAAATTGCATCTTGTCTCTGAAAAGTATACTGATGAAAAAACTGTGTACTAATTAAGACCTCTTTGATGTGGATTCTGGTGGATCCAACTCAAGCTGACACATTCACTCTTACGGCATTGTTCATTGAAGCCAATTTTTTCCTCCTTTCTCTCTCTACTTCTATTGACTCTGTGAGAGAGAAGAGAATGTCGTAACAGTGAACGTGTCAGCTCGATTGAGATCCACCAGAATCTATACCATAGAGACCCTAAATGTGGGTGTGCAGCTGTCTGTTTCTAAAGGGGTGTTTGATTCACTCTTCGCCTCCTAAATCTAGTCTCATTTAGTCCTATTTAATCACTTTTTACCTAAACACTTTGACTAAGGGCCTGTTTATTTCCTTTAGCAAAACTTTTGCCCAGCACTTTTAGCCCATGTTTTGGGCAAATGGATCTAAACAGGTGGGCTAAAAGTGAGCAAAAGGGGGAGTTAAAGTTTTGCCAAAACTAGGCTAAAAGCATTGGGGGTGTGAAAGACACCTTATTTTGCACTTTTAGCCCTTTTTTTGTCATGGATCCAAACACCCAAGTAAGGACTAAAGTTTAGCAGGAAAAGCTTAAGGGCTAAACTTTTGCCATGGCAAATGGATCTAAACAGGGTCTAAATGAGACTAAATGAGCTTTAGCCAACTAGTCACTCAAATGTTGCTAAACTAGGAGAATACCCTGCGCGTTGCTGTGGGGATTTCAGATAATTTAAAAAGAAATTAGACTAGTTTATTTATAGTTATATGAATGAAACTATCTTAAATTAATTTTGGTGAATGGTTTGACACATTGATATGAACAGTTAAATGTATGTTAGTGGATGAAGAGATAACTATCATAATTATATATGCTAGTTGGCTATAATTGCAAGTTCTAGTGGATTGTTGACGTAGATAGGTTGCATGTTGAGAGAAATCTCTAGTGGGGTTTAGCTTTATAAGAGTATAGGATGGGACTAAATCTCACCTTTTAGTCAGGCTGCCTCACCTTTTAGTCACTTTGCAGCCAAACACCATGACTAAAAGAGACTAAAAGGTCTCTTTTAATCTCTTTTAGTCCACCGAACCAAATAGGCGTAACTAAAGTTTATAAGCTAATTTAGATAACTAAACTTTAGAAGGTGCAAACCAAACATGCCCATAGAATTTTTTGAAATCAGTGTCAGCGGATGTTCAATTATGAGAAGCTGAGAGGCAGAGCGCCTGACAGGATCAGCTGAATGGAACCACGCTAGTCAAAGTAGTAGGGGTCTGTTTAGTTGGTAAAATTTTTGACGAAACGCTACTGTATCAGTTTCGTTGTTATTTTGTAAATATTGTCCAATCATGGTCTAATTAGGCTTAAAAGATTTGTCTCGTCCATTTTGTCTAAACTGTGTAATTAGTTTTATTTTTATCTATATTTAATGCTTCATACATGTGTTCAAAGATTCGATGTGACGGGGAATCTGAAAATTTTGGCAAAATTTTTGGCATCTAATCGGTGCCTAGGTAAGCTGTTAGGAAACAAATCGAAGTCTGCCATGCACACTGGCCTTATTAAATCCAGAGCGTAAAGTTTTGAGATGTCACATCGGCTGTTACATCGAAATGTTATATGGAAGTGTTCGGATAGTAATAATAAAACAAATTACATAAGTCCTGAGTACTCCGATTAAGCCTAAGTAATCCGTCACTAGCACATGTTAAGCCTAAGTAATCCGTCACTGGCACATGTTTATTGTAGCTTTACTTTAGCACCACATTATCAAATCATAGACTAATTAGGCTTAAAAGATTTGTTTCGCAAATTAGACGCAATCTGTGCAATTAGTTTTTTTAGTCTATATTTAATACTCTATGCATGTGTTAAACATCCGATGTGATAAGGAGTAAACTTTAGAAGGAGGAACCAAGCAAGGACTTAAGTACGGAGTAAGCTAGTTGTCAATCTACTGTGCTGACACGATTCAGGACTGGTACAATAGCATGTTTCTTTCCCGAAAAACTATAATTTAAAAATAATACTCATTCAAACTATGATTTCTAAAAAAATAATAATACTTATTTTATTAAGTATACTTAAATTATATTAAATACACTTAAATTTATTATAGAATATATTTTTACATTACAGATTTTCTATAAACTAGAATTATGCCGTAAATTGAAACGGGGCCAAATAATACGGCTCCAACCCACTGATACAAACTTCTGAGGACATTCAGATGCTAAAAAAATCTTTGTAGTGCATGAAGACAGAGGCTGACTTTACAGAATAGGAGTGTGTCACTTATATAATGCTAAAAGCCTAAAACGTCTTGAGATGCGAATCACACGAGTCACGACCAAGTGCTTGCTTCTTCCCTCAGCTGCTGAACGTCAGCACCTCCGATCCACCTCTTTTGGAATATATGGACCCAGCACATGAGACGATGGGGTGTTGCGTGCAAGCGCCGAGCAATCACAATCTGTCTCGGGAGGAAAGCTAGTCTGCTAGTGCGCCAATGTCGTCGCACCAGCACGAGGGTGTTGTCGGGATGGAGGCAAACGTCGATGGTGCGCGAATTGGTGGCCGCACTTCCACCGGCGTGAAGGACTCATCGATTGCAGGTGTTGTATGGCGTGGGTGAGGGTTTGCGGCATAAGAGTAACCTATATTTTTCCTAATCGTTAAGAATAGAGTTTTTTTTTTGAAAAATACACTCCGAGAACTTTCTTAATTGGTTATTCAAATATATCTTCTATTCTTGATTTTTCACTGGCCAAATATAGAAAACAAGAATGACTCTCTAGAGTGCAAACGAGATAGAAAAACTATTGGGAAATTAAACGCTATAGAAAATGATTTTTATTCAAATATCTCTCCATATAATGATTTATAAAGTGAACTTTAGGAAGACCGTTGGAGATACTTAAAAAAAAAGACATTGTCCTACTTGGGCTGCAGCCGAGTGGCTGCGTTCTACAGCTGCAGCGCAAAAAACGCTTTAAGTAGGTGCAAAGAGGCCCAATATGACAATGCACCCAACATGTATTCTTTTCTATATGACATGGCTAGCACTTGGACGTCCAGACGCGTCTGGAAGCCGGTGCCTGCTGCTCCACTTCCTGTTCGGACGCTAGCACCTGTTGTTCCACCTCCGCTTCCTGCACCCGCGCTGCCATCCCCCTCGTCTGCGTCATCTCGATAGGCCGCACCATCCCCTTCGTCTGCGTCGTCCATGGAGGCCGAGCATCGGAGCTGCGGGTGACCCACGAAGGGCCATGGCACTAGCCAGGGAGTTCGCAGACAAGGGGAAGGTGGTGGCAAGCCACCGGCACCCTTGCAACATGTATAACACCCGATCTACTTTTGGAACATCCAAATAAAACATTTGCAACATACGTCTGAAGACTGATGAAACACTTAAAATATGTATACTTGCAAAAACATCTGAAAAACACCTGAAAAACCATTGCAAAACATATGTGACATCTAGATAAAACACTCGCAATATATATGTGAAACATATGCAACATCCACATGAAACACTTGCAGACATACGTTTGAAAAACAGATAAAACATTTGGAACCTACATTTTGCAACAAACATGTATAGCCATTGCAACATATGCAACATCATAATCTATTTTTGTAACATCTATATAAAACACTTGCAACATACCACTGAAACATATGAAACACTTAAAACTACAGTTGCAACATGCGCTTTTAGTGCAATGTTAGCTTGCTTCTTACACAAATGGAGTCTCATCGGTGTGGAGCTCGATCCCGGCACGAAGGTTGGCAGCAATGCATGGAGCTTGCCGGTGCAGCAGTGTGAAAGCCCAAGTTTGGTTTTGATAATTAATTACACCAAGTTGCTAATGTCATGTGTTAAGTGGTTTAAGTTAGGCATAAGCAACACACGTGATGAAGGTACATGTGGCATGGAGTGGTGGCCACAAGATCACAAAGAGATGGTGCATGGACATGAAATGATGGTCATGGTGATCAAGCATGAGGAGATGGACACCGAACTAAGTGATCAAGGCAAAGGTATAATCGTAAGGTTCACTTTTGCCGGTCTAAGATGAGTAGAGAAGTTATTGACCGGGTTTAGGATTGATATCCGACTATCAAGAGGGGCAATCACGGTTAGCTCGTGGATCAAGTGCTACTAGGTCATCTTCTTGAGCATATGCATTAGTATCTAGTCAAGAGAGCTAACATATCGCCTTGGAAAATGATTGTGAAAATGCTAACACACATGCACGTGGTGATTTTCACATGATGGTGTTGGCACATTTGCGAAGACGGCGGTGTTTGAGCGGTAGAGAGGGGTTTGATGTTCTCTCTCCGGAGGTAGAAAAAGTTGTGAAAGCACGGAGGTGTTTCATGAGCTAAAACATGTGCTTTAGTGATACACATATGAAGAGTAGCTCATAAGGAACAAGGGCGATCAAGCGGAACGAGAAAACGACGTAGTATCGCCGAGATACACGTGACAGACGCATGAGCCAGGAGCAACAGACGCTGATGTCAGTGTCTGTCGGGCTACCCTAGCTCGGCCTGTGCGCGCGGGCACGACAGACGCACTGTCACGAGGGCAACAGACGCGGTCTCGCGCACTGTTCCAGCGTCTGACGCTGTGGAACTACGCGAGCGTGCGCGAGCGTGAGCGACAGACGCTCAACGCAGCGTCTGTTGGCTTTGCGGCGTACGCATCTGACGAACTCGGGTGAAAACGTCCTTACTAGACTGCATCTGTTGCGCGACGGACGCTGAGGGTACGGAGCATCGGACGCGTCTGTCGCGGGCGACAGACGTTGGGTCGCGAAGCGTAGGACGCGTCTGACGCTAGGATTTCGACCGTTAGCTTTGAGCGCGTGGGAACACGTGGCGCAAGGAGAACGCGACAGACGCTAGGCGTGCGTCTGTCGGCTTGGCAACAGACGCTACTGTCGCCCCCGAAAATCGTCCAGTGAAGTTGATAACGGCTAGCTCTTAAGTGAAACGTTATAAATAAGAGGTGGCCGACCCTTGGGGGTTGACTCTTGCACATTTGAGATATTGAGGCACACTTTGAGGTAGAGAACTTTCCCTCCACTTATCTCCTTGCTTGGTTGCATACTCTAGAGAGATTGAGTGAGATTCAAGTGCATTGCATTGAGAGTTGCATTTAGTGGCACTTGATCTTCGTGTTTGCTGCGGATTGCTTGTTACTCTTGGGTGTTTCCCGACACCCTAGACGGCTTGGAGCAGCGGTGGTGTTGAGCTCGACCTTGGAGATTGTTTCGAGCCTCACTAAGTTGATTGTGAGGGGTTCTTGAACCTTTCCTGCGGGAGTTCACGAATTGGCTACTCTAGTGGAGCTCGTGGATTGGAGGATCCCCATCTTGTGAGTGGATGTGCGGCACCCGCTGAGGGTTCAACTCTTGATAGTTGATTAGCTCGTGATCCATCAAGTGGGTGCATCGCCACAACGAGGAGTAGCTTGCCGGGAGCAAGTGAACCTCGGTAAAAAATCTTGTGTCATCTCTTTGCCGAGGATTTCTCTTGTGATTGCTCATTGTAATTGATTCTTCGAATGTATTGCTTCTCTACATCGTTGGTATAATAATCAAGTCACTTGCTCTTTACTTTCTTATACTAGTCCTTGTGTAGTTTGCTTAGTGTAGCCTTTATCACATAGGAGTAAGTAGCTTAGTGACTTAGCATTATTGGTGTATATTAGAGATCATAGCCTTGCTTCACTAGAATTGTATAGGTGGCTTGCATAGTGTAGTTGAGCTAGTGCTAGAATTAGCTTAGCCATCTTTTATACTAACGTGGTTGTTTAGTGAAGCTTGTAGATTTTTTAAATAGGCTATTCACCCCCATCTAGCCTTTTGGACCTCACACAGTGGTGCGGGGCAACTTGCCTGCAAGGCGGCGTCACACGAAGTTCCTCCCCTCGCTTGCTTGCTAGAGCATCTGTCGTGGAGGCGGCCGTGGCGGTCACCGCGACAAGTAAGCAGCACGGTGCAGCCGCGACGGACGGATGCGCGATGCACGCGAGCAGCATGGTGCGGTCGTGGTGGGCGGATGCACAATAGCGCGAGATTTTTTTTAAGAGGCGTAGACCGAAGCGAACGAACACGCAGTAGCAAGTGGGGAAGCTGCGTCCGTCCATCCGGACGCACTCATGAGAGCATTATCGATTCTATATGCTAAAATGATTAAGGTACTCCCCTAAGATAATTTATAGGGTAGTTCTTATAATCTTAAACTATAATCAAGGGATCGAAACCTACACATTTTTCTTATCCATAATCTATGATCTATAATCCCTTGCCGGAATCGAGATTCCTACAATCCCTATCAAATCCTAACAGGAGGTTCCTACAATCCCTATCAAATCCTAAGAGCAGGTACAATAATGGACTTATAAGCAAGTTAATACTGATGTGAAGGAGAGAAGAGGGGAGAGAGATGAGAACTTGGCTCTCATACAAGCACCAAGCTGGACACGGAAGCATAGGTATTAGTAGGCCCAAGTAGCAAGTGTTGTAAGGAGAAATAGGAGAGAAAGACTTTTTGAAAATAAATAGGAGATACTTATTGTATAACTTGGCTCTTATAGCTTGTCTTATAGTCAAACAACTTGGCTCTATTATTGACCTTACACTAACAGGTCCATTGCATTTAATGACTTTGGGAAGGATGTGTAGTTCAATTCAAACCTCACAGCTGCATGCATCATCGATCTAAAAGGCTTCTAGAAGATTCTTGAAAATGGGGCTTCTAGAAGATTCTTGAAAATGGGGCTTCTAGAAGTGGCCCATGATTGGTGTGAGGACTATGAAGGCGGATACTGCTGATTGACAATTTGAGTTACTCTTTCTAACGTGTTTATCAAATAATCTCCCTCACAAGCATATGACCAAACGATTTTCTGAAGTACTTTGATTAAGAAAATGTGGTGACAAATTAGTGTTTGAACTCATAAATATATTTAGTCAAAGTTGAAGTCTGAAAGTCTAAATTGTACAGTAATTCCGAGATTCTCTGACAAGTAGGAATCCTCTGAACAAATAGAAATTCTGCGGTTGTATGACAAGCCTTGCCGTTCTAGAAACTCCGGAGCGTATCGTAGCGTAGCAATTAACAAAAGATTACAAAATGAAGTACGGAGTACCTACTTACTACTGTATTTTGTATCGCGAAGAAGCTTCTATGCTTTTTGGCTTCCATTTGTCCTGCGTACCGACGGAGTCCTTTTTTAAGTGATGGTGATACTCTGATTCTCTTTCGCTTTGGGCCTTGTTTAGTCCCTTAAAATTCTAAATTTTTTCACTCTCTCTCCATCACATCAATTTTTAACTGCTTGTATGGAGTATTAAATGTAGGTAAAAAAAACTAATTACACAGTTTAGTTGGAAATCACGAGATGAATCTTTTGAGTCTAGTTGGTTCACGATTGGACAATATTTGTCAAATAAGACGAAAGTGGTACTATTCATCGGGTTGAAATTTCTTTCAATCTAAACATAGCCTTGATTCTTCATGCGTGTAGAAAAATTGGCCTTTGCCTGTGTCACTGTGTGTTCTTTATTGAGGCGGCAGGCGGCTGCTAAAGGCCAAAGGAAAAGGATGACCGACCCGTTGACGACCATACCAAAACAAAACCAGCTAGCAGCTGGGTAGGAACCGAAGGAGGATTTGCTTTGTTTGAATCGCCAGTGGAATGGAAATTCAGTTTACCTTTTCAAATCAGGCCCCCTGCTGTGTGCTGCTGTCATGTCTTGCGCACTACTCATGCACTAGTAGCCATATCTTTTTCCCCATCCAAATTCTAAACTAATAGTAGTGATATATCGGATTAACAATTGCAGCTTTTCTCTGAAAATTAAAGGATACTGACGGAAAAATTCAGTGCCCTTGTTTAGTTCTCAAATTCTACCCCTAAATTCTACTATGCAAAAAGAAGATTCTCATCACATCAAAATGTCGGCACATGTATGGAGTACTAAATGTAGATGAAATTAAAAACTAATTGCACAGTTTTGTTGTACTTTGCGAGACGAACATTTTGAATCTAATTAGTCAAAGTTTGGACAATTTTTACCAAATACAAACGAATTAGAACAGTACGCATTTAATACGCACTGTTCCAACTCGGGACGCCGAATCCTGGAACTGAACGAGGCCAAGTGTCAGCGAATGTTCAAATCATGAGAAACCGAGTTGCAGACTGCAGAGCGACCGACAGGAGGTGAATCCGTGAATGTGACGACCCAAAAGTCAAACTAGGCAAACTTTGGGCAGTGTTTAGATACCTTCAAACTTCTAAAAATTTTACAAGATTCTCTGTCACATCAAATCTTTAGACGCATGCATGAAACATTAAATATAGGTAAAAAAATAACTAATTGCACAGTTTGTCTGTAAATGTCGAGACGAATCTTTTGAGCCTAGTTAGTCCATGATTGGATAAATTTTACCAAATAACAACGAAAAGTGCTACAGAAACTTTACACCAACTTTTACACCATCTAACCTGCTGTTGACACTCAAGGTTGCAGTGGGACTGTGTTGGCTGATCCCGGATTGTTACAGTCCTTTCTAATCTGTGTTCCTTCTACAGACACATGATACAAGAGGAAGAGCAGAGTGCCTTAGCGAGGATACAAACACCATTGAGTGATTTGAGAGTACCATTTGAGAAGTATGAGCTAAGTTTTCAATTGCAAAAGTTATAGAAAAAACTCCAAGTATGCTTCATGGGGATAGTGATGACTTGTGTCAATGCTGTTCCACTTTTCAACCACTCAAGGCGACATGATAGACACTTCAAAATCCACAAGGTATGAGTTATGACTTGGTACTTTATGTTAGTATCATGTCTTTATAAGTCTTGTTTCATATCAAGTTGCACCTGAATCTTTGTTTTCCCGCTTTGCCCGGGACGAGCAAAGGTTTAGTGTGGGGGAGCTTGTTGATGGTCACTAAATGCGTATTTTGACCATCAACATTGCACCAACAATGGGAGAAAACAATATCATTTGTGTAGGATTTGCTTTATAATTCACCTAGTTCCACTTGTACATGGAAATATATTTGTATGCAGGAATTTTGGCCAAAATGGTGACAAATACACACATAGGAGGCAAGTGGACGTGATAGGAGGCCTTGGGGCCACTTGGGCCCACCGGCTGCTTGCCATGTCACGAATCCGTGGGAGCTGCTCCACAAGCTCTCCCATGCATTGATTTAAGTCGGTCTGCATCAATGGTCATGATGGAGTGGTCTTGGATCCATGGGTCCACTGTCATGGACTTGGAGCCCTCCAACCGACCACCAAACTGATTTTCTGTCCAAATCTTCGCATGTGCTGCCTCTACAACCGCCTTTGTGAGCCAACCAAGACCCTACGATCGAAAGGTGGCAAAATCAAGGGCTAGCCAGCGCTCTCACCACATCACCCGGCACCCCTCAGTGGCCCAATCACCTCCGCTGACTTCTAGCATGCCGCCATGCACCTCAGATGATCCCAAGTGTCCATTCCAAGTCGGTTCTATGGTGGTTTCATCCAATGGTGGCCAAGGAACGTCACCTGGATCGCTGACGTGGCGTTGGAGTAGCCCCTACTCCACCTTAGGCTATAAATAGGACCCTCACCCCTCACTTGTTACACACACCATAAGAGAAACTCTCTCTACTCTCAAGATGTAGTCTTGGTGTGAGCTTTAGTGGGAGTTAGAGTGAAGATGAGCTCTTCCTAGAGTCTAGAGTAGTCCTTAGGAGTCTGGTATAGCTTTATATCTCGCTTGTAGTACTTTCCTTATTTCAATATATTGCTTTCTATGCAATATATTAGTATCTTTTCTTTATTGTTTATCTAGTTCATGCCTTGTTGTTTAGCTAAGAATGGTTAGTATAGTTGTATCACACCTTAGCATAGGATCTCCACTCGCATCGAGTGCTTTAATTATCGTACGTGACTAGAGTAGTAATCATTAGCATAGACATGGTGTCTAGGCTAGTGTTTACCTGAGTTTGCACCCAATCCCATGGATAGTTGTAGTAGCCCCAGAGGTGACGGTTCTCTAAGGCCTTTGCAATCCACCACATTCAGATTGGTGTTCGTAGAGCATTTTGGTAGCCTTCCCCTGACCACTATTTCTCACTTCCTTCGAGGGTCAGAATGGTATTGTTGCTCCAAAGTGTTATTGTGTGTGATCGCTATGTCTTACCCATTCCTAGTTATCCCATCTGGTCTGCTCTAGAATATAGAGAAGAACTTAGAAAACTCCCTCACTCGTTGTCCTCCCATTTAGCTATACTTTTACCTTATCCTTTCTGGAGTAGAACTTTTTGTGTGTCACCCTATTCTTATCGTATCACTTACCCACTTTAGTTTAGTTGGTATACTAAGTTAGTAGATACATGATGGTTACCTATCACCTTCTTTAACCATTGCTTCCCTATGGATAAATACGATACCCTAGAATACTCCTGAGTGAAATGCTACAACGGTATTCTGTGTGTTTGTGGAATATTCTACATGAGCATAAGAAATACCAACAAGCATTTCTGGCACCGTTGCCGGGGAGGCAATTGGCGTAATGATTTTGATATTAACCTTGATGTCTACTAATCTAGTTTACCACTAGCTATTGTGGGATTGAAAAACATGGTCCTCTGGTTCTCCATTCAATGCTCTTACCTCCATTTAAATAAACTTTAAGTATGTTATCATGCTTCCTCTTCTATGCTAGCACGTTTTGGTTTGGATGTCTTGATCTTATATCTTTTAAATTGAGCATGGTGCTTAGTTTGAAGTTTGGATATGCTTATCCTAGTTCTATAGGCTTTTTAAATTAAGCGTGATGCTTAGGTTGAATATCCTACCTTAGTCAAATTAGACATGGTCTCTAGGTTGATTATTGAACTAAAACTGCTTGTATAGACATTGATTGTTTATATGGAATATCTCTCTTATGCTTGGCACAAGCTTTGCAAGAAATTGGTGAACTTTGAAATAAAAGTTTAAAACTTGAGAAAAAGGATCTTTGCTAACTAAACAAAAGCGCCATCTTGTTGTTAGCATATAAAGAAAACCTTTGGCCCTAATGACAACAATCACCCTTGTTTCTTTAAATCCTTCGGGTATGTGTTGTCCACTAACCTTTGTAGGGATGAGAATTGATCGAGAAGGAGGTGAAGCATACACCTCCAAGGCCAAAATCCATCTTCGGGATTGTAAGATGCAAATTCAAGTTGAATTCAATGCAGAAGTCATGCTCAATTGACTTGAAATAATGAGCCCTCGCCGATAAGTAAAACGGTATTTATCTCGTATTTAATTTTCACATTACTTTTAAATTTTAAACTCTTGCTTGTTTAGCTTTGAATTTAGTCTCCTTTCTTCCATGCATAATAAATTAGAACAATCTGTCTTATGTTTAAAATAATAAAATAAATGTCTACTTGCATTGTTTATAAAGCTTACAACCACTCCTATAATTAAGATTCTCCTAAAAAATCATGTTTCATCTCTTCTCTTTGTTCTCACCAGAAAAAAGAAGTAACTTTGTAAAGTAAGAACAAAAGCATCTTGTAGAACTTATATCATTCGGGTATTTGTCGCTAAACCTTTTAGCTTGAACACAAAAGATGAAGGGTCAAAACAACAAGGTGACAACAACTTGAACAAAAATGCCATTCAACATTGGAGTACACTCTGAGAGATGTCCCAACATCCACACTAGGCTTTTAATCTCAAGTGACATAAAAGTCCTAGTGTGGGGGAGGCTATCCGATTCTTCTCTCAGGCCTTCGCCATTTTGGCACACGGGTTTGAACTCCCTCTACCCACTCTTGTTTTGTTCTTCTGAGTTAGATATGATTGAAAAATGTCATATGCTAAAATCAAAACTTAAAATATAAATCATGCCAAACTATCAACATGACTTTATAAAGATTGGCCAACATAAATTTTATTCCTGGTTCATATACCTGTTACTTGTGGACATATCTATATTAGGAAAAACATGTTAACTAAGTTGTTCTAAAGTGAGATATGGTAAAGGCTAAAGAAATCCTATTTTTCTATGTAAGCTCTGGGAGATTTCTTGTTTTGATAAAACATCAAAATTAATAGCCTCACTTCTCCTCAATGGTGAGATTTCCTACCAAAGCCAAATACCATGTTATATGTTGAAAACCTTCCACATATGTTGTTTGTCTTTGTATTGAGCTTTGTCAAACTTTGTTGACCTATGTTGAGAATTTTATCATACTCTTAAGATCAAGGTCACGTACACTCCACCAAATATGTGCTATACTTCTACAGTAGAAGTTAGCAAAAGCATGCCTTTCCATTTCCACCAAATAAATCCTATGTTTGTTAGCATGATCTTTCTCCACAATCTTTACAAATGAGCATGGGCTATGAAAAAATTATTTAAAAAATAAAAAAGTAGAAAAAAATGTGGCAATTGCCAAAGTGGAACTTGGGGGGCCGGGCGGCGCCCTTGTGGGGCTAGCCGGTGGGCCCAAGTGGCCCCAAAGCCTCCTACCATGTCCACTTGTCTCCTATGTGTGTATTTATCACCATTTTGGTCAAAATTCCTACATACAAATATATTTCCATGTACAAGTGGAACTAGGTGAATTATAAAGCAAATCCTACACATGTGATATTGTTTTCTCCCATTGTTGGTGCAATGTTGATGGTCAAAATAGGCATTTAGTGGCCGTCAACAGGTGTTGCAGTCGTCAATGACTTTAGTCGGCTATGGGAGAACCACCGAATCAAGCTTTCCAAGAAGGTGGAGCTTCAGGCCATGGTGTCGTTTGTGATAAAAAGGGGTGAGTGCCAGAAGGTGTCAAGCCTCATGACCTTCACGCATAAGCGATGGGTGTGGCCGTCAAAAACAAAGATAGCAATGTACGTAAATTGATATCTTTGTTTTTGACGGCCACGACCATCACATCTTGCGTGGGGGTCATGAGGTTTGGCACCTTCTACCCACTTGACTTTTTTATCACAAATGGCACCATGGCCTGAAGCTCCACCATCTTGGAAAGATTGATTTGGTGGTCCTCCCATAGCCAATCAAAGTCATTTGGCGACTATAACACTGACGAATACATGGTCCTCGTGCTTAAGGAAGTGCTTGAGGTCATCGAGGATGTTGTCGGTGTGGCTGGAAAAGAAGGCACTGGTCGCTGACACATATGTACATGAGGGTCATCTTACTCTGGCCGATCACCATATACCCCTTGGTGTCTAACCTAATGAGTAGGTGCTTACGGTCCTCATGGGGGTAGAACTCTTGTAAAAAACGCTCCACCGTCGTGCTAGAGGACATGAGGATAGTCCAGACCATGTAGCCACCGACCTATCATTGTCTGGTGCATCAAGCCATAACGAGAGAGGGAGAGGCAGCTGTTGTGCATGGAACAAAAATGGGTGGAGGAGCTGGAGCGAGAATGAGAGTGGAATGATCTGGCCATTGAGCAAGAATGGTAGTGGGATGAACTGGTCTTGGAGCGGGAGCTAGACGACAAACTCACCATGGAGTAGGAGCAGGAATAGGAGTGGGATTAACTGGCCTTAGAGCGCAAGCTGGACGACAAACTATCCATGGAGTGGGAGGTAATAGGAGGCGGAGCCGCATGGTGCGAACGGCCAAGGAACCGCCCACAGTGATGGGAAGACAGTTCTGTGTTGCTTTGATTGCATCGCTTAGTTTCCCTCTCCATTGCACGTGAAGGACAACAAAGGGGAAGGTTGATTGGTGCTACTTTTGGTTTATGTCACTTTCCTAACTTTGGCCTACTTTCCTCAATTTTAACCCCATGTGACATTTCAAAGCCCATGCTACTTTCATTATGGTCCTGGCCACGACGACCAGATCATCCCCTTGTACCGTGGGAAGTAACAAAATGTCACCTTTATGGGCCAACTCCTGGCAGCGGCGACCAGACCTTTCCCTTATACCATAGAAAGAGTAACATTTTAAAACCCCGGAGCTACTTTCCAGAGTATGTCACTTTTAAAACCCTTGGGGAGATCATCACCCCACAATGTTCATTACATACCATGGAACTTGGCTCATTAATACATCTCAGCCACTTTAGAACATAAGTCTAACTATCAGCCACCATTATAGTTTCTATTACATAACGAGACAGTAAAAAAAGAAAACTCCCATTGCACATGTATGGAATTTGAAACCATGCTACTGATAACACATAAGAACCTTCTCAAAATAACATTGTGCGCATTCACTAAGAATTGTAGGTATTGATAATACTAACCTGTTCATCTTCATTTCAGCCAACATTGCCATGCTCCCTTGTGAACCCAACTTCACAAAAATCAGATATAGCCTTCATTAGATGTGCTAAGAAAAGATTCACAAAATGTTAAGTAGACCAACTAGATAACGAACACTATCTTTGTCGGGGTCATAATCCCCGGGTCTCTCATGGCACCGAGTGGTACAGGGTGGCCGATCGGAATTAGATGGCCCTCATGAAGATATGTGTCAATGACTGATGCCTTCTTTTCTAGATGTGTCACACCAACAGCATCCCTAATAACCTTGAGCACTTCCTTGCGCATGAGGACCACATCTTCATCGGCGTCGTAGTCGCTAACAACTTTGATCTGCTGTGGGAGGACCACCGAATCAAGTTTTCCACGGCGATGGAGCTTCAAGCCATGGTGTTGTTTGTGATAAAAAAAATCACGAGTGGCATAATGTACCAAACCTTGTAGCCCTTGCGCAAGAGGTGATGGGCGTGGCCATAAAAACAAGGATAGAAATGTGCATACAAGAAACTTGGATACACATGCCTCATAGAGGACCACATCAAATACACCTGCATTGATGCCTTCGTCGCATACAACATCAGGGAGTTGTTGCAGAATAAGTATGATTATAATGTCCATGTCTCCTAGTCCCGATAGCTCTACGGACAATGAAGAAGATAAGTAATATATAGGGATACCAATGCACTTTATCAAGATTGAGACAACGAGGAAGATTGCCTTCTGCCTAGGCGGCCCAAGTAAGGAGCAGGTGGCCGAGACCTAGGATCAAGCCTCTCTCATGTTGTGGATCAAGTCTCAAATCCAATAGTAGTGAGGGGAATATAAGACGCCATTAGCGGTTGCTACACAACCATGGCTTCCATTGTGTTTGAGCTGAGAGTGATGGCAACGGATCCACGATGAAGTATCCGCCTAGAGAAAATTGAGCGTCCATTTGTTCTAGTGTCCTAAAAATTAATCTTGCTCTATATATGCAATGAGTTGACTCATAAACCCTAATAAGACTTGTTGCATATATAGAGCAAGATTAACTTTCAGGACACTAGAACAGATGAATGCTCAGCTTTCTCCAACGGGTACTCAAGCTTGGATCTGTTATCACAGTGGAAGCCATGGTTGCTACGCAACCGCTAATGGCATCTTACCTTCTCCTCACTACTTTTGGATTTGAAAACTTGACCAATAGCATGACAAAGGGCTTGATCCAAGTCCGGATCACCCACTTCTTACTTGGGCAGCCTGGGTAGAGGCGATCTTCCTCATTTTCTATATCTCTACGAAGTGCATCGGTATCCCTTGATCTTCTTCGTCTTCCTTGCCGTCCATATAGGTATCGTGAATAGGGGATGGGGAGACATGGATATTATAACAATACTTATTCTACAACAACTTCTCGATCTTGTATGTTGCAAAGGCGTTGATGCAGACATACTTGATCTGATCCACCATCAAGCACTGTGTATCCCAGTTTCTTGCATGTACATTGGTACCTTTGTTTTTGACGAATACTCCTATCACCCTTGCGTGAGGGGCTAGAGGTTCATCACATTGTGTCACCCGCCCTTTTTATCATGAACGACACCATGGCCTAAAGCTCCACCGTCTTGGAAAACTTAATTCATTGGTCCTCCCATAGCCAGTTGAAGTCATTGGCGACAAAGACATGGTCCTCATGCACAACGAAGTGCTTGAGGTCGTCAGGATGTTGTCGGCATGACACATCTAGAAAAGAAGGCACTAGTCACCAACGCATATCTGCATGAGGGTCATCTTGTTCCAACTGGTGACCCTATACCACTGGATGCCAAAACCAATGATGATGTGCTTACAGTCCTCAAGGGGATAGACCTCTTGAAGAAATCACTCCACCATCGTGTCTGAGGACATGACCATAGCTTGGACCATGTAGCCGCCGACCTTGATCATTATCTGGTGAGTAGAGCCGTAATGGGAGTAGGAGGGGAGGGTGACGTGCATGGAGCCAAAATGGGTGAGAAAGCGGGAGCAGGAATGGAAGTGGGATGATCTAGCCATGGAGTGAGAATGAGAGTGGGATGAACTAGCCTTGGAGTGCTTGCTAGATGACGAACTAGCCATGGAGCGGGGGCGGGAGTGGGAGTGGGATGAATTAGCCATGGAGCAGGAGCTGGACAATGAACTAACCATGGAGTGAGAGGTTATAGTAGATGGAGTCATGTGGTGGGGATGGCCAAGGAACCATCTGGCGCGATGGTAATCCAAAAGAACATGACTGCACATGTAGGAAGATAGTTATGTGGTGCTTCAATCGCATTGTTGTTGACGATAATTTCAATATACTTTTACATAATCAAAACCATCAACAAAACACCTTTTTGGGAGCTAACAAGCAAAGGAATAGTGAGTTGGTACAATTAACTTGGTTCCACATGTACATGTCGTTAAATGCTTGTATGTACACAAGACATGAGCTTTGGATGGCTGGAGGCCCCACATAGGAGTTGGTCGACCCCTATATGTGCCCATTGCACCTCGCAAGCCTCCCATGATCCTACCACACACCCAAGAGTCAATCTCTACCTTTGGATCCCGAGCTTCTCTTCTCTCATTGGCTAAGGAGTTGAGCACATGGATTCATGGGCACACAATTTGATCAACCGACATGACAAAACTCAAAGATTCAAGCATCGAACACACACTATGATAGTGGACTATGCTTCTAGAAGGAAGAGGGAGGTCCCACCTGTCATAGGGGGGTCGGCCCCAATGAGGCCAACCGACCTACATTTGCACCCACCGATTTGGTGCATGCCCCCATGCATCCACCTTGATCCCTACCATTGATCTAAGGTTGTTTTAAGGTCAGTTTGATCCAAGGGCAAGGAGGAGATGTCACCTGGAGCAATGACGTGGTGTTGGAGTTGCCCCTACTTCACCTCTAGCTATAAAAGGCATGGATGTAGTCAACGTGTGCAGATAACTCATGCTTACTAGGCATTCCTCGTTGAAGACTAGCATTTAGAATGATCTGCCCTCATCACGATGAAATTTCCCAAGATTACCCTGGCCTATCGGCCAAGCCTATATACTCTTTGAATGCATAAGTGTATTGCGCATGTGGCCCAGAACATCTAAGGGCATCATAGACTGGTTATTGCCTCAAACTTCTGTGGCCCAAATAGACACAGTCCCTCTAAGAAGCTTGAGGCCTAGTTTGTAGTCTAAGGTCTCATTCATTATCATAATTAACCACACAAATCGCTCCGCCAGCTAAGAATGGCCATACACCTCCGCCCATAGAATCAAGAAAGATCTCTCTATCTATCAATCCTTGCTATGTCTGGACCTGGTAAGTCTCCAATGTTGAGTCAAATAAAGTTACAAGCTCTAAGCCTTGTAGAGCCCTTCCATCAATTCCTTTAAGTTTTAGCATTGCGACCATACTCCTCCCAAATCCAAAGACTTTGATTTCTCATAAGGTGTTGGTGGAGTCCTGTAAGCAACATCCGTCGATCCCTAGTTAGCATCTTTTATGGTAGAGACTAGGATGATATCTGATCGTCTTTGAGCCCTCAACTTTCATTCTTGATTAATGGAAACATACTTTAATTTGCAAATGTTTTGCAATTATTTGTCTTTCATAAATCCAAGAATTTCACCTTTGACTATGAAATATGAATGCCCTCAACTGCCCCTGTTAATCATTACTCCAATCCTGAAGGCCAACACAATTGGACCTGAATTCTATAATATCACATGCTAATGTATCCAGAGCAATGGCTTATTTTCAGCACTCTAATTTCTTCAAAGTAACAATGCTGGAGGCATGGATTGGCCAATTAAGGCCAGGAGCGCATCGTCAGCAGAAGGGTCAAGTAGGTTGGTTCTCACCGTGAGGCAGACCAGCCGACCTACCTAAGGTTGAAACTACAATCTTTTTAACTGCAACAACTTAAAAATACACTATTAGAGATGGAATTACCATGGCTAATGGCACCAGACATGCCCTTCAATGGAACCTCGTTAAGAGATTTAGATTGTTCTCATGTGCCAACTTAGCCACGATTTAAGCCATCCAAAGCATCTCACCACGCTAGGCACGGTGAGTCTGCTTGTGAGGACAACAACTAAAAGTCCATAGAGCACGAGAGCAACCAAAAGGTATCCAACAATAGGACAAAAGCATGCAACACTCATACAAGTGGCCACCAAGCTATAGCCAACCATAGTCGGTCATGGCAGCATGCTAGCCATAGTGGTCGCCTGCCAGCTAGTAGACAATCAAAGATGGACATGGTAGGCTGCTAGCCAGTTGGGGAGGCAGTGAGGGTGACCGAGGGCTGTTGGAGCAGTCCTCCTGAAATCGCCCAAAAAACTAGTGGTTTCATAGCTGCTTACCCAGGTCACAGCAACCCAACCCTCACCCCCTACTATACCTGAGGGGCATGCCCCCTGTGACAAGTTCTGGGAGTTTTCCCTTCACAAAACCACAGAGTTTTGGAAGACCACATGAAATCCATGTGATATGAAGTTTTCTAATGTTTTTTGCTCACAAACTAGTGTTTTGGAAAACTAGGTCACATGGGGGTCGTTGTGGCTAAGAGAGGACCAAACCTTGGACTTTTCATGTGTCAGCCCCATGTGTGTGGCTCCCCTAGTGCCTGCGGACCGCCCCAATGGTGACTGGGCTTTGTGACTCGTTTTTGGCATATTTTTGCATGTTTTTGGCCCATTCTCTCCTGCTTTCACCTCCTATGAACTGTGTTTGCCTCCCGTCAACCGTTTCTAGACTGACTTAGCCATTTTTGCAACTACCTTAGCCTAACATGATACGTTTTGACCTCTCGTTAACTATGCTTGGCCCGACATGACCCGTTTTCACCTCTTGTGAGCCGTTTTCGCCTTGCTGTGACCCATTACACCCAAGTTGAGTCCTATTCATTCCACGCCATCTGTGATACATACATGCGGGGCCAACCAACCAACCAATGGATCCATCCTTCGCGTCATTCATAGATACATGCTAAGCCCTATGGTGCAGTTGCACTTAAGTCATGTGTATGCCCTGTAATCCACGCATGGCTATCCACGGGCACCTGGGAAAACTAGTGTTTTTCTAGCACGGACGCATGGGCAAACTCATGTTTTTGCCCACGGGCACTATAGAAGCATTGGCTCAAGGACTTGGCCTTTTCCTCACTCGGATGGGATTGACACCTAGCCTTTCCCAAGTTTTCCATGCCTTTCTAGATGTTCCACAAAACCATTTTGCAATCAGTTCAAACTTCTTTCGACAAGCTCACTTAGTATCAACATCTAGGTAGGAGGCAACATGTATTTCAGAGAAATCAACAACATACTACCACAAGTCTGGTGCCACCACACATTCAAAGAAGACATGGTAGATAGGTAAACTAGCATTCAGTGGCAGTCATGAAGAAGAAGAGCTTAGCGTGGTCTAAGTAAGCAAGCACACTACTGATGACTTATCACGCCACTTCAAAGTTTGAAGGTCTCCTCCATCAAACAAAGCTCTCTAAAGCTGACGGAGCATATTCGGCTCGACGAGGTCTAGCATGTCGGCTTTCTCTTCTTCATCAAACATCTATCTATGAACCACTTATGCTATAGGATCCCCTGGTAATGCATACTATAACTAATGCTGCAGTGGAAGAGTTGCTCCACTGCAGACCTTGTTGTCGTGTGTGAAAGTGTGTCATGATGATTCACTATTGCAATTGCAGCTATAGTTCCTACGACTTCATAGATCTCCCTTGAATTTAGATTTTCATTAGAGAATCTAATATTGATGCAGCGATACTTTTGCTTCATCATTATTGATATGGAACTAAAATTCTAGGTTGTTTCTAGCAGGTACTCACAAGGCCTCTTCCACTCTTCCAAAAGAATCAAATTAGTAATCTTGTAGTAGAAGCACTTCCCCATTACGTCTGATAGCAATGGACTTCAACTATTGGTTCATACCTCACCTCGTTGCTCAAGAAAAAGAAGATCGTCTCTTCCAAGTGTTACAGATTGACCAAAATAGAAACATAGAAGCTCATGCAGATGTACATTTCTCATGGCACTATGGACCCAGTATTCCAAGGGGATTTGCAATGTAATTGTATATTTGGGGTTGTCATCCCTAATGCTAGCTAGCTGATTATACATCTTCGTGAAGAGGAAGCCCTTCCTTGGTCCATTCTTACAAACTATATGAATCCACAGCAAAGGCTATAAGTAAGGTTTGAAGTTCCTCAGCACCATAATAAGGTTTGCAACATCTGTGGGTGGTACATTGGTTGAAAATATTCCAAGAGCTTTTTTGTACCTTTGAGGAATCCTAAATATGTAATTCCTGAATCAAACAAATGAAATTTTCTATTCAATGAAAAGCATAACTATTTAGCCAAACCATCCAATCCAAAAGAGCATCAATCCAAGCCTGATGCGGTTAGCTAATTTCCTAAGCAACCTATTATCACTTAGAATGGTGGCTTATACTACCTCATGTATTGACGAAATATATGAAAAGAGGAACATGGGCGAACTCATGTTTTTGCCCACGGGCACTACAAAATCTATACAATTAGAAAAAGACAACATTCACAAGCATTGGTCTAAGGCATTAAATAAACCATCATGATGGAAGTATCAATAGAGCTGTTAATTCATATAAGGTAGAAAAATAGAACATGCATACCCCAATCAAGCTAGGAATATACTAATCTCAACAAGGCAACATTACTTATGACATATTAAGACAACATCTCCCTATTTGCATAATACTACTACTAGAGCTTGGAAGCTATAGAGAGAGTGGTTCCTCCTTTGTGACATGAATGAGAGTGAGGGGGTAGGGGTATTTATAGTGGTTTTATGTGGGCCCATGGTGACATCTTCATAGCCTTTGGATGAAACCACCATTGAATCAAGGACAAAGGTCAAGCATTGATGTGGTTCTTTGCATGCCTCCATGCTAAAGGTAGATGGGTGAGAGTGGGTGGTCGGCTGACCCCCTCCTATGACATGTGGGGCCTCCCACTTGGGTGTGGGGCCTCTTAGCTTGTTCCTTGAGGGGTATGGGCAAGTGGGACCATGTTGTCACGTTGGTTTCTTGCAAAGTGGGCCCTTCAATCCATGTGCTCTCATCTCTAGCCATTAAGAGAAAACACACTTTGTGATTCCAAGGGATGATATTGATCCTAGAGGTGTTTGGGAGGATTACCATGGCTTGAGAAGGGGTAGTGGGCCCATAGGGTGGTTGGCCAAACCACTATGTGGGTACACAACCATCCAAAGTCCATCATTTATGTACCTACAAGCAAATAATGACATGTACATGTGGAACTAAGTGATTTGTACCAAAATCACTACTTATTTGCTTGTTATCTCCCAGAAATTATGCTTTGTTGATGATTTTAACTATGCAAATATATATGGTGAAAATACCGTAAAAAATATGCCAAGTGTAGAGGTAGAAGCACCTTAGTTGCCTAAACTAATCCCTTCTTTGCAACTGAAACATTAACATCCATCATTCAATTGAGCAAAAACACCTAAAAACCCCCCAACAACCTCACTTTTGCATCATAAAATAAAATAAAAGCCTCAAACACATCTTTGTTACTTACCGAAATGGTGTGGCCAAGCTCATTAACATATGGAGTACTACGCAAACTGAGCATAGCTCAGCTGGTTGGGTTTCTTGTGGTGGAACCTGTCCACCCAGGTTCAAGTCCCTGACTTGACATAGGTGCTTGTATTTTCCTAGATTTATTCCAAGATTTAATGGTGCTATTCTTTCAGTGGTAGACGACATGCCTGTCGATAGCGAGGCGTCTGTGATGACTTCATCAATCTCGAGATTTGTCGGTCCAATTCCGTTCTTTGGAGGTGCTCACAGGAGTGGGTGTGCGTGTGTGCGTTCATAGAGGTGAGTGTGCGCTCGTGTATGTGAGCGTCTGCGTCTGTAACTGGGTCTCGCAAAAAAACATATGGAGTACTACCCTCACTACTACAAAAAAACTTAACCGCGACCTTTCCAAAACCCTCTCGGAGGCGGGAAAGAAAAATAACTGCCTCGGTTATTGCCTCATATTAACCGAGGCGGTCATTTTTAATTAACCGAGATCCTAAAATCCATTAACCGAGGTGGGCAATTAAATATAACCGCATCGGTTAATACCTATTAACCGACGCGGACATTATAATGCAACTACCTCGGTAAATCAATTAACCAAGGCGGGCACGTTATAAGGCCCACCTCTAAAAATAGTGGCCTAGTAAGCAGCCCATCTTGGCCTGATATCAGTCATCATATATAAATGGAGCTAGGGTTTCCTTCTCCTAGCCACCTCTCACTCACTCCCTCCAAACCCCGACGGCCCTCTGCATCGCCCCCTCCCCGTCCCGTCGCCCGCTCCCGATACCCTCCCTCCCACCGGCCGCCCCCTCCCCTCCCCTCCTCCCACTGGTCCGGCAGCGCCCCTCCCCTCCCCTCCTCCCTCTAGTCCGGTGGTGCCTCCTTCCCTCAGGTTGAGGCTTCAGCAAGCTCCTCCAAGGCAGCGCAAGCATGGATCAGGCCTTGGAGGTCTCCTCCAAGACGGGGCTCCTCCAAGGCGGTGCGGCGTAGGCGGGCTCCTCTAGGACGGGGTTGGAGGATCCAGCCTTGGAGGTCGCGGATCCGGCCTTGGAGGTCGCGGGTCCGGCGAGCTCTCTATGGGCCGGCCTTCTCCGTGCGTGTGTGGCGGCGTGACTACGAGCGGCGGTGCCCTCCTCCCCCATACCCTCCACCACCACCTCTTCCACGACAGCACCCCTCTGGCCACGGGGCTCGCAGATCCAGCCTTGGGGGTCGCAAATCCGGTGGATCCGACGGGCCGGCGGCGCGACCCCGAGCGGTGGTGGCTTTGCGCGGATCAGGAGCGGGCGTGGCATGGCTCCAGATCTGGTGTCGAGGAGGGCGCAGGGGTGGTGGCGCCGCGGTGGCTAGCGGTAGGGCTGGAAACGGGCTCGCCGGTGGGCTCAGAAATGGGCTCACCAGTGGGCTCTGGGTTTTTTGTTTTTTCCAAGGCGGTTGCAAAAACCGCCTCGGTAAAGGCTTTTTGCCCGCCTCTGCAAAAAAATTTCTATAGTAGTGCCTGTTACAAAGAAGTTCACTCAAAGACCATAAAAGTAGGGATGAAAACAGATCGGATATAGACGGATATCATTGATATTACATTTGTTTTCATATTTCTGTCTGGATTCAGATTCGAATATGAATAGTGTCAATCATGCCAGATATGATATGATTGGATGTCGGCATCATAAATATGAAATTTGAGTATTCGGATACAGATACAGTATCGGATGTTAAATATTCGGATACAGATACAATATCGGATGACGGATTCGATTTCGAATACAGTCAGAAAATATCCATACCATTTTCATCCCTAATAAAAAGGTTAGGATCTACATGAATGAAATGACTGGACAACTGCTTCTTCACTTACATGGCGTCTTGTGCGTAGCAGCCGCCGCAACTCATTATGTTTAGTGCCAAGCTGACATCATTCCAGACCTATATATGTGACATGCTTCCCTCCTTGAGTCTTGACTTAGCAGTGTTTATTCCTAAATCCACCTCGTTGTCACAAGTATTGAGCATGACAAACAGCGACAAATCACATAATGTCTTAGCCTCATTGGTGGAATTATTGACATAAAGCCCCCATTTCTTCTTCTTCTTCTTCACAAAGCACATAATTGTCTGCCTTGCCTCCAGAATTCCCAAGCAATTAAGAGATTCATATCCATCAAGGAAATAATTAATGATCACCACCTGTCCAAGGAATCACTCACTGGCCTTCCATGTTATTAGTCAAGGGGGCATCACAAAACTTCTGTTGCCACTGTACATGAACATATTGCCAGCCTGAAACCAACAGTTGTAACTCAACTTCTTATTATTCCAAAGATAGAGAGGACAACTGGTGGCCCAACAAATAATTTCTTGTAAGTGTGAAAGCAGCAACCTCATCTCTGATCGTAACTGTATCATACCTCCATTGTGCAAAACTAAAATAATCATTCAAAAGTACCCAGCACGTAAAACTTGTAGCGGTACAACACCATCTGTTTGATTGCACTTGAAAAGCCGAACTCTGGGTTGTATTTCTTCTTCACTACTCATGATAATGTTATTAACAGGTGGTGGCCAAGGTTCTAGTATAGATGGTGGTGGGCATAATTGCAGCATTGATGACCCAAAGTTGTTTTTCTCCGTTATGACACACATATATGCATGACCTTGATCTTTACTTTGAAACAATTCAAACTTGTGCTCCCTAGACTTAAATGTGTGATGTGCATATTTCCTATTACTTGCATTGCCCCGGTTCTGCTCATGATCAGTCAACACCCAAGCCATAGACTACAAGAGAGAATTAAATCGTGACAATTTCACAATGAGTGAGCTCAAGAGTAGCATAGCTAAGATTGGATAGGAAGTCTCTTTAGAGTGTTCAGCCAAGCAACAGATAGGCGAGAGGTTATTCGGCACCATGGACGCCTGAACGAACTGCTATTTCATACTGCGGGCAACTTAGGACCCAGGGACTTGGGCTGTCCACGAACCGTGTGGGCGAACTGTTGATTTTTACCCCGGATGCTTGGGCGAACTGCTGTTTCTGCCCCACGAACACCGTTTGACCGTCGGGCTAGGGACTTGGCCTATTTTTCACCTGGATGGCATGGACACCTGGGCAAACAGGTGTTTTGGCACCATGGATGCCTGGGCGAACTGCTGCTTTTGCAGCACGGACAAACTAAGGACCTTGGGGCTTGGCCTGTCCATAGGCGTCAAGGCGAACTGCCGTTTTTTCAGCACGGACGCATGGGCGAACAACGTTTTTTTGCCCCACAAGTACCATACGACCATCGGCCCTGGGGCTTGGCCTATTCCTAGTTTGGATGGCACAGACATGTGGGCAAATTGGTGGCTTTGCACCAAAAAAGGGCAAATCGCTATTTTTGCCCCATGGACACCATAGGACAGCCGGCTTTTGTGGGGACTTGGCTTGTCCAAGGACCTCATGGACAAGATGTTGTCTTGTATAGAAGATTTGATGGTTGTTTAATCAAGTTGTTGGCTGAAATCTCGAGTTCATCCTTTTCTTTCTCTTGTTTTTCCTTTTTTTGTGATTTTCGTGGTCATTTTTGGATGATTTTCGATCTGCTGGATTGGCTGTGTTGTAGCCTCGATTTTGGAGTGTTTTAGGGCTCTTGGAACTTGTTCAAACCATGGCTTGAAGCCCAGCTCTCATCTCAGAAGTTTCCCTTCCCAAAACTTTCATTTTCAAGCCTCTTTTGGTGATTTTCTTGGAGATCTTTGAGCTGAAGGTTTGGGTTGTTCGTGGTTGATCTTTAGGTTCTATGACCCCTTGGGAACTTATCTAGCCACTAGTTTTAACTGATTTCTCATGAACACCTAGAAATCATCATTTGAGAATTGTTGTCTAAACCCCAATTTGATAGGGGAATTTTGAAACTCTTGTTCAAGTTTTGGTCTTTTTTAGTTGATCTCTTGGGGATAGATTCTAAATGGGTTAGCCAGGGTGTGCCAAGTTTCAGAACTTCTAGCGCCCGTTAGGCCAAGTTATTGCAAAGAATTTTAATTGGCTCTCATTCATCCTTCAACGTGAGAGTGAGATTATACTGGTCAAATGTCATCAGATGACAGTAGTAATCGTGTAAATGCATCAGCTACGCAGCTAGCACCGCCAGCTGATTCTGAATTTTCTGATTCCTGCTTGGCTGCTTCTACATGGCAAGGCAGGCATGTACGAACTACGAAGCAGCCGCTCGTTGCAGTCTGAGGCTATCCGCACTCATGTTACTCTAAATTTATCTTCTATACATCCTAGTCATCAAGATTCTTTCGTCTATACACAATTCTTCCGCATCCATTCATCCTCTATATCATCCTCTATCCACTGTGGGGCCCACTTGTCATTTTATCTAAATATATCCATGTGACATCTTGTTTTGAAGTATTTATTGAAACGAATTTAATGATACAATCAGAATTTAATTTGATTTTTTGGTTTATGAGTTATAATATTTTTTAACTAATTAAAGTAGTAGGGCCCACCACGCATGTGTTCTCTCCACTTTTTTCTCTCCTCTCGGCAGCATCGCGCAGAGGACGAGCGCACGGACGGCAGCGTCGCAGGCTCCGTGCTGCATAGCGGACGAACAGTGTAGCGCTAAATTTAGCGGACGTTCGCTTTTACCGGACCGCGGTGCAGCGGTTTCCTCCGCTATTTGATCGTCCAGGACATCATAGCGTACTGCAGTGCGGCTAGCCTGAAAGCGCGCGCTCCACGTCTCTTTCGTGGTTGCCCTGCCAGGTGCCCGTCATGCAAAAAAAAATGCTATCTCAAAACATTTACATACTGTATATCTCTCTCTATATATATTATAAAAATATATTCTACTGGTATCTAATGTTATCCGTATATATTACTAGTTATTAAATTTCTTTAAAAAATATTAAAAAACGAGATGCACAAGCGCAGGCGAGACAACGTACTAGTAGTTGCATTGCGGTTCGTGAGAGCTTTCGTGGGCCGTCCAGAGATGCAACGACTGCCGATGCATGCTATAATCTCCTTTGACAAAATCTGGAAGATTTGACAATGTCATTCGCCTTGTTTAGATCCCAACTCGGGGTGGCCGAATTTGCACAGTACCACTCCGAGCACTGTAGCACTTTTGTTGTTTTGTGGTAATAATTGTCCAAATTTTGATTAATTAGGTTCAAAATATTCGTCTCGCAAAGTACAACAAAACTGGGCAATTAGTTTTTGATTTCATCTACATTTAGTACTCCATACATGTGCCGACATTTTAATGTGATGGAGAATCTTCTTTTTATATAGTGAAATTTAAGGGTGAATTTGAAGAACTAAACCAGGCCATTGTCCAAAATCTGGTAGCAGTACTAGTAGCAGGCCACGAAGACACTGGGCCAGCTGTGGCTGTAGTACCTGCTGGACAAGGAGAATCTTCACATTCAGTCAGCGCAGGGACTGATGAGAGCATTGCAGGAAAACGAGCAAGAAAGGGGTTTTTGATACTAATTAAAAACTAATTACATAACTCGTCTGGAATCGCAAGACGAAACGAACTTATTAAGCCTAATTAAGTCGTCATTAGCACATGTGTATTACTGTAGTACTTAAGGCTAATTATGGACTAATTAGACTTAAAAGATTCGTCTCGTGGTTTCTAACTAAACTGTATAATTAGTTTTTTTATCTATATTTAATACTTCATGCATATGTTCAAACATTCGATACGATAGAGTGAAAAATTTTTAGACGGCACCCTGTGGTCGCTCCAAACGGCGTCGAATTCTGTCACTGTGTCACTGCTGATGGCTGGCGCCCTTGGTCGGTGGTCGCTCCAAACGGCAAACGGAAACGGGCAAACGGCTGCTGCACCCCAGGCGGCAGTACTAGCTCCTCGATTTGAAATTTTCTTTTGTAGTAATAAACTCATTTACCTGACGTTAATCTCAAGGCTGTTCATCGCTAACACCAAAACCCAACTGCCCATCTGAATACGCTGCACTGCCCGTCCCTCTGTTTACAGACTGCTCTTTGTGCATAGCCTGGCCCACAGACCACTTGTGAACTTGCCGAGTTGCAGTCTTGCAGCTGGTGCAACAAGCCACGAGAGCCATGTCAGGTTGCTGCGTCATGGGTCCTTCGTCCTCCCCTAACACTATATATTTGATAGTCATGGGTCAAATTAGAGTTTAATTTTTGCTTAGATTAATATGTCTTCGAACAATGTGGCTGTACATCGGTTTGTGGAACCCTAGCTAGTGAGCTTAATCATAAATGAACAATATTTTCAGATTATGTCTTTCTTCTTGCTTGTCTTCTTGATTCACATGCAGTAATTAGTTAGCTTTCAAGGCAAGGTCAATTGATAACCAAAGGTTCAAGCCTTTGTGATCGGAAGTCGGATCGTGTATGTCAAGTTTCCACCAAATCTAGAGTAATCTTTGACCTCACAAAAGATCAAACTCTGTTCTCGCCAAGTAATTTACCGTCAGGTTCACCCTTTACCCTAGTTTAGTTTTGTTTGGCTTCGTCCCACAGTTCACAAAAATCAACAATTTTTTCTCCTGCCCTAAAACCACACCATAGCTTTTCAGAGTCCACGTAATTTGTATCCTAGGTCAAGTCTGGTTGTAGGTAGTTTGTTTCTTAGTTCAGTTTGTGTGATCCTTCCGTTGCATCCTATACACCCATTGCAAGCCACCATCCCCATCCTGCATCTAGCAAGAATATTTCCCTTGGGAGCAGATCCATCCCACTCGCCTCTAAACCAAACACTAGAAAAAAAAGGAGATAATGTGTCCTACATCTTGTGATCCTTGAACTAAACACATACTAAAGTATCCAACAGATTGGTGTGCGCAAGTAATAATACTGTAACAAAGCAGGCAACATGTATTCTTTTCTATATGCTAAGATGATTAAGGTACTCTTCCTGAGCTAATTTATCAAGGACGTAATATAAGTGATCTCATAGAGTAGCTCTTATAATCTTAAACTATAATTTTTTTCGAAAGGCGGCAAAAGCTTTGCCGGATTTTTATTAGACGAGGAAAAAGGCAAAAAAAAAGAACTTACAAGCTCAAAAATAAAACTACTTTAGCAGCTACTCTACTTAGAACCACTCGCCTACCTATCTTACTGTTGCTGATATCCAACCTACCCTTTCTTAAACACTACTAAGGTTGTACAGAAAAAGAAAAAGACATAGGGGAAAACAACTATCTATGTATATGCTGCCGATTTCTATCTTCCTACTGGTGGTTTCCTTGCTCGGTGTAGTTTGATGTGGCCCTTTGGTATTGTTCGATCTCTTCCTTACGTAAGAAAGCTACTTCCTTCGGTTGTAGGCTCTTGCTCTAAAAAGTTCTCCTATTCCTTTCTTTCCATATATTCCACCAGAAATAAATCAAAACACCGTCGAACGACCTTCGTTGGGTTTTGTCAAATTTAGCACGACATCTTCGCCAATAATTGTACAGTGATCCATTTGGTCCAATGTTGTCAATTACCGCTAAACCAAGCCATTGTCTTAGGAAAGCCCATGCCCGTTTGGTGAAGTCACAGTCTTTGCATAGATGTGTGGGGGTTTCAGGTTCGGTATTACAGAGCTTGCAAATCGGGTCATTTGGCCATTGCCTTTTAGCCAAATTATTTGCAGTTAGGATCTTTTTGTGTAGTAGTGTCCATGCGAATAATTTGCATTTCGCTTCCGCCTTTGCTCTCCACACGGGTGTGATTTTCAGCCTGCTGAAAGTCCCTTGGAATTGAACTTGGTACGCACTTTTTGTTGTGTATTCCCCATCCACCGTCCACCTCCAAATTATGCTATCTTTGCTGCTCTCATCCAGCTGGAGTCGCCGGACATGATTCCAGAGCAGTACGTACTCATGAATTTCTGTTGCTGAACGCACAGGGCTGATGTGGTCAATCCATTTGTTGTTCTGTACAGCATTAAGCACCGAGATTCCATTTGTTGTTCTTAAACTATAATCAAGGGATCGAATCCTACACATTTTTCTTATCCATAATCCATGATCTATAATCCCTAGCCACTAGCCAGAACCGAGATTCCTACAATCCCTAACAAATCCTACGAGGTCCTTTGTATTTAATAACTTTGTTTGGGAAGGATGTGTAGTTCAAATCTGCATGCATCATCGATCTAAAAGTCTTCTAGAAGATTTATTCTTGCAAACCAGACTTCTAGAAGTGGTCCATGATTTGTGATATGTGAATTAGTTTTATAGTAAACTAACTAGTCTACCCAACTAATTCAAGCTAATATTTAGTCCTAGTTAATAACTAGCCTTTGCTAATGTGAATTCTAAGTGCGGTCAAGGTCAAATTAATTTATGTTCGATTAAATCTGTAGAAAATGTTGTTTACATGTATGACTCTTAAATAAGTATAATATAAAATCATAGTATTCCATAACAAATTTAATGATACTTATGTATAAATTAGTTGAACTTTAAATCGTTTGTCTTTTGCTATTTTAGAATTGGGTACTTTTTAGAACAAACAGTGTAATCCAACCATATGTACCTTCTTACAAACATGCATAGAAAATTATTACTGTGATCCAACTGCACTATTTACCATGATAAATCAACTATACTTCCTTAGAGCATCTCCCAGGAGTTTGGTATAATTTAGTTGCTAAACTAATCAATTTAGCAAGTTAATAAAAGAAATAGCAAGAGCATCTCCAAGAGATATGCTATCTTGGTCATCTAGGCTATATTTGGTATTTTTCATAAAAAATTGATGTCCAACAGATGTGCTATCTTGTTTGCTAAAATACCAACCTGGCCATCCCGTGCTTCTCGCCGAGTAAAAATAGCACGCCGTGAAGGCTTACTATCTGCATGGTGGTGTGCAAAGCAAATGACGGGAGTACACGAAATGGGGAAGCGAATAAATCTTAGCTTGACATGTCAACGCTAAAAAATAAATAATGAGAAATTTAGAAAGGTTGTTGTATTACTCTACTCTTTTAGAGGATGTTCTATTTTAGAGAATGACTAAATCATGGATTTTAGACTCTTATTTTACACAATCTCTTGGAGTTGCTCTTTATATTTTGTCCTTCTCCAACAGTTTTCTATTTTAACTTTCTAAAATCTAAAGTAGGGTCCAGGTTTGATTTATTTTCGGATCGGTTTGGAGCTAATCCGTGCACACTGCCGCCACCCTTTTGTCCCTCTGTGTGTGAGTGCTCTGTCGGACGCCGGCTACCATCACCTGGCACCGCAGACCTGCACGTACTGCAACCACAGAGCAGCCTCAGCAATGGCCTGGGCGCCTTGCCATGCATCTTGTTGTTGCTCCATGCCACCGTCAGGCACACAGCCGTGAAAACAAGGCTGCAAGGGCGGAGGATAGGTACGTGCTAGCGGCGTTGGAGCGGAAGGGCAGCGGCGGTCCACCGAGGAGAGATAGGGAGTTGGGCCTCGTTTAGATGACCGACTCTCCCGAGCACGGTAGCACTTTTGTTTTTTTATATAAAAAATTGTCTAAAAATTGATTAATTAGACTCTAAATGTTCGTCTCGCAAAGTACAACAAAACTGTACAATTAATTTATGATTTCATCTACATTTAGTACTCCATGCATTTGCCGACATTTTGATGTGATGGAGAATCTCCTTTTTGCATAGTGGAATTTGGGGGTGAATTATGTAATCTAAACAAGGCCTTGTTTAACTTCGGAAATCTATGAGTTAAGGAGAATATTTGACAACTTCTTATTTTTAAGGGGCTCTTTTACCAAACTTTTGAATGAGACTCTTTTCTTTTTTTTCTAAAAATTAAGATAGGAAGTTGTTTTACCAACTCCTGGAGATGCTCTATGTTTGCAAATAATTGACAATTTGAGTTATCTTTGTAACGTGTTCTGTCAAATAATCTCCCTCGCAAACGTACGACCAAATGATTATTCTGAAGCACTTTAATTAAAATAAAATGTGGTGACAAGTAGTATCTAAATAAATAAATAATATTGAAATATCAGTAATCAAGTCTAAACTGCAATTCCGAGGTTCTCTGGCAAGTAGAAATCCTCTAAACACACAGAAATTCCGAGGTTGTCTGACAAGCCTTGTGGTTCTAGAAACTCTGGAGAATACCGTAGGCTCGCAGCGTAGCAATTATAAAAGATTATACAAAACGAGTATGGGACTACTTGCACACTCCCTCCGTTTTAAATTATAAGTTATTTTAACTTTTCCGGAGAGTCAAAGGCTCTTAAGTTTGACCAATATTATAGAGAGAATTACAAAAATTTATGACATCAAATACACGCGCAATTCTACACCTTAGTTGTATAATAATATTCTACACCAAGCTGTCATACTGAACAAAATTTCGTACTATTCAGTACTCATGTTTCAGTATTATTCAGTATTTTCGAGGCAGTGGGTGTACTGCTGACTGATACTGAACATGGTTCAATAGTACTCATATTTTTTCAGGTCAGTTTTAGCTTGTGGTGTAGAATAATATTCTACACAAATATGTATACTATGAAATATAATTAATAAAGAATTTAATAATACCCTGTTGGTATCATAAATATTATTATTTTATATTATATAAATTTGATCTTGAGATGCTTCGAAAGTTGGAGTATTTTATATCGCTAAGAAGCTTCTATGCTTTTTGCTGGCTTCCATTTGTCCTGCGTACCGATGGAGTCCCTTTTTAATGATGATGACGACGATGATACTCTGATTCTCTTTTGCTTGATTCTTCACCATGCCTGTAGAAAGTTTGGCCTCTGCGTGTCTGTTCTCTTCTTTTATTGGGGCGGCTGCATGCTAAAGGCCAAAAGATGACCGACCCGTTGACGGCCATATCAAACATTCAAACCGGCCAGCTAGCTGGGTAGGAAGGAGGGATTTGCTTTGTTTGAATCGCCAGTGGATTAGGATTATTCACTCTACTTTTTCAAATCAGACTTCCTGCAGTGTGCTGCTGTCATGTCTTACGCACTCATGCATAAGGCCTTGTTTAGATTACCCCACAAGTTAGAATTTTTTCCCTCTCTTTCCATCACATCAATTTTTGACATATGAATGAAGCAGTAAATATAGATAAAAAAATAACTAATTATATAGTTTGATTGTAAATCACGAGATGAATCTTTTAAGTCTAGTTAGTCCATGATTGAACAATAATTGTCAAATACAAACGAAATGCTACAGATTCAAATTTTTCTAACTTCTTCGATCTAAAAAGGGCTAAGTATGCTAGTAGCCATATCTTTCCCGACTCCAAATTCCAAACTACTAGTACTGTATCAGATTAACAATCGCAGCTTGTGGTTGAAGAGGATACGGACGGAAAGTTCAGTGTCAGCGAGTGTTCAAATCATGAGAAACTGAGGCCCTGTTCATCTGGCTTATAATCCGTCTTATTCAGCTTGTTTTTTCAGCTGGAACAATATTTTTCTATCACAAAAATCAGCCAACAGTGTTTTTCAGCCGGCTTATAATTCCAGCCGAACGGCTCGTGAGTTGCAGAGCGACCGACTGAGCCAGCAAGAGGTGAATCCGTGACTGTGACCACCCAAAAGTCAAATGTACTCCTAGGTAACAAAGCTTTCACTTTCAGGTTTCAGGAACAAGTCAATGGATCGGCAGTCATGCCTATCTGTGTTCCTTCAGGCACAACTGAAATACAAGAACAAGAGGAGAGGGAGATGTGATGATGTGAGAGTGAGATTGTACGTAGCATGGTCAAATGGAATTACAACAGTGGTAGTGCAGCCGATGACTAATGCATCAGGTACACGAGTTTGAAGCAGGCAATAACCAGCTAGCACCACGAACTTGCAGGGCATGCAGCCATGCAGGCAGGCGTAAATTAGCGGTCGCTCCTTGCAGTCTGAAGGCGCGCTCTCTCCACGTCTATTAAATTTTGTGGTTGCTCTGCCAGGTGCCTGTCATTCAAAAAGAATGCTATCTCAAAACATTTATATCTCTGAATATATTTATCGTAAAAATATAATCTGTTGTTATCTAAAGATATTTATTTTTCGTATACATATTGTTATTAAATTGTTTAGAAAAACATTTTTCAAAAATAAGATGTACAGGACAAGCATAAGGCGACCACGTACTATTCGCATTGCGGAAATGCTACGTGCAAGGCGTACGTCTGTCTGGACGCCTCTTCGACTTCTGATCTGTGTCCGCTCGTTTTTTATTTGTGTATTCGCGTCTGTCTCTTCCATTACGCCGTTTATCTAAGGAAAGGAGAAGAAGACGATAGACTTGCTCCGCTTTGCTCCGCGCGTCAACGCCCACCCCGTCTGCTCCTGCTCCGTCGGTCGCCCCGCTGCTCCTGCTCTGCGGCCCGCTCCGCCGTCGGCGGTCACCCCGCGCTGCTTCTTCTCCTGCTCCACCGCGTTGCCCCACTGCTTTATGCTGCTGCTTCTGCTCTGCGGCCCGCTTCGCCTGACGGCATGGGCACCGCCGCTAGCCACTGAGGCCGCCACGTAAGGTGAAGCGTCGGGCCCTAGTGTGGAAGCCCTCTGGCCTCGCCTCCTGCTACGACTGCGGCGCCTCAATGCAAATGGCGGAGGAGGCCGCACCGCGATACGATGCATGTTGCAAGCATACATTTCAAATGTTTTAGAGGTATGTTGCAAGTGTTTCATAAGGATATTTCATACACGTATGTTTCAAGTGTATGTTCCAAATATTTCATCTGTTTCAGATGTATGTTGCAGTGTTTCATTTAGATGTTGCAAAACTAGATCGGGATGTTGCATATATATGCAAGTGTTTCAGGTGTTTTCATACGTATGTTGCAAGTGTTTCATCTTAATGTTTGCATATATTTGCAATGGTTGCACATGTGTTTTCAAGTTTTTTCTGGTGTTTTGCAAGTGTTCTAGACGTATGTCGCAAGTGTTTCTGCTGTTTTGAACGTATGTTGCAAGTGTTTCAACTGGATGTGCAAAAGTAGATCGGGTGTTACATACATGTTGCAATGCGCGCGAGAAGCGGAGGGGGTGTAAGCGATCCCTATGCGCGGTCAGCCGGCGCAGACATCGTCCGGGGCGATGTGGGCCCCACATGGGCCCGTGAAAATGGCCCAGCGCGAAAAACGAAGTGCGCGTGGGCGTCCATCTAGACACTAGCATTGTCGTTCGCATTGCAGTTGCTGTGAGCTTTCGTGGGCCAAGTCCACGGATGCGAGCAATGCCCATACATACTACAATAATAATCTCCTTTAGCTCAATGCCCATACATACTACAATAATAATCTCCTTTAGCTGTGTTTAGTTACCTGAAAAAAGCACTATGCAAAAAAAAAGATTTTCCATCACATAAAACTTACGATACATGTATAGAGTACTAAATATAGATGAAATCAAAAACTAATTGTACAGTTTGGTTGTACTTTGCGAGACGAACGTTTTGAACCTAATTAGTCAACGGTTGGACACTATTTGCAAAATAAAGCCAAAACGTGCTACAGTACACTTTTCATCCTTTTCAGGGCAACTAAACACAGCTTTTGGCCTTGTTTAGTTCCCAACTTCTTCCCAAATTTCACTATGCAAAAAGAAGATTCTCCGTCACATCGAAATGTCGGCACATGTAGTACTAAATGTAGATGAAATTTAAAACTAATTACACAGTTTTGTTGTACTTTGCGAGACGAACATTTTAAGTCTAATTAGTCAAAGTTTAGACAATTTTTACCAAATACAAACGAATTACGCTCCCGAATCGGGATCTAACAAGGGCTTTGACAAAATCTGGAAGATTTAATTCTTTCAAAAGATCCGGAAGATTTGACAATGTCATTGTCCAAAATCTGGTACTCCAGGCTGAGACCTCGGTCAGCTGTGGGCTGTGGCTGTGGCTGTGGCTGTGGCTGTCAAGCTGTACCCGCTGGAGACGGACAATGGCTGTGTTGAAATTTTTTGGGGAAAAAAAATTCTTGTAGCACTTTCGTTGTTATTTGGCAAAATTTGTCCAATCATAGACTAACTAGGGTCAAAAGATTCGTCTCGACATTTACAGACAAATTATGCAATTAGTTATTTTTTACCTATATTTAATGCTCCATGCATGCGTCCCAAGATTCGATGTGATAGGTGAAAGAGAAAATATTTTGGGAGGTGAAAGGGGCCAATCTTCACATGTTCCTGTTCAGTAAGTGCAGCCGGGGACTGAGACATTGCAGTGCAGGGGAAGCGAGCGACGGCCGTATAGCAGGTACTCCTGGCTGAACAGAAACATGTGAAGAGGCAGCAGCATCACTTTCACTACTCCGGTCAGTCCGAGGTGGTCAAAAGGTGCCCTGAAACCACGGCTAATTCAGTGTCAGTGCTGGCTGGCTGGCGCCTCCGGTCGCTCCAAACGGCGAACGGAAACGGCTGCGGCACGCCTGCACCCCCAGCATGCACTAGGCGTCAAGTACTACTACTAGTAGGAGCTCACCGATTTGAAATTTTCTTTTGTAAGATAATTATAAGCCTGTGTTTAGATTGCAAAAACTTTTTGAAAAATTTCTGTAGCACTTTCGTTGTTATTTGATAAAATTTATCCAACCATGGACTAATTAGGCTCAAAAGATTCGTCTCGACATTTACAGACAAATTGTATAATTAGTTATCTTTTTTACCTATATTTAGGCCCCGTTCGACTGTACTGATAAAGCCGGCTGAAAAACACTGTTGGCTGATTTATTGTGAGAGAAAAATATTGTTCCGACTAAAAAAATAAGCTGAAAAAGACGGATTATAAGCCGGATGAACAGAGCCTTAATGCTCCATGCATTGTCCAAAGATTCGATGTGATGACTCCTCTTTTTGGAAAACTTTTTGGAAACTAAACTAGGGGCCTGTTTAGATACCCAAAAAGAGCCAAAATTTTTTGCATAGTAACTGTCACATCGAATCTTTGGACGTATGCATGGAGCATTAAATGTAGGTAAAAAAAATAACTAATTGCACAATTTGTTTGTAAATGTCGAGATGAATCTTTTGAGCCTAGTTAGTCCATGCTTAGACAAATTTTACCAAATAACAACGAAAAATGAACTTTTCCCCAAAAAATTTCACATCTAAACACGCCCTAGGGCTGAAAGTCTGTCGTTAATCCCAAGGCAGTTCATTCAGCGCTAACTCCAAAACCCAGTTCATTCAGCGCTACTCATCTTCCGTGCGTACGTACGTACGCCTGGCCCACAGACCACTTGCTGAGTCGCAGTTGCAGCAGTCCACAAACAAGCCACAGGAGTCAAGAGCTAGCTAGAAATATAGAATGATAATACTAGTGCTCTGCTTTTTCTTTACCAATTCCTTGCAAGGTGGAGATCTACGATGATCTACCCTAATAGTAGTAGTAGTAAATAGGCTTACTGGTTGCATATATACTACTTTTGTACGTAGTGGACGGATCGGATCCTACTACCAGGATCAACCATCCAATGCAAGTGCGCGCACGTAGTGTAGTGTGCTCTCGCTAATTCTTCGAGAAAACGCCATGTTCTAGTCTAGCTAGTCCACCATCTGTAGTGGCACCATGTACGCCCTCACCGCCTCCCTGGGGACCAAGCATAAGTGACCTTCGAACGACCCTAGTGTGGTAACGATGGCCAAAGACAAAGGGAATGGAACGCGTCAAAAAAGTTTTGGTTCATAGTTTCCTATGGAAGACATACAGACATGCCGTACATTTGCCGTCACGGCACGGATGGAGCCAATCACTATCGCCATTGCCCCGGGATGAGCCAACATATGGCAGCATCTAAATCGGAATATAGATCCATCGGAGTAAAACATACTCCTTCCACTTCAATTTATAGTTCGTTTTAACTTTTTAAATATACAACTGTTTAAAATATATATATATATATATATATATATATATATATATATATAAACATAAACGACCCATAATTTAGCACTGAGGATGGTATTATAAAAGTTCAACTAAAGCTAGCTAGACTTATTATATATGGCAAATCTCTTGTCGTTCTTTCGAACAAAAAAAAGATAGCTAGGTTTAATAACACACTTTTTGGCATTTCTTTTTAAAATGAAATTATATTCTCAAGATAAATTTATATAGAGAGAGAGAAGATGGCAACAACCTTTGATATATACTTTATAGAGAGAAAAAAATGAAATTATGTCCTCAAAGAGTTTAGCAATGGTTTATACAAAAAAAATTGAATAAGACAAATGGTCAAACATGATATCCAAAAGTTAAAAGCGTCATTTATGTTGGAACGGAGGGAGTAGAATAGATAAAGATAACGTGGACCATGGTTTATGTCCTGCCGGAGTTCCACAGTGATATGTCCAATGGCTTTGCAATATATGGAGTACAAACATATTCACTGCACAGCAAGGTCAAAGGTGAGAATTGAGCGTCCGCGCCATTTTTTATTTGTTTTTCTTGGGGGGAAAAAAGGTTGGAGCCCATTGTAGGAGTACTCGTTTATAGACCAGGCCCACGGAACGGAACAGAACAAGGAGAAAAATTGGCAGCCGCCCCGCCCCAATCACATCAATCTCAATTCTCAACGAGTCAGCCAAAGAACTCCTTAAAACCCCCACGCGCACGCCGGAGACGGAGCGATTTCCTCTCTTTCCAATCTCGTGTCCGCCTCTCTCTCTCGCTCCCTTTTCCCTTGCTCTCATGGCCGCCTGGCGCGTCGGCGACCCGGCGGAGTCCACGCGCCTGCGCATCGGCAACGAGATCGCGTGGTCCGAGTTCAGCGGCGTGTACGACCGCGACGACTCCCTCAAGGAGAACACCAACCCCAAGTGCCTCCTCAAGAACCACCCCGGCGCCGGCGCCGGCGGCCACGCAAACAACGCCTCCTCGCAGCGGTTCTCGGGCAACCTCAAGCCGACGGCGGCGCCCATCATCGGCCTCTCGGGGAAGCTCGGCCAGGGCGGCGGGCGGGGGCGGCACCACCCGCCGGCCATGTTCCCCAAGAAGGCCAAGACGGGGGCCGGCGGGCGCGCGCCCAGGGCCGCCGTCCCGGAGCCCGGCTCGCCCAAGGTGTCCTGCATCGGGAAGGTGCTCTCCGATCGCGAGCGCGCGCGCTTCGGCCGCCCGCCGAGGCCGCGCGGGGGTAACGGTGGGGGCGGGTGCTGCGGTGGGTTCGCGTTCTTGATGCGGCGGAACAGGTCCAGGAACACCGTCGAGTGCGTGGACCAGTCCCCGCCGCTGCCGCCCCTGGCCGAGTCGGCCGCCAGGCGGAGGGAGACGAAGGAGGTGGAAGTGGCGGCGCCGGCGCCGGGGCTGGGTGGCATGCGGCGGTTCGCGTCCGGGAGGCGGGCGGCGGAGTGGGCGGCCGAGATGGACGGCGGCGACGGACGCGTGGCGTCATCTGGGCCGTTGTAGCGCGTGCAGGTGCTGGTACAGGTAGGCAGGCCGCCGGCCCGTGTAGGCTGGGTAGTTGGGGCGTGCCTTTCGGTTTGGTTGTTGCTGTGATTTAGTTGACGTGTAGCTGAGCTGTGTACATAGTTCTTGAAATTAGATCTGAAATTGAGATTTGGTTTTGGCAAGCTTTGGTTGCTCTGTTTTTATTTTCTGTGAGTTGGATAGATGATTTTCACTATTTTGTACGTACAAAGGTTGTCAGAATTTTTGTTTTGGATAATTTTGCCGATAACTTTGCTGTGTCTCGCACAAGAAGAAAAACAAGTTTGAATGGCACCCTTTTTTAATCGGATAGCATACTTGTCCAGACTACAATTAAGAACCAACAATCCTTGCAAAAAAGGGGGGCTAAAATAACACCTTATTTTTTGGATCTGTCTATTTGGAACTTGAGTGATCTGACCTATTTGAACACTTAGCAATTTGAGGGGACAAATTACACAAATGAGACAAATAACAAATTCGTGTGATTCAAGCATAATGGTCACACGAGTAATCAAACACTACAAAACACACGAATAAAACTGTGAAAAAAATTAAGTGAAACTAACTATGATTTCACTCTGATTATCCGACACCACCGTGTACCATCAAAGCACCACCATTAATTGGAGCCTAGTGGTCACCAAAACAATCATAAAAAACAAAACAAATGAAAATAACTAAAAAACAAAATTCTCAAACCATTGTAAGAACCAAGAAAAACAAATATAATGAAAAAATACATAAATAAAAAATTGTCTATGAAATGCAAAAACCAAAAATTTTCTGAGGCCATTAGATGAACCAAACAAATCAAATAGAAGCAAAAAAAACAATAACTAAAAGCTAAAAATTCCTATGAATTGCAAAAAAAAACAAATATTTTTGAGGCCATTGTTGCAGAATAACATTCCAAAAGAAAGCATAACAAAGATCGTTCATTTAAAAATACTTGTCAAATCTAGCTTGTTTTTAAACAAAGCTAGTAACATAAATGATACCTATGAGTTACACCTGATCAACAACTGTAAGTGCAATTGAACTCTACTATAACTATAAAATTAATTCATAGTAACAAGATATTAAAACCAAAGTTACCTACAACCAGGAAGCCAATATTTAGGAGTACAGCAGTATCACAGATAACTAAAAACAAAATTCTCAGGCATTTACAAGAACCAAGAAAAGCAAAGAAAATGAACAAATTACAGAAAACAAAAGATTTTCTATGGAATGCAAAAACCAAAAACTTTCTAAGGCCATTAGATGAACAAACAAATCAAAGAAAATGAAGAAATTACAGAAAAAAATTTCTATGAAATGCGAAAACCAAAAAGTTTCTGAGGCCATTAGATGACCAAACAAATCAAATAGAAACAAAATACAAAATCAAAAAGTAGAAAATTTCTATAAATTGCAAAATCACAAATATTTTTGAGGGGATTGATGCAGAAAAACATACCAAAAAACAAAAAATTACAACATAGCAAAGACAGTACAATAAAAATACTTGCCAAGGCTAGCTAACTTTTTTTAAAAAAAATACTAGTTACAACAATTATACCTATGAATTACGCCTGATCAAAAACTATAAGTGCAATTGAACCCTACTGTAACAGGCAATTCGAGGATGGTCCGCCGGCCGAGGTGGTGGCACCGGCAGGATCGTCCGCCGTCCGGCAAGGCCACCCACCTGCAGGAGAAACGTGCGTTGCAGGTTGTTTAGTTTTCAAAAAAAATTGTCTTCTAAAGTAAAAGGACATGTTTACACACATGTATAGAGTACTAAATGTAGAAGGAAAAAACTAATTGTATAGTTCTCAGAGAAATCACGAGATGAATTTTTTAAGCTTAATTAGTCCATGAAAAGCCTTAAGTGCTACAGTAACCCCACATGTGCTAATGACAGATTAATTAGTATCATTAGATTCGTCTCGCAGTTTCCTGACGGGTTCTGTAATTTATTTTTTAGTAGTATCTGAAAACTTCTTCTGATATTCTCCCTATATATCCGATGGGACACCTAAAAATTTTTGCCTCCCCAACTAAACAAGACCTTAATTCAGATGCTGGGTAGAGTAATATTCCTGCAGAAGAACAAACAACGTGGACCACAGATCACTACACTGGAGTAGACTAGACTAGAGCCAGCCCGGAAGAAAAAAAAAGTCCAGCGAACGGCAGGCGTCGAAACGCAACACAGGACGCATGGATGCCGCACGTGAAGAACGGCGCAGATAACGCCAGGGTCAGATCCGTCGGCCAAAAAAACCGTGTGACGTAGAGGAACAAATCACACGGGCAAACGATAGTTTATTTTTTTTTGTAGTTTTTTCTCGATAACAATACGTCCCGAGCATCCGAACGGATGAACGCTCCATTCCGAAATACACAAGTCGTCTGAGCGTCGCTGCCGCCGCCCTCACCCATCCTCTGCATCGTCGCGCTCATGTCCAGCTTGACCTCTACACGTCATGGTCGAGCTCCGTGCGGCGTCGCCTTTTGTATGTGCCGAGATTCGCATTGCCGGCGAGCTCCATGCCACCGAGATCTATGCCACCGGCGAGCTCCACACACCTTCAACGAGCTCTACATGCCGACGAGCATCCGTTCGCCCAAGCAGAAGGCGATGTCGTTATGAAAAACCTATGTTTCGAATGTGTTTCGAGTGTATGTTGCAGGTGCTTCAGGCGCATATTGTAGGTGCACCTCCAACGAGCTCTACGTACCGACGAGCCTCCGTTTGCCCAAGCAGAAGGAGATGTTATGAAAATTCTATATTGCAAGCTTATGTTTTAAATGTTTGAAGTGTTTCGCGTGCATGTTGCAGGTGCTTCAGACGCATGTTGCAGGGTGTTATGTTGCAAGGAGTAGCTCTGGAAGCATATGTTTCAATTGTTTCAAGTGTTTCAAGTGCATGTTGCAGGTGTTGTGTTTACGGATGTTGCAACAATGATATTATACATGTTTCAATAGTAATATGAGCATGTTTGGTAGTACATTGCCGATGTTGCAGCAATAATATTGTATATGTTTAAATAGTAATCCGGGCATGTGTTCATTCACCGATGTAGCGGTGGGCCCCAAGGGCGTCCCTACGGAAGCCAACATCCTCTGCGCGCGGCCATTGCCGCCCTCCCCTCCTGTTCTCTGCGCCATCGCCACATCCCATCCTGCCCGCAGCGCGTCATCACCCAGCTCCCTGCAACGCCACCTTCTCCACGCTGCAGAGCTCCACATCGCTGACGAGCTCCACTTTGCCGCCGAAATCCGCGCCAGGACGCTTTGTCCTGAAACACGCGTGCTCCTGTCATCTGCGCACTGTTGCTGCGTGCCCCCACCCATCCTTTGCGTCGTCGCCGACCCTAAGGGAAACTAGAGCAGCCTTGAGGCGTCTGGACACGGGCATCCGTCTGGGCGTTTGGGCGCTAGTCGTTTTTTTCAATCGGATAGCATATTTGTCGAGAGGCCACAAGAAGAAACAATCTTACCATAGGATACGTTTTGTTGGTGGTAATTGATTGAAGGAGTCCTAATGGCTTTATCTGCCAAAGAAAAGCTAAATGGCAGCATGTATTAGGGCTTGACTAGGCATGTACACAAAAGCGGACTTTAGTAACAACGTGCCTTAGGGCTTGACCAAGGTAAGAATATGTACATAATGAACTTTTTAGTTACGACCACGATGAATTTGTTGCATTCTATTGTTAAAATTGGCATAGACACAAATAGAGAGTGGTTAATAATCACACAAAAAAAGGAAGGTAGACTTGGATTCCTAGCTCTTGCTAGTTCTCTTGTGAGTCTTGGACACATTCTAGATTGCTCTGGAAAAGCTAAAAGGTGGATTCCATCTAGACAAGGAAGGTGTGAGCCATCCATTCTTCCATTGCAGGCAATGTTAACACTATGTGTGTGAACAACTAGTTCAGTATTTCAGCCTTTCTGCCTCTCCGAGTCAGAAGGGTTCTACTTTTCCACCATAGCACTCCCTCTAGTAATGGTTTCCAGTACTACACAAATGATTTTAGGAGACAATGCCCAAATATTAACTGAGGCGGGCACAAAATCCAACTGCCTCCTAAAATCCTAGGCTATTAACGAAGGCGGTCATTTTTATTTACCGAGGCGATCATGTTTGCCCGCCTCATAAAATTAATTTACAAAGGCGGTCAAAATCCAACCGCCTTCTAAAATTGATTTATGGAGGCGGCCGCCTTAAGACCACCGTCTCCATAAATCCATTTTCGAAGGCGGTTGTCTAAAGCTGCCCGCCTCCATAAATCTATTTTCGGAGGCTAGCACGCTATAAAGCCTGCCTCGGAAAAAGGCCGAGGCCCAACAGGCCCAGGCGCGACCCGATAGCCGTCTTCATATAAATAGAGGAAGTTAGGGTTTCTTCCTTCAGTCACTCTCTCTTCCTTTCCCTCTCCCTCAGCCGAGAGCGGCGCTCTCCCTCTGACTCCTTCGCGCCCCTCCCCCGCTCCCTGTCTCCCTCAGCGCCTCCATCACCTCCCCCTCTCCCCCATGGCAGCACCCACCCGACATCCACCCCTATGGCGGCTCTTCCCTCTCCCCCACAGCTGGCGTAGGCCGCCCTCTCCTCTCCATCTCCCCCACGGAGTTCGACTGGTGGCGCATCCTTCTCCCTCGAGCTTGTCCGGCACACGGGGAGGCCGGATCCAGCCCTGACACAGGCGGATCTGGCGGTCGCAGGTTCCACCTCGGCGGATCCAGCCCCGGCGCGGGCGGATCTAGTGGTAGCGGGCTCCACCACAACGGATCCGGCCCCGGCGCCAGCGGATCTGGCCTTGGCGTGGGCAGATCTAGCACCGGCATATCTGGCCCCGGCGCGGGTGCATCCGGTGGTGGCAGGCTCCACCACGGCGTGCAGAGGCGGTGGCAGGGCGTATGGTGGCGGTGGAGGTGTGCACACCACGGTGGAAGGTGGCGGGACGCGTTGCATGGACAGCAGCGCGCCCGCAGCGAGGAAGGCAGCGGCGGATCCAGGCTGCTGGCGGTCAGATCTGGTACAGGGCAGCCAGATTTGGCTCGAAGCGTGGCAGAGTGGACACAACGGTGGCAGGCTCGGAGCGCAGCCAGATGGGCTCGATGCCAGGCCTTAGATGGGCTCGCGTCTGGGCTCTTCTTTTTTTTAAATTTTTTTTAATTGATTAACCGAGGCGAGCAAAGCAACCGCCTCGGTTAATCAGTATTAACCATGACCTTTGATTGGAGAAGGTTGCTTTGCCTGCCTCTGTAAATCATTTTTGACCGCCTCCAAAAAGATTTCTATAGTAGTGTTTGTTATTTTGTTAGACCAAGCGCTTGGTGCTCCTATAGACCACTTTGACACTTTGTGAAGACACTAGTTGAGTCTATTGGACATTCAGTGAAGATATGGAGCTTGGGACTACCATACACGTTGGAGCAATTGGGGTGCTCTTAGATCTAGAGTGGTTTCATCTCCGTGGATCTTCTTTTGATACCTCTCGTGCAACATCTTGTCTACGAAGAAAAGGTGTATGGGGAAGGCTTTCTCCTAGAAAGAGGGTTTCTCCCAAAGAAGCTTGAAGGAAGAACATAGGACGAAGGACTGGACATGGCGTACCTTTGTTGGACTATAAGGGCACATTGGAGGAATCTATCCATTGCTGCTTAACGTCTTGGGGTTTGGTGGTCTGACAATGATTATCTGTTGTGCAGTAGTGACCACATGTCCACTCTTTCGATATTGGGGTTTGGTGGTCCCTTCTTCTCTCTGGCGACAACGGGGATGTAGGTGGCTTTGGTGTTTACATGGTGAGATCAGTGAGGTGGTGGCATCAATTTCTCTTTGGAACAACATCCTCCAGGCGCTTTTGCACCTTAACGCGTCACCAATGACGTAGTCAGGCAGAAGTTATGTGGATCTGGAGTCTCAGTTTTTGCTAGCCTATTCATAGGAGTCTAGAGTTGTTCCGTGCCAAGGGAAGTGACAATTTCTCTCCTCCCTTCAATTTATGTAACTGGTTTTAGACCATCCGCACTAGCGGCCTGCATCGGCTCCTGCAGGACACTTTTACCTAAAAAGTGCTGTAGCGGGTCCTGCAAAGGTCCCGGTAAAACAGCACCATCCGCTATTTGTGGAGGAATAGAGGAGGTACGCTAAACCAGAGGCAGCAGCGACGCGCGCATGCACGCGCATGCGGGAGGTTCCAGTGGCGGCCCCCACTGCTTTAACCAACAAAAAAAAGTTATAACTCGCAAATCAAAGAACTAAATTAAATTCTAATTGTACCATTAAATTCGTTTCAATAAATACTTCAAAACAAGATGTCACATGGATATATTTAGATAAAGTGATAAGTGGACCCCACAGCGGATAGATAATGATATAGAGGATGGATGGATGCGGGAGAATTGAATATAGAGGAGAGAATCTTGATAATTAGAATGTATAGAGGATGAATATAAAGGTCCATAAGTGCAGATAGTCTTAGGAGCTTCTACCATCTTTTGTGGCCGCACTAGAAATCTAGCATTCGTTATATGGGGTGGAACCCCAGCCAATTCTCTTCTAATCACTACTGCACAACCCGCTTTTAGTCCCGGTTGCAAACGACCTTTAGTCCCGGCTGTCGAGCCGGGACTAAGCGGTCAGGACTAAATGTCCGACCTTTAGTCCCGGCTCAGCGGCCCGGGACTAAAGGGGTCGCCAGAGGTTGACGTGGCGCAGCCCCTTTTAGTCCCGGTTGGTATTACCAACCGAGACTAAAGGGTTTTTTCCTTTTTCTTTTTCCTTTTCAATTCATTATTAATTTTGGTTTTCAATTATATATTGTCGGGTACCTAAAACTAGGGGTACCCACAATCAACGATTAAGAAAAATAAAACTCTACCCGCAAACAAGACGAGCCAAAATAAACGGACGAAACACCTCGACTGCGTTCCGACTCGTACGAGGCTCGCTCGACGGAACGCCTCGACTACGTTCCGACTCGTACGAGGCACCCTCGACAGGACGCCTCGACCGCGTTCTGACTCGCACGAGGCACGCTCAACAAGGCATCTCGACTATCGGGAAATTTCTGACTCGCGCGACCCCGAGTCTGACCGCTCGACCCACCTTGTTCACCAACTCCGAAACAAAAATCAGAGCCTTCAATGCAACCACCTACTACTTCCTACCGTCATGGCTACAACAGTTACCGACGTGGAAGCAGTACCGGTGTCAAATCTTACTTTTTACTGTCCATCCCGGGATGGAAGGTGAAGATCTGTCACTATACGCACCATGTCATGCACTATTTTGCCACCGATCACCCTCGAGGGAGGATACGACAAGAACCGCACCCCATGATCTCGGAGATTCGGCCTTATCCACCCGTCCTTGACCCGTCCTCGACCTGGCCTCGACCCAGCCTCGACTTACCATCGGTCAGCAGGGAGAAAAGGCCGACGTGGCACAGGACTCGATGTCTTTTCACCGTCTCGTCCTCTACGTCACCATGGTGTCCAGGGATGCCCGACCATTCCAGGGGCACGTCGCTATAGCCACCTCCACAGGGATCGACAAAGCTTCACTTCAAAGGCACCCCGACGTCCATGCCTCCTCTTACCCTATAAAAGGGCAGGCAGGGCTCTACAAGGGGGGAGAAAAAATGAACAACGAGAAACCAGTCTCCATCCCACCAAAGAAGATCAGCATCTTAAGCAATCTCCTTTGTACTCTCATTTTGTCTTTGAGACCTGGGTTCGGTTTCCTCTCTCATAGCTTGTAACCCCTACGCAAGCACTTAGGTGCAAGGAAATATAACACTCTCCCCTCCCCGCTGGACGTAGGGCCTTCTTTTGTCCGAACCAGGATAAACCTCCGTATATCCTCCTTGCATCACCATCCAGATTAGAGACACACAACATTTGATTCACTCGTTGGCTTAGGACCCCCGCGGGACTGAACGCCAACATATATGTTTTCCAATTTATTCTTCGCTGCTATTATCCGTATACGTTGCACCTATCAGAGCGCGTTATTATTGCACACAAATAAAGTACGAAACTATATATATATATATATATATATATATATATATATATATATATATATATATATGTGTGTGTGTGTGTGTGTGTAGTTTCATATATTATATTATAGAGCTATACATATATGTACATACACATTACATTTACAATAATAACAAGTAATCAAGTGTTCGGTCGCCGGTTAATGGTTACACAAATGTTTACCCGCCACTCAAAGCTCATACAAGTGTTCATCCTTGTTTAGACTCTTCAATCCCAACCTAGGGTTGTGGTGGAACTCACCGTATTTCGGGATGACATGATTGTTGATGAAACCTGCGATCGTCTCCTGGATTGTGAAGAGTATTGTGTGCTCGAACACTTGTTTTTTGAATTCTCACTCCTTCCATTTGCATTAATTAAAGAAAAAGATATTAATATACATAAGATTTATTTAGTTTCAACAAATAAATAAGATATGAATTTACTGTATACACATGTTACTTACTTTTAGGATCTCTTTAGCAGGTGTAAATTTGCTACACCGCATGTACTCGCAAACATAGTATCCATATAAATTGGTTCCGTATGGCTGTCTAGGCACCCACTTATGTAAAATAGGAGCGGGAAGCAGTGCTTTCAGATCCGTATGATATCTTTGTTTTAACCAAGCCCAAGCCCTGCCCAATAAATCGGTCGTTGATTAGGTATAGCATAGTAAAGTAAAAGCGCAGACATTGATATTTAAAGAACGATAGAACTTACTCCTGTATCTTGTCTATCATGTCTTGGTACGTTTCTAGCTCTTTTCTCATTGAGTCCCACACACATATACATTGGTCCTTGATCTTAATCTCAATGAGTATCCAGTGATCTCTGCATTTGTTTATAGAGTCAACTTATATATATATATATATATATATATATATATATATATATATATATATATATATATATATATATATATATATATATATATATATACTGGATTGACTAAGACATGATATAACACAATACTTTACCCCATATTGTAAGGGAAGAGTATCAACTCCTTATGCCTTTGGTTATAAAAAAACCTCCGGAGGTTTTTCTCCATTTCCTTGATCTTCAGATTGAATGGATCTTTAGTCTTTGTGTCCTTGTACATGACATACGGATCGATAAAACCAATTCGATCGTCTTGTTTCAATCTGAGTTCTCTCATCATGTGTCTGCACATCATGAGCATAGTTATTTATGAATACGTACATATGCTAGAGTGAGATTATTGATTAAAAGGAAGAATCACTTACAGACAGTAGCAGCTTATGAGAGATTTGTCGAGAGCATCCATATAGAGAAGCTGGTGTAGTTCACTAAACTATACCCAGATGACGTCATCTCCACGGAAGTAGTGACGGTCTCTGACTTGGACGTCCAGATATTGTTCAATTTGATGTTGTGCACAGAATCTCAAGTAATACTCATGCAGCTTGTACATTTATGTACCAAGATTTTTTACCTTTGCAGGGTCACATAGACTCCTGCCATATACGTACTTCCTCCGTCATTCATCAACAACTTTGGACTCTTTACCAGTTGTCGGTTCCTCCCGACCGAGAAGTTCTTCTAAGGAAAGCCCAGTCACATTCATCCACTTGGCGAGTTCATCTAAGTCCACATCGTCAGGTACTGACATTTGCATCAAGTTCATGTTGGAACCATATTGATTCTCAACCACTAGTGGCTGCACTGATTGCTGCGCTTGTTGCCGAACTGTGCAACATCTCTCCCGACCGCCTTCTCTTTCCTTTTGTCCCCCTTGATTTTCTTTTTGATAGTACACTCAAAGTCTGATAGTGGCGGCGCTATTTTTTTACTAGCAACACGCTTCTCGTCTTGCATAGACTGCATCACTTGACGTAGCTTTCCATGAGGATACAATAGGTATGGCTTCTCTTGCTTTGCTCGTGCGTCAGCTTTGGTCTTTTTGAAGAACGCTTTCACTTCTGCCTTGACTGAAGCATTAAGTTCTTCATCAGTCTTCTCGTATGAAAGCTTGGTCGTCTTCGGGATCTTCATGACCACAACTTGTTTCTTCAGTGGAGGTGGTGGGACCGATCTCTGTGGGTGAGTGGGCCTCTTGTTCCTCGATGGACCAGCCGGTGCCGATGAGGCAGCCGTTGTCGGCATTGGCAGAGGCGGCGGCGGCGCGGTTGGAGCTTGCTGTTGTGGAGGAGATTGGGCCGTTGGCGGTGTTAGAGTCCATCGTGGAGGAGATACGGTCGGCGGTGGGGATGCAGGCGGCGGCGGCGCGGTTGGAGCTTGTTGTTGTGGAGGAGATTGGGCCGCTGGCGGCGTTGGAGTCCATCGTCGTGGAGGAGATACGGCCAGCGGAGGGGATGCAGCCTTGTCTTGTATGAAATCATCATCGTCGTCGTGTCCCACGGCACTGTGGTCATGTGGTGAATGGATAGACGGACTTGGGGAGGTCCTGGATTTGAAAAATAAATAAATAAGGTATATACATGAGTGAACCATAATTAGATACAGTACATAATTATTGAAAAGCAATTGAGTTCACAATCATCCACACCTAGGGTTCGGTTGTGGTGGTGGCACCCCAAGAATAATGATGTACCATTTCTTCCAACATATGAATGTCTTCTCCACTTCACCTAGGGTCTTCTCCCCATCACCACCTTCGATATCTAGAGCCACATTTTTCATGGCCTTTAACCACTCTATCCACCGAGAGACTAGCATATCCGGGTGGTATTGTGACCGAGTGGATCCTTGGTGTCTTGGTGGGGTCAATAGGAGATACAACACTGGTAGCCACCTTGACTATGGCATTCCCCTCTAGAATATGAAGCTCACAAGACGTCAACGGAGCGGTGACATCATCCACCGGGAAGCGCATCCCTGCGTCATCATCTTGCCTCACAGGCACCTCCGTAGAAGCACAACTGCTTTTCAACTGAGCTGAGCCGAGCCTGATTTTGGCGGCCGACTGTGACAAGCTCTGGAGGCGGGAACTTACAACTTCTTCCATGGCCTTTCTGATTTGCTCATTCATAGTGGCCTTAAGTGCTTCCTCCCGCTCTAGCGCCTTACGAGCCACTTCACTGGTCTTCATAACATCCTCCTCCAACTTGCGTAGCCGTTCCTTGTCCTCTTCCTTCTTTCTCTGGCGGCTTCTATAAGTTTCTCTGTCCTAAGGGAATGCATGCTCCCACGACACGGAGCCATAGCCTCTCGTCCGTCCACCGTGCTTAGGGTTCCCCAGGGCGTATGTCAGCTCATCTTTATCTCTATTCGGCTGCCACTCTCCACTTTGAGCGACGGAGCGGGCTTGATGAAATCTTTCTGCTACAGCTTGGATGCGTTCCCCAGATGAAATCTTTCTGCTACAGCTTGGATGCGTTCCCCATACACAACCTTTCCAGTCTCTAGGTCCAGGCGGCCTCCGTGAGTGAAAAACTAGTGCTTGGCGTGCTCAGGTCAGTCGAGGGATTCTGGCACCAACCCCCTGTCAATTAGCTCTTGCTCGGCTTTTTCTCACTTAGAAATGGCAGTAGGGTAGCCACCTGATCCCATCGTACGGTGGTAGGTCTTGTGTCGGGCATTCTCTTAGTTCCTTCTCGCCCATTGCTGACCCTCTTCCGATGTCTTAAACTGTACAAACTCATCCCAAAATGGCCGCAGCTTGACAAATTGCTTACCGTTGAAATCCAGAGTCTTGTTCTTCTTAATATAGTCGTTATATAGATTCTTCTTAAAGCACTGGAATTATGTGGCCATCTTCTTCATAGACCAATTCCGAACTCTTTCCTTTAACTGTTCATCGTTTGTGTCTAGCGTGAAATGTTGCAACACGTCACCCAAACTAGTCCTTGTCACGGTCGGAGACATAACTGGTTTCTGGATGTTGCTTATTTTTCTTCCATTCACGAACATTGATCGGGATCCTATCCCGGGCAAGGTACCCTAAGTGGTTGACAAAGGCCCTTGCATGGGGTCCACGTGGCTGGCTTGTTCTCTCGTCGAAATCCGTGATAACTAACCGGCCCTCCATCGGCTTCTTCGGCCCTCGTTCTTTTCTGCTAGTCCCCGTGGTTGTCGTCGAGCCAGAGGGCTATGTAGACAGAAACAAGACAATTAATAAAGAATTTTTTTTTGAATTTCATGTATATAAACATAGGAGGCTGCATATATTACAGACCTGGCCAATATTGTCTTGGTCATTCGGGTCGACCAAATACTAAGAACCGTCATCGATGCCCTCAGGGTTCTTATCGCCTTCACGATCGTCATAACGAACTTCTTCAGCGCTACCGCGGATCATGTTCAACAATATTTCTTCATCTTCTCTCGGGTTGGCCATTTCTATAATATCTCTTAGGGTTTAGGGTTTAGGGTTTAGGGTATGTCATTTGATTATGAATATCATTTGCTAACAAATATACCACTAATTTATACCACTAATTGTACCACTAATTATAGCACTAATTTAAATAATATATTCATTCTAGCTAGATAAATAGATCCATCTCTAGATATACCTGTATTTTGAAGCCGGTGAGACGGCGGAGAGACAACGGCGGAGAGACGGCGGTCGGTGTAGAGACAATAGGGACTTCGGTGACGGCGGTAGAGAGACATCGATCTGGAAGGAGGAAGAAAGAGGGAACAAATGTATTATAAGAGTGTGTATTAATACATATGAAATATTATATCACATTATAAGTGTGTGTGTGTGTTAAGTGTGTTAATGTGTGTGTGTCTATATTTATAGCGGGGGCCGGAGGAGTGGGGGCGCCGTGGCGCGCCGTGGCGGGCTAGCGCAGGAGCAGTCGGGGCGCCGTGGCGCGCCGGGGCCGGAGAAGATGAGGAGGGAGGTAGCGGCGCGCTCGAGACGACGATGGCGAGGACGTACGGCGGCAGCGGTACGGTGCTCGGTACGGTACACACAAACAATTATTACATCAATTATATACTGATGAAATATATATACACATTTATAATATATATACACATTTAGAATATTACATTTATAATATATATACACATTTTCAAGTTTTTTTTCCTTTTTTTACATCAATTATATACTAATGAAATATTATTTGTGTGTTAGTATGCATCAATTATACATATATTAATTAACATATATATACACATTTTTTTATTATTTAATTTCATTTATATTTCATTACATTTTTATATTTCATTTGTATCTAATTTTTCATTTTTTTTCTTTCTCGGTTTCCCTAAGGGGAAAAGGGGCAGCGCGTGGGGGCCGGGCCGGCGCGCGCGCACGCCGCCACCACGCGCGGGCGGCGCGGCTGCCGGGCCGCCGGCCGAGGGACGGGGCGAGGCACGCGCGGTGGCCGCACCGGAGTCGTGCCGGGGGGCGAGCCGGGGCACGCGCGCTGCCGGCGGCCGCGGGATCGACGAGGAAGCTAGCCGCGCGCGCGGCCGGCGCGGCAGCTGGAGGCGCGCTGGTGGTCGGGAAACAGTGGCGCCAGGGGTCGGGGGCGCCCCCGGGGTCGAGAGGAGGAGGCGGCGGGGCCGGAGGAGGAGGAGGCGGGCCGCGCCGGCCGGTGGCCGCGCGCGCACGCGAGGGCCGCAGCCGGAGAGTGTTGGGGAGAGCGCGGCGCGACGTACGGCGGCGCGAAGAAGAGGCAACGACGGCGCGACGGTGCTCCGCGATGGCAGTCGACGACAAAGCGCGAAGACGACGGCGGTGCGAAGATGACGGCGATGACGACGCGAGCACTGCACGGGTGTTAGGTTTTTTTGGAGCGGCGGCGAGATCGGGCTGAGGAGGAAGAAGAGGCGCGACCTTTTATAGCGGAGGGCACCTTTAGTCCCGGTCCTGGCCACGGCCCGGGACTAAAGACCTTTTAGTCCCGGTTCGTGGCTGGAACCGGGACTAAAGGTCTAACCTTTAGTTTCGGTTCGTGGCTGGAATCGGGACTAAAAGGTCTTTAGTCCCGGGCCATAGTGAATTTAATACTTGTCATAAATTTTTCTTTCTTCTTCTAAAATACATAGTGAATTTAATACTTGTCATAAATTTTTCAAAAAATACACATTAATTTTGTTTAGATATATTGTGCATTACAAAAATTCTAAAAACAATTTATTCTCAAATATTTTATATTATTCAACAAAAATGTTATTTATAATGAATATTGTGTTAATACAAAAATATAATGGACAATTTAAATATAAAAAATTATTGGCTTTTGACATAAACTTTTTTTTGGGTCGTTTGGACGGTAAACTTTTGTTTCTTCAATAATAATTATACAAATGCACGACATTGATGGTCTAAATTTCAAATTTTAAAATTTTCAGAGTTGCACGCCGAATTTTGAAACTTTGGATGGCCTCAAATGGAAAACTCATAAATACAAAGTTTGTTGCACTCATCAAGACCTACATTTGGTCTAATGGTCAACTTTTCATTTGTAAAAGTTTGAACCACTCAATTTTGAATTTTGAAAGAATTCATAGCCAAACGCCGGTTTTCGGAACCCTGTGTGGTCTCGACTGGAAAAGTCATGATTACCAATATTGTTCCACTAATCAAGATCTACATTTCATATATTGACCATTTTTACACTTGACAAAGTGTTGGTAAAGTGTAGTTGAAAATCCACAATTCCCACATATAGTTTCATATAGTTTATGTGAGATTCAAGATTTGGTGAGTATTGTTTACTTAAACTTTTTCAAATAGAAAAATGGTCTATATAAAAAGTTTGGATCTTGATGAGCTCTAACAACTTAGTATTCAAAAGATTTTCCTTTCAAGTCATTTAGTCTGTCATTTGACCAAGTTTGACCAAAACTCGTCTATGATTTTGACAACATGTGCCTAGGACTTGATAAAATTTATCCAGATAAAAATATGGTACATGTATCAAATGTAGATCTTGATGATCTCTAACAACTTGGTATTCAAAAGTTTTCTATTTGAAGTCCTCAAATAGGTCATTTGACCAAGTTTGACCAAAGTCAAAATATTGGTTTTTAGAAACACACACTTTGACCGAACCCTGGATGGCCTCAAATGGAAAACTCATGAATACAAAGTTTGTTCCACTCATCAATACCTATATTTGGTCTAATGGTCAACTTTTTATTTGCAAAAGTTTGAACCACTCAATTTTGAATTTTGAAAGAATTCATAGCCAAACGCTAGTTTTTGGAACCCTGGGTGGTCTCGACTGGAAAAGTCATGAATACCAATATTGTTCCACTAATCAAGATCTACATTTCATATATAGATCATTTTTGCATTTGATAAAGTGTTGGCAAAGTGTAGTTGAAAATCCATAATTCCCACATATAGTTTCATATAGTTTGTGTGAGATTCAAGATTTGGTGAGTATTGTTTGCTTAAACTTTCTCAAATAGAAAAATGGTCTATATAAAAAGTTTGGATCTTGGTGAGCTCTAACAACTTGGTATTATATTACACAAGATTTGGTGAGTACTAAAAGTTTGAACCACTCAAATTTGAATTTTCAACACATAAAGTTACAATTATATTACACAACATGTCAAATACACATTACTAATTTGTTATCACTAGCTATATCAAGCGGGTACAATGGAAAACTTCTTCTTGATGTAATGCCCTTGGTTATGATCATTTCGTAACCATGGAGTGTCCTCACCAGCGAGTAGGATGCTTGGGTCTTTGGCGACATAGAAGGGTGGGATTCGTTCATCCTTTTCATAATCCTCTGATATGTCTGACTTGTCTTCAATTCCCATGATGTTTCTTTTCCCTGTAAGAACTATGTGGCATTTTGGCTCGTTGGTTGATTTCTCATCGTGTTTCCCTCTCTTAGGTTTTGTAGACATGTCTTTCATATAGAACACCTGATTCACATCAACAGCAAGGATGAATGGATCATTTCTATACCCAGTATTATTGAAGGTCCACTATTGTCATTCCATACTCCTTATCGACTGATACCCCTCCTCCGGTCATCTTCACCCATTGGCATCAGAATAGAGGGACTTTAAAATTATGTGCATAGTCTAGTTCTGAAATCTCCTCTATGCGACCATAATATGTGTGTATGTTCCCATTCGGTTCCGTGGCATCCACGCGGACACCACTGTTTTGGTTGGTACTCTTTTTATCTTGGGATACGGTGTAAAATGTATTTCCATTTATCTCATACCCTTTGTATGTGAGGACATGCCACGATGGTTGCCTAGCCAACAAATACAGTTCATCTCCAATAGTTTTATCACCCTAACATTTTTTCACAACCAATCACCGAATGTTTCCATGTGATGATGCGTAATTCAAGCCTCATTCCTCCTAGGATTCTCAGATCGTACAAAATCCATATGTTTCTCAACATATGGTTCCACCACAGTGGAGTTTCGAAGAACTGTGTAGTGCGCTTTATTGAAAGAATCAACACCCTGGCTGATATATGTTTTCTTTCCTAGTGTACCCTTTCCACCAAGTCTCCCCTCATACCATGATTCAGAAAGACCAATCGGGTCAAGGTCAGGAATGAAGTCCACACAGAACTCAATGACCTCCTCTGTCCCGTATCCCTTGGCGATGCTTCCTTCTGGCCGACCCCGCTGGTGAACATATTTTTTCAGTACACCCATAAATCTCTCTAGGGAAAACATGTTGTGTAGGAACATAGGACCCAGAATATTAATTTCTTTCACTAGATGAACTAAGAGATGTGTCATGATATCAAAGAAGGATGGAGGGAACACCAACTCAAAGCTGACAAGATATTGAACCACATCATTCTGTAGAATAGCTAGATCCAAAGGATTGATTGCCTTCTGAGAAATTGCATTGAGGAATGCACACAACTTCACAGTGCCCAGACGTACATGTGGAGGTAGAATTCCTCTTAAGGCAACCGGAAGCAGTTGCGTCATAATCACGTGGCAGTCGTGCGATTTTAAGTTTACAAATTTCTTCTCCGGCACATTTATTATATGCTTTATATTGGAGGAGAACCCAGATGGGACCTTAATGCTGCTTAGGCACTCAAACATGCTTTCCTTCTTTTCATTGCTAAGAGTGTAGCTAGCAGGTCTTAAGTAATGGCGTCCATCATCTGTCTTCTCTGGATGCAGGTTATCTCGTTCTTTCATGCGCTGCAAGTCCTCTCGTGCCTCAAGGGTATCCTTAGGCTTTCCAAACACACCTATAAATCCTAGGAGATTAACACAAAGATTCTTTATCAGGTGCATCACATCGATCGAGTGGTGGACCTCAAGGTCTTTCCAATATGGTAGCTCCCAAAATATTGACTTCTTTTTTCACATTAGGGTGCGCCCCAAAGCGTCTTTCGGAACAGGTTCACTGCCTTGTACCTTTCCAAACACTACTTTCAAATCCTTGACCATCTTGAATACCTCCACCCCATCTCTGTTGCTGGGCTTGGACCGGTGTTCTGCCGTACCTTTAAAATGTTTGCCTTTCTTTCTCAACTGATGGTTCTTAGCAAGAAATCGACGATAGCCAAGGTACACGACCTTTTGACATTTTTTTCAAATAGACAGCCTCAAGGTCACCAAAATAATGAGTGCATGCATTATATCCCTTGTTTGTCTATCCTGAAAGATTACTTAGAGCTGGCCAATCATTGATTGTCATGAACAACAATGCTCGCAGGTTGAATTCTTCCTGTTTGTACTCATCCCACACACGCACACCTGGTTTGCTCCATAGAAGCAGGAGTTCCTCAACTAATGGCATTAGGTAGACATTGATGTCGTTGCCAGGTTGCTTCGGGCCTTGGATGAGCACCGACATCATAATGAACTTTCGCTTCATGCATAACCATGGAGGAATGTTATGGATACATAGAGTAACGGGCCAAGTGCTATGACTAGAGTTCTAGTCCCCAAAAGGATTAAATCCATCCGTACTCAATGCGAACCTTAGGTTTCTTGCGTCGTCTGCAAAGTCTGGGAATTCTCTATCTATTTCTCTCCACTGGGACCCATCTGCAGGGTGTCTCAACATGTTGTCCACCTTACGGTCTTCTTTGTGCGATCGCAACTACTTTATGTGGTCCTTGTTTCTGAACAGTCGTTTTAGGTGTGGTATTATTGGAGCATACCACATAACCTTAGCAGGGATTCTCTTCTTCAGAAACATCACCAGGGTCATCTCGCAAGATCTTGTACTGTGACGCATGGCAAACAGGGCATTCATCTAAATTCTCGTGCTCGCCACGGTACAGGATGCAGTCATTAGGACATGCATATATCTTCTCGATTTGTAATCCTAAAGGACATACGATCTTTTTGCTTCGTACGTAGTGGTGGGCAATTCATTAGGCTTCGGAAGCATCTTTTTTTAGATCTTCAGTAATTTTCCAAATGCCTTGTCAGATATACCATTCTCTGCCTTCCACTGTAATAACTTCAGTGTCGTGCCTAGCTTTTTCTGCCTATCTTCGGCCGACGGGTAGAGTAACTTCTTGTGATCCTCTAGCATTTGGTCAAACTTAGCCTTCTCCTTTTCACTTTCGCAATCTCTCTGTACGTCGCGAATGACATCACCAAGAACATCGTCATCTTCAGCGATACTGTTTTCTGCATCCATCTCTTCTTCACCTTCCTCCATCGCGAAGTCACAGTATTGAGCAAAAACATCATCAGGGTCCGCTTGTTCTTCTTCACCTTCTTCCATCATAACCCCGGTCTCTCCGTGCTTGGTCCAACAAATATAGTTTGGCATGAAACCTAACTTGAACAAGTGCAAGTGAATATCTCTTGAGCTACAAAATTCTTTTAAATTCATACACACGGCACATGGGCAGCACATAAAACCATCCCGCTTGTTTTCCTCTGCCACTCTGCAGAATTCTCGCACGCCCTCAATGAACTCGTTGGAGCGGCGATCGGCATTGTACATCCAATGGCGTGTCATTATCTGCATTATATGACATCACATAATTAAAAGCCCAGCATGAGAAAAAAGCGCGGCACAACCTTGTCTAATTGAGTTCAAAATTTTATAAGTGGTTCATCATTTCATAAAATTAATTTCTGAACGTTAATATAAGCATAGCAAAATCATGAAATTTACATTTTTTTATTAAAAGATGTAGTTTTATATCTAAATAAAATTAATTTGAAAAATTTTTAAAGTTAAAATTAATTTGTTTCAAAATTACAAAGAATCAACATTATTTAATATTTTAAAATGAGAACATGAACAAATTAAAGTAAAAAGTATCCTAAAAAGTCTATAATAGAACTAACCATTATCTGTGTATACTACTTTCTAGGTACTATAATTAGCATCATTCATAAAAATTCAAACATGAAAAGTGATTGGAGCTAGCAACATAAAATAAAATAGCTATATACAACATGGATTTACATATGGTACTGCTAAAACATAGAAGGATGAAGCTAGCAACCTTTCAAATAAATCGACGACGGCGTAGAAGCGTTGAAGTGGATTGATCGCCGGAGATGAGAGCAAGAACAAGCAAGAATAATGGAAGAACAAGCAACAATAACATGAACAAGGAGCTCGGGCTCAGGCAGGGAGGAAGGAGAGGGATGTTCAATTTATAGGGGGAGGTTTTAATCCCGGTTGGTGTTACCAACCGGGACTAAATCCCTTCCTGTAGTCCTGGTCGGTGTCACGGACCGGGACAAAATCTTTAGTCCCGGTCGGTGGCACCAACTGGAACTAAAGGTAGGGCTTTAGTCCCGGTTGGTGTTACCAATTGGGACTAAAGGTCCCTCCCGACAGCGCCTGACAACAGAGCCGTTGGCGAGAGACTTTTAGTCCCGGTTGGTAACACAAACCGGGACTAAAGCTCTATTTAGTTCCGGGCGCCAAAATCGTCGAGACTAAAGGCATTTTGAGCGATCGGCAAAAGGTCAGTTATGTAGTAGTGAATAGTCTCAAGATCTTGTTATGAGCGGCGAGTGGCTTCTGCGGTCATCAAAGGTAGGGAAAAATTTGTATGTACTACCTCTACGGTGTGTTTTTCAATCTCTAGCAAGGAGCATTTTTTAAGGAGGAAGATGATCTTAAAGGGCCTCTTTGTACTTTTATTTTTTTTATTGGTCATTGTTTGTCAAAGTATATCTTGTTTTACTATCAGATTTGAGATACTTTTTTAGTGTCTGATCTCCTTTTTGTAGAAAATAAATAAATATTCAAATTAAACGGCTCATGCACACAACCACTTGAGTTGCACGCAACCACTTGCATTGGTCATGTACATCTCCATGGACGTACCATGGGTAGCGTTTCATCATGCAAACTGAGATGTAGACTAGACATAATACATTGATGTGTTACAAATGAAATTAAATCAAACCTATTCAGCACTACTGTCACAAATATTACACCGCCAATATATAGGCAATGAGCAACCGTGCACATATATATCTATTTACTTTACTTCACATGAACGATAGATAGATCTCTAGTACATTACATCTGGAAGGAGATGGTGCTGTTGGACGGGTTGTAGAACTGGACTTTCCTGCCGTTGAGCGGCTGCGTGGGGCGGTTGTCGCTCCCGGGCAGCGGCGCCTTGAGCAGCTCCAGCTGCTCCTTGCTGATCTGCCTCACCTTCCCCAGGACGCTCCAGATGACGTTCTCGGTGCAGGGCGGCACGGTGAGGGAGCCCGTGTACCGGAAGTAGCTGCCCGTGCGCTTCTGCAGCGAGCGCAGGTGGATGAGCCCCACCTCCACGTGCGACTCCTCCTCGCCGAAGCTGCACCGGTCGTTGGCCATCTCGCCCAGCTGCCGCTTCAGCTGCATATGCATCAATGTTCGTGTTCGTCATCCATGGAGGTGAAATTCATGTGTGTGTGTGTGTGTGTCCTAGGCTCCTAGCTACCTGGTAGTAGAAGGAGTCGGGGGCGCCGAGCTGGTAGAGGATCCCGATGACGGCGACCGCGCCGTCGGCGCTCTTGTGGACGAGGTGGAGCTCCAGGGGGAACCTCTGGCCGTTGATGGTGTGGTCGGACGGCGAGTGCCAGTGCATCTTGTCGAAGTTGTACACCTTGCCGTTCACTGTTATCGTCCCAACTTTGCCCCCGAACGCCAGCTGCATGCGTATATGCATTCATGAATCCGGCAAGCCGGCAAGGATCATCCATCGATCAAATCCAAACCATGCATCCATCAGAGAACATACCGTGATATCGTGGCCGTCGTTGATGAGGGTGGCGCTGACGGCGCCATAGGTGCGGTTGAGGGAGTCGAGGTTGGCGTTAGGGATGGCCTGCTTGGTGACGATGTCGATCGGGGACTGCTGCTTCCCCTGCCCGCACGCCTTGTACGCCGGGCTCAGCTTCCCCCAGTTCTGCGGCCCGTCGGAGCTCCCCTCCGTGTAGCTGAACAACGTTGCGCCGCCATCTGCCGTCGTTCATGCCACCATGCATTATATTCATGCCGGTGTCAGCATGCAATGCAGTTGTACTCCGGCCGGCCGGCGACGCATATGCATATGCACTTGTACGTACCCGAGAGAGCGACGGCGAGGGAGGACGCGGCGACGAGGAGGCCGATGACCGCACGCGAGGACACCATTGCTTGCCGGCACTCACGGATGAGCTAGAACTGATAGATGATGTGTGTCCGTTTTCGAAACCAGCTGCTAGCTTCTTCAGACGAGACGACCGGGCGGCCTGGATTTCCGTGCGTATATATATGGTTAATAATGTACAGGCGAGGTGGGCAGATTTGCATCGCAGCGGAAAAGAGGCGAGTTCGAGCGGACAGGAGTCGCTACTCGCTAGAGAGGGGCACCGTTTTCCGCGGCGGAAAACTCGTTGAAGCATGCCAATTTTAGCTCCTTTTTTTCACGAAGTACAGAACGAGGAAGAAGAGTGCCATGACTTGCATGGATGTGACAGGGGAACTGAAACAGTTTGCCATCTAGCCCAAACAACCACGGTATGATAGGCCCACCTAGCTCTGTGCACGGCCCAAAGTAGAATTGATGTGGTCAGCAGGCCGAGGGGAGGGCTTCTACCTTCCACGAGATCTTGGGCTTCCACCTTCCAGGGACTTCAAATTGTTAGAGTTGGTACGGCTAGTCACCTCCCGTCCTCTCCAGAGACTTCTTCCTCCTTCGCTCGCTACTGTAGTGACAAAAAAGGAGTTCCTTCGATCCGGCTTATCCTTGCCGGTTCCCTGCGCCTCCGGTGGCCTTCTTGGCCCTGGAGGTGTGGGCAACCGGGGAGTTGAGGTATGGGTGTATATACTTAGCTCTAGTATGTATTATTTTAGGAGTTATGTTAGTTTTCCTTCCGATCCATGTCTGTTGTGGGTTTTTCCTCGTTGAGAAAAAGCTCTTCGGCATGGTTGTGGTGTGGATCTTCTCCTCCCAAGGCATATTGGGCGATGACGATGGTTCCGGCGACGGCGTCATCGACGTGCTTGGTTCTGTACCTTGGTTCCTGTTTTTCCCAAGAATAATGTTAGGGTTGGATTTATTCCCGGTGGGATGCTTGTCGAGACTCTTTTGTTTCCTTTCGGACTCCTATGTCGGAGGTGGTTGGGGCCGGGTGGCTGTCGTTGTACGTGTGGTGCACGATGATGGTGTTATATGCAGAGGGATCGCACCAACGATGTTTTCTTCTGCGTTGGTGTTCGTATCCTCTGTGAGCTTCACTGCACCGTCCGTACCCATATCGTTAGTGGCGGCACTGGCACCATAGCCCTCGACGTGGTTGCTGGAGCCTGGAGGATTGTTTTGACCCTTCAAGGTGATTTTAATGGCTGCGGCGTCGAGTGGAATTGCCTTGTGAGGTTACTTCTCCACCTTCTCGTTTGCACGGGTTGGTGTTCTTCGATCCCCCTTGCGGGTCAGTTGCTTGTCGGCTGGGGTTGGCCAGTGAGGCGACTGGCGTCTGATCCTGGTGAAATCGAGGTTTGGCCTGAGCGTTCAGCGGATAAACTGCATGCTTTCAGTGTGCTACTGATGGTCTTCTTAAAAGTTGACACTTTGTCGATTCGGGATCTGGCCATGAACTTCATCCTAGATCTTCTTCATTGCGGGAGGTGGGGACGATCTGGCTTGCGGCAAGAACGGTTGGCGACAGCGATAATCTCCGGGTGCTCCTTCAGTGAATTCATTTGTAAATTTTCTTTCTTTCAGGAATGCCATGTCAGGGGGCTGGATGTAAAACTTTTGTTTTAATGAAATCCAACCCTTTTTCTCAAAAAAAATTGTTAGAGTTGGTTTTTAGGGGTGGAAGTGGTGACAGTGTGGTGGTCACTGGCGAAGGAGACCCACAACAACGATTGGCCTAGCGGCGATACATCAGGAGAGTCTCTAGCACGGTTTTAAGTTTTTTTGGTTAAACTGGTTGGTAAAATTGGTCTCAAGTTCAAATCCTCACTAGCACCAGGATCCTTGTTACTCATTCCTATTTCACGAGGCATAAAGGATCCTCCTTGTGAGGGTAGAGTTGAAGTATACCCGAGTTGCCCATCTTTTTTTTTTCTCTCCATTAGCTTTGAGCTTTTGGATTTAATTGATGGGTGCATGTAACTCAATAATTTAGATGAAAAATGTTGTCTTTCGAGCGAAATGAGCGTGTGGTACCTATTATAGATGGAATGAATCATATATATGTGTTGGAAACGGGAACTATTCAAAAGAATGGCATACTACGAGATTGTCAAATTTGTAGTCGTTGCGCATAGTAGATTCATTTTGCTGCCACTAGCTAGAAGGTTCAGTGTTCTTATGATACATCATACATCTCCCGTGGACCAGCAGAATACCAAATTGTTTTTTATTTAGGGACCAAAAGGTTTGAAACCCGGCCTGCCTGAAAACGAGCAAAGCATACGAGTTCAAGCAGGGCACGGAACGATAATATACATGGATCCAAACAGAATGCGCCATATTGCGTAGGTAAAAAGTCCTTATCCAGAAGGAAAAACTGAGTAATCACGCGTGCTAAGAAGACGACGACGACGATCGAACGATGATGTTCACGCATTTGAGATTCCCCTACATAGCTAACCCCATCATCTATGGATCCATCCCTTTTGCTCGCTGATGAAAGAGTAACTAATGAGTCGTGCATGGCTACCTAAGCCACTACTCTCAACATATATGGCCCAAAAATGTGAAATATTCATCCGTAAGAAGAAGTGTCATTGTGACTTACAACCCCGGCGACCCGAGCCTGTGGTGACGAGGAAATCAGCGGGCGACAATGGCAACAAGAAAATAAAATCTTCCTTTAAAAAGATGTGTTTTTCTATCATGCACCATTAGATGTGCATGTAGATATACATACGCAACAATTATTATTTTTTCTCGTTTGTTATGCACACATCTCCATGCGTATTTAGTGGTCCACAATATGAGAGTCTATGCCTCCAAGGATAGAAAAAACCGTGTTCCAATGAAAAAGCCTGTGCATGCCGTGCACATCACGGCTAGTTATTGTCACCACCCTGCTCACATTGTAGGAGTGGTAAACTTCATGCTTGGTGATGATGTAGGTGTACCCAAGGATGGAGTGAGGAAAAGACAATAGTCGGCGGAGGAGACCGGATCTAGCGGTGGAAGGAGAAGGCATCAATCATCTTAGAGGCATAACACAGGAGGTGACAAAACTAGAGTCTAGAATGCATGATCTAGGAGCTAGGAAAGAGAACAAAGGGACAACACATCAATAGGGTGGGTAGAGCAAAGGAGAGGAGAGAAGAGGAGGCTGAGTTTGGGCATGAACCAAACAAACCATAAGTATCTTGGATCAGCTCAACATCCGTAACATTGCAGCTTTGGGCACTGTTGTAGTGACTTGAGGATTAGCAGGAACTGCAAATTTTGGCTTGCCGAAACTGGAGTCAATAGCTATGTAATTTTTTTTTGCCTCCCATGAATGGCCATTGTTTTTCAGGATTGGTCAATAATTTCAAACCCTTTGTCATAATGCCTCTAGTGCTATTGCGAGTGAGTTTATAGCTGCAACTATCTTTTTATATATATATAGGGCATGTTTGATCTGAGGCCCGTTGGCCTGGCTGTGCCCGTGGGCTGCAACTACGCGTGTTCGAGTCACCTCCGACTCCCTCGTCTCTCACGCACCGCTCCCTTGTCTCGCACCGCCGCTCCGGTGTCTCTCACCACGCCGAGCCGAACGGCTGATTTCGGCCAAGGGGCAGTGTCTCCGGTGGCGAGCGGGTGCGCCGGGCAGCCGTGGAGTGGCGAATCGTGGGCGGAGGCCGGCGGTAACGCCCTGGCCCCATGCGCCTGCAGGTTGACGGCGGCTGCTTTGCTGGGCACGGCGGATGGCTGCTCGGCGGCCTCGGGAAAGCGGTGCGGACGGAGGAGGGAGGGATGGGGAGCGAGTTGCTCTTAGCTCGGGCAGGGATGGCCTCCAGTGGCACCGAGCCGTCCGCGCAGGGGCATGGTGCCGCAGCCGCCGCCGCACGGTGAATGGCAGAGCAGGTGAGGCCGAGGGCGTGCGCGGTGAGACTGAGGGCGTGAGCAGAGCAGGGCGAGAACGGCCGATGGCAGCAGTGGCGTGCGCGGTGGCAGGGTCGACCGGGCCGCCGGTGGTGCTTCCGCGCGTGGGAGGCTGCGCGCCGACATTGCGGCGGCGACGCGAGCAGCGCCATCGGCAGGTGGTGCTGGTCCTGATGGTGTTCCTCGCCGCCGCCCAGATGGCCCAGCTGGCACCTACTAGCAAGTGTTCGGTGGAATGGCAACAGGAGAAAGAGGGCGGTAACGTCACTCGATTCTTGGTGCAAGGTGATGCTATGCATATGTACGTTCTATCAAACACGACTCGGCCTGACTCAATAGGAACATGAAATCAAACAAGCGAGGTTGGACCGTGGGAGCCGGGCTGAAGGTGGCCACAGCCAGGCCAGCCGGCCGTGCCGGCCAGGAGCATGAAATTAAACACGCCCATAATAATTTTGTACCGGTGTCTGTCTTTGATTATTGAAGTTGAAGCCGGAACAATTTTGATCCATTCACTAAAACAAGCTCAATATCTTTACCGTTACTGTCCGGTCTAGTAGGCTCCTCCCTGTATTGACCGGCGAGAATGGGCCATTTCGGCAGTTGGGCCAAGATTGATGAACCCATGCAGATAAGTACAGTCCACAGTCCACACTCTACAGTAGTCGTCGTGTCAACGCACGCGCGCGTGCGCCTGCACGAGATATGCCGGTGGCCGCCTAGATCGAGCCGCAGCCACAGGCAGTAGTCAGGCACAGGCGAGCGGCCGCCGTATGGGCGCGAGCGCGTACGTCCTCCGGCCTCCGGCGTCGGTGGTGTCGACGGCGACGTCCACGAGCCACGGTGGTCTTTGCGGCGGTGCCGCCCCACTAGCGCGGCGGCGCGCCCACTCGTGAGCCGCCACGCACGCCCGCCGGCTCGATCGCTCACCCGGCCGGCCCCACTAGTGGTAGTAGTAAAATTGTCTCCATGCGTTGTGAAGAATCAAAACCAAGAACGATGGGGTCTGCGATATCCACACACAGGCCTGGTTCACTTTCTCATCCCAACCCAAAATATTTTCTCTTCCACCCATCACAACAAATCTTTCGACGTATGCATGGAGTATTAAATGTAGGTAAAAAAGATAACTAATTGCATAGTTTGTCTGTAAATATCGGGACGAATCTTTTGAGCCTAGTTAATCCATGATTGGACAAATTTTGATAAATAACAACGAAAGATGCTACAGTAACTTTTCACATACTTTTCGCGAGGTGAACACACCCACAGTTAAAAAGCGTTCAACGGGCAGGGAAGAATACGAGAGAGCCGTCATCAGTGGCTGCAACGTCTATACTACGCTAGCTAGCTAGTCTATTGCATATGCTTTTAGCTAGCACGCTTCATCACTACTAATAAGTCTCCTTTGCGTTTTGCCCAACCATGCATTAGCTAGTAAGTGCAGGCTTCCTTTAATTTGCAGGGCGAAAAGTTATATTACCGCAATATATTTTTTTAGAAAATATAATTGTTTTTTTTTGCCTCCGTAATCTCAGACAGTCAAGTTTTTACAATTTATTTATCTAATGAGCTGAAAAAAGAGAGAATGGATACAAAATAAAAAAATTCATAAAATCATAAGACAAGTCTATGATTGCTTAGCTTCTCCATACCATTAGGATATCATTCTGTATGAACTCCAATAATCGCCAAATTTATCCCAATTAACTCCCTGCCGACCTACAACAACATATTATTTGGACTTGGTTCAACCATTTTCTTCTGTCCTAAAAAGAATGCAATTCTAATCAAACAAAGTCAAAATTTTTAAGGTTGATTAAGTTTTCACAGATTAGAAAATGGTATCAACATTTATATCTAGTTTACTATAAAATTACATTCCATGACCAATCGAATGATGCTTATCAATCAGTATCATAAGTGCCATCAACTTTTTTAAAAAAATGATTAAATTTAAATTATTTGATTCGTCGAACAACGAGAACCATCTTTTTTTTCTTTTAGGAAAGAGTACTTATTTCTTAGCTCATTATATTATAATTACCTATCTAATAACATAGCTTATTCGTGAATCTCGCTCGGCTTAGAAAAGGCTTGAATAAGTCTTCAATCGAGTAGGTAGTAATAATTCGACTGGTGACCAGGTTCAGTGCTTGCGTCTCACTTTATTGTCCATTGTGATAACGAAGTCCATCCGTATATTATAATAATAAAAGTATGTTGCCGCTGCTGCTGCTCCTGCACGAAGTGCTTGCCATAGTGCGCACTAGAGAGCGTATAAACAAAGAAAAGTGATGGAAAGAAATGACAAAAAGGCGACCTCGGCTCGGATCCATAGTGGGGCTTACATTCTAGAATGTCGTCCGAAAGGTCACTTTCCATCATCCTTGGAGATAGCTAGATAGATGGACCATGACGCGCTTTTGCATACACCCTCCGTTCCTTAAAAACGGACAATTAGATAGCTAGATAGATGAATAATTAGTTATTTTTTTACCAACATTTAATGCTTCATGCATACGTTCAAAGATTTGATGTGACGGGTACTATACAAAATATTTTGGCTCCTTTTGGAAACTAAACCAGGCCCTAATCTAAAAGACACAAAATTCAATGACTTGCGGCTTTGGACAAAATCCTTTACGTATATTTTTTTGAGCAAATCTCCCTTAGTGTACGCAGCATCTGTGCATCTCATTTCGTGTTTAGCTGGAACCTTTTTTCAACTCAGGGATAAGAGTTAAGAGATCAATGCAAGTTTTCATGCTGGGGCTAAATGGAAGGCTACTCAGCACCAAAGAAAACAAAGGAAGAACAACCGCAAAAGTCTTCCAATGAATTTATGTGGTGTGTACATTTACATACTTACAAAGTGTTTGCTATTCGGACATCAAGTTCACATAGATGGTTAAAGGTTGCGAACTGAGCCTATGTCAATTGATTAGATTCTTTATGGTGGAACCGGCACATCAAAGTTCTTAACTTAGCACGATGCTAATATTTTCTATATTTATTTTAGGATTTAATGACGATATTCTTTCACTAGTAGGTGAGGTGCCCGTCTGTAGCGAGGTACATGTAGTGATGTCATTAATCTCGAGATTTGTTGGTCAACTTAGTCTCTAGAAGGTGCCCACAAGAATAGAGTGTGTGTGCATGTATATGGGCATCTGCGTCTATACTGGGTTTAAAAAAAGTTCAAATAGATGGTCATAGAAAACAAAAGTTTACAAAAACATGTTAATTATGGATATATTCATTCATAGGATATAACTAGGGATGAAAACGGAACAGAAATATTCCGAATTGACCGTTTTCGTTTTCTATATTATGAACCATTTTTTAACATGAAAAATTGTCAGTTTCAATTGGTTTCACAACCATTTTCAACTATTTTTTGTACTCTTTAATTGCTAAATGTAGAAATATCCCGAACCGACCGCTTTCGTTTTTCTATATCGTAAGTCCGTTTTTGACCGTTTCCGACCGTTTTCATCCTTAGATATAACCATAACTAACAACAGCTTTCTAGCTAAAACGTACTCTCGTTCCATCCATTGCGCACAAAATGTAATCGGTAGGGATGAAAATTTTCGGAGATGATAGGAAGAGGTCTAAATTGTTTTTGTTTTCATATTTTTTTCATGAAAATGAAATCGAGAACGATATTGCTATAAATGAATACGTACTGCATGGGCGACGGACGGGGCGGACTGCTCGAAAGCCCTATTGCTTCTAACGTGCGCAACAGCCGTCCAATGCTAGCGCCCCGGAACGGGCGTCCGGGCGCTAGCAATTCCGTTTTATCTATATCCCACACTCCCCCGATCCTGTTCCTTTTGAACCTTTCAATTTACATGTGTGTATAAACTTCTATCGTAGTAAAGCATTATTGTTAGTTTTAGGGGGAAAATAGTAAAGCATGTTTGAAAAGTTGGTTTATCATTTCTATGTATGGTGTTGTATAACTATTTTTTTACTACGCATTATCAATTTCCAATCGATATTGATATGTCATAACTCACTGTTCCCCTGTGACTCTCCGGACAATAGCAAACACATGCAACATGAAAACACTTAAAATGCAACATACATTTGAAACAGATGAAACATCTGGAAAATACACTTGCAACATATGTGTGAAACATGTGCAACATCTAGATAAAAAACTTGCAACTTGCAACATGAAAACACTTGCTGCAACATAAGACTAAAACAGATGAAACATTTTGAACAAACACTTATAACATACCTCTGAAACATGTGCAACATGTGAAACATCTCAATCTACTTTTGCAACATCCATATGAAATATTTGCAACATACCACTGAAACATCTAAAACACTTGAAACATTCATTTGCAATATAGGAAAGGGGAGGCCGGGGCCGGTTGATTCTGGCCATCGAGGTGGGAGCTGGCGGCGAGAGGCATCGCGCGAAAACCACTAGCACTGGCCGCATTCATGGGTGCCCTTGGCTTGGCCGGGGATGACCCGAGGCGCCCCAGCACGTGCAACCAGCGGCCATTGGGCAGGGGCAGCGGCGGTGCCCCGCGGCGGTGAGGCATCCCGTTGATGCTGGGGTTGGGGGAAGAGGCCAGGGAGGTGCTGCACGAACTGAGGGAGGAGGCGGCGTGGTCGGCTTGGGTGGAAGAAGGAGGCAACAGTGGTGCTCTGTGATTTCACAGAGACATGGAGGAGAGAGAGAGATGATAAGTCTGAGTGGCCACTTGAGGGGGAGGTATTGAATATTTTCTGGACTTGCTAGCGCCTTTGAAGCACTGATGCGCACGGAGCGGAGTGGGACGAGCGGTGTCTGGACAGACGAACGCCCGCTTTCCAGCATTTTCATAGATAAAAATGATATAATATCATCAGGAATTTCCGGACTAAAACTGTGAAATGGTCAGAAAATGTCGTCATTTCCATATAGTAGTTTCGATTTATATTTCATTGTTTACAAAAATGTGATAAAACTTTAAAAACGAGTCCTTGAAAACGATGTGTTCCATTTTCACTTTCGTCCCTAGTAACCGGGTTAATCGACACTTAAGAACATGTGACACACGTGTAACACAAATTTATATATGCCGGCATTCGCAGGGAACTAGCTAGTATAAAATTAAAGCCAACCAATTTCGTGCGATTCATGTTAAATTTCATAGTGGGCTGCTGCTAGCTACTGATATATTAATGGAGTACTCTTAATATCGTTTTCGGCCTGTTCCCCACACACATACCCAGCACTTTCATTAGCATACGCGCATTGTATCGTTGTTGGATTCGCTCATTTCGTTTTCAGTTGCAAAATTGACAACAGGCGAATGATTCTTACCTCCACCACTACTTGCCAAAAGCTATAGCTAGCAGAGGGACCGAACCGAACATGGCTTAGGGCTTAGGCCATGCCCCAACTGCTGGGGCCCACCTGCATCCTAATGTTCTGTGACATCATCCTTACCTTAGCATGTCCTTGATAGTGCCCACGTTGCCCTCCAAGTCAGTGTTTCCAGATTCCAAATAGCACATATGTTTAGTACTGTAGCTAGAGATGAAAACGGATCGGATACGGACTGATATCGTATTTATTTTCATATTTATGTCCGGATTCGGATTCGAATACGGATAGTATAAAAAATACCGGATAAGATACGATTGGATATCGACATCATAAATATGTGATTTAAATATTCGGATACGAATACGGTATCGGATGTTAAATATCCGGACTCGGATACGGACGGATTAAAACCCCTCTAAATGAATTCGGTCTCGAATACGGTCGGAAAATATCCATACCGTTGCAAATAGCACATATATATACATTTAGTTGAAACCAGTGCTCATCTCTTCCTACATATATTATGGGCCTGTTTAGTTCCCAAAATTTTGCAAAATTTTTTAAGATTTTCCGTCACATCGAATCTTTGGACGCATGCATGAAGCATTAAATATAGATAAAAAATAAAACTAATGACATAATTTAGACGAAATTCACGAGACAAATCTTTTAAGCAATTAGACCATGATTGGATACTAATTACCAAATAACAACGAAAGTGCTACAATACCATTTCCCAAAAAATTTCGTAAACTAAACAAGGCCTATACATGGTTTATACAGTGACACCCATCATGAGTAACATATAATCATATATATTTAATTAGCTTTTCCTATATTAACAGAGACATGTGAAGAGCACATAGTTCAGTCCATTAGTTTTCCTGTGGTAGAACCTGTTCATATGAGTTCAAGTCCTTGACTTGACATTTATGCTTATATTTTTTCTGGATTTATTCTAAGATTTAACAACGCTATTTTTTCAGTGGTATATTTCACCGTCGTGGTGATAAGGGTGTTGCGATAGCTCATTCTGTAGTAGTGGTAGGCAGACTTCGTCAATCTCGAGATTTATCGATCCAACTTAGTTCTTCGGAGTGGCCCCTGTATGGAGACTTCACCAATCTCGAGATTTACTGGTCTACCCAGTCTTCGGGGTGCTCAGTAATAGTGGTAGGCGACGTGCCCCTATGTGTGGAGACTTCGTCAATCTCGAGATTTACCGGTCCAACTCAGCTCTTCCGGATGCCCCCTCTGTGGGGACTTCGTCAATCTCGAGATTTACCGGTCCAACTTAGTTCTTCAAGGTGCTCAATAGTAGTGGTAGGCGACGTGCCCCTCTGTGCAGACTTCATCAATCTCAAGATTTATCGGTCCGACTTAGTTCTTCGAGGTGATCATAGGGGTACAGTATGCATGCGTGTGTTCATAGGAGAGGTGCTCATAGGGTAGGGTGCGCGTGCGTTCATAGCAATGAGTATATGCTTGTGTCTCTACCGAATCTCATAAAAAATATTAACATTGACAAATGTGGGTAATTTATAAGCATTATAGGAGTAATTTAGTGCATTTAAATGTAGGAAATTTAGATGTTAGGGATTACTTTTTTGTTTTTTTTATAATAACAGTTATGTAATTAGATACAATTCATAGGTTACTTTAGATTATTTTTCACCATCATAGAGGTAAGCAGTTTAAACAAAGATTAAGGGTTACATTGTTAGAGCATCTCCAATAGTATCTAAAAAAATATTCCCAAAAACAATTTTTTCAACCTTTGTAAAATATATTGGGAGACATAAAAAAGCTACAACTCCAATAGTTTCTAAAATCTCACGCCCAAAAGATAGAAGGTAATTTTACATCAGGAATCCTAAACTATTTCTAAATCTCGCTAACCACTTTTATGCTTTATTTTTCTCGTGTACATTTGCATCAGGAACCATGTCCTATTTTTTTTCTTCTCTACATCCTCCCACGTCAGATTGGGGCGACAATACGTGCGCGTAACTTTACGCGTGTAGGGGGAGGTTTTTTCCAAGTACCAAAAGATTGTGAGGTGGATTTGAGAGTTGTTGGAGATGAGATTTTTCAATTTTACCAAAATTTCTGGATTGGGAGACTTTTGGGTACTACTCTTGGAGATGCTCTTAGTAGTAGTTTAGACTTTGAAAATAGGCAGCTGAATTTAACAAACCTATATTGATGTGTTGTCTCTGGTCCTATTAACTTCCTTCTGCCAGTAAAAGAGGAAGACCAATACTACTTCCATAGTTCATTTTTAGACTAACTAGCCTGTCATGAACGTAAGATATTTAAAACAGAGGCGCTAACCACTAAAAGGCAACGTATCTGGTGCAAACCAACCTCTCCGTGCAACCGTGCAAACTTCTAATCTGGGTCATATGATGTTGATCCAAGGGGCGCATGGGGATTGGGTAATTTTGTGTTTAACCGTCCGCTCCTAATCACACTTTTGCAAATTCCCCTCCCACTCCCCCTTGCACTCCCTTGGATCAACATCATGTGGCCCAGATTAGAAGTTTGCACGGTTACACAGATATGTTGGTTTGCACCAGATACGTTGCCCCACTAAAAAGGCCAATCTTTCTAGAACCTTGTAAATTAAGATATTTAAAACAGAGGTGGTACCACTAAAAGGCCAGTCTTTCTACAACCATGTAAATTATTTTTTTTCTCGAACACGACTTCACGTGTCTTTTCATTAAGAAGAAGTAGGTGCCGAAAGAACGACTTACACAATGCAACTATGGAAGAACCCATAGTGCCGGTTACACAACCACACAGAAAGTGATTAAAAACCAAACGACAACAGAACAGAAAGAAGGATGAAAGGGAGGGCCCCTCCACCGCCAACCTAAACAACTGGACCTGCAAGGAAAAACCACGCAAGGCAGCCAACACAGGAGATGAGGCCACAGTGACAAAGAAGAAACAACCACGACGGCACCAGAGCCCACGCGGCAAAGCATCCGCGAGGGGGGCATCACGCACTCGGCAACAGCTGCCTGCGGCGGAGCCCGGGGCGATGACGGCGGCCAAAACCGCCCACGCAGCAACGACGGCAAAGCTTCCGTCAAAAGAAGATATCCGCCGAGAAGAACGCAAGCGACCAAGCTACCGCGGCGAGGAGCCATACTGTGGCAACACCAAACATCCGAGTTGGCCAAACCGAAGCGAGGATCACACGCAGGCACAAGAACTCCGGCAAGAGTAGCGGAAGGCGTGCTGCAGGAGTGCTCCAGCGATGCCTTCAAGAAGGAAGTTGTGACATCCACGGACGCCAACATAACTGGAGAAGCACTCGGGTAGGTCTTTTGACTGAAACCTGCCCCATAACAGCAGAAACATCGGCGACGCCTTCATGAAGGTAAATGGCGCAGGATGCGTCATCGTCGCCAGCCTGGTTTGTAACACTCTAATTTTTTCGTAATTTCAAAATAGTTAAATATGATTTATTGTGTAATTGAGTGTGCATGTAAATATAGGGAATAATAATTTTTTGTAAAATTAAAATTAATCATAAGGTTAGCAACATGTTGATGCACCCATCTGCCACTTTTGTTTATTGTATTGATTGATTTGATCCAAAGTTCAAAAGAGATTCAAAAACATTTGAAATTGGATTTGGAAAATTAATTTAGAAAATAAAAAGGAAATTTTATTCACTCCCTTTACCTCCCTCACTTTCGGCCCATTGGCCCTTTTCCCCTTGGCCCGCGCGCCTTTCCTTTCCCTCCTCCCTTCTTTCTTGCTGGGCCGGCCCAGTCGGCATGGGCAACCGTTGCCCCTTCCCTCTGTCGCTGACGCGCTGGGCCCACATGTCGGCGCCCTTCCTCAACGTCCAGCCGCTCCCTCCCATTTTGCTCGGACTCGGCAACCGCCGCTCGCGCCCACGCTCCATCGTGGGAGCATCTCCCCCGCGCCTCGGGTCTCTTTAAAATGGAAACGTGACCCCATCTCCACCCTTCCCCCACTCCAACTCCCTCTCTCTCGCTCGCGTGAGGCCGCAACCGCAGCACCGCAAATCACCGGAGTGTCGTCCGTCGCCTCCACGTCGGCCACCGTTCTCGAGCCGTCTCCGCTCAGTTCTTCTTCTTGGTGAGCTTCGTCTCACTCTCCTCTTCCTCCCCGTGCATTCGTTTCCTTGTTTGGTGGCCCCTAGGTCCGTTTCCACGAGCTTCGGCGAGCCCCTCCATGGCCGGCCATGGCGGGTGCCACGCCATGCCATCCCTGGCCGCGCAAACATCATGGACGCGGTCGCCATCGCCTCCTCTTCACTCCGGTGCCTCTCTTTTTGAAAATGAGGCACTGTAGCACCCGTTCATGCAGCGCCGGCGAGCTCTTCACCGCCGTCCATGGCGCGCCGCCGCGTCCTTCCTCCCCTCCGGCGGCCGCACCCTCTTTCTTCCCCCTCCCTCTAATCCTCGCCGTTCATCTCAGATCAGACGACCCTGGATCGCCAATACCCCTTCGGGGTCCAATTTTGCTTAAGAGACCTTCAGTTTTCATCTAATTGAACCCGCCGTCCTTGGCGTACTTGCAAAATTCGCATTCCCATTTTGAAAACGTAGTTTCTTCGGTTTAAATAAAAAATACATTTCTAGATTAATTACAGAATTGCCACTGCAGTAAAACACTTATAAAATCGTCGTTTTAGCTCCGATTTGACCCGTTCAACTTGCGTTAGTTTCATAATTTCATGATATACGTAATAGTGCTACTGCTAGATCTGTTAGGAGCTTTTGAATTTCTCAATTAAGTCTAGTTTAATAGCTAGCTTTTGGAACCGTAAATAGCTCGTAACTTGTGCGTTGTAACTCCGTTTTTCGTGCAATTCGCGTCGTTATGATCGTAGCGAGACAGATGATTTTGGTAAACATTTTATACAATTTTATTTATTGTTGGTGTATTGTTCTAATCATAGTCATGTTTTGCTCTTATGTCTGCTCTGGTATACGTGTTGTACTTTGTGTCGTTCGAGTTCAGACGGTGAGGAGTACTTTGGGAATCCGGACACGTACGAGGAGCAGCAGGACCAGCAGCAGTTCGTGAACCAAGGCAAGTATAGCATAGGCCTACCTTGTTGTCCTATTCATTATATAATATACTCATTATGCATGTGTCTAATATTGCTCGACTATAAGGACTTCCTAGCTAATTGATGACCTGTACCTTGATCCCTATGGGTTTTATTTGCATATAGGTAGAATGCTAGTGCTTTAACTAAACATGATCTACACTATGACTGATGGAACCAATGGATAAACATGATGGTAACAGTGAAACTACAGGGTAAAGGTGCAGATGATGTTAATCATGTTGCCCTAAACCCTCCATAAGGACTTATCTGTAGGGCAAAAGCTGGGACATACAGTGCAACCGTGAGAGTCATATGGCTCTGACTTTAGCTCAGTAATAGGATCTTTTCTAGCTTGTTAGAGGTTACCCGAAAGGGCGCAAGAGGGGCTTGCCACTTTGGGTATAGAACTGCCTCTGTTCTGATGTGTATAGCCTACGGGAATTGTGCCATCGAAAGGAGTTCTCTATATCTGCCTGCCGAGGAAACCTCGCGGCCCTAACATGTTAGAAGAGGCCTATGGAAGGCTTCATAGTATACCCTGCCTACTCACCTTGGGAGTGTTAGGGGTCGACGGGCCCCGGGCATATGGGCAACATGACTCACGGGTAAAGATGCACAACCTCTGCAGAGTGTTAAAACTGTTATAACAGCCGTGCTCATGGTCACGAGCGGTCTGGAAAACTCACAGAATAAATGGTTACTTAACATATGGATGACTTATGACGATGATGATGAGATTATACTGATGCTCAATTACTCTCCTTAATTCTAGTAGGTGATCATGTGGGTTAAACGAGAGCTTTAGCATAACTTAATAATAACAAAAATTAATAATGAAATGCGGATCTATTAAAAGTGCTAACTGCAGTCAACTGTGTCTGTCCTTTTTGAGCCTCATGAATCCTCATACTATACTTGCGGAGTACGAGTGTACTCACACTTGTTATTATTTCATTTTTGGATAAAAATCCTGGATGGGTAACAGATGACAGTTTCTACGAGGATTTCCCTGAAGAATTCTAGGTTTGGGTCAACCAGTCGGCCTTCCCTGTGGAGCAGATATTTCGTTCGAGAGTGTTATTTACCTTTTTCCGTTTGTTATGTTAAGAACTACGTGATGTAATATCGTGATATATGTACATGGTGATGATATTTTTGTTAATTTGTCGGCTTATGTGTGCGACTATTCCTGAGGCGCACATAAGATGTATGCACTTTATATTATCCTTTAATTGGAGTGTGACATGGTTTCAGAAGGAACCGGGTTGGGTTTTCACCCAGACGCTGTACACCACAAGGGCAGGCCCTAGCACAACAACCTACATGCCGCCACAGGACCGACCAGCAGCCAGCCGTCCAAACTGCCAGCCCGCACCGCCCAAGCAAAGGAGCTGAAGAAAGACGGCGACCCGGCCATGCGGTCCCCATGCGGCAAGCCGGGTGGGAGGCGCCAGTGCCATACGGCCGGGCCTGGCCGCGCAGCACCTAACCTGCAGGCGCAAGGGCCTAGCTGCGCTACTCCCTGCCCGCACCACCGAAGAGGGGAATGGGTGGAGGGGAAGGTAGCAGAAGGGCGGGATGTCGACGCCGGCGACCTCACAGGCCTGGAACATGGTGAACCCCAAGGGGATCCACACCGCGTGGCCGTCCACGAACACCACGAGCGCGTCTTCCGGGTTGGGCGGAAGCACCAGGCGGGCGCCGCCCCGCGGGGTCCCATGGCGGAGGCAGCTCCGGGCCGGCCAACACCACCACCGCGCCAGCTTTCGGCGATCCCACGACGGCGGTCGGGGAGATCCAGCCGCAGGACGCAGCCACGGCGGGGCAGCGCGACGACAGGCGCAAGAAGGGCCACCAGGGGCGGCCGGAACGCCAGATCCGGACTGGGGGCGCCGGATCCGGTGGATCTGGCACCTCGCCAGTCAAAGCTCGCCGTCGGCCAAGGTTAGGGTTGAGGAGAGGATGGAGGTAGAGGTGGAAGAGGGGAGGACGGGGAAGGAAGCCTTGTTGAGCCCCCTCCCCTGGCCGCCGCCGCCACCACGCAGAGGAGCAGTGGCTACGGCGGCCTAGCCAGCGAAGGGAGAGGGGGCGCTCAGCCGGGCAGGTGTGCGCCCTCGAGTCGCCTCCGAAGGAGACAACGCGAGGGAGAGGACCTTTCGTACTCTCACGCTAAGTTTGATACCATGTAAATTATTAACATTAATATTTCTAAAGAAAAATTCCATTCACTTTTAAATACAATGACAACATTAATATATAGGGAAAACTAGTTAGTTAGACCTCATGCATTTAAAAACTGAGAATGCATTTCTCTAGCAGAAAAAACTGTAACAACTATGTGTAATTTCTGCGTTTTCAGAATCGATAATTATTATGTGTGTGTGTGAACTATACCTAGTGCATTGGGCACACGCGCCATAATATTTTTATTGATCGGCCTGACACAGAGCATGTCAAACCAAGTCAAGAACAGCAAGGAACAAAAGGACAGGTTGGGCTCTCTCATTTCTTGTGAGAGTGGGCTAGTCATCATAGCTTAGCTTTAGCATACACGAAGCAACTTCCATTGGTCGGCCGATGGCATTCATGGAATAAGCACTTAGACGTTGGGCATCCACAGAGCACTCCTTTAAATACAACAATCCACTACTGCCTCCAACCCCCTCACGCACTCACCTACACCACCATTCACCACTACCACACAATTGTGAAAAAATTGTGATCTTGTTCCAACTTCCAAGAACAGAGCCGAGAACTCTACCACGTACAATTCTAGTTCTAGTTCCTTTGCAGCTATCTTCGATCAGCCATCATCATGGGAAACTGCTTGGTGATTCAAGACAGGAAGGAGATCAAGATCATGAGCGTCGTGGACGGCGGCGAAGTCCTCAAGATGCCATCCCCGGCGGGCATGCGCAGCTTGAAGGTCCCGGCCGAAGCCGCCCTCTGCGAGCCCCTGCCGCCGGCGGCGGCTGCCGGCGTCAACGACCCTGCTGGCGCCGCCGTCAGGGTGAAGCTGGTGATCAGCAAGCAGGAGCTGAAGAAGATGCTCGACAAGGAGGGCATGTCGCTGGACGACATGGTGTCTCTCATGCACAAGGAGGCGAGTGACCGAGAACAGGAGGAGGAGTTCTGCTGCGGAGGGTGGCGACCGGCGCTGGAGAGCATACCGGAAGGCAGCGATCTTTAGCACGTTGCCTGGCATCGTTCATCGTTCAGATATCTTGTGAAAGTCACAAGATCAGTGATCGTGCCTACACTACATACAAGAAGCTACACAAGATACTTTTTGGAATAAGCGTAAGAAAAACATACGTATATGCTGGGTATAGCATATATACACATGTAGATTATTATATATACATAGAGAGAGAGATATACTAGTATAGATATAGATGGTAGGAGTTTTGAGATAGGGATTCTCTTCATCTTTTCTTGTTGGCTACATGCTTGTAAAGAAGAGGTAAAGATGATCCTGGAAATCAAGCAAGGTTTTCTATGGTAGTACTATACTATGTGTCCTCATCATTGATTCAGTCATCACAGGTATGATCTCATCAAGGGATTCACATGTTTCCTTTTTTTTTAGAATTACACAGTATGTATTTGGCCTTTATTAATTATCAGCATCCTATCTGTAGGATGGCAAGAGTTTTCTTTTTGTAGAAAGAATGATTAAGTTTATAAGGAAATCGGACCCAAAAACCATATAGCTATCTAGGACCACACTTCTACAAACAACTTCGGTACAATGATCAACCTAGCTAACAACACAGTTTTCTAGAGGGTGAAACCCGGTAAAACTCACTCATGACTATAATTTTGCTAAAATAACCCATGGGATGAGAAGTTCACCCATAACAACAACTCGACAGGAGGAACAACTATGTTTGGACCAACAAACCTATGCCCTGGAACAATACTAACAGTCTAATAACACACCAACTAAAACAACTACAAAGACGAAGCCGCAATTATAGGGGCACCAAGCAAACTAAAAGAACTATGACAACCCATCGACAACCACAACCAGAGCGCCTCGAAAATACATCTAGAAGATGGAGACGAGATCATGCACCATCACTACTACAAAAACTATTTTTAAAGACATGTTCCTTTTATTCCAAAGATGGCTCTATCAAAGCCTGTCTCTAAAATGGTTTTTAAGCTGGCCCACCTCAAGAAATTGATTGTTAAAATTGGTTGGGCTAGACTGCCCTCTATTTTTAGTTTCCGTCTGCCTCTAGAAATTAATTCTAAAGGCGGTTGGATAGTCGTCTCTAGAAATCAATGATTTTTAGAGACACAGAAGTACAAGTGGGCAAAGCAGAGGCCTCTACAAACCCATCCAACTACCTCTAAATTAAACCGTAGTATTTGGGATTGTGGCTTTTGGCTCCAATTTCCCTAGTACACCACAATCCCAAGACCGCCAGAAGCCAAACTAGATAGGGTACTAGGTTCTTCCATATCATATAGTTATATTATGGTGTAGTGCGATTTTACATCTTATTCCCTCCGTCTCAAATTATAAGACGTTATGGCTTTTCTACGTGCGTTGCTTTTACTATGTGTCTAAGCATAATGTATGTCCAGGGGCGGGCTCACTGTGATTCAAGGGTATTAAGTTGAATACCCAAATTTTTTGTCAAAAGATTTTACCATATAGTCATAATATATGTATATATATTAGAAAAAAGAAAGGATGTGAAGGTAAAATCAATATTCTGTGAAGAATTCGGCCCAAAATCTAGCAAGATATACTCAATTCTCTCCCCACCCGATGGCCCATGCCCTATATAGCCACTTTATGTTGAAGTTGAACTACCATACTTTTTTTATGTTAAACAATTTCAAATTATGCCCAAATCCTATGAATATATGAAATTATGCTCAATAATGTGTTTATATTTGGTATATATTATGCAATTACAACTATTTGGCTTTAGACATGCCTAATATTAGGCTTTTGTTTGTTATTTTTTTTATACCCCTTTATGTTCCGAATACCCGACCTCAGAATCCTGGGCCCGCCGCTGTGTATGTCTAAATATATAGCAAAAGTTATTGTATCTAAATGTGCCAAAATATCTTATAATTTGAAACAAAGGGAGTAATATATAGTTATGTTATTCTGCACTGTTGGCATTAACGTGCAGATGGAAGTACGTTAGAATGAGTTAACTCCAAAGAATTCGCACGGTTTTACCCCTTAGCTAGTAGTAATAGACAGTTCCTTCATCAGTGTCAAAAATAGACAGTTCCTTCCTCCTACAGTAGCTTTCAGCACGGAAATGGACGCACGTCACTTTCGATTTTGGATGGTGCAAAATCCGCCTAAACAACCAAGGTCTGTCATGTCGGCATCTGCAAGCATGCCAAGATCAACATGCGAGGATGTTCTCAAAGATCGAACCACAGACGGATTCATGGTAAAAGGCTGTGTTTAGTTCTTATGAAATGCAAAATGCAAAATATCAATTACTTTGAAATGATGAAATGCAAAATGCCAAAATTTTCATAGGTGTGTTTAGTTCTATCCAAAATGCCAAAATTTTCATGGGGTGGGTGAGGGTTTTTTGGGCTTTTTTTTTGCCTCTTGAGGCCAAAATCAAAAATGAAGAATGGATATCTTTTTACCAAAAATTTTGTATGGTGTTTAGTTCCATTCTGTAAAATGATGGGCCAAAACCTAAATTTTTTTTGGATGAAATGGGAAACTAAATACACCCAAACTAACATTGTAGTGACTTTCAATACTGAAGATATTTCAGCCGAGTTTGCGCTTACTTGTCCCTCACCAAAATCTGGGTATGATCACCATCCACGAGGATGTAGCTAGCCCATCACAATGTCCACTCGATCGTACCAGTGAAAGAGACTCTGCAATCATTTTGTGTTTGGTGGTGCCTAGCCTAGCTGGACGAAATATCTGCCTGAGCTCAAATCAATGAGAAAAGTGGCAACAATTTTGAATTCAATTGTCAAATTAAAACCCAACAAGGGCGACACGCTTCTCGTCGAGGAGCACCGTCCGCGTCACCCGAAATGTTCCCCGCCGTCCGATCCGCGATCGTGTGGCCCAGAATTATTGAATCGGATTTTCCCGGAAACGACTTCTCGCCCTTCTCGTTGGCTTCTCCACCTTCTCCTCTGCTTCCCCCGCTTCTCCTTAGAATCTAGACCCTCACCCGAAATGTTCCCCGCCGTCCGATCCGCGACCGTGTGGCCCAGAATTATTGAATCGGATTTTCCCGGAAACGACTTCTCGCCCTTCTCGTTGGCTTCTCCACCTTCTCCTCTGCTTCCCCCGCTTCTCCTTAGAATCTAGACCAGCAAATATATATCTCAGCTTCCGATTCTCGTCGGAAAAACACAGCCGCATCTCTCCCCGTCATCTCTCCCGAGGTGACAGCGACCACGGCGACGGCGCCCCCACAGGCGGCGCACCGGCGGCCCCCTCCCCCTCTGTTCCCCGCGCTGGTGAGCCCCCATAGCCTCTACTCTTCCCCTCCCTCCCTGTCCCCATCTCTCCTGACGCGGGCGCGGCCAGGGCGGTGGTGCGGCCGCGGCCGCGTCCTTCTCCTCCTCCACATCCCCTCGCGCTGCTAGGCAGGGGCGAACGCGACCCCCACCGGTGACCGCCGGCGCTGGCGCCCCCGCAGCTGCCTCCTTCCGCCAAGTCGCCTGCGTTCATGTGCTCTACGAAACCCTAGATGATTCGTGTGTGTTCCTGTGGTCTACAAGGACAAGGAACAGCGTCGCCGATGGTGTGCCAGCAGAGGTGTCCACCGCCCAGCCAACAGCTGTGTTAGAGTCCGATGATGACTGTGCGGCTTGCAGCCGTTGACGAGCTGGCCAAAGATACAAGTATGGCCCTTCTTTGTTTTTTAAAGAATTGATTTAACCCGTGCAATAAAACACTTTGTGTTTCCTATATATACTCGATTTGAGCATGCTTACTCCTCCAAATTTACTTACTTTGTGATTTTTTTCCTTTTAGACAAGATTATTTGGGGAGAGAGATTGGTGCTCCTACGTCGCTTGCTGCCTTGCTGGCCATGGAACTTTGCGAGACCAAGTTATACAGAGATGACAGATGAACATTTTTTTCCCAGAAATTTGGTGCTCCTACATCTTCAGATGAATAGGTCATTTATTGAGCACCCATTTTTTAAATATTCAAATCAGTGCTGTTTCATATTTTACTTAAGAAATTACCATTTCATTATCCAGCCTACATAGTGTGTTTGCTGCAGAGGGAGCACCAAAGTAACTGAAACTAAAAGGCATCATCAAGGTATAACTTCTCAGGTGTCCTCTTCGTACTTAGTGATGCTACAAGTAAAATGTTTCCGTTGCTACTGACATTTTTTCTTTTGCCCCCTTACATTGTTGGTTGTTGCAGCTTTGGTTCTCTTAGTTCTTCAGCATACTTTTCTTTGGCTATAATACTATGATGAATAGTGAGGGTACAAGGCTATTGGACATGTACACGTATTTTCTTCACGGCTTCAAATAATTACTCCACATTACAGCAGAGCTGCTAGCTGAAATAATGGTGTCAACATCTGGGTGAGTTCTATTTCTCATGCCAAATGTGGTGAGGCTAGGATCAGCGAGGAGTGTCACTGATCCTCTTCTATCGCACTTTCCAAATGTTTGTTACAGTAGTTTATTTAGTTTATACTACACATTGTATTGCCTATTGTCACAAACTAAAACTCATGCCAAATGTGGTGAGACTAAGATCAGCGAGGAGTGCCACTGATCCCCCCTTCTATTGCATTTTCCCAAATATTTGTTAGAGTAGTCCATAGTTAACACTGCAGGTTGGTCCTTAGTCTCTTATTGCAATGCTATTGCTAATTGACAGGGACCATGGTTATGGTACCTGGTTAAACAATACCACCTATAGGTGGCAGTAGTATGCCGATGTTAAGGAAACAAAGGTATTAGTATCCATGCTACTTATTTGTGGCATGCACGATTCGACCTTGGAGATCAGTTAGGCCTTATAGTTTGAGCACAAATGATACTTTTTTTTCTTCAGTTTTGTATTTTCATATTTGTGTGGTACATGATTCAACCCTGGACTTCAGTTACAACCTATAGTTTGAGCACAATGATAATTTATTTCTTCAGTTTTATATTTCCTCACAAAATTTGTGCCTTTTTTCCCATGACGTTGTGCAATCTGCCACTGCGTTCAGTGTACCAGATTACTATGACTTAATGAGATGCATCTTTCTAATTTCTTGTATGTATTATAGTCTGTACTCACATCCATAGTTACACACACTAAACGTCCTTTTGCTCAGTTCATGTTACTTTTTTATCTGCTTATTTTCTTGATATACATCAACACATTTGCCACATTCCATGCTGACCAAACAGTAGGGGAAAAGAGTTGCTCTTGTCATCTTTGTTGTCGGTGACAATACCTACTGCCTTTTACTGGAATTCATGTTATTGTGTATTTTATTTTCTTTAAATAGGTGGTTTTCATCTCTGCAACTCTTCCTCATGAGATCTTGGAGATCACTAGCGAGTTCATGACTGCACCAGTCATAATCGTTGTGAGTGGTGACAAGATGACCATGCAGGTAAATACCATTGAAGTTGTCTTCATAGGGCATCAAACAATTCTTTAATGCTATTGACAAAGACAAATGTAAGTTACACACACTTTGCGATCTTTATGATACAACCACCATTACCCGGCCTGCTATTTTCTGCAATACTAAGACAAAGGTACCTTGTTTGTAGTTTTGCCTATCCTATCCTGCTTTTCTCTTCCATAACTTTTGCTAACCTTCGTTCAACGTCTGTACAAGGACCAAGTTGCTTGTTAGTTAATTATACTATTTCTAATGCCATTGGTGCTAGGCTGAGGGACTACACTAATTTCTTGCCCAAATGGTTACCATGGGGCTCAATGTTCACAACTTCTAGACCTGTTTTCTTTTATGGTGCTAATGGGGCTCACTGGTTCTATGACCTTTTGGAACTATTATTAGTACTCATGAGTTTATATTAAGTAAACACTTTCAGATTCCCACGTTTGAAAGATAGCCCTTTTTCTTGAAAAGTTTTTTTCCCCTTCAATTCCATGCCATTCCTTCATCCTTATCTGTTTTGCACAGAGCCTGATGGCCAGACTGCATCATTGATACTAATTAGTTTTTTGCCTTCCAGTTTTTGTTGAGCACACTTCAACATTGTCTTTACTCTTTGAAAGGTCTTGATGGCTAGAGGGGGGGTGAATAGCCTATTAAAATTTTCTACAAAGACAAGCTAAACAAGTTTATCAATATAACAAATAGCGAGATGCGAGTTTTGCTTAGCCTATGGGTGTTTGCAAGCCACCTATCCAATTCACAATTCTAGTATTTGCACTCAACCGCACAAGTCAAACCGAGAAGTTAAGTACAACTACAACTAGCAAGCTACACAAGAGAACTACTCTAGCTAAGCTAACTAGCTAGCAAAGATAACTAAGAAATTAATACAAGAGAGATAGGAAGGTATCACCGAGGGGCGAAGTATTGAGCCAACCAATATGATCAACAATGAATACCAAGATAACCAAACACCGGGATCAATCAATCACAATATGAAAGTGATGACACGAAGATTTATCCCGAGGTTCACGTGCTTGCCGGCACGCTAGTCCCCGTTGTGTCCCTCTTCACCACGTGGTTCGGTGGCTAATCGGTCTCACACCGAGCCTCTCAAAAGGCACCACAAGAACCTACCAAATGGCAAAAGGTTGCAATGACACGAGCAATATACTAACGTTGCCTTTGGCGCTTCGCCGAGGTAGGCACAAACCCCTCACAATCACCGGAGGTGGCCAAGAACAAACACCAACTCTTGCCAACGCCTCCAAGCTGCTCCAAGCCGTCTAGGTGGCGGCAACCACCAAGAGAAACAAGAATCCCGCAGCAAATCAACCACCAAGTGCCAACTAGATGCTATCTCACAATGCAAATGCACTTGGATCACTCAATCTCACTTCGAATATGCAAAGAAGCAAGAGAGATGAGTGGGAGGGGAGTTGCTTAGCTCAAAGTGCTCACAAGTATATCAAATGTTCGAGAGAGAGAGCCTTGAGCCGGCCAACGAGTATTTATAGACGTACCCCTTCGAATATAGCCGTTAGAAACTTTAAACAGCTGAAATCGCGTTGACCGGACGCGCTGGTCCAACTGACCGGACGCGCCGGTCGCGCAACGGCTAGTTTTGCAACACTGACCGGACACGCCGGTCGCAACGACCGGACGCGCCGGTCACGACCGGACGCACCGGTCCCGTAACTGACCGGACGCGCTGGTCAACCCTGAGCCGCGCACAACGAACTAGCGACCGGACGCGCTGAAGAACTGACCGGACGCCACAGTGCCCGCGTCCGGTTGGAGTCCAGTAAGCTCCCTGGACGACCGGACGCGTCCGGTCGCCTGTGACCGGACGCGCCTCGCGTCCGATCAAACTACTGAAAAACGCGCAGACACTAGACACTGACCGGACGCGTCCGGTCAAACAGTGACCGCGTCCGGTCCAGCGTCCGGTCACCACTGTGACCCCCGTTTGCCTCCGTTTCTTTTTCCGACATCCGGCGTAGTGGAAAATAGGCATTTCATTTCCCCAAAATTGCCTGAATCCCGCGCTCGCACGCTCGGCGGGAGGGAGAGATGAACCAAACCCTCTCTACCGCTCAAACTCCAACGCCATCGCAAATGTGCTAACACCACCAAGTGATCACGTCATGTGTGAGTGTGTTAGCATTTTCACAATCATTTTTCGAGGCGATATAAGTTCTATCCAAATGCATATGATCATGAAATGCACACCTAGAGGCACTTAGGAGTTCAATAGCCGCGTCATTCCCCTCTTTATAGTACGGCTATCTATCCTATAATGTAACCACACCCACTAGGTGTCTTGGTTACTAAAACACAACCCTTAAGCATATACCTTTGCCTTGATCACGTAGGGTTGCGTCCAAATCCAAGTGTGGCCATCATGATCACCATGTCCATCTTGCCACCAACCTTGGAGTGTACTAATCCTCATATGTTACATACAACTTAGGCATGGGATTAGTACTTAGGCATTGTCACTAATTACCAACACCAAACATAGGACTTTCAATCTCCCCCTTGTTGGTAATTGGTGACAACCCTTTCACAAAGATGTTATAATAAAATTTTGATTGAACCCATGTCACATTGTCCAAGTATATTACCATGTGTAAGAATTATGGACATGTGATCATGAATTCAAATTGATAGCAATGGCTCCCCCTACATGTATGCTATATGTTTGGATTTTGGAAGCATACATGTTAGATAGGAAAGATTAGGAGCATTGTCTACCAATAGGTGCTAAGTGTTTAAGATTATAGACCTTTGAAGCGTGATACCATCGGAGTTGCGATAAACACCATCTTAGCACCTTGTGTAGTTAGATTCCACTTGGAAAAGCACAAATATAACTAGAAACCTCGTGAGATCAACATTATAAGCAAGGTTCTAGTACCACTTTGAAAAATATGAAGCAACAAAAATCTAACTACTTCCTATTCATGCTAGTACCACAATGCATCATTCAAATTATACTAGCAAGTCACCACACAAGCAATGTATCGGAGAAAACGAAATGCATAACTATGCATCATACATATGAAGTGCACATAGAAATGCAACATTCATGTTTAAGAGCTTGCTCCCCCTACTTGTGTGCTCAAAATTTTAGTTGATCCCCTTCTTTTATCAATTCTCCCCTTTTTGAATCTATCTTTGTGAACAACATTTTCTCCCCCACAACATTTTCTTCCCCTTTGAGTTCTATCTTTGTGAACAATATTTTCTCCCCCTTTGGCACCAATTGACCACAAGGAGCAAACTTTAGATAGATTATCATGTTGAAATATGGGGTGAGGATCAAGTTTATGATTCAACCTAGATTGCTTACATAAATAAAATACTTCGGTTTGATCTAAGGGCAAGCTTCTTCACACCTCACTAGAAGGGTTATCATGCACCATGTTGAAACAAATATTTAGACAAGTTTTCTAGATTAAACACTTAGGATCATAAGCTACTTAAACAAGTTATATGCTACCACTAGATCATACAAGTCATGGAAACAATAGTGGCACCATGTAAACATCAAATTCATTTGATTTTCATGAATGAGCCTAGAACATATAAATTATGACTAGATGCACTAAATGAGTCCTTAGCATAGAATGTATGACATGTCAACCAATTGTACCTTGGGGCTCGAAGGAGAGGCATGTCATATATGGGGTGCATCAACTCATGTTGGAGAAGTCAAGTATGTTCAACTCATTCTTTAGCTTGTGAAATCTCTTCTCATCAAGTGGCTTGGTGAATAGATCGGCTAATTGATCTTCGGTGCCCACACTCTCAATAGCAATGTTACCCTTTTGTTGATGATCTCTAATAAAGTGATGGCGAACATCAATATGCTTTGTTCTTTGATGTTGAATCGGATTGTTAGTTAGCTTCACGGCACTTTCATTGTCACATAGCAATGGCACATTCTTGAAATTGATTCCAAAATCCTTCAATGTTGCCTTCATCCACAAGATTTGTGCACAACAACTACCCGCGGCGATGTATTCGGCTTCGGCGGTAGATAGTGCAATACTATTTTGCTTCTTGGATGACCATGAGACAAGTGATCTTCCCAACAATTGACATGTCCCGGAAGTGCTCTTTCTCTCCACTTTATCACCGGCATAGTCGGAATCCGAATATCCAACTAGCTCAAAACTTGCACCTTTGGGATACCACAATCCAACATCTTGTGTATGCTTTAAGTACCTCAATATTCTCTTTGTTGCCTTCAAATGACTTTCTCTTGGTGAGGCTTGAAATCTTGCACACATACATACACTAAACATCACATCGGGCCTTGATGCCGTCACATAGAGTAGGCTACCAATCATTGATCTATATAGCTTTTGATCCACCATGTTGCCACTCTTGTCACTATCCAAACTTCCACTAGTGCTCATTGGGGTTGTAATACTCTTTGCATCTTCCATGCCAAACTTCTTGAGCATATCTTTGATGTACTTGGTTTGGCTTACAAATGTTCCTTCCTTCATTTGTTTGATTTGAAGTCCAAGAAAGAAACTAAGTTCACCAATCATTGACATTTCAAATTCCTTTGCCATCATTTTCCCAAACTCATCACAATAATCTTGATTGGTTGAACCGAATATGATATCATCAACATATATTTGCAACACAAACAAGTCTTTCCCAATCTTCTTGGTGAATAGTGTTGTATCAACTTTGCCCATGACAAATCCTTTAGATAGCAAGAAGTCCCTCAATCTTTCATACCATGCTCTAGGTGCTTGCTTTAATCCATACAAAGCCTTTCTTAACTTGTATACATGATTGGGTTTCTTGTCATCTTTAAAACCGGGAGGTTGCTCCACATACACCTCCTCTTGAATGTACCCATTGAGAAATGCACTCTTTACATCCATTTGATATAGCTTGATATTGTGAGCACAAGCATAGGCAAGTAAGATCCTAATTGCTTCCAATCTTGCAACCGGGGCATAAGTTTCACCAAAGTCAAGACCCTCTATTTGTGTGTAACCTTGAGCCACTAGTCTTGCTTTGTTTCTTACTACTATCCCATCTTGATCTTGCTTGTTGCGAAAGACCCATCTTGTTCCAATGACATTATGATCCTTAGGCCTTTCAACTAGTTCCCATACTTCATTTCTCTTGAAGTTGTTGAGCTCTTCATGCATTGCATTTACCCAATCCGGATCTCTCAATGCTCTATCAATGTCCTTGGGTTCTTCCATTGACACAAAAGATGAGTGAGCACAAAACGATGCCAATCTTGATCTAGTTTGAACTCCTCTTTGTATGTCACCAATGATGGAATCCAATGGATGGTCTCTTGCAATGTTAGTTGGTTGAAGCACTTGGACTTGATTGCTTGAATGTTGATGTTGATCATGAGTTGGAGATGATGAACTAGCAACTTGTTGATTTTGTTGTACTTGAGATGATGTACTAGCTTGATTTTGCATTAGAGAACCACTAGCTTGTGTAATTGGACTTTGGAGCACTTGATCTTTGTTGTCATCCACATCAATCACTTGCTTTGGCCTAATATCACCAATATCCATTTCTTTCATAGCATTAGTCAATTGAGTTCCTCTCACATCATCCAAGTTATCTTCCTCATCTTGAGAACCATTTGTTTCATCAAACTCAACATCATGCACTTCTTCAAGTAAACCACTAGATAGGTTCCATACTCTATAAGCTTTGCTAGTAGTTGAGTAACCAAGTAGAAATCCTTCATCACATTTCTTCTCAAACTTGCTCAATCTAGTGCCCTTCTTCAAGATGTAGCATTTACAACCAAATACCCGAAAGTATGCAATGTTGGGCTTTCTTCCATTTAAGATCTCATATGGTGTCTTCTCTAGAAACTTGTGGCAATAGAGGCGGTTGCTATAGAAGCAAGCCGTGTTGATTGCTTCGGCCCAAAATGAATGACTCACATTATACTCATTCAACATTGATCTTGCCATATCAATTAAGGTTCTATTCTTCCTTTCAACTAGGCCATTTGATTGAGGTGTATACTTGGCCGAGAATTGATGCTTGATTCCAAGCTCCTCACATAGCTCATCAACTCTTGTGTTTCTAAACTCACTTCCATTGTCACTTCTTACTTTCTTGATTGTGGTCTCAAACTCATTTTGCACTCTCTTGATGAACTTCTTGAATATGTCAAATACATCACTTTTGTCCCCAAGAAAGAATACCCATGTGTATCTAGTGAAATCATCCACAATCACAAAACCATACTTGTTGCCACCAATACTTGTGTATGTAGTTGGCCCAAATAGATCCATGTGCAACAACTCAAATGCCTTGGAAGTACTCATAATGCTCTTCAATGGATGAGTGTTGCCTACTTGCTTTCCGGCTTGACATGCACTACATAGCTTATCCTTCTCAAATGTGACATCCTTCAAGCCTCTAACTAAGTCATGCTTCACTAACTTGTTCAATTGCTTCATGCCAACATGACCAAGTCTTCTATGCCATAACCAACCCATACTTGATTTGGTGAGCAAACATGTTGAAAGTTGAGTGTCACTAGCATTGAAATCAACCAAGTATAGATTCTCAAATCTAAAGCCTTTGAAGATCAAGTTAGAGCCATCAACACTAACTATCTCCACATCATCAACACCAAATATGCACTTGAAACCGAGATCACACAATTGAGCAACCGACAACAAGTTGAAATTGAGCTTTTCAACTAGTAGCACATTGGAAATGCTATGATCATTTGAGATTGCAATCCTTCCAAGAGCCTTTACATTACCCTTGCTATTGTCACCAAATGTGATACTATCAATGCCACTATCATTTGATTTGAGAGAGTTGAACATTCTTGAATCACCGGTCATATGTTGAGAGCACCCACTATCAAGTACCCAATGTCTTCCTCCGGCCTTGTAATTAACCTACAAAACAATTTAATGTTTCTTAGGTACCCATACTTGCTTGGGTCCTTGGAGGTTAGTCACTAAGCTCTTTGGTACCCAAATGGCCTTCTTCTTTGGGCCCACAATTGGTGTACCAACAAACCTAGCATGCACACCTTTCTCACCCTTGGTAAGTACATAACAAGAATCAAAAGGAATGTAAGGTACATTAGCATTTTTCTTGTTCTTGTTCATTTTATTGCATTTAATCTCTAGATGCCCAATTTGCTTGCATCTATTGCAATAACAACCATTGCCCTTCACAAAGCGAGGCTTTGGAGTAGCAAAGGCCGCCTTGCCCTTCTTGGGAGTATAGCCCAATCCTTCTTTGTTAAGGGAGAACCTTTGGCTACCCAAGCATTTTAGCAAGCGGGCATCCCCACCATAGGCGTTGCCTAATGCGCGGGTGAGATCATCCACCTCTCTCTTGAGAGTCTCAACCACAAGTGATGAATCACTAGTAGTAGAGGTAGAGTTGGTTGTGGTGGATGATGATGAGCTACATGAAGCATTAGTAGGACTAACAAATAAAGAATCATCAATAATATCACATGTTAGTCCAATATCACAAGTGACAATCACTTGCTCCTCCTTAGCTTCCTTCATGAACTTCTCCAACTTAAGGTCCTTTTCCTTGATGAGCTCAAGTAGAGTGGAGTGGGCTTCCTTAAGCCTAGTGTGAGCAATTTCAAGGTCCTCGTGGTCTTCCTTTAGACACTCACGAGAAGCCTCTAGCTCATCAAAGGATTTCCTAAGAGCTTTGAGCTCTTGTTCAATTCCTTTGCACTCCTTACTCTTTTTTAGAGCAACAAGCTCCTCCATCAAGGCATCATTTTCATTGCTCTTGGCAATGAGCTCTTGTTCCAAGATTTTGTATTTCTTGGTTGTCCTCTTGTAGCCCTTGCTCATTTGATCTATTATGCCTAATAGATCATCCTTGGAGTAGTCTTCATCCTCCTCATCATCACTCCTACAATCATCACTAGCACAAGAATCATCATCACTATCATCATGTTTTACCTTGGTAGGCTTGGCCATAAGGCATGTTGATGTAGTGTCGAAGATGGATGGCTTGTTGGAGAGGGCGATGTTTGCAGTGGCTCGTCGAGTGATCCTCTCATCATCACTAGAGCTTTCATCATCATCACTATCGGAGTTGTCACTATCCCAAGTGACTACATAACCACCACCCTTCTTCTTCTTGTTGAAAGTGAAGCTCTTCTTTGCTTTCTTCTCCTTCTTGTTCTTCTTCAACTTTAACTCCCCATCATTATATCTTTTGTCTTCATAGGGGCACTTTGCCACTACATGATCGGGGCTATTGCAATTGTAGCAAAGCACCTCCTTTGCTTTCATGAAGTCCCTTCTCTTTCTTGCACCATAGCCTTTCTTCTTCATGAACCGACCCATCTTTTGCACTAGAAGGGCCATGATCTCATCATCAAATGGATCATCATCATCATCATCAACCTTGCTCTTGCCCTTAGAGGATGAAGCCTTGAATGCAATGGGCTTCTCTTGCTTGACCTTGGTTTCCTTCTTCTCTTCTACCTCATCTTCATCATCATTGTATTGGGCATCAGTCATTATATCTCCAAGCACATTGGTTGGTTTGACCTTGTCCAATCCCTCTCTAAAGATCATTCTTCTCAAGGTGGCAAACTTCTTGGGTAAGCACATCAAGAACTTGTGTGAGAAGTCCTTGTCCTCAACCTTCTCCCCAAGCCCCTTGAGATCATTGACAATGACTTGGAGCCTATAGAACATCTCCGGGATGGATTCATCATCCTTCATCTTGAATGTGGAGAACTTGTCCTTGAGCATATATAGTTTGGCACTTTTTACCGTTGAAGTGCCTTCATATGTTTCTTCAAGCCTTATCCAAAGCTCATTTGCCTTTTCAAGATCTTTGATTTGCTCAAATACTTTATCATCAATGGCACGATAGATTGTGTCAAGTGCCGCCGTATTGCATTGTTTGTTGATGCGGTCATTGGGAGTGAGGTTTTCCTCATCAAGAATGACGTATCCTTCTTTGGTCACATCCCAAACCTTCTCATGTATATTGCCTAGATATTGCTTCATCTTCCTTTTCCAATGATCAAAGGAAGAGACGCCATCAAAGAATGGAGGCTTGCCATTAACATGATTAAACATAACTTGAGCCATCTTACACCGAGGTTGTTAAGCCTTACAAACGGTGACCACGGCTCCGATACCACTTGAAAGGTCTTGATGGCTAGAGGGGGGGTGAATAGCCTATTAAAATTTTCTACAAAGACAAGCTAAACAAGTTTATCAATATAACAAATAGCGAGATGCGAGTTTTGCTTAGCCTATGGGTGTTTGCAAGCCACCTATCCAATTCACAATTCTAGTATTTGCACTCAACCGCACAAGTCAAACCGAGAAGTTAAGTACAACTACAACTAGCAAGCTACACAAGAGAACTACTCTAGCTAAGCTAACTAGCTAGCAAAGATAACTAAGAAATTAATACAAGAGAGATAGGAAGGTATCACCGAGGGGCGAAGTATTGAGCCAACCAATATGATCAACAATGAATACCAAGATAACCAAACACCGGGATCAATCAATCACAATATGAAAGTGATGACACGAAGATTTATCCCGAGGTTCACGTGCTTGCCGGCACGCTAGTCCCCGTTGTGTCCCTCTTCACCACGTGGTTCGGTGGCTAATCGGTCTCACACCGAGCCTCTCAAAAGGCACCACAAGAACCTACCAAATGGCAAAAGGTTGCAATGACACGAGCAATATACTAACGTTGCCTTTGGCGCTTCGCCGAGGTAGGCACAAACCCCTCACAATCACCGGAGGTGGCCAAGAACAAACACCAACTCTTGCCAACGCCTCCAAGCTGCTCCAAGCCGTCTAGGTGGCGGCAACCACCAAGAGAAACAAGAATCCCGCAGCAAATCAACCACCAAGTGCCAACTAGATGCTATCTCACAATGCAAATGCACTTGGATCACTCAATCTCACTTCGAATATGCAAAGAAGCAAGAGAGATGAGTGGGAGGGGAGTTGCTTAGCTCAAAGTGCTCACAAGTATATCAAATGTTCGAGAGAGAGAGCCTTGAGCCGGCCAACGAGTATTTATAGACGTACCCCTTCGAATATAGCCGTTAGAAACTTTAAACAGCTGAAATCGCGTTGACCGGACGCGCTGGTCCAACTGACCGGACGCGCCGGTCGCGCAACGGCTAGTTTTGCAACACTGACCGGACACGCCGGTCGCAACGACCGGACGCGCCGGTCACGACCGGACGCACCGGTCCCGTAACTGACCGGACGCGCTGGTCAACCCTGAGCCGCGCACAACGAACTAGCGACCGGACGCGCTGAAGAACTGACCGGACGCCACAGTGCCCGCGTCCGGTTGGAGTCCAGTAAGCTCCCTGGACGACCGGACGCGTCCGGTCGCCTGTGACCGGACGCGCCTCGCGTCCGATCAAACTACTGAAAAACGCGCAGACACTAGACACTGACCGGACGCGTCCGGTCAAACAGTGACCGCGTCCGGTCCAGCGTCCGGTCACCACTGTGACCCCCGTTTGCCTCCGTTTCTTTTTCCGACATCCGGCGTAGTGGAAAATAGGCATTTCATTTCCCCAAAATTGCCTGAATCCCGCGCTCGCACGCTCGGCGGGAGGGAGAGATGAACCAAACCCTCTCTACCGCTCAAACTCCAACGCCATCGCAAATGTGCTAACACCACCAAGTGATCACGTCATGTGTGAGTGTGTTAGCATTTTCACAATCATTTTTCGAGGCGATATAAGTTCTATCCAAATGCATATGATCATGAAATGCACACCTAGAGGCACTTAGGAGTTCAATAGCCGCGTCATTCCCCTCTTTATAGTACGGCTATCTATCCTATAATGTAACCACACCCACTAGGTGTCTTGGTTACTAAAACACAACCCTTAAGCATATACCTTTGCCTTGATCACGTAGGGTTGCGTCCAAATCCAAGTGTGGCCATCATGATCACCATGTCCATCTTGCCACCAACCTTGGAGTGTACTAATCCTCATATGTTACATACAACTTAGGCATGGGATTAGTACTTAGGCATTGTCACTAATTACCAACACCAAACATAGGACTTTCACTCTTTAATTAATGACAACAAACCCTTGTGGTTTAATAGAAAAAAATCAGAGTAACTTCGGCCTCAATTTATTTGGTTTTATCATAACAGTTAAGTTTTTGGTGGGCTACACAACCAATCTAATCTAGCATTCCTCAAAATGCTTTGGCTCATTGATGCCTTGCATTAACATCAAATTCCTAACTAGATACTGTATGAAAGGCATGATACACACTCTAGGGAACTTCCTCTTACTAAGCATGTTGGAGGCCCTGATACAGATAGGCTTCCACATGTTAGGCGTGGTAAGTGTTACGGCCCTTCCTTTTCGTGATCTAAGCACCATTCATCTGCTGAATTTCATTTACAAGTTTCATTCTTTGGGTACGCAGCATACACTATTCTGTACTTTGTCATGCCTTTTTGTCTACCTCCATATGCTTGTTCAGAGATTCTACTACTGCAGGACCCATATATTTAAATGATCTGAGGGAGTAGTAACATCTATTCTGCCAAGAATGCCGCATCTTATCTTTTATTTGTCTAAACTTTCCGCATCGACTGCAGGCAATTGCTTTTTCACTCTTGCTTCTCACAACGTTGCTTCCTTATATGTTTAAGCTTTTCCAATTGCACCTCACAACTATGCTCAATTTAGCCAGTTAACCATCCATACTATATGAGCATTCAACTTCCCCAAACTCACCACCGCACGGGCCCGCTACTAGTATCTGCTAGAAGAGTGAAAATGGATGAAAAATTGGGCCGAAAAAAGCACACGACTGGAGGCCCTATTGTGAAACTACATCCAGTGAGATCATGGCCATCGGCCCACAGGCCACAGGTGAACACGTGCTCATACTGGGCCCTAAAAGGTAGCATGGGCCTGCCAAGTCTCGCCCCGCATACGTACGTACGCTTCGGCCAACCGAGATGCTCATACCAACTCATCTAGCCCACCCAAGCCCAACGAGCACTTCGGCGGCGAGGAGGGCGGGCGCGGCGGCGGCGGCGGCGGAGGCGGAGGGCTCGTCCGGGTACTGGAAGGGCGGCGGACCGATGCTGCCTCCACCGCCGGGAGCGAAGGAGGTCGGCGCCCCACGCCTCTTGCCCTTTTATTAATTTGAGAGAATTTATTTTCCTCCTTGCAATTGTGCTTGCACATTTGTGATTACCATTGCCCGACTAATTCAGTTGTCACTTTGGTTCTCTGTACTGTACCTACACCTTGGAAATGCCGCCATGACACCATTCAGATTTTAGACTCCTACTATGACAAAAAAAAGGATCAAATCAAATTTAGTGCGACTTTCTGCGACTCGCAGGTACCAACTAAAATTTGCATTTGCATGAAGTTATGGGCAGCAACAGATGGGGAATTAAAAGACTAGAGCTGATAAGTTGAACAGAGGAACCAAACTCGATCTCTGAGACTAACGTTTATTCCTCTCTTGCATCAGTGGTCGTATCATCATCTACCAACACCAAAGTGGAAACGAAATCGCTGCATAATTTCGAGGATTTGCTCAGTGACTTAACTTTCAGTTAGTTCTTGTACATTCATGGGTCTTAAAATAGGGATTATCCGTCCAACATGTGATGTGGTTGCAAGCTTGATTTCAATCTCGCATCTAATCATCATGACAGATGATGTGCTCACAGAAAAAATAGTAAAATAACTAAACCTATGTGTATGGACTTCTATTTTATAGCAAGCCCAAAGATTACAAAGGATATTCAGCAGATTTTTTAGACAAAAAAACAGGGCCTAACAGCATGGTAGGATAACATCTGACAAGGAATCATGGTAGGATAACACTTATGCCAATTGTATCTCCTTTGTGAACATCTGTGAGATCACACAATGCTGGTGTTGTTAACTAGATTGAATATGTTAACCCTTGTATATTTTCACTACTGTAAACTACATCGGTTGCGAAAGGTGACCCCTAGTTCATGTATGACTTATTAGGAACCCACGGTGAAATTTCTGAGGTGCACTTTTGAAGAATCACCCATGGCATAAGTGTTGCTTTCTATTGCTGTCTACTTTGTGTGCGCGATGATGTTAAAACATATACAGATTACCTAACCTCGGTCCAGCACATCAATGACAAGTGACATATTAGGTAGTAAATCAAATTGATTTATTAGACTTAACACTGGACTTAGGAATTTAATATGTTAGTTCAAGCAATTTGCATATGGATATTATTTGATTGGTGTGAGATTGGGTTTTGTTTTTGACAAGCCATGGGAAGGAAGACAAATCTCTAGGCCTCCTTAGAAGCTGAAACTATACTGTCATATCAAACAAGAAGATGCAAGTGAGAAAGACAGCAATTAAGAACAGAAACGATTAAGACTGCCTACCCTGCAACTCCAAGTCTCCAAGCTACTTTGTTGTCCTGGGCTAGCTCTTGATTGCCATAGATCTCTGACCAGCCAATTTGATGTTTTTGTATTCTGAATGCAGGAGCCAGGTTTTTGTTGAATGAAAACAAGCCAAGGTGCTAGTTAATCTACAAGAAGCAGAGAAGGAGCTGAGTGTGTGCCTCACAAGATGTAAGAAACTAGTAGTTTTGGTCACTCAAGGCAGGATCCTTCTCTTCTTGGCTATGGCTTCCATGGCGCCAGCACCAACTCTGCTCCTGCAAACTTCTTGTAAGAACACATCTCTCTCTTTCTCATCTTTTGGCGACCAAGACTTGTGAAAATGTATAATTAAAGATGCAAATTGTGCATGAGTTGCTCAGTTTTAAATTCCATTGGGTATCATCTTGTGTTATATTTGCATCCTCACCCCCCCCCCCCCCCCCCCCCCCCCCCAAGTTGGAAATCGTATGGATTCTTTTCTGGTTTCTGTTCCTATATTTGTATGGAGGTCAGACTACTTATTTCCTGGAATTTTAATTTACATTTTAGTTAAATATTCGAATTATATTAGTCTAGACTGTTGGATGATCCTATCAAGTTATGGTGTAGATCTTTCACCTTTTAATTAGTTGCATTTGATATGAAACATTTTGTTTAATATAGATTGTTGGATGATCATAGAATCCAGCAATGTATGTTCTTTCTCATTTTCTGTGGTAATTTCTCTCTTGAGAATGAATGTGGTGGCTTCTTTTAACACTATGGTATTAACATAATAATAGATTTACTAAAAAGAAACCAAACAGTAGCGACCTAAAACTAAGCAGAACTAAATCATTTACCGAACTATAATAAATGATATATAATTTTTTTTTTAAATGAAGCTGCTAAAACAAACCTAAATATTTTACTAATCTGATCTAACCTAAACTTTTTAGTGTTGGATGTTGAAAATAATCCTGTGTGTCTAAGTGCATGCTAGTGTCTAGGTTCATAGCATTTACTTAGCTAAATTTCAGCATAAGTAATAATAGGCTGATTAGTTGGGTAATTTTCTGCATTTATTAGGAGGCTGTCACAGCCTAATTTGTAGCTCACGTTGGCTATATTAGAAGAGGAGAAAACAAGAAAAGGCTAAGTCATTCCAGCCACCAAACCACTTGTGTACATGTGTGTTCTTGTGTGTTACTGTTCCTTTGACCTGTTGGAGGCTTTAGGCCTTACATTGGATGCCATCCACAACTGTCTTTATCGCTAGCCATAGGTAGTGGGCAGTGGGCACGCAGACCTTACTACCTTGAGGAAGACTCATTCATTCCTTTTCACATTTTCTTTACCAGCACTGAGCGTAACAAAAAATCTAACTCAGGCCAGTGACCAGCCTGTAATCTGGACTCAAAAGTCTGGCCAAAGTCCACAGCTTTAAGTTTGCTGTGTAATGTTTCAGCAAACTTGAAAGAGATGCCCAACATGAGAAAATGTCAATAAAGCATGACAGGTGAAACGTGTTGATACAATGGCCTTCCACACTTGTTTAAACGAATTGAATTCTTCAACTCGTGTCCAGTATATATAAGAGAAGGCCCGGTTCTTCTCTGTTGCTCCCAGTTCTCAGATCGAGGTGCCCTGTGTGGCTGTGTGGTGGTATGCTTCTTTGTCTCTTCTCTCGAGTATCTGCGTATCAAACACTTCATTTTGGCTTATTTTGATCTCAGTTGTTACAAAGCTTTGTTTTTGAGCCAGGACTCAGGTGTCATGAGCAGGTACTTAGTACACTTCAAATCTTTGCTTTTGTTTTATGTCTTAATTTCTCTCTTTTATGAGCTCTATTCTTGGTTTTGCTTTGTGCAAAAGTGAGCCTAGGTAGTATGTGATTTATTGATGTTCTTCTTTATGTAGATAACAAAAGACTATAGCTATGGCTGTTAAACAACACATGAAATTAGCCATGCTCATACCGTGGGCCACAATAGTGTTGCTATTTTCCTGTGGAGCTGGAACCATTAACTGCATGACCCACGATGGGAACGACACAGATTTCCTTTCTCTCTTTGATTTCAAGCGCACAATCAGGAATGATCCAAAAGGGGCATTGAGCTCATGGAACAGCACCGTCCACTTTTGCAGCTGGGAGGGCGTGGCGTGTAGCCGAACACGTCTGGAGCGCGTAGTGGCGCTGAACCTGTCCGGGCAGGCTTTGGATGGTCACATTTCTCCTTCCCTAGGAAACCTGTCATACCTTGCTTCTCTTGACCTCTCCATGAACATGTTCTCTGGCCACATACCTCATCATCTCGGCTATCTGCACAAGCTCAAGCTTCTTGACCTGAGTTCCAACTCGTTACAGGGAAACATTCCGGATGCAGTCACAAATTGTTCCAGTTTGCAGAAGTTATACCTTCATGAAAACTTACTCGTGGGAGAGATTCCCAAGAAAATTGCCCTCCTCTCCAACCTATTAGATTTGCGGCTTTACTCTAACAATATCTCAGGGGCCATTCCACCTGACCTAGGTAACATCACAACCTTACAGTACGTCATTCTTCAAGCTAACCAGCTCCATGGAAGCATTCCAGAGGAGCTTGGCAAGTTATCGAATATGACAGACTTGTTGCTTGGTGGAAATAGGCTGTCAGGTAGAATCCCAGAAGCACTCTTTAACCTCTCTTTGGTACAACAAATTGCCATGCCACGGAATTTGCTACATGGTCCATTGCCATCTAAATCCGGGGATTTCCTCCCTAACCTCCGACTTCTTTACTTGGGTGCCAACATGCTGGGAGGTCACATCCCAGATTCACTAGGCAACGCATCAGAGCTGCAGTCAATAGAGTTGGAATTTAACTACGGCTTTACAGGCAAAATCCCTCCTTCTCTTGGTAAACTTCAGAAGCTCAGAACGCTAGGTCTCAATGATAACAATCTTACTGCAAATGATAGCCAAAGCTGGGAATTTCTAGATGCATTGACCAACTGCACTCTTCTAGAGCGGCTTACACTCACTACAAATCAGCTACAGGGAGTACTGCCAAATTCAGTTGGTAACCTTTCCTCTAATCTTGACGACCTCACGCTTGCAACCAACATGCTATATGGATTAGTCCCAACAAGCATAGGAAACCTTCAGAAACTAACTAAATTAGACCTAGTGGGCAACAGTTTTACAGGTCCGATTGATGGATGGATTGGAAATATGGTTAATCTACAAGGTTTGTACCTTCGATGGAATAACTTCAGTGGGCACATTCCCGATTCCATTGGTAATTTTTCAAAGCTGTCAGATCTGTTTCTAGCAGCTAACCAATTCCATGGTCCCATTCCGTCAAGTTTAGGAAAACTTCAACAGCTCTCAATTTTAGACCTTGGTTATAACAATCTTGAAGGCAATATACCAAAAGATCTCATTGCAGCCACAGTTGTTCAATGTTCATTATCCCACAACAATCTCGAAGGCCAAATACCTTATGTTGGTAATCTTCTACAGCTCAGTTATCTGGATCTTTCATCCAACAAGCTTACTGGGGAAATTCCACCTTCTCTGGCCACTTGCCAGCAGTTACAAACTGTCATAATGGACTCAAACTTTCTCTCAGGAAGCATCCCCGCATTTTTCGGCCAATTTGGCAGTTTGACCGTGCTCAACCTTTCTCACAACAATTTCTCAGGCTCCATCCCAATTTCTCTAAGCAAACTACAGCTTCTTGCACAATTAGATCTGTCACACAATCACCTTGACGGTGAAGTGCCAACAGAAGGGGTATTCAGAAACACTACAGCCATTTCACTTGAAGGTAACTTGCGGCTTTGTGGAGGTGTACTAGAACTGCATATGCCTCCATGCCCCAACCCTACGCAGAAAAGAATTGGATGGCGACACTATTTTGTAACAATAGTGATCCCCATAATAGGCATTGTGTCGCTCACATTGCTGATATATTTTATCATCTCAAGAAAGAAGGTGCTAAAAGCACGGTTGCCGCCGTCTTTTTCTGGTGAGCAATTTCCTAAAGTTTCCTACAAGGATCTTGCTCAAGCCACAGAGAACTTCGCAGAATCTAACTTGGTCGGGAGAGGAAGCCATGGTTCAGTGTACAAAGGGAGGCTAATAACTCCGGAACCCATGGTTGTGGCTGTGAAGGTTTTCGACCTTGCCATGGAAGGGACTGCTAGGAGTTTCATATCAGAATGCCAAGCTCTGAGAAATATCCGGCACCGCAACCTCGTTCCAATTCTAACCGCATGCTCAACAATCGACAACATGGGAAACGATTTCAAAGCTCTAGTCTACAGGTTCATGCCCAATGGCAGTTTGGATACTTGGTTGCACCCACCTGGCTATGGAAACCCTGTGAGTAACCTGGATCTGTCTCAAAGATTGAAAATAATCGTTGATGTAGCTGATGCGCTGCAATATATACATCATGACTGTGAGAGTCCCATTATTCACTGTGACTTGAAGCCCAGCAATATTCTTCTTGATAGCGATATGGCTGCTCATTTAGCGGACTTCGGCATTGCAAGGTTCTACCTCGAAACCAGATCACAGACAGTTGGAGATTCCAGATCAACTGGCACAATAAATTTGAAGGGAACAATTGGGTACATTGCTCCAGGTAACAAAAAGACATAAAATTGTAACCTCTTTTTTATGTGATACAATATACATACGCACTCATTTAGATTATTAATTATGTCATGCTGAACTGTGCCTTTTTTTCCCTCCTAATGATGTTCAGAGTATGCTGGAGGTAGTTACCTATCAACTTGTGGAGACGTGTACAGCTTTGGGGTAGTCCTGATGGAGATGTTGACGGGGAAAAGGCCAACTGATCCTCTCTTCTGCAATGGACTCAGCATCATCAGCTTCTGCAAGACAAGGTTTCCTGCTCAGATACTTGGCATAGTCGATGCTCATCTCCTAGAAGAATACCAGGAGTGTGCTCGAGGAGCGAATCCAGGAGACGAAAGCAGAGTCCTCCGGTGCTTGGTGGCCCTGGTGAAAGTGGCACTTTCCTGCACTTGCGACGCCCTGGGTGATCGAATGAACATGAGGGAAGCGGCTGCCGAATTGCACGAAATTGGGGGTGTTTGGTTTATGGAATGAAGTGGTTCGTCATTATCTCACTCTTTTTTTAAAAAAGGATCAGGAGGGGTTGGGCCCCCTACTATGGTTACTATATTAGATAAAAAAAGAAAGGTGTACAATTATAAGTGATTCTAGAGGATATAAAATAGTTTTTTTATGGGATATAAAATAGTTCTGCATCAAATAGTTGTACATTTGGTAGTCATCATAGTATTGTTACTTGTCATTTGTCAAGCAATCATCATTAATCATGTTGATGATAGTATCTGATTAGAGAATAAAGTGAGAGCACATGCATATTTTATGTTCTCTCTTAATATGTCATATAATATAAAATCTTTAAATGCACTGAAGCACGGGACAGAAAGAATAAGTCCAAAGAATTTACATGGGGTTGTACCGCTTAGTTACTACAGCAGGGGCGGGGAGAGGGGAGGGGGAAGGCCAAAGCCCTCTAAGTTCATACACTTTACATTGAAATACTTCAAATTTGACTGAACTTTGAGAAAATTTATACTGTGGCCTCCCAAAAAAAAGGGAAAAAAATTCGTATTTTTAACTCTGTACGTATCTAGCTACTAGACAGTTCCTTCTTTTAGTTGCTTTTGGCACAGAAATGGACGCATGCACGTCACTTTCGATTTTGGATGGTGCAAAATCTGGCTAATAAACCAAGGTCTGTCATGTCGGCATCTGCAGGCCAAGATCAACATGCGATGATGTTCTCAAAGATCGAACCAGACGGATTCATGATAAACTAGCAACATCGGATCAGAGTGACTTTGAATACAGATAATTCAGCCGAGTTTGCGCTTTACCACCCACGAGGATGTAGCTAGCTCATCACAATGTCCACTCGATCGTATCAGTGAAAGAGACTCTGAAATCATTTTGTGTTTGGTGGTGCCTCTAGCCTAGCTGGACGAAATATCTGCCTAAGCTCAAATCACAGTAAAATGGCAATAAATTTCGAATCGAAATATCAAATATGTGCCAGAAGAGTGAAAATGGATGCAAAGTTGGGCCGAGAAAAGCACAGGCCCTATCATGAATCGTCCATGCCTTCATGGCCATCGGACCACAGGCCACAGGTGAACACGTGCTCATGATGGGCCCTAAAGATTAGTGTGGGCCTGACCAAGTCTCGCCCCGCATACGTACGTAGTAGGCTAGGAAGGCCACACATCTAGGCCTTGCTGTAGCAATTCATTTGTATTTGGTAAAAATTGTCTAAACTTTTACTAATTAGGTTTAAAATGTTCGTCTCGTAAAGTATAATAAAACTGTGTAATTAGTTTTTAATTTCATCTATATTTAGTATTTCATATATGTGCTGATATTTCGATGTGATGGAGAATCTTCTTTTTTGCATAGTGGAATTTGGAGAGAAGTTGGAACTAAGGCCGTAATTCGGGTCTGAATTCGGGCATGAACAGTACCCGAGTTACTGTAGCACTTTTTGTTTTTTATTTAGTAAAAATTGATTAATTAGACTCAAAATGTTCGTCTCGAAAAGTACAACAAAACTGTGCTATTAGTTTTTTATTTCATCTATATTTAATACTCCATATATGTGCCGGCATTTTGATGTGACGGGGAATCTTCTTTTTGCATAGTAGAATTTGGTGAAATATTTGGGATCTAAAGAGAGGCCCTAAACAACGCCTTAGTCTCATCTCCTGCGAATGTCCAAACCAACTCATCTAGCCCACCCGAGCCCAACGTTCACTTCGGCGGCGACGGCGAGGAGGGCGGGCGCGGCGCGGCGGATGGAGCTACAAGCGCGGCGGCGTTGGCGGAGGCGGAGGGCTCGGCCAAGTGCCGGGCGGCGGACTGATACTGCCTCCACCGCCGGGAACGAAGGAGGTCAGCGCCCCCACGCTTCTACCCCTTTATCAATTTGAGCGAATTAGTTTGCCTCTTTGCAATTACGCTTGCACATTTGTGATTACCACTGACTCACTTAATTCAGTTGTCACTTTGGTTCTTTGTACTGTATCTACCCCTTACAAATGCCACCATTAAGATTTTAGACTCCTACTATGACAAAGCTATAGATCAAATCAAAATTTAGTGCTACTTTCTACGACTCGGACGTACCAACTAAGAATTGCATCTGCACGAAGTTATGAGAAACAACAGCTAGGGAATTAAAAGAACAGAGCTGATAAGGAGAACAGAGGAAGCATACTCGATCTACCCAAACCACAGTGGAAACGAAAACTCTGCATAATTTCTAGGATTTGCTCAGTGACCTATATATTTTTGTAATCTGACCTAACCTAGACTTTTTAGAGCTTTTTTCTTCTAAACTCAACTTTTCAGAGTTGGATATGGTCCACCTTTGTTGCTTATCGCTAGCCGTAGCCATTTGTCACGCAGATATCGAGTCAGGAATTATCAGTCCTGCCTTTGCTTGTTTTCTTTCTTAGTGCGAGTTTAATGTAACAGAAAATTTAACCCTCAGGCTGGCACGAGACTGGCTTATAATTCGGACCGAGACTCCTTCTTAATATATATGGAATAAGATGCACATGCCATTTGTCTTTGAGGAGTAAAAAAATGCTCTCATGCAGGCCACTGTCTAACACAGCAGCTGACCTGCTTCCTCATAATTAATGGTAAATGTCCATTCGTGGACCCAAAACTTTGACCAAATTCCACAGTTTCGGGATTGGTTCGTAATTTTTTTCCAGTAAAGTTGAAAAGGCTGCCAATCGAATAAGAGTGAGAAAATGTCAATAAAGCATGACAGATTAAATGTCCTGACGCAATGCCCTTCAACACTTGTTTACACCTATTGAATTGTGCAAGTGCAACTCACATCCAGTACAAGAGAAGGCCTGGTGCTGCTGTGTTACAGTTTTCAGAGAAGCCCTGTGTGTGTGGCTGCATGGCTGTACACTTCGTCTCTTTCTCGAGTGTCTCCATATCATAGATTTTCTTCGGGTTATTTGATCTCAGTTGTTACTGAGCCTTCTATTTGAGACGGGACTCCAGTTTGGCGTCATGAGCAGGCACTTGGTACACTCCAAATCTTGGTTTTTATTTTGTCTTATATTTCTTTATCTTAGTTTTTCTTCGTGCAAAAGTGAGCCTAGCTAATACGTATGTAATTTGTTGATGTTCTTGTTTATGTAGTTAATCACAAAGACTGTCATGGCTACTAAGCAACACATGAAATTTGCCATGCTCATGCCATGGGCCACAATAATGTTGCTATTTTCCCGTGGAGCTGGAACCATCAACTGCATGACCCTCAATGGGAACGACACAAATTTCGTTTCCCTCCTTGACTTCAAGCGTGCAATCATTAACGATCCAAAAAGGGCGTTGAGCTCATGGAACACCACCACCCACTTCTGTAGCTGGGAGGGAGTGGTGTGTAGCCAGACGCGTCCGGAGCGCGTTGAGAAGCTAAACCTGTCCGGGCAGGCTTTGGATGGTCACATTTCTCCTTCCCTTGGGAACATGTCATATCTCATTTATCTTGACCTCTCCAGGAACATGTAATATCGGAGACTTCCTCCTTAACCTCCAGTACCTTTTGCTTGGGACCAACATGCTCGGAGATCACGTTCCGGATTCCCTAGGCAACGCGTCAGAGCTGCAGTTAATAGATTTGGGATATAACTGTTAGAATATAGGCGCCCTCTGGGCAGGCCATGGGCCAGGCGCTCAAGCCCATATGGCTGGGCTGCCAGTTGATAAGGATAGACATGATTGATTAGGCAATGATCACCGTTGATTGGGTGTTTCTATAAACCCTATTGATCCTTGCCTATATATATGTAATCCATGTATTCAATATCAATCAATCAATCCTGAGACCTAATTGCTCTCATGGTATCAGCCGCCTAGTTTAGGTCTAGGTCCTTGCTTCCGCTCCTCCGCGCGCCGGCCCTCCGCCGCGCAGCGCTCCCCTCGCGCGCAGGACTCCTCCAGCGCCGCATCGATGTCTCTCACTCCCCCTGACTCTCCCAAGTCCACGGGAGTTCACGACATAGTTTTAAATCTCCCGCTATAGCTGCCGCTATAGCCCGCTATAGCCTTTTGAGGCATGGTGCCGCTATTTGTGTTCATGTACAATTTAGCCGCTATATCCCGCTATAGCTCCGCTATTAGCTGTTTTAGAGATATACCGCTAAACACCTTAGCCCGCTATTTAAAACATTGGTTCACGATGACGAGGTTTCCGCCCGCTTCGCCAAGGAGCAGGCGAACGCCGCCGCCGCTGCCCAACTCCAGGAAAAGGAGCGTCAGGCTGCCCTGGCCCGTGCGACTGCAGCTGAGGCGGAAGCAGCGGCCGCCGCCAAGGAACGTGACGCGGCTGCTGCCCGCGCCAGCGATGCCTTGGCCCGCGCAGCCAAGGAACGCGCCGCCGCCGCGGCCGCTGCTCCTGGAGTTGCATCTTCCAGCACGTCGTCGCCGCCGCCCAACCTCGCCTCCGCCATGCTTCTCCACGAGGCCATGGCACTGCTGCAACTCCACGCGCAGGCCGTCGCTGTCAACAACATCCGGCACCACGTCAATATTGTCCTCGACGTCGACTCCGGTAATTTCAACCGTTGGCGCGATCAGTTCTTGCTTATCCTCGGCAAGTTCTCTCTTCAGGATCATGTTCGCAAGGACCCTCCGGCCCCGATCTCTCCTGACTGGGCCCGGATGGATTGCGTCGTTAAGTCCTGGATCGTCGCCACTCTCACCGACGACCTTGCGGAGATCATCTCCGCCCAGGGCTCCACCGCTCGACATGCCTGGCTCGCCATCGAGTCGCAGTTCCTCGGCAACCGGGAGGCTCGTTCTATCCACCTTGAGACGCGGTTTCGCAACTTCGTCCAGGGCGACCTCTCCGTCACCGATTACTGCCGCCGCCTGAAGAAGATGGCCGACGACCTCACGGCCCTTGGCGAGGTGATCACCGACCGCACCCTCGTCCTCAACGTCATCCGCGGCCTCAACGAGCGCTTCAGCCACGTCGGGGCTCTTCTTCGTCGCACCAGGCCCTTCCCCACCTTCCTGGAGGCCCGTGACGACCTCATCCTCGAGGAACTCACACTGGAGAACAAGAAGGATGCCCCTGCCACTGCTCTTGCTGCAGCAGCCCCTCCACCGACGCCCACCTCGGGCTCCGGGGGCACCGGCGGCCCCAAGCCTCCAACGCCAACCGCCGCAGCAAGCGTGGCGGCAGTGGCAAAGGAGGGTCCAGCAGCGGCAGCACTTCTGGAGGCCAGCGCCCACCCTCTGGTGGCGGTCCGCAGCACCAGCAGCCACCGCCGGCTGGCGCCCAGCAGCCCGGCGCCGGAGGACGTCCCTGGCCCAGCTACTACAACCCATGGATGGGTTCGATCCAGATGTGGCCCGGGGGCCCTCGACCTCCGCCCCTGGCACCAATCCCGGTGCCTCCTCACCTCCAGGGGCAGCACCAGGCGCAACAGCAGGCCCAGCAGCACGCACTGCTTGCGCAGCAGCAGCAACACTACGCCCAGCAGCAGCCCGGCGCTGCTCCTGATGCTGCCAGTCAGTGGGTTGCTCCTGGGTACTACAACCCGGTGGCTGGTCTGCCCTCCTGGGACCCGACGGCACTCGCCTCCGCCTTCAGCACGACGTCGCTGACCCCCCCTTCGTCCAACGAGTGGTACTTCGACTCAGGTGCTACTTCCCATATGTCATCTCAGTCCTCCTCTCTTTCACATGTTCTATTCCCGCGGTACCCTACTCCTTCATCTATTGTCGTCGGTAATGGCTCTCTTCTTCCTGTGACTGCCACTGGCTCCGCAGAGTTACCTCACAATTTACGTCTTAATAATGTTCTTGTGTCACCACAGATTATTAAGAACCTTATCTCTGTTCGCCAATTTACTGTCGACAATAATTGTTCTATCGAGTTTGACCCCGCTGGTTGTTGTTCTGTGAAGGTTCTTCCATCTCGGACCGAGATCGTCAGGTGCAATAGCTCCGGGCCGCTATACCCCCTGCGCCTACCTCCAGCACACTTTCTTGTCGCCCAGGCGTCCTCCCCGTTGTGGCATCGGCGTCTTGGCCACCCTGGTCACGAGGCTTTGTCGAAGCTTGCGTCTAGTATCTCTTGTCATATTTAGGACTGCTTAGAGTTGTGTCATGCTTGTCAGTTAGGGCGCCATGTTCGCTTGCCCTTTCATGAGTCCACCTCTCGTGCGTCTAATAAGTTTGATCTTATCCATTGTGATTTATGGACCTCTCCAGTTGTCAGCATTTCTGGTTATAAATATTATTTGGTCATTCTTGATGATTGCACTCATTATTTGTGGACTTTTCCCTTGCGCCTCAAATCTGACACATTCCACACGCTCATTAACTTCGTCGCCTACGCCTCCACCCAATTCGGCGCATGCGTCAAGGCTGTCCAGTGCGACAACGGGCGCGAGTTCGACAACTCTAGCTCCCGACAATTCTTCCTCGCTCAGGGCATCCATCTTCGCATGTCCTGCCCCTACACTTCGCCTCAAAATGGTAAAGCTGAACGCATTATTCGCTCCATCAATAATGTTGTTCGCTCCCTGCTTTTTCAGGCGTCCATGCCTCCGTCCTACTGGGCTGAGGCTCTCTCTACAGCCACTGTTCTACTCAACATATTGCCCACCAAGACTCTACAGTTTTCTACACCCCACCTTGCCCTGCTCGGCAAGCCACCAACATATGATCATCTAAGAGTCTTTGGTTGCAAATGTTACCCCAACATGTCGGCTACTGCACCCCACAAACTCGCCCCTAGGTCTGTCCTCTGTGTCTTCCTAGGCTACTCCGCTCATCATAAAGGGTACCGCTGCCTTGACCTCTCCACCAATAGAGTCATCGTCTCCCGGCACGTCATCTTCGATGAAACGACCTTTCCCTTTGCTGAGCGACATGGTCCTCGTGCTCCAGCAGACTTCCAGTTCCTGGATGATGATACTACTGACTCTGTGCTCCCTCCTATTGGACCGATGCACAAGTTTTTGTCTGCAGGTACACCAGCCGTCACCACCAGCGCCCCTGCCGGTCCCTCCGAGACTGTGCCTGGGGCGCCCGTGCCGGCTACCACCACCAGCGCCCCTGCCAGTCCCTCAGCGATTGTGCCTGGGGCGCCTCTACCGCCTACCGAAGATGCTGATGATCCACCGGCGCCCGTGCTCTACATCCCGCCTGCGCGACGGGCGTCGGGGTCACCGACCGCGCCACGCGCGGTCACCAGGACTCCCTCTCCCGCGCCACGCGCGGCCACGGCGCTGCCCAGCGCGCCTGGAGAGGCCTCTCCGGTCTACATCCCGCCCGCCCTTCGTGCAGGCGCGGGACCCTCGCCCGGGTTCCCACCTCTACGCTCGGATCGCTTCTTCCCGCAGCACTACACGCGACGACTACCTCCTCCCGTGGCTGCTGCTCCACCAACCGCACCTCTACCCAAGGGTGCCGTTGCTGTTCCTCCAGTTGTGAACCAGCACGCCATGAGCACTCGGTCGAAGAGCGGCTATCGGATGCCTGCTGCCTATCACGCCGCTCCTCTCTCTGCGGTGCCGAAGACCTTCCGTAGCGCCCTCGCTGACCCCAATTGGCGAGCGGCTATGGAAGAACACAGTGCTCTCCTGAAGAATCACACCTGGGACCTCGTGCCTCGTCCTTCTCGAGCCAACGTCGTGACTGGGAAGTGGATCTTCAAGCACAAATTTCAGTCTGATGGTTCACTTGAGAGGTATAAGGCACGCTGGGTTCTTCGTGGCTTTACCCAGCGCCCCGGTGTTGACTTCGATGAGACGTTCAGTCCTGTCGTCAAGCCGGCCACAGTCCGTACGGTGCTCTCCTTGGCTCTCTCCCGCAGGTGGCCTATTCACCAGCTAGATGTGAAGAACGCCTTCCTTCATGGCAATTTGTCGGAGACTATGTATTGCCAGCAGCCATCTTGGTTCGAAGATCCAGCCCATCCGGACTTTGTCTGCCTCTTGAAGAAGTCCCTGTATGGCCTGAAGCAGGCACCTCGTGCATGGTACAGCCGGATGACCTCTTTCCTGCTGTCCATCAGGTTTGTTGAAGCCAAGTCAGACACCTCTCTGTTCGTCTACCAGCGTGGATCAGACACAACCTACCTGTTGCTTTATGTGGATGATATTGTCCTCACAGCGTCCTCACCTGATCTCCTTCGGCGGATTATCTCAGCCCTTCAGCGAGAGTTTGCCATGAAAGACCTCGGTGAATTGCATCACTTCCTTGGCATGGAGGTTATGGTCTCCTCTCCCAGCGACAATACATGCTGGACATTCTGGATCGCGCTGGAATGACAGAGTGCAAGCCGTGCTCCACACCAGTTGACACCAATCCGAAGATTGCTGCAGCTGAGGGGGCCCTAGTGTCTGATGCTACAGACTTCCGCAGCCTTGCTGGCGCCCTCCAGTACCTGACGTTCACTCGGCCAGACATTGCGTATGCAGTCCAGCAGGTCTGTCTTCACATGCATGACCCACGTGAGCCTCACCTTGCAGCCTTGAAGCGGATTCTTCGCTACGTTCGAGGCACACTCCATCTTGGTCTCTTGTTGCGACCGTCTTCTTCGACTGATCTCATCGTCTACACTGATGCTGACTGGGCTGGGTGTCCAGACACTCGCAAGTCCACCTCGGGCTATGCTGTGTTCCTTGGTGACAACCTTATCTCCTGGTCCTCCAAGCGTCAGAACACCGTGTCAAGATCAAGTGCTGAAGCCGAGTATCGCGCAGTGGCCAACGGAGTTGCAGAGGCCACCTGGCTGCGTCAGCTACTTCTGGAACTACACGCCTCTCTCAGGCGCGCCACACTGGTGTATTGTGACAACATCAGTGCAGTCTACATGACCTCCAATCCAGTTCAGCATCAGCGAACCAAGCACATCGAGATTGATCTTCACTTCGTCCGAGAACGAGTCGCCGTTGGTGATGTTCGAGTACTGCATGTCCCTACTTCCTCACAGTATGCGGATATCTTCACCAAAGGGCTGCCTTCCTCAGTGTTCACGGAGTTTAGGTCCAGTCTAAACGTGCAAAGTGGCTGACGTTTCGACTGAGGGGGAGTGTTAGAATATAGGCGCCCTCTGGGCAGGCCATGGGCCAGGCGCTCAAGCCCATATGGCTGGGCTGCCAGTTGATTAGGATAGACATGATTGATTAGGCAATGATCACCGTTGATTGGGTGTTTCTATAAACCCTATTGATCCTTGCCTATATATATGTAACCCATGTATTCAATATCAATCAATCAATCCTGAGACCTAATTGCTCTCAATAACTTTGGCTTTACAGGCAAAATCCCTCCTTCTCTTGGTAAACTTCAGAAGCTCAGAACGCTCTATCTATATCATAACAATCTTAAAGCAGAAGATAGCCAAGGCTGGGAATTTCTAGATGCATTGACCAACTGCACTCTTCTAGAGCGGCTTAGACTCGATGGAAATCAGCTACAAGGAGTACTGCCGAATTCTGTTGGTAACCTTTCCTCTAATCTTGAGGACCTTATGTTAGGTAGCAACATGCTGTATGCATCAGTCCCATCAAGCCTAGGGAACCTTCATAAGGTAACTTTATTAGACCTATCGCTCAACAGTTTTACAGGTCCCATTGATGGATGGATTGGAAATATGGTTAATTTAGAAGGTTTATTCCTTCACCGGAACACCTTCAGTGGGCACATTCCAGATTCCATTGGTAATTTTTCAAAGCTGTCGCAACTGTTTCTGACAGCTAACCAATTCCAAGGTCCCATACCGTCAAGTTTAGGAAAACTTCAACAGCTCTCAATTTTAGACCTTGGTTATAACAATCTTCAAGGCAATATACCAAAAGATCTCATTGCAGCCACAGTTGTTCAATGTTCATTATCGCACAACAATCTCGAAGGCCAAATACCTTATGTTGGTAATCTTCTACAGCTCAGCTCTCTGGATCTTTCATCCAACAAGCTTACCGGGGAAATTCCACCTTCTCTTGGCACTTGTAAGCAATTACAAACTGTCATAATGGACTTAAACTTTCTCTCCGGAAGCATCCCCGCGTTTTTCGGCCAACTTGGCAGTTTGACCATGCTCAACCTTTCTTACAACAATTTCTCAGGCTCCATCCCAATTTCTCTAAGCAAACTACAGCTTCTTGCACAATTAGATCTGTCGCACAATCACCTTGATGGTGAAGTGCCAATAGGGGTGTTCAAAACACTACAGCCGTTTCACTTGAAGGCAATTGGGGCCTTTGTGGAGGTGTACTAGATCTGCATATGCCTCCGTGCCCAACCCTACGCAGAAAATAATTGGATGGCGACACTATTTTTTAAGAATAGCAATCCCCATAATAGGCATAGTGTCCATCACATTGCTAATATATTTTATCATCTCAAGAAAGAAGGTGCCAAGAACACGGTTGCCGCCGTCTTTTTCTGGTGAACAATTTCCTAATGTTTCTTACAAGGATCTTGCTCAAGCCACAGAGAACTTTGCAGAGTCTAATTTGCTCGGGAGAGGAAGCCATGGTTCAGTATACAAAGGGAGGCTAATAACTCCAGAACCCATGGCTGTGGCTGTCAAGGTTTTCAACCTTGCCATGGAAGGGACTGATAGGAGTTTCATATCAGAATGCCAAGCTCTAAGAAATATCCGGCACCGCAACCTCGTTCCAATTCTAACCGCATGCTCAACAATCGATAACATGGGAAACGATTTCAAAGGTCTAGTCTACAGGTTCATGCCCAATGGCAGTTTGGATACTTGGTTGCACTCACCTGGCCATGGAAACCTGGATCTGTCGCAAAGATTGAAAATAATTGTTGATGTAGCTGATGCACTGCAGTATATACATCATGATTGTGAGACTCCCATTATTCACTGCGACTTGAAGCCCAGCAATATTCTTCTTGACGACGATATGGTTGCTCATTTAGCGGACTTCGGCGTCGCAAGGTTCTACCTCAAAACCAGATCACAGACAGTTGGAGATTCCAAATCAACTGGTACAATAAATTTGAAGGGAACAATTGGGTACATTGCTCCAGGTAACAAAAAGACTTAAAGCTGTAACTTGTTTTTTTTATAATAATAATATACAGATGCAGTCATTTAGATCAACTATGTCATACTAAAATGTGTCTTTTTTCTCGTAATGATGTTTAGAGTATGCCGGAGGCACTTACCTATCAACTTGTGGAGACGTGTATAGCTTCGGGGTAGTCCTGGTGGAGATGTTGACGGGGAAAAGGCCAACTGTTCCTCTCTTCTGCAATGGACTCAGCGTCATCAGCTTCTGCAAGACAAGCTTTCTTGCACCTGCGAGGCCCCTGCTGACCGAATGAACATGAGGGAAGCAGCTGCGGAATTGCACAAAATCAAAATGGCCCATTGGTGATGCTTCTATGATCGAGCCGCTTAGGTTTCGGTTGCTGAGATGTAGTCGCAAAATATTTGTGTTAAGTACAGCCTCGTGTTTTTGAGGTACTCCGTGGGTTGGTAATCTCCATCCTCACCCTTTGTATTTTGCTTAATGGAAAACATGCCTAGACACGGTCATGAAAAAAAATGTCGTCCCATCGTATTGGATTTTGGGGTGGAATGGTGGATGCGACGTACTACGTATGATTCATTAGTTTGGCACACTAGATGTTAGTATTTACTCTCTTTATTCTAAATTATAAAATGTTTTGATTTTTCTAGATATATATTGTTTTTACTATACATCTAAATATAATGTATCTAGGTATATAGTAAAAATTATATATCTAGAAATGTCGAAATGTCTTGTAATTTGGAATGGGGGTATAATATATGGCAATGTATATATTTGGGCCGAGAAGGTCACATGATTGGATGCCTTGGTCTAAAACTAACCCAACAAGCTCGTAGCTAGGTCCAATTTCAGAAGGCATTTTGATGGGCCCGAAATGATATTTTTATGGGCCTATGAAGTATCGTCCCTCGTACATAGGATAGGCACAGTCAACAGTTTACTCTCATGCCAATACCCAATCAGCCCAACCCACCTCGCCCAGTCAAGCCTAAGGACAACAACACTTCGCCTTGGAGGCGTCGTAGCCAAGAGCGATGTGAGGGCATCGGGCCCACTTTTATTTAATTTCTGCCTTATTCAGTTGCCACTTTGGAATTACTAGTACGTTTTGTGCATGTGTGATTAACATTTCTACCCGATTAATTGCAGTTGTCACTTTGGTTCTTTTTTTTTTTGCGAAAAGTTGTCACTTTGGTTCTCTCTTCACTGCACTGTGTCTAGTGTCTATCTCTTACAAAACCCACAATTTCTACACATCACTATGATAACGCAACTACAGTATGGATCAAAACTTTGTACAACTAAATTTTGCATTTGGATGAAGCTATGAGCAGCTAACGCAACAAGGAAAAAGAAGACCAATGTTCAAAAAAAAAGGAAAAAGAAGACCAGCCAGCAGATAGAACAGAGAAAGCAAATATCATCATCTACCAACCGCAAACTGGAAATCAAAAGTTGGCTGCACAATTTATATACACCATTGTTTGCACAGTGAGTTGTTTAGTTTAATTTTGAATCAAGTTCATATAATCCATACATGGTGCTTAACATAATGATCCTGAGTTCCACATGTGTGTGTATTGATGTGATAGCTGTATATTTGTACTACGAAAAATATATTCTATAATTAATTTAAATGTTCTTATTTTGTATCATAAATGTTAATATTTTTTTAACTACGGTCAAATTCCAAATCGTTTGACTCCCTGAAAAATAAGAATAACATATCCCTTTTGAGAAAGAGGGAGTAAACAAGGATATGCATGTCCAAGGTTGATTTCAGTTTCGCTTCTCAACCATCATAGGTGTCAAATCTTAATTATCACAGTAAAAATAGTAAAAGAAAAGTAACTAAACCGATATATGTACGGTCGGTGAGCATCACAGAATATGCAGGTGTATTCTGTATACATGAGCTGATGAGCACTAAACAAATCCTATAGCATCAGCCACTATCCATGTCAAATTAAATGAGGACGGAAAGTTACATGCTTACGGTGCTCTTAGGCATGCCTTATTTGGAAGTTTTCAGCACAAGGAATGACCTAATCCTCATGTCATGCGTGCATACTGCGTACAGAAGCTCACACTTCATGTTTCAGCTCCGTCTATGCATGTTGCTTAAAGATGTACGCAATACTATTACTAATTCTAATCATGGAAACTACTAATTAATCCAATCGAATCCAACCGGCACCACTTAGCTAGACAATTGATATATAGAGAGGCTAAACGAGCTACTAAATCATGCAAATGAGGTTTCAACAACTTCTGTACCAAATGTACATGTACATGCATCCAAACTTTTCCTTATTCTTTTATGCATGATAGAAAAATGCGACAAGGCATAAATTTTTCCATCTGTGGCAGCTCGGTTCATGCATCACCTAATCCAATCATATACATTCTCCCTTTTTTCTGGGCAATTATTTAAACTCTCTTGTTCAATGCCTTGTGCACATTTTCATGCTAATCATTGGAAGGAAAATATATAGTGGATGAGGACAGAGTAAAGGCAATAAAAAGGCCTGATAGGAACGGCATAGATTAATTAGTGAAGTACTTTATTTTGTTCAAATATAAAACGAAAGGGACATCTGTTCTGCTTCCAGCTAACCCTCTCTCTCCTAATTGAAAAGGGTTCTATATATGTCTGGTGGTGAAGAATTGGTGATCACTGACAAGGGATCATGGTAGGATAACACTTACATGCCAAATTTTTATCTCCTCCTTTGTGCACTTCTGATGTGGAATTGCACAGCAGTGGAGTTGTTGTATGTTTTCATTACTGTAAACAAAGTTACATCAGTTGAGTAAATGTGACTAGTCCTTTCCAAAAAAGAAAGAAAGAAAGAAAGAAAGAAAGGAATATGACCAATAATAGTTCAGGGGTGACTTTAGGAATGAAAGCATCTAGGCCCCGGTGTTGGTTTCGGCAATTGATGACAACGCATTATTACCATGACTAACGTGTGTTTTGCAGAAACAGTGGTAAGTTAGGTCATGGAGTTGATAACTGCTTTGGGCACTATGGTATTCATGTCTCTTGATGTAAATCGTTTTGGTTTTCAAAGGATCAACGACAAAATTAAGGACGGTTAGTTCCGGATGTCAAGGTGTTGAGTTACATCCGGAATAGTCGTTAGGATCTTTATTTCTTCCTTTGACCGTACTATAAAGGGGGGGCATGAGCGAGTAGCTTGACCTAGGTGAGTCTTTTATTTAGGTGTGGTGCACACTTGTCAAACTTAGCACTAGATAACTCTAGAAAAGCTCAAGGTTCAGTTGGAAGCAACTTGGTTCAAATTGCATCATGTTTCGAAGTCGTTTGAGCAGTTTACCTGTGACCGGACGCGGTCTTTGTCATGACCGGACACGTCCGGTCAGTACTAACAAGTCACTGCGTCGTTAACTGATTGACCGGACGCGGTCCTTGAGAGGACCGGACGCGGTGATCAGTCTGACACGTGTTCCAGAGGGTAAACAGTGTAATCGGACGCGACTGTGAAGTGATCGGACGCGTCCGGTCACGTTCCAGTAAGGTCCCAAGCTGACCTGATGTGTCCGGTTATCTATGATCGAACGCGGTCGAGCGTCAGGTCAAAGTTCAGTTAGGCTCTTGCATGATCGGACGCGTCCGGTCATCCCTGACCGGCGCGTCCGGTCACTCAGCGCTGACTTTCGGTTTTTGATCGTTACACTCGACCGACGCGTCCGGTCATATCGACCAGCGCGTCCAGTCAGTACGAGTTTTGCTGATTTGGTAGGTAACGGTTGGATTTATCTGAGGGGTGTATAAATACATCCCCACCTCTTTTAGAGGTCTCTTGCTCATTTGTTCAGCTGAGAAACACCTTTGGAGTGCAAGGGAGTGCAAGAGCTCTAGTGAGGATAGTGATTTGAGAATCAAAGTTTGAGATTCCTCACTAGTGACAAGAGTATATCAAGTGTGCATCCATCTTCTCATTAGGCTTGTTGTGGTCAAGTGAGAGTTCTAGCTTGTTACTCTTGGTGATCGTCATCACCTAGACGGTTTGGTGGTGATTGGGAGTTTGGTGATCATCCAACGAGCTTGTGGGTGACCCAACTCATGTTGTGAGCGGTTTTGGGTGATTTGCCGTGACGGAGTTTCGAAGAATCAACCCGTAGAGAGCACTTGATCCTTGCGCGGATCAAGGGGGAGCTACACCCTTGCGCGGGTGCTCCAACGAGGACTAGTGGGGAGTGGCGACTCTCCGATACCTCGGCAAAACATTGCCGTGTTCCTAACCCTTACTTTCAAGCATTTACTTTCGTGTATTACTTTCATTGCTTATTTACTTTCCTAGAATTGTCATGCTAGTCTAGGATTGGAACTTAGGGTGCAAAACTTTTACCGGTAGAATCACAAGGAACACTAGTTGGCACTAGGGGTGAAGTTTGGCTTGTAGGATTTAATTCTTACAATTAATTTTTAGAAAAGTCTAATTCATCCCCCCCTCTTGAGCATCTTAATCCTTTCAATTGGTATCGGAGCCGTGTTGCTCTTTATTTAGGCTTCACCGCCTAGAGCAAGATGTCTAATGGGGAAGGACCACCTCTCACTTTTGAGGGAGACGATTTTCTATATTGGAAAATTCGTATAGAGGCGTACCTCGAAGCCATAGATGTTGGGTGCCTTAGAGCCACAACCGAAGGGCTTCCTCCTATAAGGGATCCTGCCAACCCAAGTGGTGACGATGAGAAGTACGACCGGTGGAATGCAAAGGCAAAAAATGCACTCTACCGGGGCTTAGGCAAGGATATCTTCAATCGTGTGCGTAATGCCAAAAACGCTCATGAATTGTGGGAAAACCTTTGTGCTCTCCATGAGGGAACTAAGAGTGAGCGTGAGAAACACTATCACATTGCTTTAAAGAAAATTAACTCTTTTGAGATGCTTCCCAAAGAAAGTGCTAATGAAATGTACACTCGATTGAATGTTCTTGTAGAAGATCTCAATGCTCTTGGACTCACTCAAATGAGTCAATCGGATGTTGCAAGGAGGATCTTGAGTGTTCTTTCCGTTGAGAAGTATGGGCATATTGTCACCGTACTTCACCAAAGTGATCTCTCCGCCGCAACACCGACTCAAGTATTAGGAAAGATCAATGCACATGAGATGTACATGCACATCACTCCGAAAGAGGGCTCATCATCTTCCAAGAAGAAAGACTTGGCCTTCAAAGCTAGCTATGAAAAGAAAAAAGAAGAAGGGACAAGCCATGATGGTGCAAGAAAGCTCAAGTGAAAGTGATATTGATGATGCATCACTTGCACTCATGGTGAGAAAGACCACCAAGATGCTAAAAAAGCTCAATAAGAGTGGCATCAAGTTCGATGGTAAGAAGAAGAAATTCTTCACAAGTAGCAAAAAGAAGCCAATACCCGAGATGGATTGCTTCAATTGTGATGAACTTGGCCACTTAGCTCATCAATGCCCGAAGCCTCCAAAAGACAAGTACAAAAACAAGAACAAGAGCAAGAAAGATGATTCAAGTGATGAAGAAGATGAGAAAAAGAAGAACAAGCCATACAAAAAGAAAGATGGCAAGAGAAGAGAGTTCTACAAGAAGAAGAAGGGAGGCAAAGCTTACATTGTTGGTGATTGGCTCACCGACATTGAGTCATCATGTGAGTCCTCCGGCGATGAGAGCGACAATGAGAAAGAGAAGGTTGTCGCATTTGTGATTGGGCCATCATCATCTTCACCGACAACTTCATCACCACCTTCACCGCCACCTTCGCCATCATCTTCCACTACTCATCTATGCCTTATGGCTAAGGGTGAATAAAAGGTACAAAACAATGATAGTGATGATGATGATAGTGATAGTGATGATGAATATGACGCACCTTCTTATGATGAACTTGTAAAATTATTGAACAAATATTCTAAAATCATAAGAAGAACTAGAAATGAAAATGATGAGCTTCAAAATGAAAATGAATCACTCTCATCTAAGCTTGAGAATGCACATAAGACTAGTGATGAGCTCAAAGATCAAAATGAAACTATGTCTTCTACTCTCAAGGAGCTCAAAACTTCTAACAAAAAGCTTAGAGATAAACATGATAAACTTGAGAAGAAGCATGGTGAACTCATCACTAGGCTCAACTTACTAAAAGATGAATATACAACATTGAAAATCAACTATGATAGTCTTATTGTTGCTAATAAGCTTGCTCTTGAGACACATGATGCTACTAACCAAGTTGTTAAGATTGATATAGCTACATCATATGATGATTTGATTGTTGAGAACTTTGAGCAAGGCTCTAGCGGCAAAGGCAAGAGTGTGGTTGAGTCCGACAACTATGATGACTATGTCAAGCTCAAGAGTGAAAATAAGATGCTTAAGATTGAGAACAAGAAGTTGATGGCTCTTGAAAAGCAAGCACCAAATGAGTCACTTATTGAAGAAAACAAAAGGCTCAAGCAAGAAAAAGAGCATCTCAAGACCGGCCTAAGCAAGTTCACAAGAGGCCAACATTTGCAAAGTGAGCTACTCATGAACACCGTCATGAAGATGGATAGAAGTGGCATTGGTTACTTGGCAAATCAAGAGAAGAAGGCTAAGGCTCAACAACAACAAAGCAAGTCAAAGCCCAAGCCAAAGAGATGTGTTGAGTGTGGACAAGAAGGCCATTTTGCTCATGAGTGCAAAACTCCACCACCACAACCCTTGCCCAAGCATGCTAGACCCTTTGCCTTCAATGCTCATTACATGCTTAGAAAAGATTCAAGTGGAAAGATGAAAGTCATGTTCTTGGGTCCCCCTAACAAAAATAGGCCAAAGAAAATATGGGTTCCCAAGTCACTAGTTGAGAAAGTCAAGGGTCCCTCTCAAGTTTGGGTCCCTAAACAAAAGGCTTGATCTTTTGTGTGTAGGTGAACTACAAGACCGGTGGATCTCATTGGGTGATTGATAGTGGTTGCACACAACATATGACCGGTGATCCTCGTATGTTCACCTCACTTGAAGAGAATGGGGAATGTCAAGAGAAGATCACTTTTGGGGACAATTCAAAGAGCAAAGTCAAGGGTATTGGCAAGATTGCAATATCAAATGATCACTCTCTCTCAAATGTTCTCTATGTTGCTTCATTGAGTTTCAACTTATTATCCATTGGGCAACTTTATGACCTTGGCTACCAATACTTGTTCACTCCTAATGAAGTGGTAGTTACAAAGATAGATGACAAGCAAGTGATTTTCAAAGGCTTTAGATACAACAATCTTTATCTTGTTGATTTCACCTCCAAAGATGCAAATTTGATGACATGTTTGTTCACCAAAACTACACTTGGATGGCTTTGGCATAGGAGGCTTGCTCATATTGGAATGAACACTCTTAACAAGCTATTGAAGAAAGAATTAGTGAGAGGTTTGAAGGATATAAAGTTTGAGAAGGACAAACCTTGTAGTGCATGTCAAGCCGGCAAACAAGTTACAAACACTCATCCAACCAAAGCTTACATGTCAACATCCAGAGTGCTAGAACTTCTTCACATGGATTTGTTTGGTCCTACAACTTACAAGAGCTTGGGTAGAAATCTCTATTGCCTAGTGATTGTGGATGACTACTCAAGATACACTTAGACTTTCTTCCTTCATGACAAATCCAAAGTGGCAAATTGCTTCAAGAAGTTTGCAAAGAGAGCTCAAAATGAATTTGAAGTCAAGATAAAGAAGATTAGAAGTGACAATGGAAAAGAGTTTGACAACACAAACATTGAAGCTTATTGTGATGAAATTGGAATCAAGCATGAAGTTTCATTAACCTACACTCCTCAACAAAATAGTGTAGTTGAGAGAAAGAACCAGACCTTGATCACCCTTGCAAGAACAATGCTAGATGAGTACAACACACCGAAGAAATTGTGAGCCGAGGCAATCAACACCGCATGCTATGCTTCAAATCGCCTCTTCCTACAAAAGTTTCTTGGCAAGACCCCCTATGAGTTGCTAAATGAGAAAAAGCCGGACGTCTCATTCTTCCGGTGTTTGGTTGCAAATGCTACATCTACAAGAAGCGTCAACACCTAGGGAAGTTTTAAAGACGTGATATTGGTTTTCTTGTTGGTTACTCATCAAAGTCCAAATCATATAGAGTATTTAACCATGCCACTGGTTTGGTTGAAGAAACATATGATGTGGAATTTGATGAATCTAACGGCTCTCAAGGAGCAATTGAGAATTGTGATGATGTAGGTGATGAACCATTGAGGGAGGCCATGAAGAACATGCCGGTGGGAGACATCAAGCCTAAAGATGATGAAGACGATGTACAAATTGTCAATCCACCACCTTCATCACATGTGCCTCAAGATGATGACAATAATGATAGAGTTGAAAATAAAGATACTCATGTCTCTCATCAACAAGCCGAGGCACAAGCTCAAGATGTTGATGCTCCCCATCCCTCTCCTCAAGTGGTTGATAGAAGAAACTCACCTCTACTTTAAGCACATCCACAAGATCTCATCATAGGGAGTCCTACAAAGGGTGTAATGACTTGATCTCAAAAGCTCACTTATTTTGTTGAACATCACTCTTTTGTCTCTTGTCTTGAACCTAAGAATGTAGTAGAAGCTCTTCAAGATCCGGATTGGGTGAATGCTATGTATGAAGAATTGAACAACTTCGCCCGCAATCAAGTTTGGACACTTGAAGAGCATCCAAAAGGTGCAAGAGTCATTAGAACCAAGTGGGTGTTCCGCAACAAGCAAGATGATCAAGACATAGTAGTGAGGAACAAGGCAAGACTAGTTGCAAAGGGGTTCTCTCAAGTTGAAGGTCTTGATTTTGGAGAGACCTTTGCACCCGTTGCAAGACTTGAAGCCATTTGTATCCTTCTTGCATATGCATCACATCATGAAATGAAACTATATCAAATGGATGTGAAAAGTGCATTTTTAAATGGCTTCATAAATGAACTAGTCTATGTTGAACAACCTCCCAAGTTTGAAGACCCTAGATATCCTAATCATGTTTATAGGTTGTCCAAGGCGCTATATGGGCTTAAGCAAGCCCCTAGAGCGTGGTATGAGCGCCTCCGGGACTTCCTCATTGAGAAGGGCTTCACTATTAGGAAGGTTGACACCACACTATTCACCAAGAAGCTTAATGAAGAGATCTTCATTTGTCAAGTATATGTTGATGATATCATCTTCGGGTCAACAAATAAAGACTATTGCAAAGAATTTAGTGAATTGATGTCAAAGGAGTTCGAGATGTCAATGATTGGTGAGCTAGCATTCTTCCTTGGTTTTCAAGTCAAGCAAATGAGAGAAGGGATTTTCATCTCTCAAGAAAAGTATACCAATGTTCTTCTCAAAAGATTCAAGATGGAAGAGTGTAAGCCAATCAAGACCCCAATGCCATCTAATGGACATCTCGACCTAGATGAGGGAGGTAAACCAATTGATCAAACTCTTTACTGCTCTATGATTGGTAGCTTGTTGTACCTTACCGCATCTAGGCCCGATATCATGTTTAGTGTGTGTGCATGTGTGCTCGCTTTTAAGCATACCCTAAAGAACCTCACCTAAGTGCCATAAAAAGAATTTTAAGATATCTTAAGTACACCCCAAGCATAGGTCTTTGGTACCCCAAAGAAGCTATATTCCAACTAGTTGACTATTCTGATTCGGATTATGTCGGTTGCAAAATTGATAGAAAAAGCACATCCGAAGGGTGCCATTTGCTTGGGAGGTCCTTAGTATGTTGGTCATCTAAGAAGCAAAATAGTGTGGCTTTGTCTACCATCGAGGCAGAATACATTGCCGCGGGGGCTTGTTGTGCACAAATCTTATACATGAAACAAACCCTCCTAGACTATGGAGTTATTCTTGAAAAGGTGCCGCTTTATGTGATAATGAAAGTGCCGTTAAAATTGCTAATAATCCGGTACAATACTCACGCACCAAGCACATTGATATCCGCCACCACTTTCTAAGAGATCATGTTGCTAAAAATGATATATCACTAGAAGGTGTAAGAAGTGAAAATCAATTAGCGGATATCTTCACTAAACCTTTAGATGAGGCTACCTTTTGTAGGTTGAGAAGTGAACTAAATGTGCTTGACTCTAGTAACTTTAAAAAATGAGCTTGTGTTGTCCCTTGCATTGCATTGTATTATTTGTCATGTTTATTTTCCCGCAATGCATCTAGAACTTGTCTAATACGGTTACGATAACCCTCCTTTGGAGGAGTGAAAAAATCTAACCATGGATCAAACTTGACAAGCAACCTAGTCTTCCTTTCTCGCCTTGCATTGCATATGCATGGTTGTTGCTTTGTCGTTTCTTTTCGGTTTAGCTTTGAGTAACCTCTGTGTTCGTCCATAAATAGAAAGAGCATTTGAAGCTCCCAAGGGTTCACAAACTCTATTGCATGGCCATATGTTGCTCCTTGGGTGTTATTGCGTATTTTCTTAAAAATAATACTAGCCTAAGGCAAAATACTTTGAAAAACTTGAGGGTTTGAGTGAGGTCCCTCATATTAGGTTTCAATTGGTGTTTATTTGAGTCTCTTTGAATTGGAACTTGATTGGGAGAAGTCGCGTCGAAGATCGGATTGAAGAAAGGCGTTAAACAGCGACCGGACGCTGGACCGGACGCTGCACCGGACGCGTTGTTGCTGACCACCGCGTCTGGTCCCGGCGTTCACCAGCGCGTCCGGTCATTCCTGAAGGTCTTCTCCAAGATCTCTAACCGGACGCTGCACCGGACGTGCAGTTGCTGACCACTGCGTCCGGTCCCGACCACCACCATCGCGTCCGGTCATCCATTTTAGTTTTCCGGGTAATTCTTGACCGAACTCTGTCAGCGTCTGATCGTGCATAATCAGACGCGTTCGATCATTCTAGGAGCTTACTGGACTGTGACCGGACGCTGCCTCCACCGTGTCTGGTCATGCGACCACCGCGTCCGGTCATCGCATGAAAAGCGGATCTCACCCTTTTAACCGTACATTCGGATCTCGCATTTTCCTCTTTCTTCTCGATCCATAGCCGTTCCGAGCACCGCCTCCTCGCCGAGCCACCGTGCCACCGCATCCGCGTGCCCCTTGCTCGCTGCCTGCACCGCCGTCGCGCGCTCTTGCTCGCTGCCCACACCGCCGCCACGCGCCCGTGCTTACTGCTCGCGCGCCGCCGTAGCCGAGCCGCAGCCCTGCGCAGCCGCCCCGCGCCACCACAGCCGCCCCGCGCCACCGCACCGGAGCCACCGGAGCCACTTCGCGCACCACCGCGCCTGAGCCCCGCTGCCGCGTGTCCGAACTCTCTGCCGCGCGCGTGCCACCGCTCTGAGGCCCGCTGTAAGGTCCTAGATGGCTAGAGGGGGGTGAATAGCCTATAAAAAATTCTACAAGCACCACTAAGCAAACTTGTTAGAATAACAAATGGCGTAAAGCGAGTTTTGCTTAGCCAAAGGTGGTGATGCAAGCCTCCTATCCACAAGTCTAGTAGATTATGATCTCTAGTTCACACAAGAGCTATATCACTAATTTAACACTAGACAACAAGCTAGCAACACTACTAGCAAAGCTACTACTAGAGCTACACAAGATAATCTAGTAAAGATAAGTGCAAGAGAGAGGATTGTGATTCTTATACCGACGGTGAGGAGAAGATGTTGCCAATCACCAAGATGATATACAATCAATCAATATTGACAACAACTCAATATGAAGACCAATCACCGGGAGACAAGAGACACAATATTTTTGTTCACCCGATGTTCACTTGTGCACCGACAAGCTACGTCACCGGTTGTGTCGACCAACACTTAGATGGTTCCCCGGTGTGACCCTCAAGTCACTTGCCCCTCAAGGCACGCCCCGCAAGGCACCGCAAGACGCCACTCTCAAGTGAGGTAACTCAATGACACGCGCATTCCACTAGAGTTGCTTTTGGCGTCCCACCGAGGAAAGCACAAGAACCTCTCATAAACAACCGGAGGTGGCCAAGAACAATCACCTTCTCTTGCCAACGCCTCCAATAATCTCCAAGCCGGCTAGGAGCAGTACTCTCCAAGAGTAACAAGAAATCCACCGGCTAAACCACCCACAAGTGCCACTAGATGCCCTCAAGCTATGCAATGCACTTTGGGATCACTCAATCTCACTTTTGATTTGCAAACAAGCAAGAGAGATGAGTGGGAGGAGTAGCTCTAGCTCAAAGGATGCACAAGAGTGTTAGAAATGCCAAGAGACCTCCCCAATGGGCCGGCCAACGAGTATTTATAAGCATCCCATCCAAATAGAGCCGTTGCCGCTCCACTGACCATTTTTTTGGGATGACCGGACGCGCCGGTCGAAACTGACCGGACGCGCTTCACCGCGTCCGGTTGCCCTGCGACGTCCATGTGTCCCTCAAATTCAAACGCGACCATTAGATCCTCCAACGGTCACTGTGCGCCAACGGTCAAACGCTATGACCGAACGCGCTGCTCAAACGACCAGACGTGCCGGTCGCACAATACCGCGCGCCCGCGAAGCAATGACCGGACGCACCGATGCGCACAGCACCTGTGCCCGTGAAGCAACGACCGGACGCGCTCCAGAAGATGACCGGACGCGATAGTGCCAGCGTCCGGTCAGAGTCCAGTAAGCTCCCTCGATGACCGGACGCGTCCGATCGTGTGTGACCGGACGCTCACCGCGTCCGATCGACCTTGCGAACTGCAGTTCCCTCAGGGCGCCTGACCGGACGCGCCAGTCCCGCGAGTGACCGGACGCGCCAGTTGCAAACCCTAGCCCGCGCGCCCGACTCCTGCGCTGTACTGACCGGACGTGTCCGGTGCAGCGTCCGGTCACCTTAGTGACCCCGTTCGCCTCCGTTTCTTTTCCGACTTCCGGCGTAGTGGAAAATAGGCATTTCATTTCCCCGAAATCGCCTGAATCCCGCGCTCACCACAGCGCGACTAACGCCACCTTTGCAAATGTGCCAACACCATCAAGTGTACATCTCCATGTGCTTGTGTGTTAGCTTTTTCTCAATCATTTTCAAAGGTTTTCCAATTAGCTCACTAGGCCCTACATGCAATGCACTTCATGAATTCACCTAGTGGCACCCGTGCATCGAACAACCGATAAGACTTCCCCTCTTAATAGTTTGGCTATCGATCCTAAACCACTCACACCCTCTATGGTGTCTTGAGTGTAAAACAAAATGGCCCTATGGTTATACCTTTGCCTTGAGCCCATTTTGTTTCTCCAAATGATATGATCCACTTCATATCATCACATGACCGTCTCGATCCATCGACCTTGACTTCACTTGCTCTTCACCGTTGCATCGGTCCGTGGGCGCTAAGTCTTGCTCAAGCTTCACCATCGCATGGTCCTTCGCTTTGAAGCCTCGACTTGCCCTTCACCTACACAACCGGTCCATCGAGCCAAGCCTCATCTTGGTCTTCACCATCTTGGTCATATGAGTCAATGCCATGTCTCATATGCAATGACCACCTTTATCTAAATCATCCACTTAGATACAAAGGTTAGTCCTAGGTTTCATCAATTAGCCAAAACCAAACTAGGGACTTTCACCCGCGCCCGCTGCCACGAAGACCTAACCCTAGGAACTCAAACCCTAGCCTTGCAAAGAATAGTTCTTCATCGAAGGTTTTTTTTCGTGAAGTTTTCATCTTCGCGAATGTCTCTGTCTCCGCAAGGTGACGTCATTGCCTTGGATTAGGGTTTGTCGTTGATTTTTCGGTGAATTACTAATGCAATCGTTGATCTCTCGGTACTCCAGGGTTTCGATCGCTGTTTTCGGGTAACCCTAGCGTGTCGAGATCATCTTCCGTTCATCGGAACTTCGCTCATCCGAGGTAGCTTTCACGGTCCATTCACATCTTATCTAAAATGCTTGCTTTCATTAGGATCTTACTCATCTATTAGATAATATATGTTGCTTATAGTAGATCCATCTATTCTATCGTTTCACTTCGTCCTATCGGTGCTTTGAGTGTCAGGTGATCAGCTGTGAATCCGAGGTCAAGCCTGCGGATACGGATTGAGGCCAAGCCTCACAAGTGTCAGTTCATCATCTGTTATTTTCCAGATTTTCTCAGATACAGCAGTTTGTCAGTATGGTTCGCTGCAAGAATGCTAGTGGTGCACCTAGTGACGGGGACGAGAGTCCTCCCAGGAGGACAGAGGTCGCTCGTGGCAAGCGAGTAAAGATAGCCACCAAGAAGGGAAAGAGAACACTTACAGAGGTAGAGGTGGCTCAGACAGTTGCAGATGCAGCAGAGGTAGCAGAGAGAGGTGGCAGGAGTAGTGGTATACGTATTGGCGAGAGTCGCTTTCACCTTGAAGGTCGACAGCTCGGTACAGAGGCCACAGAAGAGATAGTGGATGCACCTGCAGAGCAGCCTACTGAGGACCCAGAGGAGACTGAGGAGCAGACAGTTCACTCTCCACAGCGTCGTCGCTCAGGACGTACGTGAGCTCAGGTGACTCCCAGGCCAGAGGGTCAGCGTCGTGGAGGTCGTCCACCTCCCAGGGCTCTAGGTCACCCCCTAGTTGAGCACTTTGACCTTAGGGGAGCTACAGCTAGACAGGTCCAGGCCCTTAGGTTTGTTGAGGTCACTCGGTGGTTCCCACCTCAGCGGGATCCTCGGGCTTCAGAGGGTCAAAGGTCTTGATGGCTAGAGGGGAGGTGAATAGCCTATTAAAATTTTCTACAAAGACAAGCTAAACAAGTTTATTAACAAAACAAATAGTGAGATGCGAGTTTTGCTTAGCCTACGGGGTGTTTGCAAGCCACCTAACTAATTCACAATCCTAGTATAATTGCACTCAACCGCACAAGTCAAACCGAGAAGGAAACTACAACTAGCAAGCTACACAAAGAAGCTACTCTAGCAAAGCTAACTAAGAAATTAATACAAGAGAGAGATATGAGGGTATCACCAAGGGGCGAAGTATTAAGCCAACCAATCAATATGATCAAGAGATGAATACCACAATATACAACCACCGGGATCGATCAAACACAATAAGAATGATGACACGAAGATTTTTCCCGAGGTTCACGTGCTTGCCGGCACGCTAGTCCCTGTTGTGTCCCTCTTCACCACGTGGTTCGGTGGCTAATCGGTCACACACTGAGCCTCTCAAAAGGCGCCACAAGAACCTACCAAATGGCAAAAGGTTGCAATGACACAAAATAATTTACTAATGTTGCCTTTGTCGCTTCGCCGAGGTAGGCACAAACCCCTCACAATCACCGGAGGTGGCCAAGAACAAACACCAACTCTTGCCAACGCCTCCAAGCTGCTCCAAGCCATCTAGGTGGCGGCAACCACCAAGAGAAACAAGAATCCCGCAGCAAATCAACCACCAAGTGCCAACTAGATGCTATCTCACAATGCAAATGCACTTGGATCACTCAATCTCACTTCGAATATGCAAAGAAGCAAGAGAGATGAGTGGGAGGGGAGTTGCTTAGCTCAAAGTGCTCACAAGTATGTCAAATGTTCGAGAGAGAGAGCCTTGAGTCGGCCAACGAGTATTTATAGACGTACCCCTTCGAATAGAGCCATTAGAAACTTAAACAGCCGAAATCGTGCTGACCGGACGCGCTGGTCCAACTGACCGGACGCGCCGGTCGCACAATGGCTAAGTCACGAAGCACTGACCGGACGCGCTGGTCCAACTGACCAGACGCGCCGGTCGCCCAATGGCTAACTGCGAAGCAACGACCGGACGCGCTCATTGCGCAGACCGGACGCGCTGGAAATGACCGGACGCGCTGGTCCCGAGAATGACCGGACGCGCTGGTCAGTCTGAGCAGCGCACAACAACACAATGACCGGACGCGCTGGAGAAATGACCGGACGCGACAGTGCCAGCGTCCGGTTAGAGTCCAGTAAGCTCCCTGAACGACCGGACGCGTCCGATCGTCTATGACCGGACGCGCCTCGCGTCCGATCATCAAACTGAAATACGCGCAGACACTGGACATTGACCGGACGCGTCCGGTCATGCAAAGACCGCGTTCGGTTTAGCGTCCGGTCACCTCTGTGACCTCCGTTCGCCTCCGTTTCTTTTCCGGACTTCCGGCGTAGTGGAAAATAGTCGTTTCAACTTCTCGAAAACGCCTGAATCCCGCCTCGCAAGCTCGGCGGGAGGGAGAGAGGAACCCAAACCCTCTCTACCGCTCAAACCCCACCGCCATCGCAAATGTGCTAACACCACCAAGTTATCTCGTCATGTGTGAGTGTGTTAGCATTTTCACAATCATTTTTCGAGGCGATATTAGTTCTATCCAAATGCATATGATCATGAAATGCACATCTAGAGGCACTTAGGAGTTCAATAGCCGCATCATTCCCCTCTTTATAGTACGGCTATCTATCCTATAGTGTAACCACACCCACTAGGTGTCTTGGTTACTAAAACACAACCCTAAAGCATGTACCTTTGCCTTGATCATGTAGGGTTGCGTCCAAATCTAAGTGTGGCCATTGTCACACCTGGTTTTCTAAAGAACAAAACCAGGCTAATCATATGTGTGCCCAGGAAGTCCACACATATGCCAGAATGAAAAAAATATCAGAAACAATGTTATTATATAACGTATACATAGCTATATTAACACTTACATCAGAGTATCGCGGAACGGTGACTAAACTTCGGGCTCCATTCTTCTCAGGGATGGCTGACTGGGGGTAACATATGCCTAGCACTTCTACTAGTCTTCTGGAAACTCCACTACACCTTTGTCCTTTTTCCGAGTAGCATCTTTTTACACACTGGAGTGTTGGGGAAATAGCAAGAATGAGTCCATGTCGAACTCAACAAGTATAACACAGGGTTCATGAGGCTCAAAAAGGCTAGACACTGTTTAACTGTGTTTAGCTTTTAATCATCATATAATTAGCAATTGAGTAGCATCAAGGTAATCCAAATCCCATTAATGAATCAATGATCAATTGCAATAAGGATAATGAATAGCATTAACATGAGCATAATAATAATCAACAATAATTAAGCATGATATAACAATGGTGATCAACTATTCTGTAAGAATCCCCAAGGCCGCTCGTATCCGTGAGCACGGCTAGTATACCAGTTTTTAACTCTGCGCAGAGGTGTACACTTTCACTGTGAGTCATGATTTCCAAATGCATGGGTTTGCAAGGCCCAAAACATTAGAGACCATATAAAGCCATTCAAAAGTTCGTCTAACAAGTTAGGGCCATTAGATTCACTCGGCAGGCAGATGTAGAACCCCCCTTCCCTGTGGCACAACAACCGCAGCCTATACACACTAGGCCAGGGGCTCGCACTACACCCAACGTGGCAAGCCTTTCTTACGCCATTTAAGGTAACCTCTAACAAGCTAGAAAAGGTCTCTTGAACAACTAGAGCCAGAGCCATATAGCCCTCACAGCTATACTGTATGTCCCGATTATCACTTACAGGTAAGTCCTTACGGAGAGTAACCAGAGCAATAATATAACCCCTTGCTCTAGCCCCCTTTTAACAGTAATAAAATCATCTTAATGGTTGATTGCTTAATCCATTAATCAAATTACAAGATCATTGTTCATAATTAAGCGCTAGCAGTAGCTACCCAAATGCATAACCCATAGGTGACAAGGAAACAAGATATCAATAGCTAAGTTATAATCTCTATGGTTGTCAAGGAAGACACATGCATATGTATAATAATTTCAGTGAATAGGTAACAAGGATGGTCCCATGTTATACTTGCCTTAATCAAAGCTTTCCTGATGATACTGCTGGTCTGGCTCAAAATAATACTCCTGATCGTCAAGAAATTGCTCACCGTCTATACTCGATCATCAATCAACAACACACATGCATCCAATCAAACATACACGAAGCAAACAAAGAAACATAATTAAAACAGTACACCAACAGTAGCAAAACGGTATAAAAAGTTTATAAAACTCTTCTACACGTTTCAACGATCACACAGACGCAAAGATCACCAAATTCGGAGTTAAAACGTGAAAATTATGAATTTTCTAAGATTTCCTATAGATAAATAAATACTCAATTGTAAACTCGAAAAATAAATTATCAAAACCAACTGTACAACTACACTAACATGTAGAGCTCGCAAATACGAACCTAACGCAACTTGAACGGATCAAATCGGAGTTAAAACGTGGAAGATATGACCTAAACAAGATTGTATGTGTATATGTATTTCCATTGTATTTCGGGATTTGTTTTTCTAAAGGAAAACAGTCATAAAGCATGGGCGATGTCATGATGACGTCATCAAGCTAGCTAAGGAAAACTAGGCACGCAGGGAGCAGATTGATCTTGTAGTCTTTCCTGTTTATTTTCTGAGACCCGGACAAATGTTTCTTAGGCAACACGATTCTACTCTAACACCTAAATTAGAAGAAAAATAGGACTACATGAGTACGGTGTACCAGCATAGATTCTACAAGTCTAGAATAATTACTTTGGATTAAAAACAATCGAGGGAAAGAAATTACCAAGGGCTTAGGCTTGATCGGGTGATGACCTGACACCTGACGATTGATGAAGTGATGATCGGTTGGAGTGATTTGATGGGCTAGAGTCTGATCGGTGATCACCGCGGCCGTGTCTCCATTGTTGATCCTGATCCGAACATGGCGAACTGGCGAAATCGAGTCGACGAGTCTGCAGTGCCTTGCAGCGGCTCCATGACGTGAGTCTGCGTGACCTCGACTCCGTCTCTTCAAGTCTTCTTCTTATTCTGCGGCACTTGCGTTGCGTGCGAAGGGCTGGGGTCTCGACGTGTATGCCCATGTTTGGATCAGATTATTGTCTTCCAAGCGTCGTCATGGTTGTCGTGCTTGGGTAAGTTCGGCCAGAATGCTGATTGGAGTTTAAGTTGTAGCCATATTCGTGTATGTATATACACATATACACCTTGGCCTTGCTTGCCTTCTCCCTGACCAATTGGATCTCGTTTGTTATCTCGGTCGCCATGTTTGTGTCCGGCTCATCATCATTATCGTGATGGACTTGGATATGGAGCCGACAGATCAAGTGCAGCATGAGTCTGGAGTCGCATGGTGATGATCTCAGCTCATTCCTCATGCATATGTAGCAGCACGAATTTCCCACTGTGGCAGCAGCACCTGGGGCTTAAAGAACACTCCAACGACAGATTGACAGCGGCACGGAACTAGGATCAAGAGGCGGCAGCACTTGTCTTGGCGATGATGGTGGTGATTGCTAGGGCATGGAGTACTGGGCAGGCATGGCAGTTTGGATCGTGCGAGCGGTCGGTGATGCAAGACGAGACCGCGGTGGTGACGGCGGCGCACGTTGAGCAGGACTGCTAGAGCCAAAACTTCAGGGTCGATGGCAGTCAAGGAAGACGTCACAACGGCGGAAAATCGATAGCGAGCTCTTGGGAGCGAGGCGGCGGCAACGTGGAGCTCGGCAATAGGATGCAGACGACGGTGAAACGTCAGGCGAGTAGATCAAAGTCACGGCTGCGGCTTAGGGTTTTGAAGTTTCACGGCGCTGCGAGCCTGGGCTGTGGCGGCAACAGCTTGAAGATGGAAAAGGAGATGTGAAACTCGGTGGCAGATCACGAAACGATAAGACAGCAAACGGTGTGCACGACGGCGACTACAGCGTGAGCTTGTGGAGATCGTGATGGTGGCGGCGCGTAGATGAGAAAACGTGAACGTGATGATGGTTCTCCGGATTATATAGGGGCACTCGGTGTTTCTATGGATGGAGTCCATCTTCTGTACGACGTACGGGAGATGAAAACGTGCTGCCTAGTGGGGCTCCGCCTGGCAGTCAAACGAAGAGAGGGCAAAGGTTTTTATATGGCATCTGAATCCCCACAATCCGGGCTCGGTGCAGGACTCGGCTCTAATCAGAGTCCGACTCGTGTTGGACAAGCTGAAACAGAAAAAGACGCTGACACGTGGCCCTGCTGTTCAATGGAAAAGAGAGATGAAATCCAGCAGTCAACCACTGAAAGAGGAAAAAAGGACGCTAGCTCTCTGGCTTGGCCGCTGACCACGGCGATGAAGCACAGAACAATTCAGAGACAGGTCGGTGAAGCTTCTCCTTTGGATGGCTTTCGTCGCGTATGACGGTCGAGCGGCCGGCGATGCAAACCAAGGTGGCGGCGTGGATCATGATCATCTGGCTTATTTCAAGGGTTGGAAAAGGATACGGTGGGCACGGTTCGCTATTTATAGACAGACACGTCGCATTGGAGTCCTTGCGCGTGTGTAGCCTTTTGGAAGGAAATATATAGTTACCCTCTTTGGTAAGCAACAGATCCTGAGCTAGCAACAGGCTGGCGTCTATATTCCATCTATATATAAGCATAAAGGATATATGGTCTAGTTGCTTGTTTTTTTTCTTTCCAGATTATGTCATCACGTATATAAGCTGTAGATGCTCCAAAAGGAAAGATTAAAATCGAGAAAGCAAAGATTTGATTATGGAAAATGGCAGAGACAAGCCGAAGAAAAGTAAACGACTTACTAAACACGGTTTAAACTTTTTTTCACGAACACAACACCGAAAGTCACACAACAAGCAAACATTACATCACAAAAACCTATCAAAATAATATGAAAAAGTTTTAAACCACAATTTTCTATATTTAAATTAGCAGCAACTTAACTTATCTAATAAATTTATTCAAATATTGAAATCATCTATTTTATTTAGTGTTTTTCATGCACAATCCAAAATAGGAAATTTTGGGTGTGACAAATCTACCCCACTTAACAAGAATCTCGTCCCGAGATTCGGAGAGACTAGCAAGAAAGATAAAGTTGATTTTGCAAATCTTCACGCTTCTCTGATCAACTCTTATCCAATGATGATGCCACAAACTCAAAACCAACTTTGTAAATGTCTCCTTTAGACCCTTACGATTCTTGTAGATGGTTCTAACAGGTTACCAACCCTAAGAAAAGATACTTGCGCTCGATAGTGACTTTACAACCATGTAGCTAGCTGATGCTTCCAGGTGACGAAATAGAACATATAAACCTCCATCTTGTATCGTCTTTTAGCTTGACAACTCCCCTTAAGAAGAGATCAACTAGAGAACACCGAAGGATAACTTGCATTTGTTTCTGAGTGATAACTACTATCGTGTCCTTCTATCATGTCAAAGAGACTCATGAGCATATGCAAGAACAAGTAACCTGCACTTCCTTGCGAGCAGAAAAATAGCAGTGCAGAAATACAGTTATATCTCGAGTTCTACGAATCCAATGATATTGTAGATTATACCGTTGGAAAGCTTATCAAATTTACTACAACTTCCTTATAGAATTCTTCTCCAGATTCTGCAGTTAAGGTAGTCGAAAACTGTGCACAACAGAAACTATTCCAGATTGCTGACAGCACAGATGCGTCGCCTTGTGATTTTCATAAATCCCAAACCATAATAGATATCAGGGTGGTTCTTACGGCCAGAGAAAGATATTAAAGTCTACTATTGTCCAGAATTTATCCATGATTTTTGGGCATCCAAAAATATAGGTATAAACTAAAAAAGACAGACTGTTCTAAAAAAACAGGATAAGGCAGAAACGAGATTAAGAGAGACTAGAGAGATAGATAACACTAATCTTCAAGTCTTCATGCTTCTTTACTTTGTGTTGATGAGATATAAGACATGGATCGAGGATAGCCAAAAGATGACAAGAAAGATAAGGTTTGATCTTTAGTTCTTCATGCCTCCTCATGCCTCGTCGCTTGAGATATTCAGGACTTGCTGTTGTTGATAGCAGATGCTACCCCACTTAACAAAGATCTTGTTTCACCTGATGATGTCATTGAAGGCAACACTTTCTCTAAAGCTTGCTGCTAATGATAAGTCCTTCATGTGTTGATCATCCATTAAGATGAGATTAATAAGGTAGCATGACAACCAAGGGTAGACAGGAACTGTGTAAGAGAAAATGGCAAGAATTAGGATCGATTGAAAGATAAGTAAGATACAAGATGTCACTACCCCACTTAACATAGATCGAGCTACTTCTCAAGACTTATACCTTCCGGGCCTACCTTTGAAACACAAGAACAAGAACAACACACAAGCAACACATCAAGCAAAACAAGCACACATCACATCATCGATACTACACGTGCTTCTTCAATAATGGTGGTCATCCTATTGGCACATTGGAGATGATGAAAGGCCATCGAACTTTTGAACAAGGTAAGATTAGAAAACTTTTAGTAAAAACAACATAAAATAAAATCCAAGGGAGTAAGAAATATTAGCTCAAAAGAAAGCTATCAAGGAGAGGATACAACAGGACAAGGAAGAGGAATAGTCAAAATCAATGAGTCAAGGGATGACAAAATAGTTTTATCGTAAAATGAGTTTTAAATGTGTCCAGTGCTACTTGGCATACGTCCTACAGTCAACACCGCTCCGATACCACTCTGTCACACCCGGTTTTCTAAAGAACAAAACCAGGCTAATCATATGTGTGCCCAGGAAGTCCACACATATGCCAGAATGAAAAAAATATAAGAAACAATGTTATTATATAACGTATACATAGCTATATTAACACTTACATCAGAGTATCGCGGAACGGTGACTAAACTTCGGGCTTCATTCTTCTCAGGGACGGCTGACTGGGGGTAACATATGCCTAGCACTTCTACTAGTCTTCTGGAAACTCCACTACACCTTTGTCCTTTTTTCGAGTAGCATCTTTTTACACACTGGAGTGTTGGGGAAATAGCAAGAATGAGTCCATGTCGAACTCAACAAGTATAACACAGGGTTCATGAGGCTCAAAAAGGCTAGACACTGTTTAACTGCGTTTAGCTTTTAATCATCATATAATTAGCAATTGAGTAGCATCAAGGTAATCCAAATCCCATTAATGAATCAATGATCAATTGCAATAAGGATAATGAATAGCATTAACATGAGCATAATAATAATCAACAATAATTAAGCATGATATAACAATGGTGATCAACTATTCTGTAAGAATCCCCAAGGCCGCTCGTATCCGTGAGCACGGCTAGTATACCAGTTTTTAACTCTGCGCAGAGGTGTACACTTTCACTGTGAGTCATGATTTCCAAATGCATGGGTTTGCAAGGCCCAAAACATCAGAGACCATATAAAGCCATTCAAAAGTTCGTCTAACAAGTTAGGGCCATTAGATTCACTCGGCAGGCAGATGTAGAACCCCCCTTCCCTGTGGCACAACAACCGCAGCCTATACACACTAGGCCAGGGGCTCGCACTACACCCAACGTGGCAAGCCTTTCTTACGCCATTTAAGGTAACCTCTAACAAGCTAGAAAAGGTCTCTTGAACAACTAGAGCCAGAGCCATATAGCCCTCACAGCTATACTGTATGTCTCGGTTATCACTTACAGGTAAGTCCTTACGGAGAGTAACCAGAGCAACAATATAACCCCTTGCTCTAGCCCCCTTTTAACAGTAATAAAATCATCTTAATGGTTGATTGCTTAATCCATTAATCAAATTACAAGATCATTGTTCATAATTAAGCGCTAGCAGTAGCTACCCAAATGCATAACCCATAGGTGACAAGGAAACAAGATATCAATAGCTAAGTTATAATCTCTATGGTTGTCAAGGAAGACACATGCATATGTATAATAATTTCAGTGAATAGGTAACAAGGATGGTCCCATGTTATACTTGCCTTAATCAAAGCTTTCCTGATGATACTGCTGGTCTGGCTCAAAATAATACTCCTGATCGTCAAGAAATTGCTCACCGTCTATACTCGATCATCAATCAACAACACACATGCATCCAATCAAACATACACGAAGCAAACAAAGAAACATAATTAAAACAGTACACCAACAGTAGCAAAACAGTATAAAAAGTTTATAAAACTCTTCTACATGTTTCTACGATCACACAGACGCAAAGATCACCAAATTCAGAGTTAAAACGTGAAAATTATGAATTTTCTAAGATTTCCTATAGATAAATAAATACTCAATTATAAACTCGAAAAATAAATTATCAAAACCAACTGTACAACTACACTAACATGTAGAGCTCGCAAATACGAACCTAACGCAACTTGAACGGATCAAATCGGAGTTAAAACGTGGAAGATATGACCTAAACAAGATTGTATGTGTATATGTATTTCCATTGTATTTCGGGATTTGTTTTTCTAAAGGAAAACGGTCATAAAGCATGGGTGATGTCATGACGACGTCATCAAGCTAGCTAAGGAAAACTAGGCACGCAGGGAGCAGATTGATCTTGTAGTCTTTCCTGTTTATTTTCTGAGACCCGGACAAATGTTTCTTAGGCAACATGATTCTACTCTAACACCTAAATTAGAAGAAAAATAGGACTACATGAGTACGGTGTACCAGCATAGATTCTACAAGTCCAGAATAATTACTTTGGATTAAAAACAATCGAGGGAAAGAAATTACCAAGGGCTTAGGCTTGATCGGGTGATGACCTGACACCTGACGATTGATGAAGTGATGATCGGTTGGAGTGATTTGATGGGCTAGAGTCTGATCGGTGATCACCGCGGCCGTGTCTCCATTGTTGATCCTGATCCGAACATGGCGAACTGGCGAAATCGAGTCGACGAGTCTGCAGCGCCTTGCAGTGGCTCTGTGACGTGAGTCTGCGTGACCTCGACTCCGTCTCTTCAAGTCTTCTTCTTATTCTGCGGCACTTGCGTTGCGTACGAAGGGCTGGGGTCTCGACGCGTATGCCCATGTTTGGATCAGATTATTGTCTTCCAAGCGTCGTCATGGTTGTCGTGCTTGGGTAAGTTCGGCCAGAATGCTGATTGGAGTTTAAGTTGTAGCCATATTCGTGTATGTATATACACATATACACCTTGGCCTTGCTTGCCTTCTCCCTGACCAATTGGATCTCGTTTGTTATCTCGGTCGCCATGTTTGTGTCCGGCTCATCATCATTATCGTGATGGACTTGGATATGGAGCCGACAGATCAAGTACAGCATGAGTCTGGAGTCGCATGGTGATGATCTCAGCTCATTCCTCATGCATATGTAGCAGCACGAATTTCCCACTGTGGCAGCAGCACCTGGGGCTTAAAGAACACTCCAACGGCAGATCGACAGCGGCACGGAACTAGGATCAAGAGGCGGCAGCACTTGTCTTGGCGACGACGGTGGTGATTGCTAGGGCATGGAGTACTGGGCAGGCAAGGCAGTTTGGATCGTGCGAGCGGTCGGTGATGCAAGACGAGACCGCGGCGGTGACGGCGGCGCACGTTGAGTAGGACTGCTAGAGCCGAAACTTCAGGGTCGATGGCAGTCAAGGAAGACGTCACAACGGCGGAAAATCGATAGCGAGCTCTTGGGAGCGAGGCGGCGGCAACGTGGAGCTCGGCAACAGGATGCAGACGACGGTGAAACGTCAGGCGAGCAGATCGAAGTCGCGGCTGCGGCTTTGGGTTTTGAAGTTTCACGGCGCTGCGAGCCTGGGCTGTGGCGGCAACAGCTTGAAGATGGAAAAGGAGATGTGAAACTCGGTGGCAGATCACGAAACGGTAAGACAGCAAACGGTGTGCACGACGGCGACTACAGCGTGAGCTTGTGGAGATCGTGATGGTGGCGGCGCGTAGATGAGAAAATGTGAACGTGATGATGGTTCTCCGGATTATATAGGGGCACTCGGCGTTTCTATGGACGGAGTCCATCTTCTGTACGACGTACGGGAGATGAAAATGTGCTGCCTAGTGGGGCTCCGCCTGGCAGTCAAACGAAGAGAGGGCAAAGGTTTTTATATGGCATCTGAATCCCCACAATCCGGGCTCGGTGCAGGACTCGGCTCTAATCAGAGTCCGACTCGTGTTGGACAAGCTGAAACAGAAAAAGACGCTGACACGTGGCCCTGCTGTTCAATGGAAAAGAGAGATGAAATCCAGCAGTCAACCACTGAAAGAGGAAAAAAGGATGCTAGCTCTCTGGCTTGGCCGCTGACCACGGCGATGAAGCACAGAACAATTCAGAGACAGGTCGGTGAAGCTTCTCCTTTGGATGGCTTTCGTCGCGTATGACGGTCGAGCGGCCGGCGATGCAAACCAAGGCGGCGGCGTGGATCATGATCATCTGGCTTATTTCAAGGGTTGGAAAAGGATACGGTGGGCACGGTTCGCTATTTATAGACAGACACGTCGCATTGGAGTCCTTGCGCGTGTGTAGCCTTTTGGAAGGAAATATATAGTTACCCTCTTTGGTAAGCAACAGATCCTGAGCTAGCAACAGGCTGGCGTCTATATTCCATCTATATATAAGCATAAAGGATATATGGTCTAGTTGCTTATTTTTTTTCTTTCCAGATTATGTCATCACGTATATAAGCTGTAGATGCTCCAAAAGGAAAGGTTAAAATCGAGAAAGCAAAGATTTGATTATGGAAAATGGCAGAGACAAGCCGAAGAAAAGTAAACGACTTACTAAACACGGTTTAAACTTTTTTTCACGAACACAACACCGAAAGTCACACAACAAGCAAACATTACATCACAAAAACCTATCAAAATAATATGAAAAAGTTTTAAACCACAATTTTCTATATTTAAATTAGCAGCAACTTAACTTATCTAATAAATTTATTCAAATATTGAAATCATCTATTTTATTTAGTGTTTTTCATGCACAATCCAAAATAGGAAATTTTGGGTGTGACAGCCATCATGATCACCATGTCCATCTTGCCACCGACCTTGGAATGTACTAATCCTCATATGCTACATACAACTTAGGCATATGATTAGTACTTAGGTATTGTCACTAATTACCAACACCAAACATAGGACTTTCAATCTCCCCCTTGTTGGTAATTGGTGACAACCCTTTCACAAAGATGTTATGATAAAATTTTGATTGAACCCATGTCACATTGTCCAAGTATATTACCATGTGTAAGAATTATGGACATGTGATCATGAATTCAAATTGATAGCAATGGCTCCCCCTACATGTATGCTATATGTTTGGATTTTGGAAGCATACATGTTAGATAGGAAAGATTAGGAGCATTGACTACCAATAGGTGCTAAGTGTTTAAGATTATAGACCTTTGAAGCGTGATACCATCGGAGTAGCGATAAACACCATCTTAGCACCTTGTGTAGTTAGATTCCACTTGGAAAAACACAAACATAACTAGAAACCTCGTGAGATCAACATTATAAGCAAGGCTCTAGTACCACTTTGAAAAACATGAAGCAAGAAAAATCTAACTACTTCCTATTCATACTAGTACCTCAATGCATCATTCAAATTATACTAGCAAGTCACCACACAAGCAATGTATCGGAGAAAATGAAATGCATAACTATGCATCATACATATGAAGTGCACATGGAAATGCAACATTCATGTTTAAGAGCTTGCTCCCCCTACTTGTGTGCTCAAAATTTTAGTTGATCCCCTTCTTTTATCAATTCTCCCCCTTTGTGCTTCTCCCTCTTTGAGTTCTATCTTTGTGAACAATATTTTCTCCCCCTTTGGCACCAATTGACCACAAGGAGCAAACTTTAGATAGATTATCATGTTGAAAAATGGGGTGAGGATCAAGTTTGTGATTCAACCTAGATTGCTTGCAGAAATAAAATACTTCGGTTTGATCCAAGGGCAAGCTTCTTCACACCTCACTAGAAGGGTTATCATGCACCATGTTGAAGCAAATATTTAGACAAGTGATCTAGATTAAACACTTAGGATCACAAGCTACTTAAACAAGTTATATGCTACCACTAGATCATACAAGTCATGGAAACAATAGTGGCACCATATAAACTTCAAATTCATTTAATTTTCATGAATGAGCCTAGAACATGTAAATTATGACTAGATGCACTAAACGAGTCCTTAGCATAGAATGTATGACATGTCAACCAATTGTACCTTAGGGCTCGAAGGAGAGGCATGTCATATATGGGGTGCATCAACTCATGTTGGAGAAGTCAAGTATGTTCAACTCATTCTTTAGCTTGTGAAATCTCTTCTCATCAAGTGGCTTGGTGAATAGATCGGCTAATTGGTCTTCGGTGCCCACACTCTCAATAGCAATGTCACCCTTTTGTTGATGATCTCTAATAAAGTGATGACGAACATCAATATGCTTTGTTCTTTGATGTTGAATCGGATTGTTGGTTAGCTTCACTGCACTTTCATTGTCACATAGCAATGGCACATTCTTGAAATTGATTCCAAAATCCTTCAATGTTGCCTTCATCCAAGAGATTTGTGCACAACAACTACCCGCGGCGATGTATTCGGCCTCGGCGGTAGATAGTGCAATACTATTTTGCTTCTTGGATGACCATGAGACAAGTGATCTTCCCAACAATTGGCAAGTCCCGGAAGTGCTTTTTCTCTCCACTTTGTCACCGGCATAGTCGGAATCCGAATATCCAACTAGCTCAAAGCTTGCACCTTTGGGATACCACAATCCAACATCTTGTGTATGCTTTAAGTACCTCAATATTCTCTTTGTTGCCTTCAAATGACTTTCTCTTGGTGAGGCTTGAAATCTTGCACACATGCATACACTAAACATCGCATCGGGCCTTGATGCCGTCACATAGAGTAGACTACCAATCATTGATCTATATAGCTTTTGATCCACCATGTTGCCACTCTTGTCACTATCCAAACTTCCATTTGTTCCCATTGGGGTTGTAATACTCTTTGCATCTTCCATGCCAAACTTCTTGAGCATATCTTTGATGTACTTAGTTTGACTCACAAATGTTCCTTCCTTTATTTGTTTGATTTGAAGTCCAAGAAAGAAACTAAGTTCACCAATCATTGACATTTCAAATTCCTTTGCCATCATTTTTTCAAACTCATCACAATAATCTTGATTGGTTGAACCGAATATGATATCATCAACATATATTTGCAATACAAACAAGTCTTTCCCAATCTTCTTGGTGAATAGAGTAGTATCCACTTTGCCCATGACAAATCCTTTGGATAGCAAGAAGTCTCTCAATCTTTCATACCATGCTCTAGGTGCTTGCTTTAATCCATACAAAGCTTTTCTCAATTTGTAGACATGATTGGGTTTCTTGTCATCTTCAAAATCGGGAGGTTGTTCCACATACACCTCCTCTTGAATGTACCCATTGAGAAATGCACTCTTCACATCCATTTGATATAGCTTGATATTGTGAGCACAAGCATAGGCAAGTAAGATCCTAATTGCTTCCAATCTTGCAACCAGGGCATAAGTTTCACCAAAGTCAAGACCCTCTATTTGTGTGTAACCTTGAGCCACTAGTCTTGCTTTGTTCCTTACTACTATCCCATCTTGATCTTGCTTGTTGCGAAAGACCCATCTTGTTTCAATGACATTGTGATCCTTAGGCCTCTCAACTAATTCCCACACTTCATTTCTCTTGAAGTTATTGAGCTCTTCATGCATTGCATTTATCCAATCCGGATCTCTCAGTGCTTTATCAATGTCCTTGGGTTCTTCCATTGACATAAAAGAAGAGTGAGCACAAAAAGATATCAATCTTGATCTAGTTTGAAATCCCCTTTGTATGTCACCAATGATGAAATCCAATGGATGGTCTCTTGCAATGTTAGTTGGTTGAAGCACTTGGACTTGATTGCTTGGATGTTGATGTTGATCATGAGTTGGAGATGATGAACTAGCCACTTGTTGATCTTGTTGCACTTGAGATGATGTACTAGCTTGATTTTGCATTAGAGAACCACTAGCTTGAGTGATTGGACTTTGGAGCACTTGATCTTTGTTGTCATCTACATTAATCACTTGCTTTGGTCTAATATCACCAATATCCATTTCTTTTATAGCATTACTCAATTGAGTTCCTCTCACATCATCTAAGTTATCTTCTTCATCTTGAGAGCCATTTGTTTCATCAAACTCAACATCATGCACTTCTTCAAGTAAACCACTAGCCAAATTCCAAACTATATAAGCTTTGCTAGTAGTTGAGTAGCCAAGTAGAAAGCCTTCATCACATTTCTTCTCAAACTTGCTCAATCTAGTTCCCTTCTTCAAGATGTAGCATTTGCAACCAAATACCCGAAAGTATGCAATGTTGGGCTTTCTTCCATTTAAGATCTCATATGGTGTCTTCTCTAGGAACTTGTGGCAATAGAGGTGGTTGCTATAGAAGCATGTCGTGTTGATTGCTTCGGCCCAAAATGAATGACTCACATTATACTCATTCAACATTGATCTTGCCATATCAATTAAGGTTCTATTCTTCCTTTCAACTAGGCCATTTGATTGAGGTGTATACTTGGCCGAGAATTGATGCTTGATTCCAAGCTCATCACATAGCTCATCAATTCTTGTGTTTCTAAACTCAGTTCTATTGTCACTTCTTACTTTCTTGATTGTGGTCTCAAACTCATTTTGCACTCTCTTTATGAACTTCTTGAATATGTCAAATACATCACTTTTGTCTCCAAGAAAGAATACCCATGTGTATCTAATGAAATCATCCACAATCACAAAACTATACTTGTTGCCACCAATGCTTGTATATGTAGTTGGTCCAAATAGATCCATGTGCAACAACTCAAATGCCTTGGAAGTACTCATGATGCTTTTCAATGGATGAGTGTTGCCTACTTGCTTTCCGGCTTGACATGCACTACATAGCTTATCTTTCTCAAAAGTGACATCCTTCAAGCCTCTAACTAAGTCATGCTTCACTAACTTGTTCAATTGCTTCATGCCAACATGACCAAGTCTTCTATGCCATAACCAACCCATACTTGATTTGGTGAGCAAGCATGTTGAAAGTTGAGTGTCACTAGCATTGAAATCAACCAAGTATAGATTCTCAAATCTAAAGCCTTTGAAGATCAAGTTAGAGCCATCAACACTAACTATCTCGACATCATCAACACCAAATATGCACTTGAAGCCAAGATCACACAATTGAGCAACCGACAACAAGTTGAAATTGAGCTTTTCAACTAGTAGCACATTGGAAATGCTATGATCATTTGAGATTGCAATCCTTCCAAGAGCCTTTACATTACCCTTGCTATTGTCACCAAATGTGATACTATCAATGCCACTATCATTTGATTTGAGAGAGTTGAACATTCTTGAATCACCGGTCATATGTTGAGAACACCCACTATCAAGCACCCAATGCCTTCCTTCGGCCTTGTAATTTACCTACAAAACAATTTAATGTCTTTTAGGTACCCATACTTGCTTGGGTCCTTGGAGGTTAGTAACTAAGCTCTTTGGTACCCAAATGGCCTTCTTCTTTGGGCCCACAATTGGTGTACCAACAAACCTAGCAAGCACACCTTTCTCACCCTTGGTAAGCACATAACAAGAATCAAAAGGAATGTAAGATACATTAGCATTTTTCTTGTTCTTGTTCATTTTGTTACAATTAATCTCTAGATGCCCAACTTGCTTGCATCTATTGCAATAACGACCATTGCTCTTCACAAAGCTAGGCTTGTGAGTTGCAAAGGCCGCCTTGCCCTTCTTGGGAGTATAGCCCAAACCCTCTTTGTTAAGAGAGAACCTTTGGCTACCCAAGCATTTTAGCAAGTGGGCATCCCCACCATAGGCATTGCCTAATGCGCGGGTGAGATCATCCACCTCTCTTTTGAGAGTCTTATTCTCAACCACAAGTGATGAATCACTAGTAGTAGAGATAGAGTTGGTTGTGGTGGATGATGATGAGCTACATGAAGCATTAGTAGGACCAACACATAAAGAATCATCAATAATATCACATGTTAGTCCAATATCACAAGTGGCAATCACTTGCTCTTCCTTAGCTTCCTTCATGAGCTTCTCCAACTTGAGGTCCTTTTCCTTGATGAGCTCAAGTAGAGTGGAGTGGGCTTCCTTAAGCCTAGTGTGAGCAATTTCAAGATCCTCGTGGTCTTTCTTTAGACACTCACAAGAAGCCTCTAGCTCATCAAAGGATTTCCAAAGAGCTTTGAGCTCTTATTCAATTCCTTTGCACTCCTTACTCTTTTTGAGAGCAACAAGCTCCTCCATCAAGGCATCATTTTCATTGCTCTTGGCAATGAGCTCTTGTTCCAAGATTTTGTATTTCTTGATGGTCCTCTTGTAGCCCTTTCTCATTTGATCTATTATGCCCAATAGATCATCCTTGGAGTAGTCCTCATCCTCCTCATCATCACTCCTACAACCATCACTAGCACAAGAATCATCATCACTATCATTATATTTTATCTTGGTAGGCTTGGCCATAAGGCATGTCGATGTAGTGTCGAAGATGGATGGCTTGTTGGAGAGGGCGATGTTTGCAATGGCTCGCCGAGTGGTCCTTTCATCATCACTAGAGCTTGCATCATCATCACTATCGGAGTTGTCACTATCCCAAGTGACTACATAACCACCACCCTTCTTCTTCTTGTTGAATGTGAAGCTCTTCTTTGCTTTCTTCTCCTTCTTGTCCTTCTTGTTCTTCTTGAGCTTCAAGTCCCCATTATGAAATCTCTTATCTTCATAGGGGCAATCCGCCACTATGTGATCGGGGCTATTGCAATTGTAGCAAAGGGTCTTTGCCTTTATAATGTCTCTTCTCTTCCTTGCCCCATATCCTTTCTTCTTCATGAACCTTCCCATCTTGTGCACAAGGAGGGCCATGGTCTCATCATCGAATGGATCATCATCATCACTCTCCACCTTGCTCTTGCCCTTAGAGGATGAAGCCTTGAATGCAATGGGCTTCTCTTGCTTGACCTTGGTCTCCTTCTTCTCTTCTACCTCATCTTCATCATCATTGTATTGGGTATCAGTCATTATATCTCCAAGCATATTGGTTGGTTTGACCTTATCCAATCCCTCTCTAAAGATCATTCTTCTCAAGGTGGCAAACTTCTTGGGTAAGCACATCAAGAACTTGTGTGAGAAGTCTTTGTCCTCAACCTTCTCCCCAAGACCCTTGAGATCATTGACAATGACTTGGAGCCTATAGAACATCTCCAGGATGGATTCATCATCCTTCATCTTGAATGTGGAGAACTTGTCCTTGAGCATATATAGTTTGGCACTTTTTACCGTTGAAGTGTCTTCATATATTTCTTCAAGCCTTATCCAAAGCTCATTTGCCTTTTTAAGATCTTTGATTTGCTCAAATACTTTATCATCAATGGCACGGTAGATTGTGTCAAGTGCCGCCATATTGCATTATTTGTTGATGCGGTCATTGGGAGTGAGGTTTTTCTCATCAAGAATGATGTATCCTTCTTTGGTCACATCCCAAACCTTCTCATGTATATTGCCTAGATATTGCTTCATCTTCCTTTTCCAATGATCAAAGAAAGAGACACCATCAAAGAATGGAGGCTTGCCATTTACATGATTGAACATAACTTGAGCCATCTTACACCGAGGTTGTTAAGCCTTACAAACGGTGACCACGGCTCCGATACCACTTCAAAGGTCTTGATGGCTAGAGGGGGGTGAATAGCCTATTAAAATTTTCTACAAAGACAAGCTAAACAAGTTTATTAATAAAACAAATAGCGAGATGCGAGTTTTGCTTAGCCTACGGGGTGTTTGTAAGCCACCTAACCAATTCACAATCCTAGTATAATTGCACTCAACCGCACAAGTCAAACCGAGAAGGAAACTACAACTAGCAAGCTACACAAAGAAGCTACTCTAGCAAAGCTAACTAAGAAATTAATACAAGAGAGAGATAGGAGGGTATCACCAAGGGGAGAAGTATTAAGCCAACCAATCAATATGATCAAGAGATGAATACCACAATATACAACCATCGGGATCGATCAAACACAATAAGAATGATGACACGAAGATTTTTCTAGAGGTTCACGTGCTTGCCGGCACGCTAGTCCCCGTTGTGTCCCTCTTCACCACGTGGTTCGGTGGCTAATCGGTCACACACCGAGCCTCTCAAAAGGCGCCACAAGAACCTACCAAATGGCAAAAGGTTGCAATGACACGAAGCAATTTACTAATGTTGCCTTTGGCGCTTCGCCGAGGTAGGCACAAACCCCTCACAATCACCGGAGGTGGCCAAGAACAAACACCAACTCTTGCCAATGCCTCCAAGCTGCTTCAAGCCATCTAGGTGGCGGCAACCACCAAGAGAAACAAGAATCCCGCAGCAAATCAACCACCAAGTGCCAACTAGATGCTATCTCACAATGCAAATGCACTTGGATCACTCAATCTCACTTCGAATATGCAAAGAAGCAAGAGAGATGAGTGGGAGGGGAGTTGCTTAGCTCAAAGTGCTCACAAGTATGTCAAATGTTCGAGAGAGAGAGCCTTGAGCCGGCCAACGAGTATTTATAGACGTACCCCTTCGAATAGAGCCGTTAGAAACTTAAATAGCCGAAATCGCGCTGACCGAACGCGCTGGTCCAACTGACCGGACGCGTCAGTCGCACAGCGGCTAAGTCACGAAGCACTGACCGGACGCGCTGGTCCAACTGACCGGACACGCCGGTCGCCCAACGGCTAACTGCGAAGCAACGACCGGACGCGCTGGAAATGACCGGACACGCTGGTCCCGAGAATGACCGGATGCGCTGGTCAGCCTGAGCAGCGCACAACGACACAATGACCGGACGCGCTGGAGAAATGACCGGACACGATAGTGCCAGCGTCCGGTTAGAGTCCAGTAAGCTCCCTGAACGACCAGACGCGTCCGATCGTCTATGACCGGACACGCCTCGCGTCCGATCATCAAACTGAAATACATGCAGACACTGGACACTGACCGGACGCATCCGGTCATGCAAAGACCACGTCCGGTTCAGTGTCCGGTCACCTCTGTGACCTCCGTTCGCCTCCGTTTCTTTTTCGGACTTCCGGCGTAGTGGAAAATAGTCGTTTCAACTTCTCGAAAACGCCTGAATCCCGCCTCGCAAGCTCGGCGGGAGGGAGAGAGGAACCCAAACCCTCTCTACCGCTCAAACCCCACCGCCATCGCAAATGTGCTAACACCACCAAGTTATCTCGTCATGTGTGAGTGTGTTAGCATTTTCACAATCATTTTTCGAGGCGATATTAGTTCTATCCAAATGCATATGATCATGAAATGCACATCTAGAGGCACTTAGGAGTTTAATAGCCGCGTCATTCCCCTCTTTATAGTACGGCTATCTATCCTATAGTGTAACCACACCCACTAGGTGTCTTGGTTACTAAAACACAACCCTAAAGCATGTACCTTTGCCTTGATCACGTAGGGTTGCGTCCAAATCCAAGTGTGGCCATCATGATCACCATGTCCATCTTGCCACCGACCTTGGAATGTACTAATCCTCATATGCTACATACAACTTAGGCATAGGATTAGTACTTAGGCATTGTCACTAATTACCAACACCAAACATAGGACTTTCAGAGGGTTTCTACACTCCTCTGCACGAGGACTTCTATAGAGCCTATGTCGACAGCGGGATTGCTTTCAGACCTCAGAGAGTCTGTCGACTAGAGGCCTTAGTTGAGGTGGTTGGTGAGCAGCTTCGTCCACATCTGTCCTTTCTACCTGGATTATCAGATCTTCTTGGACGGACTGGAGCATACTGCGGGACCTGGGTCAGAGAGTTCTATTCTTCACTTTGGATTGACCCAGCACATGTGTTCATTCACTTTGCATTCAGAGGCCGTGACCGCAGACTGTACAGCACCAGGGTACGGGAGATCCTCAGACTCCCAGCTTCAGAGACAAAGATACATCAGCTGTGTTTTGGACAGAATGCACCTCCGAGACACCCTCATGGCGGGACAGTGCCCCTACAGATATGATCAGACCCTGTTTCTATGAGCCTTTGGCGAGGGGTCTCGACGTACACCTGCCAGCTTGACTCCCCTAGCCAGAGTCCTTGATGCTATTGTGAGGAGGACACTACTTCCGAGACTTGGATACAGAGAGGGATTGACCCGCATGCAGCTATAGGTAGTACATCACCTCATCTCACAGACATCGTTCGACCTTTGGGATCTGATGCTATGTGAGATGGAGGACACCTTGGTAGAGGGATTCAAGGGTCACAGGCAGCTTCCGTATGCTCACTGGATATGTTTTATCATCAGATCTACGTGTGAACTGCCTGTAGAGATTAGAGCAGAGATATCTGATACCACTACAGCTTTTCCAGAGTATGACATTCGACAGCTGTGGGCATCAGTTACCAGAGAGCAGGCACCTGGCCTAGGACAGCGTCAGAGGCCAGAGATACCAGAGACAGCTGCTGAGCAGGATGAGACCGTTCAGGGTCTTGCTGAGGCAGAGCTAGCAGATCTTGATGCTCAGCCAACTGATCCAGTCGAGGATGCTGCTACTGACAGCACAGATGAGGATTATCAGTCCATCCTCCGGTACCGCTCTCCTCGACCTCACGACCATGAGGCCGGTGGCTCAGGCTCAGCTTCCCGCTCAGACCCAGCCATGGTGGCTATTCTTGAGAGGCTGACCGAGGCCCAGGAGAGACAGGAGATTCAGATGCAGAGACAGGCTTAGGACACAGCTGCAGCGTTTGCTCAGATTTAGGCTCGTCAGGACGAGTTTCAGAGGCAGCAGCTAGAGTTCCAGAGACAGCAGTTCGAGATGCAGAGGTAGCAGGCAGTCACCTAGCAACAGTACCTAGAGCTCCTGTGACACCTTGTCACTGTTGGGGTACCTCCACCATCGTCTGTCCTGACTCCAGCACTACAGTCCAGTGGACCTCAGAGTCAGGGATAGCCGAGTTTTCAGTACAGCTCTCCCCAGCAGCAGGTGCCTTAGACGTTTCAGTCCCCGAGTTATACTCCTATATAGACAGGGTTTACTCCACCAGCTCAGCCGAGACCTCACCTCCTCTCAGGCACTTCGTTCCCTGACTTCAGTGCCACCTACAGTGAGCTGACTGAACAGCCGACTCCCTCGTACACCACAGTTGTGACCTCTTCAGGGACGTCAGCTTCAGAGACTGCTGAACTTCTAGTGTCAGGGGCCGCAACTACAGAGACTGTGCCATCCTCAGTTGCATCGACAGATCCTCCTACTCTTGGTGTCTTTTAGGCTCAGGCGACAGTGACTGCTCCTATAGTTGCTACTACAGCTTCAGTTACTATACCTGTTCTACAGACCCAGACCGCTTCACTGCCACGTCTATCTTTAGAGGGTCATCCTGACAGTTCAGAGTCTGAGGAGGACACTTCACAGTTCGTGATCACTCCACGCTCCTCGACACCCGACACGATAGCTTCTGTTCCCCCGTCAGATCCTTAGGTTTCTTTTTGGCGTTTGATGCCAAAGGGGGAGAGAGAGCGTAGATTCAGGGGGAGTGTTGATATAGGGTTTCATTTTTTTTCTTGTGTGCTACATTCATGCATCATGTTTATTTTCTCGCCCTGCATTGTGTGACTATGAGTTCGTGAGACTTTATATCATATCATGTCACTTATTTGTGTTTAGCTCATAAGGTTGTGCTTCTGTGCCTTACTCCGATTTTATATGAGCTATGCTTTTTGTGTACTAACTCTTCATGTTTTATCTTATGAGTACACTCAGTTGGCTTGGAACACATAAGCAATTACTAACCCCTTGTGCTTACAGCCTTGTGCTTACGTGAACCAAGCATGATCGAAAACCTCAACTCTAATATCTTCTAAATCTAAGTGTTGTCATCAATCATCAAAAAGGGGGAGATTGAAAGCATCTAGGCCCCGGTGTTGGTTTCGGCAATCGATGACAATGCATTATTACCATGACTAACGTGTGTTTTGCAGAAACAGTGGTAAGTTAGGTCATGGAGTTGATAACTGCTTTGGGCACTATGGTATTCATGTCCCTTGATGGAAATCGTTTCGGTTTTCAAAGGATCAACGATAAGATTAAGGACGGTTAGTTCTGGATGTCAAGGTGTTGAGTTACATCCGGAATAGTCATTAGGATCTTTGTTTCTTCCTTTGACCGTACTATAAAGGGGGCATGAGCGAGTAGCTTGACCTAGGTGAGTCTTTTATTTAGGTGTGGTGCACACTTGTTAAACTTAGCACTAGGTAATTCTAGAAAAGCTCAAGGTTCAGTTGAGAGCAACTTGGTTTAAGTTGCATCGCATTTCGAAGTCGTTTGAGTAGTTTACCTGTGACCGGACGCGGTCTTTGTCATGACCGGACGCGTCCGGTCAGTACTAACAAGTCACTGCGTCGTTAACTGATTGACGGACGCGGTCCTTGAGAGGACTGGACGCGGTGATCAGTCTGACACGTGTTCCAGAGGATAAACAGTGTAATCGGACGTGACTGTGAAGTGATCGGACGCGTCCGGTCACGTTCCAGTAAGGTCCCAAGCTGACCTGTCACGTCCGGTCATCTATGATCGGACGCGGTCGAGCGTCAGGTCAAAGTTCAGTTAGGCTCTTGCATGATCGGATGCGTCCGGTCACTCAGCGCTGACTTTCGGTTTTCGACCGTTGCACTCGACCGGCGCGTCCGGTCATGTCGACCGGCGCGTCCGGTCAGTACGAGTTTTGCTGATTTGGCAGGTAACGGTTGGATTTATCTGAGGGGTGTATAAATACATCCCCCACCTCTTTTAGAGGTCTCTTGCTCATTTGTTCAGCTGAGAAACGTCTTTGGAGTGCAAGAGAGTGCAAGAGCTCTAGTGAGGATAGTGATTTAAGAATCAAAGTTTGAGATTCCTCACTAGTGACAAGAGTATAGCAAGTGTGCATCTATCTTCTCATTAGGCTTGTTGTGGTCAAGTGAGAGTTCTAGCTTGTTACTCTTGGTGATCGCCATCACCTAGACGGTTTGATGGTGATTGGGAGTTTGGTGATCATCCGACGAGCTTGTGGGTGACCCAACTCATGTTGTGAGCGGTTTTGGGTGATTCGCCGCGACGGAGTGTCGAAGAATCAACCCGTAGAGAGCACTTGATCCTTGCGCGGATCAAGGGGGAGCTACACCCTTGCGCGGGTGCTCCAACGAGGACTAGTGGAAAGTGGCGACTCTCCGATACCTCGGTAAAACATCGCCGTGTTCCTAACCCTTATTTTCAAGCATTTACTTTCGTGTATTACTTTCATTGCTTATTTACTTTCCTAGAATTGCCATGCTAGTCTAGGATTGGAACTTAGGGTACAAAACTTTTACCGGTAGAATCACAAGGAACACTAGTAGGCACTAGGGGTGAAGTTTGGCTTGTAGGATTTAATTCTTACAATTAATTTTTAAAAAAGTCCAATTCACCCCCTCTTAGGCATCTTGATCCTTTCAAGGAACCCACTGTGAAGTTTCTGATTTGCACTTTTGAACAATCACCCAAGGCTTAAGTGTTGCTTTCAAAGTTTCAATTGCTGTTTAATTATTTGTGTGTGTGAAGATGTTGAACCATATACGGATTATTTAACCAGGGTAGAACACATCAATGAATAGACTTAACAAAGGACTTGAGATTTTAATATGTGCGCAAGCGATTTGGATAGGGATATTATTGGATCGGTGTGGGATTAGGTTCTGTTTGACAAGCCATGGATGTTGACTCATTAACAGGGGACAGTGAGCGACCAAATTAAAATCAGGAATCACAAGGCTATGTTGGTGTTGCCTGTCCAGTTGGCTTGGTCATTGCTTTAATTTCTTGCCGCATGCATAATTGGGCATTGAAATGAATATTGGAGAATACACTGAATTGTAGTTTCTAGCTAACTGATCCAATGTTTATTTCTCAAAGCTACAGTTATTTTCAACATGTTTAGATTCACATTATTTTTTCAGTCAATACAGTTACTTTTATCTGACTTGATCTAGTTTATATAATATATTTATTAATGAAAATTCATGTTAAGAGCTAGATAAAAAAAATGTAAACATCTATTATTGGGCGTTTTCTGTATAAATAAAGGTATGATGATGGAGCAAAGAAATGCTAAAATATGGTCTGTAGTGTCCATACCCCAACAAGGCAACATTGCTTTGACTTTAATTCTTGGCCTGGCCATAGACCTCTTTGTTCTTATTTGTTGTCCCCTCACCCTCTGGTTTGATTTTTTTTTCGAAAAACTCCAGTGGAAATTGTCGAGTTATTTTATTAGTAGAGCAAGAGGAAATACAGAAAAAGGCACAACAACAACAGAAAATAAAAATTATTCAAAATTTTGGGACATTTAATTTCGATAATAATAAGCTGAGTGATCTAGAATTAAAATCAGATGGTGACAGATGGTGAAACATTATTGTTTTGTGGAGAATGGGTTGCTGCAAGAAACCATGTTGAGGTTTAAAAAGGAGCCGTCACTTTTCAGTAGCCCATAGGATTGTGAGTGAAACTGTAATTCTTTTCTATGCCACCTTTTTATTGAAACAAATGCCAAAATTTGAGAACAAGTGATGTACCTATATGTATCTATCACATGTGTTTCAATCTTTGCAACAAAAGAGGGGCATGCAAATGCAATAAAGAAAGATAAATTGAAGGGACCTGCTGGGGCCAACCAAAGAGGGCAGTCAGTTCCAATGCGATAAACTGATAAGAGTGCAGCCTGGGATTCCTGTGGCTTCATGACAAAAGTTTTTCAGGTGAAGACAAAGCCCTAGACCTCTCCCTCCCTCCCCTCCTCTCTCTCTCTCCCTCTCTCTCTCTATCTCCAAGGATAGGGAGAACCGGAGAAGGGGAGAACAAAATCACAGTACAAAAGCAGGCTATAAGGACAAGATCTTCCTCTGGACTGTGGGATTCTCACACCTATAGAAGCTGAACCTACTACACTGTCATATCAAACATGAGAGAAGCAGCTGCAGAATTCCTAGACACGGTCGTGAAAAAAAAAGCCCCATCATATTGGATTTTAGGGTGGAATGGTGGATGCGAAGTACTGTGTATGATTCATTAGTTTGGCACACTAGATGTTAGTATTTACTCTCTTTATTCCAAATTATAAAATGTTTTGATTTTTCTAGATATATATTGTTTTTACTATACATCTAAATATAATGTATTTCGATATATAGTAAAAATTATATATCTAGAAATACCGAAATGTCTTGTAATTTGGAATGGGGGTATATTATATGGCAATGTATATATTTGGGCCGAGAAGGTCACATGATTGGAGGCCTTGGTCTAAAACCAACCCAACAAGCTCATAGCTAGGTCCAATTTCAGAAGGCATTTTGATGGGCCCGAAATTGTATTTTTATGGGCCTATGAAGTATCGTCTCTCGTACATAGGATAGGCCCAGTCAACAGTTTACTCTCATGTCAATACCCAATCAGGCCAACCCACCTCGCCCAGTCAAGCCCAAGGACAACACTTCGCCTTGGAGGCGTCGTAGCCAAGAGCGATGTGAGGGCACCGGGCCCACTTTTATTTAATTTCTGCCTTATTCAGTTGCCACTTTGGAATTACTAGTACGTTTTGTGCATGTGTGATTAACATTTCTACCCGATTAATTGCAGTTGTCACTTTGGTTCTTTTTTTTTTTGCGAAAAGTTGTCACTTTGGTTCTCTCTTCACTGCACTGTGTCTAGTGTCTATCTCTTACAAAACCCACAATTTCTACACATCACTATGATAACGCAACTACAGTATGGATCAAAACTTTGTACAACTAAATTTTGCATTTGGATGAAGCTATGAGCAGCTAACGCAACAAGGAAAAAGAAGACCAGCCAGCAGATAGAACAGAGAAAGCAAATATCATCATCTACCAACCGCAAACTGGAAATCAAAAGCTGGCTGCACAATTTATATACACCATGGTTTGCACAGTGAGTTGTTTAGTTTAATTTTGAATCAAGTTCATATAATCCATACATGGTGCTTAACATAATGATCATGAGTTCCACATGTGTGTGTATTGATGTGATAGCTGTATATTTGTACTACGAAAAATATATTCTGTAATTAATTTAATTGTTCTTATTTTGTATCATAAATGTTAATATTTTTTTAACTACGATCAAATTTCAAATCGTTTGACTCCCTGAAAAATAAGAATAACATATCCCTTTTGAGAAAGAGGGAGTAAACAAGGATATGCATGTCCAAGGTTGATTTCAGTTTCGCTTCTCAACCATCATAGGTGTCAAATCTTAATTATCACAGTAAAAATAGTAAAAGAAAAATAACTAAACCGATATATGTACGGTCGGTGAGCATCACAGAATATGCAGGTGTATTCTGTATACATGAGCTGATGAGCACTAAACAAATCCTATAGCATCAGCCACTATCCATGTCAAATTAAATGAGGACGGAAAGTTACATGCTTACGGTGCTCTTAGGCATGCCTTATTTGGAAGTTTTCAGCACAAGGAATGACCTAATCCTCATGTCATGCGTGCATACTTCGTACAGAAGCTCACACTTCATGTTTCAGCTCCGACTATGCATGTTGCTTAAAGATGTACGCAATACTATTACTAATTCTAATCATGGAAACTACTAATTAATCCAATCGAATCCAACCGGCTCCACTTAGCTAGACAATTGATATATAGAGAGGCTAAACGAGCTACTAAATCATGCAAATGAGGTTTCAACAACTTCTGTACCAAATGTACATGTACATGCATCCAAACTTTTCCTTATTCTTTTATGCATGATAGAAAATGCGACAAGGCATAAATTTTTCCATCTGTGGCAGCTCGGTTCATGCATCACCTAATCCAATCATATACATTCTCCCTTTTTTCTAGGCAATTATTTAAACTCTCTTGTTCAATGCCTTGTGCACATTTTCATGCTAATCATTGGAAGGAAAATATATAGTGGATGAGGACAGAGGAAAGGCAATAAAAAGGCCTGACAGGAACGGCATAGATTAATTAGTGAAGTACTTTATTTTGTTCAAATATAAAACGAAAGGGACATCTGCTCTGCTTCCAGCTAACCCTCTCTCTCCTAATCGAAAAGGGTTCTATATATGTCTGGTGGTGAAGAATTGGTGATCACTGACAAGGGATCATGGTAGGATAACACTTACATGCCAAATTTTTATCTCCTCCTTTGTGCACTTCTGATGTGGAATTGCACAGCAGTGGAGTTGTATGTTTTCGTTACTGTAAACAAAGTTACATCAGTTGAGTAAATGTGACTAGTCCTTTTCCAAAAAAAAAACAAAGAAAGAAAGGAATATGACCAATAATAGTTCAGGGGTGACTTTAGGAACCCACTGTGAAGTTTCTGATTTGCACTTTTGAACAATCACCCAAGGCTTAAGTGTTGCTTTCAAAGTTTCAATTGCTGTTTAATTATTTGTGTGTGTGAAGATGTTGAACCATATACGGATTATTTAACCAGGGTAGAACACATCAATGAATAGACTTAACAAAGGACTTGAGATTTTAATATGTGCGCAAGCGATTTGGATAGGGATATTATTGGATCGGTGTGGGATTAGGTTCTGTTTGACAAGCCATGGATGTTGACTCATTAACAGGGGACAGTGAGCGACCAAATTAAAATCAGGAATCACAAGGCTATGTTGGTGTTGCCTGTCCAGTTGGCTTGGTCATTGCTTTAATTTCTTGCCGCATGCATAATTGGGCATTGAAATGAATATTGGAGAATACACTGAATTCTAGTTTCTAGCTAACTGATCCAAAGTTTTATTTCTCAAAGCTACAGTTATTTTCAACATGTTTAGATTCACATTATTTTTTCAGTCAATACAGTTACTTTTATCTGACTTGATCTAGTTTATATAATATATTTATTAATGAAAATTCATGTTAAGAGCTAGATAAAAAAATGTAAACATCTATTATTGGGCGTTTTCTGTATAAATAAAGGTATGATGATGGAGCAAAGAAATGCTAAAATATGGTCTGTAGTGTCCATACCCCAACAAGGCAACATTGCTTTGACTTTAATTCTTGGCCTGGCCATAGACCTCTTTGTTCTTATTTGTTGTCCCCTCACCCTCTGGTTTGATTTTTTTTTGAAAAACTCCAGCGGAAACTGTCAAGTCATTTTATTAGTAGAGCAAGAGGAAATACAGAAAAAAGCACAACAACAACAGAAAATTAAATTTATTCGAAATTTTGGGACATTTAATTTCGATAATGATAAGCTGAGTGATGTAGAATTAAAATCAGATGGTGGCAGATGGTGAAACATTATTGTTTTGTGGAGAATGGGTTGCTGCAAGAAACCATGTTGAGGTTTCAAAAGGAGCCGTCACTTTTCAGTAGCCCATAGGATTGTGAGTGAAACTGTAATTCTTTTCTATGCCACCTTTTTTTTAAGCAAATGCCAAAATTTGAGAACAAGTGATGTACCTATATGTATCCATCACATGTGTTTCAATCTTTGCAACAAAAGAGGGGCATGCAAATGCAATAAAGAAAGATAAATTGAAGGGACCTGCCGGGGCCAACCAAAGAGGGCAGTCAGTTCCAATGTGATAAACTGATAAGAGTGCAGCCTGGGATTCCTGTGGCTTCATGACAAAAGTTTTTCAGGTGAAGACAAAGCCCTAGACCTCTCCCTCCCTCCCCTCCTCTCTCTCCCTCTCTCTCTCTATCTCCAAGGATAGGGAGAACCGGAGAAGGGGAGAACAAAATCACAGTACAAAAGCAGGCTATAAGGACAAGATCTTCCTCTGGACTGTGGGATTCTCACACCTATAGAAGCTGAACCTACTACACTGTCATATCAAACAAGAAAGCTTCAGCGTGAGAGCAAGAGCAACTCAGAATAGAAACAGTCAAGACTGACTGCCTGCCCTCCAACTCTCCAACTCTCCAAGGCTCCAATCTACTTTGGTGTTCCTGGGCTAGGCCTTTGTTCTTTGGCTCAATAATTCCGGTATGTGTTCTTTGGCTTCACCTCTCTTCCTTTGCATGTGGGGTTTTCAGATAGCCGTTCATGATCAGCAGATTTGATGATGTTCTTCTGTTTTGGATGCAGAAGCCTGAAGGTTTCTACTTAATCCACAAGTAGAATAAGGAGCTGAGTGTGTGCCTCACAGGATGGGAGAAACTAGTAGTTCTAGTCATTCGAGGCAGGATCCTTCTCTTCTTGGTTATGGCTTCTATGGCGCCATCGCCAACTCCACTCCTCCTGCAAACTTCTTGTAAGAACATCTCTCTCTCTCTCTCTCTCTCTCTCTCTCTCTCTCTCTCTCTCTCTCTCTCTCTCTCTCTCTCTCTCTCTCTCTCTCTCTCTGCCATCTCTTTTTTGTCTTTTGGCGACCATGATTTATTTATGAAAATGTAAAATTAGAGATGAATGACCTGCATCTTGCACTTCTTGTCCAAGTTCATACAGATTTGTGCATGCTGTTCCGTTTTAAACTCCCAAAGTTCTGTCCTCCATCTTGTGTCATTATTGGTCGTCTTTTCCCCCAACGTTCGGCATGCCTCCTGCCTCTAATGTTTTTTCTCTTCACATGCATGGCAGTGACCAAGAAGGAGCAACCTATTTTGGAGAGCTGGAAGAAGCGTTCATGCATCAAGTTGCCTCACTCAGAAGAACTCAACAACAGGCTGCAACCGTCTCTGCACCTCATCATGGAGACACCAAGCGTACGCCAACCCCACCTCTCTCTCTCTCTGATCAAGACCAAGAAAGCACACAACCTTTTTCTCTCTCTGGCTGGCCAAGGCCAAGAATACACAACATTGTGAGGCACTTTTACAATAGGTTAGGGCATTGTAGTCAAAAGTAACCATGCAAGAGCAGCAGGAGTGGCAGTTGTGGTGCAGGCTGCAGCTGTACAGCTTGTGTGTGGTGTTGGGACTGCCTTCAGCCTTCACCTTGTGATTCCTCTCTCTCCCTCTCTAGAGTGCTACAAGTCTCCATGGCAGTACAACAGTACCGTGGTACCAACTCTCTGGCTTTGTGCAGGCACAACAAGCTCAAAGAGAATAAGCTCCACTCGCTTTCACTGCCACAGTGGCTCCCACTTCCCTTCCCTTTCCCCTCCTTGTGATCCCAATGCATCCTTTCAGTTTCACCTCTGGAACTTGGTAGAACTTGGTACATGTCTTGATCTTTTCTCCCCTATGATATCTTCTTGCAGCCTTTCCCACTGCTGCTACTACTACAGCTACAGCTACAACGGCTACAGCTGCTAGGCCACCTCCTACACTGGACATCTTCCCAGCTTGGCCTATGAGGTCTCTTCACACACCCAAGGTATGGACCTTGGCCGGCTACAACTTGTATAGAGTTAATCATCTGTTCACATCACATATACAGCCAGTACAAGCAAGCAAGAACACAACAAGTTTGCAACTGCTCTGGCTCCCTTTTCTTTTTGCACGTCAGGAGTGCTCGAATGTGACAGCAGACAGCACAGACGACTCGGAGAGCAGCAGCAAGAACAACAGCAACCACTCAGATCAACTCGGAGCAGCAGCAAACATGGCGACCCAGTTCGATCAAGCTTCACAGCAGCAGCAACTTCAGCACAAGGTATGTAGGCATTTCATTCCCTGTGATGTCCATCACCGGATCTCTCCTATTTTCCTTTTTTTGTGCATTTGTTTTTGTTTGGTCTTTTTCTTTGTTTCTTCATCCTCCTCTGCTGGGTCTTGCTCATCCTTATCAAGTTATCATGGACTTGTTCCCTATCATGGCTTCATGTCGCTGGTTAGCCCACAAATCAAAGGCCACAACTCCCGAGATGCTCATGCAGCTAAGCTAGCTACATGCTCCTATTGGGTAGAAGAACATATTATTCAAGGGCATTTATGACCTTGCTGCTCCCAAGATCGCTGATCCCAACATGTTAGGTGAATCTTTTGGCCCCTATAGAAATGAGAACGGTTTCTACTTGCTTCTTCCATCATGCTTCTTGCTTGCACTGGAGTATGGACTAGTACCAGGGGGTGTTTAGATGCAAAAACTTTTGGAATTTGGCTACCGTAGCACTTTCGTTTGTATTAGGTAATTAGTGTCCAATCATGGACTAATTTGGCTCAAAAGATTCGTCTCGTGATTTACAACCAAACTGTGCAATTAGTTATTTTTTATCTATATTTAATACTCCATGCATAGGTTGAAAGATTCGATGTGATAGGACGAAAAGTAAAAATTTGGAATTTTGAAGGCATCTAAACAAGGCCTAGATATTTAGATTACATGGGACCCCTAGTGGAGCTTTTATTTTAGGATGATGGACAACATCTTCTATAGGAAGTAGTTCATCTAAAACAAGAACTAGTCAATCTATATCAGCGGTGTTTTGCTATAGGGTGTGGATAAAGTCTAGAAGACTATGTAGGGGATATGTTAGGTCAGTGCAGGATAGATCATGTACTGGCGTACTGCCATTAGTGCTGCAATATAAGACAAGTTAGCATTCTTACAATATTATTGTCACCAGCTTACAAAATTGTGCCCTGATAGAAATGCACCAACTGAACCTCCTTATTACATAATGGCAACTTTGGGTCAGTGGTGCTTTAGGTACTTTTCTGGTCAATTGATCAACTGCCAAGATATATTGGGTGAAAACTTTGTATATGAACTGAATGATTCACACTTTAACTGAAATAAACATTGCAAGTGAGCATAAACAAAAGGCAAAACTATGTTTTGTCTTTTGTAAGAGTGGGTGGATTCCACCAAATGCACACCAGTGTTTTTTTTTCTCTGTTTGATGTAACATGAATGTCGAGATCCTACAATATATTATTTTTTACACCATGGACACGCAAGGATGAACAGCAAACGTTGTTAATTGATTCTCTTTTATTGCATAGTTGTGCTCAGGTTTACTAATCTACATGTTGTCACATCTCACATGTTCGTGTCTACTTTGGTATGCAGAATATGGCTACAAGTTCCACTCCAAGAACTGGCAAGGCTCTTGATCCAAAGGTCTCTCTATTGGCTATTTTAGTTACCTTTTTACAGTAATTCATATTCTCAGGCCTGAAGTATTTGAGAATCCCAGATAGTGAGTGAGCTTATTTTTATATATATTCTCTATTGGTGTCAACAGGTAGTCAGAAGGCTGGCTCAGAATCGCGAAGCTGCACGCAAGAGCCGGCTGCGAAAGAAGGTGATGGTCTGAGCATCAGCTAGATGCAAACTGAAGTTCTCAGCACAGCACTGACTTTCCCAAGTTGCTGACAGTTAATTTTGTCAATATGCCACAGGCTTACATTCAGCAGCTTGAGAGCTGTAAGCTGAAGCTTTCTCAGATGGAACAGGACATGCAGCGAGCCCGTTCCCAGGTTCACTTTCTACCCCTTTTGTTTTTTTGCCTGCTGACTTCTAACTAAACATCTGAAATTCTGAATCAATGAAAATCTGAACTTGTGTGTCCTGTCCTTTTAGGGCCTCTTTCTTGGAGGAGCTCCAGGTGCAAACACCAGTTCAGGTGCCTCGTCTGATCTTCATTTCTCAACGTTCTCTTCAGTTGTACATACTATGTAGTTTGTCTCAGCATGTACCATCGGTCACAGTATACCATTTCTCTGACTGACGGGTTGCTTCCATGTTCAGGCGCCGCCATGTTCGACGTGGAGTACGCCCGGTGGCTGGACGACCACAGCCGGCGCCTGGCCGAGCTGAACGGAGCTCTGCATGCGCACCTGGCAGATGGTGACCTCAGAGTCATCGTCGACGACGCCCTGACCCACCATGATGAGCTGTTCCAGCTCAAGGCCATGGCGGCCAAGTCCGACGTGTTCCATCTCATCACCGGGGTGTGGACGACCCCTGCTGAGCGGTGCTTCCTCTGGATGGGTGGATTCAGGCCCTCTGATCTGCTCAAGGTATGATGGTTTCGTTTCAGTAATCTGAAACAGAACATCTGGTATCAAACTGCCTGCATGTCTGCATTCACCTAACTAGACTGTTAATCTGAATCAAGGTTCATTCTGTCACAAAGTGCACAAGATAGGCTGACACTAGAGTAGAATGTTACTTTCTCAATACTAAGATCACAAGAAATTTTCCAATCAGATCTATTCTTAGTACAGTAAGGTTTTCTAATTCCGATACATAAAAGTTTTCATGTTGTTGCAGACACTGCTGCCCCAGCTAGATCCACTGACAGAGCAGCAAGTGGTCGGCATATGCAACCTTCAACAGTCATCACAGCAGGCAGAGGAAGCTCTCTCGCAGGGCTTGGAACAGCTGCATCAATCACTAGCTGACACCATGTCTGGTGGATCTCTGATTGACGACGCCAACATGAGCTTCATGAGTCAAATGGCTCTTGCCCTCAGCAAGCTGGCCAACCTTGAAGGTTTTGTGATACAGGTTATGGTTTCTCATCAAATCTAGAATCTCAATCAATATGTTACTATGCCAGTGCCATAGGTTATAGATCCTACATACGTATGATGTTCCTCATTTCACTCAACTATACAGATGAGCTATGGAATACTTGATTAAAAAAAAAGATGTTGCGGCAATAATACCATATTCAGGGTAACTTTTTGCATCTGGTCAAACATGCATCATAGTAAATCTTGTTAGTACAATTAGTTAGTGTCCCAAATAAGCAACTGTTTCAAAATTTTAATCTATAGAATTTGCAACACATTATCTAAAGCCAACCATCAACATTGATGTTTACGTATCTGCATTCTGGAAAGAAAGGGCTCATCAACTAACCATGTAACAATACGGTTTTGGAAGGCATCTTTATATTATAAGTATATAACCATAACACAGGGTAGCCAAAGGCCTATCGATCAGTGGCGATTACTTAAATAGTTAGATTAGTAGAGATGCCAAGAATAATTTTCCTGCAACATGTGCTAAAAGTACGTGATTAATTTTCAGGCTGACAACTTGAGGCAACAGACTCTTCATCAGATGCACCGTATTCTAACAGTTCGGCAGGCAGCTCGATGTTTCTTGGCAATTGGCGAGTACCACAACCGCCTTCGTGCCTTAAGCTCCCTCTGGGCTTCTCGACCTCGAGAGTAAGCATGATGCAGTTCCTACGTCATCCCCTGTCTTTAATTGTTTTATTTAAGAAAGAAGTTCCCAACCTCTAGTTGTTGAAGGTAGTATTCACTAATGATTGGACAAATTCAAGTACTTATTAAATATTACTACAAGAGTGACCCAGGGTTTCTGTACACGCAAGTTAAACTAATACCAAGATGAGCCCTACTAAATCAGCAGGGAATGGACTGCCTTCCTACCAGCAATCAGAACTCAAAAGTCAGCAAGCAACCATAACAAAAAATAAAGTCCTTATTCCCTTAAAAAAGGGGGCCATGCCATGGCATGAGAAACAAGGAATAAACATAATGTCTGATATTTTCTCTGGATGTTTGTCCCACTAACTGAATTCTATCAAACTCAAAGAATTAGCTGAATAGCTATAGAAGATACTTTCAATATGCTTTCCTGATCTATTTATTATTGCTGTGCCTGTGTTGCTGGCAGGATACTGGTGAACGATGAAGGCAATTGTGAGGAGATAAGCATTGCAGCACAACCATCCCAAAGCCAATTTTCAGCCTTCTGATTGACAAATGTTGTGGAACTAACCTTCAGCATAGGAGCAAGAGAAAAATGACTGGGAAGAGAGGTTTTTAGGATGCAACTAGCAGACATCTGAGAGCGACTGAAGAGAGCTGGGAAATGAAGGAAGCTTTAGAACAAGGAATGTTTCTGAAACTTTTTTGTTTTGGAAAACCTTCTTAAAATGTGTGGTGTACAAGAAAATTCCAGGGAGCTGAAATTGTTTCGTTCACTGCAGCGGGAAGGGGAAAGAGAAACACTAGAATCTGATGTCCAGTACTATGTGTTCTTTTGGTTCTGTCTAGTCTAAATTATTGTAACAGCTCTTCCTATGATGGAATAATCCATTCAGCAATTCCACCGATGATTACTGGTTAGATCATTGACTATGTTGAATAGGATAGTTGAACTATCTAATAATTTGTATGGCTATGTTTATCCACTATCTAGGACTATATTTGGTTAGTATGGTGTAATCTTTATCTATATATATCGACCTATATTTGGTTACATGAAGAAACACATTTAAGCTAATGGCCATTCACATTCAATTAGCCAGGTGAACAAAAAAGTAGTCCCAAACCTGGATATAAATCCAAATATGTTTAAAGGTAGAAACACCAATATTATTGCTTCAAAAATAAATAAGAATGGCACAGAAATTACACTTTGTCTAAGCAGATATGCCATTTTATGATGTTTCAAACAGGTTTAACACCAAAGAACAAGGTCATCACTAAGGAAACTGTCCTACTTACAACTACTTATCCTTTTTCTGAGAAACTCGTTGTTTGGACCACTCTTCCAAGGTTTTCCGGTGAAGGGCGTTCATTTTAATCTTTCTTCTTTCACGGATGATGTTCTCAGCATCTTTCCAGTTCTCAGCAATGCCCAGCGCTACTAGAATTGCGCACACGACACATGCACTTCTTCCATGACCTAACGTGTCCATCAAGAAGAACAAGCATAACAGTTAATATGGTGCATAAATAATAGGAAATACAATTATGTACATAATACGAACATCAAGATACAATCCTGAAATTAATTATAACAAAAGGTAGATTACTAACCAAATGCACAATGGACATAAACCGGCTTCCCCTCAGATCTCTTTTCACAAGCCCAACGTGCAGCCTTTTCAATTTGGTGCGGTGTTGGAGCTCTTGTATCCCAAGTTGAAAGACAAAGATACTCGGCTGCTGGAACGAAGGAACTTCTTGGTAGCTCACAAGTGCAATCTATGACAGATGGACTTCCAGGGGGCAAATGTTTCAAGAGAAACGGCCATCCTCCAAGATATAGGCCTTCCACAATCTTGTCATACACGGACTCCTTCCTCATGTATCTCTTAACCATTGCATATGTCCGAGCAAGCGTCAAGAAAGGCCCAAACAGTATAAATGACCAAAATGGAAATCTTCCCACTGAGTTCTTCCCCAAGATCCATGGTAGGTTGATGGCATCATGGGATGCAACCGTGACAACAAAAGCAACAATACCGGTAACTAGGAAAGGAAGCACAACAATTTTCATGCCCAGCTGGCACAGACCAACAGATGTGACAAGAAAAGCTGTTGCGGCGATGCCGGTCACCTTGGATATCCCCATTTGTTATCTTTTATGATTATAAGATCACTTCTTCTGCATTGACAGGACTAAATCTGCAGCAAAGTTTCCATCAGCAGATGTTCTTTTAGCAGAGTGGTGAAATTTGATTTCAATAAGTGAAAACACTTCACTTGTGGTGTGCAGCGCAGATAATTAGGTACATTCATTCTAGAAAGCAACATATGCTAAGCATGCCAGCAGCTCTTTGGCATGGAAAAAAGGGGGAAGTAAAATGCACATTTTTGGAATCTAAACTTTTTTCATGCGAAAATGAGTATTAGTTCCTAACAGGTAAGCATTAAACATAGTTGAACAGCTTGATACTAGCATCCTAACTCATGGCCAACTGCAGAAAACAACAAAGCCCACAAACACGAATAACTTAACCATTGGATCAGGCAGATTCAGCCGTTATCAATGCTGCCCAGCAACCATGCGGATGGGGGAGGGGATTCAAATTAACAAGCATGTCCGTTTGGTTATGTGAAATGCCAACTGTCTTAGTTTCACCCTTTTTTTTCTTTTTTACTTCAGAAACACGGTGGTGACACAGACGCTCACTGACGTTCAAGGCACAATCACCCGGTCACCCCTTTAGTAAATCGAGTAACTAAGAGAAATTCCACCACGCCATTAACAAATCGAATAACTAGATCCTACCTAGATCGAAGCAGTGGGCCAAGATCCATCCGATCCAAACATTATTACAAATACGATCAAGAGATATCAGCAACGACATTCATAAAACATATTGATCGAAAAAAAAAACATTCATGAAACATACATATCCACACTGAGATGTGAAGGAGGTAACCACAGTCCACATGACAGAAACGAGAGCGCGTCGTGTTCGCGCGCGAGGGAATAGCAAGGGGAGCAGTTCTGTAGATTACCTCGGCAGGCGAAGGCGAGGGGCGGGTGGGGGTGGTGCCGGCCGGTGAGGAGCGCGCCTGGGGGCCGTAGCGCGGGGGAATAGGAAGCGAAGCGGACAGGGGGTGGTGGGCTGGTGGTGGCAAGCCAAGGGATCCATCCATTCCTCCCGGCGGCAGCGGCATCGTCGGGGACGGAGACATGCGGCTCCAACGATTTTGTTTTTTTAATCTTTTCTCTCTCATCATAGTCATCACCAATAAACTGATCCTAACCCACCTGGTGGGCCGTCGAAATAAAGCGCATCCGATCCCTCTCAACCAGATGTGGGCTTCCATCCGACAGGATGTTCCTGACTTGGCAGGTCGGCCCATTTAGTAGACGTACAAAAGAGGAAAAAAACGTCCTTTTGACCCCTCTGCTTGCATTCCGACAGGATGAGTTGTGGGTCTCTTCCATTGTGCATCTGCCAAGTCAGGGTTGGCAGCACGTCGGAAATTTGATTGGTCAATTTGAGATTATAAAAATTGGTTAAAGTGCAAAAAAAAAATTGAATCCGTCGTGCCTGAGCTTTGAAACCTCAATCATCCAATGCAATGCCGCACACTTGGTCCTTGATTTGGGTTAAAATTGTCATATCATCGCATCCGCCCCGAGGTACTCAAATTTGAACTTGTGTACGATATACTCCTTTCGTTCTAAAAGAATGGAATTATAGGTTTAGAATAAATCAGACTAGGTTTATAGAAAATAATACGTCTATTTTTTTTGGCTCTTCAACTCTTGTCTTTGTTTAATTTAACCTCCAACTACAAAACCATCTAACGCTGGTGCCTCAACTCCCAAAACTTTCAGTTTTGACCAAAAGAGTCATATGGAGACAATTTAAAACCAGCTCTCAAGGGTCAAAATTCAACGGTTTTGATAAATGAGGTGTTAAAGTTAGACAGAGGCAAGTGAATTAAGCCTAACTTAGTTGGTTAGGTTTCTTGTGGTAGAACCTGCTCACGTAGGTTTAAGTTCTCGACTCAGTTGGTTAGGTTCCTTGTGGTGGAACTGCCTATCCGGGTCCAAGTTCTCGACTTGTCATGGGTGCTCGCATTTTCCTGGATATATTCCAGGATTTAACGGCGTTATGATTTCAGTGATAGGTGACGTCCCCGTCGACATCGGGACGCCTGTGGTGACTTCGTTAATCTTGAAATGTGCCAACACAGTCTTTCGGAGGCGCTCATAGGGGTAGAGTTTGCGTACGTGTGTTCATACGGGTGAGTGTGCGTACGTATTGAGCGTCTGCGTGTGTACTTGTGTAATTCGCAAAAATAAAAAGAAAAAGTTAGACAGAGACAAAGTTGAGAGGCTAAAAGAACTTAATCAAGTACTTAAGTTTTTATATATTTATAAAAATTTTACCTATTTGAATTTACTTATTGATAAATATTTATATATATTGAAATATTTATCTATACTTTATTAATATTTATTTGATCATTAAATATTTTATTAATATATATGTCGGACATTTAAGCCATGACCCGCTGTTGGAATATCACGGTCAGTTCTTGTCTCCAACTGGCTCACTACCGGTGCATGGTTAAGTCGATCACTGATTCTAGTTCATGCTAGTACGTTGCAAGCTACGTACTGTAGCGAAAGATCCGTATTTAAGAAAAATATGAACTACCTGACATTATTCGTACCTGTGAAGAACAGAGTACCATCTAAAAAATTAACGATGTAAATGATAATTATTTTTATTATGACTTATGGCATGCATCATATAAACTATTTAAAAGTTGTCTATATGGCTAATCCTATTTATAACACAAATGTTAAGTTTAATTACTATTAAAAAATTGTATTAGTAATAATTTTAATACTATAATTAATGATATATAAAGGTTAAGTACATATTAAGTCTATGTTTTGTCCCTCAATTCTTGTCTTTGTCTAATTTTGACCTCAACTACAAGACTTTGGCAGCTCAACTATCAAAATGGTTCAATTTTGAACCTAGAGCCATCTGAAAACTGCTCAAGAACGGATAAAGGATGAAAATTGAACCATTTAGATATAAATAGTTAGTTGACAAAGTTAGACGGTTTTGTAGTTAGAGTTAAAATTAGACAAAGACAAAAGTTGTGGAGCTAAAAATAGACTAAACTTAGTATATCCATATTTATTTTATAATTGTTTTGCTATGAAAATATATTCTATAATTAATTTAATAATAATAATTTGGTATCATACATATTAGTATGTTGATGGAATTTAAATTTATTTGGTTTTTCGGAAGTGAGAATTGTTTTTTCTATAGAGACAGAGTAGCAGAGGACAGGGGCCACGGGCCAGATATTCAGCTGGGTTGGGCAGAATTCTTGCACAAATCAAATCAGGGCCTTGTTTAGTTCCTAATTTTGGATGTGTAAAGTTGACAAAAATGCACTGTATTGTTACTGTAGCATTTCGTTTGTATTTGGTAAAAATTATTCAAACATTAACTAATTAGGCTCAAAACGTTCGTCTCGCAAGGTACAACGAAACTGTGTAATTAGTTTTTGATTTCATCTATATTTAGTACTCTATGCATGTATCGATATTTTGATGCGATGAGAATCTTGTTTTTTATAGTGCCGAATTCTAGAATATGGAGGGAACTAAACAAGACCCAGGATGCAAAATAGACGGTGCAGATCGCGCGTCGCCGCGGCGGCGCCGGTGCCAGACAGTGCTGGCGCACGTGGCCTTTCTTTCCTCCGAGTCCGATCCCTCCCTCCCTCCCTCTAGCACCCGCGGCGCCGTCTCCCTTACCAGCCGCCGCCGCCGCCGCCTAGGCTTCACCGCCGGCCCCCGCCGCCCCAGGTAGAGGGCCGCAGCCTTGGGGCGTGCGCCCTCGACCCCGTACGGGCAGCCGGAATCTTGCGGATGCGCCGCGAATTCCTCCACGCCGCCGCCGCCGCCGCGCCGTCATTCATGGCGAGGCGTCGCCGGGTGGTACCAGAGCCATAATCCATGCTATTCAACATCCCACACTGCAAATCACAAGCTCCTGTAACCGCCGCAACCGCCGTCGCAGCTTTCTCTAGCCCCCGCTTCTCCTCCGCGTCCCTGCCCCTGCCGGCGCTGGTGCCGCCGCCGCTTCCTCCTCCGCCTCCGCCTCCGCCTCCGACTCCGCTGCCCGAGGAGAGCCCGTTCGCCGCGCTTCTCGCCTCTGATCCCGCGCCGCCGGAGCCTCTCCGCCAGGTGCTCGCCACGGGCGACGTCCACGCCGCGCTCCGCGGCCTCCCAGGCCTCGCGCGCCAGCTGTTCCGGTGGGCGGAGGCCACCCCGCGCGGCTTCCCCCGCTCCGCCTCCGCGTTCGCCGCCGTCCTCGTCCCGCTCGCCCACGCCAACCACATCCGGGCCGCCTACCCCGTCTCGCTCCGCGCCCTGCACCTCGGCCTTCTCCTCCCTGTCCTGTCGCTCCTCCTCGCCGCTCCCCTCTCCCCCGCCCTACGCTCCCTGTTGAGCCTCCTCCTACGCCTCTCCGCCAAGTTCTCGACAAAACGCGAGGCTCGCGACGCCACGCCCGCCGCCTGTTCGACGCTGTGCCTTGCCGCCTTCCGCGTGGTGGCGGGCCAGGGCGTGGCCCCTGATGTCCGGGATTGCAACCGCGTGCTGCGCGTGCTCCGTGACGCGGCCAGGTGGGACGACGTCCGTGCTGTATACGGAGAGATGCTCCAGCTCGGGGTTGAGCCGACCATTGTCACGTACAACACTTTGCTGGATTCTTTCCTGAAGGAGGGAAGGAAGGACGAGGCTTCCATGCTGCTCAAGGAGATGGAAACCCAGGGGGGCGGTTGCTTGCTGAATGATGTCACATACAATGTGGTGATTAGTTTCTTGGCCAGGGAAGGTCATCTGGAGAACGCGGCGAAACTGGTTGACAGTATGCGGCTGTCCAAGAAAGCCTCATCCTTTACCTATAACCCACTTATCACTGCATTGCTTGAAAGGGGTTTTGTACAAAAGGTTGAAGCTTTGCAGATGGAGATGGAGAATGAGGGCATTATGCCTACAGTGGTGACATACAATGCCATCATTCATGGGCTGCTTAAAAGTGAGCAGGTAGAGGCTGCACAGCTGAAATTTGCGGAAATGAGAGCAATGGGCTTACTGCCAGACCTGATCACGTACAATTCTTTGCTAAATGGATATTGTAAGGCAGGTAACTTGAAGGAGGCTCTTTGGTTGCTTGGCAATTTGAGGCGTGCAGGTTTAGCACCAACAGTTTTGACATATAACACTCTTATAGATGGTTATTGTAGATTAGGTGATTTAGAGGAAGCTAGGAGATTGAAAGAGGAAATGGTAGAGCAGGGGTGTTTTCCTGATGTTTGTACATATACAATTCTCATGAATGGTTCACATAAGGTGAGGAACCTTCCTATGGCAAGAGAGTTCTTTGATGAGATGCTGAGCAAAGGTTTGCAGCCAGATTGCTTTGCCTATAACACAAGGATTTGTGCGGAGCTAACCCTAGGGGATACTCGTAAGGCTTTCCAGTTGAGGGAGGTGATGATGTTGAAAGGAATATACCCTGATACGGTCACATACAATGTTATAATCGATGGACTGTGCAAGACTGGTAACCTGAAAGATGCCAAAGATTTGAAGATGAAGATGGTCAGTGATGGTTTACAGCCTGACTGTATCACATACACCTGCTTGATTCATGCACACTGTGAAAGAGGGCTCCTAAGGGAAGCAAGGAAACTTCTTAATGGCATGGTCTCAGATGGTTTGCGACCTTCAGTTGTGACCTACACCATATTAATTCACACGTGTTGTAGAAGAGGAAACCTTTATTCAGCATATGGTTGGTTCCGGAAGATGCTGGATGCGGGAATTGAACCTAATGAAATAACATATAATGTGCTCATACATGCACTATGCAGGACAGGCAGAACTCTGTTGGCTTATCATCATTTTCACGAGATGCTGGAAAGGGGATTAGCGCCAAACAAATACACGCATACTTTATTGATAGATGGGAGCTGTAGAGAAGGTAACTGGGCAGATGCAATAAGATTGTATTTTGAGATGCATCAAAATGGTATTCCTCCAGATTATTGCACACATAATGCATTGTTCAAGGGATTTGATAAAGGCCACATGTACCATGCAATCGAGTACTTGGAGAATATTGTTTTGGGGTGAATGGATTGGCCTCTTTGAAAGATTGTCCTGCTGGCCCTGCATCACAGATATTTCCTGTAAGAACTTTGTCATGTATTGCAAATTTCTCTTCATCAGTGTACCATTATTTAGCTTTGCTCATTTCTTCAAGCATATTTACTCTTGAGTTCAGTCCGGGAGATGATATGGTGTTTGTGGGCAATACCTTTCAAAAGGGAAAGAAAAAGAGAGTTCGAGACATTGTTCTCTGAGTTATGTTGTTGGGTGCTTTCAAAAGGATAGTTACGCACAAAAGTATCTCCTCTTGCTGCTCAGGAGATCATAGATGGAGTTCGGGGGGCAACTCTATCAAAAGATGAAAAACAAGATTCTGGAATCATGATCTCTTAGTTAAGCAGTTGGGTGCTTTCCAAAAGAATAGTTGAGCACAAGCAAGTCTTCCTCTTGTGGCTTAAACCGTGTCAGATTTCTTTGCTTGGCATTATACTCATGGAGATATGTTTTTTAATTGGAAACTGGGTGGCAGGAACTCGCTCCGGTTTCTTGAAGATCTCTCATGATATTCTGCCCTTTTGTTATTTTCTTTTGATAATGTGTACTGGAAACCTGACCGCCGTTAATTCCTTATACCAACTATGTCAAATACTAAATGGCTGTGGCCTTCTGTGACGGAGCTTTCTTCAGTTATACATAGGATTTCTCTTGGTAAGAACATTCCAAGAATCTTCTGTAATAAATGATTCTTGTATCACCAATTTGGCCATAGGCATGCTACAATATATTGACCTGTCAGATATGCTTTCACGATCTTATCATGCCATGCTCCTAAAGTACTAGAATTATTTACCTTTTTGATTGCCTCTTGGTGTCATTTGTATTTTTTACTTTGTTCACTGTTTTTTTTTTTTTGCCTCTTGGCGGATTTACTTATTATTTAGGTCACTAATACAGTCTTCAATGCACACCATTGACATTGATTTCCTGAATATCTATACTATAATGCTAGTAAATTTATAATGGTGTTGATGTAATTTTGATGATGACTCATTAATGTTTCCATCTCACAAAATTGAATACCTTTATATATAGTACTCCCTCAGGTCTGGTTTATTAGGCATAGTCTGACATAGCACGGTCTCCTAAATTGTACTTTGACCATTCATTTGTATTATATTATATTGTATATGATTATAAACTTATGATTCTTGGATAGTATATTTGCTTACAAATCTAACAGTATAAAGTTTGTATTACAATAGTTAAAAAATGATGGTCAAATTATTGGTCAAAGTTTATAAAGTTTGACTGCTGACATACATGAAATGCCTTATAAACTGGACCGGAGGGAGTAATTATCACATTTAAATTTTTTGACTACATGCTTTCTAGGATGACATAAATTTTGGACCAGAGTTAGTAAGGACAAGTACTGACGTCACACGTGCAGTCTTAATTACCTAATATGCTGTAGAAAAATAGCTTAAGCTGACAGTATAGCTATCATATTTTGAAT